>OX638313.1:56471553-59077240 GCA_951812415.1 Beris morrisii
TTTCAAATATGTTGAACTAAAATAAGAAAAAAGTTATATTGTTACACAAGTTCTTTTTATTTTTCAATCTTATCATCTATTCGTTTACTTAAAAGCATTATAATATCTTTTTCAAGTGTTTTCATTGCAAACTGTATTTTCCCGATTTCACTACTAATGTTTTTTTTAATTTCCCTTACTCTATTGTCAACTTCGATATTTATTAATTTCAACATTTTATCAATTTCTGTATCCACATAAACCTTTGTTGCTGCATCCTCATTATTTAGCGGGTTACTCAGATTTTTAATACATTTCATATTTAAATCATAGTCTCCTGCAAATGTTAATTTAAATCCGATTCCAGGTGGTCCTTGTGGTCCACGGTTTACTCCCTTCGAAAAACGACCAAACTTGTCAACACCCATTTTATGAATAATTAATGTATTATGTTCCCAACAGTATTTATTGTATTATTTGTGCTTCTTTTAGTTCTTCAATGATTGAAACAATTTCATTGTTATGATTATTATGACCAGCTTCTTGCGATGCAATAAGTAAGCGTAACCGATCTACTAATTCGTTCGGATCATCCCAATAAATATAATCTTTTTCTTTGTTTGATGTTTGCATTAAACCACTACCTTTGCGATTGAACAGTTTACAAATTATATGTGTATATTTATAACTACGATTTCCTTTTATTTGACTTTCACTTTTGTGAGAACGTTTGTGGGCATTAGTATCAAGGAGAATATTTTTATAATTTTCCAAGTCTTCTTTGGTATATAGTGCCTTTTTCGGGTATTTCATAAACAATAGTTCATATAAGCCACGAGTCCCCTCATAGGATTTATCCTTTATAAGTACTTGATTATCATCGATTATAAGACTTGAATTACCGATTTTCCAATTCTCAGCATCTTTATAGACTCCATATAAACTGTCAATTACAGATGGGTTATTAACAAATGTATTTAAATATTCTGTTGGAATCTCTGTAAAATTTTGTTCTTTCATGTATTCATCCAGTTCTTCGCGTCCCTGTGGAGTTATAGCATATTTACGTACAACTTTTGTTGGAGATGATGATTCGATCAGGTTGAGTTTTCGTTTTGGAGTTTCAAAGTTCTCATCATCACTATCACTTTCTTCGGCTTTAACTGGAGATTCTTCTTTTATATTCGGAGTTAGCTTAGTTCGTTTAACTAGTTCATTGAGAGGATTTGTGATTGGTTTAAAAGTTTGTTCTAATTGGATGCCTGCTTCAGCTTTAGCTGATTTTAATTGATTATATTTTTTTCTTATCGAATTAGTTGTCTTTACAATTTGACTGAGTAATTGTTTATTGTTTATCGTTCCTTTCATCTTGTTAGTAAATTAAAGCTTCAAGTATTCTTCCAATATTGAATGTTTTTCACTATGTTGAAATCGTTGAAATGATTTTTTATACTGCGCTGAACTCCTTTTATACTGTTTTGATCTTATCAAATTGCATTCGAAGAGGTATTAACAGCTTTTTGACCTGACCTGTTCTGCTTTTCGACCTGACCTGTTATTTTTTAGACCTGACCTGTTCTGCTTTTTAACCTGACCTGTTATTTTTTAGACCTGACCTGTTCTGCTTTTCGACCTGACCTGTTATTTTTTAGACCTGACCTGTTCTGCTTTTCGACCTGACCTGTTATTTTTTAGACCTGACCTGTTATTTTTTAGACCTGACCTGTTATTTTTTTGACCTGACCTGTTATTTTTTAGACCTGACCTGTTATTTTTTTGACCTGACCTGTTATTTTTTAGACCTGACCTGTTATTTTTTAGACCTGACCTGTTATTTTTTAGACCTGACCTGTTATTTTTTAGACCTGACCTGTTATTTTTAGACCTGACCTGTTATTTTTTTGACCTGACCTGTTCTGCTTTTCGACCTGACCTGTTCTGCTTTTATATTAATATAAATATGTCGAATCCTTTCCTATATCTTCCTTTTTCCAGAGGTCTCTCTTTATCAATTACGAGGAATCCATATTTATCTTTCCAACACTTTCCACAAACATTTTTTAGTTGGTCGAATGTCATATCAGAATTTACATGATCATTATAAATGTGTTTCAAATTCATATCGTCTTGTTTGAATATTATTATAAAATTTGCATTATCTCGAATTAAATGCTTTGGTATTCTCGTATAGGTCTGACAGAGATAAAAACTATCAATATTATGATGACGTCCCATACAGAAATATGATCGAACGTTATCTTGCTTTTCACTTGCAATATCATCGAAAATAAAAACAGAATGAGATTCAGCTTCTTCAGGTGCAATCACTTCACTATTATTTGAAAATGTATGAAAACCAAGCCCGGAAATAGGTCTTAGAGCTCGCTTTAAATATTGATACTTTGGTTGATGTAACGATTTCGAATAGATGTATATATTTTTGAATTTAACGCCATTCGGATGCTCTAATAAGGAAATCATAACATTAGTTTTACCACAATTTGACGGACCAACAATTAGACTTCGAATATTATTAGGTAGTAAATGACTATGTTTTATTTTCTCAGCACAATTTGTAATATCAGCATTTTGTACTGTTAGCGTTTGACGTTGTTTAATAAACCGCATTCTTAGAATGACTAAGAAGTAATCGTAAAATATCAATGTTTTATAGCAAAATCATATAAAATGGTTTAAAATCGTTTAAAATCGAATAGTATGCTAAAGGTAGTAGAAGAGATAAAATGATTGATTACAAACTGAAAAGCCACAGTCTACGGAAAGTAGTTGGTGGAAGAGGTTTAGTTAATTCGCTCATCAATAAATTGCCTATTGAATTACATTTACCCGGCTATCAGTATTGTGGACCCGGTACGAAATTAAGCGAACGACTTGCTAGAGGTGATCCTGGAATAAATCCGTTGGATCAAGCGTGTAAAGAACACGATATTGGATATTCCAAATATAAAGAAAGTAGTGATCGTCATATACTTGATAAGATATTATCTGAAAAGGCCTGGCAGCGAGTTAAATCTAAAGACGCAAACTTAGTAGAGCGCGCGCACGCATTACTTGTAACAAATATGATGAAAGCTAAAGTTAAATTCGGAATGGGATTTAGAACGGCTGTTCGTTCAGCTCGAAATGTTCTCAAAAAAAAAAAACCTAAAAGCATGAAAGCTGCTATTAAACTAGCATTGAGTACTGCAAAGAGTATAATTAAAAACAAAAAAGACGTTAAAACTCCTAGAATTATTCCCATTCCTAAAGTTGGTGGAGTCCTACCATTCTTGATTCCACTTTTTGCGGGTTTGTCAGCCATAGGAGCACTATCGGGTGGAGCTGCAGGAATAGCTAAAGCGGTTAACGATGCTAAGGATGCAAAGAAAATGTTAGAGGAGCAGAAACGACATAATCAGAAAATGGAACAGAAGGCTGTAGGTCGTGGACTATACTTGAAACCGTATAGGAAAGGATTAGGACTATACTTAAATCCTCAACCAAAAAACTTTTAAGGACGCTACCTAAGAGACCATTGAATGAAAATGATATACGTAAATTTGGAAAGTTCTTGCCTGATTTCAGAGGTGTTTTTATGCGAAATACCCTACCAAAGAAACCTATGCAAAATGAAAGTGGTATTGTTAATTTAGATTCAATGGAAGGCCCTGGCACACATTGGGTAGCGTATGATAAGAAAAAAAATCATATCGAGTACTTTGATAGTTTTGGAAATCTACCACCTCCTCTCGAATTAATAAACTATTTAGGAGCTAATATAAAATACAACTATAATACATATCAAAACTATGAATCGTATAACTGTGGACATTTATGTTTAAAATTTTTATATAATCTTTTATAAATTTAGTATATAAATAAATATTTATGAAAAGTTCTTTCATTGTATTATTTGCTATCATGGCTTACACATTAACGTACTTACAACAGAATATTTTCCACCAATAGACTTGCACTGTGACTATGTTTGTGGACTAGTTGATTTCCAAACGTATAATTCTATACCGAATGTCGATGAAAGAAATAATTTATTTCACATAGGAAAACATGTTATAGAGTTTCCTATCGGATCGTATGAAATCGATGATATTGCCAACTATTTGTATAAAGAAATAACAAAGATTAACAGCGGAATAAATCTTATAATACAGGCAAATAATAATACTCTAAAGAGTGAAATTAAGACAAGCGCACCCATTTACTTTAATAGAGAGAGAACTATTGGACAATTGCTAGGATTCGATAAACGAGAATTAACCATCAATGTGAAAAATTACTCAGATTTACCTGTAAACATAACTAAAGTTAATGTAATTCGAATTGGGTGTAGTATTGTTGGAAACTCGTACATCAATAATATATCATCACATACAATTCATGAATTCTCACCTGAAGTGGGGCCAGGCTATAAAATAGTGGAGGTTCCTAAGAATGTAATCTATTTACCGATAAACGTCAAACGAATAAGTACGTTAACTCTGAAACTTGTTGATCAAGACGGGGATTTAATAAACTTCAAAGGAGAAACGATAACCATTAGACTTCATTTAATGCCCCAGAATGTTGATATATAATACTCAGCCTAGTGTAAATCCAATCAGTTCAATCAAAATAACTGAACGAGCAAGAACAAGATTGTCAATACGTAATAAACAATATTTAAAATTACTAGGATTCAAATTAAAAAAATGAGTGAAATTTTGAATATCACACGTAAACCTAGCTATGATAATAGTATTTCTAAAATTGAGTATCATAGCTACTCTCCATTTTTAACATCATACAACTCTAGCGACGAAATCAGAATATCTCTACAGCAACAGGATTTATGTGTTTTACCGAGTCAGAGTTTTATTTATATTGAAGGTGTTTTAACTAAAGCAGATGGAACTACATCAACAACTGCAAAACTATCGAATAATACCCTAGCCTTTCTATTCGATGAGATTAGATATGAATTAAATGGATTAGAAATCGATCGAAATAAAAATGTTGGAATAACTTCAACAATGAAGAACTACATATCATTGAATGAGAATGAAAGTAAAATGTTGTATAATGCAGGCTGGTCACCGAACGAGTCAATAACACCCCCTAATGGTTACTTCAACTTTAGTTTACCATTACGAAAACTCTTGGGATTTGCCGAGGATTATAAAAAGATTATTGTAAACGCCAAACATGAACTTATTTTAGTTCGCACAAGAACCGACGAGAACGCATTTTTATCACCTACTGATGATGATGTACAATTCAAAATTTTAAAACTACAATGGAAAGTGCCTCACGTAACCTTAGATGGTTCTGAAAAATTAAAAATGTTGCAAAATATTGAGTCTGGTCAAGCAGTTCAAATGAGTTTTCGAAATTGGGATTTATATGAATATCCAGTTTTACCAATAACAACCGATCATGTATGGAGTGTTAAAACCACAAGTCAACTGGAAAAACCACGATATATTATTATAGCTTTGCAGACAAATCGAAAAAATCAAAAGGATAAGGATGCAAGCAAATTTGATCATTGCGAACTCACGAATGTTAAAGTACACTTAAACTCGGAATCGTATCCATATGATGATTTAAATATTAAATTTCAACGTGATCGATATGCTATATTATATGATATGTACACCAATTTTCAACATTCCTATTATGATGTCCAAGCACAACCATTACTTTCGCGAACGGAATACAAGGAAGATGCACCAATTATAGTAATTGACTGTTCACGTCAAAATGAAACTATAAAAGCGGGTTCAGTTGATATACGATTAGAAATTAAAACATCAGCAGATATACCAGCATTAACAACAGCCTATTGCTTATTGCTTCACGATCGTATAATCGAGTATAATCCTCTCACTAGCGCAGTTCAAAAACTTGTGTAAAAAGGGAGCAATGTTCAGTTTAAGATAGATTGTCAGCCACGATGGATGTTGTTATCGATATGCAAGGCTTTAGAGGACCACAAAATAAATTTATCGTAAAAGAATTGACTATCGTACACCTCGATGAAAACATTCATCATCAACATTTTGTAATGAAACCACCGTACAGTTTTGAAACGCTTCCAGATAATCTGAAACATCAAGCGCAATGGTTATATGAAAATCATCACGGTTTCAAATGGGATGGTGGTGAAACTTCATTCTATGATCTGAAACAATATTTACTACTCGATATGGAAAATACTATAATATACGTTAAAGGATTGGAAAAGAAAATCTGGCTTGATAACTTATTGAGCAGTATTGTTGTTCAGGTATACGACCTGGATAGTTTCGGTGCTCCCAATCTCAAGACACTGAAAAAGGACTATCCTGATACACAAAGATGTTCTTATCATACTGGATGCTGTTCTCTACAAAACGCTTATCTATTAAAAAACTTTGTTATAAAAAATTCAATAAATAGCTAACTTATTATAAACAAAAATTAGTCTTTTCAATCATGAGTAAGCGAGAAGTTGTGAATGAATTACATACATCTGCTCGAAGGAACTTTAAACGACGACGGGTTATTATAAAAGGTTTGGATGACTTATGGCAAGCTGATTTAGTAGAGATGGGCTCATACGCTACCGAAAATACAGGATTTCGATTTCTACTCACAATAATTGACACGTTTTCAAAATATGCTTGGATTGTCCCTATTAAATCGAAGACTGGAATAGAAGTTACTAAAGCAATTGAGTCCATTTTCAAGCAGGGTCGTATTCCCAAGAACTTGCAAACGGATGATGGAAAGGAATTTTTCAATAAAAACTTTAAAAACGTTATGGAGAAACATCAAATTAATCATTATTCTACGTACAGCTCTCTTAAAGCATCAATTGTAGAGCGATTTAATCGTACACTAAAAAATATGATGTGGAAAGAGTTTAGTATGAATGGAAATTACCAATGGATTGACATAGTTAATGTTCTGATCAATACATATAATAATACAAAGCATCGAACAATTAAAATGAAACCTTCAGCAGTGAATAGCTTAAATGAAAAAAAACTTCTTTCTACCGTATACAACAATATTAAAGTGCTTGGTGTAGTAAAATATAAAGTCGGTGATCATGTTCGAATTAGTAAATATAAACATATATTTGAAAAGGGTTACACACCAAACTGGACAACGGAAATTTTTAAGATTCGAAAAATTCAAATAACCAATCCTGTGACATATTTATTAGAAGACTATGAAGGAAATCCAATTGAAGGTGGATTCTATGAAGCTGAATTACTAAAAGCTAAAAACCCATCGCTGTATCTAGTGGAAAAAATTGTTAGAAAGAATGGAAACAAGGTGTTTGTTAAGTGGTTAGGATTTTCAACAAAACGCAATTCCTGGATAAATGTAAATGAAATACTTTAAAAATAAATTTAATTATTTAATAATCTCATGTAAAAAGTTACAAGTTTTTTTATTTCACACACTATCCACTGCTCATCACAGCATCCACAAGTATCAGGTCCACATGTTGCATCATCATAAGCCCAAGGACAGTTTATGAAGTGTTTTCCAAATTGAGTTATTTTCTGCTCCATATGAGTGTACGTCTCCAACAATTTAAAATACTTTGTCAATCTCTCTAAGTGCTCCTCCAAAATAAAATCCTTGTGCTCGTCAACGAAGCGTTTGTATTCATCAACCATGTTTACTGACGTACGGTTCAAACAATACTCACGTTGTTTCAGTCTTTGTCTAATATGTATTGGAGAGGAGAATGGAGTGGGGAGGGGAATGGAGTGGGGAGGGGAATGGAGTAGGGAGGGGCAATTCTTAAAGTTGTCTAGTGTGTTCAGCTGAATTGTGTGTTAGTTATTTCGTGAATTTCAAGTAGAACGGTCAGAATGTTTTGGATTGAGCAGATATCACACAAGTGTAAATATTGTATTTGCGAAGCAATTTGGCTTAATTTTAAGATAGTGAATGTGAGAATTTACGCAAATCTACTGGAAGTGTTTTTAACCCCGGAAGATGGAACAAGATGTCTTGTACTACGATTAAGAAATGGAGAAGATTGTAGAAATTTAAACTTTGCATTTTCTTTTCAAACTTGGCAGCATGTTAAAATCGAAGTATTAGGTATGTAAAAAAATTTTTAAAACAGTAAATTGTTGCTAATAGTTTTTTACTTTAGGTGGTGAAATTACTATAGCAGGAAATGTTTTACCTGGTTTTAGTGGATATAAAGCAAAAAAATGTTTTCCGAGAGGTTGTCCGTTCGGTGAAGATGGTGATTGGAAAACGCCGGCAGATGAGGAGGAGCAGTTGAAGGAAGTTTTTCGTAGGAATGGAGCTCTTCATCCTTATACAAAAATAGATAAAGAAATCAAACGAGTGGAACGAGAGCTTGCAGATTTAAAAGAAAAAAGAAAAATAACTAAAACTTTGTCTAAGCAGAAAAGAAAAATAACGAAGGAAGAAGGTATCGAAGAAATAGATGCAAAAATCCATCGAATAGAAGAAGAGCTTAGAAGCTTTGAGAAATAGCGGAACATTATGAAAAAACAAGTAAGGTTCAACGATACGCTTGATATTAAACACCTTGTTGTATGGAGTTTCGCGTATCGCAATAGCCGAAAAGGAATATGGGAAATGTATGCCCGAGACAGAGCCAGATTTCAAAAAAGAATTTTAGATTTATCGAAAATATTAGATTTAGTATTATGTAGTGAGCATAGAGATAAAATTTATAATAAAAGATTTAAAGTTTGAAAAAAATGTCTTCTCATTCAAAAGTTTTGATATGTTCGTGCTGAATTTCACAACATAAAACATGTTTCAACTTGTCGTGCTATGTTCCCGCTAGCCTAAGCCCCCCCACTCCAAATAATTCCCCCCACTCCAAATCATTCTCACCACTCCAAGTCATCCAATCAGGTTCGCCCCGCCCACTCCAAATCATTCTCACCACACCAAATCATCCAATCAAATCATCCCCCCCACTCCAAATCATCCAATCAAATCATTCCCCCCCACTCTAAATCAGACTAAAACATGTCTCAGACCACCTGCTCGAAGAAATATGCAAACATGTCTCAACTTGTCGTGCTGACTTGAAATTTGATATGCCTGAAAAAATAAACATTATACATAAAACATTGAGACAAACCACCTGCTCGAAGAAATATGCAAACATGTCTCAACTTGTCGTGCTGACTTGAAATTTGATATGCCTGAAAAAATAAACATTATACATAAAACATGCTGACTCAGACCGGACCACCTGCATGTCATAAAACATGTCTCAACTTGTCTACTATGCTGAAGCCTGACCCCAAAACTACAAAAAAACCATTGGCGGAGTGAATTCCATTCAAATCTATGACTTCATCCATACGAAAGCTTCCTCCATCTCCTCCGTCGTCCTCTTCACAACTTTATGCACAATTGTCTAAGAGCTTGGAGTAAAGTTAAAAAGGCAACTGCAAAAAAAGCCCCCAGATCACCTAAGCCTCCCTGACCCCAAAACTACGAAAAAACCATTGGCGGAGTGAATTTCATACAAATCTATGACGTCATCCATACGGAAGCTTCCTCCATCTCCTCCGTCGTCCTCTTCACAACTTTATGCAATTGTCTAAGAGCTTGAAACTGCCAAAAAGGCAACTGCAAAAAAAGCCCCCGGATAGCCTAAACCTAAGCCTCAGACCCCCACTAGCCTAAGCCTAAACCCCAGATCACCTAAGCCTCAGACCACCACTAGCCTAAGCCTAAGCCCCAGATAACCTAAGCCTCAGACCACCCCGGACCTCCGCTACCATAAGCCTGGACTCGCACCACAGAGTATGTCAAAAAACGCCCAACTTTATGCAATGGGAAAAATCTTCTCAAAAAGCACCCAAAAAACGCCCAACTTTATGCAATGGGAAAAATCTTCTCAAAAAACACCTAAATTTATGCAAAAAGCTTGGTGGAGTAAATTCCTTATCAGCTCCATACAAGACTATGACGTCACCAGGCAAAAGCTCCTCCGCCGGCGGAGTGAATTCCTTATCAGCTCCATACTAACTCCATGACGTCATCCATATAAAAGCTCCTCCACCACCTCCGTTGGTCCAGAAACGCCATATCCACACTACTTGTGTGACTACTGTTTAACTCTTGTGTGGCCAAATTGCAGTTCATCATTTTAATCCCTTCTAAGAAATGCAATGTTACCACGAGATAGCTTTTTTCTGACATGGTCTCTGTCCAAATATCCATCGTCATACATAGGTCATTAGCTCTACCGATCTTCTCAGCGTATTTAATTCTGACGACGCGACGTCGTACTTCGCACACAGTTGTTTTTTTAGATAAATAGGACGAGGAACTTTATATAAAGGTGTCACCTCCTTCATCAACCTTAAAAATCTTTGCCCTTCTACAATATTGAATGCTCTCATATCTTGGCAAATTAAAAAAAACATGCACATGGTAATGTTAGCATGCCTGGATCCCCCATCTAAAATTTAAAAAAATACGTCATGTTTAATGCACTGAAGTGCTAGGAAGCACGGATGTAGGTAAGTTACTTCGCATGCAAAAATGTATTCTTATAATGTATCAATGTACAACTGAGTGCTTGGGATCACAAAACAGGATAAGAAGCAATCCAATACATCTATGATTTACCGAATATTATTTAGGCACGGAGGCTCATCGTGCTTAAATCATACGATCGATGAGAAAATCGTAGCAGCCATAGTCCTTGGTTTGTAGCGGTTGTTCAAAATATCATATTTAATTTAATTTGTACAAAGTTTTCGGTTACTCTAACCAAAGACAGTAGAAACTATAAAATGTCCCAAGCAAAAAAAAAGCTTTACTATTGGCGACTCAACTCCGGTGGCTATTGAAAAGTTTTAGAATTTATGTTGTAACCCACTGTATGTTGAAGTGAAAGCTCGCCAACTAACAACAAATAATCAATCAAAGGCAGGTTTTTTTTTATCGGATTGTCAATGGGACATCATTTTTAGCTACATATATACATATGTGAATATGAGGCGTATGGCGGTAATATTCATATGCCATGTTTCCACTATCGCCTTCATGTGCATTGGATGATGCGAATTAGCGCGGCCTATTCGCGTTAGTTTGCAACTCAAGTCGAGAACCGCTTACATTTGCGTCAATGGCGATGTTTGGACGCACATCAAAGGGATGTGCGTAGAGCACGAATGTAGCGTTTCCACTATCGCCAAGATATTTGCGTTCATCGCACATGTCCAATGTGACAGTAGTGCCAGTGCAACATGATAATCGTTAAGTTTCGCTATTTTTTTTTGTTCATTTCCTGGAATGTTCTAAAAATTCTACGTCCTAATGAAAACAGCGTTTCTATGATTATTTAATTCATTAGATAAATTTGAAGAATGAATTGTTCTGCTCGGCCCATGTTTATAGTATTTTTCTTTTGTTCAATTGTGGCCAAAAACCCCAAATCTTCTTTAACGAACGCACGAATTTGGAATCTGAATATTTGCTAGAATTTGCAAGGCCAGTATTAATAAGTTTGCCATTCTGCGCGAACCACCCCCCCCCCCCTTTCCTTTCCCATCCATCACCCCCAAAACAAAAAGATCACGTCTACGAAGCGGAATTATACGGAATCCTAAAAGCAGCAGAGGCCGCTCATGAGGCCGTGCTGCAGTGTTACCGCGAGGCGGTTTTTTGGAGTAGAAAAATCTGCTACCTTTTTCAAAAGAGAGGTAGTAGAAACTGAATTTTAATAATTATACAATAAATAAGCTTAACATTAAACATATAGTGATGTAAAATAATAATGGATTACATTCTTGTGCTGTTATCAATTTGACTTTCGAGAATTAACGCAAAAACGTAGAGTTTCAGGACGTAGTGCAGTAAATTTTCAAATTTCAAAAAAGGTAGTAACTTTGCTACATATCGCCGTGTCGGAAGAACAGTGACGCAACTGAAATTTTGAAAAATTTTTTGTTTTTACATTTCAATATTTTGTGGTTTTGCTATTCTTGCATAAAATCGTTCCCCGTTGTTTTAAACGAACGTGCTCTTGATCTAAGCTGTCTATAGTAACTATTAATAAGCTCGTATGGCTTGTGGGCAATTGTCAAAAATGATATTGTTTCTCCGAAAAAATTAGAATTTTTTGCAGTTGCGTCACTGTTCTTCCGACACGGCGATATGTAGTAAAACGGTAACGCTGCCACTGTACCAGCAGCTATTTTCACCGACTCGAAGTCAGCAGTCAGCACGCTGCAACATAACAGCGACCATGAGCCTTAGGTTACTCTTACACGCATGACCATAGCCGCTAACCCTGCTGGTACGGATCTATTCTAATTTGTGTATATATATTTTTTTTGGTCTTCACTTTTCCTTTTGACTGTGAATTTAATACAGAAATAAGAATTACATTTTTCATTTTTAATTAGAAGCATGAATATATTTACGTTTTACATATTCTCATTTTTCAGTTTACACTATACATTTATCGATATTTTATTAGATGTAAGCATGAATTAGTTTGTATTAAGCATGTATTTTTGTTGTTTTGCTTTTAACATATATTTTCACACTTTACATATTTCATTTAATCTATCTTTGTATACTTTCTTCTTTTGCGATTTTCTATTTCTTTCTACTTTACATTTTAATTTTATTTGTATTATTACTTCTATTTGGATGTACAAAATATGTAAGGCGATGTGCCATATGCCCTTGCAGACCTGGCCGAACAATCAATGGGCTTCTTTATGTTATAAAAATGCGAATATTGACCTTCTCCTTCAAGTAGCCACCAAACGATAGCTACAGCATAGCTAGCCACAGATTCATTTTCAACTTCAATGTTTAAAAACAGGAATGGAATTGCACCAGATTTTAATCTTTGCCTCCCAATAAATTTTTATTGAAAATGTTTTTGACACACAAATTTTCTATCAGCTTGTTCCACCTTAATACCACAATTACGTACCCATTTCTTACGTGTACTTACGCACTTTGGAAATTTATGCAATTTGAATGCGGTAGAATCGCCCTTGCAACTAGTAACACAGCAAATTTCGTAACGTTTACGAAGTAAGGATGTTGAAGACGAAACTATGGCTGTTTTTTCAACATTATGTTTCTCCATAATAATGAATTCACTAAAATGTCCAAAACGATAAAATCAAAATTACTGAGATATATTCGTATATAGACAATAATCACAAATCCTGATCCTATTTTATTCAAATGTACCGATTTCGGAATCGGTGACGTTGACGTTCCAAACTATTATATATATATAAAACAGAGCTTTCAGATTGATGTTTACGGTGGACTACAAATTTTAGCATGAAAAGCTCTAATAGCCACCGGAGATTGGTCGCCAATCGTAAAGCTTTATTAATTTATTTTATATTGGTTGGGACATCCAATGCATTATATTCAATTTGCTTATATAATTTGTACAAAAAAAATATAATATTCAATTTTAAACCCAAATTTAAACCTTTTGTTGTTTACCGACCAATAAAATATAAAGTACGGAATTCAGTCCTATTGTAATGAAAACGAATTATATTACGATAGGAATGGATTCAGTGAAAATCCGGACCGATATTTAAAACCGGTAAAACGCTTAACTTTTGTGAATTTAAAATTTTAAAGTAAAAACCAAAACTCAACATAAAATTGTTAATTTAGTTATAAGAGAAGAGAATAAAATTTTTTTAGTCTAATAGCAACCGCCAGCGACACAAGTCGTGTTTTAATTTTTCTCAATGTTAAAAATTAAATTTATCATTTGGTCATAAGAGAACAATGGTGTAAGAGTATCAAATGTATATCAAACCCTATCAGCGTAATACAATAGTGTAATAAACCCCATAGGTTAAGGATGTACTTTACCTTGATAAGATATTACTTTTCCGAAAGCTTCTCGAAGGGGTTCAGTGGATCTTGGTAGTTGTCTCTCTTGCAAAGCACTATTTGAACTGAACAAGATGAATGGAAACCCTATTTCAGACAAGACACAAGAATAATGTAATAAGTAAACGTCCCCTGACAATATGAGAATTTAGCAAAACAAATGTAGCGAAACTACCTTTTCGGCCACTAAGCAGCCTCGGTAGGGCTCCAGATTTATAAGGAGGCTCTTCGGATCAGTACAGCACATTTCTGCCGGCTAATCAGGAGCGTGGGGGGGGGGGGGTGAATTTGGACCCGAAGAGCACTCCTCCTTGTATGTGCTGAAATTAAGAATGAGCTGGTTGGAAGGTGAAAAGGAATTCAACGAAAGTGGCTACATGTTGTGGAACCCCCTGGCCTGCTCACGGAGCGTCACTACTCCATCTGAAAATTATTAACTAAGAAGAAACAAAAAAAAACCCGACATCTACAGTCCTGGTAATCCTAACGCTGAAACCAAAATATGAAATACAAATAAAATAAATAAAATAACGTAAGTTTAACTTAATGAAATGCAATTATTATTAAGCTGGCAAAAAGAAATTACTTTGATCGATAAATGGTTTAAATATGAAATGGTGAATTTTACGCTGGGGCTTGATGCTGCGCCCGTATTGATCCGAATGTCGGGAGGCCTTTTTGTTCCTTGGGGCCACTACCGTCGTTGCAGGCTACAGGGGTTGCGGCACCGGTGTTTAAGTCGTGAGTTTTTTGTAACTTTAGTTTGAGTTTCATTTATTGTTCCGCACTTCAATTACTTGATTATTTTATTAGGTTATTAACTTTTATAGTTCGTTGCACTGATTTTTTTTCTCTGTGGTGCACCACTTCACACCCGTAACTTTTGATTCTTGTCCACTTAATGTATTTTTTTGTTTTTTTAATGTACTATATTTAATGTTGCATATTATATTTTAAAGTAATTTTTTTCGTTTTTTCGCACAGCGCACAACCTGCTTCACCTTGTTCTCCCAATCGAATTCCCGTGTTTCTTTTTCTTCCTCCTGATTTTTCCGCCTTTTTCCCCTTGTGAGAAAAAAACGGTTTTTTTCCTTGGTGCTTTACGCGGGAACAAACATTGGCGCGTTTTCGAATCTCGCCACTGTACGGCGCGAAGGTTGAGCCCGGGTCTTTCAAAATATCTTTCGTTGAGTTTTTACATGTTTATTTATTGTTTTTTTTTCTTTTAAGCTCTGGTACGTTGTACACATATCAATAAATGAGAAAATATAATATTTAATAGTTAGATTCCCTTGACTGTAGCGAGAAAAGAAGAGGAAGAAGAAAAGAAAAAACTACGCAAGACAGAGACTGCAATTCATATTGTTTTTATATCTTTTTTTTTTTATTCATTAAGGTTGGATAATTTCCTCTTTCCGCCACGCACTAGGACGCGACTCGCAACAATCGTGGGGACGACCCAACCCAGGAGACAAGTCTCATAAGCCGGGCATGAAGTTCTGAATCATTTAACTTGTAAATACGGGTTTTTTTAGAATATATATGCCGAAAACGTTCTAAACCTTAATGTCCTTGCCGTGAAATGTGCCAAGTAAGTCACCATTTTCATCTTCCAGTTGATATGACACCGTCCCGATTTTTGTTCTTACTTTTGCCTTAACGAATTTAGGCGCTAATTTCGCAGCGAAACTTTCAGTAGCCTTGCTCTGTACATGATTGCGTACGTAGACTATTTGCCCTGGTACATAACTTTGTGGTCGAGTGCGTAAATTGTAGGTATGTGCGCATCTCGTGTATGCCTCCTCGAGATTCTTAACAACTACGCCTTGCAGTAGTCGAAGACGCTCAATGTGCGGATTTATCAGAATATCTCCTTCTCCAAGAGAATTTAGTGCTTTAAGTAGCTCGTAATCCGAGCCATGTCGAACTGCATGGTAACCGAACATCAAAAAATGTGGTGAAAATCCGGTAGACCCGTGGACCACATTTCTCTGTGCGGAACATATTTCCCCCAAACTATTATCCCATTTTCGGTGGTCATCACCGATATATGCGCGTATGGCTGCCAATATGGAGCGATTTACCCGCTCAGACGCATTAGCCTGCGGAGAATAAACTGGGGACAAGATGTGTTTGATTCCATAGTGATCAAGTAATTTTTTAAATGTCTTAGAAGTAAACTGCACCCCGTTGTCAGAATGGATTAATTCGGGCACTCCATAAGTCAGGAACAGTTCATCCTCTAAGAATTTGGTTACCTTTTCAGTTGTGGCGCTGGACAAAGATTTCAACCATACGAACTTTGTATATTGGTCCAGAACGATGAGAATGAATCTATTTCCCGCGCATGATCTTGGGTATGGTCCCAAAAAATCAATATATAATCGCTGAATTGGCCTGATAATTTGAATTTGTTTGCCCATTGGAGGTCGTGTATTATAATTGGGAGGCTTAATTGCTTTGCAGACTTCGCAAGAATTTATGTATTGGGTCACTTGCTGTCTTAAACCTGGCCAATGGTAGAATCTTTGCAAAAGTTCGACAGTTTTTGCTATTCCACAGTGCGAAGATAAAGGACTATTATGTGTGTCAGCAACCAACGAGTCAGTAATTGAAGCAGGAACCCATAATTTCCATTCGGGAATGTCAGACAAGTTGGGAGATGCTCTAGGCTTATGCACATAGAGTTTATCATTCTGTATGGTCAAGTTTGGAAACAAATCGGGATGGTCTGCCACGTTAGTTATGAAATCAACGTACTCCTTGTCTTTAAATGCACCGGAATTTAGATTCAGGTAAGGTAACGCATCGTCAATAACATCTATCGTATCACAAAACACTCGTGACAAAGCATCAGGCACAATGTTTTGACTGCCCTTTCGATGCTCTATGTTGAAGTTGAACGCTTGGAGTTTAAGGCTCCATCTAGCTAGTCGACCAGATAAGTCCTTCTGGCTCATCAACCATTTCAGACTAGCGTGGTCTGTAATGATAGTGAATTGCAATCCTTCAACATATGCACGAAACTTCTTGATACTTTGTACGGCAGCAAGACACTCTAATTCAGTCACGCTGTAGTTCCGTTGAGCGGAGTTTAACTTTGCGGACATAAACGCTATAGGATGTTCTTCGCCTGACTCTGACTTCTGGAAAAGGACACTCCCAATGCCGGTTGCACTGGCATCACACTGGATGAAAAATGGTTTGGAGAAATCTGGGTTTATAAGCACCGGAGCTGAAGTTAATAACGTTTTTATATGTTCAAATGCGGTATTGGCCGCGTCATTCCATACGAAACGTTGATTCCCTTTCAGTAGGTCAGTTAATGACGAAGCAGCCGACGCGAATTTGGGAATAAAACGCCGCCACCCTGCCATGCCCAGAAATCGGCGAACTTCTCGTGTTGATTTGGGAATTGGATATGTCGTAATGCCAGAGATTTTTTCGGGATCTGTTTTAAGAATCCCGTCACCAACCACATAACCTAGATATTTTATCTCCCTCAAGAGGAACTTGCTCTTTTCCACATTAATCGTTAGGTTAGCTACGGCAAGAAGCCGAGAAACTTCACGAAGAAGGTCGAAATGCTCGTTAAGAGTGCTGGACGTTATCAGCAGATCATCCAGGTAAACAAATATCCGATCATGAAGCTGGTGCGGAATAACTTTGTGCATCAAGCGACACATCGTCTGAGGAGCATTGCACAGACCAAAAGGCATGACGGTAAACTGATACAAAGGCCTACCAGGAACTGAGAATGCCGTCTTATCTCGGGAATCTGGATCCAGAGGAATTTGCCAAAACGCATCCTTGAGGTCAAGGCCAGAAATATAACGAGTAGATTGTAATCGTGCTAGGAGACCGTCAATAAGAGGAAGAGGGTAGGCATCCTTCACAGTTACTTCATTTAAGCGTCTTGCATCTAGACACAACCGTACTTTACCAGGTTTCTGAGCGAGTGAAACAGGGGAGCTCCATGAACTGTTCGACTCCTCAATAACGCCCATGGACAACATGCGATCTAATTCCGCGTCCAGAAGTTTCTGTACGACAGGCGATACAGAGTAGTGTCGCTGCTTGATTGGTTTTGCTATTCCGGTGTCTATATGGTGAGCCAATAGCGTAGTTTTTCCTAGACCCATTTTGTTGAACGAGGGAAAAGAGTCCACAATCCGGTGTAAATGTTCTTGTTCAGATAGAGACAAAGTGTGAAATTTACTGTCGGGAAGAGGTGAAAGGGTTTGAAGTTCATTCACTTGAAATGGAACCAAGTTAAACGTATCCCAAAAGTCGATGCCGAGATACAGGGTGTTCTTCAGCGAGGGTACCACTAAGAATCGGATCATGCGAGTTCGATCCCCATACGTAACTAGCGTTCGAACATGCCCAATCACATTGCTCTTTTCTCCATTAGCAGAGGTAACTTGGGTTCGAAGAGAGTGTAAGGGAAGAGAAAGTTCTTTTATTAGTTCTATTGAACCTGCCCCCAAAACGCTAGAGCTAGCCCCACTGTCTAACAAACCTCGCATGAATTGTCCGTTGATACTGATATCGGCGTATGGTCGGTTATCTCCAGGTAAACTTATAATTGACTCGAGACAAGTTTGTTTTAGATGGCGTCTGAGTCGCCAGTAACGTCTTGATCGGTCTAATCGTCGAATTCGGGGTAAATTATGTTTGTGTTCAGGGGTAGTTTGAGTGGATTGTTCATTTAAATTAAGCAGGGTATGAACGGGAGCAGAGTGAGTACCTACAGTCTCCGTCTGGCTAACTCCGGATCTGTGTTGGATGCTGTTTCGATTGTAGCTTGGTTGGAACTTTGCCACGCTGGAGTGTGACCCGTTCCCGATTGCATCACACTCCTCGGAGGGTTTCCCGAAGTTTGAGGAGTACATCGACCACATCTAGGTTTTACCGTATTTTTCGCTCCACATCCAAAACAGAAGACATGTGAAATTGTCTTGGAACAATCAGTGAATCGATGGCCGATATCACTGCAATTCCAACAGATTTCCATGTTATTAGCACGGTTTGGTGTTGATCTAGGTAGCAGCCGCTGAGGTGAATGGACTGCAAAAACTTCTCCCTTCGTATCACTGTTCACGTCCAACGAAAAATCAATTTCTTGAACATGACGCCTACCCGAACAGTTCAGATCTGCATCGTATCCAACCCTTTTCCACGCTGCTTCGATTGCTACACACTTTCGACGTAACATTTGTGCAGATGCGAACTCCAGTCCAGCCAAGTGAGCCTGCAATCCCGGTCGCATATTCCGTAGAAGAACTTGCTGTACATAGTCATCAGACGCTGGGACGCTTAGTTGTAAACTTAATTGCTCGATAGCATCTACAAAGTCGCTGAATGGTTCCTTGGCCTTTTGATAACGAGCATCAATAAGTCTTCGGACATCCAAATCTGTAGTCTGGGTAGCGAACCGCTCTCGTAAAGCAACACAGCAAGTATCCCAACTCGGATTCTCGCTCTTTTCGAGGAATGCCCAGTACCATTCGGACGCATTTCCTTTAAGAAGAAGATGTAGGTTGTTCACCAACGTTTGGTTTGAAACCCGATTTGTATCCGCAAGGCGCTGAACTCGAAAGAGGAATCGATCGATATTTAAACCCGACACTGAACCATCAAATACCAGCCCCCATTTCCACATATTCGTCGAAGCATGATTGCTAGCCGGTACAGACGGAATATTTGGTCTCAAAACAGTGCTAGTCAAAGGAGTTCGAATTGGCAACGGATTTATTTCTTCGCATTGAGGCTGATGGAAAGTGCATTGTTCATGGACTACCGGAGTAGTTTGATTTGCTAAGCGAGTAATACCGAAAGCTGAACGATCAGTCCAGGACGTGATCTCATCAAATTGGTCTTCCAATAAACCAACGTCTGCTATGTTATTGGTTAGCGATAAACTATAACAAATTTTTGATAATGCCCGAGTAGCACAAAGCAAGGCCTCGCACTGCTCTTTAAACTCGCACGTATGGTTCGAAAGACGTTCAATACGCCCGCTGTAATGAAGGATTTGGGACATGTACTTCCGCAAAAGGTTCGTATCACCCTGCACTGTTAACACCTTTACGGACCGTGCTAAAGATTCGACACGCATTCGGCACAATTCAAGCTCACCCCGACTATCTTTACTAGATATTCGCGAAGGGCGTAAAAAAGGTTTTTGTTTCTCCAACTTAAATGATTCAAGCAACTCTTCATATTGCCTTGATGGTCTCCCACAAATGCCGCGAATCGTGCATTCCGCCTGGAACTCATCTGGTTCCAAATGTTCAATTTGCATTGCCATATTAAATCAAAAAAAAAAAAATAAATTCAATGTCGAAGAAAGAGGAAAAATAAAAATAAAAATAAGAAATAAAAATAAAAAAAAATATATATAAATAAATAAATCCAAAATATACGTGTACTCAAGAAAAATCCAAAAAAAATAATACACGTATATGTGATTTAGTAATTAGTACTATGTACCTTTGATGATATACAAAAACAACGTGAATTGCGTAATGATTGTTCAAATCGAACCTAAAACAAATAAATATTAAATATAAAATCGAAAAATGATAACAGCATGCCTGGGGCCATCAACAACTAGCAACCTCAATCTTTCCTTCCAACTCATTCGTAGTAATATAACGAAGAAAAAAAAAATAAACTAATAATAGGAAGGCGGGACGGGAAATAATTGGATGGATATAGATGGATCATTTTCATTCAGGTATAAAGTTTTACTTAAAAATAACGAACATCACTTTGATTTGATCCCTGTAGCTAACGAAATTTTTCGAGAGACAAAATAAAACTTTCTTGTCGACGGATCCGGTCCGGATTAAATTTCGCGAGAGACCAAATCATGGATTTAATCGCGGTACTAAACAGCGACATCACAAACATCGGCAATCTGGAGATGAAAACATCGACGCGTATGGCGGCTACTCGATGCGAATGTCACTTTTTAGTAAAACTACCGAGAGGTATTGTTAATTATTGCCAGTGAAAAGCTCCAAATAGGCTTTGCATAGAAGATGCACTGGACCTCCAACAACAAAATTTACGACGCGACACAAATGAAAATGATCGGCGGATAATAGTGAATTTAACGAGAAAAAAAAACCATTAGCATAGCTCACGTACTGTTTCCCACAACCTTGTTCGCTACTAAATCGTTCAAGTCTCACGGTATCAAAGGCGTATAATTTTTATTAAAGGATTAAAAAAAAATTAAAGAAAATAAAAACTCTATGTAACTTAAACTTTGGATTGTAAGTATTAAAATGTGAACGAGAACAAAACCTTACAAATGTTTGTCTATGCTAACAAGCTCCCTGGTCGCGAACCAAAGCTTAGCACAATAACAAACATTTAAATACTTTTTTATAATTCGTAGAAACACATTTAAATATTCACTAGATCATAAACATAGCAAATTTCTCATATGATTGGAAATTATTTCCTATTTTAGAAAAGGAACGCAATTGCAACACCAATTAATTGGTCATCACACTCATGGATTAGCATTCGAAAATGGAACGAAACCCCAAATAAATGTGTAATAAGACTCACTAGCTATAGCGCCACTTCACACACACTATAACCGAATACCGGACTGCCGATTGAACTGTACCGCGAAATTTGCCTATCAACCGTAAAAGTTGATTGACCGATTGAAACGAAGAGATTTATACGTGACCTATGCAAAATCGTGAAAAAAAACGGTTAACGAGAAAAGTGAAAAATTCCGTATTTGGGCGCCAACTGTAGCGAAACTACCTTTTCGGCCACTAAGCAGCCTCGGTAGGGCTCCAGATTTATAAGGAGGCTCTTCGGATCAGTACAGCACATTTCTGCCGGCTAATCAGGAGCGTGGGAGGGGGGGTGAATTTGGACCCGAAGAGCACTCCTCCTTGTATGTGCTGAAATTAATGAAATTAAGAATGAGCTGGTTGGAAGGTGAAAAGGAATTCAACGAAAGTGGCTACATGTTGTGGAACCCCCTGGCCTGCTCACGGAGCGTCACTACTCCATCTGAAAATTATTAACTAAGAAGAAACAAAAAAAAACCCGACATCTACAGTCCTGGTAATCCTAACGCTGAAACCAAAATATGAAATACAAATAAAATAAATAAAATAACGTAAGTTTAACTTAATGAAATGCAATTATTATTAAGCTGGCAAAAAGAAATTACTTTGATCGATAAATGGTTTAAATATGAAATGGTGAATTTTACGCTGGGGCTTGATGCTGCGCCCGTATTGATCCGAATGTCGGGAGGCCTTTTTGTTCCTTGGGGCCACTATCGTCGTTGCAGGCTACAGGGGTTGCGGCACCGGTGTTTAAGTCGTGAGTTTTTTGTAACTTTAGTTTGAGTTTCATTTATTGTTCCGCACTTCAATTACTTGATTATTTTATTAGGTTATTAACTTTTATAGTTCGTTGCACTGATTTTTTTTCTCTGTGGTGCACCACTTCACACCCGTAACTTTTGATTCTTGTCCACTTAATGTATTTTTTTGTTTTTTTAATGTACTATATTTAATGTTGCGTATTATATTTTAAAGTAATTTTTTTCGTTTTTTCGCACAGCGCACAACCTGCTTCACCTTGTTCTCCCAATCGAATTCCCGTGTTTCTTTTTCTTCCTCCTGATTTTTCCGCCTTTTTCCCCTTGTGAGAAAAAAACGGTTTTTTTCCTTGGTGCTTTACGCGGGAACAAACATTGGCGCGTTTTCGAATCTCGCCACTGTACGGCGCGAAGGTTGAGCCCGGGTCTTTCAAAATGTCTTTCGTTGAGTTTTTACATGTTTATTTATTGTTTTTTTTCTTTTAAGCTCTGGTACGTTGTACACATATCAATAAATGAGAAAATATAATATTTAATAGTTAGATTCCCTTGACTGTAGCGAGAAAAGAAGAGGAAGAAGAAAAGAAAAAACTACGCAAGACAGGGACTGCAATTCATATTGTTTTTATATCTTTTTTTTTTTATTCATTAAGGTTGGATAATTTCCTCTTTCCGCCACGCACTAGGACGCGACTCGCAACACAAACTAAAAACCAAAACTAAACAAGAACAAATTGTTATCAACTAACTCACCTTGAATTTTGTTAACATTTGTAGATGTGATACTGCTGCTGGCGCTTGAATTAGACGATGGCAAGTAGCAGGCTGGGCCTGCACCTGCCCTTAGTCCGACTCCGACCTACTGAGCAATCATCCTTGCCAAAAATATTCACACTATCACCGCTATCAGTATTATGACGTTTTATGTGTTTGTTCAGATTAGATGTATTCCCGCAATATTTTTCTTCCTTGGGGAAATGCTTACAATTTGCGATTTTGCTACTCTTCCTTGTAAAATGCGCCCAAACTTTTGACAAAGTTGGCGGCATATCGCATGATTCTGCCTGTACGCTATGCCGTTTTAAAAAAAACCGTTTTTCTCAAAGGCAATTGCCTTTGATCTATACAAAATTTTTGGCAGTTGCCGGTGGCGGATCCTGGACAATCTGGATAAAACAATAGAGATGAACGAGAACGGGTAGTAGCACTACAAAATTATCTTGCTGAAAAAATCACAAATTAAATAAACAAATTCAATAACTCAGCACACTGAATTTGCATACCTAGTATGTTTTGCAAAAATCACTTGATTTGCGCTATGCCGTTTTAAAAGCCGTATTTCGCTTGACATACAGTCTTCTACACCGCCATCCGCCAATCGCCAAAAGGAATCGAATTTTAAACCACAAAAAAGAAAAGAAAAAAACGTAAAACAAATTTTTTGGTGATTCGAGTCGCGAGGCGCGCGATTTATGGATCGTGATCCATTTAACAAAAAAAAAAAAAAAATATTAAAGAAAAGAGTATCTTTTAATTTTGGAATGACTTTATTCGATGAGAATTGACTAACAACTGTAACTAGATCTTTGTCAAATGCACATTTAATAACTTAAATTGCAAAGGTAGCGTCTACAATTTTACAGTAGTAGCTAACTTTGCATTTTTCTATGGAAAATTCACAATTTGGTTCTCAAATTAATTAGGTTTGAAATAAAACACGATCGATATTTTTGATGTTTTACTATTTAGGAAAATTCCGGAACAGAGAGTTCTTGAAAAACGTATTCGCGTTCGTGACGTTCAGAAAAAAGTGGACGAGAAAGAACGAAGAGAAAGAGCGAAACCTCGTTCAGTCGTTAAGTCCGTTCCATTATGTATATTCATCGGTTTTTAGTCTCTTTGCGTTCGGTATTTTCAACATCCTCCGCCCCGGGCTGATTTATTTCCAACGGAAATAAAAGTTGAATCGGCCTTCGCACAATTATCCCTTTCGCTAGCCGCACTTCGCAAGCCCGGTCTGGAGTTTAAGAGACATTCGACTTCAGTTAATAGCGTCCTCATTTCTTCATAGTGTAGCAACAACTTTCCAATAGCAGCCTTAAGAGAATTTTTTACTGTTCGATCTAATCTTTCCCAAAATCCGTCCCACCAAGCGGCTCGTTCAGCGATGTATTTCCAGGAAATATGTTGATGCGAAATAAAGTCTTTCATTTCATTTGATTGAAGATTTTCTTGCAGAACCTTGATCTCCAGATCTGCTCTTTTAAACGTTCTTGCGTTGTCAGACATAATACAATTGGGAATACCCCGTCGCGCGACAAACCTGCGTAGCGCTGCGATGCAACTCTCTGCTGTCAAATCAGTCACGATTTCCAAATGGACCGCCCGTACTACGGCACAAGTCAGCAACATTATATAAACCTTACGTTGGGAGTCATCTTGTGCTTCAGCTTTCACGTAAAGTGGACCGGCGAAATCAACACCTACCGTTTCAAATGCTCTGGATGCCTTAACTCGTTCAATCGGAAGAGGCGCGAAAGGTTGGCTCGCGGCCTTGCCATGTAATTTCCGGCATATTATACATCTCCTGATGAGGGTTTTGATTATCTGCCGTCCTCTTAAAATCCAAAATTTGTTTCTGACAGTTGCCAATATAAAGCCCGAAACACAATGCTCCCGTTCCGTTCCGTTCCGTTCAGCTGTCAAAGTAGACCTTATGGGTTGACCATGTAAATGCACACAATGGTCGTAACGGAACGGATCGGAAAAGTTGACCAAAATTCAACTTTTACGGATCACATAACCTCACTTGTCGTGACGGAACGGAACGGAACGGGAGCATTGTGTTTCGGGCTTAAGATTCGTTCCACCGTGAAACGTCCTGCGGTGAATATCTAAAACTGCAAGTTGGCTTAAGTGTGACTCTTTCGGTAAAATAATAGGATGCATTATCTCATCCTCGATATTACAATTTTGAAGTCGCCCCTTCACTCTTAATATACCATTTGGATCCAGAAAGGGGTTTAGAGTAAGAACTGTTGAGTTACATGGTATTTTTCTATTTAGGTTTAGCTCTTTAAGCTCTTTCTCGTAGTAAATCCGTTGTGTCGTCTTAATCCAATGTTTTTCGGCTTGTTCTATTTCCCTCGAAGTCAGACTAGATGACTCACATGATAGCCCTTTGAATTTTGTTAAAAATCGTAATATATAAGCTGTCACTCGTATTATTCGATTCAACGTGCTGAAAATAGTAATATCCAACAAACACGTTGGCTCAGTATGAGCCTCCTCGTTGCCATCAAATTAAGGTGCCAAAAGTAATATTGCACTGTCGCTATTATCAGCAATTTTCGTTGGCCAATGTCCTTGATCTTCTTGTAACCAGCCAGGTCCGTGGTTCCACAATGACGATTCTATTAGGCATTTAGCTCGGATGCCTCTTGTAAGCAAATCTGCCGGATTAGATTTTCCGTCACAATGTCGCCAATCGTCAACGTTTATTAATTCATGTATTTCTCTCACGTGATTCGAAATATAAGGTTTGCGTTTCTTCGAAACATCTTTAATCCAGTGTAAAGTGATCGATGAATCTGTCCATAAACAGACTAAGTTGAAATTAATCTGAAGTACGTTGAGTAAATATCGTTTGAGTCTGGCAGCAACAACAGCTGCCGTAAGTTCCAATTTAGGTATTGTAATTTCAGTAGATCCGGTTGTCTTCATTGGCGCTACTCTATTTTTGGAACAGAGAATCGTTACTTCAGTCTCGCCTTCAGCATTCGTTGATCGTAAAAAGGCTACAGCTCCATACGCCTGCGGACTTGCATCTGCAGAAATGTGTAGTAGTAGGTTTTGATTCTCCATTATCCCAAACGAACTAACGCATCTGGGAATATTGTAGTCTTTTAGAACTTCTAACTCTGCTACCCAATTATTCCAAATGTTTAATGATTCGTTTGGTAAACCATCATCCCATCCTAGCTTTTGCTTCCACACAATTTGCATAAGAATTTTAAGTTTAACTACGAATGGACCCAATAGGCCTAATGGGTCGTAAATTCGTGCTATCGATCGAAGAATACTTCGCTTCGTTCCGTTCAAGATTTTAATCGCTTCGAATGCTGACAGAATGTCAATTGCAATTTCGTCTGTATAAGTATGCCATATTATTCCGAGAACCTTTTGTGTAGACACTAGTAAGAATTTATTTAAGGAATCTGAATGCAAAAGAGATTCCTTAAATAAATTCTTCAGGCTCATATCGTTCGAGTTCCACTTAACAAGACTCATCGCTCCTCCTTTTAATATAGCACATGCTTCATGATAAAGTTGATCCGCTTCATTTAGTTTATCAACGCTTAAAACTAAATCATCAACATAAAATGACTTACTCAGGATTTGACATGACCTTCGGTATTCTGATGAACATTTCTCTAAATGTTTCTGTATGGTTGAAACCAATATGCTAGGGCTACAGGTCACTCCAAAGGTAACTCGCTTCATCCGTAGCTCTTGTATCGCTGGTAGCTGATGCGTTGACTCGGGGTTTTTGGTGTACCATAAAAATCGATGCGAATCTCTGTCATTTTCGTTTAAAGAAATCTGCAAAAATGCCTTTTGAATGTCGGAGATCATGGCTATCTTACCAATGCGGAAATTCAATAAAATGGAAAAAATATCATAAGATAAAGTTGCACCAATCTCGAAATGATCGTTTAAAAATCCTGATTCCTTGACGCTTGCAGACGCGTCGAAGACAATTCGCAGGGCAGTCGCCTTGTCCGTTCGAAAAACCGGTTGATGGGGTAGGTAGTAAATTCGCTTGCCATCCACGGACATCTTTGGTACTATTTCCGCTATATCGTCGGTTAACATTTTACGGATCGTTAAGTCATACTCGATTAATTTCGGTGGATCACATGCGAGTCGTTTCGTTAATCCCTTTAATCACGCTTTATTGTCATTAAATATCACACCTCCATTCTTCCAGGGTAGCGAATCTTCATACCGAATACCGTTCCAACTGATAAGATCCCGCATATCGAAGTTATCTAACCGTTCGCATTTCGGACTTTCCGTGTCCCACAACCATTTCGTGTCGAATCGATCTTCAAGAGTTCCCGAAAATAAAGCGTTCTTTGTTGAACAAAGTACGTTGTTATTATCGACGTTCACCGGACCGAGTAATGTCCAACCAAATTTGGAATTAATCGCGCAAAGTCGTTCCGAAAGATATTTTGTCTCACCAGTTTTCACTGACCAGTAAAAGTCACCGCCGATTAAAACGCTAATACCGTCAATACAAGCTGCATTATTTATACTAACGTCAGCTAATTCGAGGCTCTTCAACTTGACGTCGTTTAAATCTGGAACTGCCAAAACATCCAAGCAAATTTCCGGAACCTCTAGAGCTTCGATCCTTACTGCGTTGTTATTGTACTGACTTCGAAGAATGATCTCTACCTTATTGAAAAGCTGCGGGCTACGTCGTTTTACTGTCCCGAATGGCATGATTTGGACCGACTGTTGTCCAAGAATCTTTAAACGTAGCTTTCTGGACTGCCGCTGTCAATAACGACTCGAAGTAATGTTCTTGAAATCCCTGTTATTATTTTTTACAGTTTGAAACACATTTACGTTAGTCTGCGCCGCCGTATTAATTTCATTTTTTCGATTTGGTTCGCACATTGAGGTTATGTGCTTACCGTCGCACCTCCCGCATTTTACAAACTTAACCTTACAAAATCGAGACGTGTGATTTTGTTTTGAACATCGAAAGCAACGACCCTTTTGCTTCAGTAGCTCCTTCTTTTCTCAATACTCAATTGACCTTCACAGTCTCTCGTTCCGTGGTCTGTTGATTCACAAAATATGCACGGTTCCTTTACTTCTAGCGTAAAAAGCCCTGCTGCTGTTGCATATGTTTTCGTTGGTTGCTTTCGAGATTCATTTCCGTCGTATGAATTCTCCAGGGATTCAGCCTCTCTTTTAATAAACTTGAGTAATTCTTGCATTTTTTTATCACCTACGAAACCTAACGTTTCACTACTTCCTGATATGGATGCGCCATCAGTGGTCATGACATCATCAACCTGCTCATTACTGTGTTGATTGGGGTGAAGGCGATGAAAGTTAACGCGAAGATCGGCCAGTAGACATCGTAGCAACTTAGACTTCAACATTATCGAATAGTGATTTAGGGGAACGCCCATGGCGTTCAAAGACCGAATAGAAGTCGTCACAGTTGTGTATAGGCGCCGGAGACCCTTCGCATCTGTTTTAGATGATAGTACCGTTATTCCCATGAGTTGCTGCATGACTTTATCTACTAATTTTTCGACGTCGCCGAATTCTTCTTAAAGAAGCGCAATGGCACCATCGTAATTGCTGGCGATTAGCGTAAAACCAGCAATCGTATCGGCGGCTCTGCACTGTAGACTCCAAGTAGGCGAATTTGTCGGTCGCTGAAAGAGAACGATTGTCGTGAATTACTGTTTTAAAATGTTCCCAGTAGGGAAGCCAATCCTGATAGTCTCCAGAGAAGGTTTTGAGCGGCAATTTCGGCATCTTCATTGCGGAGTGTCTGTCTTGCAAACCACCTGCTACTGGAACACTGCTGACGATTTGCTGAAACGCGATTTACCTTCTCCAAACGTTGCGATAGTCTGGCCATAGTTCCGACTGCCTTATCCTCGTATTCAGCAATAGTTTCGCATTCCCTTGCAAATCGTCCACCTTGATAAGCGCACGTGTGTCGGCGTTGGCCCTTTGAAGACCTTCATGAGCAGTGGTCAATCTTTGTAAAAATGCGCCGACTTCTTCGCTGATACTATCCAGTTGTTCCGGATTTGCACTGCACGGTTGAGACTCTGGTAGCCGCAAATACTCGTTCGCGGTATTCACAATTTTTGTTACTTGACCCCTATAGGTCGAACGGTTCGCGATTTCCATTCTTGAATTATTGTTCGCGAGGTAAACACAAACGCTCGTTCGTTATGATTGATTATACTATTTTACTCTCGTCCCGGGTTTCGGATATTTTTGATGTTTTATTATTTAGGAAAATTCCGGAACAGAGAGTTCTTGAAAAACGTGTTCGCGTTCGTGACGTTTAGAAAAAAGTGGACAAGAAAGAGCGAAGAGAAAGAACGAAACCTCATTAAGTCGTTAAGTCCGTTCAATTATGTATATTCATCTTCATCGGTTTTTAGTTTCGTTGCGTTCGGTATTTTTAACAAGATTCTCATGTTAATGACTTTTCATTTATGTTGTGTGGGAACTTACTGAACTCAGCAAGCCACGTGGATCGGTGGAATATTCGTAACTCTTCCACACACACACACACACTCCCCACCCCCCCAAGAAGGAAGCGTCGGTCAAAGAAACTGCATCCTTATCGTTTCCTAGGCTGGAGCGATGTTGGTTGGCAGCGGATTGTCAGATATATGGTAGCTTGTAACGGTGTTTCGTTTCGCCAAGGCGTAAGTACCAACAGCTATGATGGTGATGGCCACAAATACGGCAATTGCCCAAAAGGAGTCCTTTGATGACGCAAGAAGTTGTTGAAGTTAGAACACTTCGCTCTGTGAGAAATATAAGTTTTCTAGGTTCCTTAGATGAATGCCAGGAGGAGAGTATGTGTTGTACGTCACGCACCTCGGCGATAGTTGCGGACGTCCTTTGTTGGGGTCCTGTCTCTTTACAGGACCGAATTAATTAGAAGTAAAAAAAAACACTGTTGTGGCGGCAGCCAAATAACAAGAAAACAACGGCGTCGATTATTTTAAACTAAACTTTATTGCAAACTAAAATTGTATGAAGCGTCGTTATTCGACTTGTCTTACTCGTAATAATAAAATAACATTTCTCTCTTGGTGGGTGGGCGTTTCAATTCTAAGACGTCAGCCGATATTTTATGGAATTGAAATTGGAACTCAAAGGTATCTCTTTCAATGTTCCAGAAGAGTCCCAATACTTTATCGGCTTGATACCCACGATCCATATTAACTGGCTGGCAACCATTCAACTTGGCTTGTAGTTTGAGAGAGTTTGACACAAAACTATGTAATTTAAATCCGGCATTGGCATTTATGTCAATGGCTTCTTTTGTAACTGATTCAGCTTCCTTTTCATCGTTGAAGCGGCAGCTGCACCTCTTGGCATGATATCCTTATATTCGTTGGCGTTTTTATTCTTGATAAATTCAGCACAGCAAGGTGAACAAATAGAACCGAATATCATTGAAGTCATGACAAATGTTTGTATGGGTTGGTCTGTATTACCATTCCTCCATAGAAAGCGTTGTGCGGTTTGATCGGCTTCACCTGTGCAAACATCTCCTGTATATCTCCGGCGACTGCTACCACTCCTTCACGAAATTTATGTAAAATGCTGATTAGCGGCTGCGCATGTTCTGGTCCTTTGAGCAAAGCAGAGTTGAGTCATGAGTTATTTGTCATTGCTGCGGCATCGAAGACAATACGCAGCTTACTGGGCTTATTAGGGTTGACGACACCAAAGTGTGGGAGGTACCAAGTCCTTGGACTTTTGACGTTAGCTTCATTGGAGGAAACTCTTTGGCGTAACCTTTATCGATATACTTGTCAATCTCACGTTTGTAACTTTCGGCATATGAAGCATCGCGAGACATCTTAGCTTCAACTTTTAGCAAACGTTGTTTGGCAATATCGTAGCTAACAGGAAAACAGACATCATCTTGGCGCCACAAAAGACCAGTCTCAAAACCTTGTTGACTTTTTTTGGTTGTTGCTTGTAGTATTTCTCTGGCACGACGATTCTCGTCTGACTCCAGAACGACATTGGTACTGCGCACACCAAAACTTTCGATGGTGAAGTACTCCTCGACTAACTTGTTGACCTCACTCAATGAACGTGGCTCACGGATGTGTAGGACTGCATTTAATTTTGTGCTTATGGGTCCGAAGGCAACCCAGCCCAGTTTTGTCTTGGCGGCGATTGGCTGATTAGGACCGGTTTCAAACACTTCTCTAAATATTCCCAAATAGGAATTGTCCAGGCCTATCAGTATAACAGGCTTTGCATCCTTATAGTTATCGATTGGCAAACCCTTTATATGGGCGTAGTTAGCGGCATCGAACGATTGCTTCGGAAGATTGAGTTCACTGACGGTGAATATATTTTTCAAGGCATAAGAAGTGGCTCCTTCGTGCTTTCCCTTTATGTTGACGGCTATTTTACGTGACTTCTCTGTTTTTCTTTCATCACCATACCATTGTAGTGTAAGTGACATGGCGTGACCTTTTAGACCTAATATGGCGGCGACCCTTTCCTCAATGAGTGATATCGAAGATCCTTCATCTAGCATGGCGTATGCTGACATACTTCCCGACGGTCCAGATAAAACGACTGGAACAATTTTGAATAGCTGCGTTGTATCGTATCAAAATGTGCTCTGTAGGTCCAGAGCTAGGCAGCAACGGGTTTAATGTGACATCTTGATGTAATAGTGGGTTATGCATTCGTTTGCAACACTGTATAGCACACGCATGCTTTTTTTGACATTTTAAGAGACCGTGTCCTTTTCTCAGACACCCGAAGCATAAATGGTTCTTCTTCACGTGTTTCCATTTCTCGTCTGATGAAAGCGGAACAAATTTTTCACAATTGCGAATTATGTGAGACTTACCGCAATATGCAAACGTTGGCTGTGTATGCTCCGAGGGTGCCTCACTGCTATGCATAACTCGACGAGTGACTTGAGCTGGCTGCCCCTTTACCGTTGGCGGTTGGCGATATTGCGTTGGTGGCTGTTGGTTGGCAGGAATATTGATTGCCATTATACCGACGATTTTGGCGAGATCCGCAATCCAGCCCGAAAATGTTTCCATAGTAGGAAAGGAATCCAAACTCATTACGTATTTCGCCCATTCGAACTGCTTTGATGGTGGCAATTTGCTGATCAGCTGGTCTAACAATGTGGTGTTCATCAGGTGATGAGCACAACCGGCGGATTTAAACAGTGCGACCATATTTCGCACCTGATTAGCAAAAGATAAAATAGCTGCAGGACGATTTTCTACAATGACAGCAATATTAAATATTTTGTCTTGTTGAGAGCGAACAAGTAGTTCTGGACGACCAAAATTGAATTGGAGCTCATCGATAGCTTGCGGTACGTCGTCAGGATATATAAGTAACGACGCCACTGCACGCTTAGCGTCTCCGTTTAAAGCGTTGCTCAGACGTATCAAGTTTTGTTCGTTATTGTATCCGAACTCGGCCGTTGTGTCCCTATAGCTGGCGTAAAACAACGGCCACTCCTCCAACATTCCGTCGAATCGTGGCAACGGATGCAATTTATAGTTATATCTGTCAGTTCCGGCGAGTGGCGCAGCATTTTCATACGGCGGCACTGGAATGTTTTGCGGCATTGTCGTTATTCCACGACATAAGTTTTCATGCGCCGACTGCATGATTGGCACACTACTACTTGTGGACTTTGACAGCAATGTATAAGTCGCCTGCGACGCGAATGATAACTGGGTCCGTGGGACGGGCTGCACAAAATCTATCGGCGATATCTGCACTACCGATATGTTGCTATGTGCAGACGGCTGTTGCGCACAGCAAGTGAGGTGCGCAGAATCTGACTGTGCTACAGGCGCAACTCTATACTCTTGTGGCTGCACTGGCTGTGCTTGATTTGGTATGCACTGGTTCTCATATGACGGCGGTGGTTGTGGCGATGCATTTTGCACTACGTGCGTTGACTGCGATGACAATATGTCCGTAGGCACTAATTCTTCTACGTTGTATTGGCTCTAACTTGTTCTCGTACCTCGTCCATTTTCTTTTTTGTTTCGTCACCCTGCCTTTGGACAGTTTCAACCATTTCCTTTAGCGCTAGAACGCTTGACATGAGCGAAGATAGTTGCTCGGCTATGCTAGGTTCTGTTGAAACTTCGTCAGCAGGCGTGCCGAGGCTGGCTGTGTCATCCACTAACACTAACATCGCATCCATCTCACCACTACTACTGGACTCGTCGACAGGCTTAGCTTTTGGTGCCCCGCGTAGCTTCGGCGACATCGTATAAGGCACGAATACAATGTTATGCTTTGTTTTGTATGCGTTGGCAAGCACACCAATTCCAAACAGCACTAACGACCGAAACGACGCAAATGCACAAACGAAAACCGAGACCGTAAGAAACGCGAAAAAAAACTGTTGTGGCGGCAGCCAAATAACAAGAAAACAACGGCGTCGATTATTTTAAACTAAACTTTATTGCAAACTAAAATTGTATGAGCGTCATTATTCGACTTGTCTTACTCGTAGGACTTTATTTTTTCGCGGTGTCTTGCTCGCGGTTGGCATCCGACTGACTGATGTCTTCGAAAAGTACGAACGTATTGGCCAAGTGTGTTTGTGTATGCAGGCGTTGGTGATGTGGCGGCGTGGTGTGACGATAGAGAGATTGGTAGATAGAGATCACAGGGTGATGACAAACGCTAAGTTAGATTTCTTTTTATCACTACATGGGGCTACCCATGGCTAATTGCTCCGTGATTGATGATCTGATTCTCACTGCCGGATTCGATGTTTCGATTCTTTCCATCGAACTTCGCATCCGGCTGCTGACCGATTTTGCTTTTCCCACGACATTGCATTTTTCGTTTAAGAATCGCCGATTCCACACGCGCGGTCACTTGACCTCATAGGTCTTTAATCCACATGTGTGGCATCGGCATTTCAATTTCGGTTCAATAATTTGTCGCACGCGCGATCAAAAATGTAATGTGAAGTCGGATCGCATTACGTTCTATATGGGCCCAATAGGCCCGTCGGCGAGAACGAATACGAGCCCCTATTCACTTGAGGTGTAAAGGGATTGGTCCAACAACAAAAGTTGTGATTACAACATATGAAATGTTTATTTGATTGAAGATGGAAGGATAAATTGTTATTTCATCGTAGTAGATACGATCTCTAGCTTCGTAAATTTCGCCATTAATGTCGATCTCGCAGTTCTCTAAGTTGTTGTAGGTAAGGTAATGCGCCGGGTATGAAATATGCGTTTTTAGTAAAATGACAGCGTTTCCTTTAACAAAAATATAAGTTTATTTGACAGGTTAACGATTTAGTAGAAAAAAATGATTTATTTAATCAGTGAAATAGATTACTATCCTCATGTGAGGTTCAGGCTCAACTGACTCTTAGAATCATCGTCAATTTGCAAATCAAAATTAATGCTGACGATGTTTAGAGTCTCAGATAACGATTCGCATATTTTCTCTCATTCAGACTCGCGCATTCAGCAAAATGAATGTGAGTAAATCTGCGTTACAAATTTAAGATATCCAATTACGAGTTTTCGAAGGTCTCAAGTTATCTGGATAATTAAAATTTGTGCTTATGCAAAAGGCATATGCAATAAAGTAATGAATATAAAATATGAAACATGATATAGCAAATTTATGCTTATGCAAAAGGCAGAAGCAAAAATTTGAGCATAAGCAAAAGTTTAAGAATTTTAAATATGAAACATTGTTGTAGGTATACAACAATGTTGTGTACATGTGGTGCATATACAACAAAGTGGGTTAAGATGGTTCCTTTGATGTGAGTGTTGTTTAATCCGCAGGTTGTGTACATAGTTCTTTGAGGGATGTCGATTAGGAGGAGAAAGTTAGGTTCCGGTTGTAAGATTTCTGCGGTTTTGGATCCTTGATGAAGTTCGCAGCTCGCAGGTAAGATTCTCATTAGGTTGCCAATGCATAGTGATTTTTCTATTGCTACTTGATTCTGTGTTTCTGTGCAGTAGTAGATCCCTTCGATCCTTGGACACTTTTCGTCAAAATATTGGATACTTTTGGAGTTCAGGAGGATGTACGGCTTGGTTTTTAGGGATTTAGTTTTGTTTAATGGAATTGGAATAATATGGTGGATGGAATAAGGTTCTTTCTGAATAATTGGTATTTGGATGTTAAAGATAATATTTGTTTGATTATAGTAGGATTGTAATTTTAAGATTTCATAAATATGTTCTTCTGATGTAATTTTAATTGATTGATTTTCAAAAACAGTGTATAATTCTGAAATTTCCGTGAGGGTGGAATGTAACCTTTCAACAGTGGCGTTACTGGATGTTTGCTGAAAGCACGTAACATGGTGAATTATGTTATATTGTTTGCAGAAATCTTTAAAAATTGTTGTATTGAATTCGCTACCTTGGTCCGAAATAAATTTTATTGGGATACCGTGTAGGCTCAAATAGTGTTTAAGTGATCTTGCTATGGCGAGTTTGTTTCTAGTATTTAGGGTATATGCTGCTGCGAATTTTGAGAATTTGTCTATTATTGTTAACATCTATCGGTTATTGATGTTTTAGACGTCAACACGAAGTATTTCTAAGGGTTTGTCGGGCGTTTCAGGTATTTGAAATTGGGTAGCTTCGGGTATTTGAAATTGGATAGCAGGTTTCTATAGTATTTCGAGGTTTGACAAATATCACAGTTGTTGATTACGTCGGTTATTTTGTTTTTGATAAAAGGGAAAAAATATTCTATTTTGAGATGAAGTAGCGTTTCGTTTATTCCCTTATGGTTGTTGTTTGTGTGATATGATCTTATTATATAATCTTGTTCGTCTGAATTTGTAACGTCTTTGAGGATTTCCACGCATCTAATGACTTTAAATGTTTGGGATTGAGAAAAATATTTGGAGTACACATTTTGTACTACCTTAAAGGTTTCATTGTTTGCAAAAATCGCTGTTAATTTTTTAGGGGGTAAATGTTTTTTGAAAATGTCCACGATTTTATCTTCTGAGAAGTCAACCGCTCTTATTGTGCGCCTTTATTTATTTCGAAAAGGTACCTCTAGCGTAAGCTCAAGTCTTCTATTATATATTATAAGAATTAGCTGTAGGTTGAATTCATTTAGGGGTCTCTATGAGATGTAAATTCCATCATCTAAATTTTCAATGGCAGAATGCACCGTAGTATGATTACTATTATTAGTACTATTTCTTTTGGTATTATTTCCGGGTTGAGAGTTGTCTTCAAAAGGGTTAAGATCTGCTTGGTTTATCTTCGATGGCTCTTCCATTTTTATTCTGCTTAGGGCGTCCGCGTTAGAATTATGACTTCCCTTTTTAAAGCTAATCTTATAGTTGAATTCTTCGAGTCGCCATCGGATAAGTTTGGAATTGGGTACTTTAAAATTCATGAGATATCGAAGGGGTTGATGATCTGTAACTATCTTGAATTTCCTACCAAATAAATGCGGTCGGAAGTATTTGGTGGCCCATACTATGGCCAATAGTTCTTTGATCAGATATGAGCTTTTTAGGAATGCCGTGGAGGCTAAGAAAATTTCGGATAGATTTGATAATATTAAGGCTATTTCGGGCTATCAGTGTATATGCTGCGGAAAATTTTGAAAATTTGTCTATGATGGTAAGGATCTGTTTTCCATTTATAGTGTAAATGTCAGTGTGAATAATGTCCATAGGTTTGTCAGGTGTTTCGGGAATTCTTGTGCGGATTTCTATCATATTTTAAAAGTTTACATATTTGACAGTTCTTGATGATTTTAGTAATTTTCTGTTTCATGTATGGGAAATAGTATTATCGTTGAAGGTGTATGATTGCTTTCAGTGTGATAATCGGAGATAGTTTTGTCTTGTTCGTCGTCATTGATAATGTCCGTCAGAATTTTCGTACATCGTACTAATTTAAAAGTTTTGGATTGCGAGAAAAATTTGGAAAATACGTTTCGAACAATCACGAAAGGGTCGTTATCCGTAAAGATACCGATCAATTTATTGGGTGGTAGGTATTGTTTAAATATACTAGTATGGTTTTCTTCGGAGAAGGCAGCCATTCGAATTATCCTTCTCTGTTTGTTTCTAAATGGTGTTTCAGTTGAAATTGATTTTTCGAGGAACAATTGGATGCTAAATTCGTTAATGGCTTTCTCTGATATGGGTATCCCATCGTTCAGGTTTTCTGTAGCTGATTGAATGGTAGTGCCATTGGTTTCCGATGCTGGTATATCTACCTCCTTTGTGTGGATTTCGATTAATTTTTCCGTTTCAGGTCTGATTCTGCTTAATGCATCTGCGTTAGAGTTATGAGAACCGTTTTTATATACGAGCTCATAGTTAAGCACTTCTAATTTCAGACGCCAACGAATTAGTTTGGAGTTTGGGTCCTTAAGACAATTTAGAATTTTTGTGCAAACAGATATGGCCGGAAATATTTTGTCGCCCATACTATGACCAAGAGTTCTTTCTCTATTGTGGAGTAGTTATACTCAAAAGACGACAGGGTTCGGCTTACATAGCATATCGGTTTATCGCTGCCGATTGATGCTTGTGAGAGAACAGCGCCAAGAGCATTGTATTATAATTGAAACTCGTGTTTTAATTTAAACTTAAATATATTTATTACTTTCAATAATATTTAATAACTAGCTCGAGATTTACTACATTGTTACAACTACTACTATACAGTGGCGGTTATAGGGGGGGGGGGGGGGGCCATGGGGGCCATGGCCCCCCCCTTATCTAACAAATTTTTCAAAAAACCTTGATTAATGTTATCGCGTTTACTTTGAAGAAACATTTTATGAGACTATTAGACTACACTTTATAAAGTGCGAGTATATTACATACATTACGTAAGAAATCTGATTTCCCCTACTGTCTTTCTTTAATCGTTCTTTTGTCTCCCGATCGAAAACAATACTAAACTATTATAATTTAAAAAAATTGCAATGGAAAAGTATTACAATTTAAAATATAGATACCTATGTATGTACATTATCAATTCGATTTAACTAAACGAATACTTTTCTGATGATTAGGTACCCAATATTGACTTCAAGGTATTTTAAATTTGGATAGAGAGAATTAGAGCACAAATAAATCATAAACGTTTTAAACTTAATACGATTCTATTAAAACGACAGCACAGATTTCGCACCGCTAGCACCTGTGCCCCTGTGGCCTGTGACCTGCACATAACAATTAAACAAAAGAAGAATTCAAACACTCGAGTTTAATCATTTGTATCATTCACTCCCAGTCGACTTTCGATGTGTTGTATTAAGAAATTTAAATAGTTTTTAGTGTTCGAATATTTATTTAAAAAATTTTGATTGTTGCAAATTTTGATTGTTGAAATTAATAGTTACTCGATAAGTAAGCCGTTTTTCATTATGTTCATACCTATATTCTCGTACGGACCTCGTCCAACGACAACGCGAAAATCGAGTTGAATTCTGCTCACTTATTTTACATGCATTTTATATATGTAGGTGGCAGAATTCTGCGCGAGGTTCGTACTAAGCTTAAGACATAAGTTATGAGTTTTTTCAATTTAATTTAAACTAGGTAGTCGACTACAACTGGACGAATAGTACATACTTAGTTGCATCGTTGATGTTAGATAGCTATTTGGTAAATTCTGGTTTTCTTCGTGATTTTTCCAATTTAATTTTAAATTTCAATTTATTATATCAGCGCATCAAGTACCCCTCCCCTGGTGGCAAGTTGTGTTGCTACTATACAAATTTACTAGCATTCCTTTCAGACAAATTTACTAGCTGCCCATACGTGAGAGCTATAATTTCGAGTATAACGTAAACTTCAGTAAGTAACGCTCTTACGTAATTTTTCAGTTTGAATTATGATATCTTATTTTAGCTTTTAATAATGAAGAAACGATCGAATAAAATAGATTCATTTTTTTCACCGGTTCAAAAGAAATCAAGAGATGAACTGACTTTGAGTGATGTGAACAAAACGGATACATCGCCTTCAGAAGCTGAAGCCTCGTGTTCATGGCAAAGGTCTCATGCGCAGGAAGTCTCTCCTAATTTGATTTCACAAGCTTCTAATACTGAAGTTAGTGCGCCTATTATTCACAAAAGTTTTAAGTTTGATATTGGGGAAGCTGTGGGCAATACGGAACTATCTGATTATGAAAAATATAATTATTTAAAAAATACGTGGTTACCAGAAAAAAACTACGATTTTCCTTACTCGGAGCATAATAAAAGCGGAAAAATCGTTAAAAGGTATTTAGGTCACCAGCATCTTTCAAAATATATTTGGATAGCTTATTCTGAATCAAAACGAGGTGTTTTTTGTAAATATTGTGTCATTTTTGCTGTCGCTCAACAGAACTTACATATTCAAACTTTAGTAAAACAACCACTTAAAAATATGGAAAACTCTCTGGAAAAGATGGAGCTCTTGATGTGCATAATAACAATAGTTATCATAAAGATGCCATCCTAAGAGCTCATGGCTTTATTGAAGCCTTTGAAAAACCTACCTCAGATATTCGCAATTTACTTGATAGTGCTCGATCGAGGCAAATTATTGATAATAGAAATCGGTTAAGACCGATTATTGAATCAATTATTTTTCTTGGACGCCAAAACATTCCTTTCAGGGGACATAGAGATGACGGACCAATGTATAGTAGCAGTCTCCGAGACAACAATAACGATGGAAATTTTAGGCAGTTACTTCGTTTTAGAATCGATGCGGGCGACAAAATCTTAGAAGATCACTTAAAAACGGCGTCGGTCCGTGCAACTTATATAAGTAAGAGAACACAAAACGAATTAATAGACTGCTGTAAGGATGAGATCTTAAAGATAATTTTTTCTAAAATTGAAAGCGCCAAGTATTATAGTATAATATTTGATGAGACAACCGATATTTCCCACGTAGCACAAATGTCAATTGTTTTAAGATATATTGACAACAATGAAGTCAATGAAGATTTTATATCATTTATAGATTGTCATTCAGAAAATTATGAAATAAACACAGAAACCTTAGAGCCTGTTCTTACCGGTAAAATTTCGGGGCAAACAGTAATACGTGCCATCGAAAAAAGTGGATTATCATTAGAATACTGCGTAGGAATTTGTACTGATGGGTGTAGTGTAATGACATCAAAACAGCGAGGTGCTGTTCAAGAAATTAAGAAGACTATGGAATTAGCAGTGCGATGTCCATGCTACAATCATGCATTGAATTTAAGCTTAGCTAAATCAGCGGGGGTGCAGTGCATAAGGAATTGTGTAGGAACAATTAAGTCGGTAATATCATTTTTTACGGCATCGGCAAAAAGAAACTTTGTTCTTAAAAAAACCCTTGGTGGACAACTTTCAGGATTATGTGAAACAAGGTGGATTGAAAGACATGATTCGGTTTTACAGTTTAGATGCTCTTTGCAGGAAATTGTAAAAGCTTTAAATTTAATATCAAATTGGGAAGAAAAAGATTCATCCAATAAAGCGATAGAGCTTTTATATTCAATATCTAATTGTAATTTTATAATGTCCTTATACAGTTTAAGCGATATTAGCGCAATAACATTACCTCTAAGCAGACTACTTCAAACAAAAAATTTAGATGTTAAGGTAGCGCAAGATGCCGTATTAAGTGCAATCATATCTTTGAAAAATAAACGTCTAAATGCGGAAGAAAATGTTGGTTGTTTATTAAATGACATTAAAAGATGTTTAGATTCACAAGGTATTGAATTAGCTACACCCAGATTGAGTCACAAGATGAGAAATCGTCCTAATCCTGCTACAAATTCTCCGAGTGAATATTACAAAGTTGTTGTATACATTCCGTTACTCGAACCAGTCATAAATGATTTAGAGGACCGATTTAAGACAGATACACTAGAACTGTTTTACTCGAGTACGTGCATTCCATCAAATATAATTAATTCAGATGAACACATTATTAAATCTGCTGCAGATGTTTTGAGTAGGAAATATGGTAAAATTTTTAAACAATCTACACCAGCGTTAAATTTAACTTTACTCGGTGAACTGCAACTGTGGAAAACCATTTGGAAGAGTGATCAGGAAAATGCACCTAAGGATAGTTTATGTGCTCTTTCGAAATGTGACACAAATATGTTTCCAACTTTATTGGAATTTTTAAAAATTTACTCTACTTTACCGGTGAGCGTGGCTTCATCTGAAAGAAGCTTTTCTAGTCTTAGAAGACTAAAAACTGGGTCCGCTCTACCATGCGTGAGGACCGCCTTAACGGACTGGCACTCCTTAATGTTCACAGAGATCTAGATATCAATACCAATAACGTGATTGACAGATTTGCGAATAGAAAGGAAGTAAGTAGAAATCTAGATTTTGTACTATAAATTACCAAAAATTTTGTAAAAAAGCGTATATAGTAGATTTTAAAATGTCGAAAAGCGTTTACATCACTCTAAAGACATTTGTTTGATTATACTAAATATAAATGTAAACATTTTTAATTTATTTAACTGAAATCTCGAGATTTCGATAAGATCCTATGCAATTAAATTTCCCATATATGAATGAATTGCAAATCTACTCGGGTCAACAGGGTAGTTCAAAATTTAATTAAAGCAGTCCTGTGAACAGTCCTGAAATTATCGTTCACCTCATTTACCCCAATTACTGTAATAATATTAAAAAATGTCAAATTGTGTAATAGTAATGCAAGCCTTTCGACTATTGTTCATTCCATTAAAAAAAAAGTAAAATCTTAAAAAATAAATTAAAAAGTTTTACTTAATACATGATCTTTGTCAACGCTTTTTGGGATTGTAAAATCTGCTTGACGAAATCTGACGATGTAAATCAGATATAAGAGTGCTTGTGAAATAATTATAATTTTAATAATAATTTTTGTTTTAGTTTAAGAGGATTTTTTGATTTAGTTTAAGAGATTTTTTGAGTGTTGTTTTTTAATTTTTTTTGTATAAGGAGAGAAAGTGAATATGTTTATATAGGTATAGCTAATAAATTTCATTGATCAAAAATATGTATGTATATCGTAGATTCAAGTATTGTAGGATAACTAAGGTGATCACTTCTTCGGGTTCGGCCTGAAGTCTTTAAACTTTAACATTACTTCCGATTATAATATACCAAATCTTGGGTTTAATAAAATATATATTAAAGAAAACCTCCAAAAAATGAATACCATCCTTTTCTAGTCGTCTTATAACAGATGATATACATTCGATATACATTCAAACTATCAAAATCTACCAAAAATTTTAAAGTTTCTTTGGGCTTTCAAATTTTGTCGAAATCGAGCTCAAATTGTACTGAAGCCGAACAGCCCCGAAATTATGTTCAAGATTTGAAATAAATTAATTTAATTTTTTAATTTTTGCTGAATTTTTCATTGCTTAAAGATTTACAATCATTCGATACAATATAGTGTCAAACTTTTGACACTATATTGTCAACTGATAAATTGAAAAGTGTCTGTGAAATCTCGGGAGATGTTAATGCTTTTCGAGATTCTGAGATCAAGTTCACTAAATCTGGCGGTGTAAATTAGTTATTATCATGCGGTAACAACCGCTGCGACATATTGTGCATTTACAAAATTTCCATCCATCCTCGATGCATTTGCAGTTACCCACCGCATCCATTCTCTATAAGTACGTACTGGATGCCAGTGGCCCCCCCCCCCCCCCTTGGAAAAGCAATATGACCGCCACTGCTACTGTAAGACTACCTGCCGGATATATCGCACTGCTAATAGAGTTCGTTCAATCCCTTGATTCTAATTCAATGCGTTCTGAGTCTGTAATATTTAGTACTTAACTTAACTTATACTACATCTCCCTTTCAAAACTATTTAATTGTAAATGATATAATTCAAAAAAATATAAATGGTATTTCAATTGCAAAAAAAATTCAATTATTCCTTTTGATTGTATTACGTAATAAAAAAACACACCATACAAACCATCACCTAAATAATGCTATGAGAAAACTTCATTGTTTATATGTAAGTATAATTTCGTTTAGCTTTTCGGAGCCACTTTGAATTTCGACGGTAAACCGCTCCATTATCGGTTTCCACATAATACGATCGTGGTGCGTTGTCATTGCCAACTATTTTTGCTTTTACCCATTCTTTCTCTTTAGTCCTCAACCACACATTATCCCCCTTTTCATAACCACTCTGCTGCTTTGATTTAGGATTATAGTATGTTTTATGTTTTTGATTTTTCCATTTGTTATATACCCCCTGATCCTGAATAACTTTAAACTTAAAATTGCTTTCTTTACCTGACAATAATCTCCTTGTTTTTCTTCGCATTATTAATTCTACAGGAGATATGTTTGTAGATTTTAATGGAATATTTCTCCATTCCAACAGAGCTAACCAAAGTTCCTGCTTAGATTCTACTGATTTCATTATTATGCTTTTAGCAGTTCCTACAGCCTTTTCTACTAATCCATTCGATTGAGAGTGGTAGGGGCTAGTAGTCACTAGCTCTATATCAAACTCATTTGAAAATTTTTTAAACTCGTATGAGTTAAAAGGGTTGTTGTCAGCTATGGATTTCCTCGGAATACCATGCGTAGCAAATATTGCTTTCAATTTTATAATTACCTCATTCGCTGTTTTCCTGTTCAACTTCATGATTTTGAAAAACTTCGAAAAATAGTCGATAATGACTAAATAATTTTGACCTAAACAATTCATTATGTCAACACCTACCTTTTGAAATGGAAATTCTGGTATACTGTGTGGCAAGAGCTCGTCTCTGCAATTAGAACGACGATATTTTTGACAAATATTGCAGCTTGTAATTATTTTTTCGATATCGTTGTTCATCCCAGGCCAAAATACTAGTGACTTTGCTCGCATTCGCGTTCGTTCAATACTTGCATGTCCCTCATGCAATATACGAAAAATTGTTGAGCGTAGTTCCAACGGAACTAAAATACGTTCTTCATAGAAAAGTAAATTGTCTTCCAGCATTAATTCGTTTCGATATCCCCTCTGAGTTGTTCAGAAAGTTCCTTTTTCGTGTTCGGCCATCCTTGTATTAAAATTTCTTTTAGCCTTCTAAGCGTAGTATCACCATTAATAGCTTTAACAAACTCCTGTTTTCGTTTATCACTCATGTTAACCGAATGTATGACTTCATTTATATCTTTAATTTCATTACCTCCCATAGTTTTTTGATAATAACGCGACAGTAAATCAGCAATTAGCATATCTTTTCCTGGTAAATACTGTAAATTTATTCTATATTTTAACAAACGCAACTTCATTCTTTGAAGTCTGTGTGAGCTAATCTGATCCATTCCTTTTTTTAAAATACCCAACAAAGGCTTATGGTCTGTCAGAATGGTAACATCCCGTCCATATAAATACTTATGGCATGCAAAAACAATAGCCAACATTTCTTTTTCGATTTGTGCATACCTAGTTTCGGCTTCTGATAAGCTTCGTGAAGCAAAACTAATCGGCTTCCCATCTTATATAAGAGCACTCCCTAACCCAAACTTTGACGCATCTGTTTGTATTATTATTTCCTTTTTTTCGTTAAATATGCCTAAAGTTGCTGAATTTTTTATGAGATTTTTAATACCTTCGAGGCAAGTTGTATGGGCCTCAGTCCAAATAAAAACCGTTCCCTTTTTGAGTAAATCTCTTAATGGTTTATAGATATCTGCTAGATTTGGCACAAAATCCCTCATATAATTAATCATCCCTAATAATTTCTGCAGGTCTTTTTTGTCTTTTGGTTCATTTATACCACTGATCGCGCTAGTTCTGTTTTCGTCAATTCTAATGCCATTTTCCGAAATGATGTGCCCTAGGTATTTGACTTCCTTTTGTCGAAGCTGCAATTTTTCTTTATTAAATTTCACATTCACTTTCCTAGCTCTTTCTAACATCTGTCGTAAAATTTCTTCATGCTGTTTTTCGTTATTTGCAGAAATCAGTATGTCGTCGATGTAAACTGTTACACCTTCGGTATCAGCAAAATTCTCTTCATTTAACTTTTGGAAAAGTTCCGGTGCGCAGTTATCGCCAAATGGTAGCCTCTTGAAACGGTAAGTTCCAAAGGGCGTGCTAAATGCACAAAGATTGCTGGCATTTTCGCTCAGCTTCACCTGCCAGTACCCTTCCTTTAAATCAAGCACTGTGAATAATTTCTTGCTAGCCAGTTTGCTTAATATTTCCTGAAATGTTGGAATCAAATGGTTTTCTACTCTAATTGCCTCATTGAGGTCTTTTGGATCTAGGCATAGCCTTAACTGTTTATTTTTTTTCCACTACCACCAAATTCGATACCCACTTTATATTTTCATTTGTCACTTTCTTTATTATGTTATGTTATTATGCTCATTCTTCAGACTACCCCTAACTGCTAGAGGCACTGTACGTGCGGGCTTTACGATTGGTGTAACATTTTCCCTCAGTTTGATCTCCACATTTCTTGCAAAACATCCTAACCCATCAAAAGCATCCTTGTAGTCTTCGATGATCACATTTCCATTAGCCTTTAATGCATCTATTTTTTTAATTAAATTCATTTTGAGGCAAGTTTCTAGTCCCAAAATCGGTGTCGTGTCGGCATCTATCACTACGAAATTAATTGGCAGTATATCATTTCGTCTAGAACATATCTGTGGTCACAGTGAATAACTGGGTAAGTCGAAAAACGGAACTATTCAGAGCAGCACTTTTTTGCTATTTTTACAATTAAACTATTCCTGTAAATTCAGTTTTTGTGAAAAAATTAAATTTTTTGACATCTCAGTGATCGCATAACATATAACAATAACTTTTTCACAGTGCGTGTAAGCCTTGGGAGATGACCACAGTACACTTATCCCATTGTAATATTTTTCGACTTACCCAGTTATTCACTGTGACCACAGATATAAGATCTGTCATCCCTACAATGTTAAGCTTCGTACCACCATATGCTTCTATTTGAGCATTACATGTTCTGATCTCAATGTTTTTCATTTTCCGAACAAATTTCATTGGCAAAACATTCACATCAGATCCTGTATCTAATTTGAATCCGATAATGGTGTCAACTACTCTAATACGCTCGTACCACGATTTATTTCCCGTAAAATAGTTATCATTAACGATTGTGTCTAAATACATAGTATTTTCACTAGGCTGAGAATGAAGTTCTCTTACCTTGCTGTACAAGCAATTGCAAAGTGATTTAATCGTGCACAGTTATTGCATTGTTTTCCGTACGCTGGACAGCGCTTAGGTTGATGTTTTTGACAACAATATTTGCATGCTATATTTGCCTGATGGTTTGTTTGATGCTTCACATTATTCTGATTTGAGCCTTTTCGCGTATTTGAATTGTTATCTAAAAATAGAGAATTACCATTAGAATTACGTGTATTATACAATTTGCCTGAACTATTTTTTTTAAATTTTTCTTCTTTCTGACTGCTTGCTACTGCATCCACTGTCGCCGTTGTTGTTCGTTGCATTTCTTTCATCTGATAATCCGATGCTTCTGCAGCTGTTCCCATCTCGATGCACTTAGATAGAGTTAGGTCGGAAAGTTCTAGGTATTTCTTCTGCAAATTTTTGTTTATCACTCCGCACACTATGCGGTCTCTCAGCATTCAATCTTGTATAGCAAAATCGAATCCACAATTTCGTATCAGTTTTTCGATATCGAGAAGAAAATTATCAAAAGGTTCTCCTTTTTCCTGAATCCTGGATTGGAACATGAAGGTCTCGTAGGTTTCATTTTTTTTGGCAAGTAAAAATTTTTAAATGCTTCTAACACTTTTTCATACTTCTTTTTGTCTTCCTCCGGAATATTACATGAATTATACGTCTCCACTGCATCGGGTCCAATGCCGTTTAAGAATGTCGCCCCTTTTACTGCCTCCGACTTTTTGTCAATTTCCAGCGCAGTGATGAAAATTTCGTAATTTTCGAGAACTCTCCAATTCTCTGATATGTTTCCATCCAACTTTAACGTCTCAGGCTTTCTAAGGTATTCCTTTTTTGTGATGGTGATAATTCGTGTTTTCGGAGGTCGGCCACGAGGTTTCTTCACTAGGTTTTTATCAATTCGGGCTTTTGAAATACCCATTCACTTATTTGATCTAATCCACAAACTGGTATTTCAGGCACATGTCCGCAGCGCCATGTATTATAATTGAAACTCGTGTTTTAATTTAAACTTAAATATATTTATTACTTTCAATAATATTCAATAACTAGCTCGAGATTTACTACATTGTAACAACTACTACTATAAGACTACCTGCCGGACATATCGCACTGCTAATAGAGTTCGTTCAATCCCTTGATTCTAATTCAATGCGTTCTGAGTCTGTAATATTTAGTACTTAACTTAACTTAACTTATACTACAAGCATAATTACTGGCGTCCGTTGTAAGGACGACTGGTTTTGTGAAGTCCGAATATTGAAGTATTGGGTTATTCACAAGAAGGTCTTTAGTTTTCAAAGGTACGGATGTATCGATCGTTTAGTTCTATCTTTTTACCTTTTTTTTAAACATTCGGTTAGCGGTTTGGCGAGCTGGGCAAAGTCTTTAATAAACTTTCTATAATACCCAAGTAACCCGAGGAATGATTTTATTTCCTTTTGGGTTTTAGGAATGGGAAATTCCTTGACAGTATTGATTTTGATAGGGTCTGGTTTTACACCGTCTACTGTGACGACATGTCCAAGAAATGAAACTTCCTTGTGAAGAAACTCTGATTTGTCTAGTTGTATTTTGAACAACTTCTGAAATACTTTTCGTAAGTTCTCCGAATGTTCCTGCAAAGAGGTGGAATAGACTATAATGTCGTCTAAATATACCAGACATATTTCGCCTTGCAAATCTTTTAAGACGTTGTCCATAACGCGTTGTAAGGTAGATGGGACATTTTTCAGTCCGACAGGTATTCTGATATTCGAAATGTCCATTTGCAACCGTAAAGGCTGTTTTCTTTACGTCTCGAGGATCCATTTCAATTTGGTGAATGCTGCTCGCTAAATCAATTTTGCTGAAGTACATGCACTTACTTAGTTTGTCAAGGAATAGCGATCACTGACCGCTTTCTCGTTCAATTTTCGGTAGTCGATCACAAGCCGCCACTTCTGTTTTCCACTGGAGTCACTTTTTTTGGTACTATTCACACAGGAGCACTCCAAGGTGAGAAGCTTGGTCTAATTATTTCTTGGTCCAGCATCTCTTTGATTTGTTTTTTCACCTCATGTTTGTGCACGTACGGATACCTATAGGACCTGACATGAACTGGAATGTCATCAGTAGTTTGAATACGATGTTTAAATTCATTTGTGAATGAAAGTTTCTGTCCTTTTTTGAAGAAGATATCTTCAAATTCCCGACAGACCTTGAAAATTGCTTTCTTCTCTTCACTGTTCATATGTGATACACAGAGGAGTTTCATAACGTCTTTTTGGGCAGTATCTTCTGTGTTTTCGTCTTTATAAGCAACACTGTTTACTTCTATATATTCTTGATTTTTGAAACTTTCCACCTTAAGTGGTTGCTCTAGCAACAAAGTTTGTTCCTTGTTAGATTGATTCACGACTTCCATTAAACTGTAGCAATCTTTGGAGTGGTAGACTTCTTCAGAGACATATAATTTGTCTTTAATAATGGTTTTTGAGAAATAAATGTCCCCGTTTTGAAAGTCAACTGGTAGTTTTACTATGAATTTCGATCGAGCCGGAATAATGTACTTGTCTGACATATAATTTGGTTTGAAGCACAGTGGGATGGTAGTATTTTTCGTGCATCAGTTCTTGGTTAGCTAGATCAACTTTAGCGCCTAGAGCTGTTAAAGCATCGAGTCCAAGCAGACCATCGAAGTAACCATGGAAACGGAATACAAGGAAACGGGTTTCCCCTGCTTGATTAAATTCATGAAAGTTTGGAAGTATTGCTACCTTGTTTAATTCGTAGTTAGTAAGAATTGTTGTAATAGTGGTGGGTTTTGTTTCTATAATTTCATTGGGGCTAATAAATTCTGGGTTTATAAAGGAGGAGGATGGTCCCGTATCAATTAAAAATTTCAGTGGTCGTCCGAAAGGTGATGAAATATTTATATAAGGTAGAATGAAACCGTGCTTGTTTATGCCGACGTATCCGACTGATCTATTGAGGCTGGTAATGGAAAATTTTGATCATCTAGGATGTTTACCATCGACTTATTATTGTATTCTCCGTCGTTCTCGTTATAGTCGTAGTATTGAGTACTGTCATAATCGGATTGGTCTGGTTGTTGTGAGTAACAGTCGTCAATATGTTTGTCCGGATGTGTTGAAGAGTTTCCTTCGTCTATGTTCAGCAATGTTTTATTACTAGGGTTTGGTGGACCATGCGGTCTAAACTTATTTGGATGATTTTGAGTTCTTATGTTGCTTGAACCAACTTCCATGGGTTCAAGTTTTTGCCACTGTGTAACGGGTCTTTGTTCAAATTGTTGTTGATTAAATGTGTTAGGTTGGGATCGTTGTTGGTTTAGAGGACTGATTTGTGGTCTGGTTTGATTAAATGTGTTATATTGCTGCCTTGGTTGGTAGAGTGGATTAATTTGTAGTCTAGGTTGGTTAACTGAATTAAAGTGAAGTCCTAAACTGGTTAAAAGAGTTAGATTGTGGTTTCGAGTAAAGTTGGGGTGGTCTTTGATGTTGGGTAGGCTGAGATTGGAAGGGTGGCATTGTTTGCCTTACCTGTACATTAGATGGCTTTGTGTAGGACATATTTTGTTCTTTCACGAAGTATGAAAATGCAGTAGCAAGTGTCTCGGGTCTCATTTCACGCACTGTAGAGCGTAATTGTTCTCGTAACCCAGATAAAAATGTATTTAGGCACTGTTCGGACTCTCTTATCCGAACTGTTCCTTCCCTGAAATAGATCGGGAAAGGTGAGAAATAAAAAATGCCGCTGATTTGTGAGTGTTTGTTTTTTATCCTTAATTGAATCGTGTTTTGTTTGTAGTTTTTTGTATGTTGTTTCGTGATTTTTTTTTTTGTGGTTGATTTGACTGTTTATCTCTCTTCAAAATACCCCTTGAAAACAGAATCCGGATTCACGGGGGAGTCTGAAGTAGACTGTGTCAGTTTCAAAAAAACAACAAGAAAATCTGTTGGTTTCTGGCAAAACTCTCCGTTGAATCGGCGGAAAATTATGCAAGAAAACAACAAGTATGAAATGAAATTTGTGATTGCTGAGCTGCGAGCACTACTTACCCTTGTATCCTCACGTCGAAGCGGCGTGTGTTTCAAAGGTAGATGTGATTGCTTCTGGCGCGAGCGTGATCCGTCATGGCTTATATAGGGCCGTGGAGCTTTTAGTATGCTGTTTTCCGGCCTCTACAGACGGTGCCATAAAAAATCAGCCGCCCGTGTTTACAGCCGCCGTGTTCAATAGTGGCCAATATGGCCATGTTCAGTGAAGTCTGAACAGGCACATACTTTCATATAATTGTTTTTTCGCACTTCTAACGCACTCGTCTGGATCATGTATTTGGATGTGGTTATTCATACTAGCAAATAACTCTATCACTTCACTGTATAATTTTTCCACTGAATTAATGTTTTGCCTTAAATTGCGCAAGTCTCGAATTAAAGATGTTTCGTTGCGTTTATCGGCATAGTGGAGAATAAAATTTTCTCTTATTTTATCCCAACATAAGGGGGTTCCATCATGTTTAAGATCTCGTTGGCGGGACCAACGATTTTATTCCTTATGTCCCTTACTAATAATTGACCATAGGGTGTTCCGCTTGTTACGGAGATAAGCGAAAGGATTTCCTCAACGTTGTCAAGGAAACCGAACAATAAACGTGGGTTGCCTTTGAATTTCGGAAGGTCTTTAATAGCGTCGGGTACTCTTAAAGAGTTAAATATGTCTGAGGCTGTAACTATAGTTACCGTATACGGTTGGAATCGCGTTGCTATTATTATTGGATGTAGCCATTGTATTATTGATATTATTGCATTGATTATTTAAGATAACTTTACAATCACCATCACTATCACTATTTGTGTCCGCGAAGTTATCTTCCTCACTAATTGGTGGTAAAATATTTGGGTTTTGTATCAAGGAGGAACTTGCTTCAGCACTACTATAAATATCTGAATCACTACGAGGAAATATTACGCGATTTGACAAATTGTATGGCCTACTACGCCTTATAAATGACATGGGAGACGGGATATTGAAAAAAAGGAAATATTCAGTATTTTAACTTACATGTATAAAATTGTGATGAGAGAAACCATCATTATGCAGCTACGGCGATTAAAGTTAAAACTACCCGCACTTTAAGAAAACACTCCACTCATAAGTTACTATCATCGATCTGCCTTGATATGCGATTTTCCTTTGCGGTCAATTTGGTATTCCGGTCACTGTTTCTTCTTTATGGAGTTTCTGTCGCGATATTCTTTCGCGGTTAATTTCAAGGAAATTATTCGTTTTCACAATAGTCACTATTTTTGACACGATATTCTTTCGCAGCACGGAAATTATACGTTTCCACAATAGTCACTATTTCCGTTTTTAGGAAATTTTTTTTTAATATCACGATATTCTTTCGCGGTAAATTTCGTAAAAATTATGTTTTATGATGCCGTTCGCCGCCCTACTTCGACTGCGCCAGTTATAGGTTCTTCGCGATGAAGAAGGAAAAAAAATAAGAAATAAACAGCTTAGGTTGCTAACGTTTGTTTGAACATAGCCCAATTAAGACGTATTTGCGAGGGTAATTTTTCCACTAGTTCCTGAAGTAGGTTCGGGTTACATAAGTGAGCCGTTAGCCCGGCGGTCTCCACGGTGGCGCAGATATTCTGAACCGACAAAGCGAAAGTCACTATAGTTTCCAGGCGTTCCATTCGCGGTGGTGATTACTGCCTCAATTTTTTCAACAAGGAGTCAATTATCAGCTCCGGTCGGCCATAAAGCATCTTTAATATTTGAATAACCTCAGGAACTCTTGACGGTTGCAATAGTCTAAATCTGACCGCGTCTAGCGCCGCGCCTTTTAGACATTTCTGCATACGAATAAGATTTTCTGCGTTTGAATATCCGCAAGTGTTAGTCGAAGTTTCGAAGAAAGCGAAAAATGGTGGCCATTCTTCGGGATGTCCAGGAAAGGTGGGTAGTTCCTTCGGCATAACTTGCCTCGCAGCTACTTGTTGCGCGTCGATCAAATGGTTAACAGGAGCATTATAATTTTGTTGTAAGATTGAATGACTTACCATGGTAGCCGGATAGTTGCCTGCGATAGCGTGTGCACTGGTGACGGTGTTTGCATGAGCAGAAGTCCGTAGAGCAACAGCCGTTGTAGTAATAGCCGGTATGGTATTGAACCGCGGAACGGAGTAATTGGTCTGGCAAGACGTAGCCATAGTAGTAATTCCGTGATTAACATTACCGTTGGTGTTGTTCGAGACGAAGTCGTACGTCCGAGATATAGTCGCTTTGGAACCGACGGGAAATTTAGCGCTGCCTAAATTAGGAGCGTACGCGCCAGATGCGGCAAACGTTGAAGAATTCTGCTGCGTTGTAACATCCTTAGCTGGGGCAAGGTCGTATGCCCGCGTTGTAGTAAACACTGCACTAAACTGGTTTCCATTACCGTTTATAGGGGCGAAGTAGTACGCCCGAGCTGCCGTGTTTACCACCGAATCTAGCTGATTCGTATTGCTGGTTGAAGTTGTGTCCTTTCGTAACCACTCGCCGACTCGATCTGTTTGATCGATCGTATCGGCTTCTGTTTCACACATGGAATCTGTTTTTGATATCGCGATTCACTATTTCCACTTTTTCCGAACCGCCACGCGATGGTTTCTCAGGTACAAACCTGAGAGACCGTTACTGTTGTTTTGGTACTTAACCAAAACAACCGAAAAGTACCGAAATTATTTATTTCCTTAATGTTGTTTTGGTACTTAACCAAAACAACCTGCTTTGTGTTTAAGTGCGAATTAAAACGGCTTGGTTGACTGTTGAGTATAGACTAACTGATTTATTGAACTTGTACCTCTCAGTACAATTTTTGTTTAGCATGCACAATTTATATATTTCAAAAAAGGCGAAAGAATGTTCCCATGTAGTCTGTTGAATTTGACCCGTTATCACGTTTGGTGATATCGTACACCACCTAAATCGTTGTGGCTTATACTGCGACACCTTCGCATGCGTGGGAAAGTATACGGAACTTGGGAGCATTCCTTCGCCTGTACATTATACGTAATTATGTTGTAGTTTTCATACTCGATGTCTCGACAAAGAAAAAATAACAATGATCACATAACAAAAATACCTTATTATTAAGATAATGAAGTAAAAACATGCAAGACAGCAAGATATGTAAGTTTGCAGTGTAGTTATCTGCCGTTGATGTTCAGGATTTTCGCTCTTTGCAGTATCGATCTTTAACAGAATCGTTGTCGCGGCTCATCAGGAGTTCGTACTTTTTCTCTAAATACTTTTTCTCCAGCTGCTTTTCCTCGTTTAACTTTTGAAGACTGAGTTCAATTGAAATATTCGACGATTTCGATCGCGATTTACTTTGCGTTTTTTTTTTGACGTTTTGAGGTTAAGCAAGCACCTATCACAACTCCACTCGCGATTTGCGACATCCGATGTCACACCAACACAAATGAAGTGAGACCATTGGTCGCATTTGTCACACTGCACCATCTCATTCGTATCCACTTTTGAACATTCCTGACAGCTGAATGTCGAAAGCGCCTGATGTTCGGATTGTTTTAGCCCTGGGTGCTCCGGTGGTTCTCTGCTGCCATTGAATGCCTGCCTGCGAGTTCGAGTCGACATTGCACAAAGCGATTAGAGTTGAGTTGCGAATTTTCGTAAAGTTATTAAAAAATGTAGAGAATGTTATCCAATTCGATGTTTTTTTGTTATCGGAGAGAAGGAAAGACCTTTTCATTCGTTTTGATCTTTCACAACTTTAATAACCTAATAATAATTTTTTATAAATTTTAATATAATTTTTCAATTTAATAATTTTAATACAATTGTAAATATATGATTGCTTTACACTTACTTTAGTGTCTTTTAATCAAATTAAATAACAAAACTACGAGTACTTTAGTGTTTTAAGTTATAATTTTAATTAATTTTTGTGGTGCACGCGGTGGTGGTTGTCCCTGAAAAGAACTCTCGTAGCGGTTGTGGCGTACAGCACTCTAGTAATATAGTAACACACTATGTATGTGGTTATTGCAGTTGTTTTTTAAATATAGGTAACACAAAATAGTCCATGTTTATAAAAAGTAAAATACATGCAAACCACAGTACGTATCTTATTTCGCTGGTGTCAACAGAAAAATAGTTCATTTATACAACAGGAAAACAAGAATTAATTTTTGAAATACAAACAATAAAGCATTTCAGGTAGAAAAAGGATCTTACTTATAAAATAATAGTACATGGGTATTCTAGGCATTTTAAAAATATAGGAACACAAAATAGTCCATTGTTAAGTTAAACAAAAAAATAAATGCTTACAATGCAAAATGTGTGTATTATTAAGGAACATAGCTTATAGATAACTGTTCGTTGATATCAGTGAGGAACTACTTCGCTTATTTTTCATAGTATTTCGCCATTTTCGAGACTCTGTCTGTTGCATAATGAAAATGGCACATAGTTTATTTATCAAAGACATCGTCGGACGTGCCCGGGAATTTTGTATGGAATGCATCTAAAAGAAGTGTAATTAAAAATTTGCATTAGAACGATGTAAGAACTTACTTTCAAGGGCAGTTATGGTCCTTAAGCCTCTTGCTGCTTTTTTCTCATTTTTCCCTATCCAGGAAAATTTCATGGCCACTTTGTCTGTAAATAATAACTTCAAATACTCTTTTATGAATCGCTGGGGCTCACAACATCCCCTCTCTAAGAAGGATTTTTCCTGTTATATATAAATGTGGGATTCTTAATAATAATCCCGAACTGTTTTTTAAAAGTTATTTATTATAATTCAAAATGTTATAGAAAAAGAGAAAAGTAATGAAATGAAAAAATTAATGATATTGATTTTAAATTTAGGTTTACAGGTTACGGTTAGGTTTGATATTCTTCGAGAGTTTTACGTCGAGAGATCGAGAGTTGACTTTTGCTTTTAACGACGAAAAGTACAAGAGGACGCGCTACATTGCGTCGAACCTTTTATAGCTTTGTTGCAGCTTAGTTTGGTGTTTGTTGTGGGTTGCCAGATTACCTATCCTACATAAATTAGTAAGTAAAAGTGTACTACATAATTTATAATATGTATATACCAGTTCGGCAAATTTGTCCTTATTTTGAGCAATTTGCTCCTCAAAGTTACAAAAATCCTCCAGTGAATCGAATGGGAGCAAATTTTGGGATAAAATATTTTCACTTGCACTAGGTCCTGCTAAGCTTCCTCGTATCTTCTTTCGCAGTTGCACAACTGTTGCTGTCATATTGCTTAGCTCTGCTCGCATTTCATTTTTCATGTCGTCCTTAAATTTATTTAATTTTTTATCAATTGTTTGTAACACAGTTGTGCTACAATTACAATTTCCAGTGCTGAAATCTATTATAAGAACATTGACAGTGTGTCCAAAAATAAGCTGCTGCTCATACCTGTTACTGTTGTTAAGGGAGTAAGTACACTAGGCATCGGTTCTCCTTCATTTGATTCTAGAAATAAAGTACTAGAGCACATGAAGAAATGAAAAAACACTTACGAGATGTATTGTCGGCTGCGTTGTACACAAATCCCTCCTCCTCCATATTCTAGTGGATGAATGGTATATATTGATGAATAGAAAATATTGCAACAGCTTGAACTAATTGGGTATTCAAAATATGGTAGTAAACCCACAACAAGTAAGCTTTCAAATATGGCCATCTGATTTTCTTTCTTTATATTCTGAATTTTATAAATTTTTTTTCCCGAGATAGGTAAAAGCTATTGGGATAAGCTATAGATAGTGTGAAATCTGGTGTCGATACTCTTTCGTATGATCCACCAGTACACTTTTCAAACAATGGGAATGATGTTGCATTCTTACAAGAGAGGTAGGTACTTTTCTCAACTAAGCGGTTATATATCTGAGAACAAACGTAATTCCCTTTTTTCACCAACTTCTTAAGGCTGTGTAAAAAGTTTTCATACTTGAATGCACTAAAGTTTTCCAACGAGCCTAAGTTTTACCAGTCGGAAGAAATATGCATCAAGCAATGAAAATTAAAGGTAAGAATACGTTTATCATACAATTGGGGAATATCGCGAAGGAAGCTAAGTAACAGATCATGTGTACAGGAGTTATTTCTGACACAATCATTTTTATTTAAAAGTATACGAATGCCTAAGCTGAGTTTGAGGAAGTATTTATATCTATCATTATCCAAAATATACTTTAAAATAAAAGGTCGAGTATACAATAGAAACTGACGGGATTCTGTGGCTTTCCAGCGGTCTAAGTCGTCTAAACCACGGGGACGTCTAAAAAACTCAGAGGGAATTTTGGATCTTAGATCTGCCGTATATTCGTTAAATCTTGCAATTTTGTGAGAAGTTAACGAGAAGTCTCTGCCTTTAGTTTTCAACCACTCTGTAATCAAGGTTTTTGTTACCCCCAGACAGACCACGTGCATGTAGTCGAAGGGTATCTGGTATTTAGGGTTTCTAATATAGTTTCCTCAATCTGATGGTGATGTTGGCGATTCTCCCGTGACCTATATGACTCATTGGTCCTGAGATCCGCATTTTCTACTGGGAAAATGATCTTATTGGAATAGAGTTCTCCTTTTTGTGTGCATTTTATGCAACAGTAGTACCCTGTATGACCCGCTGTTTTCAGAATAAAAGACCGAGCTGGGGCATCAAAAACAAAAGCTCTTATTGCCACAGAATATATTTTGTTTTTAAATACAATGCCAACAATCACCAGTTCTTTAAGTTCTTGCACAAACTGCTGCAAAAACGTGTCAGAATTTTTTGGTTTGCTATTGACTGAAAACACACCTACCAGAAAAACGTAATTTGTTTCAACAATGTTACACAAAATTGGCCACACCTGGTTTCGTGAGCTTTTGGCTATCAGTAAGCCGTCCACATCAAAATCTAAAATGAACTCTGTGCTCTGATATTTGGTAGATATTAGAAAATCCGTAGAACTTGGGGATTTACCCTCCAAATCGCAACTGTCGTTAGTTTGTAGCTTGACTAGGTCCAGGGATTATGTTCTCTAAAGCTAGTATTGCACTATATGCCAGGCGGTCATATATTTGACCATAAAAATTTTACCGCATTTGATGTCAAATATCCATTTGGCACGCTGCCCGATTGAGATATTACACTATATGACACATTTGACAAAATCGTAAAATTTTCTCTTCGTGTCAAACGGTCAAACGCCATCTGGCCAGAACGAAATTCTGACAGAACTGCTATTTGTTCAGATCTAAATCGACGTGTTGTGGTTTAATTCTCGAGTGTACAACTCCGTTCAGATTGATTAACGAGACGTAAGTAAAAGCAAAATAGTAGTGTAATAAGAAAAGTGATTGTTTAAATGTTTGTCGTTAAAATGAACCAAAAAAAGTGCTATGCAGTAATTATGATGTCATATTTACTGGAGGAAAGACAGAACGAGCTCGTTTTCGGTGAAGCCCTTTCTGTTGAGGCCGTCGAACACATACCACGGAGGCCACGTAGTACTTGGGTAAAGGACTGGGTCCGTAAAAGGGAAAATGAAGGCTTTTGCGTCAAACTAATGTGCGAATTGCGAGACGAAGAACCCGTGCTGTACCGAAATTTTGTTCGGATGACGCAAGAGCAGTTTGAATATCTATGCATGTTAGTTGCACCTCTTATTACCAACAAAAACACGCAATTACGAGAAAGCATTGCAGCGGCGGACAGACTGGCTCTGATTTTGCGCTATTTGGCTACCGGTGATAGTTATAATTCGCTGCAATACTTTTTCCGAATTCCGCAACCGACTATTAGCAAAATCATCCCTGAAGTGCTAGATGCTATTTACAAAGTACTTGTAAATGATTATCTTCAAGTGAGGACAATTGAAGTAAATGCATATCTATTGACTAAATAAATTTTTTTGTGTAAACAGACACCAACGACTCCAGAGGCTTAGGAAGCGATAGCAGATAAATACAATTTATTGTGGAATTACCCAAATTGCATTGGTGCCGTCGATGGTAAGCATGTGGTGATGGTCGCACCACCGAATTCTGGAAGCGTATTTTACAATTATAAAGGCGCCCACAGCATCGTGTTAATGGGAATTGCTGACGCCGAGTACAAACTAATCTATATCGATGTCGGACGCAATGGTCGGGCATCAGATGGTGGCGTATTCAATAGTTGCAGCTTTGCGTGCGCTATGGATAGAGGCCAACTGCGACTGCCACTACCAAGACCTTTGCCGGGAAGAGAAGCTCAAGTTCCTTATGTTCTAGTTGCTGACGATGCGTTTGCATTGCGGCCAAATGTAATGAAGCCGTATAGTCGACGTAATTTGGATATGGTGGAGCGCGTGCATAATTATCGCCTTAGCAGAGCGCGTCGCGTAATTGAAAACGCTTTCGGTATTTTGTCGGCACGTTTTCTGGTTTTGCGGAAACCGATTGCCTTGGACGCTGAAAAGGCAAAAAAAATTACACTCGCATGCTGCGTACTTCATAACTACCTACTCACTACCAACAACCAAAAGTATGCACCAGCCCAATCCTTCGACCGGTATAATTCACAAGGTGAATTTCTCCCAGGCGATTGGCGTCAAGATATGCTGAATGGGAGTTTTTATTCACTTAATAATGATAATTCTCAAGCTAGCGCGCTTAGCGCCAAAACCATTCAAGCCGAGTTCGCGGACTACTTTGTCAACGAAGGCGAGGTGGACTGGCAGTATAAGCAACTTTAGATTCTATATTCACTGTCAACAAAATTTTATTCAAAATAATTAATCTAGGTACTAAAAACTAAAAAAAAAAAAAAAACATTCAATAAACAGAAATTAAATAAAATAAATTATATTTTTATGACGGCGACGTCTCGGAATTCTCTTCCAATTCCAACGTTGCCGGCGATACCATCACTTGCTTGATGACTTCCAACTCATCAATAATGATCGGAGCTGCCTGCTTCTCGCGTTCATTGAAATAATCGACCATTGTCCGCATAATGCGGCGCTGTAGTAGGTGAGCCTCATCAGCTGCAAGACTTCGTAGTTTCGCAGCAACATGCTCACCAAAAGCACTGAACCTATCTGCTTGGCTTGCAATTTTCATCACCTGCACCGCCATTTCCTTTAACGTATTGTCGACCAACGGCGCTGGCGGTGCTCCAACTATGTTGGCGGTGATACAACGCTTGCGACGTTGGCCAGTATTGGGCGGAGCGGGTGACGACACTGCAGAATAGCTCGTACTGAGCTCCATCGGGTCGCTCTCCGGTGAAAATACATTGTCTTCGATCTAAAACAGAAATTAATGAGAAAAAATAGGAATAAATTTATAACCGTTATTACCAATTCCAAATTGGAAGTTGATTCCGTTGACTGCTGGCTGTCGCTTCTGTCGATGAATCGCATCGCTTCGAAAAAACGCCAATGAATTTTCACTGATTCGTCAGTCCCTTGTCCTGAGCGAGTTTTTTTACTTTTAGAGAGATTACTCTTGAAAGTGACTCGAAGATTTTGCCACTTCGATCTGCAGTCTCCCCAGTCATCGTGATCACCAAGCTCAGCTGCCACTTCCTTCCAAAGTTGTGGTTTTGGGATTCGGTAATTTTGATCCCCGATATTCCACAACTCTGGCCGTTGCTTGACAACCGATATCAGTTTCCTAATTCGGTCGTCTGGCCATTCACCCTGAACACATTTAGACATCCTTTTTCGTATCTTCGGGGTTTCTACCCGCTTCTCGCATTCGTTGCTGTTCACAGCTATTACATCGGCTGCCAATTCGTTGGCAGACATCGCACAAACAAAAAAAAAGCGAACTCCAGTACTTATAATAATTAATTAATTATTATTATTTATTTCTATTTTTTTAAGCAATTGTCACAAAAAATGCAATGTTCACGAATGACATTTCCTATTTGACCCATTTGACACAATTGTTTTTCCAGAAATCGCAAACGGTCAAATTTGGACAGATTGATGGTCAAATGGTCAAATGAAACATTTTGTCAAACAGCATTTGACCATTACACATCTGACACCATCTGACAGCATTTGACAGGGAAAATGGTCAAATATTTGACCGCCTGGCATACAGTGTAATACTAGCTTAAGGCAGAACCTTGCTGTAAAAGTCCTGCTGTATCAACGATGACATCAACAATTTCTCTTGCTTCTCGTCGTGTTTACGGTGGAATCCGGGAATCGTATTTCGATTCTTGCATTTTTACACTGTACTTACAAATAAAGGACGAAAAATACTTACTATTGTCTTCCTAATTCACCGTTTCTACAGTTCAATATTTTTTACTCCACTTTTTATTGTTTTTCACATAAAATAAATTTAATTGCGTACACTTAATTAATCACTTCTAACTCAACTGAACATATGTATCTGCGCGCGTGCCACTAAACAGTAAACAGATCAATGCGTTCTGTTTCGAGCATTATCAGTACAGTGATGAGTCATTTCAATTGTACTCAGAGAAACGAAGGAATCTCGCAGTAAATTCGAAGCATAGCCGCACGTAGTCTCATTTCTTTGTAATTCCGCAATCAGAGAAATGTCGAAATCTCGGGCACAAAGCGGAATTGTCGTGGTGAGCTCTCTTTTTTCCTCTCATATGTAACAGCATCAGAGACACGAAGGAATCTCGGGAGAAGCTCGAAATTCTCATTTCTTGCTCCATTTCGAAATTACTTCGCGAAAGCGAGTTCTTCGCTAAAATGTTTGCAGGGAACTGTAACTTAAAATATTTCAATTGTGTTGAACGTCGACATGCACTGAGAGAAAAACAGAGTAATAAAGGGTTTTCCAATAGGGACTTGACAACTTTGAATTCAATTTGTGAACGCACCCTTTCACTAATCATCGAACTGTCACTGTCAATTTATTCAGTAAACTTAACATTTTTATCATGGTAAAGTACACGAAGGAACAACGTCTGCAAATTATAAAAATTTACTACAGAAATTCGGAGTCGGTGACCGCTACTTTAAGAGCGTTAACTCCGATTTTCGGTCGTAGTTCTCGCCCTAGTAGACAGGCAGTAACAAGTTTAGTGCAAAAATTTGAGTCTACATATTCGTTGTGTGATGTTGCCGTGCCAGTGAGACAACGGGTTGGTCGAAGTGTCGAAAATATCGCTGCCGTTGAAACGTCCGTAGCAAATGATCCAAATCAGTCAATTCCACGGCGTTCTCAAGTGTTGGGCATCGCCCAGACCACGTTATGGCGAATTTTGCGTAAGGATCTTGGTTTACACCCATACAAGATCAAGCTGACTCAAGAATTGAAGCCGATGGACCATTTGAAGCGACGTACGTTCTCCGATTGGGCTCTGGAAAAGATGCGCCAAGATGATCAATTTCATCGCAAAATCATCTTCAGTGACGAAGCTCATTTTTGGCTCAGTGGGTTCGTCAATAAGCAAAATATGCGTTATTGGTCCGGTGAAAATCCACATGTGCTTCATGAAAGACCACTTCATCCACAAAAAATAACTGTTTGGTGCGGTTTGCATGCTGGCGGCGTCATAGGGCCATATTTTTTCGTCGACGATAATGATCGTCACGTTACTGTGAATGGTAATCGTTATCGCGCCATGATTACCGATTATTTTTGGCCCGAATTGGAAGATATGGACTTGGACAACATGTGGTTTCAACAGGACGGTGCCACAAGCCACACAGCACACGTTACAATCGATTTATTGAAGAGTAAGTTTGATGAGCGTGTTATCTCAAGAAATGGACCAGTCGATTGGCCGCCTCGTTCGTGCGATTTAACGCCTCTGGACTTTTTTCTTTGGGGCCACGTCAAGTCGTTGGTCTATGCCAACAAGCCGACGACGTTGGAAGAGCTCAGAGCCAACATTGAACACGAAATAGCAGCCATTTCGGCCGAAATGTGTGGCCGAGTCATCGAAAATTGGGTCCAACGAATCGACCGCTGCAAACGTGCCCGCGGTGGCCATATGAACGAAGTCGAGTTCCAATCATAAATGTTTTGATTGTACTTCAACCCGATAATAAAGTTTTTGAAATATCTCAAATGGTTTGCATTTTATTTTGAAAAAAAGTTGTCAAGTCCTTATTGGAAAACCCTTTATTAATGAAAACCGTTCTAGATCTAAGAATTATCGGCTATGATTTTCTTGTTATCATGGAATTACTATATTCAATCATTTTACGAGTTAAATATTCAATAAGTAATAAAGTGCTTAATTTAAATATGAACGTATTTGACTTAACTCTGAAACAGATATAAGTTTTAATAGCACTCATGTTTGATTTAACTCTGAAAGCGTACAAAATAAGAATGCATTTTCTTAATTTTAAATCTTTTTTTTTCTTCCTGTAACTTTTAAAGGAGTTAATAAACTAAGAATAAACAATCTTGATTTTAGAACAAAACGAATATATTTAATATTGTTACATCATTTTTTTATTACATTAAAAATTCAATTGATAATACACCTAATTCTCTTTTACACGATAGATACGTTCCCAATAAAATCGTGTAAAAAAAGATATTATCTAAATGGAAAAATAGTAGATTGGTTCCAGACCTAAAAAAACAACTTTAAAGTACAATAGACAATATTAAAAAATTCTTGTTAGAGTTCACTTGAGAATTTATTTTCCGTGCTTACACATTTTAATACATTAAATCTCTATATATAAAAATGAATGTTTGTCTGTCTGTTTGTCCTGTATAGGCTCCTAAACCACTCATCCAATTGCGATGAAACTTTGGTGATTTGTTGAGGGTACGCCCTCGATGGTTTCTGCGTTAACAAAATTATTTAACAGTTGGTGGTTCGCGAGTTATTTCAACATTTGAGTGTTTTTCATATGATTTAGCGGCAGTTCGTTTTTTGTGTATTAGTTATGCCTATTCCTATTACTAAATGGTATAAGAGGATAGTGGATGGAAGATGGAAGATGGAGGATGGTGGATAGAGGATGGAGGATGGATGATGAAGTTATTTCATCATTTGAGTGTTTTTCATATGATTTAGCGGCAGTTCGTTTTCGGTGTATTAGTTATGCCTATTCCTATTACTAAATGGTATAAGAGGATAGTGGATGGAAGATGGAATATGGAGGATGGAAGATGGAGGATGGTGGATAGAGAATGGTGGATGGATGATGGAGTTTGGGGGATGGTAGATGGAGGATGGTGGATAGAGGATGGTGGATGGAGGATGGGAGATGGTGGGTGAAGGATGGTGGATAGAGGATGGAGGATAGAAGATGGAGGATGGTGGATAGAGGATGGTGGATGGAGGATGGAGGATAGAGGATGGAGGATGGTGATTTTTGAGGGCACGTCCGAGATTGTTTCTGCGTTAACAAAATCATTTAACAATTGGTGGTACGCGAGTTATTTCAACATTTGAGTGTTTTTTATATGATTTAGCGGCAGTTTGTTCGTTTTCGGTGTATTAGTTATGAGTTTCTATTACTAAATGGTAAAGGACTATAGATGGTGGATAGAAGATAGCGGATGGTGGATGGAAGATGGAGGATGGTGGGTGGTGGGTGGAGAATGGTGGATGGCGGATGGAGGATGGAGGATAGAGAATGGGGGATGGTAGATGGAGGATGGTGGATAGAGGATGGTGGATAGAGGATGGAGGATGGGGGATGGTGGATGATGGATAGAGGATGGATGATGGAAGATGGAGGATGGTGGATGGCGGATGGTGGATGGAGAATGGTGGGTGGTGGATAGAAGATGGAGGATAGAGGATGGGGGGTGGTAGATGGAGGATGGTGAATGGTGGATAGAGGATGGAGGATGGTGGATGGATAATGGTGGATAGAGGATGGTGGATAGAGGATGTAGGATGGAGGATGGTGGATTGGGGATGGAGGATAGTGGATAGAGGATGGAGTAACGGGAGCAACGGAGCAACGGGAGAAATGGGAGTAACGGGAGAAATGGTAGCAACAGGAGTAACAGGAGGATCGTGAGAAACAGGAGCAACGGATCAACGGGAGAAATGGGAGCAACGGGAGAAACAGGAGCAATGGATCAACGGAAACAGGAGCAATGGATCAATTTGAGAAACGGGAGCAACGGGAATAGCAGGAGCGATGGAACAACGTGAGCGAAGCGAGCGTAGCCGCGGTACGCGGCTAGTGTATTATAAAAAAAAATTATGAATTGGATAAAAGAAAATAATATCAGAAATTTATTAATATAAAAAAAGTAAAACTAATATAAACATAACAAAATTTTTTTCTCGTCACTTTCTGACAACAACGTTTGCGTATGACTGCAATATCATTGCTATCACTAGAATTATTTTGTTCATCATTTTGGGAAATTATCTCTCTATTATCATTTTTATTTCCCATTGTTGATAATTCAGCAGTTCTTAGAACAAAATCAGTTATTAAAGATTGTGTTTGATTTCGTGATAATCCATTATAAAGTTAATTTGTAAGATGACATTAACAATTGCAGTTCACGTTGAAATTAAGATGACATTAACAATTGCAGTTCACGTTGAAATTTCGTAGCTCGTTCCTTATCAGGATCATGTTGTTCCAAATGATTACCTAAATTCCTTGCATTTAAAACAGAAAGATCCTCTTCGTCATTATCGCTATGTTCTCTTACATGATAAGCCTCAAGGGTGAGGTCTATAATTTCATTTTCACTCAAGCTTTTATCAACTAATAATTCCTCTAGATCTGCAGATGATAGATCATCGAATACATCTCCACCAATTGTTCGTGCCAATGTAATAATGTCAGTAAATTCGTCATTATTATGGATGACAGAGTCTTCGCTTTTGACACATTCTGGCCAAATATTTTTCCAACATGAATTCAAGGTTGATGGCTTCAATTCAGCTAACGCTAGCCCAACTTGGTTAATGCAGTCCATAATTGAAAATTTCTTCCATACATCAATGACTGTTAACTCTTCATTATTATCTAGTTTGTCTAGTACGTATAGGAATGAACGTTTTATGTAGTACGTTTTAAATGTAGCAATTATTATCCTTGGTCTAAGGGTTGTATTAAGGATGTAGTATTAGGCGGCAGAAAACAAAATTGAACATTTGGGTGCTCCAAGACCGGATGGCCAGGTGCATTGTCTAGAATTAAAAGAACTTTAAATTCTAGACATTTTTCATTCATGTAGCGTCTTACTTTTGGGATGAAGTATTTCTGAAACTATTCTGTAAAGATTGCACTGGTCACCCAAGCCTTTTTGTTTGCCATCCAGTGAATTGGCAATTTATTAAAATCAACACCTTTCATCGAACGTTTTAACATACGTTCTCCTGAAGCATTTGAACAAAACAACAATGTAACACTGTCCTTTGCTACTTTAAAACCACCGGCAGTTTTCTGTGATTTTGCAACATAAGTTTTGCTAGACATTTTTTTCCAAAAAAGGCCACTTTCGTCTACATTCAATAATTTTTCTAAGTTTTTGAGGAAACTCTTTAGCAGCCAATTCATCTGCAGATGCAGTTTCTCCCTTAATTTTTATATTGTGGAGAGCATGTCTTTTAAGAAAACTTGTCATCCAACCAAAATTCAGGTTGTTTTGACTGAGAAGAAGTGATTGGCTCAATTTCTTTAAATTGTTTGTAGATTCTTAAGGCTGTTTGTTTGATAGTAATTCCGTCTACTGGTATTCTTTTTTGGGATTTATCTTCAATCCATATTACCAAAGCTTTTTCCATCTTCTCTTTGACAACATCTCTTATGTATGACGACGACTTGGCACTTATTTTTGTTCCAGAACATACAGACTTTCTAATCGCAGTTTCATTTTTCTTGATTGTTCTTATAGTAGCTTCATGAATACCAAAATGCTTTCCTACAGCAGTTGCACCTTGTCCTGTTGCAAGTTGGTGTAAAATTTTAATTTTAGTATCTAAACTGATCGCTTTCCTCTTCTTAATTACTACAGGTGATTTATGAGACATTGTGTTAGGCCTACCAAAATACAATAAAAAATTAAATCCAATGCAAAAATTTGGAAATTATTTAAAACTTATCTGTTATAGGGTTATAAATTTAAACGAGCACTTTCTTAATTTCACTTATAACTTTTTAAACATCCACGGCAACTAAACGTCTTTTCTTTTCAATTTTCAAAATCACAATGAATTGCGTACAAAAAAAATTACGTCTTTACTTTATGCATAATTCGGGGAATCCCACTCAAAGAGTAAATACGCATATAATCTACATATTAGGTATGTTTGGTATCGGAAAGTTTTTGTAACATTTGGTTCCAATTTCTTCTTATATTTTTACATTAAACTGAGTTGAGAAAAATATAACACGATATTAAATTATATAATTTGTGAGTAGTAGTAGAATAAAAGAAATTCATAAAACAGAAAAAAAAATTATAAAAGAATTCTTAGAATATTTAAAATCGTGTTAAAGCAAAACAATTCGTGTAAAAAAAGAAAAATGTTAACTTTTTAACTCGTGTTAAATGAAATTCGTGTAAAAAGAGAATTAGGTGTATATATAAAGAACTTAAAAATATTTCATAATTATTAAAAATGTGTACTTTAAAAATAAATTTTTTTATATGATATTATAATAATAATGATAATATGAAATTAAATTTCCTTGTATCTAACAAAGAATTCTCCATTATTTGCCGGATGTAAGAATAATGGACCACTACTAAAGTAATCAATATCTTTTATGTAATGAGCGGATTTTTTTCTACCTATTTCATACGATTGAAAATGAAAATGAAACTTAATTATATCGATTTCGTTGCAAAGAACATAAACATTATTTTCTTTTAAAATAAAATATATTACTTGAAATAAATTAATAGAATCGTTGTCTTTAAGCGCCAGGTAACATTTAGTCTTATATAGTGTTCCCTTATAATTAATAGTTTTTGATACTTTACATGAGGCATATTCAAATCGATCAATAAACACAATTTTGGAAAAAAAGATTTCTTTAGATAGATCAATAACTTCAAAGTCTTCAGCGATAAAAGGCTTTTCTAGCCCATTTTTATACCTTACCAAGAAATCGGAAAATTTTAAACCACTCTGTAAGTAATTTTATTATTTTATTAAAGAATACTTTATTAATTCTCAATTGTAAGTAATTTTATTATTTTATTAAAGAATACTTTATTAATTCTCAATTGTAAGTAATTTTATTATCTGAATAAAGAATATTTTATTAATTCTTCCCACCACGAGAGAGCTGTCGAAGACCGCTGCCCTCGTTGAATGTTCAAAATGAAAAGTAGCTGAAATGATTTTGTTTCACGCTTTTATAGTCGCGGTGAACAGAAAGCTTATCTTATACATAATATAGAGTTTAAGGCTTTGAGAGTTTCTTATGAGCTTTACATGAATTGAGCTTTACATGAATTGAGCTTTACATGAATTGAGCTTTATGAATGAATTTGATCTTTATAAGAATGTTTGGTGTTACAGTCTTCCCCTCTGGCGCAGATTTCGTCCCGATGATGCGGCAGGAATGGAATCTGGTGTGGATGTTGTAGTCTTCTTAGCTTTTGGGCGTCCTCGTCTCTGTAAAGGTGGAACTGCTGATGTCATCTGTTTTATGGTGTTGATGAAATGTCTTAATGTGGAGACATGATATGTCCCCAATGGAACATCCAAACTGTCAGGATGTGCTATTTGGAAACTGGTTGACCCAATTTTCTTTATCAAAACATAAGGTCCGTCTCGCTTAGGAACGAACTTGGAGGTGATGTTCTTGGACGCGTTGCTCAAGACGTGTGTTGTTACAAGGACCTGGTCACCAACTTTGAACGCAGGTTGAGGCCTTCTCTTCTTGTCGACGTATGCTTTGTTTTTGTCTTGTAGTCTTTCGGTTGATTCTCTGGTATTTTCGAAAATTTCAGCTAAGTGCGTCAACTTTGGTAAAAGTTGTGTCACGAAATTCTCGGATTGCGTGATTGATCGTAGATCGTGGTTGATGTCATCTGGAGTACGAAGGTCACGCCCAAATGTGAGATACGCAGCAGAATAGCCCTCACTTTGACATTTCGCTGTATTCATTGCGAAACATATTGATGATAAGTGATCTGACCAGGCGGTGTGATGGTTCCCAACAAGGATAGATAGCTGGGTTTTCAGATCTCGGTTTTTTCTCTCTACTGGATTGGCTTCTGGGTGGTATACGGGTGTCAATGTCTGTTTGATATTAAGACAAAACCGTTATCGCTTATTAGACGACGTGGTAAACCGTACCGTAGGAATAGCTCGTCAAGAAGAACCCGAGCGCAGGTATCCGCTGTAGCTTCTTTTAATGGGAATATCTCAACCCATCTGCTAGCCAAATCCTCGGTTATAAAGATCCATTGGTAGCCGTCTGAGGTCTTTGGTAAGGGTCCAAATAAATCAATGGACACGGTTTCGAAACGTTGATTTGGTGCAACTGTTTGCAAGAGTCCAGCTGGTTTTAGATTGGTAGGTTTGTATCGCTGATATTCAATACAGTTACCAATATGCTTGGTGATGTCTCGTCTCATTCCGGGCCAGTAATAACGAGTTGAAATGCGGGCGATAGTTCGGTCAACTCCGTAGTGACCGGCGGTTGCGTCATCATGATAAGTACGTAGTATGCGTGGGCGTTCTTGTTCGGGTACCACTAGCTGCGCATCTTCGGTATCGCTTGCAGCACAGTATCTGTAGAGTACTCCTTCGTTTAAAATATAACCGCGGGAGGTCCATCGAGTTATATTTTCATCATTATTTTCAAATAACTCTGTTATGGATTGGAGTTCTGGATCCTGAAGCTGTGCTTGTCGGATATCGTGTGCACCTCTAATTGGTAGATCCACATGAAATGTGCAGATGTTAACATCTAATTTATCATCGTCAATCGGGGGTCGAGACAATGTATCCGCAACGACGTTTGTTTTTCCTGGGGTATATTGGATGTTTATGTTATATGGCTGCAGTTGAAGTGCCCATCGCGCTAATCTTCCTGTCGGCGATTTCAGCGTCATGAGCCATTTTAACGGTTGATGATCCGTAAGAAGAGTTACTTTCGATCCTTCAATATACCCACGGAACTTCGCGACAGCCCAGACGATGGCTAAGGCCTCGCGTTCAGTGGTCGAATAGTTCCTTTCGGCGCTTGTTAAGAGTCTGCTGGCATATTCTATTGGATGCTCTTCGGGTCCCTCCCCCTGGACTAGAACTGCACCTACAGCATGGTTACTGGCATCTGTTTTCAAAAAGTATGGTTCATCCTCTTGAGCTTGTTGTAGTATTGGGCTGGTTATAAGTAATGTTCTCAGATGTTCAAAAGCTGTTCGTTCCTTGTTATCCCAGGTCCATACTGCATTTTTTTTAGTTAGGTTGCTGAGTGGCTTTGAAATGTCTGCGAAATTGGGAATAAAGCGTCTGTACCAAGAACAAGCTTGTAGAAATGATAGGATTTGCTTTTTGTTTCGGGGTTCTGGGCGACATTGGATAGCAGCTACTTTGTCTGTGTCCCAAGAATTTTACTTCATCGCAGCAAAATTTTGATTTGTTCCGATTTATTTTTAGGTTGAATGTTTTTAGTTTCGCAAATGTTCGTTTTAAGTTGTCTATGTGTTTTTCGAATGTGCTAGAACATATGATGATATCATCGAGATATATTAATAGGAAGATGTCGCTTAAGCCAGTTCGGAACTTATCCATTAATCGTTGAAACGTTGCTGGAGCATTTCGGAGTCCAAATGGCATTCTCTAAAACCAAACATCCCGAACGGAGATATGAATGCTGTCTTGTCTTGATCTTCTTCTGCAACTTTAATTTGCCAATAGCCGGACTGCAAGTCTAATGTGGATTTGAATGCAGATCTTTTCGTTGCGTGCAGTAAATCATCGATCCGTGGTAACGGATATCTATCTGCTGTAGTGATGCTGTTAAGCTGGCGATAGTCTATGCATACACGAATATTACCATTCTTTTTAGGTACAAGAACGACTGGCGCAGCCCAAGGTGACTCACATTCTTCAATTATTTGAAGTTAAAGCATCTTGTTGAGTTCGTCTTGAAGCTGTTTTTTCCTTACTGGGGATAGTCTATATGGGGTAGTTGCTATTGGAGAATGACTACCTGTATGAATTTTATGTTCAGTGTATGGACTAGCTTCGCCAATACTGTTGAAACATTCCTTTTCGGCGATTAGAACTTTGTTAATTTCCGTTCGTTCATTCGTGGTTAACGTTGTTCCTTCATCGTCTTTTAGAATGATGTCGATTGCGTTTAACTCCATTATGAAGGAATCTTCTGTGTTGAATGTTGATCTGCCTGAAACAAATTCTGTGTATTTCGATTTCTATCGGGAGTCACTTCTGTGATGGGAATGGAATCGCGAAATATGTCGTTTTCCCATGGTGCTGAAGGTTCATAGTACTCTGTTTTATGTGTTGGCCGAACAGGAGTACCTTTTAGTGGAGTGACAGGTGTAATGTTTCCAAACCATGTCAGAAAAGCTGTTGTCTCTTTTATGGTATTTTCCGTTGGAGCTGCGCAGACTGATTCGTTTGTATTGTAAAAATCAAAACGTTTATACGGTTGATCTTCATAGTACCAATTCCTTTGAGCGAGATTCATAACGACTCCATTTTGCTCAAGAAAATCAATTCCGATCAAGGTGCGGTTATCAGTAGCTTGTGGCAAAGCTATGAATTGAATTGCTTTTAGTCGATTCCCAATTATAATATTGACTTCGCCTACGTATATCTCTTGGTGCGAAGGAATACCATCTGCAAGTCTGACATCGGCTTGGAGTTTCGTAAATTTTGTACCGTTTTTGATCAGATGAAGAAACAGTTGTCTGCCTGCGACACTTGTTCGAGCTGCTGTGTGTAAGTACGCAACTCCAACTTCACCGTGTGCAGTAATAGGAATTGTAGGAAGGTCATTTCCTATTGATGTCTTGAAGCAGTTGAATGATACAATGGGTGGGCCCTCAGGCCTCTTGTTGGTACAGTTGGGATAGTTTGACCGGTAATACCCTGGTAGTTTACAGCTGTAACAAGAAACCGTATGAGTTTCTTTTTTTGTAATTGGATGTTGTGTAGTTGACACTTTCTGGATGTCGGCTCTCTGTTTTTTCCGACATTCAGTGATAGTATGACCAGCGTGTTTGCAGAAGTTGCATCGATTTTTGGTCCTCTCGACTTGGGCGAAATTATTTGCGGCTGTGGCACTAGCTTGTTTTTCAGCGAGTGTATGTTCGACTCCGCGGGCTTGAGTCAAAAGTTCCTTGAAGCTCTTGATGTTATCCCGTGGAATACCTTTTCTTATTTTCATATTTAAGATACCATACACAAGATCAAGCATGACTTTTTCCGAATGCTTCGGCTCGGGGAGTATTGACAAGAGAGCTCGTTTGCCACAAATGAAGTCATCAGTGGATTCACCATCACTCTGCTTGGTTCCAAAAAGTTCTACATAAATTTGGTATGCCGGCTTAGATGGCGAGAACGCGTTACGGATTAATTCGGTAACATTGTCCCACGTAATGGCTTCATGTTTCACCCCTTGCCACCAAGATGCTGCTGTTTCTTCGAAGAGCAGAGGCAATCCTTTGATTGCATCTGTGTCGTTGATGCGCTCTATGTCTTTGTAGACACTTATTGTTGTAATGAAGTCTTCGACTTTAACGGGATCTCGCTCCCCCTTGAAGCGAGCTGTACATCGGCTAAATGTACCCGAAGATTGATTTGCTACCGGTTGTGAGGTAGTGATCGTAGCTAATAGCTCCCGAAATTGCTCTGTCGTCAACGTTGCCATGTTAAGTTGGGAGACACCAGGCAATGTTAAAAGCAATTTGATACGTTCGCTACGGCGAGGGCTACTTCCAAATTTGTCCGTGGTTTCTTCTTTTTTTTTCAAAAAAAAAAGAATTGGACACTGGTTGGGCGCCAATTGTAAGTAATTTTATTATTTTATTAAAGAATACTTTATTAATTCTCAATTGTAAGTAATTTTATTATTTTATTAAAGAATACTTTATTAATTCTGAATTGTAAGTAATTTTATTATCTGAATAAAGAATACTTTATTAATTCTTCCCACCACGAGAGAGCTGTCGGAGACCGCTGCCCTTGTTGAATGTTTAAAGTGAAAAGTAGCTGATTTTGTTTCACGCTTTTATAGTCGCGGTGAACAGAAAGCTTATCTTATACATAATATAGAGTTTAAGGCTTTGAGAGCTTCTTATGAGCTTTACATGAATTGAGCTTTACATGAATTGATCTTTATGAATGGATTTGATCTTTATAAGAATGGTTGGTGTTACAACTCTTAATTGCTACTGAAAACGGAGGATTCAATCTTGATGTTATATTCTTCAAATATGCTTTAATAGATTTGTGTTTTGCTTCAAAGCGCATACACCACACATATTTTACAGGACGAATTTTTGCAATAGCTGTTGCGTAATGGACTAAAAAATGGTGTTTTGGCTTAAGGGCTCCGTATAATGAAATATATAAGAGATGGTGTCTACTTACAAGTTTTTTAAGGCTATTTAAATCGTTTAAAGTAAAACTACTTTGAAATAACATGTCCGATGATTCTACCAACACAATTAATAAAGACCAATGCATATTTCGTGTTGGTATAAGATCGCCGATAATTAATGGCAGAAAATGTATAAAAGTTATCATTTCACTTGCTGTCATTCTTAAATTAGATGACTTTAATCTAGCCAAAGTTATATCTGGTGAAATATTTCCGATATCAGATTCCTCGTAATTGAAAAATCGTTCTCTAGAATTTATTGTATTAAGTGAAATAGAACCATCATTAATTAGTCCTAATAAAATGTTACAAAGATCATAAGCAAAAACTCCCTCATTCCCATCGTGCATTAAGTCGAAATAATAATTAGAAGTGACATGAAATCCTTCCAGTTCATTGAATACGCATTTGGACTTTATGCCTGATTGTAAATAATTTCTTTCTGATAAATGAAGTTCGTAATTTTGAATATTTCTTAGAAAATTTCTGTTTGAGTTCTCGTACAATTTCTAAAAAACCGTTTGCAATTAAAAGACCCAACAAAACCTATAATATTATTTACAGCTAAATTATCGCCAATGATTAAACCTAATATAAATTTCACTTTAAATGTGCTCGTCGAAGTTTTGATATCAATTCCGTTTTCTAATATTTTCATTTCATTAATTAACTCTTCTAAGGCAGACTCATAGCCACACATTTTCAGATCATTTGTTTTTATGAAAGCCCCATGAAAAATAAAATCTAATTTCGCGAGAATATATTGATGCATTGTAGGAAAATTATAATAAAAGCAACATATTGATGATGTATGGCTTCCAAGTGGATTATTATGTTGTAAGTCGTCGGAATAAAGATTATATGGTATTATTATATCAGATTGGAAAATTTTTTTTTTCTGCAAATGATTCGCCGTTTACAAAATTTTTTATTTTATTTTGTTTGGACAACTGGTCCATGTTTTTCAAAGTGACATCCAAAACACCTGGTAACTCAAAAAGAGCTTTAAATTGGAAAATCAAAGGCATGACTTCAATAGTCAGTGATTTTGAGGCAAGAACAGGGTTTCCATGGTCAACTTTCTGTGAAATATTTTTTTTTATAATTATCGATCTATGATCTCTATGTAAATCAATAACTTTAAGAGTTTGTAAAAACTGATGCTCAGTTTTTATTTCTTGAAATGGACTTTGACAAAATTTAGACAATTCAATCAAATCATTTCTACAGGTGCCGCTCATTTGAGAACCGAAGGTCTTAAGGATCTTTGTTACTGTACAAAGCAAATTACCTATTATATTTTGAACTTTTATTACTTCATTCCTTGGCATGAAATCCTGTGCGTGCAATTTTAAAGTAGAAATAATCCAAGTTTGTTTCATTTTAAATATAGCACTTTCAATATTAACACTTGATGTTGCAGCAAAGTTAGTGATGTCATGTGTCCTATTGTCAACTAATGGGTTGATAACTTCTGCTTCATGAACTTCACTAATATTAACTGGTGCAGCCGCATCAAAATTATTAGTGAGGATAGTATGCAATGTTTGCAAATGTAAACGAAAACGAGTGAAATCATTAAATAGTTGTGAGCAATTTCCCTGATTGCATTGTAACAAACAATTTTTATTAAGTAAGTGGTCATATTTTAAATGCTGTATTAAACGCCAAATACAATGAAATTCAGATGTGCATTTGAAACATTTGTACATGTTGACTCAAATAAAATAATGTCCAAAATGGATTAAGCTGTCATCAGAAAACTTTTTTAGGAGGATATTTCAGCAGATTTAAAATCCGCGTTTGTGTCTATTTCATAGACGTATGTTTGTATAAATGTCCAAGGACCTTGAGAAGCTACAGGATATTTTAAATTTAAGGAGATATATATTTTGAATGTTAGGTCGAGCGCTTCAAGAAACGATTTACATTTATAAAGAGTTTTGTCTAAATATACAAAAAATTCGTTTAAGCTTCCTTCATCAATTCCAACAGCAATTACAAAGGGTTGGATCGTCTCCTTAATATAGTAATATTTATTTACCAATGCACCGACTTTCTGTTCTAAATCCCCAATCGTGTGTAGATGTAAGACGAAACTTTCCTGGCTATCAGGGATGGTTGCCTTTTTAAATGATTGACTCGTAGCAGTACGAAATCTTGCTGTAGGCCGAATAACACAGCATAAAAGAGTAGCTAAAATGTAGTCCTCAGAGTCTGAAATTGAAAACATGAAGTGATTATTTTATTAATTTTATCAACATCAACCGCATTTATACCTATATTTGCAGCTCGTGTAGATGCATCAAACTTAGCTTGGTATTGCTTATTTAACGACTCATAAAATTTCTTCAGTTTAGTTTTTAACTCATCCCACTTTGCAAACAAATTATTTTCTTTCATTGGATGAAAAATTTTGAAGTCTATGTTGACCTAATTTATTGAAATGATTATAATTGATATCAGACATACTGATATGTGAACTTACCAAATCAAGTCCTCTGGCATCAAGTAGTTTTGGCCAAGAGTCTAAGAATTCAATATTGTTTATACTCTTTAAATTTTGCTGACGAAGTTGGAAAGATTTTGCCCATTTATCGCAGATTTCGTCCCGGTCAGAGCATCCTCTCCTTAGAATCGCTTTGGATGAAGCTTGAATTTCATAATCTATATCTGATTGCGTTTCTGTTCTTTCAGTGGTATTTTCATCCGTAAGATCACTATTATTTAATTTTTTCAACTTGGCACGAATATTTTTATATTTGTCGTACAGACGACCTCTTGGATTTTTATTTTTTTCTCTAGCTACGTAGTAATAATCCTAATATGTTATAGAAATAAATTATAGATAATTTTCAGATTAAAAATATAAATTAAGATCATACTTGGGTATTTTTCTCGGCAGGAAAAATTTTAGTAATTTCAGTTCTTATTTTTAAGAAATGCGCTGGTTTTAAAATTATATTTTTAACCATCAATACCTCACATGAAATATGCGAGGGCGTACCACGGTGTTGTTTCTTGCAGTACGACCAATTTAAAATAATTTTATTTTTATTGAATTAATACCTATATATTTTTCAGATTCGTCAATTTACGTATTTGGCGGCTATAAAATTAGTCGCACAGTGATAAAGAACTTACCCGTGTTGACCGCTATGATCCTAGAGAAGGAAAATGGTTTGATCAAAGTTTGTTAAGTTAGAATCGTCGGTCAGTTCGGCAGTAGGTTCCGAATATAATGTTTGTTGCTTGCAGTGTAATTCGGATAAAGTAATTAATTACGATACGCAGTCTTTCAGTTACCCTAATGTGACTTCACAGTACGTACATTATGCGAATGCATTTTTGATTTTAGCTAAACAACTGTTTTTATTAATTTTAGCATGGGAATCTCGCTTGCATCACTAGGTGAACAACTTTATATAGCGCATGAAAAAGAAATCGCAGAATATAATCCTTACGTAATGAAATGGAATGAAATATTACAAAAATCTTTGAATTGCCCCTTTTTAATTGCATAAGTTTGACACGAATGATATTATAAAAACGAAGAATATAAACAAAAAACTCTTGGCCTTGTGTTTTCCAATCCCAAGGATTGATTTAATAACTTGCAGAATCATCTTTACATTTATATATATAAGCTGTATTTTTCTTTGAGGGTCTTGCACCCGTAAATAAATAAATAAATACAACATTAAGAATGGAATTTTTTCATGGTAAGCTACCATAGAAGCAAATTTGATTTAAATGTTGGTTGTTTTCCGGCGTCAGTAGGGTTTCTGGTGAGAAACCCCAACACGAAATCCTCGACTGCTGATTAATCGTTGTCCTAGAGGACATGACCGTTGGAGAACCTTCACTGGATACGCCAGTTTCATAAGATTGTGTTGGACTAGGTCCGAAGGAGCTGTTTCGTCATCGGAGGGCATAGACATGATACACCCTCTGACGAGTCTATGCCCTCCGATGACGAAACAGCTCCTTCGGACCTAGTCCAACACAATCTTATGAAACTGGCGTATCCAGTGAAGGTTCTCCAACGGTCATGTCCTCTAGGACAACGATTAATCAGCAGTCGAGGATTTCGTGTTGGGGTTTCTCACCAGAAACCCTACTGACGCCGGAAAACAACCAACATTTAAATCAAATACAACATTGTTAAAATAACTTTTGTAAATAATTTTTGTAATATTAAATTATTGTTAATTCATATTTTTTATTAGAGTTACTACTTTTATTTATTTTAATCGAATTTCAGTTAAAAGGAATAATTTTACTTTAAATTTGAAATGTTAAATGAATGATGTCGCTATGCGTCTCATCACTACAATAGAATGTCCCTATATTCGAATTGAGGGGATGTCATTTTTAAAAAAAACGTATCATGTTACAAGAACTAAGACACAATTCTACCATCTGCCATTTCAATTATAAAATAGAAAATTTAATATTATAAATATTTATAACGGTTTTGATTTGCGAATGCAACGGTCAAATCACAGCTGACACCAAAATTTAACTTTCCAAGTTCGAAAACAGCACACTGTAACGAATATGTCCGCAGTACGTCCGAAAGACTAGGCCTTTTGGTCTTAAATTTGGACGTAAAGCCTGGCGGACTGAAAGTCATCCTCCATTTATCGGAAGAAATCGTCATTTCTTCGTCAAAATGAAGGACAACTTTCATATGTTTCGTTGACTATGTGTCATTGGACAACATTAGTCTCACGGATGGCCACTGAAACGACTGAGCATCTAGCATAAAAGCACGTGCTAGCTCGTCGGATGGGGTGGATGTGTCGTTTCTTTCCGTGAACTGAATTGATTATGCTCGTGGGGCCGACGAATGGGTTTGAGAACTCCCATTCTATCTATCGGCGGGCTGGAAAGGATTCAAGGTACGGGGGCCAGATATAAAAATAGGGTGGTGGACAAGAGTGGGAAGGAAAAAGGTTTTGTGGGAAGGAACGTCTAGATGTGATCACCCGACGGGCGATCCGGCATGAAAACACACCCATGTGTCGGTGTTATTTCGTCAAGAACGAAAGAGTCGATCCGTCTGGGGGCGAATGACTATGGCCCAGTCGTGCCAATACCGAAATGGAAGAGGTGCTGTTGCGGCCGGACCACGGCCATGCCACTGCCAACGATTCTTCTCGAAAGAAAACCATTTGGCATTCTCATTGGGCTCAGTCCGATCGGAACAGCGAACCAGCTTCTTATGTGTACGTACTTGTACGAGCCCTGAACTACAACCATAATGATTGCGCTAACGTTCAACGCAATAATTAATACGATAAGGACGTCAAAATGCCTGATTGTAAATCTCCGGTGGTTGTTTTCCCTTTTGTTACGCGAACGACCATGAGAATGAGGGCCGGTCCAGCAGCTGACAATTGTCCCGCCTCAGTGGTACACCTAAATTTTTCGAATAGTTGTGGATGTTAATGAGGATCTCGTACGGCGTGGATTCACTGGTACCAGGTTTGGTACTCATCTCGGAAGGTGTTACACCGGTTGGAAAACAAAAAAAAACTACCAGACAGTTATCAGGCCAACCCCTAAAACCCACCGATTCACGTGATGCCACGCTATGTTCAAATTTGTGCAATTATGAATCTATAAAAAAAATGATGCCAAGGGTAATACATCTGTATTTACAATTGATGTAACTTGTACTTTTTTTTTGTTTTCAAGTTTGAGGGCAACAATTTTAAGCGGGAAATGGAAAACGTATCTCCGTTTAGTTGAAAAAGGCGTTGACTGAAATTTACCTACGTCGTATAATTAATTGCACAGATCAGTTCCAAGTTATCGCCACGAACGTGTAAAACCTTTTCCTACATTTTTTTTTTCACGGAGGAAAAAAAACATTTGAAAGAATCATGGTCAAATCCCATAGTTTGAGTTCAAATAAAAACCAACACTAAGTTAACGACATGAATTCCTATCAGAACCCTTCGTTCGATCAATTGAGGAAAAGGCCTATTGTGGCAAAATTTAATAAACTGATGTAGTATCTCTTTATCTCGAGAAATACCAGAGGCCCGTTCCAAAGCCCAGACACATTTCACATTACATTATTTGAATATAACCAATCTGTTCTCGTACGAGTTAAAGAAAATGAATTTAAACTGTAAAATAAAAGAAAAAGAAAAAGAAAAGTTTTTTTTTTTTTTGTTTGTTGGGTTTTTTTTTTTTGTTGTTTTATTCATAGTTGTATGTTTTTATTTTTTTTTTTTTTTGTTTAGTTCTCTTCTATTATTAATTAAATCATCAGCTAGAGTAATTTTTAATTGATGGAACCGGGGTTGAAGTCCTCGGGTATGGAGATGGGCATGGTGAAGTGATCACAGATGAAACGGGCGATGGTGCAACGGATGACGAAGTTGAGGATGACGTGGCTGGTGAACCTGATGACGATTGTTGTGTTTGATGAGGTAGTTGTTGCTGCTGCTGCTGGTGCGGATGGTGTTGTTGTGGCGATAATATTGTTGCCGTTGTTAACCACGTTGAATTACATGTGCAAGGTTGTAGTTGGAATCACAGGGGCGTAGTAGACTCCATTAGCATAGGGCAAACTTGGGGGCGGTTGCATTTGTATTTGCCGTTGGTGCTGTGATTGGTTTTGTTGAACTTATGGTGGCTGTGACGTCTGTGATTGTTGTTGCTGGTGGTGTGTTGACTGCGGGTGTTCCTGGTGTCGAGGTTGTGCTGCTTGCTGTTTCTGTTGTTCTCGGTACACAACTTGGACAGCGGGCGAAAATTTCGCAAATTACCAACTTCCAAAGGCTATCACTTTCTCACGAGCGGGTCGTTATCGTTCGTTCGTCGCTGCCCTGCTGGCATTCACTTTGGCTTTAAGAACCGAGTTCAACTGACCCAGCGAACATCTCGTTTAATGTTAACTTATCTTTGCCGGCCGCCAGTAATTAATCGATCAGCAAAATTCATTTAAAACAACAAAAAAATGCACCGTCGAAATAAAAATCCAATCAGAAAACTTACGGCACTGTAGGGACCAACGATTTGAGGTCATGTTGACAGTCACGATTCAAGTTCGAATTAATCACTTCTCGTTGGGTTTTTCGACGGAAATTGTTTTGACGCGATTTCAATTTTAATGCAATGTACGTTTTCACTTTTTGTTAGTCACAAAATCGAAGGCGACGGCGGTTACTCAATGACATTTGGTTCCGTGCTGACTTTCACTCGTTTAGTATGTTCCCGACGAACTCCCTGCAGATTACGCGCCCTGTACAAACCCTCGGAAGGAACACTTTTACACACGCCGTGGGTCCTCGGAATGGGTATTCTGCGTTACTCAGTCCGCAGCATTTGAACTCTGGCTGGGCAAAGTCAATTAAGTTCTGCCGATCGACGTCGCCTCGATGAGTGGGCATGATCTTTTCATGGCGCGATTCTTCCAGAACCAAATGCGCATTGTGCGGGAATACGAACCCCATGAAGGCAACCCCATCTCGAGCAGAAGGAACAGCAGCAAACGCTCCGAGTATAATTTCATAAGACACGTGTTTTTGCGAAGCGCTCCCAAACCTCTCGCGAAATTAACAATAAATGCCACCATTCCCGATATGGCCATCACCAGTGAAATATCCAGAGCCACATCGTAGCACGTATCGTCCCGGACCCATACACCGCCTGCCATTTATCTACGGATGCTTAGAATAAGTTTCCGGTCAGGGGGCCGCCAAACAGCAAAATACAAAATTCCGTATAAATAACATGTACCTCATGCACCAACTAACGTACGTAAAACTACTTGAGGCTCGCGATTGCACCTATTTTAGGGGCTTCGATTACGTGGCGGCTACTACGATTTGTCATTGGGATCGCGAAAGCGTCGTTCTTCTTCCCCTGCACTCGGTTCCTCGTTTCACTCGACGCTCTGTGCGATATTGCTCTAAAACGAATGCCATGGATTTACGGGGATATCGCGATCACGAAAATTCTTGAGGTGATTGGTCGGTAGAAACAATCACTTCTTTAATGTCGATTGTATACACAAAAAAAAACCATATGCGCCACGCGCTCAGCCGAAAAACGGGACATTGGTCCCGTTGGACCAGTTGTAATTCCACTTATAGAAACATTACTAACCTTAAAAAAAATTTTGGTTTACCCGTCCTTCTGATTAATCGTTCTTTTATTTTAATCTCCTGTAATCCCTGCTAGCGTCAGCGACTGCTGCTGCTCTCGGCACCTAAGCACTTTATTTTTTTTGTTTTGAAAAAAGGAAAACTTCGCGGTCGTAGTGGCACTCTCACTTGTTCATTCGGCGGCTTCTATTCTGCGACTGGGGGCGAGCAATCGTCTTCGTTCCCGCAGGTTAATTTTTCCCCCGCTGTTGGTAATGCTGGCGCTAGTGTCGCACTGCACGATCGGTGCGGCGGTCCTGCCAGGACGGCTCGTCACAACACTCCATCTTCTTCTAATTCCCACGATCTGAATGCACTCAATTAGGAAATTAAATTAATTATTTCCCTCAGCTTTCGAATTGTGAAAAGGCAGCAAACAACAGTACCTGCTTTGGTAAGCATTCACATCAACAAAACAAGGTAAACAAATTCTAATTAAAAATACGTTCTAATCTTGCTCGGTTGTTTTATAAAATTTTACAGGGAAACATGGAACAATAATAGGCGGATCTCGTTTGAGGAACCATCAGGAGAGTTCCACAATTTCATTAGAATGTAGAATCTAGCGACTTTCTGAAAATTCTGCTATGTATATTTATTTTTCAGTAACTTTGGATATTTTTCTCAGGTTTCCATTAGATAGCCACGTATTTTGTTGCTTCTGAACATTTTATTTACAGTTTCTATACTTATCCGAACATCTCCTTTTCTGAGGAGAGCTCGTTGATGAAATATGGTTTTAGAATCGATCGATTTTCGATTCTTAATTATTGTAACATCTAGTTTTAATATTTGTATTGTACCTAGGATATCTGATTCTTCTGATTTTTTTCATAAAGTCTCCATCATAAACGAATTTGTTGCCTCCAAACGTATCGATCGAAAGGACGAGTCATCCAGTTCGTAATTTTTAAGATCGCTTTGCTATATTTATCAACCGAGTACACCTATCGCTTACGTGGCTTGTCTATTGGCCTGTTACGTCTATTGACCTGTTATGCCGGTTTTCCACCAAGCAGACACGTTAAGTCTTTGTTTTGTTCATGTTTTTGCAAGCACGGAAAACAAAAACTCGAATTCGAACAAATCTTAAACACTGTTTCAACCAAACCGACAGTGCTCAATCGCTGTTTTGTTTTCAGTACCTCCACGAAGCGGTCTCAGTAAGAAAACACACCGAAACCTTTTGAAGTTACCGCTTCTGGTCGGGACACGAAAAACAGAACAAAAACAGTCGAAAAAAGCTCGAGTTTGTAAAAAAATGATGAAAAGTCAAAGATTTGTTTTTTTCGACACGAGCTTTTGCTGAGTTTTTGTTTTGTCCGTTTGGTGGAAAACCGGCATTACGCTTTGCCTTTAAAAGCACGTTTGGGGATTCTTCTATCTTCCATTCTACACTCTAAATGGGCAACGCACTGCAGTTTACATAGTTTGATGAACGTTAAAGCTTCTGGCTAGAGGTAGAGTTGATACAAATCATGGTTGTATCTTATTCGCTATTCCGTTTCTTCTTTCACAAGTCCCAAAATTCTTCGGAAAACCTTTCTTTCGAATCCGTTAATAAATAATAACAGGACATAATCCTATCTTCTGTCAATTTCAATAATAAAATAGAAAATTGAACATTATGAATGTTTATAACGGTTTTGATTTGCGAATGCAAACGTCAAAGCACAGCTGACACCAAAATTTCACTTTCCGAGTTCGAAAACAGTACACTCCATCTTCTTCTAATGTGACTGCATTTAACTCTGTCCGGCACAAGTAGGAAATTAAATTACACAAATTATGTCCCTCAACTTTCGAAGTTCCAAAATGCAGCTAAAATCTAGTAAAAAATGGTATTTCTGAATAAAACTACAATAAAAGTTATGACCAAAAATTATTTAATGTTGATTGACAGATTTAGAACGATATCTTACTTAAATTTATATAAAAATGATCGAGAAGTGCAAATCTAGACTAAACATGCACAATCTTTTCGAAACTTCAAATCAAAAAACTTATCACACATGAGATAGAGAAATAGGTAGTCCATCTATATTGACAAGTCCCTGGTTGTGAGCAATGGAAATGTTAAAAGTGTCAAAACTGTTTCCATATACTCGTATTCAATGATCATTTTAAGCGAAAAGCTCAGAAAAATCAACGGAAACAAAATATTTTCGTCCGCTCAAACAAGATACTAAAATGCTTCTGATTGTTGACAGTTAGCATGGACTACTTCGGTGGTAGTTAGCATGGACATATTCCTCTCTGCTTCTGATTTTGTTTAAATGCATAAAGCAGAGCAAAGCAAGGTACCCGATTCAGAAAAATATTAATTACATCCCGCACCCGACAAAATCATTACAAACCCCTAATTCAATTTATGCAAAAAGAACAAACCCATTTGAAGAGATGTATGTAGAAAATGTATTTAATGTTCCTTAACTTTATACGGAAACTTTTTTAATAGCTGAGTACATGCTATCTTTATCGCACATATGGACTTAGAGGTCCGTAGAAAATGTGTACAAATTTAATGAATATTCGATGGTTTTGATCTGCCTGCTGGGAGGTTCTGCGGAATCATGGTTTAAATACTTCAAATAAAATCCACACTGTAAATTTTTTTTTTGATATGGTAATGCCAATTTAAGCCGTTAAAAACAATTTTCAAGTTGTGTTCACACCGAGAGAATATTGATAGATAAATGTGATAGCTAAATGTCTCTTCCTTGGCTAGTTACTCCTACAACTAGTGTTGTGTACCTTATTATTTTAATCTATTTTTAGTTTTTGTTTAGTTTTAAGTAGTGTTTAAGTTAGTTATTAAGGTTCTTTCAAGCAAGGTTTTTTGTTAACAAAATTTTTCCTTGAACATATTACTGTGTCAGATTAACGTAAGTTTTTGCAAAAAGAATGCAAAGTTTTCAATTGCAGCTGTAAAGATTAAGATCTAATCACTGAATTATTTTTTACTTGTTATTATACAACCCAATGAATTTAAATAAATCATCTATCTAAATGTTTATTTCCAAATTATTATTACTATAAATTATTATTATTAAAAGGGTTTGTGATTAGTGTTTGTGATTAGTGTTTGATTTGGACACACGTTACATATTTTCTGCTGAGAGAACATTTATTGGAAATATCCAAAAAATTGTAAGTAAATGATCATTCCATCAAGAATCATTTTGGTCTATTCTTGATGGACAATTATTGTGACCTCACCATCGCCGATTTTTTGTGTACTCGAAGAATTAGTGACGGAAAAAGGATAATTTAAATTTTTTGTTTCTATTTCAATTTTTTTTTTGTTAGTTAGAGAACTGTTTGAAAAGAAAAATTGTCGCTATTTTGTCGTTGTGTGGTAGGTTTAGTGTTAAATGTAAATGTAAATGTATATTTATGGTATTTTTAAAGATTTCACGAATTCTGAATTTTACTTTATTATTTTAATATAAAATGACTTATGACTAATAAGCACCAAAAAAGCAAAAAAATGTTCAGCCCGTCTGTGCGCCGTCCACCGTACGCAAAAACGTTTGAGGCCTTATAACTCCCAAACTATGAGCTATTAAATTGAAATTTTTTTTTTTAATAGACTGAGTAGGCCCCTTGAAGTCACGACTTTTTGAGGGGTGGGAGTGTGAGGGGGGATGTGGGGGAAGCGTTTTAGACGAAAAATTTTGGTTTCTAGATCTCAGCAACCGCTTATGTTAGCAGGCTGAAACTTGAAATTTATATAGGGCTTCGATAGTGGACCCATTTGCAAAAAAAAATGATGATATGGATGAAGAGGTGTAGGAGTGGGGGGAAAAATAATGTGCCCAAAACGCTCGAAAGCCGAGATCGAGACATTCTAAAATCGATATCTCCTAAACCGTTAATGTCACGAAATTCAAACTTCATCAAGATCTGTAGTTATACTAGGAGAATAGATCAGAAACAAAATTTTGGAGAGGGAGCAGTGACGTACGGAGGTGGGGTGTTAAAAAATGTTGATTACGATATCTCACGAACCAATTGCACTAGAAAAATAAAATTCGGTTTGTGTACAGAAGTTGATAAATAAAGTTTGCTGAAAGTAAAATTTTTAAAGGGGCGGTAGAGCATGGAAGTGGATGGGTAAGAATTTTTTTAAAAAATCACGTCTGATATCTCAAGAAAGGTGTAAAATAAATGCTTAGAATTTTTACCAGAAGTAGGCCTAATAGACACCCATCAAAAAAAAAATTAAAAATTTTCAGGGATGAGGGTGTAGAGGGTGAGGGTGGGGGAGGGTGAAAAGTAAAAAGTTGCGATGTTTATATCTCGAGAACTCGAGCTGTAGTAGTAGCATGCTGGAAAAATATAATTTTTTATAGGGGTAATCTGCCAACAGTCTGAGCGCAAATTTATTATTTTTTATGTAATAGTCCGGAACGCGTATAACGGTGAGATGCGGTGTACGTTACTATGCGATTGACAACCTAAAGATTAACTAGGAGGCTATTGGGAACGTCATTTTTAAGGTTGTCCGTCGCATAGTAACCTACACCGCATCTCACCATTAAACACGTTCCGGACTTCTACCCAGAAAATAATAAAGTTGCGCTCAGACTGTTGGCAGATTATTTTTATTTATTTATTTATATTATATATTTATTTTATTTATAAGACCTACAAAATATCGAGATAAGGGGATCATCACGTGTGATGGCTCTTTTTTACCCTTTTTTGGAAAATTTGTTTTGAAGAAGTAAATAAAGATACAACCGTGAATTTTTTACAACATATTTATGCACATTTTGAGCACCATTTTTCTAGGCCAAAATTGTCGCTCATTGCCGAGATATTCGCCAACTTAACCACTTATTTTCAATAAACCTTGTTTTCGGTAGACACGATTGCGTTCTGCTTATCTCAAATAAAAAAATCAAACGGCATTTTAATCTGTGAAGTTTGAACTAGTTTCGTAACTAGGATTATCAAAAAATATTAAACAGTTAATTTTTGGCAACTTGTCTTTTTATCGTCAATTTAGGTGTTTTTTACGACAAAAAAAGGCTTGATGAATCACAATTATCCTAGTTTGCAAACTGTAAACAAGAGTACTGAATAAGTTCACAAAATTTCAAAGGAATTTGTTCGATAGATTTCAAGATATCGTGTCTCCGATTTGGAAAATGCCGTTTTGAGAAAAACGCAACTAAACTTACCATTATATTCGAAATAGCAAAGGAGCTTAGAGAATATAACGGCCTATAACTTCCGAACGGCTCCGAATATCGGAATATCGCTTCGCCCACTTATTCTACACTATATTTGGATGCAATTTATGGAAAAAAAAACCATTTTTTGAATCAGTCACACGGGATGACCCGTGTATCGGGGTAAAAAAAATGTCTAGATTCTGATGATGATTATATAAAGACGCCGCAGAAGTAAAATTAATTCATTATTATATATTGAAATCTTCTTCATAGGTATATGTTACATAATTCTTTACAAACCTTTTCTGGACTACACACTGAATAACTACTTGTCAGTGCCGAAATCGTAGTAGGCTTTCTTTTCTTTAAATATTGACTTATGTTTTATAATTTTATAAAATCTTATACTATACCTACATTCGCGAAATATTGGTTTATTATGTTTAATATTTGTAAATCATTTATACCAGTTACTGTGGAGAAGCATCTACTATATATGTATATGTAAATTCGTGGACACTTCCTTTATTTAGATCATTCCAGACGATCGGGAATATTTAGATCATTTTGCAATATCGCGATTTTAAATCTTCTTGACGATCTTATTAAATGAAAGAGAATTTAAATTGCTTGTGTAATAAAAAAAAACTTTTTTATTAAAACAATCTCTTCCATTTTTCTTTTGAATATTTCTCGTGCCTCGAGCGTCAGTCTCGAACTGTCGATGTCTCCAGTGTTTCCCAAAGCGCCCCTCTCTCATCAGCATCACCCATCACCACGTCATGGCCGATGTTTGTATCTGCCAGCATAGTGGCGTCGTGAACTCTGGACACAACACTTGATATAATTTTCTTCCTGTTAATTGATTTTCAATGCAACATTTTCTCATATTCCCTTTAGATTGATCAAATTTAAAATTATGATAATTAAGTAAGAACTTTCCTTAAAATTGATGTTAATTTATTTTTAAATTGTTTAAAATAGCTCTTCAGATTTGTGTTAAAAGGGTGTCTTATAACTTTAACTGATAGGCATTCTTTTCTTCTTATTGCCCTGAAAAAGACCTGTCGTAATTCAAGGTTTTTTTTCCCACGTTTTGTTCCTAAATTTTATGATTTCAGTTTTTGATTCATTAATATTATTTGTTAAAATGCTGATGCAGTTATAATATTGGTTATTTTTCGCGCTTTAAAGCGCCGAAAATAACCAAATGGAGAGGGATAGAAAATGTAACATACAATTTAGACTTTGGTGTGAGAGAGACAGTTCGAATAGCTATAAAGTGAGTAGCTGTCAAAAAAAAGCGGATACAAAGCGCCTACGAGCATTGTTCTAGCAGTGTTTCGCAACATTCTAGCAGTTAAGCGCGAAAATAACCACTAGGCGCTTCATTTTCCAACGGCTACGCGCTTTTTTTTAGACAGTTGGGTACGTATACATTATGGCAATTGCCATGTTAATTTATGAAACGCGCGAGAACTGGTATTTTTCTTAACAAACCAGTTGTTAATTTTGTTTACTAGATGCCGCTAACGTCGGATACAGTGGTATCTCTTTCTTTTAATGTTGTTCGTCTTGTCGCACGATTGGTTTTTCCTGTGCTTTTTTTAAGCGCGAAAAATAACCAGTATCATAATACCATGAGAAATTTTTCCATTGCTTGATCTTTATTCCTCACATCACAATCTATCACATCATTTGTGATATACTATTTCTATTTCTATTTCTATTTACTATGTTATTATTATTTAGTTCGTTGATTTGAAAATATAAAAATATAATTGTGTTATATTTTTACAAAAAATGTGATAAATTGTTGTTTCGGTGCTATTGTCCATTACCCCCGTCACACACTCAGAACTTTCGCGTACGTGTATGAGTACTCGTTTATTGTTATTTAGCCGGCCCATTTATTGTTCTTGGTTCATGTTTGAGATAGATTTAGGTTTTTGTTCACGATTTAATCTTTAGCGAGCAAGCATGACTTACTTAATTTATGTTGAAGTGAGCGAACTAACATTTTTGAACTGCTTTTCAAATACTAAAGTTTTAGTATAAAGTTGAAGAATTTAAAATTTCTGCACAGTATTACAGTTAAAAAAACCATTTCATGACATTGTGAAAAATGTATACTAAAACATAAATTGTATGAATAAAGTAAAATTAAATAGAAAAAATAAATTTAAATTATATCATATTTTTTTCACTAATTCTTCGAGTACACAAATTTTCAAAAGGATCGGCGATGATAACGCCACAAATTTCCTGGTGAATGCTTTGTGACATTTTTAAACTGAAAATACAAGTTTTCGGGTTTAATACTGTTTATTTTATTTTGTGCCGTTTCGGACTCAATTGAGTCCTTTATCAATGAAGGGTAAAGGACTCAGTCAAGTCCGAAGCGTCACACAAAATAAAATAAACAGTATTAAACCCGGAAAACTTGTATTTTCAGCCACAAATTTCATCATTTTTGGCGATTCTTGATGGAATGACCCTAAAATGTTTGTGTAATTCACCTATGAAAGGTGATTTTAAGTTTTATAAATACTAGAGTTATTTAATTACACAGTAAAATGAACCCAGAGGATATTACCGACATATGCAGAGACAAGAAGGCTCTCTTGTCGAATTTGCGGGGATGGGGGCTGGTTCCACAAGAAGTAAACTGTAGGAGATGTGGACACCCCATGAAACTCTTCAACAGAGAGAATACGTAAGTTTCTTTTTCGATTTCTTTTGGTTGTATAATATCGAAATACGAAAGTCCAAAAAAATATTGAAACTGAAAGTCGTAAAAACTCTCGAAAGAAATGAAAAATAAATTAAAGTTGCAGCAAATTTTATTGCATTAATTTATTGTTTTTTTTGGATTCTTACAGTTTTCAGATTTTAAATTTTACTATAATCCATTTATTTAATTTTTGAAATGTTTTTTTTCAGTGCAGATGGACTCGAGTATTGTTGCAAAAACAGAATTTCGCGGCAAAAGCAGAAGAGAGCTCCTTGCGGCAAACGCATGAGTTTCCGCACAGGGACTTTCTTTGGAGGCTCAAAACTAACAATTAAACAAATTTTATTATTTGTATTCTATTGGGTCCAGAGTACAACTTTAACATCAGTAAAACTTTACACACGCATTGGATCAGATGCAACATTAGTCAATTGGGTATCCTACTGCCGCGAAATTCTGTTAGATGCCTACATTAAGAATCCAGTTAAAATTGGAGGTCCCGGCGGAAAAACAGTTGAAACCGACGAGAGCAAATTCGGCAAAAGGAAGTACCATAGAGGCCACCGAGTTGAAGGACAGTGGGTTTTCGGTGGCTTCGAAAGGGAAACCGGCCGAATTTTTATGGTGCCCATCGATTTCAGGTAACATACATTTCCAATATTTTTTCTATTGTACTAATGCTATAAAAAAAATTTAGGGACAGGAATACCTTATTACCAATATAAAGGACTGGATAGAAGACGGGACCACTATCATCTCTGAATTTTGGAAGGCATACGATTGTCTGGAAAGCGAGGGCTTCAAGCATTTGAAGGTGAACCACTCTCTTCATTTTAAAGCGCCAGAGAGTGGTGCACACACAAATGCAATTGAGTCCTCGTGGAGGCATGCAAAAAATGTTGTATCCTCCTACGGTCGAAAGAAGGATCACATACCTAGCAACTTGGCTCTTTACATGTTCCAAAAAACATGTAAGGAGCAAAAGCTGGACAGGGCTGTTGAATTCTTCCGACTGGCCGGGCAGTTGTATGACCCCAACAAACCGCAGAACGATGATAGTGGTAATGATGATAGTCATAACCCAGATTTGCCCCAACCGGACATCGAGTGCGATGACTTGAGGGAGGAGTTAGCTGCTCAAGTCGTCGCTTCCAGTCGTCTTGATCCAAAGACAGCGTCTTCCAGCTGCTAGTTTTGAAGTTCACTTTGATGTCTTCATCAACCGAGTGTTCCCATCACTTGCGTGGTTTGCCTACTGGCCTGTTACCACATTAAAGGCTTTGCCTGGAAAAGTTTGGAGATTCTTCTGTCTTCCATCCGCTCTACATGGCCAGCCCACTGCAGTTTACGATAGTATTAAGTTAAGTTAAGTTTTTATTATAGTATATAAGTTTTCATGAAATAGTTTCCTTTTTTTATTGAATAATTGTTTTTAATTTTTTTAACTCACGGAGAGCAATCTTCGCATACGATATTCCTTATATGCACCGCAAAAAATTTTGTACTAAATTTCAACAAAAATTGGGTTACATAATAGACCAGCCCAACTTTGGGTTAATTTTTAATTTCTTCAAAAGATTAGAACCGAGCAAGTAATTTATCAGGTGTTATTATTTAATATGCTTCGTATTACAGTTTTTCTAATTTTTCAAATATAAAACTTAACCCTGACTTTATTATGACAATGTAATTTGTCAGGGTTATATTATAATCTCTTTTTATTGCTAACGCTTTAATATTAAATATGTTACATTTTAACATTTATGCTATAAAATTAAGGATATGTTACGTAAAATAGAAAAAAAATCAAATAAAATATAGAAAATTTCGATAATCAATTTTTATTAACTATAATCTTAAACTTAAAACAAATATGGAACTAAAATATATTCTTTCTCATTATCAAAATATCTTTCAAAAGATCGTTTACACTGTAAATCTAAATAGTTAACAAATAGATACAAATAGTCGTTTGCTAAATTTCTCTACTGTTAAGTTTTTCATTCATTTGTAAGATATCATAAAGAACTAATGACAAATAAGACTCTTCATTTATATTACATTCTCAATTTTTCCATACTGATTTAAATTTTTTAAAAATAAAAATAATTCTTTTCTGTAATGAAAACCTGGTTCGATTTCGAACCAGTTTGTAAATTGTCGCCTATGAAAAGGCCAACTACAAAATGAACCTTGAATAAGCCATCTGATGTATCTATTTCAATCTCTTTTTCAAGTATTTGTAATATTTGTACAAATTTAATCAGTAGGAAGCTTGCAACGAATATGTTTTCCAAAGAATTGAAATTAATTGGTAAAAAAAATGATAATAAAATGCAGCGATCGCTTGTCCTCCAGCATGACTACCTAGAGAGTTTCCCGTTTCAATATCATCGTAGTAGAATATTATAGGTAATACAATTTCCTCATCAGAGAAATGCTTCAATTTATTTTCCAAATTTTACCATGCACGAAATCATTATATTTTTTGTGTAATTAATCGTATCTTTAAGAATATTCAATTGCGAAAAATATTGTTTGGTTTGAAATTCAACAGGCATTATAATGCACTAAATTTTTTTTCGGCTAATACGCACTTTCCCTTTTGATACAACTCTTTAACACTTGTATCAATTATAAACTTTTTGGGATTCATATAAACGCACTTTTCTTTCAAACATTTAAGTAACAAATTACACTCGCTAAAAAGGTGTGCCAATTTATCCATTACTTCTTGTAAAACACAAAAAACATATTTATCTAATAAAGGTTCTAAAATCTCACAAAGAGATGTAAAAATTGGGTTAGTTATTTCATCTGTAATAAGATTTATAATTTTTTCAATTATTTTTGTTGTCAAATGACTTTCTTTAAAAATCTGCCAATAGTCTGGGCGAAACTTTATTATTTTTCGGGTGAAAGCTCGGGAGCGGTTAAAGTCGGAGTGTATCATGAGTTGCTTCGAGATTATTAGATTTCTTGGAACATTAATTTTGTTCTTAAAATAAAAATATTTAAAATCGCGATTTTTAGCCGATTAAACATTGGAAAATTTCTTTCTTCTTATCATTTATACTCTCTTAGGAGCTGGAAAAGGAAAAAACTTAAAAACAAGTTTTAGGCGATTATTACGCAAGCACGTGAAAGTGAAAAGATATTTGATATCTGATAAGACCTGGGGATATAGTAGAATTCGTGAAAAAGTTTACAACCCCCTTTGCACCCCCTTAGGGGTCGAATTTTAAGAAATCCTGAAAACACTTTCTAGGTATTTATATGAAGAAGATGTACAATAAAAAAGAATTCAATATTTGGGAAAACCTAATAGATATGACGAAAACCGTAATAATATATGCATTCCATTTTCACCGATCATTTTTTTTGCCCCCCCTCCGAACGCCAATAGATATTTGAAATTTTTTTTAATCTAAATTAGTTTTCTAGTTGATCTACATAAACATACCGAGTTTCAACTTTGTAGCATAAGCCGTTCTATAGATAGGAAAAACACCCCCCACTCCCGTACCATACTGCCCCTATAAAAAATTATATTTTTCCAACATGCTACTAATATAGATCTATCTAAATACTAAGTTTCAGCTTTATATCATTATAGGTTCTTGAGATATAAAAATCGGAACTTTTTCCTTTTCACCCTCCCCCACCCTCACCCTCTACACCCATACTTCCAAAATTTTGTTTTCTGCTAGGGGTCTATTAGGACCACTTCAGGTAAAAATTTTAAGCGTATATCTTACACCGTTCTTGAGATATGAGACGTGATTTTTTAAAAAAATTCTTATCCCCTCCACTTTCATGCTCCACCGCCCTCTTAAAAAATTTTACTTTCAGCAAACTTCATTTGTCAACCTTTATACAAAAACCAAATTCTATTTGTGTAGTGTAATTGGTTCGTGAGATATCGTAATCTAAAGTTTTTCACCCCCCACCCCCGTACGCCACTGCCCCCACTCAAAAATTTATTTCCGATCTATTCTCCTAGTATACCTACAGATATTCATTAAGTTTCAATTTTGTGACAGTAACCGTTTAGGAGATATAGAATTTAGAATGTGTCAATCTCGCCTTTTTTGCGTTTCGGACGCATTATTTTTTATTTTCGGCAATTTTTTTGCAAATGGGTCCACTACCGAAGCTCTATATAATTTCCAGCTTCCTAGCATAAGCGGTTGCTGAGATCTAGAAACCAAAATTTTTCGTCTAAAACACTTCCCCCTCCTCCCCCCTAACACCCCCACCACTCCAAATTTGGTCACTAGAGGGCGCCTACCCACTCTATCCACGAAAAAAAATTCAACTAAATAGCTCAAAGGGTTTGGGGGCTACGAGCCTTCAAACAATTTTGCGTACACCGGTAGACGTACGGCGTACGGGGTACGGCGTACGGCGGACAGACGGACTGAAATTTTTTTTTGCTTTTTTCGTGTCTACTCGTTATGAAACGTAAAAAAAAAAATTTTGAGGGTAGCAAATTTTTTTTTTTAAAAATCGATAACAATACTGTATTATTGAAATAATAAAGTAATAAGGCTGTTACAAAAATTAAAGCTGATTCATGTAAATTATCAATTAATTTGCTCGTTTTGTTTAAATTAATATTTATACCCCGTGCATTATTAACTTGCACCTGAACTTTATTTTCAGATAATTTGGAAATATTTTCTACTTTCGAAGTAGTTTTTTCATCGTTTGTAAACATTACATTATTACTGCATTGATTATTATCACAACTTGAATGCACATCATATTTATGTGTATTTATAATGTGTTTTTTAAAAGCTGAAAAATTATAAAAACAGACAAAACATTCATTACTTTGCTTACATACTAATTTTTCATTTTGTTTTATTGAACGGATATATTTCAAATGAAACATTAATTTTTCAGGAGATTTATTAAATGAATCATTGCAAACGAAAGAATTAAAAATGGTTGGCGTTTTTTTCTAGTTTTGTAATAAAATCTTGTATGTCACTAGATTTAACTTTGTAAAGATAATATTGGGCAAAAGACCAGAACTAAGAATTCTCGAATGGATATTGTAAATTTAAATAAAAAAAAAAAAATAAAGTACTCGTATGTGTCAAAAGCGTGTAAGAAATCTTTGAAAATTAAAAGTATTTTTTCGTATATTACGGCGAATTGTGGTAAAGTCATCTTTTGCTCCAACAATTGCAATTATGGGCTGATAGTTTATCCTTTTGTCTACACAAAACTGCTTTCTCTTATTGATCTTTGTGGTTATATCAGCTACAGTGTCCATTTTGAAGGCAAAAGCGTTCCAGGCGTCACCAATGCTCACTTTCCAAAAAGAATTGTTATGTCTTTTTCTAGCTGTTGGCTTTAAAGCGGCAAAAATAATTTTCATGAGTTGATAGCGCTTTAGTTCTACAATAAAAGAGACAATTAGGTTCCTATATTACAATAGAATTTGAAATTATTTATATTGTTAAAACTTACCTAAATTGTTCGATAATTTCTTGCTATTTGCAACGCAAGTGGAAATTTAACTTCTTTTATCAAGATGTTTTGCCAAATGCGGTTCAAGTATACGCCAACTATTAAACAAATTATTTAATTTGTTTGGATGTAAATGATCAAAGTCAATTTTCACCTGGAAAAAAGACATATTTACATAATTTTTTTTTTTTAATTCACTTGTAAAAAGATACTGACTAGTCTTCCACAATTTGATGATATAAATAATGGCCACTCTTCAAAAATTCTTTCGAGGTTAAATTCTTTTATCTCTTTGACTCGAGTGTACATTATCAATTGTGGGCACTACAGCTTAACAAATGAAAAATTTATTACTTTATGAGCTATTCGCATAATAGTATTATCAATACGTACTCGATTCACAGTCTGATACTTCTGAAGTGGACTTAGAATTTCATCTTTTACGTAATCCAGCCGTAAAAAACTCTATTTTTTTATATGCAGCTGAACTGCTTCTGTATTTATTATAGAGCTTACCACCTAATTTTGGAACACGGTGAAAGTAATAATCCTGACCATATAATATATGAAATTCGAATTCAAATTCACTGAATAGGAACTGAAAATTGTAATTTCTTGCCTCGGTTTCATTTTCAAAATTGTTTGTTTTTTCTTCAGTTATTCTTTCGAACACACTGAGAGTCATAGGTACATTTTTCTCAATGTGTTCTTTAACGATTCCACCCACTAAAATCTTTCTTTCATAACTTGAAAAGATGGAACTTTGAATGGTACCGTTTCTGTAAATTCATATTTTCCTACATTCACATTTACAACAATAATTGATCCAAAAAAGAACCATAGAATTTGACCGTCATGACAGTTCCGTGCGAAGCCACCTGTTGAGATCCAAGCATATGGCCCTCCAATTTTTCCGTTATGTTGCACAACAATGACTGTTCCGTGTGGAGCCATCCGTTGAAGTCGAAGCGTGTAGGGCCCTCCACTTTTCCACAATATTTTTCACACTCAAACGAAACACATTTTTACAAGATAATTTTTTCAAAAATATATTTTTTTTAACATCGTTTGCGACTTTTACAATAACAACAAATGTACACCGCAAAATGATGCACCCAACAGGCAGATCATACCTGTAGAAAACTAATCGAAATTCTACACCTTTTATACAGCCATAGAGCTCCATGTGTAAGAAAGGGACAGCGAACAAAAACTGTCTCCGTAGAAATGCGAGCAAGGTTTCCCACCAGTCAACCATGGCCATCGAATAGTCGTGAAATTTCTACACATTTTCAACGAACATATATGTCCATATGTACGATAGAGATGCATATACTCAAAATACTCCGTATAAATGTAAGGAAAATTCAAAAGATTTTCTACACACATCTATCACACCCACACACATGCAAGAAGCAAAAAAACTTTCAAGCGTCAAGTCAAATAAAATTTTGATTGCGACGCATTCCGTGTTTGAGTTTTGAAGTTTGAAGATTAGACTCTCCATGGATTTTATTCCATGTATTTTTTTTAAATGTTTCAGTGTATTCTAAGGCTTGACGAGCTGAATTCATGTTTTTTTATTTTCAGTTTCAGAGCACGAGCGACAAAGGTTTCGAGTTGCCATTTGCCAACGTATTTTTGAAGTCACATTTCAGGTACTTTTTCCATACTCATTTTTATTACTTTTTCTGACATCCGGGTACAACCGAATTGGTTTTATGATGAAGCTAAAACATGTATTTCTTCATTAGCCGTCCAGGTTTGAATGGATGACAACTCTTTTACCTGCAAATGAAGTTATGTCAAAGCATTTGTCACCCAAAAACAATAATTGTTGTAAAATATTTCAAACTTTACCCGCCATTTAATTGTTTGGTTTGGTAATTCTGATGTGGAACAAATACCACAAAAGTTTGAATATGACAATGCTGGTGCCGTGCGAAATGTCATAGTATCGGCCAGTTGACATGAAAATGGTGCAAAGTGGTACGTAAATTTCTAGTTTTTAAGCATTTCTTGAACTTTAACAGTCAACCACCCCCCAATAATTATATCACAGACAATTGCAGTTTTTTATTGACCGACTACGCTATTAAAATCGTTCTCATTACCGGCACATTTGTCCGTTAAAAAAATCATAAATTGCTTTATCGATCTAAAAACATCCAAAGAATGTGATTGAGTAAGAGTTTCAATAAAATATTTTGCATCTTAAAAAATACTGGCTTTTTAATAATTTTAAATTAAAAAAATAACAAATTCGCGTTTCTTAAATTGAAAATTATTTGTAAACGTAATAAACTAAATAAACGTAATAAACTATACTTCAACTCTTTTATTTCGTCCTCACTATTATTAATCATACTCCTTCGGCGAATGACGGGTGTCAAACCAGATTTACTTGAAGGGAACGTGCTTGATAACTGTTAGCCCCGCTCCTTTACAATTCAACCTATGAAGAAATTCTGTTATCAAACGTATAGTGAAATTTTATGGGCTTTCCGAAAATGTAATAAAATTTGGTGGTTAATCAGGTCCTTCTTGGAGAAAACAGGACTTTTTTGTATTTTTTTTTAATTTTTTATTATTTTTGTGTCATTTAAATGAATTTTTCTCAAAAAGTATAACACTGATTGACACAGTTGATAGCAATTAGAAAGAAGAATTTGTGTCCTTTCCAACGAGCCCAGAATTATTACGTTACGCTAAGTACAGCAGAAGTTAGAGATCAAACAGTGATCACAGGTACGATGAAAATCCTTCGTCCTTAAAATCGCGCTATCTCCTTAACGGTGCAAAAACGGGAGTATGTGTAGAACGATTTTCTACTCAGGACAAGTTCCTCTATCTCCCATTTTTGTTTGAACCTCAGTACTAGTTACACTCTGTATAGTTCTAGACCATTTCCGGAAATAGTTCCGTTGATTGAAGTAGTAAAATTTCGTTAGAAAGTTGGGGGGGGGCCAACTTCACAAATGTGAAATTTCAAAGCATTATAACTTCTTTCCCTTAAGCGTTAGAGAAAATGTTCATAAGGTGTCATCGATAGAACTCTTTGGGGCAAACGGAACTCCAACTTAAAACACCCCAACCCTTATGGGGAATAAGTTCGTTTTCACTGACTCGAAAAATTTGTAATTTTAAAGAGCTGTACCTTCTTTCCCTTAAGCGTTAGAGAAAATGTTCATAAGGTGTCATCGATAGAACTCTTTGGGGGGCAAACAGAACTCCAACTTAAAACACCCCAACCCTTATGGGGAAAAAGTTTGTTTTCACTGACTCCAAAAATTTTTAATTTCAAAGCGCCGTAACTTCTTTCCCTTAAGCGTTAGAGAAAATGTTCATAAGGTGTCATCAACAGAACTCTTTGGGGGCAAACGGAACTCCAACTTAAAACACCCCAACCCTTATGGGGAAAAAGTTCGTTTTCACTGACTCGAAAAATTTGTAATTTCAAAGCGCTATAACTTCTTTCCCTTTAGCTGAAGAGAAAAAGTTTATAAGGTGTTATCGATAGAACTCTTTGGGGGGCAAACGGAACTCTAACTTAAAACACCCCAACCCTTATGGGAAAAAAGTTCGTTTTCACTGACTCGAAAAATTTGTAATTTTAAAGCGCTATAACTTCTTTCCCTTAAGCGTAAGAGAAAATGTTCATAAGGTGTCATCGATAGAACTCTTTGGGGGGCAAACAGAACTCCAACTTAAAACACCCCAACCCTTATGGGGAAAAAGTTCGTTTTCACTGACTCGAAAAATTTGTAATTTTAAAGAGCTGTAACTTCTTTCCCTTAAGCGTTAGAGAAAATGTTCATAAGGTGTCATCGATAGAACTCTTTGGGGGGCAAACATAACTCCAACTTAAAACACCCCAACCCTTACGTGTAGCCGGTTTGGTGTTCCATTTATGTTTCAACAGCAATCATATAAATAAATAAATTGTTCTCACATGCTCGAAAATTTTCTAAGTTAGCTGTAATAACTCATTTGATGTTCGCCTGCAAAATTATCTAAATAAAACATTTAGCAATAAGATTGAAATATGTTTTTTACCTGTCGGAGATTATCTTCGCACATACGACCTATCAAGCTCAGCTGATGGGGTCCAGTCTGACACTTCACTGGAACATAAGATTGCCTTTGCTGATAGAATTGCACTTATTGTTTCAACGAGCAACGAATTACGTTTTTTATTTTTTAAAAGGTTGAGTTGAGAAAAAACGCGTTCAGCGGTAGCACTGCTGTGAGGCAAACTTAAAAGTGGACCAATAAACTTTTCTAATGTTGGGTACATTATCTTCGAAAGACCATTTTTCAATATAAAAACTTTACGCTAATATTCTTCCAATTCTAAATTTCGAGATATCGTGCCATTATGGATAAGTTTCCGCCATTCAAAATCTAGATCTTCGATTTCATTTTCATAAATTAAATTTAAAAACAACATCATTAAATCAGTTAAACTGGAACACAGTGTATCGGGGTTAAGTCCTTGTAATGCTATTAAGACTTTATCATTAAATTTAATTCGCGACATTATTTGTTTACAAAGGGTTATATAATAATTTAGACATTTTATTTTTATAGTATCAACTTCACTTTTAGCAAGAACATCAGATTTTATGATACAGTCTGCTGTCGCACCTATATAAATGTCATGCAAATCTTTATACGCATGCTTTTCTAGTGGAACTTCATCTAAATTATCGCCAATGAATTCTTTCTTTATAAAATTGGTTACTAGTGTTCTGTAGTATGCTTTGATAGTAGGCAATAAAATGTGTATCCTTGGTGTCATCGACTGAAATTCTGTATTAATATGATTTGTAAGTTTTAGCACATACGCTAAGAACAAAAAGAATACTCTCGTTAATCGTTCGAATATTCTCGTTATTCAAATTCAAAGTTTTTCTATTTGCTAAATCTTGATTATTTTCAAAACTTTCATTAATGAAATAATGTTGTAAGGCACTCCATTGCTCTAAAATTCTGAGCACAACCTGTTCAAGTGATAACCATCAGGTACTAGGGTGAATGCACCAATAGTCGGCCAATTAGTGACGTCCCGATATAATATTCATTACAATTTTTACTGAATAAATTGTATCAATTTCTGTATAAGGTTAAATGACAGTCAATGGTTTCAATTTGTAGAAACACATAGTTGAAACAAATTTTGATACAATAAGTTTGGTAAAAAAAATATTATTCTAAAATCGTGCAGTTTTTCCTATAGTCGGCAATAAAAATCCTAAGTTCGGCCATGTTAGATCCCATAGTCGGCCACTACATAATGAGCTTACAAAATAATGGAGTCATATGACCGAAATATATTTGTTATTCAGAATATTATTGAAAAAAAGCTGGTTTATTATAAGATTATTATAATATTAAAAAATTTATATCAAGCACAAGTATATATTACTCGTGTTCCTACGGGCTCTTTTTACCAGGATTTTCTTTTGATTTTCTCGATTTTTAATTCGCTTGTCCTTACGCTGTTTAACCGCATCTTGTGTCTCTTTTTTTTATGTTTTCCTTATTAAGGAGGAACTGTTGGTATTGTAAGGACGATATTGCGCTAGGAGACCTTTCAGCTTTGTTCCTTTTTCGCTTTCCCTGAGAAATTAATGCTCTTGGATGAAACAAATGTTTCAACTATGACCATCAACAAAAAAAAGTGCCGGCTTCTGAATTTTTTGATTTTCCAACCAATTTTTAAACGAATTTGCCACGTACTCGAAGAAAGTTTCCCTTTTTATCCATCCCGATACTGAGCGTCCGAAGACCCAATCAACTGGCATACTTCTCACGACTTCTCTAGGTGGACGAACATATGGAAAAACTACCATTGGGGGTGCTATATCTCAATTGAAGCAATAATTTTACCAGTTTTGGGCACATTGAAAAACCAGTTTTGGGCACATTGAAAAACCAGTTTCGTCCCCGTTTAAAACTCGCCGTGAATCCAGAAGTATTTCCATGTTTCCGTGCTCAGAAAGGTATGATTCTAGATTTTCACACCATTCGCGTACAGCAGCAGTTTTCGGTGACAGCAGCGCGCCCTTTCGAAATTGAATCTGGAATACGGGAAGAAAGCTGAGAATATCGTTTCATGAAAGATGTATACCACTTCGTCTTTGAAAGGATTTTTTCGTTTATCTTCTTTCATAATTTCTTGCACGGTGTTTGAAGCTCTTCTGGCTTTAATTAAAATCCACATTTAGCCAGAGAAATGTACCAATTGACGATTTTGATTTCTTCCGTATGGGTCAATATCGTTTCGCGACCCATTTCTTGGCATCCTTCCGGGACTTTTTCTAGCAGATGATCCTGGAGCGTTGATCTAGGTACTCCAAATCTAACTGCAGCCTTCCGAATACTTAAATTTTTACTTCGATGTGCAGGAATAGCATTTCTCATGCTATTTGCATCCTATTGATGGATTGGACGTTTTATAGGGTTTGACATTATTTTTACGAGATTCGCTCAAAGAGTTCCAAAATTGATGTTCTCACACTGTTTATCACTAATAACTTCGCAAACTCTTACACAACTAATTAAACCAATTATTTTGAACGAATTAATAAACACTTGATTTTCGATAAATATATTAAAACTGCGGCAAAGAATGAACGACGACTAAATAATTTTAAAAAAAGGATCTCGCAAGAAATATATTAAATATTTAACCAGTGTAGGAAAAAAAGGATGTAAACTCCCAGATGTCGACACACTAAAAAATGTCGGTGTTGCAAATGCCGCTTTTACAACACGGAAAAAACCAAATTCACACCTTGGGCAATAAATATTATTGGAAAGGCGCGGCGTGCCGGCGACAGACGGATCAACATGTCTTCTGCTAAAGTCGGGAAGAGCTGGCCGAGCTTAGGAACTTAGCAGAATTGTGATTCCTAAAGTTGGCCACGTCCAAAAGTATACTAATATTAACCTTTTTTAACAATTTTATGATTAAGTATGAAAATTTAAATACTTTTGAATCACAAGCACTGCACAGCCTAGTCGTAATTCTTAAAACTATGGAGTATTGGTAATAAAAGAAAACCCTTCGTTCTTATAAATTATAATACCAACACTCAGTTTTACGGACTTTGTCACAATGAACCTATTATAACGTTACAACAAAAACACTGACTGACTTCATGTTATGCATGTCGAGTTCAAAAGAAAACATAGATAGAAGAAAAAACATGTTTCCGGGATATCGTCTTCACAACATTTAATAATTTAAAATTTCTGAAGAAATCGCCGACTATAGGAGCATGGCCGACTATTGGTGCATCTACCCTACTTGTTTTTAAAATTTTATGTGTCTTGACATTGAAGTACTCTTGAAATGTTTGGTATTCTGTCTGTCGTTTAGGACTGTGCGAGAAAAATAAATAAATATTTCTCGCAAGCTGTTCTACATTATCTGGAAGTCCCTTGGCAGCTGCAGATGAACAAAGATGGAGTAAATGAATGACAGATGCATCCTAAAACGTACAAATTTGGGCACACTTCTAAAAATAATACTTTGACCCCACTCTTTGATTCCATCATAACTGATGCGTTGTCCGCTGCAAATCCTATTAGGTTTTTCATAGGCACATTTAATTTTTCAAAAAAGCTTAAAATTGTGTTGTAAATGCTCTTAGCGTCAGTTTTCTTTAATTCTAATAGTGCCAGGAATCTATCACGGACTTTTTTTAAACTATTATCGAAATAACGTATTACTAAAACCAGGCACTTTGACGAACTTACATCTGTTGTTTCGTCTATTATAAGAGAAAAAGATTGATTTCTCATTCTCACCAATAGTTTTTAGAAGTTCGTCTTGAAAAACGGTTGTTAAGGTCTTAGTAGCTTTGCTCTTACCACAGTATAATTCTTTTGCAATGATTGAGTCTTTCGCGATATCTTTGATTAGGTTTATCAATGGTGAAATGATCGCAAAAGCTAAATTATGCTGTATAAGAAACATAATAATCTTTAACTCTGCTATTTTAATTTCTGCTTTCTTCTTTGCCAGTTCATCCGTTTCCAAACAATCGTTTATATGTGCCTGATTTTTTAAGAACTCCTCACGACTTTTATGGAAAGTACAATCTCTATGCCTTTCCAAGTGCGAAAAATTGTTACTTAAGGTTTCTCATTTTTCTCGCTTATCCATTTAAATTTTTCCTTCCACAGAGATCTAAACTTCTGAATTTTCTTTTCTTCTTGCTCTTTTGTACTTTTATTTGTATTAGAATTTCTTCGCGACTTTCGCAATTTTTGGATAGCGTATCAGGAATTGGTGAACATTGCACGCGCGGACGCTTCGTAATAAATCTAAGCAAAATAATTATATACTAACTTACTTGACTCAATTGAATGTTATGTTTACCGATCCATTTTTGGCTACAGAAAATAAAAAAGCTTTGGTTGCACACAAAAGGTTCCAATTGATTGCACGGATATATCACACGATGCCAAATTCAAAATATCTGTAAGACCGAAAAAGCAATTTTAAAAACGACATATTTGAAATGATAATATCCTTAACTATATGAGAATGTGCCTATATCTTAAGAAAAGACCGTTGTACTTCTATTTACCGTTCAAGTCTCCGTTACACTTGATTATTATTATACACAAAAAGGTTCCAATTGATTGCATGGAAAATCTCAAATGACTATCGCACTGCTGTGACCTAACAAAGCCCGAAGCGTTTGGCTGACGTGCGTGTCAAAAACCAATACCAATACCAACACACCAAATTCTGCGCGAATTCTGCAGAAATCTGTCCGTTGTCGTGCAGAAATTCAAATTTGTAGTCTGAAATGTACTAAATTTAAGTTTAAGATTGTACGAGAACGAAATTGAAGGTTTTAACAATTGTGCAAATAAAATAGGAGTATAATACGAAAAGGAGTAGTATCGGAGTATAAAATAAAAATCGGAGTACAAATACTCCGGTCGGAGGAATTCGACAGCACTGAAGTATATTTTCGAGGGGTGGGGGTGTAAGGGGGATAAGGGGGAGCGTTTTAGACGAAAAATTTTGGTTTCTAGATCTCAGGAACCACTTATGCTAGGAGGCTGAAACTTGGAACTTATGTAGTACTATGATAGTGGACTCAATTGCGAAAAAATGGTCGATAGTGGTTAAGGGGTGTGGAAGTGGAGGGGGGAACAATGCGTCTGAAACGCATGAAAGCCGGGATTGAAACATTCTAAAATCGATATCTCCTGAACGATAGATGTCAAAAGACTGAAACTTTGTTGTTGTCCTTAGAGATACTTCAAGATTAGACAAGGTCTAACATTTTTAAGAGGGGTGGTGGGGTGTGGAGTGGGGGTTGCAAAACTTTGGATTACAATATCTTCCGAACCAATTACACCATAAAGATAAAATTTAGTTTCTGTATATGAAATCACAAGAGGAGTCTACTGAAATTAAATTTTTTGAGGGGGGGTTGGTGGAGCACGAAAGTGGGGGAACAGCAATTTTTCAAAAAATGTAATTTTTATATCTCACAAACCGTATCAGATATGATCTTGAAAATTTTACAGGAGTTGGGGTCGGTAAACTTCTAGTAGGAAAAAAAAATTTGGTGGTGTGGGTGTTGGGGGTGATGGTGAAAGGGGGTGGAAAGGAAAACATTTTGATTTTTATTTCGCGAAAACCATAATGAATAGAAAGCTAACAATTTAGGATTATATAGAGCGACTATGGAGACATCCTAGAAAAATAAAATTTTTGATTGGGGTGTCAAGGTACGGGGAGTGGGGTGGTTTTTTATATCTCAGAAACGGCTTATGCTAGAAAGTTGAAATTTAGTACGTATATGTAGATGTGTCGAGTTAACAAATACACTTTCTTAAATGTTTGTTATCAACATAACTTTATTTCCATTGAAAATATTTTGCGAATTTAAATTATTAAATTTAATGTAAATTTAAATAATTATAATAGTTAAAAGTAAATATCACAGCTTTAATTATACTAGTTATAATTAAATATCACAACATTAGTTATTTCATGAATTAATTATTAATACCAAGTTTTTATTTAACGCTATCGCTTCTATGAATTTTATTGAACTGACTTTTTTTTGCAAATCAAATTTTATTTTTCAAATTTCATGAATACTAGATTTTGAGTGATTTGTGTGGTGTGTTTGCAACTTGTGTTGCCCACAAGTAGCCGACACCCCACAGATGTGCTGTTAGAGTAATTAAAGCAAAAAAAAAGTTCCGATTTTTATTGGCGTTCAGAGGTTGCGTAAAAAAAATGTCCGTGAATCCACATTTTCACGAATTTCGTTAAAACTTTTAGATATGTCCGCTATTTATATAAGCGCCTACTAACGATCTTCAACATTTTTCGATATCCAACCCCTAAGGGGGTGTAAATTGGTTGTGTACATATTCACGAATTCTAATATATTTCTAAGGTATATTGAGATTTTTAATTCACTTTTACTTCTATAAGCTTTAAACGTAGTCGGGGAAAACCGATTTAAGCATTTTTCTCTATTAAACCCCCTGGGGGTATTGTTCAAGTTTTCACTGATTCCGAAAATCTCTTAGGTTAAATGTGATTGAATTCGCTTTTACTACTATGAATTGTTCTATTGATAAAAAAATACGTAAGTAAATAAAAAAAATCTGCCAACAGTCCGGGCGCAACTTTATTATTTTATGGCTAGAAGTCCGAAACGTGTTTAATGATGATATGCGGTGTAGGTTACTATGCGACTGACAACCTAAGAAATAACCAGGAAGCTATTTGGAACGTTATTTTTTAGGTTGTCAGTCCCATAGTCACTTAAACCGCATCTCATCATTAAACACGTTTCGGACTTCTAGCCATAAAATAATAAAGTTGCGCCCAGACTGTTGGCAGATTTTTTACTATATTTTTATTTTTATTTTGGCCACCGACGTTGTCACTAAAAGCGGTTATGGTCTTTATGGTGGAAGGCAAACTTTCAACATACTTTAATATGCAGGAGGCGATCTCTTGAGATCCTTTTGACCCTTCTCCCTCGTGCCACCTAAACATCGTAACTTCTCCAGTTGCCATATTATGGATCCCAAAATTGTACACCCACAGTTGTCCCAGGTAGAATACTTTGCTGCATGTTAACATTGGAGTGGGCAGTGTTTTTTGCAAATCAAAGTAGATGCTGATATGACTGGAACGGTTTGCTAATGCCAAATCTTTTGCTTCCTGTTTTGCGACTCTTGCTGTCTCTGCATTGCGATGATGCATCTCTTTTTCTATAGCAGCTTGAGGTTCGTCAGATTGGATCTGGTGCTCTAGGCGGTCACAAAGGGCACATGTATTCGAATGCGGTCGACGAAAAGAGAGATTGAAATGTGTATTAAATATGGTCCTGTACATCCCTTCCTTTACAGGTTCTTCGTTTAGGGCTGTCCATTTTTCCTTATAAAGCTCGTACATTTTTCGAACGGTTAAACGTTCATCCAGATAACGCCTGTTAGGATTCTCCTCCCTACTATAGTGACTTTTGTACTTTGGGAAGGATTCAATGTGTTACTTCACTTGGCAAAGAATGTCGCTTGATAACTTGTTCCCAGGAGAATGTCGTCCACGCTTGTCAGGTGGAGAAATTCCATCGGTGCTTTTCGTCTAATTCCGTTCGTAAAACGTTTATTGCAAATGGGAAGTGTTTTTAAAAAAAAATTTTTGCACGCTCTTTGGTCATTCAAGTATATGGTTGTGCTCATAGTTTTTCTGTATTTTTAAACTTTAACTCCTGAACGAGTGGGTATTGTTGTCCTCACAAATGATGAAATGAAGGCAGTTTGCAGATTCCATGAGGCTAAGCTCCAGAACTCATTAAATATTTGCTCCCTTGTGTTCTGAAGAAAATTTGTGTTGCATAACGGCATAAATGATGCAATACTCGTGCAGGCTGTACCTTCTGAAATGTAGTCATATATTCCTGGCCGCTATTCAGAAGTAATTTTCGCTTTGATTTTTTCCATAGGTCAAACCTGGAAACGCCTGCTTCTCACTTGAAGTGGATTTTTTCGATGTACACCATTTTGAAGCGGTTCTACACCTGGGGATGAATTTCTACTTGATGAAGTTACGAGGAGCCGGAAAGACTCTTCTCCCAAGTCCAATTCGAGATCAATATCGCTTTCGCTATTTCTCAATTTTTGGATATTCAACCCCCAAGGCTTTGCATATGTTTTCACAATTTTTGCCATCCCTTAGTTCTGATGAGATATAAAATTGGTTATTACGGCATTTGATGTAATGACCTAAAAACCAATTTCCCGATTTTTCGAATTTTAAAAACCAAGGGGGTGTGAAAGGTTTGCTTACTTTTTCACAAATTTTTCAAAATCCCTCGTGTCTCATGAGATATCAAGTTGCTTCTTATGAAATCGTCTACAAACCTGTTTCATAATTTTTTTTTAAATTCAAACCCCAAGTGGAATTAATGGTTTTACATACGTTTTAACAATTCGTCATATCTCTTAATTCTGAAGAGGCAGCAAATTCGTTTTTACTTCTATGTGCTTTTAGTGCACATAATACTCGTATACCGAAATTCGAATAGTCTACACGGGCTTTTCCAATGTTTAATCGGCTAAAACTCTCTATTTTAAATATTTTTATTTTAAGAACAAAATTATCTTTCCAAGAAATGTTATAATTTCGAAACAACTGATGATATACGCCGACTTTGACCGCTCCCGAACTTTGACCCGAAAATAATAAAGTTTCGCCCAGACAATGTACAACTTCAAAATTATTAAATTTATTTGTAACAAAATTAGAGGGCACCCGATCTCGAGGAAATTATTGAAGCGACTGACTCTTAAAGCAGGCGTCCACTAGGGCGGGCCTGGCCGCATCGTAAAAATCCGCTTGCCATACGTTGTTATGGAAGTGCGTCCACTGAGCCAGACTCGCGACGGAACGAAGTACGTACACGGTCAAAAATATTGGACTAAAATTCAATAAATTTATATTGCATATGCATACATTCCAACGCTGTATTAAAACACAATTGGAAAGAATGATTGAAATTAATTGTAATTCAGCACAACGATTTAAATGTAATATTTTTGTATTAGTTCATGTATTCTTACAGGAATTAGATTTAAAATACAATACCTATTGTATATGGAATATTCTTCTGTATTGAAATGTAGCCTTCTTATATTTAAAAATTCGATACAGATTTCTATTGCATAATTTGGCAATTTAAATACTAATTTCAATTGTTGAAATATTTGGATTTAAGTAGAGCAAATGAAATACGTATTTCTTTTTTTTAACAACATCCATTACTTTTTAAATTGTTTTAGTCAGGGACGTCATTTGTGGGGGGGCGGGGGGGGCACTTGCCCTTCCAGAAGGTAATTTTTCCAAAAGTTGGAACATTTGCGGCATCATATTGTGTTTGCATATTGGCTTATCATTTTGGGTAGGATTTCTTTGTCAATTTCATTGCCTAGATTGTCAAAAACTTTAAAGGGATTCACAAATTCCTCTTCACAGCTCAAAAATAGTAGAGAATTCAAATTATAATTTAACTTCTAATCGAAAATTTTAGAATATTACTCGAATAAGTAATTTCCTCCGCACTTAGCAATAATCCGGCTGAGGATGATCGCACACAATCCGATTTTACTTTATTATTTCAATAATACAGTATTGTTATCGATTTTTAAAAAAAAAAAATTTGCTACCCTCAAAATTTTTTTTTTCACGTTTCATGACGAGTAGACACGAAAAAAGCAAAAAAAAATTTCAGTCCGTCTGTCCGCCGTACGCCGTACGCCGTACGCCGTACGCCGTACGCCGTACGCCGTACGCCGTACGCCGTACGTCTACCGGTGTACGCAAAATTGTTTGAAGGCTCGTAGCACCCAAACCCTATGAGCTATTTAATTGAATTTTTTTTCGTGGGTAGAGTGGGTTGGCCCCCTAAAGTGACCAAATTTGGAGGGGTGGGGGTGTAAGGGGGGAGGATGGGAAAGCGTTTTAGACGGAAAATTTTGGTTTCTAGATCTCAGCAACCGCTTATGCTAGGAGACTGAAATTTGGAATTTATATAGAGCTTCGGTAGTGGACCCATTTGCAAAAAAATTGCCGATATAGGTGAAGGGGTTCGGGAGTGGGGGGAAAAATAATGCGTCCGAAACGCAAAAAAGGTGAGATCGACACATTCTAAAATTCATATCTCCTAAACGGTCAATATCACAAAATTGAAACTTAATGAATATCTGTAGGTATACTAGGAGAATAGATCGGAACCAAAAATTTGAGTGGGGGAAGTGGCGTACGGGGGTGGGGGGTGAAAAGCTTTAGATTACGATATCTCATGAACCAATTGTACTAGATAAATAAAATTTGGTTTGTGTATAAAGGTTGAGAAATGAAGTTTGATGAAAGTAAAATTTTTTAAGGGGGCGGTAGAGCATGAAAGTGGAGGGGATAAGAATTTTTCAAAAAAATCACTTATCATATCTCAAGACCAGTTTAAGATAGATGCTTAAAATTTTTACCAGAAGTAGGCCTAATAGACCCCTAGCGGAAAACAAAATTTAGGAAGTGTGGGTGTAGAGGGTGAGGGTGGGGGAGGGTGAAAAGGAAAAAGTTCCGATTTTAATATCTCAACAACCTATAATGATATAAACCTGAAACTTGGTATTTGGATAGAGCTATATTAGTAGCATGTTGGAAAAATATAATTTTTTATAAGGGTAGTATGGTACGGGGGTGGGGGGTGTTTTTCCTATCTATAGAACGGCTTATGATACAAAGTTGAAACTCGGTACGTTTATGTAAATCAACTAGAAAACTAATTTAGATAAAAAAAAATTTCAAATATTCATTGGCGTTCGGAGGGGGGGCAAAAAAAATTATCAGTGTAAATAGAATGCATATATTTTCACGGTTTTCGTCATATCTATTAGGTCTTCCCAAATATTGAATTCATTTTTATTCTACGGATTCTTCATATAAATACCTACAAAGCGTTTTCAGGATTTTTTAAAATTCGACCCCTAAGGCGGTGCAAAGAGGGTTGTAAACTTTTTCACGAATTCTACTATATCCCCACGTCTTATCAGATATCGAATATCTTTTCACTTTCACGTGCTTGCGTAACAATCACCTAAAACTTGTTTTTAAATTTTGTTCAGCCCCTAAGAGGGTATAAACGGGTTGAACACGTTTTCACGAGTTCCGTCATTTCTTTTAGAAGTGATAAGAAATTGAATTGGTTCCTACTTTCTCGTGCTGTCTTCATATTTATTTATTAACTCCTTTCAGGATTTTTGGATATTCAACCCCCAAGTGAGTGTAAGGAGGTTGCATATCTGATAATATATCGAATTCATTTTTACTTCCCAAGGTTTCCTATATAAAAAAGCCAAAAAGTCAATTTCAGTATTTTAGATATTCAATCCTAATGGGTGTATGCTTTTCAAAGTTTCGACATATTTCTTAGGTTTGATGAGATATTAGATCGCTTTTCATTTCCACAGACTTTTTATATAATCGCCTACAAACCCATTTCTCGATTTTTGGATATTCAGCCCCCAAGGGTTTGCATATGTTTTCACAAATTTTGCCATCATTTAGTTCTGATGAGATATAAAATTGGTTATTACGGCATTTGATGTAATGACCTTAAAACCAATTTCACCATTTTTCGAATTTCAAGAACCAAGGGGGTGTGAAGAGTTTGCTTACGTTTTCACAAATTTTTCAATATCCGTCTTGTCTCATGAGATATCAAGTTGCTTCTTATGAAATCGTCTAAAAACCTGTTTCACAATTTTTTTGAAATTCAAACCCCAAGTGGAAGTAATGGATTTGTATACGTTTTAACAATTCGACTATCTAATTCTGATAAGGCAACAAATTCGTCTTTACTTCTATGGGCTTATAGTGTACATAATATACTGAAATTCGAATAGTCTACACGGACTTTTTCAATGTATAAAATCTTATTCTAAAAATCTCTATTTTAAATATTTATACTCTAGATGAAATCATATAGAGTATTATAAGTTTAATCCAGCCCAAAAGTTTGTAACGCATAGAACTAAGCCTCGGACGAAAAAAAGTTATATATTATTTTTGGTTTATTTGTGGCCAAAAACCTTAAATCCGCCTGACGTCCGTCCGTCCGTCCGTCCGTCCGTCCGTCCGTCCGTCCGTCTGTCCGTGAACACGATAACTCAAGAACGCCTTCACCTAGGATCTTGAAATTTTGAATCTGGGTGTTTGGTTGAATTTGTAAGGCTAAGTTCGTTAACGGGCAAAATCGTCCTACTCCTTCGGGTAGTTGCCATACAAAATGTCCTTAAAACACGTGTTCAAGAATATTGGTCGATAACTTCAGAAGGGTTTAAGCTACGACATATAAATTTTGTATGTGTTATTTTTCCAATAGTTGGAGCTAAATATGTGATTATGAAGAAAATCCTGTAAGTCCTTCGTTTAGCTGCCATACAAATATCCTGTCAAAATGTATTCACTTAATTTACGAAACTCACTATAACTCAAGTAATCTTTTAGCTACGAATTCGGAATTTTGTACAAATTAGTTTTGAGTGAAAAGAAAGTTCGGCTTTATTAGTCAGCAAAATCATATTACTCCTTCGGGTAGCTGCCATACAAAATGTCCTTAAAACACGTGTTTAAGAATATTGGCCGATAACTTCAGAAGGGTTTAAGCTACGTCTTTGAAATTTTGTATGTGTTATTTTTTCAATAGTTGGAGCTAAATGTATTATTATGAAGAAAATCCTGTTAGTCCTTCTTGTAGCTGCCATACAAATATCCTGTCAAAACGTCTTCACTTAATTTACGGAACTTACTATAACTCAAGTAATCTTTCAGCTATGAATTGAAAATTTTGTACAAATTAGTTTTGAGTAAAATCGAAGTTCGAGTTTACTAATCAGCGAAATCCTTGTACTCCTTCTGGTAGCTGCCATACAAAATGTCCTTAAGACACGTGTTCAACAATATTTTTCGATAACTTTTGAACACTTCAAGCTGCGAATTTGAAATTCTGTACACGTTCATTTTTAAATCGTTCCAAAGAAAAGGATAAATATGTAAGAAATCGAGAGAGTCCTTTCTGCACCTCCCATGTGAAAGTCCTTCAAAAAGGACATTTTTTTCGATGACTTACCCAGTTCAAGATATGAAATTAAACACTGAATATTGCCTTTTAGGTTTGAGTAGCAATCAAATGGGAGTCCTTAATAAAGGACATACGACATCCACACACGTAATTCTACTATATCCCCAACTACAATATAAATCAGATTTCATTATTCATCTAGAGTATTATACGATTGGCTTGCAGCCGATCGTGACTGCAGAATGTTTTTATATTAAGAACAAAAATAATTTTCCAAGAAATCTAATAATCTCGAAGCAACTCATGATACACTCCGACTTTGACCGCTCCCGAACTTTGACCCGAAAAATAATAAAGTTTCGCCCAGACCATTGGCAGATTTTTTTATTTCCACGAATTTCATTTCATTTCCGTCATTGAACTTCACTTTTACTAGAGTACCCTCCATATTTAATGTTTTTTATAAAAACTTTCCTGCACTGAATTGCAAAAACTGTTCGATTCAATTATTATATTTAATTCTAATAATACAATATTAAATGTACTGTCGCACTCGGGGCAACTTGCGATCTCAATATGAACGAAAAACAAAAGATATTTAGCAGCACGATTTTCGTTTTTTCCCAGAAATGCGTAATACTTCATATTGCAACATCATATTTAATACAAATTATATTAAGTTTTGATCCGTGTTGCATTAATATTTTTTTCAATTAAGGCATGTAATTGAAAATTATCCCGTGGTGAATTGCAAAAGAGGCTCAATTTTTCACTAGTATTGAAGTTAAATTCAAAACTATTCCAAAAATTCTAACCGTGTAACATGGTCTGATAAAGACCCGGAATGGAAATGAAAAAAAAACAAAATTTTGGCAAAATTCCTTTTTATTCTTCTCTATAGCTTAGTCCAACGACTTTCTAACATTTTGATACCAGTTTCGTAATACGATTTTTGAAGTCCATCAAAATAAGCCGTAGTTTGCGTTTCAACTTCAGAATTAGAGTGAAATCTCGTTCCTTCTTTTCAAGTTTGGGAACAAGTAATAGTCTCTCGGGGCTAGGTCTGGAGAATATGGTGGATGGTCAACCAATTCGTAGCCCAATTGTTCCAATTTGATCATCGTTTTATGCGCTTCGTGTGCCGGTGCATTGTCGTGAAGAAACAAAATATTTTTTCTCTGTGTACGCTTGCGTTTTTCTCTCAAAATAGCATCCAATCGATCCAATAATGCTATGTAATAATCAGCAGTGATTGTTCTTCCATGCTCAAGATAATCGACGAGTAAAATTCCATCGGCATCCCAAAAAACACTGGCCATGACCTTCCCTGCCGTCTGTTGTGTCTTCGGGTGCTTTGCACGGTTTTCACGTGGTCCTACCCAATGTGACGCTTGTTTAGCGGATTCTGGTGTGTAGTGATGGATCCACGTTTCATCCATCGTTACTAATCGAGACACCAAATTGGTTGGATTGCGTTTAAACATAGCCAAACCACGCTCAGAAGCAATGACACGATTTTCCTTTTGTTCCAGAGTGAGAACTCGTGGAACCCAGCGCGCCAATAGCTTTCGCATGAGCAAATGTTCATGTAAAATATTGCCAACACGCTCTTTTAACATGCTCATGGCCTCAGCTATCTCTCTCACCTTCAGTTTGCGATCATTCAAAACCATACGATGAATTTTTTGTACGTTTTCTTGAGTAGTCACTTCAATTGGCCGACCCGGTGATGGAATCTTTATTAAACCATATGTAGAAAAAAAAATGCCCGCCGCACCGTTGCGATGCGGCCCGCCTCTAGTGGACGCGTACCTTTACAATGATGTTAGCAAGTACTACCGAGCAGGGTTACCACTTGGGTGACAATCGATTGCACAAAATTGAGATCAAAATTACACTAAATTACCCAGTAGGGAAAATTGTTCAGACTGTGATCAAATGTGAGAAGTGGATTGTATCGCCAACGCCGATTTAAGCCGCGCACATATGACAGTTCGTCGCGAGAAATGCCTCAATTTTCAGCTGATGTGTGACGTCACGGAACGAAACGAGAAAATATACCAGTTGATTGGATTCGTAACAATATTTTATTATCGCAAAGCCCTCTGTTTTAATACAAAACTTTCGAATTAACAAACCTTCTGCAGTCGATACTGAACAACAAATATTCAGAATCATAGCTACGAGTATATGCAATGTGTTTCATATAACAAAAATTTTCTTTCAAAAAATAACCAATTTAACTACAACTTATTTAAATGGCGGAATGCCGACATTGCTGAAAACTAATTATTTTTTCTATGAAAACTCAATTGCAGATGAGAAAACTAGTCTAATTCTCATTTTGAAATATGTTTATAAACTATTTCACTTTGCTTTGCCTAACAAAATCTTGCACTTGTAGTGTCATCTGTGGGAATTGGTGTGGACCAATTAATGCAGTTGGCATTACTGTGATCCACACCAATTCCACACAAAAAGTGAGTTCGATGGTGGTTTTTGGGGTTTTTAGGTTTTCTGACAGCTAGGTATTAAAAGATTAGAGGTTAAGGTCCGTTTTTTGGCGCGCATGAAGGTGAAGTTTTTTTGGCACGGACAAGACGTCTTGCGAGCCTTTAAAGTCATATTGTATAGAGAAAACATATAGTTCGAATAGTAGCGCGATTTTCCTAGTCTAATTATGCGTTTTTTGAATGAAGTGCGGCGCGAGTTCAAATAGTTATTAGCAACAAAGCAAAAGAGCTGAAACTTTTCGCATGCCAATGTGTTGAAAATTTCCGAGTGAAGCGAGCGGAGAGAAAAGTGGTTGTTAATCACCCGTTGACAGTGGCGGTGCTGATAGTTTTGGCGCCCGGCGCACTTTCTACGTTTTGGTGCCCCAAATTTTATATTTTGTTTTCGACAATGAAGGACAATTTTCAAGATTTAGCATGATATAAATAGAGGAGATGGTGTTAAAGTGACTCCTACTGTTAATTTGGCCCGCTAATTATTTCTAATAATTCACAATGTCATTTATGGTTTGTGTTACATATTGGGTTTTCTGATATTCTAGCCTTAGAGTTTGAGAACTATAAAGTAGTGAAAATGAGGCTTTTTCGACTGAATACATACAATTCGACCAGGGACGTCATTTCAGTCTTACCCAGGAGGCAAGATTTTTTTCACTGCATATAAATTTATTTGAGTCGATATTAAGAAATGTAGTGTATGGTATGCATGCGCGCACGCAAAGTTCAAGGAGTACGTAAATTTTTTTAACTCCTTCAGAAATAGTCTTTCTTGAAAAAATCAAAAAGTCGCGGTTCTCTTCAATTCTGAAGTTGCCCCCCCCTCCCAAATTACGTCCCTGAATTCGGCATCTAATATTGAAACAAATTATCCTTTCCTACTGACCAAAGAAGTAAAATATACATTCAATTGTGATTTTATGAAGCAGAATGAATGTCCTGTAGCTGAAGGCGATAATTATATGCGATTTTTGCCTATAAAATTGATTTTGTTACCTAATTTTCCTCTGGTTTTATGCACATATTTAATTTGGCTCTCCGGTGCCATATTACCACTCATTTCACAGATAGTCGTATGCACAAATTTCTGAATTTAAATTATTTTTTAGAAACTGTGAGGCTTTCTTCCAATTTTAAGTAATTAAGTTTAAACGTAATTACTATTAGCACTTATTTTTTTCCACAATAAAACCTAGCAAGAAAAATATCACATTTTCTTTGGTCGTCAAACAGTGCTCCCAACTCGTGAAAATTGTAAATATTTCAATTTTCTCGATAACATTAGAACAACTGTACCCGTATTGCCGTTTAATTCTTAGATAACATTTCTTCATTGCATTCGTATAGTGGTGATCACGTCACAAGAGTTTAATTCCCTATTTATTTAAAAAAAAATTCCTAGAGAGAATTAAAAAACCCATCGAAATTTACATGGAAAAATAATGTACATGAAGAACTGAAGCACTGGCACCTCGCATACGCCTGGGATCTCTGAGAACCCATTTCGTTCCTGTGGCGCACTTTTATAAACTGCGCCAGATACCATGAATACATATGCCCTCACCGGAATACAACGCATGCCGTCGCGCATAAAAACGTTGACTGGTCACAGTACCGTGCGTGTTGGAAGTCGAACCATGGTGCAGATGAAATTTTTGCGCCAAAGAGTAAGTCAATAGATTCGCACATGTTTGATCGAACAAAACGATGTACATGACGGATCGATGGAGGAAAATGATGTTGGTTATACAAAATCGTTTATGTATGTTCTATGTATTTGGAAGAGGGTGCTACGAACATGTATTTATATGATAAGATCAAACAGCAATCACATATTTAAGGGAATAAAACAAACGTTTGGGAGTACGACGTGTTATTAATTTGTATTTGGATGGATAGGTATATGTAGGTAGGATGCCGTGTGTTAAAATTGCAAAATTTACAAACAGTGAATTTGATAATTGCAGGTTCGTACATGAATGAACAATTGCGTAGGTAGGTGGAGCATTAGGTGTGGCGCCCTAAAATTTTGGCGCCCGGCGCAGTTGCTCCACTTGCTCCTATGGAAGATCCGCCCCTGGCCGTTGAAACCTTTTTGTATTTTCGGCAACGACTGGCGTTCCAGTTTTGAGTCGATCGGTCCCCACCAATTATGGTGCCAAAAATCAGTGTAACGGAAGCAGACAAACCAAAGTCCGTAAAAAAAACTCACCGAAGTCTTTGAAACTAATATAAATGGAAGCAAAACGAAGAAATAGAACTAGCTTATAAATTTAAAAAAAATGAAAAAATTAAAATTAAATAAATAAATACGAAACAAGATATTAAAAGGAGAATTAATTAAATTAAAAATAAAGTTGAAACAAATAAAGAAAATCATAATAAATTAAATTAAAAATAAAAATATGACAAGACGGTAAAAGGACAGAAACTGACTTGGACTGAATCTAACTAAACAAATAATTTAAATAACATCAAACAATAGAAAAGGATAAAAAAAGGTAATTTTTTTTATTAGTCTATGGTTTTTTTTCTCTTTCTTTTTTTTTGTTTTGTTTGTATATAGCTTTTTTTTGTAAAAATGGCTAAATAAGAGGATGGATCGTCTCGTTTGAAGACCTTCCGCCCCCTCATTTCTCATTCCATTTGAGGACAGATATGGCTACGGTAGGGTGGGCTAGACGGCGCATAACAACAGCGCCAGTCGAGTTGAAGGAAGTTTTCTCGGTCTCTCATGACCGATTGGGAATCTTATCCCAATTTTATCACCCGGGTAAGTCGGCGTGAAATTTTTGTTGTACAGGCCATGGGTTTTATGGTCTGAGGTGCAAAAAACGTACCCCCCCATAGCCGCAGACCAGCAAGCACGTCGCTCCAGTTTGCATTTCAGCCACCAATTCGGACGTAGGCGGAATTGGACCCCTGTTTCCCGAACCCCAACCTTCCCTTCGGGTATTTTGACTTTTTGAAGTCGAAATAACCACTCCAAGGCCTCCGATCACAACAAACTTTAATAGAAAACTTGGTTTTTATCATCCAAGTCATGGATCCCCATACAAAATTGTTGCGATTTGTATGGAGCTAGCTGTCATGTTTGTTATGACTCTGGTTTTAGATGTTCAATTCAGTTGCGCGGCTATAGTTCAGAGGGCTCTTGCGCGGCTTGAGTTGAAGTCGGCGTTGGACGAGTATGATAGACACATACTGTCAGACAATGTAGATGGTCTTCTTATCACACCAAAATCAGATTTGATTTTGATCTATCGATAAGTGAGAAACGTAAATTGTACATATTAACTAATTTTTTGCACATTGTTTTTGACAGTATTTCTCTATCAATTAAAATCATTACCAACAAATAATTTCAACGTGTGTTTTATTAATTGTTGTTCTATAATAATTATATTTGTATTACAGGCAATTCAGAAAAATAAGTATTAATTCAGACACTCAATACTAAATAATTGTAGGTGTCAAAAGTAAGACTCGATTTCAGTTTGAAGGTCAGACCTGCAACTTAAAAATAATATTTTGATTCCCAAAATAATCGTTTAATATAATGGAGATAGCAGTAGTAACTGCTAACACGTCAATGAGGCTTTAGGAGTCAGACCTTAACTCCTTAAGGGTAGGTTCTAAAATTCCATATGTCGTTGAGAATTAGATTTTGTTCAATACTCTCTAACAAAAAATCTATTTTGAAGTTAATAAAAAAATAAGAATTCAGGCACTCTTTATAAGTACATACATACATACATATCTTTATTGAACTGTTAGGTATTACATAGCTTAGTTGCTGTTTAGAATTGAAATCAAGCGATTAGACTAGAACTGTCTTTACAACTTCGATGTTGAGTAAAATTTGCTTAGATTACAAGTACTTCACAAATGCCTTAGAACTAGTTAATTTCTTTTTAGGGAAAAAACTCTCAAAAACCTAATGATTCAAACCTTAAACCTAACTTAAGATCTAAATTGAGTAACGTTAAAAGAAAAAGAAAAGAAAAATAAAAAGAAGTAAAGTATTTGGTCTACAACTTAATAATGAGACTTTTTTTGGAATTTTGGGCATTTATTCATAGATTTATTCATATAACTAAATTATTCAAAATATTGGCCATCAGCAGCGATAACTTTCTCCCATCTTTCGGGAAGTCTACGAATTCCGTCGCGAAAAAAATCTTGGGGTTTCGAGGCTATCCATGAATCGAGCCAGTTCTTAGTATCCTCATATGAAGTGAAGTGCTGATCAGCCAACGCATGAGTCATCGAAGCGAACAAATAGTAATCGGATGGAGCAATGTCAGGGCTATACGGCGGGTGGGGTAGCACTTCCCATTTGGTTGTTACCAGGTACGTTTTCACGACTTGCGCAACATGAGGGCGAGCATTGTCATGCTGAAGAATTATTTTGTCGTGCCTTTCAGCAAATTGTTGCCGTTTTTCACGCAATGCTCGACTCAAACGCATCAATTGCAGTCGATAGCGCTGCCCGTCAATGGTTTCATTCGGTTTTAGCAGCTCATAATAAAGAACACCGATCTGGTCCCACCAAATGCAGAGCATAAGCTTGGAACCATGAATATTTGGCTTCGCGGTCGATGTTGATTGGTGCCCGGGCGGTCCCCATGATTTCTTTCGCTTTGGGTTATCATAATGAATCCACTTTTCATCGCCGGTCACAATACGATGCAAAAAACCCTTCCGTCTTTGCCTTTGAAGCAGTTGTTCGCACATGCAAAAGCGCCTCTCAACATCTCTTGGCTTCAACTCGTACGGAACCCAGTGGCCTTGCTTTTGGATCATTCCCAGTGATTTTAACCGCTTCGATATGGCTTGCTGAGTCACTTCCAACGAAATTGTCAACTCTTTTTGAGTTTGGCACGAATCTTCTTCGAGTAATTTCGTCAATTCTTCGTCTTCAAACTTTTTTGGCTGGCCAGGTCGCTCTTCGTCGGTAATGTCGAAATTATCATTTTTGAACCGATGAAACCACCGAAAATACTGTGCACGCGAAAAAGCATCGTCACCGTAAACTTCCACGAGCAATTTATGACTCTGAGCTGCAGTCTTCTTAGCAAAATAATGTCCAAGTAAAACTTCCCGCAAATGTTGTTTTTTTCGTGAATTTTCGAAACTTTCCATGGTCCGGTAAAATACGTTGTCAACAATCAACACGAAATGTTTATACTGACATTGACAGCTTATGAATACAAACTTCAAATGGTATGTATGTCAAAGATGGACTACCATTGGTTTATCGGTGTTGCCATCTCTAAAAAAAGTCTCATTATTAAGTTGTAGGCCAAATAAATAAAATGATGAAAAGAATAAAGAGATAATAGAGACTGCTACTGGGATTGGACTCAATCGAGAAAACCAACTCAAGATGGGCAGATGGTGTTACATGTCATACTGCAAGACAGATCTGGCCGGAGCTGGATCTGAAACGCTCTAAAAGGCTGACTTTGCTCAAAAGGGCGAATATCAGCACCACAGTCGGTGTCCTGACTGGACACTGTCTTATTGGTCGACATGCCAAAAGACTCGGCCTCTTCTCAAACGACTTCTGTAGAAGCTGCTTGGATGAGGAGGAGGAGGAGACAGTCCTTCACCTTCTCTGTACCTGTCCAGCTCTATCAGCCAGAAGGAAAGCTCATCTTGGAGCTTACTTCTTCAACTGTCTCGGTGATCTTGCCGCAATGGAGGTCGCGAGAATCCAACGCTTCATTGCAAGCTCTAAATGGTTCGACGAGTAGGACCGGATTCGATGATCCTGTGGTAACACAACGGACCTTTCAGGTCTAAGTGTGTCCGTGTTCTCACGGGCAGCCACGCGTACCTACCTACCTACCTAATAGAGACTAACATAGGAAACTCGTAACTAGAGGGTTGGTTGAGTTTCGACATTTTTCGTAAAATTTAAAATTGAAATTCGCTGCCTTTTCCACTATTAATGGGGTATTGGCTAACTCGTGTATGATACGAGTGGAACAGAAGAAAGGTTTATTTAAAATAATCTTTAGACACTTATTTTGCAGTATCTGCAGTCTTTTCTTGTGAACGCCAGCACATTTGATCCAGATAGGCGCGCCATAGCGGATTATTGATTGCATGACCATTTTGAAAATCAACAGCTTGTTTTCGACTGAGAGATTTGACTTCCTATTTATTAATGGATACAAGGTGTGAATAGTTGTGGCGATTTTTAGGCAGGTTTGTTCGGTATGCTCATGAAAAGTTAATTTTTTGTCTAATGTTAGGCCAAGGTATTTTATTGTTTGCGACCAGTTAATGGGTTCACCAAGGATGTTAATAGAGTGGTTCGGAAGGTTGCGCCTTGCTCGTTTTTTAGTAAAATAGATAATTTGGGTTTTCGACGGATTAATTTTGATTTTCCATTTGTTGATGAATGATTCCAGTAATTCAAGCTGAGATTGAAGGTGCTGTACTATTGTACAGGGATCGGCCGAGCTTGTGAGAATTCCAGTATCATCGGCATACATAGCTAAATCGCAGCTGGAATGGTGGGGGATATCAGCTGTATATATATTAAACAGCGTAGGACTTAGACAGGAGCCTTGTGGTACGTCTGCTGGTATTATGTAGCCGCTAGAGATGCTACCCTTGACCTTTACTCTGAACTTACGATTGTCAAGAAAAGAGAGTAGTAGTTTAATAATATAAGCTGGGAAGGAAAATTTGATTAATTTATATATTAAACCATGATGCCAAACGGAGTCAAATGCCTTCTCTATATCCAGGACGACCATGCCTGTGGAGCGTTTGTTTTCCAACGATTCTCTTATGGATTCACGTAGCAGTTGATGATTTGTTGAGAGATGGGCAGAAAATCCGAATTGGAAATTTGGTATTATGTTGCGATCAAGAAAGTTTTTGATTCTGGCTAGAATGACTTTTTCGAAGATTTTGCTAATTGTTGGAAGCAGACTAATCGGACGATAGCTGAATGGAAGTTTAGGATCCTTGCCAGGTTTGGGTATAGGCAGAACGATTGCGTTTTTCCAAGTTTTAGGAAAATAGCTTAATTTTAGACAACAGTTAAATATAAAATTGAGTTTAACAACAGCTTTCGTTGGAAGATGCATTAAAAGTATGTTAGGGAGTCTATCTTCGCCAGGTGCTTTGTTGGGTTTCATTTTACGCAGCAGTTTTCTGATTTCGGTAGGTCTGCAAAAATCTGTAGGGCTTAAATCTGTTATCAAATTTGGGACAGTAGATACCAGGTGTTCGATATTGTTCTCTGTGTCTTTGTCGCTAAGATAATCACCTAGATGATGGGAAGATAAGAAATTTTTTGCGAGACATTCTGCTTTGTTTTCGTCACTGAATATAAGTTGGTTCTGATGTAGGATAGGAGGCATAAGTCTAACCCTATTTTTGAATAACTTATTTAACTTCCATAGGTTGTTTGAACTTTTGTCTAAATTGCAGAGCATGGTGTTCCATGAAGAGTTCTTTTGTTCTTTAATTTTTTCATGGATCGACTTGGTGAGGGAGTTAACAAGATTCTTAGTCCGGCAGTCGCGGGTTCTTTGCCACTGGCGGCGAATATCGTTACAGGTTTTTATAGTTTGTTTTATAGATTCATCGAGCAGGAGAGTGTTGTGAACGATTTTGAGTTTCGGTGTGCAATACCCAGATGCTTTCCAGATGGAATCATTAAATTCGCTGATAAGGGTATCTACTTCCGTTGTGTTGCATATCTTGGATAAGTCTAGGGAACTAACATCATTTTGGTCTGCTACCATCTGCTTAAACTTTCTCCAGTTAGTTTTTCTGAAGTAGTTGACTAGGTTCTCAGACCTTTGCAGCGATATTCTTTGCTGTATAGAAAATATAACTGGTAAATGAGGGGAGGACAGTTCGTTAATGGTAATGGGTTGAGTAATAGGGATTTGACCATTACTTATTACGATGTCTAAAGTCGATGGATTACCCTTAGGAGGGTGATATGTTGGTTCGGTGGGAATGTGAATGAAGAAATGCCTTTGGCTCATTTCATCAAAAAGAATTGTACCAGCTTTATTTGCCTTTACGCAGTTCCAGTACCTGTGTCTAGCGTTCAGGTCACCCGCAATTAGATAGCTACATCTGGTTCTAGAGATTAATTCAATATCAGATCTGAATAGCTTAAGCTTGTCATTGTTTAGTTTAGAACATGGAAAATATGCAGCAATTACAATCAAGTCGATACCTAAAATTTGAATTGCAACTGTTTCAATTACTTTCGTGTTAAAAGGTGAAAGCAGAGTATGGTGAGTGGTGGTGTTATTAAATGCATTACGACTATTGTTAGTGTTAATATTACGAGCTGGATTTCTGGTACCTTTTGCATTGAGTTTAGTTTTGATCTCAATATATTTCTTTCGGTGTTCGCAGATCGGGTCATTGGCTAGATGATTTAGGCTGCAGTTAGCGCACTTTATCGACTCGTTTTTATCAGCTGGACATTCTGTTTTGTTGTGCTGCATACTACAGATCATGCATTTGGGCTTTAAAAAGCAGTGTGATGATCCATGCCCGAATGCTTGACAGTTGCGGCATTGAGTAGGTCCGGATTGCTTTCGCGAATAAAAATTCCACTGAACGATTGTGTGCATGATGGCTTTAGTCTTTTTTAAATCCGCTAATTTGATTGTTCCGCGATTGAAGTACAGTAGATAGCTTGCTTAGTCATTGTACCTTTTCGAGTTTAAGTTGAACTTTTTGATGTTCACACAGTCGATGTTATGGATTTTGAGTAGATGAATTTTTAATGTGTTACAATCCATGTCGTGTAGGCCGGAGAGCACTATTTTTGTTGGACGCTTATCAGGTCGTTCGTAGGTGAAAAAGTTGACTTTTTTTGCTACGAGGTGTTTGTGCAACTTTTCGTAATCAGCGATAGAGTCGGATATTACTTTTTCCCCAGTGGACATGTGTTTTATTGTCGTCTTGGGTATGTTGAGTTCGGTGATAATTGCCTGAATAGTGCCTGATGTAAGTTCCGGGAAAACTATGTCTGGCGCTTTTATCCTTGGTGTGGAAGACGATATAGGTGCTGCAGCGGCTGCATTAGTATTATCGTTTTGCTCAAGGTCTTGAAGAATATGAAAACGGTTGCAATTCTTTGTTCCAGACATGTTAGCGGATTGTGTAAGTCGGGGAAGTTTTAATCGTTCCCTTATTAATAATCCGGGTGGAGAGTCCTACCGGAGTCTTTTAGTTGATGTCTCTTGTTCAATTTTTATTGAAAAGCACTTTTTTAAAAAATGAATGTATTAAGTAAAAATGAAAACTGTTTAATGTGACACAAGTTGAAGCTTTAGTTTAATTTAACGCTGACTGATCACTTTGAATGTCAAATGACGACATCTTTATAAGTACATATCACTTTATTAAATTCACGTAAATGTAAAAAGTAAAAATATTCACACTTGGTCCATATGACCATAAAATTTATAAAAAAAAATTTATAAAATAATATCACAAAATAAAAAAACGAGAAATTCGTAGCTTGAACTTCAAGCTACGAATTTGAAATTTTGTACACGATCATTTTTAAATGGTTCCAAGGAAAGGGGTAAATATGTAAGAAATCGAGTGAGTCCTTTCTGCACCTCCCATGTGAAAGTCCTTCAAAAAGGACATTTTTTATCGATGACTTACCCAATTCAAGATATGAAATTAAACACTGAATATTGTCTTTTAGTTTTGAGTAGCAATCTAATGGCAGTCCTTAATAAAGGACATACAACATGCACATACGTAATTCTACTTTATCCCCAACTACAATATAAATCGGAGTTCAGTATTCATCTAGAGTATTATACGATTGGCTTGCAGCCGATCGTTACTGCAGTGTGTTTATTAGTTGTTTCGCAAATAATATGCTTTCAACGGTTTTAACTTCAAGTCGGTTTCGTTTTACTTTATTATTTTAATAATAAAGTATTGATATCGATTTTTAAAAAAAAAAAATTTGCTACCCTGAAAATTTTTTTTTTCACTTTTCTTGACTAATAGACACCAAAAAAGCAAAAAAAAATTTCAGTCCGTCTGTGCGCCGTCCGCCGTACGCCGTCCGCCGTACGCAAAACGTTTGAAAGCTTATAGCTCTCAAACTCTTTGAGCTATAAAGTTGAATTTTTTTTCGTTGGTAGACTGAGCAGACTCCTTTAAGTGCCCACGTTTTGGGTGGTGGGGTGTGAGGGGGGAGGTGGGTGAAGCGTTTTAGATGAAAAATTTTGGTTTCTAGATCTCAGTAACCGCTTAGGTTAGGAGGCTGAAACTTGGAATTTATATAGAGCATCGATAGTGGACCCATTTGCAAAAAAATTGGTGATATGGGGGAAGGGGTATGGGAGTGGGGGAATAATAATGCGTCCGAAACGCTCGAAAGCCGAAATCGAGACATTCTAAAATCCATATCTCCTAAACGGTTAATGTCACGAAATTAAAACTTAATGAACATCTGTGGGTATACTAGGAGAATTGATCGGAAACAAATTTTTGAGAGGAGGCATGGGAGTGCGAAGGCGGGGGTGTAAAAATTTTAGATTACGATATCTCAAGAACCAATTATACTAGACAAATAAAATTCGGTTTCTGTATTAAGGTTGACAAATAAAGTTTGATGAAAGTAAAAATTTTTAAGGGGGCGGTGGAGTATGGAAGTGGAGGGGATAAGAATTTTTCTAAAAAATCACTTCTCATATCTCAATTTTTACCAGAAGTAGGCCCAATAGACCCCTAGCAGAAAACAAAATTTTGACGGTGAGGGTATAGTGGGTGAGGGTGGGGAAGGGTGAAGAATAAAAAGTTCCTATTTTTATATCTCCCTATAATGATATAAAACTGAAACTTAGTATTTGGATAGAACTATAGTAGTAGCATGTCGAAAAAATATAATTTTTTATAGGGGTAGTATGGTACGGGAGTGGGGGGTGTTTTTCCTAACTATAGAACGGCTTATGCTAGAAAGTTGAAACTCGATATGTATATGTAAGTCAACTAGAAAAGTAATTTAGATTAAAAAAATTTCAAATATCCATTGGCATACGGAAGGCGGGCAAAAAAAATTATCAGTGGAAATGGAATGCATATATTTTCACGATTTTCGTCATATCTATTAGTTCTTTCCAAATTTTGAATTCATTTTGATTGTACAGATTCTTCATATGAATACCTAGAAAGCGTTTTCAGGATTTTTTGAAATTCGAACTTCACGGTTGTGTAAAGGGGTTGTATACATTTTCACGAATTCAGCCATATCCCTCCGGTCCGATTAGATATGGAATAACTCTTTACTTCCACGGGCTTTTTTAATAATCACCTAAAACCCTTTTTCAAGTTTTTTCCTTTTTCAACCCCTAAGAGGGTATAAACGGGTTGAACACGTTTTCACGAATTCCGTCATATCTCTTAGGAGGGATAAGACATGGGATTGGTTTTCACTTCCTCGGGCTTTCTTTACATATATCTAAAAACTCTGTTGAAAAAGTCAAATAAAAAGAACTTGAAATGAACACGTCTTTATTTGATAAGCGTCGGATAGAGAAGAAGGAAAAACAAAAGTTGGGCTGCACTATTCGCATACCGTCGTTCTGCCAACAGTACATACACTCCACAGCAGAATACGTGCGCCACCATACAAAAAAGGAAAAACTTGTAACTAAATAGTTCAGATAATTTCAACACTCCCACTTTTAGTTGCAAGTTACAAAAATTATTCAATTATTAATTTTACTTCAAATCATTAGAAAACATTTTGAAAAGTAATTCAAGAATGACATTGTATTATACAGAAGTTAAACTTTACGTTAATAATAGTTTGATACAATGTTCATATTTTTCCGGAAAAAATCATGCTTAACCTTAGGTAAAGCCTTCGTCATAATATCTGCCAGTTGATCATCCGTTGATATGTATTTTAATATGAATTCTCCCTCCTCGAACTTCTCACGAATGAAATGGTATCGTACGTTGATGTGTTTTGTCCTTTTGTGAAATTCTGGGTTTTTTACGAGTCGAATCGCACTTTGATTGTCCATATAAAGTGTCGGTGGACTAATTTCTGCCAACAATAGTTCACATAGCAGATATTTTAACCAGACCAACTCTTTCACTGTATACGAAGCCGCCATATATTCAGATTCTGTGGTTGATAATGCAACAGTTTTTTGTCGTTCTGAGCCCCAGCTGATAATGCCACCTCCAAGAACAAAAACATAGCCAGATGTCGATCGCGCTGTTATTTTATCGCCTGCATAGTCCGCATCGCAGTAGCCGCAAAAAGTCAATTCGTTCCCATCCTCATAATGAATACCCATGTCTGCCGTTCCCTTAAGGTATTTGAAAATGCGTTTCACCGCATTCACATGAGCTTCGGCTGGTTTCTCCAAATATCGACTGACGTTACTGACAGCAAAGCTAATATCTGGTCGCGTTGCCACAGCTAAAAACATTAGAGCGCCGACTGCCTCACGATATGGAAAATTAACTTTTCCATTTCCCGCAAAATCACTTAAGTTTTGTGAATTCTCTAATGGTGTTGCTACCGAATTGCAATCTGTCATTCCAAAGCGATCAAGTATCTTTAGCGCGTATGAATGCTGATTTAGATGAATTGATCCGTCCGATAGTTGATCAATCTCAAGACCCAAGAAAAATCTTGCCTCAGAAACTTTGATTTCGAACTCTTTTCGCAAATGGTTAATTACTTGCAAAATGTCTTCTTCCTTTTGCGCTGCAATCAGACCATCGTCAACGTAGATTGCTAATATTATTATGTTATTCGCACCATTGCTTACGAATACGCATGGATCCGACTTGCAGATCTTGAAATTAAATTTTTCAATAAACGATGTAAATTTTTTTGTTCCAACATCGTGATGCTTGCTTCAAACCATACAAGCTTTTTGATAACTTACAAACTCGTCCACTGCCATCGTCATATCCAAATGGTTGGGTCATGTAAATGTTTTCTTCTAAATCACCATTTAAGAAAGCCGTTTTTACATCAAACTGTTTCAACTTCATTCGCTTTGATGCTGCTAATGCTAAAATAGCTCGGATCGAAGTATATTTAAGAACTGGACTAAAAGTTTCTTCATAGTCGATGCCATGTATCTGTGTAAATCCACGCACAACCAGTCGTGCCTTAAAACGATCGATTGTCCCATTCGTATTTTGTTTTATTTTAAAAATCCAACGATTATCGATTACCTTTTGCTGAGTTGGTGGTTTCACCAATAACGTGTGATTTTTGATTAGGGAATCGTACTCTTCGTCCATTGCATTCTGCCACTGTTCGCGATCAGGCGATTCAATCGCCTCATGATACGATTTTGGTTCTTCGTTGACTGCTAACATGGCCAGATGATTGACTGATGCATAATTGAATGAACTGTGTCGTGGTGATATGTCTCGATCCCGCAAACGCCTGTTGATAACATTTCTGTTGTCGATATCACATAATGCACCACGATCGTCTCGTTGTTCTGGCATCTCTTTGATTTCAGTATCATCCGCATTTGGTTCATTCTTCGCCGCCATTAATCCAGGATCGGACTTCTCTCGAACGTTATGAATATCAAATGTTGCCACCGATTCTTCTAGTGGAAAAGTTACATCACGAGCAATTTCAATTTTATTTGATTCCGGATTCCAGACTCGATAACCTTTTGAACGATTATCATATCCAACGGATGTACATTTTACTGCTTTGGGATCAAATTTTCGCCGCTTCTGCTTTGGAACGTGTACCAAAACTTCAGAGCCAAAAATTCGCAAGTGATCAATATTTGCCTGCTTATTATACCACAATTCATACGGTGATTTATTGGGTTCAGTACTGGTTCCAGTTCGATTCAATACATGGACTGCCGAATTTACAGCCTCGGCCCAGAATTTTTTGTCCATTTTCTTCGAATGAATCATTGTTCTCGCCGACTCAACAATTGTCCGCATTTCACGTTCTGCGCATCCATTTTACTCTAGCGTGTATGGCACCGTAAGCTGATGGTGGATGCCCATTTCATCGAAAAATTTTTGTACCTCTTCGTTGTGCAGCTCCCTCCCATTGTCCGTTCTAAATATCGAGATTTCGTGACCTGGTTCATTTTTCGTCAACAATACGAATTTTTTTATGTTATTCGCAACTTCCGATTTAAACTTCATAAAATAAACGAAACGAAAATGAGAATAGTCGTCTTTTAACAGCAAAAAATACCTGGATCCACCAAGTGAATATTCTTCCATGGGTCCGCACACATCTGCATGGATAATTGCGCCGCACTTTGTCGATTTTTCCTCACGAGATACGAAGCTTCCACGATGAGATTTTCCATAAACGCACGCTTCGCAAGTGAACTCTGCTTCGATGAATTCAATTCCTTTACTATGTAGGAACTTCTTCACGTGTACAGTGTTTTGATGTCCGAGCCGTTCGTGCCATGCAAGAAGTGAGAGCTTCTTTATCGATAAATTCGCCACGGTCTCCTTAATTTTTGATGGTAACAGAACTTTAAATAGCATATGGAACAATTTATCACGCCGTACTCCCACTGCAGCAATATCGCCATCCTTCAGCAATTCACAGCTCTTATTGTCGGATTGTAATTGATATCCTCGATCTAGGGCCTTTCCGGATGAAAATAAATTTAGTTGAAGCTCCGGAACATATAATACATTCTCTATTCGTTTGGTAATCCATTCATCGCCATTGTATGCAAGAATATTTACGGTTCCTTTTCCATAGGCCATAATTGTTGTACCATTACCAATTGTTACTTTCAGAGATTCCTTTGTAAAGCTTTGAAACCACTCACGACGGCGGCACATATGATCACTGGCGCCCGAGTCTAAAACCCAAGTGTCTTCGTCACACGCAAGGAACGAAGTGTTGCATACGAACGCATCCGGTGATGTAGTTGTCAATTTTGCTTCCGCCTTTTTTTCCCTTTTTGGACAGTCACGCTTCCAATGACCATTTTGTCCGCAGCCAAAACATAAGCCCTTTTTCTTTTCTCCTTTGCTGTTCTTCTTATATTGATTTCCCCTTTGAGAAGAAAACTTTTTCGAAGGATTGCGTCTGACCAACAGCGCTTCCACATTTTCCGCTTGATCTTGCGATTTTATTCGAAGTTCTTCAGCCAATAACCGCGCGCAAATTTGTCATGGTTTGGCTTTCGGTATTCGTCGACTCCCAAGCACTGTGAAAGTGATTGTACTCCGCTGGTAATGACATTAAAATCTTAGTCATAACCATAGAATCAGAAATAATTTCTTTTTGGTCACGCATTTGCTGCACTATTTCCATCAATTTCGATATAAAAGTTGCAATGTCATCGCCTGGGCTTTTTGTGGTACTGTCATCCACATTGAATGTGCCGTTTCGCAATTCATTATTTGTAGCAGTGGCTGTCTTTTGCATGCCGATGAGATTCCGCGACGAGCCTGGGCGTCTGCCTTTTTCCATACAGCATAGCGCGTTGTATAGTTTTCACTAGCGGGTGTTGGGGCCTTTTCGGCACCATCTACAATATCAAATAATTCGCATGCTTCCAGAAACTGCGTAATTTGAAACTTCCACGTAAGCCAGTTGCTACCACCCTCCAGCCTGTCTATGCCCATTTTTTCATTTTCCATCTCTAAACCGTTATCCGTGCACAAATTCTAACTGTCCCGAATTTTCCGCTCGATGGCAACAAATCCACGAAACAAAAACACGCGCTGTTTTCGTATGTCCAGGATTTTCCGCTAACCGCACCAATTCCAATTGTCCTGAATTTACCGCACGATCGCAACAAATCCACGAAACAAAAACACGCGCTGTTTTCGTATGTCCAGGATTTTCCGCTAACCGCACAAATTCCAATTGTCCCGAATTTACCGCACGATCGTCACTAAAAAAACAACGAAACAAAAAACTGTTTTCTAAAATCCAGGATTTTCCCGCTAACCGCACGAATTCCAATTGTCCCGAATTTTCAGCACGAATCATATATTTAGGCAAACACGTCGCCTGGGCCCATAACCTGTTGAAAAAGTCAAATAAAAAGAACTTGAAATGAACACGTCTTTATTTGATGAGCGTCGGATAGAGAAGAAGGAAAAACAAAAGTTGGGCTGCACTATTCGCATACCGTCGTTCTGCCAACAGTACATACACTCCACAGCAGAATACGTGCGCCACCATACAAAAAAGGAAAAACTTGTAACTAAATAGTTCAGATAATTTCAACAAACTCATTTTAGGATTTTTGGATATTCAACCCAAAGTGGGTGCAAGGGGGTTGCATATGTTTTCACAAATTCCTACATATTTCTTAGTTCTAATGAGATATCAAATTCATCTTTACTTCCTAAGGCTTCCTACATAATCGTCAAAAGTTGATTACAGTATTTTAAGATATTCAACTCCAATAGGACGTAAGTCTTTCGACATATTTCTTAGGATTGATGAGATATCAGATTAGTTTTCACTTCCACAGACTTTTTATATAATCGCCTACAAATGTATTTCCGATTTCTTTCTGCCGCAGCACTGCTGTGAGGCAAAACCAATAGGGAACACATGTATCGAGATAATTCGTTGAACATAAGTTCTTCCAAACAATTTTTCTCTTCACCCAAATATTTCCAAAATTTTATAATATCGCCATCATACAAAGCTTCTATTCTTTTTTTAGATAAATAATTAGTGATCTCCATTTTAAATTTAAATCTTCTAGGGGGACTTCATTAAATGGAAAAGCCTGCACAAGAGCAGTAATTGACGGCATATCACCATCTTGTATCTTTTTTGGATTTAGATATTCTAATAGCTTCAACTTTTCGTCATTGAAATCAAATCAACGTTTCAGTTCGTTACAAAGTTTTATATAGAAACTGACAGCATTTTCTTTTATTGTCGAAATTTCCTCATTAGATAAATTGTTTTCTACATATTGCTCGAATTCTGTACAAAAGAACATTTGACTATAATCTAAATGGTACCTTTTATCAGTATAATCAACATCTAATGTAAGAAATTCGGAATTCACAAAATTCTGCAATAGTGTTTTACGTGTTTGTTTCAAAAGTGGTAAAAGAAGATGAATTTTAATTTGTTCTGCTTTAAAAATCAAGTTAAGCTTGTTAATTATTTTTAGGACATACAATAAAAAGTGAAGATAAGCGAAATTTGTTGCATTTAGGGCCGGTTTCATAGTCGAAGTTTAAACCAAAAATTTGGTTTAAGCTTAGGAATTTATTCGTTTGTTCCTAAGTTTAAACATTGCCTACATCTGTACTTTCGTCAATAATTAGAGAAAATTTGCATGTTTTTAAGATACTTGAAATTTCTCTTAAGGCGTAAGGTGCTATTATATCATTTCCCATAGATATAGCTTTTGTCCTTCCACAATCAATTTTTTTAGAAATAGGAAAAATTAAATGGATTAAAGATGGCAAACTGTCCATTAAACTAAATGCCAGAGAATGCTGCATGCAATACATTACGGCAATTATTTCCAATTCAGTTTTTTTGCGCTTCACGCCAAAGGTTGCACTATTTGCAACACAGTCGATGATTTTTCGCCTTTTCATTTCCTTGAAATTGCTTATGTGTTCTGATGTTCTTGCGTGTCTGTCTATGGTTGACAAATGAGAAAATAATGATTTGTTACATACTTTGCAGTAAGCTTTGCCATTTTCACATTTCAGTCACTTGCGAACATTTTCCCATGTTGGCCTGTACGACACGTATAGTTCTTTTTAGAACATAAATTGTCTTTTTCAGCAAAATTTCCTCCGCTAGAAATGTTTGAAATATCATGAAATCCATTTTAAATGAATATTAGACAATAAAAACTGTTGAGAATGTATTTTACATTGAGAAACTATGACGAAATTACCTTTTACAGAAGGGCTGAAAATATTTTCTAAGCATTTTTCTATGCTTATGATTAACACTTTTATTTACTTCGCATACAAGGAATAAGTCCTTCAATATATTATACTTCTTAGGTAGCTTGCGAAACTGCGATGTCCGCTGAGGCGCTCTTGGATCCTGCCAAGGGCGCACAGATGCAGTTACTAGCCTGCAAAATAGTTCACTATAAAAAAATATTTTCAAATTTGAAAGTCAATTCTTACCGTAAACAATTCTCGTATAAAAGGAACAAGTCCTTTAATAAATTCAAGGACTTCTTAGGCAGCGGACGAAACTGCGATGTCCCGCTGAGACGCTCTTGGATCCTGCCAAGGGCGCACAGCTGCAGTTACTAGCCTGCAAAATAGTTCACTATAAAAAAATATTTTTTTTTTCGCCATTTTTCCTTTACCTAATTTTTCGATTTATTACTTAAGTTTTCTCGTACTGAAATTATTATCAAAAGCTGTATAGTCAATTGAAAAGACTGATCTCTTAAATATAATATACACTGCGGAGCATAACTATAAACGCACCCAAAAAATCCTCATTTCTGGCACTTAATTAGTGCAGTACTGTTTTTTTTTGATTGGATTTAAGAGATGAGAGAAAAAGAGCGGGAAACCAAAAAAAATTAGAGAAATCTGATCACTGTATTTACCGTTAGCTTAAGTTCAATGAAATTTAGCCGGAGCATAACTATAAACGCAATAGATAAGAAGTACAATAAAAAGACGGACACAGATAAATTTTAATAATGTGTTGAACCACCTTTATTGGTAATAACTTCAAATAAGCGGTTTGGCATACTTTTTAACAAATTCGTTATTGTTTTTTTATCAACATTATCCCAAGCGTTAATAACAGCCATTTTTAATTGCTGAACATTGTTATATTGCCTGTTCTCCTTATAAATGTCCCTTGCTAGGAGTCCCCAAATGTTTTCTAATGGATTAAGGTCTGGATAGCAAGCGGGCCAGGACAACACTTGCACGCGGTGGTCTTGTAACCAGGATAAAGTGGCACGGCTTACATGTACTCTGGCGTTGTCCTGTTGAAAACCCCAATGCTCTGTGCCTCTAGTCCTCATAAATGGAAGTAAATTCATCCGCAACACATCCATGTATTCTGTTGAATTCATTCGTGTACTGGGAAACGCTAGTTCCAGCATTCCGTCGGCACGAAAAGCTCCCCAAACCATTAAACTGCCTCCACCGAAATTTCGTTTTGAAAAATATTGAGGATCCTTTCGCAAATCACGCCAATACCCGTAGGCGAATTGTTTCTTCGAATCTTTTTGTCTGTTTAGTTCGGCAAGATGATTATGAATTGGGGTTAATAAAGTTGCTAGTTGTGGTATGCATCTATTGTAGTAATTTATCATACTGTTACATGTAAACCTGGCAACCGCGCAACCGTGCAACTCGATCGTTTCACATAATGAAAACAACAACAACCGAATACCTAGTTGAAAAATAACCCAACCAGAAATAAGGCGAAACAGCACGGTTGTATCTCTCTTCTTATCGAATGCTCTCCAATGTACTAGAATCCAATTAGAATCAAAGTCGAAAGATCTCAAGCTCACTTGAATCTTCTACACACACCTCTGAACGAAGATCGAAATCGAAAGCTCTAAAGCTTTCGAGAAGGTTCTACACTGAACGAAGATCGAAATCGAAAGCTCTAAAGCTTTCGAGAAGATTCCACAAGCATCGAATTCAAGAACATCCTAGACTGCAACCGGCTTGTATATAAACAGGTGAAGCTCTCAGCGAAGACACAGTAATTTCGATTACGTCGACTGTGACAGACAGCGGGTACACGCGACCGTGTTGAGAGAGAACGAAAGTGAACGAGTCAAGCGATATATGGTATAAGCGGGCGGTAGTGCCATACAGCGCGAATTATTGTGCGAATATAGTTCTGTGAATTTAAAGTGCGATTAATAAATAATTACTTATTTTTATTTTAACCGAATTGTGTTTTACTTGAAATCCCGGCGAACCCCTAGCTCGCAACAATTGGTGTCAGAAGTGGGATTTCAAGGATTAATTCGGCTTGAAATCGCGAGTGGAAAAAGTGAATTTAAAATTCTCGAACGGACAAAGTGAGAATTTTGTGCGCTGTGAAGTGAAGTTAAAATTCTCGAACGGACAGGGAGAATTTTGTGAAATCGAACAATCTAGAGTGCTCTAGTGAACGGTAACTTGAATTAGTGAAGTGGAAAATTCTCGTACGGACAAAAAGAGAATTTGAGTGAATTTGTTTCGGGAAAATTTGTAACGGACAAATAAAAGATAGTGAAAATGCCGCGTTATTTAAAAGACTTAAAACTAATGGAGCTGAAGGAAGAGCTCGGTAGACGTGAATTATCTACAACAGGGAACAAGACTGAACTTGTCAGCCGAATGATTGAAGTGCTTGAGGCTGAAGGTAAGGACGCAAACAGTTTCGAGTTCCCAATCGAAGAAGCTCTTGCAGGAAGTAGTGAGGAGTATTCCGGTACACCAGAATCTCTGACGCAGTTAATTCAGCAAATGATGAACCAACAAAGACAGCTCTCAGCAGACCTCTCAGCAGATCTCAACCAGACGTCGAAGGATCTCAGTCAGAAAATGGACCACCAAAGTCAACAACAAAGTCAACTGTCAGCGGATCTTAACAAGAAGTTAGACCAAACATCAACAGACCTTAACGAGAAGCTAGACCAGACTTCGAAGGACCTCAACCAAAAATTGGAACAGCAAAGCGAACAAACGAAAGAGCTAAAAGAAGATCTAAATAATAAAATAGACACCATGGGTAAAATAATCGAAGAAAATCTGGAGGCGAAACTTCGAACTTTTGAAGATCAAATAACGGAGAAGACATCAGCGATTGTAGAAGAAATTGAACGTCTAAAAAGGGACTTTGATAACGTGAAAGCAACTGGAGTCATCAAAACAGAACACGTCACACACAAAGATCTCAAAGCTCCAATCTTCGATGGGCAAACACCGTGGGCTATCTACAAAACCCAATTTGAGGCTGCCGCGAGAAATTATCATTGGAATGATTTGGAACGAGGAACGGCTTTGATATTGGCGCTAAGAGGTCCACCAGCAGAGGTTCTTCAAACAATTCCTCAAGAGCAGCAACAAGATTTTTCGACGTTGGTACAGACATTGGATCTTTATTACGGCAGTGACCACATGCGAGAGATCTACAAGATGCAACTCCACAACCGAAGACAAAAGGATGGCGAGACATTGCAAGAGCTAGCGCTCGATGTAGAACGACTTACGTTGCTTTCATTCCCTAATGTGCAAGGCGAACAACGCAGTGATTTGGCTGTCTTCACATTTAATAATGCCGTACAGGATGAAGAACTACAGTTGTCATTAAAATTGGCAGGAAAGAAAACGATTGGCGAAGCCTTAGTATATGGGCTTACGTTCGAAGCTGCCAAGCAAAGCTCGCGGAGTAACTACCGAGCCCGAAAAATAACAGAAGAGTGTGTATGTCAGAGAACAGAGTACACCAAGCGGAGCGAAGGATCTGGTGCCCCCCGATGTTGGAATTGCGGAAAGGCGGGACACTTAAGTCGGGATTGCAGATCAGCGGATTACACTGGAAGAGCGATACCCCACCATTGCCGCAGTGAGGGCACGGGTCAATGTTACGTGAGTCGGAGATTGGAACACGCTACGCTCAGCGTTCTCCGATGTTGGCATTGCGGACAGGACGGGCATTTACGGCGTGATTGTTGGCAACTAAGAAGAAACAGGAATAATTACGATGACCACACTTCAAAACAACCGCTATGCAATAGCTGTAATGAGCGGGAAATAACTGTTGACACCGATTGCCGGTGGAAAGGAACCGAAAGACAAGGCAAACGTCGCGGAGCGATGCGATGTTGGGAATGTGGACAAGAAGGACACTTAAGGTTTGATTGTCGGAAGCCGAAGAGAACAACGAATTATTGTTCAGATTGCACTGCCGAACGAGGGAATACCAGAGGCGCAAAGCTACAGAGCCAATTAGAAGAGACAGAAATTGGCTGGCGAGATCAACATCAGCGTATTGTCATGCAGAGTAGTCAACAAGACAAAGAGGTCGTGGGGAACTTGCGACGATTAAAAGTTTGTGATCAACAGCAGGCGAAACATTACCGAACTCGAGACAAAATCTGTTCGTCAAATAATCACCAGAATGCAGAGCGTTGTCAACGAGCGAAATCTTCCAGCTACAGAGATGGCGATTTAGTATTGTTGCACAGCACTCGAAGACAGAGGGAAACATCGTCAAAACATCAGTGCAACGGTAAAGGATGGCATCGAGTCAGCACGCAACTAAAGGAGGGAGTACCACGGACCAAAATGAAAAATGACGTCACTGACGAGGGAGCTACTCTGTTCGGGACGAACAGAAACTAAGGAGGGAGTAATGTTACATGTAAACCTGGCAACCGCGCAACCGTGCAACTCGATCGTTTCACATAATGAAAACAACAACAACCGAATACCTAGTTGAAAAATAACCCAACCAGAAATAAGGCGAAACAGCACGGTTGTATCTCTCTTCTTATCGAATGCTCTCCAATGTACTAGAATCCAATTAGAATCAAAGTCGAAAGATCTCAAGCTCACTTGAATCTTCTACACACATCTCTGAACGAAGATCGAAATCGAAAGCTCTAAAGCTTTCGAGAAGGTTCTACACTGAACGAAGATCGAAATCGAAAGCTCTAAAGCTTTCGAGAAGATTCCACAAGCATCGAAGATTCAAGAACATCCTAGACTGCAACCGGCTTGTATATAAACAGGTGAAGCTCTCAGCGAAGACACAGTAATTTCGATTACGTCGACTGTGACAGACAGCGGGTACACGCGACCGTGTTGAGAGAGAACGAAAGTGAACGAGTCAAGCGATATATGGTATAAGCGGGCGGTACTGCCATACAGTGCGAATTATTGTGCGAATATAGTTCTGTGAATTTAAAGTGCGATTAATAAATAATTACTTATTTTTATTTTAACCGAATTGTGTTTTACTTGAAATCCCGGCGAACCCCTAGCTCGCAACAATACCAATAAATTTTTGAATTTGTTTTATTAAAGTAGGAGTTTTTAAATTTGTTATTGCCTGTACCTTTTCGATTGATGGCAATATTCCTTTTTCAGATATAGTGTGACCTAGAAAAGTTAATTCCGGAACTCCGAATAAACACTTGGATGACTTAATATTTAAGCCGTATTCTGATAGTCTCTGAAAAAGTTGCTCTAAATGCTTTACATGTTCATTTTCGTCGCGACTGTCAATGAGAATGTCATCGATATGTACAAAAATAAATTCCAAACCATTAACGACTTGATTAATGAACCTTTGAAAAGTTTGTGCGGCGTTTCTTAAACCGAAAGGCATACGTGTAAATTCAAAGAGTCCAAAAGGAGTTGTTATAGCTGTCTTATATACGTCCTCGGGTGCAATTGCTATTTGATGCTATGCCCTTACCAAATCGATTTTTGAAAAAATTTTGCAACCGGAGAAGTTTTGTATATGTGGTACTGGATACCTGTCTAGAATGTTTGCTGCATTCAGACGACGGTAATTCCCACAAGGACGCCAATCCACGCAGTCCTTTTTAGGCACCAAATGCAAAGGAGATAATACAAGTGATGCGGACGGTCGACAAATTCCGAACTGTATTATAGGTATGTATGTCCGAATTCAAATTTTGCCGCTTTATGTTTTAGCGGCTCTAATCATCTTGGACGGCTTGAAGGAAGTGTCACTTGCGTCACAATATGATGTTGAAACGTATGCTTAATGGCGCAATTAAAATTTGGTGCTGTACACACTGAAGGAATTTTTTTGAATAAGGCTTCGAATCTATTTTCGATGCTAAAATGTATTGGAGTTGGTGTATCTGCATTAATGGTATTTGTTTCGACAGTTAATTTTGTTGTGTTGTCAATTAATTTCTTGTTTCGAATATCGACAAGGATATTAAATTGTTCTAGAAAATCTGCTCCGATTATTGGTTTGTTGATTGAAGCGATTAAAAAAGGATGAATAAAATCTCGACGGAGACCTAAGTTTAATTTTAGCAACTTGGATTCCCGAGCTGTTTGCTGCCGTTAAGGTATACTCGCATTTCTTGCCAGTAGATGGAAATAAGTATTGTGGTACTGCCGAAACATCAGCTCCTGTGTCTATCAGAAAATTAATTTTATTGTTATGATCTCGTATATAAAGACGGCGAGTTTTAATGCTCCCTCCCCTATTTGCCGCTGCTATAGAAGAGTTATTTAGTTTTTTGGTTCCTTTGTGGTTTCGGATTTCGTGGCTAAGAGTATTTCGTTGAATTTTCAAGGCATTACACACTTCTGCGCTTTTGTTCCCTATTTCTCATGATACCAACAGGTCTCTTCGCATTTCTTTTTAGTAAACTTGGTATTTCGAGAAAGACTGCGCGAGCGATTACGGCTGTGCTCTTTATTGAAAGACAATAAACGTTCAATTTTTTCTTTGATTTCAGCAATTTCTTGCTGCAGGGACAGAATTGTTGGTTTATTCTCTATAGCACATATAGAGCTAGAATTTGGGAGAGCGTCCCAAATTTTATCTGCTGGGGAAATTAATTCCTCAATTGGCTTATCGCTTTGAGATATCAAAGTGGTAGCAATTGGCTGTGGCATACGGCGCATCCAAAGATTGCGAAGAAGTTTTTCGCTGAAGGTATCACTAGAACCAGCCATATTGAACAATGAACGATAAAAATCCGAAGGTTTCTTATCTTCCATTTCGATATTGCCTAAAAGTTGCTCTATCCTTCTTTCTTCGCTGACCGTATGTCGTTTAATTAGGGTTGTTTTGATATTGTCGTATAAGCTTTGTTTGGGGGGTTTTTGAATGGTATCGATAACTGTTTCGATCACTTCTCGAGGAAGTGCAGCTAACGTATTTTGTGAGATCTAATTTTACCCTTCCGATCTCGAATTGGGCTTCTGCTTGAATAAACCATGACAATGGTGAGTGTATCCAGAATGCAGGAAGTCTTACAAAACAAAAATTGCTTCTACGGTAGTTTTACCATGAAAAATCACATTCTCCACAAGAAAAGTATACTAGAAACAGTGTCTCAGATACGGGTGGTGTTTACGAAACAAAGTTCGGTCTCTCGAAGAAGGCAAATGATTACTGTCTGGAGTTATCTGAAGTAATTTGTACTATGCCAAAGTGATGCAGTGTAAAATTTACCGTAATAATATATAAATTTTAACTCAAGCAATATATATAATGAAATGACTCATGTAAAAAACGAACACTACCATGCACCGAAAATAAATCCTTTAGTTTACAAATAATTTCTCTTGCAGTTTTTCTGTTATAAATTTAGAAAAATAATCCATAATCACTAAGAAGATGAAGACGAAACACCAGAGCACATTCTCTGTGAATGTGAGGGACTTGCTCATAAAACACTTCATCATTTCGGTCAGGGTTTCATGGAACCATCGGAATTTCTGGCTATTCCTCTTCGAAAAATATATATGTATTTACATATATATATTGTTGCGAGCTAGGGGTTCGCCGGGATTTCAAGTAAAACACAATTCGGTTAAAATAAAAATAAGTGATAATTTATTTATCCGCACTTTAATTCACAGAATTATAATCGCACAATAATTCGCACTGTATGGCAGTACCGCCCGCTTATACCATATATCGCTTAACTCGTTCACTTTCGTTCTCTCTCAACACAGTCGCGTATACTCGCAGTCGACGTAATCGAAATTACTGTGTCTTTGCTGAGAGCTTCACCTGCTTATATACTAGCCGGTTGCAGTCTAGGATGTTCTTGAATCTTCGATGCTTGTGGAATCTTCTCGAAAGCTTTAGAGCCTTCGATTTCGATCTTCGTTCAGTGGTGTGTGTAGAAGATTCAAGTGAGCTTGAGATCTTTCGACTTTGATTCTAATTGGATTCTAGTACATTGGAGAGCATTCGATAAGAAGAGAGATACAACCGTGCTGTTTCGCCTTATTTCTGATTGGGTTATTTTTCAACTAGGTATTCGGTTGTTGTTGTTTTCATTATGTGAAACGATCGAGTTGCACGGTTGCGCGGTTGCCAGGCTTACATGTAACAATATAATATAAAAAGATTGAAAAGGAACCATAGATAATCCAGAGGGACGTCGCAATATGCCCAATTGAGGCTTTAATGGCAGAGGTTATCAAACCTAGACCAACACGAAAATCTATTAGGTGTACAAATAAGTTCCCAGCGTTCTCGTATAGATGGCGCTAACACGAAATACTGGGAAAAAATGGCGGATCAAGCTCGGACATATTGCAACTATTCCCCATCATTACATTTGTAAAATTTTATCGGCGTCAGTTACTTGTGAGTCCTTAAACATGTCGGAGTTCGAGCCAAATAAGCGCCATTTGCGGGAAGTTTTGCTCTTTTGTTTTAATTCAAAGAAATCTGCTTCTGAGGCTTGTCAGATGATTAGAGAAACTTATGGCAAGTCTTCTATTAGCGAATCAACGTGTCGCGAATGGTTTCATCGCTTCAAAATGGGTGATTTCGGCGTGGAAGACAAGGAGCGTTCCGGCCGGCCAAAAAATTTCGAAGACGCAGAATCGGAGGAACTACTGGACGAAGATTGATGCCAAACACAACAAAGTCTTGCGGATTCATTGGATGTGACTAAACAAGCCATTGCACATCGTCTGAAAGTCTTGGAAATGATGAAAAAGCAAGGAAATTGGGTGCCGTACGAATTGAAGCCAATAGACGTCGTACGTCGTTTTTTCACGTGCGAACAGCTGCTCCAACAGCAGAACAGGAAAGGATTTTTGCATCGTATCGTGACTGGTGATGAAAAGTGGATACACTACGATAACCCGAAGCACCAAAAATGCCATGCATCAACATCGACCGCAAAGCCGAATATCCATGGTCCCGAAGTCATGCCATGCATTTAGTGGAACCAGCTCGGCGTGGTGTATTATGAGTTGCTGCAACCGAGTGAAACCATCACAGGACCTCTTTATCGAACACAACTAATGCGTTTGAGCCGAGCATTGAAAGAAAAACGGCCGCAATATGAGCAGAGACAGGACAAAGTGATTTTGCTACACGATAACGCTTGGCAACATGTTGCTCAGGTTGTGAAAACCTACCTGTTAACACTGAAGTGGGACGTCCTACCCCACCCGCTGTATTCACCAGACATCGCCCCTTCCGACTACCACTTAATCCGATCGATAAAAAATATCCTGGCTGAGCAGCACTTCCCTTCTTACGAAGATGCCAAAAATTGGGTCGACTCGTGGATCTCCTCAAAGGACGTGGAGTTTTTTGAACCCGGAATTCATATGCTGCCAAAAAGATGGGAAAAGGTTGTGGCTAGCGATGGACAATATTTTTAAACCAACCAATTTCTCGCAATAAAGGCTCCAAGTTTGACAAAAAACGCCGGGAACTTATTTGTACACCTAATAATATAATAATGTAAATGAGGGATGTCAGAAAGGTTGAAACTAGAAAACTGTTTTTCGATCACGCAAAGTCTATTTCTGTCGAAATAAAAGATGCAAGCAACCTGATGTCTGTAGGTGGGGGCAACCAGGTAACCATTCTGCGCACAGGAATCTATCCATACAGTACCTTGTTGTTATTGGTTTTCAATCTTGCTCATTCAAGTAGAAGGAATTTAAAAAAAAACTCGGAGGAAATTAACAGGTTTGTACGTATATTAAAGAGTCGCAGCTTACCATAACTATCCGTTGCTGAGTCACATCCTTTTTTCGTATATTTATACTCTAGATGAAATCATATAGAGTATTATAAGTTTAATCCAGCCCTGTGTGTTTGGTTGAATTTGTAAGGCTAAGTTCGTTAACGGGCAAAATCGTCCTACTCCTTCGGGTAGCTGCCATACAAAATGTCCTTAAAACACGTGTTCATGAATATTGGTCGATAGCTTAAGAAGGGTTTAAGCTACGACTTTGAAATTTTGTATGTATTATTTTTCCAATAGTTGGAGCTAAATATATGATTATGAAGAAAATCCTGTTAGTCCTTCGTGTAGCTGCCATACAAATATCCTGTCAAAATATGTTCACTTAATTTACGAAACTCACTATAACTCAAGTAATCTTTTAGCTACGAATTCGGAATTTTGTACAAGTTAGTTTTGAGTGAAAAGGAAGTTCGAGTTTACTAATCAGCGAAATCCTTTTTCTCCTTCTGGTAGCTGCCATACAAAATGTCCTTAAAACACGTGCTCAAGAATATTGCCGATAACTTCAGAAGGGTTTAAGCTACGTCTTTGAAATTTTGTATGTGTTATTTTTCCAATAGTTGGAGCTAAATGTATGATTATCAAGAAAATCCTATTAGTCCTTCGTGTAGCTGCCATACAAATATCCTGTCAAAAAGTCTTCACTTAATTTACGGAACTCACTATAACTCAAGTAATCTTTTAGCTATGAACTCGAAATTTTGTACAAATTAGTTTTGAGTGAAAAGAAAGTTCGAGTTTACTAGTCAGCGAAATCCTTTTACTCCTTCTGGTAGCTGCCATACAAAATATCCTTAAGACACGTGTTCAACAATATTTTTCGATAACTTTTGAACGCTTCAAGCTACGAATTTGAAATTTTGTACACATTAATTTTTGAATGGTTCCAAGGAAAAGGATAAATATGTAAGAAATCGAGTGAGTCCTTCCTGCACCTCCCATGTGAAAGTCCTTCAAAAAGGAAATTTTTTTTCGATGACTTATCCAGTTCAAGGTATGAAGTTAAACACTGAATATTGTCTTTTAGTTTTGAGTAGCAATCTAATGGCAGTCCTTAATAAAGGACATACAACATGCACACACGTAATTCTACTTTATCCCCAACTACAATATAAATCGGAGTTCAGTATTCATCTAGAGTATTATACGATTGGCTTGTTTTATTATAACTTCGAAAGTGTATTTAGCCTTGTTTTTTGTTGTGAAAATTTAGTGAAGTGAAGAACAATTTTAAATTTCGAAATATCATTTATTTATTGGCTTTGGGTTTGTTTTGAAAGCCGCGCACCGCCGTAATATGTATTAAGGAGAGAATATCGTTTTTGGGGTAAAGAAATACTTTTTTAAATTCTTATTTCATTCTCAATTCTGGGTAAAACTGTTTAAAGCGCAAGACTCCACGATATCATGAAGTGCCTCTCCTGAAAAGTTGTATTTTTTTACGTTTGATCCATTTTCTCAAAAACCACTCATGCCACCTCTGGTGTCAGATAGAGTAGAAGAAAATTTAAAATTTTTAAGTATTTAATAATGTAATATGTGACTGACTTTAATCTTTCTGTTCGTCAAAATTAGATGTGCAATATATACAACCTTTGCAAAAACAATAAAATTTTATTCCACTCTATTTGCTCTTTTTGTAATAAGGAATAGTTGTTCAAAATTTCATTCGAGTGGTTTCTGAGAAAATGGGTCATGAAATTTACACTGAAAAGCCTTTGCGATATGATCCCCTTAACGTTAAATTTGATACGGGAAGGGAGATAAGAATTCATTATTGATATTTTTTTAAATATCGATATCGATTTCAACATCCCTGGTATGTATAACCTTATGAATAATCAATTTCCTTTATTTCTTTAAAGTATAAGGATTATTAGTTTTCAAATTTTTTTAAAGTACCAGAATTATTATTACTTTTAATAATTGAATTATTTGAATTATTTAGTATTTATTTAGTTAGTTTAGTTGTAACCTATATCCTGGTTTTTTCTCAATGATCATGTATTGATTGATCTTATTGAATTTTTTCCAATTGTCGATTGTTGTGTCCTTTACCCTTCAAAATACGTCTGAGAATTCATCTGTCGACCATTCGTTTGAAGTTTATTCATTTATATTATTAATAATAATAATAAGCATACAAAAACATGTCACATTTTTGTAGTACATATTAGTTTTTCCAAACCGTTTGTAATTTTAGGCATTGCAAAACTTTTCCTTCCCACACTAGTAGTCAATTTACAAATTCTTGGCGAATGATTTCAACACTTCTGTGTGCATTTCCGCATTAATAGTGATGTATTTCAGAGTAAGTAGTAAAAATCACAGTAAAGCTAGTATTACACTATATGCCAGTCGGTCAAATATTTGACCATTTTCCCTGTCAAATGCTGTCAGATGGTGTCAGATAGTGTAATGGTCAAATGCTGTTTGACAAAATGTTTCATTTGACCATCTGTAACGAATATGTCCGCAGAACGTCCGAAAGACTAGGCCTTTTGGTCTTAAATTTGGACGTAAAGCCTGGCGGACTGAAAGTCATCCTCCATTTATCGGAAGAAATCGTCATTTCTTCGTCAAAATGAAGGACAACTTTCATATGTTCTTCGTTGACTATGTGTCATTGGACAACATTAGTCTCACGGATGGCCACTGAAACGACTGAGCATCTAGCATAAAAGCACGTGCTAGCTCGTCGGATGGGGTGGATGTGTCGTTTCTTTCCGTGAACTGAATTAATTATGCTCGTGGGGCCGACGAATGGGTTTGAGAACTCCCATTCTATATGTCGGCGGGCTGGAAAGGATCAAGGTACGGGGGCCAGATATAAAAATAGGATGGTGGACAAGAGTGGGAAGGAAAAAGGTTTGGTGGGAAGGAACATTTAGATGAGATCACCCGACGGGCGATCCGGCATGAAAACACACCCATGTGTCGGTGTTATTTCGTCAAGAACGAAAGAGTCAATCCGTCTGGGGGCGGATGACTATGGCCCAGTCGTGCCAATACCGAAATGGAAGAGGTGCTGTTGCGGCCGGACCACGGCCATGCCACTGCCAACGATTCTTCTCGAAATAAAACCATTTGGCAGTCTCATTGGGCTCAGTCCGATCGGAACAGCGAACCAGCTTCTTATGTGTACGCACTTGTACGAGCCCTGAACTACAACCATAATGATTGCGCTAACGTTCACGCAATAATTAATACGATCAGGACGTCAAAATGCCTGATTGTAAAACTCCGGTGGTTGTTTTTCCCTTTTGTTACGCGAACGACCAGGATACTGAGGGCCGGTCCAGCAGCTGACAATGGTCCCGCCTCAGTGGTACACCTAAATTTTACGAATAGCTGTTGATGTTAATGAGGATCTCGTACGGCGTGGATTCACTGGTACTAGGTTTGGTACTCATCTCGAAAGGTGTTACACCGGTTGAAAACCAAAAGGAAACTACCAGCCAGTTATCAGGCCAACCCCTAAAACCCACCGATTCACGTGATGCCACGCTATGTTCAAATTTGTGCAATTATGAATCTATAAAAAAAATGATGCCAAGGGTAATACCTCTGTATTTGCAATTGATGTAACTTGTACCTTTTTTTTTTTTTTTTGTTTTCAAGTTTGAGGGCAACAATTTTAAGCGAGAAATGGAAAACGTATCTCCGTTTAGTTGAAAAAGACGTTGACTGAAATTTACCTACGTCGTATAATTAATTGCACAGATCAGTTCCAAATTATCGCCACGAACGTGTAAAACCTTTTCCTACATTTCTTTTTTTTTTTTTTTTTTTTTTTTTTTTTTTTCACGGAGAAAATAAAACATTTGGAAGGATCATGGTCAAATCCCATGGTTGAGTTCAAATAAAAACCAGCACTAAGTTAATGACGTGAACTCCTATCAGAACCCTTCGTTCGATCAATTGAGGAAAAGGCCTATTGTGGCTAAATTTAATAAGCTGATGTAGTAACTCTTTACCTCGAGAAATACCAGAGGCCCGTTCCAAAGCCCAGACACACTTCACATTACCTTATTTGAATATAACCGATCTGTTCTCGTATGAATAATAGAAAAAGAAAAAGAAAAGTTTTTTTTTGTTTGTTGTTTTATGCATAGTTGTATGTTTTATATTTTTTTTTTTTTTGTTTAGTTCTCTTCTATTATTAATTAAATCGTCAGCTAGAGTAGTTAATCAAGATGTCCGGGATGGAATCAGTTGTCGTCATATGATGTGGAGGGGTGATGTTGACTACTGTTGCTAGTTGTTGTGTTGACGGATCCTGAGCTGAAGTCCTCGAGTATGGAGATAGGCATGGTGAAGCGATTAAAGATGAAACGGGCGATGGTACAACGGATGACGAAGTTGATGATGAAGTAGCTGGTGAGCATGAAGACGATTGTTGCTGTTGATGATGTGGTTGCTGCGGCTGCTGCTGCTGTAGCTGATGGTGTTATTGTAGCGATAATATTGTTGCTGTCGTTAACCGCGTTGCATTGCATGTGCAGATTGTAGTTGGAATCACAGGGGCGTAGTAGACTCCATTAGCGTAGAGCAACCTGGAAGCGGTTGAATTTGTATTTGCTGTTGGTGTCGTGATTGTGTTTGTTGATTTGGTTGTTGCTGAGACGTCGGTGATTTTTGATGCTGATGGTGTGTTGACTGCGGTTGCTGCTGGTGTCGATGATTTATACGTTGGCGCCGGTTACGGCCAGATTTCGGAGTTTTCTTGATTTTCTTTTTTACTTGGTAGGCGGTCGTCATGTCTTCGTCACTGCTGCGGCTATTTATGTCGTCGCTGCCAGCCATATCACTTGTTGCGCTATTTCGATGACCAGTATTGTGGCTGCTGCCGATGATGCGGTCTTCAGCACATGAAGCCTTAAGTGTTGTTACTAGCCAAGGATGCGCATGGGTCTTATTAACGAGACGTTTATTAATGCCACTGTTACGATTCTGATGTCCCTTCGTTGATGATGTTGGCGACGAGTTACCCTCGGCCGATTCTTGACTGTGATTAATCGCACATTGATTGTAAATAACATTGACGCTTTCATCCTTGCCGGGGATTTCCTGATCCTGTTGATGACTATCCTTGCTACCAAATCGTTGTTGCACTGTGTCATTCTTAGTTCTGCGATAATAGATAAAAGCGAGCACGACGTTCGCACTGATCGATAGCTGCATCAGCATCAAGTACATTGTATCCCTTGTGTTTACGACGCCGAACCAATTTACGTTTATTAACTTGTTATTTATAAAATTTCCTTTTATGTTCTTTCACTGCACTTTATGGATCGACGCTTTGGGGTTATGTTTACATCACGATTCAAGTTTGAATTAAACATTTCTCGTGTGGTTTTTCGTCGGAAATTGTTTTGATGCGATTGCCCTCTTAATGCAATGCACGTGTGCACCTTTAGTTCGTCATAAAATCGAATTTTTTGCCGGAATATTCCCACATTAAAATCACAAGAAAGCACTACGAAATGACGGAAACGTCACTTTCTTCTGCGGCGGAGACATGAATCTAGCGTACCCAAAACCAAAGTTTTCGACGCTGAGTCAATGGTAAAGGCACTTTTCGCTAGCTGAAAATATTCACGAATTTCCAAAGTTGCGAAAATATGAAAATTTTTGACGAAGATAAAAAAAAAATCGAATAGCGCGGAAAAATTTTAAACATGTACTTTGAAGTTCGTTCCACGAATTGGCGTTTCCGCCGCAACCCCCTTTGAATCCGGTTGAGGTCATTTTGTTTTCTTTTATTTAATAAATTAATCACTATTAAAAAATGCACTCAAAATATATTCGAGAAGGTCCCGAAAAATTTTCACCTTTTTTTTTTTCTTTTTTCGAGACGTGAAAATTGCACGGCAACCAAAAAACTAGTATACGGAACAACGAAAAAGGCACAGCTTTCACAGTTAGATATCTTTTTAACTCGCGCATCATCTCCGTGAGAAGCTGAAGTAAATTACCGCGGAATGACGAACGAACGAAAAACGAAATGCGAACTTACGACGTTTCGTTATGGTTGCCTTACCGCGTGGCCGCACAGCGCCAATGGCTAACGGCAGCCGCATCCCGTGCCGCATGTTAAACCCAGCGAATAATTTTACTTAACCAACCTTTGAATGCTTGCTCCGGCGAGGACGCTCCGCGCTACTCCTTCCGGGCGATGTAGCGAGTCCGCCTCCGCTGCTAGTCGTCGTCCTTCTTTTTCGATCGCGAACACTTCACTTTTCATACGGCGCGCACTTGATAAAAAAAAACTCTGTGTTCCAGACAATGGTCGGTGTTGAGGCCAAAACGTCCGCTCTTCTCGGCGTCTGCTATGTAAAAGGGGCGAGTAATCGTCTTCGTTTCGGCTGGTTAATTTTTCCCCCGCTGTTGGTAATTCTGGCGCTAGTGTCGCACTGCACGATCGGTGCGGCGGTGCTGCCAGGACGGCTCGTCACACATCAATCTGACCAAATTTGACCGTTTACGATTTCTGGAAAAACAAGTGTGTCAAATGGGTCAAATAGGAAATGTCATTCGTGAGCATTGCATTTTTTGTGACAATTGCTTAAAAAAATAGAAATAAATAATAATAATTAATTAATTATTATAAGTACTGGAGTTCGTTTTTTTTTGTTTGTGCGATGTCTGCCAACGAATTGGCAGCCGATGTAATAGCTGTGAACAGCAATGAATTCGAGAAGCGGGTAGAAACCCCGAAGATACGAAAAAGGATGTCTAAATGTGTTCAGGGTGAATGGCCAGACGACCGAATTAGGAAACTGATATCGGTTGTCGAGCAACGGCCAGAGTTGTGGAATATCGGGGGTCAAAATTAACGAATCCCAAAACCACAACTTTGGAAGGAAGTGGCAGCTGAGCTTGGTGATCACGATAACTGGGGAGACTGCAGATTGAAGTGGCAAAATCTGCGAGTCACTTTCAAGAGCAATCTCTCTAAAAGAAAAAAAACTCGCTCAGGACAAGGGACTGACGAATCAGTGAAAATTCATTGGCGTTTTTTCGAAGCGATGCGATTTATCGACAGAAGCGACAGCCAGCAGTCAACGGAATCAACTTCCAATTTGGAATTGGTAATAACGGTTATAAATTTATTCCTATTTTTTCTCATTAATTTCTGTTTTAGATCGAAGACAATGTATTTTCACCGGAGAGCGACCCAATGGAGCTCAGTACGAGCTATTCTGCAGTGTCGTCACCCGCTCCGCCCAATACTGGCCAACGTCGCAAGCGTTGTATCACCGCCAACATAGTTGGAGCACCGCCAGCGCCGTTGGTCGACAATACGTTAAAGAAAATGGCGGTGCAGGTGATAAAAATTGCAAGCCAAGCAGATAGGTTCAGTGCTTTTGGTGAGCATGTTGCTGCGGAACTACGAAGTCTTGCAGCTGATGAGGCTCACCTTCTACAGCGCCGCATTATGCGGACAATGGTCGATTATTTCGATGAATGCGAGAAGCAGGCAGCTCCGATCATTATTGATGAGTTGGACAACCAAGTGATGGTATCGCCGGCAACGTTGGAATTGGAAGAGAATTCCGAGACGTCGCCGTCATAAAAATATAATTTATTTTATTTAATTTCTGTTTATTGAATGTTTTTTTTTTTTTAGTTTTTAGTACCTAGATTAATTATTTTGAATAAAATTTTGTTGACAGTGAATATAGAATCTAAAGTTGCTTATACTGTCAGTCCACCTCGCCTTCGTTGACAAAGTAGTCCGCGAACTCGGCTTGAATGGTTTTGCTCGCTTGAGAATTATCATTATTAAGTGAATAAAAACTCCCATTCGGCATATCTTGACGCCAATCGCCTGGGAGAAATTCACCTTGTGAATTATACCGGTCGAAGGACTGGGCTGGTGCATACTTCTGGTTGTTGGTAGTGAGTAGGTAGGAACTTGAGCTTCTCGTCCCGGCAAAGGTCTTGGTAGTGGCAGTCGCAGTTGGTCTCTATCCATAGCGCGCGCAAAGCTGCAACTATTGAATACGCCACCATCTGATGCCCGACCATTGCGTCCGACATCGATATAGATTAGATTAGTTTGTACTCGGCGTCAGCAATTCCCATTAACACGATGCTGTGGGCGCCTTTATAATTGTAAAATACGCTTCCAGAATTCAGTGGTGCGACCATCACCACATGCTTACCATCGACAGCACCAATGCAATTTGGGTAATTCCACAATAAATTGTATTTATCTGCTATCGCTTCCTAAGCCTCTGGAGTCGTTGGTGTCTGTTTACACAAAAAAATTTATTTAGACAATAGATATGCATTTACTTCAATTGCTCACTTGAAGATAATCATTTACAAGTACTTTGTAAATAGCATCTAGCACTTCAGGGATGATTTTGCTAATAGTCTGTTGCGGTATTCGGAAAGGGTATTGCAGCGAATTAAAACTCTCACCGGTAGCCAAATAGCGCAAAGTCAGAGCCAGTCTGTCCGCCGCTGCAATGCTTTCTCGTAATTGCGTGTTTTTGTTGGTAATAAGAGGTGCAACTAACATGCATAGATATTCAAACTGCTCTTGCGTCATCCGAACAAAATTTCGGTACAGCACGGGTTCTTCGTCTCGCAATTCGCACATTAGTTTGACGCAAAAGCCTTCATTTTCCCTTTTACGGACCCAGTCCTTTACCCAAGTACTACGTGGCCTCCGTGGTATGTGTTCGACGGCCTCAACAGAAAGGGCTTCACCGAAAACGAGCTCGTTCTGTCTTTCCTCCAGTAAATATGACATCATAATTACTGCATAGCACTTTTTTCATCGTTCATTTTAACGACAAACATTTAAACAATCACTTTTCTTATTACACTACTATTTTGCTTTTACTTACGTCTCGTTAATCAATCTGAACGGAGTTATACACTCGAGAATTAAACCACAACACGTCGATTTAGATCTGAACAAATAGCAGTTCTGTCAGAATTTCGTTCTGGCCAGATGGCGTTTGACCGTTTGACACGAAGAGAAAATTTTACGATTTTGTCAAATGTGTCAGATAGTGTAATATCGCAATCGGGCAGCGTGCCAAATGGATATTTGACATCAAATGCGGTCAAATTTTCATGGTCAAATATTTGACCGCCTGGCATATAGTGTAATACTAGCTTAATGCGCATTGGAATTTGACAATAGTAGTTTTACTGCTTTCAGAGTAGGCACTAAATTGCCTACTCAGAGAATAGTGAACATTTCTTGTTGTGCACATACATATGTATCAATTGAGAAAAACGTGAATTTCTACAATTGTTGCAGATGTAGAAACAAGTTTTGTTCGTAAATATTTTAAGGGTGTGTTGATTCCTGATTAAATTTAATTTAGTGCACTAAATTACCTTCGGCAAACTAAATCTTGGCTAAAAATGAAATGCTTCATAACTAAATCGGAAATATACGTATGAAGGTTTCTAAATTAAAAACTTTTTAAATTAGTGCACTGATTTTTGAATTTAGTCGCGAATCTACACACACCCGTAGTATCTAACTAATGCACTGCACCTTTTTTCTTACTTTTAGCCATGCATTGACTCCACCGATTGTTCTTGTTGCTCATTGTTCGCTCCTCGTCGCCGGCAAATTGTTAAAATCCGATGGCAACGGCGCTTGTGCTTGAATTTTAAATTCAAAAGGAAAACATCTGCTTACCTGTTTTGTTGTGACAGTTCTCAACTATGAGTTTGCTTTTGTCACTTTCGAGTTTCGAAACTTTTCGAAAATCTAAACACAGCATAACAATAACACCGCGTTCTTATGCCGGACAGAAAGGGCAATGTTGTTTGGCCCATCTCTTGGATATTATATAGATACTGATGATACGAGCAGTCCATTTATATAGACAGGTTCCTGTAGCCACATTATAAAAAGCCGATCAGAAATTGCAGTGAAAAAGTATCGGCAGAGTTATCTGCCAGGTATGACTCTTTAATCATCCTTTCATGTGATATTACAAAAATGTCCCTATAATATCCTTGTTCAGTTTCTCATATCAAAAGCATTGCAAATTTTGCAAAGTTTGAGCTGCGTATTTTCCCATAGCATACGAAACTTTGTTTGCTGGGTGAGTTATGAAAAATAAAAAATAAACAGTCTTTCAGATCAGTTAATAAACACAGGCATTCTGAATCCGCCAGTAAATTAACTCCATCTCAAACACACTCAGTACTCAGGCCAGTAACATAGCAACGTAAAAAACTTGTTTTGCTTCGGAGAAGCACGAGTGTTTGTTTCAGTGGTGTATTCGTTTAACATATACTTCACGATGAGCTAAACCAAACCAATTTAATCTAAAAATCCGTACTGGCTTTCATATCATAACAAAACCCATGGATGTGTTGAGTACATACTGTGTAAGCACACACGATATGTACGAATTTTGTTTTGGGATTGGAATTGCATACATCTATACACTGTTAATTGTATAGCACATAGTTCGGCATAGCAACAGCGAAACGACCGAGTTCGATATTTCGTTCTTACTCATTCTGTGCTTTACTATATGCTATGCATGGGTTCGGTTTCGGTGTGCTCTGAGCATCCGATTGCGTTGTTCGTTGCGAGTCGGCGTCGTCTTTCTTAATCTGAAATGCAGACCGTCTCAGGTTTGATAGTCATCTGAATATCAGGGTTCGCAGTGTAGTGAAGTCACTTTTGTGTGTAGGTATACTGACTGAACTGACGAAGTAGTCGGAAATCGGACGGAATTTTTGTTTTAGTTTTCAGTAAGTTGCCGTCATCGCTATTCTTTTGTTCCGCTCGTTAAATAAATTTCATTAGTCGGATCTATTCTGTTATTATTTATAACATTTTCTAAAATGATAAATGCAAAGAAATTAATAAAAGAAGTCGAAAAGAGACAGTGTTTATGGTTGATTTCGTGCGACGATTATAATCAAAGAGATAAGAAAGATAAGGCTTGGGACGAGATAGGAGCTGTACTACATCGCAATTGGTTGGAGTTAGATAGTTCGCGCAAGAAAGCAATAGGTGAGTAGTATTTCATGTGTATATTTAATCGATTAGCATTTGATGGATTCAATTATTTTTGAAGCTAATACGATATGTATTCTGATTTTGTAATTCTTCCGTAATTCATCGTAGAGAATTCAAAGACAGCTGTGTACAAAAAGAAACACAAACAATTTTACTTGAGATAGGAACAACCTGAATGTTTTATTCGGTGACGAATTAAAACTGATTTGATTAATTTCATTCTGCTATATGATAAAATATATTCTAGTAGTCGACTAACTTCTACAACTTTGGTGTAATATATGTATGTCGTGTTAGCTGATATGAACTTAAAACTTTTATCACAAGAAAACCTTTATATTTTGAGTTGACATACATTTTTTTTATATTTTATTATGATTTTAAATACAGAGCAATAACTCACTTAACGACGTTAATGCGTCGTTATTCGAAGTCTCGTTATCTGAATTGTCGTTACTTGAATATATGTATGTACATAAATAATATTTGTAAATACGGATTTAGATCGATAGTTACGATGATTTAAAGTCAGTATGGAGATTGCTGCAATAATCGTATGCAGTGCCACCCCGTGGGCCTTTGGCGCCCTGGTGCAGATTTTCAGTGGCGTCCCTTAAATTTGTAAAGAATTGTGGAATAAAACATACTGATTTTTAAAAGCTGTTATCTATCGAAATTTATTTAAAAGGCAAAAAATAACGATATAGAGATGTACTATTAAACAATTATCTTCTTTCGTGCTTTAGAAGTTGCAAATTCATTTATTATATCATCATAATCAATTGAGTTGATTTGGATTTCTTTTTCGATTGAGATGATGGATAATTCGCTGAGTCTATTTTGATGAATTGCATTTCGAAGACATGTTTTGATCAGCTTTAGCTTTGAAAATGAGCGTTTTCCCGATGCCACCGAAACTGGAATTGTTAACAAAATGCGAAAAGCAATGATTTCGTTGGGAACTAAATTCTCCATGCCTCGCGTTTGAATGGCATTTAGTATATCGATCGAATGAACAATTTTATCATTTTTGACTAAAGTGGAAATCATTGCAAGCTCCATGAATAGATCGTTACCATCAATATCTGATTTTCTTTCATGTTGAAGAGCAGCTTCCAACTTTTGACACGATTCCAGCAAGCTTCCGTTAATTCTGTTTGCTTCGTGGTTTTTGAAATCATATAAAAATAAAAATAATTCGTTGTGCTTCTTCAGTGCATTGAAAAGGTCAGTAATGGAATTCATCGCAGATTCGATAATTGGTACAAAAACGTTTGTGCGAAAATTCTCTGCATTTGTTACAGTTATTCGGCCCGCCGCTGGACGTTTTTGGTCATCAAATTTGGGTTCAACTGAAATTTCGCAATTTTCTGTTGCTTCACTGAGTATCTATTGGCAGCCATATTCTTCATATGACGACAAAAAGTCCATCACAGTTTCAAGCAATAATAATGCTGTTTCAACATTCGACTTTTTTGATTGCAATTCTTTGGATTAGGGTTGTTCGATTTGGATTCGATTAATCGATTATTTTTTCTAAAAAAATCAATTTGATCAATCGATATGAGTGATATTGATTAATCGACCTAATCGATTAGTTAACGTTAATTAATCGAACAAATTTCAACAGTAAAAAGATTCGATGTTCGACAGATTTGGCAATATTTTACTACGAAATTACCTGCATCAGAAAAAAATTGTGCATTCATCATTCAGCAAGCAAAACTTCGTTGAGAAAATTGCTTCCTATGTCAAATTATAGGAATTATTTTACTCCTGCTGTTTGTTCCGGTCTCAAATTCGGAACTGAATCGGCAACTCTAGCTAAAAGTAAGTACATCTACTTACTTTTATGCTTATCTCCTTACCTACTTACTGGACACCTCTAGAGTGTTTTTTTTAGAGGTATAGTATATCTTTTTTGAAAAAAAGACATACGTATTTTACCAAATGGTAAACATTTTTTTTTTTATTGAAAAGATTATTTTATGGCATTTAATTTTTAAAAACAATTTTGGGCATATGGCAACCGCGACTGCGTCTAATAAACACCATCCGATCAGTCCAATTTTTGGTCACTTTTCCAGCATTTCTGGCCTTCATCAATAACGCTTTGTCCAATCCGATTTTTTATCTGTTGAAAGAAGGATGCATGAAAAACGAAATAACTTGTTGAGGGTGTAAGGTTATTATTACTGAAACACTTAGTTTTACTTTTCCTCACACTTTTTATTTCGATTATTATTTTTTATTTCACTTTTTAAAACGTGTCACTCGACACGGAAGTTATGGTTTTTAATTCAGGTCTACCACAACATAACATAACTCTTTTTGAATTTGACAACAAAATTAATAAATTGAAATATTGAAATTACAATTGAAATTGCGCTAGCCACTACAAGGGTTTTACAACCACAGAGTCATGCATACTTTTCGTACATCTTTATTGAAAAATGCCGTGTGCAATTTTTTGTTTGCGAAGTTAACGAAAGTTCCAAAGTTTGACGACCGTTCACTACACAATATCTAAAACAAAAAATAGATTACAAAAATTTTACATTCAGACTCTCTTTTATTTCTTGTGATTTTCCATTTTCTATTGACACAAAAAACAAAAATCTCAAACACTTCCGAATAGAAGTAAGTCTAGTACTGCTTCCATCCCATTCTTCAGGCTGTGATGTCTTTAGCGCAGAGAAGAAACAATCCCAAATTTACTTTAATTCTGCTTTTACGAAAAATGGAACTAGCGAATATGTTACTTCCAATTTGCAATGCCAGTACGTACATATCAGCGCGTTCTGTGTAGGCTATATGACATGTATGTATACGCACTCACACTACACACCCTATCTAAGGTTTGGCTGATGCATACTCTGGTCAAAAACCAGTAAATTTAATTTTTTTTAATTTGAATGGAGGCGGTATAAAATGGGCAATTTCCATAAAAGAAATAGAAAATATACTCAAATTTACAAATGAAAACCACAATTTCGCACACACACACACTTCCATACTGAAGTAGTACTAAACTCAAGTTACCGTAAAATTTATGACATTTCTCAGTTAATATTTCAAAAATGTCATCAAACGTGAAAGTGATCAAAGTGATGAAAGTGTTTTGGACCCGAAATTACGTGTAATAGTCGCAATTTAACACGGTGTGCAACGAAGAAAACTCGTGAAAAGAGTCACTTGACACTTAAAAAATTTGATAATTATAGTTTTTGTTGTTCTTTTCGTTTCTTTTGCGCTGAACTTGTACTTTTTTTTATGTAACTTTTTGAAATACTGTAAATAACTATAATTGATAAAAAAAAATAAATACATAAATAAAAAGTAGTATTTTTTGATTAGAAAGTTTAAAAATTGAATTTATTTTCTAAGTGTAAACTCATTCTTGACATATTGTATATAAATACCTCTTAAGATTTCGTATTTGCAATTTGCGCCCTCAGTCCATTTCCAGCTCTTGCGATTTCTCAATCGAAATGTCATATGTCATACGGCTGGCGGCTACACACATTTGCACACAGATAATTTAGAACAGCCAAACTTAAAGTTGGGGGTTCAAACCACCCCCCCCCCCTCCCTCCCCCTTATTGGTATATTTGAAGAAAACAAATGTTTTGTATATTCTCGAAGAGAACAATCATGCGCAACTTTTGGTTTAACTCTCGTACGTCCTGAAAATTGGTAGTTGTTAAATTCAAATGCATGTACGTAACGTGACTCTTTCCCAATGACGTTTTGTATAGAGGTCTAGTGCATAATACTACGAAAGCGGAGGGCAAACAATATATCGGAAAAAAGGGCTAATTGTGTTTTTTAATACTATTCGAATACGTGAAATTCATGATGTGAAATTTCAAAGCACACTACTAATATAGGTTAGGTTGAGAAGGGTGGACTGAATCAATGTGCCACAGTCCATCACGAGATATCACTGTGGACCCATTGTGGTCCCCTCGTATAAAACCGGGCTCTAGCCTACTGATTCCAAATATTGCTCTTTCTTATGGAGAGAGTAGTTCTCCATAAAGGAATCATTGCAAGTTCTGATAGATCGGTCAAGGAGAATTTTCCCAAGTACCGATACCTGGTACGTGCCATGCTTTCACATTCACACACTAGATGCTCCAGCGTTGGCTTAACATTCTCATCACCACAGCGACACAGTTCAGCCATGGGTATTCCCAGTCTTTCTCCATGCCTCCCAAAGGGACAGTGCCCCGTTAGGACCCCTATAAGTTGTCTGCAAATGTCCCTGCCGCTTCCGCTTTCCGTTTTATCAGTGTAGCAAAATAGCAAACGTATCTGGGGCGATGATTCCAGATCGCCACTCCAGTCTGGTGGGAATATTCACAGCATAGGAATGTCCAAAACTGCAAGGCGGTGTCCTGTAGTCGGTGCGCTCCGGCATGGCGGAACACAGAAAAATCGACAAGATCCTAGTGTGACCCACACTGCCTCCCATCCAATAGCCTGCCTCACGCAGACGCAAAGCACCCTTTGTTGCTATTGATTTTACCGCTAATTCCAATTCCACTACTAATATAAGTCCTTGAAGGCATTTTTTCCACCACAATCCCGTTTCATCGGCGTTAAACACCTGATTTACAAAATAATCCTGTTCCTGGATTATTTTCTCAAGCTTTGCTGGATATTCATTCACTGAATGACGCTTTTTATCTTTGTGATGTTAAATTTTGCAATGAGTTTGGTTTTTTAAATTTTTCAAACTAACCACTGCTAGCAAGGAATTGATGACTGGTTTCATCAACTGACAACTGACCCATTTCTTTCAAACAAATAAATATTTTAAGTGCCTTTTGCTTAATTATGCGTTTATCTAAAGATAACATAAATAGGCTTTTTGGTCATATCTTCCACCCACACTGCAAGCGCTTGTTCCATTTTCTCCATTATGTTAGCTCTTGGACGAGCAGTAATTTTGGCAAGTACAGACGATCCAGATGCGAGGGAACACTAATTTTATCTTCAGCTTGCTTCATAGCTCGTATTGACAATTCATTAAGATCAAAATGTCTAGCAACATCAGCTACCCTCATTTCATTTTTAAGCTGATCCAAAATTTTTATTTTTGTTTCAAGTGCAATAAATTCTCTTTTTGCTGGTGCACCTTTCCTTTCATTTCGCATTTTGATGGCTTAACTATTTATCAATCGGTGAAGGCCTATATTTCTTAGTAAATAGAGAAAATTAAATGCAAACTTACCGTGTTTTTCCAATTTTTAATGATTGATGTACTCGTATGTACACATTAAATATAAATCAAATCACACCACACCACTACTGTAACGGAACCAATTGAACATCGTCATATTTAGCTACCCGCTATTTGTGTAGCGTGTTGAAAAATAAACGTCCTTTCGGTTCGGAATCTCTCCATTCGTTGCTGGAGTGCTTCCTCGGTTTCGCATGCGACGCAGCATGATGCCACAGTTGGGTCGTCGAACCCTTCCTGCAACCGTCCAGCCAAACAGCGTATTTTGCAGAATGGGCAGATTGACTTGTCGCTGGCTTTGCTGCCGCCCTTGGCCGATACCTTCGATGCGAACGTCACTCGAACAGGTTCTGAGACCGAGTTTTGCCACCAGTCGATCAGTGATGAAATTGAGTTGGGATCCTGAGTCCAGGATGGTACGGCACTGTACCGGTACACCATTGGCGTCCATGACGTTGAGAATAACCGTACTGAGCAGTACGTAGGATGTTTTAGCCTTAGTGGCTAACGACGCCAGTTGATTCTGCTTGGAGTCATCAGCTAGCAGTTTAGAGGATGGTGCGGAGGTTGATGGAACGTTTGAGTGATTGACTGCAGAGGAAGCCGCCTTGCTAGTTGACCTTTTCGCAGTGTTGGACGCAGTGTCCTTGGCGACGACTTCAGCTTCAAAATGTAGCAGCGTGTGATGTCGACTACAGCATTTACGGCAATGGGATGAAGTACAGCTACCGGCGTTATGGCCAAGTCCTAAGCAATTCATGCATCGCTTGGCATTTTTAACAATTGTGAAGCGATTCGGCGGAGAGAGTTTCAGGAATCCGGGACAAGCGTGCAATCGATGACCACCCTTGCAGTGAGGGCAAACTTCGTTAGCGGAGACGGCTAGCACCTTCGATGAACTAGCTCCCCTGGTGCCTCCCTCGTTCTGTTGACGTGGTTTGCACCCCAATACCTCCAGCGAATGGAAGCGAGTTTCCAGGAAACGTAGAAAGTCAGCCATTGATTGCAGCGATTTGGGTTCTTTAAGGGATTGTTCCCACAACATATGAGTTGATCTGTCCAGCTTTCGAACGAGAAAATGCACCAGGAGAGGATCCCAGCGTGTGGTATTTAAACCTAGATTTTGCAGCCCAAAGAGACACTCTTGGGTGGTGTCATGCAGCGACTTAATGCTGGAACAGTTGTTTATTCTGTTTATTTATTTACTACCAAACAAGATATTTACAAATTCAGATTATTCTAATAAGGTTGGCTAAACGGGATGTGAAGGAGCTGATAAGATCGAACGCAGTTTCAGTTTGTATGTTGGTTTGCTTATTGGAGGTGTGAAATGTTCGCTGAAATTGTTAAATGTTCTACAGCATCTGTTAATGGGTTCATTTTGACCGTAATCAGTACGATGGGGATATTCCTTAAGAGGCTTTGAATGTCTCGTCAGCCTGACAGTGTCGTTAAGTCTGATTTTATTTGTAAGATGGTCAACCTTAATATCACTATTCAAGACATCTAAGGTAAAGCAGGATGTGAGCATAGTTCTTCTAGAGCTGAGCGGTAGAAGATTTAACAATCGTAGCCTAACTGTGTAGTGTGGAAGGTTATCGAAGTCTCTAGGGTCATACAAGTCCCTAAGAGCAAAAAGAAGAAATTGCTTTTGGATTGACTCTATTCTGTTGCTGTATATTTGGAAAAAGGGATCCCAAACGGGACATGCATATTCCAAGAGAGGGCGAACAAGGGAACAGAATAATGATTTAGTGACCCATACATTTTTGAACTCTTTAGCCCTTCTTTTAATGAAACCTAGAAGTTTGTTGGCCTTTGAGATTATTCTGTTGTAGTGAGATTTAAAGCATAGTTTATTGTCAAGTAGCACGCCGAGGTCTTCAATATGCTCTACTCGATTTAGACCATTTCCACTTAGTGTATAATTATGGTGGTAAGTGGATTCTTTACGTGAGATGCTTACCACGTGACATTTACCGATATTAAGCTTTAATTTATTTTGACTGCACCACCCATCTAGTGCTGTTGTAGATTGATGCGCCGGGTATGAAATACGTGTAACCAACGATAAAAATGACAACAGTTTCCCTTCAACAAAAATTCTATATTTATTCATTTAATATATTCACACTAACGATAACGATTTTGTATAAATGGTTTAGTATAACGAATGGCTGACTATCTTCTTCTGAGGTTCAGGCTCAACTGACTCTTAGAATCATCGTCAATTTGCAAATCAAAATTAATGCTGACGATGTTTTAGAGTCTCAGATAACGATTCGCATATTTTCTCACATTCGGATTTGCGTATTCAGCGAAACGGATGTGAGCAAATCTGCGTTACAATTTTAAAGTATCAAATTCTTTAATTCGTTATCTTGATAATTAAAATTTGTGCTTATGCAAAAGGCATATGCAACAAAGTAATGATATGAAACATGATATATAGCAAAAATTTGAGCATAGTCAGAAAGTTTAAGCATTTTAAAATGTGAAACATTGTTGTAAGTGTACAACAATGTAGTGTATATGTTGTGCATATACAACAGTGCCAAGAGCTTGGATTGCAGGAATACGGCATCTGCGGGGGAGCTAATGGAATGATATATTTTCAGATCATCGGCGTATAAAAGATGTGGGACACTTTCTAGTACTTCCGAGAGATCTGAAATGAAGATGTTGAATAAAAGAGGTCCCAAGTGACTTCCTTGGGGTACACCAGAGGACACTGCTATATCTTTTGGAAATGAAGCCTTCGAACTTAACACATTCAGTTCTATTGCTAAGATACGACTTAAGCCAGTCAAGTAAAGGTCCTGTTGTACCGATTTTTTTTAACTTAAAAATTAGAGTATTGTCATCTACTTGATCGAAGGCTTTGCTAAAGTCAGTGTATATTGCATCGATTTGGCTTCCATTTTCCAGTGCGCAGAGTGTATCAGATAGAAGAATCATTAGGTTAGTCGTGGTGGAGCGCCCTTTTCTAAAACCGTGCTGCTGGTCGTTAAGAATGGGGTTGAAATAGTAGTGATTTTATCGCAGATAATTTTTTCAAATAATTTCGGTATGGCTGATAGTATTGCTATACCTCTGTAGTTCTCAACGTTTCGTTTGTCACCATTCTTGTCAATGGGCGTGAGATGCGACGATTTCCAGGCCGAAGGGAAAATCCCTAACGACAGTGACATGTTGAATAGAAAGTGTAGAGGTGTTGAAAGTTGAAAGGCACACTTTGATAATCCATTCCCAGGTATGATGGTGTTATCTGAATGATTAGTGACGAAAGAAATGCTTGGGCGATTAAAGTCGCCGAGTAGGAAAAGATTATCGTTTTCATGTAAGGAGCACTTGACACCATGTAAAATATCCAGAATCTCATGGTATTTGTGATCTTCTGAGTTAGGTCGGATATAAACAACACCAATGTAAACATAATTATTGATCAGCTTGATTCTGATAAACTTATGTTCGAAAAGCAGTGAGGGGTTTGTGGTTACAATCTCGCTAGACAAAGATCTGTGAACTACAATAAGGACACCCCCTCTTATTGATAATAGACCAGTAGCGCTATGATTCCTATCATTTCTGTAAATGGTCCAGTTGTTGTCCAGTATTTCTTCGTTTTTAAACGAGTCGTTAAGCCAAGTCTCCGTTATAACTAAAACGTTGAAGTGACATGATTTAGCGTCAATAAAAAGATTATTTACTTTTCCCCTAATGCCGCCGCCGTTGTGGTAGTATGTATAATCGTAGGTTATTTCTAGAGATAACGTTCACGTTAGGAACGAATAAACCTATTGTGATCTTCACGGCTTTTCTGCATATTAGAAATATGCATCGAAGAAACATGGGAGCCGAATGTAGCGAGATCTTTTTGAACTTGGTATGGCGTGAGGTTGAATTGTTCGTGGAATCGAATGTAGAACTGCCGTAAAGCTTCTAGATCCGTTGGAAGCCCTTCTTGCTGGATGGATAGTATTAGACTGGTTTTTGTTTTTCCATTGATACAGGTTGAGTCAGATTTATTGTGCATATAAGCAAGATACAGCCGCACACTTTCAAATATTTTATGCTCTCTCAACAGCGATAATAGATATCTGTTCTCTTCGGATTTCGCCGAATTTATTGAGTGCTTTACGACTGGGGGGAGAAGTGGGTCAAGGAAAGGAGGGTTATTATTATCAGCAATATTAACGCCTGGAGAAATGCAGGAAAGCATATCATTGTTGTCCTGATTATAAGTTTGTGATGTAGTGTGTACTGAAGACGAAGGGTATGGATTGATTGTATCGCTGCGGACGAAATTTTTGTAAGAATCAGGAACTGGGACAGAATTCGAAGTGAGAATGTTAATCGCTTCAGGTATAGGATTGTTACCGGTGTTGATGCGTTTAGTTGAGGTTTTAACGGGGGCGTTAGTACTAGGTTCACGTGGTGTATAGTTGGGAGAAGTTTTGGTTTTGTTAATTTTATTTTTAATTTTACTATTACTATTGTTATTATTATTCTTACTGTTACGTTTGAAATTTGCCTTCCAGTGTCGGATTTCCATGTTGTTCCATTTGAAGACCTCCGATTTTGAGTTGAAGAAGAGCCAGTCATATTCCATGGGCATATATAGTTTAAAATTAGAGTATTTAGGCGCAATCTTACTAAGTCTGCGGTTTGGTAACTTTCCACACTTACAGCCTTTAATAAAGAATTGTTTCGCAAAGGATTTGCTCAGCCATGATTCGTCTGCGTTTGGAGGAGCTTTCGTAACGAAATAAGAAAAGGTGTTGGGTGACTTTTTCTTCTTTTCTTGATTGTTCAATCTATTGAGCCTCCTTATTCTGGCATCCCAATCAGTTTGCGACCATGTTGTGTTGAATTTTCTAAGTGAGTTTGCATCAGGAACATCATCAGGTAGGTGCACCTTCGGTAGCGAGAAACTATGATTAGCTGATAGCGAAACTGTATGGATGTTCAGGTTTTTTTGCGAGTTCTGAGATGTAGATTGATTCCGTAAATCGTCAGTATTGTCCTTGCAAACAAATCGGGTAACAGCTAGTTCGCGTTCGAAATCAACAAGCTTCGCCGCCAAGTCGCTGGATGGCTTAATTTTGGATCCGGAAGTGTTATCCAATTGATTAGATATGGTAGCGAGCGATTTGTCAGCATTGGCTGCCAGTACTTTTACTGACCTGATGTCATCATGGATTTTGTTCAGCTTGCTTGTAACAGCATTCTCATCCGAAAGCGTAACGTTATCAGGCCGTGCAGATAAACTATTTAAGATAGAGGTTAGTTTGGAGTCTGTTTGTGTCCACTTTTTTGTTAATTTTGATGAGTCATGTTGGATTATACTGCAACATGAGTGTAGCTTGTCTATTTGGGATCCGTAGTCACGAAATTCGTCAACACAATCACTTAAGTTAGCTATGTTATCCACTAGATTATTAATTTTATTGGCAATGAATGTGCAAAAACTTTTTAGGTCCTCTAATGCAGTGTTGCTCGAGTCGATTCGTAATGAGGTAATCTTTAAGAGTCTCAAAACATGACACGGCTTGATAGCGCAACACTCACTATATGTATAGTTCCGGGAGGATGTGATACAATCAGTATGAAAACTGCGTTCACAAATTCCATCGCATATAATGTTATTATTGACATCAAGAGCCTTAGCGCAGACACCACATAACTCGATAGATAGTAGCGAAGACATATCGAATGTTAATTTTCGTTGGTATAGGGCAGGAAAACACCAAATAAGCGCCGATGACGATGAACAAACCGTTTGGTTAAAAAAAAAAATTTAGAGTCGATTGAAACTAGGTCAAAGCTCAGAAGCAGGGAAACGAGCCATCTAGTATTTTCGTAACGGTCGTTGATAATTTTCCACGCTGCACTGTAGTTGGCGTCAGCGGGAGTGAAGTGTCGAATTAACCGCTCGGCCTCTCCCGACAGACTAGACTTTAAGTACCAAAGCTTCTGGCAATCGGCGATGGGCTGATTATGGACCAACTGGAATAACAAATCCCTGAATTGCCTCCGTTTGAGATAGTCCCCATCGAATTTTGGGAGCGCTATCTGCGGAAGCTTCATCGTTGTGGCGGTCTCGTGGTCGGGTCGCCACATTAGAGCACTGAATGTGCCGTGATAGCGTCGCCAGCGTCCGGGGGCTAGCGTTGTACGGGCTACGATCTGAGGCCCGAGTAGCTGTCGTCCAGGAGTGATGGATGCGTGGGCCGTATGTTGGGCCGTATGTTGGCTCGTCTGAACACCAACACCAAAGTGCCGCACGGAGGAATTCGACTTTATGGGAAAGGCAAAAAATGGGAAAAACAAAAATGATGATGATTCTGAACAATCTCTTTGCATGAGAATTCCCGCAATCCCGATCACGTTCGCGTCTGTGTGAACTTCATGAGACGCCTTCACGTCGTACAGCGCTAGAGTTGGTCGTTCTGTCAGTTTCGACTTCAGCAATTCGAACGCTGATTGTTGTTCGTCTGTCCATTGAAAAGCTTGATCCCCTCGCAGGAGTTTGGTCAGCGGTCTCGACTTGTTCGCATAATCGGCAACAAACATCCGGAAATATCCAGTCAAACCTATAAACTGCCGAAAATCGTGCAGATTCGTTGGTACCGGAAAATTCTTAACGTCATCGGTCTTTGTTTCCCCTGGCGATATTCCGTCTTCGTTGACTTGGTGACCCAAAAATACTATTTTCTGGGAGAGAAATTCACATTTATCTCGTCGCAGTCTGAATCCGCTATCCCAGAGGTAGCCTAAAAATCGTTCAGGCGTTCTAGACCCTCTTCTATTGTTCGGCGCGGGATTATAATATCATCAATATACGTCAAGACTCAGTTGTTCCTCCACTATTGTTTGACCGTCTTGGAATGTAGTCGTCGATATTCCAAACACAAGCGATATTCTCCGTTTGCCTTCTGCACTAATACGATGGGAGAAGAATAACATGCACCGCTTCGTCGAATGATTTTGTTCTTCAGAATGTCGTCGATTAACGATTTGGTGGTAGGGATATTGGGATTTCGTCCGTTAACTGAATCGTCAGTTCGTCGGTATCGCACGTACCCAACTCCTCCAAACTTTCGACGAAACTTCCTCGGAATTCGTTAATCAATGCCAACGTCCGATTTTTCAATTGCATATCTACTTCGCTCCCAAATTGCAGATCCTGCATCTCTAACGGGTTCCTCTTTTCTTGATGGTTCTGGCTATCGCATTCCTCAATTGTCAGAGAACAATTCGAATGTTCGGCTCATAGAGACAGTCCTGTCCCAAAAGAATAGCAGTATCGAGCAGATTATCGTCAACTACCAGCAATGCACCTTTAAGAATCACGTCGTCTATTCTCATGCGCACTTCTATTAGTCGTGTGCACATGGTATATCCGCCTGCAAATCCTTTCAGGTGTTACGGGATAAATTTAAAAACACCGAAATAGTAGTGAAGATAACAAACGCTTTTATTCAGGTTATGATACACATAAAGATAAGTCGCCCGCTTTGTCTCACGCCACAGACACAAGTGCGCCGTGTCGCCTGATCAACGCACGTAGAACTTTATTGCCCATTGCCATTCTAGTTCTTCCTGCTGCGACCAACGCCATCTCGCCTTTTCAGATGTAACAGTCGGCCATCCTGCAAAGAAAAGAATGTCCCCATTACTTATGTGTTTATGACTCGAGGAGGTCGATCAGATCAAGCCGATCCACTTCCTCGCCCAACTCGCTATCGTCACTAGACGTACTAGAATTGCCGTGCACAATAGTATAACGTCTTAAATCATCTACCGCCACAGTTGCCATGAACCGTTTGTATCCTCGTATTATGCATAACACAGCGTCTGCACCTTTCACACCTACTCTGTTACACAACGCCAATTTCGTATGGTAGTACGAAGTCATGCTTTCCGCCAGCGACTTCCGTCTACCTACCATTTCTTCCAACATCAGAGCATAATCGTGACGCCTCGGGAATGCATTCCGCAACTCACGCTTCCATTGAATCCATGACAGATCATAATTCTCCAGTCGCCGATACCATGTTTTAGCAGCACCGTCCAATTCGGCCTGCATGATTGTACTCCTGTCATACTCTGTCCATGCATGTACGTCACCTAGCTGATCAATCTTCGTCAACCACTTTTCAACGTTCATATCTGGATCATCCGGATCAAAACGGTCAATGATCTCGTTGCACAATGTAATGGAACGTCAGCTCGTCATGACCATCTCTGCGTCAGTGGATATCGCCTTCGAGGCTCTACTGTCACTAGCTGATTCTCGCGACTCCGACAACACCGCGAATATTAGCGCCGCCTGCTGCTGGACAGCTGCCCGAATCTCCGACGACAGACCACCATCCATTAACTGTTTCACGGTGTCAAGAATTTCCGTCCTTATACCCGTCGCCACAATCTTCTTTTTCGCTCTCGATTCTCGACGCTCGCTCTGGTCTTGACATGTAGTCTTCGTCCATCCCTGAAATTACATCGCTATCCGACGACTTTCCGCCTCTGTCAGTCGCCATACCGAACCTGTCGTGTTTTTACGGATAATTCGCCTACTCGTTTATTGTTTCTTACGCGTGTATGTAGTACAAACGCCCGACACTCATGCACTGTATACTAGTACTGTACTTGCGTTCCGGTTAATAGCGCATACACACACGAACACCCTTTCGCTTTAGGTACCCGACGCCGACAAGTTTGTACGCGCACGATACCGTGTTCGCCCTAGCAACTACGCAACAATTGTTGTCGACACAGTTATAGACGCCCGCAACTCCACAATTCCAATTTCAGCGCACGCCAATAGCACGTCCTCGGATCATGCAACACAACACACAGTATTACGGTTCGAAATCTCTCGCCCAAAACAACACACGGCTTTCGTCGAACGATGCCACAGTTTTCTTCCGACACAAAATTTAAATTTACTTTTAACATACCATATTTCAGGATTTTACCTCTTGGGCTTCATGCCGGATTGATATCACATGAACTCAACTTTATGATTCATGTTGATATGCTCTCCTATGGGTTCGTCGATACCGTGCACGTATTCTAATAAGCTATACAAGATAAGTAGATTCTACCTAGTTGTTTTCTATATGTGGTCTAGAAGATTAATAAACTATTAATTTCAAATTTACCTTAGTAATCGTTACAAAAAATTAACTATAGTACTATTTGTATATGTTAACATTTTATATGTGCCTAATATACGTGTCTTTATAGTCTGGGATTCGTTTTTACAAAGTAGACTACTTTTTATTTATGAACAGTGTGACTTCCACTTCCCTTGACAATCCACAGATCCGTCACCAACACAGTGTAACATAAACCTCCAGCAACAAACCAATGAACTGCCAAAAAGCGGTAAACTCACGTTGCCTATGTGTGATAGGAACAACTTTTGTTTTGGGCTTTTTCCCTATAAGAGGGTTAATCACCGCAAAGTGAATCGCCTGCCAGACACCTGTATATTACACCTCTGGGTAGGTGGAACCAGGATTTTTTAAAAATTACTAACAAATTGGAAATTATGCAGCATTAAATGCTACACAATATCCCTAATACGCGCTCGTGATAATATTTATATATACAAAAACAAAAAACAAGAAACAAAAATTAAAACATTGATTAGATGTTAACAGCAATTCAAATATGAATCCTAACATTTTCTACATAGCTACGGCAGCGCAGACTAGTTTCGACCCCGCCACGTGGTCTCATCAGCAGGCTTATAACATTTTTAATTAAACTACACTATCTGTACTATAATATTCTAAATAAACTAATCTCAACTCTCTAATAACAGGTATGACAAACTTGTTAATTATCCCAGTGACTATTTTTTAACCACCCAACACCCCAGTCACTATCTAAACCTCTATTCTAATTATATTATTTCTAAAATAATATACATATAATATAGAAGTTATTATAAGAAATACGAAAAAATAAAAATAAAAATTTTACGAAAAAACAAATAAAATAATAACGGATTGATCTACGAGATACAAACAGAATGTGAGGCACAGTATGAAAAACAACAATTTATTGACAACCGCGGACAAATTATATTTTATAATTGGGATCTTTAAGGGTATTCCTCCTTTTGTAACCTAAGACAGTTACTATGAGGAAATTTACAAAATTTAGTAAATAAAAACAGACTATCAAATTGAATCGATTCACGTATTTTACCTGTTTTAACGATTTTGTTGAGTCCGTGAGAACTTTCTCAACTGTGGCTTTCTCTGTGGTACTCCACCTGCTATAGGCGAGTCCTCCAATATGTGGCAAAAGACAAGATGTTGTTTACATCTTTACGATCTTTTTATACTGTTGATGGGCTAGAGGTATCCCATAGGTAATAGATATTACATTAATAGCAACAGTTTATTTGATCATTTTATCATTGTGCGACATTTAGGCCTTTTTCTAGTTGCTCTCATTTTACTGTTAAAATGAAAACCAGATATTCCACGTAACAGGATTTTACCTCTGGGTTTTATGCCGGGAATGTACTTATCATAAACTCAATAACGTGATTTATGGATGAAGTACTTAATATTGGCAATAGGTTCGTAGATACCGTGCACGTAACAAATTACAAAAATTCAATAGAGATTGAATTGAAATCCCCTTAATAAATTGCAAAATAATAAAGAAAAAATAATACAGCCTAAGTGGCTGGTAAAATGATCCATCATATTTACGTTACTTTAATCACGTGTCTGGGATTCGTTATTCCAAAGTAGACTACTTTTTAATGGCAACCCCTTTGTAAAGCCTTGGGACACGGAAGTGGCTAGACTGTCACGTAGTCTTATTCACGGCTTAGTCCAGTTCTAGAGGCATTGTGTCTGCCTTCCTCTTCCGTAAGAGGGGGCAACCCTACGACAACCTACATTTATTTAAGAACAGTGTGACCTCCACTTCCCTTAACAATCCACAGATCCGTCACCAACACAGTGTTACATACACCTCCAGCAACAAACCAATGAACTGCCAAAAAGCGGTAAACTCACGTTGCCTATGTATGATAGGAACAACTTTTGTTTTGGGCTTTTTCCCTATAAGAGGGTTATTCACCGTATTCGAAAAGCTGTGCCATCGATTTTCTCTGACGATTATTACGCTCAAAAAACATTAAACCGTAAAGTGAATCCACACTAAGTTAAGTTGCTACATTGGGAAATGACAGATCCATTCGACTTTATACGAGGGAACAGTTTCACTACGGAGCCGCCCCGTTATGTGATTGAATCTAACTTGAAAAATTAAAAAACTGCAATTGATATTTTGATCGCCGTAGGGTATTCGCGGTAAGAACTGGGAATTATCCATGAATATAGTTCAAAAGTCTTTTGTTTTGAATTTGCGTTGAAAATAATTATATTTTTAAGGGCACATAAATCGTTAAAATATATATATTATTTGACGCTACTTCTAAGGGCACATAAACCGTTAGAAATGTATTTGGGGTTGATACTACTAGATCAAGAGAGAAGAAAAGAATGATGTCTTTTTACTCGTCCACTGTTCGTAATGAACTGACTTTATTTTTTATGTTTCACTTAATTTATACACTTTTCTTATCACTAGTTGGTTTATGACTACGTATTTACAATGTACACTTACATGCTAATGATTTTACATGCTAATGACTTTACATGCTAGTGACATGAGTCATGCCAATCTGTAAGAAGTTTGCTTACAGAATGTATGCTCTACAAAATGCTATCTTATATTTATTATTCCCTTTACAGTATATTTGACAAATAGAGAACATAATTAGTGTTTATACTGATGGGTCAATAGATTGAATGGTTCTTAGTCGTTGAATAGAAGATTCAACAGAGATGCGAAATTTATGATATTCGTTAACATTACAATTGGAAAATGTTTATGTATTAAATGTCTCGCTTTATTTTTGTCACCTGTTTCCACCTTGATATCAGCCCACTGTCCCGCGATGTCGCATGAGGATCGATGGAATTGGTGAGTGGTTCTCCGATAAGGAAATGTCCCGGAGTTAGTGCCATTAGATCATTAGGATCTGATGACATTGGTGTAAGTGGCCGCGAATTTATAAGTGCCTCAACTTCGATAGCTACAGTCTCTAATTTCTCATAAGTCAAAGATGCTGAAGCTAATGTATGACGTAATCGATGCTTGGCTGCTTTCACTGCTGCTTCCCATAAGCCGCCAAAATGAGGAGCTCTAGGTGGGATAAAGTGGAAATCGACGCTGTTGGCGCTACACGTTGAAATGATATGTTCTCGACATTGTTCTGTTTCGAATATTAATTTTAGCTCTTCAAGTTGAGCCTTAGCGCCAACAAAATTCGTGGCGTTGTCACAATAAATATTTCTGCAATGTCCGCGTCTCCCCATAAATCGTTTTAATGCACCGAGAAATCCTTGTGTTGTGAGGTCTGTAACGACTTCCAAATGCACAGCCTTTGTCGCAAAGCAACAAAACACTGCAATGTAACTCTTTTGTGGCCGTTTTCCGCGAAGTTTGTAGTGAGTCATAATCGGTCCACAAAAATCAACTCCCGTATTAATGAATGGACGAGACTGCTGAACGCGGTGAGCTGGCAAGTTACCCATTTTTTGTGTTAACAACTGAGGGTTCGTCTTAACGCATTGAATACAATGTTGAATGATGGATCGGGCAAGTGTTTTACCTTTAACTGGCCAGTATCGTTCTCTTGTTATATAGAGAAGTGCTTGAGGTGGTACATGATGATTGTCTTTATGAATTCCAATCATAATCAATTTTGTGATTTGATGATCATATGGCAATATAGCTGGATGCCTTGCTTCTTGCGGTTAATTAGATGCTTCTAATCTTCCTCCGACCCTGAGTACGTTTTGCTCATCTAGAAACGGACTCAGAGTGATAAGAGCACTATTTTTGTTGATTTCTCCGAAATGCCGTAGTTGATGTAGCTCTGATGCGAATTTCTCGTTCTGTATTGTCTTGAGGATAATAATACGAGACTCTTCCAGTTCATGTACGTTGGGAGTTGTTGACTTGTTGATTTGCTGAGATGGATTTCGACACTTGTTTATGAATCTCAGCACAAAAGCTACAATGCGCTGTAACTTGCGGAGAGAATTTTTGTGATCGATGCTATCTACGAAATGACCTTCAGGCTTTGATAGCAATGCGGTAGCAGCAGTTCTTTTCCTTTCGTCCTTGTAATCAGTTCGGCTATTCAAATAGGGTGCTGGCCAAATTGATTCAGATCTAACTTCTCTGGAACAATGCCCCTGGACAGAATGTCTGCAGGGTTGTCTTCTGACCTTACATGTCTCCACTGTGATGGAATGGTAATTTCTTGAATCCGGGCAATTCTGTTGGTTACAAACGTGTGAAATGATGATGTAGTTGAATTTATCCAAGCCAGGACTATTTCAGAGTCAGTCCATAAGTAAATAATTTCTTTGGATAGATTTAGATCAGTTTTTATTCGTTGTGCTAACTCTGCCGCTGCTTTGGCCGCACATAACTCTAATCGAGGCAGCTTAGTCTTGCTTGTCGGGGCAACTCTAGATTTTGCGCATAGTAATCGTACGATGATAATATTATCTTTATCCACCGATCTTATATAGGCAACAGCTCCATATGCCTTTTCTGATGCGTCAGCAAATATGTGAACCTGCATATTTTTTGGACTTCGATGAGCATACATATATATGTCGTTGAACCTTGATGTCGTTCAGCGATTTTAATCCTTCTCGGAAGTTGACCCATGTTGTACACTTTTCTTGAGGAAGTGCTGCATCCCACTCTAATTTTAATTTCCATAATTCTTGAAGGAATATTTTGGCGACAACAATCACAGGTGCCATTATACCCAATGGATCAAAAAGATGAGCTATATCAGAGCAAACTTTGTGTTTGGTAACTTTGCGCTGTTCATTCCAAGATGTCCTGACAGAGAACTCATCAGATTTAGGTAGCCACGTGAGTCCAATTGCTTTCACGTGCTCTTCGTTTTTGTTCTGGAAATGAAGCTCGATTTCTCTATCCTCTAGTGGAATGGTTTGCAGTAGCCGTGGATGATTAGCACACCACTTTCTTAGTTTGAAGCCCGCTGTCTTAAGAGTGTCTTGAAGTTGTTGTTGTAATTCAAGAGATGCGGGGAGACTATTAGTTCCGTTCAAAACGTCATCAACGTAAAAGTCATGCTTCAAGACCTTCGAAACTGGCGAATTTGCATCTGGTTGATTATCCGCGAGGTACTGAAGGCATTTTGTCGCCAAATATGGTGGAGAAGTGGTAGCATATGTAACTGTGCACAATTGGAAGCACTTCATTTGTTCTTTCGGGTCATCTCTCCACCAAATCAATTGATATCTTCTATCTGATTCGTTTAACCAAACTTGCCGATACATTTTTTCGATATCGGCTGTGAACACGAATCTCGGCATCCTGAACCGCAGTAAAATAGAAAAAACGTCATCTTAAATTGTTGGACCAGTATTTAGGATGTCATTTAGAGAGAGATTGGTAGATGTTTTGGCTGATGCGTCGAATACTACTCGTAACTTTGTTGTAGAACTTTCTGGTTTCAGTACACAGTGGTGTGGTAGAAAGTAATATGGCTTCTCAACTTCATGTGCGGGAATCTCCTTCATATGACCAACTGTTTATATTGCACTCTTAGTTCACGATTTTTGCTGAACTTTCTTTCCAACGATAAAAATCTTTGATATGCTATATCCTTTGATTCCCCTAATTTCGAAGGTTCGATGCCAAATGGTAATCGCACAATGTAATGTCCATCCTTGGCTTTAGTGGTGGTTTGAGAGAAGAAATTTTCACATTGTCGTTCCATTGTGGTCATATTGTTACTGGACCCAGTTTTTTCTTCAATGTGCCAGAATGTTTCAATCTGCTCTTCGAGGGCTTTGTAATGTACTCCAACGCCACAAGATGCAATGCTTTCGGTGGTTTGATTAGTACGCCCAGCAACTATCCAACCGAAGGTGGTATTTTGTAGTATTGGCAAATCATTGCCCAATTTTATTTGACCAACAGCAACGAAAAATATAATTCTGCTCCAATCAACAGATCTATTTTAGCAGGTTTATTAAAGTTTGGATCGGCCAATACGATGTTGTTGGGTAAACGGCCAAGAGCTGATGTCAATGATTTGCGTTGGTTGTGGAGATATGATATCCTGGAGCATATAAGCCTCTAGGCGTGTTGTGAAACTATTGATGCGAGACTGCAATGATATATTGACTCGTTTCCGAGATACTTGTCGTTTTTCTGCGATTCCTTCAATGGACATGTGATCGGAGTATTCCGCTAATTGTAATTTTCTAACTAGTCTATCTGTGATTAGATTCAGCTGAGATCCCGAATCTAGTATAGCTCTGCATTGAACTTTGTTACCTTCACGATAACTGATGTTGATGAGAACTGTGCTTAACAATGTGTAGGATTTTTGTCTCATCCAGGTGCCTGCTGATAACGATGCTGCTGGATGCATAATTTTGCATGCTCGAAGCGTTTTGAGATTGCAAGATCCAGAAACTTAGTGCACTAAAAGAGTCTATGATTGCCTTTACAGAGACTACAATTAGTTTCTGTTGAAATTGTTGAAGTTGAAGTTCTGGTATATGAAGACTTTCGCTGATGATCTGCAAATCGATTTTTGTGTCCAAGCGCTTCTAATGACTGGAAGCGCATTTCCAGAAAGTCCAAGAACTGCTTCATCGGTTGCAGCTTTCTGGGTTGTTCTATGGATTGTTCATAGAGTGTGTGTGTAACTCTATCAAGTTTCTTCAACATGACATGGATGATGATCGGGTCCCAATTCTCAACGTTTACTCCAAGATTCTGCAATCCAAAAAGACATTCTTGTGTCGTGTCATGCAGATTTTTTATTGATACCGCACTCTCAGCTGTTGTAAGCGGTTGTGATAAAAGCTTATCCAAAAATGCAGTTGTCAAGAGCCTCGTATTCTCAAAACGATCCTTGACTAATTTCCAAGCCGCGGAGTAATTGGCATCAGATGTGGTGAGATGACGAATTAACCTTTCCGCCTCCCCTGTAAGGCTTGTCTTCAGGTACCACATATTTTGGCAATTCGCAATCCGTTGTTTATCCACCAATTTGTGAAATAAGTCTTGGAATTGTCTCCATTGTAGGTAGTTACCGTCGAAAGTAGGCAGCACTATCTTCGGCAATTTCATTAATGGAGAAATATCACTCAATGCGGATTGCTCCTCGTGTCTCACTTGCGGATTTGAATGTTGACTGTTATTGTTTAATCCTTGATGAAGTTCAATGATTTTGCTCTGAACTTGTTCTTCAACAGCGAAAAACTCTTCAGAATCGTAATTCGGTTCGTCTGATTCATGCCAAAGCTTTTCATGGAGTTGTTGAGCTGTCTGTAGATGTCGCTCAAACGTTTCAATTTTTAGTCTCCAAAATTGTGGCAGGCTGATTTAATGGTGGCAATGTCGAGAGCATCTTAATCAACTAAAGCAGGATAGCACGTTGTTTCCTTAAGGTTGGTCCTGTTGTAGACCTCGTTTCAACTGCTGCCACTGTGTGTATGACAGGTGGATTAAAACCCAACTCCTCAGGAATATCGACAGCGCTTGCCTTTGCTTCGTCTGTATCTTCGTGTTCGGAAGAAGTAGTAGCTGGTAATTCTTTGCTGGTATCGCCTTTGATGCGGATGCTGGATATTCTTGCTTCAATATCCCGCATCATCTGTTCGTAGCTTACCTTTACTGCATCATAGTAGGATTTGACGAAGTAAGCATGGTGTAATTGCGTGCCATGATGAATGCGGATGTTGTTGTCATTGACTTCGAAGCGATCCCATTGTTGCTCCAATGTTGACCGCTTCAACTCTAAATATGCTAGAGTTTTCCTCTCTGACGAATCCTTCGTGTAGTTCGTGAAGAGGCGTTTGATTTCCGCTCCGATCTTTCCCTGCTCTCCAGATAACTCGTCTAATGATTGCATGATGAATCGCTCGATGTTCTGCTACTCTGGATCAGGATGTGATGACAACTTGATGTAAGTATCTCGCCGGGGCCTCCAAAAATGTTCAAAACTCTTTTGTTTTGAATTTGCGTTGAAAATAATTATATTTTTAAGGGCACATAAACCGTTAAAATATATATATTATTTGACGCTACTCTAAGGGCACATAAACCGTTAAAATTGTATTTGGGGTTGATACTACTAGATCAAGAGAGAAGAAAAGAATGATGTCTTTTTACTCGTCAACTGTTCGTAATGAACTGACTTTATTTCTTATGTTTCACTTAATTTATACACTTTTCTTATCACTAGTTGGTTTATGACTACGTATTTACAATGTACACTTACATGCTAATGATTTTACATGCTAATGACTTTACATGCTAGTGACATGAGTCATGCCAATCTGTAAGAAGTTTGCTCTGATTGCCTTATCTTACAGAATGTATGCTCTACAAAATGCTATCTTATATTTATGATTCCCGTTACAGTATATTTGACAAATAGAGAACTTAATTTGTGTTTATACTGATGGGTCAATAGATTGAATGGTTCTGAGTCATGACGCAGAAACACAACAAATATTCCTAAGCTCCTTTTGTTGTTTGTGCCCTTAACGTGTTCTGAGGACTTGAGCGCCTACTGAATTGCTCGTTATGGCAGTTGGGAATGATTTTATGAATGATTTCAAGTTGTAAAATAATTTAAAATTAGGTTTTGAGCGTTCTGAGGTCTTGACTAGAGCGCCGTCAAAATTACTCGGGAATTAGAATCTCGGCTAGGTGTTTTGATGATGATTTCAAAGTGATATAATTTGAAACAGGTATTGAGAATTCTGTGGAGTTGAGCGCAGACAGAATTGCTCGATGCGAGAATTGGAATGAGAAATTTCAAATTGTTATAAATTTGAAATTGGTTTTATAGAGTTCTGTGGACTTGAGTGCCGACAGAGTTGTTTGATGCGAGAATTTTCACATTAAGACATAATTTGAAAGGAGGTTTAAGAGGGTGGGGGTGTCAAATGAACGGTACTATCCGCATCAAAAATTCACGACCGACTTTAATTCTCGCCCATCCGCAGCAGCTGACATTGTTACACTGTATTTTTCTTTGTTTATTCTGGGATTGTTCTCGCACATTTTATTACCGACCGGCCCTTTCTGTAACACTTACGTTCGTATAGAATTCTGTTATGTGTTTTTTGTGCCCATGACCTGAGTGCTTACAGATCAGTCCAATCCAGGCCCAGGACGTGAAGCCAGAAGGGAGGAGTAATCGAGGGTCTACCGAGGGAGCGACGGCAACTGAAGTCGAGCGTTACACAGAAGCCACCAGTTTATTTGGATTCGTAGTTTCTTTTATATTTATCAGTTTCAGTTCAATTTATCCATGAATAGTACACATCAATTTAATATTTTCAATGCATTCATGTAATACCGTTTTCTGAAGTGTCCCAGCTCCTGTTGTTGCGGGAAATGAGATTCTCTACGTCCTACGAGCCTATAGGGGCTGTCAAGCCAGAAGTAGAACCTGAGGGGGAGGAGGAGATGTTTCTAAGTGAGAAGTTGCGCGAACGACTGGCTATTTTGAGCCCCATCCTCCGACATCGCTGTTCATTCCAAACACCCAATGCCAGCCAAAGGAGAAACATCGAGAAGCCGCATATTGTAAGCATTTATTCACCGCTGAAAAAGCAGTCGGTCCGAATTCTCCACCGATCAGACACCGTAGGTGAATTCCGGTTGCTGGGGTGGAGTATGGAGCATTTCAAGACGGAGAGGATCAATACAACAATCCAGCGTGTCCACGAAAGGATATATTCCGCATCTATTACGCTGAAACCGCGGATTTTGAACATTTTGCTGCGCAACTAAATTCAGGTGGCGGGCTTTTCCTTCAAAGATCGGCCGAAGGTAGCCAATCAAGTTCGAAAGAACCAGTCGGTTATTTCCCGCGCTATTGTTTTTGGAACGATTTCGTAGCGAACTAGGGCAGTTTAACCATAAAAACGGAGACACTTACAGACGACCTACCGAGCCAACCTTAGGGATCTGTCAACGTCTTAGACGTGACAATTCTTTATTTCTCGCAGAAATTAGGAACGCTTGAAACGGGCTACGAAGCATGCTGAGGCGTTGCCCTACGGCGCAAACATAAGGAGCGAACTCCGTTTCAGGAGGAGAGTCGTTGTGCTGGAACGGGAAGAACTGAAGAAGTTGAAACAACGGGATTGAAATACGAGGAAGTCAAAACGTCGGTTGAAGGAAGTCAAAACGATGAAGTCAAAACGAAGGAAGTCCAGAGTTTGGAAGATCGGCCAAAGAATTGGGCAAATTGATTGGCACACTAAGGAAAACGGCGGCGTTGGAGTGCGCGGAACGGAGTTTAGCTAAGTACCCTAGTTTATGTCCTCTTCTCTTTTAGGTCGAACTGTTGCAAAAGCGGAAGATTCCACGTCGTAGAGAATCTCTAAGTGGAGACCCTTTAGATTAGGCTCATTCCTGGAATTCATGTGAAGTTTGATTAAATAATTTTTTTTTTGTAATATAGTTCGGTGACTTCGACGGCTAATTAGTATACTTTTGTAACGTGCTCTTGGTGTTTTCTTTTTATTCTTCGTGTGAGGTTTCCTAATCGTCCTCTTGTAAACAATTAGGTGGCGCCCAAAATATTAAAGGTAAGAAGTAATCCTCGAACTCCTCCTGTTTTCGGCTGAGTAGAGCCTGGGCGACGAGAGGTCAAGTTATTCCATAAGCATAGTGGCTGAACACTTCGGACTTCCAAGCAGAGTGGCGCAGGTTCAATTCTCGAATGATGTATATTTTTTCCTCACACTCGCCACAGCCTTGCTACTCATTTATTGGGGTAACAATTCTATTAAATGACTTTCCGGTTTTCACTTTGAGTACCATCCCGTTTCTCTTTCATGAAAGTAGATCTTCGTAAGTATTCCCGTTCCCCACTTCGGCTTGCCATGAGGACGGCTGTAGCGGAACCCGTATCTCGGCTAAGACGGGGGCCCGTTAGTCGTGGACAATTTTTTTCTTTTTTAGGTTCTTTTGTTTCCTTTTTTAACTGCTTTTTCCACGCCTAGCCCACTATCTTTGCGCCAGCACTATAACACCGATGCAGGCGAGGAATAAAAAAAAAAGAAATAGAGTCCCGTGAGGGGCTCCTAGCCACAGCTCGAGATAGGAGATTCTCGTGTATATCGTATACCTTATATACCTGGCACACTAGTAAGTGTATTAATGGGCCGACTGAAAAGTTGCGATTTTGGTGGAATAAAATAAACGGTCCACTCTGGGCGGCGGTCAAGTTTTAACTAGTTATTTATTGACCAGTAATATTGATTACACTTAAATTCCCTTAGTGCAATTTACAAAAGTATTGCCCTAGTTGCAATCAGGGTTCGTCCAAACAGAATGTTCCGAATTCAAAAAAAAATAATAATACATTACATGATATCACTACATCCCGTACCTGGGTTTTATACTTTCAGCTGATGGTTTCTACTTATTTTGCTTTGTTCTGCGTCTTTCGGTGTCTTGTGGTCTTCTTGAAGGTCCTTTGTTGTTTCTTCTCCGTTGTGTTCCTTTTTTCTGTGTTCGCAGTTATTACCCTTATAGTTTTTTCTTTCTTACTTTAGTCACAGATACCAACGGCACATAAAAGAGTCACTTCGATTTTCGACTCCTCGACTGGGGGAAAGAGCTGCTACTTAGACGCGGGTGGTCTTCCTAATGGTTTGCGATAGACTGGGGTGGAGTTCAGGTTCTCGCTTATGCAGGCCGGCTACATGCTCTTTTTTTTGTCTGAAGTTGACAGCGTACGAAAAGAATTTCCTTATACCCGTTTCCGTGGTGAAATGCATACGATTAGGGGTTTGAGCCTAGGGCGGCTTGTTACATAAATTTCGGTCTTAGACTTAGATTACGATTGCTCGACTAAATTTCAAATATACGTGCATTATCGGCTTTATCAAAAACTGATATATCAATTAACTGAAATCATTGTATCTTTAAAAATAACGAATCCATCACAACGCTGATGTACACGGTTCATTTGTTTAATATGCAAACAAAGTAATTGATTATTAAAATTATCACAATAGTTATAGATTTGAAAAGAAAATGGAGCAACTTGAGGGATTATTACAGAAAATACTTCCAATACTTGAAGGAAATGAGTGCATGCGGAAAAAAACCAAAAAAATATATCTACGGCGATAGCCTAACATTTCTACATAAAATATTCGATACTGTCAGGTAATAAAATTTTGATTTAAAATTAATTAATTTTATTCAAATTGATTTATTTACTCTCCTAAATAGCGATGAGAGTTGTGATGATATGAACTACTATGACAACAGTTTAGTAGGCGATTTAGTCATCGATAAATTCGATGATAATGGCAATGAAAGTAACAACGAAAGCATTGAATTACCGGCGCCAAAAGCACCAAAGCAGCGCAGACATACCCCAAATAGTAAACTTTCCTTAAAAAGGGAAATATTAGAAATAATAAGAAACAGACAGCCATCACAAACGAGACCAGACGATCCTGATGCTATGTTTTTAATGTCTTTTTTACCTGATATTAGAGACATGAATGCGTTACAGAAGTTCGATTTTAAAGCAGGAGTAATCGATCTTATGCGAAAAATTAAATTTACTAACGAATATAGCTCTATGCCACCATCGAGCAGTTCGCAAACTGCATCAACATCTCCTAAACCCGCACTTAATATACAGTATGCAACAACATTGTCTTCGAATTTTCCAAGTAATGACAACAAAAGAGATTTTTATCATTAAGCCATTATCACGTTGTTCAAATATCTAATAAAAAATAATTTAAGTGTAATGATTATACATTTTGTTTTTATATAAATACATAGATTGAATCGTATTTCTAGTACGTGGAGTGGGTAAACAAAGGCACACAAGTCGTAGGCGCATTATGTTTGATATGTAAGTAAATAATATTAAATGGCATTATCAATAAAACATTTAAAGTCTACTCGAGAAAGAATTGTAAGCAATCCTAGTAGCGAAGGGATTCATTACCAAAGCGATCTTAGTAAGCTTTTGACTAAATCAAACAACTGTATTTGTTAATTGGATAAGATCCTATCTGCCATGTCGTACCCAACAGGTACAATTACGCGATTCGTCTGCTGTGATTTCTGATACTTCTGGAGTGCCACAAGCTATGTGGTGACTACCTATGGCAACTTTTATTTATTTTGTATAGGTATATTAATGACGTAGCTTCGGTTATATCTGACTCGATGGCTCTAAAATTTGTATATCTATTCTTATCATCAGGGAACGGATTTTGTGAACTTTGCCTTTTTTATCATTTTTGGATCAAATTGCTTTTTTGACAAAAAAAGCAGAATAGATATTCTGCCTTTTTGTCATTTTTTGTCTATTTTGTCCATTTTATCCACACCTTTGCCCATTATATTAATTTTGCTGCTTCTGAAACAAATTGAAGCGACATTGAAAAAGGCAATAGGGCCAATTGTAGAGGAAGTAAACGAAAAATTTGCCGCTATTTTTACTGCCAACGAAGATCTCCAAATTAAAGAAATTTTATATCTTTCTTTCTTCTTAAATGGTGTTGACTAAGCTTCCAAAAAATGTGGAAGTAAACTAAGTGGCGTCGTTTGCTCGATTCCCGCTGATGTGAAACGATGATTCATTTCATTCAAGGCTCTACTTAGAGATAATAGCAGGCAATTATTATCCGAGCACTTTGCAATGTAAATGGTTACATGGTTGTGATTTATTATTTATTAAATTGCGTACATTTTGGAATAAATCCTTTTTTGGCCTTTCTTGATTTTTTTTTGTTTTTTTTGCCTTTTTCAAGTTCTGGTTTACCTTTTTTTCTAATTTTTTTCGGTCCATAAAATCCGTTCCCTGCTTAGCATTAATAACAAAGTTTTATTGCAAAAGTGTTTGCAGCTCTCCTTTGACTGGTCCAGGTTAATTTTTATGCCTTTTAAGATCGGCAAAAGCACGACAATTTTCTTTTCAAGAAAAAGGCACCCTATAATTGAGTGGATATTCACTACAGAGAAGTATATTAGGATATATTATACCGGATCCGAATCTTAAGTAATTCATAATGAAATATTTAGTTTCAACTATAATGTGGACTATATTATCAATAGAGACATCTTCACCTTGGGTTTTGTAATAAGATGGTGTAAAGACTTTGATGACCTCTATATTGTAAAGATTTTGTATTGTGCGTAAGTTCACTTGATCCTTGAGTAAGTATATACACCTAAACAGGATCTTTGCTGGCCTGACCTTCTAAGTCTTCCTTCATACAAACAAACTTTGGGCAGCATAAACAGATTTTATTTTAATCGCGGCTTGAATTAATTTCAATCAAACTTCGGACCAGATAAGATTGACCGTGTAAATTTTTGCTCGTTTAATTCAATCTTATTTTTATGTTGTGTTATGTACACTTATTTGTTAATTTATTTGTTGTTTGATTTATTATTTTGCCTAATTTGTCAAATCTAAATTAATGTTTTTTTTATAAATAAATGGACGGAATGTTAAAGTAGTATGAAGGATTTATGGGTACGTTATTAGTCAAATTAAACTGATTGAAAAATATGCCATTATAATAATAGGACATTTATCTTTGAATGACTTCTGAAACAAGCTTTATATGTGTACAGGTAATTGTTGTTCTTATTTATTAGTAACTAGCCGCGTCCCGCGGCTACGCTAACGTTTGTATGGTGCTGTACTATCGAAACTGCAAAGCCAGCGGATTTCAATCTTGCTTCACGTTTGTTTCTCCCGTTGCTCCCGTTACTCTCGTTTATCCCGTTTCTTCCGTTACTCCCGTTGCTTCCGTTGCTCCCTTTGTTCCCGTTGCTTCCGCTTCCTCCGTTGCTTCCGCTTCCTCCGTTGCTTCCGCTTCCTCCGTTGCTCCGTTTGCTCCCGTTGCTTCCGTTCCTTCGTTGTTCCCGTTGCTTCGTTGCTCCCGTTGGTTCATTGCTCCCGTTTCACCCGTTGCTTCCGTTGTTCCTGTTACTCCCGTTGCTTCCGTTATTTCTGTTGCTCCCGTTGCTCCATTTACTTCCGTTGCTTCGTTGCTCCCGTTGCTTCGTTGCTCCCGCTGCTTCCGTTTCTCCCATTGCTTTCGTTGCTCCTGTTACTCCCATTGCTCCGTTGCTTCTGTTGCTCCGGTTTTCTCCCGTTGCTCCCATTTCTCGCGTTTCACGCGTTTATTCCGTTTCTCCCGTCACTTCGTTGCTCCCGTTGCTCCGTTGCTCCGTTGCTTCCGTTTCTCTACCGTTACTCGCATTGCTCCGTTGCTCCCTGTGCTCCCGTTGTTCGATTTTGTCAGACGTGTACACCGAAAACATACGAACTGTCGCTAAACTATATGAAACACACTCATTTGTTTGTGTCGCTCACCACCTATTGTATGTAGAATAGTTTTACCAATGCAAAAAGCTTCGCGGGCGTGCGCTCAACATATCGACAAAGTTTCATCGCAATCGGATGAATGGTATAGGAAAGCATATGGGACAAACAAACAAACAATTAGAGCACCAGGGTACTAAAATCGCGAAAAAATTGGAAAAATGTAAAAAACACAATTGTTTTTGATTCGATCGATACCAAACTGCACAGGAACCATCCCGGGACTATTCTATATGTTCTCTGTAAATTTGATCAAGATCGGTTGAGCGGCTTAGGAGTCTATAGGGAACATACATACATAGAAACATACATACATACATACATGCATACGTACATACATACATCCTCTTTTATATATGGATATAGATAGATTGTTTCAATTAATTAAAACACGTCCGGACAGTTTCGATTAGAAACAGAATTGAATTTTTTTTTTATACAGTTGACATGTCATTATCCAATTCATTTATTTATTTATTTCAACAACCTCACTAAATTAATATTATGTATATAATCCAAAGTCCCTTACAAATTGATTCAAGTTTATATGATTTATCGATTTGGTCATAATGTCGGCAATCATTTCATCAAAATGTCGTGTTTTTTATATACTTCTGATTAACTTCTGTTTCTTCTCTCTCATTGTTTAACTTGGTAATAATTTTAATTTACTTGTTTTTAATACGCTCGTGTATCTCTTCGTTATCTTCCTCACCATGGTGTACCGCGAATGGCGTTTTCTGTGTAGTCGAATGTATTGTAGAATTATAATTTTTTAGAATTGTGATTATAGGGTCTAGAGTTTTACACTCTTTTTCTCTGTTATTTCCCAAATTCTGCGTTTTTCATTTAACGTATTGTGAAATCTTTCGATATCCGAGTTTCCTGTATGGTGGTTCGGAGTCGTGAAATGTGCCTCGATTTCTTCCTTTAACAAATAGTTCTTTACTATTTCTGTTTTAAATGCTGGTTCATTATCCAGTATAAGCTTCTTTGGTTTTCCCATGATTGATATCATCGTCATGAGTCCATCTATTACGTCCTTTTGGGTTCTTGAAGCTAACTTTGTTATAGAAGCCATTTTGCTAAACTTATTGCCGTTATATAAAAATTATTTTTATTTCTAAACCAGATATCGGCGTGGACTACTTCTCTGGATTTCTCAGGTGTCTCTGTTAGTTTAAACGGTGTTTTCATTGGTTTTCTATCGTATTTCGCCAGTATAACGGGGCCCCGTATCGCTCGCCGGGTAGCGGTGCCCATGAGACCGATAAAAAAAAAACTACGAGAAAAATGCCATGGCACTCACCCTTTTTTTTGTTTTCCGTGATTTCCGCGTTCGGCTGAGGTGGCTCCTGGGGTGGCTGGAGATGGCGGCACTTTTTCGAAATTTACACGCACTTGCAAGTAACTTTACGGTTGTGTGGGGGGTTTGTACCGGCTACGTCGAACTCGTTCAGCGTCTACTGGATGACTGGGGCGAGAGATCGTCTTCGTTCTCGCAGGTTGATTTTTCCACCGCCGTAGTCATTTCTGGCGCTAGAGTTGTGTCGTTGTTACCGATATTCGCACTGCACGATCGGTGCGGCGGTGCTGCCAGGACGACTCGTCACATACTTACATGCAAGTATCGTTTTTGTCCTTTCACTTTTTCGGCGTTTCTTCGCCTTGCACAAATGTTGTGGCATTTCTCAAACGAGAAATATGTACATTTTCCTAATCTGCTCAATATGTCGTCCATATTGGGGATGGGATATTTATCCGTAACTGTATTTTCGTTTAGTTTGCGGCAATCTATTACAATTCTTCAATTCTTCCCCCCGTCTTTGGAATCTTTCTTAGGTACAACGCATAGTGGTGCGTTGTATGGAGAATTTGATTGTTTTATTATGCCCTGTTCCAACATTGTGAAAATCTGCTTTTGTACCTCGCTCTCGTGGAACTGAGCGTACTTGTAGGGTCTTATGTAAATTGGATTCTCATTAATTGTGCTCACTTCATGTTTTACGACGTGGGTAAAGCTCAGGTGCTGTGATTTGCTCCATGTAAAGTTCATCCTCTTCTTCTTCGTTCATCGACAAATATATCTTCGTTTCTTTATTCCCTAACTTCACCTTTCATCTGTTAAAATTTATAATTGCATTTAATAGTGCCAATATGTCCGTCCCCACAATACCGTCGTAAAATTAGTGAACATCTTTCATAATAAAGAATGTTACCTCTTTGTCCGTTCCTAATTTCTTAAATATGTCTGTCGTCGTGTATTTATTTATTAGTACCGTACCGTTAATAGTTGATAGTTTTAAAGGGTTTTTCAATACTTTTTGTTTCCTAGGATCGCATATCTTTTTATTTACCAGGCTTGCTGTTGCGCCGGAGTCGGTCAAGAATCGCAAGTAAGAATTTCGTACTTTTACCTTTACATAAGGTTAGTTTCGTCCGAGGCTGGTGGCTGAAAATGTTCGCCATCAGTCTGGTTGTGTAATGACATACCGGATTGTGCATTGAAACGTCGTCTGAAGGTTGCTGTATTCCCTGCTCGTTATTAATGTCAGTATTCTCGTTAAAATCTTCCAAACGCGGTCTCGCTGTGGCCCTAATGGGACCAATAGCAAGGTTTCCTCGCTTTCCTCGATCCATGCCTCTAATGCGGCTGCTAAATCGGGCTTTCCGTCGTATAATTGTACTTGACGTGCGATTTTATACACGTCTTCGAAGGAAAATTGGATTGCGATTTGTTGTTCTGCCATCGCTGAGTAACTTTTATAAATTAACTTTTACCTTTGTGCCTTGGAAGTTCACCTTGTGGCGGTGAGTCTCCCTCTGCTTACCTCGTTACTGTTTGCTTCTTGTGTCGGGTGGATTCACCCCGGTCGTCGTTAAGTACTGCGAGCACTTCACCAATTAACAGAACTTAGTGTTACTTCTCTGCACAAACTATCACTCTAACACTTTTATTGATTTTTAGCAACTTCAGAGCGTTGCAACAACTTGTGGCGTTGTATAAAAATTGTTCACTTAAACGCGTGATTTTAAACTTGGAAAATAAATTCCTTTAATAGGCTGCGCCAGTTATGTAATTTAAAGAACTGTTAGACCCGACCGAGAGTGAAGGGTGTTCGAATAAATGTTTTGCAATCGTATTTAATTTTTATTTCAAGTGTAAAAGTTCGAGTATAAAAGTAGACTGCCTTAAGATTATGCTTATCGTTCTAAAGAAACCTCGGTTTCCGTTGCAAACGGGAAACCGTTACTTTAAGATGATTTACTGAATTATCCACGAATGCATTCGAACCTTTTATCTTTGTTTATCTACGAATGCATTCGGGCAGTTGGTTGATGCAGCAAAATAATTAGTTTGCCATATGGGCTCATACTGCTAGTCCTGTAGCCTTATGGGCTTCTTTAGTCATGTGACTGTGATTTGGTGGCCAAATGGGCTTATATGTAACTCATGTGACAATAAATACGACGAGCTTGCTTTGTGGTCTTTATTGCTTGGCTGGCTGTATTCGACTGCCAAGTGGTTTACATGACAGTATGTATTATTCCATAAGTGGACATAAGCGATGCGAACTCACGGGTATTTCATATACATGGAATACTTCATTCTTTAAGTAATTAATAATTGGATGGGTTTTAGCAGCACGTATTTGGTGAATTGATCCAATACAATAAATGGGGACGTATTTCCAGATTTCGAGCGAGGATATGGACCCATAGGATCAACATAAATTCTTTGAACGCTCGACTTGGGGTTAAGCCTTCATTGGTGGTCTTAAGACTGTATTTTGAGCTTTTGATTGCTTGCAAATATCACATTTTCAATAGCAACCGATCCCCCAGCCCCATTTTTGGGCGGAAATTTGAAGCTTGGCCAGTCATTATTACTATCACTACTTATATCTAAATTTACGTTATTTTTATTTTTATTCACAGCAGTTTTGGTATTAATGTTCTTATGAGATAGACTAAAATTAAAAGGAGTACCTGTGTCCACGCTGGTTTGCTTGAGAACAAGATTGCTACGTAACGGTGCCTTTCCGGCGTCGTTGCTCACTACAACCGGTTGGTCGTCTAACGAGATGTCATCCTCATCCATAAGCTCCGCCAGGGGTGCATATGAATTTTCAGATGTGGAAAACTGGTGCGACTCCTCAGCTCCCTTGCTTGGGACTGCCTTTACTTTTACTTTTTTCCTCTTAGCTGAGAAATTTGGAGTTTTTTGCTGCTTGAGCAGAGCATTCTGTTTATCATATTTGTCTCTCAGTAGGGCCATTCCGATGCGATGGCCTTTAGGCTGCACGAGAGCTCAGCGTGTTGACGCTCCAGTCTATTCATTATTTCTGCTTGATTGCATGAGTACGATAATTGCGAGTTATCACATGGAAGACCCAATGGGGGCTCACAGGAACTTTGTATATCCAGGGACTGATTCACTAGTAGCATTATGGGTTGATTTAGCTGTTGTAGTGCCTCCACATTTTCCGGGGTGACTTGCAAATGGTCACCCAAGGGTTGAATTAGCTGAGATGGGGATATTTCTGCGATGCCCTCAGGGCTGCTAGCTCCAAACTGCGCGTCTATGTCGCGCTTCTGTTGCTCCGTTAGGAGGTTAGAAACACTACACGATGGTTCCATTATAGTGTCAGGAACGAAATTAAAATTAACTTGATTAGCATAATCCATGGTTAGGAGATAATCATTTACCCGAGGTGGATCTTTTGAGGGGGGTTGATCCGCCCAATAGGCACCCGCATTATCCTCAGCAATTCCTGTTTGAGGTTCAATCTCGCCGAAACTTTTCCAACGTTTTGCCTTACGTGATATGCCCACGAGGTGTGGAAATCTCTTGCGCACACTCCACGCGACGAACTTATTGTCTTTAACTTGCCAAGAAATACTGGATTCATCAGATGTTATCCGATTTTAAAAGTTTAATTAATAGATCCAGCTCACAAAACTAGTCCAACTTGCAAAAATACATAATTCAAAATTCACTGATTATACAGCCAAAATGGCGACGGCGTCACTTGCCACAATATTAGAGCTTTTTTTTTCACCTTATGCGCACTTGATGCGAACACGTCTGGTCTCTAACAACGCTCAGTGCGAACCTTACTTGACATTCAGTGTTCGTCATTGTGAGTCTTGTAAGTTAGACTAGTTTTGGTGGAATTCCAAAATCAAGCATGATTTGGTATCGATTTGGTGTCGATACTGTCGTATGCTTGTTTAAAATCTACAATGATTTCGTGCACATTTGTGTTACATTCCCAGCATTTCTCAATCACCTGTTTCACCGAGTATATATATCTGGTCTGTTGTTGATCGTCCGGTTCTGAATCGACCTTGGTATTCGCCCATTGTTTCGTTAGTACACCGAAAAAAAAGATTACATTGTTTTAACGAATGTTGGCTGTGAATTGTTTGAAAGATTTCTATGATTTTTGGTCATAACCATACATTGTATAAATAAGCAAGACCAGTGTCTATCATTTATAAAATCTAATACTTTTGAAATTATGGAAAGATCTACACATCTTCATGGGAAAAAAATAAAAAAGTCATTTAAATACATCCCAAAATTCATTGAAAATTAACTACAATTTGCATAAACTAATTTTGAAAACTGTTGATACTGTTGAGTAAAGCTATTTTTTTTATCCAAAATATAACTCTGAAAATGTTCATCAAAATGTACCACGTTTAACATTACAGTAACGAAGTAAATTTCACCTTTCGAATTAAATAAAATAAATTTTATGCTATAAAAACTCAGTTCATTTTTGTTATCAATAAAAGCTACAACATTGTTAATTCGAAATTTCGTACCATATATTTCAATTTTCTGAAGACTCCAAACATCTTCAAGAGTAATGTAATTTTTATTTTCTAATTTTACGAAGACTTCTTCTTTAGTAAAATCAATCTTATCTACAGCTTCAAAAACTTTGAATAATGTGTTGTCAAATTTACGGTAATATTGCAAAGCATGTTGATAATTCAACTTAGTTCCTAAACTTATTAAATAGCATATTTTTTTTCCGAGATCCAGTTATCAGCTATAATTGTACATAAGTCATTCCGATCTGAATGAATTGGTAAGTTCCTCTTCAAAAAATTGTCCTTAGAAGAAAAAGTCCAGTCGGCAATACTGGATGTATTCGAAATTGTGTCCACTAAAGGTGTACAATATAATATAATAAATAATATATGTATATATAGGAGCGATATAATTATATTTTAATATTAAGTGCTCACATTCAATTGGCGCCATTCAAAAATACGTAACCTGAATTTAATCCGTAGTCCATGCTTTTCCTTTGCGAATTAGAACATTTATGTCCTCTACGGTCATGCACTTTAAGCACTTGTTGTGGTCGGAGGCCTTGGAGTGGTTATTTCGACTTAAAAAAGTCAAAATAACCGAAGGGAAGGTTGGGATCGGGAAACAGGGGTCCAATTCCGCCTACGTCCGAATTGGTGGCTGAAATACGAACTGGAGCGACGTGCTTGCTGACTTCCGGGCTAGCTGCGGCTGTGGGGGGGTACGTTGTTCGTATTCCAGACCATAAAACCCATGGCCTGTACAACAAAAATTTCACGCCGACTTACCCGGGTGATAAAATTGGGATAAGATTCCCAATCGGTCATGAGAGACCGAGAAAACTCCCTTCAACTCGACTGGCGCTGCTGTTGTGCTGTTACCGTCGCATTCGTTCCCGTTCAAGCTGAAAGGAAGAGAAGAATAAAAATTAAATATAAATCAAGTAATGTAGAAATGCAGAGAGAAATCACTGATAACTTACCTGTTGATCCAGGGCATTCCTTATGAAGCAGCTTCATCTTTTCGACATCTAAAAGGAAACAACACCAAAAAGGAATTAGTAAAGCATTATTTGGTAAACCATAACTTCGGTAAAACGGAAGAGGAGCTGGAAGATGGTTATAAAAACGTAGGATTAGGGATTATTAGCAGTAGGATTATTTAGGATTTAGGATTAAGTGAATTGATATGATATTTAGGAATTATTAGGTTTAGTTAGGATAGTTTAATTTAGGATAGGAGTAGGATAGATTAATGGGAGAAGTCACGAATACAAAACAAAACAAAACAACACAGCACAACACAACACAACACGCAACGTATTGCAGCCGAGTCAGGGACAAACCTCGAACATTACACCCGAAGAGAAACACTACACGCGGCGTAACCAATCACAGCACTTATGACAGATCACCTCACCGTGGGCCAATCACATCACTAAGTGAAAACAGGGCGGACGTATACGGCGAGAATGACGAGTCGATAAGACGGGCCGCAAGGTGTGGGTCCATACTAAAAAGCCGGGTGGGGAAGATAAAGTGGACCCCGAATCAAACGAGAGTAAAAGCTTCGAAGGTCGAAGAAAGCTACGTACCTGAGCGGGAAGGCAAGAGGAATGACCTGGAGGATTCGTTCGTTAACCCAGGTAAACGGGGATTTACCGATTGGAAAAGTTGATCCGAGGTTTCGCGGGAAGTACGACACCCGAAAACGGTCTCTTTTGGTGATATACTAGCGAGAGTGCGGATGAGAAAGATAACATAGGAGTGAATTCGAGATTAAAATTAAAACTGAATTGAAGATAAGTTCAAACGGAAGATCACAAGTCGGTGATAAATAGGAAATCAACTTGGACCAAGCGTAGGAGGAAGAAATCACGAGAGCATCGTTACGAGATCATAAGAAGGAGTACGGAGTCGTATACGGTCGAAGTCTTCCGAGAGCAAGGCGGATTGAAGTGGAGAATTTGCGCAACGTTCGAGAGATAGCCGAGTTTTCGTCGTGGGACACCGCACCAGAGGCGCCCTAGATAAGAGTAGTTAGTACAGTTGGTAAATATAACAAGTAGAGCCAGAGGATAGGTATTTTCTTTAAGATTATTAAATTTCGTTGCTTTTCCGTACATTTCAATGTTATTATTTATCGGTGTTCGTGACGTATTACAGCTTCCCTTCCGTTTGCTTCGTATAATTTTGCGCGTAATTAAATCTTCCCCGAATTAGTGATTCGATCGGGGCGAGATTACGAACGGGCTTTAAAGAAAGGATCACTGGCGCCCACGACCCTTCTCTGGGTTGGCCGGACAAGGCCCGTTCACCCCCTTTAGTGCGAGGGGTTTTTAATTCGGTTTTCCACCGGGAAAAACGGTAACAGTGCGCCGTCTAGCCCACCCTACCTTAGTCATACTTGTCCTCAAAAGAATCTTATGCGTATGGCCCCTAAAGAGAGGAATGAGGGGGCGGAAGGTCTTCAAACGAGAAGATCCATCCTAATGGCCGTCTTAATTAGCCATTTATACTAAATAACTATATACCAAAAAAAACAAAACGAGAGAGAGAGAAAAAAAAAACAAACTAATAAAAAAAAATTACCTGTTATACCGCATATTTTGTTTTCTTGTTTAAATTTTTTTTATAATTTTTTTTTTTTTTTTACTATTTATTTTCTGTCCGCGTCAATTTCTGTCCTGGTCTGTCATATTTATTTTTTTATTTATTTTACTTTTAATTTATTTTCCATTTAATTTAGTTATAATTTACCTTATTTTTATTTTATAATTTAATTTATTTAATTTTATTCTATTTTCTCTATGTTTAACTTTTAATAATTTATTTATATTATTTGTTTATTTATTTTATAATTGGTGTTGCTTTCTTTTTATTCGTTTTGGTGTATATTTATTTGTTTACTTATTCATTTCATTTTTTTTAATATTGGGCCAAAACTTTTTGGAGCCACTGTGGAGTAATGCAACAACTCCGCACCACCAACACACACGCAACGATGATTTAAAAATAAAATTTCGTATTTCGACTATTGCTGAACCATCGTTTTGGGCACTTTTTCCACTTTAAAATAGGCCATAAATCGAGGAAAACTGAACGCGAGTTTTACGTGCGCGAATTCTTTTCTTTTCGGTTTCCCTCTTCTACATTTATTTTCTTGCGCGCCAAAATATCACTTTAACCTCTCGCAAAAAAAAAAAACTTCTTGTCACTTGCTCGCTTAACTTGTATTTTTTTTCTTAATCAAGACATACTTTTTTTTTCTAATTTTCGCCCCGCGCGCGCCGAAACTTAACTATTCATATTTTCCTTTAATTTTCATTTTTTTTTTCTGTCGCGCCAAAAAACCTCTCCTTTTCTTCGCGCCAAAAAACTTAACCTCCTCTCCCCAGCTGTCAGAAAAACTCCTCCAAAAAAACCCCAAACCACCCACTGAACTGACTTCTTGGTGTGGAATTGGTGTGGATCAAAGTAATGCCACTGCATTAATTGGTCCACACCAATTCTCACAGATGACACTACAACACAGACTGCTCGCCGTTGTCTACAACGCCGAACAGGCTGAAAAAGGCAGCTGTGAGCTCCGTTTGCGTCTCATGCTCACGACTGCAGTGACCGGGCACTCTCGGAGTATGTCACTCGCTCCAGTCACTGACGAAGGTCTTTGGAGTGGTACACTCCCACACGTTTGCCTCCGAGATCTTCTAGCTCATATCGCGAGTTGCCTAGCACACGACGAATCCTGCACTTCAAGAACTTCTTGGCAAGTTTGGCGTTATAATTTTGTGCTGCTGTGGACAGGGAAAAGTTTCTTCTGTACACTTCCTGTCCTTCTCTAAACTGAGTTTGAGCCGCCCGCATATTATAACGCCTACTGCTGTTCTCGTGTGCGACCTGAATATTCGCCTGTGCCAGTTGCCTCACGATAGGAGTACCTTCTCTGGGACCCAGTTGTAAGTCTACATCACCTAGCGCTTTCAAACGATGCAACAGAGCGTAGTCATCCCCATGCGACATCATGTGAGTCCCAAACAAAACCTGATAGGGCGAAAACTTAGTGGCTTGGTGAATTGAACTCCTAAGAGAAAATCCTATTTTGCTTAAGTTTTCGTCCCATCGAGTCTGGTCCTCCACGATGAACGCACGGAGTCCAGCTAAAACTGAACGGTTGACTCGCTCTGAAGCATTCGCTTGAGGCGAGTATTTCGGGGTGTATAGGTGTTTAACCCCATACTTAGAAAGCATAGAGTTAAATGTCGCCGACTTGAACTGAGACCCATTGTCGGAGAGAATTGTCTCAGGGGTACCAAACATATGGAAGACATCCCTCTCCAAAAACGTCGTGATCTCACCCGCCGTAATTCTTCTTAGGGGATGAAGGATGGGAAATTTTGACAGATGGTCAAGGACAACAAGGATAGCGATTTTCCCACTTTTGGTCCTAGGGTATGGTCCTAATACATCAATGTACAGATGTTGAAAGGGCTTCTGCGTTCTGAAGGCTTCTCCCATTGCAGCTCTAAGCGGACGATTCGGGGACTTCGTTTCTTTACAAGTCTGACACGAAAGAACGAAATCGCGGACTTGTGTAGACATACCGGGCCAATACAAGTATCGCCTAATGCGCTCTAGCGTTTTGGCGAACCCACCGTGAACCATGGTATCCGCTTCATGGGCCTGAGCGATCGCAGTAGGCGCCAAGCTCGATGGAATCCAAAGTTTCCAGGCACGATCTTCTGTGATTGGGTCACCGTTATAGGGCTCTGTACGCTTGTACACGTAGCCATCTCTAACGCATACATCAGGAAGCCGAGGGGCGTTTGCCTCCACAGTTGCCTTCAGATCCTCATATTCCGTATTCTGAAATTCTGAAGAGCTCAAGTCAACCATGGGTGCAACGTCGATCAGCGCATTTAATCCGTCTTCGTATACGCGAGAGAGGGCGTCGGGAACAATATTCAGGCTCCCACGACGATGTTCGATCACGAAGTCAAAGCCTTGCAACTTCAAACTCCAGCGAGCCAAACGTCCACTGAGATCCTTTTGAGACATCAGCCATTTGAGACTCGCATGGTCCGTTATAATCTTAAACGATGTCCCTTCCACGTACGCTCTGAATTTTTTCACGCTCAACACAGCGGCGTAGCATTCAAGCTCTGTAACACTGTAATTGCGTTGAGCGGAATTGAGCTTTTGGGACATAAATGCAATAGGAGATTCCGATCCATCATTGTTCTCTTGGAAAAGAACACTCCCCACTCCAGATTTGCTAGCATCGCATTGAATCACGAATGGTCTAGTGAAGTCTGGATTTACCAATACAGGGGCCGCAGTTAACATGGCCTTCACAGACTGAAACGCAGTTTCCGCCTCTGAAGTCCAAGTAAATTTGTCGGCCTTTTTCAGCGTGTCTGAGATCGGTGAGACCACGGCTGCAAAGTTGAAAATGAATCGTCGATACCATCCAGCCATACCAAGAAAGCGTCTAACCTGACGTGCGGATTTCGGCGAAGGGTAATCGACCATGGCCGAGACTTTTTTCGGGTCTGTCTTCAGGCCTCCATCTCCAACAATGTATCCGAGGTAATTCACTTCCCTCAGACAGAACTTACTTTTTCTCACATTGATTGTAAGTCCAGCCTTCCTTAGGCATTCGGCAACTTCCGCCAACAAAACCAAGTGAGAATTGAAATCCTCCGAGATCAACAATAGATCGTCCAAGTAAACAAATACTTGGTCCTTCAATTCGGGTAGGATAACACGATCCATCAAACGGCACATTCGTTGGGGTGCATTGCACAACCCAAATGGCATCCGGGTGAAATGATAGAGGGGTCGTCCGGGAATGGTAAACGCCGTCATTTCACGGGACTTAGCCTCGAGAGGAATCTGCCAAAAGGCGTCCTTCAGGTCAAGACTGGTTATGTAATTGGCTCGTGGTAATCGACTAAGGATTCCGTCGATATGTGGAAGTGGATATGCATCCTTTTTCGTCACATTATTTACCTTTCGAGAATCCAAACATAACCGGACTTTCCCTGGTTTCCTCACGAGTACTACCGGCGAACTCCACGCACTCAAACTAACCTCTATCACTCCCATTGCCAGCATACGATCGACCTCGCCATACATGAGGTTTTGAATCGCAGGCGATACTGGGTAATGTCTCTGTTTGATGGGGCGCGCTTCTCCTACGTCGATTTCGTGTTCGAGAACGTTAGTCCTTCCCAAACCGTGAAGTTCGAAAGAAGGGAACTTGGACTTAACGTTCTCTAAACGTTCAACATCTTTGTCCGTTAAAGAGTGCATCGCAGTAGCATCATGTTGCGAAGAGGTGGTTTGTGTGTTGACACAGCTGATGATGGATGGAGCAAGATGGAAGGCTCGCCAGAAGTCTACCCCAAGATATAAGTCCTGAGATAAACTCGGCACGATGTAAAGAGTAATAGGTTGTGTAACTCCACGAAATTTAATTTCGGTCGTCACACTTCCCACTACCCTCTGTGAAGCACCATCAGCTGTCTTCACCTCGTGGCAAATCGGCTTCCAATGCACTTGCGCTCGCTCAAGGCGTTCTAGTGCATTGGCTCCTAGGCAACTAATGCTCGCACCACTGTCTAAAAGACCTTTAACGCCTACATTGAAAAGGGAGACCATAGCATAGGGACGTACGTCAAAAGGTTCGGAGATAATAGTCGACATTACTGCCTTCTTTCTCTCACGAACTTTACGCCAAAATGCGCGTAAACGTAAAATCGCCTTTTTAGGAGTTGGATCAGGGGAAGGTTGAAATGGGGAACAAGATGAAATACTAACAAAAGGGGATTTAGAATCGTTAAAAATCCTGTCGCGTGCCTCCATGTACTCCTTCAGTCTTACATGGTAAGGCTTCCGAGGTAGAGGCGCTTTGCGAACAGGAGGTAAGGAATTTTGAAGAATTACGACTGAATGAGACTCAGTCGTGGCATTTGTCAAATCTGATGGTTTTGTCAGGTCCGGTGTATTCGACCTGACTGGTGATGCGTCATCATCACCACAAGTTGCGGAGATCGAAGAGTCTCCTACGTTTTGGGTGGCTGCTGTGGGTTGCTCCGAAAAGGACGAGAATTTGCCGAAGTGGTTCGTTCCGTTCCGGAGTTTTCCCGATTGCAACGAGCACAATGCGGTCGCAAAACGTCTTTTGTTCCGCAGCCATAGCAGAAAATACCCCTGGGAGCTTCTGCACATAGTCGGTAACTGTGACCTAATCGCTCACAGTTCCAACATTTTAGTGGAGCCCCAGATGTAATTGCCGCCATGGCTTCGGAATCATTGCGCTCATCACAAACCTCTGTATGAGGCTCCACGACCTCAGCAACTCGGGCGTGACTCGAGTAGCCGTAATTGGTGGACCGTCTAATATCTTCGACTCTTGAGACGATCTGTCGAAGATGGTCAAGCGACCAAATTTGTTGCAGGCAAATTTGTTGCTGCGTGCTTGGCAACAAATTTCCCCGCACCAGCTCCACGAACTCTCCGTCGTGCATCGGATTTGACAGCAAGGTTCGGAGCTCACACAAGTCCTGCTCGAACATCTGATAGGACTCTCTTGGGACTTGACGTCTGGCTAGCATTTGCCGTCTAATGTCCCAGTCACTTGCTCGCACACCCCATGTCTGCAAAAATGCAGGTTTAAGTACCGCCCAAGTTGGCATTGGGTTGGACCTGTGCCAGGTCCAGAACCAACTGTTTGGACGGCCGTCAAGGAGCATGTAAAAGCTGCGTGCGAGCAAGTCCATATCCGCGTTCAGCTCGCTGGTCGCAAGAGCTTCGGCGCGATAGATAAGTTCTTCCGCTCGCAACACTTTAGCGTCTCCGTTAAATTTTAGACGCCATGTCCGTATGGGACTTGTAGTGTTGCGGCGTCTATAATTCGGTCCGGTGCTCCTACGATCAGCGAACTGAGCGACCGGATAATGTGGTAGCTGAGCCCTCTCAGGTGCTCGAGCAGCACTTGTTGCTCTGGAGGTGTGATTCGTTGTACGAGAACGATCACTGTGCGACTCTTGGAATTGATGAGATCGCTCCTCCCTCAGCACAGTGCGAATCAGTTGAGTGATCTCATCAACTCCAAGATTCACACGTGCCTCTTGTGTCGTCCTCGGTTGTAGTGGCAGTTGTAGCTGTGGGGGTTGTAGTTGTGGTGGTTGTAGTTGTGGTGGTTGTGGCAGGTTTTCCGAAGGCAGTGGTAGTTGTAGGTGTGGTGGTTGTGGTAGTCGTGGTGGTGTCGGTAGGCCTTTACCCCTCCCTTGGTCGGTGACCACTGTTCCGTCCGGAGCGTAGAAGGCTTGACCGCCGCCCAGCTCGTGTGGAGGATCCAAATTTGACTCCCTAAGGAGAGAAACTCCATCTTTTGAAAGCTGTGGGACCGTTAACTGAGCCCTGCTTCTTGTCAACGGTCCAGGGGCGGCTATCGCTCCCTCCACTCCCCGGAAAGACCAGTAGTCCGACTTGCCCAGATGATTCCGGCAAGTGGGACAGCTCTGCTTAACTCCTACCCACTGCTCTATGCACCTCTCATGGAACCGGTGCCCACATTTAGTGACTGCCTCATCCTCCGATTCCAACCACTCCTGGCAGACAGTGCATAGAACATCTTCGCCCCTGTTTTCTGGCGTGCGTGACAATGGCATGGTTTAGAAAATAAAGGAACTAAAAACAGAAATCTAAGCGAAAATAAATCTAATAAATTACCTACAATACCTGAACTAAATATAAATAGAAAACTAAAACGAAGAATAATCAAACTTCAACATATATATAATAATAAATAAACGAGAAATTATATATGTTCTACAAAAATAATAATAAAAAAAAAAAATTCTAGTATCTACCTATATAATAAATAAATACCACGGGAGAAATAAAATCCCAAGAAAACAATATGGAAAAGTTCCAAAAAAAAACTACTACTATAATAAATTACAATACATGCATAACAAACCAAAAAAAAAAAAAAAAAAACCTAAAACTAAACCAACTAAATTTAAACTAACAAAATAACAACTAAATCTAAAAATTTAACTAAGAGAAATCTACTATAAGCTTATATAACAAAGAAATACTATGCAAAAAAAATATAATAATTTCAAAATTTTACTAATAATAAATATATATAATAAATAAGGAAATAGCTATCTAATCCTACAAAACCATGCGAAAAGAATAAATAACTAAGGTACCAAAAAAGAATATATAGCCTAACATGCAAAATAGAAAAACTATAAAATATAATTATCTACATATGTAAATACATTAACAAAAAAAAAATATCCCTAAACTAAGGATCTAAATAAAAAGGTAGCTAAAAATGAAGCCAATCAAACCAAAAAGAAAAAGATGATGTGCAAATCAAAACATCTAGGTGTAGTGAAGCAATGGAATTTGAAATCTAAGCAAATCAAATACACGCGATTTTTAAATCAAAATTTGATGGCAACAGAAAAATAAATATATATAAATATCGCAATCAAAAAAAATTATAACAAATAAACGAAAGCAAAAGAAAATCATGCAAATCTAAATAAACAAGCAAACAGAAAATTCGAATCTGCGAAATTGAAGAAAATCTCTACAAAAAAAAAACAAAAAGCAAAACCAAAATCAATTAGTAAATGCTAACAGCAAAACAAAAAAAATTAAAGCAAAGCAAAATTCCATCAAAAGGCAGAATTTAAATCAAAAATGTGATGGATCTTCCCGCTATCCACCTCCCAAACCTCATCCTCTCTCCTGCTAGGTCGAGTTAAAAGGCAAATCTCAGCCTCTTCAACTTCCTGGGAAAATTGGAATCGAGAAAATATAAAAAAAATGGGATAAAGCAAAAGAAAAATAAAATAAAATACTAATATGAAAAATAAATTGTAAAATTGTCCTAAGACTTAAAATTTAAAAAAAATATACTACATAATTTTAATTTAATTCTACGTTATAGGAACTCTAAAAGGATGGAATTAGGAAATAAGGAACTCTTTTGAAGACTTCTGTATTGTCTTCTCCTCACTAATCTAAAACATATATTGCAGGTAGTCTGCCCAATCGTCTGACGACTTGCCCGCTAAGTCAAGGCAAGCCCAGCTTTCAAAAGGGTACCTACAATACATCAGTTAGACGGGTCTTGAAGACCCTACTTAACCCACAACAAGTCCAATTCGAACCCACAGATAGAAAAGGCTGCCCCTTCATATGGAATTCTGATGGCGCCTAAAGGTTGCCAACAGAAAACTGTCAATATGAAGGTTTCACAATGTCCAGCTGTAAATTCGAACCACACTAGAAGTAGTGAAGTAATAAAAGAGCTTGTTCACTGAACTTGTAGGTGCTGTTTAAGCGTTATTTTGAGTCGCTACCAGTCAAATTTTAAGTCCTTTCGATGTGACAACTTTTATGCGGCATTTTTCCGACTCTCGCATGTTGTCCCATCACGCGTTGTGAACTACGCGCTGGTTTGGCTAGCCCCACGTTGGGCGCCATTTTGTTGTGTTCGGAGGCCTTGGAGTGGTTATTTCGACTTAAAAAAGTCAAAATAACCGAAGGAAAGGTTGAGGATCGGGAAACAGGGGTCCAATTCCGCCTACGTCCGAATTGGTGGCTGAACACGAACTGGAGCGACGTGCTTGCTGGCTTCCGGGCTAGCTGCGGCTGTGGGGGGGTACGTTGTTCGTATTCCAGACCATAAAACCCATGGCCTGTACAACAAAAATTTCACGCCGACTTACCCGGGTGATAAAATTGGGATAAGATTCCCAATCGGTCATGAGAGACCGAGAAAACTCCCTTCAACTCGACTGGCGCTGATGTTATGCGCCGTCTAGCCCACCCTACCATAGCCATACTTGTCCTCAACAGAATTTAAAATGTATGGCCCCTAAAGAGAGGAATGAGGGGGCGGAAGGTTAAATAAATTCTATAATGAATTCGCGGTCATATACGCATTTTCGAAAAATTAACAAATTTGCAAAATCAAGAAAGTGTTTGCGCTCAAGTTTTTTTAAATAAGTTAAATGTTAAAAATTAATTTGAAGAGTAGATAAAACGAAACGAGTAATAAGGCGCGCTTCCGAACGAATGTCAAATCAGCTGTCCGTGTGTGTAGGCACGACATAGTGAAACGATTTCCTTGAGAGATTTTTTTTTTGGAATTTCTCGTGACCAGCACCCAAACTTCCACTTTTATTAATACGATAATACATTTATCGCCCTCTTATGGTTCTCGTTGCCTACTTACGCTGGGTGAATTGATTGAATGAGTGCGTCGATCATATTTTCTCCACGAATCATTCGTTCTTAAATAACGAGAGACGGATTCCCCGAAAGAAGAGGATCTAATTATATTTTATTTGATTGCTTTACAATGTCGGTCGTGCGATCACAAGTTTTTATGTTTTCGATCGAGTGAAGGAACGGAACGATCAATTAAAAACGACGATAAAGTCAAAATAAAACAGACCAATTGTGGGACGGGTTTTTATTTAAATGATTTGAGACGATTAGCTGCCGGGAGTAGATCACGTTCCCGACTGTCGGTCGGTCGAGGGCAATAGTTTGTCTTGTTGGTGGGCTTCCTATCGAATTTCCTGGTGAAGGAGTTTGATGCCGGAAAACGCAGAAAAGAAATCGAGCTGTGAAAATTGAGTGAAATAAAATAGCTAAATAAAATGATAAATAAAATATAATAAAAATTGACATGACTGACAGGACCGACGTACAGAAATAAAAAAATTTAAAAAAAAAAAAAAAGGCAACGTTTAAATCATAATAATATTCATCAAGAAACAAATTAATGGGGTGAGTTTATTTTTTTTTCTATATTCTTTTATCCTTTTTTTGCTATATTTTTTTGGTGTATTCTTTTATTTTCCAGATTTTTTTTGGTTGTATATTTTTGGCGGTTATATTAATGTTTTTTTTTATTCTGAAAAATGTTTAGAGGCTAGAAGAGCCATTTAAAATGAACCCGAGCGTTTGAGCTCCGCCCTGAACCTCAATAAGGGGCCATGAAGAATGTTTATTTTTGGACAGTCATGGCTGAGGTAGGGTGGGCAGGCAGGGCGCTATAACACCTAAGCGCCCTGACAAATCGCGAAGTCGCGCACTCCACCGCTTCTTGGTCTTTCACGACCTATTGGGAAGATAGTCCCATTTTAAATCCCTGGAGTAAGCCGACACGAAATTTTTTTGTTGTACAGGCCAAGGGTTTATGGACTGAAATCTGGGCAAGAACCCCCCCACAACTGCCGTAGCTAGTCCCGGCCGCCAGCAAGCGTGTCGCTTCCGCTCGGATTTCAGCCACCAATTCAGATGTAGGAATTGGCCCACTCTTTCCTGAACCTTCCTTTCCTTCGAATATTTTGACTTTTTCAAGTCGAAATATTCACTCCAAGGCCTCCGTTCACAACACACTCTAGATCAATTTCTTTATCGAAGAAATCATTTTTGAGGGTAGCGAAGCCACATTCTTCCAATAATGCTTGGACATACTCAACACTATTTTCAACACTATTTCTCACAATATCATCATCTAATATGAGAACTTTAATCATTCTAGTGGGTTATGAAACTAATTTAACACTAATCACAAAAAAGAACCTGCGAATTTCAAAATTCGCAGGTTCTAAAATTCCATTGTGTTAGAGGGTATATGTGTAGCCGATAGATTTTGATTGACATTTCACGAAATCGAGAAATGTCATATGAAACGTCAACGTCGGAAGGTAAGAGTTTTCATTATGACCCTTTGACAAGGTTCGGTGGATATTGAGATTAATTCGAAGCGACTGGACATACGCACCATGATCGTTACATAAATTAAACAATTTATTCTTCAGGTGATATTTTTTTTCCGACAATCAGTCGACGTATTAATTAATCCCCCCCCCCCCCCCCCCCCCCATTGTCGCGCATCTTGAGAAAGGTCACAAAAAACGCTCTGCTTGCACGAAAAATTATAAGTGGACTTCAAATCCAATCCACTCTCACACAATTTAATGATTCTGTCAAAATGATCAATGGCTCGGATTTCCCGATTTAGCGGTAACAACTTTTGCCTATTGGACAATGATTGCAGCCTGACCGGAAACAAGCATTCAGTTTACATAAGCGTAACAGGTGTACTGTTTCCGTTTCCTCGAACCATCCTTCAGTTAACTTGTCTGTATAAATTCGTTAAACACAAAAACAATCTTAAACAAAAATAAAAGTATTTGAAACAAGCTTTTCTCAAATTTTAGTAGCGACATTCTTTTTTATTTGGACGTTATGTCCATTGATGTTTTTATTTTTATTCGACGCTCTATATCACACCTATGAAGACAGCAGTGGTTGATTGCACCGAGGTATCGGCCAGTTTCAATACGGCAGCGGTAGCCAGCATGGATTAACGTTGTTAATTTACTTTCGTCCATACTATTGCATACTTGTGCTTGACCTCCTTAAACCAGTCCAACGAATTGAATTCGGACATTTGGTCTAACAGCTTGAGAACGTACGCGAGCCCGATTGCGAAGCGGGATCTTATCCTTTGCGCTCATAATGTACTCAACGAAATTGATCGTGTGCGGCGACACGATCAGGTGGAAATTTCGCAAATAGATATTTTGCGGATCCCGAAAGAACGGTGCGAATGCCTCGACGAGAAACTGAAATGAAAAGTGCTGTTTAAGTGCGACAACAAATTCGACACGGCGACTGACATACCTGAAAGTATTCGGTACCACCGCTAAAATTACGCGATAAATTCCGAATAGTATTATAGAAAGTTTCGGCAGTTCGTTCTTCACAAAGTCCGTCGCGAACTGCGTATTCTCGTCGAACTTGGGCAGATAGATGCCTATAGTTAAGCTAGAGTGTATGCCGCCCCAACGTATGAGTCGAGTATAACTCATGGCGTTCCAGATGTGACTAATCCATTGTCGAAACAGGTCCATGTAGCTCTGACCGTTACCGGTCAATCCGAACCTTCGTATGCCCTTGTTGAAGCTGTCGTCACTCGTTACCCTCGTAGGTGTACATCTGACACCCAGCAGCTCTTTGTTGTCGCGAAAATATTTGAGATCTTTCATCTGGCGCGATTTAAAGTGCTCGTTGTACATGAACTGCGAGAACAAGTAAAATTTCGTGCACAGACCTGAGAAGAAGAAATTACGATACATGCATTCAATTTTACTGCTATTTAAACCATGTCCTCTTACCATTGTAGTGATCACGGATCTAATGTTGAACTTTTAGTTGCCGAGATGGCGTATTTCGCCCTACGTTATCCAGTCGTGCAGTGGAATCGACGTCAGGATCTCGTCGAAAATAATGATATCGCCAAGACGGTGGAAAATTTACTAGAAAAACCGAAAACGGTGATCTATTAACATGAAACACAGACAGCTAAAGTACCTCAAAATACTTGAGTAGGGCCAAACAATTACTGAAAAATTAATTATTTCAACAATTGTAGGGCCAAATTATTGACGGTGGCGTCTGATTAGCGCTCCTAGTTGCTGCAAGATACTACGTACTGGCCAGTATAATGCGACGCTGCATGTCATCTTGACGAAGCTGTTGAAGGTTACTTCAACGGCGCACTTTAAAGTGCATGTCACCTTTTTTTTGGGAAGTCTTAGGGTTCGGGACCTCTCTTTCTCCAAATAAACGCACTTTGATATTATTATAAAACTTTAATTATTGTATATCTTAATCTAACATTTATTAACACTATAACTATATTATTATTAAATATTAAATATCATAAATGAAGACAGAGTCATTTGTTATTATTGACGATACGGTGGTTACAACTCTGAGGGATAACACGTTGAGGAATATGACGCGGAGGATCTAACTCAGTGAGATAACGCGGAGATGAATATGTCGCGGAGGATACAACTCAGTGAGAATAACGCGGCGATGAATAGAACGCGGAGAATATAACTATCATGGAGATACGAAACGGTGGTTATAATTTAGTATAATAAATGATGCGGAGGATATTGTTAATGTCGAAACTTCGACGGTTTCTAACTGACTGGTCCTTCTATCACGATTCGGTTCTCCACGATACAGTACCGAATCGTTTATTACTTTGCTAAGTAATCAAATCTCGAGTAAGGTTTAAATGAAACGCGATCTGCTGATAAGGCACTTTGGGTGTTCGTCTGGATCGCGCTATTAGGTGCAAGTTGGACATAGGAAAGATGAATATGATTGATAAGCAATTTCAGTGGATATGCTATGATACGAATGGTATGCTGGTTCAAGTGAATGTAATTGGATAAGTTATATGGAAAGGAAATGCGTTAGCATTTTCATAACTTTAAGACGATTGCATTTATGGTGCATTTGATATTTATGTGAAAGGAATGTGAAAAACGTGTATGTACTTTGAACGTCTGGATAGGGTATCGAATTATGGCGACATTGTAAATATTAAGGAATGCTATATTGTAACGCTTGTGATATTGGAATAATTGAAGGGATGATTGAGACATGTAATGATTGAGACTGTATTGTAAGTATAGGGAAGAGCACGTTACAACAAAACACTCGTCCGTCACGACCGCTCCTTCGCAAGCATAAGGTCCTCGTCGAAGTAGAAAATGTTGAGAATTCTATGAAAGACTGAAATTTTGGTAATCGATAAATAATAGCACCAATTTAATTCAAAACGTGAAAACTATTTATTTCTGGTTATGATCGTTTCTAGGAGGCTGACCGATTGACGACTAGCAAAAAATACAGCAATTGCACCAAACAAAAATGCAAACCGGTTTTTTCTGGTTGCTGCGAGTTAGTTCCTTGAATTCTTGTCGGAACACATATTGAAATTATATCGATTGTTTGCAAAAATAAATAAGTCTCCGAATTTCTTAGCGCACAACACAGTTTCACCATTCAGTTTCATAATTTTAGCACTTTCCTTATGGAACGTGACTGTATGATTACTTGTTGTTGCTTTGCTCACTGAAATAAAATTGGTCTTTATTTCCGGCACTAGTAACATCTGTTTGAGGCTGATCGTACTATAACCGGTTTCAATTACGACTGTTCCGATACCCGAAACCCGATAACCAAACGAGATTATCGGATGTGTTTAACGAGTACCTCCGCGATGCGGCGGGAATCCTCGTCTTCAGATTCTGTGTGGAGCTGGTGGCACTTGCGGCACGCGAATTAAGAATGTCGTTGTGGTTTATGTTAAAAAAATGATTTTTATAGTTCCTTTCCGTGGAACTGATTAAAACACTTTTTATTAATTAATTTTCTCAATTTTATTATAAATTCACTTTGACAAATTCTTCACAATAGTATCGAGCTTCAGCTCTTGCAATGATCTTCTTCCTATATTTTAGAATATCAGACTGACCCCGATCTCTATGTTGGGATTGTATTTATAGTCTGATATCCTTTGTTTGATGTAGAGTCAGCACTCTCCGATTTATGCGTTTGCAGAAATCAATTATTGATTATTGGTTATTCTTTGTAAACATTATATGAAATCGGATATGAAATACGTGCTATTTGAATAATGCGTATTAAACAGATTTATTGTTGATTTTAAGTTTAATTAGAAAGACTGTTATGGTTTTAATATGATTATGTTTTGATTTAAGATTGAAAGTATGCACGAATTAATGTATGACATGAGCCATGCATTGAACTCGGCGGAGATGTCATTAGAGTTGAGGCTTAGTGGGTCTAATCTAACTCGCGCGGCAAACAACAATATTACTGAACTTTCGGCACTCTTCGCAGATTTCGCAATCTTTCTCCTCAATACGGCGCCAAGCTCGGGCCAGAGAAACAATAATAATAACTTTTTGTACATTCACTTTTTATTTTACTTTATAAACTTTTGCTATCACTTGACACGTGTGTTCCCTTTGACAATGACAGCCGAACAGAACCGGCCAAGTAAAAGTGCAATATAATACTTCTTCTTCTTTTTTCAAAGCCAGAAAAATGCTTATGAAATCTTGAACAGGATGCTAATTCAATTTTCTCTTTATGTTCTTTAGGGTCGGAAAAAAGGGAACTATCACAACACATGTTGGATGTACTTCCACTATCAATAATTCAATCACTTTTATTTATCCCGACAGAACTCATCGCGTTAAGCATTGTATTGTAAATGCGGAAGATGGTTTTTTCTTCGAATCACGACAACTGGACGCATAATGTCCGCGCTTGTTGCAGTTATAGCACTTCACACGTATTATATTTATTGTGGATGTGTGCGGCTGGGCCGCACACATTCAGGAATTTTCGGCCATTTTTAAATTTAGTAGCTGCTTGAAGAGCGTTACCTTTCGAGCGGGTTCACGTGGTTGATGCACTTTTTGCAATTTCCACGCTTCAGCCGAAGTTTTGCAATTTTTAATATGAAGAAGTTTACCGTTCTTTATACTTAGGACTATTGTGGCCAAAGCCTTTTCGTCTCTAATTTTCCACTTTATCAGCTCGACCGCATCAGATGGCTGAGTCTCCGCTCCATCAAAAAAGTGCCACAGCTCACTATGTACCAAAATCGGTTTCATCTGGAGTTTCCAGGAATCGTAGTTGTCATCGTTTAGTTTTTCTATATTATATAAAGCGGAACTCATCGCGCTAATATTTATTAATTTTTTGATTTAAAAAACACTTGGGTCTGGACCCATAACCTTTGATAGAGGTATTTCCGATTAAACCGAAAGAATAAACACGTCGTACTTCTGAGAGTTTGTTGTGATCGGAGGCTTTGGAGTAGTTATTTCGACTTAAAAAAGTCAAAATAACCGAAGGAAAGGTTGAGGATCGGGAAACAGGGGTCCAATTCCACCTACGTCCGAATTGGTGGCTGAAGTGCAAACTGGAGCGACGTGCTTGCTGGCTTCCGGGCTAGCTGCGGCTGTGGGGGGGTACGTTGTTTGCACCTCAGACCATAAAACCCATGGCCTGTACAACAAAAGTTTCATGCCGACTTACCCGGGTGATAAAATTGGGATAAGATTCCCAATCGGTCATGAGAGACCGAGAAAACTCCCTTTAACTCGACTGGCGCTGCTGTTGTGCGCCATCTAGCCCACCCTACCATAGCCATACTTGTCCCTTCAAGAATATATCTGATTATGGCCCCTAAAGAGAGGAATGAGGGGGGCGGAAGGTCTTCAAATGAGAAGATCCATCCTACAGGCTTTCTTATTTAGCCATGTTTACAAAGAGAAAGCTCAGGACGAAAAAAAACAATTCATACGAAAATTGAAAAAAACAATAGATAATAATGAAAAAAAAAAAAATTAACTTGTTAACTCTTATCGCGGCATAAATGCCGGTTTACATCTTTTTTTAAATTATTTTTTTTTTATCGTATTTTAATTTTATATTATTGTCCGCGTCAATTTCTGTCCTTGTAAGTCTTGTCAGAATTTTATTTTTTTATTTTATTTTAATTTATTTATAAGTTATTCTATTTTTACTTATTTATTTGTTGGTATTGCTTTTTTATTTTTATATTTCTATTAAATTAAATCTTGGTGGCCGAAAACTTTTGCGAGTCACTTTGAATAATTGAAGCATTTTTCTTTTGACGTTAAATGGCACTATATATATATTTTTTTTTTTCTTTATCGAAGTTCTTAACTTATTTTATTTGATTTCCATTGTGGCCAAAAACTTCTGTGGGTCACTGTATTTGCACTAATTGCGCTGTCATCCATGAATCCAACTTGGCCGCGATCATTTTCCGCCGACCAAAAAAAAACATACAGAATACGTCGACTTGCGGACCGTGGCCGACTGGACGAATTCGAAACTCGTCGCGGGAATACGAAATTGCGTCGAAACGCAACGATTTCCGGGCGTTTTTTCTCCTATTTTCTTCCCGTACGCGCCAAAAAAAAACTTTTCTTAACTTATTTTTGCCCGTGCGCGCCAAAAAAAAAAAAAAACCTAACCTCCTTCAAACTTTCACGTCCCTGCGCGCTAAAACTTAATTTTTTCCGTTCTATCCCATTTATTATATTTTTTTTCCGCCCGTGCGCGCCAAAATAAACTTTTTCTTCCTTTCTTCTTTTCCGCCAAAAAAAACTTAACCTAACTCTTCATTCCTAGCCAGCTGTCAGCCAGCAACTCTCAAAAAACCCGCCACTGAACTGATTCTTTTGTGGAATTGATGTGGATCAAAGTAATGTCAACTGCATTAATTGATCCACACCAATTCTCACAGATGACACTACAAGTTTATTTCAACGACTGAATTAGATAAGATACTTCATACTTCAATACTAAGCTTAACCTAAGGTATCTGTTGGGGCCCATACGTCCTTCGGCTGTAGGCGTTCAGATTCTTTAGGTAATTGTTTTAACTGTGTATTTTTTCTTTTAACGTTAAATGTGTCATTTGATGACTACGGAGACGCACTTATGGGGATCAGTACAAAGAAAATTTGGGGTTTCTTTTGTTTTTTTTATAAATGTCTGTTCACTGTGCATTCTAGTATCAATATCACTTTTTCCACTTTTATGGCTTTCGCGAACTCGGAAATTGTGGCCACTTATGATTGTTTGATTTTATTTTAACTTTTTTTTCACTATTGTCAACCAGCAAAAAATATTTTATTATTTGTTGTTTTTTCTTTTTCCCCGATATTTCACTCCCTATGGTCTCCAACCGTCCTCTTTCAGGATCACAAAGCTTCCTCTTGCTTTTTTTTCACCGTTTCCTTTGGGTTATATTTTCGTTAATTATTTCCCCTTTTTTTTCCCGGGAACGAATTTCGCCACTAGATGACGTTCTCATTTGTATGGTTATTATTAATTTACAGCGATATCATAATTACATTTAACATTAAACATGGAACAAATTTTAAATATAAATAATAGAAATAAAAATATTCAAAGAAAATAATTCCAATGTAGAATGGCAATTGTTACTACAGTACTACCTCGATAATGTGAACTAATTAAAACGAAGGTCACTTTATCGAGGAATTCACATTAGCGGAGACATAATTAGTTAGCATATTACAGCAATATAATAGTACAATTGTATTGGCATAATATGTAAATTAATAATTACAAACATATTTTTAAAGATAATAATTTGTATTTAATTATTTTAGTTGAAAAAAATGCCAAAATTAAGCTTACAGTCCAGACTTAAAAATACATTGTTCAAGGGTATCGTCAATTCAATTCATATACATATTAATCGAAGCGTAGAAAAGAAACTATTTTAATTGTTTATTTATTTTTTTAAATTTAACATTATTTATTGTTCTAAAAAAAAAATGATGTTATTTTTGTCTGACGCAAAGCAGAGAAAGATAATTTTATTGCAGTACTCCGTATGTCGTGCAATGTTAATAAGGCGTTTGCGCTTATATTATTTTCCTGTGCCCAATCCATCAATATATTCGCGCTTTGTATAGCGGAAGTATGCGATACGATAGATCTTACTTCATCCTGATTTTCTAGACTTTCATCCTCAGAAGAACTATCGCATAAGCTATTTTTCTCCTCATGCAGCCATGATTGGATCTCACCATGCGAAATTTCTGCATTTCCCGAAAGAGTGCAAAGAAGCTCTTGCACTTCCTGAATTGCATTTTCATCTGAATATGCAGCAAGCGATCCACTTTGACGACTAACTGCAGCTAGCGGAAGTTCAGGACAAAATTTGGTTATCTATAGAATCCAACAAATAAGATAAAATTATATGTACATATCTGTACCACCTATTTTTAAGAAAATCAATGGACATACCTCTGTAACAAAGCAGTTATCAAATCAATCTTGAAAAATATCTTTCGTCATCCACGCATTTTTGCTGGATTTGTATGTAACTGGTAATTCAAATCCTTTGAAAATCTTAGGATTTTTAGCTTTTCCAATTATGAGTGGCTTGAGTCTGTGCGTACCAGTAGAGTTAGTGCACGCCAGAAACGTTAGTCGTTCCTTACTAGCTTTTCTACCCGGCGCCGATTTTTCAGTAGACAGTGCCATGGTTCTATCTGGGAGTAGTCTCCAATATAAGGCAGTCTCGTCAGCATTGTATACATTCTCTGGTAAAATGTTCATGCTTCTTAACACCGAATGAAATTTCTCAAGAAACGGTTTAACAGCTTCATTATTGCCTGACAATTTTTCCCCGCATACCTTAAGCGTTCATACTCCGTGTCGTTTTCTAAAATTCTCAACCCATCCTCTGCTAGCAGTGAAATTCTCTGCTTCCTGGAAAACAGCATTTAGCTCTTGGGCTTTTGCGCATAACAACGCTGTGGAAATCGTTGCATGCCTTTTCCTTTCTTTACAAAGCCATTCATACAGTTTTGCTTCCATCGCAGACATTTCTGAAGCTTTCAGCGTTTTTCTTTGTCCGGGACCCATTTCGGTTTTTTTACATAATCCAAAATCGCTTTGGTTTTCTTTTTCACCGCTGTAATTGTTGACCTCGAAACTCCATACTTTTGTGCAAGAGAAGCAGCGCTGCACCCACTTTCCAATTTTTTTATAATTTCAGTTTTTTCTTCGATTTTTAAAAACTTATGCACCTTTTGTTTATTAATTGGAGGTATTTACTAATTTTTCTAAAATTACGTTTTTATTTAAACCGAAAAACCGCACTTCAAAACCAACTTTTGTTTTCACTACACTAACTTCACTTCTCTAATGGAGCACGGGAAAAATGCTTGCGTTAGAGAACCTTAAACCCTTTCCACTCCGTTGCCGTCGTAGAAGCGACATTTAAAATGTGAACTTTAACTCTTTAACGTTTTTGTAAAAAACAGCCTGTGTTTATATTACTCGTTTACGTATATTTTATTACCAGGGCTAGTAGAAATAGTTCTGAAAAAACTTGATTTTAGGCACCTAAAAAGTCATGAAAAATGGCAAAATAGCCACGAAAATAGGTTTGATACATAGAAAAAGTCATGAAAATAGGTTCAAAAAAAATACAACATGAAACAAAAATCTGCTTAATTTGATACTCTTTTATTTTTTTGTGTTTGAAAATAAATTCATACGAAAATGAATGGATAATTTTATTTATTTTCACGGTTGCAAAGCACAATACAAGGTTGTTTTAAATTTTCGAATAGAAACGATCTACGGTTATCGGTCAATACGTTTTCGTACATTGAAAAAGATCGCTCAACATCAGATGATGTTGTCGGGCAATACTTGTATAAAGCTAATTCGTCTGGCATAAGATCCTTGACAAATTGTTCTGTTAGCTGTTTACGTTCGTTCAAAACATTGTTGATATCGAAAATTATTTTAAATCCAGGATTTCGTTGAAGTACCGTTTCCATTTTTTGTCCAAATTCTTGTTGATTTAGAGCATTCAGTGAATTGCGAATAGATGTAATTAAACCAATGCTTTCGCTCAATGCCAACCCTTGTGTTTTCAATTTGATCGTTGCTGACACTAGATGTGCAAAATGACTTTTGATGTATGCCAGATCAATTTTAATACGGCTGTCGGCAAATAGTTCTTTAGCGGCTTGAATCGCTTCGGAATCTTCACTGTTGAATGTATCAATGACAGACTTGACTGGTTCAAAATTATCGCAGTAGTATATTGCTGAATGTACACCATCGGGTAATGATTGGTTTGGGGGGGAAGAGGTAAATTTGGACAAACTTCTTTGAACCTCTTTTGACGAGAAGGTGCCTGAAAAAATACAGTGTTTTATTAAAATTTACATAAATTGTTATTTTTTTAATAAATGAAATTTAATAAAATTCGTTTGGAGCATATTGTTACCTTTACAAACACAGCTTTAGTTTTTGATATCAATCGGTTAACATCTGGAAATCTTGTGCGAATGAATTCTGCAACCAGGTGCAAACCATGTGTAAAGCAAGTCAAGTGCACTATTATCGGATACAGAATGTTCAGTGAACCCATTGCTGCTATCATGTATGCAGCGGCATCAGTTAATACAGCTAACACCTTGTTATATTGAATACCTAGTTCAAACAAAAAAAATTTTTATTCAAACCGAAAAAAAATCCTTATAATTTATTAAGATGATGTACAAACCGTTTGGCCAAAGCAATAGCAGTGAGTCATTGAAAAATGCAGCCATAGTGCTCGCGTTGGTATTTTCTACGACAGCCATATTCAATAGATAGCATTTTCTATGCTCTGGGCTATTTTCGTTACTATCCAGAATCCCAAAAATGAAATTCACAATTAATCGCTGTTCAACATCGGTCGTTTCGTCAATTGATACCCAAATATGTTTGTCCTTTGCTTTTTCACGAAGAGTTTCCATGCAATCGTCATGCAAAATCGGTACATATTTTTGCCGCAACCAACTTTCAGTTGGCAGTGTTTTTTTTGCGTGTTTTTCAAAGAAATTCACAACGGATGGGTGGCTTGCTTTATGCAAAGGAATATTTGCTTCAGCAAACATTTTGCATAGATCCATGTGGAATTCGTTAATTTTTTGTTCTGGAGGTGATTGTTGGTATTGCGAATTATATTTACTATTAAAACAAATGTTTTCAATATACGAAATGTTATATTTATTCTTAGGTATACAATTATCGACGGACGAATCTAGACTGAAGGTCTGATGTGGTGCAACTACGAAGGAAATCTCGTATGTTATTTTATGTGCAAGATGTAAAGGATCTTGTTACAATGTTAGAAATAAACTGGAACTAACTGAGCGTTTAAAATAAAGAAACTATTGTACGAGTGATTTATTGTTCCAAGATGTAAAGGACCTTGAAACGAGAAATATTCTCAAGTGGTTCAAATGGAACCAGATGAGTAATAAAAATGTATGGCCATGACCATCGTAATGCTTATATTTATGACAACAGCATGTTGCCCAATATCTGTTGACATAACTTGCGTCAATAGACTTTGTTGGACCGATGAACGTGGCAGTTGATTTCTGAGGTCAACATTTTTTTTATGTTTGTCGGTAGCAATGTGTTGCTTGACATGAGAAAGTTTTTCAGCGGTAACTGGGCACTCACAATATTTGCAAAATAATACCGAATTATCCGTTCGAAATGTATTTGAATATTCTCTAGCCATTTGTGCACAAAATTCACGATGAGTTTCCTTTGTTTTACCCATTTTTGAGCGTATTACAATCGTCAAACGTCAACAGAATCTGGAGAATCATTAAACTGAATGTATACAATATAAAATTGCATTGCTGGCGAAAAGAATTGTCGTCTATATCAAGTAAACAATCACTATATAAATATGCTCATGCTTGTTTATTCATGAAACTACTAAAAGAAAAAAGAGTGTACGATTGACTAAAACAATCGAGAATGTCGCTGTCATTGCTTATAATCGTGCCGTGTTTTTTCTCCTTTCTTCGTTTGTTCCAATTCATTTATTTATTGAATACGCATCGAATCTCTGTCTGAATACGCAAAGCATTGCAGTTTGAATTATTTTGTTTATCGTTGGACTAATCTGGAAATCATATTTTGATATATTAAGTAAAAAATGCTGAAAATATTACTTTTTACATCAGTCAAAATGACGAAAAATGTCGTTTTAGGATCAATTCATTGAAATAGGCACGATGCGCGAAATTTAGTCAAAATAGGCAAATACCTATTTCTACTAGCCCTGTTTATTACATATTCATTTATAACTAATTAAATTGTGGAGTTGCAGGTATCTCTACATGAGATATAGGCTGGAGGGCAAAGGGTTAACCCTTCGTACGGCTACGGTTTTTTGGCACCTCCGGTACGTTTACCAGGTACTTTTGTGTCCTGACGTTTTTTTCAATTGTTAAAGTGGTGCAAAAAATCTGAAAAAATTCATGGAGGTGCTTCAAACCTTTACTTTGAAGAATCAATCATAACATTGTAAACAATTTAATTTTTTAATACATTTTTTATTTAACAAATGAAGGAAAACGGGGTAAATACATTTGTTTACTCAAAAAATCATATCTTTTAAACAAATAAAGATATTGAAACGGCAAAAAAAGAATTTTAAAGGGTAAGAGTGTAGCTTTCATGAAAAAAATAAACCGCGAGCAATTTTTGTTAAATTGACCTTAAGTTTGCGACCTCAAAATTGCCAATAAATTAAAACCAACTTTCATAGTAATAACGTTAATAAATATGTAATAATTAAAGAATCGGTGGTAAAATCAATGAAAAGTCAGTAGTCAAGTGTCACAACATTGTTTATTTATCGAAATTACATTTTTCGAAGTCACGTGACTATATGCACTCCCGGCAAATCGTAGTGCGATGCTCTTCGCAAGTTGCTTTTTTGCACTTTGTGCAACAATAGGCGGTTTTGCGTTGTATTTCATACGGACAGTAATGACACCTTTTTCTTTTATTCATTTTACCTGTATCGAAAGCCGCAGAAGGATTTTCAATGACGTCTGCTGGCAGTATATCGCGTATATAACTCAACAAATTTTTTTGTAAACCGTTCGCTTCTGAGCGTTCTTCGAGATGGGGCTGGATTAGAGCGAACACGAGGTCTTTCAAAAACTCTCGTCTGCTTTGAGTTTCACCGCTAGGCCGACAATTGTACAATACGCAAGAATTTACGCCGGCCTGGTCGAGCATTCCGAAAAAAATGCGCATCGGCCATCGGTAACATACTCGAGCGCAGGTATAGTTTCCGCAAAGTTGATCGAAAACATCGGTTCCACATTTTGTTTTATTGTAAAAATCGATCATCTCCGGCTTATCGCTGTCTTGGCACTGTTGTCCGGATTTATGTCGAGAGGATAGCATCAAAACAACTTTATTTTTTTTCGGGCAAAAAGAAAGTAGGATATTATTCCCATCATACCCGTATCGCGCTGTACCCATCTGAGCATTTTTTCTAAAAGATTCCGGAACCTGGCGCTTGTTTTTTCGTAGAGTACCTATCATGGTCAAGCCATAGTCTTGCTTCATCTTATTACAGATTTCAACCGAAGTGAACCAATTGTCACACGTTATATTCCGACGAGTATTATGAATTGGCTCACTTAACTTACGCACATAGTACGACGGTACACTTTCGCCTCGCTCTGCTGGTACTTGTCCGATATACGGAATAGCATTGTGCATGTAAAACGTTCTCGCGTCATTCATGGACACAATTTTTATTCCGTAACGTGCCGGTTTTGATTTGATGTAAACACGCGCTGAAAACCGACCACGAAACGCTAACAATTGCTCATCGATCGTCAAAAACTCACTCGGCGAATAGTTAGTTTGGCAATTAGTTATGAAAGTGTCCCAAATTTCGCGAATTGGCGCAAGTACATCTATGGCACGTCTTTCAGCTCGTGAGTTTTTATCATCGAACCTTAATCGCAAGGAAATAAATTCAAATCGCCGTTGCGACATTGTCGCTACACACAACTTTGAACCGAATTTCTTGTCCCACAATTCCGACAAACGTATATGATTATTTTGATTGATACCACAATAGTATAGGAGTCCTATAAATGCCTTTAATTCATTCATGTGAATAGATCGATAAGCCGCTCTGTTGTCATCGGGGTGACTGGCCGCGTATTTGTCAATTTCGGCGTTCGTATATTTCAAAATAACGTCCAAGATATCGTTTGTAAACAACGCGCTCCAGAATTGTAGTGGTGTATTCGAAGAGGCAGCTGCTCCGATTGCTGTAGGTAGAATTACCGTTACGTTTGACCTGCGACCTCGACTTTCCGGAGCCTGAAGACACCATTTGTATTTATCTTTGCCGTAAACGAATTTACGACGTCTGCTTGCTGACGAAGTCGGTTGCTCGCTCTCGATTTCTTCCTCCTCTTCTTCGTCACTTTCATTACTTTCGAGATCTGAGACAGTCATTTCTGAAGTGTCACTGTCTTCTTCTAAAACGTTGTCAATTTCATCATCGCTATTCTCGCAGTCGAAATATTCGACGTTTTTGCGAGGACGCAATAATCGCGAAAATTCCTCAGTGGACCGCTCCGACATTTTTTTTTTAGTTTATTTTCAAAAATCTGAAAAAAAAAATTAAAAAAATTTTTTTTTCACGCACAGTTTTTTTTCACACTTTCACGGACACAATGAACACTTCAAAACGAAAAAAGGAAAAAAAAATACTTACAGCTTTCACAACGTCCGTACGTTTACCAGGTACTTTTGTGTCCACAGCGAGATTGAACTACTCACTACGACAGCAGGAGAGCAACTGGCACAGTGGCAATTGGTAAGCGGGTCCTAGAGGCCCCAAACTTTTTTTACGCAGGCGCAGAACCGCCCTCCCTTCCCGCTTTCAAAAGTTACAACACATTTAATTTTCGCCTGGACACAAAAGTACCTGGTAGCCGTATGAAGGGTTATAGTTCGCATGCATAGATGTGCTATACATATGTAGATCTCTTTCCCCCAGGAATGATATTTCGTTTGTCTTGACGTTAAAATTTCAAACAAATGAGCATCAAATCATTGGAATTTATGAGTTCACATTATAGAGGCAAAATAATGCCAAGAAATTCACATTACAAGGGACATAATATAAATTTTTGGTTGTTCACATTATCGAAGAATTCATGTGATGTGCAAGTAATGCAGTCTTGCCTAATCCTAACCGATTAAACGATGGAAAGCTTCTGTAATCTGATTTAGTTCCTAACGTTCTTTTTCGGCCAAGTGACAGCATTCAAGGAACCTTTACGGTGTTCAAACCTAAAATTGAATCCCTGAAGCCTAAGGCTCCACCTAGCTAAGCGCCCGGGAAGATCCTTTTGGCTTATAAGCCATTTTAAGCTTCCATGGTCAGTGATGATTGTGAACTTCAACCCTTCAATATATGCTCGGAACCTTTTGACGTTTTGCATAGCTGCCAAGCACTCTAATTCTGTCACGCTGTAATTGCGTTGGGCGGCGTTAAGTTTGGCGGACATGAACGCTATTGGGTTTTCTGCACCTTCGTCAGAGCGCTGGAAAAAGACGCTACCAATCCCGGTGGCGCTCGTATCGCATTGAATGAAAAATGGTTTTTCGAAATTGGGGTTGACCAAAACTAGCGCTGACGTTAGCAGACTTTTGAGACGTTCAAATGCTTCTTCAGCCTTTTCTGACCACACAAATTTCTTATTCCTCTTTAGTAAGTCCGTTATTGGCGCAGCTACCGAGGCAAAATTTGTATGAACCGGCGATACCAGCCAGCCATGCCTAAAAACCCTCGCACATCTCTTATCGATTTGGGAACAGGGTAAGATGTAATGGCCGATAGCTTCTCCGGATCTATTTTCAGTATACTATCACCAACCACATAACCAAGATATTTAACCTCTCGAAGCAGGAATTTACTTTCTTCCACATTTATGCACAACTTCTCGGAGAAGATCAAAATGTTCCTCAAGAGTACTGGAAGTTACCAAGAGGTCATCTAGGTATACAAATGTCCTGTCATGCAGCTGGTGAGGAATCACTAGGCCAAAAGGCATTACCGTAAATTGATACAAAGGTCGACCTGGTACAGAAAATGTGATTTTGTCTTGTGAAGCGATGTCTAGCGGTATTTGCCAAAAGGCATCCTTCAAGTCTAAGCTAAAAATAAACTTCGTGGATTGAAGGCGTGAAAGTAGACCATCAATTAAAGTTAATAGATATGCGTCTTTAACAGTGGCTTCATTTAGGCGGGAAGCATCCAGGCATAATCGTACTTTGCCTGGTTTACAGACGAGCTTTACTGGAGAACTCCAGGAACTGGCGCTTTCCTCGATCACACCTAGACCCAGAATTCGATCCAATTCGTCGTACTTACGTCGTAATACGTCGTGCTTCTGCACCACGGGTGACACGGAATAATGTCGCTGTTTAATGGGTATAGTTGACCCGACATCAATGTGATGTGTAAGTAACGCAGTCTTGCCTAATCCTAACCGATTAAACGATGGAAAGCTTCTATAATCTGATTTAGTACCTAACGTTCTTGTTCGGCCAATTGATGCTTAAGAGTGGTAAAGGGTGAAGGAAGACATTTTAAATCATTTACCTCTATTGGAGCCAAACCAAAAGTGTCCCAAAAATCGATTCCAAGATAAATATAATTTTTATGAGACGATGCTATGAGCTTGGAAACACAGGGTGTGGACAGTTGCGTGGGTAATGAATGAAGAGGTAATGAAAACTCATCAATTAGTTGCAGGGCATTCGACCCCAATATACTAGAACTAGCTCCACTGTCTAACAGGCCCTCTAAAGCACGACCTCCAATAAATATTTGGGCATACGGACGATTATCCCCAGTAACATTGAATATTTCTGCTAGATTTATTTGTTTTAAACGCCTCCTAAGTTGCCAATAGCGTGTGGAAAAAATGTAGCCTTCTGTTGTGGCGAGATTTAGATAGAGTTTGATAACTACTCATCGAAGAATCTGAACAATCTGAACAATCTATTGGGCTTGGTGAGCGGTTGAGTTCGGATTCAGATTGGATTGAGCTGCAGGATTGGTGGAACTATTCGTCCCACTCGGAATCGCACTCCTCGAACCGTTTCCCGTAGATCGATTTTGGCAAAATGCACAATTCCGTTTCAGTACATTCGTTGCACAGCACCTAAAGCAAAAAATATTTTTGACTGAATTGGGACAATTAGTAAAAACATGTCCTATATCTCTACAATTCCAACAAATTACCAGTTTCTCCCTTCCGGAAGCTGCAACTTCTTTACTAAACTCATCTAGGTCCGCGTCAATTTCGTTGACTTGTCGCAGACTTGTACAATTGGCATCGGATCATATCCGATCTTACGCCAAGTACTCTCAATGGCAACACACTTTCTCTTAAGACACTGGACTGATGGGAATTCCGCTCCTGCCAGATGCGCTTGCAAACCTGGTCGCATATTCCGAAAAAGGATTTGTTAGAGGTAGTCGCCTGACAAGGGCTACAAGATCTATTTCAGATATTCCATTGGACTTGCCCAACGATTCAACCTAAAAAAGAAAACGGTTAACATTTAGGCTCGTGTTGGATGCTTCGAAGACAATTCCCCATTTAGATACCGGCACAGACCACTTCTGCTGTGAAAAAGGGGCCTGGCCAACAGTAAAAGTGGGCTCCGGTGGAGGTATCTTTCGGTGAGTACTGCTATGAAGCTATGGTTGTGGTTCGAAATTTTGATGAACATTGCTTCCTGGACACCTGTCTTGTGGCGATTACCCATTCCCTGATCATTTACTGTGTTACCAATTTATGCTTGGTTCACAGAATGCCTTCGTGGATAACAACGTGTAGAAGTGGTACTAAAATCTGTTTCTGCTAATTTACAATAGAAGTTGTCTAGCTCCTCTTGTTCCGTTTTTGGCATGTCCGAAATTATAAATCTTAACTGCCTTAATTTCACAAGCACTCCTAACTCACAGACAATAACGGTTCAGACGCCGAGCTTATTAGCTTACTTACCAGAATAATGTTCAAAACGGGTTGAATGCAATCAGCGATTTTACTTCAGGCCACATGAGATTGTAAACAAAAAAGTGAATCTAAACATCCTCCCCCACCTTGAACTGTCCGAGTTGAAAGGAAAATGAGTCTGATGGTTTTATTACTTCCATCCTTCTTGGGGGTTGATTGTTCCATGATGTAGAATTATACAGGGCATAATCGTTTGGCTTCAGGTTTTTCATTTCTGCTTCTATGAAATTAGCGTAGTCATTGTCCAGGACGGTAAAAGGTTTGTTTGCAACAGTTACGACAAAGTCTAGAGGAGATCGTTTTTCTCTTGCAAGATGGTCGGATCCTCTTGCTCTTTCGTGAAGAATTGCGTTCATTGCTTCGATTTGTTGTAACTGCTTTTCAAAATGGAGTTGAATCTGAGTGCACATTTGCTCCCTTGTGTTCACTGTGCTGCAGAATTGCTCATTTGTGCTATTCCTTTTCTGATTCCAACGAGCTCCTGCCAGTAGTATTTCAGGTCATAAAAAACAATAATACTCCATTCGCTGCTGACCAGTCCTACTTGTCCCATGTTTTCGAAGTGGACTCCAGGATGGTGTTCGAATGGGTCGATATCTATAGGATTGGTTTGTCCAAGCACCGGAATAACGAGTAATCCGATTAGGGCCGTGACGAGTATTATGAAATAATGAGGTCGCTTGCTAGGGCCTGCTTGAATACTCGGAGCTTCTTTGTTGACTATCTTCACAGCGGTGATGACTGCGTTTACGAAATCCAATGAGTGGGCGATGTCATCACGAATCTTATGTTTGGTAATTTGTAGTGCTTCCTTCGATGGTGTAGTTACTGCAGAGGTATCGCGTTTGGGCTGCCAGGTGAGACCTGGTGTCTTAATCTGACCTATTGTTTCGTCCTCGATGTCTGATGGAAGCTCCACATCTTCCTTTGGTATGTCACTTGGTAGTGCCGGCTAGTTCGCTCACCACTTGCGAGGATGGAGCAGGCACACGGACAAGAAGTCATCCTGTATCAAAGGTCCAGTATGCATGATGTCGTTCAAAGCCTTGTTTGACGTCGTGTTCGTTGATGCGTTGAATACAACGTGGGGCCTTGTTGTGCTGCTAGTGGGCTTCAATGCGCCATGATGCGGTAGAAAATATGGAGGTTTGGGGATTCTTGATGAACTTGTTTCTGTCATGTGGTTCAGTATGAGATCTTTATTCATGAACCTTGAGTACTCGTTCCTTGGTGCAGTGTCCTTGGCCAGTTATTACCCTTCAACTCCTGGGTAATTAGTTGGGGTTGGCACCGAGAAGAACCCAAAAAAAATATATATAAAATAAAATATAAAACATATATTAATGCCTGCTTGCTCCGTGTCTTGAACCTGTACCTCTCGGGTTCAAATCACTCGCCCTAACCACTCGGCTGCAGGCCCAATTAATCTTCTCCGGTCCTACCGTCACCAACTTCACTTGCGCCGGCTACGCTCAGCCGAAGTAAGGGACGTCGGGAGCTACTTTCGACGATGTCCTCCTCAATGGGCGCCACCTAATCTTTAAGATGGAGGGAGATTAGGAAACCCTCCGTTCCACGAAATAAAACACGGCTCGTATTTCTCGGAACACTTATAATGCAAAAGGTAACAAATAAATAATATATAGATAAAAAAACAAAAACGGACACCGCTACAGATAGATTACCATCGATGAGGCCCTCTACGATCTACGGTTCTCCGTTTCGGCGATAACGACCGCGAACCTAATAAGGGAGGGAAAAAGTACCTGTGTCGGTAATTACGTCGCGCACCCCGACTCTACCGTTCTTGCCTCATTAGCCGAACTCTTTCTTCCAGTCGTCACCAAAATGCCTTGTCTTTCCTCCTCATAAGCCAGATTCATCCTAGCCAGGCTCCTTCTCTCCAGAATCACTCCGTCCTTCTCAGTGCCCTTCCACTTGCCTTTTTTTCTTGAAATCTCCAACGGACTTTAACCGACAACCGTTTCACTCACTAGTTCAACTCCAAAAACCGAACAAAATAAGAGTCCCGCGCAATCGTGTTCGCTGCTTATATACCCTACAATTTCGTGTTTTGTTTCCGCGCGTTCCATACTACGCGAAACAGCGGCATCTTTTGACAGGCTACTAAGATTGGTTGCAACGGTCAGTTTATGTGTTTAGTGTTTATTTGTTTATGTTTATCTTTCCCGGAAGTGTATTATAGGTCTGTCTTAAACTTCGCCTTGGCAGCTCCGGAACCGATAGTACTCTGCGTGCTTCCGTCGTAGCGATCGCTTACCACGCAGGTCCTCCTTGGTATGTCTTTAAGGCACCCCATCCGCTACCGGAAATCGCCTACGGTAACTGGACGTGTAGGGGTCCTTAATGTCCGCTCTCCTAGCGTAAGAAGGAATCGATCACAGAACAATATTCCGGCTTCTGGCTTTCGTTTATCCGACGTGAACGGCAGTGTCGGAAGATGGGTTTTGAACTCGTCGATCGCTCGCGAATCTATCTAACCCTTCCTTCCCCTACCAGGTTACGCTTACGATTTAAAACCCGATCCGTTACGCGGGAAGATCGTAGAGGAACCCATTCCCTAATACAACAGCAGGAACTGGAACTCTTCTGGAACGGTATCCTATACATTATCAAAATCAATAACATTTCTGATGATTTCATTTCAGGCAATGCTTAATCAAAACAAAATAAAAGAACGTATTTAGATAAAAAAACATAAGTAAGTGCGTCTTCAACTACGTCTTATGTGCTCCTCCACCTCTGTGGTTCCTCAGCCGTCGCACTCTCGGTAGAGCCTGGACCCCTTAATGGCGAGTGTGACTCTCCGTTCCTTCGCACCACTTGGTTCTGACCTGGGGAAGGAAAAGAGGGTGTAGTGAGGGTGATCGCTACCGCTAAAATAACACGTAACACAGTTGCCCTTTAAATCACTTGATCGCCATATTCCGTGATTCTCCCAATGCGGTTGAATACTCACGTACTAGAACCTGGGCCATGGCTCTCCCACTGGCTTGTCGTGTGATTGTTGTGGTGAAGTTTGCTTCGGCTCTTCGTGTGTTTGGACCTGGTAGTCATTCCTCTTGGGGCCGGAACTTCTTCAGCTGGTTGTTCAATTCTGTACTGACGATCCCACAAAGTGTTGTATTTGTGGAAGTCGTAGGTGCCTGGCCCGAGATTATCCAGCCAAGCAATGTGTTTGCATTAATGGAAATCCGCTGCCGATCTTGATCTGTCCAATTGACATGAGATCATAGAAGAATTCCGGTCCAATCAATAAATCAATCTTCTGAGGAGGTATATTGAAGTTTGGATCCGCTAATTTGACATTTGTTGGAATTACCCAATCTGACGTGTCGATGAATACTGGTGGCTGCTGGCCACAGATTTCCGAAATTGCTACAGCTTCTATTGTTGTTGTGAACCCCGTGTGTAGGGAGTTCATTCTGATCTTTGCTCTTCTCGATGTGGCCAGACTGGACTGGCCAATTCCTTAAATGGTGGCTCTGTGATTGCTGCTAGAGATCTTCAATTTCTTAAGCAGCCGATCAGTTATGAAGTTTAACTGCGATGCGGAGTCCAGAACTGCTCTACAATTATGTTGTTGACCATCATGACCAACAACTGATACTGGTGCGGTACCAAGTAACACTTGACGAGTTCCAGGCTTCTTGGTCGTTTGGGTGGTCAATGATGTGCCTGAGGGCTGACTGCTGTGGTGGTTCACCCAAGGCCGGCACATTTTGTTGAAGAGAGCAGTGGAGGCTCCCTCGACTTGGTGTTGAGTTGATACTTGATTGTCTTTGATGATTTTGATTGCTGATTGTGTCCCAATGAAGCAGCGTGTTGTGTTTCTCAGAACACTTTAAACAGCATCTGGCTGTACACTGCTGAGCGTGGTGGCCATCCTTCAAGCAGTTTCTGCAAAGCTTGAGGGTATGTATTTGCTTGAATCTGTACTCTGGAGAAAGCCCCAAGATCTGCGGGCAACCAAAGATTTGTTGATTTTGCTTGCACATCCTGCAGGTTTGGTTCCCAGAGTTGGCTATGTTTGCTGCCTGGTTGTTTATCGCCTCCTAACACCTCCAGTGCTTGAAAGCGTGTCTGCAGGAAGTTTAAGAAGTCTTCTAGCGATGGAAGCTCCCTCGGGTTGACCAAGGATTGTTCGTATAGCCCGTGAGTGTGTCCATCAATACTTTTGAGCACAATATGTAGGATAACTGGATCCCATGACTGCACATCCAGTCCAAGATTTTCAGGCCTCGCATGCATTCTCTTGTTGTATCATGCAGTTGGTTAATGAATTCTGCTGACTCACTGCTGGTGGCGGACTGCGTTGTGAGCTTCTCCAGTAATGTACTAACGAGGATGCGCTTGTTCTGATATCGATTCTTGGTGATTCTTGGTAACGCGATCGTTTTATCGACCATACGCCTGGGTTGACTATCTCCTGCATCGCCTGCAGGTGCTATGAATGTGTTTTGCACTTGATCCTCAAGTGCGTAGTAATTGGCTTCGTCGAACGCCATGAGCTCGTAGATGTTCGGGATATCCCAGATCTCCTGGGTGATGAGCTGGACCTTGGCCCAATACTCGCTGATGGTTTTTGTTTTCACCATGGAGTATTGCCTTGTCAGAGGTTTAGTGCTTGTCGCAACTCCATCCATCAATCTCCTCAATGCTTCGATGAGATGATGCTGCACCGGGACTCGTCTCTGCAGCTCCGACTATTGAGGATGTTCTGCAGTACCTTGCTCAGGTGCTGTTGCGTGCGCTGCTTGGGGAGCATTCTTCATCGAGTGCTTCTGCGTCTGCTCGTTGTCACGCTTCAGATGTTGTTGTGAGGCCAATAATGACTTGCCTTGTGAGGGACCTGCCCCATCACATTCAATGCAGGTGGCTTGAAGTGGATTAGCGAAGCTATCAATCCGCCGAGTAATGTCACTTGTGACCTGCTGGTATTCCTCCTGTACGTTGAGGAAATAGTTCTTCAAGAAATAAGGATGATCTGGTTGATCGACTTCGAAGAGCTTCATTTCATGATGATTGGTCGAAAACTGGGTCCATAGTTCTTCGAGCCTTGCCTTCCTTGTCCTTAAATACTCCGCGGTCTTCCGAGCTGAGCCATCATTCTTGTAATTGGAAAGTAGCGATTCCAAGTTCTTGCCGGTGGTCGCCTGCTCCTTAGCCAAGTCCGCGAAGTGGTCCATTCTTCAGGATTTCAAAAATGCCGAATATCACGTCAGGGTCACCAATGTTTTATTTATTGTGGTCAAAGAGCGTTTTCTTTGCCACAGTTATTCTTTACAACTTTTTCTGTTTATGTGTTTTTGTATGTTATAAACAATTCACAATTGTCGACACATCACAATAAAAAAATCACCTTGTTTGTTCAACTCACAGCTATTAACTTTATTGTCTTAAATTTTTTGTTTTAATTTTCATTCGGTAAATAATCTTATGTAAATATTTACAATTGATTCAATTTAATTTAATTTTTGGTCAATAAACTGCAGAACTAAGTGGACAAAAATGCCCCCTTTCACTCAGAAGCACAGTTAGAATTAATAACTTTACATATGAAACAAACGGCAAAATAAAAAAACTGAGAGGACTTCTTAGTTAGATGTAGCAACTGGACGAATAGCAAGTGACTGATAACTAGCTAAATGTAATAATATACATGTGCATCGAGAAAATGCTGACTCCACTTGTTCGTGGGAGTCAAGATTTTCTCGATGTCACAAGACCAAATAATGAAATACAAAAAATAAGACGCCAAGCATATTTCACTTGCAATTATGTGCATTGAAATCTGCTTGGTTCCTGTACTTAATGGTAGTATCGTATGTCCGATACTATGGAATTTAATTTAATTTCCATGCAGCCTGAAGTAAATTCGCTGATTAGTGAGAACCGTGATATGTGATTCGTTGTCTCAATAGTCTAGACTGGCGTGCAGTTTGTGGGGTGTTAAATTGCAATACGTTATTCTGGTGGAATGACTTCAGGCCACATGGGATTGTAAACAAAAAAGTGAATCTAAACAAGGAGATTGTTTGTGGTGTAACATCCCATCATCAATATGGGATCACTACTAGTTTCCATCTGAAATTCTGTTTTCTTCCCATCACTCATATTTATACTATGTATTACCTCATTTAGGTCTCCAATTTCTGGCTCATAATTGCCTGTCATAAAATTCCTAGACAATAAGTCAGCAATAAACATTTCTTTACCTGGCTTGTACCTAACATCCAATTGATATTTCAATAATTTCAACTTCATTCTCTGTAGTCTAGGTGACGGTATTTGGCCAATTTCTTTTTCCATAATACCTAATAACGGTTTGTGATCTGTCACAATAATAATTTTTTTTCCATAAATGAACCTATGATACTTCACACAAGCAAAAACAATCCCTAATAATTCTTTTTCAATTTGTGCGTAATTGACCTCTGCAGGAGTTAAACTTCGTGAGGCAAAACTGACTGGTTTTTCTTCTTGAATAAGTCCACAACCAAGTCCATGTTTTGATGCGTCTGTTAGAATAACTATTTGTTTTTTAGGGTCAAACGGCGTTAATGCTGGTGCTGTAACGATCTTCTGTTTGATCGCAGCTAAGCATTTGTCGTGAGCGGGTAGCCACTCAAATATATTATTTTTCTTTAATAAGAGCCTCAAGGGCTGAGATAACTCAGATAACTCCGGTATAAACTCCCTCATGTAGTTGACCATCCCTAACATACAATGCAAATCCTTTTTATTTATAGGAGTTTTAAGTTCTTCAATAGCTTTCATGCGGTTTGGATCAATTTTTATCCCTTCTGATGAAATAATATGTCCTAAGTACTTTACTTCACTAACTCTAAACTGGATTTTGTCCCGATTAAACTTTAAATTTTTTTTCTTAGCACGTTCCATAACCATTCTAACATTTTCATCGTGTTGTTCTAGCGTTTTCCCACCGATTAACACATCATCAATTTAGACAATTGTACCAGGAATGTTTGCAAAATTTCCTTCATTTAATTTTTGAAACAGTTTTAATACCAAATGGAAGTCGCTTAAATTTATAACAACCAAACGGTGTTGAGAATGTGCAAAGTTTACTAGATTCGTCATCTAGCTCAACTTGCCAATATCCCTCCGTTAGATCTAAAACTGTAAAAAATTGCATACCTGAAAGACTAGCCGCAATTTCTTCAAAAGTGGGTATAGGATGAATGTCGTCTATCAAAGCTTCATTTAAATATATAAAGTCGAAGAGTTCTATTTTTCTTTTCCACTAGTACCAAGTTAGATACCCATTCCGAGGGTTCCATCACTTTAGCAATTATATTTCGTTCAGTTAACTTCTCTAGTTAAATTTTCAAAGCTGACTGTTTTTTATTACTCTTGTTTTTTAATACATTGAAATATTTCTCGACGGACCAATGATTTTTATTATTCTTGTTTTTAGTACATTGAAATAGTTCTCGACGGACCAATGTGTTTCCTCGGCGAGTTTCCAAAAACGAGTGACACAACAGTAGCTCATTCCTTCGTGGTCGGGCCCGGCGCGCTTGAAACTGGTCCTTGTGGCTGATTGCCACGTAGAATTGCGAAGATGTTGACACCAAATTGTGGTATGATTTCGAACATACCGCCGGCCTTGAAAGAACTAGCTTTCAACAGGAAAAATTACTTCATGATATATAATTCATTTGTGATTACGTTATACAATTAAAGATATGGAGTTCAAAGTTAGAAATAAATCAACAAAAAATCGTTTAGTCGAGCGGCAATATACATATTTTTGCCATAGAACGCTTGATCGTACCATTCCGAGTTGATCGATGATCCGACCAAGAGGCCAGAGTTGCGGCGGAAGATTCTCGTCCTTGATCAATACGAGTGACCCAATTATTCCATGTTTGTTGGAGTCAACCTGCCATTTATTTCGTTGTTGTAAGGTGTGCAAATATTCACTGCTCCATCGCTTCCAGAAATGTTGCAACATTTGCTGTGGATGTTGATGACGATTGATGCGGCTGCACGGAGTCTCCGAAAGGTCTCGTTGCGGTATGCCGTTGAGAGCGGATCCGATGATAAAATGCCCAGGAGTGAGGGATTCAAGGTCATTAGGATCTTCGGAATTCAATACTGCTTCAATTTGAGATAATAAGGTCGTGAACTCTTCGTACGTTAGCGGCGTTTCATTCAATATGCGTTTCAAATGATTCTTTGTAGATTTTATCGCGGCTTCCCACAATCCGCCCATGTGAGGCGACCGGGGTGGTATAAAATGCCATTCGATCTGGTTTTCATTGAGAAAGGATTTAATATTTTTGTCTGTTTGAAATGCTATGACTTTCTGAAGCTCCCTATTGGCTCCTACAAAATTTGTGCCAATATCGCTATGAATACTTCTACACAATCCCCGTCGCGAGACAAATCGTTTTAAAGCACTTAGAAAACCCTCAGTAGTCAGGTCGCTTACAAATTCCAAGTGGACGGCCTTGGTGGAGAGGCAAACGAATAAACACAAATACGATTTGATTATCTTGCGATTCCGACACTTTCCGTCCTTACAAAGGAAAGGCCCGGCGTAATTCACTCCCACATTTTCGAAAACTCGACTAGGCGTTATCCTTTTAGATGGTAAATTTCCCATCTGTGGATGTATGGTGGTGGGTCTTGCCCGGAAACAGATAATGCATTTCCTTAATATGCTTCTGATGATTTGTCTACCTTGAAGTGGCCAATAAGTTTGTCGGATTGTGGCTAGAATCGTCTGTAATCCGGAATGCAAGTTTTTCTTGTGTTCGTGTTCGATTAATAGCGTTGTGAACTTGTGTTTCGAGGGCAGAACTATGGGGTGCTTATGATCGAAAGGAAGGCTAGAATTTCGAAGTCTACCCCCTACTCGGATTATTTCCTCTGCATCTATGAAAGGGTTCAGAGATTTTAACCTTCTGCTGTTCGCTACCTTATCAGTTTTAAGCAGGGATCGAAGGTCTGCATGAAATTCTTCGAATTGAGCTAATTTGATCAGAGTATTTGTTGCCCGTTTTAATTCGGCTACCAAAATGTTGCCGACAATTCTATCTCGCGGCCTTGAGCTGCTATTATTCTTGAATAGCAATAGGCTGTGATTTTTAACAATTTGCTAAAAGATGAGAATCTTTCAAACATATCATTTGAAATGTTGGAACTTAGAGTTATAGTGGGTTTACTTTCATCATTAGTCACGAAAATTTCTACCTTAGATGATTCCGCCCAACAAGGTGGCTGCATTAGAAGCCATACTGGTCCGTTCCACCATGTTTTATTATCCCGTAAAACCCCTGGATCTGATCCTCTGGATATTAGGTCCGCCGGATTGTGTTAAGAGCTATATTTCTGAGACCCTATTGGCCACAAAATTCTTCCAACGTGTTGGCTGACCTGCTTATCCAATGTAGCGCGATCGTGGAATCGCACCAACAACTTATCCGATCCGGTTGCAGGCTCATTTTGAGAGAACCGCACCGCACAGTTCCAATCTTGGTAGAGACACTGTTTTGATTGGTGCAACACGAGACTTTGCGCATAAAAGCCTTACCGACGTGTCGATATCCGTTGACGACCTAATATACACACATGCCCCATACGCGCTTTCCGAGGCATCACAGAAACCATGCATCTGGATGTTTATCGCCTTCTCTGCGATGACAAGCCTGGGAATTTTAATGGTTCTCATCAACTCAAATTCGCTATAATATTTTTACCACAATTTATGCAGATGCTCGGGTAATGGCTCATCCCATGATAAGCCATGTTGCCATAATTTTTGTATGATTATTTTGGCTTCAGTGGTTATAGGACACAATAGCCCTAACGGATCGAAAACTTGCGCGATTATTGATAGAATCGCCCTTTTAGTGAATTGTTTACTACTTGTTTCAATGAGGTTCATAGAGCAGCAGAATGAATCACTATGAGCATTCCATGAGATGCCTAAAGTTTTTTGGCCCAGATCATAATTTAGCACATAGTTTGCGTCCAATTTGTATTGCGCCGAAGAGGCCTGCGTGCCAAAGACTTCTGGTTTGTTCGACATCCATTTCCTAAGTTGGAATCCCCCCTTCTGTAAGATGTCTTCAATTTCAGCCTTGAGTTTGATTGTAGAATCAAGGTTTTCGGCGCCCGTCAAAAGATCATCCACTTAAAAATCAAAAATTAAAGGGGATGTTCAATTCAATCTCTATTGAATTTTTTGTCACGTGCACGGTATCTGCGAACCTATTGCCAATGTCAAGTACTTCAACCATAAATCGCTTCATTGAGTTTATGAAAGTACATTCCCGGCATAAAACTTAGAGGTAAAATCCTGTTACGTGGAATATCTGGTTATCATTTTTAATAGTAAAATGATAACAACTAGAACAAGGCCCAAATGTCGCACAATGATAAAATGATCAAATAAACTGTTGCTATTAATGTAATATCTATTACCTATGGGATACCTCTAGCCCAGTAACAGTAAAAAAAGATCGTAAAGATGGATACAACATCTTGTCTTTTGCCACATATTGGAGGATTTACCTATTGCAGGCGTAGATCCACAGAGAAAACCACAGTTGAGAAAGTTCTTACGGACGCAACAAAATCGTTTCAACAGGTATAGTACGCGATTCAATTCAATTTTGATAGTCTGTTTCATTTTCTAAATTTTGTAATTTCCTCATAGTAACTGTCTTAGGTTACAAAAGGAGGAATACCGTTAAAGATCACAATTATAAATATAATTTGTCCGCGATTTTCAATATTGTTATTTTTCATACTGTGCTTCACATTCTGTTCGTATCTCTTAGATCAATCCTTTATTATTTGTTTTTTCGTAAATTTTTTTGTTTTCGTATTTATGAAAAATTTTCCATATTATTTATATTATTTTGGAATAATATAATTAGAATAGAGGTTTAGATAGTGACTGGGGGTGTTGGGAGGTTAAAATAGTCACTGGGATGATAAACAAATCTTATTATACTTGTTATTATAGAGTTGAGATTAGTTTTTTAAAGTAGTATAGAACAGATAGTGTAGTTTACCATAGTTTAAATATTATAAGCCCACTGAAGAGACCACGTGGCGGGGTCGAAACTAGTCTGGGCTGCCGTAGCTAGTTAGAATATGTTTTTTTTTTTGATTCTTAATTGAATTACTGCCAAGAAGATTTTTTAGAGTTGTTTTTAATTTTTTGTTTTGTTTTTGTACATATTTTATGTGTGTAAATCCTCGTGAAAGCGTACAAGGGATATTGTGTAGCACTTAATGCTGCATAATTTTCCAACTTGTTTTTGTCTTTATTTTAGAAAATATCCTGGTTCCACCCACCCAGAGGTGTAAAAAACAGGTGTCTGGCAGGCGATCGATTTGTGGTTAGTAACCCTTTTATAGGGAAAAAGCCTTTGCAGAAGTTGAACTATCTTACATAGGCAACGTTATTTCCAAATTTTGACAATTGTAAGATTGTTGCGGGATTTGGATCTAACACTGTTTTAAATTCAATTGATATTATTTATAGGTACTTATTGCTAACATGGCAAATTATTGGCCTAATTCTATAAGGTAAAAATGATTGAACAAAATGAACTTGATTGAACTCTTATGTAAGCAAATTATGGTAAAAGTATAATGCTGTAAAGTTTACAAAATTAAGTGAATCATGAGGTAACGGACTTTGAAGAATTTAATTACTTGTATTATATGTAGATACTTAATGCTAGTTATAAAGAATGATGATCATGCATCATACTGCCGGGTCCTCAAAGTCTAGGGTTGTTCTCTTTGCTGGTGTAGGTGTTATTGGTCTCACGTTGAAGTCGGACTCTGTTGTTGTGACGGTGTACTTTCGGTGGTGTCTATACCAGATAACGCTGGCTATTATGAAAGTTATGATGAGTATGAGGTACGTGCTGACATAGTGGTGAATATGGTGACCAAATTCCGGTGTTGTTGGGATGGGATCTGGTTCCGGTAATAGAATGGTTTCCAGTTCTTCTGTGTTGAATCGCAGTATATTGAGATTTGTTCTGCTGGCTGCTGGTAAATGGTTTCCTGTTTCCGGGCTTTTAGTCTTAGTTTGATTAGATCATGCCTTCTTCAATATCTGGTCTTAAGGGTATAGTTGTTGGATGAATGGTTAATTTTCGCTTTCGAGTTGTAGAAATGTATGAACAGTTTGGTGCAGAACTGGTTTGATGTTGATCGGTGTTGATATTTGCTTGATTTTCGTTGAGCGGTAGTTTACAAACTTTAGCAATTGGTTTCTTTACGATACTGTCTTCGGTCTTAAGAGTAACAACTCTGATAAGGCTGTCTATAACTCGCGCGAGTGGCCATCTAGTAGGTGAAGTATTTTCATTTTTGATGAGGACGATGTCACCAATCTTAATATTGTCCTGTTTCTCGCGCCATTTTGGTCGCTGCTTCAGTCGACCAGATTTTCCAAAAATCTTGTTGCAGTTTACTTATGAGTTTCAAGCGCGTAAGGTGTTGTATATTCTGTTGTAATTGTCTGCTTTCTGGTGGAGCCAATAGTGCTTTACCGATAAGGAAGTGTCCTGGGGTAAGATCGGTTGGATCGTTGTTGAGTGGACAGAGAGGTCGCGAATTTAGAAACGCCTCAATTTGGTATAGCACTGTAGTAAATTCTTCGAACGTCAAGATGATATCGCCTAAGATTCTCTTGAAATGATGTTTCATTGATTTGACTCCAGCTTCCCAGAGTCCTCCGAAGTGTGGTGCAGATGGCGGTTGGTTGCTAGCCCATTTCCGTAGGTTGAATCCTCCTGCTGAAAGAAGACTCATTACCTCTTTTCGAATATTTTTAGCTTTTTGTAGTGTGTCTGCGCCAGTCAATAAGACGTCAACGTAGAAATCCTTGCGCAGGATTTTTGAGGCAATGGGATACTTGCTTTTCTCGTCTTCTGCTAGTGGTTGTAATGTTCGTTAAGCCAAGAATGGGGGGGGGGGGTGCGGCGGCTGTATCATAAGTGACAGTAGTCAGATGATATTAATAAATTGGTTCAGTGGGTGAAAAGTGCCACAATATCTTTTGATATTTATAATCCTCATCGCCAATTTTAATTTGGCGATACATTTGTTCGAAATCTGCAGAAAGAATATATCGATGTTTACGCCATCTCAGTAGTATATCCGTGAGGTCGGTCTGTAGCTTAGCCTCCGTGTGCATTGTATCGTTTAGGCTAATAAATTTGTCTGTTTTTGATGATGCATCGAATACAACGCGTAATTTTCTTGTGCTGCTATCTACTCTGATGACTGCCTGGTGTGGTAGATAGAACCATTCATCTGACTTAGTGGTTGCTAGAATCATATGTTTTAGAGTTAGATATTCTTTCATTAAATTTTTGTATTCTTTCTCCAACGTGTTGTTAGTTACACAACGACGTTCGTTTGAAGGAGTCTGGCAATCGCCTTTTTTTTGGAGTTGCCCAGATCTGGTTGCATTTCTTTAAAATGAATTCTTACTGTATATATCCCATCTTTGTTACGAATGTGAGTTTCAGTATAATGATTTTCACATTCGGTATCGGTTTCTGACATGATTGTAGCTTGCTCCATTTCTTCGACTTCCCAAACCGTTTAAGTTGCTCGTCCAACTCAATGTTTGTAATCATGCTGGTAATCGAAACACGTGCGCATGTGTGTTTTGGTTGTTTTGACCTGAAAGTATCAAACCAAATTCAGTCTTCTGTGCAATTATGCCAACATTAGTTTTTTGTAATCCATCTAGAATTATTGTTCCGTAAACATCAACATTTTTGTTTCTTGTCATGACTTAAACAGTTTGAGCAGAGTGAATTCTTTTGTACTAGTATATCCAATCGGTCTGTAATACTCAAGTTCAGAAATTTAGTGCAAGTATGTAATTTATGTGGTTCTAGGCAGCAATGACATTTTATCTTTGAGGTAGCGGAATGACACAGTTTGTAATTTGAATGGTTATTGTTACCTCGATTAGATTGTTGCGTAGGTTTCGTATTGTGTCCTTCTTTTTTCTTGGGCTGTTCTTTTAATGATTCGAGGGCTCGAAATCTATTCTCTAGATACTTAAAAAGCTCATCGACTTCAATGGGTTTCTTAGGATCGTTCATTCCGTGCTCCAACAGCTTGTGACTTTCAAAGTCAAGTTTCTGCAAGATTAAATGTTCGACTATTGGAGCCCATGTTCTTGATTCCGAGATTTTTCAAGGCATGTTTTATCGTGAAGATTTCGTACTGCTGATGCTGACTCGGTTTCCAGTTTAGGTTGTGAAAACAAGACCTGCAGATGAGTTGAGACTAATTTGCGCTTGTAGTTGTATCTGTCGTTCAGCAATGTCCATGCTGTGGTGTAATTAGCATCTGAAATATCTAAATGTTTTAATAAGCTACAAGCTTCCTTTTTTAGATGCGTTTTTAGGTATTGTATTTTTTCAGCATTTCCTTGTCGGGGGTTATTGTGAATGAGTTTCACAAAATATCATGGAAGGCTGTCCAAGATTGGTAGTCCCGCTCGAAGGTTGCAATAACGAGCCGTGGTAGTCGGATTTCACCATCTGGTCGTTGTGTTGAGGGTATCTTTCCCCGTAAAGATATGTAAGCCTTCTGGTAATGATCTTCCAGATTTGCGAAAAAATCATCACGGTTGTACTCATGAGAGTCGTCCTATGATGCCACTAAGTCTGAATGGTTCATTGAGATTTTTTCCCAGTACGTTTGGATAAGGTTGAGGTGTTGTTGGTAATAGAATGCTGGCTGTTGTACGTTCTCCTGATCAAGTTTACAAAGCATCCTCTCCAGTAATCGCATATTCTCCTTCTGCATTCTCAGGAGCCTCGTGGTGATCTCATCGACTTCAGGGATTGTGGCCTGATTTTGTGCCTTGTCTGACTTGCACAATCCGTTGGATTCTCGGTGGTAGGCAAGGCCGTAGACAGAAAAAAAACTTCGGGGGTGGGGGGGGGGGAGGGCTCCGTGAAAAAAAGTACATATTATACCCCTTAGATTTTTTAAATGAAAAACGGAAATATCTAGGAAGCGCTATAAGCGATACAAACCCTTACGTGTGTTTGGAGATTATGAGTTAATTTTGTTCTTAAAATAAAAATATTTAAAATAGAGATTTTTAGCCGATTAAACATTGAAAAAGCCTGTGTAGACTATTCGAATTTCGGTATATTATGTATAATAAAAACCCATAGAAGTAAAAACGAATTTGCTACCTTATCAGACTTAAGAGATATGAAGAATTGTTAAAACGTATACAAACCGATTATCTCATTCAAACCTAAAAAAATGTCGCAGCTGAGAAAAGTATACAACTCCCTTATACTCCTTAGGGTTGAATATCTAAAAATACTGAAATTGACTTTTTGGCGATTATATTGGAAGCTTTAAGAAGTAAAAATGAAGTCGATATCCCATCAAATCTAAGCAATATGTAGGAATTTCTGAAAACATGTGCAACCTCCTAACACCCACTTGAAGGTTGAATATCCAAAAATTGCCGGAAGCAAAAAATGAGACGGTTTTTTGTGAATTTTTTGTGTCTTTATTAAAAAATCGATTAATGCGAAATATTGAGGGATCATTACAGTTATCTTGAACTACAAAAAAACGTTTTTTATTTTAATTTTTATGAAAAAATGGCGGCTGAGCAGTGCACGGAACGAAGGTCGATTTTTTGTAAGCGTCCCGCGGCTAGCAGCACAAGTCTTTAACGAACGTATCTGGAACAATGAAAAAAATTGTTTCATGATATGCACGAGTTTTACTGTTGAAGTACACATGGATATTCAGAAATTTTAATTTTTAAAAAATTTGCGCGCACTTCGAAAAAAAATTTCGATTTTTCAACAAATAAATCGGCCTCAATTTGTATATAAAAATCGTAATTGTTTATGAAGCTCAAAAATCGTGTGTACTAGACTAGATAATCTGTCTAAGAAGGTACAGCCAAAATTTCATATCGATCGGATAAAAATTACTCGAGTTCTACTGCTAGCCGTTTTTGAAAACATGGTTTCGAGAAAAACGCGTTTAAAGTTTCACAATGTGTTTACTACATGAAATTTTAAAGATACAGGCTTGGCTACACAGACAACGTTTGTTCAATATTTGCTTAAAACTATATATTAACGCCATCAATACCTCATTTAAAAACTATATAGTGTACCTTTGCACCGCCGGTAACGAGTAAAAGGGACGAAACTCACTCCGAAACTCAATTTGTCATTTTCAAGCGCTCCGCCTTGCTTGCCATTCTATAGATAGGAAAAACACCACTCACCCTTGTACCCTATAAACAAATTATTGGTTGTCGAGATATAAAAAGGGGCAATTTTTCATTCCTAGTATATCTACAGTCCGTCTTTAAGTTTCAATTTCATGTCATTAACCGTGTAGGAGATATGGAATGAAATTGAAGAATGTTTAATCTCGGCTTTCGAGCGTTTCCACACATAATTCGATTGCCTAAAAAGCAAGCTATAACTTGTCAAATTGTGATTACTAGTTTTGAAGATATAACAGTTTTTATGAGGAGAGTACATGTCCGAAAGACTTTTCTTTACTATCCTTATCTCCGCGGATATTGAAAACTGACCCATTTTGTAGAACATTTTTTCTCTCAAAATACAACAAGGAATCACTCCTTAAAATATTTCCACTCATGTACCGGACACTCTGAATAGTAGCCAGTATACGCACACTAAACGCACACGATACAAGAAATTAAAAAACCGTGTAAGTACATATCACGCTCTTTATACTCTAGATAGAATCTGAGAGTATTATAAGTTTAATCCAGCCCAAAAGTTTGTAATGCAGAGAACCGAGCCTCGGACGAAAAAAAGTTTTATATTATTTTTTGTTTATTTGTGGCCAAAAACTCCAAATCCGCCTGACGTCCGTCCGTCCGTCTGTCTGTCCGTTAGCACAATACCTCAAGAGCGCCTTGACCTAGGATCTTGAAATTTTGAATCTGGATGTTTGGTTGAATTTGTAAGGCTAAGTTCGTTAACGGGCAAAATCGTCCTATTCCTTCGGGTAGCTGCCATACAAAATGTCCTTAAAACACGTGTTTAAGAATATTGATATATAACTTCGGAACGTCTAAAGCTACGACTTTGAAATTTTGTATACCTTTGTTGTCCAATAGTTGGAGCTAAATGCATGATTATGAAGAAAATCCTATTAGTTCTTCGTGTAGCTGCAATGCAAATATCCTGTTGTCTTCACTTAATTTACGAAACTCACTATAGCTCAAGTAATCTTTTAGGCACGAATTCGGCATTTTGTACAAATTAGTTTTGAGTGAAAACTAAGTTCGAGCTTACTAGTCAGCGAAATCCTTTTACTCCTTCTGGTAGCTTCCATACAAGAATCCTGAAGTCACGTGTTCAACAATATTTCCCGATAATTTTTGAACGCGTCAAGCTAGGAATTTGAAATTTTGTACACTTTAATTTTAAAATTGTTCCAACGAAAAGGATAAATATGTAAAACATCAAATGAGTTCTTCCCGCACCTCCCATGTTGAAGTCCTTGAAAAGGGATAAGTTTTTTTGAAATTAAACACAGACGATATTGTGTTTTACTTTCGATTAGCAACCAAATGGGAGTCTTTAATAAAGGACATACTACATACATGCACACACCTTATTCTATAATACTTTATCCCCAACTGCAATATAAATCGTAGTTCAGTATTTCATCTAGAGTATCATACGATTGGCTTGCAGCCGATCGTGACTGCAGTATGTTTTATCTACGGAATCCTAAAACAAGCAAACTCACAAAAAATAAGTACATATATGTATACCGGTATTTTTTTTACTATTTATTACTTAATTTATTGTTTTAGTTTAGCAGTTTAAATTAAACCCAAACATTTATCTATCATTTATCATTTATACAACAAATGAAGAATTAATTCACTCTTGAACCGCCTTCCCATCGAACTTGACCGATTTCAATCGCAATTGTAGGAAATGTAAATTTACATAGATAATGAATTATTATATAGGGTGTTATTATATAGGGTGTTTCTCAATACAATTGACAAAAAAATAAGCTTGATTTTCAGTACTTTGAATTCTTTGAGAATTTCGGGGGGGGGGGGGGACCCTGTCGGTCCCCCCTGGTAGGTGGTAGGTACATGTTGCCATCGTGCTGAAGGGAGCCGCGTCTGTATATCAGAAACTCGATTAGCGTTGAATGTTTTCCATCGTGACACGTGGCTGCAAATTCGATCGTACGTGCTAATAGTCCAGCTGCGCAGAGTTCAAGTCGAGGAATACTTATTTGTTTCACAGGAGCAACTTTAGATTTCGCGATGAGCAATGACGTATTCGCAGTTCCATCCTCGTGAGTGATACTGTTTGATTTATTGATCGATATTCTTTTATACCGACCAATGTTTTATTTAACAGCACTCATAAAAAACAGAACAAAAAATATTCGAAACGGTTTCTTCTTTCTAACGCTTTATTTCACTTGTTGAGCGGTCGAACACGACTGCCGTACAATTTTGATTTTCGCCTGGAAACGAAATGTGCGTGTGATGTAATTTTAAATTCCCATGAAAATGCTGGTGTCCCATTTCACATTCCGTCTTGCACGGTTTTGCACCGTCAGATGGAATATGATCCGAGACCACAGCAAATTCATGGCGCGCATTTTGATTGATAACAATTGATTTGATTTTGATTGATAACAATGTGTGGGAGTATGGTGTTATTACTCCGAACATTGGACAGATACGAAGGTATACGACGGCATCATAAGCCCTTGTTGACGCATCTGAAAATCCGTGAACTTCATATGCGAAATATGACGGATCCAGTCCAGTCCGGTCCACCGGGGAATTTCCAAGTTTTCAAGATTAGGCAGGTCATTTAAAATAGCATCTCACCGAGTCGAAAGATTCTCATATAGAGCATCATCCCAGTCGTATTTAGTGAACCACAATTCTTACATGAAGATTTTAGCATTGATAGTTATTGGTGTGATCCACCCCAATGGATCGTAGAGCTTCGCTATGCCTGATAATACGGTACGCTTCGTAGTTCGGGTCGCGGGAACAGGCGATGATACCTAATAACGGAAAATATCTCGAACTGGATTTCACGATATTCCTAATATTTTCACGTTTTCGTCTTTTGAAAGCATATGGTTTTTAGCTGACTCATCCTTTTCTGTTGAAATGTCTTCCAGTAGAGCGGGATCATTCGCTGCCCATTTCCTGAGGTGAAGTCCGCCTGATGACATAATACCTTGTAATTGGCATTTAATTTCGTGTGCTTCTAGTAATTCCGATGCTCCGGTTAGGACATCGTCCACATAAAAATCGTCTAAGAGCACAGTGGAGCCCAATGGAAATTGTTCTCGTTCACCCACCGCTAATTAGTGAAGTACTCGGATGGCTAAAAATGGAGCTGCAGCGGTACCGTAGGTTACCGTTAAAAGAAACGATTGTGGTTCATTACTGAAGTTACGCCATAAATTGCGTTGATAATCGACTTCATCTTTGTGTATCCAGATCTGGCGAGACATTTTCGCCACGTCTGCCATGAACATAAACTGGCAACTGACGCCATTTCAAAATTAATCTAGGTATATCCTGTTGTAGCTTAGGACCTACCAGCATATGACTATTGAGAGAAGTGTCATTTGACGTTTTCATTGACGCATTAAAAACCACTCTCAACCGGGTCGTCTTACTCAATTCCTGAAGTTCTATTCGAAGTAGGTTCCATGTGACCAAGCCGTTCATATCCATAAATTCCGTATACAGCTTGTTTTGAGTTGATGATCGATTTAGTTTCTTTTCATGTGATGCAAACAATATATTAGCAGTGTCGAAAGAGTCCCCAATGAATGGTATGCGTACAATGTATTTTCCATCAGGAGAACGTTGGTGTGTATTGACGAAGTATTCCTCATATTCCTGCACTTCAAGCGTCAGTGGAATCTTCTGAGGTATCTCTTCGGTTTCCCAAAATCTTCTGATGGCGACTTTCAACTCAGAGTGTTGATGTAGAACTTGGAGTCGACGACTTTCATGATGAGTGATAGATGGGATCGCTCCGGACACTATCCAGCCAAAGACTGAGTTTTGCGCTATTAAATATGAGCAGACTTCTCGGCGGATACCTTCACGCAAGATTACCTCATAGACATCAGCGCCCAATAAAAGAATCAGGATCCGCTAATACGAGGCCACGTTGATGAGGCCAACTATGTCGTTGCTTCGTTTTCGGTGGTAAATAAGCAGTTAAAGTTTTTAAAATAAATGCTTGCGAGACAATGCTAGGCTCTCTGGAGTCCACTGCTTCCATGACGATTGAAGCGACAGATTTCACTTGACCGATTGGTTGATTTCCAAGTCCAGTTAACGTAGCACCTTTGCCAAATCACTCTAAACGAAGGAGTTGAACTATCGATTCCGAAATAAATGATGCTTCCGATCCTTGGTCCAACAGTGCTCGCAGTACTACTGTACGCCCAGATGGTGCCCTTAGCTTGACACGAGCCACAGCAAGTAAAATTGACTGTTGTTGTGGGACTTGATCGGAGGCAAAATGCACCGTAACCGATTGGGATGGACCCCCGTATTGTCGGTAGCGGTTCTTTGGTTAGGTTAGGTTCCAACACATAAAATTGGAGTTGCTGTTAAATGCGATCTTATTGGTGTGGACCGAGATCGTGCTGCACTAGCTTCGCTTACACTACATCCCATCGCTTCTAATGCTCGGATGCGCCCATCGAGAAACTTGATAAGATCCGCAAATAATGGATAGAGTGTAGTTTTCGAATGCATAGCTCGCACTCTTTCCTAGACGTAATGTCCAATTTTTGGGCTGTGATGAAAACTAGTAAGTCATCCCATTTGTCAACGGGCCGTTTTAAATTTTTAAGCGCCGCGATATTGTCAACGTTTCTATCGCGTGATATTCTGAGATCAGCACACGACTCAATTTTCATTTTTGGAATATTCCATATAGCTCCCAAATGTGATGAGATCAATTCACGCTCCTTAGCATAACGCTCTTCGAATGTATTCCAAGTGCTATTGAAATTTGCTTCTGTGATGGCAAAATTCCGTAGTAATTCTCTCGCCTCACCTTGTAGTGTCGACTTCAAATAGTGCAAGCGTTGTACATTGCTGATTGCACTATTTTTAATGATTAAGGCTTCAAAAATATCACGGAAGCTCTAACTTAAATAATTTCCGTCAAACGTAGGCAACGTAATTCGGGGTAATTGAATATTACATACCGGAGAAGTAACTGTTCCTGATTCAACGGATGATTTCGTCACCATTGTATTTGCTGTAGCGAAAGTGGTTAGGATCTCGTTAAGAAATCCTAAACGGTTCATGCATGTTTCTTAAACGTTATAAAATCTTTCCTCCACGAAAAATTCGCATGATTCGCGTTCGTTTGCGGTTGCTGCTGCTTCAATTTCGTGGTGAAAATTTTGACATTGTGCCCACGTTTCCGTTCCATACTCTTAAAATTAGAGTCCTGCTGCGTTAGAAAAACAGCTAACGACATGTTTAAGATATTTTACACTGATTTTTATAAAAAGGGATTAACTCACAAGTTTATCGTCACTATAACGCACTTATTATTATTTTTTTATTGTTATCGCAATTCGGCTTCAACGGACCAAAATCTTTGCACTCCCAATTAAAACTCGGCACTTAACTTCATTGAAGTTTTGTTTCCTTGATAATACAATTCGAAACATACAATTGAATAACTTTATCGCGACACCAACTCGTAACGAAAAGCAACAGCGACCAGACCTGAACAATATTTTTTCTTTCTGCCAAATGTAACTGTCTTTCATTGCGGTTTTTTGTTACGAGACAGGGTCGGACTTTGCATAAAGTGATGCATTTTGAACAATATATATTACATTATTTTCGAATACTATACATTTAATTTTAGACAAATAAATGAAAAATATTTAATCATACAAAATTCATGAAGTCAAATTTTTTTGGTAGGATGCTTGCTACTCCTACAGGTTTGACATTTTTCATTTTATAGACAAAACATTCAAAAAAATTTAAAAATTTTTGCAGTGCGCTATAAAATTTGATATTCAGTACATAATGTACTTTAAACAAAATATCGAAAGCATATAAAAAATCATTTTCCACTTCGACTACTTTCTACAATTACATAGTGTTGCGAGCTAGGGGTTCGCCGGGATTTCAAGTAAAACACAATTCGTTTAAAATCAAAATAAGTGTTTATTTATAATTCGCACTTTAATTCTATTAGCACAATAATTCGCACTGTATGGCAACACTGCCCGCTTATATATATCGCTTGACTCGATTACTTTTGCTTTCTACCATCACGGTCGCGTATACACGCTGGCTGTCGCATTCGACGTAATAAAAATTACTATGTCCCTCGCTGAAAGCTTCATCTGCTTTTATACTACTTGTCTGTGGTCGAGACTGTTCTTGAATCTTCGTTCGGTGGTGTGTGTAGAGGGTTCTAGTGGGCTTGAGATCTTTCGATTTTGACTTCATTGGATTCTAGTACATTGGAAAACATTCGATTAGAAGGGAGATACAATCGTGTTGCTCCGCCTTATATACTTCAACTAGGTTTCTGATTGGGTTACTTTGTAGCTAGGTAGTCGGTTGTTACTGTTCCCTTATTCGTAATCGATCGAGTTGCGCGGTTGCCAGGCTTGCACGTAACAATAGTAATTCGACGATGCGGAATCAAATTTACTGTCGCTCCGGTACAGAATAAACGACTGTCGTTTCTGCAAATCCACTATAAATTCATCCATACTTTGGTTAAGCTGAAAGCAGACAATGTCTTTTTTAATTGTGACAATCCAAAAAAAAAAATCGAAGAACTTAATGAAATCATACCGAAATCCATTCAATTAAAGGTTTTATTTCGTTTTCGAAACTGAGTTTCTCCCAGCTTTCGGAATCTTCCGAAATGATCGCATGTTGCCTCTTCATCCCTCTTGATGGAAGGAGGTTCATAATGGTTCCAATTTTGCAAAGATTTTCTACAAGAAAAAAAGAATGCAGAAATAGTTAAGGTCAAAAATATAAATACGTACCACATAAAATAAAGAATTTATTCCCTTTATAAAAAGCTGCAGGTTATAATTATATTAAAAGATGAATCGTTAATTTATAAAATTAAAAAAAGAACAATTAAATTACCAGTTGTCCTCCAAATTGAAGAAACTGAGAGAATTTCGTTATAATATCGGTGTAAAGACTCAAAGCAGACCCAACTGTTCAAAAATTGAATTGCTAAATTTAATTGTTTTTAAATATCGTTTGCTAAATTGAATTCATAATATTACAGTTTTTAATTCCCTTACGGTAAATCTTGCCTAGAATTTGCTTTGTTTAATTCTCGCTCGGCCGATGTTGATCGGCAATTTTATTTTTCGAAACAATAGACATTGACCCAGCGGTAAAATTGCTAGCTAAAATATTTTTTGAGATTTAATTGTAGTCATTCTGAAAGTTGTCGTTAACGCGTTCAAGTCGTTCTCTGAAAGTTGTCGTTAACGCGTTCAACTCGTTTTTTGAAATTAGTAAATTTTAAACTTTAAGTTTTGCAGTTTTTTAATTTTGAAACAAATGAGAATGTTAGGAACAAACGACTTTGTTTTTTAAAACTTCCAATCGTCGCATGTCAAAAGTGACTTGCATCAACGTTTTTATTTCGCCCAAATTTCCCTCGCTAGGTACGAGAGACTCTAGCTGAGAGATCTTTAAGAGATTTTTTTTCTTTGTTGGTGTAAGGCTAAGTCGTAGATGTTCCAAGCGAAACTCGATTTTTCCCGCAGCTTTCTTTCCATCTTTTGATCCTTTTGCATCAAACCATAATGCCTCTGAAAGAAACCCATTATTTATTATATTATTTTTCCAATTGTCAATACCGTAGTAAAATGTATGCATCTTACATGTAAATATCTGCACAAACATATTGTTCCAATATTGGAAATTGTTTGACGATGGCTCTTGCAGCATTTTATTTATCTGAATTTGAAGGATAGCTGAAAGAAGTGTCGAATAAACGAATGTATATCCATTACAAATATTCCTTTCTTACAAGCCACATATTTCCACAAGATCATTTCCAACAATTCTGTTGAACTCATTGTTTTCTGCAGCCGACAAATCTTCATTTACCGATAACTTTTTCAAAAGCTTTTTGCCTCCATTGGTTTTTTTTAAAATATTGCTAATGGATAATTTTGGAAAATATGAATATAATATATGTATTTACTAGCCCATATTTCATAACCTACCGGATTATAATGAGCAGAACAAAGCTCTCAATCGTCAGTCAAATGAGAAGCTGTCTCAGTAGCAGCATCCGACATCCACAACAATTCAACATTTTGAATTGGAATGTTTATAAAATCAATTTCGGTAGGCGGCTTCCATAGGCTGCTTAAGTGTTGCGATTAATCTCATTATTTTTTTTGCGTGGACCTAATTTTATATTTATTGCTAACAAATCTTGTTCGGAAATATCCATCGCTGTAGCTACATCTATTCAACAAGTTTTTTTTATGTTACTACTTAACCTAATTACTAATTACTAAGGAATGACTTAACTATATACTATATATCTCATAGAAAGGTACTGCTCTGTCTTTCCGTAAGCAATCCAAATAACATTTGGTCTTATATCAATTATTTCCTCTACTCTTCGTATAATAACTTTTTTGCTTTTCTTTGAAATTTCAAAAGATTGAAGCAATTGATGAAAGCCTTTTATTTTTAGTACGTATAAGCGAAGAAACATCACTTTATTAACTTCAAAAATTTCTTCAATTTGAGCATAACATAAGTCTTTTTCTTGATATTTTGAATCAACTGAAATTATCAAAGAGTTTCTGTATTCAACATTGTTATATTGCACCGATGAAATTTTTTTAATAAACATATTTTCAGGATAATTTATCTGAATGAACTCATAACTCTTTAGCAATGATTTTTCAATGTATTTTGATGATATAATTTTGATCGTGTTAATTGTTAAGTCGTTAATAGTTTTGTTAAATAAAACACTTGATTTCTATATTACAAACGCCTTTAATGTGAATTTTCACTAAAAACAGTAAGTCGATAATTTCCGCACACCACGCCAAGTCCAAACACCGACTGTAATTGGGATCACGCCATCCCCTTCCACCGGACAGTACTCGCGCTCATCGCCGCTTAGAGCCACCTGCGACATCTCTTGCGGAGGATCGTAACATTCGGCCATCCTGAAAAGAGATTAATGTCCTCATTAATGTTTCGCCCTACGACTGCAAGAGATCGATTAAATCCAGTCGATCGACCTCTTCGCCACTTTCATCGCCAACATCTAAATCCATTTCATTCACGCCATGATATCTCCTAAGAGAGTCAACCGCCACAACCGCCTCGTATCTCTTGTATCCCCTTACGTCCTTAATCGCCTCAATGACGTATCTATCATTACCCAACGCCTTTCTTACTCGAAAAGGTCCATCATATTTATTCGACAATTTCCTACTCATGCCAACACTTGGTTTACTCGCAACTGCATGTCGCCATAATACAAGTTCGCCAACTAAATACTTGTTCGCCAACTAAATACTTGTTCGCCCTTTTCCGCTTTTGATCGTATCGATCTTTCATTCGCCTTGCCGCCTTAGTGATATTTTCACTCGCCTGTGCGCGGTCCAATAATAACCTCTTTCGTGTCACAGAATTGGAAGAGTCGTCACCCGACCTTTTCTGAGCTACATTTCCAGAGGACGCCCCCGCCTTACCTCTATCAAGATCCATACCTGTGGTATGTACGCCATCTTGAGTACTATCGCCAGTCACGCCTTGTGAGTTTTCATTACGAGTCAGAATTTCTCCCAAAATCTCCTCGTCGCCTCGAACTCTCGCCTCGCTAGCTAGCTCGCCACTCGCCAATTCTGCTATTACACCACGACTTCCGTGAGAGAACAACAACTGTGCCGGAGAGAATCGCGTACTAGCACTGATAGTGTTATTCAAACCCCACACGATATCAGGCAGCGCTTCATCCCAACGAACCTCAGTTTCCGCCCCAGTCGCCAACGCCTCTATTATAGTGCGATTTGACCTTTCCACCTGACCATTCGCCCTCGGTGTAGCTATTGCATTTAGGACATGTCTAACGCCTTTTTCCGCCACAAAGTCCCTAAATACTCTACTGGTAAACGCCAAACCCTGGTCACTTATTATACGCCTTGGGTAACCATATTCAGAGAATATCTCTCTCAGTTTCGCCACTGTCTCAGTTGATCTCAAGGTCTTTGTCGCCCTCGCCAATACAAACTTAGTGAAACCGTCAATCATCACCAACAAGTATGAATTTCCCTTCACACTCTTCACAAACGGACCCAAATGATCCACATGCACTGTATCAAACGGTATCGCCCGCCGTTCCAATGGATATAGAAACCCTTCGCCTCGCCCATAATCGCCCTTTGCAAATGAACACTTCAGACACGATTTCACATATTTCAAGATGAAACGCCTCATCTTTGGAAACCAGTAAGTTTCTTGAACCAACTTTAAACACCTTTCGTAACCCGGATGCCCTATTTCATCGTGATGTTTACGCAACAGATTAAATCGCACCAACGCCGGGACATATAAGCGATCGCCATGCAATGTCTTGCGATATAATCTTCCGCCTTTTATTCTATAATTTGCCACGATCTCTGGTAATTGCAAACCATCCGTTAGTGCTTTTACAATTTCTTGCGCCTTAGAATCCTGTAATTGCACAGTCAGAAACCAATCGTGGGTTTCCATGGTTACTACATTTACATGTATCGCATTCTCTTCGCCCTTCTGCGCCAAAGGATTTCTACTGAGCGCGTCAACATGTTGCATCCTGACGCCTGGACGATATTCCACCTCCATATCGAATTCCTGGATAGTTAACCACCATCTAGCTATACGAGGAACCAAATCCCTCTTAGTTAATGCCGCCCGAATCGCCACACAGTCTATTACTACCCGGAAATGAATTCCCACCAGATATACACGGAACCGCCTAATTGACTCCACTACCGCCAAAGTCTCCAGCTCATAGCTGTGGTACACCTGTTCCTGTACTGTTGTAGTTCGACTGAAGTATTCCACCGGTTTCCAGTCTTCCGAGTCGCCCGATTTTGGCATTAATATACCACCTAGACCCCACTTACTTGCATCGGTATGCAACTCCGTGTCCGCATTGCTATCATAAATCGCCAGTAAAGGTCTTTCCACCAATTTACTCTTCAGTAAATCAAATGCTATTTGTTGTTCCTCGCCCCAATGCCAGACAACTCCTTTCTTTGTAAGATTCGTTATCGGCCTTGACAACAGTGAAACGTTTTTCACAAATTTTCGGAAGTATGATACCAGCCCTATGAACTGTCGCACGCCATGCACGTTCTTCGGAGCATCATACTTCTCAACCGCCTTTGTTTTTCGAGTTCCCGGTCGTACGCCATCCGCCGAAACTTCATGCCCAAGGTACTCTACAGTTTCCATTAAAAATGAACACTTTTCTAATTTTAATTTCAATCCCGCCTTTTCAATCAAATTCAAAACTGTTTCCAGCAATTCCAATCCCTGCTGAACGTTTATTGATGGAAGCATCAAGTCATCCATGTACGCCAGTATTTGCTTGTTTTTAAACCCGCCCAACAGTTTATCCATTACCCTTTGAAAAACCGCCGGAGCATTCGCCAACCCAAATGGGACTCGCAGATATTCATACTGCCCATCAGGAGTAATAAATGCCGTCTTATTCACCGAGTCGACATGCATTGGAACCTGATGGTATCCCTGCGCCAAATCAAGCGTAGTGAAATACCGTTTCTTCGCCAATTTATCCAACTGATCCGAAATCAGCGGCAACGGATATCGGTCCTTCACCGTAATTGCATTCAGTGCCGTATACTCTACACAAAGTCTAACTTCACCGGTCTTTTTCGGGATCAGTACGATCGGGCTGGCATACGCCGAACTTGACTCCTGAACAACACCCGCCTCCAGGAGCGTTTTCACCTTTCCCCGTACTGTCTCCTTTTCTTTTATCGATAACCGGTAAGGACGCCTAAAGACAGGTACATCTGTAGACAGTTGAATTTTCATTTCTCCCAAGTGTGTAAGTCCCAACTCCTCTTCACTTTGTGCAAAACAATGCCTCTTTTCTTCCAACAAATACAACAGTCGCGCTTTATCAGTGTCTGACACCCCTCCAATATGAACTCCCTCATTCAATTTGGTTATAAAAATCTTTTGGACAATTACCTTTTCTTTCGCCGATGGTGTTTCCGATTCCCACCATTCTTCCGCCCTGGCAATTAGTCTTCCTTTTTCCCATCGTAGCTCAGTATCGCCCAGATTGCTGATCAGAATTTCATTCTGATGGCCAACTTTGAGAACCCCTCCTGGAATCGCCGTCCAAAAGTTGTTCTCCTTGAATATTTTTGCCGCCATGACAACATTTTCTCCGTGCTGTCCTCCTTGCACCTCTACCACTTCTCGCACAGTGGAAGAAGGTGGACACAAAAAGTCTTCTCGGAGGATTACTTTTCGCCGTGTAGGTTCCCCTTCCAATGTTATTTTTTTTAAAACATCCGCCGCGTCTTCATCCTTTGTCAACATCGCCTTATTTTGACTGACCACCATTGTCACGCCTGGAGTCTGAAGCGCCGGTTGTCCTAGCAACAACTCTACCCTTCCCATATCGCAGTCAGTCACCAACGCCTTGACTCTCAACTCGATATCATCGATACTAAGCATCACAGACACTTCGCCTAATGCGTATGCTACACCTCCAGAAAATCCACACAATTTCACGCCGCGATTTTCCGGTGTCATTTGTAGCTTTAAACGCTCTACCGTCTCCTTGGTCAACAAGCTCTGTTTGCTTCCCGTATCCAGGTATACACGTACCCTTTCGCCGTTTATTGTTCTCCATTTTCTGAAAGTAGAGTACTCAAATTTCGACAATAGTCTTACCTGGGCTCCTTCAGATCGCCGCTTCGGGCAGAACTTGGACATATGTCCGCCTTGTCCGCAACGCCAGCACCGTTCTATCCTCGCCTTGGGACAATCTCGGCTGATCTGAGTCCCTTCTTCTTGACAGTTATAGCAACGCCTGCTAATTCCCGCCGCTGAAGTAAGCTCTCGCCGTGTCTTACTGTCCGATCTTCGATCACTATCACCTTGTGTCGCGAATCTTGCTCTCTTATCCTCACGCCGATAGGATTCAAGCCCTGCCAAAAACCGGGAATATAGCTGTTCAGGAGTCTCGCAACCAACCGCCTGGGCATTTGCACGCAACTCCTCCGGCAATCCTCGAATAATGCACGAGACCGCATCTTCGCCACGCACCTTCACTTGCTCACACATTTCCAATTTTGCATGGTAATATGCAGTCATCCCTTCGCCAGATTGCTTCCGCCTTGCAATCATTTCTTCCATGGCAGTAGCGAAGTCATATCGCCTTGGGAACGCCGCCCGTAATGTCGACTTCCACTGCCCCCACGAATAATCGTACCTTACAAGCCGGTGGTACCACTTTCTCGCCGATCCATCCAGCTTGGCCTGCATGATGGTAGCACGCTCGTAATCGGACCACCCGTGCACATCGCCGTGCTGGTCGAGTTTTGCAAGCCAACGCTCTACATTTTGGTCCGCATTTCCCGGGTCGAAACGCTCGACAACTTCGTTGCCTATTCGCAACGCCTGACTCGCTCCGCCTTTGTCCGACTCCATCACATCAGGTCGTGACGAGCGCACTTCTGCCGAATCCTTCTGGGCTTCCAAAATTTCGCCGAAAACCAACGCCGCCTGCTGTTGAACCGCCTGCTGGATTTTTGTGGCCAACCCCGCCTTCATCAATTCGTTTACGGCCTTTCGAATTTCTTCGCCATCCATCAAACTCCGAGAACTTTCGCCCCGCGATAAAGTCCGCCGCCTTGGACTTTCCGTCCTATCTCGTGCGCCATCTCCGCCTCGATGTCCGAGTTGCTCGTGTTTAACAGGACACCTTCCATGTCTTCCACATTCGCCATGGAAAAGAACAGATTTTCTTTAAAAACGCTACACAAAAAAAACACCACAGCAACAACAAAGCACAACACTTCGGCTACAAACCCTTTCTTTTGTTTTGCGCCTCACACAGAAAAACACACGCCGAATTCTGTGTATCGAATCGATCGTCACCAAACGCCCGATGCCGACAAGAATTTTCACGTCGCCGGAAAAATTGTACGCCACAAAATTTTCACCAAATTTTTGATTTTGTCGCCCGACACGCGATTTCCGCGATCCCACTTCTGAATTGTTAAGTCGTTAATAGTTTTGTTAAATAAAACACTTGATTTCTATATTACAAACGCCTTTAATGTGAATTTTCACTAAAAACAGTAAGTCGATAATTTCCGCACACCACGCCAAGTCCAAACACCGACTGTAATTGGGATCACGCCATCCCCTTCCACCGGACAGTACTCGCGCTCATCGCCGCTTAGAGCCACCTGCGACATCTCTTGCGGAGGATCGTAACATAATCTTAAAATTTGTATTATTTATAACAGCATTTTGAGACAACGATTGGCGCTTCATTATAATCTTTGGAACATTTTTGAAATTCCTTCCCAGAATTACTTGTTGTTTCAATGAACTATGTTTACTTTCGTAGCGCAGGCAGGATGATGTACGAAGAGGCCCTTTTTGAATGATACTATCCGGGTAGTGCATTAAATAGTGGTGCTTATGGATCATATTTTTATTAGAAAAAACTGTTTTAAACAAGTCGTGATGAAATAAAATTGTTTCGTTCAATTCGCAAATCATATACTTGTTGAAAGTGTCACTGTACACAATGGCTAAACATTTAATCAAGAAAGTTAGCAGAGTAATATATGGTTTTTATAACAAGTATAATTCTTTTCTTTATTATCTATAAGATATAATAATGTGTTATAACGTTTAGACCCTAAAGTGCTAGACGTTCGATGATGCAAGACCCTAAAGTGCTTGGTATCATCTGAGTTCCAAGAAGAACCGGCTTCGCTATTTATAGTGCCCTTCTTGGAACTGGTTCCCACGCTGTGGTGAACAGGTGCAGACCTGGAGAAACACATGTGCCAGTTGCGTGGTGAAAATGGGCGTATGCTGTGTGGTGAATATGTGCGTATGATGTGTGTTGAATATGGGTGTATGTGGTAATGAGTTGAGTGTTGCCGTGCTGAGTCTGTCGTAGTAGTCGCGCTATAGTCTCCCCTTCTGTCTACGATAGGCGTCTCGACGAGGAAACAGTTTTCTTTGGACGTCCTCTCTTGCGAATTGGCAGAATTGGAGGAAGTCCTGGTGTTTGATCGATACTGGCGTTGTACTGGGCCAATGCTGATGTGTGATACGTACCTAGTGGTACCGATGGTTTTTCATCAGGACCCTCCCCTTGCAATAGAGCTGCTATAATGGCGTAAGCGCTGGCGTCTGTTCGTAGTGTAAAGGGTTGACTTTCATCAGCTTGACGCAATATGGGTGCTGTTGCAAGTAGGTCCTTTAATTCTTCGAAACTGCTTTGCTGGCTGTCAGACCATACCCAATCTGCATTTTTCTTGGTGAGCTGCGTGAGAGGTTGTGCAACCTTAGCAAACTCTGGTATGAATCGTCGGTACCAGGAACAGGTTTGCAAAAAGGTGATTAGTTCTTTGATGTTGTGCTGTGATTGTCGTTCGGTGATGGCGGATGTCTTCCCTGGGTTGGTGCTGATGCCGCTTTTGGTCAAAATATGACCGAGAAACAGTATCTTGGGACAACAGAACTGGCATTTCCTTCTGTTAATCCGGAGTTGGAATTCCCTCAATGTTTGAAAGACTGTCAGTAAGTCTTTCAGATGCTCTTCAAATGATGAAGAAAGGACGAGCAAATCGTCCAAGTACGCCAATGTTTTAACGTTGCTGCATTTTGTTTGAACCCTGGTCATCATGCGCTGAAATGTTGCAATAGCATTGCGAAGACCGAAAGGCATCCTGTTGAATCGGTAGATGCCAAATGGAGTTATGAACGCTGTCTTATCCTTGTCCTCTTCTCGTATTGCCAAAATCCAATGTGCAGGTCGATGGTCGTCATGTATTGTGTGATCCGTTGCGAATAAAGCAAGTCGTCTATCCTTGGCAATGGGTAAGTATCTGGAACAGTAATGTTATTGAGACGGCGGTAGTCTATGCATACCCGTATGGTGCTATCTTTTTTAGGAACCATGACGACAGGAGAAGCCCAGGCGGACTCGCACTCCTCGACGATTCCCTCTTGTAACATATTCAGCAATTCTGCTTTGAGAAGATCTTTCTTCTGTTGCGATAGCCTGTACGGTGGAGAAGCAATCGGTGAGCTATCCTTGGTCCTGATGCAGTGCTCCTCGTATTTTGCTGCTGGTCCATTTTCATTGAAGATGTCGTTATTGTTGACAAGAACTTCATTCAGTTGTTCTCGTTGTTGATTGGTGAGTTCCGATGCTTCATCTTCGCTGAAGCTTGTCGCTATGTCGATTTCGGATAAATTCACATCGTCGAAAGTACGGGCCATACTTATTGTCGCATTGTTCCAAAGCTTTGGTGTATCAGCAAGTGGGCTGATGGGTTGCGGAATGCTGACTCAAAAACGATCCTGAGGCGAACCTATGATTTCTAGGTAGTCGAGCTCATCTGATGAATGTTTCTTACGTTTTGGCGTGTCGGGAAGTGGACTTATTGGTATTATTCCATGAATTCCAAGTTGCGTGCGTGGGGAGTCCAGATTCTCCTGAGAGTAAGGTTTCTCTGGTGTGGCTTGCCTTGACAGCAAATTCAGTGTCTGGATTGTTGTTGGTCCTTGGTTCTCCTTTTGCAGAAGGTCAAACTTCTGCTTGGGCTTGTCACCGAAGTGCCAGGATCGTTGCGGAACGTTGAGAACGATGTTGGCCATCTCGATGAAGTCTACACCCAATAAGGTCTGGTTGTCGACGGAGTCTGGGAGAATTAAAAAGGTTAGCATTAGTGAACGGCCTTGTAGCTTGACTTCGACTGTTGTTAGAAGGACGTCCTTCTCTCTTCGAATCCCGTCTGCTAAGACTATATTAGTCTTCTGGGCGTGAAAGCTGCAGCCAGTGTTCCTTAGCTGCTGATATAGTTGAAAGCTGGCGACGCTTACTCTGGCAGCTGTGTCGATGAAACCGTATCCGGTGATACCGTTTACCATTAACTTCACAACGGGTCTGCTTCTCAGGTTCAAAGTCTTGCTGGCTTCGATGGAGCAAAAGTTTGCAGCTGGTGGTTCCTTCGGTTTGCTGCAATTCGGGCAGCGGCTTCGAACAGTTCCTGGTTTTCCACATCCGTAGCAGGAGACTGTGTAATGCTGTGCGTTGCTTTCCGTGGGAACCGGTTGCGATCGTTGATTCTTGCGACACACGTCATAGTATTCCCGAAACCGCGGCAGAAGTCACACTTTGTCTTCTTCCTGATGTCGTTTGTGGCTTCCAGCTTTGGCTGCTGTGGTTTACGTTGTGGATGCTGTAGCATTCGCTCTCTGTTGACTTCCTCCACAGCTCTGGCCTGCTGAAGAAGCTGAGCAAAGGTTGTTATGTTGGAGCGAGCCACATGCTTCCTTATGTTGAGGTTGAGCAGTCCGAACATGAGGTTGATTTGTTGTTCCTCGGAATGCGAGTTTGCCGGGAGCTGAGCAAGCAGAGCTCGTTTTTGGCAAATGAAAAGATCCTTTAGCGTTGCGTCATCTTGGCGAGTGTCGAAGATCTTTATGTAGATCTGATACGGGAGCTTCGCTGGAGAGAAAGCGCTGCACAGAAGATTCGTAGTCTCTTTCCATGTAGAGACCTGCGCCTTGACGCCTTGCCACCAGGTTGCTGCGATGCCTTTTAGTAGCAATGTGAGTCCTTTGATAGCGCTGTCATCGGAGATGTTCTCCACTTCTTTGTAGATGGAGACGGCTGCTATGAACTCCTCTAATTGATCGTGGGAACGGCTGCCGTCAAATTGTGCTCGACAATGGGCAAGGTTCCCACTGGACATCACGTTGGAAGGTGAATCAGCTGGCCGTAGTGCAGCTAACAGTTGCTGGAGCTGCTGGTCCGTCATCTGAACCGTCATCTGGGACTTTTCCTGGATGGTCCTTCAGACGTTGATCCTTTTCTCCCCGTGATGATGATGGCTGCGGTAGTGATGTTGTGGTTCCGGCCTCTAGTTGGGCGCCAATTATAACAAGTATAATTCTTTTCTTTATTATCTATAAGATATAATAATGTGTTATAGCGTTTAGACCCTAAAGTGCTAGACGTTCGATGATGCAAGACCCTAAAGTGCTTGGTATCATCTGAGTTCCAAGAAGAACCGGCTTCGCTATTTATAATGCCCTTCTTGGAACTGGTTCCCACGCTGTGGTGAACAGGTGCAGACCTGGAGAAACACATGTGCCAGTTGCGTGGTGAAAATGGGCGTATGCTGTGTGGTGAATATGTGCGTATGCTGTGTGTTGAATATGGGTGTATGTGGTAATGAGTTGAGTGCTGCCGTGCTGAGTCTGTCGTAGTAGTCGCGTTATATTTTTCAGATATCGATATTTCATCATAGAGTATAAAAGTCAATGATCTTAAAAGAAGCCAGATTTGCACAGCCGATTGTTTTATTTTATTCGTTTTTGCATTTAAAATAAGCGTAGTAAAATTCGACCTTGGTTTATTTCGCTTCTCTGTACATATATCCGAAACGAAAAGATTGTATTCTATAGTTCAAAGTTTGCACCGACAGTATCTTCTTTTCGATTATGAATAGGGTCGAATCGGTGATTATTCGTGCAGTAAAAATTAATGAGAGAATTTAAAATTGAATCATTCTTTACTCCAAAAATTTTTTGGTTTGCATTACTTTCTAGAATTGATTCTAACTCCTTAGCATGACTTGAGTGGGAAGAGGGAATTGTTTTCTATAATTGCTATGAAAATCTCTCTGCGTGATTGTACAGGGTGCGCCATCTTTCATATCGGTATGTAAACATTGAATTGCTTTGACATTTTTCAACAGATTGACTTGATTAGACAAGTTTTGGAAACGTCAATTCAGTAGAATATTGCCGACAGACCGTCCACGTCGCTTGGAATACGGCCAAACAGTCGCTCGAATGGTTGACACTGAACCTGTTTTTTGGAAACAAATTTTGATGACCCTCGAGACCCATTTCACAGTCTTTGGCGGCGTTAATAAGCAAAATTGCCGCATTTGGGGAACGAGATCTATAAAACGCAATTGCATGATCGAAAAGTGACTGTTTAAGCCGGCGTTTGCACCAAAACCATCATTGGGCCATTGTTTTATTTTAGTCGATGTAAAATGACAACGGTGGATGTTAGCTCATTATGTCGACCCGCAAATGCTTGAAAAAGGTCTGGTTACTGGTTTCAACAAGACGGTGCGCCATGCCACACTGCAAATGAATCAATTCAGTTTCTGCAACGAAAATTCCCTGGACGTCTGATGTCAAAAAGAGGCAACATTGACTGGCCACCGAGATCTCCAGATTTGACTCCTCCGGACTTCTTTTTATGTGGTTATTTGAAAAGCGAAGTGCACGCCAGCAAGCCTCAGACCATTGACGAGCTCAAAGCAAACATTCGTGCCGAAATCATCGCTATACCGCACGAGATGCTTGAAAAAGTAATGGAAAACGCAGCAGAAAGGGCACATTTTGCTGTGGCCAATAGAGGCAGCCACTTGATTGATGTTGTATTCAAAAACTAATCCAAATAAATTGTAAGGGACCAAATTGAATAAAAATACCTCACATATAAAAATCAGTTGTTTTTTTCAAAGTTATTCAATGTTTACATACCGATATAAAAGATGGCGCACCCTTACATTCTCTGCAAAACTTGTTTGACGAGGGACCTGAAAATCCCAAAATGTCATGAATAGCCAAATTATCTACAATAACATTAATAAGACATGCATGTAATATGAAACTTTCACCATCATCTAAAGAAATAGTTACACCATCAGACTGTAAGGCGCTGTACACATTGCAAACGACCGAACGAATTTTCCGATACGATTTTTCTTTTTTCGACCTATTGTGAAATCTTTAGTTATTGAAAAATTAGTTATGATCGTAATTTATAACATTTTAAAGAATATCATGAAAGAAAATTTCTAGGAGAAAATAATATAATAAAACTAGAAAAGAAGGATAAAAAGAAAAATAAAAAAGAGAAAAAGAAAGGCAAGTAAAAATAAGAATTCAATTAAATTAAATGATAGAAAGAATCAAAGGATTGCTAGAGAGAGAACATTTGGCTTTAAATTTAAGCTCTTGGCTTACAGTGGCTGCTTTAACTGGAGGTATATTGGCAATTTGGTGCAAAGTACTGGTTGAGAAATGCCAGGACTTGTCCAGTATAAGTTTAAGATATTTGTTTTGTACTATTTGTTGTTTCTTTTTATGAATATTTGCACACTTATCCACACTGGACAGGCATAGAGTAAAGTGGTGTAAATTAAAAGTTTATTGTCAACTGACAGCTTAGAACGACGGTTGATAAGGTGGTATAGAATTCTAGTTAGTTTTAATGTCTTTGACCCTGCGAAGAATGTATGGGCCTGATACGTCAGTATAGAGTCAAGAACCATACCCAGGTCTTTTATTTCTTTTGACCAAGTTATATTTTCGCCTAAAATATTGATGTTAGGGGGTGGGAAATATTTCGATGCTCGACGTATAGTGAAGTATACAGCAGAGGTCTTGGTCGGGTTTATGGTAATCTTCCACTTGGTGAAGAATATAGCTAGCTTTACGAGGTGGAATTGGATGTTGCTGACTATAACGCCAGGATCTTCAGAGCTGGTGAACAGAGCTGTATCATCGGCGAAAGTTGCTAGTTGGCAGTTATCATCTTGGGGAAGATCGGAAGTGTAAATGTTATAGAGTGTAGGACTTAAGCATGAACCTTGTGGGACACCGGCGGGGATAGGATGAGTAGTTGATAACGCCGACTTCACTTTGACTTGGAAGGATCTCTGAGAGAGAAACGAGGAAATTATCCTAATTAAATAATTGGGACAGGAGAATTTGTGAAGTTTAAATAGTAATCCATTGTGCCAGACCATGTCGAAAGCCTTTTGCACGTCAAGTGTAATCATGCTAACCGATTTTTAGTTAATAAATGATTCATTGATGAATGAAGTGACTCGAGATAGTTGGTGGCTAGTAGAATGGTAGGGGCGAAATCCGAATTGATGGTGAAGAAGCGTTTGGTTTTCAGTTTTAAAATGATTCAATGGATTGAGGACAATTTTTTCAAAAACCTTACCAGTAGAGGATAGCAAACTAATTGGTCTATAGTTGTTCGCTAGTGTCGGATATTTACCGGGTTTCGGAATTGGAATGATTATGGCTTCTTTCCAAGGCTGCGAAAAGTAACCTAATTTAAGGCAGCTGCTATAGATGAAATTGAGGTAAACAAGGGCTTTTTTAGTTAAGTTCTTTAAAATGATATTAGGAACTTTATCGTTACCGGAACCTTTTCTGTTTTTTAGCTTCTTAAGAATATTCTTTATTTCGGACGGTTTTAAAAGGTTGATGGGTTCAACTACCGCTGGGAGTGATGCTGTGTTCTTTAAAAATCCGTTAGCAACATAGGTGGAATTGATTGAAGTAGCGTTCCTGGACGTAACACGTGGGTTGTTGTGGGAGGAAAGGAAGAGTAATTCGGCCTTTTCAGTATCAGGGTAGATTGTTAAGTTACCGGATTTAAGATGCGGGATGTTTCTACCGCGATTCTTAAGGATTTTATTTATTTTCCAGCCTTTATCGAAGTTAGATAGCATAGTACTCCAAGTTAGATTTTTAAGTCTGGCTATCTCGAAATTAATCTTTCTTTGTAGGATATCAACCTCATTTTTGATCGCAGGGTTTCCGGTACGCTGCCATTGGCGTCGCAACGTATTTCGACGCGATTTTAAAAAGCGAATTTCGTCGGGTAAGATGATTTTGTTATCTTTAATGTACGGTTTTGGAGTGGATTTTGAGGCAGCTTCCAAAATTTTTGTAGTAAACGTACCAACCATTTCATCAACTACTGAAGTGCTTGTGCGTTGGGGGTTGAGATTTGAAACAGAAAAGGCTGTGTTTAGCAGTCTGTGAAACTTACTTGGTGGAGTATGGAGAAGTAAACTGGAAGCTGTGGAGAAGAGAGATCGTAAAGTGTTGCGATATATTTATAGCCCTGTTGGCGATGACTAGGTCTAAAGTGGAACTGTTGCCTTTGGGAGGGTAGAATGTTGGTTCTGTGGGCGGATGAATTAAAAAACTACTTATACCCAACTGATCGTAAACGATTTTGCCAGCTTTGTTGGCTCGAGTGCAGTTCCAGTGCTGATGTTTAGAGTCGAAGTCTCCATAGAGCAGAATGTTGGAATTGTTACGATTAGATAGAAGCTTAAAGTCTAATTTGAAGTCCTCTAATTTCACAGCAGTGAGGTGAGTGCCTGGAAAGTAAGCAGCAGTAACTATTATATTTAGCTCTTCGAGTTTTATAGATAAGCTTTCGATAGCTCTAGTTGTTACAGCGTGTAAAAGCGAGTGTTTCATAGATTTCTTAATTATTAAAGCAACTCCGCCACCTATTTGATTCTCTCTATCATTTCTGTAAATGTTATAGTTAAATAGAAAAAGTTTATCAGCAGGTTTTAGCCATGTTTCGGTAACAATCAATAAACTAATATTATTTTCTTGTACAAATGAAAATGTTTCCATGGACTTATTTTTAATGCTCTGGGCATTCCAAACAATACAATTAATATTATTAATATTATTATCCATAAAGAAATTTTATGGCTAGGGAAACAATAACATTAAATTGCTCATTTTTAGATTTACAATTTGATAAATTTTTAACGAGATCGTTTGCGAGTAGGATCAGCTGATCAGTGGTAAACAAATCTCCTCTGTTGGTTGATTTTGCAGTAGAGACTGGAAATAAGGTAGAAGCGCTTGCGCCAGCCGTATTGAAGGTGGGATTCCAGGCTAAGTTAGTTAAAGTTAGAGGCGAAAATGCGCTATCGTTCATGATGAATCGTGGAGTAGAAGCGGGCGATAAGTTTTTAACCTTCAGGTGTTTTGCGGAGTTCGGGCGAATTTTTTGCTTAATTTCGATATAGTGCTTCCTGGAGATACATAGCGGGTCGTTTGCCATATGATTCGAGCCGCAGTTGGCGCATTTGATTTTGTCGTGGTCGATGACTTCGCAGGTTCCATGGTTGTGGTCACCACCACAGATATGGCATTTTGATTCAGTGCGGTAGTGCGATGATACATGGCCAAAAAGCTGGCAATTACGGCATTGCGTAGGTCCGTTGCGTTTATGGTTGTGGTATACCAACGACCGATAGTTGTTTTTGCGCAATCTTCACTGAGCCGTGCTCGAAGTGGATAAGGTATAGAGCGTGTTCGGCATACCTTTTGTTGTTTATATTTATTGACTTGACGTCCAAGACCTTATAATTCGCGTTAATAAGGTATTTTTTGACAAGCTCAGAGTTCATCAAATGGAGTCCGGTAAGAACGATTTTGACAGGTCTCTCGCTTCTAATAGAGTGGGTGAAGAACTTGGCTCTTTTACTCACCAGGTGTTTATGTAGGACTTCGTAGTGTTCGAATGTGTCTATTTTAATGCTTTTCCCGGTTGATAGAAGTTTGATTTTATGTTTTTTCCCAAGTTTAGTTTGTCATCAAGGATGACGTCGATAGATTTGAGATCCAAGTCGATGATGGTAATTGGTGGGGGTACCTGTTTGGGAGGAACGGCATTAACTTTTAATAATTTCTGAAGTATCGGCATCCATACCGTTTTGTAGCAGGAACTAATGAAATTGCTCAATATCCATTATTGAAAATGAATTTCAAAGAAAAAATCTGCCAATAAAATAAGGTCATAATTAATTCTTTCCGTTTAAAACACCTATTCTGTGAAAGGGTCTTACCAACTTATCCATTTTCCTGCCAGTCTCCATGGAAACGAAATTTGAAGTTTTTTTTAATTCAGTTCTCATGGAGACTGGTGCAGAAAATCCCATCATTTAAAAAGTCCCTAAACTGTTCAAACATTTAAACAATCGTCAACTAGCCTTACCGTTATTCAGAGCCGAAACAAGAATTTGCACTTGTATAATATTCACACATTCACCTTATAACGAATAGGTCCGCAGAACGTCCGGAAGACTTGGCCTTCGTCTTTAAGTTAGACGCAAAACCTGGCGGACGGAAAGTCACCCTCCATCTCTCAGAAGAAGTCGACATTTCTTCACCAAAATGAAGGGCAACTTTCCTATGTTTTTCGTTGACTATGTTGTCATTGGACGACATATGTCCCACGAGCGGCTACTGAAGTGACTGAGCAGCTAGCATAAAAGCACGTGCATAGCTCGTCGGATCGGGTGGATATGTCACTTCGACTCGTGGACGAATGATTCTGCTCGTTTGGGGCCGACAAATGGGCTTGAGAAGTCCCATTCTTACGGTCGGCGGGCTGGACAAGGATTTCAAGGTGTGAGCGGGCCAGATGCAGAATAAAAAGGTATGGAAAAGAGTTTGAAGGATGGTAAGTATGGTAGGAAGGAACAACTAGGGGAAATCATCCGACGGATGACCGAACATGATAGACCATCTGGTGGTAGTGATATTTCGTCAAGACTAGAGAAATGGTCCGTCTGGTGGCGGATTCATTTGTGGCCCAGTCATGCCAACGAGACTAATGGAAGCGGAGCTGTTGCGGCCGGACTAAGGCCATGCCACTGCCATCGATTCTTCCCAAAGGGAGATCAATTTGGCATTCTCATAGGGCTTGGTCCGATCGGAACAGCGGACCTACTCCGTATGTGTGCGCGTGTACATGCATGTGCACGCCCTAAACCCCAGCCAATTTCTAATTACTTTTGCGCGCCAAAACATTTTCATGGTGTGTAATTCATGATTCCGCACTGCAACCCAAGTGCCACGAAGGAAGGTCGCGTCTGCAATGAAAGATGCCACACAATGCTTTTGCACGTTATCCCGATCTCAATAATACTGCTCACAATCGACGTCGATGAGCTGAGGTGACAATTGACCTACAGTTGAGTATTATTCGGATATTAGCCGGAGTTCACATCCTAAAAACTGATACCAGTGCTACAGGTAAAGGCATTAATACCAGCGCGCACGAAACTTCAACGGTCAATGCCCAAAGAAAACAAAAAGAAGGTGTGATGACAGTAGTTAGTAGAGTTCACCGTTTAAGGACACAAAGTTGCTAACAAGAATTAGTGGAACTCACTTTTTAAGAAAAGGGAGTTGATATACCGAAATAGTGAAGCTCACTTTCTAAGAAAAGGGAGTTGATATTAAGAAATAGTAGAGCTCACTTGTTAAGAAAAAAGAGTTGATAATTAGAAATAGTAAAGCTCACTTGTTAAGAAAAAAGAGTTGATAATAAGAGATGGTAGAGCCCACTTGGTAAGAAAAAAAAGTTGATAATAAGAAATAGTGAAGCTCACTTTTTAAGGAAAAAAAGAGTTGATATTATTATCAACTCTTTTTTCTTATGAATAGTGGTATTGCGAAAAATCTAATTTCGGATGTCGGAATTTCGTCCGATTCGTCCACTTTTCGCTGCTTCGACCGTAACAGCGCCAACTACGCCGCGTACTTGAAAATATTTTTATTTTGGATGTTTAGGTGACGTCTGATCTGCTTCGCTGATAGTGAACGACTGGGCCGAGAGGAAGTGCTTGCTTCTTCTCGGTTTTTTCTTCGTCAAGTTGCAAGTTCAGTGGCGGCTTGCATTATGCAGGGCCCTTTTACGCTACCGCTTATTTACAGCGGCGCGTTCGCAAGGTGTCTCGTTACAACCTTCACTTTTTAAAATATAACTCAGTTTATGATCTCGTGCCCCGAATGCATAGACAATAACCACTTGTCTTTATCACTGTGGTACATCTAGTTCATTTTTCTCTAGATTTACAGTAAATTTATCCAGTTTTCTAGTTGCAATACTTTTTTCCTAGAAACAGAGTGATAAGCACTAGAAAAACAGTTGAACTGACAAGTGCGAACTGTACTTCTAGTTATTTTTACTATATTTTTGGGGGTAGGAAATTTTTCACTAGATTATCAGTAGGAAATGTTTACTAGATTGTCTCTAGTTGTTATAATGTAATAGTTATAGTTATAATAATGTTATAATGTAAAGGTGTTACATTATAACATTATTATAACTATAACTATTTAATTGTATAAACAAAAAAAAATATATTATATTATTATGTAGCTGGACAATATCGTTTGACTGGTTTGATGACTCGCCCATATCTGGTAATAACACTGTGTGAATGAGGTGCATCTGTTGTATCTTTTACTGTTCCGGTAATCCAATTGCGATGACTCGTTTGAATTCGAACTATAGTACCATGTTGTAGCTTTTTTGACACGATACTGCTACGATCTGCATAATTTTTGCTGGATAATCGAGTTCGGGTTATATTTTCGTCTACTTCGTTTACGATTCTTGGTTTAAGTCGTTATTTGGAAATATGTACATTTGTTCTGGTGAGTCTACTCATTTATCGTTCATTCGGTGATTTCAAATCCTTAATTCGTTGAGTATTTCGGTAGTTTAATAACGCTAGGGTCACTAGATACACAGAACTCTCTATCTTGGGTTTGGCAGATATGTCTAATTCGGTCGTTTAGTTACCAGAAATTGTGATTTAACCTCAATAAAATCGCCTGTTTATGTACTAGTTTGCGTTTTTGAAGTGGGTTAGTGCGAATATGTGTAGAGTTGGCATTCTGACATTTCTCCGATCGAAATGTCATGTACAACGATGGAGATGGGCACAAGGCGCAAAAATTTGTATACAAAGGTAAATTTAATAAATTAATTGTAATTCAAATATTGGTTATTGTTTTTGATTATTTCAGATCCGAAGAACCTTGCGACTAGAATAACGTCAGCAATTAGCAATCGTCAGGAGTTTCAAGTAGGTATCTGTAATTTATGCGGAATTGCGAAAATCTCTGTAGCGGATATTTTCCTGCTATTTTTTGCTCGTCGGTCGTTGAAGAGTGTTTGGGTTTGGTAATCGTTTCTATTAGGGAACTATCACAGTGCCCTAAAACGTAGTTCCCAAAACGTAGTTTTAGGGCAATTTAGTGAATTCCTATTAGAACGGTGCCTAACGTTGTATTTCAGCCACCAAACACTCCACTCCAATATATCCTGCAGTGCAGTGCGGTGCACCAACTCCCGTGCCAAGGGACACAAAATGTTTTACTTTCCAAAGAAAAGGTATTAATTTAAAATGGGCAGTGGCAGTTAGTAGAGTAAATTTATTAAAATATATTATATATAAATAATAAATAATAGATAATAATATAATAAATAATAATATAATAAATAATAGCTATTTTATTTCAGACGACACGTTACACTACAACATGCCAATGCCGTCCAAATTGACTTGGAGTGCGAATTCCTCGCAAGTCCGACAATATACTTCGCAAATTAAAATAATAATAAAACAAATTTAATTATTGTTTTATACATTATAATTTGTATAATAAATACCTTATAATACAGTACATAAAAACAATGTTTAAAATTAGCTGACCCGTCATTATTGTTCGGTCGAAGTTCATCACCAGCAAATTCAAAAATTTCGTTGATTTTCACTTTTTCAGGTTCCGGTTTCGACGGCGGAACGTGCGTCGAGGATGTTGAGGTGATAGTGTTCGCGGAAGTTGTTGCACGTTACTGCGATCCGTTTAGACGGCGGTCGAGGAGACGGAATGTCGTGTGTGTCGCTTAGGAAGTTCGCCCAGACCGCATCGGCACTTTTCTGTTCTGCCGCTTCGTTTGATATTGCGTCTGATTCGACTTCTGCGGGCTCTTCGATTGTAAACGGTTTCGAGCCGCTTGACATTTTTTGTGACGTTTTTTGAATGGTGTTTTTTTTCGTGGCTCGCTTTCGTCCTTGTTCTCGTCGGAGGAGCCAGCATAGTCGAATTCTTATTCGCTCGGAATGTCCGAGTCATTGCCGTCCGGGCGGAAGTCCTCGTCACTGTTCGACGGCAAATCTTCTTTGTCTATGCTGAAAGTAGATTCGAAGTTGTAAATCGTATGCAGTTTTATTTTTTTAGTGTTGCTCGCACGGATTTTAATTACATGCAAGTGTCGTTTTCATCAGGTTCACATTCTTTCACTTTTTCGATGTTTCTTCGTCTTGCACAAACGTTATGAAATTTCCCAACCGAGAAATGTTATTCATGACATTGACGGTTTCCTTCCACTACTCTAGTACTTCTATTTCTTTTGTATGCAAGTGTGTGTGCGCGAAATTGTGGTTTTCAATGGTAAATTTCTGCCAAACCTCTCTTAGAGGCAGTTTTGCGTATACAGTAACCCTAAAAACTTTTTTAGAATCGATTTAGTTTGGACATAACGGTCTGCGAATCCATTAGATCGTGCATATCCTGGGCTAGAAGTTTGATGTTGAAAATGCCATTCGCTTGCGAATTTCTTGAACAATCTCGCAGAGAATTGGAGACCATTATCCGATTCAATAACGAAGGAAATGCCAAGCGTTGCAAACAGTGATGCCAGATGAAAAAAAAATCGTAGAATCTGTGTATCAAAATTCGTAAAAATCGTAGAAAAATCGTAAAAAGTAATGAAGTTCTGAGAAACAGAGATTATTATTGTAATATTACATATAATTGAAAAAATATAAAACAACGTTAACGAAATTATAATTCATTTTAATAAAAATTTATAACAAAAAATAATTTCAATATAAAAAAAGAAAGCAGAAAATTTTACTCGTTCATAGTAGATGTGCGATCTGCTGGTGAATACATTTTTGAGTTAAATTTTTTTTCTAGTTCTTTTGTTATTTTCATATCATAACAATATATATTATTAGATTTTAAATAATCTTTACTTAATAATATTCCTTTTAAGGTTTCAGTACTTAACTTATTTCTGATTTTCGTCTTATTTTAGTTGATTTCGGAAACTGTGCGCTCAACATTTGCCTATGAATTAGTCAAGCACAATATGTCAAAAATAAATTTGCCTATAAGTGGGAACGCCAAAGTACTATCAACGCGTTTAACGTTACAAACAATTTGCCAAAAATTTTCAACGTCAATATTTTCATAGGAATCAGATAATAAATCTTTAAAATTTAAGTTGCGAATTTCTCGAAATTCTGAATCGAGTTTTTGTACATCTGTTGTCCGAACTAAATTGGGAATTAAACTATACAATTGTGCAAGAGAACTAATTTCTTTGTTAATAATTGTTCTTGGAGAAATTAGTGCCATATGTTTCAAGACATTGTTTTCGAAATCAAATCTTTTCACAATTTGCTTGCATAGTTCAACATAAGATAAAGTACCCACAGTTTTTCTTGAAAGTTTTCTTCTGGGCTTGTATTAATAGATAGTAATTGCAAGCTTACTTCTGTTCCTAAATATAATTCATCATCTTCAATGATGTGTTGAGGATGTTTGATATCAAAATTGCGTATGTCCATGTTATCCATGTATTCCCGTTTTATAAAATTTTCCATTATAGGGAAAAGTGGGGCAAAGTAAGCCCCCTAAGTTTTTTTGTTTACCGAGATTCTGTATAATGGGTAATAGTTATAAAATCATTTTCTAGCAAAATCGATAGCTTAGGATGTTAGCTTAGTCATATATTTTTGAAGTTAAATTTTTGCTGCTGATTAAAAGGATATCTACTCCTTTCTATACATACTTCAAAGTACCCACTTTGCCCCACTACTTGGGGTAAAGTGAGACCTTCCAGGGAGTATAGTAATTTCATCCAAAACTGGAACGAAAGAATATGGCAATGGATCAATTAAGACAAACAATATGATTTCAATAAATTCAAACGAAATTAAGTGTGTTGAGAGCGTACTCTGCTTTGAAGAGTAGATCTGGGAACACCAAAATATTTACTGGCTTTCTTTAGGTCCATTTTTTTCAGCAACAGAAGCTATTGCATTTTTCATCGCAACTTCAGTCCACGATTGTTGCATTAATTTTTTTTGCATGTTCTAGCCATGCTAAAATTATTATTTTTAATTGTCAAATAAAATTATATGGGTATGGGGTAAAATGTGCCCGGGGCTCACTTTGCCCCGAATGAACGCTAAACAGCAAGCATCTGCTACAATTTATATATTTTTTAAATAATCATGAAAGCTTACTTTTCAAGTTTCACAATCCGTACGCCGATCTCAAGGATATTGTTCCAAACAATTTTCACTCGCTAAAAAATATTTTTAATGTAATTATTAAACACCGATATTTACATCAGATGGTACCAAAATCGTAATATGAGAAAAATTAAAGGAACTGTAATGAAAGTGGATTTCGTTTATAGTGCATTGTTGTCAATTTATGAAGCTTTATCGAATAATTTATTTTGCTAAGTGATGCAAATTGCAAACTAGAAATTTTAAAGGGGCTCACTTTACCTTGTAATTGGGTGTTTCATTTCATTATGCATGGTATGAACTTGGGGCTTTTCGCTTTGAAAGAGTTTATTTAATTTGTTTATGATGTAATTTAAAAATTTGAAATAAAGTTCATTAATCGGATCTTTCAAATTACTGAGGATTATTTGCGCATTATCAATATTGTTGCGAGCTAGGGGTTCGCCGGGATTTCAAGTAAAACACAATTCGGTTAAAATAAAAATAAGTGATTATTTATTAATCGCACTTTAAATTCACAGAATTATAATCGCACAATAATTCGCACTGTATGGCAGTACCGCCCGCTTATACCATATATCGCTTGACTCGTTCACTTTCGTTCTCTCTCAACACGGTCGCGTGTACCCGCTGTCTGTCACAGTCGCCGTAATCAAAATTACTGTGTCTTCGCTGAATGCTTCACCTGCTTATATACTAGGCGGTTGCAGTCTTGAATGTTCACCGGTGTACTTGAACGTTCGTTCAGTTGTGGAATCTTCTCGAAAGCTTCAGAGCCTTCGATTTCGATCATCGTTCAGTGGTGTGTGCAGAGGATTCTAGTATATTGGAGAGCATTCGATAAGAAGAGAGATTGTTTCGCCTTATCTTTAGCTAGGTTTCTGATTGGGTTATTTTGCAACTAGGTATTCGGTTGTTGTTGTTTTCATTATGTGTAACGATCGAGTGCACGGTTGCGCGGTTGCCGGGCTTACACGTAACAATATGATCGACATTGACTGCAAATGAAGAAAAAATTTTTAACGGCTCATACAAGTGTAAAATTCGCTTAATAACGCTTTAAAATGAAAGCCAACGCGTTTGGCTAGGGTGCAAAATTTTCTTTGGCGTCTCTACTAATAATCCCACAATTTCATCAAATTGAGCGATGCGTTTAGGGCTATTTTCAATATCGTTATCTAGTTTTCGTCCGGTTATGCATGAAGTGTTTAAGCAAAAAAATGAGTTCTCACTTAAATTCGAAAGCCATAGGAAAAACAAGCATCCAGATGTGGAAAAATATGATTACATATTATAAATTTAAAATAGTAGTATTTGTTCTAGCCAATTGTCAAAAATCGTAAAATCGTATTACAAGCTGAAAATCGTGAAAAATAAGATAAATCGTAGAATCTGGCATCATTGGTTGCAAACCATACCTTTAATTTCTGTATTACATCTTCTGACGTCGAGTGTTGAAGTTGTGAGAAGTCGAAGAATCCGGAGTAGCTATCTGTAATCAGTAGATATTCGTTAGAATTCAATGTAAATATATCTAGCGCTACGATTTCCCAAGGCAAGGCTGGAATACTTTTGATGATGATTGGTTCATTCGGCTTTGACGGTTGATAATTCTGGCAAATACCGCTGTTTTGAATTAACTTAGTGATATCATCTTCGATACCTAGCCAAGATACTAGGTCTCGCGCTCTACTTAGCGAACGCTGTACTTCAAAATGGCCTGCATGTACTTTTATCATCATTTCACGAACTAGCGTTTTTGGGACGACTAATTTGGAAGCTTTCCGTAAAATCCCATCGATGTAACTTATCTCCTCTCTAAACGTCCAATACTTTTGGATTTCCTTCTGAAGTTGATTAATATTTTCCGGCCATCCATCTAAGACGTAACCTTTAACAAGCTGAAGATCACGATCCTTCTCTATCTCCAGAATGATGTTGGCTTTCGTCGACTCTGTGCATTGTTGCAGTGCGTATATTTTTATTTCATCATCATTGTCGTCCATCCCTTCTTCGGGTTTGCTGAAGTCTCTGCGGAGAGCATCAGCTATCGGAATATTTTTTTCTTTTTTATATATTACTCTTGGTGCACACTGAACGACGTTTAGCATTATTGGCTTCTTAAATATCGTTTCTAAGGACTTATGATCAGTTTCGATTGTTAATTTACGTCCACAAATATAGTTGTAAAACTTTTCACTTCCAAATTTTATTGCTGTCGCAGTTATGAAGTCCTGAGTTTCTTCTGCGAAAGTCAAGTAAAACTCCAAGCAGTTCATGGAAAGTTATTTATTTTGAAGTATTTTATAAGAAATATAAATGTAGACTGTAGACGACTGGTCAAAAGGTCGTCACTCATATCTTAATGTGCCAGACGGGCTTATCTGTACTCGTCAGATGGGCTTACTTATAACTTCGCCTCCTTCTCTTTATGTGCATAGTTTGTCTGACACAGAGTTAGTGCTCTGGATGCGTACGCAACTAGTTGCTTGTTTTGGACTTCCATTGGTTATGGGAAAGAATTTGCTTAATTTGCACAAAAGAATCTTGCTGTGCTGTAAACTTTGGTAGACTTCCGGAGCTGACACTAGTCCAAAAGGAAGTCGCTTATACGAGTAGCGCTTCCATGGCGTTGCCATCGTAAGATATTTCTTTGTGCACGCAGATACCTTAATCTGCCAAAATCCTCGTTTACAATCGAGTAGTGTGAAGAATTTAGAGTCTTTTATTTTTGGGGTAATCTCTTCTATTGTGTTCAACGGATGATATCGGCGTAATATATTTTTATTGGCGCCTATCGGATCAATACACACTCGAAGTTTTCCGTTTTTATTGACCACAACCATAGGTGAAACCGCCGGAGTCACACCTCTTGTTCGTTTTAGAACTTCCATTTCAACCATTTTGTCTATTTCCCTTTTTATTTCCGTACGAATCGGATGGGGAACGCGACGAACTGTGTAACACTGAAACACGAGATTTTCCACTAAGTCTATATCGTAAACATAGTTCTTTACACAGCTCAGTCCTTCATAAATGGAATTATCGATTTTTAGTTCTGATATTCGCGCGATTAGTTTAAGTTTTTCACAATCCTGTTTGCCTAGAATCGACTCGAATCCAGGAAACTCATCCACAATGCGGAACTTAATGTCGACTTGTTTACCACGTACGATACATTTTAAATTAACTTCACCACATACGCGTATTGTCGGTACTGATGGGCCGGCAATTATTCTTCGATTTTATAACCTCAAATTATTAATCAATTGTTTAGCGTGTAATTCTTTATTCTCAATTGATATAAATGTTCCTTAAATGAAGGATTATATGATAAATATAAATATAAGGATAAAAGAATTATATGACCTACTTTCTTTCGTGTTCTACTGCGCCACGTTGCTACACTTTTGACGTATTGCACTTTTGACGTATTGCACTTTTGACGTATTGCACCACCTTGATCTAGTAACGTGTTGCCAGCTAATCCCCCTTCTTGTGGCACTACGGTTCAAGACTGCCACCGAATGCAATTAGTTTTTTAACTTCTGGGAGTTTTATTTTCACTCTTTTTATACGCTTATTCAATATTTTCCTCGACAAAACATTGCACTGCGCTACCGAATCAAGTTTCATTTTGACGTTTACGCCTTCTACGTTAATTTTCTCATACCAATTGTGTTCGTCATTCGTCGTTGATTGTGTGTGATCGCTTTCCCAGTAGGAAACGGAAGTACTTCTAGAATCTATTCCGTAAGTCATTCTGAGGAGTCTGATAAGCTATTCCAATTTGTACTCCACTGAATGTTAAATACGCATTACATTTAGCATTGCGTGTCATAGGCAGTAATCAATTGCTCCTTTCTGCATTACATGGAAGCAGTTCGATAATTAGTTCAACCAGTTCGATAAGTAATTTATTATGAAATTACTTCTTAGCAGTGAATGGAAGTACACCTGTATTTCATTCCGTAAGTAATTTACAAAAGTCTGCAAAGTAATTCCAATTTGGCTACCACTGTGTTAAATAGTCATTACCAGAGAACGGATTTTCTGAACCTAAAAAATGAAAATAGACAAAAAAAATCTGCCAATAGTCTGGGCGAAACATTAGTATTTTTCGGGTCAAAGTTCTTGAAGCGGTTCAAGTGGGATCGCGATAGAATGCTTACGCCACTGATACATATAACGTATGTACGACCATGCATATAACACATGTAAGACGTAATTGGGTCATACTTGGAGACGCGGTCAAAGTCGGAGTATAACACCACATGTTTCGAGATTAGAAGTCTTTTTTGGAAAGTTTATTTTGCCCTAAAACTAGATAATTTGTTAAATTTGTAAAATATATATTTTTAGCCATTTAACCATAAAAAGCAAAAACATTTAAGTCATCAAATCTTAGAAATATGTAGGAATTGTGTAAATGTACGCAATACCTTTTCACCGCCTTTGGAGAAGGACTTCAGAAAATCCTAAATCGGTGTGTAAACGAATATATAAATTTGATATTAAATTAAGGAGATGTGAGGAAAATTGTGAAAACGTCTGGACCAAAGAAACCAAATGAATCATTTTCATATCTTACGTAATCAATGATAGAGAAAAATTTCATTCAGTTCATCATCGTTGAAAATATTAGACGTTTTTAACGACTTTAAGTTATTAAATACCTACATCATCGATTTTATATCTCGTCTTAAAAGTTGTGTGTATATATACGAAACTTACAATGTTTATTACATCGGAATAAAAACAGATTTTTTCAATAACATAATAACATTAATTTCAAAAAGAAGTACAAAAATAAAAATTATTCTTTCAAAACATAATATATTAACATAAATCCATAAAATTAATTTTAATGAAAAAAGTAAGAAAAAGAACATACTCGTATGTTCTTATGGTAAAAAATCATTCATACGTGCAGATATTTTTCTTGCAATACACTCACTCATTTTTGAAGTGACGGTTCTTCGAGTTTTCAAATGCTTTTCGTATTTCCGTTCTGTAGTCGACATCCTCTCCTACAGAACCTGGAATTTAATACAAATACAAGTCTAAGATATTTAAGATTCATTGGTTATGTATATTATTATGAAAGTACTTTCAAATACTTTATTAATATTTTTCCACCTGCTAAAAGCACGTTTTCCATGCGTTCCATTCAGGTTGTAATCAATAATAAGTTTAGTAGATAATACCTTATTTAAATTTACTTTAATTCCTCCTCGATGAATTTTACGTTTTACCGCAGCAATCTGTAATGACGAGCCCATATTATTTGAACGAAAAACATATATCCAAATAGTTACATAAGACGGAATATTCTCTTCATTTAAAGATTCATCCAAAGCCCGTAGCTCTTCTTCGGTTTGCAACGGGAAGCTGCACAATTTTATTTCAACTTCATCTTTATCGAAGAGTTTTTTCAGAAGCACTGAATTCATTCCTAGAACCTCCATTATTGCTTCATTTTGCTTCTGGATAATATCTAAAATCAAACTCAATATGTAAGATAGATAAAAAAAAATGTGAAAGTAGTTTCATACTTGTTAACGTTTGGAATTTTGAGTCGATGTAATCTTTTAAATTTTCATTTTTATCATTTGCTTCATCTAAAGTTATTAAAATATATGGATAGATATTAATTTAGAGAAATAAACAAAAACATCAATGAAAGTACCTACATTAAGAAAAAACACGTTGCCCAATTGTGGCATCACACCTTTTTAATTTTGCTGCTGGTGGTCTTAAGTTATCATTTTGATTTTCTTTATCTTGTTGCATTTTTTTGTCTGTGTCAATAAAAATATATGTTGAAATATACTTCATTATCAACAATCATGCAGAATAGGTATTAGCAAAAATTGATTTTGATACGGTAAGCACATTAGCTTGCAGCTCACTTCATGGAGTTGAAAAATTTCTTCTTCTTCACTGGGCGTTTTATCGGCTAAAGATATACCCAAAGCAGGCATTGAATGAATTGGTTGCGTGAAGAAATTGTCCAAATTTAATAATCTTTTTCCAATAATTAGCTGTTCACCATCATCTACAAAGCCTGTTATCTTTATAGGTATGTAGGGTTGAAGGCAGCAGTAATTGTCTGGATCTTTTAAACTTAAAAAATGTTCATTAGAAGTGTGGCTTACAATCTGGCCGTTTTTTCTTTTAAATCCTGTAAATTTTGGCTGTGCTGCCAAATTATCAAATTTTTATTTATTATATATTTGTTGAAGGATCTTGGTTGGCTTTTTAACTTGCCTTTTTAAAATCTGCATATAATTTTCAAAGGCATATGCTGCATAAGAAGATACGATTCCATGATCACGAACACTCTCAGTTAGATGAAGTAAATTATGTACATTATAAGTTACACTGTTTTCTCCATAAACATGAGGAAAGTTTTCAACAAAATCCTTTATCATCTCTTGTGCATTAGAAATATTATTCGCATAGTTCTTAGGCCATAGCAATAAACGATATGCACAATGCAACACTAGAAAGTGATAATATAGATTTTCATCAACTACAATTTTTAAAATCAGTATTCCTGTATATAAACCAAACTGTCTAAATTCTGTGGACTTCCATTTTTTAAGCTCTAAAATAATGCTTCTTGGCTTTCTTATAAATTCTCGTGGGATGAGAGGATATAGGGAAGTTAAGTGGTTCGAAATTGACATTTTCCCTTCGTTATCAATTTTGTAAGATGTTTTATTTTCGTATAATCTCAATAAAATTTTTCTTATTATTCCAAGGTCTATTAAGTGCATAACATCTAACGGGAACTGTGATATCATGTTTATCCCAATTATTTCTAATGGTGTTTGTCTCGACTTAAAATAATCTTTGTGGAGACATAAGTGATTTCTTTGAGTAAACTCTTCATTAGTTATTGCATCAGACGTTTGAGTAGAAAAGGTTGTTACCCTTTCAATTTATTTGCCTTTTTGTTTGCACTTGCTGTATCCATTTAGAGATGTATATGTCCCACAATACCGCACATGAAAGCTTTTGCTGGAGCATCACAGATGAAAGCCCTAATTTCAAACCTAACACATTTGTCACTAATTCTTAGTCCGTTTTCAGTCAAGTATTGGATTTCATTAATAAAGTCATGCAAATAACTTTCAATATTATTTGGCTTACTTTTACCTTAATATGTTCCAATAAGAAAAACTTTTATTTTGTTTTGATTAACCACTTTTCCAAGAATCGGTCATAAATGGGTATTAGAGCTTTTATATAAAGGTAAACCATCTACACCAATATCTACAACAACTACTTCAAGACCTTTCAATAAATCAGCTACTTTTTCCACTTGTTTTTGCATTCCATAATGCCAATATTCTCCAGGAGCCACTGTTCTCGTTTTAATTTTTTCTGAATTCCGTAGTATTGACTTGGCACTTATTGGAACATTCAAATTTTCAGATTTTAAGATCCTTAACAATGCATTGAAACTTTCTCTGGAAGGGGAGTATTTAATATACCAATCCATTAATTTCCTGTGCAAAGAGAGATCTTCCTCTTTTGATTGGTGGTCATTAATATTTAAGTTATTAGCCGTATCATTTTGTTCAAGATGCCTCTGCAAATCAATGGAATTACTTATTTCGTCACAAATAATTCTTGCACCGCAATCGTCATACTCTTCATTATCTACAGAGTCCTTTTCACTAGAACTTCTCAATTTTGCGAGAAATTTCTTACTTTCAGCTCATATTAAACGAGATAAAGTCCGTTTGCTACTCGCTTTATTCATATCAACCTATATAGATATCGTAATAACCTTTTCTTAAATAACTTAATATGTACACACATTATTATTTATAAGATAGATGCCAACTATACGGGTGCGGATCAATTGCAGCACCAATTAACTGGGCAATAGTAATTGGGAAGATTTTTTGTTGTGTTAAGTACTGATACTTCCCCCTTATTTCCTCCTTTCAAACCCATCAATTTACGAGGGGAGACACAAAAAAGTTCTCAGAATAGTGTAGTAATTAACCTTAAATACAAATCCGCGATTTGAAGCTAAGGAGAAAATTTTTTTTTATTTTTTTTTACGACGAGGTAGCAAAATTATTAGAAAGATCTAATAAAATTATTCGTGTCAAAGGAGAGTATATATTAAAAAATAAAAAAAATATTATGCCTAATTCTACACGTATTTTTTCGGAATTTTACGAGTTAATCGGTTATATGGGGTGCACCATTCCAATCAACCCGAATAGCAAGCACTCCACTTCACTTACCTCAAAACAGGATACACTAAAACAAGAAAAAAACACTTGAATACTTTAATAATTTAATTGCCTAAAACAAATAATACTCAAAATCAACTATAACCGATTAGAACAAACGTATTATTTGAAATGACGCGTTATTCATGTTTTCGTTTGAAAGATATAATTCGCACGAAAACAAAAAATCAGTCAAAATTTCATTCGATGAATGTCATTACGTGCTGCATTACTTTTTAAAAAATGTAATGTGAATTGGAAGCAGTTATCATATCATGAGGAGAATTCTATTGGAAATTACTTTTACAAGTCATTACATTTTCAATGACTTCCCAAATGTTCTACTGGGTTAATGATAACACTAATACACTTTCGTCACTTAAATCTTCGTTATTTACTGCCTGAACTTGTCTTGTTTTAAAACACATTTTTGCAAAGTGATCAAGCCCGTTGCAATTACGGCATTTCTTTTCTCGTGTACAGTTCCGCACTTTTTACACATTGTTTTTTGTGTAAGTTGTTTGGTGTGCCTTTCTTCGCTTCTTGTATTGGTGGTTTTTCGTGATTTGTGCCTTTTCAATGCGTTTATATGAGTAACGTCATCTAATTGTTGATGAAGTTCCCTAATTTGTATACTTGCCGTCTCGCTTGCCCTACAAATTTTCACTGCTTGTTCCAGCGATATTTCGTCGTCCGCAAGTTTTTCCCGAACCAAATCGCTTTTTACGCTTAATATTATTTTATCACGAAGCAATGAATCCTCCAGTCTCCGAATAAGCACTTTTTAATTTGGTTTTTATTTTCGTAAAATATTCGTCGAGCGTTCAAATGTTACGCTTGACTTCGGTGAAAAGTATTCTTAAATTTACTTTTCACCATTTCTCTGCTTCTGGTTTCTGTAACGGTAAGTGCGAAGGAATTGTATATATGGATCACTTCAGGACCGATTGCGGACATAAACGTCGCTACTTGTATTTCTGGACGTTTTTCATTATTTGCGCGGCGGTAGCAAACCATTTGTATTATTGAGACCAATTTTTCCATACCTGTGCCATGTTGTTTCCTCTAATTTGAAGGTATTTCGGTGGTTTCACGAAATTTGAACCAGCTGAACTTAAATTTTACAGAAAAATTATATGATTATGTAGAATAATTATTATAAAAAGGATTTATAAGTTTGGTGAATGCGTTTGTAATGTTCAACTTATTTAACATTTAAAAATCAAATGCTCGTACTTAGGATATTCTTTTTTAAAACATTTTGAAATTCAGAACACTTACATCAGTAGTATTTTACATAATATATTGTGCGTCGTGTATACCTAGTCTAGCCATAAATATTGTTACAAGGTTTGGCAACCCTGCAGAAAGGAACCGCTATATACAATTTCTTAGAAATTGAGCTAATCGCTATAGTACGCTTGTGCATGATGCATTTGTCACCATTTGAGTTTAATTTTTAGTGTAGTGAACATGGATTGGGGCGACAAAGAAAATAGAATTGCTGTGATTGCACTTCATAAAGAAGGAATGCAACCAAGTGATATTTTTAAGACTCTGCATACCCTTGGTATAAGCCGAATGTTTGTGTATCGGGCTATTGAAAGATTTAATGATACGTCTGGAATAAGTGACCGTCAAAGAATTGGCCGTCCGCGAACTATTCGAACACCTGAAGCGATTAAAGCCGTGCGCGAGAGAATTCGCCGTAATCCTCTTCGGAAACAAAAAATGTTATCGCGTGAGATGAAAATACCCCAAAGAATTTCACGTATCATCAAAAGTGACTTGGGTTGGGTACTTATCGTATATCTACCGGGCATTTACTAACAGATTCGTTAAAAATAAATAGTGTGGAAAAATCAAAACGATTACTTTGCCGGTACGCAAACTAAGAACACCGTAAAATTTTGTTTACGGACGAAAAAATTTTTACTGTCGAAGAAACATTTAATAAACAAAACAATAGGGTTTATGCTCGCAGTGCCAGAGAAGCTTCTCAAGTTGCTCAAAAGGTTCAAAAAGGTCATCACCCATCCTCAGTAATCGTTTGGTGGGGTGTTAGCTACAACGGAGTGACAAAGTTGCATTTTTGTGGGAAGGGCGTCAAAACGTCTGCTAAAATCTATCAAGAAAGTGTCCTTGAAAGTGTAGTGAAACCTCTCAACACATCATTATTCAAAAATCAGCCTTGGAGCTTCCAGCAAGACTCTGCACCAGGTCATAAGGCGAAGTCAACCCAAAAATTGCTTGAAGAAAATGTTCCAGATTTTATTAAAGCTGAAGATTGGCCTTCCTCTAGCCCAGACCTGAATCCGCTGGATTACGAATTATGGTCTGTCTTAGAGCAAATGGCGTGCTCTAAAAGACATCCTAATATCGAATCATTAAAGAAGTCTGTTACACATGCAGTCGCCAACTTTCCGATTGAAGTCGTGCGTGCTTCCATAGATAAGTGGCCAGCTCGATTAAAGGCTTGTGTAAAGGCAAAAGGTAATCACTTCGAATAACTTGTTGCAATTTCCGTTGTTAACAATGCATTGAATAAATAAACAATGATTTCTTAACATATAACACCTCTTTCATTGAACAGTGCTTCAAAAAGTTTGTAACAGTATTTATGGCTAGACTAGGTAAATATTAAACAATATAAAAAAGGATATTTTTTTAGGAAAACTGAATTTTACTAAAAATTTGAAAAAAGGATGCATTTTTCTAAACAACCTGTGGGTCTTGACGATAGACCACGCTCCTCCAAGTTGTGCAATAAATAATTAATTTAAAAGTTTATTCAAATCAAATTAAGTTAAGGTTTATAAAATAACCCTCCACTCCATTTGGAATCTGAAAGTTTGGTTGAATTTTTAACGCTAAGTTCTTTAACGGGCACAATCGTTCTACTCCTTCGGCTCCATAAAAAGTCCTAAAAACATGCGTTCAAGAATACTAGCGGATAGAATGATTAAATCGCTCAAATCCCAGTCGTAAGGATCTTGTAAACGCTCATTTTCTAATAATTGCAGAAAATCTTTGAGTCCTTCATGTAGCTGGCATACAAAAATTCTGTAAAACTGTCTTCCCTTAATTTACGGAACTTATTTTAACTCAAAAAAAACATGAAGTAAGAATTTTATACGCATTACATTTGTTTTAAAATGAAGTTCGGGTTTAGTCAGCAAAATTCCTCTCCTCCTGCGGGAACCTTCACAAATAAAGTCCCGATAATTTGGCCCATAACTTCAGAACTCTGTAACTTGGAATTTAAAATTTTGCACAACTTAATATTTCAATTGCTAAAAGGAATTAGTATGAAATAAATCGAGTAAGTCTTTCGATTATACTAACAACCTAAGTAATAACCAGGAGGCTATTTGGAACGTTAAAAGGTCATGCAATAATTGTATGTGCACTCCTCATTCTTTTTATATATTCCCAACTAAAATATAAATCGGAGTTCAATATTTCATCTAGAGTATCATACGATTGGCTTGCAGCCGATCGTGACTGCGTTATGTTTTTAAATACTTTCGTATATCCATTAGTTAATTTTATATTAAATACTTTGAACTCTGGAATAAATTACAAAACTTTGAATGATTCAGTTTAAAATACGATCAGGATTGTTGTGGTATTTGTGTATGAAACAAATATGATCAAGCTTGATCGTTGAGTTGCATTTTGTGTTGACGAGTTTGCCGAAGGAGTGATGGAGATGCTTGCCGTTGATATTTGTATGGTTAGAGCCAGGAGGAATAGTTTACGTGTGCGAGATGTGCCGCGATTACGTGTTATCTTTGAGGAGAGCCCCCAGCTGATGCAGCGTACAGGCAAAACTCAAAGATTTCCGTGCTTTTGTATTAATACTTTACCTTTAGGTTCTACCCGCTGAATCCAGCCTGATGCGTTTCGCAGTCGGGAGTATGGTCCTAATGCTTGGTAAAAATGAAATAGGCCGATTGATAGGCAGACGGACCTTTTATAGGGCCAAGTAGCTTTAGCTACCGTTGCTTATTCCAGTAATAGTCAACGCTGTCTATGTTGTTTCACAGTCCGGCCCATAATAGTGTACTGTGGTGAATAAATGTGTTTGACATTCAAACAGAGTGCTTTGTCCTTGTAAATCGAAATTATACCAGCTAAATTATACGTTCTAGCGTCGTGTCGACAGTTTCGTCGCAGATAGAAACGACGATGACAATAATGTGACGGGACACCCGTTTTAGCAACGCAAAACGGCGGAGATGGAAACGCACCCTTGAGCTTTACAAACTGAAAATAATAAACTTTTTTTTTGGCTTGGTTGTCTCGAAAGAAGATTAAAAGGGATTGGTCCGTTTCAATTTTTATTTGGTACTGTCGTGAAGCATATGAAAAGCTAACTGAATCCAACAATAGTTTTAAACACAACAAATTCAAGAAAAATAACTTAGACCAATACCTGAGAGATGACTAACTGATCACAATAATATTTAATACAATAGCATTAAAATTCAAAAATATGACGGAATAATTATGCTTCAAAAAAATTACATCAAAGATAGAAAAATATATTTGTTAATAACAAAATTGTAAAATACAATAATTTATGTCATTCTTGAAAGTATAAATAAGAAAACTCTTCACTTACATGTAATATGTATGCTTGTCACTTAAAATCCAGCTGAATATTTATATTTATAAATAAATATGTCAAGAAAAACTAGCAATTTAACTATTTGAAAGTCGTAACGAAAAATTTTGTAAAACACACGCTTGGTCGTTCGATTTGGAAATACACTGCAGTCTGCTGTGTCGTGCCTGATCTGATTCTTCTTTAATTTAGATCAGTTTCGAAGCGCCAAAACGCCTCGCAACTTGTTAACGAACAATAAGTGGAGAAGGTCGGTAAAATGTCCAGCTTACCCTTGCAATCTTTTGTTTAGAGTCAAACTTCACCCAGCTGTCCCGTAAATGTATGTTCAAGTCGTTCTTTACATTCGTGAATGTCTGCTCGTTGTAAATTGTATTGACTGGTGAGTTTCTAAAAAGGATCCATAAAAATTCCAGAAAACTTTTACTCGCCGTTCGAGGGGTGTGGACTAGAGCATTTACATGGGGCTATGAAATATGCTTAAATGAATGGTGTTTAGTCTCTTTTTTGGTAGGATCCATTGGTTCGTCATGGTCTAAACTAACAACATAAGTTTCCCAATGCCCATCGAACAGATCAGATTGATAGGTGTATGTGTACATTAAGATGGTCTTATCGTATCATGGGTATTCAAAAAAGGGCGATAAACTAAAGGACGAGACTGTCGCGTTAGCTTATAAGTCCGCGCTACAAACACGCTTTGGTGGGAGGTGGTCCATGACTCGCCAATCTCCTATACAAAATCATGACAAAAATTTGGATTGAAAAAAAGTACCCGACGACTGGCGCCAGAGCATTATATGTCCAATCTATAAGAAAGGAGATAAACTGCGATGTGAACATTACAGAGGCATATCATTAATAATGGAATTTTTTCATGGTAAGCTACCATAGAAGCAAATTTGAAGAAATTTTTGTTAAGTCGTTCAACTAGTAATACCTTCCTTTAGCCATTGTTCTATTTGCGTGTTAACTATTACTTTCTCTGAAGGTGCTAACCTCCTTGCTTTTAGATAGATTGGGGGTTTCATCGCTGACCACTATGTCCATCGTGATGCATGACTTTTCTATTTTCTTGGGTTCGTAGCTTTCTATCATCTCTTTCAAGCTTTGCTTTACTCTAAAATTCTCAATGTGTTGGACTAAGTCCGTTTCCTCGCTTTTAATCAAATTTACAACGTCTAATCTCTTCATGAAATCATCCGCCCAATCATAATGATCGGCTACCTCGTTCTTCCCTGGGTGCTTTAATAATTGAAACTTTCCATTTTCCATTGATATATTTGCATTTTCTAAGAAGTTTTTGCCGAGAATTATGGTACATCTTCCGATAAGCACTGATCTTGGACTACGTGGAATCTCGTTGAATATGTTGCTGAATCTAAGGTTATCTTAACTCGATAGCACCCTAACGATTTTATTTAACTACTTGACCCGAAACCTCAGAGAAGTACTTGGATATTCACATATTGGTGAATTAACGGCATTGTGAACAGAGCGTTGTCGTGGTCTTATTAGAGTCTGATCTAAAAACACTGTCACTCTGTTAACACTTACTTTATTATATATTATGTATTTATACAAACTATTAACTAACTTTTTAAACTGTTAACTGACTAACTATTAACATTTCTGCACTTACTTTATTTCACTTGATTACTAACTATTCAAATACTTCAATATATTTCAATACAATACTTTCACTTGATTCCTAACTATTCAAATACTTCACTTTTTAATGAAAAACCAACCGGTCGGTTTGAAACGCGATCGAAAACTCCCCGTTTTTTGGAGTTGGGAAAATCGATCAGCAATTATCGCTTGGACAATTATTGTCCATCAGCCCGATAATTGCTGATCTGCATCGACCATCGATCAATTCTCGGTGGTTGACCCGAGTTGGCCAGAATTCATCGATAGTCGATGTTGCAAAAATCCCGCTGACCGCCGAGCAAAGGTATCCGGCCTTAAGCCCAATTTAAGTTTATCACCTCGTATCGGAAATTGCGACATAGTTCGAATATTGAACCCAATCACCGATACGTGGTGTGTGTAGAGAGACTCGGGGTCAACCGGACCACGACAGCGTTTCATAAGCGATACATCGCTCTCCGTATCAACCAGCGCTTGAAATTCTCTACCTTGTATGCATATAGGGGCGTGCGCAGAATTATGTTTTGGGGTGGGTCACAAGATAGATGAACTAGCGGGTGCGGGGAGTCAATTGTTAAAAAAATCAAGACAGTGCCAAGGTACTTAATTCGGAAGTAGAACGCTGCACATTTGTTGTGTATTACAAAGACTGAGCTTATAATTCATTGTATTGTAATTCATTGTGAAAGTAATCCATTGGTTAATATACAAGCTGTATGCAATATTACTAGATTTATACTCTTGTTCCGACGCCGGCGCAGAAACGACTGGTCGATTCGTTGAGTTGATTCTTTGGCACTCGTGATACTTCTCGGTCTAGTGCTGCCAGGTATGACGGATATGACAGGTAGCATTATTTTTAAATAACAAATTCTAGACGCCTCCTGGAATTTTTTACGAACCTGGTAATAATTTTTTCAACATCCAACTCAATGTCTTGATAGACATGCATTAACGCTAGCCCAGTCAAACGCTCTTCACCCATTTTAGCTCGTAGCCATGTTTTTAATCTCCGCAAAGGGGAAAACTTCTCTCTGCGGTGGCGACACTAACTGACAGAGGAGCAAAAATTCTGAGAAGCATTTGAATATCTGGGGAACATATCCTTGCCACAGCAATCAAGAACTTGCACAACGGTTTCAGGTTTACTTCCATTGTCATTTAGCTCTCTCACCCATTTCTGCACCCATACAACGTACTCGTGCTCTACTGATCTTACAAAAAAACCAATCAGTTTTTGATAAAACTCGGCACAACTTCAAATAAGATCAATGCTATGCTCAGATTCTGATTCGCGTGGAAGAAAGACGCTCAGAGTAAACGTTGCCAGCACGTCACATGAGAACCTAATTCTTAAATCTAAAACTACTTCATAGAGCAAGGGATTATAGACGGATCTGCGAAAGTAGTCTTCAGGTGAGGTTGTGGGTGGATTTTCGCGGTGAGTCTGAACGTGGCATCAACACATCTACTTGAAGCTCATTTGCAAAAACTTGAACTTCAGCAAACAATTTTTTAAAAAGCTTAACATTTTCATAACGCCTGTTTTCTAAGGCAGATATTGTATCCGCAGAATGAAGGACGAACGTTAGATCCGTATTTTATCTCATACTATATACAAAATAGATCATAGGTGTATGACTACTTACCAAGGACATCTGCGAGACTGACCATGGAAATCAAAAACTCAGAGCTTTTAATAGCCTGGAACAAACAGTACGTATCGGAAGAAGTTTTGCAATCCTTCCAAAGCGAGATCTTTTCCAAGGCTTTTGCTATTTTCGGTAGGTTTCCCTGAAACTGCAAGTGTCCGTCTTGCTTTTCACTTCATCTCGTTTCGCACAAGCCGTGTAAAGAGGCACTAAGTTCATCCTTAAAAACTGCATGTCTCTTTGCTGACAAATTTGCGAAAGCAATAACGGCTGTGTTCCGGCATGAAATTACATTTGAACATTTTGATAGAAAGTTATTAAATGCGTGATTACGACAAAGACACCATCTTGCATTTACAGCGCTCTTAAGCAACCCTTGAACTGCTCCTTTTACGTCTGAAGCCATCACAGAACAACTATTCCAACACATTTCACTATGTCAACCGAGTACTTTTTTAGAAGATCATCAACGACATGAACAAAAGCTATACCCGTCAATCGGCGTTCACCACCTTCATCCACGTCTTCAGGGTGAATTGAATCATAAACATCAGCAAACGTCACAAAATCTTCTCGTATTATAGGCTCAATTATTCAGTATGCGATAGATCGGTGGTTTCATCGAAAATTATTGAAAAGATTTCAGCTCCGTTCACTCTACTCAGTATCACCTCTTGAAGCATTAAATTAAGTCGCTTTGTGTTCTAGGGTTGATGCATTGGCTGATGTGTTTTTTAAATGTTCCAGCAATTTTGTGTCCCCTGCCTCTATTATGAAGCGGAGTAAGGCTCTGAAGTTACCCTCATTTGATACAGATCCTGTAGATTCAAAAACCGGGTCGATCGTACTTGTTGAAGTTGAATGTGTGGAAGGTTTTGAAAATAATGAACCGTGGTCACTGTGACCACGTATTGATACATTTTGACGGCCACAAAATATAATTGTTTTCTATATAGGCTTAAGACGTTCTCTGTTTTCTTGTCCTTGAGTTTCACGCTGTGCTGTTGATAGTCTGTTTACTATCTCTAATGATGGCTTGAGGTAAAAAAGGAGAAAGTTTTTCCCTGCTTCAACAGATCCGATGTGATATTGTGTAATGTACGCAGGACGTTTTTAAACTACTATGCAGCGATCAATTTGGGGCGCCATGACATGAAACGAATCATATCACGGTATCCGTCCAACCAAACTGAAATTTCGCAACATTGTAGCCTAAGTAATTGTTCTCACCACGCGTGTATATTACCCAGTACTCCGCTCTGGAACAAGTAGCAGGAGTAGATCTCCATCACTACTTGCCCAAGATGGCCAGGATCATATAGACCGGTGTAAACAATTGTCGTCTGGTGACAAAGCCACAGTTGGGTGGCATATGCCCCATGGATTGCCGAAAGGTAGCGTGCATCTAGCATAAAAGCACGTGCGTAGCTCGTCGGAAGGGGCGTGGGTGGCTACCTATATCCATGGACATCGTATGTATTTATGTACGATAGGGGCTGAGAAGTACGGTTTGAGGAATCCGTACTCTATCCTCAGCGCGCTGGGTCGGTATAGGAAGAAGGAAAGTAGGAAATCAGACTAGGAAAAGGATGGAGAAAGAAGAGTGAGGAAATGAAGGAGGAGAGCACAAGGATGGAGACTTTCGGCGGGAAGGCCGAAGCAGTAACCATATCATTTGCTGTTTTGTGTAAACTCATATCTATATCGATAATTATCCTTTCGTGGTAGAAAGGCAGAAGAAAAGCGATCTACACAATCATTCATACTAGCATATCAGCTATACTGGCATGATTGTGGAGAAGGGTGGTATTTCATCGCCGTAGGATGTTAATAGCCCCAAACAAAAACTAGAACTCATGAAGATGAAGTTCAACCCAAAATATAACTTAGGAAAACTCAAGAAAATCGGTATAGATGTCTTCGCACGTATTCCTCCGAAAAATTCAGAGAGTATGTTGGCTTTGGTAGTAATCGGGAAATAGGGCGTCCCTCTAATAAGACTACCTATTCGTTTAAACGAGCACCGATACTACTTTCTATTTTAAATACCTCATGTGTTGGGGCATTCACTTGTGGAGCTAAAGAAGGATAAACTTCTCTAACTCGAATTTCATCTAACTCGAATTTTCGCTAACTCGAATTTTGGTTTCGCCTCGTGGCACAAGCTTCTATCACGGGGACAATCGGCGGCGTAGGCAGATTTCCGACAAAAATAAAAAAAAGCATTTATTTAATACCCTACCTAACCCACAAAGGCATTGATAACGCAACCCAAAAAGTAACGGAACGACGATATTGGCGAAATCGACTTGCGTAGATGTGCAGATGGTAGACTGTGCATTCCGTCCAGCATCTTTCAACCTGAAAGAAAAAGGGGACTCCTTTGTTGGCCCACCGCATGGCTGTAGTACCTAAAACTTGCTGAAAATTTTAGCTGCAAACACAAAAAAAAGCGAAAATTCTTTTTTTTTCGTTGGATTGGCATACGGTCCCTGAAAATAACCTGGCATTTAGAGGGAGTTGAAAGCCCATGAAAAAAAAAACGCCGCTTCAGATCCTACTGATCCCAACCCAATACAACATAACCCTTAAGAACAAGTAAAAGTGCGGCAATAAACGACTACGAACCTAACATGAATACTCCAATTAGATGAACTCCAATCGGATTCAAACAATTGGGGCTCCCAAAAAAAATGGTTGAAAAGTAGCCCAGAAATAATTCATCCTGTCCAAGCGCGCACAAGAAAAAATTCCACTTTGAACTATTACGGTATTTGAACGACACGCGGTTGAGCGTCACCCACGCCGCTGTTGTAGAACGAACGGTGCCTGCGAAAACCCGTTTGTTTTCGGGGGCCCTACCGTTACTACACGCTTTCGCACTCTATACCGCGTGCTTCTTTAACCACCGAAACACAAAAAGAAATACCCAACGGAGATTTAACTTGCAAAACTGCATAAATCGCGCACTCCACCATGCCGAGGACAAAAAGGGGGCACTCGGAAGCCACCGAACTGTGCGTTCGCCTGACACGCGGTCAAAAAAAAAATTTCACCAAAACTTCCAAAAAGGGGCCATCGGGACTCCACGGACGTAGCGTAGATCCGATCATAGTAAAACGAACAAAACAAAAAAAAAGGACCTAAGCACCAAAAGGGAAGAAGCACTCAGGCCATAAATTAGAGATGGCCCATTTTTTGTTCACTAGCTCACCGAAATTGCGTAGGAAAGAACGACAAAAAAAAAAGAATTACAACATACTCCTGTATGCTAAGCGCGCGGACAACACTTAAGACGATACAATATATTCACTCAACGAGAAGAAATAAAAAAAAATAATTTTCACGGTCGGTATATAAATTGTATTGACAAAAAAACTTCAAAGAAATAAAAATAAAATATGGCTAACTTTTCTTCGGCTTCCATTTTTCCAAAATTATTATTTGAAACAAAAAAAAACTTATAGAAATGTTCATACCTAACATAATTCAAGTCCCCTGGTCCTTCCGGAATTCCCTCCTGGACTTCGGGTTCGTTTTCGTGATTCAGCCCTTACGGGAGCAGCCTAAGAAAACGCAAAAAGGAAAATCCTCCCGTTGTCCTGGGGTCCTCCTCTTGAGTTGGTCAGCGGCGCATCCTCGTCTCAGTTCTCAGGAACTAGCACAGCACCCAATGAACTAACGCGATTACTTTTGGGTTTTTTTTGTCCCACAACCGCCTTTTGCCGAGATTCAAATCAGACTCCTCGATTTTTCTGCGTCATTTCATGACGTTTCGTTGAAGTTCACGATCGAGTCTCGATCGTGCTGTGACAATCGTTTGTCGTATACTATCAATTCACAATGACAGTGGTGTTTAATTATTTTGCCCAGTAGGCAAATCTCACATTATTTTTTTGTTTGCAATTCCATTACAATTGGTTACGTGAAAACTTTTTGGTGGCTTTCTCTTTTTTCCTTATCACGCAATAAGGAAATAAATAATTTTTAGAATAAATCCACGGTTGTTCCATAAGCTGACATTTCGTAAAATCGGACCTGCCCGACTGGTCCACATTATTTCAAATATCCCAAGCATAAATGTTGACAGCATCAGTAGCAGATGATGTAGAGGCAGCATTTCGACATTTCGAGTAGCTAGGAAGAGAAAACCTAGCTCTCGTGTGTCATGATGACGAAGCTTGGTAAAGGCCATTAATGCTGTCCACCCAAGGCACAGGGCTCCTACCTCTACAAAGAATGATTCACGTTACGCGCCTATGTATGTATACATGCATAAACTGATAAATCTGGAAAAACGACAAAATCGTAAAATTTTCTCTTCTCATGGACGACGTTTGTTTGTTTTTATTTAGTTTGGGGGAGGGGAGAAGGATCATGACCCCTGTGACTCTCCTCCTCGGTACGCCCTTGTATGCATATCAGTAAGGAAGAATAGTTTGAGGTTGAGAGCTAGCTCCATGTGAACTTGAAGGTTGATGACGCGATCGCGATGACGCCATAAGAACTTACTTATTTTCATAAATCTTATATTTTGTTTTTAGCTCTTGAATACTGGTTGCTTCAAACAAAACGGTTTTACTATCGACGCTACGTGGCAGGTCTTGTATTATATAGATCAATAAGGATTCCTCGTCTATATTCCCTTTGCTTGATATTTGTTTCATTGAATATAGGTATTGAGGAAAAGTTTCGGCTGCCAATTTTTTTCTTATTTCAAGTTGCTTGTTTAGAGAAATACTTGAAATACTGGCACAGAATTCCTCTTGTAGAACTGTTTTCAAATTGTCAAATTTGTACACGTTTGTTCTGCCTTTTAAGGCCAACTTGACTGCTCCAGTGAGCAATCGTCGCGCATATAAATATTTTTGGATCTCGTTCCACTTACATACCGATGCTATTTGCTCGAATTCGATTATCCATTCTTTAAAACGTTTATCCGATTCACCCGAAAGTTTCTCAAGGGACTCCTCGATATCGCGAAATGAGAAAGTTGTACCTGACATTGTTTGATCTGCGGCTGATCGAATGTTGTTCTGCTCGATTTCTGATTTAGGAATTTCTTGCTCATCTGTTGACATAATAATCGCTGCAATCGTTTCGTTTTCGTATGGTGATATCAAACTTGTCGTGAAACTTGTCGTAGTTGCCACACTTTCCGATGTACTTTTCGAGTTATCTTTTACCGTTACTGTTTCTTGTGCGTCTATATCGTCACTTTCAACTTCTTTTACCGTTACCGTTCCTTGCGCTTCTATATCGTCACTTTCAACTTCCGTTATAACTGTCGAACTGTCCAAATTTAAAGATTTAACTGATTCCTTTACACGGTTCGTCAAGTCTGATTTTAAATTATACCACGTCGGCAAATTACGTTTTCTTAGCCAGGCTTGCAATTGCTTCACCGTAAACCGATCTATATTTTCCATGGAACTTTTACTAAGACGCGCACCCAGCACTTTTCACTATGCAATAGATTTAATTGAACGTTCTTAATTCGCGCGAGTTTTTACTTCAGAGACCATGTAGGAAAAGGTTTAGCTGAAATAATTACTAAAACGATTTATATTTTATTATTATATATATTATTATTATTTATTCAAACAGCAATTTTACCGTAGGCATAATTTTACGTTAGGTATAATAATATAATAGTGTTAGTTTATGATGTTCCTACAACTTAGTTTATGATGTTCCTACACACATTTTTGAAATGAAATAAACATGTATATATCTGTAGTAATTTTGTGCTCTTGAGTTTCTATTTATTTCGATTAAAAAACTACACGTTCGAAATTACACGTTTTAATGCGTCGCGTCGATTGATGCTCTTCTTCCACCACGTTCCGATGCTGCCGATGATATCGCCACCGTGTTGCCGGTGAATACCTAGAGAGGTCACTATATCGCGTTGCCGGTGAATGCCTGGAGAGGTCGCCACCATACTCCATCCTGATGCAGCCGTAACGGGCTGGAAACCGCACCATTCGTCGTGGTTGAGATGGCTGCGTCGAAGAATTGTACGCTTGTGGCGATTGTATTGATGCTTGAGGCATATTAGTTGGTTCCAGGCGACGCAGGAGAGGGCGCTGGTTCTGATGGCGAATCGGTGTTAAAGAAGTCTGAATACGCTGGTTTTATGCGATCTATGCTGATGCTGGTGGATTTCCTTTTGTTTTACAGTGTTTTGCAAATCGGTCTGCGACTTCGAAGGGACCACTGTAAGGTCGAGAGATGGCCTAATAGCATCGTATCGAATGAACACGTGTGTTGAATTCTTCAAGTCCTGATGTTCGAATATTTTTTCTTTGTGATGCCATTTCACTTCGCGTGGTGCAATTTTTGTCATATAATCTCGAAGTTCGCACACCGTGTCGGTTGTTGTTTTTGTTGTTGCGGGTGTTGACGCGATGAGGTCGGCTGGCAAGCGCATCGTCGCGCCAGTAGCGAGTTCGGCTGGAGAAGCTCCAATGTCCTGTTTAAAGGTGGCTCTTAGACCCATGAGCATAATTGGCAGCTTTTCCATCCAGTCGATGTGCCTGTGCAGTATAAAGCTGCCTTGATGGTCCGATGAAGGCGTTCTATCACCCCGTTCGCCTGAGGCTAGTAGCTGGTGGTTGTAAATTGGCACGTTTTTTTAACAGTTCGGTGAAAAGCGTAGACGTGAACTGTCTTCCCTGGTCGGACGTTATCGTCGAGGGAACGCCAAAACGGCTGACCAGTCCGAGATTAGTGGTCGTACTACCACAGTGGCTGTTTGGCCGGGAGTCGGTATCACTTCCGGCCAGCGAGAAAATCTGTCTATGATGGTAAGACAGTATTTCATGTCAATTTAATCTGTTTGAACCGCTCTGTTGACATTGGGTATGGTTGTAAAGGCGATTTCATGTGGCGCTGAACCTTTGACGATTGACATTTTAAACAATTTTAGGCAAATTGTATTGCGTCTCGTCTGATTCCCGGCCAAACAAATATTTCAGTCATTAGGCACGCTGTAGATTTTCTGCCTGGATGGGAAAGGTGGTGGGTGGCTTCCAGGAATTGTGTACGCAGCGATTTAGTAACGATTCGTATTCGGCCCTGTGATGAGTCGTATATTACTCGTTTGCTGCACTTTGGAATAGTAAATGAGTTTAGTTGCAATGATGTTCTATTACTGGCCATTAGCTCCGTGACTGCTGATTGCGCTTCAGCTAAGGCGTCGTGGCTGATCATTGAAGCTGCATTGACTCGAGATAGAAGATCTGTGGTGATGTTGTCTGTTCCTTTCACATGTCGTATGTCCGTCGTGTACTGGCTTAGGAAGTCAAGGTGATTGATTTGTCGTAGCGATGATCTTTTCGATTGCTGTTTGAACACGTACATGAGCGGCTTGTGGTCAGTGTATGACCTGCCACATATTAGATCGCGAAAACGACGGACGCCGAGATACATTGCTGTCAACTCGCAGTTGTAGGTATTATACCACTGCTGAGTGTTATCGAATTTCTTTGAGAAATAACCAAGTGGCTCGAGATTTTCGTTCACGATTTGGTGAAGCTCGGCGCCTGCTGCCAGATTAGATGCGTCAACGCTCAGCGATAATTTGGCACCTTTTTTGGGATGGGCAAGTATTGCTGCATTTGCCACCTTTTTGTGGCATTCCTCGAAGGCGTCGGTTGTTTCTTCGGACCACTCGAGTGGCGTCCTGTCGTTTTTTTTATTTCCTTTTGTCATCGATAGCAGTGGCACTTGAGCTTCGACTGCGTGCGGTACGAATTTGCATTAGATGTTGATGGTTGCGATGAATCGTTTCAATTCCTTCACTGTAGATGGTTTTGCGAAATTTAATACCGCCTCTACGCGTGAAGGAAGTGGTCGAATGCCTTCCGAGGTTACGAAGTGGCCCAAAAATTTGATGGACTCTTTACTGAATTGGCACTATGCGGCGTTGATAGCTAGGTTATGATCCGTTAGTCGCTGAAAAACTATCGTCAGGTGCTCTCGATGCTGTTGTTTGGTTTCTGTTGCAATGCAGAGATCGTCCATGTAGGCGAAGACGAACGGCAGAACGCGGGTTGCTTCGTTGATCAAGCGCTGAAGAGTCTGCGCCGCGTTTCTGAGGCCGAATGTCATGTGGGTGAACTCAAAGAACCCAAACGGTGTAATTATTGCCGTTTTCGGGATATCCACTTCATTTACTGGTACTTGATGAAATGCTTTCTGCAGCTCGATTTTGTGAAGTACTTGCAACCATGTAGGATGTTTGTAAAATCGGGAACATATGGCAACGGGTATCGGTCGGGGATCGTAAAAGCGTTCAACGCACGATAATCGTCGCATGGCCGCCACGTGCCAAGCTGTATTTTTACTAATTGAAGATGCGAAGCCCAATTTGATTTCGATTGACGGCAGATTCATGCCTTGAACTCGTTTCGTGCTGTTTGTAAGCGTGCTAGGCAACGAGGTCGGGCTGCGCATGGAGGACCGTTCGTTTCAATCTAGTGTATGGCTTTCGCCTTTGTTGACACCCCTGCTGGAGCCAGTTTCGTAATTGTTGTGAACTGTTGCATAATATTTGCGTACGGTGATGAGTGGTGGATTAATTGTGGAGTCGGCTCTGTACTGGTGATGGCGGTAATCGTCCGCGTTAATTTTGTCGTCCAATCGACCAAGCGGCTGCATTTGAGGTCCACTACAAGGTCGTGATGTGCAAAAAATCGGCACCGATTATAACAGCATTCACGTCGGCTTTAATGAACTTCCACTTGACCGGGATTCATAATGTGTGTTGCTGCACCGTACACTTTGATTTCCGTTTACGGCGTATAAACGTATCGAAGTCGGTTGAATGTTTTTGGCTGAGTTATAGCGCGATCGGACCGAAACGTCAGCACCTGTGTCAATTAAATTTGTGTCGTACGTTATAACATCACTGACACACTACCGCACTATGCGAAGGGCGCTCTGTCTCGACGTTGTCACGGAGCTGCCCGAATTCGAAGGTAGTCAGCAGTTTATGTTTTCGGAAGTGCCGTATGCCGACTTTCGAAATTTCCACCACGTACGACAGAGTCGGACGTCACGACTGAAGGTGCGGTGATACCAACAGTAGTCGAACTTTTCGACGAACTCGTCTCTGCGGCTGTCCTTTTCGCTTCGTTTCTGGCGTGATTTTGAACGTACTTGATTTCGTTGACCACCGCTGCTTTCTTCTGAATTTGACTTGACAGTTCTTCGATTTTCCTCATTATCTCGGTTGATTCCGAAGAATTTTGGCGGATGACGCACCTACTGCGTTTATCCGAAACTCGACTTTGTTGATGATGCGCACAGCCATAGAGTCGGCGACGGCATCTGCGACGCGTACCTTTTCAGTTGGGTCATGAACAGCTGCCACGGCTACGTGTACCGATAGATCTAAAAGTACGGCTTCTCCGAGTGTGTCGCTAACTGCGTGCGACATAGCATAAAATAGCTGGCTAGGTTTTTGGTCCCCAAACGGCATTTCCGATATTACCTAGCGCAGGTGACGCTGCTGGCTATCCGCAAAGTGTTCTATCAGCTTTTCTTTTATGTATTCGTATCGTTTCGACGTAGGCGTTGCGTTTGTGATGGGGCGCAATTCCTGTAACTTTACGAGGGGCACTTGAACCATTACCGTTGAGTATTTTTGCAGGTCACTTAACGACGGACGCGACGAACCAATGGTCAAGTAAATCGAAATACGGCTCGATGTTGGTTTCTACCAGCGGCGGCAACGAAATTCGCGGCTATGCGCCCGCGCTATGTCGCGGCTTGTCCCGTCCGTTTTCCATTGAAACGCACTCAAAAGGTTTTTCACTTGTTGAATGTCGAGGGTCACCACTTTGTAGTAATTTTGAGCTCTTGAACTTATATTTATTTCAACTAAAAAACTACACGTTCGAAGTTACACGTTTTATTGCGTCGCGTCGAGTGATGCTCTTCTTTTTTTTCAATCCCCACCACGTTCCGATGATTGTGTGTAGACGACGCTATCGCCACCGCGTTGCCGGTGAATGCCTGGAGAGATAGCTATATCGCCTTACCGGTGAATGCCTGGAGAAGTCGCCACATATCTATCTAAAGAAACTATCTAATAGCAGCTGATTTCATGTTTACAATCATTAAATGTTTACAATCATAAATGTGAAATAAAACACTCGAATTTTATTGTCTCCCAGTTGAATCATCGCCCAATTGGTGAACATTTCGTGATTTTCGATCGTTGAATCCCGATTGGCATATAGCTAAACCTTCTTCAGTTTTGATTTTCAATTTTTGTTACACGATTGAAATTCAAGTCTCAAATTCTGCAAAGACAATAAAACAAACCGCAATTATCCTCGGAGCTTGGCGATCACCTAGCATTTCCGATAATCGGGACATTACTCACTCTCTGCTCCAAGTTTTCGATTTCCGTCATTGGATTATCGTAGAATTCGATTTCCTGGAGGGTTGCCACCGTTTCCAAATTCTCAATCTTAATCAGATTCCAAGGAAGGTGTACAATCTGTGAAACAAACGGCTTCGAGGTTAAAGAGACACAATCATATACTGAATTAACAAGCCGTAGGGGAAAGTGGGGCAAAGTAAGCCCCCCAAGGTTTTTACCGGGATTTTGTAAAATGAGTAATAGTTATAAAATCCTTTTCTCGCAAAATCGATAGGTTAGATGTTAGCTCAGTCATATATTCGTGAAGTTAAATTATTGCTGCTGATAAAAAAGACACCTACTCCTTTCTATACATACTTGAAGAATAGATGTGTTTTTTTCAACTGGATCAGATAACAATTGAAAAAAACGATGTGGATCAACCCAAAAGCTAATTTAGCATGTTGGTAAATGCCTTGGATAAATTGACAGCTGCCCAGCAGGCAAAGTTTCGTATACTATACGACGAAACGGGACTGTATAGAGGTCATATAACCCATGTGCAATTTTCGGGAATGATTTCCGTGGTTTATATGTGTAGTTTGAACAGCACTATACGTGAAATATTTACGATGGTTCAACGGGAGGTGACAAAAGCGGTGTACTTGATAGAATTTTCTTCAAGACGAATGTGATAGAATCCGTTTTTCAGATCCAATGCCGTAAAGACACTTTTACCTCTAAGCCGATCCAGGCAATCCTCTATTAATGGTAGCGGATATCTATCCTTCACAGTGATTTTGTTTAGCTCCCTAAAATCTATACACACGCGAGGCTCGCCGTTTTTCTTTCTCAATAACACGATTCGAGAAGCATACGGAAAACAACTAGGTCGAATAATATTTTTCTCCAAAAGATCACGCACAATTTCATTAATTAACTTTTTCTCACAGAACGACATTCGCTTCGGTGTAAAGTAGAAATTTAAATCCTTCACTACATTGATTTTCATATCCATTTTGACATCGGGTACTTCACACCAGTAGTAAGTATACCCCTTTCGTATCAAGTTTTAGCAGGTGCGATAGGGACAGGACACCCAAAGTGGGTAAGCGCTGACAGTTCAAAGTGGGTGTAGAAAATTGCATAGAAAAACCAGTTTGGATTCCTGAAAGTGGGTATACACGTGGCCTGAGGGCCGGCTGCTTGGGCATGGAACCATGAACGTGGTGGCTGGAACCGGTCTTGGTTTGCGCTAATTGGTCGGGAGCTGGCTTGACGTAATCGAAGTGAAGAGTCCGAGTACTGTATTCGGAAAGAGAGGAGTATACGTGTGTTTCTATCGAAAGTGAGAAAACTGCCATGTGTTTACGTTGAAAGTGTCTTAAAAAAGGGCACGTATATGCGAAGACGAACTAAAAAAAAAATAGTGTGTGGGTCTTCTCGATGCAACTATAATGCGGTTTTCATTTTATTTGATGCGATCTTCTCTGAACTTGTAAGACGACATGAGTTTTTACACTTGCATTTTTCCGGTCTGTGTGGGGTATATCAGGGGCTATTGTCGGGTTTATTTTCGCCCAGACCGCCGCGACGTCATCGCCCCTGATCTTGTGTGTGAAGCTATCAGCGGACAGCTGGCGTACAGGTATACTTATACGTCGGATGATATGCCTTTGGTGTGATAACGAGATTTTTGATTGCGAGAGATCAGGTTTGCGGTAATCTCGTATTCCGTTTAGGCTCTGGTCTTCTTTTTAGTGAAGGTGTATTATGATCGAACTAGAGTCAAGTTCAATGTGATACATACGTGTATATATGGGAGGTTATTGTTGACTTCAGATTTCGTGTGGCGGCAATAATTTCGCGTCGTTTTATGGTTATTGTATGGTAATGTAGCCGGTCTTTGGACGATGTGCGTAAGTTTGCGAGGTGATTTTTTATATGGGTGAATTGCCGTGGGAATTTTAAGAACAAGTTTCATTCGAGGCGATCGTTTTGTTGTTGTGATTATTCTCATGACTGATAATATGGGTGAGGTGTTGGGTGATGCGGCAATGAAACAATTTTATGTTTTTAGATTTTATTAAAAGTGATAAGGTTCTGCACATTACACAAATTTATTTTTTTAAAAAGCGTAAATTTAAAAAGCCGCCGCGTGACTCGTCCACCCCATCGAACATCAGATACTGGTCTGACGATTGATTTAGGTCGTCCACCTGTCGCTGGGTTTTAACCCTTTCGGAGAAACGGGGCGGGAGAAAACAGAAAATTCCATCTTCGAGATGGACCGCTAGCCTGACTCCATACTTGGTCTTTACCAAGCGGAAAAACTTGATGTGATGCTCCTTGGCAACTTCCAGGGAGCTAACGGACGTCATAGTGTCTCCATCACCCCCAACAGCCGAGGCTAATAGTTCAAAAGTGTTCTGAAATATAAAAAGTTATAATTAGTGACAAGAAGTAAAAGCGGATATCATAAAACTCACCATATTTGACGCGGTGGAATCGTAAGGAGATTATGATTTTCCTCTGGAGGCACACCGGCTTATATACCAGTCGCGAGATAGTAAAAACAGGTAAGAATTGGAATTATCCAGAGTGAGATAAGGTAAAACCCTCGCATAGCCTTGGAGTGGTTAAAAATACAGAGTAAAGATATAAATTAAAATTAATCGGCCTATAAAGCCAAGAGTCTAGGATTTCAACAAAGTTGGTAATAGGGGATTAAGCTATACAGATGAGAGTAATAGGAATGATGCAGATAGGCTGTCGAGTGGTGACTTAGGGAAAACAATTTTAACTTGACACGTACGTGTTCTGAGAAGATAATCCGATTCTTAATAAGTGCAACATTGTAGATGCCTGTATCATGGGGCATGTCTTTCTATAACTATCGTGGATAGTTCAGTGGACTTTTAATGAGATTTGTATTATCCAGATAGGTGGCTGAGCGAGGTTATAACCATAAATTTATTAAAATGGGACATGCGCGTACTGCATAGGCTTAGTAGATAACGTCTGTGGAAAATAATCATACACTTAATAAATGCAACATTGTAGATGTCGGTATCATAGGACATGTCTTTCTATAAATATCGCGGCTAGTTCAATGGACCGAAAAAAAGGAAAAATGTTAAGAATATGCAGAATAGCCTTGGCAACTAGTATAAAAGTCGCGAGTGCTGATGCTTAAGAATATTATCATCCGGGCTTTTAAGCCAGATCGAGGTTTGCGTTTATGGGTAAGTGAAAATTCCTCACATTGAAATATAATTTTTTGATAGAATTTTTTACAGAGAGCAGAACAGAAATTGGAATTCGCAAGGCGTTGCTGAAGATAAGTGAACAGCTAGCCGTAATTTCAAATGCGCTGGATGAAGATAGGGACCGCAGCCTAGTCATAGATCCTGCTTCCTCGAGGCCAAAGGACGATAGGAAGGACCGAAAAACCAGCCTTAATAACGCAAATCCTGACAGCTTGGTGTCTAAGCGTGTTAAAGGCTCTGGAGGTCACAGCTTCGCCTTAGCTGAACCTGCACCCGCAGCATCAAAGTGCGATAGAGAAGCCTGCGATAGAGAAGCCCGAGGTAGCGGTCTTAATAACGCATATCCTGACACCTTGGTGTCTAAGCGTGTTAAAGGCTCTGGAGGTCACAGCTTCGCCTTAGCTGAACCTGCACCCGCAGCATCAAAGTGCGATAGAGAAGCCCGAGGTAGCTGTAACGCTGTTACAGACTCTGACTCCATAGCATCTAAGCGCAGTAAAGAGGTCGGAGGTCGCTGCTTTACCACTACTGAACCTACAACATCGAGTCAGCCGTGCGGCTCTCCAAGATCAGCAAAAATCGTCGTTCCGAAGAGGAGGAGCGGAGGGGTAAGGTTCCATCCAATTAGCCCACTATGGCAACGAATATACCCCACACTGATAGGGTATAATAAAAAAACTAAATAAAATTAATAGATATTTTTCTGTCTGATTCTTAGTTATAGCAAGTGGTTTTAAGTGTTTTTTTTATTTTCTAAATTTTTTTAATCTAAGTACTTAGAATAAAAAATGGATAGTTTAAGTATCATTAATCATTTAAATAGCACTCTAAGTCTAGGTTACCGTTTATTTGTATCGACTTTAAATATTTTAGTTGACGAGATGAAGTTAAAAAAGATCTCTTTCGACTCGGCGGAAAAATTCCGGTTCATCGAGCTGTTAACTCGATTTTCAGCAATACATAATGTTCCCTTTTCGGACAATGGGCTGAGAGATGCTGTTGCTTTTCTCAAAAATTAAGAAGCTACTAATGACAATTTTTCTGGGCGTGGAGGTGAAATGGGGGTTATCTGCGAAAGATCGAGCGATAACAGGTCAACCACTTGTGTTGGAATTGTAATGGAAGAGGAACGGGATGGTAGTTTAAATCAGCATGGCGGTGGGTCAGATACTGCTATAGAAATTTTATCAAGACAGGAGATTTTTTATAAAAAATTTAATTTGAATGGTGTTAAGATGATTTTCCGTTTTAAAGAATTCAATGAGAATGTTGAGGACCCCGTTAAGGAGCTTGAGAGTATGTTTAATAGGTTGGTAAAAGAGCTAGTTTCTAATTCGATTCAGGGAAGCAAAATTAGTTTATCTATCGAACTTCCGGAATCGCCAGAGGTCAAGGCTATTTGGTGTAGTTTAAGACCTGTAACTGAGCTGAGTGGCGCAACTATTATTGGGCTAATCTCGAATGTGAATCAGTCCAACACAACTTTTCTCTCGGATGGAATTATGCAGATAAAGGCAGATATTGTAAATTTTCCATTCATTGGCGGGAGGGTGGATCCTAAAAATTCGACAGAAAAAGAGACTCTAGCACGAAAGTATAGTGTGGTAGATGTCGGTAAAGACGATGACCTTAATTGCCTCGCACGAAGTTTATGTTATGCAATTGAGATGAATTCGGGGAGATTGAATTGTAAAAATAAAACTACGAATACTAATAAATTAGATAGGTTATCTAAGAAACTGTGTAGAGAAGCAAACGTTGCGATTGGTAAAAAAGGCTGTGTCTTGCCTGACCTATACAAATTTCAATGTTTTTTAAAAAAGTACCAAATTATCGTTTTTGACGATATGAAGAATTCAGAATCTTTTATGTTCAGACCGCCATGTGAAGACAGCTCTGTAAAGAAGCTATACTTCTATTATTCTAAAGAATTGGAACACATTTATGTAATAAAATCTCTTACCGCTTTTTTTAACAGAAAATATGCATGCTCCCTTTGTGATAGAGTATTGCATTTGAAAGAGCATAAATGTGAAAAGAAATGTCCGTATTGTCTTTCATGGCATGTCCGTTTGTGGAAAAGCTTAGAGAATGTAAAAGTTGTAATCGTGTGTTCAGAGGGGAAAACTGCTTTGAGAGCCATTTAAAGAATAAATTTGGAAAAAAAGGCGTTTGTGAAAGTTTCAGGATATGTGAACAGTGTGGAAAATTTATTGTTCTCGATAAAAGGCGAAGTGGCGAACACACATGTAACGAATTTCTTTGTCAGATCTGCTGGAAAATTGTACCATCAGACCATCTATGTTATATTAAGCCTCTGAAGAAGAGGGTTTATAACAACTTTATGTTAATATTCTTTGATTGCGAAACTACTCAGAATACTTCCTACGAGAATAACTCTAATACTTTTCTTCATATTGTTAACTTAATTGTTGCTCAGCAGTTATGCTATAACTGTTATGAAAATTCTGATATTAAGAAAGAATGTAGAGTCTGCGGTGTAAGGGAACATATTTTTCAATACCGAGAAAATGATAATGTCGTGGGGAGGTTTTTAGATTACTGCTTCAAAGTACAATCATCTATTTCCAATATTTATTGTATAGCGCACAATTTACAAGGTTACGATGGTCACTTTGTGATTTCAGAGCTAATGAACAGAAAGATGAAGATCGAACCTATAATGAACGGTACTAAGATAATGAAGTTAACTTGTGGTAGAGTATCTTTTATTGACTCTTTGAATTATCTGGCATTCCCGCTTGTGCAGTTCCCAAAGGTTTTTGAAATTAAGGATCATACAAAGGGTTATTACCCATATTACTTCAACACAATGGAGAATATTGACTATGTGGGTAAATATCCACCACCTGAGTTATATGGCTATACGACGATGAAGGAGGTAGAAAAAGATAAGTTCTTTGCCTGGTATAAAACTAATGCATCAGGAATTTTTGATAACCGTGAAGAGATGTTGCGATATTGCATAAACGATGTCAATATCTTGCGATTGGGGTGTATTCGATTCATGAGGGAGTTTCTTAATATCACTAGTGTAAATCCCTTTACGGAAGCTTTGACTATAGCATCGGCCTGTATGCTAGTTTTTCGAAAAAACTACCTGCAGGAAAATACAATAGGTATAATGCCAAAAAAGGGCTACTACAAATCTCAAAATCAGTCGCTTATCGCTTCTAAATGGCTTGTTTGGGAGTCAAGAAAAATACAGGGCGAGATAATATCCGCTATTAATAAAGGTGAAGTGAAACTAGAGAGGGGGGGCATGTACGTAGATGGCTTCAATCCAATGACAAACACGGTCTACGAGTTCTTTGGCTGCTTTTATCACGGCTGTAGAAGCTGTTTTAGATTACAGGATGTAAGTACTGAGAATGGTGGATGTCGCGAAACCATTAATCAAAGATATGAAGCCACAGCTAGGAAAATTGAAATGATTAGGCGTAATGGATATAAATTAAAATACATGTGGGAGTGTGAGTTCAAAAAATTCTTAAAGTCAAATCCTACGGAGAAAATGGAGTTGGAAAAGCTTACTAAGAATATAGTGGAACCATTAAATCCTCGAAATGCTATTTTCGGAGGTCGCACCGAGGTGTTTAGATTATACCATAAAAGTGGGGAGAATGAAATAATAAGATATCTTGAATTTACTAGCCTGTACCCGTACATTAACAAATATTCTCCTTATCCCATAGGCCATCCGGAGATATACAGAAATGAAAATCTGCCTACGAGTTCAGAAATACTTTCGATGCATGGTTTCATCACCTGTACTATTTTACCGCCAAATGATTTATTTCTCCCGGTATTACCTTTCAAGAAGAATCTAAAACTGTATTTTGCGCTATGTAGAACTTGCGCATCTGAGAATAAAGTAACAAGATGCGGGCATGATGAGAGTGAGCGAGAGATTACTGGCACTTGGGTTATACCTGAAGTATCATTAGCTGTGAAAAAAGGCTATCAAATTAAAGTCATTTTTGAAGTCTGGAAATATAATCACACTATGTACGATCCCAATACGAAAACAGGTGGTCTATTTACGGAGTATGTTAATACCTTCTTGAAGATTAAACAGGAAGCTAGCGGGTGGGGGAATGAATGTACGACAGAGATAGAGAGAGAGAATTACATAAGGTCATATCGCATAAGGGAGGACATTGCGCTAGACAAAAGTGAAATCCAAAAAAACCCTGGTAGGCGTAACACTGCAAAAATATGCCTAAATTCCTTTTGGGGGAAATTCGCTCAGAGAGAAAATCGTACCAACACCAAGGTACTAAATAGCTTTAAGGAGTTCTGCGATTTTATACATACCCCGGGTATAGAAGTCTGTTCATTACTGCCAGTATCTCAAGACACTTTGTGCGTTACATGGAAAAATATAGAAGAGAATTTAATTATGTTGCCCCATGTGAGCACGCCCATTGCTGCCTACACTACCGCATTTGCTAGACTTAAACTTTACGATGCATTGGAAAAAGTCGGTAAAAGAATACTTTATTGTGACACTGACAGTCTAATATTTGTAGATGATAAGACATCACCCACCCCCTTCGAAATTTCAAACTTTCTAGGCGATTTAACTAACGAGATTGAGAGCTATGGCCCCGATGCATTTATCTCCGAATATGTAAGTACCGGTCCTAAAACTTACAGTCTAAAAGTCCAAAAAGGGGATCAGGTTGAGTATGTCACAAAGTGTAAGGGGATAACACTTAATTTTAAAAATTCAAAAAAGGTGAATTTCGAATGTCTGAAATCTATGGTAACTGGTTGTAGCGATGCATTGATATGCACATATGAAGTGCGGACTGGTATAAAAAAGTCTGCACTCGATAATTGTAATACATCTTTTTCCTTGCATTTAGCGGTGTATTGGCTGAAATAATCCCTCACACTTTCAGAAGCGTTGTTATTATGGTACATGACGATATTGAAGAAATCCATCCTTTCGTACAAATTTAAAAGGTTCTGGGATGATAGTCGAATACTACTTTCATCGATCGGTATCACGAATTCCTTTTTTAAACCAGCTTGAACCGCTTGAGCAGCCTCGTCATTTTCATGTTTCAACATGATCAGATGATTGTACAGCGAGGACCATCCGGAGTAGTTCGTTGACACAGGGAAGCGTCCAGGGTAACTGAAGATTATTTTTGCCTCAAAAGTGAACGGATCGAAGCCTAATACAACCTTCCGATTTTGACAGCCGTCCAGATAGTAGGTGTAGTTCAGTAGAGCACCTTCGCCAGGAATCTCGGACCTTTTCTGCTTGCCTGGCTTCTTAATAACTGATTCATCCGATGGGACTGATTTTTTTCTTTTGTCAGCGACACGTCTCTTCTTGTCACTCTCCACTTTTGTAATAGGTGAATCCATAATGCCTGGTAGATTTTTAAAGAAAAACTGAAAGTCGAGTGGCTTAAGCTGATGCTTTTATACTCTCAGCCTCCGATTTGCAATACTGGTTACGAGAAAACCCACCATTCTGGTTGGCATCCGATGAAAATATATGATGGTATAAGTTAACCACCTTGGCGTCATTGTCTGTAAAATCTTTTGATGAAAACTGCTTCAGGAAAAACTTTAGCTCCTTTCCCCTGCAACGCGAATATATGTATACACAGCAGTAATTCCCGCAAGTCGAAGAGTATACACTCTGTAATCGTTTTTTGTTATTTATGAAAACCTTAGAGTTGGTATGCAGAAACCTTTTAAAATATTTATTGTTAGGGTATCTGCCAAAAGAGTCAAAAAATTCAGCAGGGCCTGTCCTCGGAAAATAAAAAGCTACCCAATGAGTACCTTTTTTGTCTGCGGGATCGGTATTTGCAATAACACATGCTGGCTTTTTAATTTTATAAGGTAAACGATCGCATGGGAATACGCCTTTGAAAAATCTCCTTGTGCTTGCGTTTTTCCTTAAGGCATTAACAAGTTCGATCGTGTTCATATCTGCTCTTTCGAAGCGATAGCATCAATGTCAATGATCTTGGTGTGACTGGTGGCGTAACTTTCTAAGAATTCCTTTGTTGTAGCGCTATAAACAAAAACTGTTGCAAATTTTGCTAGCGTCATAATAAGATTTTCATCCAAACGCTTAAGTTCCAAATTCCCAAATGCCCCTGTCTGATCTGTTGTGGTAGCCGATGATGTGGGATATTTATACGTTATTTCCTTCGAGAATAATTTATTTTGTGATGAGAAACCGGCAAACGAAACCTTTTTAAAGAAGGTTAGATTACCTTCATTAAAATATTCGACATTTACAACACAATATGCCATCTTTGTTGTTCTTCCTCGTCCGCTGAGTAATATGAAGAGTGCGAGATTAAAAGGCTATATTTATACTTTTCAAAAATCAGTATGAACTCCACGAAGTTTGTCTATTTCAAGACTTCCATCATACTCGGCATATACTATACAAGTTACACTTTTTTCCAGCGCTTTCTTAAACCTTCCCTCGATCCTCACTGTTCCTTGATTCAATAAACTGCCACAAGATGATCCGTATGAATTGTCTGCAGTTAAATCGAACGCCATTAAAAAGCATCCATTATCGAAGAATTCCTTAGAGATTTGATTGCCTTTGTCGAAGTAATGAATGCCTGTTCCCTTAAATAGTGAAAGGTATCCCCGTGTACTTATAGGTTTTTCCTGAGAGTAATCAAACTCTAAAGCCTGGTTCGGAACTTGTACTCCATTGACGGATAAATTGAATCGTGTGATATTATTGTGTTTAAAGTTAAATGGATTCTTCGTCTGTTTACCGCTGTAGGCATCATTATCTACCATGCCGAAAATTAACAAGTTCGGTAGCTGTCCGATTATGACATTATCTAAAGATAGTGTTGAACTGTTAGCTGGTAATGTATAACTTTTTACTTCGACACGCTTGTACGGGTATATCACGTTGGAGCGCTGAAGAATAGTTTCATGTGCCATTAAAATATTGGGATTAACAGTTACATGATTCATATACATTGTTGCATCTATAATTTTAATTTGCGGTGAGTGCCCGTCTTCTTTTGAGTATAGATAAAATTCGGGTTTTTCCAGGGATAGTGAGAGTCTAAAATCTACCCCATTCAGAAGTAACTTATCCTGATTAAGTAAATCACCATGAATCTTTCCCATAAGCTCTACCACATTACTTTTCGAAAGCAATTCAGATCGTTTGAGATATCCTGCATTAAATTTACTAGGACCCCCGCTTTTGCTTCCATCTTCAATCATTTCCATACCATCTTGGTCGAGGTACCATCCTACAGATTCTAAATGTGTTGTTGATGCATCTCTACCGTAATTCAATAAGTTTTCAATGTAAGCTCTGTAATGGTAGTTGTTGTCAGTTTGGGCAATCGGTCTGCCATTTAATTGTATTGTGCATTGTCTAAAAAGTGAATGCATCAGGTTGTTAACTACGCCGATTGGATCACTTTCCTCTTCAGGGTCACCAGCTTTAACTCGGGTTTTTTCTTTTCCGGTGTAGAATTCTTCTTTCCCACCTTTTGCCTTAATTAGCTGAACTTTTAAGCGAAGGTAGATACTGGATAAATCGCGGTACGTGTCCCCATGTCCTAGCGAGACGAATTCCAGAACTGAAGAGTTATCAAGAGAAGCTATTGGTTTGTATGATACTTCTTCTGTTTTTAAAATATTGGCCTGTATCGGTGGTGCTTTAAATAAATCTAATTCAGATTTCATACATTCTCTGTACGAGGCCATTCTCCTTACTTATCGAATATATCCAATACACGCTTACGCTTAGTGTTCTTAACTCTTTTATTTTTACTGGTTGCTGGTCTTTTCTTAATAGATTTTCTCTTTGATTTGGTACGTTTTCCACGTTTAGGAGCCGTTTTTAACTGTGCTGTTGAAAACGGATTTGCCCTTTTTATAGCCATGCGCCTTTTCATACCCTCTCCACCCATGCTGTCAAAGAGTTTTTTTACGCCCTTTTGCATCAGCTCTTGAGTAGCGGCTTGTCCTTGCTCTTTTAAAATGTTTTTGAGAGGTTTACTCCCCGCCTCTGATAATATTGTTTTTCCGGTTTTTATAGCTTGCTCCTTTATAGTTTTTACTCCTGAGGAGACTAAAGGCCGTAAATAACGCAGTAATCCACTGAAGAAGCTGCCAATACCTCTTCCACGCTGATATATAAGTGGGGATCGATAAAGATCCCCTATATCCGACAAACTAGCACCGCTTTGGATTAAATAATACCTTGTGTAATATGAATTCATTTCGATTTGAATGTACATAGTCCGGGAGGCAGCGACCGAAATTTTGTATCCATTCCTACAAAGCTGATTTTTTGTCATTTTGTTGTTTTTATATGGCAAGTAAACGGAACGGCAGTCTACCGCCCCAATGTGGGGGCAAACAATAATAACAATTGTTGAAACCTGTCAATAAATAATATGTAAATGCCTTATTCCTACAAGACTGAAATTTTTTTGGGTGGTCAATGATACCTAAAAATGCAGTATAATGATAGTCTACCGCGTCGGAGAGGGGGCCATCATGCGTCTACCACCCACGCAAGGTGTTAAAAAATTTCCTTTTTTGACTTATTCCTACAAGGCTGAAAATTTTTTCTAAAATACTTTAATTTATAAGACAACTAAAAAAGACAGTCTACCGATCATGTAAGGGTGCAAAGCCTTGATAGACGCAATGGAATGCACGATCTCCCGAGCGCAGCCACTGCGCCGATCTGCTATAAGTAGCTCTGAATTATTGGATATACCGGGATTAAATTAATATCTACAAGACTGAAACTTTTTTGGGTGATCAATGATACCTAAAAATGCAGTATAATGGTAGTCTACCGCGTCGGAGGGGGGGCCATCATGCGTCTACCACCCACGCAAGGTGTTAAAAAATTTCCTTTTTTGACTTATTCCTACAAGGCTGAAAATTTTTTCTAAAATACTTTAGTTTATAAGATAACTAAAAAAGACAGTCTACCGATCATGTAAGGGTGCAAAGCCTTGATAGACGCAATGGAGTGCACAATCTCCCGAGTGCAGCCGCTGCGCCGATCTGCTATAAGTCGCTCTGAATTATTGGATATACCGGGATTAAATTAATATCTACAAAGCTGCTTTTTTGTCTGTACGTACTTTAAGATAATTATTGTCAACTAAACGTGTTCTACCTTCGATACAATGCGGCTAAAGCTTCGGTAGACATGGCTAAAGTTTTGGCGCAGACTCTGAATTATTGCATACCTATACAGAGTGTTTGACACTCCGTCCGCCACCTTGTAAGGGGTTATTCCTTGATATATTTGGAGAAAAAAATTGTTCTTCAGGGTGGGTCAATTTTTAGTAACAGTGGAGAGTACGGTACTGTATCGTGGAGAACCGAATCATGATAGATTCATTCAGTTGGAAACCGTTGGACCTTTAACAAATAATAATATCCACCGCATCTTTTTCAATACAAAAGTAACTCCGTGTCGTGTCACCGAATTATCCCTCTGCGTCTTAATAATTATTATAATTTATATTTAAAATACATATAATAACTATAGTATAAATTAATGTTAGACTTAAGTAATAATAATTAAAAGTGTATAAACTGTAACAGTGCGTTTATTTGGAGAAAAGAGAGGTCCCGAACTCTATAACTTCCCGATAAAAGGTGACATGCGCATTTAAGTGCGCGGTTGAAGTAACCTTCAATATAAATACCAGGATCGATACGGCAGCAATAGAAGTAAGGCAGCAGTTGATGAATATGAATACCAAGAGAACACTCGCCAAACGAGCTTTAGCGTGCATTCAAAATGAAGGTGGCCATTTTGAACATTTATTATAATAAAAATTTTTAAATAAAACATAAAAACCATTATTAAATTCTTTCAATTCAAGCAAGTAGTGTAGATCAACATGCACATGCACTGATTTTTGAAATATTTAATTTTTATGCGATATGTATTTTTACCTATTACTTCCAAAATGTTAATCGTAACTTTTGTAGGTAATAATAATAATAGTAGTAGTAGTAATAATTTTATAATGGGGTTTTCTGAGAAAAACTATATAGATCACTGGGTTGACGTAGCAAAAATTTGTGTTTTCAAGTAAATATCTCAAGATTGGATGCAGTTACAATTTAGACTGTTACATCAAATGAAAGGTAATTCGATTCCCTAAAAAAACGAGTTATAACACTTTGCCTTGTGATTATTCGTTTTCAAGATATAACGTTTTAAGTGAGTAAGGGTACCGGTCAAAAACACTTTTCTTAACCACCCTGTATCTCCACTGTTATTGAAAATTGACCCACCCTGAAGAACAATTTTTTTCTCCAAATATATTAAGGAATAACCCCTTACAAGGTGGCGGACGGAGTGCCAAACACTCTGTATAGGTATGCAATAATTCAGAGTCTGCGCCAAAACTTTAGCCATGTCTACCGAAGCTTTAGCCGCATTGTATCGAAGGTAGAACACGTTTAGTTGACCCGGTATATCCAATAATTCAGAGCGACTTATAGCAGATCGGCGCAGCGGCTGCGCTCGGGAGATCGTGCATTCCATTGCGTCTATCAAGGCTTTGCACCCTTACATGATCGGTAGACTGTCTTTTTTAGTTGTCTTATAAACTAAAGTATTTTAGAAAAAATTTTCAGCCTTGTAGGAATAAGTCAAAAAAGGAAATTTTTTAACACCTTGCGTGGGTGGTAGACGCATGATGGCCCCCTCTCCGACGCGGTAGACTATCATTATACTGCATTTTTAGGTATCATTGATCACCCAAAAAAGTTTCAGTCTTGTAGATATTAATTTAATCCCGGTATATCCAATAATTCAGAGGTACTAATAGCAGATCGGCGTAGTGGCTGCGCTCGGGAGATCGTGCATTCCATTGCGTCTATCAAGGCTTTGCACCCTTACATGATCGGTAGACTGTCTTTTTTAGTTGTCTTATAAACTAAAGTATTTTAGAAAAAATTTTCAGCCTTGTAGGAATAAGTCAAAAAAGGAAATTTTTTAACACCTTGCGTGGGTGGTAGACGCATGATGGCCCCCTCTCCGACGCGGTAGACTATCATTATACTGTAGTTTTAGGTATCATTGACCACCCAAAAAAATTTCAGTCTTGTAGGAATAATGCATTTACATATTATTTATTAACAGGTTTCAACAGTTGTTATTATTGTTTGCCCCCACATTGGGGCGGTAGACTGCCGTTCCGTTTACTTGCCATATAAAAACAACAAAATGACAAAAAATCAGCTTTGTAGGAATAATTACATCAAAAGTGTCGCTGCCTCCCGGACTAACACTAGTTATGAAGATCCCTTATACGCGTCTGAATATTTATACTTTATTGTCTTTTAAAGTGAAGCATCACAAATGTTGGGGTATAGCCTGGAATGAAGTCGATTAATTCGCCTTGATCATCGGTTATCTTTATGGAGATACTTTCAATGTAGGTCTTTTCCAGAGGGTAGTATTCTACATGCTCAAACCTGAATATAATATCGCATTCTTTCAATGGAATCATACGCAGATTCCTCACTAATTTGTTTTCTACTATTTGGGGGCGAATGATATCAGTGTAAACGTGTATTATTCCTAAAGCCTTACATTCCTCTGCAACTACAGCTGTTAGTTCTCGCGGAAATCTGCTCTTTATTTCGATAATGGTATCTTCTAATACGGCTATTCTGTCTAAAGTATCCTTCTTCGCTTCTACTGAAATCTTATCAAACGACTTGTCCACCTCCACGGTAAGGAGTTTAGCATTACGCTCCTTCACAGGCGTTTGAAAGAATATATCGATAATGAATCCCGATAAGTCTTTCTTTTTCAAATCTATAGGCACTTCTCTAGTTAATAGGGTACCATCGGGTCGTTTCTCATAGGGAACTTTCAACTTTATACTTTTATCCGTAATTATACGCCTGTTTGGTATCTCAAAGGTAGAGGCCTCTGCATCCAAATCAGTTAGAGTTTGAATAATTTTTTGCCTAATTTGACTTGATTTTTTCCTCCGAGCTGCAACAGATTCAGTTTCGTCATCAAACTGTATATTCGCGACAAAAAGCCCGACTAAATCATTAATATCAATTGGTGTTGGCAGCGGGTACTTTATCTTTATTTTAATCTTCAAGTCTTTTATCTCTAAATCTAAAGAGTCAAGCTTCTTCGGGACACTTTCCCCGAACTTTTCACTTATACTGAGCGCTGGAGGTATGTAATAGTCTATCATGCGTTTTAGTGCTTTATAAAGGGTTTTCCAATAGGGACTTGACAACTTTGAATTCAATTTGTGAACGCACCCTTTCACTAATCATCGAACTGTCACTGTCAATTTATTCAGTAAACTTAACATTTTTATCATGGTAAAGTACACGAAGGAACAACGTCTGCAAATTATAAAAATTTACTACAGAAATTCGGAGTCGGTGACCGCTACTTTAAGAGCGTTAACTCCGATTTTCGGTCGTAGTTCTCGCCCTAGTAGACAGGCAGTAACAAGTTTAGTGCAAAAATTTGAGTCTACATATTCGTTGTGTGATGTTGCCGTGCCAGTGAGACAACGGGTTGGTCGAAGTGTCGAAAATATCGCTGCCGTTGAAACGTCCGTAGCAAATGATCCAAATCAGTCAATTCCACGGCGTTCTCAAGTGTTGGGCATCGCCCAGACCACGTTATGGCGAATTTTGCGTAAGGATCTTGGTTTACACCCATACAAGATCAAGCTGACTCAAGAATTGAAGCCGATGGACCATTTGAAGCGACGTACGTTCTCCGATTGGGCTCTGGAAAAGATGCGCCAAGATGATCAATTTCATCGCAAAATCATCTTCAGTGACGAAGCTCATTTTTGGCTCAGTGGGTTCGTCAATAAGCAAAATATGCGTTATTGGTCCGGTGAAAATCCACATGTGCTTCATGAAAGACCACTTCATCCACAAAAAATAACTGTTTGGTGCGGTTTGCATGCTGGCGGCGTCATAGGGCCATATTTTTTCGTCGACGATAATGATCGTCACGTTACTGTGAATGGTAATCGTTATCGCGCCATGATTACCGATTATTTTTGGCCCGAATTGGAAGATATGGACTTGGACAACATGTGGTTTCAACAGGACGGTGCCACAAGCCACACAGCACACGTTACAATCGATTTATTGAAGAGTAAGTTTGATGAGCGTGTTATCTCAAGAAATGGACCAGTCGATTGGCCGCCTCGTTCGTGCGATTTAACGCCTCTGGACTTTTTTCTTTGGGGCCACGTCAAGTCGTTGGTCTATGCCAACAAGCCGACGACGTTGGAAGAGCTCAGAGCCAACATTGAACACGAAATAGCAGCCATTTCGGCCGAAATGTGTGGCCGAGTCATCGAAAATTGGGTCCAACGAATCGACCGCTGCAAACGTGCCCGCGGTGGCCATATGAACGAAGTCGAGTTCCATTCATAAATGTTTTGATTGTACTTCAACCCGATAATAAAGTTTTTGAAATATCTCAAATGGTTTGCATTTTATTTTGAAAAAAAGTTGTCAAGTCCTTATTGGAAAACCCTTTAATTGCGCTTTTCTCTAGGAATCTGTCCAATTATACTATTGAAAAGATAATATATAGAGTCATGTTCGAAAACTCCTAAAGTTACAATATCCGCAACTTCGATATCCTGATAAATGTGTAAATAGAAATCTTCTGCTCTTGTAACTCGTTCGTCTTTACTCGTGTCAGGGATATCTTTACGAATTTCATCAGATTCTAAGAAGGCGTATAACATCTCTTTAAAATCTGGATGAGCATCAACATACCAATAGGGATCAATTGCGTCGTTGAACGAAGACAAGAAAGTAGAAAAGTTCATATCATGTTTATTGTAACATAATTTTAATAACTGTTGGTAACTCCATTTAAGATAAATGGAAATATCATGTACTTTTTTTTACATAAGCTTTAATCTTTAGTACATCTGTAGCAGCTCTCTTCACCTTTTTAGTAGTACCTTTCACTTTTTCATCTTCCTTCTCACGTTTTCCATCTTTTTTCCCAACTGATTTCGTTTTTCGATTTGGTAATGCAATTTCAGTCATTCCGACACTCCATTCGCCGTCCAACTTACAGGCACTAGGAAGCATATTCGTGAAGGCTGACAATGTATTTTCATTGTATATGCGCATGGAATTGTTGCTTAGAAGGCATATGTAAAAATCGTTTTCTCTTATGTCTATAGGCATTTTTAAACTCTTTCCCAGAAAATATTTGGTGCACTTCCGGCCCGTTCCGTTCTTCTTTTTAAACGTCCAGGTATCGGGTACCGATCCTCTGTGCTTACTGAAGGATATTCTAGTCGTGAAGGCTTTAATATAGTTTGTTTGGTAGGGGTTCTCTGTTCGGTTTTATCCCCCCCTTCTCCCTGCTCTAGTTCTTCTATAAGCTGTGCCGCTTCATCAACATCCATCTCATTCGGTATAGTATACTAAGTTATACCGTCATCAGCCGTTATAATCCGATATTCTTTTTCCATGTTTTTGACTTCGGGCGTAGTTTTGCGAAACTTTGCAGCCGGTTTCAAAGTTTTTGCTATACCGCTTACAGATAATCGTCTTTTGAACCGAGGCGTTAGCGATCGTCTTGGCGGCGTTATCTCCTCTGCACTAGAACTATGATAGTTTGGTAAAGTCACGTCGCCTGTCTCAAATACATCTTCCGCCGTACTGTAAAATGGGTCGGGGTTCTTCATCGGGGAGGTTTGCGTTGACATTTCCTCTTTGAATGCAATCCTTGTCTGTGTCGCATTGTCTCGTAAATTTTTCTGACTTCCTAACTTTACTTGTGGCGTAAACGCGAGAGATTTTTCTTCACGAGACTGTCTCCCTTTACGCTTAGCATTAAGAAACTTTATCAGCGTGTTCCTATAATTATACCATTTGTCGTCGTCAGACAGCTTTTTATTCCTCAAAATGGTGTGTATCGTCTTATCGAATATAGACAGGCCATCTCCACCTTCTATCTGACCCTTTAACTGTTCATACACTTCTGGTGAAAGAAGTAGCATTTTATTAAGAGCGCTCTTTCTATGCATATTTTTCAATCAACGACCCAATAACACCTGAAAGTACACTTCCTATCAGGATTGGTAGAAAACCACCTTGCTGTACTAAGATTTTACGCTGTCTAGGAACAGATCGTCTTGCTTCAACTAACCTTCGCATGCTCTTTTTATACTTACATAGACCGTTCAAGATTTTACGGCCTGGCACATGATTCCCCTTCAACGTGTTTAATGTAATTTCACAAATAGTCTTAACCACTTCAGGATTTGCCTTTTTCATGATAGCCTTTCTTAAACATGGACTAGCATTTTTGAGAACATATAGCATATGTTTGTTGTCCCTCAATCGTTTCATTCGTGACACCATTTTTGCTGTTTAAATCAGTCGCTGAACAATAGCACGTCACAAATCTTTTATTAAAGATATCTGTTCTGAATCTAAATAAATCGTTAGTAGACTGAGTAAGATCTATTAACAAATACCCGTGTGGAGCCTGAGTAATATCTTTATATATTCTCACCAGCTCTGCACTATTTTCAGGGTAAATCTGCTTGGCTAAATGGAGGAACTGGCTTTTATCGCGGGGGTTTTTGAAAACCACCATATATTTACAGTTAAGCGAAATATCTCGACAAAACTTACCCTGATGGAAGACGTTCTGTGTTACAAGTATTACTGAAAAATTCCTATGATGCGACCCTTTTGTAAAAAGTTCACAAACCTGCTTTGAAAATGCATTTAGCATCATATCATCTAGTACGATTAATGTAGGCTCATTGGTTTCGTTTATAAATTCCTCGGGTATGGAGCCTAAATATTCAATATTTTTAAATGCTAGTTGTGACGGTATCGCTCGCTGCTCAGCATTACACCAGATAATCTTTTTTATCTGAGTGTTAACTAGCGATGTATTTTTCAGGAATGATTCAATAAATGTCGTCTTACCACTTCCTGACGGTCCCGCAACCATCATCGTAAACGGATGATCAAACTGCATCATTTTCTATACTGTTTTCTATATAAAACATGTGCAAACAAGTCCACTATTTATACACATGATGAAATGAGTAGAAGACAAGTTATTAACGAACTGCATAAGACAGCTCGTAGAAACTTTAGCCGTCGTCGTGTGACCATTCGTGGAATAGATGACTTATGGCAGGCGGATTTAGTGGATATGAGCTCTTATTCAAGTAAGAATAAGGGCTTTAATTTCCTTCTAACAGTAATAGACACATTCTCCAAATATGCGTGGGCCTTGCCCCTTAAAAATAAAAGTGCTGGGGAGATTATCAAGGCAATACAGTTAATTTTTAATGAGCGTCGTTTCCCAAGAAATTTGCAAACAGATGATGGAAAAAAGTTTTTTAATAAGGCATTTCGTAATTTGATGAAAAAATTTGAAATCAACCACTACTCTACTTTTAGCCAATTGAAAGCCTCAATTGTAGAACGGTTCAATCGAACACTAAAAAACATGATGTGGAAAGAATTTAGTATGAACGGTAACTATAAGTGGACTGGGTTACTAAAAAGGCTAATAAACAAATACAATAGGACAAAGCATCGCACCATAAAAATGCGTCCTATAGACGTTGGGCCTTCGAATGAGGCTCAGCTTCTTGGAGAAGTCTACCGTAAGGTGAAGGTCTCGTCGACCCCAAAGTACAGAAAAGGTGATCATGTACGTGTAAGCAAATACAAGCATGTATTCGAGAAAGGTTATACCCCCAACTGGTCCACCGAAATATTTCAGATAAACGAAGTAAAGAATACAGAGCCGCGCACTTACATACTCAAAGACTATCAGGGGAACATAATACAAGGAGGGTTCTACGAACTAGAGTTAATAAGAGTCAAACACCCCGATGTATACCTTGTAGAAGAGATTCTAAAAAGAAGGGGCAATCAAGTTTACGTAAAATGGCTTGGTTTTCCATCAGCTCATAATTCCTGGATTGATATAAAAGACGTGCTATAACGTGCGGATTTTAGTCAACATGCTGAACTTAAGACACGAATACGATCGTCTAAAGACATTCAAAAATCTGGATCTGGATGAGAGGAAAATTCTTAAGCTGGTAAAAAGCGGCTTCTTTTACACCAACTTGCAGGATTACGTCAGGTGCTTCTTCTGCTCTCTGATAATGAGTGCATTCTCTACCCCTTCTGATGTGGAAGCCGAACATCTACACATGTCTCCTGATTGTGTTTTCGCTAACGGTAAAGACGTTTGTGGGCCGTATAACAAACCGGTCAAAAAATCACGTTGGTCGTCATCATTACCTCTAGTGCTGAAATATCTTCTACTGGCAATTGTGATATTTTTCTTGATCGTCGAATTACTCAATCTGTGCAATGCCCTCGCTAGATTATAAACATGTCCGTTTTTGTGATCAGGTTTCTCTTAAATACATGGTTGCCTGGGGATTTGCATATAGATCTAGTAGAAAGGGCACTTGGCAATCCGATACTTTAGATCGATTAAGATTTCAACGCAGGATTTCACAAATGGAAGAATTACTAAAGCCTATTTTACTTAAGAAACAATCTATTCTGTAATCAAAATAAAGTTAAAACTGTGTGTAAATTCTATATCAAATTGAATAAAGAATAAATACAAATCAAAACTTGTACTTTAATTAACATCATTATCACCCAACACCTATCATAATCATAACAACAAAACGATCGCTTGCTCTTGAAATTCCCACGGCAATTCACCCGCATAAAAAAACGACTCGGAAGCACATTAATCGCATCGGATATATGAGAAGAAGAATACGAGATAATCAAAACATACACACATCGTCCACAGACCGGCTACATTACCATACAATAACCATAAAACGACGCGAAATTATTGCCGCCACACGAAATCTGAAGTCAACAATAACCTCCCATATATACACGTATGTATCACATTGAACTTGACTCTAGTTCGATCATAATACACCTTCACTAAAAAGAAGACCAGACCCTAAACGGAATACGAGATTACCGCAAACCTGATCTCTCGCAATCAAAAATCTCGTTATCACACCAAAGGCATATCATCCGACGTATAAGTATACCCGTACGCCAGCTGTCCGCCGATAGCTTCACACACAAGATCAGGGGCGATGACGTCGCGGCGGTCTGGGCGAAAATAAACCCGACAATAGCCCCTGATATACCCCACACAGACCGGAAAAATGCAAGTGTAAAAACTCATGTCGTCTTACAAGTTCAGAGAAGATCGCTTCAAATAAAATGAAAACCGCATTATAGTTGCATCGAGAAGACCCACACACTATTTTTTTTTTAGTTCGTCTTCGCATATACGTGCCCTTTTTTTAAGACACTTTCAACGTAAACACATGGCAGTTTTCTCACTTTCGATAGAAACACACGTATACTCCTCTCTTTCCGAATACAGTACTCGGACTCTTCACTTCGATTACGTCAAGCCAGCTCCCGACCAATTAGCGCAAACCAAGACCGGTTCCAGCCACCACGTTCATGGTTCCATGCCCAAGCAGCCGGCCCTCAGGCCACGTGTATACCCACTTTCAGGAATCCAAACTGGTTTTTCTATGCAATTTTCTACACCCACTTTGAACTGTCAGCGCTTACCCACTTTGGGTGTCCTGTCCCTATCGCACCTGCTAAAACTTGATACGAAAGGGGTATACTTACTACTCACACCTCTCGATATTTCGATATCTTTGGACAAACATTTCTTCCAAACGTTTTTTAGTTTTATAACTCACTTCACCAACATTTAAATCATCTTTCTCTCCATCATTCAAATAGCAAATAGACAATATTGCATCGCTTACATTTTCTATCAAATCTCCTTCAGAGTCACTTTTCACCACAATTTTTGCTGATCCTCCACTCATTCGTATCTCAATTTCGGGGCGATCAATAAAATCCCTGCCAAGGATCACTGCATATGACATTGTTTCGGCCGGCACAACAAGTAGCGATAAATCATATGATCGTCCATCAACTGTGACATCCTCCTCTTTGATCGTAACTAAAATTTTAACTTTTGATTTATTAATTCCATACAAATTCATTGACTCTACAGGCTTTGATATTACAATGTTCGATACAATTTCTTCACTTATTAAATTCACCGGACTTCCTGAATCTAGAATAGCTTTAACATTTTTAATATTTATAGAGGGGATACAAAAATCGAAGTAATATTCTTTAGAAATGGTTTAAATATTAGTTGATGATGAGGAACACACTGATGGCTGCACATTTAACTTTTTCGGACATCTAGCTTGCTGATGACCTGATTCGCCGCAACTATAACAGGAACCTTTCAAAGTCTTTGGTTTATTACACCGGTTAGCAATATGCCCAGTCTCGCCGCAGTTATAGCATTTCACCTCCAACTTTTCGCCTTTCTTAACGGGTTTCTCAGCACGCGTTTTATCAAATCGGTCGCTATCCGTTATTTTTGACATAACCGATAATAACTGTGAACTCGAAGTAAAACAATGCATGCGGGCTTGGCTTTGAAGGACAGAATTATTGAATCCATCAATTAGATAGCCACAAATTTCTTCATCTTTTAACTCCAATCGGTTTGCTAAGACTAATTTATCGTGGTAATAGTCCGCAAAACACTCATTTTGTTTCCAGGTTCGATTCTCGAATCTTTTGCGAAGATTTATAATATAATAACGGGTCTGGTGCCAAATAAAAATTTGAGTTGAACACACAATTCTTCCACCGAAAATTTGATTTGTGCTGGTTTTGAATGGAACCACGCCAACACTCTTCCACTAAATTTCTGCACCATGACGATTTTCACAGTTTTTTCGTCGACTTCAAAACCTTCCATTATAGCATACACCTAATTCACCCAGCTATCAACGCTCTTGTAACGGCCGCCACTAAATCCCGCATGGAATGCACTCACTTCTGATGCCAACACCGTTGCTGAAGGTGCTGCTAACTCCGTTGCTGACTCCGTTGTTTCAAACCTCTGCGATCTCCGCATTCTTCTGGATCCCATTCTGCTCTTAATTTTCAACCGATTACCGGACTACTTCTCGATAATAATAATTACGTGACTCCAATCCCACTTCTGACGTTGTAGTAGATATATTTATTAAATAAAACAATTCAAGTTCAAAAATGTAAGTTATATAATATAATAAAAAAATACAGTAGTAGAGTAGTAGTAGTCCGGTCGACGGCTGACGATGAAAAGAGGACGATGTCACTTTGTGTTTTTCGATCATGCATATTTTCGAACTTAACATCGCAAATGATTTGCTGCGATGTTCTACTTCTACAAAGTGTAGATTGTTTTATAATGGAATGATGGAGAGAATCAATGGATTTTCAGAGAGTGTACACTTTGTAATGAAGTTTTCTTCTTCTTTTTTGGCAAATTTTTCGATTAGCGGTATCTCAGCTAATTGGTGTAACGATCGAGTAGAAAAATTCCAGGGTTTATTCAGGATGATCTTGAGACACTCTTCTGGATTATCTGAAGCCGTTTTTTATGTGCCTTGGCGCATACATTCCATATTGGAACGCCATACATTAGAAAGGGTCGCATTACCGTTGTAACGAATAAGTCCGCAGAACATCCGGAAGACTAGGCCTTTGTCTTTGATGTTTGGACGCAAACCTGGCGGACGGAAAGTCATCCTCCATCCATTGGAAGAAATCGTCATTTCTTCACCAAAATGGAGAATAACTTTCATATGTTTCGTTGACTATGACGTCATTGGACGACATAAATCCCACGAGCAGCTACTGAAGTGACTGAGCAACTAGCATAAAAGCATGTGCATAGCTCGTCCGATGGGGTGAGTGTGTCACTTCGACTCGTGAACGAATGTTTTCTGCTCGTTTGGGTCGACAAATGGGTTTGAGAAGTCCCATTCTTACGGTCGGCGGGCTGGAAAGGATCAGAAAGTATGAGGGGGCCAGATGCACAATAAAAGGGTACGGACAAGAATTTGAAGGTTGGTAGGTATGGAGAAAGGAACATCCAGAGGAAATCATCCAACGGATGACCGAACATGATTGACCATCATGTGGTGGCGATATTTCGTCAAGACGAAGGAAATGATCCGTCTGGTGGCGGATTCATTGAGGTCCAGTCGTGCCAAGGAGTCTAATGAAAGCAGAGCTGTTGCGGCTGGACCAAGGCCATGCTACTGCCATCGATTCTTCCCAAAAAGGAGATCAGTTTGGAAGTCTCATAGGGCTTGGTCCGATCGGAACAGCAAAACTGCTCCTTTTGATAAGCGTGTGTTGGTGCATAACTTGCGATCGAGGCAAGAGAACCACCGATGTTGACTTCTGTAAAATTTTATTGTATTGGCGCGATCGAGGCAAGAGAACCACCGATGTTGACTAGTTTTAGCGCTAGTTTTGTGTGGATTAATTTTAATTTTCCATAGGGAAAAATATTTTTGTATTTTTTCTAGCTGTTCTCGAAGTTTATTTACTATAATTTGTGGAAACATGTTCTTTGAGTATATAGCTATATCATCTGCAAAAATTGCCAGCTCACAGCTTGTTTGCTTAGGCAGGTCAGAGGTGTAAATATTATATAGCAGAGGGCTTAGGGATGATCCTTGTGGGACACCTGCTGGTATAATGCGGTTACTCGATAGAGCAGATTTAACTCGAGATTTGAAGGATCTTTCTTGGAGGAAGCTATGTAAGAGCTTTATAAGATAGACAGGAAAAGAAAATTGTGTTAATTTGTGAATTAGACTATAATGCCAAACCGAGTGGAAAGCTTTTTCGACGTCCATTGTGATCAATCCTACCGATTCTTTATTTCTAAAGGAATTTCTTATCGAATTTGTTACTCTTAAAAGCTGGTGGTTTGTTGAATGTCGCTGACGAAAGCCAAACTGGTAGTTTGGAATTAAGGAGTTTTCATGTGCGTGTGTTTGTAAACGGCTATGTATAATTCTTTCAAAGACTTTGCCAATTGATGACAATTAGCTTATTGGTCTATAATTGCAGCGGTTGGAAGTATCCTTGCCAGGTTTTGCCATTGGAAGAACTATGGTATGTTTCCATACCTCAGGAAAGTATCCTAACTTGAAACAGCTGTTGAATATAGCTGTTAAGTAAACAAGGCCTTTTTTCGGAAGGTTTTTTAGGAGAATATTTGGAACCAAGTCCTTACCGGGACTTTTCCTGTTTTTAATTTTTCGAAGAATGACTTTGATTTCCTTAGGCTTGCACAATTGACTTGGATTCAGTTCGGGATGCAGAACGTGCACTTTTGCAGTTGAGTTCTGAACTAGTTGGATTGTGCTGGAATCGCTAAGTTTTTCAGTTAGTCTGTGAGCTAGTTCGAATTGGTTAGCTAGGAGTTCCGCTTTGCCTGTGTTGGTTACGTACCTAACATCATTCATTTTAAGGACTGGAATGAACTGGCTTTTCCACCGGAGCAGTTTATTTAATTTCCAGAGTATGCCAGAACTTTTACCAATTTCAAATAGTGTCTGATTAAAGCTCTGGTTTCTGGCAGTGGCTATTTCAAAATTTATTCGCTTTTGGAGTCGATTAATTTTAGTTTTGATTGAGTTGTTACCGGTTCTTTGCCATTGGCGACGCAGGATATTTCAATGAGCTATAAGTTCCTGGATTTGGATGCTTAACTCAGTTTTTTTGTTGGGAATCGTGGACACAACGGTACATTTCTTTCCATCTTCGAACACCGATTTGGTGAAATGTTCGATCGTGTGGTTTACTTCAGCGAGGTTCACTTGGGCGAGATTGAAATTTTCGAGGTCGCTGTCGCAAGTACGAAGTCTATGAAATCTACTCCTATTCGTTTTAGCGAAATTGAAGTAATGGAAGGCAGAATTATCGTATCGGGTAATTTTACCTGAGATTGAAAATATCACAGGTAAGTGCGGAGAGGATAGTTCGTGGATTATTGTGGGTTGAGTTACAGTAACTCCAGAATTTATTATTAGGTCTAAGGTGGATCCACGGGCGTTAGACGAGTAGAACGTATGTTCTGTAGGAGTTTCGAGAACGCAATTGCTATGATATCGAAGAGTAGTTTCCCAGCTTTGTTGGACCTGCTGCAATTCTAGTGGCTATGCCTAGCACTTAGGTCCCCACATATGATGAAATTGGAGTTGTTGCGAATCAGTGTCTTAAGATCATCCTGAAAATCCCTAAGAATAGTTGAATTTAATTTAGAACCGGGAAAATATACTGCTATAATCTGAGTATTACTGTCTGTAAGCTTAATTGAGAGGTTTTCAATTACTTTTGTTTTAATAAAAGGGAGGGGGATAATATTTTTGATTATCGCGAAAGCAACACCGCCGCCGGTTTGATTCTCTCTGTCGTTCATGAAAATTGTATAATTTGGGTTATTTAATTTATCATTTGGTTTTAGCCATGTTTCAGTAACTATAAATATATCTATACTATTATTTTCAATGAAGTTAAATGTTTCTAGGTGTTTGTTACGAATGTTCTGAGCATTATGAGGTTTGAAATACCCATAGAGAAATCGGGTGGCAAGTTCGACTAGTACTTGGTACTGCTGCTGTTTGCTGCGGCAAGCTGATAGACGGCTGATGTTGATATTTTGATCAGCTGATCAGACGTAAACAGATCATCGTTCGAATCACATCTTGCTAATTGTGAGTTAGACAAGATACCACTGTAGGTAAATGATACAATGTACTGTGTTCCAATTGTGGGGCACGACTGGTTGATACAAAAGAGATAGAACTCTCCCAATTGTGCATAAGCTTTAATTTAGGTAGAACATTATGTGCTGACATATTTTCATTTCTGTATCTTATAAACAGAAAGAAAAAATACGGAATTTGAATTCTTAAGCGCTATCGCATAAATCATAGACCTAGAATTTTATTTTTAAATTTGTTTTATTAAATGTAACGCACAATCTTACACATCTCTTCAGAGCTCTCCAAATATAACTCGCCTGCTGACTGACTTGCATTCCCTTTTATAGAGCGTTCTTTGCATTTCAATCAGGCTTGTACTTTGATCTGTTTCACAAATGATCGTCAATACATATCTTAAATAATTAAAACATATCTGTTTGAGATGTGTACATTGATTCTTAAGTTATGTCTTATTCTTATCTTATTCTATATGATTATGTATATTTGGACACTTTTATGAGTCATGGATAATCTTATGTTTTATTCTTATCTTATTTGGACACTTTTGTGAGTCATGGCTAATCTTATGTTTTATTCTTATCTTATATGATTATGTATGTGTATGGTATATGTATGCATATGTAACTCCCCCCTCCTTAAGCTTTTTCGTCCTCGAAAATTTTTTAAAATTGTTTATTATTAATGGAATTTTCGACAGGTGGAAACACAACTCGTTTAAATGATTCTGGGATAGGAGTTCTCTTAAAAACTGAGGGTTGGTATTCAACACTTGGTTCTGCTTTAATATTGATTTCGGTTTTGTTACTCTTTTCACATTTTGTATACATGTAACAGAAGGCTATTATACATATTCCAATAATTATCATAATTGTAGAAAAATCTATCCATGAATTTACTTTATTTTGCAATTTAATTTCTTTAATTTCGTTAATATGTTCGATTATTTGTTTTTTCAAGTCTATTTCTTCAAATTGGATTTCTGTCGTCATATTATTATTTTGAGTGTGTATAATGAAATTCTTATATTGTGGTGCTCCATTGAATTTAAAGTTATTAATTTCTATACTGCAATTATAAAATTTGATTACATTCTTTCTTTATGTCTATTGTTACAATCGTGATATATTTTTGTATTTATCAAATTTTGGGTAATAATCATATTCTCATTAATTGATTCTACTAATGCGTTAGTGTCTTTTACGAAGCTACATTTACCATTTACATTTTGAATTATACTTAGGATACATTCGTCTTTGATATTCTTCAAGTTTTTCTCGTTGTCGGTCATATAAAATATATCCTTATTTCTAACCAAATATTGTGTTGAAGTTATATTGAGTTTAATATTTTTCTTGTTGCTTATTGGTATGATGTTCACAATATAATAATTTTTTTCGGAATATATGGGGATTCTCAGAATGTAATGAATTATATTTTGTTTTACAAATGTTCCGACTTTGATATTAACAAATTGTTTTAAGGTTATATTTGATTCTGAGATTATTCTGCTATCGGGTATTCCTTGCTTTGAAAGAATGATTGCTTGTTTCAATTCAGTTACTTGATTTTCACTTTCGGTAAGGTGTTGCTTGAAATCATTCTGCATAATTATTTGGTTAAAATTATTTAATTTTGAATTGGTAGTTTGAACTATATTTTTTAAATTATTACTTTGAACATTTAGTGCGTCTGTTATGTTTCTAATTTCATTATTTAATGTGTCTGAGATTTTGCCAAATTTATTACTTTCTTTAATTATGTTTCCCTGATTTTCGTGTAGATTTTCTATTTTTGCTATTATTTCAATTCTATCATCTTCGTCTAAAGTTCCATATAAATATTTTAATCCTTTTCCCATAATTTTGATAAGCCCTCTTCTATTTCTATTATTTAGATGAGTAATCATATTTTCTAACTTGAGCAGTTTTTTATATGTAAATTTATTTTGGTAATAGCTATTGTTCTTGTATATTTCTTTTAATGCTTCAATATTTATTAGATAGTCGGTAATGTAGAAGATGTATATTTTCTGTTCATATGCATTTTTTAATTCTTGCTTATTTCCTTGTGTTACTATATACCCTGGTCCGTTATTCATATCTACAAATTCGATAACTTGTCCATTTATCTTGCTCATTAGTGTAATTATGATGAATACTGAAAGAGAAGAATATTTATATTTTATTCTTTTTCCTAAAATTTCCTTTATTGTATATTCTTGTTTCTTTTTTATTCTGTACTAATATTCTTCTATCATTTTCCTTTAAAGTTTCACCTACTCTACGATATTTTTTCCCGAGTTTTTTCTTCTTATCTTTAATATACCTTTCGTCAATTTCGTCGTTTTTTCTATTTTCTTTATTATTTCTGTACTTTGTCCATTTGTCCTTGTTTGCCTTGTTTTTTGTATCTTTTTCGTTTTGTAAGTGTAAGTCAATTGGTCTTTGTTTTGTAGTACTGTGAAGAGTATAATTATAATGTTTAAGTGCTTCAACCACTTCATCGATATTTTCTTTATCTTCTTTTATTCTCAAAATTCTAATATGTTCGTTTATTGTCCCATGGAATCGTTCTACATCTGCTAAACCTGTCTTTGAACTAACAATGTGTAATTTTACATTTTCTCTAGTTAATAAATTCTTAAAGCATTCGGCCGTAAGACATGGGTCTTGGTCGACAATAAGCTTTTTTGGTTTTCCCATAATGTTTATTACATAATACATTGCTTCTTTGGCAGAGAGCCATGATCTGCCTTTAATTTTAACAAGGGTAGCATATTTACTAAATCTATCTATACATGATATATAATTTATTCCCATGGTAGGCATCCAAATGTCCATGCTAAAAATTTCCCTTGGTCCATTACATGTTTCTGTCTCTTTAAATGGTAATTTAACTGGATTCCTCTCATGTTTAGCTAGTTTACAGATTTCGCATTGGTTTATAGTTTCTGCAATTAAATGTTCTAATTTTGGCATATAGTATTTTTTCTTTATCGTCTGGTAGACGCAATTGATTCCACGGTGATTATTCTCTAAGTGCTCCTTTAAAATTAACTCCTGCATTTCAGCCCTTAATCTTACATCTTCCAAGAAAGTATTACATTTGAGTAATTTTACTTTTAAGTCTTGGTTAATAAAATTTAAATACGTATTTTGAAATGTGTTCCAATCTTCTATATTATCTATTTTAACTCCTATGATTCCTTCACTATGTATATTCTTGAGTATATCTTTGCATTTTTCTTCCGATAATTTATCTTTGACTACCCACATATGGCGTTTTTTGGTATTAAATATTTTTTCGAATATGTGAGTTCCTATTCTTCCCCTTTTTATAATCCATTGTGTCCAATATATATTAAAAGGTTTCTCTGAGATTTCAATGTAGTTTCTATTATCTTCCTCAGCACTATGTTGAGTAGAGATGGGAAAAACGGGTCAATGATGTGACCCGGGTTAACTGACCCGGTTCACCAATTTGACCCGTTCAGTAAGACCCGTTCAAATTGAACGAATCCACTTTTTTACTAAAATCCTTGGATCTTGATCAAACTTTTCCATGAAAATATGTAATTTGTTGATATTTTAAAGAATGGAAAAGAAATAAATCTTTTCTTGTTTCTTACCCCCGCAATTGTCAAAATGCTTCAAGCCATAGAAAATACCCTTTCACACGGTACGGCTGATGCAGGGATATAGAGAAGACGTTTTACTAGTTCGTAAAGACGTGGAAATCTATATTTATTTTCCAACCACTAAGCCAGCGGATTTTAGTTAGGAAATAAATATCGGTCGTGAATGTAGGAATCCAATTCTTCAATAGCCGCTGCCATCGGGTTCACCACTGGTTGAACAGATTCTCTAAATCCAGTCCAGAGATCGATTACATAGTCCGAAGTTACTGGTATGATTGTGAGAGGTTCCCTTTCGGGTTGCACCCCTAAGTTTTGGACCCTAGGTAGTCTAATTTTCACCATTTTATCCCTTAAAGACGAATAATCGGATTGGTATATATCACCAGGGAAACCTTTCTTTTTAAATCTGAGATCTAGAGCCACAGCCAACATGATAATATCCGTTGAATCTAAATCCCTAAACAGTACGGACAATTCATTTTTTAAGTTTTTCCCATTTCTTTTACCTTTTGTGGTATATCTTTTTTCATTAACACTTCATTTGTGCTTCACCATAACTCGAGCTAGAATCGAGGCTTTGGAAACCGAGATTGTTTTTTCAGCGCTGACATCTATAGTCACTGTCTTAAAAACAATATTTTAATCGCAATTCGAAACACAAGAATTTATAGTATACTACTAAAATACCACCGACCACAAAAATTGTATCGAGCTCAATATTTGAAATTTCCTAACGCCACTCCCAGTAAGCCCTAAATTGATTTCGCTCGAGATATTTTCATATGTTCCCACGAGCATTGTTTATAAAGATACCAAATATAACGGCGACGTAATGTGACGTTTGCAAGCGCAAACTCATCCATCTAAAATTATTTCTTACGACGCATCGAATCTATAAAATTATAATCCGGGTTGAATCCTTTACAATCTTATGCAAAGCAAAACCAATCCATATCCATACAACCCATTCTTCAGAATTTCGATCGGTCAAATTGTAACCCGGGTTGATTTCATCGTTCGCATGTTTCCATCGTTTACAGGTTTCCACGAACGACCACGAACGATCGAACGATGCACGATCGTTCGGTCTGCATGAACGATCGAACGATGCACGATCGTTTGGTCTCCATGAACGATCGAACGATCGAACGATGCACAATCGTTCGGTCTCCATGAACGATCGTAAAGTAATACTTTTTCCTAAATCTATCTTCCATCTCCCATTTTCAATTTATAATCTTTAATCTTAAATATTCAAACTTTAATCTTCAATTTTCAATATTTAATTTTCAAACTTTAATATTTAGTCTTTAATCTATAATCTTTAATTTTTAATCTTTAATCTTTAATTTTTAATCTTTAATTTTTACTCTTTAATTTTTTACTTTAATCTTTAGTCCTTAATCTTTAATCTTTAGTCTTTATTCTTTAATCTTTAATCTTTAATCTTTAATCATTAATTTTTCATATTTAATCTTTAGTCTTTAATCTTTAATTTTTAATCTTTAATCTTTAATATTTAATATTTAATCTTTAATCTTTAATTTTAAATCTAAATCCACCATTTTTCACCATCTATCTTCTATTCCCTATCCTTCATCCTCCATCCTTTACCCTCCATACTTTGTTCTCCATCTTCCATCCTTCATCCTCTATCCTCCATCCTTTACCCTCCATACTTTGTTCTCCATCTTCCATCCTTCATCCTCTATCCTCTATCCCCTATCCTCCATCATCCATCCTCCATCCTCCCTCCTCCATCCTCCATCCTCCATCCTCCATCCTCCATTCTCCATCCTCCAACGTCCATCCTCCATCCATCATTCTCCATCCTCTATCCTCTATCCTCAAACCTCCATCCTCTATCCTCTATCCTCTATCCTCTATCCTCTATCCTCTATCCTCTATCCTCTATCCTCTATCCTCTATCCTCCATCCTCCATCCTCCATCCTCCATCCTCCATCCTCCATCATCCAGCCTCCATCCTTCATCATCGATCCTCCATCATCGATCCTCCATCGTCGATCCTCCATCATCGATCCTCCATCATCCATCCTCCATTATACATCCCCCATTCTCCATCCTCCATCCTCTATCCTCTATCCTCGATCCACCATCCTCCATACTCCATCCTCCATCCTTCATCCTCCATCCTCCATCCTCCATCCTCCATCCTCCATCCTTCATCATCGATCCTTCATCAACGATCCTCCATCGTCGATCCTCCATCATCGATCCTCCATCATCGATCATCCATCCTCTATCTTCCATCGACAATCCTCCATCCTCCATCTTCATCCTCCATCCTCCAACCTCCATCCTCCATCCACCATCCTCCATCCTCTATCCTCTATCCTCAATCCTCAATCCTCAATCCTCAATCCTCAATCCTCAATCCTCTATCCTCCATCCTCCATCCTCCATCCTCCATCATCCATCCTCCATCCTCCATCCTCCATCCTCCATCCTCCTTCCTTCATCATCCATCCTCCATCCTCCATCCTCCATCCCCCATCCTCTATCCTCTATCTTCTATCCTCTATCCTCTATCCTTCATCCTCCATCATCGATCCTCCATCATCGATCCTACATCATCGATCCTCCATCCTCCATCATTCATCCTCCATCATCGATCCTCCATCCTCCATCCTCCATCATCGATCCTCCATCCTCCATCCTCCATCCTCAGTCCACCATCATCCATCCTCCATCCTCCATCCTCCATCATCCATCCTCTATCCACCATCATCCATCCTCCATCATAATCATCTCAAAGATCCGCGAACCTTAAAGATCCAGGAGCCGTGATGATCCGCGAACCGCAAAGATCCGTAAAGATCTGCTGAGCCGTCGAGATCCGCGATCGTTCGATCGTTCATGGAGACCGAACGATCGAACGATGCAGGATCGTTCGGTCTCCATGAACGATCGAACGATGCACGATCGTTCGGTCTCCATGAACGATCGAACGATGCACCATCGTTCGGTCTCAACGAACGATCGAACGATGCACGATCGTTCGGTCTCCATGAACGATCGAACGATGCACCATCGTTCGGTCTCAACGAACGATCGAACGATGCACGATCGTTCGGTCTCCATGAACGATCGAACGATGCATGATCGTTCGGTCTGCACGAACGATGCACGATCGTTCGGCCTCCATGAACGATCGAACGATGCACGATCGTTCGGTCTCCATGAACGATCGAACGATGCACGATCGTCGAACAGACGAATGTGTGGTGTTGTTGGATAGGTGAATGACTTCTTTATTCGATCTTTACAAATCGCGGATCTTTGAGGTGAAGATGATGGCGGATGGATGATGGAGCATGGAGGAGGGATGATGGAGGAAGGATGATGGAGGATCGATGATGGAGGATCGATGCTGGAGGATCGATGATGGAGGATAGAGGATAGAGGATAGAGGATATAGGTTAGAGGATGGAGGATGGAGGATAGAGGATGGAGGATAGAGGATGGAGGATGGAGGATGGAGAATTGAGGATAGAGGATAGAGGATAGAGGATAGAGGATAGAGGATAGAGGATAGAGGATAGAGGATGGTGGGTGGAGGATGGAGGATGGAGGATGGAGGATTTAGGATGGAGGATGGAGGATGGAGGATGGAGGATGGAGGATGGAGTATGGAGGATGGTGGATGGAGGATAGAGGATAGAGGATGGAGGATGGAGGATGGAGGATGGAGGATGGAGGATGGAGTATGGAGGATGGTGGATGGAGGATAGAGGATGGAGGATGGAGGATGGGGGATGTATAATGGGGGATGGATGATGGAGGATGGAGGATAGAGGATGGAGGATGGAGGGTTGAGGATTGAGGATTGAGGATAGAGGATAGAGGATAGAGGATGGAGGATGGTGGATGGAGGATGGAGGATGGAGGATGGAGGATGGAGGATGGAGGATGGAGGATGGAGGATGGAGGATGGAGGATGGAGGATGGAGGATGGAGGATGGAGGATGGAGGATGGAGGATGGAGGATGGAGGATGGAGGATGGTCGATGGATGATGGAGGATGGAGGATAGAGGATGGAGGATAGAGGATAGAGGATAGAGGATAGAGGATAGAGGATAGAGGATAGAGGATAGAGGATAGAGGATAGAGGATAGAGGATAGAGGATAGAGGATAGAGGATAGAGGATAGAGGATGAAGGATGGAAGATGGAAGATGGAGAACGAAGTACGGAGGATAAAGGATGGAGGATGAAGGATAGGGGATAGAAGATAGATGGTGGAAAAAGGTGGACTTGGATTCAAAATTAAAGATTAAAGATTAAAGATTAAGGATTAAAGATTAAAGATTAAAGAATAAAGACTAAAGGTTAAAGATTAAGGACTAAAGATTCAAAATTGAAGAGTAAAAATTAAAAATTAAAGATTAAAGATTAAAAATTAAAGATTATAGATTAAAGACTAAATATTAAAGTTTGAAAATTAAAGATTGAAGATTGAAGTTTAAAGTTTGAATATTTAAGATTAAAGATTATAAATTGAAAATAGGAGATGGAAGATAGATTTAGGAAAAAGTATTACTTGACACTAAAATTCTAAAATGAAAATTTATATTTTTCATTTTTGGTATTTCCACTTGTAAGCCAATTTCAATTTTTTTCACTGCACGCTCGACCTCAAATTAAAACATATCGTTATCTAAAAATTTGCAGTGCTAAAGGAATTAAAACTCCCATTTCGCGTTCATGTTTGGCTGACACGCGCTATGCTCCAACTACCTTTTGCGCAGCCCTGCGGGGCTAAAAGGATTAAAACTCCTTTTTGTCACGTTCATGTTTGGCTGACGCGCGCTTCGCTCTTGCCATAGAAATATTTTCACTTTTGTTTAATATTTTATGTGTTTTAAAAAAACTTATTAATTTCTTCTTTGCAATCTTTTCAATTATTATTCCAACGATATATATTAAGGCAAACAATTATTGAGTGTTTACTAAATTTTAGGAAATACACTCTTCAAAAGGTTAAAAATTATGAAGTGTGCAAGAGGCTTTGAGATAAGATCTTTTAATATTTTTAGGCTTTCAATAATTATGGCGTCAAATCCGGGACTAGAGCCAATATTTTTTAAAGCTAGTTTCCTATTATTTCACGTATTACCCAGCATTGCTTTAAAATAATCAACTTTGAGTATTTTCATTAAAGCTCATAATTTATTTATAATTTTTTTTTTTAAATTAGTTTTCGGTTTTTCAATATTAATCTGCAGTCCCCTTGTAGGGCAGTGCAAAAGATCCACCTAGATCTCAAAGAGCCTGTTCAATAAAAAAAAGCGAGATCCAGTGAACCGGTTCATTGAAAAGATCCGAATTTCCCATCTCTAGATGGGAGCACGAGAGTTGAGGGGGATAGCCATTTTTAAAAAAAATTAATTCTTCTATTTCAAGAATCGTACCAGATATGAGCTAAGAATTCTTACAGTTAGGCCTAGTAGACTTGTAGCAGGGAATAAAATTTTGGGGGTGACGGTGGAAGGGGGTGGAACATAAAGATTCTGATTTTTATTTCTGGAAAACCACAAAGCATAGAAAGCTAAGATCGGCAATATAGAGCTATAGAGATATCCTAGAAAAATAAAATTGAGACTGATACCCTAAAGAATAACTAGGAGGCTATTTAGAACGTTATATTTTAGGTTGTCAGTCGCATAGTAACCTACACTACACCGCAAACCTGAGTCTCATTCAAGCTTGGACTTAGGTATTGCGTTTTGTTGACGCATTTGAATGATTAAAAATGAACATGATACACATTATCGCAGGTCGTGTCGTATTCTTTGCTCGTACGTTCCAATTTTAAGATTGAACGATCGTTCGGTAAAATTGTGACCCGGGTTGATCCGTTCAGTTTAGTGACCCGTTCATTTTGAACGGATCTTGACTGAACAACCCATCTCTAATGTTGAGTGGCTAAACTTTCATTTTCATCTTGTTGTTCCTGTTCTTCTACATGCATATTAGTTTCTTTAATTCTGGATAACGCATCTGCGACATAATTTTCCTTCCCTTTAAGATATTCTACCTTATAGTCAAATTCGGATAATCTGACTTTCCATCGAACAAATTTACTATTTGATTCGTCTAGACTATTAATCCATTGAAGCGGGCGATGATCACACTTTATTGTGAATTTTCTTCCATATAAATATGGGCGGAAGTATTTTGTAGCCCATACTATGGCTAAGAATTCCTTTTCAATTACACTGTAGTTGATTTCATGTTGGTTTAGAGTTCTGCTGGCAAAGCAAACTGGATGTCCTTGTTGAGACAGGACTGCACCGATTGCGTAATTACTCGCATCAGTGGTCAATATGAATTCTTTCGAGAAATCCGGATATTTTAGTATCGGATCATTAATTAGTAAAGTCTTAAATTTATTATATGCACTGATGTATTCGGTATCTGTGATATTTATTTTAGTTCCCTTTTTTAAATATTTCGTCATTGGCTTTGCGATCTTTGCAAAATCTTGGATGAATTTCCGGTAATAGCCTACTAATCCTAAAAATGATTTAATTTCCTTCTCAGTTCGTGGTATAGGGTACTTTTTGATTGCTTCAATCTTTTTCGGGTTAGGCTTTATACCATCTGTTGTGATAATATGCCCTAGGTATTCTGTTTCTCTCTTCATAAATTCGCATTTGTCAAGTGATAATTTTAAATTGGCTTTTCTCAAAGTTTCGAATATTTTGTTAAGTGCAACTAAGTGTTCTTCTAGTGATGTGCTGAATATAATTATGTCGTCGAGATAAACGAAACATAATTTAGCTATATATTCTTTTAATACGATATTCATTAAACGTTGGAAAGTGGCGGGTGCATTTTTCAACCCAAATGGCATCCTTAGAAATTCATAATGTCCACTAGAAGTAGAGAAGGCGGTTTTCTCTATATCCCTCTCTTCTATTTCGATTTGATGAAATCCCTTTGCCAAATCTAATGTCGTAAAATATTGACACCTTCCTAATTTGTCCAATATATCCTCTATGTTGGGTATAGAATATTTATCTTCTATCGTCTCATTGTTTATCTTACGGTAATCTATCACTACTCGCCATTTCTCTTTACCGCTGGCATCCAATTTCTTGGGTACAGCCCAAACTGGTGCATTATACGGTGATTCCGAATGCCTAATTATTCCGGTCTCTAGATATTCTTCAATTGTTTTATCTATAACTTCTTTATGTTTTCCTGTGGTGCGGTATACTCGTGTATATATTGGTTCATTTGTTTTGGTACGAATATGGTGTTTAATGTGATGAGTGAAACTCAAATTGTCAGTTTCCTCATTGAACATTAAGTCATTATATTTACCCAAGATTTTTTCTAAGTTCTTTTTTTCTTCGTTATTTAAGTGATCTAACCTAAGCCTGTCGTTTTTTTCCTCAACTAAATTACATAATTCATTTATGTCTGATTCCTTTGGTTCTGATAATTCTTTTCCTGGTGTTATCAACTTATGGATTTTACCATTAAAGGTGATTTCTTGTGTTTCATAATTAATATTTGTTCTTAACTTTTCTAATATGTCTGCTCCCAACAATATATCAAATGTATCCGAAAAGTTATGTACAAAAAATGAGAATTTTTCTTTTGAATTGAATTCTTCAAATGCATCTCTAGTAATTATTGTGTCTAATACACAGTCCTACCGTTTATTGTATTAACTATTCTTTTGTTAACTTTGGTGTATCCTTCGGGGTCTGCTATTTTAGTATTGGTGAAAGATATTGTGGAACCTGTGTCTATCATAGCTTTTATATTTCTCAATGGGTGGTGAAGCTCTATGTAAGGTAATTTAATCTCGAGGCTGTTAGCCGAAAAACTTTGCTCAGTGATCATGTTGGTATCCATAGGAGTGTGTTCTCGTTTGGTTTGAACGCTACCATTGCTTTGGTTGAAAGGATTTTGATATGTATTATTATTTCCCCAATTTCTATTTTGTCCCCAATTTTGTCTAGTTTGTTCAGAATTTTGTCTAGTTTGTTCAGAATTTTGTCTAGTTTGTTCAGAATTTTGTCCCCAAGTCTGATTTTGTTGTGTATAATTCTGTCTAGTTCCTCCTGAAGTTTGACCATAATTCTGGTTTTGTTGTATATAATTTTGATTTTGATGTTGATTCCTATGTGACCTAAAATTGTTGCTCTTGTGTTTATTATGGAATTTGTTTCTACGTTCGGTTGTGTAGTTTTGTCTCATGTCTTCATCATTATCCCAATAGTTTTCTTCTTTCATTTCCTGTATTAAATCTTCTAAGGTTTTAGGTTTGGCTGACTTTAATATTCCAATAATACTCCTATCCTGATTTTGAATTGCTATTTTGATTACTTTCTCTTCAAAGTGCTTTTTTGTTTCCTCTTGTCTAGCGGTTTCCCTAATGTCTATCATAAGTTTTATTTCATCTAATTTATCTTGAAGAATATCAAAGTATTCAGATGTCTTCCTAACTTTTATTAATTTAATCTCATCTAACATCGAATCGTAAGTTTTGCCATTGTTTAGTTGTTTTTCTGTTTTCTTTTTAATTACATCCCACGTTAATGAAGAATCGTAACGGATTCTCAAAATACTAATTTTATGTGTCATTGTCAATAGAACTGGAGTTTGTTCCATAGTAGGAAGAAATTGTGCTAAATAACTAATCTGATCGCCCTTATCTCTAAACTCATAGTAATCTTTACTTGTTTTAATGGTTGGAAGTTGGTCAATTAATCCTCGGATTGCTGATCGTACAGATGATAGGTCAACGCTGTCTTCTGAATTCGTAGCCATCTCGCTGCTCTGTTTGTTTCTTCTGTTTGCTCCTACTTGTTTCCCTGTGTTGTTGGCGTATCCCTCTATGTTTAACTTAGCCTAGCTTCTTGGATGATTGCTGATGTCCACATTTATTTTCCACTTTTTCTTCTTACGGTAACCATTTAACAAACAGTGGTTTACTGTTTCGAATTTCTACTCCAAATTTTCGAATAGAACGCGGTGACTATTGGACCAACAGTAGTCTACTGTTTCACAAAATTTAAAGTTTCACAAAATTTTAACTTGAAAGTTAGAATTAAAATTGTGTTATTTTATGTTTTGTGCGGAGTGTTTATATTTTATTCATTGTGCCGATTATTAATAAAACTTTAAATTGTCCACTTATTACTGGATAGATATCCATCCATTAGTAAAAGCTACTGTTATGGGCAAATGCAATGAAAACGCAAATAAAATAAAACTATACTGTAAATGCGTATATTTCGTGATAAGCGACCGATGTCGCTGGTGGACTGTACAAGAAGAAAGACCGGAGTACATAAATTCAGGCCTCGAACCCGTACCGGCTTAGGTACCTATGTACCTAAGAGCGCTCTGCCATGGTGTGGCTGATTGCCACTAGAAATTATAATAACATTTTTAGCAAGTTTGAACATACCGCCGACCTTGAAACGATCAGCTTTCAATAGAAGAAAAATATATTACTTTTAATTTTAATAAACAATGGTGTAATAAATCCAATTAAATAAAAAGAGACAAGTATTTTGATTTGAAATTTGACAAATTATAATCCTTACGAAATTCAATAGGATAAATAATAATGATTTTAATCGCTCAGGCGCTTGCGCAAATTATAGATGGTGTTGATGTTAATCTCGACGTTCTACTTGACTGGCAGTATGCAAATTTTTGTGACCGAACGTTTGAAGATGCCATTTTGCGTCCTTACTGTGACAACCCGGGTGATGCCATCGTTGCCAGGATGAATCTCGACGATCCTGCCCAAGGGCCAACATAGTGGCGGTAATTTTTCGTCCATGAGAATGACCAAGGAGCCTATCAGATCGGTCTCCTTGGACTTGAACTGCCATTTTGTACGCTGTTGCAGGTTGTTCAGGTACTCGTTTCTCCATCGACTCCAAAAATGCTGGGTCATCTGCTGCAGATGCTGGTAGCGAGTAAGTCGGTTGATCGGTGAGCCGATAAAATCCGCTTGCGGCATTGAATTTAATGCAGCTCCAATAATGAAATGCCCGGGAGTCAAAGGATTTAGGTCGTTTGGATCGTTTGAAAGTGGACATAAAGGACGGGAATTTAATACGGCTTCAACTTGCGCGAGTAATGTGGTGAATTCCTCAAATGTTAACGGTGTATTATTTAGTACGCGCTTTAGGTGATATTTGGTTGACTTGACACTATATATATTTCGACATAGTCCCCGACGAGAAACGAACCGTCTCAGACTATTTAAAAATCCTTCTGTGGTCAAGTCGCTAACTAACTCAAGATGGATCGCTTTGGTAGCAAGGCAAATGAATAAGCAAATATATGATTTTACAATCTTACGATTCCTTGTTTTCCCATCCTTACAAGAGTAAGGTCCTGCATAATCGATCCCGACACTGTCAAAAACTCGACTAGATGAAACCCGAACCTCGGGCAGATCTCCCATCTGCGGATATATGGATAAAGGTTTTGCCTTGAAGCATACAATACATTTACGTAAAACGCTTCGAACTGCTTGTCTGCCATTGAGTGGCCAATAAGTTTGACGAATTGCTGCCAATATTGCTTGCGACCCGGCATGCAAATGCTTCCTATGTTCTTGCGCTATCAATAGTTTAGTAAATTCGTGTTGTGTTGGCAAAACTATAGGGTGTTTCTGATTGAAATCAAAGTGTGCGTTCCGAAGCCTACCGCCGACCCGAATTATGCCATTTTTGTCAAGGAAGGGATTCAAAGATTTTAACTGACTCGTCCTTGATACTTCCTGTGACCTCTTTAACGCTTCTAATTCCGGTTGAAAGCTGTTAATTTGAACGACCCTGACTAATGCAGAAGTAGCTCTATCAACTTCTGCGACTGTCAATATGCCAACGACTCTCTCCTCTTCTTGTGATGTAGAAGAATTTCTAATGAATCTTAAACAATATGCTGTTACCCTTACCATTTTTATGAATGACGAACATCTTGTGAAAATACTATAGGTACTGCTATTAGACACAAGTGACACAACTGGTTTCATCTCCTCGTTAGTTTCAAAGGCTCGAGCCGGGGTTCGCTGTGGCCAAAATGAGGGATCCATTAATAGCCACATAGGCCCGTCCCACCAGATTTTGGCCTGCTTCAACATTCCTGGGTCTGAACCTCTGGTTATGATGTCTGCAGGGTTGTCCTCTGAAGGCACATATCTCCAAAATGCGCCCTGAGTCAATCCTTGTATTTCGCAAACTCGATTTGCGACGAAAGTCTTCCATCGATGAGGCTCACCAGCGATCCAAGCCAGAGCTACGGTGGAATCGCACCAGCAATATACCTCATTTAATTTAATTTTAAGTGCATCGCGCGCTCTCTTGATTAATTGGGATAAAAGTACCGCCCCACATAGTTCCAATCGTGGGAGTGAAACCGTCTTAATCGGAGCGACGCGTGATTTAGAACAAAGGAGAGCCACTGAAATATTGATTGCAGATTCTGACCTGATATATAAGCATGCACCATACGCTTGTTGGGATGCATCACAGAATCCATGTAACTGTGTGTTTGTAGACTGGGGAGTAAAAACATGCCTAGGTATATGAATCGTTTTGACGAGTTCGAATTCATTATTATAACGCTGCCATGAATTGCGAATGTTTTCTGGCACTGGATCATCCCATCGTAATCCCAATTGCCACAGTCGTTGTATGAATATTTTTGCTTTCGTTATGATTGGGCACAACAGCCCAAGCGGATCGAACAGCTGAGCTGTGCTTGATAAGATCTTGCGTTTTGTTATTATAGTCTGCTTCGAGCCGACTACACTTGTTGAAAAACATAAGCAATCAGTCTGTGAGTTCCATGAAATACCTAAGGTTTTGTGAGCTACATTTCCATCAATGACATATTGAATTTGTTGCGATCCTGAAGCTTGCGGACTATCAAGAACCTGAAGATCATTCGAAATCCACTTTCGTAGTTGGAAACAACCACTGCTGAGTATTTCTTCGTTTTCATCTTTCAATTGTTGTGCAGCTTCCACATTTTCGGCACCAGTGAGAAGGTCGTCAACGTAAAAGTCAGTCAGAATCGCTTGAGAAGCCCTAGGAAACCTTTCTGCATTTTCTTTACCGAGTTGTACCAAGCAGCGTATAGCCAGGAATGATGCTGCACAAGTACCGTATGTTACTGTGTTTAAGCGATATTCTTGCAAGTCATCCCTTGGGTCGAAACGCCATACTATTCTTTGAAAGTCACGATGACCTTCATCTAGTAGTATCTGCCGATACATCTTTGTGATATCAGCAGCTAATACCACGTTGTGCTTTCGAAATCTCACCAAAATCGAGAACAAATCATCTTGAATTACGGGGCCTACCGCCATAACATCATTTAGGGAAAGTTTTGTGGTCGTTTTGGAAGAAGCGTCGAAAACAACGCGCAACTTTGTTGTGGTACTTGACTCCTTCAAAACACAATGATGAGGTAAGTAGTAAGCCATCTTGGTTGTTGTATCTGGTAAGACCTTGGACATGTGATTTAATGTTTCATATTCCCTCAGGAAGTTTGAGTATTCCTCCTTTAAATACCTGTCCTTATTCAGCCTTTGTTCTAACGAATGGAAGCGTCTGATCGCATTTTCTCTTGAATCTCCCAATTGATTATGATTACTCCTCAAGGGTAATTTAACAATGAAACGGCCAGTAGCGTCTCTTGCATAGTTTTGACGGAAATGATTTTCGCAATCAGTTTCTTCAAGGGAATGAGTTCTCTTGCGCTCGCACTCCTCAAGTTCCCAAAACCTTTTCAATTGATCTTGTAAACTTATATGACAAAGCGAACGATCAGAATTTCGAGAGGGTTTCGCGACCGCTGTCATGGGACCCGACATTATCCAACCCAAGATGGTGTTTTGAAGTATGGGCTGGCCGGAACCTAGCTTAATTTGTCCCTCACTTAGTAGTTCATAAAAAATACCTGCACCCAATAACATATCGACATGTTCTGCTATGTTAAACTGTGGATCTGCCAACACGACGTGACATGGTATCTTTAAATGTTCAACATTGAAAGTTCTGTGCGGAATGGTATCCGTAATATTTTCAATGACTAAAAATATCAATTTTGTTTGATAGGAATCGTGAGTCGACTTGACTTCGATCACGGCTTTCCTTTGAATAACTGTTTTGGCCATATTGATACCACTTATTGGTAAATTAATATGTGAGCTATTTATTTTAAGTTTATTTAAGAAATTTTGTGTGATAAAATTTGACTGCGACCCATTGTCCAGTAATGCTCTACAGGGTACCCAATTACCCTTGTAGTCGTTCACTTGAATAATTGCAGTAGCCAATAACGCTGTTGTCGCACATACTGATTGACTGCAGTGAGTTACACTAGTTGACGTATTGTGCTGTTCGACTGTAACCGAACTGTCTTGCGATGGCAAATTATCCCTCCCAATTGGTATCGAGATGTCTCTGTGAAGCAAGGTGTTGTGCTGCTTGCTACATTTTCTGCAATGACCTGCTCGGCAATCCTGCGCTATATGTCCCGATTGTAGACAATTCAAGCATAATTTTAGTCTCTTGGCCTCCTTCCATCTCATATTTGGAGACAGCTCTAAAAATTTGTTGCAGACGAACAGCTTATGTGATTCCTTGCAGAGTATACAATCATTAGAAGTCTTGACCTGACAGGCTAATGATTTCGATTGCGCCGGAAACGATTTCCTTTGCGAAAAGTCTTGTTCACTGTGGGTCGTCACAGTGGGTTTGTTGGACAAAGTCTCTAAAAGCTGACATCTGTCCCTTAGAAACTCGGTGAATTGTGCGAGCGTAGGCATAGTTACAGCCTTTGTGGATTTTTCCCACTCCCGTTTAGTGACAGAGTCCAACTTTGAACTTACGATATAAATTAAAATGGTGTCCCAACTCTCAACCGGTTGCCCTAATGATTTTAAGCATCTAATATGCGTTGAAAAATCGCTTATTATTTTTCTTAAAATGACATGAGATTCCTTCGCGGAGGAGGGAAGTTCAAAGATATTCTTTATGTGAATGTGCGTGATGAATTTCTTATTTTCGTATCGTTCCTGCAATGACTGCCACGCAACAGGATAATTAGCTGCAGTTATTTCAAATGCGCGAATCACCTGCGCGGCCTCACCTTTTAAGGCTGCTTGCAGGTAGTGAAATTTTTGGACGCTGTCCAATCGCGAGTTTTCATGTATTAGCGACTTGAAAACGTCATTAAAGTTTAGCCATTTGTCATATTCACCACTGAATTCCGGCAAATGGATTTGCGGCAATTTTACATGCATGGTGTTTTGCGCCATGTCTTGATTGGAGACAACCGTGTCGACCTTTAAATGCCTGGACGGCAGGTTAGTAAGGATCCTTTCCTTCGCACGAGTTACTACGTCGAAATATTTGGTTTCGAAGGAATCGCGTTCACCGAGCTGTTCTGCGGAGTCGTCCATAATTTCAATTTTCGATTGAATTTCTTCGAACCCTGACCACATTAATTCGACCTTTTCTAATCGCGATTGCAGCTCGATGATGCGCTCGCGTTCCTTGGAATCGATAAGGAACTTATCAAAACGCGTTATTTGGGACTTTATCTGTCCCCTGCGTTGAATTAACGACTTTAATTCTTCCGCCATTTTCCTGATTTCCGCGAGGCGATGTATTAACCACAAAAAAAAGGAAAAACACAAAAAAAACCTTTACGCGTATCACCGAAAGTCGCGTATTAAAATGTATTAAACACAGAATTTTTCCCGAGTATTTTTTCCGAGAGTTGAAGCACGCGTATTAAATCGTTAAAAAAGATTAAGAAGATGTAGGTTATGGGACTTACAATCTCGACTGAATCCTCCAAGTCTTTTTTGAAGAAAAACGGGATAAACTGCTGCTATCGTCGTATCGGCATCCAATTTTCCACGGCAAATGTTAAAAAATGCTGTTTGCTGGTGTACCATCCAATTTTCCAACGACGAAAAATGCTGATGTGATCCGGCTCGACGGACCAAATGTTATGGGCAAATGCAATGAAAACGCAAATAAAATAAAACTATACTGTAAATGCGTATATTTCGTGATAAGCGACCGATGTCGCTGGTGGACTGTACAAGAAGAAAGACCGGAGTACATAAATTCAGGCCTCGAACCCGTACCGGCTTAGGTACCTATGTACCTAAGAGCGCTCTGCCATGGTGTGGCTGATTGCCACTAGAAATTATAATAACATTTTTAGCAAGTTTGAACATACCGCCGACCTTGAAACGATCAGCTTTCAATAGAAGAAAAATATATTACTTTTAATTTTAATAAACAATGGTGTAATAAATCCAATTAAATAAAAAGAGACAAGTATTTTGATTTGAAATTTGACAAATTATAATCCTTACGAAATTCAATAGGATAAATAATAATGATTTTAATCGCTCAGGCGCTTGCGCAAATTATAGATGGTGTTGATGTTAATCTCGACGTTCTACTTGACTGGCAGTATGCAAATTTTTGTGACCGAACGTTTGAAGATGCCATTTTGCGTCCTTACTGTGACAACCCGGGTGATGCCATCGTTGCCAGGATGAATCTCGACGATCCTGCCCAAGGGCCAACATAGTGGCGGTAATTTTTCGTCCATGAGAATGACCAAGGAGCCTATCAGATCGGTCTCCTTGGACTTGAACTGCCATTTTGTACGCTGTTGCAGGTTGTTCAGGTACTCGTTTCTCCATCGACTCCAAAAATGCTGGGTCATCTGCTGCAGATGCTGGTAGCGAGTAAGTCGGTTGATCGGTGAGCCGATAAAATCCGCTTGCGGCATTGAATTTAATGCAGCTCCAATAATGAAATGCCCGGGAGTCAAAGGATTTAGGTCGTTTGGATCGTTTGAAAGTGGACATAAAGGACGGGAATTTAATACGGCTTCAACTTGCGCGAGTAATGTGGTGAATTCCTCAAATGTTAACGGTGTATTATTTAGTACGCGCTTTAGGTGATATTTGGTTGACTTGACACTATATATATTTCGACATAGTCCCCGACGAGAAACGAACCGTCTCAGACTATTTAAAAATCCTTCTGTGGTCAAGTCGCTAACTAACTCAAGATGGATCGCTTTGGTAGCAAGGCAAATGAATAAGCAAATATATGATTTTACAATCTTACGATTCCTTGTTTTCCCATCCTTACAAGAGTAAGGTCCTGCATAATCGATCCCGACACTGTCAAAAACTCGACTAGATGAAACCCGAACCTCGGGCAGATCTCCCATCTGCGGATATATGGATAAAGGTTTTGCCTTGAAGCATACAATACATTTACGTAAAACGCTTCGAACTGCTTGTCTGCCATTGAGTGGCCAATAAGTTTGACGAATTGCTGCCAATATTGCTTGCGACCCGGCATGCAAATGCTTCCTATGTTCTTGCGCTATCAATAGTTTAGTAAATTCGTGTTGTGTTGGCAAAACTATAGGGTGTTTCTGATTGAAATCAAAGTGTGCGTTCCGAAGCCTACCGCCGACCCGAATTATGCCATTTTTGTCAAGGAAGGGATTCAAAGATTTTAACTGACTCGTCCTTGATACTTCCTGTGACCTCTTTAACGCTTCTAATTCCGGTTGAAAGCTGTTAATTTGAACGACCCTGACTAATGCAGAAGTAGCTCTATCAACTTCTGCGACTGTCAATATGCCAACGACTCTCTCCTCTTCTTGTGATGTAGAAGAATTTCTAATGAATCTTAAACAATATGCTGTTACCCTTACCATTTTTATGAATGACGAACATCTTGTGAAAATACTATAGGTACTGCTATTAGACACAAGTGACACAACTGGTTTCATCTCCTCGTTAGTTTCAAAGGCTCGAGCCGGGGTTCGCTGTGGCCAAAATGAGGGATCCATTAATAGCCACATAGGCCCGTCCCACCAGATTTTGGCCTGCTTCAACATTCCTGGGTCTGAACCTCTGGTTATGATGTCTGCAGGGTTGTCCTCTGAAGGCACATATCTCCAAAATGCGCCCTGAGTCAATCCTTGTATTTCGCAAACTCGATTTGCGACGAAAGTCTTCCATCGATGAGGCTCACCAGCGATCCAAGCCAGAGCTACGGTGGAATCGCACCAGCAATATACCTCATTTAATTTAATTTTAAGTGCATCGCGCGCTCTCTTGATTAATTGGGATAAAAGTACCGCCCCACATAGTTCCAATCGTGGGAGTGAAACCGTCTTAATCGGAGCGACGCGTGATTTAGAACAAAGGAGAGCCACTGAAATATTGATTGCAGATTCTGACCTGATATATAAGCATGCACCATACGCTTGTTGGGATGCATCACAGAATCCATGTAACTGTGTGTTTGTAGACTGGGGAGTAAAAACATGCCTAGGTATATGAATCGTTTTGACGAGTTCGAATTCATTATTATAACGCTGCCATGAATTGCGAATGTTTTCTGGCACTGGATCATCCCATCGTAATCCCAATTGCCACAGTCGTTGTATGAATATTTTTGCTTTCGTTATGATTGGGCACAACAGCCCAAGCGGATCGAACAGCTGAGCTGTGCTTGATAAGATCTTGCGTTTTGTTATTATAGTCTGCTTCGAGCCGACTACACTTGTTGAAAAACATAAGCAATCAGTCTGTGAGTTCCATGAAATACCTAAGGTTTTGTGAGCTACATTTCCATCAATGACATATTGAATTTGTTGCGATCCTGAAGCTTGCGGACTATCAAGAACCTGAAGATCATTCGAAATCCACTTTCGTAGTTGGAAACAACCACTGCTGAGTATTTCTTCGTTTTCATCTTTCAATTGTTGTGCAGCTTCCACATTTTCGGCACCAGTGAGAAGGTCGTCAACGTAAAAGTCAGTCAGAATCGCTTGAGAAGCCCTAGGAAACCTTTCTGCATTTTCTTTACCGAGTTGTACCAAGCAGCGTATAGCCAGGAATGATGCTGCACAAGTACCGTATGTTACTGTGTTTAAGCGATATTCTTGCAAGTCATCCCTTGGGTCGAAACGCCATACTATTCTTTGAAAGTCACGATGACCTTCATCTAGTAGTATCTGCCGATACATCTTTGTGATATCAGCAGCTAATACCACGTTGTGCTTTCGAAATCTCACCAAAATCGAGAACAAATCATCTTGAATTACGGGGCCTACCGCCATAACATCATTTAGGGAAAGTTTTGTGGTCGTTTTGGAAGAAGCGTCGAAAACAACGCGCAACTTTGTTGTGGTACTTGACTCCTTCAAAACACAATGATGAGGTAAGTAGTAAGCCATCTTGGTTGTTGTATCTGGTAAGACCTTGGACATGTGATTTAATGTTTCATATTCCCTCAGGAAGTTTGAGTATTCCTCCTTTAAATACCTGTCCTTATTCAGCCTTTGTTCTAACGAATGGAAGCGTCTGATCGCATTTTCTCTTGAATCTCCCAATTGATTATGATTACTCCTCAAGGGTAATTTAACAATGAAACGGCCAGTAGCGTCTCTTGCATAGTTTTGACGGAAATGATTTTCGCAATCAGTTTCTTCAAGGGAATGAGTTCTCTTGCGCTCGCACTCCTCAAGTTCCCAAAACCTTTTCAATTGATCTTGTAAACTTATATGACAAAGCGAACGATCAGAATTTCGAGAGGGTTTCGCGACCGCTGTCATGGGACCCGACATTATCCAACCCAAGATGGTGTTTTGAAGTATGGGCTGGCCGGAACCTAGCTTAATTTGTCCCTCACTTAGTAGTTCATAAAAAATACCTGCACCCAATAACATATCGACATGTTCTGCTATGTTAAACTGTGGATCTGCCAACACGACGTGACATGGTATCTTTAAATGTTCAACATTGAAAGTTCTGTGCGGAATGGTATCCGTAATATTTTCAATGACTAAAAATATCAATTTTGTTTGATAGGAATCGTGAGTCGACTTGACTTCGATCACGGCTTTCCTTTGAATAACTGTTTTGGCCATATTGATACCACTTATTGGTAAATTAATATGTGAGCTATTTATTTTAAGTTTATTTAAGAAATTTTGTGTGATAAAATTTGACTGCGACCCATTGTCCAGTAATGCTCTACAGGGTACCCAATTACCCTTGTAGTCGTTCACTTGAATAATTGCAGTAGCCAATAACGCTGTTGTCGCACATACTGATTGACTGCAGTGAGTTACACTAGTTGACGTATTGTGCTGTTCGACTGTAACCGAACTGTCTTGCGATGGCAAATTATCCCTCCCAATTGGTATCGAGATGTCTCTGTGAAGCAAGGTGTTGTGCTGCTTGCTACATTTTCTGCAATGACCTGCTCGGCAATCCTGCGCTATATGTCCCGATTGTAGACAATTCAAGCATAATTTTAGTCTCTTGGCCTCCTTCCATCTCATATTTGGAGACAGCTCTAAAAATTTGTTGCAGACGAACAGCTTATGTGATTCCTTGCAGAGTATACAATCATTAGAAGTCTTGACCTGACAGGCTAATGATTTCGATTGCGCCGGAAACGATTTCCTTTGCGAAAAGTCTTGTTCACTGTGGGTCGTCACAGTGGGTTTGTTGGACAAAGTCTCTAAAAGCTGACATCTGTCCCTTAGAAACTCGGTGAATTGTGCGAGCGTAGGCATAGTTACAGCCTTTGTGGATTTTTCCCACTCCCGTTTAGTGACAGAGTCCAACTTTGAACTTACGATATAAATTAAAATGGTGTCCCAACTCTCAACCGGTTGCCCTAATGATTTTAAGCATCTAATATGCGTTGAAAAATCGCTTATTATTTTTCTTAAAATGACATGAGATTCCTTCGCGGAGGAGGGAAGTTCAAAGATATTCTTTATGTGAATGTGCGTGATGAATTTCTTATTTTCGTATCGTTCCTGCAATGACTGCCACGCAACAGGATAATTAGCTGCAGTTATTTCAAATGCGCGAATCACCTGCGCGGCCTCACCTTTTAAGGCTGCTTGCAGGTAGTGAAATTTTTGGACGCTGTCCAATCGCGAGTTTTCATGTATTAGCGACTTGAAAACGTCATTAAAGTTTAGCCATTTGTCATATTCACCACTGAATTCCGGCAAATGGATTTGCGGCAATTTTACATGCATGGTGTTTTGCGCCATGTCTTGATTGGAGACAACCGTGTCGACCTTTAAATGCCTGGACGGCAGGTTAGTAAGGATCCTTTCCTTCGCACGAGTTACTACGTCGAAATATTTGGTTTCGAAGGAATCGCGTTCACCGAGCTGTTCTGCGGAGTCGTCCATAATTTCAATTTTCGATTGAATTTCTTCGAACCCTGACCACATTAATTCGACCTTTTCTAATCGCGATTGCAGCTCGATGATGCGCTCGCGTTCCTTGGAATCGATAAGGAACTTATCAAAACGCGTTATTTGGGACTTTATCTGTCCCCTGCGTTGAATTAACGACTTTAATTCTTCCGCCATTTTCCTGATTTCCGCGAGGCGATGTATTAACCACAAAAAAAAGGAAAAACACAAAAAAAACCTTTACGCGTATCACCGAAAGTCGCGTATTAAAATGTATTAAACACAGAATTTTTCCCGAGTATTTTTTCCGAGAGTTGAAGCACGCGTATTAAATCGTTAAAAAAGATTAAGAAGATGTAGGTTATGGGACTTACAATCTCGACTGAATCCTCCAAGTCTTTTTTGAAGAAAAACGGGATAAACTGCTGCTATCGTCGTATCGGCATCCAATTTTCCACGGCAAATGTTAAAAAATGCTGTTTGCTGGTGTACCATCCAATTTTCCAACGACGAAAAATGCTGATGTGATCCGGCTCGACGGACCAAATGTTATGGGCAAATGCAATGAAAACGCAAATAAAATAAAACTATACTGTAAATGCGTATATTTCGTGATAAGCGACCGATGTCGCTGGTGGACTGTACAAGAAGAAAGACCGGAGTACATAAATTCAGGCCTCGAACCCGTACCGGCTTAGGTACCTATGTACCTAAGAGCGCTCTGCCATGGTGTGGCTGATTGCCACTAGAAATTATAATAACATTTTTAGCAAGTTTGAACAGCTACTAAGTTGCAGTCAAAGTGATATACGCTCACTTTGCTTAGTAATTTAAGGACGAATCGCTGCCCTTTTATTCGAAAGAAAAGTCTTTTAGTAACGCGCTTTCTACGATAACCTACGATAGGTTTTGTCTATTGCACTGCACGGTGATTTACACTCACTTTTACTTTAACTTTTTTTTTGAAACTCGTGAAATTTTATTTTCTTAATTTTTCACTTTTGGGTAGCAATCCTACCGACTGCGCCAATTTCATTTTTAAATTTGTTTTATTGAATGTAACGCACAATCTTGCACATCTCTTCAGAGCTCTCCAAATATAACTCGCCTGCTGACTGACTTGCATTCCCTTTTATAGAGCGTTCTTTGCATTTCAATCAGGCTTGTACTTTGATCTGTTTCACAAATGATCGTCAATACATATCTTAAATAATTAAAACATATCTGTTTGAGATGTGTACATTGATTCTTAAGTTATGTCTTATTCTTATCTTATTCTATATGATTATGTATATTTGGACACTTTTATGAGTCATGGATAATCTTATGTTTTATTCTTATCTTATTTGGACACTTTTTTTTATCTTATCTTATATGTGTATGGTATATGTATGCATATGTAACTCTAGTGTCAAATTTCGTCTCCTTACCTTCCAAATTTAAAAGTCAGAACTAAAAGAAATTATAAATTGAAATAATTGTAAGCCTGAAAATAAATTGAATTCTAAAAACAAAACGCATCAACACAGTTCGATTAGTTTTGATAAAATTTAATTATTTTGTAATGTTCTTCTTCCCGCGACAAAAGATAACTGCGCACTCTTCTCTCGCAACTTTATCATTGGTGATATAAATCGACGAACAGCCAAACGTCACTGAAGATTCTAGTAATCAAGCATGGATAATAGGTAAAAGAAATTCATCTTTATATTCATGCTTACGTTCCGCGCATACTAATAGGACTGCAGGGGATTCTGGATATCCATTACGACCATGGCTAATGACACCATATAAAGGCAGGCGTCCACTAGGGCTGACGGACCGCATCGCAAAAATCCGCCTGCCATACATTGTTATGGAAGTGCGTCCACTGAACGACACTCGCAACGGAACGAAGTACGTAGAAAAAAAATTGCTCGCCGCACCGTTGCGATGCGGCCCGCCTCTAGTGGACGCGTACCTTAAATCAGCAACAAGTGCTGCCGAAACTGGTTATAACTATAGGCATGCACAAACCCGTAATAGCATTGAAAGATTAAATGGTGTTTTGAAATCAGTCTTTAGATGCCTTAGTGTTGGGCTCAAAATAACACCCTCAACTGCAGGAGTAATATTAAATGCTTGTTGCGTTCTTCACAATTACCGCCGTGCTCATGGTGTTGCTGATATAGAAACGAACGGCTTCCAGGATGATTTATTCGATTCTATTGGTGATTCGGAAGGTTCTTCAGCTTCCTATTTGAATGAAGCGAAAAGACTTCGAACTAGAATTTCAATGAACTTACAACAAAATGAAAATAATAATTAATTAAGTACGTAATTTAATAACATATAACCAAAACGAAAATAAATTGTTGTCAGCCGATCCTTTAAAATGTCTAACAGGTCAACAATGTTTTTGTTGCATTTTTCCTGTTCTCCTACCAACTTGTTGATGGCGTCGCTAATATTATTATTACTATTAACGATAGCATCAAATTTATCAATGCATTCCATTTGCATGCCACGACCTTCCTCTAAAGCCAAGTTATATTGGCTGCGGAAAGTGGATGTTCGCATCTTCTTTATTGCGGGCTCTTGGTGTAAGTCCATGCTCGAAGAAGAAGTCGACGGATGTATTTCAATTGCTTCTATCTGAAATAAATAGTATTAAATCAGTAAAAATATGAACTGCATATTATTTTACTTACTTCGACCACACCTGCTCCTCCCTCGGGGATAGAGCCATCTCCATCAACAGCATGTTCAGTTATTATTTGAAGAACATCCTCTTCAAACGCATTGAGTTTGCGTGGTGCATCCGAATCTAGGCATGAGCCTCCTCCGGTTGTATTGTGAAATTTCTTTTCAGCGTTGCAGAGCTTCTTGACATTTATTTTAATGTCCTGCCAAGACTGAAAATAAATATAAAATAATAATTTAATATACTGCGTTCTCAATACTCTCACATTTTACCTTCTTCAATTGATCCAATGTTTTTTGAGCTCCTCCGGATGCATTTAAAATATCCATTAACGACAACCATAATTTCTTGGTCTCTATACTGCCATTAACTCCACTTATACGACCATTCGCAAATGCCGTGTGTTCTTTCATAAAGTTAACCAATATTTTTTTTTGTTGCGTCGTAATGCGACTGGCATGTTTTTCACTCATTTATAGCTGTGTTATTTGTTCACTCGTTTTGTATAAGTTTAACGTACTAACGCACTAATAAGAATGATGACAAAATACAAACTAAAAAAATCAAAACAGTCTGTATGACGTCACTTACGGTACTTTCTTATTAGGTGAGAATACAGAGACAAAACTGCATGCGTTCGTTCTCACTATGACGTTTTGGTGAGAAATTTCTCATTTCATGTGTTACAGAATTGAGCTACAGATATCGAATATCTTTCCACTTTCAAGGGCTTGCGTAATAATCGCCTAAAACTTGCTTTTAAGTTCTTTCTTTTTTCAGCCCCTAAGAGGGTATAAAAGGGTTGAACAAGTTTTCACGAATTCCGTCATATCTTTTAGAAGTGATAAGAAATCGAATTGATTTTTACTTTCTCGTGTTGTCTTCATATTTATCTATTAACTCCTTTCAGGATTTTTGGATATTCAACCAAAAGTGGGTGTAAGGAGGTTGTATATCTGATGATATATCGAATTCGTTTTGATATATCGAATTCATTTTTTTTTTGATATCCAACCCCCCAGGGTTTGCATATGTTTTCACAATTTTTGCCATCCCTTAGCTCTGCTGAGATATAAAATTGGTTATTACGGCATTTGATGTAATGACCTAAAAACCGATTTTTCGAATTTCAAATTTGACAAGATCCCTCGTGTCTCATGAGATATCAAGTTGCTTCATATGCAATCGTCTAAAAACCTGTTTCACAATTATTTCGAAATTCAAACCCCAAGTGAAAGTAATGGATTGGTAATACGTTTTAACAATTCGTCATATCTCTTAATTCTGATAAGGGAACAAATTCGTTTTTACTTCTATGGGCTTTTAGTGTACATAATATACCGAAATTTGAATAGTCTGCACGGGCTTTTCCAATGTTTAATCGGCTAAAAATCTCTATTTTAAATATTTTTTTTAAGAACAAAACTAACTTTCCAAGAAACCTCATAATTTCGAAACAACTGATGATATACTCCGACTTTGACCGCTCCCGAAGTTTGACCCGAAAATAATAAAGTTTCGCCCAGACCATTGCCAGGTTTTTTATTATGTCTTTCATAATGAAATTAAGAAAGAATCGAAAACTTGCCGAGCTCCGAATCGTAAAATTACACACGAACCGCTATACAGCAGTCAGCTGTCGAAAATTTGTCTATCTTGGAGGGTTGTTTTTATTTCCACCAGGTGGCGATTTCCAACTTTACCATTCGTCAATAGTTGCTTCAATCCCAGTTGGTCGCGTCTATGAGAATCTCACAGATTTCTCGGAGACTTGTCGGTCTGTCTGCGAGATTCTTCGAGACGCCTTATGAGAAAAATACACGGTATCGAGACATGCTCCCCGAAATCTCTAAGACAAGTCTGCGAATGTCGGGATAGCAAAATGTCTACAGAATCAGCACCATCTATATATTAATAGATTTTGCTACATTTAAATGTTGTGCTTATACTTCTTAAAATAAAGTAAACCAATATAATATTTAATGTAAAGTACTCTTTATTTGGTAATTTTAAAAAAACATCACTGAGAACAACAATAATTCACATTATAATACATGCAAGAAGACTTTGAGCCACTTAACATTCGACCAAGAGGCGGTGAAATGCAAGATGATTAACATCATCTGAAATGAGGAAACTCAAATTAAGCCCGGTTGAAACAAACTTATCAGAATAAAATTGTCACTTACCACTATTCAGATGTATTCTGCGCGACGTGCCTCAAAAGTGAGAGTTCTGTCCCCAATCATCTTTTTCATGTGGTGAAGATGTTGTAGTGGACCTGTAAGACACACATTCTAGTGCGCTGAATCAGCCAGCCAATTGCAGACTAGAATGTATGTCAACTCCATTTTTAAATAAAGACACCAATTCCATAAACACGCCCACAATTAAAAAACTGTAAAGAGAAAACATAACACAATGCACAACCCGAATTGTAAACAGAGATCATAACATGTACACAAATTTATGATCGACCCGAGCACGTTGTGATGACATATGAATGTACAACTTGTGTGGTATATTCATATGGTCAACTCGAGGTACGATTTGGTTGAGTCATAAATTTAGCCAGTACGTTATGACTGTAATATTATCCAAGGCAATAACTTGGATAATTTATTGGGTCACAAGTTTTTGCTGACACTTTGTGGTTCCCATGCATAGAATTATTATCCAGGTCAGTGCATGACCGAAGGAGAGGGTTCGATAACAGAGTTCTGTTATCGAACTGTTAATGTTAGGAAATTTAGAATATAAGCGAAGACTTTGGAGAAATAAAGGACAGTCTGATTTTTGAACGTAACGCTGCACGACTTTTTATTAAATCACTAATGGTACTGAGATAGGCTTAGTTGCATCCTCGTACCATTAGCCATCGATAAAGAACAACACTTATAAAAAATACAAGAAGATCATAAAGAAGAACCATAGGACCAACACATGGCGATCCTGCCAAACTCTGGAGCACACATTAATGGAACTTGAACGCGAACTCAACGAAAATCCAAGAGCAGGCCCGAGACCTTTAAACATCAGCAGATTCACCAAACGAACCAACGATATCACCCATAAACAGAACGCGAAATCCACACGCGGTGGAAAGTCGGGAAAAATCAGAGCCGATATAAAATACATATCCTGGCTACTGTCAACAGAGAAATCAGAAGTGGAAACGGCGAATCTTCAACAAAAGTTAATTGAACTTAAGCGGCAGAACCGAAAACTTAACAACAGACGAGGAAGGAAGACTGACACCACACCGAAAACAATAGACAACTTTCAACAGCGATGCAGTGAAATGTTCGACAACATTTTCAACAAAATAGAAACGGAGCTGAAGCAGATGAAAAACCAACCAACGAACTAAGACTCACCAGAATACCAGGGAACTACTATGTACCAGCCCGACGAAGAAACGATACGAGAATTAATCTGCGAAAATTTAAGACAGGAGGTTCTCGACAGATTAAGGAAAGGAATACCAATGATAGTGGTAACCATCGAAGAATCCAAACGCAGAAGAGCAGCGCAAATCGCACAACTAACACTCCAGGAGACCGAGAAATAAAACAAAACATTTTAACATTTAACAAAATAAGTATAAAATAAAACAGAATCCTATTAGAATTAGCAATGAAATAAAAAAAAAAAAATATAAAAAAAAAAAAAAAATTTTTTTTTCAAACACGAAATCTTTTCTTTCACAATCAATTGACAAAGGCATCAAAAAATAAAAAAAAAAAAAAAATAAAAGGGGAAATTTATCTCTTCATTATCAGAAATTCTGCCCCCTGCTTTAAACAAAACAACATGGGAAAAGGTCAATCCAAAGACAGCAAAGAAGAAGTTATAATAAATAACGCAGGGACAGCCCTGAATTCTGCAGTAGGTAGTCAAGATAGTAACCAACTTTCACAGGTAGAATTAATAATCAGTGTGACAGTCATCGTAGTAATCTTATTCATACTTTATCACCAAATCAAGAAACATTTAGTCAGAACAGTCACAAAAGAAGTAGCCAAGGTTTCAGTGTAGACACCCCGAATACCCAATGAATAAGATAGATGAATGCAGGTCACTAACAAACGAGCTAATTTCCTTTTCAAAAATCTTTGAAAAAAACCCCAATAGAGACTTCAGCCCACAATACGTTCTGAACAAAGTGATTCTAACACAATCAATTCGAAGGAAGGTGAAAACATATCTACAGGATCTGACAGGCACAGTAGACAAATTAGTTCTAGAAAAAATTAGACACGATTTCATAGAAGCACATGCACGACTGCAAAATTTCCTGGAAAAATACTCGGCAACCACAACTGACGAGATAGCATTTGGGAACAACTCGTTAACAGACATTGAACAAAACATGGCATCCTTTGACATCGCATCTACCTACAAGCTCATCCCAGAATTCAATGGAGACGACAAAAAGTTATCAAACTTTTTAAACCTAGTCGAATACGTCCACGACACCTTGAAAGACAACCAGGAAAAGCTAAATCTGATCAACTTCATACTAAAAACAAAACTAACAGAAAAAGCTAGAACAAAATTAAGCACAAAAAAAAACCCACTAACGCTACTAGAACTAAGAACAACCTTCCAAACAGTCTTCAGGCCAGCCACTTCGGCACTCAAAGTTCATAATGAACTATTGAAACTAACACAGACGAACCATACGATCAAAACTTACGCAGAAAAAATTGAAACATTAATGGCGGAGCTAAACAATCTACAAATAATTGAACAAGGAGAAAACAGCAAGGAAATCATTGCAAAGATCAATGACCAAATGGCACTCAACATATTCAAAAACGGACTAAGAGAACCGGTAAGAACAACCATATTTGCAGCAAGACCAAAATCACTACAAGAAGCAGTACAACTAGCGAATGAACTAGATGACACGGATGACAGTAGAAGAATCAATTATTATGACGCAAGAGGCAGCCGACGATTCAACAATAACGGATACAGAAATGCAAGAGGACGACACAATCAAAACTGGAGAGCAAGAGGAACAACCCGATACAACTATAATAACAACGGCGAAACACCCCAGAACTACAACAACAATAGGAATCACACGAACAATGGAAGACAGCGAAACACGCAGCACAGAGGTGACTACAATGGAAACAGCTACAGAGGTCAAAACAATAGACGCATACATCAAGTCAACCATTCGGAAAACGAGGAAGGAGTCCCCGACGAGGAACAACCAAACCAACCGAGGGACTCATAAAAAACACAAACCCAACAAATATATACAACATAAACAGCAAACAAACAAACTTCATCTCAATCAAAACAAACATAACCTACGGACTGAAAACATTTCTCATTGACACAGGAGCAGACATATCAATCTTAAAAAATAAGGAGACAACAAAAAACTTATATCTGAAAGACGACAACTGCAGAATAACCGGCATAACTGAATCAGAAACATTCTCGCTAGGCACAGTAACAGCAACCCTTCATCTTGAAAACGAACAAATAAAACAAGAATTTCACATCGTGGATGATAACCTACCCATCCTAACAGACGGCATACTAGGACGCGATTTTCTAATAAAAAATGCATGCAAGATCGATTACGAGCTATTCACCATCTCCCTATACATATCGGATGAAGAAATTCTGATACCGATGGAAAGTAAACTACCATGCAATCAGAATATCAGAATTCCAGCAAGGACACAAGTGATAAAGGCAATAAAACTAGACATAAAAAAGGACAGTGTAATACTAAGTGAAGAGATCCAACAAGGTGTATTCGTAGCGAATTCAATCATACCAGCACAGGGTGTTGCACACATAAAAATCCTCAACACATCCGACGCCGATGTATTAATAAGCAAATTCACCCCAAACACAAAAGAACTAAGTGAATTCCACCTAATAGAAAACAAAACCCACACCCACACAGAAGACAAAAAAAGAACAAAGAGACTTCTAGAAGAATTAAAACTCAACATGCCGGATAATGAAGCAAAAAACTCAATCATGAGAATATGCAGCGAATTCGCAGATGTTTTTTACTTAGAAGGAGACAAACTATCTACAAATAATTTTTACAAACAACAAATAGAAACAACAGATGGTATCCCGGTATACATAAAAAACTACAGACAACCACAGTCGCACCTTAACGAAATAAACTCACAAATCGACAAATTGATAACAGATGACATAATAGAGCCATCCGTGAGTCCTTACAATGCACCATTACTCATAGTACCGAAGAAAAGCGAAAATGAAAAGAAGAAATGGAGACTAGTTGTCGATTTCAGACAACTAAATAAAAAGGTAGTAGATGACAAATTCCCGCTAACCAGACTAGAAGATGTGCTTGACAATCTTGGCAGAGCAAAATACTTCTCTACCTTAGACCTTACAAGCTCATTCCATCAAATCGAACTACACAAGACATCGAGACCGCTAACAGCATTCTCTTCAAACAAAGGACACTACCACTTCAAACGACTCCCATTCGGCCTAAAAATTTCCACGAATAGTTTTCAGCGCATGCTTTCCATTGCCCTAACAGGGCTTAGCAGCGAAGCCTTCCTTTACGTAGACGACATCATAATATTTGGATGCAGCCTAAAACACCATAACACAAACTTATTAAAGGTACTACAGAGATTAAGAAAATACAATCTAAAGCTAAATCCGCAAAAGTGTAATTTCTTACAAACAGAGGTAACATATCTAGGACACTTAATAACGAACGAAGGAATACGGACAGACCCAAGAAAACACGAAGCAATATCAAAATACCCTACACCCACAGACAAAGATGAAGTCAAAAGATTCATAGCTTTTTGCAATTACTACAGAAGATTTATACAAAAATTTGCGGAAATTGCAAAACCATTAAATGACCTAACGAAAAAGAACACATTATTCGTATGGACCGAAACCTGTAACACTGCGTTCCAAAAGCTAAAGCAGAAACTAGTTGACCCGCCGATTCTCAGATACCCGAACTTTGAAGAAAAATTCGTGGTAACGACTGATGCATCGAACTTTGCACTAGGCGCAGTACTCTCACAAGGAACAATAGGAGAAGACTTACCGATCTCCTATGCCAGCAGAACCTTATCAAAACATGAGATCAACAAGCCAGTCATCGAAAAAGAACTGTTAGGGATTCACTGGGCCATAAATTTCTTCAGGCCATATTTGTTTGGAAGAAAATTCACGGTAATCACGGATCACAGGCCACTCGTAAGTCTGTTCACACACAAAAATCCATCATCCAGACTAACCAGAATTCGATTAGACTTATGTGATTATGACTTCGATATAATCTACAAGCAAGGCAAAATGAACACTAATGCAGATGCTCTCTCAAGGATACGCATAGACTCCGACAAACTTAAAGCTATGATACCAACTGAAACCGTGAACGTAATAACAAGAGCGATGAACAGAAGACAGAATAACGAAGAAAGACAAAAAACAGAAGAAAATACACCAGAAACAGAAAACAAATTATACGCATGGAACTGCGCATCAATATCCGACACAAAGGGGCTACGAAATCTAAGATTTGAAAATAATAAAGAAAGAAACAGCTGCGCAATAAACATAAAGAATGATAAAAATGAAAATAGAATTCGGTTGAGCATAAAAATAACAGAAAAAGAAGTAATAGTAGAGTATAGCGATAATCCGCACGCGAACTTAGGAGCGCGTCTGGAGAAGCCAACACTCAATACGAGAAGAATAATAGAGCACAGCGATAATCCGCACGCGAACTTAGGAACGCGTCTGGAGAAGCCAACGCTTGATAAAATGAGAACAAATTACGACACAGGACGGAGTGAAAATCTAGCTAAGAATTTAGATTCCTATCTGGAGAAGCTTGCGTCAGAAATGAAAAAACGTAAAATAAAAGCCTTAGCGCTAAGCAGCAAAGATGAAATATTCACGCGCATAAACAAAGAAAAACTCAAACAGATATATAATGAGATAATAAGAAGAATGAACAATGAAACTGAGATAGCCGACCTAGAGATAATAATATACGAGCCCCCCAAGAGGATAAACACTAAAGAAGAACAAGAGAACATGATCAAACTATTTCATGATTCCGCGTATGCAGGAGGACATACTGGCGTAAAAAGGACAATGAATAAATTAAAACAGAAATACATATGGAAAGGATTAAACAAAATGGTAAAAGCCTATGTAAACAACTGTGGCGAATGCCTGCGGAACAAACAGGTGAGACATATAAAAGAAAAGCTAGCGATCACCAACACGCCGTCAACGAGCTTTGAAACAATATCGATAGACACAGTGGGACCACTGAGACTATCCAACGAATATCGATACATGCTGACAATACAATGTGAACTCACGAAATACATCGAAATCATACCGATGAAAAACAAAGAAGCAAAGACAATAGCCCAAGCACTGATAAATAATTTCATTCTCAAATATGGCAGCTTTAGAACAGTGAAAACAGACCTAGGAACAGAATTCATGAATGAAATATTCAGAGAATTATGCAATCTATTAAAAATTCAGCATGCAACATCAACCCCTTATCATCATGAAACGATGGGATCAATAGAAAGAAACCACAGAGTACTGAACGAGTACTTGCTGTCATTTTCATCAGATGACAACTGGGACGAGTGGATACCTTACTTTGTTTTCTGCTATAACACTACCCCTCACTCAGACACGTTGTTTTCACCCTACGAATTAATTTTCGGACGACTTGTCCACTTACCAAATGAAGAGGAACTACATGGCAGTTCACCTGTCTACAATCTAGACAATTATATCGCAGAATTCAAGTTCAGGTTACAACAGGCTCACAGAAAATGTAAGGAACTATTAGATCTAGCAAAAGAGAAACGCAAAGAAATTTATGATAAAAATACAAATCCCATAGAACTATCGATAGGAGAATTAGTTTTGTTAAAAGCAGGCGCGCGTAAAAAATCCGACCCACCATACAAAGGTCCCTACATAGTGAAAAATATTGATGGCCTTAATGTCGAATTGCAAATGAATGATAAAACAAAAATCATACATAAGAATAGACTAAAGAAATACTGTACTTAGAATAAGAAATGACGATAAACAAATGATAACAACACATTTCCTTTATAAAATATATTAAGACAACATAAACCAAATATGACATGAAAATTTTAAATACGTATAGTATTAGCATAACACACGACTAACCATAGTAATAAACCTAAAATAATATAATAATACGTAATTCACATACTAAAAAAAAAAAAAAAAAAGAAAAACTTTTTGAACACTTATAACATAAGAATAAGACAATGGCGTGCACTGACTAAAACACAAAAAAAAATTTTTCTCTTCCCTTTTTAAAGATATAAATAAAAAAAAAAAAAAAATTTTTGTTTTTCTAGTAGGGGTGGAAGGTGTAGTGGACCTGTAAGACACACATTCTAGTGCGCTGAATCAGCCAGCCAATTGCAGACTAGAATGTATGTCAACTCCATTTTTAAATAAAGACACCAATTCCATAAACACGCCCACAATTAAAAAACTGTAAAGAGAAAACATAACACAATGCACAACCCGAATTGTAAACAGAGATCATAACATGTACACAAATTTATGATCGACCCGAGCACGTTGTGATGACATATGAATGTACAACTTGTGTGGTATATTCATATGGTCAACTCGAGGTACGATTTGGTTGAGTCATAAATTTAGCCAGTACGTTATGACTGTAATATTATCCAAGGCAATAACTTGGATAATTTATTGGGTCACAAGTTTTTGCTGACACTTTGTGGTTCCCATGCATAGAATTATTATCCAGGTCAGTGCATGACCGAAGGAGAGGGTTCGATAACAGAGTTCTGTTATCGAACTGTTAATGTTAGGAAATTTAGAATATAAGCGAAGACTTTGGAGAAATAAAGGACAGTCTGATTTTTGAACGTAACGCTGCACGACTTTTTATTAAATCACTAATGGTACTGAGATAGGCTTAGTTGCATCCTCGTACCATTAGCCATCGATAAAGAACAACACTTATAAAAAATACAAGAAGATCATAAAGAAGAACCATAGGACCAACACAATGTTGCATTTTCATTTGATGGAGTTTTGGAACCGTAATCTAAAATTTTTAGTATTGGTTGGTTTATTATCCATATTCGATTTATATAATGTTTCTATTTTGTTTAATTTTTTAGTGATAAATGATAATTGTTTTTGTATGGAATCGAGATTTGTTCTTTTATTATTGTCCATCGCTGAAATTTGAACAGAAGAAGTTTCAGTTGCTGAGATATTCATTGATGGTGAAACGAATGTTTCAATAATTCTACCGGCAATCTTACTCAGTTCGTCTATTGAAGCTGTACTAGCAGCCAAGATAGTTTGTACCTGTTGTGGTAACCTCTGAAGCCATAACTTGTTTAGTGCTGCTTCGCCAAAAGATGAACCAGCCAATGATTTCATTAAGCAAAATATTTGAGTAGGCATCTTATCCCCAAGATCGATTCCATTTAAAAGCTTTTGTAATTTTGAATCCTCAGATTCACCAAATCGCAAAATCATTGCGTCTTTAAAATAAGTATATTGACCAGTTGTTGGAATGTTCTCAATTATATCCATTGAATTAGAACTTTCGCTTGCATTCAACATGCTTATTGCATGGTTGAATTTGGTCGTTTCAATAGTTATATTCGCCGAGGCGAATTGACTATCAAGAATTTTGAACCAAGCTGCAGGGCTGTCAGTTAAAAACAAAACTGTATCTTTTATATGGCAACCGCTGACATTGCAGAAGTTCTTATTGAGTTATCGCGCGCTCTAAGAGGGTGTGGATCAGATCCAGTTTCTGAATAGTCTCCTATCATAATTTATTTTATGTATATATTAAATAATATATTAAATAATCAATTAATTAACCGTGCTATGTGCAAATAAAATTTTTGGAATTATAAAATTGTAGTAATTTTTTACACAGCCTCGGTTAAAAAATATTCTCTTCAATTTGCGAGCAAAATAAGAAAGTACCTATAGTATAATATATAATATAATTAAAGTTTTACTAGATATATTTTCTTCCTTTATTCTTGGTATATTTGAAAATTTTTTCCTTTTTTTATTTTTCTAAACTTGCAAACTGGTTTTCTTGATGAAGTCTACGGCGTTATACGACTTTACTTCTTTGATGTAATCTTCAGCGTTATACGACTTTACTTCTTTGATGTAATCTTCAGCGTTATACGTCTTACTTCTTTGATGTAATCTTCAGCGTTATACGTCTTTACTTCTTTGATGTAATCTTCAGCGTTATACGTCTTTACTTCTTTGATGTAATCTTCAGCGTTATACGTCTTTACTTCTTTGATGTAATCTTCAGCGTTATACGTCTTTTCTTAATTAAATTCTTCGTAAAGTCCTTTGTCGGGGTCACCAATTGTAGAGGATATTTCTATATGAGAGAGGTATCTCTACCAGAGTGTTAATTAATCCTATAGATTTAGGAATTGTAAAGTAGCAAACTTCCGATGTAATAATATATGAACTATTTTGATTTATTAATTTATTTACATCACAATTTACATTTGCTCACTTTTAAATTATTTATTTATTTATATTTCCACGTTTTCAAATTATGTATTTATTAATTCATTTAAATTAAATGATTTAAACGATTGAACATTTTTTATTAAAATTAATGTTTAAGTATTTTAACAATTTATATAACCTTTTACATCAACGGATTTTATCAGAATCTAAATATTTTATTTTATTTTATTCTAAATATGTCAACTTTGATTTTAAGCTAATAAACATGTATGAAGTTGGCAGTCATTACCGTAAATTCACTACAGTAAAAAATATTTAGTTATGAAGAACTATTATATACGATGTGACGTTCCACCACACTAGGTCAGTTTTTTGCAACCCATTGAATACTACTCGGAGGCGAGTAGTCGTACTATTTTCGTTTATCACTCCGTGGTGAGGTAGGTAATAGCACATCTTTTATTGTTTCGTATGAAATTCTTGTTCACTAAATACAGCTAGCATATGTCCAAGAGCTTCATATTCTGCAAGAAATGTTTGATAGTCTTGTTGTAAGGTCTCATTACGAAGAAACCGCTGTTCCATACGCTGCCAGGCGTTTAATGTTGGAACCAATGAGTTTGTTTCGGCGGCAGAGAAGTGTTAAATCCAGCCACACAAGCTGTTTTAACTCTAAGTTGCAGCCGATGAAGTAGCTTCAGTCGAGAACGAGGGAATAGAACTCGAGTGAAGCGGTTGTTTAAAAGGGAAGGATTTATAGACACCGGCCACACCAGCCGTTGCTATAAAATTAGGTTTGAGGAAACTATGGGAATGACAAATGAAAATACATTTCGTTTGCCGGTTTTTGGTGGAGTGTTTATTATTTCGATATTCTTTAATATTTATAAACTAATTTTGCTTACTATCTATAATTACGTTAACAATAAAAAATGAAATAATTTTGCTTAGGTGCTAAGTTAAATGACCGCAAGAATAATGCAGGTCAGGTGAGTGCATTCATATAATCATATTTATGCTGACTAAAAGTGTCAGCACTAAATATCGATACACTGAATGACTACCCGACACACATTATTTCTGCGATCCAAAGTTCTCATGAACTCAAATGACCGTGCATTATTCAGGCGGTGCATTGATCTTGTTCAGGTACTGAACAAGTTACCTAAGTGTAGCGAACTATTCTTCAATGGTAGGCGAACAGTATATTTGCCATCAGCTCCTCGTGAGTGCGTAGCCTTGAAGAATTTCTCGCATTCAACATCTTTATCACTAAGTGGTGGGAAACTTGTTGTAATATCCTCTTGTTCCTAGAATTTACGAACTAATTGATGTTGATCATGGTCGACAGTGCATTGAATACTCGTACATGCCGTGTTCAGTAATGCACTGTCCTTGATTGGTCCAGATGCAATCCAACCCAGTTTAGTCAGTTGTGCTATCGGATTACAAGACGGACCTCTGACAATTTCGGACTCAAGTATTTGAGCGCGTATATTGGAACCTAGAACCAAGTCATTTTTCAAATGAGGCCATTCTTCAACGTTCAGATTCCTGTCCCGTTCATATGACGTTAATTTGGGTAAAACCAGTGCGTTCACAATACAGCAGTACGGTGAATCAAAGTTCGGTTTTATAGTAAATGACTGAACCTCTAGAGGACTGCGGTGCTGATTGACCCACTCCAATGATGTGATAGTTAGTAGTTGAGCGGTGTAATTTCAGTTGCTGTGCGAGTCGTACTGATATAAGTGAGACGACCGAGCCTTGGTCTATCAGAGCTCTAGTAATTGATGTTTTGATCTGTTGTGAAACTACTATAACTTGTGCAGTTGCAAGTAATGCGCCTTCAATCCTCCTGGCAGCAATGCGGGTATGCACATTATGCGAATTTAGCCGCAGTATAGGCGGTTCCAGCAGTGGTAGCTTTGTGGCGGTGATGCTTACTAGTAAATGATTATTTTGGTACTGTTCGGTAATTATGTCCCATGTACGTTTGAAGTTTTGTGACGTTGTGGCTAAATGCCGAAGCAAAATACCTGGCTCTCCCGATACATTTGACGAACTGCACAATATATCGACTATCCTCCAACGGACCAAAATATTGATATAGCACCGGTTAGGAAGATATAATTAAACAATAATGCAAAAACGTTTTTGTAATTTAGTAACACGAGTTGATTGAATGTGTCTCTATGGACAGTTGGTCTTCGGATGCAAGCACTTGCAGGTTCCGATCTTTCACAGACTTTTCGGATGCAGCAAAGTGCTTGCAGAGTCCGATCTTTCTCAGACAGTTAGAAATTTAAGTGATGCATTGTCTGACTTTTCGACGTCCGCCAAGTATGCACGGTTATCTAGTGCACCAGATTGTAAGATTTGCATAATGGCAACCATGGCACAAGTATTATAAATGGTGACTGTTTTACCATTTAATACTTCGTTCGAGCCATTTTTCAACAAGAAAACATTTTTTTTTTATTTTATTTATACTTTTTTGCTCTGGATAGGGTTGGAAGTAGTACCTTGTTGCTGTTACACGTTTTTGGCTTTTAAATTTTACTTTGAATTTTTCCGTGAATGAATGACGTTGTTTCAGCAATGATTTTGCCGGCATTCTGCTCTGAGTACTCATTTTGATCTTCTGATTTACAATTGGAATGATCTATAAGTGAGGTGCAGTTGAACAGAGGTTTCTGAGCATGAAGGTTTGAAATACCAAAATCAGCAATTGAAGTATTTATCTTGCAATTATCTAAATCACTTTCATGCAATTATGGATTAGCCGTCACGTTACAGTGATTAAACATTAAACATCATTTTATTGTTTTTCGACGCTACATTGCTCCCGGCAGGAAGATCAGAGATAATATGGGGACATACTACATTTTGTTTTCCTCTCTTATTTTTGAATGTGATGAGTGGAGAAACTGTTTCATCGTTTACTCCTAAGTCAGCCATGAAAACTTCGCATCTTCTTTTCTCATTTTGCCTTCTAGGATGATAATGCAACTTTGGTGAGAAAGTGACTTGATTAGCACCTTCAACGTTGCGGTCAATATTCAGCATTGACGATGTTTTTCGGTCATCCATTTTATCGTCAATGTTCCCTTTTGGTAACGTCACGGTCTCATTGAGATCTTCTTCATTTTCAGTCCAGTTGTGTAGTGTGTTAGTAGACTTTCATTAACAAGACCGCCCCAATCCCCATATGCATTCATATCTGAATCATCAATAACATAACTCTTTTTCTGTAGAGGTGCGAGTACTGATGGAACTTTGTTATCCAACTCATTACTGATAGCCGTGTTCAAACTTGAACACTGTGGTGGTAAGTTTGGCTTATTATTTCGGTGACCAAAGTGGTTTAAATTGAATCCCACTCCTTTAGTTCCAGTGTTTAAATGCAACAGATGTGTGTGCAAAAACAGATTTGCTTGGCAAGGCAAATGTTCTCCTGCGAAAACTCTCTGTCGTAAATGAACAAAGTATCCCTCTTGGTACGCGGTCGAAGCATGGTTTTCTCTGGGTGGAATCGCAGCTTGAGTCCACGCAGGAAATTCCTTCGCAATTCTTTCCAACTGGATAACAAAGTCATGACTATAAAACAAATTCCTGGAGTTTTCTTTCAGTGTCTTCAAATCCGATTTTGAGGTTTTGATAGTTTTAATTAGCTTTTTAATCCATTGATGAGTCAACGTGTCATTGTCTCCTTCCTCAAATAAAGCTGAACTGTTTTCGTCTTTGCTGGTCTCGTGTATGTGGATCGATTGCTCCAAATCTTCAATGACGTTTTCACGAGATGCAACAATATTTTATAGTTGCTCTCTGGCCTGTAATACTGTTAGTTTCATTTTTGTAGTATCGATGTAATCGTCTTCAGAAGGATATAACGTAACAATGCAAGTTAGTAAAAAAACCAATTCAAACTCTTCAAGGCTTCTACAGTCGATCATTAGAGCTGAGCATCGAAGTAGAAATAGTCGGACAAAGGGGTGAGGATGATCCTTCAGACATTTCCAGCGAGTGATCATTGCCATCACATGAGATACATCTAGTAAAATAAGAGTAGGCGATGGACTGGGTTTTTTGTGCTTTTCTTCTGGCGATAATTGAGCCCACAGGAAACAATCATCAATGTAGGTTTTATACGGTCTGTTATTGAAAGTCATACAAAGAGAGAGAAGAAGCGCTCTAGCCCAATCGGATCGACATTCTCCAGGTGTTGGAGCACCCAGTCGCTTCCACAACATTAACCAATCTGTTATAAACTCCTGCGTATGTATCTCAAACGCAAATCGTTGTTTTCTCAAAATTAATTGTCACTGCATACAAAAAAATGTGGCCAGCTTTTCTTACCCCATTAACGAGAAATCTTCTGACAAATTTTCCAGTTGCATCGATTGCTATGGCGCCGACAGTATTCTTTTATAACATGCATTTTTTCTAGAACACTGTACCATATATAAAATCGAAGAGCACTAATCTACTGAAAATATCGGCTATACCGAGCATCTCTCGACATCCTTAAAAGTGAATCTAGAACTGTCAACTTTTCTTTTGGACCGATGCAAAGTTCTTGTGTTTTCCATTCCATTTTAGCTTGCCGATATACGTAAGAGTTTCGAATGTGCGGCGGCTCTCTTTCACCAAATTCCATATCTTTACCTATCATTTCTTCACGGTAAATAGCTGCACTTCCTTTTTTCAAGCGTTGTCCAATCTCCTTTTTTCTGAACCATTCAATGGTCGTTTCACTTCTCGATGATACTGACCATCTATATCACGACTCGTAATAGTGAGCTCCAATCCATCTTCCGAAGGAGGATTGTGTGCAATACCAATTAACTTATTGCCACACATTTTGTCTTTACAATATGCATACAATTTTAAATAATATTGATCAATTTCAACATCAAAATTTGATGAAAGATGTGACCACTTTCCCAGAAATGCACATTCCGTCTTACATTTTTTATAAAATACGTGTGAAATTTCTGTAGCCCAGGCCCTCTTCTTCACTCTTTTTTTCGACTCTGCCTCGTCTGGTTTAATTTTATCCCATTCTACTTGTGTCAAGGAAAGACGGAATTCTTTACCACTCTGGATAACGTCTGCCGTCCATCCTAACTCACACTCCCTTTTATCATCCTCGTCTGTGTACTCATCAGATATTATTGTAGATATTTCACCTGTATAAGATAATTAATTTTTTGCTAGTGATCGTGTCATAATACCTACATTATGGCGAGCTTGTGTCAAATGTCCCTTCCTGTCTTCTCTGACGTGATTATAAACAGACCGTGGTATCCATCTTTTGTGCAATTCGTTGCTAATTTGTGTCCAGATAGAATCAGAAAATGTTGGGAAATCGTTCCTTTTAAAATAGTCAATGTATTTGTTGAGGCTTGGAAATTCGATAGCGTTCGAATTTAGTTCTGAAGCCGATGCGAGTTAAAAATGAACGATTTCAGTTGATTTAAATCCAATTTATTTTGTTATTCAAAGAAAGAAAAATACATCTGGCCTTTTTTTTTGGAATGCTTCAAATTTAGTTTGGTTTGCCTGTAATTCAATTTTACAGGAAATAATTCAAATGACTGATCGCAATATATTTACTTACCCTTTTACTTCAATTAATTCACTTTTCACTTATTAGTTAGTTTCTTTATATTTTATTTAAATTTTTAATTTTCGGACGGATTAGCCATCACGGCCCACGAGTGTCAAGACAGTAAAACGGAAGTGCCGGCTTCTTTTTTCGGTGTTGAGTGCACTTCTTGAGTGCGTTTAATGTATTTTAGTTTAGGTCTAAAACCTACCCGCGGTAACATTCTCCCTCCCGGTATGTCGGCTGCTATTAGTCGATTTACCATCTGATATAGCTCCATTCCCATCGTTTAAGTCTAGAACCGCCAGTTTTACGACTGGTCTAGTTAGTATTCCGTTGGTTGTCTGTACCACAGCCTGTCGGACTTGTCCCGATCTGCTAGCGTTGGCTTCTAGAACTATACCCTTTTTCCATGTATTTCGCGGCTGTCCTTCATCAACAATTATAACTACATCACCTTTCTTTATTGGCTCTGCGCGTTTAAACCATTTAGTTCGCCTAGTAAGGTCAGGGAGATATTCTTGAATCCAGCGTTTCCAAAAGATGTTCGCTAAGTGTTGGGAGATTTTCCAGTTCTTTCGTAACACTAGAGGATCATGATTAAATTCTCCTGGAATCTTTTGTCCGCTAGATGTACCCAGTAGGAAATGGTTAGGGGTTAGAGCTTCCTGTTCGATTGACTCCAAGGGTATGTATGTGAGAGGTCCACTGTTTACAGTCATTTCGACTTCCATCAACAGCGACCTTAGGAGTTCATCGTTCGGATTCCGTACATGCATTATGAGCTTCAAGGTCTTTTTAACGGACTGTATTAAGCGCTCCCAGCTCCCTCCCATGTGAGGAGCTGCGGGTCGATTAAAAACCCACCTCAGAGGTCCACCACCAAAGGTCTCTTCCTGTAGTCTATTATTGTCGATTTTGGAAGTCTCCCGACGAAGTTCTTCATCGGCACCACGGAAATTGGTTCCATTATCCGAACGAATTTCTTTAGGAACTCCTCTCCTAGCTGCAAAGTTACATGAATCTGTCGACAGGCTGTATGCAATTTCAATATGAATAGCACGTATTGTAAGGCATGTAAAAAGGACGCCCCACCGCTTCTCTGTGTGTCTTCCAACTGTCACGGGCATGGGCCCAAAGTAGTCGATACCTACGAAAGTGAATGGTAGCATATAAGAACCTAGTCGCGCATTTGGAAGGCTTGCCATTTCAGGCATCCTCTCTTAGAAATGTGGGTCCAGTGAACCAACGACTGCTCGAATTTAAATTCGAACTGTCATTAGAAGACTTAGTTGCGTCGTCCGCTACATTTAGCTTCGTCGGAACCCAGCGCCAATCTTTGATATTCGTTGTTTCTAAAATTTCTCCAACGCGAAAAGCCACAAATTGCCGGTATTTCATAGGGTCGGATTGCAACCAGCACAGCACTGTTCGTGAGTCCGACCACATAAATTGTGCATCAATTTTTAAGGAATGTCCTTGAATAATGCAGTTTGCGAGTCTTGTACCTAATACTGCTGCTTGTAGCTCAAGGCGAGGTATTGATAATGGTTTTTGGGGGGCAACCTTGGTTTCAGACGCTACTAATGAACACGCTATGCCGTCCGCGGATTCTATTCGAAAATATGCAACTGCTGCATAAGCAGATTCGCTGGCATCGACAAAAACTTGTAGCTGAATGGATTTTTGCTTTGTGGACGTTGGATAGCTGTAGCACCGAGGGACGTGGAGTTCCTTTATAATGTCGAAACATTGCACCCATTTCAGCCACCTACCGTAAAGTTTATCTGTCAGTTGATCATCCCAGTCTAAAGGGGAGCGCCAAATATCCTTAAGCAAAATCTTACCACAAATAACAAAGGGCGAAAGGAAACCTAGAGGGTCAAATATTGCCATCAAAGTTTTTAGTACTTCCCTCTTCGTGGGGCTGCGTTTCTGTGTTAATACCTCACGATTGACTTTGCTTAAGGTAAGCGGAAATTGAAAGGTGTCTGTTTTGGTGTTCCATAACATACCTAGAACTCTTTCAACGGACTGTTCTTTCATCGCAACAATATTTTTTAAGTTTCTTTCCTTATTTTCTCCTAAAGCTGTTAGAACTTGGGACGAATTCGATACCCAGTTTCTGATTTCGAAACCAGCTTGAGAATGGATATATCGAACCCCTTTTGCAAGGTTGATTGCTTCATCCACGCTTTCGACGCTGACAAGCATATCGTCGACGTAGTGGTTCGACATAATTGCTTTAGATGCATTTGGAAATTTATCAGAGTATCGAGAAGCGTTAAGGTTTTTCACATATTGCGCGGAACTTGGGGAGCATGTAGCTCCAAAGGTCATCACTCGCATAACATATATGTCTGGGCTTCCTTCCTTTCGTTCATTTTTCCAAAGAAAGCGTTGAGTTTGCTGGTCTTCTTCACGAATTAACACTTGGGGAAACATCTCTCGGATGTCACCCGTTATAGCGATTGCATTTTCACGAAACTTGAAGATGACATCCAACAATGGTGTCAGCTCATCCGGACCCTTGAGTAAGACGCTGTTGAGTGAGACACCATTAGTTTTCGCTGCTGCATCCCATACGATTCTTAACTTTTCCGGTTTGTTTGGGTTGCTTACAGTAAATAATGGTATATACCACATGCGAGGGTAGTGCGTTGCTAATTCGTGTTCGGTAAGTTTGCGCACGTAACCCTTCTGGATGTAATCACGTATTGTTTCTTCAAAACGTCTGCCCAGTGTTGGATTTTTCGACATTTGCCTTTCAAGGCAAAGAAACCGTTGATAAGCCATGTGATAGTTATCCGGCAACGTTAGGTTGTCATATTGCCAAAGCAGCCCAGTTTCATACCGATTCCCCTTTTTACATGTGGTAGATGTCATAATATCTATCGCACGTTTATTTTCTTTAGAAGTAGGCATGTTATCAGGAATTTTAATGCCTATGCTTTCGACTGAAAAATAATACTTCACTAACTGGTAGAGATCTTCATTAGATTTACAGTCACAGGTATGAAAGGCGATATGCTGATAGTCATTTACTTGTCCCATGCAAGTGTTGGTTTTGTCACAACACCCATGAACTTCCCATCCAAGTCGAGTTTTAGTCGCAACTGGGCCTTCATTTCTCCCTTCCCTAACTTCTAGAGGCAGACCCAACCTCCAGTTGTCCAGGCCTAAAAGAATGCGAGGGACTGCATCCGTGTAAGGTTCAATTTGTATTTCTTTGAGGTGGGTATACTTTTCACGCAATTTCGATAGAGATATCGACTGCTTAGGTAGACTAAGTTTTTTCACCGTACGAACGTTAAACATTCTATAGGTCTTGGCATTGCGGTAGGTGCCAGAAATCTCTAATGTAATCCTTCTGGATTCCGGCTCAACGCGAACATTGTCGCCAGTCCATTTAAGACAAAGTTCCTCTTTTGTGCCGTTTAAAGCCAATTCGTTAGCTAAATCGTTCTCCATTAACGTAATTGAGGAGCCTTCATCAAGAAAGGCATACGTTTTTACCGAGGTGTTCTTTCCATATAGAGTCACAGGCAACACCCGGAAAAAGATTGTTTGTCGTGGTAGTTGATGGGTATTACTTGTGATGTTCTGCTGATAATATCTTAGATTTAGGCTTTGGGCTTTCTACTTCATTGCTTTTAAAACTATGCAGCAATTGATGATGTCTGTAGGAACATCCGTCTTTCCCGCAGATTTTATTTACTTTACAGTGTAATTGACTGTGTGGCTTTAAACATTTTCGACACAATTTGTTCGCTTTTATTGCGTTCCATCTGTCGGAAACTGTTAAACTTTCGAATTTCTTGCATTTCTCCACAGTATGGTTACCCTCACTGCAAATAACACAAGCCTTCGTATTCGAACGCTGGACACGACCTTGAGCCGATAATGAAGTCTGATATTGTTCAGGCTTAGAGGTCCCGCTTGAGACTTGAGATTCAGCAATGTCCGTACCTTCTGCGTGAGCATGTATAAAGCCCCTTTCCTTGTTTGAGCGGGTTTCTGAACTTAGGCTTGATTGTGGCACAGTAACCTCACTTGCAGCTTGAGCAATATGATAAAGCCAATTTCCCAAAACCATTAGAGTAACATTTGGAATGTTTTGTTTGTACATTGCCCATGATAGTTTTATATGTGCGGGAAGTTTTTCTACAAGTTCCTGTAAAAGGATTGGGTTACAATGATGTGCCACTAAACCAGACGCTTCAATAGTTGAACAGAGATTTTGCACAGAAATTGCGTACGAGATAAGAGTTTCGAGTCGTTCTACCTTCGGTGCGGGTTGATTTCTAACATTTTGTAACATGGAGTTTATTACTATTTCTGGTCGCCCATACAGCAGTCGTAAAGTTTGAATTACTTGCGTTACTGTTTGGGGTAATAGTAGTTGGCTTCTCACTGCTTCACTCAAGTGCTTTACCTTTTAAGCATCTTTGAAGTCTAAACAGGTTTTCTTCATTCGAGAAACCACATATACGGGTTGATCCTTCAAAACTACTTATAAATAGCGGCCAATCAAAGGGATTTCCGCTAAAGGTTGGCAAATCTTTTGGCATTACTTTCCTGGCCGACTGTTGTGCATGGCTTAAGCTACCATGATAATGATCAGTGAATGATTGAGGCATAGGAATTGTATTGGGACGAAGGTTATCACGTAAATTGTGCGAATCACCGAATAATTGTTCCGCCGCTGCGGCTAAGTTATTGGAAGTGTCGTTGGGAAAGACGTTTTGCCCTAGCCACTGTGCACTAGATACACAATTTGGATTGCCTATCGCTATATTTGGGCCACTAGAGGCGAATTGAGAGACTTCAGGAATGTCGTACGGATTTTTCCGTATAACGTTTGAAGCACTCGTTGCGAATTGAAAGGCACCATTCGTGACCAGTACGATATTTGACACAATAGGTGTGAATTCAGGAGCACTAGTCACAAAAAACCGATTTGCATTTGCACTATTCGCCGCACTAAATGCTAATTGAGGTGCGCTGATTGTGTTGGACTGATTTCGTGGTGCGATTTCGGGCGCACTAGTTGGGAGATGATCTACACTACCTACATTCACATTGTACTGGCTTCTTACGGACATTTGGGGAGCACTGTATACGTTACCCGGATTATTGAATGATTGCGGTATGTTATAAATATTTCTCGCGTTATCCTCGGTTTGTTCCGTGGAATAAGCATTTGTCACTACCGAAGGGAATATATTTCCGTAAGAATAAGCACTACCTGTTCCGCAACTTGATAAGCGAGGACGTGACGTGAAAGCATTGGAATTATGGCCCGGTAATACTAGTGGCTCTTGCCCGCGCGAGATACCCGAATTTGAAGTAGAAGGTTTACACTGGCTAAGCAAATAATTATAATTATCAGTAACGTTACAAAGATACTTATCGTTATACTTCCGGGTCGTTGATGTAGTCGGCACTGCTGATTTCGCTGTCGAATAACTGCTGGTTGGATTTACGGTATCCGATCTCGATGAATTCGGTGTTAGGTTCACAAAAGGCTCAGCTGTTTTCAGATGATCATTTGTAGTTGAAGGCACTGCAGTTAGAGTTGATTCCGTTGTATTAGACGACGGGTTTACAGTATAACCGACTGACTGCAATGTTGACGCTGAAGAATTTGTTACCCAGTTTTGAACGTCCTTCGAAATTTTCTGATGCTCTGAAGATAGCGGCCCCTCATCGTCACTGATGATTTCTTGCAGTAGTGCATACTTTTTGTCAAGAAACTGTTCTGCGACCAATTTGGCTTCCTCTAACTTTTGAAGTTTTAGCAGGGTTCTCTTTTTTATGGAACTGCTCGAGGATCTAGAAGTAACACTAGAGCGTCTAGTAGAAGTGGCTTCGTCATTTACTAAAGCGCTAACTTCGCAATTTTTGCATATGAACTCTTTCTCGGCTATTGACTCCGTGACACCGACGCATGAAAAATGGTACAACCGGTCACATAAATCACATTGAACCATATCGTCGGTATCGATTTCGGTGCAAGATTTACAATTGAAACTCGCGAGAGCACTTTGATTCGATTTCGGTGGCGGAGTCTTACCGATTTTTCTTGAAGTTGTAAATGCCTTCATGTTAGGCGCCGCGTGTTTTGTGCAGTAAAACAGGTTAAATTAATAAAATAAATTTGAAGAATGTTGAGGCTTGGAAATTCGATAGCGTTCGAATTTAGTTCTGAAGCCGATGCGAGTTAAAAATGAACGATTTCAGTTGATTTAAATCCAATTTATTTTGTTATTCAAAGTAAGAAAAATACATCTGGCCTTTTTTTTGGAATGCTTCAAATTTAGTTTGGTTTGCCTGTAATTCAATTTTACAGGAAATAATTAAAATGACTGATCGCAATATATTTACTTACCCTTTTACTTCAATTAATTCACTTTTCACTTATTAGTTAGTTTCTTTATATTTTATTTAAATTAAATTTTCGAACGGATTAGCCACCACTTTCACGGCCCACGAGTGTCAAGATAGTAAAACGGAAGTGCCGGCTTCTTTTTTCGGTGTTGAGTGCACTTCTTGAGTGCGTTTAATGTATTTTAGTTTAGGTCTAAAACCTACCCGCGGTAACAGTATTTTTCGATAATGGCAATCGCCTCATAATCTGCCACCCACTTCCTGTCGACGTGGCATTTTCCTTCCTATGTTACCACTGTCCTTACCTAGAATAAGAATAAAATATTTAAAAAAATTTATAAAACTCATGATTAATTAAATAAAACATTCATTTAAATATGAAAGTTTTGCTTTCGGAATCAACTATTTTTTTTTTTTATAATTATGAAATTTTGCACTTTTTCAAGGTTTAAATCCATCACTTTTCAGCATCAATGATACTTTTTTGCTAAAAGCAAAAGAATTAAATTGCAATAATAATTCGAACGTTATTAGCCTACAACTTTGTTCAGAACGCAAGAATCGATATAAACGAAAAAATCCTTGACGCATATTGTAGAAAATATTTTAAACTAATTTATTATATTTGTTTGATTGCGTATAATTGTAATCTTTTTTACCATATGGATATATATAAAATACTTGCCATCTACCCAAGTAGCGCGGATAGTTCTTGCTCACAACTTGTAGTCCGGTGGCTGTTGTCATAACTAATTCTTAGTTGTGGCTTGTGTGTATTTAATTTTGTTGGCACTTACAACTATTTTTAGTTGCGAAAAGTCTCTAACAACTTATTATCAGTACTATATACCCGTAAGACCATTTAGTTTGTTTAAGTAGTTGTGCAATGGTTTTGCGAACTAATGCGGACAACCATAAGAATACTCCTCACTTATGACTCCGTGTGTGGTTCGCACAACCACCTGCCAACTTCAACCTGCGAACCAGCCTGCTGCAACAAAATAGTAGTGTATTGTTACTAAATAGTTGTGTATTTTGCTACTAAATAGTAGTGTATCGCTACCACGGTCGTACATACAGGTCTGGAAACGCAAAGCAATTTTTTGTGGTCGGAGTAGACACCTTTTGGGAAGAAATATTTGGTTGTTGTCGTATTGACCACCAGGTTCGTCATGCTCTCACAGTTTTCTGTCAGATTTATAAAAAATGTAAGCAAACAAAAATTTGTCAAAACCGTAATCGAAACGTCAGAATAAATCGTTACCACGGTCGTACATACAGAATAACCTTCTTACTTCATTCCCATGTGCGAAATGTCGGAGTCCAACCAGAGTCCCGTACACTGCCCAGAATTGGCATTGCATTGTCCGCCTAGACTTGTCGATCGGTATTGTTTTGGTACTGACAAACCACCAGACCAGTGTCGAGCCAATCTGAGCCGACTTTGGTCCGAGTTGCTGGGCCTATGCCGGGCCTAGAATTGGCTTATTATTGGTGTCTAAGCTCTTTCCGCATTGGCTCGACGGTCAGCTCTGTATTGGGCACATCTTGGTAGAAATATTTTTTGTTTCTCAACATATCAATTGATTCGGCTTCAACCATATTACTAGAATATGTCAGATTGGTCTAGTGGGTAGCGTAGCGGACTAATGTGTGACGGGATCATGGTTCGAATCCGAGAGTGTGCAAGGTGTGTAAGTAAAATCAATTCGCATTTTTCAAAAAAAAAATAATAGCAAAATAAATTCGTAATTTAAAATAAGAAAAAAAAAAAATTTAATTTTAATTTAATTTTAGTTTCTTTTCTTTACTGAAGCCCAGTCTCGGGCCAGAGTTCCACCAAGAGTAGGACCGGTGTGATCAAATCGACATTGGCTCGGCAATGATTTGGTCTAGGCCACATACTGGGCCCGAAACATTAGCCAGTACTAGCAACTCTGGCACCAGTACTAAGCCTGTGCTGTGCCGTTCTGCTTTTCGTACATGTGTTTCAATAAACAATTAAAAAATGAGATCAATTAAATCCGATTTAATTTGGAGCTGATTTTGAGAGCAATTTCATTACTTATTCAAATATTATGCAGTGTGAGCAGTTATAAATATATGACCGAGCATTAGAATTATGTGTACATTATGATATATTTTTGATTAATAAACCGTTTCTCTGCTAGCTCAGAAACTTGCAAATGTTATTCTCGTGGAGTATAAAAGTATGCTTTATACTTTTGTTACTGTGAATTATGTGCCAAATAAGGTTGAAAGCAAACATATCATCCTTATCAAGAAATATATTTCTTCTTCTTCTTCTATGGCGTAACGAAGTTGAGCCCTACTGGCCCGATCTTTTCGCTAAGGCCCTGGAAAAAACTTTGCAATGAAGATTGGAGCAGTTTTATGATCGACCATATCCAGTCGATGTGTATCATTCAAAGCAAACACAAGTCAAATAAGCGTCTCCTTATCGTGTTAGTACTTACCTTTAAACATTTAAACTTTAAACCATAAAAGTGATTTAAGTATTATTGCCATCGACAACAGTTCAATTAAAATCGCGGATAGAATTGCAAACAAACGGGTTAGGGATAATTCCCCACCCGTTACTTTTCTTCGTGACCGACTGAAGTTCCGGAAAACGGGCAATGAAGCAATGACCACGTCACAGAACAGATACGCACTCCTGGGGAGTCCGAGCACCTCAAACACCGAGAAGCAGCCAGCCGACGAAGTCATCCCTAAAAAGGTAAAACCTCCACCACTAAAACTCACAGAACTTGGCAAACCGTCCATCGATGTCATCATGAATCAGCTAGGTATTACTGGGTACACGGTAACACTATTGTCAACCAGTAGAAAACTCGACATATCGTCCATGGAGGACTACATTAAAATCCGGGATCACCTAGTAGACAAAAAAGTTAAATTTTTCACGCACCGCGCATCAGATGAACGACCGCTCAAAATAGTCCTCTCAGGGCTCCATGACATGCCTTGCGAAGATCTAAAAAATCACCTAAAGTCGTCACACGAAATTGAGTGTACTGACCTAAAAAAATTCGATATTGCACGCAAAAGGTACAACGAGCAAGCGTTTTATATTCTCTATTTTCAACGCGGCTCCGTTAAGATCGCCGACCTCAGAAAAATTAAGGCTATCATGCACACCGTTGTCAGCTGGAACTTTTACTCCCGAAATCGAACAGGTCCCACACAATGTCGGAACTGTCAGCTCTATGGTCACGGTTCATCGCACTGCTATTTACCACCGAAGTGTTTGATATGCGGCGGCGCACACAAACACTCTACTTGTATTTCGAAAAACGACGAAGATATTAAATGTGCCAATTGCGGATCCAATCATATGGCCAATGATTCTAATTGTTCTAGTAGAGTCAGCTACATGGCAATCCGATCCAAACCGAACACCGGCAGTAAACGCAATACACCGAGAGTTAAGAACCAGCATCCTATGAACTTCGGGACTGATAGTAATTTTCCCAATTTAATGAATGGAGCAGTGAACACGCACATCCAACAGCAGACTGCAAGGTCGATGAGACCCTACAACGAAGTTCTCAAAGAGAACAGAATTACTAATCCACGGAATGTTGCGGCAGCTGATGCATCGAGACTCACCGATACGAGCAATGAATTATTTACTCCGGAACAATTAATTGCTCCTTCGGCAGAATTAATTCATGACCTTCGAAATTGTAAAAACAAACAAGATCAATATAATGCACTTGTTAGGCTAGCCATTAAATTTGTTTATGTTTAGTGCTCAAAACATTAATTGTTTATTATGGAACGCTCAAAGCGTTAGAAACAAGTCAGATGAGTTTTTTGATTTTTGTGCTGATAATAATGTAAACCTATTCTTTATAACTGAAACTTGGTTCAAATCTAACGACAAATTTTATAACCCCCATTATTTCATTTATCGTAACGATAGAAAAGAGGATGTAACCGGTGGTGGTGTTGCAATCGGCATCAATAGAAATATAAAACACAAAATTTTACCACACTTTCCCACTAAAATCATTGAAACTCTGGCGATTAGAATTGAGGACCTTAATTTGACAATAGTTGCTGCATATTTTCCGGGTTCTAAACTTAACGCTCTTAAATTTAGGCTTTTTCAGGACGACGTCAAGCTGCTAACTGGACTCAATCAGAGTTATCTAGTTTGTGGAGATTTCAACGCGAGGCATAGGCACTGGAACTGTCTCAGAGCTAATAAGGCTGGCAATATTCTATTCGACGAAATGTGCAATCGAAATTTTTTCATTCACACTCCAACTGAACCAACTTTCCTATCAGCAAGAGGTACTGATTCAACACTCGATCTCATAATTAGTAATGGAATAATTCCAATCTCGCAACCGATAACCACCTACGCTCTTTCTTCACCGCATCTTCCAGTATTGTTTGCAATCGAAAAAGATGTTCCCTTATTACCCTTCGAGAACAATTCATATTCCTTTCGCAAAACTAATTGGAAGAGATTTATTAGGTATCTTACACGTCATGTGACACTGAATAACCTAGATCTAAGCTCTATAGTAAACGCCGAGCAAATCGACGTTATGATCCATAACACCATTGACAATATTTGGAGAGCCATTGAATACAGTACACCCAAAACAAAACCATTCATTCCCAACTACCAGCTTACAATAGACAGCGAAACCAAAGATATTATCACAAATCGTAATAACCTACGAAGACAATGGCAAATAACGAGAAATCCAGCTACAAAAACTCGCATTAATCATCTATCGAAAATGATCAAATTCAGGCTTTTCGTTCAACGAAACGTAAAGTGGAATACAATGCTTTCTGAACTCGGTAAAAGCTCTAAAAAAATCTGGGAGCTTAATAAAATTTTTAAGCGTAGAAGACAACAAATCCCTCCTCTCTTAGTCCCCGGTCACCATCTTAAAACCACCGATCTTGACAAAGCCGAACTGATCGCTGAAAATTTTCTTGCCGCTCACCATGCTTCCGAAAATCTTGGTAATCCAACCACTAATCTTACAGTTAAAACCATGGTTAAAACTATCGATTCCTTGGACGCCGACGTAACACCAAGCGATTACGTTACTCCTCGGGAACTATTTCTAGTTCTTAAACGATTAAAATCGAATAAAGCGCCTGGATTCGACCTGTTACCCAATATTATATTTAAAAACCTACCTAAAAAGGTCGTTATTTATTTAACACATATATTTAATTCGTGCTTAAAATTGGGTCATTTTCCCGGTCAATGGAAAAAGGCTATTGTAATACCCATTCTCAAACCACGAAAAGACCCTTCCTCTCCCAAGAGCTACCGACCGATCAGCTTACTCCCCGTACTAGGTAAAATCTTCGAACGTATCATCCTAAATCGTATTCATGAATTCCTGTGTAATACTGACATTTTACCTAATATTCAATTTGGTTTCAGACCCGGTCATTCAACTATTCACCAGCTGTATCGAGTTACAAGATCTATTAAAAACTCTCTTTCACGCAAAGAATCTACCGGTATGGTGGTTCTCGATATAGAGAAAGCATTTGATACAGTTTGGCATGAAGCTCTATTGTACAAACTTCACACCTTCTCCTTTCCAGTGTATATTATCAAGCTAATTAAATCGTTTCTCATCCAAAGAACTTTCGCTGTGAAAGTTAAATCCACGATTTCTGCCACTCGTCAAATCCCTGCCGGCGTACCCCAGGGATCCTGTCTCAGCCCCACCCTCTATAATATATACACCGCAGATTTACCCCTGAACGACAATTGTGAAATGGAAATATTCGCGGACGATATCAGTGTTTTCTCAAGTTCGGAAAATCGGTCGGACATAACTTGTAACATTGAAGAACAACTACATGCACTCTACGAGTATTACCACAAATGGAAAATCAAAGTTAACCCTGACAAGACCCAATCAATCTTCTTTACAAGGAAACGCCATAGAAGAAATCTCCCAAACCAGCCTTTAAACTTTCATGGCCAATCAATTGAATGGTCCAGCACAGTTTCGTATCTAGGTCTCATTTTGGACAAAAAACTAACATTCCACGCACACATCGAAAGTACATGCTCCAAAATCTCTCGTTGTATCCATTCGTTGTATCCACTCATTAATAGAAGATCTCAGTTATCTAATGTAAACAAATTATTAATATACAAAATGGTAATGCAGCCTATTATTTTATACGGTGCTCCGGTATGGAATGATTGTGCTAACATTCATAAGAAAAAACTGCAAACTATGCAAAATAAATGTTTGAAACTAATCCTGAACAAGCCCTTTTATTACCCTACAATACGTCTACACGAAAATGCGGAAGTTTCAATGATTGAAGTAATGGCCAATAGAGCTAAATCTACATTTATCAGCAGATGCCAATATAAATATATCAAATCCACTGGTTGCATGCCTCACATAGTTTATTATTATTATTATTATTATTATCCTTATTATTATTATTTTCTCCTTATTTCTTTTCTTTTATTATATTACGTTTTATTATTATTTAGTTAGTTATACGATAGGTTAAGTTAGGTTAATTATATACATAAGGTTTTTTTACATTAATTTTCCTTAATTCACGAATAATATCAAACATCTTACTGCCAAGTGCATCAACCAAAACAAACCTTAGTTGTAAAGGCTTTAGATCAGCCTAATCTCTAAACTATGTATATGAATTTTGTATATCAGCAATGTAACTATAATAAGAATAAAATATATGAACTATGAACTATGATCGACCATAATGATAATTCTGTGGATATCATCGGTAATAAGAATGATGCAAATTTATGTCAATGGCAGGAAGATACTGATTTTCATGTACAAAAGGCTTTATTTTGATACAAGCGATTATTTATTTTTAACCAAAAAAGCACGAAGTTCATAATTTTTTAAATTAAGTAACTTATATTTTTTTTAAATAAAGAGTAATAAACTGAAAGAAGTTTTTTATATAGCAAGTGTTTTCCTAATAATACATACATTTAAAAATGTTTCAAATTATATTCCTTACAAAAGTTCATTTTTATATTTATGAAAAAACATGTCCTACTTAATGAGCAATTTCTCAGGAGATGCACGCGTTCCAACATTTATCGATCACGAACCAAGGCTACAACGGTGCCTTCAATGTTTGGAACTCCGTATACGAAAAAACGTGATTTTTACTGAATTTCGTGTTCCAGTGGCTGCTAGCAGTCAGCAGCCCGAGAATAGGCTACAACTATCCGATCGAGTATGTAACCGGCAATCAAGCATCCGTATTTGCAGATCCTTCGCGATGCATCAGTCAATATCCGTAGCTCTTCTTCCCAACATATTGAATAACACAGTTTAGAGCTGTACTGGAATGCAGAACCAAAATCATCGGTTATTAGACAACGCAATTCAATACAATACATTTACGAGGGTGGTCCGATAAGTACTTAAGTGGCGATTTATTTCTGAACATAATCTCCTTTTAGCTCGATACACTTGACCCAGCGATGCTCCAACTTCTTTAACCCGTCTGAAAAATACGTTTTCTCGAGGTCTGCAAAGTAGGCCTCCGTGGTGGCGATGACCTCCTCATTCGACTCATATTTCTGCCCGGCGAGTGACTTTTTCAAGTTTGGAAACAAAAAGAAGTCGCACGGGGCCAAATCTGGAGAATACGGTGGATGGGGCAGCAGTTAATAGCCCAATTCGACCAATTTGGCGGAGGTGTGAGCCGGTGCGTTGTCATGGTGGAAGAGCACTTGATTCCTCGCCAAATGGGGCCGTTTTTTCTGCAATTTGGCGTCGAATCGGCCCAATAATTTGGCATAGTAGAGCCCTGTTACCGTTTTGCCCTTCTACAGGTAGTCGATGTAGATCACACCTTGTGAATCCCAGAAAAGGTACATCCTCGTACATCCACAGCATCGGAGGCATTGCACAGCAAGTTCACCGGCGGATAAACATGTCACTGAACTAAAGAATCAACCCGATTGAAAGCGCATCTTACCACAAACTATGTAACCGCAACCTTTAAAAGGATTCAAAAGAGAAAAGTGGAATTTATTAACAGTGGATCGATTTTGCATAGAGACACCATCTAACTTGAAACCTACTTCTTCCAACAAGGAAATAATACGTAATTAAACTTACGCGTATAAAACGTTCAGTGACAGTTTAATGTTGACATTTATTTTGTCACGGCTGCATACTCGACGTTGTCGCGCTTGCGCAACCAATCGCTAGTAGCGACCCTGTCGATAATATTGAGAATCTGTACCAGTTGATGCTTAAAAAAAGGTGTCTATCCCCACCACGGTAGTTTCCAGACCTGTATATACGACCGTGATCGCTACTAAATATGACATTTCGCGTGTGGTTTGTATTCGATAGTAATTGAAATGGAGAAGTTCAATGAAAATTTTAAGAAAGGGAAATTTAACGGAACGTACTATAAAAATGTAAAAAGAATAGGTGCCCGATTAAGAAAAACAGTGCCACTAAATATTATTGTACCCAGAAATGTACAAAGGATAAATCAATGCCCAAAAACCGGTGAAATATACGAGTATGTAGACGAAAGAAGTGGCAATAGTGGAGTTAATGTGAATGACAACCAATCTGTCGAAAATGAAGTTGAGAATAATTTGGAATCAATGCCAACCGATATCTACAGTGAATGCAACGTTTATATTGATGACAACTCTATCAATTCTGATGATCTAAGTCAAATTGATGCCGTTTTTCAAGAAAAAATTAGAGGCTGGTGTGTCAATAATAATGTTCCACATATGGCTATTAGAGGTTTATTGGCGGTTCTAAATGAATACGCAAAAAAAAAAAAATTACGCATTTACCAACCGATACTAGAACCTTGCTAGAAACCCCATGAGAAGTTTAAATTAGTACGATAGACGGAGAAGAAGGAAAATATTGGCATCACCGGCTACATGTTTGTTTAACAAAATTGTTTCATAATTTAGACAAAAGAATGGATATTTCCTTAAATATTAATATAGATGGACTTCCATTGTACAAAGGTGATATTACATTTCTATTGTTATATCATTCATTGTTGCTCATGTTATTATGTATTTTCAGGTTCAAAACTCCAATTTTGTCCGATTCTTTGTGCAGTCAAGGAATTGCCAAAATTACGCGCAATCATCATTGGTGTGTATAGTAGAAAAGCGAAACCAAAATGTATCGATAGATTTTTACGGCCATTTGTCGACGAATTAAAGGCAATTTTAAAAGACGGACTTACCATCAATGGATATATCTTAAGAGTATTCGTTAGCTGCTTCATTTGCGCGATCTTTTCTGAAAGGTTTATTTCATAATATTTTCACAATTATTAACAGAAAAATGAAATAACTATTTATTTCTTTATGAAACAGGTGTAGTCAATTTTAATCATACGTGCGGGTGCATTAAATGTACTGTACATGGATAGTGGTGCAGTGAAACAAAATGCGTAGTATTTTTGCGCACTGATTGTCCAAAAAGAAATCAGAATCAGAAATCATCTTGTTTTCAAACAAGGGGGAAATGTACCACAGCTTAGATGATTATTTATGGCAGTGCTTAGTGGTTAAGAGATGATTGTCTTAAGTATCTTCAAATCATTTGTTGAGATGCCATCGATACCGAAGGCTATGTTGAATTTGAGTTCCTCTATAATATTTTCAATTTCAATATAATCTGTTGGAAAAAGAAACATAGCCTCTGTTACTGAAGGACAGCAGAACCTTTGAAAATTCTCCGCATTACTATGGTTTATTAGATTCTCCGCAAGAGTGGAGCCAATCGTTCCGAAGTGTTCATTTAAATCATTGCCGATTAACGCATGATCTTTAATCAGACCATCTCGGGAATCTAACTCATCAATTCCCTTTTTTTTTAACTTCGTAATTATCGCTTTTGCCGATAGATTCTCTAATTACCGTGTAGGGTCACCGATTGGCGATGAGCCACATAAGGAGCTAGGATGGTCCTGCTCGCCAGCTTTCGGGGGAGAAACTGGTATAACGACGGTGGCGCGTACTGGTCGCCAGGGTCCGGTGGCACGGGAAGTCGCCGAGCTCTGATAAAAGGTGGTGGTGCTCATGCGCCTCGCCTGCGTCCGGGGGCGAGATCTATTGAATTGCGGTTTTGGTTCCGACTTCAAGCCGTTGGCGTCTACTTTAGTTCTGAGAAGAACTGGGTTTTCTTTACTCACTTCAGTTCTGAGAAGAACTGGATTTTTACGCCGATTTCAGCTCCGGTAAGGACTGAAATCGATACTATGTTTTTTACTCCTTTCGTATTTGACCCCAGTTCTCATAAGAACTGGAATCAGGTAATAAACAAGAGATTCGCCCCTCGGATGCAAAGCCAATACTAGTAGCTCGAATAAAACGACTGAGCCGCTCGATGTCTAATTGACTACTGATTTATTTGCCTAAAATTTAACTATTTATGTACAAAAGAATAACATTCGGTTAATCCCCTCTTCGTTTAAATATTAATAATTCAATGCTAAGTGCATTTTGACAATTTCAGTATTGTGATACAAAAGATAACCTAACGGTCAATTCATAATGCAAAGTGCATTTTACAAATTCAATTTGAAATAGGAATTTAACATTTTGTGTGGCCTTTTAGTTGGACACAGTGTTGTCCATATAAAAAGCCCACATACCGTCCATAGCTTCCTCGGATTTCCATCAGTCGTAGCGAATCGGTAATTATAGTACTGCTCCTTAGCCATTCAGATCATGTTTGTTGTCTGGTTGTTTTCATTACCTCTACTATTATTGTGTTATATAAATACATCATATATTAATATCTTATTGAAATGCATATCACTCTTTAGAAATATCGCTGTCCCTCCTCCTCGCCCTGAATTACGACAGTTGTGTACCGAACAGAAACCCTTAAGGGCAAAATATTGTGTTTCAGTGTTGTAAAGCCAAGTTTCATTGAATATTATAATTTGTATGTCCGGATTAACTTGAAGATATGCCTCGATAGATGAGATTTTGTGCCTCATATTCCGAATATTTGCGTATAATATTTTAATGTTATTATTCATATTGATAGATTTTTTGACAAGTAATCCGTTTTGCTCTGGATGATCTTAATCGCTTTCTGGTATTCTAGGCACTCTGTACTATTTGCTCTATGGAGACAATCGTTTGATTTTTTCAAAAAACAGTTCGTACACTTGATGTTTGCATTGGAACAGTCCATCGTTCTATGCGCAAGTTTCTGTGGGTTGCCCGCAGTTTTTCGAAGAGTGACCATATCTTTGGCATTTGTTGCATCGTAGTACATTGAAATCCTCTTTAAAATAGTAACTATTGAAATCTATATTAACGTATTTGTTTACTATCCGATTAAATAAAACACCATTTGCCCCTTCAAAAGTGACTATTTTGTTCGTGTTCTTATTTATTGTAGTATGGACTACTCTTAAATTAGAATCCTTATCAATATCTCTATTAAGCGACTTGATTTGCAGTAGCAACTCCTCGCTTATATAAATTTTCTCTAGCCCATATATTATCATCCGCGGCGATCTTTGTTTCGTTGTATCGATTGAACAACAGCTCCCAAGTTTTGATTTGATTTCCTCCAATAAAATCTTTGTATTTTCTACAGAATTCGTTTTTATAATGATGCCTCCTTTGGAAATTTGTTTTTGAAATGTTATTGGTGTTTTCAATTTAGAAGGTTGATTTTCTGCTCGTAGTTGGTTCATAGTTGCATCACTGTTTTGTTCAATTTTTGGCCTAATTCCAATTCCACTGGTAAAAATATTGTCCCGGTTGACAGTTGGATTCACGGCTGTTTTAGCCACTGACGCATATGTTAATGTGTTGCCGTTATTGCCTGGCAGATTGATTTTCTTGTCTAAATCACTTACCTTCTTAGCCAAATTCTCAGTGACCTCAACTACCTGTTTCAATTCACTATTTTTGGTGACCGCACAGCCTTTTAAGAACTCCCCGAGTTGATTGCTAACAAACTTTTCAAATAACAATTGGTCGTCCTCACACTGCCACATCACTTTCACTTCCAACTTCTGCAAATTAGCGTAATCACCATCCCTAATCTTCACGCACTTAGTGTGATACCACTTTTTACAAAATCCGTCGCACTGGATTGCCGAATCGCAATCTTTCACTTCTTTTTGCATTTTCCGCACTTATCGTTTTGCCTGTCGTCCGTCTTGTCAGCCATTTCCAGTACAGAAAAGTACAGAAATATATTGATATATTCAAAATATTGTATTCCGAAGGCCATGTAACAAGGAACATTCATAACTTATGTCATGTTGCGGATGACGTAGCTAAATTTGGAAACTTAATGAAATTAAATTCCTATCCTTTTGAAAATTGTTTGCATCACTTAAAGATGTTGATACGGGAAGGCAACTGTCCATTACAATAATTAGTCAAACGAATATATGAAATTAATGAAGCCAACATCATTATAAACAATTACATGCACAAAACATTTCCAATTTTAAAGAAGAAAGTAGACAATTTATACACCTCAGTAGAAATTTTAGATGGATTATCTCTAAGTAATGATAAACATGACAAATAATTCTTATCTAAAACAAAGCAAATTGTCGAAATGCACGGAGCTTTCTTATCGAAAGGGGAATTAAAAATTGTAGGGTTTCCCTTAAAAAAGAATTGGGATTCTTTTGAAGTGCCCCTTCGATCATCACAATTAAATAAATTTGTTTCTAATGTTGAAAAAAAATATCCGCTCGACACATACAATCCTAGCGACATAAGGTAGGTAGGTAGGTACGCGTGGCTGCCCGTGAGAACACGGACACACTTAGACCTGAAAGGTCCGTTGTGTTACCACAGGATCATCGAATCCGGTCCTACTCGTCGAACCATTTAGAGCTTACAATGAAGCGTTGGATTCTCACGACCTCCATTGCGGCAAGATCACCGAGACAGTTGAAGAAGTAAGCTCCAAGATGAGCTTTCCTTCTGGCTGATAGAGCTGGACAGGTACAGAGAAGGTGAAGGACTGTCTCCTCCTCCTCCTCATCCAGGTAGCTTCTACAGAAGTCGTTTGAGAAGAGGCCGAGTCTTTTGGTATGTCGACCAATAAGACAGTGTCCAGTCAGGACACAGACTGTGGTGCTGATATTCGCCCTTTTGAGTAAAGGCAGCCTTTTAGAGCGTTTTAGATCCAGCTCCGGCCAGATCTGTCTCGCAGTGTGACATGTAACACCATCTGCCCATCTTGAGTTGGTTTTCTCGATTGAGTCCAATCCCAGTAGCAGTTTACATGTAGAGAGAGGCACACCCAGATTCCGATGTTCCGGCATAATCTGAAGGATAGTGCCGCGACGAGCGAGTTCGTCGACATAATGGTATAAACACAATTGTGACGAACTTCGCAAGCGGCGAGCGAAATTCGTCGAAAAAGTTCGCCTTCGTTAATGGAGAAACACAATGCGGGCGAATTTTGCCGTCGATTCTATGCTTATTTATTTATAATTTTATGCTTTTTACTTACCAATAGATTAAAAAAAACACACAAAATGCACTTTTCGCCAAAATATGTGTCGCAAGAAGTTGTTGTGTCTAATTTTCACTGTCAACTGAAATAAAAAACACTGCCAACTGTGACGGCGACGGCAAAATTAGAAATTACATTTAATCCAGCGGCAACGAAAAGTTCGCCCAACCGCTCGCCGTCGTAATTCTGCGTCAGTAAGTGTTTTGCGGTACAATTTTAAAATTTTGACAGCGAACTTCGCCACCGCTGGCGAAGTTCGTCGCAATTGTGTTTTACCATAAAGTGCAAACTAGTTATAATGCCACTGAAAAATTATAATGAATCACTCTTTATACCTTTAATTCATTCATTAGATTTATGTAAAACAATAAAATAAAACATATATCTATATACTTAACTCACTCTACGATAAAAAAAAAACCCTTGTGCGATAAACATATTAATATAAAATTGTTACTCAAAGGAAGAAGAAGACTTATTTAAAGTGATGCTTATCGAATTCTTTTTCTTTTATTATATACAAAAAATAAAATTGCTTCTTAAAATATTATATTGTTTCTTCTCACTCATCCTGTAATTAAAAATGTGTTCTGTTTCAAAAAATGCGTTAGACTTGCAGTTTTGCCTGTTCTTCATGGAATCGGCGTTTAGAATGTTTAACAATATCTTGTAAGAACTCTTCGTTTTTGGCAGTTGTCCACGAGTGATCAGACTTTAGAAGCACATCGAAAAACAATTGTATGAAAGCTCGCAATGAATTAAATGGTAGCTTCGTAGTATCCTTCGATTTCGTACTTCCGGTCCAAGAAAACATGTCGATGACTTCCCTTTTAACTACAAGATCAATCAACTTGTATCCAACTCGTTTGCCGTTCTTTTTACCATCAGCTGTTATGTATGTGGAAAGTATGGAAATCTGCAAAAAATAAAGTACTAAACTTAATGAGCTATTAATATGCCACTAAACGTTTCAAACTTACCGTTCCATCTTTAAAATATTCATTTGTTAGTTTATTATTAAATTCTATAAGGGCATTCGATGTGTTTTGCGGAATATTTTGCTTAATCCATTGTTCATGAGGGTTCTTCTTTTTTTCAAATTTGTTTTCCGTCATTGTAGATTTGCTGAGCGCATCAAGCATTAATTTTTGATTGGCTTCAATTATCGACATTGTCGCAATCATATTGTCTTGACGTTGTTTAATGATTGCAACGTCGTTTAAAACCTGGTACAAGAGATCACCAAGTTCCATTACTGATGTTCCGTCCCCAACGTTCTCTTGAGGAACGAATTCGGGCATCGTATCTACCACATCTTCAGTACTCGGTTCGGTTTGCTCAGATATCACTTGGAATAACTTGAACAAACTTGGGGTTGAATCTGATACTTCCTCTGATCTCACTTCAGTCTCTTCAATTGACTTGAGTTCAACTACAGAAGTCGAGGCACTATCAACTTCATCTTAAATTAGAAATAAAATGTTATTTGATTTGCTTTATAAAAGTAATAATATATATATATATATTTACCATCCATCCAAGTTGCACTGTATATTGTAACGACTCGCATTTCCAGGGTAAACTCATCGGGTGCCGGGATCCGTTACCAAAATATTTATTTATAATTCGACTTCACTTTATTTTCTAATTTCGATGCCACTTGTTAAATCCTTTCCTCTGGCTCGTCCTTCGATTCGTCCGGGCTCGTCGTTTCTCTCTCGCTGTTTCGCTCGACGCCTTCGCTCGTCGTCTTTGTTTACTGCCTCTTTGCTCGTTGCTTCCGTTCGCCGCCTTTGCTTGCTGCCTCCGCTCGGCACCTTTGCTCGTCGTCTTTGCTCGTCGTCTTCGTCTGCTGTCTCCGTTCGTCTTCTCCGCTCGTCTCTCGGTTTGGCTTGGCTTCGTTAGGACATGAACTAGCCGGCCTCAGACTTTCAAAGAGGAACTACAAGTCCACAATGCCTTATCCAGTTTGAGGACCGATTAGAGATGAGTGTCCTTCCAGTATTTCGTCCTCCTCGATCAGATCGATTCGGTCGAGCTCAGCGGTTAAAGTTACTTCTAAGAGGAAATACAATTCCAAGCCGAGTGTAGTCCAGTGGTAGTGTACTAGGTCTTGAAAACATTGCTACCGGGGTTCAATTCCCACTCAATGCATAATTTATTTATATGAATTTTTCAGTTTCTATTGGTTTCAGAATATTAATATAAATCGTGAACAGTGAGGAATGTTTAATAGGGTCCCTTGTTGTTCTTGTAGTTCTGTTTACATATTCTTATCAGATTCACAAATACCATCAGAGCTGCCAGACAGTAGTTGATTTGCTATAGGCAACTTTGCTGTTCTGGTAGATCGTATCACTGCAAAATTATGATCATTAACACCTGCTCAAACGGAAGTGTGGGCCGAATACAGAAACTTTCTAAAAATCTTTAAGAGGGAGCTGAAAAAGTCGAAGCGTGACAGCTGGAGAAATTTCTGCAGCCAAATCGAGAGAACGTCAGAAGCCTCTAGACTCAGGAAACTTATATCTAAGAATCCAACCCCGCCCGCTCTGCTGAGAGGGATGGATGGTAGTTGGACGAATGACAGCAAGGAAACACTGGAAGCCCTTTTAAGCGCTCATTTTCCGGGCTGCCGAGATCCTGACCATATGCACAATGCAGCAGTGGGGAACTCGCCCTTGGCGAGCATCCCAGGGCTCTTTACAGCCAGCAGGGTAAGGTGGGCTATCAGCTCATTCGACCCCTACAAGTCGCCTGGACCGGATGGAATTATACCGGCCATGTTACAAAATGTAGAGAGTCTAATGATTCCATGGCTCCAGGCGATTTTTAAGGGTTGCCTAAAACTCAACTACGTGCCCGAGGCATGGAGGAACGCTCGAGTGGTTTTTATACCGAAAGCGGGTAAAAGTAGTCACGTTAATCCGAAGGATTACAGACCTATCAGCCTGACATCCTTTACTCTCAAGACATTGGAAAGGATACTAGATGGTTATATCAGGGACACCATAGATCCTAACCATCTTTCAAAGGCCCAACACGCGTACATCAAAGGAAAATCGGTGGACACGGCTTTGCATAAGGTTGTGGGTAAAATCGAAAGATCGCTAGAGTACAAGGAGTTCACATTGGGAACTTTTTTGGATATAGAAGGGGCTTTCAACAATGTTACTACAGAGGCAATTGTTGAGGCTCTGGGCTCTGCAAACGTCCACAGTACTATAAGTAAATGGATCGTGACACTGCTTAGAAGCAGGTCTATATCGTCGGAATGGGGTAGTGCTCGATCCCACAAAATTACAAATAAAGGTACTCCACAAGGAGGGGTATTATCACCACTTTTGTGGATACTCACTTTAAATGGGGCACTGAAGGAACTTGACGACTCGGGGGTGGATTGTGTAGCCTATGCCGATGACGTGGTGATACTGGTATCAGGCAGGTACACAAGCACGCTGTCTGAACTTACAACGCGGGCTCTAAACAAGCTACTATACTGGTCGGGAACCAGAGGACTCAATGTTAACCCATCAAAAACAGAACTGGTTCTTTTTACTAGGAGAACTAAGTCTCAACAGTTTAAGCTGCCTAAGATCGGTAACACTGAGCTAACCCTAAAAGGCCATGCCAGATATCTAGGAGTAACCCTGGACAGCAAGCTGACATGGAAACTCAATACGGAAGAGCGGGTGGCTAAAGCAACCATCGCTTTCTACGCGTGCAAAAGAATGTTCGGTAGGAGGTGGGGTCTAGAGCCAAAAATCACTTACTGGATCTACACGGCTGTTGTAAGGCCAATCCTATTATACGGTCTGCTAGTATGGTGGCCAATACTCGATAAAGTAACTTACAGGAAAAAGTTGGAAAAGGTACAGAGACAGGCTTGTCTGGGGATAACAGGCGCCCTTCGCACCACTTCTTCAGACTCTCTCAACGTACTCCTTTCTCTGCCACCAATTGACCTGTTCGCTAAATATGTGGTAGGCAAATGCGCCCTAAGACTCAGAGAGTCAAACCAGCTCAAAACATGTCCATACGGGCACAGTAACTTCAGCCTACCTCCAGCAGAGGCTACGGACTACGCAGATCCTAAGCTCTGGTTCGACAGGAAGTACGCCATAAACATACCAAGCAGGGAATACTGGGAGGCAAGAACCGGTGACTCTGCGGGGTCGATTAACATCTATACGGACGGTTCAAAGATGGAAGACGGAGTGGGCGCAGCCGTGCACTCTTTTGATCTTCCAACAAACTCTAGCTACAGACTGCCGAATAATTGCAGTATTTTCCAAGCGGAGGTACTGGCGATTCAGAAGGCGGCGGAGATAGCTCACAAATCGCGAATAAGGGATAAGGCAGTTTTTATCTATACGGATAGCCAAGCAGCCTTAATGGCTCTGAAATCCTGTACTATCAAATCTAAGGCGGTACTCAACTGTCGACGCGCTTTACAGAAACTGTGCTCAAATAGGAAAGTGGAGCTCTGCTGGGTTCCAGGGTACAGTGGTTTCTTAGGTAATGAACTCGCCGACGGTCTTGCTAAAATAGGTGCAAACCTTGGGCAGGAAGCCGCGGTCTCGGTTTCACCGCCTCTTAACGTTATTTACAACTTCCTAGAGAGGAAGATGGTAAGCCGGTCCGAGGCCAGGTGGCAGGCTACGCCAACCTCCAGAACCACGAAGCAAATGTGGAACACTCACAACGAGAAAAGTACTAAACTCTTGTTAGCACTACCAAGGGCGCAATGCGCAACTTTAGTCGGTATTCTTACCGGCCATTGCCTGATTGGGGCGCACGCGTACAGATTGGGGCTAATCACTAACGATATTTGCAGGAACTGCAAACTTCCCGCGGAACGGGAAACACTAGAACACCTCCTGTGCAGCTGCCCGGCTCTGGCTAGGAGACGGGTGAAGGCTCTAGGTGCACCGTCTTTCGCAAATCTTGGACAAGTCTCGCGTAGCAGCATGCAGAGCCTGCTAAACTTTGCTACGGCAACAGGGACCTTTGATTTGAACGAGGAACTCTCAACACAGATCGATACGCAAGCGCACCTACCTTAGGCACATTGGGTCTCCTTTTTATGTGGTATCGCTATGGACCCTCGAGGGTCTATGCGAGGTTTTTAAGCCGCCACTGATACCTAACCTAACACCTGCTAGTACACTGCCATACCCGGCCCGATTCCTGATCTTCCTTCCCATTCCTAAAAACTGATTAAGTTCGGTATCCCCTTTTTTCTCCACAATTCCTTCCAACTGTCCTCTCCTTCGCACCAAGAAACACGGAAAAATATTTGATAGAACAATAGCGGTCTATGTGTTATTTATCTCTGTCAATAGCTACCCACCTAACCTAACCTAACCTAACAACCTTATTAGTAGACTGACTGCTGCCCACTGGACTCCCTTCTGCTTGCTCACTGATCTTATATATGTTTTCGAAAACGTGTACTGTCTACGAGTTATTTTCTCAGTGAAAAACTTATACGTTCGAATCATAATTCGTAGTTGGTTTATGCTTCTGACTTTATATAGTACTGTAGTTTTTCACCCCTTTTATGATTCGTGGTCGGTTCAGGTATCCGACAATATATAGTACATTTGGAAGTTGTATGACATTTGTCGGTGGGTTTAACCAGCCGCACGGTGTCGCCTGAGACATTGTTGTGGTCTCATCGACTTTTCAGGCGTTTTGCCAATGTTCAACTTTCTTTCCAGCTTTCTTTGTCTGTTTCTGTCTTCCATGTTTTATATTTTAATTCAGTGTTGTTTATTTGTTTATTTCGAAGTTTTTAATTCAATGTTACGTGTTTCGTTTAATACTTTAATTCAGTGTTACATGTTATTTTAGCTTAATATTACAGTATTTGTGTGTGGAAATTTCTCAGGAAATTTCCGTCCTCACACTTCCTCCTTTTGTTCATTTGAAGACTTTACGTCGTACGTAAAGCCCACCCGCCGTCCGAACCTGACCGAATAAATCTGATTCCTGATTCGTCTTTCCCCATTCTTGTTTGAGGAGAGTGTTGTTGATTTGATCCATCAGTTTTGTTGATAGTGAACGAATCTCCTCGCTTTGTTCAGTTTCTATCGTGGGCGTCTCATGTTGGCTATCCTTGTTTTTGGCTGCGAGGGGGTCCGGTCTTTCCTCGTCGCTCTCGGTGTCGCTGTCGCTGCTGTTGTCACTGCTGCTGCTACTGTCACTGTTGCTGCTGCTTTCACTGCTGTCACTGGTGCTGCTGGTATCACTGCGGCTGCTAGTGTTCCCCTTGTCTTCTTTACCTTCGTCCATGTTGTCAGGGTCTGGAATTTGGTTGCTCCTGACCTCTTGCGAGATCTTTTCCCGCCACACCGGCATGTCTGCTTCTGTAAAGGTGATAGTCATCTTTCTGGCGCGATGTTCTGCGAAAGCGCAGCAGAATACGCCGCAATCGAATGAATTCTTTTGGCGTGTGGCTCCATGTGCTGCCGTCGTCTCGAACGAGTTGGGTCCCTGTCCTGTGATGTAGCGTAGGTACGTGCTTAACGATTGTAGTTCCGCGAGAGTTGAACCGCCTCTGGGGTCGTAATATTCAACAGTTCGATGTTCTCGGTGAATAACGGCTATGCACCAATGGTCGCCGAACATATGTAGTGGTGCCAAGATGATGCCTGCTCCAGTGAAATTTGGCAGCTTCCAGCGTCGGACTCCCTCGATCCCCTTTGCCACCAAACATGGTAGGAAGAAGATATCGAGCGCAGCCACTGGTGACGTGTCCGGGTACCTCGTGCTTCGTTGAACCAGCAGTTCCATGTAGGCATTGATTATCTTATCGTTTAACCAATGTCGAGGAGATAACGTTTCCAGGTCTCCTTGGTTTACCTGGATCCTCCCAATCGTAATTATCACCGGTCTCCCTGGTTAGCGTTTTCTTCGCCGGCGGTGAGTCTGTTGTCTGATTGGTTGGTGGTCCATGTTGTTAACGGTTTTCTTAAGAGGGTTTTTTTTTTTTTTCTTAAGAGGGTTTTTTTTTTTTTTTACTATCACGGGCGAAGTAAAATTTGTAACTTTGTAAGGTCCGTCAAATTTTGGGGCCAATTTTGCCGCAAAACCGTCAATCGCTCTCGAGAGGTGATGCTGTTTTACCAAAACTAGCTGACCGATCTCGGGAGTCCACTGTCGTCGCCTTAGATTATAATACCTCCCTTGATCCTGAGCCTCTCGCTCTAAATTTCGCCGTACTATGCTAAAAGCTTCCTGCAACCTTGTGACTTTCTCTACTGGTGTTTGAGTTATACATTCAATTTTACTGGTATTTAAACCGTGTCCTCTTAGGCTGGACGCACACTGAAAGAGGAAAACAGTTTTAGTCAAAAACGTTTTTGACTAGACATGTTTTTCGTTTTTGTTTAAATGCAAGTTTAATTTTTAGACGCACACTGATTAGTCGCGTGACTTGAAGCTGAAATGTCAATCAGTCTTTTAATAAAATATCACTTCGTTTCGACAGACTTGACGCGAAATTTCATTTCTCGGTGATTCTTTTGGGACTTTCGAACAAAGGTGAGCTCCATTTTTGTGAACTTTTCGGTTTTTGCATGTTTTGTATCGGAATAACTCTTTTCTGTTCTTCCAAAGTGTACACAAATTTGAGAGAAATGTCGCACGACGAAGCTACCGACATTGCTGTAATCTTAGGAGTCTATAGGGAACATATGTACATACATACATATTAGGTTGTTGCAGATGAAATGTCGTTTTTGGTAGTGCAATTTCAAATAGCTGTAACTTTTATAAAACTTAATTTTATTAATCAAAATAGTCACCAGTATATGAAATACACTTCTCCCAACGAGATACAAGTGCTTCGCTCACGTTGTTCCATCGCTCCTGTTACTCCGGTTGATCCCGTTGCGCCCGTTTCTCCCGTTGATCCATTGCTCCTGTATATCCCGTTGATCCATTGGTCCTGTTTCTCCCGTTGCTCCCATTTCACCCGTTGCTCCCGTTGATCCGTTGCTCCTGTTTCTTACGATGCTCCTGTTACTCCCGTTGCTACCATTTCTCCCGTTACTCCCATTTCTTCCGTTGCTCCGTTGCTCCCGTTACTCCATCCTCTATCCACTATCCTCCATCCCCCATCCCCAATCCACCATCCTCCATCTTCCATCATCATTCCTCTATCCACCATCCACCATCCTCCATCCTCCATCCTCCATCCTCCATCCTCCATCCTCTATCCACCATCCATAGTCCAACTTTACCATTTAGTAATGGGAACGCATAACTAATATACCGAAAACGAACAAACCGCCGCTAAATCATATGAAAAACACTTAAATGTTGAAATAACTCGCGTACCACCAATTGTTAAATGATTTTGTTAACGCAGAAACCATCTCGGACGCGCCCTCAACAAATCATCAAAGTTTCATCACAATCGGATGAGTATACGATCCGTATTTAACGTCCAAAGTAGTATGAACCCTAAAATGTTTCGATATGAAACGACAATTGAGCTATTGACGTCGAGCAGCCTAATTGCGACTAAACGCATCTAAACAAGCTTCAAGGCACGCGACTAATCAGTGTGCTCTGATCATTGAATTGCTATTGAAACAGCGACATAGTCATATTTAGTCAAAAACATTTTTGACTAAAACTGTTTTTGCTCTTTCAGTGTGCGTCCAGCCTTACCATTGTAGTGATCACGGATCAGGCCGTGCGCTAGCTATGAATTCGCGATACGCTTGATTCAGATCGTGTTCAGGTGCTTCTTGTTCGCCGTGTCGATGAAAATCTGATTGTTCAAGCTGTAGAGGTATTTTGAGACGAAATAATAATACGTATAATTTCGAGCACATCGATGCTCCGTTCGAGCGTTTGCGTCCGCAATGATCCTCGATTGTAACTATGTTGGACTTTTAGTTGCCGAGATTGCGCAGTTCGCCACGTTTTCCAGCCGTGCGGTCAGATCGACATCAGGATATCGTTGAAAATAATCAACTGCACAATGATATCGCCAAGACGATGGAAAATTTTCTAGAAAAACCGAAAAAGCCGTTCTATTAACTGGAAACAGCTAAAGTACCTACTTGTAATTGCAGTTCCAAATTATTGACGGTAGCGGCTGAAGAGCGCTCCTGCAGGATCATACTGGCCAGCATAATGCTACGCTGCGTAAGTAATTTCATCGTATTGATGAAATACTTATCGCAAGCGTATAGATCCTCGTCGAAGTAGAGCAGCTTCGTTTGGAACGTGTATAACTCGGCTTTAAGTCCGTGAGCCTCATCGCACAGCTGGACGAACGTAATTAGATAGATAGATAGATATATTTATTTCTTAAATTTAAATACAGTTCGATATTTCAGTTCATTTTCATTCAGAGTTGAGACGTAATGTCTTTACAGCTTTGGTGAAAACAGTAAGCACTAAGCAGATAAAAATTATATGAATACATAATATAATAGTTTCCAGGAAAAAGTTAATAAAAAACCCTTTGTTAGATTAAAAACTAAATTAAGAACTAAAACTAAAAACTAAACTATGAACTATACCTAAAAAAAAAATAAAAAAAATAAAAAGTTAAAATAACAATAATTCATTAATTCATTTGTTTATAAATGGAAGTTATCGTGGGGATGTCGCAATTTTCACATCGGTTTTTAAATCTGTTTACTATTTCTTTAATAATCGGATTTATTAATTTTAATTTTGCTTTTTCGTGTAAAAGACGAATAGACATGTGCCAGGGTTCATTTAAAATAATCTTCAAACACTTGTTTTGAATTATTTGCAATTTTTTGCGATGAACTTCAGCACAACTTGCCCAAACCGGAGCGGCATATGTGAGGATTGGTAGAAAAATTGATTTGTATAAGAGCAGTTTAGTTTCTTGGGACAACTGGGATTTTCTATTAATTAATGGGTACATAACTCGAATGTTTTTAGATATAGTGGAGATAGTCTGTTCAATGTGGTGATAAAAAGTTAATTTAGAGTTAAAATGAATACCCAGGTACTTTACTGTTTTTGACGTTGAGATATGGAGCTGGTAAGAATCGAAGAGCTCGTCGTTTTGTTAGAAATATGCATTGTGTTTTCGATGCATTTAATTTAATTTTCCACTTCGTATAATAATCGGATATTTTTTCCAGTTGGCTTTGTAAGTTATTTATTATTTCAAGTGGGTCCGAGCCAGCAGAAAGTATGGCATATGCGGCAAGTTCACATTGTTGAAGTTTTGGGACATCGAAGGTATAAATATTGTACAAGGTTGGGCTGAGGCATGATCCCTGTGGCACACCCGCCGGGATAAATCTAGGTTTAGAAAGTTTTCCTTTAACTTTTACTGAGAAAGTTCTATTTGCTAAGAATGATTTTATAATATTGCAAATGTATGTTGGAAAGGAGAAGTTTATAAGTTTGGATACCAGACCAAAGTGCCATACGGAATAGAAAGCTTTTTCGATATCTAAAATTACCAGACCTACGGACTTTTTGGAGTGTACTGCTTTGCGGATCACAGGCTTCACTCTGAGAAGCTGATGAGTAATGGAATGCTTCGCGCGAAATCCAAATTGAAAATTAGGAATTATGTTGGAGTACTCGCTCGTACTAATTATGCGTTTCACTATGATTTTTTCAAATATTTTTCCTAGGATTGGGAGCAGGCTAATTGGCAGATAGCTTTGCGCTTGAGTGTGATCTTTCCCTGGTTTGGGGATAGGTGATACTGTTTCCACTTTCTAGGCCACTGGGAAATAACCGATCTTTAAGCAGCAATTATAAATAAAATTCAAGTAAATGATTGAAATCGGTGGAAGGTTTTTGATCATGCATGCTAGTACGCCGTCGAAACAAGGTGCTTTCTTGAATATTTCTCAGGATATTTTTAATTTCACTGGGTTTACAGAGCACTGACTGAATAGATTCAAGTGAATTGAACGTTACCAAATTTTCTGAAGTTTCTTTTACTATTCTATCTGTGTCTAAATCTCCCATACCTTGCGAAGTTAAGTGTTCGTGTAGTTAAGTGTAAGTTATCCGCAAACAGTTCGGCTTTTTCTTTGTCTTCGCAAATAACTGTGTTATTACTTTTTAAAGGTGGCATGTAACTACGACCCTTTCTAAATAGTTTATTTAGTTGCCAAAGTTTTTTAGAACCCTTATCCAGATTTAAGAGCATGCTATTCCAGCGCCCATTTCTAGCAGAAATAATTAGATTTTGAATTTCCTTAGTCAAGTTATTTACTGTTGTTTTCAATGCGCGACACCTGGTTCTTTGCCATTGTCTTCTTAAAGTATTTCTTCTTTGAATAAGTAGTTTAATGCTATTATCTATTTTCATGGAATAGTCAGGTACTACGTAGTAGGGGGTACAGGTTTCAGCAGCTTCGATTATTTTATTGGTTAGATATTGAACCTTGAGATCGATTTCATCTGGCGTAGTCACATTCGAAAGGTTTAGTTTGATATAGCCGAAATCTTTTTTGAGCAGTCGACTGTACTTTGACCAGTTGGTTTTTGAGTAGCAAGGTCTTGAGTTTTTACTACTTGGTAATGGCTCATCGAGCAGAATTGAAAAGCAAACAGGTATGTAAGTGAGTTGAGGACAGGTCGTTTGCTGTTATGGGACAGGAGAGAGCGGTGAGACCGTTACTTATTAGCAGGTCTAGTGTTGAACATCTGCCTTTTTGCGGGTAGTATGTGGGGCCAGAGGGAGGATGGATGGCCATAATGGACTTGGTTATTTCTTCGAGGAGTATATTACCCGCTTTATTGGAACTGAAACAATTCCAATGGCGATGTCTTGCATTTAGATCACCACAGATTATGGCGCTAGTATTGATTTTAAAAAGAAATTTTATATCGTTCTTAAATAGATCAAGTTTCCCGCTGTTCAGTTTCGTACCAAGAAAATAAGATGCTATAATTTTAATTTTTGGGTCCGATAATTCAATGCAAACGGTTTCGATTATTTTTGTATTTAACGGGTTACATAGCGTATGTTTTATGTTGTTCCGAATCAAAATTGCGACACCGCCACCGGGGCGATCAAGTCTATCACTTCTATAAACTTTATAACACGGATCGCTAAGCTTATCTGTTGGGCGTAACCAAGTTTCTGTAACGATTAGAATATCAATATTGTTCGATTTCAAAAAATCAAACGTTTCAAATGTTTTATTGCGTATACTTTGCGCATTCAAAATTAGCGATTTAATATTAGTTGTTATTATCCATACAGAAACTTGGCAGCTAATTCGATTACGACATTGAATTGATCTTGTCTTGACTGACATTTAGACAGATTCGAGATTAGTTCACTCGAGAGCGATATTAGTTCACTAGAAGTGAATAATAAACCATTATGACTAGAATTGGCGTTAGTACTCGTATTGTTGTTTAATAAATTGTTTCTATAAGAATTATTATTAGAGTTAGGGTTAGTTTGTTTTTGTTTTTTATGCGTATGTATTCGACTCGCTTACTGCAGTCTGGGTTGCTTGCAATATGATTTCCACCACAGTTCGCGCAGACGATGTTCTCTGGACCCTTGGTGGGACATTTGGAATGGTTGTGGGGTTTGCTGCAGATGAGACATTTTGTAGGTAGATAGCAGTTGGAAGAGCCGTGGCCATATAACTGCTTCGTATAGTACTTCCAGCGAACTACAATACCCACAACGGATTTGATCTTACGAAGATCGGCAATTTTGATAGTACCTTTATCAAAGTAAAGCAAATACATCGCTTGCTTGTCATAATATTTTTGCTTAAGAGTAAAAATTTTGACGTCGCGGCAGTTGACTCCTAGCTTGTGCAATTCGCTTTGCAGTTCGCTTGTGACCATTTCGTACAAACCCGAGAGTACAATTTTAATAGGTCGGTTTTCGTTGCTATTATGAGTGTAAAAGTGTACCTTCTTTTCTTTAAGATAATCGACAATTTTATTGTAGCTCGCATTAGAGTTGAAGTTTAATTCTCGTCCTCGTGACATTAGCGTAGTAGTACAATCCGTTACTTCCAATGTCTTCAGAATTAGTGTGATTGTGCTTAGTTCGAGATCCGGAAACACAATAGGTGGAATGTGAACTTTTTTCGGGGTATTATCGCTAGAGGTTGATTGTGCCGGTGGATCAATGCCCTCGGTAGGGCTGTTTGCTAGTATGGCATAGTGATTTTGAAATTCCGCGGAACTTTCCACTCTATTTATTTTTTCCGACATTTTAAGAATTTTTAATTTGTCTCTATTTAGTTCATGTGAGGGGCTCTCAGAGCCCCTCTTGAGCGTTTTTTCGGAAGAATTTATTTTTTTAAAGTTTGTAATGAACTGCACGTTAAATGGAATACTCTAAATAACGGATTCACTTTATAGCTGATTTATTAACTGCGGTTGATTGTTATATAATCAACACGCCCGGTCCGGTTTGCAGTACACGGTGAACTGAACGTAATTAAGATCAGGACCATATACGAGTAGCGCGAATCGAAGAATTGTAAAGCCGAAATTACTTCAACGCGACGAGATTTTTCGGACAGGCAGGCTGCCGTCATGCGATCGAAAAGAAGAACTGATTTCATAAATTTCAACGGAACTCAACACTAGATTCCACACAATCACTTTTGAAACACTATCACTTTCATTTTCTGCGGTATTGTGCCGGAAAATTTAACTTTTAAGATCGCGGCCGGAAAACAACACTCAAATCGCGAAATCAAAAAATTCAAAATTCAAAATAGTTTATTGGCATAAAGTCTGTTACAATAATAATACAAGGTATAAGCCTATAATATAGGTTAACACTACATCAGCAGTAGCTGATTTACCAGTGTTTGCTAAATAATTACAACTTAAGACTATTAGGTTAACAGTAGTTTTTTTTTTCTTTTTTTTTTTTCATAATACAGATATTTGAGCCTGGAAAGCCAAAAAAAAACCAGGCTATGTCCTTATAACAGAGAATAAATAAACAAAACACGCGCATAAATAATTCACTGCGTATGAGCCCCATGGGCCATAGTTACAATATTTCTCCAGACGGAGCATAGAATCAGTATAACTTGTAGAAGCCAGCTTACAGCGTAAATTGCTGAGCTATACATATGTATATTATAATTATAATTTTTACATTTAGTAAATATAACTATGAGTCAAGTTGTGAGGGGGAGTGTAGAAGTTTAAAGGCAAAGCATTTTAATTAGAAAGATTATAATTGTATAAAAATAAAAAATAGGAATAAAAGTAAAAAAATAGAAAATAAAAAAAAATAAAAATAAAATAGAAAATAAAATAATATCAAGTTAAAGTTTAAAATTTAAAATTAAGGTTTAGAAAACCAGCTCCTTCTTTTACACATAGCATAACATATCATAGCATGATATCCACTCCACAGCCCTTCACTCCTCGCTAGCTTGTTCTAGTTCTTATCATATTAAGTTTAATCTATGGTTACATGTTAATTATCTAAGGCTGAAAAGAATTTTGCATCTTTATCGAAACATTATACTGTACCAGAAGGGTGAGTTTGGGGTGACAATTTATCGTTTAAGCAGAGTCCACTGTATTCCTAAAATACAGAGGCCTACTTGGCAATTTAAGATAGCACCCTCCTGACGATTGCACCAGGTACAAAATGGTGTTGTTGGTTATTTAAATATTTAATAGTTAAAGTTAAGTTTACATTATTTAATTATCACAAAAGAGACAGTCTATTTTTCTGACAGTTCATGAGGTCCAACTTCAAAGATAAGCCTGTTAAGATCATTACAATTGAATCTTCTATTATAGAAAGTTAATCGGTTTTCACTATCTGTTATAAGTTTTTTTGTGTGTAAGAAGTAAAGGAATGACGGGGGGAAGTTTTTATACTTAAATTTTTGAGAGGGTTGGCAATAAGTAAGGCTGAGAAAATTGGGACACACTAATCTATTTAAATCATGAACATTGTTAAATTCAAGTTTTTTAAAGTTTTTAATAAAGTTGCCAACTAGAAAGCTATCGATTGTTTTAAACTTCTTAAATTTCCCGTACAGTCTTTTCTTTGAGATTCTCCTGAAGATTTCCGGATCACTTCTTAACCTAGTGAAAGCCTCTTTTGGGGGTAAAGCTTTGTAAAGTATCTTTCTTTCAAGGACCCTAAGCCGGTCCATCTGAGCTGAGGATACCGAGCACCAGCCCGGGAAGCCATAAGTTAGCATGGGCCTAATAAGTTGCTTATAGCAGAGGAGCTTGAGTTCCGTTTTAAAGTCCATTTTCTTAAAGAGATTGCTTAATAGGTTGAAAGCTATTCTGGCTTTATTTATAACTGCATCAATGTGCTTGACGCATTTGCCCTTTTTGTCAAATAATACGCCCAAGTATTTTACCTCATTAAGTACTTTGATTTCCTTGCCACCCAGGTAAATTTTTATGTTAGAATTAATTTTGAGGTCTTTTTGCCTACCCTTTAGGAAGCTTTCATAAGTTCTGAAAAGTATCGCCGAACACTTGTCATAGTTAAACTGAAGCCTCCATTTGTTACAGAAACTATGTATGTTGTTTAAGTGTGAGTTAAAAATTTGAATGGAGCCACACACGTCTTTGTTTGATCTTAAGAGGATTATACCATCCGCAAAGAGTAACGTGGAAATTCCAGACGCATCTCCACAAGGAATATCATTTATATAGAGATTGAAGAGCATTGGCCCAAGGATAGAGCCCTGCGGAACACCAGCCCTAATCTCTGACGAATTAGACGTGGCATTATTGATTTTAACTGACATTTCCCTGTTGGAGAGGAAGCTGTGAAGAATCTTAACTAAGTGAGGGGGGAACTCAGCCTTTATTAGTTTGTAGATTAGACCCTTGGACCAAACAGTGTCGAAGGCTTTCCTAAGGTCAAGAGAACAGGCCAAGGTCGGGGAATTAGCTCTATTTCCTTCATATATCTTTTCAGCCAACAAGGTAATGGCCTGTCCTGTGGATTTTTGCCTTACAAAGCCGAACTGTGTTTTTAGTAATATGTCTTTGTCCTCACAGATTTCATTCAGTGAGTGGCTAATGATTGATTCGAAAAGCTTACCCATACAGTCTAGTAGGGATATGGGCCTGTAATTAGCAGGGTTAGTAGAGGAATCCCCTACTTTCGGGACCGGAACTACAATGGCTTTCTTCCATGCTATAGGGAAGTAACATAAGTTCAGGGCGTTATTAAAAATAATGGCCAGGTAGGTATCAAATTCAGGGGGGAGTTTTTTTATTACATAATTGGATATTCCATCCGGACCAGCCGTTTTCTTTGAGTTTTTCCTCTTAATGATTGTCCTAATCGAATCCGCATCAGTAAAGATTATTCGTTCGTCAACAGTCCTTTCGAAATTCCCACTTGCCGGGCAATCATTAGAGAAGTTTATTATGGGGTCAGAAGAGGAGGCTTCCAATTGATTAATTTTATTGTTTACGAGGGCTTCAGTAGCTAGACAGCTGTTCGGAGCGGGATTATTATGTACTGCTGAGAAGTGGCGCAATAGCTGCTCAGCACTCTCATTGCTATTATTGCAGTTTTCAAGCAGTGGGAGGGGTGGCTTTTTAAAGGTCCCTGCAAGGGATTTAGTGACTTTGAAGAAATTTGGGCCCGCTTTAAGGTTCCTAAGTTTATCTTGGAAAGTGCTTCTGTATGTAATGCTTATTTGTTCCTTGATAATCTGGGTTAACCTTTTTATTTGTGACAGTAATCTGTTATCTTGTCTGCCCGTGATGAACCACCTTCTGCGTAGGTTTTTCTTCTCCTTGATGAGTTTTAACGTACACTCATCCAAGGATAAGATGTTGTTCGGGCTGATTTTGGATTTCGGAACTGAAGCATTGATTACCTTGTTCAAGCAATTGCTTAAAGAGGTGATTGCTTCATCGATTTCATGAACATCTAGGTTCCTATCGAATGGAAGGGGATTTAGTTCCAATTCGCGGACAACCAACTTCTTAAATTGTTTCCAGTTCACTTTAGAAAAGTCATTAACCAATATTGGGCTCAAAATTGGGAAGACAGGGAGTTTGAGGTTCAGTTCGACCGCCGCATGATCAGACTCGAAGTCCAGCGTCCTAAGAAGACCCCCAGGATGAGGCGAAATATAGTTCAGATCATCTGATACGATGAAGAAATCAATAAAAGAGAAGGAAGTTGAGTTTAGTCTAGTAGGGTTATAAGGAAAAAGATGTTTGGCATTTAGGTTGGCTAGGTTCATGCTCAGCCATCTACTAAGAATTACGCCATTCCTATTGTTGTTATAATTCAGCCATTCTGTGTGTTTTGGAGTTAAAGTCGCCACCAATTACAATCTTATTTCCTTGTTGGATCTGGGCAAAAAGAGTATCAAGATCAGAAGTCACGAGACTGTCCGGTTTAATATAGATAGAGACAAAGAAATAGGCTACTCCATTCCTAATTATTTTAATGGCAGTGTATTCGGTCGCAGTAATGCCTGTAAATACAACTTTAATCGCATTGTATTTAGCTTTGATCAGAACAGCAGTTCCCCCACCCGGGGATCCCCTATCATCTCTGAAGAGATTATAGTTCCTATATCTGATTTTGTGGCAGGGTTTGAGTCGTGTTTCTGAGATCAGAATTATATCAGGGTTATTACCAGAAGCCAAGTTAGCCAAGTCATGCCTTCTAGCATGGTTAGCTAATGAGTTAACATTAACTGCCAGCAGTTTGAAGCTCCTGAGGAAGTTAAGTTCTGTAAGAAGTTTCGAGAATAAAGTTTATCAGAGCGCTTTTCTTTTGTCCTAGATCACTAGAACTAGTGTAATTTAACATGAAGGAGTCAATATATCTGTTTAAGTCTAAGTAACTGCAGCCAAACGTTTCACTAGATGCTTTATCGAGCATTTCAGAAAATCCTGGCTTATGCGAGGGGGGGGGATTTGAGACATTTGGCCTAAAGACAGGTTGAGAGGAGCTTCCACTCATAACTTGAGCAAAGCTCAAGCCAGGCTTTAGGTGGCTAGAAACTTGTCTGTTGGCTTGGTAAGTGGCTTTATTTGCGATTTTCCTTGCTATACTGTTCTTTTTTTTTGTAAGGACATCTTGTACAGCCGGGCAGCCTCTGAAGTTGGCTGTGTGCCCATGTTCATTGCAGAGCACACAGGCTACCGGGGTCCCGGAGCCAGGTACCAAGGGACAATCACCTCTAAGATGCTCATTCAGGCACTTTACACATCTATGGGCCATGTGGCAGTTTGCCGAGACATGCCCGATTCTTTGGCAGTTGAAACATTGTACCAAATCAGTTCTATTGAGCCTTTCCACAATTACCCTTTGATTCAAAAGCTTCCTGATTTTAAGAAACTCATCGATTTTTGCTTCTGGTTTAATTTGTAAAATGAAATAATTTAGTTGAGGGAATTTTTTGCTGACAAAAGTTAGGATCTTAACAATACCCAAAAAACCTCTAAGTGTGAGTTCATCCAGTATATCTTGGGCATCAAAGCCTGTGGCCAACCTTTTGATAATAAGGTTGGACATTTTGTCTTCTTTAAGAGTATGGGAAAAGAAATCGATCTTGCTCTCCGTTAGGAGCTTAACCGTAAGTTGATAGTCCTCCTTGCTATTTACAAAGAGTTTGTTGGCTTTGTGGTTAATCACAAAGTGAATGATGCCATTATTTACAAGTACCTCCCTAAGAGATTTAAACTGTACATTATGAATAGTAATGGGCGGAATGTCCCTAGGAGATGAGGGAGCATTTTTCTTTGTCGCGGCTCGTTTAGGGGTAGCAAGGTCTTCATTTGCCAAAGCATTCTGTACACTGGTTGAGGAAGATGCCCCAACATTTTGTGTAGACGAAATAGTGCTCCGGGTCTTATTAGAGGACCCAGCTGGTTTGTTCATTTTGAGAATGTTGTTAGTATTATTATTTATTTTTTTTTTTTCTATATTGGTTTTGTCTTTGAAGTTGAACGGGAAGTTAAATGGGGGCCATTCAGCATTGCCAGTATGCTTGTTAGATATGTTTGAGAATTTAAAGTTAAAATCTACGTTATCATTATTCTTATTATTATTTGAGGTAAACTTATGCGCTAAACTACGACTAGTACCTGTGTCATCGTTATCATTTTCCTCGACGTGGTTTTCAGACAGCAGAGCCGGAGAAATGCTGCTTGCAGGTGTAAGAGTCAGGTTAAAACTGCTATCATCCTCCTCCATAGATACGGCAAGGGGAGCGTATCTGTTGCTGGATGTATGAATCTGCTGGGTAGGCTTGTTCCCGCCCTGCAGAACTTGTTTTAGCTTCTTCCTTTTGGCACCAGAATTTGCGGGTGCCAACCTTTGCTTGAGTACGACGCTTTGCTTGTCGTACTCGTCTTTAAGATGCGCGAATTCAAGGGCCAGGGCATTAAGCCTGGACAATAGATCGGCATTTTGAGATTCCAATTTGTTAATGACCTCAGCTTGCAGTTGCTGGGCCACTGTATGCTGACTGTCAGCACTTGAAGCGCCCAAAGGGCATTCGTAGATAGCCGGAGGCACTGATTCCACCAGTTCCGGTAGCTGCTGATGCTGGTTTAGATGCTGCGTTGTACCATCAGCTTCAGAATTAGTTGGGATAGTCACGCTATCCCGTACTAGGCTGCTGATTGAGTGAGTTGGCTGCGCCATAGATATGTCTGCGTCCACATTAGGACTACAGGCTCCATATTGCTGATTTATTTCAGCCTTTTGTTGCTCCGTAAGGAGGTTTGCGACACTATTTATTTGATCCATCGGGGAATCAGAAGTAAAATTAAAATTTACTAGGTTTGCATAACTTGAAGTTAATAAAAAGTTATTTACCCGAGGTGGGTCGCTTGGGGAGGGTTGATTCGCCCGTAGGGCACCCTCATTTTCCTCCAATTGTCCTTGAGGCTCAATTTTACTGGGCGAAGTTCTGATAAACACCGCACGTGAAAGGCCCACGCGGGGCAGATTCCAGCAGAGCGCAGTCCACTCACTGGTTTTATTGTCTTAGCGCTATTGAATCGCAAAGGATTCATTAGATTGCGCACGATTACACTTTGCACTCAATCACAACGGCACGAATGAGTTTGTCTTTTTTTTTTTTTTTTTCTTTATTTGATTCAACAAGATGGCGACAGCGTCACTTGGATATTTGTACTTTCACTTGTGTGACACAGAACAACACGTCCGATCGCTTGCGATGCTCAGAGCGAACTGAAATCGCGAAATCACAACTTGACAATTCGAAATGTCATTGTCAATGATGTACTAAAATGTTAATGTGTGCGTGATAAAATTTCGTCAAATGCTACGGCTTTGGTCAGCCTGAAATTAAAGTAAAACTATATTACATTTCTACATATCTTTTTACGTCTTTATTATTAATCTGAACTATCTTTCTATATATCTTAACTTGAACACTATCTTGATTACCTTACTAATCGTGTATGGTCCTAGCCATAAATCATCAGTTTTTCCTTTTCGTCTGTCATTTCTTCTCAAAATTTTGTCTCCAATTTTAAATTGTGGTACTTCTTTTCTAGTTTTCTTATCATATCTTTGTTTCCATGATCCTTTTCTTTAGCGTCCTTCCATAACTCGACTAAGGTATTCTTTAATCTATCCACATAATCTTCTACTGTTTTTTTCCGGTTCACTATTTCTTATAAAGGATATTGGCCTAGGTTTCTGTCCAAATATTAACTCATGTGGTGTGAAACCTGTAGCTGTATGTATTGTTTGATTATAGTTCATACTTGCTAATCGGAGTTTTAGGTCCCAATTATTTTGTTGCAATAAATCTTCTCTAGTCGTTCTTAAATATTCGGTGAGTTTCGCGTGGGCTCTCTCAACACTACCATTGAATTGTGGGTGAGATGAACTTGTAGCGATATGTTTTATACCTAGCATCTTTTCTAATTTTTTCAGCAAATTACTACAAAAGTTTGATCCATTAGCGGTAAGTAAATTTTGAGGGATACCAAAATAAGTTATCCATTCGTCAATTAGTTTGCTTGCAACTGTTTCTGCGTTTATATCTTTCATTGGCACGAATCTAATAAATTTAGTTAAGTTATCTTGAATCGTCAATCCCCAAGTGTCTTCATTTTTTGTAACGTTTTTGAATGGCCCGACACAATCCAAATGAATTTTTTCCAATGAATTATCGGCCATTGAGACAATTCTCATAGGATTTCTCATGTTTTGCCTGACAATCTTATTTTTCTGACATGCACTACATTTTTTTATATACTCTTCGATATCCTTTCTCATATTAGTCCATTGAAATCTGCGTTTAATATATTCTTCAGTGGCATTAATGCCCCTGTGACCTCCTAAAAACCCGTCATGCGCTTCTTTTATTAAACCATTTCGTATTTCGTCATCGTGTATTTCATTCGTTTCATGGTCATCTATATCCTCAATTGTTACGTCCGCAGAATCTCTTTTTGCGTTATTGTCTTGATTGATTGGCAATCCTGTACTTGTACTTGGTTGAGGTTCTTCTCTGTTTCGTTCTTCATCCTTAGAATTAGCTTTATCCTTATTGGATTGCTCCTTCTGACATCCTTTTTATTGAGTCATATCGTCACGTGAGACAACTCCAAGTTCGTTCAACATCTCTGTTACATCACTATCATATTCATCAGCGTTCATCATTCTAACGTTTAGGCTTAACTCATCCGCCACTACATTGTCTTTTCCAGCTTTATATTCGATAGAATAGTCATATTCTTCAAGTTTCAGTCTCCATCTGATCAAACGACTTCCAGAATCTTTTACGTTGAACAACCATAACAATGGTCGATGATCTGTCCTTATTAAAAATTTAGTTCCATAAAGGTAATGTCTACACTGTTTGACTGACCAAACGATTGCTAGACATTCCTTCTCTGTAGTTGAATAGTTCTTTTCAGCCGTGTTTAAATTTCTTGATAAATATTGAATAGGTAAGTCTTTCCCTTGATGCTCTTGACTTAAAACGGCGCCTATTCCGTAATTGCTTGCATCGGTAGTGATAATGAATTGACTTTCGAAATTTGGGTACTTTAAAATTGGTTCTTTGATTAATTCTTCCTTTAGTTTTTCGAATGCGTTTTGTTGTGCTATACCCCACTCAAATTCCTCGTTTTTCTTGAGTAGCTTATTTATAGGTGACGTAATTTTACCATAATTTTTGATAAATCTCCGGTAATATCCAGTCATACCCAAAAATGACTTGACACCTTTCTGATTTACTGGTTTTTCCATTTTTGCAATAGCATCGATCTTTTTCCTATGCATTGATACACCATTTTCAGTGATCAAGTGGCCTAAATATGCCACCTCTTTCCTAAGGAATTCGCACTTTGCTGGTTGAATCTTTAGATTCGCTTTTCGCAATCTATCAAAGACCGCCTCTAGTTTGTCATTATGATCTTTCAGATCTCTTCCATAAATAACTATATCGTCAAGGTAGACGAAACACCGTGTACCTTGTAATCCACTGAGTACCGTGTTCATTGCCCTCTGAAAACACGCTGGGGCATTCCTCAAACCAAACGGCATACGACTATATTCATAATGTCCGTATGGAGTTGAGAACGCTGTTTTTGCCTGCTCCTCTTTTCGTACTGGAATTTGGTGAAATCCCGAAGTGAGGTCCAGTGTGGAAAAGTACTTGGCATGTCCCAACTGGTCTAATATCTCCGAAATATTAGGCAGTGGGTAACTGTCTGCTATGGTCATTTCATTGAGCTTCCTATAGTCGACGACCATCCTCCACTTCACTTCCCCAGAAGAATCATTCTTCTTAGGAACGATCCAGAGTGGTGCATTCCATGGTGAGTTACTTTCCCTAATAGTTCCATCTTTTAGTAGTTTATCCACCTGTTTGTTCACCTCTTCCTCGTGAACTTTTGGATACCGATAAAGTTTGACATGAACAGGTTTTGATCCTTCAATCAAATCGATAGTGTGTTCGGCAACCTGTGTCAAATTTACCGGATCGATTTCTTGAAACAACTCATTATATCTGTCTATTACTTCATATATTGACTTCTTTTCTTCGTCATTCATATGACTATCTCGAATTTTAATTTTGGTATCGCAAGTTTCCAGAGTTTCTTCTGAAAATTGTTCACTTTTCATTTCATGAATACTACAAATTTTGTCGTCTTCATTCGTATTTAATATAGATACCTGTCCCCTACCCGTTTCATCAATTTTGGTAACACATGAAGGTATTCTTATGCCATCTATATTAACTTCGTTGATAAAAACTGCATCTCCAATTTTCCCGATTATTGGAATATATCTTCGTATTTCCCCTTTCAACTGAAATTCATCACTTTCCAAGTGAACATTAGGGCCCGGACTACATGGTCCATTTTTTTCCACTCCGGAAAAAAACCGATTCCGGACAGGTTCAACTACACGGCGTCCGGAATAAAAAGCTTTCAGTCTACTGCCAGCAAGCGTGGTGTGATGAATGCGTTGTAGCCAATGAGTTCTGCTATGGAGAATTTAAGCTACGAAGAACTGATATGTTTGGCGATCGTTGTAAAGAACAATAAAAATCTGCCAACAGTCTGGGGGCAACTTTATTATTTTATATTTAGAAGTCCGAAACAAACAACCTAAAAAATAACGTTCCAAATAGCCTCTTGGGTATTCCTTAGATCAGCATTAAACGCGTTTCGAACTTCTTCTTCTTTCTAGCATAAGCCGTTTCTGAGATAGGAAAAACCACCCTCCACCCCCACACCCCACCACCTCTTTGAACAACTTTAACCCTTTTCTAATATCCTTGCATCTCTTAAGCCAACCTCAAAGTTTTAACCTTCTGACATGAATCATTCAGAAGATATGGATTTTAGAATGTTTCTATCTCAGCTTTCAAGCGTTTTGGGCGTATTGTTTTTCACCCCACTCCCACACCCCTCAACTACTATCGACTATTATTTTGCAAATGGGTCCATTATCATAGTTCTCCATAAGTTCCAACTTTCAGCCCCCTTAGCATAAGTCGTTTCTGAGATCTAGAGACCAAAATTTTTAGTCCAAAACATTCCTCTGAATCGACCATGTCGATTAAGCACAGCTACTCGAGTGAGAAAATCACACCAAAAAAAATTCCGGACACGCACTTGTAGTCGAGCTCATACAACTCTATATGTTCTTGAAATTTAATTCCGGGTAGGTCGAAAAATTCCTGATCAACCGTCCGGAGAAACCTGTGCATGCTCAGGTTTTTTTTCCGGACGCGCGTTTTTCCGGAGTCATGTAGTCGACGAGCTAAAATCTCATACATTTCTATGGGACATGGTTTCCATTCTTTCCGGAAGGCGGAGCCTATTTTCTCCAGAGTCGAAAAAAAACGGACCATGTAGTCCGGGCCTAAAGCTTGAATTGCCAAATGATTCCGTCTCATAATTAATTGAAATCTTATTTGACTCGAAAAAGTCCGTTCCCAACATAGCATCATAATTTTTTATGATGTCACAGTTTACGACATGAAATACTGTTTCTAAATTCTGATTCCCAATTTCCATTACCAGCTTTGCTTTCCCAATAGCTTCTGTGCTATTATCACTATGTATACCATTGAATTTAATCCTGTTCTCTTTATCTACCTGGTCTTCAAACACTTTATTCTTTTTTATAAGACTTATTTCCGCACCAGTGTCTACTAAAACTTTTATCATTTCACCGTTTATTTTTACGAATATATGAGGACTATTTTTAAGCATTTTTTTTATTTCCACTACTTGATTAACTAGCCTTGTTTTAAACTCATTATCTTCACTAGATTTTACAGTACTTCCGTTTTGATTACTGTTTCTATTCGTTTCACTTTTCTGATTCACTGAATCCTGTTTATTTAGGTTCCCTGAACTATTATCATTTGTCTTGTTTGTTACTTTACGATTCTGATTATTTTTTCCTTTTGACCTGCAATCTCTTGCATAGCAGTGACGGCTCGCCACATGAGGCTAGTGAGGCTGAGCCTCACCATTTTACAGAGGAAAAAGTCATCAAGCTACTAGTGATTTTTTGTTTTGAAAATGTTACTTAATGACTTTCCGCAGTAAACCGCCGTCTTTACTCATATAGTTTTAGTCCGACAAAGTCGTGTTTTAACATTCCAATTCAGCCTCATCTGCTAAGAAAGGCACGAGCCGCCACTGTTGCATAGTAACCAATTTTTCCACAGTTATAACACTCAAATTTTTTGTTTACTACACTAACCTTTGGCAATGCGTTTCGATTCGAGAAATCTTTATTAGTATAAGTCTTAAATGTGTTCTGTCTTTGCTCCTCTTCCTGAGCAATTCTACATGCCTCATCAATTGACTTGAGTTTTTGCGTAATGACATATTGGCACAAAGATGATTTGAGACCATTTATGAATACCGTTAAGGTTTCTTCCTCAAGATAAGCTGTTTCACCAGCCTTATGCTTATCCTTTACAATTGAACTTCTAGCATGTAATATTCTTCGCTGAAGTGTCTGAGCTCGCTGCGTGTAACTTATGACCGTCTCATTAAAATTTTGCTTAATGGCGATTAATTCCCTGTGAAGTTGCAAAGCAGAATGCGGCTCTTGGTACACACTTTTAATTTCGGCTTTCAACTCATCCCATTTTTCAAAATCTTTATTTAAAAGAATTAACTAAGCATTTCCTTTTATTTGCGTTTGAATATACTTGAACAATATTGGCACTTTGTCTGGCGACGCCAAGCTAATTGCCTGATTGCAACTGTTTATAAAGTTGAAGTGTCGTCGGCTTTTCCATCGAATGGACGAATAAATTTGAAAAGATCGCTCAAATTTACCGCCATATTTTCGCGCACAATTTCGTTTTCCGATTTCTCACTTTTGTCTGAACTTGATTGAGATTTCCTACTATCGTTATCAATTACTAGCCTATCGCAGCTCCAAAACCGTTTCATGGAACTTGTAGCTAAACAATTAAAAATTCCGCCGTCGGAATTCACACAAAACACAGAAACTTCTAAAGTTTTGCAAACAAAAACAATCCCAATAGTGGATACTTTAAACAAAATTTATATATTTTTTTTTTTCAACTATAATATCCCAGCCAAAAATCACCAATATTCACTAGTATCTCTCACTTAAAAAACGCGCACAAAATATATTTCATTCAATATTTATTTTTGCTTTAAAACTGTTGCAAAAATAAAACAAGACAAAACCAAATTTTGACTTACATGTACATCATAATTGCTATCGTCATCTTCATCTTGGATCCGACGTTGGCTGCTGGTTAAAAGCATCTTCCTACGTTTTGACTTCCGTTGGCTGCTAAATAAAAGCGTCTTGCTTCGGTTGTGACTCCAAGGAGCTGTTAATCTCGATTTTTTTTTCGTCTTCTTATTCCGGATACCCACTCGTAAGTGTCGTTGGGGCGTATACGATGCCGTTGAACTGCCCAATCGTCGCGAATTTCTATTTGAAAATTCGATTCGAATCCGGTTTAGGAAAAGCGTTGGTTGAATTTGAGTTTTATCCAATTTGCTGGATTCGTATCACTGAATGCACTTTATTTTTATCGGAATAAAATATCACTGGGATATATATACAGGGTGTAACTAGTACTGAGGTTCAAACAAAAATGGGAGATAGAGGAACTTGTCCTGAGTAGAAAATCGTTCTACACTTACTCCCGTTTTTGCACCGTTAAGGAGATAGCGCGATTTTAAGGACGAAGGATTTTCATCGTACCTGTGATCACTGTTTGATCTCTAACTTCTGCTGTACTTAGCGTAACGTAATAATTTTGGGCTCGTTGCAAAGGACACAAATTCTTCTTTCTAATTGCTATCAACTGTGTCAATCAATGATATGCTTTTTGAGAAAAATTCATTTAAATGACACAAAAATAATAAAAAATTAAAAAAAAATACAAAAAGTCCTGTTTTCTCCAAGAAGGACCTGATTAACCACCAAGTTTTATTACATTTTCGGAAAGCCCATAAAATTTCACTATACGTTTGATAACAGAATTTCTTCATAGGTTGAATTGCAAAGGAGCGGGGCTAACAGTTATCAAGGACGTTCCCTTCAAGTAAATCTGGTTTGACACCCGTCATTCGCCGAAGGAGTATGATTAATAATAGTGAGGACGAAATAAAAGAGTTGAAGTATAGTTTATTATTATTATTTAGTTTATTACGTTTACAAATAATTTTCAACATGTCCGCCGTTGTGGAGCAAGCAGAAGTGGTATCGCCGACGAATGGCATTGCTGGGGTTCACACGCAGTAGTTGGGCTGGTAACTGATCGCATGCTTCGGTGATACGGGAAATGAGCTGTTCTCGTGTATGATTTTTCTCTGCGTAGACAATGCTTTTCAAATACCCCCAGACATAAAAGTCCATGGGAGTTAAGTCGGGAGATCGTGGAGGCCATGCAATGGGACCGCCACGACCAATCCATCGATCCCAAAAATTCGCGTCGAGTCACCGACGGACATTAGCACCATAATGAGCTGGCGCTTCATCGTGCTGGTACCAAAACCTGACCAGTACATGGAGTGGTATATCCTCTATGAGGTCTGGTAAAGTTTCCTTCAAAAATTCGGCATAATTGGTGGAATTGAGAATTGAGGGAAGAAATACCGGACCGATGAAAGATGCCAGCCCAAACATTCACACTGAAGCGATGTTGATGGGACGTATTTCGGCTGGTATGGAGATTTTCACGTGCCCACACATGCATATTGTGGAAATTTTGTATGCCATCGCGGGTGAATTGCGATTCGTCGGTCCAGAGAATTCTTCCGAAATACGCTGAATGTTCGTCTGCTCGCAGTAACATGGTACGACAAAAGTCTCGCCGATGTTCACGATCACCGGGCAACAGTTGTTGCACCGGTGTATTATGATAGGGATACAGTCCTTCTCCTTGCTGAATTCGGAACACTTGCATGTGGTTGATGCCTAATCGATGGCCGATGCGCCGCGTGCTTACCGTGGGGTCCCTAGCCGCGATGCGCAGTATACGGTCCTCCGTGGCAGGTGCCGAGTGTCGCCGTCCTGGATGTTGTGTCTCCCGCCACGGCTGCAGTGTACCTCGTTCACGAAGGTTCCGATGAATGCTGATGAACATCCGATAATGGGGGTACCGAGATCTGTCCGGATACCGTTCCCGGTAAACTCTTTCGGCTCGCCTAGCATTCCCGTCGCACAACCCATACACGAAGTGCATGTCTGCCATTTCTTCCATTGTAAAAGACCTCCTATTGCTTGCCATGTTGCTCGTAATGATGTCTATGACATTCTGTTTGCTGCTGCTTCCTCCCGATGCTTTTATCGTAGAAAAATCTACGTAGGACGAAGTCATTCCTGTTCCTTAAGGGAGCAGGTAAATTCCACGCCCTACTTAAATGGATATTACTTAATTAACTTAAATGGATGTTAGTTAATTTACTTAAATGGACGCTATCTAATTAGTTGTCATATTTTTACTTACCTGTAACATAATTTCCACACATAAGAGCAATACGTGTGTTGTTAACATGGTTGCTCATTACTGCATCTGTTTTGCGGTAAATTCTATGTTTAGCAGTATTTCCAACATGTGCAACTTGTTGTTGCAAATATAAAGAAATTCTGTTATCAAACGTATAGTGAAATGTTATGGGCTTTCCGAAAATGTAATAAAATTTGGTGGTTAATTAGGTCCTTCTTGGAGAAAACAGGACTTTTTTGTATTTTTTTTTAATTTTTTATTATTTTTGTGTCATTTAAATGAATTTTTCTCAAAAAGCATATCATTGATTGACACAGTTGATAGCAATTAGAAAGAAGAATTTGTGTCCTTTCCAACGAGCCCTGTATTATTACGTTACGCTAAGTACAGCAGAAGTTAGAGATCAAACAGTGATCACAGGTACGATGAAAATCCTTCGTCCTTAAAATCGCGCTATCTCCTTAACGGTGCAAAAACGGGAGTAAGTGTAGAACGATTTTCTACTCAGGACAAGTTCCTCTATCTCCCATTTTCGTTTGAGCCTCAGTACTAGTTACACCCTGTATAAGTGCATCCCACCGCTGCCACCAATTTTTCTTGTTACATACAAGAATAGTTAATAAACCAATTTATACTTGTATTAAAGTTATTTATTATTATTATAGTTATTTAATATTATTAAAGTTATTTAATATTATTAATGTTATTTAATAGTACTTTTCCAATACGAATGTGCCTCCTTAGAGGTTCGAGATACAACTGATTTTATTCTTCAATTTTATCCCTCAAGAAAGATTAAGATAATCTTTCTTTCGGTCATACAATACTTGATGACCCAGCATTAGGGTAACAAGAATTATCATCCGATGGCATATACATTCCATGCATCGCGAAATGTGGAAGATAAAAACGTTCAAACGAATATCTGAACGTTAGCCAAAACAATTACTGTAAAGGTATCCGATTACCTTTTGGTTCACACAAAGTGTGTGACTTATTTAAAAATTTTGTAAAACATTTTTGCATCGGAATGTAAGAAGCTCTTGCATTTTGCTGATCGTAACTTCTACTGTGATTGGTAGAATGTAAACAACATTGATGGTTTTCGGTGAACATGGAACATGCCCGTTCACAGGTACCGAATTTTGATTTATTTTCGAAGAGTATTCGTTTACTATTTTATTTTTTTTAATCGAAAATGGTGTGTCCGGCATTTGTATATTCCAGTTGTGGAAATGGGCTATAGTCGACAAGTTGCGTCTATGACTGTATTTTTTTATAAGCGCGTTCTTTCACGAATACTTGGCAAGTTAATCGAATCGATTGAACAAGGGCAACTTAATTGATTTTATTGGTACAAAAAACTAATTTCAGGTCAGTGTTCCGCTTAAGACGTTTAAAATTTGGGCCTTTATGGGAATGATGGGACAAATACCGCTCTCGGCTATTTCAAAATTGATGGAGAAGAAATTTGGGCATCGGTGAGGCAATAGTTGTATGGGCTTCGATTATTCTCGGCCAGCCGTTTTGTATAATGATGAACTATCACGACTACGTTATTATGCACTACAATGCCTCACTCATTGATAGTTTTGAAGAAAAAGGAGACTGTTGCTGTATCAAACCGTATATTAAGTGTGAAAACGTTAGCGTAAAAAAAGTGTTGCAATTATTTTCTATTTTCTAGTTTTTTTTGTAATTAACAAATACTTTTGTAATTTTTTTATATTTAAAATTTATATTTTTGAAGAAAAAGAATATGAGAGAAGTCTCGCGGGGCGAAAATCGTCATAATTTTGTTTAATTTCACACTACGTAAGAAAAACGAAAAGGTTTCGAGTAGAATGGACCATCCAGTCGAAATGCGCAGTCATCTTGATGGGTGTCTTCAATCGTGCAAAAGAAATAAACTCGCCAATTAATGGAACTCTTTTTAATTACATAAATAAAAATAAGTGGCATAGGTTTCTTTCATGTACTCGTGAAATTGCGGCAGGGCAGCATTGCATTTTCGAACACCCTTCTGCAATGGATATTCGTAGCATTTTTTCAACATCGATTTATTATTCGTTCGAATATCGACAATTAGATTGTCCATATTTTCGACGGCGGAACGCGCGCCGAAGATGCTGAGATGATAGTGTTCGCGGAAGTTGTTGCACGTTACTGCGAACCGTTTAGACGGCGGTCGAGGAGCCGGAATGTCGTGTGTGTCATTTAGGAAGTTCGCCCAGACCGCATCGGCACGTTTCTTTTCGGGCGCTTCGTCGGATATTGCGGCTGCTTCGACTTGAAACCGCATAGTCGTATTCTTTTTCGCTCGAAACGTCCGAGTCATTGCCGTCCGGGCGAAAATCCTCGTCACTGTCCGAATCTTTATTTTCTTTGCTGAAAGTAGATTCGGGGTTGTAAATTCTAATACTCTTAAGAGCCGTACAGAATGAACGCAATCGCAGTCGGATTGGAATGTCAAAATGTCGCAACGAGATGCAATGAAACGCTGTAAACCTCAAGTAAACGCTGCATGAACACGATGACCGGATTGAGTTCGCAGTTCTATCAGTGCAAATAATCAAAGCCAAATTGATATGGACGCAAAAATCGGTGAATTATTTTTAATGCTCATCAAAATCTCTTTTATTTACCATTTTATTATATTCTTCTTTAAATAATATAGTGCATTTTAGATTATGATATTGTCATATTTGACATTTCGATGCGTTCACTTGCGATCATTTTAAATATTACGAACTTACTTGCGACTATCTGCGACCCATAGCGTTCATTCTGTTTAGCTACATACAATTAGAGTCACTGTATACGAACTAACACAAACATCCATTATCATGAGTACGGACATTGTGTGTTTCATTTGAAACCAGTAAATTTAAATTTTTTTTGCAGTTGTCTCGGTTTTTAATTTTAAACATCCTCACGGAAGTAGGTAAGCTCACTATTTACTGGAAAATTATTAAATTTCGAAATAAAAATCGGAAAGTTATAGAATATTGTGATTAAAAATCGAAATTTTATCACGCACACATTTACATTTTAGTACATCATTGACAATGACATTTCGAATTGTCAAGTTGTGATTTTTCGCGATTTGAGTGTTGTTTTCCGGCCGCGGTCTTTAAAGTTAAATTTTCCGGCACAATACCGCAGTTTCGTGTAAATTAAGAAATTCGAAATGGATCGAAATAAGCGGGAGTTAGAGTCGCTTGTTATCACCCAGAAGGAGCAGCTCACGCGATGCGAAACCTGGCTTAAAGGTAAAAACAAGTTTTGTTGTCATTTGCGGGCTTCAAGTTAATTGCTTTTTTTCCAGATGTTGTTACCGCTTACAAAGGACTGCTAAAGGAAACAACAGAAACAACGTCCGATCGTTACAGTTGCTCGACGAGAAAGAAAACGAAATTCGTGCTTTGAAGACATCCTTTGAAATTTTCTTGCCGCAACACCAGCAGCAACAAACCCAAACCACTGATTTGTCGGAAGCGGCGAGTACGCGAAAAATATCCGCAACACATTTGAACACCGTTCTGAATTCGAATTCGACTGCTACAAGCAATTCCACTTCCATGACTACATCCGGTGAAAATTGTCATATGCTTCACTATGTTCACGAACTGGCCCGAAAAGATGTCGAAATTAGCGGCTTGCGAAAGGCAAAACATTCGGCCGAGTCGGCATTGCGGCAAGCATTGCAGGACAAAGTTACCGCACAGGAAGATCTCAACGATCGGATTATGAAACTCGAAGAGGAAGTCGACCGGTAGGAAAAATCGATTCGAAAGGGATTTCGGCGGTATTAATTTTTTTTTTTTGGTATTGTGTTTTTCAGTTTGGAGCGATGCAAGACTCGTGAAGGTGCAAATTTGGAGTACTTGAAAAATGTCATTCTTAGCTTTTTGTCGTCTACGGATTCTGACGGAAGGAAACACATGATAAATGCAATTGGAGCTGTTTTGCAATTTACCCCATCCGAAATTAAGACAATTAACAATTTGCTGTATAAGAAATAGTTGAGAAGTGTTAGTTGAACACCTGTTATAAATTTCCAGTAGTGAGTAAAAGAGGTCTATTGTCACGTTCACTTTGAATTATTCCGAATAATCAAGTATATTATTGTAAAATTTAATTTGTTAGCTTGTTTAGCGGGTAAGATGCAATTACAAAATGCCAAGGCGGCCTGTTCTAAGCAAAGCTTTGAGTTTATGTCTTAGAGAGGACAAAACATTATTTATGCTAAATTTTTCTATATTTTTCAATAGTAAAGTCTACGGCGGTTTTACGAACGATGCCAGATGGAGAAGGTCGACAATCCACTGTTACCGAGCTAAAGCACCTTAAACCAGTGCCTGGGATTATTATTCCTTGAAGAAGCTCGATGAAAACATATCCAAACGGGCTCTTGTGGACTAGCGCTGTTGTTTGCCTAGTCCCTGATAGGGGTACCTGGGAAATGAAGGCAGTACAGCTGGCTGCTATGTACACCACATAAAAAGACGATTTCACGAAGCCGAAAGTGTAAACGGGGTTCCATGAGTTTTACATAATTTTTATTTCCTATTTAAAGTATCTTATTTTTGCACGTTCGGTAGGCCGGAAGTCGATTTATAATTTTTAAGACAAACAAATAGGCGCTGTGTGCCAAATAATACAAGAGAAAGAAAAATGTAAAGGAAACAGTTGGTCTGTTGTTTCTCTGTTAGAACTTGCTACTAGAAGTCAAGATGGAGCGAGGGCTTGTACATGAACCAGAAAGTCATAGCGTAGGTATTGTTGAGACTGCAATATCCCCTGGATATTACAATCAGGAAAATAGATCGAGGAATTGTTAAATTGAGAACAAAGAGCTGGTGGGTCAGATGTACACCTACGAGTGTGACGACAGCTTCAAGAGCAAGGGCATACGAAGGTTCGGCTTGACCTGTCAGAGCTACTTGCACCTGTTTCGACAATTGATCAGTCACATCGAGAACGCCATGAGTTATATTCGGCTCATACGTTGGGGCGCAATACACTCTAGCTTAACTATAGGCATATATCTGCCCAAGTTGGACGAGAATACGCAGTTCGCAACAGACTTTGTGAAGTACGAACTGCTGAAAATTTCGATAATACTATTCGGAATTTATCGCGTAATTTTAACGGTGGTACCGAATACCGAATATTCAGGTATGTCAGTCGCATTTGTCGTCGCACTTTAACAGCACTTTTCATTTCAGCTTCTCGTCGAGGCATTCGCATCGTTCTTTCGGGATCCGAAAAAAAACCCTTTTGCGAATTTTCTACCGGATCATGTCGCCTCTCACGATCAATTTCGTGGAGTACATTATGAGCGCAAAGGATAAGATAAGATAAGTGTTATGTTCGTGGACGATGGTTTCGCAATCGGTCTCGCGTACATTCTCAAGCTGTTGGACTAAATGTCCGAATTCAATTCGTTGCACTGGTTTAAGGTGGTCACAAGCACAAGTACGCAATGGAATGGACGAAAGTTAATTAACAACGCGATCCAGCGGCCGCAATCGGAGCAAACGGCGACGATAAGCTACAGCAGACATTGTTATTGACTGCGAATCAAACAACACTTATAAAATGGAATTTAATTTTCTCTGTAATAGATTGACCAGTTCGAAGATATTTTTTCAATAAAAACGAGATACAATGAAGGACATGAAATTTCATTTTACAGAAGCTTAGAGGTCGAACTGCCTGCAATATCTGGGCGACACACGCTCGCTTCCCTCTCCTTGCCAACAAACGCTTACGAGCTCTATCGCATCAAAGGGTACAAATCTGAAACTGGCCGATACCTCGGCGCAATCAACCACGGCTGCTATGCAGAGCGGCCGATAAAACCAAACGCACAATTTTTAGCCTTATTATAATGTAATGTGTTTAATTTTAGCTTAAAACGAAATTTACAAAGTGCAAAACAGTAAAAAATATTTTTAAATGTCCCTAGTTACTGTCGGATGAGGGACACTGCTCGTGCTCCCCGGCTGTACTCAGTCGCGCAATTAACTCCTTCGACGGATTGGACATCCCTTTCGTCTGGACGGAAACGTAGCACCGCGTCGACGGAAATTCGCCAGAGCATATTCCTCGCGAATGTAATGGTTACATCTGAAATACATAGCAATCAGTCGCTTCGAACGCTTTCGCTTCAATTTGCCTACTTGGTAACAACTGGATCGACGAAACTTTCGCAACAAATAAAGCATAGATCTGAATTTAATTTTCCGAATTGGACGCTAATCGAGTAACTGCAATAATCGGGTGTCGTGGCTTGTTTTTTGGGATCAAATGTACCGATCGAAATGACAAAAATAGAATCAGCCTGACTCTTGGTAGCAGCTTCAAAGGCTGCAATGGCAGTGTCATGTTTCACCCGATAATATAACACAATCGGCACCATGCAAAACTGCATTGGCTACATCGGAAATTTCCGTACGTGTTGAACGTGGCTCCTTTATCATGGACTCAAGCATTTGAGTAGAGCAAATTACTGGCTTACCAACCTGAAATCGAAACGGCATTAGTCTTCAGTTCAATAAAATCCTAAAGCATTCTGAACTAACCTTGATACATTTTGAAACCATGGCCTTCCGGGTCAAGAACACTTTCTCTGGTGAAATTTCAATGCCCAAATCGCCACGAGCCACCATAATACCATCGGAAGCAATAATTGTTTCATCCAAATTATGCGTACGCTGTAGGTTTTCGATTTTAGAGATGATCTTCATGTTCTTGCCTTGTTCGCCGAGCACAGCTCAGATTTCACGAAGCGTATTACCATTATGAACGATGCAAAAACCATGTTAACATCTTGATCGATATGGAATTTCAAATCGGCCATGTCTGTATTCGATATACGGTTGGCAAATCGATCGGAACTGCGGGCAAATTAACACCCTTAAGTAATCCCAACGTACCACCGTTCTCAATATTACAGACGAACGTATCGTCCGTCACTTCGATAACACTCAATGAAATCAAACCATCGTCGACGAAAATACGATTGCCAGGCTGGACAACTTTTATTATATATGTATACTGTAAATTAATGGTGAAAAGTTAATAGAATAAATGAAATTAAATGATTTATCAAAATCAAAACACGTACCTTTGGCGATGTTGACATTTCCTATGACAACTCACGATTTTGGGAAATGTCAATCAAAATCATATGGGTTACATGTACACACACTAACACTATGGAATTTTAGAACCTGCGAATTTTGCAATTCGCAGGTTCTAAATGTTCTAAATATGTACCAAAAGTGGATATTGTCCGTACTCAAGATAATGGATGTTTGTGTTAGTTCGTATAAAGTGACTCTACATACAATCACATGCATTTGAAACTCGATTTTTCCCCTCCGTTATTTTGACACTCCAATCCGACTGCGATTGCGTTCATTCTGTACGGCTCTTTAACAATGGGATTGTTTTCTCTTCTGCGCCGTTTGAAGATGTGCAATTCCTCTTGACTGTTCTGTACAGATGCTTCGTCTCTATGAAGCTGAACAATGATTGCATCAGTTTGAATTTTTTTAGTTATAACTTTAATTCACTGTCTTCATTAAATTCACAAGTATAATTGTTTTTTTTTTTATTATTTGCTTATTATTGTTTGTTTTATTATTATCACTATCACTGGGGTCCCATTCATTTTAACAAATGCTTTACAAGAAACGTTTTCAATTCGTTGAAAATGTGACTTCGTGTAAACGCTACCAAATTTTCTACTGGGAAGTTTTTACTTCTCCTCTCCTGCTATACTTTCAGTTCGATGGCTGATATTCGGAAGTTTTGTGTTGTCTTTGGTTTTGTCGGCTCAGCTGTTTGTGAAATGTGCCGGTTCGCGTTAGTGTGTGAGAAATTTGGTTCGGCGTTCGAGAAATAAAATGTTTCGTGTTAGTTTTTGGTGAAATTATTTATTGTTATTGTTATTCATTACTACATTACGTTGCAGTTCGGTTTTGTTTACGTTGCGTCTCCTCCATACCTCGTGGAGTCGTGGTTGCCATAATCAGAAACTCCTGCATCGAAGCGGTCCTATTGCTTGTTTCGGGAACTGTAAAGTGTAGTGCATCGAGGTAACAGGAATCCGCAATCTATGTGAAACAGAATCAGTTGCCTTATTTAGAATCCAAAAGGTTTTCATTACCGACAAATGTGCCGGCATCGTGCTCCAAACATTTTTGCCTTAGTTTAAGTTGTATAAAAAGATCAGATCATTTTTATCCCTAGTGTGATGTGAAAGTAAAGGGTTTTCCAATAAGGACTTGACAACTTTTTTTCAAAATAAAATGCAAACCATTTGAGATATTTCAAAAACTTTATTATCGGGTTGAAGTACAATCAAAACATTTATGAATGGAACTCGACTTCGTTCATATGGCCACCGCGGGCACGTTTGCAGCGGTCGATTCGTTGGACCCAATTTTCGATGACTCGGCCACACATTTCGGCCGAAATGGCTGCTATTTCGTGTTCAATGTTGGCTCTGAGCTCTTCCAACGTCGTCGGCTTGTTGGCATAGACCAACGACTTGACGTGGCCCCAAAGAAAAAAGTCCAGAGGCGTTAAATCGCACGAACGAGGCGGCCAATCGACTGGTCCATTTCTTGAGATAACACGCTCATCAAACTTACTCTTCAATAAATCGATTGTAACGTGTGCTGTGTGGCTTGTGGCACCGTCCTGTTGAAACCACATGTTGTCCAAGTCCATATCTTCCAATTCGGGCCAAAAATAATCGGTAATCATGGCGCGATAACGATTACCATTCACAGTAACGTGACGATCATTATCGTCGACGAAAAAATATGGCCCTATGACGCCGCCAGCATGCAAACTGCACCAAACAGTTATTTTTTGTGGATGAAGTGGTCTTTCATGAAGCACATGTGGATTTTCACCGGACCAATAACGCATATTTTGCTTATTGACGAACCCACTGAGCCAAAAATGAGCTTCGTCACTGAAGATGATTTTGCGATGAAATTGATCATCTTGGCGCATCTTTTCCAGAGCCCAATCGGAGAACGTACGTCGCTTCAAATGGTCCATCGGCTTCAATTCTTGAGTCAGCTTGATCTTGTATGGGTGTAAACCAAGATCCTTACGCAAAATTCGCCATAACGTGGTCTGGGCGATGCCCAACACTTGAGAACGCCGTGGAATTGACTGATTTGGATCATTTGCTACGGACGTTTCAACGGCAGCGATATTTTCGACACTTCGACCAACCCGTTGTCTCACTGGCACGGCAACATCACATAACGAATATGTAGACTCAAATTTTTGCACTAAACTTGTTACTGCCTGTCTACTAGGGCGAGAATTACGACCGAAAATCGGAGTTAACGCTCTTAAAGTAGCGGTCACCGACTCCGAATTTCTGTAGTAAATTTTTATAATTTGCAGACGTTGTTCCTTCGTGTACTTTACCATGATAAAAATGTTAAGTTTACTGAATAAATTGACAGTGACAGTTCGATGATTAGTGAAAGGGTGCGTTCACAAATTGAATTCAAAGTTGTCAAGTCCCTATTGGAAAACCCTTTAGAAAGTGAATGGAACACGCGGAATAAGTTCCTTATCAGGTCCAACCAGAAAATGGTTAAGGAATTTTTCCACCGACGGTATTTAACGTTAAAATCAATCTATGGTATGTATCAGTGAGCGGTCGATATAATTTGAACAAACTGTTGGCGCAAAAGTATAAGCAATTCAATTTAAAATGTAAGCGGTTTCGAAAACTTTAAATGATTACTTCTTAGGACAAACTTCCATTATATACCACCTATATGTGAATACGAGTGAACTACTGCTACATGTTCAAAATGTGATTGGTACAAAGTAATTACAAATGAATGTTTCATTACCGCTCATCGATGAATGGAAGTATGAATTACATACGAAAGTCTCATTACCGCTCAGCGATGAATGAAGTATGAATTACATAAATTTTTCTCGCTCAGGGTCAGTAATGGGTTAAAAAATTTAATATTTTAATAATAATAAACATTAACTTTAACAGTCAATTATAATATATATTCAATATTAAGTTTATATTAAACAAATACATACCATATATACACACTAAGGTAAAATACCCTATTTGCGTCATGTTAAGGAGATTTCTGCAATTTTGGAATCAGAATGGTAAACAATTGCGCTATATTTACAAGCTATGGTCATCAATATTAAGTTTAGAAAGTTTACTATGGAATTTTAATTTCTAAAAACCGCAATGTGTTTATGATTTACAGGTTTTTAGAAACAATTTAAAATGTCTTTACGCTCCTAATTTCGTCATAAAAAATGGCCGTATTCTTAAGTGTGATGACGGGAACCTAATTTCGGCTATGAAAAATAACTGTTTCTAATATCAATTTAATAACAAAAAAATAGATATAAAATACATATTCATACAAAAAATAAATGATATCCAAATTATATAATACTTAGAATACATATGAAAAATAGGTAGGGTAGGTATGCGTGGCTGCCCGTGAGAACACGGACCTTAGACCTGAAAGGTCCATTGTGTTACCACAGGATCATCGAATCCGGTCCTACTCGTCGAACCATTTAGAGCTTGCAATGAAGCGTTGGATTCTCGCGACCTCCATTGCGGCAAGATCACCGAGACAGTTGAAGAAGTAAGCTCCAAGATGAGTTTTCCTTCTGGCGGATAGAGCTGGACAGATACAGAGAAGGTGAAGGACTGTCTCCTCCTCCTCCTCATTCAGGCAGCTTTTACAGAAGTCGTTTGAGAAGAGGCCGAGTCTTTTGGTATGTCGACCAATAAGACAGTGTCCAGTCAGGCCACCGACTGTGGTGCTGATATTCGCCCTTTTGAGCAAAGTCAGCCTTTTAGAGCGTTTTAGATCCAGCTCTGGCCAGATCTGTCTCGCAGTGTGACATGTAACACCATCTGCCCATCTTGAGTTGGTTTTCTCAATTGAGTCCAATCCCAGTAGCAATTTACATGTAGATAGAGGCACACCAAGACTCCGATGTTCCGGCATAATCTGAAGGGTAGTACCGCGACGAGCGAGTTCGTCAGCCATGCAGTTCCCTGCAATTGCAATATTTGCAACAGTTCATCGATGTGGTTATGTGCAATCTTATTGCAAATGGACCAAATCGCCAATTGCTCACTTAAATTTGGATCTTTTATAGTACTAGAATCACTAGAACCCGGTACCGAATATTCTTCATCTTGAATACTTGTATTGAGGGAAGTACTAGCATTTAAATTTATTGCCGAGTTATTAGATAGAGCGGAAGTCGTAGCGCTAATCGAATCATCAGGTTTTCCAAATAAATGTAGGCTTTCATATCGCTCTACATCTTGGAGATACTCTTTTCGAAGAGTACTCATATCATTTCAATGTTTTTCGCGACATTTTAAATATGTTTAATTTATTAATTAATGAATTTAACTATATTATAGTATAATTGCACTACACTGCTTTTACGATTATTTATTATTTCACGCACTTAACCGGACTGAAAAGAACATGCAACTGCAAAGAATTCTCAAATCTGAAGCTGCCGGCATCAGAAACAAATCGTTCTGCTTTGTTTTCATATCAACGGCAAAAAAAAACTCACACTTTATTGTTTTCTTGGAACATATCGAATAATCGATGTAGGGTGCAATTGGCGTGATCGCGTTTTGAAATAGTGTACATGAAAATACGAACACATGCGATGTTCCACAAACAAATGCCATTAAAAATTACTTAGTGTGAGATTGTACATAAGAGTGTATGAATTTTTGAGGCATTTGGTTTGCAGGGATAGTTCATGCCAGTATCCCACAACATCCCAAACACGCCTAACGCTCGCAAAAAGTTATATTACACATCTTTGTAAAACAGCATTTATTATGTGTATTTGTTGAGAGTATCAATTTAACATAATGTAATTCGAATCAATTAAATATTTGTTTTTGTTATTGCCAACAGATGGCATTGAATTAAAGTTAACACTGTAAAGTTTTGCTGCCTGTTTTGCATGGCTAACTTCACTCTCTTCCGTTTTGATTTCTGTACATAAAAGACGCGTGTCATATTTTTGTGAAATAAAAAGGCATTAGTTTTACTCTTGTATTTTATTTGTTCCAACTAGACACCAGCCACTCTTAACAGTATTTATTGGCCTTTAAATTCACGAGTTTCATAAATAAATTTCGGTAGTAAATGTAATGCTCACTTTCTGCTTAAGCGATATGTTTTAGTCTAATCGTTAAGTATATCGAGATTTGGTTAGGAGTATATGATATTGGTTAAGGATTTTGGGTTTTTAAATTAAAGAAGACGACTTGCGTCGTCGGCAGCTAAATTATGACTAAATATATTTCAACTAAAACTTACAAATTAAACTAGCTATGTACATTATTCTATTTATTACTGTATTTCATTTCATTGTTATTTCATTTCATTTATAAAATAAATTCATGGCTTTTGCCGTTTCTGGATAGCGGTGCGGATTATTTCGGTGTCGTCATTCAATTTAAATCCGCGGTACTGTTTTAAAAAGGGATTTATTTCTATATTTAGAATTTCTTTCGGTTTTAGAAAATTGGTACATTTGAGAGAAATTTTAAATATAGAAATTTAATATAAAATTTTGGAAACGAAATTTTAATGTGCTACAAGTATTTAATTATTACACAATTAATTAAAACAAATGTATGACCGTCTATTGGACCTGTTTCAAAGTTATGTAATATCAAATTTTGAAAAATGTTGGAGTTGTAATTGGTATTGCGGCATTTTTAACCGTTTGATATAAGCTTCTCGGATCTGAGTACCTATAGTTTCTAATTAGTTTTTTTTTCAATTTTACAAATTTTTATAACGTCCTTTGACGGGTATTCTAAACTCCCGCGATTTTTTTGCTCAATTAGGGAAAACATAAAATCACTTCTAGAACCTGACAAAGAAGATACACACTCCTCACATTGTAATCTCTTTTTAAGATGTCTAACAACAAAACCGGAAACATGTTCAATCACTTTTTCAACAAATTCTGACAACTGAATGGGTATTTGAACAGCATCCAAATATTCATGATGCTGTTCCTGTAAGGTAATCTCGTTTTCGATAATAATTCTAGGGTCCCTTAAAGAAGCTACAAGAGGTTGATTTAAAATATTTATATTTTCTAAGGATATGCAATTCCCTAACCCTCTCTCACTAAGTTGACCATGAATGATAAGTCTTTTATAACCTGCCTGACACTGTCTTGCTGTTGGTTTATTGTTAATCCCAAGACAACTTTGAATTTTACAAAAAAAGAGTTCAATTTATGGTCTTGGCCGATTCTATATAATGGAATTGATTGTAAAGCATTATCGTTTTCAACGTATTTTTCATACAGTTTTAGAGTGTTTTGCAGATCTTGTAGAAATCCAATAAAACCTACTTTTCTTCTGCATTGTAAAATTAAAGTGCCATCTGAAAGTCTTAGCTTGTTCAAATATGCCGTGAATTCGTCAACAAAATTTGTAATATCTGCAATATTTTCTTTGCAAATCGCTTTTTTGTACCCATGCGATAGAGAACTACGTGAATTCAATATATTGTTGCGAAGTCGTTCCAACGTTGTATTATATTAGGATCTTAATTATTAGTCCATTTATTTTGTTGGTAGATATTAAATAAAACTGAACTAATTGTTAGTTTAAATTATTATAATTATTGTTACATTTATATTTTAAAATAGTTTAGAAGATTAAATATTTATTGACTGAAGTATTGATGATTAAAAAAAAACTATTAGCTCTCTTCTAATCGAAATTTATTTTTTTCTGACAAGAATTTTGCATTTTATTTTCTTTATACATAAGCGGGTACCTTGATCAGTTAAATTTAAAAATGACAAACAAGTTCCCAAAGTACCCGACTTCCACAATTTAATACAGTGCAATGGTGTGCACTACAATATCAAAAGCATTATTTACATATTTGATGAATGTGACGGTACCTGATAAAGATTTGAAATCGGCCAAATTGAGCACCTTACTACAGTATTCAATTCCGTCCGCTACAGATTTGCTTAAGGTCTGTGTAGCCAATCGAACTTTCATTTTCTGTTTAAAAAAATTTATATGTGCCTTTTTAAGTTTATTCCCCAAGCGTTTCTTGCAGCTCTTGAAGCTTCCTAACAAAATCCCAACTAATTATATTACCATCAGCATCAAAAAAGGGACCCACTTCAGCTAAGGAGTTTCTAATTAATTCAATCATATGTGGAGGATCGAGAAAAACAAAGATATCCCTATTTCTATGGGAGAATTTGTAGTAGTCAACAGTTTGAAGTCATTGCAGTTGATCATTTTGTTGTTTCGATGGCTGTGACGTTTTTTTACCGTATTTTTCAAATTGGAAATTACTGTATGGCTTGTGAAAGTTGTTTGCGTTTTTTGTATGATAGCGACTCGGAAATTTTTTAATTGCTGCCATGACGCCGATTTCCGATTGTGTATGTGTATGTGGCTGTGATGAATGCTGTAACTGTTGAGTCTGTACTTTTGTTAATTCCATGTTCCGTGCGATATCGACTGCTTTATCCAATTTTATGTTACCTTCGTTGAGCAGCCTTTCTTTGATTTTATTGTGGCTATTATTTAATCGACACACAAAAATATCACGTACTAGGTCTTCTCTTAACGTTCCACAATCACACGAGAGACTTAAATTTTTTGGCGATGTGACAAATTCGTCTATTGATTCACCGGGTTCTTGGTTCCTTGAGAAAAATCTGTGCCTTTCCATTGCGATGTTTACTTTAGGCAAGAAATAACTCGGCAAACTTGATCTGGTCTAATTCTTCGTTAAAGGAATTGAAAATTTCTAGCGCTCCTGGTCCCATGTGGTGAAGAAGTAGCGCGACTTTGCGCTTGTCATTTTCCTGTTGCAATCCTGAAGCAATCAAGAAAATTCGAAAAGATGTAATCCAAGATCTCCATGTAGCAGGAAGATTAGTGCTTTTTAGGTTTAACGGTTGCACTGGAGTCATGTTATGATTCACCGTTGTATAATTAACCGTTCCTGACGACGAAGCACTCTCATCACTTTTCTGCATTTTATTATTCACGTATACTGTTATACAACTTTTGTCTTTTTTATATTATAATTTTAAATTGTTCCTTTTGTCTTATTATTTATTATTTTATATTGACTGTTTTTTAAGACCACTACTTTATTATTTTAAAGTTTTTAAAGACACACACCTGACACCATGTTGTGTTTAATAGTCATAGACTTGTTATTAATAAAGAGTACTTTATTGATCGATGGTCACTTACAGACTGAGCTAATGGTGATACTTTACATAGTCACAACAATTGTTCCCGTATTGTTTGTAACACTTGAAACGTTCAGTTCATTATCACTTTCAATGATGTCTTCAATAACCGAAGAATTAGCAGTAACGTTTTCCTTACATATTGGAGGTCCAAAAGATTTTGCCTTTCTAATACCGGTCATAGCCGCTTCTAGTCCGGCACACTCGATAACATCCTGCTCTAAGTCGCTAATTTTTTTTTTATTGGAAGTACCTCCACCTGTCCTTTTTTTACTTTGCATATTTGCACGGAGCTTGGACTTGACCTTATATTTGTAGTCACTCCAAACTTACGGCGGGAGAGCATAGCATAAACTTAAGTTTTGTATTCCTTCAATGCCGTTATTTACCTTTTTCCATTCATGCATTTCTTTGGACGAAGTTTTCAACGTCTCCCATAACTCCTTTGAAGTTTGCCTACCGTTTACACATTTCAAAATTCCTTTGGCTAGGTCTTCGTGACTTTTCATGAAGCACACCATTACTTCGCATTGCTGCTTGTTTATTGCCTGTCCAATTTTGTTGTCTACTGCTTCCCTACGATTTTAATATTTCAAGTATTAGTACAATAAATACAAAGTAATATACGAAAACTTACATCGTTGAAGATATTTTAAGCTTGCACTCGACAGCCAAGTAGTTACCGACCAAAATTCGCTCGTATCAATCTCAAATGCCAGGACGAAACAAAGTACAGAATGTCAATTATTTCTTCGAACTCGAAGCAAAGCCTTGAACCAAAGTTACGCAGGTCGAAACAGAATTCGATAATACCATTTTTACTTCAAACTCGAAACAAAGACTCGAACCAAGTTAAGTAATCTCACCCCTGGTTTTTGCATGAATTCACTCTTAAGGAGATGGTCTATCAAAAACAAATACACTTTGTAATGCACTGCACTTTGACGAGATGCTAACTTTGCACTTTTTTATATTAAAATTATCACTAATTGTCAGATCCTTTTGTGTACTGAATAATACAATCATATACAAATTATATTGAGTGACAAGGGTTTGCAATTTTTTAAGTTATTTGAACTTTATACGCGCCGCACGGAATGTCACTTAACACTTTTGTACTCCACTTTCACTACACCGTGTTCCAATTTAACATCTTTTGACCGCAAAAGGCTTTCTTTTACCACTGTCCACATTAGTTCATTGAAATTTGAGTTAATATATACAGTTTTATAAAAAGAATTGAAAATAAAAGAAAATTTTTCCAACTTCTTGTGAACGGAGGCCTCGGAGTGAATATTTCGACTTGAAAAAGTCAAAATATTCGAGGGAAAGGAAGGTTCAGGAAAGAGTGGGCCAATTCCTCCTACGTCCGAATTGGTGGCTGAAAACCGAGCGGAGGCGACACGATTGCTGGCGGCCGGGACTAGCTACGGCACTTGTGGGAGGGTTCTTGCTCGATAATCAGACCATAAACCCTTGGCCTGTACAACAAAAAAATTTCGTGTCGGCTTACTTTTTGAGGTTCAGGAATTGGGGTTTAGACGCTCGGGTTCATTTTCAAAAAAACTAGCCTCGCGGCATTTCAACGACTAAAAAAAAATATAGGCTCAAAACGAGCATGAAAATCAAAAAAACAAAAAAAATCTGAAAAAAAAAAACCATAACCAAAAAAAATTTATTAAAAAAAAACTCACCCCATTTTATTTGTTTCTCCTTTTCTCGATTTTTAAATTATTATTTAATTTATTACTTCTTATGTCTTCGTCAGTCCTGTCCTGTCGTTTAGTCTTACTTCTTTGTATTAATATATATTAATAATTTTACGATCATAATTTGAATTCATTTTATCTTTGCTTATTTTAAAATGGTTGTTATTTTCCTTTAAAATTCAATTCAATTCCCTTTTTGTTTAATTGTTTTAAAATTGAGATATGGTTTGTGTCGATTTATTTTAACTTCGATTCTTTTTTTTGTTTAATTGTTTTAAAATTGAGATATGGTTTGAGATATCGACCTGTACACATTCCTTAACTCGACCGAAAGAAACATTCAACTCTACGCGCTACCAAAACCTGTCCTACGATAGCACTCAACGCTTCTCAGTAATCGCGAACCACCAAAATTCAAACAGCAAAGCCAGGACGGCTTCTAGCGGTTCGTAAACGAGACAAAACATAATCATGACGCACTGTGGCGCGAGTTATAAGTTCTTCGCGATGAAGAAGTAAAAAAAAATAATATAAATCAAAAACTTAGGTTTCGTTAATAACTTTTTTATTGACTCTTTAACTCGTACTCCTTGCTTTTATCATATTTTACTGCTTACGTAGTGTCTACATAATTTACACCACTACGTATTTTAAATGGGAACGTTAACATATCAAAATGCTGATGGATTTGAATTTCAATAAAATTATAAATGTTGGGAAAATGCTGACTGTCGTGGGAGTTAGGGTGAATGGGTTAATATCGGGAAAACGCTGACTATCGTGGGAGTCAGGGTGAGTGGTAACGTAACTTCTCCCCCCTAAGAGTGATGCGTGGGCCAAAGAAATTGGACGTTTCCAGTTTCGTTGGCTGGAGTACAGGATGGATTTTTCGATGTTATATTTTGTTCGACTACATATTTGGTGGTGTTTCGCTTCCTGATCAGGTAAGTAATGATGAAAACTAAGATGCTGGCGATGATTACTATTCCGCTGGATGAAAAGATGTTGGTCTGATTGGTCCTTGTGTCCAGGAACTCGATTGCTTTTCTATTGTCGATATGGAAGCTTCTCAATTTTTCCAGGTTTAATTCGTCGGAAATCGTGGTGTTTACTTGGCTCAGGACCGAAGGGTAGATCTGGACATCATCCCAGTAGTAGTTAATGTTATCTTTGTAAATGATACCATTGATTTCGAGCTCACAATCCTTAAAGTGTAGGAGCCAAGTTCCTTTAAGATTTTTGTGCTTAAATTCGCACGTCGATCGTATTGGCGTTGGTGGAATGTTGATCAGCAGGACAAAGTTTGGCTCTGGTTGGAGTATTTGAGCAGTTTGTTTTTCGTCTTCTACTTTGCAATCTGCGATTTCGTTCTGGATCAAGCGCCCGATGCAACTAGAGTTTGTGTTTTCTCGGTGTACCGTTTTTGTGTTATCACAATAAAATATTCCTTCTACTTCCGGACATTTTTCGTTAAAGAACTGAATATTATTTGGGTTAATTGCGGTGTAGGGGGTTGTGGATATTATTTTTGATGGTTGTATAGGAAGAGGGATTATGTGAAAGAAGGAATTGCTATCTTTGGAGAAAACGGGTATGCGTATATTGAAAATTATATTGCTGGCATTATAGTAGGCCTGTAATCCTAATAGTTCGTAAATGTGTTCATCGGAATAAATTGAAACGGATTGATTTTGAAAATTTTGATATATATCCGAGAGTTCGTTGGGATTTCTTACAATGTGCAGTAGATTGTTGTATGTCATTATTGTCCTTGCAGTTCCGAGTTTAAGAGGTAATATTTTGTGTCCCTGGTTCAGGTCGTGTATCTCGATCTGTTGTCCGTTCGTTAGTATCGTCCTGTAATTTTGGTTTTTTTCTGATTTTAGATTTATGAAATTTTTTGTTAGTATTAGTTATAATTGTAATTTTATTGTCTTTGTTAACTTTGTGTTTGGTATACCTAGGGGTTAATTTATTTCTTCTACATTCTTTTCTAAAAACCGACGTTCCTACTTGCACTGGTTGTGGGTCTACTCTGTTTTGGTTTATCTTGTTAATGGTTTTCTCCACACGTTTTTCCAGGGTAGATTTAATTTCTGGGTATATTTCTGTTTGGAATTTATTAAGTTTTTGTAAATAGTCATGTACCCCGTTGTACTGTATATTGTTACATGTAAACCTGGCAACCGCGCAACCGTGCAACTCGATCGTTTCACATAATGAAAAACAACAACAACCGAATACCTAGTTGCAAAATAACCCAATCAGAAACCTAGCTGAAGATAAGGCGAGAAAACACGATTCTATCTCCCTTCTTTACCGAATGCTCTCCAATGTACTAGAACCCTGTACATGAACCACCAAAGTCGAAAGATCTCAAGCTCACTTGAATCTTCTGCACACACCACTGAACGATGATCGAAATCGAAGGCTCTGAAGCTTTCGAGAAGATTCCAGAACTGAACGTTCAAGCACATCCTAGACTGCAACCGGGTAGTATATAAGCAGGTGAAGCATTCAGCTAAGGGACAGTAATCTTGATTACGCGACTGCGATAGCCAGCGAGTATACGCGACCGTGTGGAAAGAGAACGAAAGTGAACGAGTTAAGCGATATATGGTATAAGCGGGCGGTACTGCCATACAGTGCGAATTATTGTGCGAATATAGTTCTGTGAATTTAAAGTGCGATTAATAAATAATTACTTATTTTTATTTTAACCGAATTGTGTTTCACTTGAAATCCCGGCGAACCCCTAGCTCGCAACAATTGGTGTCAGAAGTGGGATTTCAAGGATTAATTCGGGTTGGAATCGCGAGTGGAAAAGTGAAATTAAAATTCTCGAACGGACAAAGTGAGAATTTTGGTGCACGAATAAAGTTTTCAAACTGTGAAGTTCAGTGAAAATTCTCGAACGGACAGGGAGAATTTTGTGAAACCGAATATTCTCGAGTGCTCTAGTGAGCGGTAACTTCAATTAGTGAAGTGGAAAGTTCTCGTACGGACAAAAAGAGAACTTAAGTGAATTTGTATCGCGGAAAATCTTTAACGGACAAATAAAAAAATAGTGAAAATGCCGCGTTATTTAAAAGACTTGAAACTAATGGAGCTGAAGGAAGAGCTCGGTAGACGCGAATTATCTACAACAGGGAACAAGACTGAACTTGTCAGCCGAATGATCGAAGTGCTTGAGGCTGAAGGCAAGGACGCAAACAATTTCGAGTTTCCAATCGAAGAAGCTCGCGCAGCAAGTAGTGATGAGTGTTCAGAGACGTTAGAGTCTCTAAGGCAATTAATGCAAATGATGAACCAGCAAAGCCAGAAAATAGCCCAACAATCAACGGATCTCAACCAGACGTCGAAAGACATTAATCAGAAATTAGATCAGACATCAACAAACCTCAACGAGAAGCTAGACCAGACTTCGAAGGACCTCAACCAGAAATTAGACCAACAAAGTGAACTGTCAGCGGATCTTAACAAGAAGTTAGATCAAACATCAACAGATCTTAACGACCTCAACCAAAAGTTGGAGCAGCAGAACAACAAAATCGAAGATCTAAATCAGACGATGGACACCATGGGTAAAGCAATAGAAGAAAATGTAGAAAAGAAACTTCGAACTTTTGAAGATCAAATAACGGAGAAGACATCAGCGATTGTAGAAGAAGTTGAACGCTTAAAAAGGGACTTTGATAACGTGAAAGCAACTGGAGTCATTAAGACAGAACACGTTACGCACAAAGATCTCAAAGCTCCAATCTTTGATGGACAAACACCGTGGGCTATCTATAAAACCCAATTTGAGGCTGCCGCGAGAAATAATCATTGGAATGATTTGGAACGAGGAACGGCTCTTATATTGGCGCTAAGAGGTCCACCAGCAGAAGTTCTTCAAACAATTCCTCAAGAGCAGCAACAAGATTTTTCGACGTTGGTACAAACATTAGATCTTCATTACGGCAGTGACCACATGCGAGAGATATACAAAACACAACTCTACAACCGAACTCAAAAGACTGGTGAAACACTTCAAGAGCTGGCACGCGATATAGAACGACTTACGTTATTGTCGCTTCCCAATGCGCAAACAGAGCAACGCAACGATACAGCTGTTTTCGCATTTAACAATGCTGTACAGGACAGAGAGCTGCAGCAGGCGTTAAAATTGGCAGGAAAGAAAACGATTGGCGAAGCCTTAGTATATGGGCTTACGTTCGAAGCTGCCAAGCAAAGCTCGCGAAATAACTACCGAGTTCGAGAAATAACAGAAGAGTGTGTATGTCAGAGGGCCGAATACACCAAACGGAGCGAAGGATCTGGTGCACCCCGGTGTTGGAATTGCGGACAGGCAGGACACTTAAGACGCGACTGCCGAAAACCAAGAAAAGCTACCAACTATTGTTCCGGCTGCGCTGCTAAACAAAAGGGAGAACGAGGCGAACCATCACGAGAGAACGCTTCGCCTAATAACAGTCCGGGAAACGAGTAAAGGCCAACTTCATGGGGCAGAAGTTGGCTGGTGGAATCGACGCCCCCGGAACCATCATCGCAGTTTCTCGACTACATCGTGGTGAAAACGATTTATGCATGAGTGGTCGAGTCGGAAAATTAAACTGCATAATGACAATTGACACTGGCGCAACACGATCAGTGCTAAGATCCGATCTCGTAGACCGTACTTGGCTTCACAACACCAAGAAGTACGCACTTCGCACTGCTACAGGAGAAACTACTACAGTCCATGGAGAAATAGCCCGTGATATACAGCTTGGAGATTTGACATTCTCACATGTATTCGTGGTAGCTGATATTACCGATGAGTGTATTCTTGGAATGGATTTTCTGAAACCACACGGTATCCAGCTGGACCTAGGACAACGAATAATGAAGTGGCGGAACATCGAAATACCAATGGAAATAACATCCTCCAACACAACCAAGCTGCGAGTTATATTGTGTGAAGATGCGGATATACCAAAGTCGTCAGAAAACGTTATTTGGGCAGAGCTCGATGGTGATCCCGGGAGCCACCGATTCTACCTCATCGAACCAGAAACGACACCGGCATTACGAAGTCTAATATTGGGAAAAACGCTAGTAAAAATAAATGAGAAGATGATTGTACCTATAAGAGTGCTCAACGTTTCGGACAGCATTACCAGCGTAAAGAAAGGAGATGTAATTGGCAGCTGCGAACCAATCTCGGCGGTGACTAGTATAGACACTGAAGAACATCGTGAGGTAGCCTCTAAAAATAATTCAAGAAGGAAGAATAGTGTAACATCAGCAGTTCTTCAGTCAAGCAACCTTAAAGGAGCACAACACAAGCAAGCAGTGGATTTGATCGAAAGATTCAGCGACGTCTTCTCCACCGGTGATGAGGACTACGGCAGAACAAACCTAGTGAAGCATCGTATAGATACCGGAACTGCTACACCGATACGCCAACCCCCAAGAAGAGTACCACTAGCAAAACAAGGAGAAGTAAATTCAATGGTCAAGACAATGGAGCATCAGGGAATAATCGAAGAATCAAAGAGTCCGTGGATATCGCCAGTGGTATTGGTAAAGAAAAAGGATGGCAGTACCCGATTTTGCGTGGACTACAGACAACTAAATGATGTTACGAAAAAGGATAGCTATCCACCAACCCATCCAAAAGATTACGTCTCGGATCTTCGACATCGACAACACACAATTTACAACCTGGTCAGAGATAAAATAAATTTGGCGACCGATCGCATGAAGACGAGGTATGATCAACGGGCAAATTCATCAGGATTCCAAGAAGGCGATTTAGTTTGGCTATACAACCCCAAACGACAGAAGGGCAGGTCACCGAAACTACAGCGCAATTGGGAGGGACCTTACCAAATCATCAGCCGGTTAAATGATGTTGTGTACCGTATTCAGTTGCACCAAAAACCTCGTACTAAAATGAAAGTGGTACACCTCGATAGACTAACGAAGTATCATGGCGCCCATGACGAGGAGATCGACTCTGTTCGGGACGAACAGGAACTAAGGAGGGAGTAATGTTACATGTAAACCTGGCAACCGCGCAACCGTGCAACTCGATCGTTTCACATAATGAAAAACAACAACAACCGAATACCTAGTTGCAAAATAACCCAATCAGAAACCTAGCTGAAGATAAGGCGAGACAACACGATTCTATCTCCCTTCTTTACCGAATGCTCTCCAATGTACTAGAACCCTGTACATGAACCACCAAAGTCGAAAGATCTCAAGCTCACTTGAATCTTCTGCACACACCACTGAACGATGATCGAAATCGAAGGCTCTGAAGCTTTCGAGAAGATTCCAGAACTGAACGTTCAAGCACATCCTAGACTGCAACCGGGTAGTATATAAGCAGGTGAAGCATTCAGCTAAGGGACAGTAATCTTGATTACGCGACTGCGATAGCCAGCGAGTATACGCGACCGTGTGGAAAGAGAACGAAAGTGAACGAGTTAAGCGATATATGGTATAAGCGGGCGGTACTGCCATACAGTGCGAATTATTGTGCGAATATAGTTCTGTGAATTTAAAGTGCGATTAATAAATAATTACTTATTTTTATTTTAACCGAATTGTGTTTCACTTGAAATCCCGGCGAACCCCTAGCTCGCAACAATATTATTAAATTTGTATGTTCTGCCATAAAATACTTCATATGGTGTCAGTTTGGTTGAGGAGTGAATGGCATTATTATAAGATATCAGTGTTTCAGTAAGTATATCGTCATGGTCTCGTTCCTTGTCCTTGTCGTATATTATTCGATAAATTTCGGTAAGAGTGGAGTGCAAACGCTCCACGGGACTGTTACTGCTCGTTTGCTGGAAGGATGTTATATGGTGTTCTATACTGTATTGTTCACAAAATTCGTGAAATATGGATGCAGTAAATTCTGTGCCTTGATCAGATATGAGCTTTTTAGGAATGCCGTGGAGGCTAAGAAAATTTCGGATAGATTTGATAATGTTAAGGCTATTTCGAGCTATCAGTGTATATGCTGCGGAAAATTTTAAAAATTTGTCTATGATGGTAAGGATCTGTTTTCCATTTATAGTGTAAATGTCAGTGTGAATAATGTCCATAGGTTTGTCAGGTGTTTCGGGAATTTCAAATTTAGGCTTTTGCGGATTTCTATCGTATTTTAAAAGTTTACATTTTTGACAGTTATTGATGATTTTAGTAATTTTCTGTTTCATGTATGGGAAATAGTATTCTCGTTGAAGGTGTAATAAGGTTTCATTAATGCCGCGATGATTGCTTTTAGTGTGATAATCCGAGATAGTTTTGTCTTGTTCGTCGTCATTTATAATGTCCGTCAGAATTTTCGTACATCGTACCAATTTAAAAGTTTTGGATTGCGAGAAAAATTTGGAAAATACGTTTTGAACAATCACGAAAGTGTCGTTGTCCGTAAAGATACCGATCAATTTATTGGGTGGTAGGTATTGTTTAAATATACTAGTAATGTTTTCTTCGGAGAAGGCAGCCATTCGAATTATCCTTCTCTGTTTGTTTCTAAATGGTGTTTCAGTTGAAATTGGGGGCCTTTTGCTTGATTTTTCGAGGAATAATTGAATGCTAAATTCGTTAATGGATTTCTCTGATATGGGTATCCCATCGTTCAAGTTTTCTGTAGCTGAATGAATGGTAGTGCCATTGGTTTCCGATGCTGGTATATCTACCTCCTTTGTATGGATTTCGATTAATTTTTCCGTTGCAGGTCTGATTCTGCTTAATGCATCTGCGTTAGAGTTATGAGAACCTTTTTTATATACGAGCTCATAGTTAAACTCTTCTAATTTCAGACGCCAACGAATTAGTTTGGAGTTTGGGTCCTTAAGACTCATGAGCCAGGTCAGAGGCTTATGATCGGTGACAATTTTGAATTTTTGTCCAAACAGATATGGCCGGAAATATTTTGTCGCCCATACTATGGCCAAAAGTTCTTTCTCAATTGTGGAGTAGTTACACTCAGAAGACGACAGAGTTCGACTTGCATAGCATATCGGTTTATCGCTGCCGATTGATCCTTGTGAGAGGACAGCGCCAAGAGCATAATTACTGGCGTCCGTTGTAAGGACGAATGGTTTTGTGAAGTCTGGATATTGAAGTATTGGGTCATTCACAAGAAGATCTTTACATTTTTCAAAGGTACGGATGTATCGATCGTTTAGTTCTATCTTTTTACCCTTTTTTAAACATTCGGTTAGCGGTTTGGCGAGCTGTGCAAAGTCTTTAATAAATTTCCTATAATACCCAAGTAACCCGAGGAATGATTTTATTTCTTTTTGGGTTTTAGGAATGGGAAATTCTTTGACAGCATTGATTTTGGTAGGGTCGGGTTTTACACCGTCTACTGTGACGACATGTCCAAGAAATGAAACTTCCTTGTGAAGAAACTCCGATTTGTCTAATTGTATTTTGAAGTTTGCATCTTGCAACTTCTGAAATACTTTTCGTAAGTTTTCCGAATGTTCCTGCAAAGAGGTGGAATAGACTATAATGTCGTCTAAATATACCAGACATATTTTGCCTTGCAAATCTTTTAAGACGTTGTCCATAACGCGTTGGAAGGTAGATGGGGCATTTTTCAGTCCGAAAGGCATTCTTATATATTCGAAATGTCCATTTTCAACCGTAAAGGCTGTTTTCTTTACATCTCGAGGGTCCATTTCAATTTGGTGAAAGCCGCTCGCTAAATCAATTGTGCTGAAGTACATGCACTTACCTAGTTTGTCAAGAATCTCCGTAATGTTGGGCAAAGGATAGCGATCACTGACCGTTTTCTCGTTCAATTTGCGGTAGTCGATCACAAGTCGCCACTTCTGTTTTCCACTGGAGTCACGTTTTTTTGGTACTATCCACACAGGAGCACTCCAAGGTGAGAAGCTTGGTCTAATTATTTCTTGGTCCAGCATCTCTTGGATTTATTTTTTCACCTCCTGTTTGTGCACGTACGGATACCTATAGGACCTGACGTGAACTGGAACGTCATCAGTGGTTTGAATACGATGCTTAAATTCATTTGTGAATGAGAGTTTCTGTCCTTCTTTGAAGAAGATATCTTCAAATTCACGACAGACCTTGAAAATTGATTTCTTCTCTTCACTGTTCATATGTGACACACGGAGGAGTTTCGTAACGTCTTTTTGGGCAGTATCTTCAGGGTTTTCGTCTTTATAAGCAACACTGAGCGTGTTTACTTCTATATATTCTTGATTGTTGAAACTTTCTACCTTAAGTGGTTGCTCTAGCAACAAAGTTTGTTCTTTGTTAGATTGATTCACGACTTCCATTAAACTGTACCAATCTTTGGAGTGGTAGACTCCTTCAGAAACATATAATTTGTCTTTAATAATGGTTTTTGAGGAATAAATGTCCCCGTTTTGGAAGTCAACTGGTAGTTTTGCTATGAATTTCGATCGAGCTGGGATAATGTATTTGTCTGACATATAATTTGGTTTGAAGCACAGTGGGATGGTAGTGTTTTTCGTGATCAGCTCTTGGTTAGCTAGATCCACTTTAGCGCCTAGAGCTGTTAAAGCATCGAGTCCAAGCAGACCATCGAAGTAACCATGGAAACGGAATACAAGGAAACGGGTTTCCCCTGCTTGATTAAATTCATGAAAGTTTGGAAGTATTGCTACCTTGTTTAATTCGTAGTTAGTAAGGATTGTTGTAATAGTGGTGGGTTTTGTTTCTATAATTTCATTGGGGCTAATAAATTCTGGGTTTATAAAGGAGGAGGATGCTCCCGTATCAATTAAAAATTTCAGTGGTCGTCCGAAAGGTGATGAAATATTAATATAAGGTAGAATGAAACCGTGCTTGTTTATATCGACGTATCCGACTGATCTATTGAGGCTTGTAATGGAAAATTTTGATCATCTAGGATGTTTACCGTCGACTCATTACTGTATTCTCCGTCATTCTCGTTATAGTCGTAGTATTGAGTACTGTCATAATCTGATTGGTCTGGTTGTTGTGAGTAACAGTCGTCAATATGTTTGTCCGGATGTGTTGAAGAGTTTCCTTCATCTATGTTCAGCAATGTTTTATTACTAGGATTTGGTAGACCATGTGGTCTAAAATTATTTGGACGATTTTGAGTTCTTATGTTGCTTGAACCAACTTCCATGGGTTCAGGTTTTTGCCACTGTGTAACGGGTCTTTGTCCAAATTGTTGTTGATTAAATGTGTTAGGTTGGGATCGTTGTTGGTTTAAAGGACTGATTTGTGGTCTGGTTTGGTTAAATGTGTTATATTGCTGCCTTGGTTGGTAGAGTGGATTAATTTGTAGTCTAGGTTGATTAAATGAATTAAATTGAGGTCCTGGGTGATTAGATGAATTATTTTGAGTCCTAAACTGGTTAAAAGAGTTAGATTGTGGTTTCGAGTAAAGTTGGGGTTGTCTTTGCTGTTGGGTAGGTTGAGATTGGAAGGGTGGCATTGCTTGCCTTACTTGTACATTAGATGGTTTTGTATAGAACATATTTTGTTCTTTCACGCAGTATGAAAATGCAGTAGCAAGTGTCTCAGGTCTCATTGCACGCACTGTAGAGCCTAATGGTTCTCGTAATCCAGATAAAAATGTATTTAGGCACATACTTTCATACAATTGTTTTTTTGCACTTCTAACGCACTCATCTTGATCATGTATTTGGATGTGGTTATTCATACTAGCAAATAACTCTATCACTTCACTGTAGAATTTTTCCACTGAACTAACGTTTTACCTTAAATTGTGCAAGTCTCGAATTAAAGATGTTTCGTTGCGTTTATCGGCATAGTGGAGAATAAGATTTTCTCTTATTTTATCCCAACATAAAGGGGTTCCATACATGTTTAAGACCTCGTTGGCGGAACCAACGATTTTATTCCTTATGGCCCTAACTAATAATTGACCATAGGGTGTTCCGCTTGTTACGGAGATAAGCGAAAGGATTTCCTCAACATTGTCAAGGAAATCGAACAATAAACGTGGGTTGCCTTCGAATTTCGGAAGGTCTTTGATAGCGTCGGGTACTCTTAAAGAGTTAAATATGTCTGAGGCTGTAATTACGGTTGGAGCCGCGTTGCCATTATTATTGGGTCTAGCCATTGTATTATCGATATTATTGCACTGCTTATTTGAGATAACTTTAATATCACTATCACTATTTGTGTCCGCGAAGTTATCTTCCTCACTAATTGGTGGTAAGATGTTTGGGTTTTGTATCAAGGAAGAACTTGCTTCGGCACTACTATAAATATCTGAATCACTTCGAGAAAATTTTACGCGATTTAACAAACTGTATGGCCTACTACGCCTTATAAATGACATGGGAGACGGGATATTGAGAAAAAGGAAATATTCAGTATTTTAACTTACATGTATAAAATTGTGATGAAAGAAATCATCATTATGCAGCTACGGCGATTAAAGTTAAAACTACCGGCACTTTTAGAAAACACTCCACTCGTAAGTTACGATGATCGGTCTGCCTTGATGTGCGATTTTCCTTCGCGGTCAATTTGGTTTCCGGTCACTGTTTCTTATTTATGAAGCTTCTGTCGCGATATTCTTTCGCGATTAATTTCAAGGAAATTATTCGTTTTCACAATAGTCACTATTTTTGACACGATATTCTTTCGCGGCACGGAAATTATATGTTTCCACAATAGTCACTATTTCCGTTTTTTGGAAATTTTTTGTCACGATATTCTTTCGCGGAAAATTTCGGAAAAACTTTGTTTTTATGATGCCGTTCGCAGCCCTACTTCGACTGCGCCAGTTATAAGTTCTTCGCGATAAAGAAGTAAAAAAAAATAATATAAATCAAAAACTTAGGTTTCGTTAATAACTTTTTTATTGACTCTTTAACTCGTACTCCGCTCTTTTACACATGTTCACTTGCTTTTATCATATTTTACTGCTTACGTAGTGTCTACATAATTTACACCACTACGTATTTTAAATGGGAACGTTAACATATCAAAATGCTGATGGATTTGAATTTCAATAAAATTATAAATGTTGGGAAAATGCTGACTGTCGTGGGAGTTAGGGTGAATGGGTTAATATCGGGAAAACGCTGACTATCGTGGGAGTCAGGGTGAGTGGTAACGTAACTCGCGCGAGGGCAATAACTGAACGGTCGAAACCGAGCCGAAATGATACATACTGTGAAACGAAGCGAATTCACACACCAGGAGGCTAAAAAAAAAACTTGGGAAAAAAAGAAAAAAAAAACAAACGCGATTTTTCGTCCGCGCAATTGACACCCTTCAAATTTCCCGAATGCTTCCTTCCGTAATTTAAATTCACGGGCTCGACCGGACACTCACTTTACTTAGGCAAATTTCACTCCAACCAAGAAAATAACACGAACTCGCTCAAGTGGAAATTTTAAAATAGCGCAGCAAAACACCACTTTCTCGAACACCGCGGATGAAAGCTGCCCAAAGGAAATTTCACGCGGAGCGAATCGAACTCAGTACCCAAAGAAAACTCAAAATAATTTCTCACTCACGATTCCGTGATCACTCCTAGAACCCTCAACCTCTCTTTTTTTTCTTTTACCTCTCCAAAAAAAAAACCGTTAGGACCCGGCTTGTCCAAACTAGCGGTTCCTTTCCAAACCAGTGCGAAGTTCGCGGCAGTTGCGGGCGCGATCGAATGTCAGCGAAATGCAGAATTTCGATCGCGCTCACAACCGCCCAGCAGGAAATTTAGCAGTTGTTCAGCAACAACTCAACAAGGTAGACAGTTCGCAGTTGGTTTCCAACGCCGAACTGTCTAAAAAAAGTTGTCGCGTCCGCAAGAGTCTCATGCGCACGACTGAGTGCCGGGCAAATACGTTCTAACCCTTCGAATCACTGCCTCAGATCTTTGGAGTGATAGATCACCACACGTTTGCCTCCTAAATCCTCCAACTTATATCGTGAGTTGCCTAGCACGGACTTTGCGGACTCTCGTTTACTGCGCCTTCACACCACTTACTTTCACAATTTATCAAAAACACTACATTGCGGTCTTTTATTTTATATTTTAAAATAGAAACTTTTGGTAAATCACCGCGCGGAAAACGAATGAAATTATGAAAACAACAGAGTTGTTTACATTTTTTTGATTCGGAACTGTCAATTCGGGATTTCGCAAACAACATTTTTTTTACTGGAGAAAAGATCTGCTGAAGCGTTAATGATTGTTATAAATAAAAGAAAGGAAATTTTAAAGTGAATAAACTCTCTTTATATGCTTAGAGTTGGCAGTACCGACTAGTTTATTTGGCCGCTAACATGAAAGGGTGAAATCCATAAAAAACTATTATTTGGTGAGATTTTTTTTCCTGCTAAATATTTTTGCGGAATTGAAGGAGTGGGGAGTATACCAATTTTTCCGGATCCCACAAAATTGAATATTTTTGATATGGGAGTGTCATCTCTATTATACTCTAAGCTTTGCTCACATGTGATTTGCATGCTCCAATGTAGTGTTGCTTAAACATCAATAGTTTATCGATATTATCGATAGTTTTTACTATCGAAAAAATCCATAGGTTTTAAAAACCATTGAAATGGCAATTGGCATACATAATCTGTATTGTTTTTACAGAATCTGTATGCCAATTGCCATATCGATGGTTTTTAAAACCTATGGATTGTTTCGATAGTAAAAACTATCTAAACTTTTGCTCTATGTGTAAATTTTGAAAAGCGCTGCTTAAGGGCAGGGCAGCCAACAATCAAATAAAAAACATATGTACTAAACTAATGGAATTTTTCTGGAGGGAAGATTTGAAAATTTTAATTTTGAAAGATTTAGATCAGGAAAATTATATCATATCTCTTTCCTCGACCGTATATATTTCGCATGTCCATAATCGTCTGGTCCTCTTATGCTTTTGGCATAAGCGTAGGGGTCAGCTTCAAATTCCATCTGCTCGATGATCCACTCGGTCACGTACCGGTGAAGCGAGGACGGCGGTGTTGGTTATATGCTGACTCGGCAAATTTTATATATATATTTAATGCATTATATTATACATTATAATCCATTTTTGCACTACTCCCCCTTTTAAGGTAACAACCTTCTGGATGAGGTGAGGAGCTTAGTATAAAACGTTCGTTTCCGCAATTACATATGTACATTCATTTTATATAAAATTTTTAACAAGTTTATTATTATTATTATTTTTTCTATTTTTTTTTTAATGCCAAAAATAGTTTTTCAAACAATGTTATATTTATTAGTGCTCAGCAAGAATTCAAAAATTTACGTAACGCATCGATTTAGTCTCTTATTTTTGTTTTATTTATTTATTATTTCATTATCCTAAGTTCTGTTCATTTTAAATTTTATTACTTTGTTTTTTTTTATGACGATGATGAATACAAAACCTTCTTTTTAGTTTATGAAAACAATGCAAACCACCTCGAATATTTTACTGACTCTGTTTGTAGAAATTTTAATGCGCTAGTTCCGGTGAATTAGCGTCGCGGTTGAACGCGAACTCATCAGCTGGTTGAACAGCCGGTGGGGTTAAATTTTTGTTGAAGAAGCCCGGAGGGGGCGAGCCCACATCCAAAGTGGACGCAGCAGGGTCCACGCAGTAGAGATGACGCATTCATGAACTGCTGTTTTTTTTGGCAACAATGGAGCTTAGGTGCCCCACCTTCGATTCGTTCGGCGTTTTTGTGTGAGCCGACGTTTTTATGCGGGCCTATATCCTGCTGCGTCTCCATCGGTGGGCATGGCTTGATACGCCCGATTTTCAAGCGTGTCCGTGACGTAAATCATACTTAATATATTATAAACTAGCTGCTCTGGGCTCCGATTCGCTCAGTAGCTGAGGGAGACGAGCCCTGCTGATTCTAAGCTCGAGCCTGTAGGCGCGTAAAAGAAATTCCCTTGGTTGCCACGCTCTTTAGCGCGTGTCCATGGAACACTTAGCACGTGTAAAAATAAGTTTGAGGTTAAGCGGGTCGCAACGCTATTTCGCTGGGCCCAAAGGGCACAGGCACGTGCGCGTGATCGCTGAGTTGCCGCTGATGGGTGAAACTGCGATATACCCGCTGATCCTGTCGCCAAACCTTAGCTAGGGGCCAGGCAAATCTTCAATTGATATGGATGCCACAAATTAAGGCCGATAACGCTTGATTAAACTTGGTTATTACTATAAGCACTAAACAAGAGGCAATCGTGCGTCTGTCTATCTTCACTGCCAAATTGACATGACACATGACATGCAGTGCTGCATTGATTGGATCATGACAAATAGATCGCTGCATTTGGACGCAGCACTGCATTCATTACTGCATTGAAGGGCAGCGAAATGTTTTCCATGATCCAATGAATGCAGCGCGTTACTCTGAATTTCCATCAAATAAAATTTTTAATTCAGTGCTTCTCTAAGGCTACTATAATTTTCTTGATCAAAAACTGTCAAAATCAAAATTTTCTAATCTTCCCTCCAGAAAAATTCGATTAGTTTAGTATATTTTTTATTTGACTATTGGCTGGCCTTACACAGCGCTGTACAAACTTTGAGTTACTGCATGTCTGAAAATTTACTGGAATGAATTGATTGGATCATGGAGCATGCAAATCGCATGTGAGCAAAGCTACTGCATACAGCTGTAATGTACACGCGAGCGCTTTTGGCGCAGCAATGTTGAAGTGATTTGTGGCGCTACGATATGAACTAAGTCATACCGTAGTATCCGTCCCAACCAAATCTTCAACAACATTACCGCCCAAATAGTCGAATTAGCCATCAGTGAGGAGTCATCCCTTACTCCGCCCTGAAACAATTGAAGGGAGTATGTCTCCATCAACAATTGTCCCAAGTTGGTCAGGACGAGCCCACACCGCGAAGACGACTGTCGTCCGGTGACCAAGCCACAGTTGGGTGACTTGAGTCCCATGGTTTCCCGAAAGGTAGCGTGCATCTAGCTCTAGCACGTGCGTAGCTCGTCGGAAGGGGCTACCTGTAACCATGGACTACGTAATTATGCACAGGTTTGGGCTGAAAATCCGACTTGAGAGGTTCGGATTCTATCATCAGCGGGCTGGTAGGTAAAGGAAGAAGGAAGGAAGGAATGCAGACTATGGTAAGGAAATGGAAAAGAAAAGAAGGGAAATGAAGGTGGATAAGCACACGAGTAGAGACTTTCGGCGGGAAGGCCGATGCACATCTCAATTATATATTTTGGTGGTGGGGGTAAACTCAATAGAGTTTATGACTTAGCCAATATTATACCGAAAATAATTCAACGCGTTGGCGAATCCAGTAAAAACCCACTTGGATGCCAAGCATTAAAACGAACCGATATTTATGTTCATCGGGCGTCATACTATTATCTGGCTCGAACACTGCCGCCCTATGTAACATTTAAGGTGTAACGCGCCAGGCAATGGGGCCATATTCAGGCAGTACCATTAGCGGGTGCCATGTAATGTGTACACGCGCCGGTTTCCTGCGCCACAACCGTGGGGCTCCAATGAAGGGGTAGTGCCGTCTTCTGACTCCATACAAAATCGTTGGATTCCATGCAATATGGTGCCCTAAGGTGGACCTGGTGTTGGTCTTCTTAATCCCCTCCATAAAGCTATATCGGCTTCGGGAGCCACATAACGTGGGCCCTGAACAAAAAAAGGGGAAACTAACTGCTTAAACAAGTGCGTGTCGAGAACAAAAAAAAATTACACCCGACCACAAATAGGGTGATGTCCGCCAAGATGAAATGTCTAAGACTCTTTAAGGATCCTTCAATCTGCTTCTGTGGTTTTAGTTCGTTGTCGTGGATGGTCTTATGAAAATGCCGACTTCGCTAAAAGTATAATGCCCGTGCCAAACCTGGAAAACCCAAACACAAGAAAAAAAGGCGGATTCTCTAACGATTGCGGCTCAACTGATCCAGCCGTTGTTTTCGATGAGTGCCGCAGGTCAGCTTATGGGATTTCTAAAATTCCTGAAATTTACGTGTAAAAGCCATAAGGAAATTTAAGGCCGAATTTTAACACCGACTGTCTCACGGTGGTGGAGCTCCAAAAAAAAAACTAATGTATCGAAGCCTTTAAGAGAGACGAAAGGGAATTTGCCAATTCGGCTTTCAGAACGACCAACTCACGGGATCCAGTAAAAAAAAAACACGCGCATGCGGGCGACAAGGTCTGCGTTGGCAACCATGCGGTTGCGCGTCACTAGCGGTAATTCGGGGCTATGGTAACGGAACCTGCCGATGGCTCAAATGCCTAACGGGGGAACCTTCGTTATGCATACTGGGATTACGCACTTCGTGCCACCAATAGCTTCGCACTTAACCGCACAAACGAGCCACAAAAACAAAAAAGAAGGAAAGTTCACGACTGCAAATTAATTTAGAACTGAAATAGACGCGGAATACGCCAAGAAAACTATTTCTTCGTTCGGAATATGCACAAAATTAACTGATCGTGGCGGAAATTTTCTTTAATTTGAATCAGTTTCAGAACTTTTCCAACTTTCACCAAAAAAAAAAATATTAACTGGATCTCGGTTAAGCTATATTCGGATGAACTTTTGATGGTCGACTCTTCTGACTTCCTTGTTTTTCATACGCGGACCGTTTTACGATCGATTACGATCGATCTGATCTAACCTGAAAATTATTAGGAGAATACGCGGGAGCTTCTGTCGGCGCGTTTTAAGCTAATGACCGTATTAGCGAGGGCGGAGCACTCACGGACGAACATCCCCAAGACACCAAAAAGGACACAAAAAGAATTCACTACTGGATCACACACACAAACAAGGAAACACAAAAGAACAGAAAAATGGACTAGACCATTTTGGGGGCCAACTTTGCGCACTAGCCCCCCGTAAGTCGCAAAATAAAAGAAAATTTCCGAAAGGGAAAAAAACTAAAAGAAAAATAAGAAAAGAAATAAGTCCTTACATGTTTTCCTTTTTTTTTTCTTTATTCTTTCGTTCCGTATTTCATCTCAGCTTTCCTTTTTCGTCTTCTGGCGAGGGTGCCTGGATCCAGGGCCCTTCCTAGGCTTCACTCGATCTCCTTCACTCCTGTCTTTTTTCCTTTAGGCTGTCGGCGTCCGCGCAGCACCCCAAACAAAAGAATTCAAAGAAAAACTGTTTTTGTCTACTTTACTTTTTAAATGTTTCTCAACCGGCGCGGTTGGTGGTTGTCGACGTACTGACCACGTTCTGTCAGTCCGTACTGCGCGCAAGCATCTTTTTGCCAGCTAGGCTGTGCAGCTTGATGTCTGGTGTGCGGTGTTGCCTCGCATGTACGCGTACTTGGCTGATCTTAATAGCCTCTCCTGGGTATTCTATGGTCCCAGACCAAAGAATGACATATGGGGTTTTTTTATACGTGTCCAGCGGATTCTCTAGCGATAAATTGCTAGGAACTTTATTCGATGTTCTGGACTGGTGTTTTTTGAAATTTGTCCGCTGCCACATTGTTCTACGGGCCGTTCGTTACACAGCGCTGCATTGGATTCATTACTGCATTGAAGGACAGCGAATCAATCAGTGCAGCGCTGCATGTCACATAAAATTCAAATATTAGTTAATGTTACTCTGATTTTCCATCAAATAAAATTCAGTGTTTCTCTGAGGCTACTATAATTTTCCTGATCTAAAACTGTCAAAATTCAAATTTTCTAATCTTCCCTACAGAAAAATTCGATTAGTTTAGTACGTTTTATATTTGAATGTTGGCTGGCTTTACGCAGCGCTATACAAAATTCACACAGAGAGCAAAATGTGAGTTACTGCATGTCGGAACATTTACTGCAATGCATTGATTGGATCTGGAGCACGCAAATCGCTTGTGAGGAAAGCTACTGCATGCAGTGCTGCATTGGTTGGATGGCTTATGGCATGAATGCAGCTTATAATCTTATAAAAAAACAATGAAGGTTTTTGATAATATTTATTTATTATATTTAATATAAGTTTTAAGTTTTATTATGAATTATACAACTTAGACGGACGATTCCAGACTGAAGGTCTGATGTAGTGCAACTACTAAAGAAAAATCTTATATTTTATTAGTTCAAGATGTAAATGGAACTAAATAAGCAGTAAAAATGATTTATACTTTAAAGTACAATTTAATATATGTATGTCCGTCGAGATCGTAAAACATAAAACTGTATTTATGACAACAGCATGTTGACCAATGTCTGTTGACGTAACTCCTCCCTTTTTAGAGAGATCCTTATTCATTGCCGTCTTCCGCAGGATACTGATGAGGTGGTGTGAACGAAGGCCTTGGCGTGATTATTTTGACTTGAAAAAGTTGCGCGGCTTCGCAATTTGTCAGGGCGCTCGGTGGTTTAGCGTCCTGTCTGCCCACCCTACCTCAGTCATGACTGTCCAAAAAAAATCAACATAATCGTCATGGCCCCTTACAGAGGTTCAGGTTTCTTCTGGCCTTCAGCCTATTAGCATTTTAACAAAAGAAGTGCTAACTTAGCTAAGTAGCTAATTTTCAAGATTACCACAAAACAAAACAGGCGCCACAGTATGGCAAAGCAAAAGAACCGCAAAATAGTATGGTTTCGCCGGAAAAGTATAAAATACAAGGAACTCTCTCGTTTCCATTATATTCGCGGACAAACTTTTATTCGAGTATTGTTAATATAGTTTAATATTTTTTTTATGTTAATTTAATTCGTCCTGGTCAGTCCTGTCATGTCATGTGTAGTAATATTTGTAAGAATAAACACTCGTGTAAGGAATAATATACATAAACTTTATTCAATGTTAAGTTGGAAATTAATCTGATTTTTTCATAATTTAGCGTTAAAAAATGCGACCGTCCGTGACAAAAGCTCGTTCAAGACTCTCTACACATGTTTATTTTATTCTCTCTTTTCTATTTTTTTTCTTTCAAGCATCGCGAAGAGTGCAAGATAAGAACGTTCAAATGAATATTTGAACGTTAGCCAAAACAATTACTGTGAAGGTATCCGATTATCTATTAGTTCACACAAAGTGTGTGACTTATTTAAAATTTTATAAAGCAACATTGCTGCATCGGAATGTAACAAGTACGAAAATTGTGAAACGGTTCGCGACTCTGCTTCCCCTTCAAGCATGACACACATTTTGACAAATCACTTTGTTCTCCATCGATGTTGAATCCATCCACAATGTTCTTCAGCTTGACCAAGTCGCCGTATGCCAAATATCCTAGTCGACGATGCCATGTCATCAAATTCACGCCGGTGTGTGTGGCCGCCTTCAACGCGACAGAATCGCAGCTTGGTTTCACACATACGACCAAACCGCCGTCACTTCGATCGCGCACAACAACCGTTTTCATCGAACTCAACCCTTTTGCCGCAACTGCAAATTCGCTGATAGGCCGGATACAAGCAGAACATTCTTTGCACTTATTGTTTGGTCTGCAACACGCAGATGAACTGATCCAGTACCGAGTACTTTCAAATGCGTGTTATCAGCCGTCGAAATGTCTGTGTATGCTGCATTTTCCGCAAAGTTCTTGAACAAATTTCTATTCACAGTCATGTGTTGACTCGCACCACTGGCGACATACCATACGCCATCCGAATGATCCACATCACGGGCCGCCATTGCATGAGGTGCCACTGGCTCCAATTTTTCGGTTAAATCACAACACTTTGCGTTCGCTCTACTGTTCGATGTCACTGCTAGAAACGCCTTTGGTTTGTTATTTGATTCCGCGCACTTTGCATCTGGACCTTCCGGTCGCTCTGAACAATCTCGACGCATATGACCGGTGTTGTGACACTGAAACCACTTGAACTGGAATTCAACATTTTTCGCTCCATTCCACGGTCGGTTCTTTCTAGATGGATTCACTAATTTGGCTCCTTTGTGGTTCACCAATGCTCTGAACACATTACCAGTTCCACCTTCACTGTTGATCGCCCGCTTGGCGCGTTCCGTATCAATCAGTCGTCGCTTCAAGGTGTTTGAGGTTAACCTGGTCATCATCTTCTCTTTGTTGATGAGCATCCCACCATCCAATCCGGTGACAAATGATTTGTATTCGGAGGTGAGTCCGAACAGAATGATTCCGCAGATCACCTCATCCTGCATCTTGAGGCCCAAGTCAGCCAACACACGCGATGCAGTCGTGATTTTCTGCAAATAGTCGTCCATCGATGACGACGTCTCCAAACGTGTCGTTACCAATTCGCCAATTGTACGAGACAGTCTGATCCAGCTCACACCATCATATAATTTTCGACACTTGTCCCAAACTTCGCGTGCCGTTTCCAATTCGCCGATATCGTCGTAGAGTGTACGATCGATGTTGATGAGAATTTTGGCTCGCGCCTTCTTGAGCTTGAGCGCATCCGTTGTTCCAACGGCAATCGTGATGGCTCCATCCAAATCGTGCCATTCCAACAGCACTCTTATTTCCCGAGCCCAAGTCGAGTAACTCGACGCGCCGGTCAACTTCTGGATCTTATTTTCGGCCATTCTGCATTCACACTTACAAAATTTTACCTTTAAAATTTGTGCTTCCGCACGTGTATCGATGCTCTTCTGGTCGGTGATTTTTCTTTTTTACAAAATCCGCTGGCGAAATTTCAAAAAACCAAAAATACCTCTTTTTTCGTAAAGCCAGGACTATTTTCAATAGTTCAGTACGATTCTGGTCCCATAACCTGTTGCGCCAGAGTTGATGATAATGAATTTGAAAAAAAAAACAATTGCTTTAGAAATGCAAACACGTCCGTTGGCTTCGACGGTTTCGACACGAGAGAGAACAAACGAGTCGTATTTTTTTGATTGACGGTAACAAAATTCAATAGTGTTGCCAGATGGGCATACACAATGTGGGTACAATTTATATCAACAGGGCGCTGAGTTTATTGTCTATCAAGCAGTAGAAAAGCGAAACGAGGTAACATTCGCTCAGACGGACGACTGGCATGGCATTGTCCAAAATCGCACCACTCGAAGCAGTTACAACGCGCCACAATTTGCGCATCTTTTCTTTTCAGGTTAAATGTGCTGGTTTGAAGAGCTTGTTCCAGGAACTTGACGATGGAATTTTTCGGGTGGTTTGGGAATGCTAGCGGAATTGATGCTGTCCGCCATCATTCGTTTCATGGTTTCGTACGTTTTATATTTGGTCTTTAACTCCGTTATATTCGAGGCCTCGAATAACACGCTTTTGTTAGTAACCGTATCTGGTATTCCTTGGATAATATACAGCAACAAGGATTCTTCATCCACGTTTCCCATGTTCGAATTTGCTTCATTGTGAACATGTACTCGAGAAAAGTTTCGGACTGTTGTTTCTTACGGCTTTCCAATCTTTTGTGTACCTCGAGACTCGAAATATTAATGCTAAACTCCTTACTAAGCGCCTTTTTGAGCTCCTGATATGAATATATACCTGGGGCGGCCAAACTCGCAATTGAGGGTCAATTGCGAGTTTGGCCGCCCCTGTCAAAAGTCGTCTAATGTATAGGTATTTTTGCACGTCTGACCACTTGCACACTTTCGAAATCTCCTCGAATTCATGTATGCAGGCGTCGAAGTTTTTTTTTCCCGGATTCACCGGAAAATTTTTTCAGAGATTCCTCGATGTCGCGAAATACAAATGAATTACCTGACATTTTATCCAAATTTGTAGGTTCTCGTTGATGTTTTTCTTCGCCTGATGTTAAAGGCGTTTGTTTTTCGTCCCCGTCGCTTTCGTTGTCTTCTTCTGCTACTACCTTAGAAATATCCAGTTCCGTCAAACTTTTCGATCCCAGAGCTTCGTTTATGCGATCCACTTTTTCTCTTAAAATTGTCTGTAACTGTTTGACAATTAGAGCCGTTATCCCTTCTGAATTTACTTTGCTAATACGTTGATATTCTGCAATTAATTCTTATTTAAATAAAAAACGGAGTGTTGTAGAATTGGAACAAATCTGTCTTTATTCAATCACTTATCGTAATATCGCAATATTGTAATTAAACGGCACCAAAGGATTATTTAATTTGTTAACTAGGCGAATTCAAAGGCAGTGCAGTTGGCATGCCAAGAATTTGTCGAGAACACAAAAAATGAGTTCTATAAAAAGCTAAGGCTAACTCAACGGTCGAATAACTTATCGGAAGTAATTTTGTTGGAACAATTCGAGCAGCGCAATTTGGCCTACTCGAAAGGTTACAACGAAAATTTGAAATGCTACCTTGATTGCCGAGTTTTGAAAATTCCTTTCGTAGCACAAGTCTGGCCTACAAGAATTAATGTTCAAAATTACTAGTATCAAATAGGGCGAGCCGACGTGGCGCGTGGCTTAAATAGCCCGATTGAGCTTTGAGTTTCCGTTGTCCTGGACCAATTTTCGGCGAGGTGAAATTGGGTGGACAGTACTGGGTAAAAGTATTCAAAATTTATATAAAGTTGCGTTATGGAAAATTTAAATATTTAAAATTATGTTTGGAAAGTCCAAACACCTTCCATAAAGAGATTCCGTTTTCGAATTCTTCGTAACTGTTTATTTACCGTTCAACTTTCCGATATTTTAACTTCTTTCCGTAGCAATTTATAGTTCACTTTTTATGTAGGTTTTGAAGTTTTATTCCGTATTTTTCCTTGATTTTCGGCAGAACGTCACTTGCCGTTTGCCCTTTTCGTTACTTGTTCTTTGCACTCTTCGTTACTTGTCCTTTGCACTTTTCGTCACTTGTCTCATGCACTTTTCGTCACTTGTCCTTTGCACTTTTTGTTACTTGTCCTTTGCACTTTTCGTCACTTGTCCTCACTTACGATCCCGTTTTTCAGCCAATTTTCTGTTTTTCTTCGCTTTCGGTTTCGGCCACTTCTGACACCATTTGTGGGATCGAACGAACGATTCAATAAAAACAGCTGAGCTTAAATATGCACGTTGCTTTATTTTTCTGAGAATACATGGAGCTGACTGTATGGAACACACGTTTTTACTCGGTGGTGGCTTTCGAACAACAGCACGCGTATATTAAAAAATGTGTTGCCACGAAGTTGGTACTAACTCGGGAGTGCTGCCCGTGTTATCGCTCCTACATATATGAGGGTTGCATTTATGCGGTTATAAATGTACAAGCTCTCTAGTGTGTTGCGTCTATCAGGGTTGCATATATACGGGTTCTGGTTGGTTGGTTGGTTTAAGTGGCAGCCCTGTCACCCAGACAGGGCTCAATTAGCTCAGAGGCCGTTTTGAAACCACACGGGTTCTACTGTATTATATATAAATTATTAAGGATATAAAGATTATGTATAAGTCTCACCACCGAACCATTTAAACTAACATAAGGTTAAAATGTATAAACTGAAGGAATAAAACAATTTCAAATAACCATATCTTTTTATACAGTATGAAAATTTTTGTTGCTGTTTTTTTGTCAGTCGTCGGGACATCTTTTGGTATGAAAGAGCCGACTATGACTTTCTGACTAAGACGTCGTTCTGACGTCGTCCCTACTTGACATGTAGAAAACTGAAATATGCTATGGAGTGCATTGCTGGTTGGAAGGCCATTGCAGCAGTTTCGCAACATAATAATTAAATAGCTGGTGCGTGAAATTGGAAAGGGAGTTTAATTTGAATAAAGCCATAAGGAACACAGCAAGGGGTCCATTAAACTATCAATTGATATGAAATTACAAAAGTCCCTAAAGCTTGAGTCCTACTTCAGGTGCATCACTAATGAGAAATGTACCTTTTCTGCTCCGTTTCCTATTTCACAAAAATTTTGCAATCGTTAGTCACATACGTTCGGTCGTGTAAAATATTTCGAAAATAATTTTGATATTGCGGACAGGACAACGTGGTTCGATTACGATTCCATCCCCCTCCAGTTTCCTGCCCTGTTATCTGTAAAACTGTGTTAAGTTAATTAGATCAAAAATGGAGGCTAGATTCGAGTCGTAACGTACTTCCGTCTAATGCCCGAGCTAACCCTTTTTTATAATTTTATCACTAGGTCCAAACTGAACCCGTGGTTCAACCTTCTGTTTGCCTCCTCCCCTTTTGCCTGTTTTCGCTCCTCCCCTTTTTCGTAAGGGAAAGAAAACTCTGAATCCTTTTACGAACGCAGACTATATTTCAACGGCACTTAAAGCCGCGTTTCCACCATCCCGCGAACCTGTGCGAACTAAGGCGAATACGATCAAGTTCGCGTCAGTTCGTAACTCTAGTCGGGGTTGGCGTCGATGGCACATTTTGGACGCGAATCAAAAAGGCCAAGCTTCCATTTGGGCTGTTCCGTCACTAATAAAGATTTCGACTTCACATTAAGATGGTGCGATCGGTTTTTATAAAAGATATTGGCAAAATTTTACGGGAAAAATTTCAAAAGCTAAAAATGTTGCAGCGACATGCCGCAACTTACCAAAAATCCGTGCCACCAACAAAAAATACACAAAACACAAAAATAACACCGCAATACTTCGCGCTACTTTTACCGACTTGTTTAAATGAAAAAAAACCCTTTTTTAATTGGGACCTCAAGAAAAAAAAACACGAAAATGCCGGCTCTTAATTTAAGGGGTAATACCTAGTCGGAAGCAAAAAATAAGACGGTTTTTTGTTAATTTTTTGTGTCTTTGTTAAAAAATCGATTAATGCGAAATATTGAGGGATCATTACACTTATCTTGAACTACAAAAAAAACATTTTTTATTTTAATTTTTATGAAAAAATGGCGGCTGAGCAGTGCACGGAACGAAGGTCGATTTTTTGTAGGCGTCCCGCGGCTAGCAGCACAAGTCTTTAACGAACGTATGTGGAACAATAAAAAAAATTTTTTCATGATATGCATGAGTTTTACTGTCAAAGTACACATGGATATTCAGAAATTTTAATTTTTGAAAATTTGTGCGCACAAAATTCGATTTTTCAACTAATAAATCGGCCTCAATTTGTTTATAAAAATCGTAATTGTTTATGAAACTCAAAAATCGTGTGTATTAGACTAGATAATCTATCTAAGACGGTACAGCCAAAATGTCATATCGATCGGATAAAAATTACTCGAGTTCTACTGCTAGCCGTTTTTGAAAACATGGTTTCGAGAAAAACGCATTTAAAGTTTCACAATGTGTTTAGTACATGAAATTTTAAAGATACAGGCTTGTTGATTTTTTTACCTTTACTCTGCTATCCCAGCACCATATAACTGGCCTTCTGCGTCGATTTGACTGCTGTCGATTTTTTTTCTCGCCGATTTAGCGTCACGACGGCTGGTTTTTGCCTCATGAGACAGTGCGCGCTCGGCCAATTCAATGCGGCGCGAGTCGCTTCCTATACAAAAATCGAAACATTGACGACCAATAGTAATACCGAGTACATCCATGACCTTCATTACACCAGATAATCCGTCATTGAAAAAACTGCTCACGTGTTCGCAGTTCTATTCCAATGACTAAAATGGCTACACAGACAACGTATGTTCAATATTTGCTTAAAACTATATATTAACGCCATCTATACCTAATTTAGAAACTATATAGTGTACCTTCGCACCGCCGGTAACGAGTAAAAGGGGCGAAACTCACTCCGAAACTCAATTTGTCATTTTCAAGCGCTCCGCCTTGCTTCGAAAATTCGTCTTTTACGACTACTTAAAATTTGTTTTCAATAAAAAATGATGTCAGACATCACTCTTGACATGTAAATACGATCAGGAATGCTATGGTATTTGTGTATGAGACAAATATAATCAAGCTTGATCGTTGAGTTGCATTTTGCGTTGACGAGTTTGCCGAAGGAGTGATGGAGATGCTTGCCGAAGAGATTTGTATGGTTAGAGCTAGGAGGAATAGTTTACGTGTGCGTGATGTGCCGCGATTACGTGTTATCTTTGAGGAGAGCCCCCAGCTGATGCAGCGTACAGGCAAAACTCAAAGATTTCCGTGTTTCTTGATTTTTTGGTATGGGTTTATATTTTTATGTAGGTTTTGTAGGAACCGGGAGAGATTGGTTGTGGTGCGTAATGTTATCGCGGTTACGTGCTATCTTTGAGAAGAGCCCCCAGCTGATGCAGCGTACAGGCAAACCTCAAAGATTTCCGTGCTTTGTATTAATACTTTACCTTTAGGTCTACCCGCTGAATCCAGCCTGATGCGTATCGCAGTCGGAAGTATTGTCCTAATGGTTAGTAAAAATAGAATAGACCGATTGATAGGCAGACGGACCTTTTATAGGGCCAAGTAGCTTTAGCTACCGTTGCTTATTCTAGCAACACAGTCAACGCTGTCTAAATTGTTTCACAGTGCGGCCCATAAAAGTAGACTGTGGTGAATTTGTGTTTGACATTCAAACATTCTCCCGGGCGCGAGAGATGAGAAGAGAAACATGACCTTTCATAATAATCATATTTATTGAATTTAAAATTTTAATGTTTAGTGAATAATGGATGCTTGGTTTGATAACAATTCGATGGAAACACAAATAATTTTTTTTTTTTTTTTTTTTTTTTTCTTGCTAATAAAGAACAATTCAAATTAATTCAGACTATAATCTAAGATTAGAAGAGATAAATAATTCAACTACTTGCTAGTAAAGGTAAGTATAAAAATAGTAGAAATATGAAGTATTAATTAATAAAGAACAATTCAAAATAATTCAGACTATAATATAAGATTAGAAGAGATAAATAGTTCAACTACTTGCTAGTAAAGATAAGTATAAAAATAGTAGAAATATGAAGTATTAATTAATGGCGACCTCTTTTTAAGCCGAACCATGTCGTCTTTCCCTTGGCAAAGCGGACTCGTACCTTGTCCCCGTTATTGAAAAACAAGGTGTACGCGTTCCTTCTGAGAGATTCGAACTCTTTCCATGGGATGGACCTCATCTCGTCGTATGTGACATCGAAAATCTCTCCCCTGTTTGTCACAAGGCTATAGCTGGGTCCCTTTTGGCGGTTGGCGATGTTGTACGGTGCTTGTAACGATGCTCGTGGTTTTGGTGTGCGTGGACGGTCTTCTAAACAGCGGCCTGGCGTAAGTGGCAGTTGCTGCTTCTTTCCCGCTGGAGAGAGATTGCGACCTGGCGTGAGTGGTAATTGCTGCCTGTTCCCAGCTGGAGAGAAAGGTGGCCGTTCTATACCACGGCCTGGGGTGGGTGGTAGGTCCAATGCCATGGATGTTGATGAAGGGGGAGTGCACGGCCGTTGCGATGGTTCTTCCAACAACTCGTCTTCCGTGTACTGCTTCATGTATGACTGGTTTTCGAGTTCATCGTCGTTTATGAGTTCTAGGTAATCGAGGTCGGAATCCATCTAAATATAATGAAATTTGTTAGCTTAAAAATTAGTTAGAGAGCCGGGCGTTATGTTTTATGCAATGGGAAGTGGACAAACTTTGGAAATAGGACGTTGCATGGTTTTGGATTGGGTTTCTAGCGTTACCACCCTAACAAGTCCATCACTCCCCGGATGCGTATTTTTGATTTTACCCAGATGCCATTTTGATGGTGGGATATTGTCTTCTCGTACCAGGACGATATCGTTTGGTTTAAGGTTGCCGTTGCTCAGTCTCCACTTCTGTCTCTGCTGCAACTGTTGCAAATAGTCTTGCGACCATTTGATCCAAAAGGTCTGCACTAATTTTTGGCAATATTTCCAACGTCTTAGTGTATGCTCGTTGGTGTTTTCTAGAGAAGGTTCGGGTGGCAGTATTAGGGAGGACCCAATGAGAAAGTGTCCTGGGGTTAGGTATTCGCTGTCATCCGAATCGGAACTAAGCGTACAGAGTGGACGAGAGTTTAAGCAAGCTTCTATTTGTATAAGCACCGTGTTTAGTTCTTCAAAGGTTAGCGTAGTGTTCCCGATGATGCGTTTGAGATGGTGCTTCACTGATTTCACACCTGATTCCCAAAGGCCGCCAAAGTGAGGTGCGGCCGGAGGGTTAAAATGCCATTTTATTCCGTCTTTGACGGTTTGGTCCATGGCGTTAAGAGAGCCTTCCTTGATAGCTTTCTTTAGATTTTCCTTCATTATTCGATCGGCACCGACGAAGTTTGTACCACAGTCGGAATATATGTTGGTGCATAGTCCGCGTCTCCCCACGAACCGTCGGAAGGCGGCTAGAAAGGCTTCTGACGATAGATCGGACACCGCTTCGATGTGTATTGCTTTGGTCGCAAAGCAAATAAATAGACAGAAGTAACCCTTGGTGCGCCGTGACTTCCTTAAATTGGATTCCTTAATCTCGAAGGGACCCGCAAAATCAATTCCACAGTGCTGAAAGGGTCTCGACATCTGTACGCGAGCGGAGGGCAGATCACCCATTTGTTGTTCGCTTGGCTTTGCCCGGAAGCGATGACATGTGGTGCATTTTGATATAATGTGCTGCACAACGCGTCGTATGTGGATAATCCAGTATTCATTTCGAATCGTACCGATGACCAAGTTGTGCCCTCCGTGAAGTGTTCGGCTGTGGCAGTCGCGTATGACGAGATCTGTGTAGTGATGCTTCTTTGGGAGAATCATAGGGTGGCGATTGTCGAAACGTAGAGTTGAATGTTTCAGTCTTCCGCCCACTCGCAGAATTCCCTCGTCGTCTACAAATGGATTCAAGCTGCTGAGCTGGTTTCCATGTGGTAGTCGTTGTTTCTTTTGCAACAGCTTGATTTCCTTGGCGTATTTTTCGGCTTGGACGGATCTCACTAACGCTTGTTTAGCAGAGTTGTATTCTGCTACTTGTATGTTTCCTGTTGTTCTCTCATTCTTGTCACGCTTTTGGCAGTTGCGATAGAACCTAAAACAATATGCCGTTACCCTAAGCAGGGTGGTTAATGATGAAAATTTCTCCAGTAGTAAGAAAACGCTTGTGTCTTGATGCTGAGTGTGTAGCGAGTTGGTTTCTCTCATTTCCAGCACTGTTGTTGGGATATTCATAATTTGTTGGTTTGCTGGCCAGTCTGCTTCTTGCTTTGCTAGCCATTCGGGCCCATTCCACCATATCGTATGGTGCCTGAGTTCGCTGGGCTTCATTCCTCTGGAAGCGATGTCGGCAGGATTATCTTTGGATGGTACGTACCTCCATTGATTGTTGTTCGCGTTGTCTTGGATCGTGACCACCCTGTTTGCCACAAAGGTGGTCCATTTGGTCGGGTGTCCTTGTATCCAGGCCAGCGTAATTTTTGAATCAGTCCATGAGAAACATTGTACTTCTTTTATGTTGAGATCCTCCCTTGTGGTTCTCATTAGCTTCGAAAGCAACTCGGCCGCGCATAATTCTAGGCGCGGTAAGGTGACGGGTTTGAGTGTTGTTACTTTCGTTTTGGAGGCGACCAAACTGACGTGGACAATGTTGGTTGAGTCAAGGACTCGTAGATATAGGACCGCTCCGTATGCTCGAATCGAGGCATCGCAAAAACCATGAAGTTCAATGGTTTCAGTATCCTTGACTGTCGTGTGCATCCATCTTGGTATTTGGATTTCCGCTAAGTGATGAATGTCGTCCTTATACTCAAGCCAATCGCGTTCTAATTCTGGCGACACCGGATCGTCCCAGTTGCAGCCTGACATCCATAATTTTTGCATTAAGATTTTTGCCGTGATTATTGACGGAGAAACCCATCCAAGCGGATCGAATAATTTTGATGTTTCGGATAGAATGCTTCGTTTTGTCGCTTGTGGTTTTCCTGATGGATCCGTTGTATTCATGGACAGCGTAAAGTGGTCCTTTTCTGGATTCCAGATAATCCCCAGCGCTTTCACGCAATCCTTCTCGCCGAACTTTATTGGTAACTTAAGTTCGCGATCTTCAACGGGAATTTTATTTAGGAGACTGGATTCGTTGCTAGACCATTTTCGTAGGTGAAAACCCCCACCGATTAAGAGCTTATTTATTTCGGCTTGCAGGTTTCTTGCGCTGTCGATATCATGACTTCCAGTTAGTAGATCATCAACATAGAAGTCTTCTTGAGCTGCCTTTGAGCCCAACGGATATTTTGATTCATCGTCAGTAGCTAATTGTTGCAGTGTTTTTATTGCCAAATACGGAGCCGATGTCAGACCGAAAGTTACCGTGGTTATGCAGAATTCTTTAATCGGGTCAGTTGGGCGTTCTCGCCATAGTATTCTTTGGTACTGTTGACCCTTCTGATCAACTTTTATCATTCTATACATTTTCTCGATGTCGGCAGAGAGCGCATATCGATGCATTCTCCACTTCGTTATGGTTGCAAAGAGCTTCTTTGCAAGGTAGGGCCAGTCAGCATTTGCTCATTAAGGCTCTTGCCATTTGAGGTTTTAGCAGACGCGTCGAATACCACCCTTAGCTTTGTTGACGTACTGTCCTTAAGAACAGCGTGGTGTGGCAGGTAATAATGTTGTTTCTCGCGGTCATTCGTGGTAGAACCTACCTGAATGGGTATCATATGCCTAAGTTTTATGTATTCGTTGATGCAGCTGGAGTACAGAATTTTCAGTTCCGGGTTCTTCTCGAGTTGCCGTTCAGTGCTTAGGAATCGTTTCATGGCGATATGCTTTGATTCTCCCAGGACTGGAGAGTTTGGTTTAAATGGTATGGACACTTGGTAGGTACCGTCTGAGAGTCGTTCGTGTGTGGATGAATAGATCACGTCACATAACTTTTCATCGGCGGTGAGCTGCCGTTCTGGCTGTAATTCTTCGATTTCCCAAAATTTTCGCAATTGTTCGTTCAGAAGTGCGTTGGGATTTGTGGTTAATGTAAAACCGGCAAATTTGTGTTGGTGAATTGTTGGATTTTGCGGCATCTTTCCGAATAAGATCCATCCCAGGGACGTTTCTTGTGCTATTGGATGATCCTTTGGTCCATACCGAAGTCCCGATCGCAAAATTTGTGCGTAAGTTTGGACTCCAAGTAGTAGATCAATTGACCCGGGTTCCATGAATTTCGGGTCAGCGAGAATAATGTCATTTAAATACGGCCATCGTTTGGCTGGAATGCTTACCGAAGAACGCATCTGTGTTATGTTTTTGATCACATACGCTTGAGTCTGTATTTCGTTTCCGTTTCCGATTTTCGGAATGATATTGAAGCTGACTTCCTGCGTTGAAGTGCTAACGTTTGTGGAGTTTAGACCGGTTATGGTTATGGATGTAGGCCGGGCTTTTGTTCGTAATAGTTGATGGGCGGCTTGAGACATAAATGAATTTTCTGAACCAGAATCTATCAGTGCGCGAAGTGATGTGATGTTTCCTTCCGAAGTTCTAATTGTCACGATGGCGGTTGCTAATAAAGCTTGCTTATTTTCCTTGTTAATTTTTGAGAATTTTGAACAAAGTGCTTCAGAAACGGAAGCAGCTTCTGGTTGTTGAGTATTTGTATTCGTAGTAGTATTCGAATGTAGAGATGATTTTTCGTTATTGTGCAGAACAGTGTGATGTCGTTTGTTACACGTATAACAGGTTTTTTTGCTCCTACACTCATTTGATGGGTGTTTGGTTAGGCAGTTGACACACAAAGGTTGGCTTTTCACAAATTCCCATCGTGCAGATGTGTTGAGATTTTGAAATTTTTGGCATTTATAAAGGAAGTGATCCTTCTTGCAATATGGACAGAGTGGTAGTGATGTTTTTGAGAAATTGTTTGAGCTTTTGCGTTGGTTGGTTGGATTGTTTTGTGCCGGAGACTGCGGTTGAGTTCTGGCTTCAGCTAGTACTTCTAGCGTTCTATAGCGACATTCGATGAATTTTTCGAATTCGTTATATGTTGGTAGAGATTCTTTTGTCGAGATCTGTTGCTCCCACAGATTGCGAGTTAGTGATGGCAATTTGGCAGTTAACAAGTACAATATTATTGGATCCCAGTTGAGTGTATCGATGCCTAATTGGTTTAGCTCATGCACACACTCATTTGTGTTGTCGATCATATGTTTAAGGGCCTGTTCTGACTCGGATCGAATCTCGGGTATGCTGAACAGTGATCGTAAATGCACATTGCATATTATCCCGTTTGTTATCGAATCTCTTTACCAATAGATTCCATGCTGGCTCGTAGTTTGAATCCAGGGTTTCGAATTGGTTGAGAATCTTGGACGCATCACCGATAAGACTACTTTTTAAGTAGTGCAGTTTGTGAACTTTAGAAAGGTGGTTGTTGTCATGGATAAGTGAACGAAAGATATCTCGAAAAGCACGCCAGTTTTTAGAGCTGCCGTCAAACTTGGGCAGATTTATTTGCGGAAGCTTGAAGGACAGTTGTGGTTCATGTACCAGCTCTTGAGGTGGGTTCGGTTTGGGAAGCTCTGCTTCACGCTTTTTTGCGATTTGCTTAAGCTCACCAATATATTCAAACACTGCCTCTTCAATGTTTCCGTAGGATGATATGTACTCATCTTTCAGTTGTTCTTCTTTCTCGCCCTTCAACATTAGTATAAACTTGTGTGCCCTTTCACACTCGGACCATGTTTTTGTTATTTGGTCGAACCGACCACTGACGTAGCCAGCTGTTCTCCTTTGCTCTCCAGTTTTTCTGAAGTTGCTGATCGCCTGTCGCACGATAGCAAACAAGGCGGTTTGCTCGTCTATCGCCTGCTGCATTGTAGGCAGACGATAAGGCAGACGATAAGGAATTTAAATTTGCTGGTGGTTGAGCTCCGTCGGGGTAGCCGTAGTAGAGATTTATGAATTAGTGAGTTGGTCGTATGGATTGCTTGTTTTGGTATTAGATTTATATGGCTTGATTTTAGCCGAAACTGGTTTTGAACAATTCTGTGGATTTGTTGCCAACAGAGTTATTCGATGCGAGATTTGAATCTCGGCTTGATTGTTCTGTATACCAGAACTGAGAAAAATAAATTTCGGAGGAAAGGAAAGCAACAAATTTGCCTTCGGTCTCGACAACTTTCTAGCTTCGACGGACCAATAAATACGATCAGGAATGCTATGGTATTTGTGTATGAGACAAATATAATCAAGCTTGATCGTTGAGTTGCATTTTGCGTTGACGAGTTTGCCGAAGGAGTGATGGAGATGCTTGCCGAAGAGATTTGTATGGTTAGAGCTAGGAGGAATAGTTTACGTGTGCGTGATGTGCCGCGATTACGTGTTATCTTTGAGGAGAGCCCCCAGCTGATGCAGCGTACAGGCAAAACTCAAAGATTTCCGTGTTTCTTGATTTTTTGGTATGGGTTTATATTTGTATGTAGGTTTTGTAGGAACCGGGAGAGATTGGTTGTGGTGCGTAATGTTATCGCGGTTACGTGCTATCTTTGAGAAGAGCCCCCAGCTGATGCAGCGTACAGGCAAACCTCAAAGATTTCCGTGCTTTGTATTAATACTTTACCTTTAGGTCTACCCGCTGAATCCAGCCTGATGCGTATCGCAGTCGGAAGTATTGTCCTAATGGTTAGTAAAAATAGAATAGACCGATTGATAGGCAGACGGACCTTTTATAGGGCCAAGTAGCTTTAGCTACCGTTGCTTATTCTAGCAACACAGTCAACGCTGTCTAAATTGTTTCACAGTGCGGCCCATAAAAGTAGACTGTGGTGAATTTGTGTTTGACATTCAAACAACATGTTTTTACACCATTTAAGCCAATAAAAAAAAATGGAAAAAAAAAAATTTTCGACTAGGTATTACCCCTTAAGATATTTTGACAGTACAATCCAACGACGATGCGTCCATTCTATGTATACAGCGCTTAACACAAAATGTATTATTTCATGGGAAACTTATAAAATGGAAAATTAAGGATTTGTTTCATTTCGGCGGAATTTTCCTTTGCAGCCGTTATCGCTGTAGTAGTTCGGTCGGTGGCATTAGAAACTGAAAATTTATCAACTAAATTAATACTGCTCTACTTAAGCGAATATGCAATATTAAAAGCAACCTCTTATTAAATATTTTTCCATTTTAAAAAAAGACTGCGGTAGCAAATTTTCAACTTGAACTTACTCGTAGCAATAAGAAAAGACAACGCAATGCGGTTGCGAATTTAAAAAAAAGGATAAATGCGAACGATGTTATTTTAACAGATTGTTTAAGTGCTCACACACCTCCGAAAACCGAGTAAATTTGAAAAATTATTATAAAGGTTATATGGTGAAAAAAAAATTAAATTATTGAGTTCACATATCTTATTAACTAATAAACTATAACAAAAAATCAAATTTTTTTTTTTTTATGTTAATATTATTTTTTACGGGTATAAATGGACTACTGATGAAAACCATGGCACCTCCTTGTCGGCATCATAACTTCACCAAAAATAATTCAATTTGCAGAAATAAAAAAGAATTTTGTAAAATAATGCAGTTGTTATAGTCTGACGAAGGGAATTTTTTTTTCCAAAAATAAAGAAGTTACAGTATTTCAAACTTTAGTAATTATTTTTTTACAAAAATTGAGTTTAACAATTTATAAAAAATTGTTCAACCAAAAAATTAAAAAAAACCTGCCGTCAGACTGTAGAGAAAATAATTATCAAAATTTAAAAAAAAAAGTTGAAAAATATTGAAAATTCACTGAGTTATCGTACCGACACTGTCTAAAAACATAGTTTCGAGAAAAACACCTTGTTTTCTTCTACAATGATAACTTACGGCTAGTCACCCATTCTAGCTTCGTACTGTACACCTTCTTCCCTTTGCAACTTCCTATAAACTTAGTCCTATAAACGGCCTTGTTTTGTAAGCAACCCAGGTTTTACGAACAAAAGAAATACGAAACGCAGCTGTCGAGAGGGGCGCGGCAGTTAGCCAGGTCACATTTATTGCTATAACTTTGTAACGTAGTGGAATTTTCTTAAAATTTTTTTTTCTGAAGTAGGTTTAACTGTTCTAATAAGCTGGTCTCATCAGCATCATTAGTCAGTGATGGGTTTAGGTATGTAGAGATAATTGCTATTTTTTTTTGTTGGTTCTGTGCATCTTTTAAAAGTAGGACTCTCCCAATGATTGAGATAGAATTAAGGTCAAGGTGTAATTGGTATGTGATAAAATCCTGTTTAATTAAAATCGCTGTACCACAGTGGGAGTCATTCCTGAAGACTTTATAATAGGGGATTTTCAGTCTTCTGTTCTCAGTCAGTCTCGTTACGCTAATTAGCATGAAATCTGGTTTGTTTGTCTCTAAAAACTCTATTAGACTCTCTACTCTCGCTTTCGAAATTAGTTTTTGAACATTCAAGGTAATGATGTTTATGGACGTCCTAGACATAATTTGAAACAAAATTGAATATACGCCGCTTGTTTTTCACCCAAACTCTTGAGGGCAGTATATTGAGGTAGAAATTCATTAACTTTTCCTAATAATTCAACTAAGCTTATCCCGAAAAGGAGATCGGCTTCTTTAAAAAAGTCAGGTTGGGGGAATTTGTTAAGAATAGGTACAGCTCTATTTTTCCAGTGTCAGAGGTGTCTTTAAAAAAGCTGCTGTAGGTCACATTTTCCTTCCGGAAATTGTTTACTGCGGAGTTAACAAATGAACGCCTCTCTTCTCTTTTATTCTTTTTTTTCTATGTAATTTTTTTGGACAGGGCATCCCCCAAATTTGGCAGGATGACCAAATTGTTTGCAGTTGGTGCAAAAGGGTCCTCCTTTGAGCCTAAGCTGCGAATGCAGGCACCTGGAACGTACTGCGTGTTACACTTCACACATCTGTATTCTAAGCTGCAGTTTGCCGCAACGTTGCCAAATCTCTGGCAGTTAAAACATTGGATTACACCTACAGGTCTGGGCTTGTCCCAGTTGATTTTTTGTCGTAAGACGAATCTGATTTTTAATAAATCCTCTGAACTAACACCGGCCTCCAATTGGACTACGTCAAGCGCGCGGCCTTCTCTTGTTGACTTAGTAGTCGAAAAGTTTTTAACACTTATTTTGGTTCCTCTTAGCTGACCTATAAGGTCCTCCATTATCTCTTCGTTTGAAAACTAAACTCCCACACCCTTCATAAGAAACGTGTTTTTTTTCTTTTGGTGTGAAAGTAAAAGCGTCTACATCCGCCTCCTTTATTTCCTTGAAAAGGAATTGATGAAAGTCCGCGTCATTTACGAAAATTTTAACTATACTCCCTCCTCTATTTGTTTTTAGATAGTAGTCGATGTTTGGCATCATACTTCGTCTAAATTATAGGGTGATTTTAAATCTCTAGTCTGCGGGTACTGTAAGAATGGAAATCCAACGAATTTCGTTAAATTCGTTTAGTAAAATGAACACATAACACTAAATACATTGAATTACAAACACAACACAAATTAAAACTTAGAACTAAGAACATTGAATTACAAATATAACACAAGCTAAAACTTAGAGCTAAGAACATTGAATTATAAATACAACACAAATTGGAACTTAGAACTAAGAACATTGAATTACAAACAACTGTGATACGAAACGCAAAGAAAACATGAATCACAGAACCTGGAAAACAAACACAACAAAGGCTGAAAGAGAAAAATTAGGAATACACCTGGAAAAGATGAGCGGGATGACAACAGCGCCCCAGGCGACGCGATGCGACAGAAAAGCCCGCCGACAAGTATACAAATCCCAGCGAGACTATATACCGAGGGAGGCATGCCCCGACCGCGAATTATAAGAAGGCAAACATTCTCCCTTTACAAAAATATTTCCATAAAATAATTACATGTTTGTCACTAAATATACTCGTATAGTGAACGAATCAACCAGAAGAGCAACTCGGTCAGCAGTGAACAAGTTTGCGAAGAAGGCTAGCGAAGTTGCACTTCCTCTTCTAGCAACAGTGAAACTGACTGGACAGTCGTCCTAAGCGATTCTCAGACCAGATAAGGCTAGTCAAGTTACACTTCCTCTTAGAAAGTCCGAGATCTATTAGGTCTAGTCCGAGCCGAAGCCAAGCCGAGTCGAGCCAAGACATAAGCAGCGAAGTCGCGAGCCAAGACGAGAGCCAAGATGTCAGCGAAGACGAGAGCAGCGCAGCTAAAACGAGAGTAGAGTCAAGACGTGAACAGTGAAGACGAGCAGCAACGTACAAGACGAGAGCAGCGAGGCAAAGACAAGAACAGAGCCAAGACGTAAGCAGTGAAGACGAGAGTAAAGCTGAGACGTGGGCAGCGAGAGAAAGCCAAGAGCAAAGCCTAGACGTAAGCAGCGAAGACGAGAGCAGCAAAGCACGAACGAGAGTAGAGCCGAGACGTGGGTAACGAAGATGAACAAGCGACGTACAAGACTAGGGCAGCAAGGCCAAGACAAGGAGCAGCGAAGACGCAAGCAGCGGAAGAAGTCGACAAGGCAAGATGAGAAGAGCAGCAACGCACAAGGCGAAGCAAAGACAAGAGCTGAGTCGAGACGTGGACAGCGAAACAGAGGAATTAAATGAAATTGAAATTGTATATATAGTAAATAAAGTGATGTCAATCAAGTAAATAAATATTTTGTAACGCAAACTGGCACCCGATGAGCATACCCCGGAATTTGAGTCGTTACAGTACTCTTAAAGTTTTTTGTAGGAGTTACGGGTAATGGTCCCACCATGTCCATGTACACCTTATCGAACGGGAACTCTGGTGTATCCGTAATCACCATAGGCATTTTGGTGATCCTTGAGCTTTTATTGGCTTGGCATTTTGGATATGCTTTTATGAACTTTTCAACGTCCTTTTGCATGCCTTTCCAACGAAACTGTTGCCTAATTCTTAAATAGGTCCTCTTCATTCCCTGGTGCCCACCTAATGCAGAGTTGTGGAAATCGTTCATCACCACTTGGATTTCCTTCGGATCAGTTAGAGCTTCGAACTGTCGTCTTGCATGTACTGTTGGATCGGGAATGGGCGGAGCTATTATCACGGATGACGTGTCTGGATTTTGAACGCGAGTCTTACTGCTTGTTTGCACTGCTGCGATTGACTTACTACCCGGTGAAGTCTCTGTGTCCTCGTTACTTTTAAACTCCTCACCTTCAGTCAGAATTCTACTCAGGGCGTCTGCATTTACATTGTACTTGCCCGGTTTGAATTCAATCTTATAATCGAACTCGAAAAGCTTGTGATGAAAACGTACTAGCCGAGATGTCGGCTTTTTAACACTAAATACTCCCTTTAAAGGCCAAAGATCGGAGTACACCGTAAACGGACGTCCAAGAAGGTAAGAGCGGAAATTGTTTGCTGCCCACACAATGGCTAACAGCTCCTTTTCTATCGTCGAGTAGTTTCTCGCTGCTGCATTCAGTGTTGACTAACGAAGGCGATAGATTTATCGGCACCTACCTTGTCCTGCGATAACACAGCTCCTAAGGCGATATTGCTAGCATCCGTGGTTAGCACGAATGGTTCCGTGAAAAGATTTTTCGCCAATTAAACTGCGCTTTGTCGTGGATTACGTTGAATTTTGGCCTTCACCTTTCGAACCATTTCTGGCAATGTTGCTGTTTTTGTATGTCCACCTCCATGGCGTTTTTTTTATGCTACCAGTATCATTGTAACGTGTAATGGTCCGATACACAAACAATGGTTGGTTGCGATTTTCCAGCCAAATACAAAGCAATAATACTGTTGCATTTGAATTCCATTTCGATAACATTTTTTAACTGCGTCGTAAAACGATATTCTTCCGTAGGCTTGTAAACAAGATAACAGACTGACGTTTGTCAAAAAATGAGCGTGCTGTCATTAGCCGTTTGGTTGCAACAGTAGCGTGAAGTTGGTAATACTTCGAGCGCCGACCCCTGTATTGTCAATTTGACAAAAAATACACATATATCTGGAATAAATTAATTAAAAGACTTAACAAAATCCACCTCTAATATGCACTTTCGTCTTGAACAAAATAATTAATGTATTTGATAATATTATTTTATCAAAAGTAAAAAAATTTTTGATTTGATAATTTATCTTCATCATAAATATAAAAACTACTACTTTTTATTGAAAATTTTTTCCTCAATTCAACAACTTCTTTTGATCATCTAGACCAGTGTTTCCCAACCTTTTTTGTGCCATGCCCCACCTAAGCCTTTCAAAAATTATTATGCCCCCCTGTAACATATACATAATTTTTAATATTCAAAAATTAAACTCTTCAGTGAAGAAACTTAAATTATAGGTTTTTGAAAGAAATTACTAGGAAATTGTTGAGAAAACGCAGTAAGTAAATTTTAAAAACATATATTGGAGAACTGAAATTCAATTACAAAATAATTTTAATGAAATTTTTTTTTACATTATTTTAATTATTAGTAATTATTTAAATTTAGTGAGATCCTTGAGCTTGATGCTTGCTGCAAAGAGATTTTATGTTGGGTTCTAATTTAGTTAGCTTCAGTCTCAAGTCTCCCCGTTGCGTTATATACAGTCGATTTCTTTTTTTTAGCAGCATATCATTTGTGGCACTAAATCCACATTCAGCTAAATTTGGAGATGGAAATGGTAGCAGTAGTTTTCTTGCACATTTGGTTGAATTTGGATATTTCATTTCTGTTTCCTCACAAAACCATGCCATCACTCCTTTTATATTAAATAAAGTTTTAACTGACTCATCATTTTGCATTTCTGCAAGTTCTTCTTGATACAGGATATTTGAAATATCGGACAAATCCACTAACATTGGCTGCATTATCCAACTTGGTAAATAAATTTTTTTTAAATCGGAAAATCTTTCTGTTAAATCAGCTGACAGAATTTTTAGATGATCGACAATAACAAGTACAGCGGTATCAGTCACTTCGCATTTTTGGAGCCAATGAAACTTTTCAAAATTTTTCTTGAGAATATGTTTCTGACATAATTCAATAAATGTAATGAAACCTTAAAAAAATCTGCCAACAATCTGAGCGCAACTTTATTATTTTATGGGTAGAAGTCCGAAACGTGTTTAATGCTGAGATGCGGTGTAGGTTACTATGCGACTGACAACATAAAAAATAAAGTTTTAAATAGCCTCCTGGTTATTCCATAACTGTTTTCAGAAATACTGAAATTGATGTTTTGATTAAATTCTCTCCTATAGTATGATTTTTTTCCCAGATTTAGAGATGAGTAAGGAAATTTGGTAGCTAGCCTCGAGAGTACGGTTGATAGTTGCAGTATGAGCAGTAAATAGAGACTTTAAAGTTGCTCTTTTTTCAAAATTTTTTTTTAAGTGGGAAAGTACTTCAAATCTGAATTAACATGAGCACTATGATTCACCTTCAAATGCGCCTGAATACGACCCTGTTTCATTGATTCGTTGGTCAAACATTGTTGGCATGAAAGACAAAAAGGTGACCTTTCGTCGTGAGCAGCGGGTATGAAACCAAATTATAAATATTCCTCGGAATATTGACAAATTTGTTTTCTTACTTTGCACTACTCATTTTACGATGGGCTGAAAAATATAAATATGTATAAGATCAATTAAAAACTAAAAGTGAAGTATGTGTTAAGATTGACAAGACTAGAAAATTTAAGCGATGGTACAAATTTTAAAAGACAACCAAGTTCATCTCCGTGCTGCGATAGAATGAAGACTGAATATTATTTACCAAAACATTATTTTTAAGATACCTGATATTTTTGGGCATCTCTAAACAACTTTCTGCTTTATTTCTTATTTCATACCTGTAATTGTTTTTCAAGGTTTTTCCTAGAGAAAACCCGATTTAGTTTTTCTACACCCTAATCAGGTCGGCTAGGAACTGGGGTACCTGCTATTGAAATTTAGCTATATTTTGAATTAAAAGGAATATAATGAATCATTAAACACTAAGGACGTATACGAATAGCTTACTTCGTCATCGTCTACGTCTTCCATTCAATTAGTACCAAATACATGAGCAAATTGAGTATCGCACGGGTAAGTAAGTGTGTAGGTAATATAACAAAAGTAAATGGCATAGTTTCCTTTAATTCGGTATACATATTTTTAAAATCACCAGTACCGCAATTGGCTGTTGCTTTTAAACTCTGGACGAGTCCATTTTCGAATTGCCCCCCTTAACAATCAAATTGCCCCCTGTGGGGGGGGGCACGTTGGGAAACATTGATCTAGACAGTGGGTTTTATCAAAGATTAATTAAATTTGTCAATGCGATAAAGTATTTTGTTGGACGTATGGTATACTGACCACAGTTTTGTCGAATAGAACTGAACTTTTGTCAATGCTGCTAGGATTTTCATTGAGTGCATATACATCTTCAGTTTCACAAACAAAATGTAATTATCGTTTTCCCAATCGCTACATCTTCAGTTTCATAAACAAAACCTATATAATTAATACTTCAGCCGAAATTACATATAGAGCTTCACATACAAAATGTAACTATCCTTTGTTTAAATGTTGACCTAGCAGCTGCATCTGCAGTTTCCCAAACACAATGTTATTATCCTTTGTTCAAATGTTATAAAAGAATAAGCAACTGAACTCGTAACTTCTAAGTTATACTTATACCAAACCAGGAATGCATCATTTACGTTAAATTACCAGAGTATTTTTTATTTACTTAAGGCCGTTCCTACGATATTCAGTTACGTTCTAACTGAAACTTTAACTGACAGATTTAAATACAAAACTTCCGGTTAAAGTTTAGCTGACGATCGTAATAATGGCCCTTATAAATTAAACTTATCTGTTCCCCTTGATCACTCAGTGGAGCTTTACTTACCATTGGCATCTCGTACTTCTTGTTGGGTTGAAAAAAAAGCTTTATTATTTGATTAGGTTATTTGTCTTTATTATTTTCCAAAAACATGTGCATGCGGCCATCACTTCACGACGACTGCCATGTTTCATCATTTCGCCGCAGTCATGCACACACACACACCTCTCTGGTTGTGAAACGTCATGGTGTGCGTACATCCTGCCCCCTTGAAGAAATGGGTGATAAAATGGATGTGCAATCGTCCGATTCTTCAATTTATTACCAATGGAAAGGCAAAGCTTCTGAATTGGACGTTCTGTTCGGCGTTTCTTCCCTGCTATTCGAAGCTCTACGCTCCGTACCAGACCGTCGGCACCCAGAAACACTTTAGTTACCCGTCCGGTTTTCCAAAGGGTTGGCGGTATGTTTTCTTCTTTGATGAGAACCAAGTCGTCAATTTTTAAATTCTCCCTTTCTTTCCTCCATTTTGGACGCTGCTGCAGCTCTTGTAGGTATTCCTGATGCCATTTTTTCCAAAACTGCTCCGCTATGTGTTGTGTGATTTGCCAGTGCCGACGCTGATTGCTAGGAATATTCTCGGTACTTTCCCCGTAGAACTGAACTTTCGAGCGATTGAGCAGAATATGATTCATGGAGAGAAACTGTAGATCTTTCGGATCTTCTGATAGAGCCATCAATGGCCGCGAGTTCAATACTGCGCTGATTTTTGTTAAAAGTGTCCGGAAGTCTCCGCTCAAAAAGATTTGAGCACCTACCAGCCGACGTAAGTGATATTTCATCGATCTAACGGCTGCTTCCCACAAGCCCCCTTGATGTGGTGCTGCTGTTGTGATGAAGTGCCATTTCACCTTCAACTCTGTCCGCAACTCATGGTGTTTGGGGGTGGTAAAATATTTGCTTTCTAATATCCACAGATTGGGGAGCGACTTCAAGAGTAGCGACTTCCCATGCTATATGCAATTTTACTGGCGAGAGACGTCCTTTTAGTTGCAGTGTTAGAGAGATTCTGCGTTATGTGAGGAAGCTCTGCGTTGTGTGTTAAATGCTTTCTGATTTTAAATCAGCAACGAAATTTTGCACTTCAAAATTAATCACAAGAAAACATTTCACTACTTTATGTATGAGAACAAAAACCTTTTAACCAAAGAAAAAAAAAAAAACCACGAACGTGTATACGATACGATCCCTTTTGTTTTTTTTTAAGTCAGGTTTCGGTAAATTGGACAGTTACATTATTCTTGTACAATGTGGTTTTCATTTCTTTTATTCGCTTAGGGCGACGTCTAGTTAATCGATTTGAAGTAACAATAGAATTATATTTAGTAAATCAAGTTCTAAATACATTAATAAAGTTCCGATCAAGTTCTAAATACATTGACGTTGATTACAAATAGAAACGTCATGGAGATTGTTTTTATTTTGGGCGAAAATCGTATGTCAGGTGAGTTTCTTTTTGTATTTCCACATAAGAACATAATTCTTTGTGGTCCCTTAAATCTTCCAGGCTGCTCAGGACCGACGGTGTGTGCAGGACAATTGATCTGAGTAGGTCAGAGCACATGGTATGAGTCAGAGTCTGTATCTGCCCAGCTACTAATTATTGAGCCTAGTTCCTTCTCGGCTCCGGTAAAATTTGTTCCGTGATCCGACCAAAGGTGGTGACGCGCACCTCGTAAGCTCGTGAAACGAATAAATGCAGCAATGAATGCAGCTGACGATAAATTTTCTACTAGCTCTAGATATACCGCTTTCGTTGCCATACATACAAATGCTGTCACCCATTTTTTGTCTCGTAAAATGTTACGCTCATCGATGAATGGATTTAACTGTAGCAATGTACTTTTTTACGCGATACCACTTGGATCTTGTTTTCGAAGTGCCTTGAGCTCTGCAGAATAATACTTTGCTTGCTCATGACGTACACAGCACCAAAGCGCTTCCTCCTCCTCGTCGGCCGATAATGGGGCCGAGCGAAGGTTTCCTTTGCTTCGGCAATAATTTTAGAAAAGACGCCGAATCCATGCCGTCCGGCGTACTAGGCGCCGCAAATTAGATGTCCTTGTCAACAAGTTTGACTTCACGTTCTTGAATTCCCCTTTGCCACGTACTTCGAGCTCCACTGTATTTACGAATGCCTTCTGAATTGGGCGAAGCCGCTGATCGTTAGCTACATCAAGCCAATTCGATTTCATTTCGGCTTGAATCTCTTTCCCTATTTCTACAGTAAATTCGTTCTGCTGGTTAGGCCATTTACTAGAGTTATCCGACAGCCACGGTGCTGCATTCCACCACATTTTTGCCGATTTGAGCTCGGCCGGTGTCAAACCTCGGCTTAATAAATCTGCAGGATTATCAGTCGATGGCACATGTCGCCATTGACATTCTGCAGTTGCCTTACGAAAACTCTGAATTCGATTGTGCACAAATGGTTTCAGTGCGTCGGGGTTCTTGGTCATCCATTGCAATACAATTGATGAGTCGGCCCAGAATGTTGTCTTCCAATGTTCAAATCTACATGCTGTACGGACGTTTTGTAACATTTCGCTGAGTAACTTGGCCGCGTACAATTCAAGCCGCGGTATAGTGACAGTCTTTAATGGTGCTACTCGTGATTTGGATGCTAAAATCATGCACTTCGTGTCCTGTTACTCTCCACGCGGACATATCGCACCCCGGCAAGAAAAGTGACCCAAAATTGGAGTAATTGAGAAATAACGAATTAAAGAATTCAATAAAACTTATATTGAAATAGTACAACATCCTTTTAAATTTCAGATTAGTTTTTTTTACAATAAATTTTATCATATTCTGTAGAATAATACTATGGATCTGCAAATTAGTTCCTCTAGAATATTTGGCGCTACCAGGTAAAAATAGGTGAGGTCTCCTAGTTATGTCACTTTTCTTACTTCTTTATTATAATTTTTTTGTGTTGTGACCGCTCAAGTAATACTTAAGTAATTTTTTAGGCCCAAATGATATATTTTTAGCCAGACTTTTGACCTGAGTTAAGGTCACTATCTAGAATAAAAATGAAAAAAAAAGTTTGAATTAGGTAAGTATTTTATTATCTTATTTTAATTACAAAATATTGAATGAAAATAAAGTAAGAACTACCTATATAATTTACATAAACATAGATTCGTAAATTGGCTTGTAGAATGTGGGAATACTTTTCGCTGAGATAAGGGATTCAATATGTGCTTTCTTTATATTAGAGATGTCAATTTTTTTTTTGTAAGCCTGAACGCATTTTAGTGTAGAGATACTCTCTTGCCTTTTCTTGGTATTAATAACATTAATCTGCGCATATTCTTTTTGTTCATATGAAGTTTTCACAAAAAGAACTCCGGGGTCATTCTTATGTACTTTAATTACTTTTATGTCGTTGGTTTTTATCTGTTCATCGTTTGATGTTTTGTTAAAGTTTAATCCTATCTGTTGAGTGAGTTTCATCAAGTCAATAAAATCCTCGTAGCTCAATTCTGTTACTTGATATGGATTTCCGGTTTTTTTCACAGATCGAATTAATCTAACATAATCAGTGGGAATATAGATGGGTCCCGATTTAAGAGCTCGTTTTATCGATTTTTCAATGACAGAGTGCACATTATCCCCTTCATTTTGGGTGTGACCCCTGATCAAAAATTTATGTGAGATCGATTTGATTTTTAATTTTTGCACAGCGTATAGGTACATTCCCATTATAAATTTATTCTTTTGCTGACCACAACAATTATCCGAGTATAGTATAATTTCAAGATTATCATCATTTTTGGTGTTAGCTTTTTCTTCTAAGTAGTTCAGAACGCAAGTGCCAATTTCTATGGCACCTCGATTTCCTTGACCTTCATGCCAAAAAAAGCACTTGACGTAATCTGACTGAAGTTCACTTAGAGTTAAGTTGTAGCTGTTGATTTTACTTTTATAATAAAAGATAGATGTATCCCCTCTTGGTGCTGGCAGCAGCGCTTGGAGATCATAAGTGGCTACTATAATTTTGCCTTCGCTTTCTTTTGCTCTCTTTTTATCCTCTTCCTTTTCTACTCTTGACAAAACTTTCTCCTTTAAATGTTTTTCATATTTTTCTTGTAACGCTTCTTTTTCCTCTTCCCTTGCGTTGTTATAGGAGCTGCATAAGTCACACTGATCTTTTTTTTGGGGAGAAAAAAGATATATTAAAATTGTTGTTGAAAATTCGGGAATACATTGTGAGATTTGTAAAAGGAACTTTTTTTTCAATACAGTCATTTTTGTAATCACGGTGTAAATCAGCTTCTCCCACCTTCTATAAACTCCCGAGTAGTTTGTGCGCGCAGATAATGGCTGGCAATTCTTGGGATTGTATTAATATGAGCAACAACACCATCTTTTATTGCGGGATCTACTTTAAAGTGGTGTCCGTGTTTTCCTCTTAGATCTTCTTTAAGAAATCCTTCGCTTAGTTTGGTTATGACAGTCCTAATAGGTCGGTCATTGATGCCCAGTGTGGCCTTAAAAAAAATTTGCAAACACGTACGTTTACCTCGTTGATTACGAAATGAAACGCATGGTTACATTGGCGCCTACTTCCTTCAATTTTATACTGGTACCGAGGTCTAACGGCAGTTAAACTTCTAGAGATAAATTCTCACTTGGATTTCAGATTGTCAAGGGACCAGTAATTGTCAAAGATTTCGAGCCTCTTGTTTTCTTCTATTTTGCTTGAGCATTTCAGTCTACATTTTTCATTGCACGCTGGACACGCTGGACCTATCTCTCTGGCCCGCATTTCCGTTTTGCGAATTGATGATGATATATAAGGTTTTCCATTATTTCGAAAAAGTTTTGCTTTATTTTTTTCCACTCAACCGGATTTACTTTCCTTTTCTTACCCTTTCTTTTGTTATCTGCGTTTTCGGAGGAAGATGATTCTTGTTGTTGGTCACTGGATTTAACCCGTTGTAACTTCAAACGCATTGTATGCGGATTTCCAGTACACTGCCAACTAGAATTTTCCTGTAATGTTTCCTTGGAGACCAGTACCTCATGTTCCGGGTCCATAATAAATCTACAACAAACAAATTACATAAAATACTGTTAACGAAACAACCCAAAATACTGACACTCTCAGTCAGGAAAATTGGCACAAGTCAAAATAAAACAGAACAAATAAGGATGTTTAGAGATAATTGATTCAAGAAAAGTGCCACTTTTTTGTTTATGGCGGCATTAAAATATTTATTTCACTTACCTTTCTACACGAATACTATCACAACTCGAAATTTGTCGTTTTTCTTGACCGAAAAAATGCTCACCTTCTGGTACCAAAGCTAAAGTGACGTTGTTCTTGCCGTGATGAATGTGAAGTAGCCTAAAAGTAAAACTGACACAACTGCTCTCTGGCGATTAATTTGCGAGTTAGAGATGTGCCGCTTTTCGTGCAAGTTAAGGAACACAATATCTATTTATCACAGACATAATCTCAAAAAAGGATTTTTTTAAGATATGTCACTTTTCTTGCCGGGGTGCGATATATTACCGCTCCGTAGGCCTTTTCCGACGCGTCAGCGAAACCATGCAATGAAAAGCAACCACCTGAACCAGTGTCGATCCATCGAGGTTGCGAATGTCGGTGGATTGCATGGATTCACCAAGTGAAGCACCGTCTAAAATCCTAGCACACATCCTCTCAAAATATAAAAGCAAAGAGCATAACATTTATAACTCAGATGAATTGAAGCTTAGTCTCAAAGGAGTCGAACACCAACTACTGAGAGTCAAATCAAAAGTTAAAGATGCTATATCCCGAAAAAAATCTCTTGGCATGGTAACTCTCGACATAGAGAAGGCGTTTGATAGAGTGTGGCATGATGGTCTTATATATAAACTGAGAAAGTTCAATATGCCACCATACATATGCAAAGTTATAAGCTCATTTCTCGCCGACAGATCGTTCAGAGTAAAGATTAAAAGCAAATGTTCAGAAAGCAGAGACATACCCGCAGGAGTACCACAATAAGGCTCTTGCCTAAGCCCAACACTCTTTAATTTATACACTGCTGATATGCCTAAGGCTGTCAACTGCAACTTAGCAACATTCGCTGATGACACCGCAATTTTAACTACAGCATTGGAACCACAAATTATCATCAATAACCTCCAAGAGCAGCTTGAAACCTTAAATATATTTTACCAAAAATGGAAGATTAATCTTAACACCTCTAAAACTCAAGCAATATATTTCTCGAAACGTAGAGCAACTCGTTTCTTACCACCCCCAAATTTAAACATATTAGGTGCTTCAATACGTTGGGCAAAAGCGATCAAGTACTTGGGACTACACCTTGACACTAAGTTAACATTTCAGTACCATATAGAACAAACCACCTCAAACACCTCGAAAAGTATTAGAATTCTATACCCACTTATAAACAGGAAATCTAAGTTGTCCCAGGAAAATAAGCTTCTATTATACAACTCTGTAATGCAACCCGGTCTAACATACGGAGCGCCAGTTTGGATAAACTGTGCAAAGGTCCACAGACAGAAGCTTCAAATCATACAAAACAAATGCCTCAAAATTTTATTAAACAAACCATGGCATTTCTCGACTCGTCTATTGCATGAGATATCTGGATTACAACAGATCAATGAACGCATCGCGAAACTTACTAGCCAATTCCGGAGTAATTGCGCCAACAGCGAGATTCCACATATTTTATCACTAACAAATAATCTGTAAGTTATGTCCACATAATTAAATTACGTTATACTAAATTCAATAGAATTTGTATTTAGATTTAAGTATTAGTTTTAGTTAAGATTAGATTAGGTTTAATTGTAAAATTAAAGTTCAAAGGGTTTTTGAAAAAAATTTTTCCCTGAAAATGTCAAAAACAATAACTAAGAATTAAACTAGTCTGCAAACATACTAGCATAAAGAATAAGAACTAAGCTGTAAAGATAATTTAATCTAAACCCTTCACTGTTATGAAAATGTAAAAGCAAACTTGTATATAATCATGAAATATAATTATCTATCTATCAAAGGAGTCGAAGTAATACCAGGCCACGAATTGGTATCATTCGATGTATCGGACATGTTCACCAACATTCCTGTTAATTTTATGAAAGACCACATTATTAAAACATATTCTAAAGATATAGAAATACACCATAACATCAACCCCAATAAATTGGAATGGCTCTTGAACTTCACTACAATTATAGCCACATATTTTAAAGCCAATGATAGAATATATAAGCAGAAGAAAGGTCCGGCAATGGGGAATGCCTTATCCCCAATAATCGCAGACATGTACATGGACATAGTCATGACTAAATGCACCCTTGATTTTTCAATCAATGGTGTAATTTTCATATGGAAATATGTTGATGATTTCCTATCCTTTATGAAGCCAGAATCAATGAAAATTGTTAAAGAAGATCTAGCAAAAACATCTAGGGACATTCAATTGGAATGGAAAAGAAATTGAACAATAGGAGAAAACAATTCCGCTTCAGAAAATACAAATGAGTGGATCTCTCACTTGATTTTCACAATGGAAAGAGAATGCCGCACTAACCAGAATATCAATTTCCTAGATTGTACTATTTTTAGAATGGAAAAAGATTTTATCATCAACTGGTATAAGAAACCCATTACATCTAATAGAATTACCCATTTTCTATCGGCAATGGATTCCAAGCAGAAAAAATCCATCATTAAAGAAAGGATCTATAAAATTTGTACTATTTCAAATAATCGCTTCCTAGAGCTAAACATAAGAAGGCTCATTGACTTATTAATGTACAATATGTACCCCAATAAGTACATCATAAAAAACATATTAGAAGTCTTAAGGGAAATAAAAAACAGAGAGATATCCATAAGCATCGACCAGGAAACAATGCTTGACCAAGCCATACTATTGATCTCACAAGGTGCACTTCTAGATAGAATTAATAAGGAAGAAACCCCTGCCAAAGCCAATGACATTGCCAGGTTACTAAGGATCAACCAATCTTGTTACCTGAACCCCATCTCTAACACAAACAACACAATAATATCTCCCTCATCATGTCGATTCAGCTCTAGTAATGAACATTCCCCAATAGAGGATATCAACAATAGAATTTTTCCACTCGAAATGAAAATAAACTTTGACACAACAAATACCCAAGATACAGAAATGAGAAACACTTCTGAAATTAATGTAGAAGATAAAGATACAGATCCAATTTCAACCAAGCCGATGCACATTGATCTCACATTGAGCTTAACCCCGTTAAAAGATAATGAAACCAGTATCATAACAACACAAGCCACAGTTATGACTCTAACCAATGGAGATAGTCCGAAGACACCAGCCACCCCAATTTTACCAGTGGTTAGAGTGATTACCCCTTTCCTAGGACCTCTAGCAACGAAAATAGCTAAATTTTGGAGATCTAGCTATAAAGATAGTTGTAATATTCAGATTACATATAGAAACTACAGCAATAACAGGCAATTGCTTTACTCCCCAGTTAAGGATAAAAGTCCGCCAGTAGACAAAGATGTCAATTTCTGGGTTTTTTTTTTTTTAAAAAAGCAAAAGTAAAAGCATCGAAAGCCTAAGTCAGTGCGGGACTTTAACCCGCTAAACATCTCCTCAGTCGTATGGATGGATCCTCCCGGAACCACCGTCAGGTATTGCGCCGGGAGGCCGTCATAGCAATATTGCTAAAATCGTCAGTTATTGTCTGTCTAGTCTAGTCAGTCGTCTCCTGTGGTGCGTCGCGTTGGATGTTTCTTATTCGCTCAAAGCGGCGAAGTGTCGACATAATCCGTGCTGCTGCAGTCTGGAAAACTTGCCACTTGAGGGCTGTGTCACAAATGTGTCTAACGAAGTTTTCTACGGTCGGAGCTTCTCCGAAGGCCTCCGCAACCTCGGCTCGGTCGATGTCGAAGCGCGGACAGTGCAGTAAGATATGCCGCGCGTCCTCAATCTCGTGGGGGCAGTTGGGACAGAACGGGTCTTCCTCATGCTTAAAGCGGTGAAGATACTGCTTAAAACAACCGTGTCCGCTGAGCAGCTGGGTCACATAAAAGTCCACTTCTCCGTGTTTGCGGCTTATCCAGCTGTCTATGTTTGGGATCAATGTGAATGTCTATCTCCCTTTGTTCGCGCTTTCCCAGCATCCTTGCCATTCCTGGATACTGCGCCGTCGCTCGTCCACTTTCGATGCTTCATCTGCTGCTACGTAGAGTCGCTGAAGTTCACACGCTATTATGTCAATTGGTAACATTGCCGATATTACTCCGATTGCTTCATCGGACACTGTTCGAAAGGCGCTAGCAATCCTTAGTGCGCTAAGACGATAGATTGATCGAATTCCGACTATATATGATTTCTTCTTCGTTGCATCTGCCCAGATCGGTGCAGCGTATAGCATTACGGAACTCGTGACCGTTGCTAATAGTTTTCGCCTGCTGGAGCGTGGTCCTCCAATGTTTGACATGATGCATGAGAGTGCACCATTCACCTTTGAAGCCTTTTCGCTGATCGCCAGAAGATGGTCCTTGAAGGACATCCGGGTGTCAATTAACACCCCAAGATATCGCAGATTTGGCTGCGAGATGACCTCGTGCTCTCCGGCTCTGAATGTAAAAATTTCGCGCACTTTTCGAGAGCTCAAAAGTACCGCCTCCGTTTTATGCGAAGCCAACTCTAGGTCCGCACTACTTAACCAGTTCATAATTCTATCGATCGCCTCACTGCACAGAACTTCCAAGGTGTGGATATGTTTCGCTACTACCACTAGTGCGATATCATCCGCGTAGCCAACCAATGTGGTGTCCGTTGGAAGCTCGATGCAAAAAACGTCATTATACATGATGTTCCATAATATGGGGCCAAGCACTGAGCCCTGTGGGACTCCTCGTGAAACGTCGTGGCGCTTGACGCCGTCCTCGGTGTCATACAGAAGAACTCTTCTTTCGAAGTAGTTTGCAATGATTCGCTGTAGATATCTTGGTACGTTGAAACTATTTAGTGCTTGCATTGTTCGCAACCAGCTCGCTGAGTTGAAGGCATTCTTGACGTCAAGTGTTACCACTGTGCAGTACTTTTTGTCGCCGTTTTTCCATCTTTCACCGGATGTCGCACCACGCGCAATTCTCATAACAGCATGGATGGCGTCGATGGTGGATCTCCCTCGGCGAAATCCAAATTGTTGCTCAGATAGACCTCCAGGTCTCTCGAGCGACTCCTGCAGTCGGTTACTGATAATGCTCTCCAGTACTTTTCCCAATGAGTCCAGCATACATAGTGGCCGGTATGCCGATGGTTGTTCAGGTTGCTTCCCGGGCTTCAATAGCAGCACCAGTCTTTGCAGCTTCCAAAAAGCGGGGAACACTCCTTCATTGAGACATGCTGTGTACATCCTAGCGAACGTCTCGGGATCCTTCCGGATGGCCGTTTTCATCGCTACGTTAGGGATGCCGTCCAGACCAGGTGCTTTATTGTCGGTCACTTTTCGTAGTGTCAGTAGAACCTCTTCAGCTGTCACGGGAATAATATTACCCATATCTGCGGGTAGATGATATATTTGGGTCCGTTCACTCTGTGGTGGAAAGAGTGCCGCCACTACGCTGTCCATAAGCGCAGGATCCGAGGGTTGCGGCGCTCTGAGTCCTCTTACTCTTTTCATCACTACCTTGTACGCCTTGCCCCAGGGGTCGATATCCGAGTTATCGCGCAGGTCTTGGAATGCGGAGTCCTTGGCGTCTTGAATCACTTTCTTAAGCTGTAGTCGGCATACTTTGTAGCTAGAATGCAATGATTGCCACGTGGTACGATTTCGCGCACGCTGCGCTTTCCTACGCGCATGGTTGCATCGCCTTCTGCATTCGGCAATGTTCTCATTCCACCAGTAGACTGGGGTTCTTGTTGGTGCGTCGCATGCCACGCTCAATCGCTGCTTGATATTTGTCGCCATATTGGTGGCTTCGTCGTCCATTGTTTGCGCCTCGTCCCACACCAACTCAAAAACTTCTGCGTCGAAGGCACGTTGTTTCCATCCCTTGACTTGTGCAACAGCTATTCGCCTCTGACGTCCATTTTGCTGCAGCTCGATGACAATAGCGCGATGATCACTATGCGAGTAAAAATCTCCGACGCTCCATGTAGCGTTTCGGCCGATCGAGTTGTGGGCGAACGTTAGATCCACCACCGATCGCCTGGTCCCAGCCTCAAATGTGTGCTGCCCATTATTTAAAAGCTCGAAGTCTAGTGTCGCAAGATATTCCATGAGAAGCCAGCCCCTGCGATTCGTATTCCTGCTGCTCCATGTCGTCGACCATGCGTTAAAGTCACCACCAATAAATGTCGGGAACTTTGATCTGGCCTCCGTCACCAGCTCCGTTAGCATCCGCTCATATTGAATTATGTCCATACTAGGTGGAGCGTAGCATCAGAAGAAGTAAGTTCCGTCATATTTCACCCAAGTGAAGCCTGTGTAGGTTACTGAAGCTCTACTTTGGTAAACCCTACCACCAAGTGTCCATATCGCTGCTTTGGTGGATGCATCCGTCGTCCACTCGCATCCGTCCACGTTGTGGTGTTGCTCGCACAGGATTGCGAGGTCGAACCGTTGCTCGAAAATCGTCTGCTGCAGGAGGTCCTGTGCTGCAATACAGTGGTTGAGGTTGAGTTGTACAATTTTCATCGTCCAAGCTTCTTGACCGCCTTTTGATGTGTCGGACAGCGAGAGCTGCCAGCTGCATGATTGCCTTCGCACAAATCGCATTTCGTTTTGTTCGTACATGCAGTCGCAAAGTGCCCGTCTTCGCCGCATTTCCTGCATATATTTCTCCGATCTATTGGCTCCTTACAGTTCTGTGCCAAGTGGTTATACCCCCAACACTTTAAACAACGTGTAGGCGAGACGCTCTCGCGTACTCGGCATGACACCCAGCCAATGCGTATCCGCTGCATATTTACCACTCTCACAGCATCTTCGGCCGGTAAGTTGACATAAGCCGTCTGTGTGCCTTGATGCCCTTTCCGCATGTTACGTACCGATGCTTCATCCGGGCGTCGTATTTCACACTGTGCGTGGAGCGCATCACACACATCTGCTGGCTTTGTGACCTCATCCAGATCTCTTAGCTGGATTGTTATGGTATGGGTTTTCGCCGACACCTTAGCCGACTCGCATAATACCTTCTCCACTGCTGTCTGGTACGCTCCGGTATTCCACTCTGGTGCACGCTTAAGTTCAAGCAGCAACTCATTTTTAGCGGTTCGTCGAACTGCACGTACGTTTGGCTTAATCGTCCGCAGAATGTCCGCGTACGTAAGATCACCGGTAGCCGAAATAATGAGGACGTCGGGTTTTGACCTAATACCCTTCTTCATCTTCTGCTTCTTGGACTGCACTTTTGTCCATTTCTCCGTCTCCTTCGGCAGCGCTTGTGGTTGCACTGTATCTCCTTGTGCTGCCTCCATTGTGTTCCGCGCGTTATTATTTTTTGCGAAGAGAAGGGATTGTCTCTTCGGTAACAAAGCTGTCTCAGCCTTCTTCTTCTTAGCAGACGTATGCGCTACATTCATGCGCTTCGTTGGTGGCGTCTCAAGATCAGACCCTGTCTTCTCTTCTGATTTAGTTTGAACCATGGTGATGTTTGCGAGGAGTTGTTGTGAACGGAGGCCTTGGAGTGAATATTTCGACTTGAAAAAGTCAAAATATTCAAGGGAAAGGAAGGTTCAGGAAAGAGTGGGCCAATTCCTACGTCTGAATTGGTGGCTGAAATCCGAGCGGAAGCGACACGCTTGCTGGCGGCCGGGACTAACTACGGCAGTTGTGGGGGGGTTCTTGCCCAGATTTCAGACCATAAACCCTTGGCCTGTACAACAAAAAATTTCGTGTCGGCTTACTCCAGGGTTATTTAAAATTGGGACTATTTCCCCAATAGGTCGTGAAAGACCAAGAAGCGGTGGAATGCGCGACTTCGCGATTTGTCAGGGCGCTTATGTATTATAGCGCCCTGCCTGCCCACCCTACCTCAGCCATGACTGTCCAAAAATAAACATTCTGCCATGGCCCCTTATTGAGGTTCAGGGCGGAGGAGCTCAAACGCTCGGGTTCATTTTAATGTTTGGCCTTTAGCCTTTACGCATCATGTTAGCAACATTGGAGAAGTAAAAAAAGAAAAAAAATAACGAACCTATAATGATCACTGAATAAAAAAAAATATACGAAGAAAGAAAAAACCATAGCAGAAAAAAATTACAAAAAAACTTACCCCATTACATTTGTTTCACAATTTGATTATTACACAATATTGTTACATGTAAACCTGGCAACCGCGCAACCGTGCAACTCGATCGTTTCACATAATGAAAACAACAACAACCGAATACCTAGTTGCAAAATAGCCCAATCAGAAACCTAGCTGAAGATAAGCCGAAACAACACGATTGTATCTCTCTTATTATCGAATGCTCTCCAATGTACTAGAACCCTGTACATAAACCACTGAACGAAGGTCAAAATCGAAGGCTCTGAAGCTTTCGAGAAGATTCCACAACTGAACGAACGTTCAAGTACACCGGTGAACATTCAAGACTGCAACCGCCTAGTATATAAGCAGGTGAAGCGTTCAGCGAAGACAGTAATTTTGATTACCCCGACTGCGACAGCCAGCGTGTATACGCGACCGTGTTGATAGAGAGCGAAAGTGAACGAGTCAAGCGATTTATGGTATAAGCGGGCGGTACTGCCATACAGTGCGAATTATTGTGCGAATATAGTTCTGTGAATTTAAAGTGCGATTAAAAATAATTACTTATTTTTATTTTAACCGAATTGTGTTTTACTTGAAATCCCGGCGAACCCCTAGCTCGCAACAATATTATTATATTAATTTATTATTTTCGTCACGTCAGTCAGGTCCTGTCAGTCATATCATATTTTATTTTAAATTTTTATTTTAATTATTTTAATTTATCATTTTACTTCATTTCTTGGGGATTTTTACTTCATATTTTTATTATTCGACGAGTGCCGCACAATATCCCGCATTCACGCTCCTTCTCGCCAAAAAAAACCTCCCCACGCCGCTTGTCGTTTCCGGCATCTCCAAATCAACGGTTCTTTTCCAAAAACCCGTCTCGCTGTTAAGTTGGTGGCGGTTCATCGTAGCTGAATCTTGATCGCACTTGCAATCGCCCAGCAGGAAATTTGTGAGTTGTCGCTGGACAACTCAACAACCTCATGCTCACGCTGAGAGCCGGGCAATTATGGGCCTAACCCTCGAATCACTGCCGCAGATCTTTGGAGTGATAGATCCCCACACGTTTGCCTCCTAGATCTTCCAATTCGTATCGTGAGTTGCCTAGCACACAACGAATCCTGCACTTGAGGAACTTCTTCGCCAGCTTGGCGTTATAATTCTGCGCGGCTGTGGACAGGGAAAAATTTCTTCTGTAAACCTCTTGTCCTACACAAAATTGTGTTTTAGCAGCACGCAGATTATAACGCTTGCTACTGTCCTCATGTGCGACCCTTATTTTCGTCTGCGCCAGTTGCCTCACGATAGGAATTCCCTCTCGAGGTCGAAGCTGCACATTTGACTCTCCCAACGCTCGCAATCGTTTCAGCAGTGCGTAGTCCTTCCCGTGCATCATCATGTGATTTCCAAACAGAACCTGATAGGGAGAAAATCCAGTGGCTTGGTGGAGTGAGCTCCGAAGTGCACATCCAATTTTGCTTAGACTCTCATCCCATCGTGTTTGGTCATCAGTGATGAATGCTCGAATACCGGCCAGGATGGACTGATTGACACGTTCTGAAGCATTCGCTTGCGGTGTGTAGCTCGGGGTGTACAGGTGTTGAACTCCGTATTTGTTCAGCATGGAGTTAAACACATTCGACCTAAATTGAGAGCCATTATCGGAGAGGATCGTTTCGGGTGTTCCAAACGTATGGAAGACCTGCCCCTCCAAATAGTTGGTAATCTCTTCGGCAGTGATTCGCCCCAAAGGATGTAAAAGGGGGAATTTCGTGAAGTGGTCCAAGACGATAAGAATAGCGATTTTACCCCGTTTGGTACGCGGATGTGGTCCCAGTACGTCGATGTAAAGGTGCTGGAATGGCTGATCAGTCTGGAACGGTTCTCCCATAGGCGCTCGTAGAGGTCTGTTCGGCGACTTTGTCTCTTTACAAGTGTCGCACGCCAGAACGTAGGTGCGTACTTGTGTAGCCATCCCGGGCCAGTACAAAAATCGCCTGACTCGCTCTAGCGTTTTGGCATAACCACCATGGACCGTGGTATCTGCCTCGTGCGCCTGAGCAATCGCAGTTGACGTAAGGCTCGATGGGATCCACAACTTCCAGGCCCTGTCTTCAGCAATCGGGTCACCGTTGTGAGGCTCTGTGCGCTTGTACACGAAACCATCCCTCACGCATACGTCAGGAAGCCGATCGGCGTTCGCATCGACAGTGGACACTAATTCTTTATATTCCTTGCCAGAGAACTCTGGAGAATCCATGTCCACCATCGGTGCCACGTCGATCAGCGCATTTAATCCCTCTTCGTATACGCGAGAGAGAGCGTCGGGTACAACGTTCAGGCTCCCTCGTCGGTGCTCGATTGTGAAGTCGTAACCTTGGAGTTTTAGACTCCACCTTGCCAACCGTCCTTGTAGGTCTTTCTGCGACATTAGCCATTTGAGACTTGCGTGGTCCGTAACGACTTTGAACGCCGTCCCTTCTACATAGGCTCGAAATTTTTTCACGCTCAACATAGCTGCATAACACTCAAGTTCGGTTACGCTGTAGTTGCGTTGAGCGGAAGTGAGCTTCTGTGACATATACGCCACAGGAGATTCCGATCCGTCGTCGTTTTCCTGAAAAAGAACGCTACCCACACCTGATTTACTGGCATCGCATTGTATTACGAAAGGCCTCTTAAAATCTGGATTAATCAGCAAGGGGGCTTTCGTCAACAAGTCTTTCACTAATAGGAAGGAAGTTTGTGCCTCTGTAGTCCAAGCAAACTGGTTGGACTTCTTTAGGGTGTCTGAGATTGGTGACACGGTAGCAGCAAAGTTGGGGACGAATCGTCGATACCAGCCTGCCATATCAAGGAAGCGTCGTACTTGACGTGCGGACTTTGGCGAAGGGTAATCGACGATGGCTGAGACTTTCGGAACTGTCTTCAAGCCTCCGTCTCCAACGATGTATCCGAGATATTTCACCTCTCTCAGACAAAACTTGCTCTTGTTGACGTTTATAGTCAAGCCAGCCTTTCGCAAACAATCTGCGACTTCAGCCAACAAAACCAGATGTGAGTCGAAATCTTCGGAAATCAACAGCAGATCGTCCAAATATACGAACACCTGTTCCTTCAACTCGGGTGGGATGACTTTGTCCATCAAACGACACATCCTTTGCGGCGCGTTGCATAACCCAAAGGGCATGCGAGTGTAGTGATATAGAGGCCGGCCAGGGATTGTGAATGCAGTGTACTCTCTGGATTTGTTCTCGAGAGGAATCTGCCAGAAGGCGTCTTTCAGGTCAAGGCTGGTGATAAAGTTGGCTCGCGGCAAACGACTTAAGATACCGTCAATATGTGGTAGTGGATATGCATCCTTCTTCGTCACATTATTGACTTTGCGCGAGTCCAAGCACAACCTAACCTTGCCTGGTTTCCTCACGAGAACCACAGGCGAGCTCCACGCACTTTGACTGGTCTCTATCACGCCAAGGGCTCTCATGCGATCGATCTCGTCATACAGGAGTTTTTGGATCGCAGGAGACACGGGATAGTGTCGCTGTTTGATGGGACTAGCATCACCAACGTCTATACTATGTTCGATGACGTTGGTCACACCCAGTCCTTGAACTTCGTATGATGGAAATTTGGACTTTGCCATTTCCAACCTCTCTACATCTGTGGACGTTAAATGGTGGGCATCCGGAGCTATCAGTTGCGATGCAGTATCGGGAGTATCGACCGCGCTGATGATGCTGGAAGCTAGCTGGAAGGATCGCCAGAAATCTACACCAAGGTATAGATCCTGCGACAGGCTCGGCACGATGTACAGTGTAATGGGCTTGCTTTTACCTCGAAAGGTAATTTCAGCATCCACTGTGCCCAATACTTTTTGTGCAGCACCATCAGCTGTCTTCACCTCTTGACAGACTGGTCGATATTTCACCTGGGGTGAAGGCGTTGTAGGGAGTTTGCCCCCAGGCAACTGATGCTCGCCCCACTATCGAGGAGTCCTTTAACGTCCACTCCGTACAGGGATACCACAGCATACGGACATACGTCAAACGGCTCGGTAATGATCGTCGATAAAATTGCTTTCTTTTTTTCACGCACCATCCTCCAGAATATACGAAGGCGCAAGATTGACTTTCTGCGACCCGCTCCACCCATTAGTGATGATTCTTGATCACCACTCGCGACTGGAGTAGATGAAAAAATTCGCTCTCGAGCCTCCATATATTCCTTTAGCCGTAGATGATAAGGCTAGTGAGGATGGAGAGAATGACGTCTTGGATGACCAACCTTAAGGTCATCTTCAGGCCGAGAAACAGTCGGCTCCGTCTTATCGCTTTGTTTCTGTAATATTGTGACGTGCGGAGTATTAGGTGACGAGAAAATAGGTTGGGATGATTTTACGCTAAAAGGGTGGGAGTTAGGTTCAGAAAATGTTGAGGTAAGGGTAGTAAAATTTGGAGGGTTGTTTGAAGGGGTTGAAAAATGGCTTAAAGTTTTTTTTATTAGGGAGTTCAAAATTAAATTGGGAATTGGAATCGGGGTGTCGAAAATTATTGCCTACTGCGGTCGGGTTGCAGTGCTCGGACGGTAGGAACCCGTTGCCCTTCCGTCCCTTCGGCCGTTTCCCGCCTTGCAATGGATGCAGTTGGGCTTTAGCACGTCAGCCCGCCCACATCCAAAGCAGAAGATACCTTTGGTGGCTTCCCCACATTCACGGTATCCATGCCTCTCCTTCCCGCAGTTCCAACGAGTCAGGGGGTTCGATAGTCCGGCCACGTCGACTGAAGGAGGCGTATCCGGATTCCCTTCGTCGAGTTGCTCATGTAGTTCGTGGACTCTGGTTTGGTTCCAGGGGGATGGTCTGGTAGCCTTTCGCACATCTTCCACTTGTCCCACTAGCCGACGTAATTCGTCCATCGTTAGGACTGAGTGGAAGCACATTTGTTGCTGTGTGCTGGCCACCAGATTTCCACGCACCAGATCCACGAATTCGGACTCCATCATGGGAGTGCGCAGCAACGTGCGAAGCTCCGTCATGTCTTGTTCGTAAGACATGAAGGGCTCATTTGGCGCTTGCCGTCTGCCAAGCATCTGCTTGCGCACCTCCCAATCCGTGCTTCGCTCTCCCCAGACCTGTAGGAATGCATCCTTCAGGTTACCCCACGATGCATCGGGGTTAGATCGACGCCACAACCAGTACCACTTGTTGGGCCGACCATCCAGCAGCAGATGGAAACCCTGCGTCAGCACATCTAAGTTGCCGCGTAAGTCGCTCATCGCGAGAGTCTCGGCCCTAAAAATCATCTCCTCTGCGCGTAGGAGTTGGCGATCTCCGTTGAAGCGAAGACGCCAATGCCTTAATGGGCTGCAGGAATTGCGTTGGCGATAGTTAGGGCCGTGGCTAACGCGATCGCTGGCCCCTGCGGCCGCTTCGATCCGCTGAACTACCCTCCCTGTCATGGCACGCGAGTTTCGATCTGCTGCCGAATAGTGGGCCCCCACTGGCTCTTGTGATGCCCGCTCCTCCCGCATAACCGTCCGAATCAACTGTACTAATTGGTCCACACCAAGTTCGGTCCGGACCACAGGCGGATCTGCGCGCACTGGCACTGTTATTACATCCTCATGCATATCCGACCAACGAGGCCTCTCCCCGCTTTTTGGTGAACTTGTGCCTGGAAACGCGAGTTGGTCAACCCCTTGTTCCTGTACCATTGATCCGTCAGGGGCGTAAAAGACACGACCGCCGACTGTCTCCGGCGGAAAATCTACATTTAACCTACTAGATGAAATTCCGCCTGTCGGAGACTTGGGAGCTGACAACTTTTGTCTACTGCGTGTTACAGCTCCGGTTCTGGCGGTTGCGCCCTCCACGCCCCGAACCGACCAATAGTCACTGTTGGATTGGAAACTTTTTTTTATTTCACTAGCGCTACTCAAGTTTTAGTTTTAGGAGAGTTTTTTTTTCACTTCCTTAACGAATTCAATGTTACTTTTTCAAAGGAAGGAAAATTTACGAAGGTGGTCTTTCGTCTCTTCACACGACCTTTACGCTCGAGCTCTTCTCTCCTTTTCGAAACTCAAAAAAAAAATGTTCAACTCCCGATCGCCGTGAAAAAAACGGTTTTTGTCGCGAATTCGATGTTGACTTTTGCGCGGGAAGCGATGTGCTTGTAGTATTTCGCGATCGCGTCAAGAAAGAGCGGAGGAAATATCGTAAATAAATTATTACTGTGCGATTGCACCAGTACACATTTAGGATTGGAAACAAATCGCAAGACGATGGAAAAAATTAAATTTAGAAAAAAATTATTTAGCCGCGGCTGCATTCGTAACACCTGTTCCGTTTGTATGTAGACCCGTCTTTTGTATCTTTAACCAGATATGAACGTGGCTCTTTACAAGTGTCTAATATACTTAGTACCTGAAATCCAGGGTGAATTTGGATTTTTCTTGTAATAAATGTCCTCTCCTGTATGAAGAGTTTCCAGGGGTTTTGAATTTCGGTCAAAATAAAATTTCATTTGTGACTGTTTTGATTGACGAAATTTTTTATATTTCTCGCTGTCCACGAGGTTAGGTTGCAAAACAAACGGATGTGTAGGCATATTGGTTCGAAGTTTCCTCGACATTAACAGTTCAGAAGGACTATTCCCGCTAGAGTTTGGTGAAGTTCGGTAATGTAAAAGTGCTAAATAAGGGTCAGTTTTGGCATCTTGACTGTTTTTGAACAGGGTTTTAATTGTGCCAACGCTTCGTTCAGCTAGACCATTGGAACGAGGTAAATATGGGCTTGAAGTAACATATTCAATCTCCCAGTCATTTACAAATTTTCTAAAATCTGACGAACTGAATGGTGGTCCGTTATCGCTAACCATGATACGCGGTATTCCATGACGCGCATAAATTGATTTTAATTGATTTATAACTTGATTAGCGGAGTGTCCTGCTGACATTAAGGCTATTTCTACATATAATGAGAAGTAATCAACGACGAGTAAGTAAGTTTGTCTGTTAAATTCAAAAAAATCAATGCCCACCTTATTCCATGGAAGAACCTCAATGGGGTGAGGCATTAAAGGCTGTTTTGAGTTGCTACGTCTATTTCGTATGCATGATTCACAGTTACTTACAACGTTTCCAATGTCATTGTTCATATGTTCTGTGCGTCTTTTAAGAGTAGGACTCTCCCAATGATTGAAATAGAGTTAAGGTCAAGGTGTAATTGATACGTGATAAAATCTTGTTTGATAAAGATCGCTGTACCGCAATGTGAATCATTCCTGAAGACTTTATAATAGGGGATATTTAGTCTTCTGTTTTCAGTCAGTCTCGTTTCGCTAATTAGCATAAAATCTGGTTTGTTTGTGTTTAAAAATTCAATTAGGCTTTCTACTCTCGCTTTCGAGATTAGTTTTTGAACATTGAGAGTAATGATATTTATGGACGTCCGAGACATAATTTGAAGCAGAATTCAATATACGCCGCTTGTTTTTCGCCCAGACTCTTGAGGGCAGTATATTGGGGTAGGAATTCATTTATTTTTCCCAAAAGTTCAGCTAAACTTATCCCGAAAAGGAGATCGGCTTCTTTAAAAAAGTCAGGTTGTGGAGATTTGCTAAGAGTAGGTACTGATTTATTTTTCCCGTTGTCAGAGGTGCCTTTAAACAAGCTACTGTATGACACGTTTTCCTTCCTGTAATTGTTTACTGCAGAGTTCAGAAATAAACGCCTCTCTTCCCTTTTATTCTTTGCCAGAATTTTAACCCTGTCTTTTTTCTATATAATTTTTTTGTACTGGGCATCCCCCAAAGTTGGCTGGATGACCAAATTGGTTGCAGTTAGTGCAAAAAGGGTCCTCCTTTGAGGCTAAGCTGCGAATGCAGGCACCTGGAACGTGTTGCGTGTTACCCTTTACGCATCTGTATTCAAGGCTACAGTTTGCCGCGACATGGCCGAATCTCTGGCAGTTGAAACATTGAATTACTCCTACAGGTCTGGGTTTATCCCAACTGATTTTTTGTCGTAAGACAAATCTGATATTTACTAAATCCTCTGAGCTCACACCCGCTTCCAATTGGACTACGTGCATGTCGAGCGCGCGGCCTTCTCTTCTTCACTTGGTAGTCGAAAAATTTCTAATACTGATTTTTTTCCACCTAACTGACCTAAGAGGTCCTCCGTTATCTCTTCGTTTGAAAACGAAGCACCCACACTCTTCATGAGAAACGAGTTTTTTTTTTCTTTTGGTGTCAAAGTGAATGCGTCTACATCCGCCTCCTTTATTTCTTTGAAAAGGAATTGATGAAAATCCGCATCATTCATAACAATTTTTACAATACTCCCTCCTTTGTTAGTTTTAATATAGTAGTCAATGTTTGGCATCCTACTTCGTTCTAAGGAAGCTTCTACCATACGTGTTACTATCTTTGACTCAAGGTCAAGAACCGATATGGGAGGACAGAACCTCCTCTTCTCGGGCGCTCTTCCATTTGTCACCCCACGCTTAGGATTCGTTCCCTTGGACCCCGAATACTTCACATTTTGCCCTGTAAGGTCTTCGGAATGTCTTCTTTTGCGATTGGTACCTGGTGAAACGCCTTCAGCAGGTCAATTTTCGAAAATACCGTACAGCCTCGCAGGTTGGAAGTAAAATCGGTCAAATACGGTATCGGATATTTGTCTGGTTTCGTCGCGGCGCTAAGTGCGCGGTAATCGCCACAAGGACGCCACGAGCCATCAGCCTTTTTTACCATCTGCAACGGGCTGGACGAGTTGGGAGTCAATTTCGTGATTGAAGAAAATTCAGCGAGCAAATCGGCGTATGCAGTTTCTATCGAATGTGCGAACTCCAGTAGTTTTGATGTTGATACGTGCTACTGAGCACGGTTTTTGAAATTTGGTGATATTGTCGATGAAGTGGTTTCCTTTTAGGTCCACCAGTAAATCATAGTGCGCCAGGAAATCCGCGCCAATAATTGGCTGTATCACTTCTGCTATTGCGAACGTCCAGGAAAAAACCCGCCGAAGTCCCAGATCCAGGTTTAAAATTGTCTGGCCGAACACTTTGATGGTGGAGCCGTTGGCGGCGTAAAGTTGCATTGACGGGACGACTTACACGTCAGCTCCTGTGTCTATAAGAAATGTAGTGTCCGTCGACCGGTCTGCAATTTTGAAACGACATATCGATGTGGATTCAGGTACACGCCGACACCTGAATCCGAAGCAGCTTGACTTCCTCATTGATTGGCCGGCCCTGGTACCGAGGTACTGGACGGCGCAGGTTTTCCTCATGCACATGGCTCGCGGCTTTTTTGTGCCCTGAGGCCAAATTCAGCGTGATACCAACAAAAACCATTCGAAGCGGAATGGTTGTCTTGGTAATCTCGTCGACGACTGCGATTACGGGATGGGTTGCGGCTGCGCGAACTTCCGCTTGAATGGCTTCGACCGTCCCGGTCGTGTGAATGGTTTCGTCCATTCTGCTCGCGCGAAAATTCTTCACGGAAACGCCGAAATGTGTCATCGATGTGTTGGATTAGCCGAGCCATATCAGAATTGTTCTGCGTCTCCGTCATTATGTTGGCCACGTGGTTTTGCCGTAGGCCAATAGAATCGTGGACACGATCCGCACTCCGCAGTTGTTAGCACTTCTCCAAGAGATCCAGTGGCGGCAACGACAGCTGCTAGCGTAAATGGAGATAGTCGCGCAGCCCATAAATCCCGCAAAGCAGCCTCCCCAAGAGCCGTACCAGCCACTCGAGACATATCGTGAAACAGCTGGCTCGGTCGTCCAATGTTATGGTACTAGTGCGGCGTGCGTGCATGTGTAAAGTACACGAAGGCCACATAAATGTATGTTTTATTTGAAAATCTGAAGCTTACATATTGGCCAAAGATATCTGCATTTAATTCGCTTTCAAATTGTTGTAACTCCATAATTGTATTAATTATTGGAAAATTTTAACAATTTTCCTCGACTCCGACAGCATGTTTATAGAGGCTTTACAAAATTAGATTTTGTTCTGCCAATTTATCTAGAATCAGTTTATTTCGATTTGAGGTTGTATCTGAAAATTAATATACAATTGATTTTATATTATAGTTATAAATGCCGAAGGTATTTAATTTACTTTTTTAATCATCCTGAATTAATGTGAATTTGCTGTTCTGAAATTATTAATTCTTCTTTAAATAAAAACTCGAGATGTTGTTGAATTAGAATAAAATTGCTTATATTTAATTTCCTTTAAAATTATTGTGTTACTATTCACTTTTTTACAAACTACCAAAAATTCAAATAAAATAAAATGAGTTCTCCAAATTTCTAAGGCAGCGCAGTCGGCATGCCAAAGAATTTGTCGAATATTTTAATTGTTCTCGTTGAAACAACTCAAGCAGCGCAAATTTGGCCTACTTGAGAGGTTGCAACGGATGCAAATTGAAATAATAACCGCGTTATATATTGCTACCTTGAATTTCGATTGAGGTCCCTTCTTGCAGCGCAAATTTGGCCTACAATTGTGGTACTCAATGAAATATTGTCAAAGAGGGCGAGCCGACGTTGCGCGTGGCTTAAATAGCCCGACTAAGCTTTAGTTTCCGTTGTCCTGGACCAATTTTGGCGAGGTGAAAATTGGGTGGACAGTATGGATCGAAAGTATTTAAGATTAAAAATGTAACAATTATAAAAAAAAGAATTTATGTTTGGGAAGTCCAAACCCATCCAGTTTCTTTTCTAAATTTGTTAAGTGGTATAGTATTCGTTTTATTACTATTGCTGTGTCCTTTTCGAAGAAGATATGAAATATATTAATTCACATTAATAAATTTTTAATGTAGGTGCATTTACCACCTAAAAGGAGATCTTCTCCTATCATAGCATCACATCCTCTAACGGGTGGTATATTCTCGTCATTGGAATAGAACCTTATTCGCAAAATGTTGCTGCTGCTTGCAGTTTCATCAGATTGGTGCATGTTCTCTAAAAAAAATGTCACTTATTAATTTAAGTGCATACATTGAGTACTGGAATAAGGACGAATCCGAGATTATATGGGAGACAAACAAATTTAAAACAATTGACGCAAAATTAGTTTATTTCGCGTAAAAAATTACTTTGTTAGCGATAAAGAAACACAATGAAAAAATGCACAACTTCAAGATGATCAAATTTTTATTTTTCACAAAATTAGAGGGCACCCGATATCGAGGAGATTATTGAAGCGACTGACTCTTATAATGATGTTAACAAGTACTACCGAGTTCAAAAATGAGTTACAGTAAAAATATATTGTAGTAGTAGAATAATAATATTTTGAGGTGTAAACAACAATAATATTCGTAATTCGGAAATTTTCATTTCCTTGTGATGTTTCCTGCGTACATAATAGAGATGGGAAAAACGGGTCAATGATGTGACCCGGGTCAGTTGACCCGGTTCACAAATTTGACCCGTTCAGTAAGACCCGTTCAAATTGAACGATGTCTCTTTTTTACTACAATACTTGGATCTTGATCAAACTTAGCCATGAAAATAAGTAATTGGTTGATATTTCATAGGATGAAAAGGAAATAAATCTTTTGTCTCTTACACCCGTAATTGACCACAATGTACATACCATATAATACGATACTCATATTAAATAAATTACGACAATGTTTTATTATTAATAAAGTACTTATAAGATAAATTAAATATAAAAAAGTAATTATAATAATTAACATATGTTTTCTTATAAATATAGTAAGTACGTACATACGTACATTCTATGTCATATTAAAGCTTAAAAATACAACTTGTGATAGTTTTCCTGCTGTAAGTCTACTCCTCCGTTCGGTCAAAATATTTCCCGCCTTTGAAAATACCCTTTCACACGGTACGGATGACGCGGGGATACAAAGACGACGTTTTACTAGTTCGTAAAGACTTGAAAATCTATATTTATTTTCCAACCAGTAAGTCAGTGGATTTTCGTTAGGAAATAAATACCGGTCGTTAATGTAGGAATCCAATTCTACAATAGCCGCTGCCATCGGGTTCACCACTGGTTGAACAGATTCTCTAAATCCACTCCAGAGATCGATTACATAGTCTGAAGTTACTGGTACGTTGGTGAGAGGTTCCCTTACGGGTAGCACCCCTAGGCTTTAAACCGAAGGTAGTATAATTGTCACCATTTTATCCCTTAAAGACGAATAGGCGGATTGGTAATTATCCTCAGAGAAACCATTCTTTTTAAATCTGGGATCTAGAAGCACAGCTTGCATGATAATATCCGTTGAATCTAAACCCCTAAACCGTACGGACAATTAAGTTTTTAAGGTTTCACCCATTTCTTTTACCTGTTGTGGTACATCTATATCTATTAAAATTTCGTTTATGTGTTTCACCATAAATCGAGCTAGAATCGGGGCTTTAGAAACCGACACTGTTTTTTCAGCGCTGACTTCTATAGTCACTGTGTTAAAAACAATCAATATTTTAATCGCATATTCTAATATGGTCCACTCACTAGGTAGTAAATCAAAGTTTTCCCCAAGCTGCAATAATCCCAAGACCGACAAAATTGGATCCTTATTTTTTACAAATCATGCAATCATATCAAACGTCGAATTCCAGCGAGTAACAACATCTTGCTTTAATTTTAATTTAGGTAGACCCATTTGCTCCTGTGCGGTATGCAATTTATTTAATGACTGGGAGCTTCTTTTAAAATGTTGAACAACTCTTTTAACTTTTTCCAAAATGTGGCACAAATTACATCGCCTTATTGCGAGTAGGATGTTTGTAGCATTATCGGTTACTACGGCAGTTACTTTATTTTCTAAATCCCATTCTTCAATTAATTTTTTTAAAAAGGTTGCTGAATTTGAAGCTGTATGCCTTTCGTTATAGGCTATACAGCCTAGCAAATAGGATTGTAATTCCGTTTTGTCATTTATAAAATGAACTTTAACACCAATAAAACTTTCGTTATTGATTGATGTCCAGCAATCTGTTGTGAGTGAAACGGCTGAAATATTCTCCAAATTTTTTTTTTATCTTTTCGTATGTAGTTTTATATGCCATTGGGAAAAGGCTGTTAGAAACCGTCTTCCTAGTAGGCGGAGTATATCCTGGGCATAGCATATAAACTAATTTCCTGAATTCGGGATCTTCAACCAGGCTGAACGGGTGGTATTCCTTAACAATCAGCTTAAAACCTGGTTATTTATTTCTTTGTTTTTATTAATTGGAATTGGCCTTATAACATTAATAAATGAACTCATTGAAGATTGAGAATAAGCCATTATCGGAGGGGATAAAAGAGGAGTAGAACTTACAGTAGACGAACTACCACGTGAACGTTGTAACGCAGAAGAAGAATGAGGTTCTGAATATGGCGGCGAAGTTAAAGAGTTGGAAGTTCGGTTAATAATACTTACTTCCAAGTCGGCCTCTGTCGGTGCTGAATCAGACCGCGACGTCAAAGCAATAGCAGCTGAACTGGTACTTTTCCGTTGTGGTTGCGACGGTACAGTCGGATGCTTCATTTTAATATGGCGGCCCAAATTGCCGGTTGATCCCCCAGCATAGCTAATAAGGGTGTGGCAGTAGCAGCCACACACGAACTCTCCGTTTCCACAAGAGACACAGACATTATTTTTCTGTAATTGTGTTTATTAGAAATAATATACATATTTTAAAATCTAGGTGAACAGTAAATGAATGTTTAACGTGGACTGAGTTCTTTTACTCAGCCACAATGAATTACTGCTTGTTCTGGTTGTTGTAACGGACGGAGTTTATTTTATCTAAGTTAAGGTTTATATGCAATTATTATCTTATAGTAAGCAAAAAATAGAATATACATTAAAATATTGCGATCGATAGATCGTCAGCAATAACGATAAAATTGTTGGTAAGGTGTTTGACCGAGCAATTAGCTGACCGTAAGGTGAGATCGTCAGCAATTCTCGGTCATATCGACCTTAAGGTAATTGGCCGGGTAGTTGACCGTACAGGTGAATTAGCAAAATGTTGTATTACTCGGCTATTGACCATTTGTGTAAGTCGAGTAATACAACACCTGATACAGTCTATATGTTTCTAGACAGTAAATTTGGTTTACCTTATTTTAAATTATTCTGATAGTATCGACACTTTCGTTACGAGGTACTGACGACGCTGTATGTAGTTGTCAAATAGATGTCGAGGGACGCGATATACTATAAAAGAAAGCCAATTAGTAACATCCCAATATAGTCCTACGTTTAAAAATTTGAAGAACTTACAATTGGTAAATATTATTCGGAGAGTATCAACACTTCTGTCACAAATCACTAATTCTGTAAATTAATGCACTTTAACACTAAGGACTCAAATACAAAACACACATTAAAAAAAAAGAGTATTCAACCTCTAAATTCTAATCCAAGTAAGCAGCACAGAAAACTAAAATTGAGTGGCAGGATGCTGGAGGAACACAAGAATTTATACTACTCCAGCACCACCGACCACGTAAATTATATCGAGCTCAATACTCGAAATTTCCAAACGCCCCTCCCCATAAGTCTAAAAAAGGGATATATAGAGTATCTTGTCACACACAGTCGGCACAGACTGTGTTGATCGCGACACGATCCAACCACCACCATCAGGCTTTTTCATCACCACTAGCAAATAATGTCGACCGTGTATATACCCAACCGCCTTACCTAAGTGCCTGTCGTAAAAGGATCACATTTTTCTACCTATTGATGCATCCCGAAATTTCAACAGAATTCAGGTTACCAGTTCAGGTAATTTATTCCGATGTCCCCTTATCGTACTGCGATAACTTGCTTTGCCAAGTGGCTGTCGTAAAAGGATCACATTTTTCTACCTGCTTGTGCATCCCGAAATTGAATAGAATTCAAACCCAGTTCTCGTAATTTATTCCGATGTTCCCTGTATTGTATATGTATTGGCATGTTTCAAATATTCTTTAATTTTTGCTTCAACACATACAGTATAACTTCTTTATCTCGAATTGTTACAGTGCTCCAGCAAAGTGTTTAAGTTGGGCGCAGTTGGACTTATAGAAGTTTAACTGTATTTTACATGACAAATCTTTACTTCCAACAAAAGAAAGAATACAGCACTGCCAGCCAAGTGTCCGTTTCGTAAAATAAAATTAATCTAAATTTATTTCGCTCAAGATATTTTCACATGTTCCCACGAGCATTGTTTATAAAGATACCAAATCCGGTAAAAATGGACAAACATCACGGCGACGTAATGCGACGTTTGCAAGCGCAAACTCATCCAACTAAAATTATTTCTTACGACGCATCGAATCTATAAAATTATAATCTGAGTTGAATCCTTTATTAATATACAAAGCAAAACCAATCCATATCCATACAACCCATTCTTCAGAATTTTGATCGGTCAAATTGTAGCCCGGGTTAATTCCATCGTTCGCATGTTTCCAATTTCCATCGTTCACAGGTTTCCACGAACGATCGAACGATGCACGATCGTTCGGTCTTCATGAACAATCGAACGATGTACGATCGTTCGGTCTCCATGAACGATCGAACGATGTACGATCGTTCGGTCTCCATGAACGATCGAACGATGCACTTCGTTCGGTCTGCATGAACGATCGAACGATGCACGATCGTTCGGTCTCCATGAACGATCGAACGATGCACGATCGTTCGGTCTCCATGAACGATCGAACGATGCACGATCGTTCGGTCTCCATGAACGATCGAACGATGCACGATCGTTCGGTCTCCATGAACGATCGAACGATGCACGATCGTTCGGTCTGCATGAACGATCGAACGATGGAATCGCACTATATTCGTTCGAACGATGGAACTGCACTTCGTTCGATCGAACGATGGAAATATGCGAACGGACGAATGTGGTGTTGTTGGATAGGTGAATAACTTCTTTATTCGCAATAAAAGCTATCAACTCGAATTACAATTTCACCGATCGAAATTCCGATGAATGGGTTGTATGGAAATGTAAATCTATGACCGAACTTTGCTTTGTTATTAGGTGACAGGTGTATGATGAAACAATGCGTCGTTATAACAGGTTATTATTGGTTTGTTCTTTTTGCCAGGTGTAATGTACACTAAAATTTTCGTGTGGGTTCTACATTTAGCGTAGGTGTAGACCAATTTCGTATATTTCGGTAGAGGAGGTGGATGGTACATTTTAGACAAAAAATTTTGGTTTCTAGATCTCAGGAAGCGCTTATGTGAGGCAGAAACTGGAAATTTGTGTAGAACTATAATAGTGGACCAATTTGCAAAAAATTGGCGAAAGGGTTTGAGAGCGTGGGAGTGGGGGGAAAACAATGTGTCCGAAGCGTTTGAAACATTATAAAATCCATATCTCCTGAATGGTTGATATCAGGCGGTTGAAAATTTGTAGTTGTCTTAAGAGATACTATGACATTAGACAAGGTCTAAACATTTTAAGACGGGATGTGGATGTAAGAGTGGGAGGTAAAAAACTTTTGATTACAATATCTTCCGAACCAATTGTACCAGAAAGATAAAATTTGGTTTTGGTGTATATGATTACAAGTGGGGTTCATTGAATAGATAGATAGATCAAGAGAGACATACTCTCCCACTTCCAATCAGCTGCTACCTCCATATGTAAGAGCCTAACCACCTGCGCCATATCTAGGAAGATGTGGCCATCTTACAACCGAGCCAAGTCAGACGAACTTCTATACAAGACCCAAGCAGACATCTCCAGAATCATGGCGATTAGTACGGGTCACTGGCCGATTGGGCATTTGCACACTGCCGCAGCTGCCAGGACACAAATGAACGAGAGTCGCTCGTTCATTTCCTTTGCGAATGTCCGGCTTTAGCTACACAGAAAGAAAAAAATGGAGAGATCATGTAAAAAATATCTAATTTAAGCCTAGTATCCAGATCGAGTGAAATCAAAAAACACATATAAAAAAAACCGAGCGAAATGCTAGTGAACAATTTTTTCGCTTTCATTTCGCTAGCTAGTATCCAGTTCAAGAGAAATTGCCAATTGCAACCAGATGTCGCTGATCAAAGATTCCGCAGTGAAATGAGCGTGTATCGTAGCTTCACGGTGAAATTGTAACGTTTTGTCTCGTTTTGAAGTGCAAATGACAATGGAAAGTATTATTACATGGCCTACTGCATTAGGAAATTCCTTATATATTTTTTTATTTTGATGGACATTCAGTGTTGTTTTCCAATGACGAATTAACCATACTGTCGTTCGAAATCCTTGTTCTCCATTCACTCTCGATAACTTTACCTTCGTCATCCAATTCATCAGCATAATTCGGTGGGAAATACTCGATATCATTTTCCGACATCAAAAAATTATGGAGAAAACAGCACACAGTAACAATTTTTTGTGCCCTGTCTGGTCCACAAAACATTGTCCTTTTCACGTATTGACATTTGGCACACATTATACCGAAAGCAAATATTGATTATTTCTTATTTAAAATAAATTGATTTTAAATTTAAAATAAATTGTTGTTTTTTTTGTGTTTTATCAAACGACATCTTTCGGTAACGTTCACGAACTAATTTCACAGCGGAATGAGCGCATTGAGAGGTAAGCGAAACTTCACTCGATCTGGATACTAGGCTTCAACGAAAAACATTTAGCGTTTTTCAGCCTGCTAATTCAGTTTGATAAAATATTGATTAATATTGCATTGATTCAAATATTAACTAATTAGATGGTAATGATAATGGCTTTCCATTAACCAAAAATATAAGTTGTTAAATTGTCTAAAAGTTCTAGTCATTCGAAGTACAACATTAACAGATATGTATTGAAAATTCCAACGAATATTGTTGATTCTTCTCAAAATTTTCAAAAAAACATCAATTTTACTTTAGTAAAATCATTAATAGGAATTATATAAATTAATTATGTATGAGTGGTCTAGTACAAAACGTACCATCTGCATTTTTCACGAAATAAAATTTATTATGCAGAATATTAAGCTGTGTATACAATTATGAATCGATTCAGCTTTAAAAATTAAAAACCAATATTTATTATATGGTTCCACTTTATTTAATAAATGGTTGTTCAAATAGCCAAATTTCTATGTTTATACGGGAAGGAAAGAATAATTGATTGGTTTATTGTAATTTTTTATTAAATGAAAAACTGATATGACATTTGTTTACAAAAAATATAATCATTGAAACGGTTGTTTTGGACATAAAACTAAATCATTATTATTCAATGTAAGAATGTTAATAGGAGGATACAAAATATTATTTAAAAAAGTTTGAAAGGGAGCTCATTCTATGGTGAAGTTTCAAATGTGCGATATATACTCGTAGAGCAGCTTTTTCGAATTGACTATTACATAGATGACACGAGTGCATGTTTTTAATTAAATTTACATATTTAGTGCATTTAAAAGGAGTTTTAATGAATTTGATACTTTTCCTGATATTTTGAAATCAAAAAAATATTTTTCAACGAAATTCCAGTTTTGTTGAGATTCTACGGAATACTTAATATTTATTACCTGATGTATTGCAAAAGAAAGGTAAATTCCCTTCAAAAAACTATTTGCTTCATACAAAATATTGTCAAATAAAATCAGTACCTCAGAGAAATTTTGTACGGATTCGCCAACTATTATGACCACCGGTTGATGTTGTAGACCATGTTCTTGGTATTTTTTCGCTCGCTCTTCAATGACAGATGCTATATTGCTTTTCGTCTAGCTATTTAATGAAACCATCAAAAAATATTTAAAAAAAGGTTTACCAGTACATGGAGGACCATAGAATTTTGGCTGTCTAGAATCGAAGGTTTCCATGTTTTCTTTGAGGATCCTTTCCCTTTTACAGTAATTTGAGGAACTAATAAAGCGCTCAAAAGAATAAATGTTAAATAGTGTCTGGAATCTTACATTTATACCATGATTAATGCAATATAACAAACAACACAATTATAAGACAATTTTACCATCATTCAAATTTTCTCCTTGAACTATTTTCAGCAACTTCTTATTTTTTGGATCTTTTATATCATTATTGTATACAGTTAAAATTTTTGTTTCAAAATTTTTCCATTTGTTTAAAAATTCAGTAAAGTTTCCGGGATACAGTTTTATAAAATCATTTTCAATCTGATATGTGAAAGACAATTCAAAAATACTGATAAAAATTTTATATTTTCTAATCTTTTACTTACAAGTGATGCACCTATGCGCTGTTTCAATATTGAGCAGTCATTTATTGTACTGCCCTTGATTTTGAAACAGTTTTCCCTCAATTCAAAGGTAGCGCTCCAGTGCTTCTCCACTTCTTCCTTCGGTTGAATGTGACTTTGTAGCCATCTAAAGCTCAGATTATTATTTAAATCCTGAACTATATCCGGATCTATTAAATTTAATCGTATTAAAATTAATTTAGTATTATAATAATACAAGTTACTTAAGTTCTCTTCATCATTATTACAGTTTGCTACCGATGATAAAGAAAGCGAAATTCGGGTTCCTTTTAATTTATATCGGCTTTATATAAAGCCAGATTGCCGATATCGTTTCGACAGAAGGTAATATTTCTGGATCAATTTGCCTCTTACAGTCCTGTCGCCCAAATAAATTTCCTAGAAAACAATTATGTACATATTGCATTGTCCTTATTAAATTAAATAAATCAAATTAAATTAAGTAATTAAAACTTCACTTACATCATGCTCTGAAGGAAATATTCTTAATATTTGATTTGCTGCATCCATGTAATCACCAGAAAGTAGAAGAATATTTTTGCAGATCCAATCTTCACACAAGATAGTTGCTAAATTATTCCTTTGTGTATTGAATAGAATGCCTTTTCTAGCATAATTTTCTATTATATTTTTGCCATTCGCACTACTATTTAGCAAAGACTCGAGATTCCATGATATTGTAAATCAGTTAACAACAAAGCGCCAGAAAAAGTATTTTATTACATTTTTACTTTCACTCGTAGACTGAATATTATCGGAACTACCGACTGTCCAGCTCGACATAGAATTTACAGATATTGTTTCGGCAAGAGGAGTGGTGTATCCCTAAATTATAATACAGTAAAATTTACGATCAATATTTAAAAAAAACATATGAAACAAATGTTTTCCCTCCTCCACTTCAACAACTGCGAACGCAATTTTATTTTGAGGCCAAATTGATCGAGGCCAATAAGTTGGTTCAATCAGCGGCTGTCAACTCCTTCAAAACTTCAATGTCGATTCCCTTATCTAAAACACACTTTCACTAAAATTTTACTTTATTAGTAATTCCAGAAAAGGATCTTACTTGCGACAAGAGGTACAGCTTCTCACAGGCCCCAACTTGATAGCCAATTTGCTACTGCTTCTTCGCCGTCGTTCAACACATATTTATGCTTTGATCTTGTTGAATGTTCAAAAAGCTGAAGCTTTCATCACTCATTTTACACTTTCCTTTTTATTAAGATATTAATTATTAAATAAGGTACTCGTACCTACTACGTATTTAATTTTAAATAAAAGCGCACTCAAACTTAGCACTTCGCGGCACTTGTTTCAAATCATTGATTTACTGCGCAATATACTTGATTACGATCCGATAACTAAGAAGTAGACAAAATATCTATTCTTCTTTTGATTTGTTAATTTTTTGTCTCGCAAGTAGATAAAATATCTATTCACCCTTTAATTTGTCAATTTTGGGTATTGTCTTGTTAAGAACAAACTTCTTTTTAGATGAACTATTGAATTATGTGGTCGATTTTTCTTTCATTATTATGTAATACAACACTATGCCAATTTCAAAAGTGGATTAATTCGAGCTGTTAAGTTAACCATTTATTCTATAGATTAATGAAATTTAAAACCATCTATTTTGAAGTAGTAGAAACATACAACTTTTTGTTATTTTTCATTTATATAATATGATCTCCATGAAACATATAATGCAGAGTAGCTGTTTTGAGGTACTACTGAAAACAATTTATATATTTTTTCGACAACTCATTGAAAATTATCATCATCTAAATGCTATTTGATGAAAAGTCTATTTCATTTCTTTCTGTGTAGAATTCTTGTGATATAATTTGAGCAATCATTGCGATTTCTTTTCGCACAGCGGCTGACAAAAAGTTATTTTGTAGGCGAGTGTTAAGTGTGTTCCAGACTTCTATGGCTGAAATACTATCGCCTTCGATTTGCTTTGCTGTCCGATTGAAAAGAGATGCCTAGATAAAATAAGAGCAGTGAAAATATGAATTTGACGAATCAATCAAAATTCTAGACATACTTGATCCCGAAGAAAAAGTAACCAAATCTTGGACATTGGATCCTCAAAAAACGTTTTCAACGACATTGGGCTACTTTCAGCTTCCAAGAAATATTCTTTCAAACCGCCAAAAATTCGTAAAATAGAATCTACAGCTGATAGTAGAGCTAGGAAGCGAGTCTTACTGTAACCAAGCAATTTGTGGTATTCGATGTTGACTAATTCGCAAAAATTTTTCAATTTTGTTACTCGTACAGTAAACAAATATAAATGTGAATAAATTTTTACAACAATCAATTCCACATCAAATGGCATTTTGTCGCAGGCTTTTTTCAATGCATTGTGCACAATATGCGCTGCGCATCCCACGCCGACCAAACCTGGGTATCATTGATTTAATTGATAAAACACGTTTTGTTTGCCACTTCGTTCACAGTTCCCAAAATTACAGGGCGCGTTGTCCCCGCAGAAAGCGACGAGTTTTTCTTTGATGCCAAACTTCTGCATCGCGGCTTCCAATAATACAACGATAATTTCGGAAGTTTCGTCGCACTCAGACGTCAATTCGATAATTTTTATTTTGACTCCTTTTTCCGAGCAGAAGCGAGCGATGACTGGAAACATTTTAATACTCCCATGGTTAGATGAGTCCGTAATTACAGACAAAAAATGGCAATCATTAAAATCTTTTTGTAGCTCTTTTAATACATACGGTGCAAATACACCCGTTATAATCGACCCACATTTAGTGCATGCACAATCGAACTTTGCCATACCGAAACAGTTACGAAATATTTTAGATGCACAATCTGTAGATCGAAAACTGTGATTAGAATTAAGAACGTGGTAGGCCCAAACACCTTCACATGCCGCGTTTTCAAGATCCGCTTTGCTCAAGGTTGCACTTTTGAAAAAAAAAACTGTCACTGGTTGGCTGGAAATAAGGGCACTCAATGCGTTTTTGTGGCGGGCCGATTTTGTGTGCGATATAATGTCTGATTTGCCTCCAAGGGCGATGTTAAACTGAACTTTGCACATCTCGCATAGTACATCATTTTACGATTTTGTTTTTTTAATAAATTTATATTCTTCAAGCAATTTCTCATTAAACACATTTTCTCCACGTTTACGAGACATCTTGTTTGCAGTCTACCGAACACTACGCGAACGCACGCAAGAGTGGCGTTTCAGCTAATGGAAGATTTAGTGACCACTGAGAGGCGCTCAACTAGAATCGTTCTCTGCAAAATTCAGTCATCGGTGTTGTACTTAACAAGGAAATATAGAAAAATTATTTGGTTACTATTGAAATATTTTTACTGTTAAAATTTCGGTGTATCGAAACGAAGTTAAAATTTCGGTATATTTTAGTGTACCCGAGCTTCGCTTCGGTACACAGTACACAATATTGAAATTTGATACTGTATTCATACTATTTTCGGTAGTATACGTTCTATTCTATTCTATGAGATTCTTGTCTTCTCCTTAGCAGAAGATTTTGCAGTCCTACTTGAAGTCAGTTTCAAAGTCTGGCATTGAACGCTTTGTAACGAATATGTCCGCAGAACGTCCGAAAGACTAGGCCTTTTGGTCTTTAATTTTGGACGTAAAAACCTGGCGGACGGAAAGTTATCCTCCATCTATCGGAAGAAATCGTCATTTCTTCGTCAAAATGAAGAATAACTTTCATATGTTTGTCTTCGTTGACTATGTGTCATTAGACAACATTAGTCTCACGGATGGCCACTGAAACGACTGAGCATCTAGCATAAAAGCACGTGCTAGCTCGTCGGATGGGGTGGATGTGTCGTTTCTTTCCGTGAACTGAATTAATTATGCTCGTTATTTTCGTTTAACTACTTTTGTTCGCGCACTTGAAAAAAACTTCGTCGTTCTGCTGGTGTTGATGTTGAGAAATCACTGCCACTCTCATCGGCTCTTGGTATTCAAAAAAAAACAATGTCGGCTCGAGTCGGCGTCTTGGTACCGGTGAAGCACACGTCTGCTCGCTTTGACGACTTGGTAACGAAAGGGCTGAGCAATTCCCTTCGTTCTCGTGGGTTCTTTTTCTCCCCGCTGCATGCAATCTGGCGCTAGGGTCGAGTTACCGACTCTTGCACTGCACGATCGGTGCGGCGGTGCTGCCAGGACGGCTCGCCACAGCTTATAACCTCTGGAGCTGGACAAACACTTCTGCGGCTAATCAAGTGGGCAGACATGCTCAGAAGAGAGTCATCCGTGCTTTGTGCAGTTAATTTTATAGACTTTATGTCTCCGTGGATGATATCTAATTTACGGCATATTGCGCCGCAAGTCGAGTGTGAAGTGATATCCGCATTCGGCGATACAAAGAAACTTATTCAAGACACACACGAAACTAATCAACAAATGCTTCTCAAACATTAAAGAAAATACTTAAGTGAACACTTTAAACCACTTCATGTAATGTGGATGCGTAAAAAACTATGAATTTTAATAAAAATTCGCAGGACCAGCAGCCACACGAACTAACATAGTTGACAGATCACTATTCTTCTAATAGTCAAATATTTTAATTAGTGGCATACAGTGTAATGGTTGGTAGGTTGTACGCATTTGGTTGGTATTGAGGTTAGATATGTTGGCCTGCTTTGGTAAAGTGTCCCAAAGTTTATCGGCTAATGAACTAAACTCAATGGTATTCTCACTTTGAGGTATCAAGGACAAATTCATTAATCGAGGTAGCCGTCTCAGCCAGAGTTTTTTATTAAATCTTCACCAATGGTTCCAGATGTACCAGCCAGTTGTTTTAGATATCTGTAAAACTCAGATGGTTTTCTGTCACCCATTTCTTCGTTAGAAATGAGCTTCTCAATACGTCTTTCTTCACTTAGGGAACGCCTCTCGATTAATATATGTTTCAATTGTAAATACATATCGGAAGAAGGAGGATTCGCGATAAAATCTAGGATTGATTCCACGACGTCCTGTGGTAAGGATGCAATAACGTGGTTGTGCTTACTTGTATTACTTGAAACCCGACATACAGCAAACTGCGCTTCCGTCTGCACGAACCAGGAATCATTGGCGGATACAGGGGGGGGGGCGGAGGGGGTGGCCGCCCATCCCAAGACTAATTCCGAATTTTCTAAACATACATACTTAAACCGTTCTCCAATTTTTTTTACTCCACTGCAATGTGGACTGTAATTAGCATTTACTGTAGTTCTACGGTGCAATGCAAAGCACAGAACAAAACCATGATGGTGGATTTACCATACACTCAACGTTTGAGTCGCGACTCTATCCTCACCATAAAATCAACCAATCAGATGGCTCGTGCAGTCGCAAGAGTCTAACATTCTTCAACTTTTTCTCCGACGCACGTTTCCATATGTGTACACACATGCAATGAACTGTGGTACCCCACAATTCGCAGCTCATCGTATTTCTGTCGTTTCGCACTTATAGGCAAGTTGCGCCGCAAAGGCATGTTGAGTGTAAATTGCTTTCAACACAGCAAAGAGCACAGCCGACGAAAACCGGTTTGCAATGGCCTGATGGGAGTAGAGGCTCGCCTTAAGGGTGAGTGTAAACGCACTATGATAAAAAGACTACAAGACAACATATTGCGTAGGTAATAGGGTTATTCCATCAAGAACCGCCAAGAATGACGAAATTTGTGACCTTACCATCTCCGATTCTTTTGAAAATTTATACTGTTATACTTTATACTCGTACTTTAAGAACTACTGAAAAAAATAATTGAAATTAAATTTTTTGTTTCTATCTCATTTTTTTTGTTAGTTCTAGTATGTTAAAGTTTTCGCAAAAATGGTGTCCGAGTCCTCTTTGAAAATTTATATCTCTAGTAATTTTTATCCTGGAATATTAAAATATGGCTTATTTTAAAGGGGAAGGTTGTCGCAATAAAAATTATCCTTGAAATTTTTTTCAAGGATAATGATTTTAAATATCTCAAAACGGTTTTTTTTTATTTTTTTATATTTTGTAGGTTATACTGTTTTTCAAAACATACCAAAAAATGAACTTCGGATCTCAATGGGTTCAGGCTCAAAAAAATCGAAGAACATTATAGTCGTTCTCAATTATTTTATAGAAAAAGGGTCATTTAATCAAGAATCGCCAAAAGTGTGACACTATTATCGCTGATTCTTTTGAAAATTTGTGTACTCGAAAAATTAGTGAAAAAAAAATATGATTTCAAGTTTTTGTTTCTATCTAATTTTTTTTTGTTAGTTATAGTATGTTAAAGATTTTCCAAAAAAGATGTCCGAGTCATCTTTGAAAATTCATATCTCTGGTAGTTTTTATCCTTGAATAATAAAGTAGGGCTTATTTTAAAGATTGTTGTTGTTTTTGTTAGTTAAAAAATGGAGATAGAAACAAAAACTTGAATTTCAGTTATTTTTTTCACTAGTTCTTCAAGTACAAACATTTTCAAAAGAATCGGAAATGGTAAGGTCACAACTTTGGCGATTCTTGATGGAATGACCCATAATAAGATGAAAACAATATGATCCCGTTTTTGCTAAGTGCAGTCTATGTAGCTAAATTTACACAGAACTTGATCAAACAAAATAGCCAAATCAAAAAAATTTCCGCCCCCCCCCAACAGCAAAGTCTGGATCCGCCACTGCCAGGAATTTGGTGAGTTAGTCTAAAATGACGGAAGTCGTATGGACATTACTTCTGCTGTGTATGGTGCGCTTGAAGGAGTAGTTTCAGCTGGTATGTTAAGTGTATTTTCCGTGTTAATTTTGTCTTCGCGCTATGTCATCTTTGATTTGATTTCTTAGATCAAGTATCTCTCAAGTTGTACTTATTAACTTTGGGAAAAAAATGCAATATTAATGTAACGATTATTGAAATTGTTTGATGATTCTATTCCACTTGAAAATTTTAAAATACTAAAATAATTCATAAAATGTTACTTATACTAAACCAAACGATGTAGTTCCCTCCCGTTGAGTTTATTATTTTTTCTGTGGTCCCAATTTCGGCTCTTTTGTTTCGTTCAGGTGAATTTTTTTCTTCGGCTGCACCTTTCTTCTTGTTGGGTTGATTGTTGTTTTTGGTGCGGTACCTTTTTCGTATATTTTTGGTTGTCGGTCAGGTTAATTCTTTTCGTCGAATGCACTTTTCTTCTTGTTGTTGTTTTGTGTGTTGCTTCTTGTTGTTGGTTTTAACTCGATTTTGTGTGGTGGTCATGGTCCACAATTAACTATTTATTTTAATATTAACGATTAACAACAACAATTATTATTAGTACCTTTTCAATTCAAATCCAAAAACTAACTAACTCGTCACCGAGGATGACAATCCGTCCCGGCCGATATCTGCCAAACGTGCAGATATTGTTGGATCACACGCGCCGTGATTATTGACCCGATCATTGATCGATGACCGTTGAGCTAATTGCGTTGTGTCGATGGTGCATTTCACCTTAAATCGGCAGTATGCAATCAACCTCGAGCGGAAATCGTATCAGGTCATTCATATTTCTGTACGGGCATTATGCCGAGTTGATGACCCGTTGCACATGCTTTCCCGTAATAGAGGAATGATGGGCCAAATAGGGCCTCGACATATGTACTCGTCGATTGCAATGCTTTTTGTACCAATTTTATACACAGCTCGGAATGCGCGTAGAAACGTGTCGTTTTTCTTTTCAGTTTTTGGGTTGATTTTTTTTTTAAATAGTATTGAAGTTAAATGTTATTGAAGCAATTGTTTCAGGGGGTCACCAATTATAACTGTTCGCTCACTTTTTGTTTAAATTAAATCATATGCGGTTTTTCTTCGTTAGATAAAACATTTAATTTATTGCGACAATTATAATTCATTACGTATAAATACTATTTTAGGTCAATTATTTCAATTCAAAATAAACAAATACTTTTTATGATTTATTGTAAAATGCGAGTGAAGTTTTTCGATATTTGCCGATGGAACTTTTCGAGACACTTGATCTACTTACTTTCGCCGCGTTCAGATTAGAAGTGAAAGAATTTATTTTTGAAACCGGAAATTTAGGTGTTTCCCGTTTCTTTTTTTTATATTACTAAGTTGTTTAAATTTGTTTGAGTTAGTTAGTTAGTAGTTACTTTGACGCCTAGGTGGCGGTGCTGTTACAAACCTGCCTCCCAACCCTTTGTCTTCTGAGCGTTGAATTAACTCCTTCCAGTCCACCTGTGATTTTGATTTTCCCAGTCTCTTTGATGCCTCAATTTTATCGAGTATTTTTTGTTAACTGAGTGTTGTAATTGTTAATACTCGATAAAGCTCAGCCCTTTCTCTACGCTGGTGAACTTTCTGTCCACCCCGCTTACGTTTTTTGATAGGTTTCGTTGTTGTGATTCCAAACGCGGTTCGGGTCCCCAAGTCGGATTTTCCGCTAATGCCCGTGCTAATTCCACGTTGCGAACACTGTTCGTTACTAATCTTTTTTTTTATTATTAATTAATAATTATAATAAAAAACAAAAACAAAAGTAGTAATTCACAAAAGCAACGCTTGTGCGTGAATAATATGGTATTAACAATAATTGATTAGATTTGGTGACTTGAATAAAGTATATAAACAAAATTATAATAAGTTGATAGAAATAGTTAATAGATGAGAAATTAATTCATTTAAATGCAAGCAAAAATGATAAATCACGATCGAGATAGGACCCGGTTAGAGCATGCCGTGAATGAAACACACTACATTTCATATAAGAAACAGAAAATTAGAAAAAAAAACAGAAGTAATAAAAAGTAAATAAAGCATGTACTGATACAAAATAATAATAATAGTCATAGAGTTAATTTATATCAAATATTGGGTAATTTTTTTCATGGAAACTAGATTGGACATATTTTTTCAGTTGCAGTTTATAGTTTGAATGGTTCATGGTTTCTTTGACAATTTGTGGAAGAACATATATATTTTGGGCCCTAAAATGCTAGCATGTTTCTGGTACATGGTTGTAGAGAACTTAGTGATAGCGAGAGGCATCATCAATTGTCCACGAGTTAAATAGTTAGAGGTCCGTACATTAAATTTGGTAATGTTAGCATACGTGAATTTGAGTTAGCAATAAGCGAAAATTTTTAGAGTAGTCATGACGTTAAAACTTGAAAACGCTGCAGTCGTCGAGTAGAATTTATTTCGATTAATGCATAGTTTAACAGTCTTACTTAATAGCATGTTAAGAGGCTTAAGAGCAGATTGATAGGCAGCAATGATACCGTACTGGACAATCGACTGCACCAAAGCAAAATAAACCGCGTCTTCTCACCGACAAGGTTTCCGACGTGTTCGGTAATCTATTTTCGAAAACCGAACTCTCTGAAACGCTAACCGAAGTTTGTAAAATCGATCCGAATTTCGATCAAAAACAATTCCTTCGCGATTACGAAATGGATTTTTATACCAAATATTTGGAGGCAATGACAAAAGGTAATTTATAAATTTTAAAAGATTGGTGCTTTGAGAGTGCCTACAATATAATTGCAACTCCAATTAGTGCAGCGATAAAAGCAGGCTACTATCTAGACTCGAAAAGACTCGATATTAAAAATTCGATCAGTAGGCCTGGAAAAAAAATGAAGAAAGAAAGGAGTTTTGTTAGAGAGTTTTTTTTTGGTTTTTTGGAGAAAGATGTGAAAACAATCGTAGAAAAATAGGAATACATTTTTGATTTTTGAGAAGCTTTGGAGATAAAAAAAAAGATATGAGTTTAAGTTGCAAATAACCAGTGGTGATAAAGAAAAGAAAAAATTGTGTTCGGTATCGTCGCGGAATTTGGATTCGGTTCGGGTAAAAAAATGCGATAAGACACTCGTAGCGACGGTTTTAGTTTTTTAAAAAAAAAATAGTGTAAAGAAACCAAACACCATTACCCATATAATTAAAATAAAAATAAATGACATGACTGGACTTAGACGGACTACAAAATTATAAAAAAAATTAAAAAAAAATATTAAATAATAATAAAAAAATCAAAAAGTTGAAAGGGGTAAGTTTTTTTTGTAGTTTAACCATTATTTCATAAAATAAGAATGAATGGGTAATTGTTTCTGACCCTGAACCTCTATATGGGGCCACGACGCGGATAAATTTTTTGGAATGTCGTGGCTGAGGCAGGGTGGGAGACAGGGCGCTACAACACCAGAGCGCCCTGACAAGTCGCGAAGTCGCGCAATCCATCGCTTCTCGGTCTCTCATGACCTATTGGGAAAGATATCCCAAATTTGAATACCCTGGATAAGTCGGCGCGACTAATTTTTTGTTGTACAGGCCTAGGGTTTATGGTCTGATTTTTCGAGCAACGTACCCCTCCACAGCCGCAGCTAGCCCGGATGCCAGCAAGCGCGTCGCTCCAGCTCGAACTTCAGCCACCAATTTGGACGTAGGTGAAATTGGCCCATTGATTCCCGTACCTTACCTTTCCCGTCGAATATTTTGACTTTTTTCAAGACAAAATATTCACTCCAAGGCCTCCGTTCACAACATAACGAAATGTCTAATCGAAAATTTTGAAAATAATAAACAAAAACAATATTTTTGAAAATACCTATTTATGATAAAAAATCTGCCAACAGTCTGGGCGCAACTTTATTATTTTATGGGTAGAAGTCCGAAACGTGTTTAATGATGAGATGCGGTGTAGGTTACTATGCGACTGACAACCTAAGAAATAACCAGGAGGCTATTTGGAACGTTATTTTTTTTATTTGCATAAATTGAATATTGGGTTTGTATAATGAAAAAATGATTTTGTCGGGTGCGGGATGAATTTGGAAAAAGCATTGAGTCGATAGGTGGTTTCTAGCGGCTGTAATTAATATTTTTCTGAATCGGGTAGTTTGCTTTGGTACTTTGGATAAGTGGGGGTTAGGGGCAGTGACGCCGTGAAAAAAGTAGGAAATAAAATTTGAAAAGAGTAGAAAAAATCATTTTATACGTAACTATCTATCTTCGAGATCAGACTTTATCGTTAATAATAAATAGTCAGTTTTGATTTGTTTTTCAAACGTAATTCCTTCAACAGTACGTATATCAATATTGTATCTGTTCATTTTTTATAAGTTTGAGCTCTCTATCTCTGTAAAGAAACAAATTTAAAAAGGTCAGCATGTGATTGTTATTTACATTTTTTAATGTTAAAATAAATCCTCAAAATTTTCCAATATAGAAAAGAGAAATTAATTTCCTTATGGAAATAGTGAAAATGTTGAATAGTAGCAAAATTAGATTCAAAAGTAGCAATGTGGCAACGCTGGTTGGGGGGTTTGGGGGGTTTCTTCTCCATACGCTCGGGCGCGGCATTCCATTTCACGCCGCTCAACAAAAATTTAAAAAAAAAATTGAGTCGATAGCAGGTTCCTAGTTGTTATTTATTTTTTTGCCACAATCGGGTGCATTATATTCCTTACGTATGAGACGATAAGAGATAAAAGGGTCACAGTTTTATTGCTGTCGAACGAAATTTGAAAAATACCTAAATAAAGACAATAGAGTATGTCTTATTTCCATCGCTTTGGGTTCAAATTGAATACACAGTACAGGCAGGTAGGCGGCATACGCAGAAATCTAATGAATGAACCGATCTTTTTTGGGGAAAACCATTCTGCATATGCAACATATAATTCGCCCGTGGTAGTCAGTTTCAGTTATCACTTCAGCCACGGTCGGAAATATTTGCGTATATTTTGTCAGTTTTCGACATAACCTCAGAGCAATTATTGAATGAATTTATGCGAACGTCCTAATATTTTTGCGCTGCACTGTAAATGGTCATAAAATGTGAATGGATAGGATGCACACAGAGGGCAGTCAGCGGTGTTCAGAAGTGGTCGGACGGTGAAGTTATTTGCAGCGCGGGTATTCGCAAGAAAAAACGGATATTTTGCGTATAAAAATATTAATATTTTTGCAGTAGTGCAGTGCAGTGTATAAGATGGTGGTGGTTTCGTGTTCAGTGTGCAGCGGAGTGGACAAGTGCACGGACGTCAAGTGGATGTCAGTTCAGTGAATTTACACGACCGTCCGAATATTTTTAATGTGTAAATTGTGATAAAATGCAAGTGTGTCGCGGTATTGGGAAGTGCACGGACGGTAAATCTCAGTTTTTTGCGTAAATTCGCGTGTTTTTGTAGAAAAATAGTTTATTTCATATTAATATTTTTTGCAGTGTAATTGCAATAAAGTGAAGTGAAATCAGATGGCAGCTCTGAAGTAGACTTTTGCGCGAAGTGAACGGACGTTTTTCTTTCGAAATTAATTTATGGAACGCAATTCAAATTGAATTTGAATTGTGCACCGTTTGTTTTGTCAGTGAATTTGCGCGCCGCGAGTATATGAAGAACGCGATCGTGGAGTGTAGTGCAAATTTTCAGTTTGGAGTGGACAGTGGAACATTATGTGGGAATGAAGTGTAAAATGCGTTCATTGGGTAACGTGGAATTGTGGGGTGTAGTGGATGGTAGGGTCTAGTGGTTGGTAAGTTGGGTTCTAAATTTTTTTTTTAAATTAAAAATTAGTGGTTGGGAAGAAGTGGGAGATAATTGTAAGTAGTGGTGTGTTGATGGGGTAGAGTGGATTTTAAGGCACAGTTGGTGGTGGGTTGGGACAGAGCCTCCTTACAACAGCCACTTGCGTTAAACTCAACCGAATTTCCATTTTTGATTATTTGGCTCACTGACAAAAGGTTTGTAGTTAGATTGGGAACGTATAGCACATTGTTCACTGTTATGTCACTGTCTTCGCCATTACCCACACAAACTTTTAATTTTATTGTTCCCTTACAAAAGACGGAAATTTTCATGTTATTTGCTACGACCACTTCACGTATTTCCGAATCCGATTTGTTTTGCAGCCAGTCTGAATTCATTGTCATATGCATTGACGAACCGGAGTCGAAATACCAATCACTGCTGCTAACTGCACCGGATAGAAATACCGTACTGAACGCGCCACTTTTTGATTTGATGATATTCGGCTTGTCTTTCGCTTCATCTCCCTTTATCTTGTTGGTATTGGAGCATTTATTCGCTTTATGACCGCACTCATTACAACTAAAACATCTGATGCCTTTCAGACTCTTATTTGCACTTATAACATTTTTTTGTTTTTTGTTCTCTGGATTTCTGCTGAAAAATGCTGCATCAGTTTTCACTGTCTTTATTTCCTGTAAAAGTTTTGTTTTTATCGAATCTCCTGTTATTTTTATGCCGGAACTTTCTAAGCCCATTATCATGATGTCATACTGATCGGGTAATCCGGCTAACAAAAAGGTCCCAATCCACTCATCCTCCATTTTGCAACCAATCCCAGCTAATTTATGGGCAGCCGTTAAAATCTTGTTCACATATTCTTCCATACATGAACAGCTATCTAACTGTGTTGTTACTAGTGTGCGAATTAGCCCTATTTTCCGCGTAAGACCCGAATCTTCGAAAGCCAGCTCCAATTTCTGCCACAGATCTTTCGCTGTTACTGCATCTTGCACATGGACATAATTAATTGGCTCTAGAGACAAAATTATTTGAGATTTCGCCGAAGCCACCTTTTTTTCATCCGTTTTCGAACCGATGATAGTTTTTTCTAAACCGGAACACACTAAATAGTTCTCCATAGCGAATTTCCACGTACTATAATTTTCGCGGCCTCTCAATTTTTCTATGGAATTTAAGAGGTTTATAGCAGCCATTTTTGGTCTTCCCGATAATCAGATCGCGTTTTTAATATTCGGATCGCACAGATTTATTAAAATTTTCAGACTACACCACGTTTTTTATTATAGTTCTATATAATGGTCTGGGCCCATAACCTGTTGAGGAAATGGAAAGAGAAATAAAACTAGTGTTTGTAGTTCGCGATATACCAGAAGACTGGTGTACAATATTTATTGAAGTATAAAGTACTGTAGGCAAAGTAAGTGTTGCCATTATCATATTTCAATAGTTTTTGCAGTTGTGGTATGGGCACGCAATAGAAGAAAGCTTATATCTTTGGTGAACAAAAATTTTTTTTCGGCATTATGTTATAAAAAAAAATTTTTTTTCAAATATTTTTAGGATTAGGAAAAAATTTAAAAAAAAAAATCATAAGCCTTAGTTGTTAGGGGCCCCCAAAAGTGAAATAGTCCCGGGCCCTTTCATAGGTAAATCCGGCCCTGTACATGGAGTTTCCGATTTTGTTTACGACCCGACATTTTACGAATTTCGGTGCTAATTTTGCATTAAAACCTTTTGATGCATCGCTTTGTGCAAAATTATGTCTAAGGATTTCTTGCCCGGGGCGAAATTTGTCTAGATTAGCTGAATGATATCACTGTAAATCCATAGGGGGAGAATTGGTAAAATTTGGGTTTGGTCGCGGCTGTACTCTAGGCTCGACTGGCGACAGTAATCCAACTCCTGACGTGTTTAAACTTGGAGATGGTCTATTAATCGGTAATTCCCATTGAGCTTGACCTTCCAGATGCTGGGCCGGATTAATAGGCAGGTTGTTACGGTTCAAAACCGCATACCGAAACTAGTCAGTCGCCGTTCTTTTCTTTTTTTTTAGGGCTTCCACCCAGGCATGTTGCATCGAGGGAAGGCTTGTAGCAGCCCAGCGCGTCGCGGAATTTCCCCGGAGTGGACGGAGTGGCAGCCTATGGAAATAGATTATAGAATTATTATAAGATGTTGAATTTAGTAAAGAGTATTTGTACGTTAAGGTGGTATTCCGGACTATGGGAGGCGGCAAAGTTTCTAAAGGTTCTGCAATCCTTTTTTGCTTTCTTTCTTTTCTGACTTCCGGCTTACAATTGGGTCCCAGGGCTGACGTCCACGGGTTTCCTAGGGAGGAAAGGATCGAGGGATATTAGTTGATATATTGACGCGGATTATTGAATATTGTCATAGCAAATACCTCTCGCCGGGGCTTACCGCTGTCGTCCGTCGGCCGTTTCGAATCTTTATCCTCCTCAGCCCAATGCACCGTCGTTTGAAGGAGGGCACGCTACTGTCGACGGACCTGTCCCGGTTCCCTCGTATCCTGCTTCCGTATGTGAATTCCGGAGGCTGCGGGAACTCAAGGACAGGCACAAGCAGATGTCCAGACTTGTTGGAATATAAACGTTATACTGATCTCGTCGGGTTGGACTTCCCGCCAAGTTTCAAAATTACACCAGAATGTCGAATTGTTAATGTCGGTTAATGTCGAATGCATGGCCGACGTTAACCGATGAATGTCGAAATTACCGGAAACGTTTTCCCGCGCAAACGCTGATTTAAGATGTACGGTCCGGAAATGGTCAATTATCGCGCACTTATGATCATAACACTACCCGCCCGGTACTAGCAATTGTCCTACATAATAAGCGAGAAATCTGACATCTGTCGCGAAGATGCCAGGCGAAATTCAGCAGAATAAGGGGAAGATGGCCGTTGGAATCCGAAAAGAGCCGAATGCACGGCGTATACTATATAAGAGCCGGACTGAGTTTGCGCGGGGGCTTTTTGCTTTTGAAGGTGGTGAACTAAAGTACGTCGAGTGAAGGAAGTACAAGGACCGTTAAATTAAGATAGATCGAAATCGAACAAAGACAGAAATAATTTGGGGAGTTTTCCCGTGGTGGAGGAGCAAAGATTGGAGGTAATCGTGAGAAATTTATGACGAAGATCTGGAGTGCGGTAGAGTGAAGGACCTGGTAGAGACGGTAGCAGCGAACGAACGAGGAGTTGGAGGAGCCACGGAGCAACGGTCGGCAGTTACGGCAACGGCGAGTGCAGGATTATTGTAGGTATATTATTGGGTTTGGTTACCTTTCTTCCGTTCTTTTTTTCCTTTCCTCTTGAGAGAAGAATCGTGCGCGACCGTGGGAAATCGGGCCGAGGAATCGGGTAAAAAAAGGGATTGCGTCTCGATTTGTAGTAAGCCGGGACCGCCGGAATACAGCCACACATAGTGCTATAGATATTTTTTGAATAAAGATTATAGTGAATTTTTATTTTGAACCGAAACAAGGTGTCTTCGTCATTTCGTTAGGGGAGGTTTCCTAATTTTCCTCCCGTTAAACCAGATTAGGTGGCGCCCTGGTGTCGTATAGGTACGCGGTACGGCATAAAGTGATCCCCGAACTACCCCATCTTCGACTGAGCAAGGCTGGTGCCCATCCCCTGTTTGAGGGGTAATAAGGTTAACTGGAGTACCAGCTTGCGACGAGTTGATAGAGGCTGCTCTACTCTGGACTGATTGTTGGCCCAGTTGAATTGACTCATTGGCCACTTCTTTCGACGTTTTATCAGCCGAACTACCCATCTGAATAGCGACTTCCTCTCGCCTCATTCGTCTGGTCGATATTCTGCTCTTAGGAACTTCTCCCCCAATTCCGGTTGGCGTTCTATAAGTCATTATTAGCTGCTGATATCAACTTGCTGTTAAACTGCACCCACAGCGGTTGACCAACCTCTAACTAACAGAAAAAAACTGAATATTTACCTGTTTTTCTCCTTTTCCTTCCTAGTGCTCTATCTTAGATTTCCGGTAGCTTACTTTTCCGCGACCAATACCAATTCCAAATTCCTAGGTTCTTCTTCCTGTCTTCAGTGGTGCAGAGCTTGGCTATGCACTACTACAATTTTTAACTTTACTCTCCTTCGATTTTTTTTTTTCGTCTCTCTCTATCTGAAATTGAAAGAAATTATCTCCATCCAGTCGTCTTTTGAATGGAAACGGACTATGAGTTGCTTGGCTAATTGACACTTCTGATACCAATAAAAAAAATTAATTCCACACCAAAACACCATCACAATTCCTAATCTAGCTGTTTTCACCTAAAAGCTTTCGGTTATTTATTCCTTTGTGTAAACATCAAGAACAATAAGTTATATTAATTAAAAAAAAACAACAATCACGAAAGAACCAGCGCTCCCTTTTTTACCAACAAAAAAACACCTTTACAAAAGGGAAGAAGATTGGTTTTTTTTTTCTCTTTTATTGGTCCTTTTTTTAAAATTCAGTCAGAAAGACAAAAAAAAACAAAAACGTGTAACATAGAAGCTATTCTACAGCTTCAAAATTAAGAAAACTATACAGAGATAGAAGAAATTAATATTTTTTCGTTTGGCTTATCATAAATTTGAAGATGAATTCATCCTAGGTTAATTAGCAACCAGGAACTGTTTTACCTAAGGGTTGTTAGCAAACCTCGCTCTCTCTCCTACTAGGACAAATGTGTGTTAGTTACTGGCAGTTGTATAGCGTACGACCTCTAGATGGGCCATGCAAAATCTGAACTGGACGGTCTCTATGCAGTCGCGACCGCGGTCCGCGAGGTCGCGGTTCTGGAAATGGATAAGGAGAAAATATCTCGGTATCTTAAACCGTCTCGACTTCAATAAGTGCAGTGGGGACGACTGCACCAGTTATCCTCGTCTGCGGTCCAAACTCCAAATTTTGGAAGAGCGATTGTAGTTTATGCTGCGTTGGTGTGCCCGCGATCAATAGTAGCGACCTGAGTAGTGAAGCTAGCGGCATACCGGACGTTGAAGCCTGCTGAATTCTAGACGTAGAAACTTGCGACATACCAGATGTTGACGCGTGTTGTATTCTGGACGTAGAAACCTGCGACGTACCAGATGTTGACGCCTGTTGCATTCTAGACGTAGAAACTTGCGACGTACCAAATGTTGACGTCTGCTGCATTCTAGACGTAGAAATTTGCCGTTGTATATTTGCATCTGACCTTCCGTCTCGGTGGATATGGCCCTGGCTTACTGTGTTTCTCTTAGGCATCCATCGGACATCGTTTGGGCGTAATAATTCGGCCCGTACCCGGATCCTCATGAAGTGGCTCTCCCACATTGCCTTTGATATGTTTGTTTTACATCTTATTAATATTATATCTGATGACATGCTACTTTTTTCAAGTTGATCTGTGTCGATAAAATTTGATTTTCAAACCATCATCTATTAGTGTTTGAGCACATTCAAAAATGGAGTTTAACGGAATAGTTAATTTTTCTTTATATTTGTTATTATTTAAAATTCCTGTTGCTAAAATTTGACAAATACTGTCAAATGCACAAGTATTTTTCAGAATATAAACTTTTTTCTTGTAGTGAATACTGCTTTTGTTTCCATTTATAATCACTGGAAGCATTGTGGTATTTCGGAGAGACGAATGAAGTGGGGGAATGGATCACCGTATCTTCGAGGAAATTTTTGTTTATTTTTATTTTGCCAATTTGATTCGAATTTCAACTTATTTAATTCTGATGACTCCTTTAAAATTGCATTGTCATTGAATTTTCTTCTTTTCTTATTATCGTTCTTATTAATATGAATTTGTAAATTTTTTCTATCATTCGCGGAAACAGAAGTTTTATTGGGAAAATCCAAGTTTGATTATATATCAGGAGAATGTATTTATCAAAATTTGTATTAGTTTCATTATCATTGTTACTAAAATTTGATAAACCAGTCCCTTTTGTTATCATCAATATCACAACTATTATTTTTAAGCATCAGCTGTTTCAAATTGGTTAAGATTTCCAGTCTTTCCATCACAGCTATTTAAAGTATTCAGATCATCACAATTATTTTCAAATCATTAAACTCTGATTCTTCAGGTGGTGATGTTGGTCGATACGATCCATAACCAAATATTATTAGCATCACTTCAGAGAACAAAGGAAAATAGGGCAACAAGTTTTTTAATTTCTTAGCAACTTGGATACAGAAATATCCATTGATATTACTTGTTTCCTGCTCATTATCAACCTGATCCTTACAATTATTACACAAATCAGTAGACCATTTAAATATATTGGTTTATACCAATTTCTCACGGTCAACATCGGGATCATATTAAAAATCATCTGTCTCACAATCTTCTGTCAAATTTTCAACGGATAGGTAGTCACCTTCATCAATATCAACACCTCTGATTAATGCCGTTAGAAATTTTCTTGTTTCTTTTGCGGAATGTCCTTGTGAAATTTTTTTCATAAAACTCCTTTATTCTTGTAGTATATTGTTTCGAAAACCTCCATTTTCCTGTTGGAAATTAAACTCGAACTCCCACTCCCATGCGACGCACCTGGCATCTACCGGTTAGTAGTAGTAGGTTTGGCGCGAACTATTCCAAATTATTTCACAACATTGCTATCATGTTCATCAGACCCGTGCGCACAGGAGGGGGAAGGGTTTGGGGTTCCAACCACTCCCACCTTTTTTCGTGCCGCACGCGCACGTCTAACGGCAAGCGGGACCCGTTACCCACGGCTTGACAAAAAAAAAGAAATCCAAGTAAACTAACCTTTTTCCTTGGCGTTTACTTTTCGCTTTCACTTTCGTTCAGCGTTGGCAGCAGCTTCCCCGATGGCAAAAAGGTTTCTTCCGAATACACCAAAGAAATTGGGGCGCACTGTACCGTGTCGCACACTACTTGCGATTTTGCGCTTGAGAAAAGAAGTACCCCTTATACCAGTGCGTTGTGCTGTTTGGGGAGTACTTTCGGGTTATGGTATAGATTTGTGGTGTTTACGGGTACGTAGAATATGAAAGATAAACAGATGCTTAATAATTAACACAATTTTATTCTCTTTAATATTGACTGATTGGGAGTAGCGCGTGCGATCTAACAAAGGAAACGAAATGAACTGTCATTACATTGATTTGAAGTTGTTGACATTAAAGTTAGCCTGTGCAGATGGCGCGAAACTTTTGAACATAATAACTGCTGCCACACTACACCCCCTCTAGTTACAACTTACGCTAAGAAAAAAATTTGTAACTTAAAAGTGCTTGGGAATTCTGACTCGCCTTCCTACGCGTGTCTGTTAGGCCGTTGATGTTCGTCTTGGTTCCGTCGTGTTTTCCTCCGTGCTTGCCGCTGTACTGCCCGAAGTTTCCGCTTCGTTATTGTTTGGCAAAAACGCTGTTTTTAGACGATCAATGGAAATTTAGCGTTTCGATGATTGATTCTTACTTTGAAGTACTTGTCGTATTGCTCTATTACCTCGAATGTGCCATCGTATGGTTGTTGAAGCGGTGGTCGAACCGTGTCATTTCGTACGAAAACATGACTCGCGCTCTCCAAACTGTGTAAGGGTGCTAATTGGGGGAACATAAGGTTGACATGTAGTTTTTACAATTCCTACAGGTAAATTACTACTTAGCTTAGCAGGTAATGGTTGGCGATGTTTAGTGTTGTCACAAATCCACTGCTTTGTTGCCGCTGATTGCGTTTGTTGATCGATGCACGGGATGTCATCGCGATCGTCGTCTTCTGAGTCGTAGTCCATTATCTGAAACTTACGTTCCAGGTACTGTTTATTGAGCTTGTGTTCTTCTTCAAGTTTTTGTAATGCGAGGCTCCTTCGTCGTTTTGATGAAGCACGTGCAGAATTTGACGTCTTTGAGCGTATTTCATCATCACATCGTCAACCCAAGTGCAAGTGGTCACTTGGGTTGACGTTGGGGATTGACGCTTACTGCTTGTTTTGCTGTGCACTTAGGGCATTCAAATTATTTAACTCGATTGACTAATTCACTCCGACACAATCGAAATGATACCAACCATCACAAATGTCGCACTGGAACATTTCATTGTCGTCCGGGCGTTCACAGGTAATGCAACTTGATGATGGTTGCAAATCCGATGCCTGTGGTGGAGATCGATGCATTTTCATCGATCTTTCAAATGCGTCAGCAATGTTCGTCCCAGCGAGTAAAGAATAAATTTAAAGCGTTGTTGGAGCTTATAAAATTCAATAGAAATAAACAGACTCTCCTTTTAATGTTAATATCAGAAAGCCTATTTTATTTTCTTTAAATTTGCTCTTTGATTCTTTCCTGTAATTCATTTAATTATTATATACTCGTATATAATTCAATTTTGCACTTTACAATATTTACCAAATGTTTCTCTCTTCTCGACGAGTTTCAGGAAACAGGAAGTAGAGTGGGATGTGAGTCAATGTCACGAATGAGTGCGTTTAATCCATTTTTATTTCTTTTTATTTTGTTGGCAACACGTATAATGAACCTAGATATTTCAAGTCAAATCTACCTATAAAGTCTTCGTATACATATACGACAACCCTGGAACTTAAGAATTACGCGAAGAATCGTTTAATTGATTAGAAGGCATCAATTAATCGATTGATCTTAATCGAACATTTTAAAATAATCGGTCTTGCAACAATCGATTGTTGAGATATCGATTCCCATCCCTAGCTCTCACTACTATTGGCGAAAGTAAGCAAGTAAACTACCCGCCGAGTGAGCTGTATGAAATAACCCACAACCCGCACGAAGACTTGTAGGCCATATACCGCGCTCAACTTTGCAATTTTAAAGACCCACTTAAACGTGTTGAACACATTTGCGCTTTAGGGTGGTCATCCCGTATGACTGATTCATAAAATCGATTTTTTTTGCATAAATTGCATCCAAATAAAGTGTAGAATGTGTGGGCGAAGTGATATTCCGATATTCGAAACCGTTCGGAAGTTACAGGCCATTATATTCTCTAAACTCCTTTGTTTCGAATATAATGGTAAGTTCAGTCGCGTTTTTCTCAAAACGGTATTTTCCAAATCGGTAGACACGATATCTCGAAATCTTTCTAACGAATTCCTTTAAAATTTTGTGAACTTATTCAGCACTCTTGTAGACAGTTTGCAAACTAGAATAATTGTGATTCATCAAGTCGTTTTTTTTTTCGACCTGAAGAAGTCGTAAAAAAACACCAAAATTGACGATAAAAAGTTCAACAAGTTGCCAAAAATTAACTGTTCCATATTTTTTGATAATCCTAGTTCCGAAACTAGTTCAAACTTCACAGATTAAACTGCCGTTTGATTTTTTTATTTGAGATAAGCATAACACCCGCAATCGTGTCTACCAAAAACAAAGTTTTTTGAAAATGAGTGAATAAGTTGCCGTATATCTCAGCAATGAGCGACAATTTCGTGCTGAAAAAATTGTAAAGTGTGCTCAAAATGTGCATAAATATGTGGTAAAAATTTCACGGTTTTATCTTTATTTACTTCTTCAAAACAAATTTCCCAAAAAAGCGTAAAAAAGAGCCTTTACACGGGATGACCCCCTTAAACGACGATCCGAGCTCCAGAATTCTTACGAAACACTGTAATGTATAATAAATATTGTGTGAAAACATAAATTCGTTTTAATCACCATTTATATAATATAAATATACCTATATAAAACATATTTAAAAATGCACTTTCGCGAAGATCGTCGTTTCACTCTCGCAGTAGAAGAACTTATCCCCCAGCTCTGCGCTCTTTATGTACTGCATGTGGTTCGTCGAGAAATTTCCAGCATATTCGGTTGTTTGTGTCAAACGCAGAATAAGTACCTATTACATGCGAGAAGTACGAGTATATAGAGCGCTCTACAATATTGCAAGGTTGTTGTTTTTCTTTGAAAACTTTAATAGCAATAATAGGTGTGTTTTCCGGATTTCCAGAGTATACATGTGACAATAGCTTTGGAGGGACCGACATTTTTACAACACGTGCCTGTAACCTACCAATCCAGTAAAAATTATAATTAATAAATTATGCAAAAAATGGAGGAACTCTATGACATTATAAATTGTATTATTAAATATATTGGTAAATCTTTTGTCTCTTGTATGTTATATATCTATAAGTGTCCATAACTTGAAAGAAAGTGGTTCATTTGTAGAAAGTCTACAAATAATGAACGGATTCTAAATTTATTTTAGTTTGTAAATACCAGATAGATGTCGTGTGAACTATTTCATTTTTATGACTGGAGAACCGAAAATTTAGTGGTAAGATAATTTGTGATATGACGTAGTTTGCAAACGTTGTATTTGATACGTTAACACCAGCAGATTTAACCCAAGAGGCGACTTTTATTTATATTTTTTTCTCGTAAATCGGGTCTGTTGCAAACTAGCAAAATAATATAATTTGGTTTGACCGAATAGCCCAAGAACCTATAAGTAGCTTTCTGAAATATGAACCCGTGAATTGAACATTTAAATTGCCCAAATAGCCCAATCTGACAACCTTAATCGTGACAACAGTATGTTTTACTATTTATGTTAATATTTTGAAAAATGCAAATAACAAAATTTTGCATTTAGTGAGAATTGAATCCACAATAGTAATCAGAAGACTCCCACATAGTGAATAGCTGTATAACGAAGGTCCAGCTGACAAACCTATTTCTCGAATCACTTAGAACTAGGCTCGTCTAAAAAAACCGTTCTGTAGGCACATGTGTGGTAACGAATGACCAATTTTTGCAAGCGAACTTCGGTCCGGTATAATTTTTTGCTTCTTGTTTTAACTCCCGTAAAAAAATCGGTATGTCCCGTATTGCACTTAGATAAACACCAACTGTTGACAACGATATTTTGGAAATTGGTCTGCTGTAGACGTACATATATTATAAAATAAAATATATTTTCATTTAAAACGTAATTTAAAACTTTTATAATCGCCATTGCATCAGTTCAATTTAGTTTTAAACTTTTATTTTTAATTTTCGACAAAATTTCTTTAATTTTTTGTAAAAATTCTGTGTTTTCAAAATGCTGTAAAAAAAAAGAGAGAAACTTGTAAATTTATAATAAGAGAAAAACTTAAAGAAAATAAAAAAAATTATAAATTTTAAAATGCAGGTTTGACTAGTTTTTGATTTAAACGAAATGAATTTCAAACACATTACTGACACCATCTCAATGACGTGTACGCTATTAACTATAAAAAAAATTAAATTAAATCCGTTTAAAAATTATTTGGAAATTTCTCAGTTATTCTTTTACTATTATTGTAAACGTCGAATGATACTGTCGTAACTTATAATAAATGAAATATATTCGTAAATTTAACTGAGAGTTACATTTTTTACAATACGTTTTTATACTGCAGAACACCAGTTTATTCAATTTGTTTGAATTTAAAATAAATATTTGAATTTTGTAATTAAAAAAAATGTTTTAAATGAAACCATAACGGTACAAATAATTATTGATTTTTTTCATCGTAATCTTAATAATATTAATCACAATCAACATAATTTGAAGATTTGAGAGCGTCGATTTAGTCGATTTTACGAAACATAAACACATAAATTCATCGATATCAAGGCAGACGTGTCTAGCATTTCAGTATAAATTTTTAATTAAAAGTTCCTGAAGCTTCCAATAATAGATCATTTCTTTTTTAGTACCTTTCAATCCTTTCTTTCCTTTCCTTAATGCTTAAACTTAGATATAGAAAAAAACAACATTAAATTAGGCAATAAAAGCTTATTTCTGCGAAATTATAGAAGTTCCAAGTCAACTTCTGAAAGAAATATGAAAAACATTTCTGAATTGAACGTAGTACAAAATTTTAAGATGTGTAAAGAATATATCTTCATTTGACTTAAGATAGTGGCATGTCACCTTCGGATGCCGTAAAAGGTAAAACGCCTTAATGTAATACTTAATCATCAAATATTCATCGTAATTTGTCATCAAGGAACACTAATTCGAGCTTCAACGATCATTTCGAGCTATGGTAAAAGATAAATTAGAAGAAATTTGGGCGTACTTGGATTCTAAAAAATGAAAACTTTGCCAATGAAAGTAATATGAGCAATTCCTGAATAATATTGTGAATTACACGTTCTTACAGTTCTTGGTCTTATCAAATGCTAATTTTTAATAATAACGCAGTAAATTTCGAGATTGACTACACCTTGGTCCTAATAACATCTGGAAAGAAGATAAGAAGGTCGATTCTATAAGGGCAGCTATAGAATATTTGTCAGCAATGATAAGTTTTATATTTATAGTGATTACGGACCAACTTCATTGAAGACTATGCAGAATTCGATAGTCAAACCAACGTAGCAGAATTGATTGAAAGTCAAAACATGTCAATTCAACCCACCTGTCTCTCCTAATTTTGGATACAGTTAATTCGATAAAATTCGATGGCGACTTTTTCAATTGCAAAATTTTCAACTATTACTATAATGTTCGACCACTGCGTCCTTCAACGACATCTCTACAAGAATATTGGAAGTAATGTAAGCACACTTCTTGATTGGAAATCCAATTTTAGACTCGGAGATCGAAATGGAAAAGAGTCACCAATGCAAAGGTATTATACGTGTCCAATAAAAGTTAAAACTATAGAAATGCCACCAGATAAAAATGAATTCGGGTAATTTCAAAAAGTTCACGAGGCACAACTTGCACAAGTCCAATAAGAAAAATTCCATCAAACCAAACTAAAAAGCCAATATTCGACGTTGTAAGTAATATAGCAAAATCCTTTCATCTTTTCATTAACCAACTTCCCTTCCTAATCAATTTTACCAAGCCGCATACCTTTTGCAAACAAAATAAACAGAGGTGAACTTCCAACATAGTTGGAAGAACTTCATCCTGCCAATTTTTTGCACACACAAATATCCAAATTTGAATTATACACACCGGAACGTACCGAATTCAAAATGAATAAAATGGAATGCTTACGACATAGTGGGAACACACGCAGGAGTATCAGTTTAATTAAAAAAGAAAAACTTCACTTTAATAATATACGCACTTAGTTTTAAGTGCTGTACAATATAAAAAAAAATTTCTTTAAAAGGTTACGTACAAAACATAAAAAATATAAACTTAAGTATAAAAAATATATTCTCTTACATGTATTTTATATAATTGAGCCGCTGAATGCAAAAGTTAAATTTTGAGCAACACATTGGTTTTGTAGAAGTGCTGTAAATAATAGAGTGTACTTTATGAAACTTATCTTGCACCACATAAAAAGCTTTTTAAGACTCATGTTCAACTAAAAATTCGTTAACGTTATTGCCTGATGGTGTTTCATTTTTGCACTGAACGGCACAATTATACATGCAAATATATCCGTGATATAAGTTAGTTTTTATATTATATTTAAGAATATTAGAACATGATCAATTTGAATTATTTTCTTAATCTCTCGAATAATTATTATTTGATTTTAGTCATAATACTGTACATTCTTTCAAAATTTATAGTTACTTTTATATTAAAGCTCCATATGATTAGTAGATTAAGCCGTTTATGCAGACCTTTAATATATATTCATAAAAACGAATTATAAATTTCTCCAGAAAATTTTCGAGAAAGTAATAAGACAATGTATTAAAAAAGGTTGTCGTCTGCATAGACATCACTTTTCGTAGCATTTTAACTTCCTTCTTGTTGAATTCAGGTTGAAATTATTTTTAAAATGTGTAAATAATATACTGAAGGAGTATTTTGTGACCTTACAATATACGTTGTTAAATAAATAGAATCATATAGTAAAAGAGAAATTTAATTTTTATAACGAACAATATGTTTTTTTACAATTATTTTAAATTGTGTATCATAATAGAACAACTTTTATGTTTATCTTAGAATCTAGAGAGTATTATATTAAAATGCTTACTTGGTTAGTCCTAAAGTTTCACTACAATTTTTTTTTTCGTTTTTCTAAACTCTGAATTTCATAAGACTTTAAAACTAAATTGAACTTTTTACTCTTTTTTATAAAAAACACGAGTAAATAAAATTTTCTACAAGAAATATAAAAATATGCATAATAAGAAATTCACTTCAAGAAAGAACAAAGATTTCTGAAATTTATTAAATGTACTTCAATACACAACCATTTTCCAGAATTATATCTTCGATTATATTGTACCAAATTTCTTTCTTTCGTAATTAAACAGATGATTAGATATAATTGCAACAGATAAACAAAAACGAATCTAATAACTAAACTGGACTTTTTGATTTTAATAATTAACCTACATACCTACAGGGTGACCCAAAATCACTCAACCGATGTTGTTTTGCCATATCTTTAAAATCTGTGGTAAAATAGGATAAGTGTACTGTGGTCATATCCCAAGGCTTACACGGACTGTGAAAAAGTTATTGTTATATGTTATTTCATCACTGAGATGTCAAAAAATTTAATTTTTTCACAAAAACTGGATTTACAGGAATAGTTCAATAGTAAAAATAGCAAAAAAGTGCTGCCCTGAATAGTTTCGTTTTTAGACTTACCTACTTATTCCCTGTGGCCACAGAAATATGTCATTTCATTTTCATATTTTTTTTTTAATTTTTTTTTTTTTGACCTCAAAGTTTAGTTTTCATTACTTTTTAAAGATGATATCGGTCGAGTAGGTGCCGCCAATTATTGAATACAATTTGGGCTCTTTTTACAACGTTTTGGCGAGAACTTCGGGCAATAATTTCTCACACGCTTGTCTGATATTCTCTTTGAAAGCTTCCAGAGTATTTGGCTCGTTCTGATAGATATGTGACTTCAAAAAGCTCCAAAGAAAGAAGCCTCAAGCGGCCAGTACAAATCGCCATAAACGAGATATTGGGCGACCCGGAAATGTATCCTTCAAAATGTCTATTGTCGCGCGAGCTGTATGTGTGGTTGCACCGTCTTTTTGGAACCACATGTTCTCCAGTCCCAATTCATCAATTTGCTGCAATAAAAAAACGTTGATCGTGGTTCATCGCTCACCAGTCACATTAAGGCCCGATGACACCTCCGGTGTAAATGGCGTACCATGCGGTGACTTTGAGTGGATGTAATAGCTTTTGAGAGAGTGATACGTGGATTATCAGTGCCCCAGAAGAACAAATTTTCCTTGTTTAAGTATCCGTTCAGATGGAAATGGGCCTCGCTCATGATGAATTTCGACCGAAAATTGTGCACTTCGTCGTATTCCGAGAGTTGCTCGTTTCTTGTACACGTTAAAGGTGTTCATGGCCATTTTTGACCATTTTTCATATGACAAGAGATGGTTTTAACGAAAACTAAAACTGTATTTCAAATATATCGAAAAATATAAATAATTTCAAAACAAAAAAAAAAAAAAATAAATAAAAAATATATATCCATAAGAAAACTCCAAAATGTGGTAACTTTTATAGCAGACTTCCAAAATTTGCCATGTATCTTCAAGTTGTAGAAGAATGAAACAAACGAAAATCTAAACGAATTACAAACATTATAGTATTTTCTTAAGAAAATAAAAATAAAACCATTTACCTATTTGAAATTTCCACCAACGCAGATAAAATGACACTTGCAGACGTCTTTATTCCTTAGTGCAAAATTTGTATCTACCTTTTTTATTGCTTTCACGTAAAATCGATGAATCAGTTGCTGTTGTTGCTATTGATGAAAGCTGAATATTTTTTATTATTTCCGCAGTAGATGATTGTCGTGGTGAATATTGTCTTTTACGGTCTAGTAAGCTCTTCTCCAAGTTCTTCCAAAAACAGACGCCTCTTTTGCAATTGATTTGAACGTCATTTCGGATCGTTTTCGAAGAACAAAACAAACGCATTGAAGACAGATATATCTAACATATTGCAAAATACAACCACTGGCCATCTTCGGGTTCGGGTTTTACGCTTTGAAGAGTGGCACGATACCATTTTATCTAGAGTATCAACAACACCCTTCGTAGAATTATAATCTAATATAATATTCAGCTTTTTGTGGCTCTCAGAGCTTATTGTTTTGTCCACATGATAAGTGCTTTGTAATGCCGGTTTTCCACCAAACGGACAAAACAAAAACTCAGCAAAAGCTCGTGTCGAAAAAAACAAATCTTTGACTTTTCATAATTTTTTTTACAAACTCGAGCTTTTTTCGACTGTTTCTGTTCTGTTTTTCGTGTCCCGACGAGAAGCGGTAACTTCAAAAGGTTTCGGTGTGTGTTTCTTACTGAGCCCGCTTCGTGGAGATACTGAAAACAAAACTGCGATAGAGCATGTAGCGAAACTACCTTTTCGGCCACTAAGCAGCCTCGGTAGGGCTCTTCGGATCAGTACAGCACATTTCTGCCGGCTAATCAGGAGCGTGGGGGGGTGAATTTGGACCCGAAGAGCACTCCTCCTTGTATGTGCTGAAATTAATAAAATTAAGAATGGGCTGGTTGGAAGGTGAAAAGGAAATCAAATAATGCGGCTACATGTTGTGGAAGCACCTGGCATGCTCACGGAACGTCACTATTCCATCTGAAAAACACCGACATCTACAGTCCTGGTAATCCTAATGCAGAAACCAAAATAGGAATAACAAATAATGTAAATGAAATAACGTTAATTTAACTTAATGTGGTATATTATTAGGATCGCAAAAAAATTACTTTGATCGATAATTAGATCGTTTAAATATTAAATGGTGAATTTTACGATGGGGCTTGATGTTGCGTCCGTAATGATCCAAGTGTCGAGCGGCCTTTTCGTTCCTTGGGGCTTCTATGGTCGTTGCAGGCTACAGGGGTTGCGGCACCGGTTTTTATGTCGTGTGTTTTTAACTTTAGCTTGATTTTCAAATATTGTCCCGCACTTCAATTACTTAATAAGTTTTGTTTTTTTTTATACTGCACAAGTTTTTTTTTTAGTTTCTTGTTCTCAACTTTTATAGTTCATTGCACTGAATTTTTTTTTTCGGTGGTGCACCACTTCACACACGTAATTTTTAATTCTTCTCCACTTAATGTTTTTTTGTTTTTTTTAATGCACTATATGTAATGTAACGTATTATATTTTAAGGTAATTTTTCGTTTTATTCGCACAGCGCACAACCTGCTTCACCTCGTTCCTCCAATCGAATTCTCGTCTCCGTTTTCTTTCCTCCTGATTTTTTCTGCCTTTTTCCCCTTGTGAAAAAAACGGTTTTTTCCCTTGGTGTTTTACGCGGGAACAAACATTGGCGCATTTTCGAATCTCGCCACTGTACGGCGCGAAGGTTGAGCCCGGGTCTTTCGAAATGTCTTTCGTTGAGTTTCTACATGTTTATTTATTTTTTTTTTCTTTTAAGTTCTGGTACGTTATACAAATATCAATAAATGAGAAAATATAATAGTTAGATTCCCTTGACTGTAGCGAGAAAAGAAGAGGAAGAAGAAAAGAAAAAAAGAAAGAAAGTGAATGCAATTCATATTGTTTTTATATTTTTCAATTTCAAGATTGGATAATTTCCTCTTTCCGCCACGCACTAGGACGCGACTCGCAACAAGCACTGTCGGTTTGGTTGAAACAGTGTTTTAGATTTGTTCGAGTTCGAGTTTTTGTTTTCTGTGCTTTCAAAAACATGAACAAAGCAAAAACTTAACTTGTCTGCTTGGTGGAAAACCGGCATAAGATTACACATTTATCTTTCTTTGGAATATAGGACACCAGCGTTGTATTCTCTGTAACAGCAAATTTGGAACTAACCCAGTAGGACTTCGAGGCAGTACTTCTGCATGTCGCTGATGTTTTCTTTGCAGACAAGTTCAAATGGAGTAAGGACTTACCAAAGTAAGGGGTAGTTATGCAACTGGTAAGCGCTCATATCAAATTTTTGCTGTTGGAAAAAAAAACGAATATGGAATTCGTTTCGTAATTTGATAGACGCAGTGAAATTTTCCGAATTGCGTCAGTTCTAGAAACGTGGTCGACAAAACAAGTGATTTATTGTGAAATATATGTTAAATTTGGAGTTTACTCGTACAAGTGAGTTTTATAAGCAATTTTTATTATGTTATAATGTTACTGCTATCGGCCCAAAATTCTAATATAATTATGCTACGCCAAATTAAGTATTATATTTTCTCGTTTTAATGGCAGTAAAAATAAAACATTTCAAAATATCGAAAACAGTTAAATATTATGTTAATAGGCATGTTGCTTACAACTAGATTAGATAAGGATTGAAAATAACGCACTGGATCATCTTGAATTGAACTTTGTCACCTAATACTGAGTTTATGAAAATTAAATTTGTTCGTTGCGCAGTAAAATTTTTTTTTTTATTTTTAGGAATAAAAAGACATCTTTTGAATTTGTTTGGATCATTAAAATATTGTTTTTAACTTCATTGTACTTTGCAAATGTCATTTCGATTTATCTTTTCCTTCTAATTTTGAAGACCACAAAGATAGTTATAGTATTCAAGTGGATTAACCCAAACTAAATTCAAAAGATCTCTATTTTATTGTTGGAAATAGAAAAGGCAATTCTAGAACTGAATGAAGTTCAATTTCATAGACAATTAGGCGTCAAAGTTTCACTCAAGATGATGCAGTGCGTTATTTTCAATCCTAGTCTAATCCAGCTGAAAATAACATATGTATGTACCTAATATAAAGTAACACTTTTAGGAATAATATTGCCATCATGAATGATAGGCACCTACGACGTCTAATTCAGAATGAAAAATCTAAATTAATAGAAAGGCTGTCTGGCCCGAACAGTGAAGCAGAAAATTCAAGATTAATGCCTACTGCTTCATCAAGCTTAAACTCAGATTTATTACATCGTAATATAAATTTGCCATTACTTATTGGTGACAATCCAATGCATCCTGAAATATATGAAGATACTGTTCACACTAAAGTAAATACATTAAACGAAAAATTAGTTGAGTGGTTCATCAAATGTAAACCAACGATAAGGAGGAAGAAATTGTAATTAACATTTTAAATTTTCATTAAGCATGATAATATTTTCTTTAACACTTTTCAGGTCACTTCGATAAGGACAATACTATTTCCAGCAGGGATATTAAAAAACTTCAGTTTCTTATTTGGGTCCAAAATAATTATGAATTATAATTTAGAAGGAGCTCAGGGAGAAAAAGGGGTCATTGATTTTAACAACATCAACGAAGCCATATTGTTGTGTACCTAGCCAGAACAAGTGGAAACAATAAACAATATCTCATATCCAAGTCAACGTAAAATATCATTGATATGTGACACCTTCTACTACGGCCCACACACGCGACAATAACAAACAAGTCATCGACGTACGATCTCATGCACTGAGTTCTGCCCGTACGATTTCAGTGTACTCCAATTTCATTTGGCAAAGTACCTGAACGCCATGCAAAGTCCATGCATGGGACGATGCACTTTGTGCGTCCCATCTTTGAACTCTTGCATATGCACTTTTTTTAGAAACATAAATTTCACTGTGAACGATAAATTATCGATCAGCAGGAAGGGCACGTGTATTTTTTTGGTATGAAGATATGAAGATTTGTTTATGTGCCAATTTCATTTCTATTTGTTTTTCTTGTTTTTTTTATAGAGAATGAAATTGTAGGGGCAAATTATGCCACATTATGTATTTTAGATTTAAGTTAGTATGTGTAAGATAGAATAAGTGAAAATTTGTATAAAAGGAAATGTTTAGCCCACGCTCGGGGCTATTCAACAAAATATACTTACCGGCCTCAGGCTTACCATAAGTTGTTGTTTTAGTCTAAAATATTTTCTGGCATAACAGCCTACTAACTTGCAGATGCAAACTGCTACGCGTTCTTTAAAAATTGCACAACAATAAGAAATTATACTTTGGCAATTGGTGCCTTTTCCATTAGCGAGACCAAACGCTGATTCAATAAGTGGTAAGTTATCAACATCTTTTCGCGTTCGATTCCGTCTACTACATCGAACACAACAATATTTAGTATGTACCTCAAATACGAGTATTACAGCGCGTTTACATGACGTCAAAATTACATAATCTTAATATGATGTTAATACCTTATGCGTATACTCTAACTTTAGTAAAACTTTTCATAATTAAAAGTGTTTTCGGCTACTCCTGTACTGCTTATTAGGCATGAATTGATTAATATATTTTAGATTCTTTGTATTAAACCGAAAACTCCTGAATGTTTAAACTAATATTATCCATTCAAAAAACTAACGACAATTATATGATTAACACTGTTACCTTATAGTATAGCGTATTACAATCATTTTAATTAAATATTATTTAACACAAAAACATTTTGCAGAAGTACTTGACAAGGACGGGTTTCGCTGTATGAAAACTATATACGAAGATGTTTCAAAGCAGCCAAAGGGAGATACCATAAAAATAAATCCATAGCCAAGATTAGGGAAGACAAAAAAAAAATACCTCACTAACAAATTAATTACTTTATATTTTCAGATTTTTTTAAATGAATTATTATAACTTCCCAAGTAAATGAATTCATTATTTTTTTACAGATTAATAACTATGTATGAGTTTATAATTAATAAATAAAATCAGTTACATTAATATTAAATGAATTATATTAAAAAAGATTTCATTTTATACTAGTATCTAATACACATGAATTATAAAAAAAATCAAAAAATGTTTAATTTATTTGAGTGATGCACGTTTTCATGAAAAAAGTTATTTTAGATTAGACATTTGCGGTGGTATAACTTGTCTCATATGAAGAGTCTCTGATATTATGAAAGTACGTAAAAAAAAATGCTCGCCACACCGTTGTGATGTGGCCCGCTTCTAGTGATCCCTTATCTTAACAAAGCGATAAAAAATAATTATTGAACTGAGAACTTTGTAATGACTTCGGTAAGCGCTCCCACATAAGCCATGTCTTCTTCAATTACCTCTCAGAACCGAAGTATTGCATTACATGTTATGCAATTGGTAATGCCTTACTTTTGCGGACATTTGTATGAAAAGGTAATTAGCAGTGTAATCGAATTGGTAAGGCCTGGGTCATTACATTTCGTTGCTTACACCATCGATCCGGTAATCAATGCTAGTCCTACTGGGAAAGAGTGGTTGACTTTTCGTTTGCAATAGCTCCAAAGGTATTGATGATTTTTTTCTTCGAATCGTACCAATCATTTCATTGTAAGAGATTTTTTCAATAGTTGTGTTCCCATGTTGCTAGGAGGTAAAGAAGTTGTTACACGTGATATTATGTCCTTTTAAACCGGTTGTGAGATCTAGTACAACTCTCATACCTCTGGAGCTTCACCATGATTTTTCCCGATATATGGCTGTATCTTACACTCCAAGAAAAATTTACTACTTTAAAAGTAGGAAATAGGTTTGCTACTATTATAGTAGTAATATCCAACTGGAGTGTGATATCAATTTTCATGCTAAAAAAACGAGTGAAAACGTTCACTCAATAATGAGTAAGTAATCGCTAAAATCGTCGAAAAAACACATTAGTTATAAGAGTTTTTCACGCACAAAGTGTACAATTACTCAAAATTTAGCGCGATTATACTTCCTTTTTAATATTCTTTACTACAGGAATATTTTAAAGCAGTAGAAAACGCAAAAAATGCATATAGTATAATTGCGATATTTATTTTAGTAATATTACGCTCTGTGTGTGTAAAAGTTGTAAAAATAGCGTATTTTCTCCACGTTTCCGACGATTATTTACGTATAAATGAGTGCTAATTTTTACACGTTTTTTACCGTGTAAATTTATATCGCACTCTGGTTGAACATTAGAAATAGTGAAATCCATTTCCTAGTAGGTATTATGATATGATTTTTTTCTACGTTTTTAGTGTAATAGTAATTTATTTTTGGTGTAACTATAATAAATAAATAAAATACCGTACATTTTTGATATTTTTTATTTTTATTCAGTTCAGTATGTAATGTTAAATTAAATCTTTTTTGGTTTCAACAGCCGTAAAAAAAATGTTAATACTAAAATTAAAAATATTTTAGTAGTAATAATATATAATATAGTAATAGTACTTATCTAAATTTTTTATTTTTTAGTTTTTATTTATAATGTTGATTGTTTGATAGTTTTGATATCAAATTTTTTACCATATTTTGCTTATATTATTTAACGTTTTTTTTCCTCCTCGCATGCTATCTGGATAGTGTTTTAGGAGTAACCTAACCAGAAACTCCGTCGTCTGCGATATATTATGTTGAAAATATAATACAAGCAGACTATTTCAGTCATAGCATCAATAAAGTTGAAATCGTCAAATTTCCGGCCTTCTTCTTGCTTAACCCATTAGTGCACAAAGTTTATTAAGCACAATATCCGTTTAAACGGAGTTTGTGCAGTAATGGGTTAATAAATATGTACCGTGTGGCACGGTCATCTTCAGGATCCAAAGAGATTTCTCTGAAAATAAGTTAAGAGGTAATACCTAGTCGGAAGCAAAAAATAAGACGGTTTTTTGTGAACTTTTTGTGTCTTTATTAAAAAATCGATTAATGCGAAATATTGAGGGATCATAACTCTTATCTTGAACTACAAAAACAATTTTTTTATTTTAATTTTTATGAAAAAATTGCGGCTGAGCAGTGCACGGAACGAAGGTCGATTTTTTGTAAGCGTCCCGCGGCTAGCAGGACAAGTCTTTAACGAACGTATCTAGAACAATGAAAGAAATTTTTTCATGATATGCACGAGTTTTACTGGTAAAGTACACATGGATATTCAGAAATTTTAATTTTTGAAAATTTGCCCGCACTTCGAAAAAAAATTTCGATTTTTCAACTAATAAATCGGCCTCAATTTGTTTATAAAAATCGTAATTGTTTATGAAACTCAAAAATCGTGTGTACTAGACTAGATAATCTATCTAAGAAGGTACAGCCAAAATTTCATATCGATCGGATAAAAATTACTCGAGTTCTACTGCTAGCCGTTTTTGAAAACATGGTTTTGAGAAAAACGCGTTTAAAGTTTCACAATGTGTTTACTACATGAAATTTTAAAGATACAGGCTTGGCTACACAGGCAACGTATGTTCAATATTTGCTTACAACTTCATATTTACGCCATCTATACCTCATTTAGAAACTATATAGTGTACCTTTGCACCGCCGGTAACGAGTAAAAGGGGCGAAACTCACTCCGAAACTCAATTTGTCATTTTCAAGCGCCCCGCCTTGCTTCGAAAATTCGTCTTTTACGACCACTTAAAATTTGTTTTCAATAAAAAATGATGTCAGACATCACTCTTGACATGTTTTTACACCATTTAAGCCAATAAAAAAAAATGGAAGAAAAAAAAATTTCGACTAGGTATTACCCCTTAAATAATAAATATTAGCAAAATGAAAGTACCTAATAGATATATAATCTCACACCAAAAGATTTCGCATTCATTGAATAAGAAGAAGTTATATATGTTTGTACTTACTTATTTTTGCAATCCTGAATCTCTGATTGAACTGAACTATATTATTTTGAAAAGATTTTATAATTACATTTTCTTGTTTCGATATATTTAATTCATGGCATAATTGTTTTACTTTATCAAGTGTTTCCAATTTTTTTGATTCCAAGACTTGGCGAAACTGATTTGATTCGCGCTCTTAGCGTTTAGCTCTATATATCCTGGCGTACAACCAAAAATTCCACCAAATTGGTTGAAATATTAGGTGATCTTCAGCGCCACCTCCTTTGGTATAGGATTGCGATGGCGGGAAGTTAGCTAAAATTAAAATTCGCGGATCGTAAATTTGATTTCGAGTTCGCTATATAGAAATTATGCTCAGCAATTCCACCGGCTGTAAGGGTGTTTCGGATAGTAGGCATGATACACCCTCTGACGAGTCCATGCCCTCCGATGACGAAACAGCTCCTTCGGACCTAGTCCAACACAATCTTATGAAACTGGCGTATCCAGTGAAGGTTTTCCAACTGTCATGCCCTCAAGGACAGCGATTACTCAACAGTCGGGGATTTCGTGTTGGGGTTTCACACCAGAAACCCTACTGACGCCGGAAAACAACTAACATTTAATAAAATTTATTTTATTAGAATTCACGTTTGTTTTCAAATTTAACTTAGACAATTTCATTAATTCTCGCTTATGATTATTGTTTGAATTAGTTTAATTAGTTTTATTATTAAAAAAGTTCGGCCCAATAATAATGGGGTAGGTATCACGGAGTCTGGAACAGCAAAAAATATAAGTTCATGATCAATGCCTCGGAAATTAACGGAATATTTTACCGTACCGTGAGAGGGTATTTTTACGTTGCCAACTCCACAAAAATTTGAACGGGATAGTTGGTTAGTTGGCTCCCACTTCCCCGGAATACTCGATCTGCGTACTAAATTAATTGGACTACCGGTATCAAATAAAGCGAGTGAGTTAGTTTTCTGACGTCTGATTCCTCCAACAATGACAAAAAGACTTACCAACTGTAATGCAGACACTTCCTCCGATAATACAGATGTCGTCTCTACAAAAGATGCTTCGTTGTTTGTTTGTAATGATTCCTAGGGCATTCCTGATGGAAGTGACCCATCTCATTGCAAATGAAACACGAACCAGCGGGTCGCTTCAGTTTTGGACATTGTTTCGCCAAATGTCCAAACTGACGGCAATTAAAGCAACGTGTTTGAGCCAGATTACTTCTGGCGTCCGGAATAAGTCGGGGAGTAGCGGCGGCTGATGTCGTGGCCGCACCAGTTTAGGTAATGGTTTGGCTAAATCGGTTGCGTAGACGCTCGTAAGTGCTTAGTAGATCCTTGAGTTGTGGCAATGTACGGACTCCATATAACATAGCTGCATTGGATGAACGATCGTCCATCCCATCAATAACGCACTGCACCAAATCCATTTCATCGGTGTCGGCCTGTTGAGCAATTTCTTGCATGCAGAGAACGTAACGGTGAGCAGTCTCGTCACGGCGTAATCGGCGCTTTGCCAACTGGGAGTAGACGTCTTGGCGGGAGATAGTACTGCCGAATTCCCCAATTAGCGCGGCTTCCAGATCGGTCCACGTATTAACGGTGATGCTGCGGAGAAAGATCTTCGCCGATCCTTCAAGCAAGGGGCGGGCACACCTAAGTCTAAAAAGGTCATCGGCATTTAATGTATTCATAACCTCTTTAAAATCACGGATCCATTTTTGAATATTATATGCATCTTCACTGGTGAATTCGGGCACCGAATGCTCCACATCGGAGTAATCCGGTAATCAAGGATGTGCAGTTTCTCTGCCCCGGTTCTCCAAAGCGACCACTTCATTTTTTAGTGCAATTAGGTCACGTCGCTTCTTCAAAAGCACGAGTTCTTTGTCAATAAGGTGCTCCTCATTAACTAGCGGTTCGCTATTATTTTGATTGCCTTCCATACATGCGTTGGGAGCCTCACGGTCGGTAAGCACGGAATCACTGTTAACTTCCTCCGGTTCGCCGGTGGTTTCTCCGTCGGAAATATTGTCGGCTTTTTTTCTAGTTCACGGTTGTATAGTCGCCGCAGCGCACCAATATTCGCGTTTGCTGGGGCCACAATTCCGGCTTCTGCCAGTGCCTCCAACAATTCGGTGCGATTTAGCCGGCTTGCCATTTTAGATTTAGAATTCGGCGTTGATCAAAATAGCGGTTCTCGATGTGCAACGTTTTAAAAAGACTGCGAAAACGATGTTCTTTTTTTTTCGGTTGGCTTTATTCTGTTTTAATACCCCACACCTGAGATATAAATTCTACAAAACTTTATTTCTTTCAAATTTAAAATGACAAAAAAAAAGATCAGTTACAAATTTTTTTGAATTTAAACCTGACGATTAAATATTATGCACGTCTTGTCGTGACTTGTAACCAAAAATGAATAGCCCGAAAAAAAAACTCTTCTTCTTTTTCTTTTTTCAAACCTAAAAATCTCGCTCGAGGACCATCGAATTCAGTTAATCAGTGGATGGTGTTTGTCAATTCTACAGATGTTTCAATATATAAAAAGTTTATGAATTAAATAAATGTTTTTATGTTTATGAATTAAATTAATGTGTTCTAAAATGTAATTTTATATTGCGAAAACCCTCCTCTTTAAAATAAGCCCTATTTTATTGGTCTAGGACAAAAATTACCAGAGATAATGGTATTACACTGATAAACGCGTGTAAACTAAAATTTTCCCGAACAAATATCTCCGCGAAGTTAAGTATTCTAAGAGTCGCGAACTCCGAAAATTCCAACTTTTGACGTAGGGCGTTGGGCTAACTGGCGAGGCAGATATTCACGATTTAAACTGTCACATAATCCCGAATTAAACTGCGCGAGTTCAAATATTTGGTTTTTATGCAATACGCTGGAATAAACACGAATTTTACACGACCGATTTTAGTGCGAATAAGCTGTTATTTTGTTTGCCGGAGGACACGTTCATATTTCGCGCACTATAAGTGGAGAGCTGATCTAAACGTTGTGGATTTTTTGGCCTCTAACTAAGGGTTGCCTTCTATCCTACTCCCACAGGTTCTAACTAAGGGTTGCCTTTTATCCTACTCACACAGGCTTGGGTCAGCAGACCGGTTCTTAGGTATTTCTTCTTATACCTGGTTTCCACCAATGGGATGGCTTCTAACTATGGATGGCCTGAGGCAGTAAATATTTGGGTTTTTCCGTTTTAAGCGTAAGGGTATGCGTCTCATGAATGGTAAATTTGTGAATGATAAATTTTTGGCGCCAAGTCTGGACGTTTTATGACTAGGTTTCGGTATCTCTATGCGAAAAATTATTTTATGTGAAACCTATGAGATTTAAGACTTGATGTAACCTATAAACTTGTCTATTCTCGGTTTGGATTTAATGCGAGCTATATGTGAAAATTATATGTAACACCATGAGATTTGAGATTTGATTAACCTATTAACTTCTCTATTTTCCTGAAACATATGTGTGGTATCCTTTTCCAGTATCCGAATAAATTTTGAGGATATCCACTCTATATACGATTTTACACAGGATGGTGTGATGATTAAATTGTAGACACCTGAAACATTAGAATACTTAACTTCACGAAGATATCTGTTCGGAAAATTTTAGTTTACCCGCGTAGATACTCGTTCGTTAATCTTAAAGATCTTAGTTCATCAGTGTAACACCAGTGGCCCCTCACAAAATGTTTACCCACAAAGCCGAAGGGATTTTAAGTTCAATCTACTGAACATCAGTGGCCCCTCACCCCGATTTTAATTTAAATTCTAAATTTAATTCACCCGCCCAGGGATTGATTGTGTGAAAACATCAGTGTCCCCTCACCCCCCGATTTAATCTGAAATTTAATTCACCTACCCGATTTAAAATTTAACCCAATGATTGATAGTGGCCCCTAAACCCGATTTGTGCTAATCCGTGGATTCTTAGTGAATCTAGTTCTTAAAATCAGTGGCTCCTCACCGAAATAGAAGTGCACATTTATACCGGAAAAAAGCAGAAAAAACAAGCAAGACATTCAATAAGAACCTATATTAAAACATTATTATCATTATTATTATACCTAAGAACAGTATGTACAGAGTATAGACATTGAGACGGCACATACTCCAATTTACACCTATATAAATAAAATTTACGTCTACTATATAATTAAAATAAAAAATTTACGCCTACTATATAATTAACATTTCACTACTACATAATTCAAATTTAACCACTATACATATATATGTATGGTTGACTCAGGTGTACTGACACCCAATCAGATGCAAGCAAGCAGGCACCAAGTGACCCCTAACAGGTAAAATAAACCAAGTAACTAGGGCGAGGTTTCCTCGTGACAGAAAATAAGGTAGAAAGCCAGTTCAGACAGAGCGAAAGCAAAGCAAACGTATGTTTACCAAAGAATAAAGCGCAAGGGGTGTGATTCCCAATATATAGTGAAAAAAAGACAAAACAGTGCAAAATTTAGATCCTCTATAATATCTGAACCTCAAACATAGTAAGGTAACGAATTATCTCACCTTTTTTACACTTAGCTGCCCTAGATACTAAGTATGGCTTCTCAAGACAGATAACAAGTGACCAGTAGATGAGCGGCAAGGACACTACAACAACACTTAAATTACACAACAACACTTCGACCACACACTCTGGTTTGCAGCAGATGTCCCCAGATACCGACACACACAGGCAAGCCAGTAAACCAGAAAACCTATATAGAGTTACCTCCAGAATTTCTAGAACAACCTGCTCATAGTTAAATTTCATAATTCCCTATAACTCATAGTTCACTCCATTAAAACCCCTCATATCATAACGTCACATCACAGCCCCCTGATATATTAATGTATTGGCCCCCAAATATATACATAACCTTTTAACTAAACTAAATTGTCAGTCATTCATTACAGTACAATCTAAAAAAAATTTTAACTAAACTAAATTGTCAGTCATTTATTACAGTAAAATCAGAAAGATATTTGGGGTAAAACTTCAATAACATCAATAACAAACTAACACCCGCCTCTCAATACCTCAAGCAGAAAGCTACGCTCAGTTATCCATACAACCCTTAAAAATTTTTTTAAAGTAACCATGAACAAAGGTAAGGGAAACGCAATCAAAAAGACTAACAAACCTCGCAAGGCCCACCAAAACCCATTCAAGGCTACCCAAAAGGAAACCAGGCCCATGGTTAAACAGATACCCCAACAAGGAACCCTATTAGAGATCCCGGCTGCCTTCATAAACTTAACGGACACCCCCTTCCCACCAAAAGTAGCAGCCTTGTTAAGCTATGGCCCCATTTTTACATGCCCTACATCCAGGCTGCGATCCCATGGGAAAAACTAATAAACGCAGCTGAAAAACGAGCCCAATACCACTTATTTGAAGACAAAGAGATCACATTAGATAGAATCCTCCACATTGCCACCTTCAAACTGACAGATAAAGTAAAGCCAGAAAATTACAATTTAAGTATGAGGGAGACAATCACTAAGGTTTGCGTACAGACTGAACTCTTCCTCAGAATGCACAAGGAGATTGTCATCATGCAGGCTGATAAGGGGAAGGTTACAGTGGCTACTACTAGGGCCAACTATGATAGCAGAATCGAGACCCTGCTTGCGAAACTGATTGAATCTAAGTCAATCTTTGCATGTAAGCCGTCTTACGCTGAAATCATAACCGGAATTAATAACAGCTACAAGATCCTACTTAGTGGCAACAAATTCAACTTAAATAACCTACCGTATAGACTCAAAGAGGATATACAAACCAATGTCTTCAAAATTGACTGAATGTATGCAGTGGCGGTCATATTGCCTTTCCAAGGGGGGGGGGGGCCATTGAAGTTCAGTACCTACTGTATAGAAAATAGGTGCGGTATCTACCCGTTAATGCAAATGTGCAAATGCTATGGTCGCTGCGGTTGGTACTGCTTGAAAATATTAACTTTTCATTTCCGCATCTAAATCGCCAGATTTTGGCATCCTAATTTCAGAATATTAACAAGCATTAACATCGCTCTGAAGGGATTTCTTTAACATCGTTCAATTTATCAGCTGATTGTATGATATCAAAAATTGGAACCTGTATTGTATGATTGTAAGTCTTTAAGCAATGGAAAATTGAAAAGCATGGGTAGGAACTAGGAAATAAAATTAATTGATTCCAAAGCTTGATGAATATAATTTTCGATTTCAGTAGAAGTCGATGTCGATCTCGATTTCGACAAAATTTAGAAGCCCAAAGAGACTTCAAGATCTCTCACATGTATGAGAAAGATTTTGAGAGTTTTGTTAAAATTTCGAGATTTCGTCAAATTTAGTTTGTAAATGTATGTAAATTAGCTGTTTTTAAGACCACTAGAAAAGTAGTGTATTTAATTTTTATTAGTTCTACTATCATATATATTTGATGAAACTCAGTATTGGCCATTAAAATCCGAGCCCTATATCTCATAATCTAAAGACTTCAGGCCCGACGAAGAAGTGATCACCGCAGTTATTAGGTTATCCTACAATACTTAAAATCTACGAAAGAAATATTTTATGTCAATGTAATTTATTAGGTACATATATACATATTCAATTAGAAACATTTATTTCACATTATTGAGTCGATCTATAGTTTAGATGACTGCCACCATAACCTAACCTAACCTACTCTCCCAATTCAAAAATTTAAAAAGTAAAACACGAAAATTCACTAAAACTATTTTTAATTTAATAACTTCATAAGCAGCATCTTATACCTGATTTACATCGCAAGATTTTGACAAGTAGAATTTGAAATCTCGAAAAGCGTTTACAACGCTCTGAAGATATTTGTTTGACAACGACTATAATGATAAAATGTTTAATTTTGAAGGAGTTAACTTTTGGAAACGAGGAAATTTAAATTGAATGAACAAAAGTCGAAAGCTTGCATTATCCTGCAATTTGAAATTTTGTAATATTTTATACAGGTAGTTGTGGTGACAGATAATTTCAGGGCTGTTCAGTAACTATTATTTGTGTTCAGTAACTATTATTTGTATTATTTTCTCAAAATTTTTTTCACGGTACCTCTCTCTTATAATGGTTTTAATTAGTGTAAAAAATATGTTTTAAGTTTCACCCCGATCAGAAAAAAATGGAGATTCCGAAAAATGGGTCCCGATGTATTGATAAAACTGCCAAATAATATTATGCTGGGGATGATTGTAATTCTAAGTTTATAGGTTATATAACATGCCATCGGAAATACCATCTAGTGGTCGTACTGAGAAAGTGAAGTTTTTCATATTCAATCGGTTTCCACTGTATTTTGATAATGGTTAATAATACGAAGATAGTATTGTCGCCAAAAATATCTGATTTCTAAAGCTCAATATTAAAAAAAAGAAAGAGAAAGAGAAAACGGTTCAGAAAGTCCTTCACCAAGTACGAAATAAAAACTATGACTGATTACTGATTAAATGTCAAAAATCATCTTTTTCGCTCTTGCTGAAGAACCCTTTTTTTCTTTTTTTCATAATATTGAGGACTCGAAAATAAATGTTGCCGATGACACTAAGTTCGTATCGTTTACCGTTATAAAGTTACGCTCAAAAATTTATTTTTAAGAAAAACTTCAACTGTCGAATTTAGGCACAATATGGCATTTTCATTGGTACACCACCTATATATTTAGAGTAACAATCGCCCACAGAATAGTAATATATAGGCCCTATGTCGATATCTTGATAGTTTTCGGAATCTTATAGTATAATACCACTTTTCTTTTTGTTTTATTTTAACGTTTATTGTTATGTTTTCTTGATTTTGCACGCTTTAGCACGCTTGATCTTTTCGACTTAACCTCTTTTCTTTTTTTTGACAGCCCCTTGAGGTGGTTTCGCTCACCGCACTCAAACTCTATTGAGTGCATTCAATGTAAGAGCTGAGCGAAGTCACCACAAACGGTTACATATTTGAATTTACTTTGTCTAGTTTACATCTCGGCCATCCTGACAAGATATCGCCCTCGATATTAGCAACTGGCCTGTCACAAGCCCCGTCTAACATGTCGCTACCACCACGAATCCACGGACGAAGACGATTTGCCTCTAATATTCGGTTATATGGCATTTGGGTCATTTGGCAATTTTCCACGTCACGAACGACATACCGGTCGTTGGGTAATACTTTATGAATCATGTATGGTCCCCTGTACTTGGGTATCAATTTTTTGTTTGCCCCCACGGTCGTGTCCACATTTCTGATAACTATAAAATCGCCTTGAGAATAGACATGTGGCGCTTTAATTCGTTTCAAATATTGCAGTTCGTTTCGATGTTGGGATTGTACAATAGCATCCGATGCTTCTTTACGGATTTCTTCCAAACTACCACACAAAGGGTGGCCTAACTTATCATCGAGGTATTCAGTAAACTCATCGATCTCAGGGCCTCTTTGAGTAATACCAAACAACAGTTCACTCGGAGTCTTATGGGTGCTACTATGACGAGAATTATTAATGGCAAATTCAGTTTTTCCTAAAAGAAGGGACCAATTAGCATGGTTTAAAGGTTCTGCCAGTTTTCCTAAAACTGCGGTTAGGCCTCGGTTAACTCGTTCTACTTGCCCGTTTGCTTGTGGAGCAGCTATAGCATTTTTTATGTGAATAATGTTTCGATCCAGGAGAAACTTGGAAAATTCTAACGTAGTGAAACAGGATCCCTGATCGGAAATAATACGTGTAGGCCTACTATAATAATCAAAATACCTTTGAAGGGAGGCGCACACTTCCTTAGTACTAGTACTATTTACCGGGTAGAGCTTAACAAATTTAGTGAAAGCGTCGATAACTACGAAAATGTATTTGCGCTTAGAAATTAAATTCGGTAAGGGTCCATAATGATCGACATGAAGGGTATGAAAAGGTTCTGGTTTTTTAGGGATGCTGTGAAGATTTCTTTCGTTTATTCGGCGCGGAGCAGAATGCATAATACAACGGAGACAATTATCAATGAAAGAAGAAATTTTCTTGTTCATACTCGGGAACCAATAGTGGCGACGGAGATAGTGATAGCATTTTTCGGTACCTAAGTGTCCTAACTTCTCATGGATTTGGCGAATTACGTTCTTTTCCATTTCGGCAGGAACATAAAAGAGCTTCTGATCGGATGTTATCTGACGATACACAATTCCATCGAGTAGAACAAATTTATCAACGACACCAGTCTCAAGACGCGATTTTATGCGGGCAATATTATTATCCCTTTCTTGAGTAGCTTGTAACTGAACGTCGATTTCATCTGATGAAATAACACACACGGGCGGATGGCGGCTGAGTGCGTCGACATGGTTCATTTTTATTCCGTGACGGTGAATTATAGTATAGTTGTAGCATTCGAGCTCTAGGGCCCACCGGGCGATACGGGGATTGAGACTCTTTTTAGCTAATGTCAGGGTTAAAGAATTACAATCAGTGATTATCTTGAAAGGTCTGCCCTCCAGGTAAACACGGAAATGGCGCAAGGCATATATAACAGCTAGAGTCTCAAGCTCAAAACTATGATATTTCGATTCAGGAACGGTTGATCTACGGGAATAATAAGACACGGGGTGCAGTCGGTTGTCTGTTTGTCGTTGCAATAATACGGCACCAAAACCATGCGAACTAGCATCGGTATGTAATTCGGTCTCACGGTTAGGATTATACACGGACAAAACGGGAGACAGAATCAAACTGTTACGGAGGGTATGAAAAGCTTTTTCGCATTCAGGAGTAAACGCAAAAGTTTTTTCTTTTCTCAACTGATCGGACATCGGAGCGGCAATACGGGCAAAGTTCGGTACGAATCTTCGGAAATAAGAGAACAATCCCAGACAGGACTGCACATCCTTTTGAGTTGTTGGTACTGGATAATCACGGATGGCTTTTATGTGCGAGTCATTCGGGCGGATGCCTTGGTGATTCACCGAATATCCTAAGTATTCTACATCAGCTTGAAAAAACCTACATTTACTCAGTTTCAATTCCAAACTAAAGTCCGTTAATCTTTTAAAAACGCGGGATAATATTGCTAAGTGCTGCTCGGGACCATCCGTAGCTATTAAAATATCATCGATGTAGATAATGAGGTCTCCGGCCTTAATAAGGTCCTCAAATATAGTCGCAATAAAGCGTTGAAACACAGCTGGTCCATTTTTCAATCCGAAAGGCATCCTGAGGTACTCATATTGTCCATGTGGTGTGACCAACGAGGTATACGGTATGGACTCAGGGTCCATTTCTACCTGATGGAATCCGTTCTTTAAGTCCAGAATGGAAAAACAATTTTTTCCATCTAAATATTCTAGACAATCCTCAATTAAAGGTAGCGGGTAGTTATCACGGGCGGTAATTTTATTCAAAGCGCGGTAGTCTATACACATTCTTTTCTCTCCGGATTTTTTTGTTACCATTACTATAGGAGAGGCATATTCAGAGTTGCTATTTCCGATAATTTTTCTACAAATCAAGTCATCGACGATTTTAATCACTTCATTACGTTCAAAATGTGAAAGTCTACGTGGAGAACATCGAAAAGGAACATCGGATGTCAGTCTTATTTTCATATTAAGTTTCGGAACTTCACAATTCGTTCGTTTAGCTTGTAAATATTGCGCTACTATAAGTTTCTTACATTTCTCATAATTAATTTGACCAAACTCACAGCCAATGCTTAACGATTCGGGGGGGGCAATCATCGGGTTTAATAGCGGTAACATGATTCACAAAGAATTGTATTAATCGGTTGCAATGATCAGCGGGAGCAACATGCGAGACGGTTACATTAAGTGGCTTTTTGGTGGAATCAAATGCCCCGAAATAGGATAAGTAAATAAAGTTTATTCTTTTCGTATTTTTAAATTCATTTTCAAGTTCAGTTTTAGTTCTAGGTAAATTTTTTAATTCATTTTTTGCTTAATATTAAAATAGAGTCCAATCCCGAATTCGGCTAAAAAATTTCGGCCTAGTAATACAGGTGTCGGAATTGCGGCGTCAGGAATAATAAAAAAATATAATTCGCGTTCCGTATCGCGAAAACGGATCAAAAGTTTTATGCGGCCATACGTTGGTAATTGTGTGTTCCCTATTCCCCGGTACTTTGAATTTGTTAACTGCTTCAGTGGCCGCAATTTCCTGGGAATGAGCGATTCTCTCACGAAGTTAGTTGGACTACCGGTATCAAACAACGAGATTAATTTTCCTATCATACATTTGATTCCACCTATGATGACAAAAAGACTTACCAATTGCAGAGCGGCAACTTCCTCAGTTAAGGTGTCGTCGCTATCACAGTCGGACATAACAGTACGGCCTCCGGAACTTTCGTTGACAGGACAATCTCGGTAGAAGTGACCCACTTCATGGCAGGTGAAACAGGAGTTAGCAGGGCGCTTTGGTCTCAAACATTGCGGTGCCAGATGGCCAAACTGACGACAGTTAAAACATCGGGTCTTAGTAAGATCGGCATTGGCGGACAAAGTCGGTCGAGTCCGAACGGCTGCTTGAGCGGGAGCACTTGCACGGTTGACGGGTATAGTGGTGTTCACCAGGCTAACGGATATCAGGTTCCGGGTACGTCGGCGTTCGAAAGAATTCAGTAAATCCTTAATTTGTATTAAAGTACGGGCTCCGTACAGCATAGTAGCACTAGTTGAACGATCATCCCATCAATGATGCATTGAACCAGATCGGGCTCGTCGATGTCAGCTTGTTGTGTAACTTCTTGCATACATAAAACGTAATGGTGCGACGTTTCATCTCGGCGTAGACGGCGTTTCGTCAATTGGCCGTAAACCTCCTGTCTTGATACTGCTCGCCCGAATTCAGTCAACAAGGCGGCTTTCAGCTCGATCCACGAATTCACGGATACGCTTCGTAGAAATATCTTTGCTGAGCCATCCAGCAATCGGCGGGCACACGAAAGCTTAAAATTTTCCGGAACTGTCAATGAATGCATGACGTCCTCGAAATCCCGGATCCATTTCCTGATATTGTATGCATCTTCGCCATTGAATTTCGGTACTGACGTTTCAATTTCGGAGAAATCGGGTCTTCGATCAGCAAGTACCACATGGCTAGCGGTGCTTTCCATGTTGGCAATCTCTTGTTTTAACATTAGCAGTTCACGGCTTGCGAAGTAATGCTATCTCACGGTCAATCCCGTCAAATTCCACAGTGGGATTGACAACAGGGCGGCTCTGCGGGTTTCGGCTATCGGTTTCGGTGGAACGGGCGGTTGGATTAACTTCATCACGGTTTTCTTCATCACGGTTTTCTTCATCACGGTTTTCTTCATCACGGTTTTCTTCATCACGGTTTCCTTCATCACGGTTTTCTTCATCACCTTTGCGTTCGCCAGCACTATCGGCATTTTCCAGACTCCTCATTACCTCCTCGGTGTACAGTCTCCGCAACGAGGCCACCGATGAATTAGCGGGTGCTGCGATGCCGGCCGCTTCTAATGCGGCCAGCATTTACGCGCGGCTCAGTCGATTTGACATTTTTCGGTTAAATGGTTTCAACCACACACCTGAGATATAATACCACTTTTCTTTTTGTTTTATTTTAACGTTTATTGTTATGTTCTCTTGATTTTGCACGCTTTAGCACGCTTGATCTTTTCGACTTAACCTCTTTTCTTTTTTTTGACAGCCCCTTGAGGTGGTTTCGCTCACCGCACTCAAACTCTATTGAGTGCATTCAATGTAAGAGCTGAGCGAAGTCACCACAAACGGTTACATATTTGAATTTACTTTGTCTAGTTTACAATAGATACAAACTTGGTTTCTTTAAGGTCCTTGAGGCACGTATTCCCCATATATTATCGAGATGATTTTTTTTACACTAATTCAAGCCATTATGATGGGTGCTGCGAAAAAATTCTAAATTTTTAAATTGAGTTATTAGCTTTGAACTACCCTTTTTACCTGAGTAGATTTCAAATTCATCCAAATGTGGGAAATATATTAGAATTTGATAGAATCTTATCGAAATCTCGACATTTCGGCATATCGAATTTGAAATCTTTGGATATAAATCAGTTATTAATATGCGGAGTAGTAGTAGTTACTGTAAATACTCATAATTAAGTTCTTATAGCTGACTACAACGCAATATTTCAAACTGGATTTGCAGAAAATTCGTGATTTCGATAAAACTATTATGATCTACTGGATTACCCATAAATTTGAATAAGTTCGATACCTGCTCTGTTGACTAGATTTTGTGAAAACATAGTTCAAAATCCTCTCAAAACGACCTGGGCCCCTATCACAGAACACGAAACGAAATTTCGTACAACTCGAAAGTTATATACGAAAAATTTCAATCGATGTATCATTGAATACGAACGAAACGTATGGAAAGTACTACCTCATTGAATCGAAAAAAATTTGAATCGTAATAGATTTTAATTTCCATTTGTACAAGTAATTGTTAAATTCAATAACAGAAACAGATTTTGAAGTCACTTTAATAAATAAATAATGATTAACAGTATTGCTTTATTTTTTGACGACGAAGAAGAGCAAAATTTAAAAATTATTCGGAAGCAAATTCGTGATAAATCGAATATATTTGAAATACCAAACATCCAGTAAGTGTGATTTAGAATTCGTACAATATATTTTTCTTACAATTTCTATAATATTTTTAGGTTTCTGAACAATTTCAGAAAGAAGCGCGGAATCGCGATATAACACCATCCATTCGACTGGAAGGAATATCATCGAAAGAACTATTGGTGTTCTGAAATCTCGCTTCAGATGTTTATATCAAGGAAGAGTGTTGCATTATAGTCCATTAAAGGCTATAAAGATAATTAATGTGTGCTCAGCACTACATAATATTTGTCTGTTCTCTATTATTTTATCTTTTAACAAATAATATTTCTTTTATTTGAGGCGTTTTATGTCTTTCTTAAGGTGAAGATTTGCTTTCTTTAGTTCAAGATTTTCTTTCGACAATTTCTTCATCGCATCGAAACCGTGCGATATGATTTTTGACATATTCTCTTGAATTTCTGTCTGCTTTTTCAGCAGCAGGAAATTATTGTCCTTCAGTTCACTGCGCCTTGGGTTACACGAGGGAGTGTTCGTATGAGATGGGGTCGACGGATGGAAATCTGAATCTTCAACTGCCAAAGACTCGTCACATTCTATTGGTACGACGAAGTCACAGTTTCTCCGGTATTCGTTCGAGACAGGTGTGATCGGATCAGGAAGCGTCATTGTGGATGCCACAATTTCATGCCTGGAGTCTTCAGTTTGTCTAGTACCTCCAAACCTATTTCCACCTACTCCTTCAACAGCAGCGTGCAAATTTAGGATATTTATAACAGCCTCTTCTAGGTCCGAAAAGCTTAAAAGCTTGTTGGGACCTCCTCCTGTACCGCTCCTATGGGCTTTGTTATGCCGCATTTTTTTTTCACCATGGCCCCCCCCTATGACCGCCACTGAATGTATGGCACAATAAAAATACACAAACCAGACACACCTTTGAGACCGATTATCGACAATATCGATACAGTCACAGAGTTCCTTGGAGCATTCTTATCTGACATTCTTAAAACATATAAAGGTAAAGCCTTTAACATATCCAACGCCATGGATCTTAAAAACAGACTTCACATACACTCAATCACCCCTGGATATGAACTGGTTTCGTTTGATGTTGTGGACATGTTCCCCAGTATCCCAGTCACAGCCACCATTAATATGATATTAGATAAGTTTGGGGACCAAATTGAAAAGGACCAACAAATAACGAAAAAGAATGTAATGATCCTACTGAGATACGCAACCGTTGGAAATACCCATTTCTGTGTGAATGGTATCACGTATAAACAATGCAAAGGGCTGGCAGCCCACTCTCACCCATTATGGAAGATCTGTTTATGGACGCAATCTTCACAGGCTGTGAGTATGAAATGAAAAATACGAGTATATGGACATAAATCACTTAGATTTGAAATTTGATCAATTGTAATATTTATTTATTTATTTTAAATGAGCCAGGATTGTAAATCTCTGCTCATTTTATCTTACGGCCAGGCCTAGGGGCCATATGGCACTTCGGTAACAAATTATTCATCCAGTTATTTTTTGAGCTTAAATTAAATTAAAGATTTGATACAAGTTAAATGAGAAGTAAAATAGTTCTATGGTTATTCTTTACATGTAAATTAATTCTAAAGTGATTCTTGTATTTAATTAGGTTAACAGTAATGCTAAGGGATAAGTGTGCGAAGTGCATTAAATTTAAAGTAATTCATTGTTTTAAAGGTTAAAATATTAGCTAAAAGTAATTATAATTGTTCCATAAAAATAAAGCATGGTATTCTAGGCAGTAAAAAACAAAATAAAATAGTAAAGCAAAAGATAGAAGCTATTAATTAATCTTATATCTAAAGGTAGGGGACTAGGAAGGTTATATTAGGTGTTTGATGTTGAGGTGCTGTAGGAGTTGGAGAAGTAGGGAGGGGTCGGAAGGATCAAGGAGGACTTCGAGGGGGGGATGGAGTTCCTGAAGAAGCGGGCAGTTTTGTTGCAGTTAACCAGAATGTGTTTGACGGTGAGCGGCATCTGCCAGTGTAGGCAGCCCGGTTGTGGTGTCTTCGTTATGAGGAATTCATGCGTAAGTCTGGTGTGACCCAGTCGTAGTCTGGCCAGGATGACAGAATTCTTCCTTTCTTGCTGGGGGCTGTAGGCAGGTGGTTGCGTTTTGGCCCAGTGTTTCGCTAAAAAGGTTGTACGATTTGCCCAGCGTTGTGATCGTTGGGCTTCAAGGCTCGTTCTTCCGATTCGTCGTAGGTAGCTGACGTGTGGTGGTATTGCTTCTTCCTCGGGGGGGGATGTTGGAGTTCTTGCCAGCTGATCGGCTATCTCGTTCCCGGCTATTCCTGCATGTCCCGGGATCCACCATATTCTAGTGGTGCCTGGGTTTTCTTTTATAATGCCCTGTAGACATCGTATTGTGGGGTCCGTAGTTCGTGAGTTTTGGATGGCATCGACTGCTGATTTGCTATCAGTGAAGATCGCTGCCGGAACGGCGGCTATTTTTGCCATGTAGGCGGCTTTACTGATGGCATATACTTCTGCCTCGAAGACACTGCTATCCGGGATTAGTTTGAATATCTGTTGTTGGTGTGGCGTATCCGACCCGGTCCGGTAAGCTACCAGGGCCGCCGTTGTTTGGTTCTGCGTTTTGGAGCCGTCTGTATAGTACCTCGTGTGATCCGTGAGTTCTTCAAGGTGTGCCTTGTGTAGTTGCCTGTATATCTCCGCTGGCGTGTGTGTTTTTTCAGGGTACCGTGGAATGGGTTTTGATAGGGACCGAGTGATGGCTTGGGGTGGGGGCAGGGGAGGTGGGGAGATAGAGGGAGGGATGTTGGGGCAGTGAAGTAGGAGGGTGGATCGGGCGTTGCAAATGGCGGAGTTAGGGGAGATGGAATTGGAAAGGTCGGATGCTGCAGCTGCTATTTCCCGGAGTGTTCGATGATGGGTGCTTTTGGTGTCCATTATATTTTTGGCTGCCATGTTGATTTGAGCTTTGGCTACTAAGTTTTCGAAGTTGTCGCATCCTGACTCTATCATCAAAGAGTCGATCGGGGTGGTGCGATATGCGCCCAGGGCAGCTCGTACGATCCGGTTGATTGCCACTTGCAATTTGCGACGATTGGTAACGGTTGTGTTGGCATAAATTAGGATGCCATACTGGGTGTATCCGCGGATTAATGTGAGGGCGACGTGCGTGATAGCGGCGGTAGTTGATCCCAGGTTTTTAGATGCGAGTACGCGAATTAAATTATGTATATTACAGAGCGCGGTTATTGTACGGCAAATGTGAGCGTTCCAGGATAATTTGGGCGTGAACGTTAGCCCGAGGATTTTACATTCGTCCCGGAGAATGTATGGAGTGTCATTATTTTCGTAAATTCTTAGTCGGCTCGATCTTTTACGCGAACACGTAATCAGCTCCCCTTTGCCGAAGGGTAGCTTAGCTCCGGTTTTAAGGCACCATTTGCTGATTGTTACGCGGACTTGTCTGTCTAGGTCTCTGACGAAGGGATGGGAGGAGGCGAGGATGATGTTGTCTGCGTATATAAGGTGTATTATATTCGGTACATCGGATAGGAATTGGGAAAGACCGTGTGTGTAGGCGTTGAATAGCAGGGGTGAAAGTGGAGATCCTTGAGGTAGAACGTTGTCGATGCTAAAATGTTTTGAAGTGTATCCATTGACTCTCACCATGATGGATCGAGCCGACAGGAAGTTGTCAATGGTTAGGATGAACCGGGTATCAATGCCCCAGATAGCAAGCTGTTTGGTGATTACTGTTTTGATTACCCGATCAAAGGCCTTTTCGAGGTCAAGGGAGAGGATATGGTACTCCTGTTTGTTGGCGAGTGCCCGTCTGGCGTAGTGTTCGAGCTCGAGCAGGAGAGAGGTTGTACCTTTCCCCGGTCTAAAACCGTGCTGCTCGTCCGACAGTACACTCTCCAGTAGGGTCCCAAGCCTCTTACCCAAGATCTTTTCAAAGACCCTTGACAGGCAAGGGATCAGTGAAATAGGACGGAGATCCTTGTAGGTTATGGCTATAGAAGCGGAGTTCGATCGCTTACGGATTGGCACTTGGATAGCTCTCTTCCACATGTGTGGAAAGGAGCCCTGCGCTAGGATCAGGTTAAACAATTTAACTAGTCTGAATTTCAGATAGTTGGAAGATTGTCTGATCATCTCGTAAGTGATTCGATCGTGTCCTGGAGCTGATCCCTTGCAGGAACTAAGCACCGAAGTTAGTTCCGCAAAGGAGATTGGGTAACCAAGTGTTCTATCTGGGTCAGGTGCATGAACTGTGGGGATGCGGTGTGCCGACTGTTTGTCGGCGAGTTGTGCGGGTGAAAATTTTGAGTCCGATGAGTAATTGGTCCAACATAGAGCCAGGTGTTCGGCTATATGCAGTGAGTTCGTGATGGATCCTAGGTCAGTAGTTAAATTGGGGATTAGACTGGGTGGTCTACCCCCGAAGATGGATTTAACTTTTCTCCATGCATCGGCTAGATTAGAGCTGGGATCAATTGAGCGAGCAAAAGAGTTTCCGCTTTCTCTTTTCGCAGCTTTAATCATTCTCTTAGTGATGGCCGCCTCACGACGATACGCTACTAGGTTAGTATCTGTCGGGTGCCTGTGGAAACGTTTCCAAGCTCTATTTTTGGACTTAATTGTTTGGAGGATTTCCCGGTTCATCCATCGCGGTTGAGAACTAGGGTATGGGATAGAAGTGGGGATAGATGAGGCTGCTGCAGTGTGGAGTATCCGGACGAGGCGAGCCGCCTCCTGATTAACATTTGCCGAGTTCGGGTATCTCTCTGCCGTTTCATCCATGGAAGCTCTGTACTTTTCCCAGTCGGCACGTGAAGTGACGTATCTGGTGGTTGGTCTATGGTTAGCCAATCCTTGAGTCGATCGTATGATGACTGGCAGATGGTCACTGCCTTCTGGGTTAGAGTGGAGCTCCCATGTGAGAAAAGGTTCAAGCCTGGAGGGAACGAGTGTCAAGTCGATGGCCGTCATGGTGGATCCGGTCGCGATGAGCGTGGGCGCGCCATCATTGAGGAGGACAAGGGATGCTTCCTCAATCCAGTCCGCCACCAGCCTCCCCCTACAATCCCAACGCCCACCCCCCCAAAGGGGACTGTGCGCGTTGAAATCGCCACCATAAATGGTGTTCTCGGGAAGCTGGTCTGACAGACTGGACAGGTCAGCATTGGTGATCCCCCGTCCACACTCGAGATATGCCGACACCACGGTCAGCGGAGGATCGGATCCAATCGTGACGGCGCAAGCCAGAAAGTCGACAGACAGTTCTACCTGTTCGGAGGCTATAGAGCTGTGAATCAGGATGGCGACGCCGCCATGCCTGGTGTCTCGAGGTGTGTTGTAGCCAACATAGGAGTAGGCTCCGAACCTGCTAGGTTCTTCGCCCGGAAGAATGTTGGTTTCCTGCAGTAGTATGATATGGGGTTGGTATTGGGAGATGAGGATGTTTAGGTGTGGACGATTTGAGTAGAGGCCTCTGATGTTCCACTGAAGGATACAGAGGCTACGGGATGGGTGGAAGGGAGATGGGGTCAATGGTGTCACGTGTGGGAACATTATAGCTCGAGTTCTGTCTCAGATCCGTCCGATAACACGACAGTCTCCATTGGAGTGTGTGTAGTGTCGGAGGGGACTGTTTTCTTGATTGGTTTATTCAGTACGAGGGTTTGAAATATGAGGTTTGATTGGGGCGATAGCCCGGAAGATATTTCCTCCCTGTGAGGTTGTTGAATCTTGTTTAATGTTGTTGCTGGTGGTAGGTGTGTTGGGTTGGTGTTGATGTAATGGGGTTGGGACGGTGAATGTGTTGATAGAGGGGATAGTGGGAACGGGGGTGGAGTTGTTTCTTGGTGTGGCGTGGGAGGCGGAAGGTTGATCCTTGGGGTGGGAGTTAGGTTTGTTAGTGGTTTTGTTTGTAATGTTATTGTTGATGGAACTGGCAGAATCATTGGTTTTGGAGTGGAGGGGTTTGGGGTTCTGTGGCTTGGTGCTGGTCTGGGGGGGTAGGGTGGGGATGGATGGGAGGTTAGGGGAAGGGATTATGTTAGTGGTGGATGGGGTGGGGTTGGCGTTGGTAGTTCTGATGGCCTGTGCGTATGTGTTTGAGTTGGAGGCGGGTTTATTTTTGTAAAAAAGCTTCTTGGCCTCGTACTGGGTGCATTTCCTCTGTGTGCGTATCTTAAGGATTTCTTTCTGCTCGATGAAAGCGGGGCAGGCTTTGTTGCTGGGTTGGTGCCCAGTGGCCTTGCAATTTACACAGAAAGGTGTCGTGCAGGGGGGGTCGTGGGTCACTGGCCCTGAGCAGTTGGCACAAGCTTCAGATTCCGCGCAGTGATTTTTAGTATGGCCAAGCTTCTGGCAATTCCTACATCTAAGCGGATTGGGGAAGTATTCCCTCACCTCCACTCGTTCGAATCCAACGTTTAGGTGGCTTGGCAGCGAGTATAGATTAAACGTAAGGATTAGGAGTCCTGAAGGTTTCTGCGTTTTGGGACTTTTTAATTGTATGACTTCCGTGACGTTTTGGTCCTGGAGTCCGCTTAGGATTTCCTCCTGGGTGAGGTAAATTAAAGAGGATGCGTAAACCATCCCCTTGCATGAGTTTAGCCTTCCATGGAGGCTGCATTCTACCTTGATGTCATGGATCTGAGTGGTGGTTAGGAACTTTTGTGCTATGGTTTGATTATCTCAGAGAATTAAAAGACTGCCGTCTCTCAAGAATGATGAGTTGGTATATTTCGTTGAGATAGCATCGATTCCTTTTTTTACTATAAAGACGTTGTGTTGTTGAAGGCTCCTTTGTTTGGGATTCAATGTTTGGAGGACAACAAATTTCGGAATCGGGCTTAGAGGTTTGCCGACAGGGGTGGGCAAGCTTGGATATACCGCGGCGAAGTCGCTTGAGCTGTTGGATTTTTCAAGGGCACGCGGTCGTTTCCCTTTGGGGGATGTGGAGGGGGAGGGGGGTTATCCGGGGCTTCCGCCAGCGGGGCGAACTTGTTTCTGTTGGCCATCCGGCCGTCAGAAGAGGTTTGTAGGTTAGGTTTGGAGTTGTTGACTTTGACTATGACTTACCGACCTTTGATTAGTCTTTAATAATAATTTTTTACACGCGCGGGTATAGATGGGACGCTCGTGGCGCCTTGCTAGTCACTCATTATTTGCAGATAATTCACTGTCTTCAGGTGCACAAGTTTATTATTATTTTTTGAGTATATGGGCCGACGGCCCTAACCTCGAAACACTGTTTTTTAATATCACTGTCTATTATCACTTTGGGTTGATAAATGGGGGTTCACCGGGGGTGAGTAAACTCGGAGGGGGCTTCCCTATCGCTTTTCGGACGATTCCGCTCGCTAAATCACTCGGTAAATGGTTCTCCTCGACACGTCAATTCGGGAACGTCAGCATGAGCTGACGTTTAACACGCGAATGAATATTTATTAAATACTCATTTAATTATTTTTTATTTATTTATTTACTTATTTATGGCTGAAGATCAAACAGCTCGACACAGTACAGTAATTTAACATGACCAAAGCCCGTATGAATATCCATATAGAGGATATATAAAACATTAAACATAAAATAGAGTAAAGTAGAAAATTGGAGATATAAGCGTTACATATAAAGTAGAGTAGACAATTTGATAATAAACCCCAAAACTAACGAGAGGGCAACCTGATCTGGGGACCTTTTCATACCACTCATTCAGAATGAGATGTTTCATACCGCAGTAAGTCATTAGGAACCCTCGGGGAACTACCTTGCTGCAAAATATTGTTGAAGTGTATTGAAACCGGAGGAGAATATTTTGAATAAAAAAAATTAAAAATATTCAGATTTTTTCTTTTAATGATGTTTTCCATGACCAGTCTCGAAACTTATTTGTCGCACTGTGTATATATTATCATCCACAAAATTTTTGAATAGAACAATGCCTGTGTATAGAATAAATTGCCTAAATTCTGTTGCTTTCCATCTGCACATTTCTTCGAAACTTCTTGGCTTTCTATTGAACTCCTTCGGAATAAACTATTTCATTGAGATAAATCTATTATTTAACAACTCCTCTTCATTCGGTGTTAATTTTTTCATTTTATGTTTGCCGTTCCAAATGCTAATTAATATTTTCTTGCAAACTTCTAAGTCTATAAGATGCATTACATCCAACGGAAACTGTGAAACCATCCCAATGTCTATTTCCTCAAGAATATGAGAACTTTTCAAAAAGACGGTGTTATGAAATGATATATCGATACGATTTTTGTAGGTATCGTCCGTTCTTAAAGAAGAAATAGAACTGCTATATGACATTCTTTTATTTATCCTTTACGCTTTCTGATTACACTTTAAACATCCGTTTGCAGAGCTATGTCCAACAGTCCCAGTAACGAAACTCTTAGCAGGTGCATCACAAATGAAGGCTCTAATTTTCAAGTCATAGCATTTCTCTTTTATGAATAAGCCGTCAGTGTTCAGATGTTTAACTTCTTTTACAAGTTCGGACAAAAAATCATTTATATTTTCAGGCTTCTCAGAGCCAATGTATGAACCAATTAAAAATGGCTTTGTATGTAAACAATTGGGAAGCGCTCCGACGATGGGCCATAATGCTGTTGCGGAACTCTTAAAAAGTGGTAGACTGTCAATACCTATAGCTATTACTATTGACTGTTCCCTATTCAACAATTTAAGATCTAGCATTTCCAGAGCCATTTGAATTCCAAAATGGAAGTAATGTCCTGGATGTACTGTTGGAACTGCAATTTCTTTATATTTCGTTTCAAGAAGCGTTTTGGCTGATAGTGGAACTTTCATCCCCGATTCGTTTAAAATTTTAAGAATGTTATCAAATGCATCTCTTCGAATTTTATGTTTAACATACCAGTTTCTCAAACGATCTTCTAGAATGCATGCATTATCTCCATTATGAAAATAGATTTGTTCTATTAATTCCAAATAAAACTGCACATTAAAAAATTCACTTTCTGTAATTTTATTTTAACTTTTAATTCGTATAATTTGTAGTTATTTTCATTAGTTATAAGAGTCGTTCTCGAAATATTTCACTAAAGCTATTTATTACGTTGAAATACACTTTCTCTTCAAAATTCTAACTTTAATTTTCATTTAAATTTTATAAACTCAATTTATTATATGAACTTATCGGGTTTAGGTATGTTTAGGAGTATATGATAGGTTGAGGATTTTGGTACTTGAAATGAAAGAAGGCGACTTGCGTCGTCGGCAGCTAAATTATGACTAAATTTTATTTTAACTAAAACTTACAAACTAAACTAGCTATGTACATTACGGTATTTCATCTCATTGTTATTACATTTCGCTTTGTAAATATAATTCATGGCTTTTGCCGTTTCTGGATAGCGGTGCGGATTATGTCGGTGTCGCTATTCAATTTAAATCCGCGGTATTGTTTTATTTATTTATTCGGACACACTGTACAGATTTAAGAAACCCAATTACACAATCTGTTAAATAAAACAAAAATAAAAAAAACAAACGGGAGCCAGAAAAACAAAAAGAAAAAAAAAATTTTATAAAAGAAAAAAGAAGAAAGAACGTAATAGTAAAAACACAGGTAGAAAATTATTGTGTTAATAGTTAGAGTTAAAAGAAATTAAGTTAAGATTAACATCAGCCTGTGAAAATTAATGACCTGACTAAGATTTTGAAAGCTAAAAAAGATGTGGACAGAGAACCAACCTGGAGCCTATCATGATTCCTTTGTAGTCGAACCAGTGGCGAATAAAAGTAGACGTTAGTTGAAGCCGCAGCTGGCGCGAATATAGAGACAGACCTACTCGGCCGCGAGGTAGAGCGAAACTCAAGGTTAAGATGTAAGGTAGAGTTCATAATACCGTTAAAAACCTTAAAGAGAATACACTCGTCAAGATACAATCTGCGCTGATTTAGTGAGGGAATATTGAGTAAGGATAAACGTTCACTGTAGGAGCAGTAGGGTAGGTTATATTTGAAGAGGAGTGACCGGGTGAATCGACGCTGAACAGACTCAAGAGATTCAATGTGACAACTATAATGAGGGGACCAAATAGAAGAACAATATTCCAATCCGCTGCGAACAAGTGTCAGATAGAGCTGGACGCACGTTTGAATATTGGAAAACATATAAGCGGATCTCAAAATGAAACCAGACAATCTTGATGCAGTGCAAATAATGTTTTGAAAGTGAATATCAAATTTAAGTCTTCGGTCGAAAGTTACACCTAGATCACGAATCTGGGATACTTCGACGAGAAGGGTGGAGTTCAGAGTGTAATCGAAGGGTATAACTGCATGTTTTAGTGTAAAGGTCATTTTATGGCATTTGCTTACATTAAGTGGAAGGCGATTATATGAGCACCATAGGGTTAGTTCATTAAGATCAGACTGTAATAGGATACAGTCACTTCTTGAAGATATCTCCCTGTAGATTTTGAGGTCATCAGCGTAGAAAAGGAATGAAGAGTGGAAGTTTAGGGGTAGGTCATTAACAAAGATTATGAAAAGGAGTGGGCCAAGTGTTGAGCCTTGAGGAACTCCAGAGAGCAGGAAGAATACAGTAGACGAACATCCATTAAGAACTACACGAGAACTGCGCTCAGCAAGATAGGACGCAAACCACTCCAAAAGAGTATCACCGACGCCAAAGCCTTGCAATTTCGACAAAAGCAAGCTATGATCAACTGAATCAAAGGCTTTGGAGAAATCAGTGTAGACAACATCCAACTGCCTTCTACAATTAAGCGTTTTTGCCACTGTATTTGTGAATTCTAAAAGATTAGAAGTAGTAGACCGGCCTTTGAAGAAACCATGCTGTTCACGGAGAATGAGGTGACTTATATTTTCATATAAATGATCATGTATGACGCGTTCGAATATTTTAGAGAAACAAGACAACATTGAAACAGGACGATAATTTGTGATTACAGCTGTATCACCTTTCTTATGGATGGGAACGATAGAGGCTTGCTTCCATAATGATGGAAATATTCCTTCAGAAAGGCTTTTGTTGAAGAGAATGGAGAGAGGAATACTCAGGGAAGACGAAAGTGGCTTTAAGAATAAGTTTGGGAGGCCATCGGGACCACCCTTCACACTACGGTCTAGTGCTTCAAGTTGATGCTCAATAACTGAGGGAGCTATAGAGAGAAGAGGAATATCGGTGGGGGAAATTTCAAAGCTATGAGGAACGAATGAAGATGAAGGGGAAGAATGCATAGACGAAAAGTATTGTGCAAATAGCTCACAAGACTCTTGAGAGTTGGTAGCAGTGGAGTCATTACAGCTAACTTCAGTACCTTCAGTACCAAACCTAAAGTACCGGGAGCGACTTAAATTTTTTAGATGAAGTGCTTTGGCGACTTCAGTGTTGAACCAGACCGGATTGTTTTTAGGGAGCTTACGTAGGGGAACATAGCGGTGAATGAGTTCATTGAGAAATTCATAGAATATCTGAAGTGATGATTCAATACCATGATGAGCAAAGGCAGCATTCCAGTCGAAATTACCTAGAGCGAGTTCAATGGAGCTAAAGTTCGCCTTACTGAAGTTGAATTTCTTCACACTGGGCATTGACATACGGGAAGACGAAGTAAACCTGTAGGAGAGTGCAAGAGGAGGGTGATAGGGATCAATGTTAAGATAAGGAGAGATTGAGGTACTAAGATTAGTTTGAGTGCTATCACAATTGGATAACACTAGATCTAAAACTTTACCATGGTGGTTTGCTACATTATTGATCTGCTTAAGAGAACAAAGTGACAAAAAAGACGATACTTTAGAAGAGAGAGCATTAAAAGTAACATTGAGAATAGTCTCAAAGTTGGGTGACCAAAGAACAGATGGTAAATTAAAATCACCACATACGATGAAGGATGATGTGGGATAAAGAATATTGTTACGTGTAAGCCCGGCAACCGCGCAACCGTGCACTCGATCGTTACAGAGTAATGGATATATGTCAGGCTTACTGGCGCAAGGAACGTAGACACAAGCCACGAACAGACTATTGACATGGGAGACACTGATTTTCACAAGGATACAGTCGAAGGATTTGGAAGGAAAATCATCGCAGAGTGTACAAGTAAGTGAGTTTCTAACTGCAATGAGAACACCACCGCCATCCGATTTATTACTTACAGTTAAGTCCCTATCGCGGTGAAAAACAGAATGGGTCGAAGAAAGTTCGGAACTGAATATGGAGTCGTTGAGCCAGGTTTCAGAGATACATATTATATCGTCATTAGAAACAAAACACGACAATTTAAAATTCTCCAGCATGGTCCTCATACCACGTACATTTTGATAGTATAGCTTAAGGCCAGAAGTTGATAATAAGTTAGAGCCCGCGGCTAGAGTTGAAGTTAATAATGAGTTTACGGTTGCAGATTGCGAGGTTGTCGCTGCCGAAAATGTGGTTCGTTCCGGGTTTTGTTGATGAAGTCCTTGATGAATACGCCTTCTGGCCAGAAATCGATTTTAGCAATGTCGGCCATATCCGGTGGATATGACAGCTTGAATGAAGCTGTGATGCGGTCGACCAGGTTATCCGGAGTAAGCTTCTTGCACGTAACATTCTGAGGAATGAAGCCTAATTTGGAAATGGATTTATTTCTATATTTAGAATTTCTCGTTTTTAGAAAATTGGAACATTTGCGAGAAATTTTAAATAAAGAAATTTTATATAAAATTTTAAATACGAAATTTTAATGTGCCGCTACACACTCCCTTTCCAGTGAAGCGTTACTCAAGGAATGTTTACTTCATTAAATTATTTTGTAACACATGTGCTGGTTTTATTCGGTCAATGGCGACCGTTATTGTTTTGCCGTTTATATCTAATACAAATTGTTTGCGAAGGCAACGAATGACTTTGAAAGGGCCTTCGTATGGAGGATTTAAACCGGTTCTTACCCTGTCAACTCTAAGAAAAACGTACTCGCAAGTGTTCAAATCGCTCGCAAAATATATGTTTTTTTGGGGGGAAATACGTGTATCTGTAGATTGGATACTGCTCATTGATTGTTTTAATTTATTTACATATTCTGGTTGATTGTCGCAATTGTCGTTGGAAGTGGGAATGAAAAGTTCGCCTGGTAATTTAAGGCTCTGCCCGTATACGAGGTCTGCGGGAGAACACTGAAGATCCTCTCTTATGGCAGTTCTAATTCGCAGTAGTACTAGTGGTAATTCGTCGTACCAATTCTTAGCATTTACTCGTGCCATTATGGATGCTTTTAGGTGCCTGTGGAATCTTTCGACTAGTCCATTAGCTTGAGGATGATATGCTGTGGTATGTATACGATGTGTTCCAAGCATTTTTGTTATTTCAGCAAAAAGTTTAGATTTAAATTGAGTTCCCTGATCCATGGTCATTTCTAGTGGTACTCCGAAACGAGGGATGTATTGCTGGACAAAAGTTTCAGCTATTGTTTTTGCCGACATATCCTTCATAGCGTAGGCTTCCGGTCACCTAGAGAATCTGTCTATGATCGTAAGTAGATATACGTATCCGGCTGACGGAGGAAGGTGGCCTACCACATCAATATGGATGTGTTCGAATCTCTTGGAGGGTAGTTCGAAACGTTCGAATTTCGTTCGAGTGTGTTGATGAACTTTTGCTTTTTGGCAACCAATACAGGATTTTGTCCAGGTATTCGAATTCGAATTCATGGATGGCCAAAAATATTTTGTTGCCAATATATTTCTGGTTGCCCTTATTCCAGGATGTGAGAGATTATGTATCGAATTGAATATGCCTTGCCTTAACTCTATTGGGAAATATGGGCGATTTTTCTTTGTTCCAACTTCGCACCATAGTTTATGTTGAGTTAAAGGAACATGCATGAGTTCTAACTTGTATTTAGCTTGGCCTGAGGTTTGCTTTTGTAATAATTCCTGTAATTCTTTATCGTTTTGCTGTAAGTTTGATAGGTTTTTAAGATTTAACGACGCTGTCCCTATTTCGATGCTATCAATCCGTGATAGGGCGTCGGCAACTTGATTTGTTTTCCCGTTGATATGTTGAATATCTGTCGTAAATTGTGAGATGTAATCTAGATGTCTTGTTTGTCGCGGCGAGCGTTCTGTCTTGGATGGTATAGCCCTTACCAATGGCTTGTGATCCGTAAAAACAGTGAAGTTTCGGCCTTCGACAAAATATCTAAAATGTTTTATTGCCATGTAAATGGCCAGAAGTTCTCTGTCGAAAGTTGAGTACTTCATCTCGACTGGGGACATTTTCTTAGAGAAAAAGGCTAGTGGTTGCCAGTGTTCTTCGTTGAGCTGTTGAAGGACGGCTCCAACGGCTGTATTTGACGCGTCTGTTGTAATGCTATAAGACGTATTATCTACTGGGTGTGTTAACAGAGTGACCTTCGCGAGAGCCTCTTTAGTTTTGCTAAAACTCGTTTGACAGTCTTCTGTCCAACTGAACGTCTTTTTAGGACCTTTTTGCCTTAACAGTTCAGCGAGGTGATATGGCTGCTAGGTTCGGAATGAAACGATTATAATAATTCACCATTCCGACAAATTGTTGAATTTTTTTAATAGAGGTTGGTGTTGGTAAGTTGCTAATCGCCTGAATTTTTTCGTGTGTTGGTAAGATTCCTTTTTCTGATATGGTGTGGCTGAGGAAGGTTAATTCCGTTACGCCGAAAAGACATTTGGATGGGTCGATGCTCAAACCATATTCTGCTAATCGTTCGAAAAGATTTTGTAGGTGTTTTTCGTGTTCACTTTCATCGCGACTGGCTACTAAAATGTCGTCAATGTATACGAAAACAAATTCTAAACCATTTAATACTTGGTTAATAAATCGTTGGAATGTTTGAGCTGAATTATTCAGACCGAAAGGCATGCGTGTGAATTCAAATAATCCGAAAGGAGTTATTATCGCTGTCTTATGTATGTATATCTTCTGGTGCGACGGGTATTTGATGATACGCTCTTATTAAATCGATTTTAGAAAAAATTTTACAACCGTTGAGATTCATGGAAAAATTTTGTATATGGGGAACCGGGTATCTGTCTGGAATTGTAGCAGCATTTAGGCGGCGATAGTCTCCGCATGGTCGCCAGTCCTTGCAATCCTTTTTAGGGACCATATGTAGGGGCGATGCTACTGGTGATGCAGATGGTCGGCATATTCCCAGTTGAACCATGTGTTCAAACTCGAACTTTGCTGCTTTATGTTGCAACGGGTTGAGTCTTCTCGGATGAGCTGAAGGCAGTGAATCTCGAGTGACTATATGATGTAGGATCGAATGTTTGATGGGTAAATTGAAATTGGGTGGTTGATGTATTGTTGGAAATTGTTTTAACAGAATGCCATACTTATTGTCGATGCTGAAGTTAAGTGGCGTGGGTGTATTTGATTGAATAGGAGTCATATCTGTGGATAAAGTAGTTGTATTGTCGATCAACTTTTTGCCTCGTATATTTACGATGATATTGAATTTTTCTAAGAAATCAGCGCCGATTATAGGTTTGTTTACGGACGCTATTAGAAATGAATGTATGAAATCTCGCCTGAGACCAAGGTTTAATTTCAACAGTTTCGTACCGAACACTTTAATTCCTGATCCATTTGCTGCTGTTAAAATGTGATCGCTCGTTTTAACCGCAGAAGCGAAAAGATAGTGTGGTACCACAGAGACGTCTGCTCCTGTGTCTATTAGAAAATTTATTTTATTATTGTGGTCTTTAATGTAAAGGCGGCGTGTTTTGATGTCTGATCCCCCGCTCGCCGCTGTTATAGGGGAAATTTTTAGTTTTTTTGGTTGTTCGCCGTTGGTTCTGTAACCGGTGGCTTGTAATTACAGGGCTTAACGCATTTTTTCGCTTTATCGGCATATTTTGAATGATACCAACAAAGTACGTTGCTGTTGTTTACTGCCTTTCTATTTCTAGAACGGCTTCGGGATTTATCCCGGTTTTGGTTGTTGTGAAAAGACAAACGTTCGATCTGTTTTTTTAGTTCTGCGATCTCTTGTTGTAGGGAAGCAATTGCAGGGTTAGTCTCAATATTGCAAATACTTTTCGAGCTTGGAAGGGCATCCCAAATTTTGTCAGCCAAAGATATCAATTCGTCTATCGCCTTTTCATTTTGGGGAATTAATGCTATTGTAATGGGTTGTGGTAACCGTCGCAACCATAAATTACGAATTAGTTTATCAGTAATTGCATCACTGGAACCAGCCATATTGACCGATAGAACTCGGACGGTGTTCTATCTCCTACTTCAATGTTACCTAGTAGTTGCTCGATTCTTTTTTCTTCGCTTATGGAGTGTCGGTTTATAAGGGTTGTTTTTAAAAGTTCATACTTATTTTCCGCTGGGGGTTTTTGTATGGCATCTACTACTGTCTCGATAACCTCTTGTGCTAAAATATAATAATATTTGCTAATGTCTCTAGTTATTTTAGCAATTGTGAATTGCGCTTCTGCTTGAATAAACCAAGCTGCCGGTGAGCGCAACCAAAAGGCAGGAAGTCTCATTGCATAAGAATTAATTTCCTTAGAATTATCTTCTTCGGAATTGTTGTTTTGAAGTTTGTGATCTTCAATGTTGTTGCCTGAATTCTGCATTGTAAAGCAGGTTGATAAAATGTATGAAATTTAGTAAGTTAATGAAGATTTTTTGAGTTGTGCAATAAAATCTTAATTACATTCTTGATTGATTGATTGATTGATTGATTGATTTTATTTCCAAAATATGTACATATGTTTAGCTTAATCTAGTTTAAATTCAACAGTGATCAGATTTTCTTATGGTCTTTACAACTTCAATATTATTTTTTTCGCATATAGCTTTTTAGTTTTTTACTGTCATTTTATAATTTTACGATACAAGGAAAACGGAGTAAAAAAACCTTATATTTAACTTAAACTAAATTAACCTAACCTTAAGCTACTTTTAAATTACGACAATGATAGTGAATGGTGACTAGGAAAGATAGATAGAATGAGGGGGTTTACTGAGTTTTCACAGTTGGTTATAAACTTTGTAGTCTGTTTATCAATAAAATCGATTATTCGCGGCAAATTAGTCAATGCATGAAGTTCTTGTGTAGCGAAATGCCATGGCTTATTCAAGATGATCTTAAGGCACTTGTTTTGTATGATTTGCATCCTCTTCTTGTGCACAGCCGCACAGCAGTTCCAGACTGGTGCTGCGTACACGAGGATAGGACGCATTACGGACGTGTATATGAGTAATTTGTTTTCATTAGAGAGTTCGGATTTTCTATTAATGAGTGGATAGAGAATTCTAATACTTTTAATGGTTCTTGAACAAGCCTCCGTAGTATGGAATTGGAATGTAAGTCTCTTGTCTAAGTATACCCCGAGATATTTAATGTTTTGAGACCATGTGATGCTCTGCCCTAAAATATTAATAGTGGGATTAGGTAAATGTCTATGAGCCCGTCTTCTAGTGAAAAATATGGCATTTGTTTTCGATCTGTTGATTTTGATTTTCCATCTAAAGAAGTAATCTTCGATGGCATCCAAATGCTGCTGGAGGTTGTTTATAATCTCGTTGTGATCATGACTCATGGTAAGAATCGCTACATCGTCAGCAAAGGTTGCAAGTTCACACTGTGTATTTTCCGGTAAGTCAGAGGTAAAAATATTGTATAGTATTGGACTCAAGGCTGATCCCTGGGGAACGCCCGCCGGAATAATACGACTGGTTGAAAGAGTTGAATGGATTCGGATTTGAAATGATCTGTCAAGTAGAAATGATTTTATTATTTTGATAATAGGTGGAGGAAAGGACAATTGAATAAGTTTGTATAATAAGCCGTTCTGCCATACCGAGTCAAACGCTTTTTCCACATCTAGGGTAACCAACGCAGCTGATTTTTTATCATTCATTGCATTTTTGATGTAGTTGGTAACTCGTAGTAACTGGTGGCTAGTAGAGTGACCTTGTCGGAAACCGAACTGATAATTTGGTATTATACACTTTTCATGGATGTGGTTTTGTAAGCGGGTAATTAAAATCTTTTCGAAGATCTTTCCTATTGATGATAGTAGGCTTATAGGTCGGTAATTATTTGGATCTGAAGAATCTTTGCCAGGCTTTGGGAGTGGAACTATTTCCGCTACCTTCCACTTGTTGGGAAAATACCCAAGCTTTAAACAGGAGTTAAAGATAGCATTCAGATAGACAATGGCTTTTTTAGGTAGGTTTTTGAGAAGAATGTTGGGGACTTTATCTTTCCCAGGGCTTTTCCTATTTTTCAGTCTTCTGATGATTAATATTATTTCTTTGGGCTTGCACAATAGATTATTTGCTAAGTGCGATGGTAGCATTTCAAAGTTACGAACGGCGTTGTCAACCGAGGTAGTTGTTTGAGGGTCGCTATAGTTTTCGGTTAACTTGTGTGCGGATATAAATTTATCCGCTAAGAGTTCGACCTTTGCTTCATTGGTTTGTATTTTACCGCCTCCTGACTGAAGCTCGGGGATAATTAATTTTTTCTTCCGGAATACTTTATTCAATTTCCATAGTTTCCCCGATCCTTTTCCAAGTTCGGAGAGCATTAAATTCCAACTTGAATTTCTGATTTCGGAAATTGCTTTATTAATTCTTTTTTGCAGCCTATTGACTTCTGCTTTTAGTAATAGATCATGCCCTCTCTGCCACTGACGCCTTTTATTGTTGCGTAGAGTTATAAGTTCTCTTATTCGGGGGCTCAGTGAAACCGTGTTACTATTACTATGGACAAGTATTTTAGGGGCGCAATTATTACCTACAGCCTTAATTCAGTCTGTGAAGTGGTCAATCATTCTATCGACGATTGCTGGATTAGTTTTAGACAAATCGTGTCCTTCGAGATTAAGTGATTGACTAAGAAGATAGCGAAATTTTATCCAATTTGTTTTGAAAAAGTTTGGAATTTGCATAGATGAGATGTCTCGGATAACTGTTCCAAGTATTGAGAAGGCTACTGGTAGGTGCGGTGAGGAAAGCTTGTGTAGCGTTGTTGGTAGAGAAATAGCTACCATAGAGTGTATAACGAGGTCTAGAGTGGAACCCCGACCATTTGGTGAGTGAAAAGTGTGTTCGGTAGGCGGATCGATTACGCAATTATTTTGGGCAATGAAATCGAAAAGAATTTTCCCCGCTTTATTTGATCTGCTGCAGTTCCAATGGCTATGCTTAGCATTGAAATCGCCGCATAAGATATAGTTTGATCGATTTCGAATAAGGAGCTTAAGATCATCTTGAAAGTCCTTCAGAACACTCGCAGTCAATTTAGTTCCTGGAAAGTAGATTGCAATAATGTGTAAATTACTGTCGTTCAGTTTAATTGACATATTTTCTATGACTTTAGTGGGAGAAGAAGGAAGAAGTGTAATATTTTTAATTTGTTTATTGACCATAAGTGCAATTCCACCACCCGTGATATTCTCTCTATCTTTCCTAAACAGTTTATATTTTGGAGCGTACAATTTATCGTTAGGTTTAAGCCAAGTTTCGGTTATTATTACAATGTCTATATTATTTTGATCTACAAAGTCAAAAGCTTCAATATGCTTGTTCCTGATGCTTTGCGCATTCCACAGTATACACTTTATGTTACTACTACTACCCATAAAGAAACTTACTTGCTAATTCCACCAATACCTGGTATTGTTGTTGTTTATTACGACAGGTTGCAAGTCTGCTTATAAGTTCGGACGATAACTGGATCAGCTGGTCAGTTGTAAACAAATCGTCGGTCCTGTTGCAGTTGCTCGCGTAGTTTGCATAGTTTTGCCGCACTGCAGTACTGTACGGGATATTAACATTAGTGTTTGTTGTCAAATTATGGGACGCTGTATTTCTCTGACGGTGTGGGAGTGCCGGAAAATCTTCTGCTGAGCTCAGGTTTACATTATTTGTACGTGGAGGAGTTTGATGGATACGGTGTGCTGAAGCGGTTTTTGGGTTTCGGTTCCTCTGGTTAATGTTGCTTTTTATCAGTAAGTATTCCTGGCGTTTGGGACAAGATACATCGGAGGAGATATGTTTCCCGGTGCAGTTCGCACATTTGATGTCCTCATCTTCAGTCTTCGGGCAGTCTGTGTGTTGATGGCCCTCGCCGCAGAGCATGCATTTAGCTGGCAGATGACAGTTAATAGAACCGTGTCCAAACATTTGGCAGTTACGGCATTGTGTAGGTCCGAGGCGTTTGTGCGTGTAGAATTTCCATTGGACTACAGTATTCATCACAGCTTTTGTTTTCCGTAAATCGGAAATTTTGACAGAGCCAGGGTCGAAGTAAAGAATGTAGAAGGTTTGATCATCGTACCTTTTGTTTTTCGTGAAGAACTGTTTTACATTTTTACAAGGTATTTCCATTTCATTAAGATGATCTTTAAGTACTTCCGAAGACATTTTGTGAAGCCCGGATAGGACAATTTTTATTTGACGTTTGTCATTTCGGCTGTGAGTGTGGAAGTTTACTTTCTTCGATATCAAATGTTTTTCGGTTTTTTCGAAGTTCTCTATCGTTGTTAGAAGTAATTTTATACCGGTGGATGTGTTGTGGATGTTGAACTCGGATACAGTTATTCCGAGGTTTTCCATAATAGCATAAATGGTTTCACGAGGCAATGAAATGAATTTAATTGGCGGTACCTTTATTTTTGGCGGTTTTCTGGGTTCGGGAGCACTTTGATCCTCATTGTCGTCAGTAAGGTCACTTAGTGGCTGAAATTTATTTGTTGTTTTGCTTGCCATGGCTGATGATGAAGATGAAAATGTTGTTTTATATTTTTTAATTCGTTCTCTTAAGAGAATCTCGGAGGGGTCATTTCGACCCCTTTTAGCACTAACTTTAATGTTTGATATTGTTTATTATTTTCTAATTCGACACTTGAAAAAAAAGAAAAAAAACTTTTAATTTAAATTCCGAAATAAATTAACCGGTTTTAATTTATTGTCACGTATACTATGAGGTCTGATCGGTTCAGGGCTCGATAGACGATTTGACATTCTTGAAAATGTAGGATTGTTTGTGGATTTATTCGTTTTGCAATAACGTTGCTATCTATGATTAACTTAGGTTATTTTTTTCTAAATTAAGACAATCAAGAGTGCAATATTATATTCACGTTCACTTTATATACGTATCACTTATATTTCTTGAAAAAGTTGTTGTTTACTCTACATTTTTTGTGTGAAAAAAAAATGCGAGTTGCGATAGTTTGATATCATCTGTGTATTGCAAATTGTTCGAACTTTCAAACGATTTGAAAACTTGAGTTCTTCATTTATAAAGAAAAAAAAAATTTCATTTCTCGACATAAGAACCGTTTTAATTGTATGCCTGTTGCATGATTGTATTTTATTTTGTTGTTGTTCTGTTTAGTTTAATTTTATTTTATACTCCTAATCCCGAATTTTAACTAATTTTGTGCGATCAAAACTTTATGAATTGTTTAATTAGAGGAACCAAAAAAAAAATTTTCATATTAATCATCCTATAGTAACGCAACTTTGTGGGAGTTTTCAATAATTTTCACTATCACTTTGTATTCTAAACCACGTTACTAATCCGCACCGTATTTCACATAAATTTTAACATTATTAATTTTCCTTTATTTGAGTTATGTTTTAATAGGAAAGCGTATATGTGCGATATGTGTTAAAAACTAAAATGTGTTTTGATATATGACAATTGTTTGTAGAAATATGTTGTATTTGATGTGAAATTATTCCTATCTTTTAAAATTTTATGTGTGTCACATTTATTGTGTTAAATTATGTGTATGTAATACTTTATGTGCAGAAATTGTTTTTTAATATATAAATGTTTGTGTAATGTTGTATATTTTAAATTTTATATTAATTTATGAAAATTGTAATAAATGTAATGAATTTTACTTGCTTTATCCTTATTCTCGTGATACTTAGTGACTGCTAATTTTCTTCTTAATTCGACGCGTGTCGGTCAATTTTATGTTCGTACGAGTCCTTCTGATGCTGCAGGTTGTGTTGCTTTGTTTGTGCCTACATTTTGTCGATTTTAATCTTCCCAGCAAACAAAAAGTATCGTAATTAATTCATAAAACAGTCATAATTTTCTTTCACTCGTTTACGAGTCCGGAAATGAATTAAAAACGACTCATTGGGCATACCAAAATGGCCATCCGAGAAGAGTCATTTTTTACGACTCATTGGTGAATTAGAAAAAATGTGGTTTCAGCGAGTACATACACACTATATACTCGTTAAAAATGAGTCTCTTATGAATTATAAATGAATGTTTTTATGAATTAAAAAAAGAGTTTTTATAATTTGAAAGTAAGTTAGAATTTAATTAGAAAAAATTTTTTTTCCTTAAACATGAAAGACTGAAAGAAAGATGATGAATCTAAGCATTATGTTTGTATAGGTAATTATGACATATCGCATCATCAGAACCGAACCATTTCAGAGAAGTTTTTCATTAAATAACATATGTATAATATTTGTTTATGGTAAGGAATTAATTTAATATTTAATTAATTTTATAAAATTGTTAAAAAAATAAAGTGAAACTTCTTAAACTTAAATTACTTAATCTTAGAACAGAAATGATGTGTTAAGAGCAGGTTGTAGCCGGGTTTGTTGATCGTCTTGCATCATATTGTTTCTTCTTGTTTGTCCGATCTTTCGCATACTGAAAGTACTTCTTGCTTCTTTGTACCGCATATGGAATGCATCTATGAAAAATATGATTATAATATTGTGTCCCGCTAAATTTATTAAATCATATTACGTTTTAAAGCAGATTTCACACTGAGAGACCTGACACACCCCTTTTCAGCAGTACCCCTCCAACAGAACTGCTCCGCAACGATATCGGTCAGGATTTTCGAATAGTTCATCCGAACAAATTTTTTGGGGTCTAGGAATTTTCCTTGGCAAAATATTTTTTTCTGGGAAAGAGATTTCGATTAAAATTAAAAATTTACGCAATAAGTTGTTATTTACAAGATCATCGAATTTTGTTTCGTCCGATTGCAGTTCTTACTCGAATTTTAAAAATGCAGCCTTTGTTTCAAACGGCGCATTAGGTATGCCAATTGAAAAATCATTTTCTTTGTTGCCAGTTTTACTGCTTCTAACTTCTTTTCGTAAATTTATTACCTCGACGCAACAGAATTTTTTCCTGCCTTTCAATCGCCATTTTCAAAGTGTTATCGCAGTCACACTCCTTCTTTTTTTTCTCTGCAATGAAAAATATGTATCGTTGGAATTTTTCCTCAGAGATAATTATACCTGAAGTTTTCGTTTTTTGGGTGATCAAATTTCGTTTTGGAGCTATTGCAGATGGTGAAGCCGGTATTTCGTCAGGAATATCTAAACGAAAGCATATGAGTTTTATATAATTGTGTTTAATACTTAACAGAACGAACTCCTTTCATCGTTGAACTCATTGCTGAAATCAATTTCCGTTGAAGTTGTTGGTACGTTTCCATCTGCAAATATCAGTAAGATAAGAATCAATTGTTGAATCAATTGGTTTTGTTATTTTTTTTACTTGAAACATATCTCCAGAAACCGAGTAAAAATTATTTGGGTAATTCAATGCTAGTTTAAAGTTTTTTGTGACGATGAATCGATATTAATTACGATTAAATTTTCCATAAGTTGGAAATTCTGGATCACATGCTTTTAAAGCATGTACACTATCTTCTACTAACCGATTATATATTTGTTTTACTACATGATTACCCTTTTTAACAGATTTTTTAATATGTTGGAGATAATTTTCATATTTAAAAGCATTTAAATATTCTAAAGACCCAAAAACGCAATGCCTCTGCATGTAAATGGATCAGATTGTGGAAATTTAAAGTTAAATATTTCGGGGAGTACAATTCAGGCATGTCACATGTAGCAAAATTCTCATGGCAAGGCTCAGTTTCAGAAAGTGGCAATATCGTGGTTGGTCTAAGATATTTTGTAATACAACTGGGCCGGTGTATAGTAAAAATTGACGGAACTCAGTAGCTTTCCATCTATCGAACTCATTTAAAATCCGTGGTTTTCTGACAAATTCAGAAGAAACTTGATTTTTTAAATACACTATCTTCTCATTTATTTTCGACATATGTAAGGAAAATATTTCCCTCTTTTCTTTTACCCAGATAGAAAGTAAAGTTTTCATGACGCCAAGGCAAAGCACGTGCATGTAGTCTAATGTGAATTGACTAACACAACCTATTGGCAAAAGTTCTAAAACAAGTTGATCCATTTGGCGATGGTGTTCAGGTTGAAACCTTGATCGAAACGATTCGTCCGATCTTAGAGTATGTTCTTGGAGCTTGAAAACGTTCGAAGTGTTCTCCCTTTTGGGTACATTTTGTGCAACTATAGTACCCATTGTGATGCTTTATACCCAATATAAAAGCTCTTGCTGGGGAATCACAGATAAATGTCCTGCATTTTATTACATAACTTTTATTATTTTAAACAAATCCGTCTAATAAAATGTTTCGAAGTTCTTCAACAGTAGGACGTAAAAACTCATTGCAATCTATTGGCTTTGAGTAACCTCCATAGACTCCAACTATTAAGACTTTTTTTGTGCCGACAACACTTGTTAAAATGGGCCAAACTTGATTTTTTGAGCTCTTTGATATTGGAAGACCATCAATATTAAAATCTAACTCAATTTCACTACTTTGAAAGTCACAATTACTTAAAAAATCAGTAAGGCCGTCTTTAATACTGTAATGTACGTATTCCCCGGCACCCATAGCAATTTTGATAGCATCGTGAGGTGTTGACTTCAGCGTACGACTATCTTTCGGAAGATCATTGACATATTTTTTTAGAATCGCGAGTAAATCATTAACTGCAGCGGAGGTGATTCTATGCCTTACAGCCCATTCTGCAAGTTCTTCTGAACAACTTTTGTTCGTATGCCTAAATGTATCCCTTCTGCTATCAGAGCTATCTGTATGGTATTCAGCATTGCCAGAATTTAATTCAACTTGACCCAAACTATTTTGGGTTTGAAAATAATCGGATTGTAAACTATGACGACCAATTTCATCGAAATTATTTGCTTCAGATTGAAGTGGACTCGGATCGGGATCGGAATTTGAGGTTGTAGAATAATTAATTCCCAACGTACGAAATAAGTCGTTAGCTTCATTGCGAAGGTCTCGGCGTTTCATAATTACATATATCTAAAGTGGAATATGTATAATATAAAAACGTGAAAATAGGAAATTTGAAATTGAACCTTACGACTTAACAACAAAAACTGTATTGAATAAAAATACTAAGCGCACTTCAATAATTGATCTATTGTACAACGCTATTGGGCCATCCCATTAAGAATCGCCAAAAATGACGAAATTTTCAAAAGAATCGGCGATGGTAAAGTCATAGCTTTGGCGATTCTTGATGGAATGACCCTATTGTAGCAATAAAAAATATTTATAAATAAATTTTATGTGTACTTACATATAAATCTAATGCTGGTCACTTTTCACTTTTCACTAAACTAAATTCTTTAAGAAAATAAACTTCACTTCACTTACATATATAGCAGAGACCTGCGACTGACGACTGAGAGTCTTGATGCGAACTGCAAGGGTGGAAAGTAGAACAGAAAAAAGACAAAAAACGGGATTCAAGGGAATTTAGGCATTTACGATACCACACATCCTTTTCATGGGCCATTGTGTGCGCTTATCGTTCGTTTATTGTTTTATGGCAGCTCATGTTCTACATGTGCGGTATACATATCGCGAAACGATCGTTTTTAGTAAACGCTCGTGAAATTGTTTGCTGGGTTATTTTACTGGCCTGGAATGTGATTTTGATGCTGTATTGATCGTTGTTGCTACTTTGTGTGCTGCTTGTTGTTGGTGTTTTGTGTGTAGCTTGTTGTTGTTGTTTTGTGTGTTGCTTGTGTGAACGATTATTGTATGAATTTCAAAACCAATTTAAAATATTGCGTTGCTTGTGTGAACGCTTATTGTATGAAATTCAAAACTACTTTTAAAATAAAACTTTTAATTTTTAAAAACGTGTTTCACTTTGGAACTTTGGGGTCACCATTATCGGGTTTAGGTATGTTTAGGAGTATATGATAGGTTGAGGATTTTGGTACTTGAAATGAAAGAAGACGACTTGCGTCGTCGGCAGCTAAATTATGACTAAATTTTATTTTAACTAAAACTTACAAACTAAACTAGCTATGTACATTACGGTATTTCATCTCATTGTTATTACATTTCGCTTTGTAAAAATAATTCATGGCTTTTGCCGTTTCTGGATAGCGGTGCGGATTATGTCGGTGTCGCTATTCAATTTAAATCCGCAGTATTGTTTTAAAAGGGATTTATTTCTATATTTAGAATTTCTCGTTTTTAGAAAATTGGAACATTTGCGAGAAATTTTAAATATAGAAATTTTATATAAAATTTTAAATACGAAATTTTAATGTGTCGCTACAAACTATTAAATTTCAAATTTACTTTCAAAAACTATTCAATTTCGAATTTACTTTATTGCTCGGAGTCTAACTAGCAGCCGAACCGGGCTGATACAAAGTCGTGGGTGTAGCGTGCAAAAAAACTGGTTATGGTACTATGCAAATCTTGCTCGTACTGTACATAGTAGTGCACAAATTTTTCTTCCAAACTTCAAGTAGTGAGATACAAACTTCATCACTGCCCCAAGATGATGATTCTAAACAGGATTCCTCCATGAAAGTTTCAGGGATTTCAATTATCTCTTCCTGAGTTTTGGAACTACTTTCAATAGCTGCACAACTTTCCTGTTTAAGAATCTCATTTTTTACCAATCTTCTGAAATGTCGTTTGCTAATGCTAGCAATTTGTTTACTCATATTTAAAATTCTGAAATTATATATATTGGATATTGAATTGTAGTGAAAAGGAATTGAATATGTTTTCACGAATTTAACAGTAATTCTCGGAGCCGTTAAGATTTTTTTATTTTTTATTAAATTTTCAATTTGAAGAAAAAACATTGATTGAAACGTATAACTTAGTTCTTATAGGGAGATGGGTTTATACCCATAAATAATTATAAGAAGTTTTTGTTGTCTTTCGGCGTCAGAGAAGTTTCTGGTGCGAAACACCAACACGAAGGTTTGAACCACTGTCCTGGCTACTGCCATTGAGGACACTGTTGAGTTCGATGTCTGAATGATGAAGAAAGAGATCGAACGCAGAGAACTTACCAGTGATTGTGAGCGGCTGGTCCCGCGGATGGCTTAGGCACTAATTGCCGAATACTCAACAAAGTTCTCGAAGCAGTGTTGAACTGCAGATTTGGATGGCACTAATTGCCAAAGTGTTTTAAAGCCAAAGAACAAATTTTACTTGTGTAAAGGCGTGTAGCCGAGCGTAAGTATATTGATCAAGTGGCCCCGTTTCTGGGCCAACGCATCTCTTTTATACAGTCTTAATTCTAAAGTCTATACATAAAAAATAGTTTTCTTAAAATTTACTTACTAGGTAATTTCCTATCCTAACTTATTCATAAAAAACGTTCTTACATTATCGCATATCAATCCGCACGAGTCATTGTAGTTCAAGTCCATAGGAAATGCATGGCCAGCAATTCTATGCGTGTGGCATAGTCTCATAGTAATTGCATGCATTTCCTATGCACAAGCAGATGAAATCGGAGAACTGATTTCGTGTGCGGAAAAATGTCTAACAACAAAAGGCAAGCATAGGGAATTCCCATAGTGATGGCTCTATGCTCAACTTTTGTGTGGTCAAGAATCGTATTGCATAACATAGAGTGTCTTGTATTGTTTATATTAATATTATTTCTTTCACACTCGATGTTATGCTTTCTTTTGGTGTTGTTTATGATAAACATACGATCTTGTTTTGATGCTCGTGGAGATTTATGTGTTTTGGTTAAGGGTAGTGGCATGGTACACTACAACACGACAGTTGAAAAACTGGAGAAGCCATTTTTTTAAAACTGTGTTGGACTAGGTCCGAAGGAGCTGTTTCGTCATCGGATGGCATGGACTCATCAGAGGGTATATCATGCCTACTATCCGAAACACCCTTACAGCTGGTGGTATTACTGAGGATTTTCCCATATATCCGATATAGAAATTTATTCCTGCGAAATATAAGCTTTACTAATTTTTTCAAAGCAAATTTTTATGCTTACGGTCGGTGGCATTGAAGATCATCTACTATCAAACAATTTGGTGAAATGTTTTGTTGTTCACTAGGGTATATAAATCACATACTAAGTGAGCGATATCGAATCTCTCTAACCGCAATTTTATTTTATCGTAATATCAAAGAGAATGCAATTTTTTTATGGTGAAGCTACCATAGAAACACCAGAAACTCATCTGACGCCGAAAAACAATAAAAATTTCTTAAAATTTGACAATACTCGGGATAAGAGTTGATTGACCGGGAATGACTCAGATACAGTTCTCGCGCCACAGCGGTATTTTATAGACCGTATGAATAGGTCATGCCGCTAGTCCTGAATTCGACATCCAACTGTACCGCGGGGCGAATACCCAACCCACACGCACCGTTATTCATGTTATTAAGGAAACCAAATCTACTCACCCAATAACTCCAGTCTTCCAGGATCCTCAAAGTGATCTTTCACTCTACCTTCTTCATTCTCTCTGCATAATACTAGAAATTTTTCTTTACGAAACACCACTTTATCTCTAGGAACAACAAAAAAAATACTTACGCTGCCATTCTATTTTGAAATCTTACTTACGCAAAAGAAAAGAAAGAGAAAAAAAAATCCACACACACGCGAAGTCAAAGAAAAGAGAATTTTGAATAATTTTTTTTTTAAACAAGAAACAATTTTTTCTAATTATTAATATATGGTTGTTAATTACTTGAATTTTCCTATAACTTAACCTAAGGTACCTGATGTGTTGGGGCCTATTCGTCCTTCCGGCTGACGTTATTCTTTTCTGCAATGAACTCTTTTGTAAGCTTATTTTATAGGTATGAGCTTTTAGTTTATGATTATTATGGGGACGGCATGTTATGTACATAATTAAATGTTAGCACTGCACAACGTTACCGACTAGGCATACAGGGTCATTTCGGGTTTTCACTATAACTTTTAATGGGTTTTCTTTTCTTGAGATTCACTTGGTTTTTCTGTTCGTTTCACTGTTCACCTTCTCTATTCGTTTCACTAATCACCTTCGCTAATATCCCAAAACTGTTTTTATCAGCAGTAGCTTTCACCCCTTAGGTTACCCAACCGTCTCCCTTCAAGTCCTCGATTTTTCCACATTTTTTTTTTCTCGATTTTTCCACCGCCTCCTCACAGCGAAAAGAAAAACGGTTTTTTCCTGAATTTTCGATTTTTTTTGGCGCGAATTATTTTTTGTTATTTATTATTTTTCGTTATTTGTGCTGTGAACCAGTATAGCAACTCCGCCATGCCTGGTATCTCTAGGAGTGTTGTGACCAATATAGGAATAGGGTGCGAACCTGAGGGGTTCTTCGCCCGGAAGAATATTGGTTTCTTGCAACAGTATTATGTGTGGGTGATATTGGGAGATGAGGATGGCTAGGTGGGGACGGTTGGAAAACAGGCCTCTGATATTCCACTGAAGGATAGAGAGGCTACGGGAGGGGTGAAAGGGAGGCGGTGTCAATGGTGGCACGTTATATCTATAGTTCAACGTCGAATTCTGACTCGTCCGAAAGATTGACAGTCTCCGTGAGACTGGGTGGAGTATTTCGGATCATGTGGTAAGGTGGCAGAACAAGTTTCGCATGAATCTTCCACAGAGTTGCACCTGTTCTTGGTGTGTCCAAGACGCTGGCACTTTTTACAACGTAAAGGGTTAGGAAAATACTCCCTAACCTCTACCCTCTCGAAACCTACGTTGAGGTGGCTAGGTAACGTGTACAGATTAAAGGTTATAATCAGAAGTCCAGACGATTGGTTATTCATTGGTTTTTTAGTTGGACAACCTCGACCACATGCTGGTCCTTGAGGCCGTCAAGAATCTCCTCTTGGCTTAAGTATATAAGGGAAGATGCGTACACCATACCCTTGCACGTTTTCAGCCTTTCGTGCAGACGGCAATGGATTGGTATGCCGTTGATTGCCTTGGTTTTCAAGAACTTCTGGGCGATCGTCTCATTCTTACATAATAAAAGCAAGCTGCCATCTCTTAGAGATGATGAATTCGAGTATAGGGTTGACACTTGGTCAATACCCTTCTTTACCACAAAAAGGTTATCCTTTATCAGCGATTTCTCTGGGTCCGTGGATTGTACAACCACGAATTTGGGATAAAGATTGCGAACTTTAAAGCTTGGGGGAGGGCGTATGGAAACTGGGTTGAATACTCGGGTGAAGAGGTAGTGGATTTGGTGGCGCGGGGTCTTTTTGATTTAGGGGAGGTAGAGGGTAAGTTAGAGTGGTCTGGAGGTTCAAAACTATTTTTGCTGCCCATGCCAGCAACTAGGATGGAAAGTCAGTTTACTCGTATACGTCATTTGTCTCGGTGCAAAATATACAAGAGGCTTACTTGGATTTAATGTGAAGTTATTGGTCGTTAAGCGCGAATTACTTAGGGCACTGTCCGTGGAAGGCACTAGTCCCAATTGCACTTCACTAATAACCGGGATTTGCGATTGTCAGGAATAGGGAAAAAAACTGGGCCGACAGCTCTAACCTCAAAAAATGTTTTCTGGAATTTATTGTTTATACTAGCACAGATTTTCGAAGAAAAGATAAATAAAACACGTCCACAAGGGGTGGGGACCTCTATGAGGGCCGCGCTATACACTTTCTGGAATAATCCGCTACTCTACACTCAAAAAAAAAACTGCGTAATATGTACGAAATCGTTCGTACATTCTACGAATAATTTCGTTGTTTTCAGTCCTACGAATGGTTTCGTACATATTACACATTGCCTTTCGTACATTATACGAAATGTAAAATGTAAAATGTACGAAATTTATTTAATATAATGAACGAATCATTTTCGTACAATGTACGAATATAATTCGTGAACAGTAATAAATTATTCGTATAATGTACGAATCATTTTCGTACAATGTACGAATATAATTCGTACAATGTACGAATATAATTCGTACAATGTACGAATATAATTCATGAACAGCGACTTTATTCGTATAATGTACGAAAGAGTATCTGTGCAGCAGGTTTAATTTTTTCCAATAATTCATCGAATATGGCTATAGACATCCGGTGAAAATTGATAAATCTAGCACTGTCATTCAGGCGCATGACTGATGACTTTTTAGCGTCGCATCGACCGTTTCGCAGCAGATGGAAACGACGATGGCAAAAGTGTGACGGGACACTCGTGTCGGCGACGCTAAACGGCAGAGATGGAAACGCACCTTTACACGATATTATTTCACATCACTCCGAATAACCTAAAAATACAAAACCTTATAAATATAATAAAAGGTGAAGATGAATCGTTTCCTGCAATGAAAATAAGAAACTCTTTCCTGAAAAAAGAATCAAACAATGTTGTTTTTTTAAAAATTCCTTATACTAATATCAGTATCAAATTTCGATATAACCCTATCAAGAACTGAAACGAATGAAACTAAAACTTCAGAATATTTTTAATTTTAATTAATATTTTTTTATTATATTATATATTATATATATTATATTATATTTTTTATAAATCGAAATCTGAAAATAAAATAAAAATATATACATAAATAAGTACGATTAAGAAAGTAATAAAATATTGCTCCTTACATACTGTTAACTTTGATAACTACTAAATGGGAGCCTTCTCTGCATCCTCCACCAAAGTTTCTTGTGCATCTGAAAAGCATTACGTCATATACATTTTTTAAAACTTATTTCGTCGAGAACGCAATTATTTCAACATAATTTCTGTCTCGACTCAATGTTTATTATTCGGGTGAAAAGGAAAATACAATAATTACCTGTAATGGCTTTTATAAGCATCTGTATATTCGGGCTAATGTTCAAACTATGGTTTGTCACTTTATAAAATTTTTTATTTATGAAATGCCACATTGGTGCGCAAGCTTCTGAGTATTCAATATTAAATAGTTGCTAGGCTTTGAAACATATATCAATAGCTTTAGGCAGACTATGTATGTAGCTTGTAACGAATGTTTTCGAAATCACACATAATGGATGCTGGATTATACAAGCTTCCGATTATGGTGATATACGGCGGTACAGACGATTCATTCACTATTTTATTGGTGTAGTGCTCCTTATATTCAACTTCTGTAGCACAAACGGCAATAAAATCATCTCGAGATTTGATGACAGAATAAAATTTGTTTTTTCCTTTTTGTATAGTGTTTTTCATCTTGTGCGATATTCGTGACGGTGGTAACTGTGATTGCACAAGTCGCAAAACTATGGCGCAAATGGCATCTGTATTAAATGTGTGATATCATCAATTTAATATTTTATTATTTTAAGTGACATATTACTTTGATCTAAGTCGTCCTTTTTACTAGCTAATAAATCTAACATTTCCTTGTCATCTTTCATGCTAGATTTTATTAGAGCGGGCAAGACTTTTGACATCATTATTCCCAGAAACGTCTCCATATCGTCTAACAATCCAACTTAGCTACCAAACAGGAAGGTGAAGTCGTGTTCGAGCTGTTTATGTACATGAACAAAAAAAACCACATAAAATCAGTAGCGAGTAAGGATTTATAACAGAATTCAGTATTGTAAGCTTGAATCAATTATGCTACGACTCATTACTTATTTTACAATTAATTTTCTTTTTTACAAACTTTATGTTTAATTTGTGTACTCAATGTACAAGAAGCATAACTTGAGACTAAGATCGTTTTTAAATGAAATGCAATCAAAATTCGATCAAATCAGTTTTTTAGTTTCTTAAAAATAAAAATAAAATAATAAAAATCACTTACCAAGTAAATTGAGGCTCAAAAAACACCAAATAACTAATCACAATTACTCCGAAAATTTAAATAATCACGAAATGAATGCTGAACTGTATTGGACAAAACGCTGATCGAAAATGCGGAACATGAAACCAAATCAATGCGATCGTTTTGTTTTTTGCTTCATATTTACGAAATAATTCGTGATATTTACGAATCTTTCGTAGTTTTACGAAATCTTTCGCACATTGTACTCATGCATCTGGTGATTCGTATATGTACGAATATGTTTCGTAATATGTACGAATCCTTTCGTTCATTGTACAAAATATTTGCTCAAACCGAAAGACCAAATCAATACGATCGTCTTGTGTTTCGCTTCATATTTACGAAATAATTCGTAATATTTACGAAACTTTCGTAGTTTTATCATCTAAATTTCATATTTCCTTACAACTACGAAATCTTTCGTACATTCTACTCATGTATTTCGTAATTCGTATATGTACGAATATGTTTCGTAATATGTACGAATAGCTTTATTTCATTGTACAAAATATAATCAGGAACCGCCGATTTTAGGGTGTTACTATTTTTACGAATCAGTGATCGTAAAATGTACGAATCATTCGTAAAAAACATAATTTAGTGAAAATAAAAATTACGAATGTTGAGTACTATCTACGAAATATTCGTAAATACTACGAAAATCAGCCTTTCGTAAAGTTACGAATATTTTTTTCGTAAAATGTAAAATTTTTCTCTCAGTGTAGGGCTTCCGAAAAACACAAACCAAAAGTAAACAACTCGGGCACGTCAAACTGCGTTGACGTTTCGAACGCGGATGAAGTACATATGAAATTTGTAATTCTTCATTAGAATATTTAATAAAGCACACTAAAGATAGTGTGCCAAAGTACACTGCATTGTAGGTATCTTTGGTTAAAGTGCCATTATTATTGGGTAATGTATTCCATACTGTTAACCATTGGAGAAATTTATTGAAAAAAATCAGTCTTTATTCTGAAAAAGAAGAAAAAGGATAGCATCGATCATCAATTTTATACTCGCCCTTAAAAGGAGATCTAGTATTAACTATTTTCCACCACTTCGTTATGACCTCCATAAACTCCGCAGTTTGATTAATTTCAGATTTTTTTTTCAAAGCCGTCGTATTTTTTTTTTCGTGAGGAGAAATGTCGAGAGAAGACGAAATTTGACGAAGATAGGTTTTGCTAGGCAAAATTAAGTAATTGTTTAACTGGTCGTAAGTAGATGCAGAATGAGACATTACTATTAGTGAAAATATGATGGTGGACACGTCCAATCTATGACGGTTAGAAATAAAAAGTTTTAACTGATCTAAAATAATGTTAAGTTTTTCGTCATGAACAAATTCGTCATTCTATCACTGCAGGTGTCTCTCAAGGCTCCTGTTTAAGTCCGACACTATACAGTATTTTCACTGCAGACGTCCCTACCTACCCGAACTGTGAAATGGCAGTTTTCGCGGACGACACTTGTCTCTATACTCACGTAGATGACGCCGTCATTGTAGCTTTGGAAACATTCCTAGACCGTCTCTATCAATTTTGCTATAGATGGAAAATAAAAGTCAACCGTACAAAAACCAAAGCTAATATATTGTTCAGCAAAAAAAGAAAGCGTTCTTATCTTCCGAATCGTGAAGTCAACTTCGCTGGACAAATTGTAATTGGTCCGACACTATAACCTACCTCGGTCTCACGCTAGACAGGTAAATGACATTTGCTAACCACATAGACAGTGCATGCTTCAAGATTTCCAAGGGTATTCATGCGCTCTATCCGATAATAAACAGGAAATCTAGAGATGATTAGCAAACAAAATACTGATTTTCAAGATTATCATGCAGCCCACGTTGACGTACGGTGCTCCTGTCTGGACTAACTGTGGTCTGTCCCACAAAAAGAAATTGCAAGTATCGCAAAGCAAGTCGCTAAGGACTATTTTAAATAAACCATATTATTACTCATTTGATACCTGAAGTACCATCCTAATCATCTTCCATTGTCTAGACTCAGCGGCAAAGGATGTCGGGTTAAGGGTCAATGAGAATAAGACCAAGTTCATGACCCAAACAGGAAGAAACGCGCCAACTAGACAAAATATGACCGTGGGGGACTACAACCTGCAGAATGTGGATCATTTCTCATACTTGGGATCACACCTTGTAATAGACGGCAACGAACGAGACGAAGTAAAACAACGGATCACACTAGCAAATAAGGCGTATTTCACGGTCCTCCCGATCTTAAAATCGAAAAAAGTGCACAGGCTGAGCAAACTTCGCATATATAAGACCATAATAAGACCTTTGCTACTATATGCAAGCGAAACGTGGACTCTCACCCAAGCGTCTGAAAAATCAATAGACGCTTTTGAACGACGAATTCTTCGAAGAATTTTGAGACCAGTAAGAGAAGGACTGAATAGCGTATCCGGTACAACAACGAGTTGTATAACATCTATGGCGCCCCAGCCGCATCGACTCTTATAAATTTCGTAAGCTACAATGGGCAGGCCATGTGGAGCGAATGGACGACGGAAGAATTCCCAAACGCACACTGAAAGGTAGAGCTCATGGCAAACGACCGGTGGGAAAACCGCGGAAAAGATACGAGGACTCAGTTGACGCAGATTGCAGATCGCTTCTTAGATGCACAAATTGGAGGACGCGGGCGCTGAACCGAGATGACTTCAGACAATGTATCCTGCAGGCCCTGGCCTGATTTGGGCTGTCGCGCCATTGATGATAATGATGATATTATTACTCAACGGCGGCATTACACCGCGACAGTGGAGTGGTCAACGTCCAGGAACTTGCTGCAACCAGGTTCACAAAACTTCTAACGATGTCCGAAACGATAGATAATCCTCTAGTCTCTTCCTTGGCTAGTTATTGCTACAACTAACGTTTAAATACGTCATTATTTTAATTTATTTTTTAGTTTTTGTTTCGGTTTAAGTAGTGTGTTGTTACACTAATTAAATCAGTAGTTGTGTCAGTGGGTTGTTGTAGAAAACTTCAATTTATTTTGCTGTGTGTCTATAAAAAAACAATTCAATGTAAAACCTTTCATGAAAAAAAAGGCCATTCGAGCTTCCCAGTATGAAATGATTTGTTGTTAGTGCTTCTTCGTTGGCGCCTTCTATCGGAATATACGAGTATGTCAACGGTCGTGAATTTACGATTTCTTTACACACCTCTCGAGTCTCTCCCAGCTCCCGCGCGGCCGGCGGATTGAAGCTCCATTTAATCAGTTGTCCTGGAAATGATTCTTCTTGTATTCTATCGATGTTTATCTTTCGTAGTTCTTTTCGAATTTTTTCGTCGGCTCCCCGAAAATTTGTACCATTGTCACTATAAAGTTCTCTAGGCGTTCCTCTTCGAGCAGCGAAATTGCGAATTGCCATTATGCAGGAATCTGTTGACAAGATGTGTACGACTTCAATGTGTATTGCCCTTACAGTGAGGCAGGTAAATAGTGCGCCCCAACGTTTTTCAACTCGCCTCCCAACAGTGACGTATAATGGACCGAAATAATCCACCCCAACAAAGGTGAAGGGTCGAGTAAATGATGCTAATCGCGCCTTAGGCCATTTCCGATGTCGTGGGTGCAGCTCGATTATTTTTGCATAGCTGAAAAGTCTTGGCGATTGCCTTGATAAGTGCTCGGAGCTTTGGAATGTCGAATTTCTGGCGAACTTCATTCACCACAGTTTCGGAATTATGGTGATGATATTTTCGATGATAATGGTTGATGACCAAACAAGTTACACGGTGCTGCTTCGGTAATAAAATGGGTCTCTTGACATCAAAGGCAACTCATGAGGCAGCATCAATGCGGCCTCATACTCTTAGTGTACCATGGTCATCAATATACCGAGAACGTTTATATAAGTGGCTGGATACAGTTATACGGAGAACGTTTATATAAGTGGCTGGATACAGTTGAGTCTTATCTGAGTGTGGCTGGTCCTTCTCATTTTTGAGAATGAAGATCTCTTGTGCGTAGTGGTCAAACTGTGCCACCTGATAGAGTTTGTTTTCTGCTGCTTCATATTCTTCTGAAGTTATCGGTCCCAGCGAAAGGGATCTTCGGTGAGTCTTTTTCCTTAAATTCGAGCAGAATCGTACCGCATATGCCATCGATCGCAGCATTCGCATCCAGTTTGAGAAACGACTAATGTCGATGATTACATTTTGTTGGTCATTGTCGTGGAAGTGATGCGGTCTTATTTCCTCCTCTGTTGATGTGTTACTCTTCGGCGTATGGGTTGGCGAAAGTTTTTCGGATTGAATGAGAAATGTAGGTCCTTTAAACCATCTCGTTGATGCATGGAATTCTGGCACACTAGACCACTTCGTAGCTTCATCGGCGACGTTGAGCTTGCTCGAAATCCAACGCCATTCTCCAATATCGGTAGTTTCCAATATTTCTCCAACACGAAACGAGACAAACTGCTTATACTTCCTTGGGTCTGAATTCAGCCAACTTAATACTGTTTCTGAATCAGAATCAAAATAATCGTCTTGAGATATTAATTGAATGCCCTTCAACAATGCTTGCCGCTAGTCTGGCGCCTATTGACTGTGTCCGCACTATCCAGCATATCGTCCACGTAGTGGTTTTCTATGATAGACTTCACAGCTCTCGGAAGCATTTGGGAGTAGCGTTTAGCATTCAAATTTTTTATGTATTGAGCCGAACTTGGTGAGCATGAAGCTCCAAAGGTCATCACTTGCATAACAAAGACATCGGGTCTTTGTTGTTGAGGTTCATCCCGCCAAAGGAATCGCTGTTCATGTTGATCGGGCTCTCGAATGAGTACCTGGTGAAACATTTCACGTATATCACCAGAAATTACGTATTTGCGTTCCCGAAAACGATATAGGACGTAGGGCAATGAAGTCAATTCATCAGGACCTTTGAGGAGGCAGGAATTCAAGGAAACTCCATCCACCTTGGCTGCTGCGTCCCAGACTATTATATGCTTCCCTGGTTTGTTAGGGTTGGATACCGCAAATATTGGCAAATATCAAGTGCGCGGATGTTGAGCTTCTAGTTCTTTATCATTGACCTTACGTACATACCCCTTCAGGATATGCTCTTTTATAGTTTGCTTGATATAGTTATGAATCTCTATCTATCTATTCGTTCGCAGTCGCTTTTCGAGACAAATCAAATGGCTGTACGCCATGGGGTAGCTATCCGGAAAGGATATCGAATCGTACTTCCACAACAAACCAGTTTCATATCGTCCGTTTTTCCTACTCGTTGTCGATTCCACGATAATACTTGCGCGTTTGTCGTCGCTGGATTCGGGCAGTATGCTGGGCACTCTTATCGTGAGACTCTCGAGGGAGAAGAAGAGTTTGACCTGTTGATGTAATTCTTCATCAGATATGCACCCGCAAGTATGAACTCCGTGATATTTCGTCTTTTCACCAGACATATTTGGTTTAAAACCTGCACAAAGACCGTGAATTGTCCAGCCGAGGCGAGTTTTTGTGGCCACAGGTTGTGAATGTTTTCCTTCTCTAACTTTTAGTGGCAACCCTACATGTCAGTTATTAATTCCAACTAGTAATCTTGGTGTAGCTTCGTTGTAAGTCTCAAAGGGTAACCCTTTAAGATGCGGACACTGACTGTATAAAGCCGGTGATATTGTCTGAGTTGGAAGACAAAGCTTATCGACTGTACGCACGCCGTTCAACTTGTATTTACAGGCTTGTTTTGTGGTTCCAGATATTGATAACGTCACTCTTTTAGAATTGGGTTCTACTCTTAAATTGTCTGCAGTCAACTTGAGGCAAAGACTTTCATGACTACCTTCTAGATTGAACTCTTTGGCTAGCTCGTTTTCGATAAGAGTGAGTGAAGAACCGTCATCAAGGAATGCATATGTGTCAATGATTGTGTTTTTTCCATACAATCGTACGGGAATAACGCGAAACAGGATTGATTGTTGATGTGTATTGCGGTGATGCACGTTAAGGGTTTTATTTTCTGGCTGAGGTCGTCTCATTAGCCTGAACTTTGTCGCTGTGAAGAAGCTTGTGGTGTTAAAATAAACACCCATTTTTCACGCAGGGAGTATTGGATTTGCAATTGATCTGGTTATGCGGTCCAAGACATTTTCGGCAAAACTTATATTGCTTGACAACGCTCCACTTCTCCGAGTTGCTAAGATTTTTAAATGGAAGGCAATCAAATAGCTTATGACATCCTTTATTACATACGACGCAGCTCTTGTTACTATTTGTTAAATTCTTTCCATTTTCATTTTTCGGGTGGTCTCGATTTTGACCTGAATTATCCTCATCGTGTACGTGTAGATAATGTCCGCCCCGGGAGTTATGTTTTTCTGATTTTTCTTCAAAACAAACGTCCATTGACGTCAATGTTACTTCGCTGGCCGCTTGCGCTATCTCGAATAATCAACCAGCGAAATGTGTAACAGAAACTGCTGGGAAACTCCTTTTATGCATTGCCCAATTTAGCTTTAATTGCGCTGGTAGCTTTTCGACTAATTCTTGCAATAGTGATGGATTAACCATATGTGATAAATGTCCGGAAGCTTCCATTGTCGCGCATAAATTTTGCACAATTAACGAAAATGAAATTAACGTTTCTAACCTGTCAGATTTCAGCGAAGGCTGGCTTCTAATCGTTCCCAGCAACGCGTTGATGACGAGTTCTGGTCTGCCATACAGCATGCGAAGAGTATCGATGACCGCTGGAACATTATGTGGAAGTAGCAGGCGATGTCTAACTGCTGCGAACGCTTTGCCTTTTAAGCACTTTCGTAGTCGAATTAAGTTTTCCGCATCTGATAAACCGCAAACACGGGTTGATTCTTCAAAGGAGCTGGTAAATATCTCTCCTCAGGATTTCCGTTGAAACTGGGTAACTCATTTGGTGTGACGTGCCTGGCAGCAAGCTGAGATGGAGATGGCGTCGAATGTTGATAATCATTCCTTACAAATGCGGCAGTCATGCCAGCTGGAGCTTGATGAACGTAGCTTGAGCTCTGAAGTGGTACATTGGAGGAGCCGGCAGCTGAAACGAAGTTACCGAAACTTAAGTATGGTTGGTTAGGTTGAGCTGCAGTCCTTGCGGCCGATGTGTTAAAGGAATTTGAACCCATTTGATTAGGTGCTGGCGAGGATGTAGCAGGAATGTAGCTAGCTAGACTACACATTGGTGTATAAATTTGAGCCACAGCCGTAGTATCCGCAATTGGGGGAGTATTGATCGCGTTTGATGTGGCGCATACGAAAATGAAACAACTGGATTGCAATTCACTAAACTCGTAGTTTGTGTACCTCGATTGTTCGCGTGTGGTTGAGCGATCGTTGTAGGCTGTTCTACAGCCGATGTAGCGGGCGGCGCTTGCAGGTATTCCATACCAGTAGGCGCTGACATTAGCGGTCTTGTCGCGGATTTATTTAAAGCGGCGTCCGGTGAAAGGCATCGAAGGTGCGGCGTCAAGAAAGTTTGGTTAGGTTCTTCTGTGGCGGGTTCAAACACTACACTCGATGTAGGGATGTTCACTTGTGAATCAATCACAGCATTTTGCTTTGCAAATGGCTTAAGCGCGGAAATCCACTTGGCCACTGACTGCGTTTTATTAGGAATCCCAACACTAACTACAGCATCGTCGCTGTCACTTTCCAACCCCTGCATTTCACTTAGAACTTTGAATTTGTTGTCTAAATACTGCTTCTGAATTTTCCTTTCTTCTTCTAATCTGAGAAGTTCAAGTTGATGGCGCTTTCGCAGCGACGCTCTTGACATTTTCGAGGACGTTACAGATCGGTTGTCGGTAAATTTTGTGTTGAACTCGCTTTCGGTACAAGCACACTTGAACCGTTTGCACTTTACACAATGAAACTCTTTCTCCGTGATAGAGTCGGCGACACCCGCACTGGTAAAATGATACCATAGGTCACAAACGTCGCACTGGACGATTTGGCTTGTGTCGGATTCCGTACATAGTCCGCAACTTTGTTACGGCAGACTAGATGCCTTCTGCGGAGGCGTTCGAGAGGTCATTCTCGACTTTCCAAATTCCTGTGACATGACCAAAGGTAGTTTGGTTGACGGTCAAATAAATTGAAGGAATTGTTGTTACACTAATTAAATCAGTAGTTTCGTGGGTTGTTGTAGAAAACTTAAATTTATTTTGCTGTGTGTCTATAAAAAAAATAATTCAATGTAAAGCCTTTCATGAAAAAAAAAAGAAATCTACACACCCCAACAAATTTTCAAACTTATAATCCACGCTACAAAAGGTACCGGCGTGGTCGAAGATCACGGTAAAAAAGAAAGAATTTTGAGGTCGGTGCGTTTACATTAGTTTTTTTTTCTTTAGTCATTTTAAGTGAGTTTAATGCTTTTCTGTTCTAAGCATCGCATTGAAAACGGCCGTAACATCACGTCGCATTGGAAACGGCGTAGTGTTTTAGTTAGTCATTTGGGTTCATTCAAGCAAAGTTTTTTCGTTAACACAATTTTTCCTTGAACATATAACTGTAACAGATTAACGTAAGTTTTTGCAAATTGAATGCAAATTTATTAATTGCAGCTGTAAAGATTAAGATCTAATCACTGAACTAATTTTAACTTGTTACTATACAACCTAATGAATTTCAATAAATTTATCTATCTATCTAAAAAAATTAGTCATTCTCTTGCGAAGCTTTTTCCAACAAATTGAAAGATTTTTTCATTAAATTTTCTTTAGAGAATTTCAAAATATTTCGTTCCGATTGATATCTAGTTATTATACTATTAAGCTGTAACCATTTCGTTAATTTAGAATTTACAAGAAAATAGTCTTTTAAAAGTTTTAAATTTACTTCTTCATTCGACACGAAAACTTTTACCTTTGAGGCGTTCAAAACAATAATGCGGACTACAAATTCAATACCACAATCGGCATTACTGTTTTCAACAATATAAAAAACCTACAAAATTAATTTTTATTTTTAAATGATCAATTAAATATTGAAAATTAATTATTTGATCGGCAGCGATGGCATTACGATGCAGCTATCCTATTCGTTGAGCATATTCCTCGCGTTGCTGTTCCGGATCTTTTCTGATAGGAAGCTCTTCAGTCGAAAGATAGACAGGAAAATTTGTGAATTTTGTCGGAACGGCATCTTTCTGCAATCTAAAATGCTTCAACGATACACCGAGATCTCGGCCGTCGACATGTTGCGTCTTAATAATTGAATTACTACTAAAATGGTTTATACATACGTATGAATATTTTGTTGGGACTCAATTTGCCCTAGGAATAGCACGAATCCACGCATTCCTTTGGTGTTCATCCTTAGGGAAGAAAAAGGTCACAATTGTCACCTTGTTGACGTTGTCCACCGTAGTTCAAAGAGCATTGTTTCGGGAGCTGGTTTTACCTGAACCAAGGAATAGACAGAGATGCTGTGTAACAACCCCTTTTTTGGTCAAGCAGCCGACTTATGTGAACGACAAATGGTTGTCATAAGCTGTTGAACAAAAGCTTCCTATACCATCCGAGGTTCCTTTATAAGGGTGTCTTCCATCCGCAGTTGATGACACAAACACCGTAGGGTGATATATGTCCCGTGAGAAACCGGTAAACGACTGTGCATCATGTTGCTGCTCGTTTTAACTCGCCGGATTAGGGGTGGGGTGTCGCTTGCTCCCACGGACACAAATAATATGCACAATGGGGCTGACAGCTAGAGTTGAGGACCTCTGGCTAGATAATCAGCGGACCTAATAAATGTGTTGGTCGTTGGGGAAAAGCAGAAAAGAAGTGGTAAGAGACTTCAGACGGGAGAAAATACGGTTTGGTCGACAACCTTCCCGACGATCAGGGGGGAATGTGGTTGAAAGAATACTTCGCATTCTCTCTGCTTCTAGTCTAGGGTAGCGGTAGATAATGGGTACTTCAAGATACTCAGATATTCACAGCTGGGGAGGTGGTTCCCCATACGTCACGTTGCCACACACCTCCCTATCTTCCGCTCTATTCTAATGACATAGCTTCAGTTCCCAAATCGATTGATTCTAAGGTATATGGGTGCAACAGGCCTAACTGACTGAATTACGACAAATGAATTGTAGGGTAAGATAATAGTGGGGCTGACTTTAACAGACTCAACGGAGTGCGTGTGACGATATTAGTCTAACTAACAGTAGAACTTAGAAATGAGGATAGTGAGTGCTGACTTAATCAGGTTCAGCCTAAATATATAGCAAATAGTGATAATAATTTTGGATACACAGTATGTGAGTACCAAGGGTGTCTTAAGCGTGCTCAGCAGGGTATATCTGACTATGTCAGTCTAACTCATAATAAATCTGGACACTAAGAGTAATAGTGGAGTGCTGACCTAGTCAGGATATAATATATACACAATGTGTGAATTATAAGGATGAGCTAGGCATACTCAGCAAAGTGTATATGACTATGTCGGTCTAATTTATAATATATCTGCACACCAAAAGTAATAGTTTAGTGTTAACCTATTCAGGTCAACACTAAACCATTCAAGGGATTAAACGCGAGGATAACTAAGTATCTCTTGCCTCGACCGCGCCGGTACAGATATTGTTCTCGATCAAGACATGCACTGTTATATGACGAATAATATAATGCACGGAACAGATAGAGGACTTTTACGGCGTCGGAAATGTATACGAGAAATCACAGATTAATATTTACACAGCAGCATATGCCGCAATCTCAGTTTTGACAGGGTATTACTAACCGGATTGAAGAAATTAGTCACATAAATACCTGAATGCCTATAGCCTCGGCCGTGCCAGTACAAGTGGTTCACGGATAGCCGAATGTATTTCTCACTCTGTACCAGGTGTTACGGATTTTTCCTTCTGGCCCTGGAGTGGCTCTGGACTCTGCACCGTTATCTGGCCCCGTTTGTAGCCCGCGTGTGCAAATCGTGTGCGGCAAAAGTATAACGTGAGGTACTCGAATCCTGGGCCGGGGGGAGCTGTTGAGCCGATATATCGGTTGCCCGGAATCTCTGAAAACCAAAATCACCTAGATACCGGCGCCAGCGTCTAACACTTTAACAGCCATATGTAGGTCGGCCTCAGGAGGAAAAAGAAACTGCACTACACTACTTAGGGCCGGCTTCACAGTGGTTGTTTAAACTTGAGATTTGGTTTAAGCTCTGGTTTAATTATCAAACGTGTTTCACAGTAGTAATCAATCTCAAGTTTTGTAACAAACTTCGGATTAAGCAAAACGGTGGATGCTTTTCGGATTAAACTTGAGATCTAATTCTTTTTGACAGCTCTTCTCGAACTTAACCTTATTACTTTATTATTTTTTATTTTATATGTAGTTTTATTTGTTATTATAAAAAGTCTTATGAAAATGTATTCAAGTGACGACGATTTTAGTGATGAAGAGGTTTCAAATGTGTTTGATAAAACCAGGCGGATTCGAGTAATAAGAACTCGTCCAAATCATTTTGACGAATGGGATGATTTCAATTTTCGGACTCGTTTTCGGTTGTCAAAAAAAGCCGCATATTTTTTGTTAGAACTTATTGGATCGCATATACAGCATCCAACAAATTGGTAAATTGATTTGCTAAAATTAAAGCATTTATTACAGAATACATTTTTAAGGAATAATGCCGTATCTCCAGAAAGCATGCTGTTATTAACATTGCAACTGGAAGCATGATTATCACTGTTCCCGACTTTGCCGGAGTTTCAAAATCGACCGCATGTAGAGTTGTGAAGAAAGTGTCTCATTCTATTGCAGTTTTGAGGCCGTATTTCCTCAATTTACCAGTTAATGACGATGATAAAAATTGCTAAATCAGGTTTTTTTGCAATAGCTAAATTTTCAAATATTATCGCAGCAATCGACTGCACCCATGTCAGAATTATATCACCAGGTAGAAACACTACACGAATTAAACAAATTGGATTATTATGCATTATTCTTAAAATATCCTTTTTAAGGGGGTAACACAGCAGAGATTTTTCGCAATAGAAAAGGTTTTTTTTCCTACAACGTGCAAACTATGTGTGATGCAAACTTAAAAATTATGGATATTGTTGCTCGTTGGCCTGATTCCACCCATGATTCGACAATTTTCGACAATTCCAAAGCATGTTCTCGATTTGAGAATAATGAGTTTCCTAATAGTTATATTGTGACTGATAGCGGATATGCGAACCGCAATTACATGCTTACGTGCCTGGCAAATGTGTACAGACCAGAGGAAAATCGATTTAATGAATCGCTTATTCGAACTTGATATTGTGTCGAAAGGAGCTACGGAGTGTGGAAAAGAACATTTCCTATTTTGTCAACTGGTCTTAAATATAGGGTGGAGAAAAACCAAAGCGTGATTGTTGCTACTGCAGTCCTGCATAATATATGTATCATGGAAAACGATCATGAGCCCCCTGCATTGGATGAAGAGCTAGAAAATGCAGCTAACTTCGTTTCGCAAGTACCTTCGCAGAATGATCCTCGAAATAATAATAATAATTTAAATAGAATGATTATTAATGATTGCTTCCGAAATATATAATTTACGCACATAACATAATTATGAAATAAAATTTTGTTTATTTATTTTCAAATAATTTCACAGAAATAAAATACTCTTCATGTACTATACTAAATAAGCTTTTTCATTTAATTTCTGTGTAACAAATTCAGAAAACTACCACAGAATGAAGCTCGTAATAATAATATCAATTTGAAAAGAATGTTTATAATTAAAAAAAAATATTTCATTACATGTAATAACGTATGTTATAAACGTCTAGTTTTTTTTATTTAATAACTCCGCTCTTAAAATTTCCATCTTTATGTTATGTTCTGCCTGATCAAAACTCATCTTTTTTTCTGCCAAACGCATTCTCTGCTCGTGGTCTGCAGTTAAAAAATCGCATTCCAATTTATGTTTGGCATCTTCATTCATCTTTTTGGAGTTTGCCAGCACGATTTTTGCTTTGGCCACCAATTCCCATTGGGACCCGTTTAAATTATTCGGGTATTTCTTTGGTGGCAGCTTTTTACACCTCAAACGAGATGAAATCTGAGTTTTCAACATCGAAGGACAGTATTTGTCCAACTTTTCTGAGCTTCCTCCTAGACAATAACGATCACATTAAACAAGTTTATCTAAAAAGAATGTACCAACCTTGACTTCCATCCTGTTTTTCAGGTTCATTCGGTGCTGCTACAGTTTCTGGGCAAAATAGATCTATCGTAATTGTTCTGAAAAATTATTTTATACTTCTATAATATATATGTAGGTTAAAACAGAATGGAAATGTGACTAAACATACTTGGAGTAGTACCCGCTACTACCTCTACGTTGTCCTTAAAAATATTTTCATCTGCATCTATAAAATAATATTGTAATAAATATAGAGTTCTATGTTTCTTTGAATTAATTGTTTAACCTGGTTCGAGCATATCTGAGTCATAAACCGACTGCATACCACAAAATTCATGCTGCAGCAAATCCTTTACAGTTTCGTCCAGGGATGTAGAGGTAGGTTGTGGACCACTCCCTGTAGCATACAATGCCCGTTTCTCTGTAGCATATTTTTTTTGTCACCTTTTTAATGTTTTCCTATTTCCTCTTGAGAATTTCACCACTTCGAAAAATCTTCCCATTGGTTGCATTGAATTCATTCGCAATTTTCTCGTCCCACTTAAATTTATCAGAAATCTTGCACTCTACAATGTCTTTATATTCTTTAACTAATGAGCCACCCACGTTTCATCTCCAGTCACAATAGAGCTCAGAAAATCGTCACCTTCCAATTCAAGGCGCTCAAGAAACTCGCGGGCGCTATTGACCCAGTCAAAATGGAAAGTCTTCCACTCTTCTGTTCGTCATGAACATTTGTTCTGCAACCACTAAACTCCCTACGCCACTAAACTTCCTACACCACTTAAACACACTCGTTCTGTTCATAACACCTTCGCCGTAAACCGTTTTGATTCGCGAAAAAATTTCGGTAGGAGTTTTTCCTTCCGCGAGTAGGAAGCGGATCCCAGCACGTGGCTCGCACTTCGCGTGATTTCGACACTACAACGTGAGTTTACGTACTACCGTGTTCCTGCAATGCCCGCTCTATCAGGAGATCCCCCTCAACCACATATTTTTTCCAACACTCAAAAAACATAAAACCACAGCCAGTTATGGTTGTTCAAAACTAAAACTTGAAATTAATTCTAAACTTAGTGGCATCGTGTAGTGACTTAACGCAACTTGATGATTCTTGCTGTGCTGTAGGTTGAGTTAATAGCCGGTTAAGTATTGAGTTCACTAATAGCCGATTATTGTCGTATCGGCTGACTAAAATGTTCCAGGCGGAGATGTTGTTTTCTTCGGCTACTGGTAAGTGTTGGATTAATCGCTTCGGCTCTCCTGATAGGTTTGACAACAAATAATACATTTTTTCGGTATTGCTCATTCGTTGGTCATGAATCATCCGCTGATATAGATCTGAGAACGACTTCCAATTTAAATAGTTCCCATCAAAAATTGGTAGGTTAATTTTTGGAAGCTTCACGATTGGAAAACTGATGATTCTATTGGTTGACTGACCCTGCTGAGCTTAATCACTACATCTTGGGTCCAGTTTTCCAAATCGCATATAGTATCCATTTTGTAGTCGCAACGCTCAGGATTCTCGCAGGTTTACCAAATGGTTTGGCTTATGTTGTGTTGGAAAACTTCACCAACTTATTAAAATAATGGTCCCGGTTTAAAGAACAATTCAATTTATTTCGTTAATTATACAAAAAAAAATAGTGACCATTAAATAAAGACTGTAGGCAACGTTAAAACGACCGTGTCGATATCGAGTTCAAGACCAACTAACTGGTTTGCGTACAGCCAAAGTCGGACTGGTTAGACTGGTTTTTAGCGCACGGCTGGTTCAATTTTTAACATCCTCCGGGCGCCGGCTGGATTGATCTCCAGTTACCTCTAGCGGATACAGTAGTTGCACAGGTCGTCTCATTCTTGCTCCATTTGATATCTTTACTTCACACGAACGAATTTTACCGTCCCGTCCAATAAAAGTAGTTTCTATCAACGCCAGTTTCCATAAAACTCGAGGACAGGATGAGTCGTGTACTAGGACAACATCTCCAGATGCCAATTTTGACGACTTGGCAGCCTTATAAACATGAGCAGACCTTAACTGCTGTAAATATTCTTCTCTCCAACGTTTCCAGAAGATGTTTATAGAACGTTGTCTAGAAAGCCATTTTTGACGGATATCTTCATTTACAGACGCACGACGATAATCTGGCGATGGAAGAACAGCGTTAGTACCAGTCAAAAAATGTGATGGGGTTAGTGGTGTCAAATCCGATGGATCATCCGAAATGTATGTCAATGGCCTTGAGTTTATGACACTTTCAACTTCGCACAATAATGTCTGCATCTGCGGCTCATTAAGTACCGCACGTCCGATAGTGGCCTTGAGAGCAATCTTAACAGAGCGTACTAGCCGCTCCCAAAATCCACCCCACCAGGGAGCTCGCTCCACGATGAATTCCCACGTTATATTTTTGAAGCTAAGATAGTCCTTTAGCTCCTTCGATGAAATAAATACAGCAAGTTGCGCCAATTCCAATGAAGCGCGTTTAAATGTCTTCGCGTTATCCGATATGATAAGGTGAGGAACACCACGTCTGGCAATAAAGCGTCGTAAGCCAAGTATACAGCTTTCAGTAGTCACATCCGGAAGAAGCTCGAGATGAACAGCCCTGACAACAGAGCAGGTCAGCAGCATTATATACATTTTGCAAGTTGATGGATCTTCGCGATTAGACTTGACGTAGAGTGGGCCGGCGAAGTCAACTCCCGTTGTCTCGAAAGGTCTGGTTGCGCTTAATCTACTGCTTGGCAACGGGGCGAAGGGCTGAGATGCAGGCTTCCCTGTCAAACGCTTGCATATAACGCATCGCTTTATGATTCCTTTTATCAATTGTCGAGCCTTCGGAACCCAAAATCGGCGTCTTAAATGAGTTAAAACCAAATTTACTCCTCCATGGAGTACACGTTCATGAATATCTTGAATTATCAAGTGCGTTATATGGGATGATTTTGGTAAAATTATGGGAAGAATTAAGTCCATATTATCTGGTAGCATCTGCAGTCTAGAAGCAACTCGAAGAATTCCGTCATTTTTTAAAACAGGATTTAAATCACGAAGTTTTGATGAAGTAACAACGCCGAAACCTTTCCGACAAGAAGTAATTTCACCGAAATAATTTTGTAGCTGGATATACTTGATCCAATACGACTCAGCTAGCATTAATTCAGCAGCAGTAAGATAACCGCTTTTTTGATCCGAAGTTTTTCGCAACATGGCGATAAATCGAAGGACGTACGCACTAATTCGTAATATTTTCCTCCAAGAACTTTAATTTTCGTAGAGTAGCAAAGGTTCCGATAAAACAGTTTCTTCCATGATTGATTCTTTCGCTTGTAAGCAAGTCAAAACTGTAGGAGCTTCAGTGAAAAACTCTCCGCTGGGCCAATTTTCTGGTTGTTGTAGTAACCATGTCGGTCCAGACATCCATGTAGTGTTCTCAAGCAAGGCCTTCCCCGTTAATCCTCGTGTCAATAAATCTGCAGGATTACTATCACCTGGACAATGTCTCCATGAATCAGCATTCGATTTGGCCTTAATTTCTCGCACACGATTTGCTACGTACGGTTTCCATCGACAAACATCGCCGCATATCCAGAACAGTGTAATTTTGGAGTCAGACCAGAAATATGCTTGGTCAAAGGTTATTGTTAGGTTCTGTCGTAGGTAATCGTGAAGTCTTACTGCAATTAAAGCCGCGGTTAGCTCCAATTTAGGCAATGTTAATTCTCCTTTTCCATCTTGTTTTAAGGGTGCGACTCTATTTTTGGAGCAAAGTAATTTAATATATATCATATCTTCTATAATCGTTCGTATGTAAGCGACAGCTCCATATGCCTTTAAACTGGCATCGGCAAAAATGTGAAGTTCTTTTCTCACAGTATTATCACCTTTCGAAGTAACATGTCTTGGAAATACTAGCTCTTTCAAGTATGGTATGTGCTTACCGTAATCGCTCCAAGTCTTTAAAAACTCTTCAGGGAGTTTTTCATCCCAGTCTAGTTTTAGTCTCCAGATATCTTGAAAAAGGATCTTTAATCCGATGACAAACGGTCCTAGCAACCCCAATGGATCAAAGATTCTAGACAATAGCTGCAATAAATTTCGTTTTGTTCCAATCGTGGGGTGCAATAGGAATTTCTGTACGGACTCCAAGTCTACCGCTAACTCATCAGTACAAATAAACCAATTTATACCCAAAACTTTTTGAATTGTAGTTTGGCTTGATAAATTCGCGAATGATTTTCTGATGGATTTATCGTTACAGTTCCATTTCCTTAAATTCATGGAGGCACCTTCCATTATATCGATAGCCTCTTGACTTATTCGTTTCACGTTTGCCAGACTGTCGTGACTAAATACAAGATCGTCCATGTAGAAGGAATTTTTCAAAATATCACATGTTTCTCGATACTTCGTTTTATACTCGCTCAAATGCTTCAGAATAGTAGCCGACAATAAGAACGGGCTACATGTAACGCCAAAAGTCACCCTCGTCATCCTGTACTCTTGGTACGGCGGAAAATCATCAGTAGAGCTAAGGGGATCTGCAAACCATACGAAACGATGAACATCGCGGTCGCACTCAGTTAATTCAATTTGTAGAAAGGCTTTCTCGATATCGGCCACCAACGCATATCTGCCGATTCTAAAATTAAGAAGAATCTTTAATAAATCCTGAAGCAAGTTTGGTCCAGCTGATAGGTGATCGTTGAGCGATAGTGCACCCTTGCCTTTTGCAGAGGCGTCGAAAACAATGCGAAGCTTCGTTGTGTCTTTATCTTCTCGGTAGACTGGTCTATGAGGCATGTAATATAAACGCTCACAAGGAACTACGTTAGCGTCAACCTTTTCGGCGAATCCAGCTATTAACATCTCTCTAATAGCTACATCGTATTCGAGTAGCTTCCTTGGTTCTCTGGATAATTTTTTTATCAAACTCGAAAGTCGCTGAATAGCTATGTAGCGATTATCATCCAGTACTAAGTTGAGATCTCGCCATAACAAGGATGCCACATATGTTTGCTCTCGTTTCTTAATATTATGCTCCAAGGTATTAGTGATGGAGTCATACGGTTCGCTATTATCTATACCAATGGCCTCCAATTTCCAAAAGGCTTCAACAGTTTTTTCATTTATTAGCGAAAGAGCTGATATGCTACAATTATTCGAAGCAACACAAGCCGCGGATGGGCCCATAATCGTCCACCCAAATAATGTATCCACTGCGGTTAAGTTTCCATTGATTCTTTTATGGGCTCCTGTCATAAACTGCCAATATTCGTTTGCTCCGATCAAAATACTAATGCCCTCCTCCAATACGTTTCCTGGTAAGCATGCGTCGGCTAATGCAAACTCATCAAATTGTCTGCATGTTTCAGGTGACTTTACGACATCTAGACATATTTCCGGCACCTCGATTGCTTCAAAATAAAGGAAATTACCACCATATTGGCTCCTAAGATACATACCGACTCGGTTAAAAGTTTTGCTCGGTGTGGGTTCCATGCTGCCAAATGGTAGAACGCTGAGCTGTTGTGTTCCAACAACGGGCAACTGCAACTTGGACGATACGGCCTTCTGTATGAAGGACATTTGGCTTCCTCCATCAAAGATTATGCGTACGACACAATTTCCTGCCATATTATTTTTCGAAATCACAACGCATGCTGTTTGAAGAAATGTATTATTGACAGCTCCACCATTCGATGTGCACAGGTTTAGTGACTGTTGTGGAGGTAGCGGTAAGCTCTTTCTATCTTCTTCCTTCTCATTTGGAATCACTTTTGATTTACGAGCGAAATCCGGATCGCACATAGACGTTGCATTCTTTCTCTTACAGGTTTTGCATATTAGCTTTGCTTTGCAGAATTTAGCCGAATGACCACCACCAGTGCACCGAAAACAACGTCTATCTCGTTTCAACATCTCTCTCTTTTGTATAAGTGATAGTTTTGCACTGCATGAATTTGACTTATGGTCGGGCGCTTTGCAGAAAAAACACAAACTACTACTATCTAATGTCATTAAGCCTGTTGCAGTGGCCACTGCTTTTGCATTTAACGCACTCACACTACATGACGAGTCTCTTATCTCGAATGATTTTTCCAACGAAGTCACTTCTCGCTTCAGAAATTTAATGATGGCGGCTATTTGGCTATCGCCGTGAAATTTCAATGAGGATGAACTCTCTTCTAATGAGCTGGTATCTTCTTTTTCTGTAGGGTTATCAGCCTCGGCATGCTCTTTAGTTTTTTCTTGGAATCGATGAAAATCCACTCGAAGATCATCCGGCAAGGACTTTAATAAAGCGCTCTTCAGCATGATACTATAATTATTCGCGGGAACACCCAGAGCGGTTAGAGAACGCATAGATGAGGTGACCATATTGTATAAGTTCCTCAGTTCAACAAAATCGTCTTTTGACTTTATTCTGGGAAGCGACATAAACTGCAACATGCATTGGTCGATACTTTTGTCGCGATCTCCGAATTGCTCTAATAAGAGCGCCACGGCTCCGTCGTAGCACGCTGATGTAGGAGTAAAACCAGCTAGAGTCATCGCTGCTTTTCCAGTTAACAGCGACTGCAAATAATGGAACTTATCCACGCTCTATAGAGTGGTATTCTCATGGATCGAGCTCTTATACTGCTCCCAAAATGGAAGCCATTCTTTCGAATTGCCGGAAAACTTTTGTAATTGCAACTTCGGAAGTTTGACCGAATTTTTAATGCACGAATCACGATTCGTAACAGGAGCTGAAGAATTTAATGGAATTCTAAGCCGTTGAATTTGAAGAAGACGTTGATTTAAGCGTGCCATGATAGCCACTGCTTTATCCTCGTATTCAGCGGAAATCTCACATTCACGTTCTAATTCCTCTTCTTTTATTCCAGTAAGGACAGCTTCATTTGCCCTCACTAAATTCGCGTTTGCCACTTTGATGCGTTCCAAATAAGAACATACGTTTTCTTCAACCTCGTCAGCATTTTCTTCTCGCGCTTTTGCAGACGGTAATTGTAGGTATTCCGCTGCCGCCTTTGCTAGCTTCGTTATTTGACCACGATAAACCGATCGATATGATGCATCCATTTTATGTACCGTTATCACTTAAATTAGTTCTTTTATTCCCGGGTTTCGGCACCAATGTTGGAAAACTTCACCAACTTATTAAAATAATGGTCCCGGTTTAAAGAACAATTCAATTTATTTCGTTAATTATACAAAAAAATAGTGACCATTAAATAAAGACTGTAGGCAACGTTAAAACGACCGTGTTGACATCGAGTTCAAGACCAACTAACTGGTTTGCGTACAGCCAAAGTCGGACTGGTTAGACTGGTTTTTAGCGCACGGCTGGTTCAATTTTTAACATGTTGGCAATCTCCCCCCAATATTTGTTGATAGCGTCAATATTCACTCGATAGTACATTTTTGATTGAGGTTCCTTTATCCTTTCTTCAATGTTATTAACAAGTCGCGTTAAACATTGATAAAGGCTCGTTGTTTTCTGTTTTCTCAATACCTCCAGGTCTTGAGATTCTGCTGCAATTGTTGAGTCACTTCTTGAAGTTGCTGGCTGCTTTCTCCCATCTCTGATCCTTTTCTGATGTCGTGTTGGTCAACAGAAGAAGCGTCATCAGGTTTTTGAAGTCGATATTGCATATCGGCCTTCAACTTGTTGTATCCATCGCAGACTTTTCCGAGATATTCACTGTTGAAATACTCCGAATCCGTAGGTTTGCTTTCCAGAAGGTCTCGATAATTGTGCTCAAAGATTCTCCACTAGGCTTCCAAGGTATCTAATCTGAGATACTGTGGAGTCTTCTGTGTTGCCGAGTCCTTCTTATAGTTGATGATGATAGTTTCTATCTCCTTCCCCAGTTGGAGCTCCTCTTGAATGATGGCTTCCATCTCGTTAGCGAAGTTGATACTTACGTGTTCGGGGTCACCAAAATGTTCAAAACTAAAACTTGAAATTAATTCTAAACTTGTAAATTGTGAACGACTTGTTTTGATATTATACACACACTAGATTTATTGGTAATTAACTTAGCCTATATATACAAAATTTTTAAACTAAAATGCTTATTTGGCTGTATGCTCGCCATAAAAATGGAATTGGTTTCGGGTATCCAAAAGTTGAAATTCCCATCACCTGAAATATGTACAGGTAATTTGTTACCTTTGTGTCTAGACACTACGTCAGCAATCACACGTCCAACATATTTCACCTGATGTGAATTTAGCATTTTGTGTTTATGATTGAAACTTAAGTTCTGCGAGTACATAATTAAAAAAGGTTAATAATGAACAACGATCACAGAACACTTACTTTCTGAACATGCCTCGGAACTAAAAATTCTATTGTCTGCGATATTTCCTTGGGGTAAATTACATTGAAAATATTGTAAAAACTTACTACTTCCGTTAGGGCATCAATAAAATGCATATTGTCAAATTTACGGACTTGTTGCTCAATAAATATGTAACTTGTCGCACGGTCGTCTTCAGGATCTAAAGATTTCTCTACAAATAAATTAAATGAAAATTATTAGCAAAATGAAAGTTATAGATATGTATATAGTTTCACACAAAAATAGATTCCACGATTTTTTAGAAGTTTTCTAATATATGCTCTTACTAATTCTTGCAATCCATTGAGTTGTAACGAATTCGTTCGCTAGATCGTCGTGAACACTACACTCAGAGAAAAACCTTGGTAGCATTGACAAAAATTCAGTTCAATTCGACAAAACTACGGTCATTATACGTCCAACAAAATACTTTGTCGTATTGACAAATTTCATATATTCTTTGACAAAAACCCACTGTCTAGATAACAAAAGAATTTGTTGAATTGAGAAAAAACTGTTCAGTAAAAATTTTGTAGTTTTTGTATTTATAACAAAAATAAATTATCAAATGAAAATTTTTTTTGTATTTGTAACAAAAGAATATTAGGTGCGTTTTAATGCTCTCCAGAGTAGGATAGGATAGCATAAAAAATTTATATACAAAATAACAAAAACATTGCTGTTTTTACGATTCTTTATAACTTTTTTCCATAGATAGTAGGCTACATTAGAGAATTTATCGCGCATAGTTCCCCCAGTGAGCTCACTGGGGGAACTATTCCGGTTAAAATCTATATTCTAGCCTACTATCTATGGAAAAAAGTAATAAAGAATCGTAAAAACAGCAATGTTGTTGTTATTTTGTATATAAATTTTCTATGCTATCCTATCCTACTCTAGAGAGCATTAAAACGCACCTATTATCAAATACACCAATTACTTTATTCAAGATGAAAGTGTTTTGTTGTTTATTTTGTTAAATTGACAATTGTTTTATTGAATACGCTCACGTTTGAATGGTGCTATACGGTTTCCAATATTGCTTTAAGTTTTGCTCACCGTTGCTTCGTCGCTCCCGTTACTCCCGTTGCTTCCATTACTCCCGTTGCTTCCGTTACTCCCGTTGTACCCGTTTCTCCTGTTGTGCCCGTGATTCGTTTGCTCCCGTTGCTTCAATGCTTCCGTTTCTCCCGTTACGCCACGTTGGTCACATTACTCCCGTTGCTCCCGTTACTCTCGTTGCTTCCGTTGTTCAATTTTATCAGACGTGGGTACTTATATACCGTAACCACACGAACTTTCGCTAAACTATGGTATATGGAACACACTCATTAGTCGTGTGCCACCTATTGTTAAATAGTTTTACTAAAGAGAAACCTTTGCGGTTGTGCGCTCAACAAATCAACAAAGTTTCATAGCAATCGGATGAATGGCATAGGGACAAACAAATAAACAGTTTCGAGCACCAGGGTACTAAAATAGCGAAAAAATTTGAAAAATTTCGAAAAAAACTGCTGATATTTTTTAATCTCGTTTTAGATGTCTTTACTTCGTTTTCAAGACAATTTAAAATAGGGTTTATCAGGCTATCCTTAATTTTGTTTTGTATTTTTCCGATATCTTTCTTACTCAAACTGATAAAATTGTGCAAATAAAGAACAAATTCTGCAGCGCAATTATCTTCAACTGAATTTTGTTTTTGATAATCTAAATCTGCATCTGGTTGCAAGATATTAGAATGAGTACTTGAACTTTGGTCATTGTAATCTTGCAGCTCGGGTTCTACCAATAAATGTTTTGTTTTTAGATATTTTCTAAAACTATTGAGATTTCCGAAAGCTTGTGTGCATGATTCTTCACAACATTCAAAAGTGCTATCAGAGCGCAACGAATGAAAAAGTTTTAAATGCGCCACCTATGCCTTGTTAAGGTACGAAAATTTGATAGTATTCGTAGCCTGGATCGATTCACTTCGAATGAAAAGATTCCGATCGATGTAATTCAGTTTATTTTGTTGGCTTACGCTCGATAAAATAAGGAGAAAAAAACTTCAAATTTAGTTTGCTATTCTGCAATTTACAAATAGAATAATAATAATAATTAATTGTACATTAGATTAGTCTTGGATTTACTTACCCTTTACTTTAATTTAAACTCAGGTATCTTACAAGTATATATTGTCAATTTCGATTGTGGAAACAGAAACTCGTGTTTTCACGGCCGCCAAACAGGAAAGAGAAAGCGAACGTGCGGGTCTTTTGACATTTCGTGTTGAGCGCACTCGGTGAGTGCGTTCACTGTGTGTTTAAAAATAATCGGTATAAATTTACCACCCGCTGGAACATTTAACAGTGGAAAGGCTAATTTTGCATAAAAAAACATTTCATTTTAAATCTTAGAAATTAAATTTAATTAAAACTAGAAGAAACTTTATCGTTTCGAATGGGTGCAGTTATACCGAATGTAATAGTACGTCTGAAACATATTGTTTTAAACTTTCCTAAATTCATTAAATAGATAAATAATTTGAAAAACTTAACTTCCAGATGGCAATAAGACCTTGTGTCAAGTTCCAGATATTTTATGAAGTAAATTTAACTTAATTTTCACTGTACAAAGGCCACTATCACATTCAACCAGTCAGTCACGAATATCGCAATCGAACTAGAACTCTGTGCACTGCGATTCCCAATGTGCGATATGGAATCGTGCTCATCTTTCTTACAAAAATTTTTGTTGATATAATATAGTTTTGTGAATGTAACAAAATTTTGCAGTTTACTTTTGGTCACTCTGACAACATTTTTATCAGAAGCCGTTTCTTCCAATACAACAAAAAATTTTGTCATTGCAATTTTGTCATTACAATAATACAATAATTTTTTTTTTTTTTAAATTCAATTTATTTATTAGTTTCTTCTATATACAATATTCCATACAAATGGTAAATATTTCGTGGTTATATTATTCTTCTGAACTTCCCAGACAGCAAAAGCTGGTATAATGGAAGTAGTGGTAATAAATCCAAAGTAAGATAATTGTGTTAACAAAAGTATATCGTACATATAAATTAATAGTGTAATGAAATCATAGTAAATGTAATTATGTTGGACATAAATAATTCATAAACAGATATAAAAAAAAATAATTCAAATGATTAATAAAAGAATATATAAAAAAAGAAGAAAAAAAAAAAATCAAAATGTAATATAAAAACAAAAGTAATAAATATACAAAAATAAAATAATACAGTACAAAAAAAAAAATAAAAAAAGATTAAAAAAGAAAAGTAATAAAAAAGTAGATAACAACAAGGTACTTGAATAAAGAAACTACGGTAAGAAGAAGTCGTGTATATAAGATACTCCTCTTCAGTTGTTGATGTCCATATTCATCCTCATGTTGGTCCTATCTGTCCAGTTAGCATTCACCCAGCTTGTGTCGCTGGAGTTAACCCAGCTATGCTCAGTATCCAACAGACTCTACTGGATGTCTACTACGTCAGGATTACTCTTTACGTAACTTTTCAGCATCTTTGTGAATTTAGTAATAGTTTCCGCAGTTTTAATTCTATCCGGAAGTGCATTATAAAATAACACTGCTCTATAAATTGGGTCTTCTCGTACTCGATTTGTTCTTGGACGGTGTGAGTTCCTTAGGTATCCTGCATTTCTAGTCGGATAGTCATGTATTTCTCTATTAAGCACTATTGTGAGTGACGTTTTTGCATTACCGTGCAGAGAGTTATATACAAATTTGGCTCTTTCAATGGCTATCAATTGTTTGATATTATGCTACCCCGTAAGTTCATATAACTCTACTGGAGGAGTCAGGTGAGGTAAGTCGAAGACAGCTTTAATGCTCTTATTGAGTAGTCTGGCGATAATGTCAATATTACTCGAAGATGCTTGCGACCACACAATTAAACCATATATTAGAACTGACATTATGTATGCGTTGAATATCTTTTCCTTTACGTCAATTCTCAGGCCTTTCAGCCTTCGTAGTATGCCTATTATGGGAGCAATCTTTTTCCTTACTTGTCGAATGTGGGCACTACATGTCAATTTTCCATCAATGGTAATTCCCAGATATTTAGCTTCAGTCACTCTAGATAAAGTTTGCCCATTAATTTTTAAATTTAGTTTTACGTCCGGTTTATTTTTTTGTTTGAATAGCATATAATTTGTCTTTTTAATGTTTATTGTTAGTTTGTTGCCATATATCCAGGTCATGTAGTTGTCTAGATCAATGTTTATCGTATTTTCCAACGTTTCAAGTTCCTTGCCGCTGTAAAGTAATACTGTATCATCCGCGAATATCACGTACCTTCCTGATAGTCCAGCAAATTGCAAATTATGAATGTATAACAAGTAGAGTGTTGGTCCAAGGATCGAGCCTTGAGGAATTCCAGTATTGACTGTCAGTTTGTTACTTAGGAGCTTGTTATTTTTGGTTATATATATTCTGTCTTTGAGATAACTTGAAATTATTGAGTTGGTTGTACCTCTTATACCTAAGTCCTCCAAGCCCTGGAGTAACACTTCGTGGTCAACTGTGTCAAAAGCTTTCCTCAAGTCAATGAAAACTGCAACAGCATAATTAGCTTCATCCAGTTCCTTATTAATATACTGCATTACGTCAATGATTGCCTCTGTTGTATTGCTTTTTTGCTGGAAACCGTATTGGTGCTTGTCAAATCCTCCGATTGATTTCACGAATTTAACAATCCTTGTATTCAGTACTCTCTCAAAAATTTTGCTTAATGAATTTATGATCGCAATTGGTCTGTAATTATCTGGGTTTTTGGTGTTACCACTTTTAAAAACTGGAATTAGTACTGTCGTTTTTAGTATATCTGGAAAGGAACCAAGTGATAGGTGCGAGTTTACAGCGACCAGATATAATATTGCTTAGAATTTTTAGGTCCTTTGGTGTTATATCGTCAAGTCCTGGTGATGTGTTCGACTTTAATGTTGTGATAATACTGCTGACGTCCCGACAGTTGTGGACAGCTGTATAGCCCGATATGTTAAAATATTGCGCTTCAAGAGAATATAACCATGTTTTAAGAAAATATTAGTATTTCGATGTCCTTATTTTCTGTGACAAATCCCTCTATGTCAGATAACTTACTGCGGATGCTTCTCAGGTTGGCGTAAAAGAACTTTAATTTATTCATTTCTGGCATTTTAATTTGAAAGGTACTCTATTTTCCTCTGAGTAGTTTTTATTGCCTTAATGTATTCTGGGCAGAGGTTGCTGTCAGCTCTATGTTGGCAATGTTGCGCATGATTAACCTGACAGTGGACACATTCCACTTCAGTTTAGGCGCAAGCAGCTGTACGATGAGGGCCTGCGCACTTTGCGCAAACTTCATTCGTACTTTTACATGTTTTTGACGAGTGTTCATATTTTTGACAGTTGTAGCATCGTAGCACATTGTAATCCTCTCTTACAAAGTGGTGATTAAACCCAATGTTTACATTCTTGTCAACTAGTCTCTCGAATATATTGCCAGATACTTCAATGTAGTGAGTCCAAGTATTATTATTTTTTATTTGCCTCGTATGCACAACATCCATAGTGAATTTGTCCGGTAAAGAATGGTTCAGGCTCACGATTTCCTGCTTAAGCTCGTCGAAATTATACAGTTTTTGCAGACCGTGGATAACCATTCTGGGCTTCCTTTGTTTGGTATTTTCTACTATGTAAGAATCAGCCAACTTGGACTTAATGTCCATTATAAGTTTTTTATTATTTTCTTCCGTGTCTGATTTCAGTAGTATGCCACCGTTTTGTATGCTATGTTTGTAGACTATTGGGGTTTTTAGTGTTTTGGGGTCAATGATCTCTTGCAATTGCCTTAGTGTGGTATCAGATCCCTGTGTACATTTAGGTTTGATGACTATGCCACTGTTAAATTTTGCTACATTGATATTATTGTTGACTGTATGCACTTGTTGTTCATTGACATACCGTTTGCTAGTTATTTTAGCTACCGATGCATAAATAAAGGTGCCGCTATTGAAGATCGAACTGGAATTTCGCCGAATTTTTATCAATTCGACAAAAATTTATTAAACTGAATAATTTTTATTTATTATGCTGACATATTATTATCATTATGACAAAACTGCACTGTTGAAATTCAACATATACTTTTTATCAATGTTACCAAGGATTTTTCTTTGAGTGTAGGCCTTTGTCTTTAATTCGGACGCAAACCTGGCGGACTGAAAGTCATCCTCCATTTATCGGAAGAGATCGGTATTTCTTCACCAAAATGGAGAATAGCTTTCATATGTACTCGTTAACTATGACGTCATTGGACGACCTACGGAATTTTAGTGTGGTGGGAAGCGCTGGAGAAGTCCACCTACCTCAAAAAACTCACCAAGTTTCAACGTCTAGCTTCCACAGGAGCAACGGACGTACTTAGCATCACACCTACAGAGGCACTAGAGATGATTCTGCATCTTCTACCGCTGGACATTTATGGGAAAAGTGCGTCAGCAAAAAGTGTCGTGCGACTAAGAGACTCTCTTAACTGGGTATCCAGACTTGGTGGGTACTGCTGCATACTCGGACTGTTTTGTGAATGAATTTTTAATTCGGACTACATTAAGTTCCTTTAGCCTGAACTGCTTTCTTGGATTTTTCCGAGAACGCTTTACCTTAGGCTTCATTCAACCGGCGGTAAAGAGACCCAAAATCTACTTTCGCAGTCATAGCGAGCCGAAATATGATTGAGAATGATTGTCACAGGCGGGCATATGTATATAAAACTAAGCGAAATTGCGAAAGAAAATTTCAAAATAAATTTATTTTGCTGGTTAAAGTTAGTCTGTGTTCTTTGTGGTGGATTAAAGTTATTAGATTGCGTTTGAGGGAAACTGAAAATATTAGAAGGATATGCTCTTTGTTGTGAATTAAAATTGCTGAATTGGGGTGGTCTTTGCTGCTCTTGTTGAGGATGCTCATATGGGAATCCAATTTGTTGATTCTAAGTGTTTGGATAGTAGATATGGGTCTGTGGGAATCTAATATGTGGTCTAGCTGAGAGTAGAACTTGTCTAGGGTTCGTTTGTCTGTTTAAGTCTAATTTCACATAAGAGATGTTCTGTTCCTTCACACAATATGTAAAAGCAACGGCCAATGATTCTGGCTTCATTGTTCTGATTGCAGACCCCAATGGTTCCCATAAACCGGGAAGAAAGGAGTTTAAACATATTTCAAAATAAAGCTCTTTCTTTGCAATAAAAACATTTGCGTTTACCTCGTGAATATTGACATACATTGACATGGTCATACTCGCTAGTAGTTCGACTACGTCTGTGTCATATTCAGACTTACGTTACGCTGTAACGTGGTGGACACAGGTATTCAATAATGACACGGCCGATCAGTTTGAATGATATATTTCGACTCTGCCATTATGACGGATGTCATGTAGACTTTTGTTAGTCAGTGTCTTAACACTGTCATCTATGTGACAATCTGCATAAAGAGTATTGTGTCCTTGCTTAATATTATGCAGATCCCTTATCTAGGATGTTTCGTTTCTTTTATCCGCACAATAAAGCACGAGAATTTGCTTGTTAATATTGTTGAAGGTTACTTTTACGGCGCACATTAAAGTGCATGTCACCTTTTTTTGGGTAGTCTTAAGCCGGCTACAGACTTCTCCTGCTTTTCTTGTTTTTCGCATTTCGTGAGTTTCTCGTCTTATTTCACGAAACACATGAAACTTGCGAAAACACGAGAAAAAATTGTACACACAATTCGCAAGTTTCGCGTTTTCGTGGTTTCTCTAGATTTCGTGAAGTATTTTCGTAGGAAACCAGCTGAGCAGAGCATCCATTTCGGTATTTCCCTACTGCAAGAATGGATTCAGATAGCGATACCGGAATTGCAGCCGCAATCTTAATTATTTTAAATGATAACTTCGCTGTCCGTCCAACTCATTTCACTTTATTTTCAATTTCTGAACTCCTGCAAGTCCAAACTTTTGACATTAACCACGAAAAACCAAAAACTCACGAAAAAGACACGAAAAATCGTCTCGCGTATTTTTCGTCACTTTCTCGTCAAGCAAGACCCTTTGATGTCGTGAAAAAACCGCCTCCAGCAGAGAATCGCGAATCGCGAAGAACGAAACGCGAGAAACTCACGAAAAATCTCTACACACTATTCAAGAGAAAGACGCGAATGACGCGAAATAGGCGAAATGCGATAAGTCTGTAGCCGGCTTTAGGGTTCAGTACCTCTCTTTCTCCAATTAAACGCACTGCAATAGTTAAAACACTTTTATTTAATTGATCTTAAATCTAACATTTAACACTATAACTATATTATTAAATATGAATTAATTAAATATGAATTAACGACACGGTGGTTACAATTTAGTATTTAAAATGATACGGTGGGTGACACGACACGGTGGTTATAATTTAGTACGACACGGTGGTTACAATTTAGTATTTAAAATGATACGGCGGGTGACATTACGATCAACGGTTCGACGGTTTCCTAATGACTGTGCGTTCTATCACGATTCGGTTCTATATGATACAATCCCGAATCGTTTATGAATTTGTTAAGTAATCAAAAATACAAAGTCATAATATAGTTTGAATGAAACGCGATCTGCAGATGAGGCACTTTTGAGTGTTCGTCTGGATCGCGCTATTAGGTTCAAGTTGGACATAGGAAAGATGGATATTGTTGATAAGCAAGTTGCAGTGGATAGGCTATGGTACATATTATACGTATGGTATGCTGGTTCAAGTGAATGCAATCGGATAAGTTATATTGAAAGGAAATGCGTTAGCATTTTCATAAGCTTTAAGACGATTGCATTTATGGTGCATTTGATATTTATTTTAAAGGAATGTTAAAAACGTGTATGCACTTTGAACGTCTGGATAGGGTATCAGATTATGGCGACATTGTAAAGATTAAGGAATGTTATATTCTAACGCTTGTGATATTGGAATGATTGAAGGAAGGATTGAGACATGTAATGATTGAGGCACTGTATTGTAAGTATAGGGAAGAGCACTTTACAACAATATTCCAAATTAATGAGGTCTCATACATATTCACAACTTCATTCGCAGACCCACGATTTTATTTCGTATCGCCCGTAGATGAAGTTGCCCATATGGTGCACCCCTAGTGCATGATATGAGATTGAGAATTTCGTCGACGTTATCAAGGAAATCGCAAAGGAGACGAGGATTGCCGTCAATTTTGGTAAATCTGTGATGGCCTCCGGAACTCTTAATGAGTTGAAAATATCCATGACTGTAATTGTTGGTTAGATTTCGTTTGCGGCTTCGCCTACCATAACGCGTTTTCTTTTAGTCGTTGTTAAATTTTCGATTTTATCAAAATCTTTGTTACGGTTTTTAAAAGCTTTTATTAGACTTTGGAGGCTATTAGAAACTTTTACGTTGAAAAAATTAGACACACTCACGCACGATTTTTTTCTTGGTCGGAACTATTTGAAACTTGCTAACTTTTGCGTTCACTATTTTCACTTAGGTCTAGGATTTCACTTAAATTGGGCCTTAGGTACTTAATTCTACTAAATTGGGATGTAGCCCAAGGAGCACAAAATTTTAGTAAAGTATTGACGTAGTCGTGACGACGTCCGTTCTACAACTATAAAGTCAATATACTTCGAGCAGTAGTAAATACAGAGTATTGACGTTTAATAGCCGATTAGTTGGTATGTAGTCATTACTAGCTACATTTTGAAGTCTTAACAACTTTTTTTACAACTCTTTACTGACCTTAGTTTGTATGTTACTTATACTGACCAATATACGACGTATTAGCGACCCCTGACTTTCTCGTCCTATATCGAGTAATAGTGACTACATGATAACTGGATATATGATTTTAAAGTCATCGACGGTATTTAAAGTTGCAATAAAGTCGCAAAAACTCATTTTAATACTTCCTAGTCACAATAACTAGGCTTGAAGTGTCAAACGTCTGACTCTAGAGAACTTAGAAGAAAGATACGAAAGAAATTTAAACACACACATATTACAGAAAAGTAAAAATTATTTAAATCATGTACGTCTGCATTCGGATCAAGTGCCAGTGCTTTAATTTAGTGCGCATCGTCGAAATTTTCGTTTGACAATGCAAGTGCCAATGAAGAAAATTTGTCCATTTCGAGTGAAGATGATTATAACAATAGTATTATACTTTTCGTGCAAAGAAGAAATGCAGCAGTGTGCTTTAAAGCATAAGATAAGTAAGTCATCGGGCTATAAATGATTTACTTAAAATATTAAATAAAAATGCTATGAACGTTCCAAACGATGCTCACATCTTTTTAAGTACAGGAAGGAATATTCAAGTTGTTCCAATGGGCACAGGTGAATAAAACTGCTTACTTAAGTCTTTAGATAAAGTGGAAATTTTGGTACCACTAATAAAACTTAATTTTAATGTGAATGGGCTTCCAATAAGTCGAAGCTCGAAATCAGAATTTTGGCCAATATTGTGCTCAATAGCAAATATGTCAAAACTGCAACCAATGGTTGTTACAATTTATTATGGTTATAATAATAACTTTTGTTGAAGAGTTAATCGTAATTTTAAGTCAAGGCATTTTAATAAATAACAGTCGAATTCATATTAAAATAAATGCCTTTGTTTGCGATACTCCTGCCAGATCTCTCATCATATTTCCAATATTGAAAATAATTCTTCCGCACAGTTCTTCCATTTTTTTTAGCTGGAATAAATAATAATAAAATAAAATACTTAAATTACATTAAAATTAAATTACCATTTTCTTTTGTAAAACTGGGCTTTTTAATCGTTGTTCGAATTCGTCTACTTCCTCGATATTTCGTAAAGGTAATGAAACATCTTCTTCATTTCCAGCGGTCAATATAGAATTGGGCAATACAGCAGCAGCTATTGTTTCCAATAACTACAGACATCTATCAACCTTCACTTGCAGTCTACATGTCTCGAATTGTACTTGTTCCAATCTACACGAATCTAAAAACAAAATTTATTGACAAAATTCTATTCGTTAATAAAAATACTTTATTATTTAAAAAATTTTGAAGTAAAAATAACTTACAGTTTGGAATGTCTTGAACGGCATACCCATTTATAATATCATTGTAGTCCATATTGGTTTCCTTTCCTGGACTGCAGCTGGTGGTAACAGGATGTGCAATATTTTCATTTGTGATTATTAAATTGTAGTTTTTGCCTTGCATAATATCCTCCAGTTCGCCGGGATGTAGCCTGGAATTTTTTTGACGGATTTTGTAACTAAACGAAAGAAACGCAATTGAGTATTGAACTTTTTTCATAATTGTATCTCTAATACCATGGATACACTGCTTGTATACAAATTTTGTTATTCAAATCATGATATGCGATACAAGATAGCATGATACACAGCCCATACATGTTATACTTTGACATTTAGCTATCAAAGACAAAATTTCTTCGTGCCAAACGTTGCAGTATGATGTTCCGGCGAATAGCACTTTCATTGCTAATAAAGAAATGTACAAAGCGGACCATCATATCACACACAAAAATGAAAATACGCTCAAAGACGGAAGAATATAAAAATCCACAAGTCTCGTTCATTGGAATTTCAGTTGATTTTAGTAACAGATGGCGCTGATGGCAGTTAAAAGAAGGCTATATCAGCTAAAATCATCGAATTTATATACAAGGAAACAGGTTTGATATTACGTCGATATCAGCTCGTTGACGTACTATATGCATAATATTGGGTGATACACTGGTGATATTGACGATATTATGATTTGTATACGAGCTGTGTATCCAAGGTATAACATGTACATATAGATTATCAAAACACTCACATTTCTTCGGAATCGGTATTCGTTAAGTTCGAGAATTGCTCTTCTATGGCAACTGCTTCTTTAAAATTGTCAATATTTAGACTTTTGTAAACACATGGAATTGCACTCCAATTAACGCCCAGTGAACTGTTGCGATCCCTTTATAACTTTTCGATCGCGAATTTGTTGCACTGTGATGGCCAATAAAGCATGCAATTTTTCATCAAATTCTGAGGAACTGCATTTCTAAAAATCTTCTAACCCTCTACGGTTTTTACCACGCAAAACATGATTCAATATCAATAATTCAATGTCGGGTAATTGATATTCACTTTTCACAAAACACTTTACACGATCGGGAACAGAATTTCTATCAAATTTACGATTTAAAGAAATTAGACTTAATCGGCGCGGCCATGAGATTACAACGAGAAAACAAAATGTAAACTAGTAAACTTTTTTCTCAAAAAGTATAACACTGATTGACACAGTTGATAGCAATTAGAAAGAAGAATTTGTGTCCTTTCCAACGAGCCCAGAATTATTACTTTACGCTAAGTACAGCAGAAGTTAGAGATCAAACAGTGATCACAGGTACGATGAAAATCCTTCGTCCTTAAAATCGCGCTATCTCCTTAACGGTGCAAAAACGGGAGTATGTGTAGAACGATTTTCTACTCAGGACAAGTTCCTCTATCTCCCATTTTCGTTTGAACCTCAGTACTAGTTACACCCTGTATACAAACACTAAAACTAAATATTACTCAGGAAACAGAGAGAGATTTAAAGTATTTTCGGAGCTTTCGCATTTTTGTTTTAAGTTTGCAGTCAGCTTTGCAATGGTGTCAAATATTCGAGGCAAGTCAGCTAGTACGTGTAGTTCTCTTGTGGAACAATGCCAGGGCTTGTTCAAGATGATCTTAAGACACTTATTTTGGATAATTTGAAGCTTTTTCTTATGCACGATGGCACAGGGATTCCAAACAGGTGCTGCATACAGAAGAATAGGCTGCATTACCGATTTATACAGAAGTAGCTTGTTTTCCTTCGATAGTTCAGATTTTCTATTTATAAGGGGATAAAGAATTCGTATGCTTTTCATGGTTTTTGAACAAGCTTCAGTAGTGTGGAATTGAAAAGTAAGTTTCCTGTCTAAGTGGATGCCTAAATATTTTATATTTGGGGACCAAGAAATATTATCACCTAGTGCATTGAAGGTAGCGCTACTAGCATAGACCGCCAAATCGTCGGCAAAACTGGCTAGCTCACACTTGAAGTTTTTCGGTAAGTCAGAAATAAAGATATTATATAATGTAGGACTTAGTGATGATCCTTGAGGAACTCCTGCCAGGATGGTACGACTGGTCGAAAGCATTGAATTTATTCATACTTGGAATGATCTCTCCGAAAGAAAGGATTTTATAATATTTATAATGTGTGAAGGGAAAGAGAATCTGATAAACCGAATCGAAGGCCTTTTCAACATCTAGGGTAACCATTCCAATGGATTCCTTGTTCTTCAGACTGTTTTTAATGTAATTTGTGACTCTTAGTAGTTGGTGATTAGCGGAGTGACCTTGACGAAAGCCGAATTGGTGATTTGGGATTATACATTTTTTATTTATGTGGTTTTGAATACGTACGAATATGATTTTTTCAAATATTTTCCCAATAGATAATAACAAACTAATTGGTCTATAGTTACACGGGTCTGATGCATCTTTTCCAGGTTTTAGTAGTGGAATTATTTCGGCTATTTTCCACTTATTGGGGAAATATCCTATTGCTAGACAACTATTGAAAATGGCATTAATGTATGTGATGCCCTTTTTGGGGAGGTTTTTCAAAAGTATATTTGATACCCTGTCATTCCCTGGGCATTTCCTATTTTTCAGCCTTTGCAGGATCAACTTAATTTCTTTTGGTTTACATAAGTCGTTGTAATCCATCTGAAATGGAAGATTTGCGAATCTTCGTACCATATCATCGACCTCTTTAATAGTCTCAGTGTCACTAAGGTTTTCAGTTAGCCGATGAGAGGATAAGAAGTTGTCCGCCAATAGTTCGGCTTTTTTTTCATTAGAATCTGCTTTGGCACCGTTAGAATTTGACTGGAGATCCGGAATAATAGATTTTTTCCTTTTGAATACTTTATTCAGTTTCCAGAGTTTTCTGGATCCCTTTTCGAGTTCTGACAGCATTGAATTCCAGCTGGTATTTTTAATTTTATTGATCTCATAGTTAATTCTTTTCTGTAATCTATTTACTTCATGTTTGATTAGGTTGTCGCGTGTTCTTTGCCACTGCCGACGCTTGCTGTTTCGTAGTGTTATTAGTTCCTTGATTCGGGGGCTAAGTGTTATACTATTACCTAGAATGAACGTTTTAGGCGCACATCTGTTTCCTATGTCTAGAATTGTTTTTGTGAAATGATCGATCGACTTTCGCACAATTCATTTTCGATAGATCAAAGTTTTGGGTGTTAAGTGAATGACTTACGAGTAGGTGGAATTTTATCCAATTTGTTTTAAAGTAGTTGGGGATTTCAACAGATGAGTTGTCTCGGTTAAATTTTCCTAGAATTTGGAAAGCAACTGGAAGGTGGGGAGAGGAAAGCTGATGCAAGGTTGTTGGCTGGGAGATACAAACACCTGCATTAAGTATAATGTCAAGAGTCGAACCGCGACCGCTTGGTGCATAAAAGGTATGTTCGGAAGGTGGTTCAATAATAATGTTATGTTGAGAAATGATGTCAAAGAGGATTCTTCCGGCTTTATTGGATTTGCTACAATTCCAGTGGCTCTGTTTAGCATTAAGATCCCCGCATAAAATGAAATTAGTTTTGTTACGAATTAAGAGCTTAAGATCATCTTGAAAAAGTTTAAATGTGTTTGAATTTAAGTGGGTTCCGGGAAAGTAAGCTGCGATAATTTCTAGACCACTATCTTCAAATCTTATTGACAGGTTTTCTATAACTTTAGTTGGGATAGTTGGAAGAATATTAACATTTTTTAAAATTTTGTTCACCATTATTGCAATGCCACCACCTGTTACATTCTCTCTGTCTCTCCTGAGGACTATATGTTTTGGAGCGTACAATTTATCATTATGTTTAAGCCAGGATTCAGTAACTATTACTATATTATTGTCGTCTACAAAATCAATTAACTCAGTGAATTTATTTCTGATGCTTTGCGCATTCCATAATATGCATTTAATATTGGAACTATCCATAAAGAAATTTACCAGCTAATTCTACTAATACCTGATATTGTTGTTGCTTAGTATTACAGGCTGCAAGTCGGCTGATGAGTTCAGACGATAACTGGATCAGCTGATCAGTTGTAAATAGGTCTTCGGTGTGGTTGACGTTGCTCCTGCAATTAGTAGTATTTTGCTGTAGTACAACATTAAACGGAAGATTAGTACGGAATGCTGTGTCGCGGACTGTTGTATTTCTCGGGCGATGCGGAAGTGCGGGAAAGTTCGCTGAGTTCAGGTTGACATTATTCGCGAGTGGAGGTGATGTGTGAGTTCTCTGAACTACGTTGGTCTTTGTTTTCCTGTGCTTCTGGTTTATTCTGTCTCTAATTGCCAAGTACTCGAGACGTTTGGGAGAGGTGATGTCGGACGAAATATGTTTTCCGGAACAGTTCGCACACTTAATATCCTGCTCCTCTGCTTTTGGGCAGTCTGTATGTGGGTGGGCCTCTCCACAGATCATACACTTAGTGGGCAGATGACAATTATTGGAGCCATGGCCGTCAAATTCAAATTCAAATAGTTTATTGGCAATATATCTAGTACAATAGTTATACAGAGTATTGAACATTAATGTGGGTTAACACAACATCAGCATTAGCTGATCTACCAGTGTTTGCTAAACAATTTTCGCTTGCTACTATTAGGTTAACAATAAATTCTCTTTTTTTTTACATAATACAGTTGTTTGGGCCTGGAAAGCCAAGAAAACCAGGCTCTATCTTTATAACGATGAAAATAAATAGAAACAACACACGCGTATAAATACATTACTGCGTATGGCCCAATTAGGCTTCGGTAACAATATTTCTCCAGACGGAGCTTTGAGGATAACATAGTTTGTAGAGAGCCAGCTTACAATTAATTGCTGAGCTTAACAATTGCTTTTTAAGGTTATAATTTTTATCGAGCTAGTGAAGGGAAAGGTGGAAAGTCATTCAACTAGTAATTTAAAAATCCAGAATACAAAATAAAACAGAAATAAAAAATAAATCTTTCTCTTTCTTGTACTTAACCTATCCTATGCTCCACAGTCCCTTCGCTCTTCGGTAGTTACTTTAGCTTTTGCTATAATCATCTTAATATAGTAATTACAAGTTAATTTACTTTAAAATAAGGCAATATAGAGTTCTATCTCTTTATTATTACATCATATTTTACCAGAAGGGTGTGTTTGAGGTGATAATTTAACTGTTAGAGCAGAGTCCACCGTATTCCTAAAATACGGAGGTCTGCCCGGCAACTTGGGATTAGCGCCCTTCTAGTAGTTGTACAAGGTACAAAGTTAATTAGTAAAATTTACTTAAATGTTTATTTATTTAAATGTTTTAAATGTTTATTTATTTGAATGATAGCTTACATTATTTAATTGGTTTAAGGAATCAGTCTAAATTTCCTGGCAGTTCATGGGGCCCAATCTCAAAGATAAGCCTATTTAGGTCATAGCAATTGAATCTTCTGTTATAAAAAGTTAACCGGTTTTCATTGTCTGTTATTAATTTTTTTGTATGTAGAAAGTAGAGAAAAGACGGAGGGAAGTTTTTATCTTTAAACTTTTGGGAAGGTTGGCCATAGGTAAGGTTGAGAAAATCAGGGCTGATCAGTCTACTTAGTTCAGAGACATTGTTAAACTCGAGTTTTTTAAAGTTTTTTATAAAGTTACCAACTAGGAAGTTGTCAATTGTTCTAAATTTCTTAAATTTCCCATATAACTTTTTCTTTGAGATTCTCCTAAAGATTTCTGGATCACTTCTTAACCTGGTAAAAGCTTCTTTCTGGGGCAGAGATTTGTAAAGTATTTTTCGCTCAAAGACCCTGAGCCGGTTCATCTGAGCGGAGGAGGCCGAGCACCAGCCCGAAAAGCCATAGGTTAGTATGGGCCTAATGAGCTGCTTATAACTGAGGTGTTTAAGGTCCGTTTTGAAGGTGATTTTTTTGAAGAGATTATTTAGTAGGTTGAAGGCTATTCTGGCTTTATTTATAATCGCATCAATATGCTTGATGCATTTACCTTTTTTGTCCAGTATTATACCTAAGTACTTTATTTCGTTAAGCACTTTAATTTCCCTACCACCTAGGTAGATTTTGACATTAGAGTTTATTTTGAAGGCCTTGTGCTTGCCACTTAGGAAACCTTCATATGTTCTAAAGAGTATTGCCGAGCATTTATCATAGTTGAATTGGAGTTTCCATTTATTGCAGAAGCTATGTATATTTCTTAGGTGGGAGTTTAGAGTTTGGATAGAGTTTTGTACGTCCCTGTCTGATCTTAAAAGGATTATATCATCTGCAAAAAGTAATGTATTAATTCCCGTCGGAATGTCGTTTATGTATAGATTGAAGAGCATTGGTCCAAGGATTGAACCTTGCGGGACACCAGCTCTGATCTCTGAGGAATTATATGTAACATTGTTAATTTTGACCGACATTACCCTGTTGGATAAGAAGCTATGGAGAGTTTTAACTAAGTGAAGGGGGAAGTTAGCCTTTAGTAGCTTATAAATTAGTCCATTCGACCATACGGTGTCGAAGGCTTTCCTAAGATCAAGTGAACAAGCCAAGGTTGGGGCTTTAGCTCGATTTCCTTCATATATCTTTTCCATTAGCAGAGTGATGGCTTGCCCTGTAGATTTTTGTCTGACAAAACCAAATTGCGTTTTTAAGAGAATGTCTCTATCTTCGCAGAGTTCGTTCAGAGAAAGGCTAATAATTGATTCAAAGAGTTTACCCATGCAGTCCAAGAGGGATATAGGTCTGTAGTCAGCAGGGTTGGTTGAGGAATCCCCAACTTTTGGGACGGGTACCACAATGGCTTTTTTCCAGGCTTGGGGAAAGTAGCATAGGTTCAGAGCATTATTAAAGATTATAGCCAGGTGGTTGTCAAATTCGGGGGGAAGTTTTTTTATTAGATAATTGGAGATTCCATCAGGGCCTGCTGTTTTTTTTGAATTTTTCCTTTTAATGATTGATCTAATCCACTCAGCATTGGTGAAGATTCTTTGTTCATCAGTAGTACTTTCGAAGATTCCGTTTGCCGGAAACTCATTTGAAAAATTGATTAGGGGATCAGAAGGGGAAGTTACTAGTTGGTTGATTCTATTGTTCACTACAGATTCGGTATTTAAACAGCAGTTCGGTGCGGGATTGTTGTGTACTGCTGCGAAGTGATGCATCAGCTGCTCAGCGCTATCGCTATTACTAGTGCAGTTTTCAAGCAGTGGAAGGGGTGGTTTCTTATAAGTCCCCGCCAGGGCTTTTATAGTTTTGAAGAAATTTGGTCCTGCCCTGAGGTCTTTGAGCTTAGTCTCAAATGAGCTCCTATACTTGATACTTATTTGTTCTTTTATTATCTGGGTTAACCTTTTAATTTGTGACAGTAGTCTGCTGTCCTGTCTACCTGTGATGAACCATCTTCTACGAAGGTTTTTCTTTTTTTTGATAAGCTCGGAAGTATATTCATCAAGTGTTAGGATGCTGTTTGGGCTAACTTTGGATTTCGGGACTGTTGCATTGACTACTTTGGTTATGCAGTTTCCAAGGTGAGCAATTGCTTCCTCTATTTCATGGGTGTCTAAATTTTTGTTTAACGGTAGGGGATTTAGGGCAAGCTCCTAGGTAATTAATTTTTTGAAATGTTTCCAGTTTACTTTGGAGAAGTCATTCACTAAGATTGGGTTCAGGAGTGGAAAGACGGGAAGCTTAAGGATCAGCTCAGCAGCAGCGTGATCAGATTCAAAGTCCAGTGTTCTGAGAAGGCCCCCAGGGTGGGGGGAAGCATGGTTCAAGTCATCAGAAATGATGTAGAAGTCAATAAAGGAGAAAGAAGCTGAGCTTAGTCTCGTGGGATTATAGGTAAACAGATGCTTGGCGCTAAGATTGGCTAAGTTCAAGTTCAGCCATCTGCTAAGGAATAGGCCATTTCTGTTATTATTGTAGTTCAACCAGTCTGTATGTTTGGCGTTGAAATCGCCTCCAATTACGATTTTACCCCCCTGCTGAATTTGGGCGAAAAGACTATCAAGATCAGATGTCGAAAGATTGTCAGGTTTTACGTAGATAGCGACAAAGAAGTAGGTGATGCTGTCTCTAATCAACTTTATAGCGGTGTACTCAGTTGCAGTGATGCCTGTGAATTGAACTTTGATTGCATTATATTTTGCTTTGATTAGGATAGCTGTCCCCCCTCCAGGAGACCCCCTATCAGATCTGAAGAGTTTGTAGTTCCTATAATTAATTTTATGGCAGGGTTTGAGTCTTGTTTCCGAGATAAGTACCACGTCAGGGTTATTTTCAGAGGTTAGATTTGCCAGATCATGTCTACGAGCATGATTAGCCAACGAATTAACATTGACTGCCAGAAGTTTGAAATTTCTGAGAGAGTCAAGTTCTGTATGAGGATTCTAAGATAAAGTTTATCAGTGCAGTCTTTTTTTGGTTTAAGTCCTTGGAGCTGTTATAGCTTAACATAAATGAGCCTATTAGCTTATTTAGGTCATCGTAGCTGCAACCAAAAGTCTCATTGGCTGCCTTGTCAAGCAACTCAGTGAAACCGGATTTGTAGGGGGAGGGAGTACCTGATGTACCCTGCCTGAGAATGGGTGGAGAAGCGTTTTTACTCATAATCTGAGCAAAACTTAGGCCAGGCTTTAGGTGGCTGGATAATTGCCTATCTGCCTGGAAAGAGGCTTTGTTGGCAATTTTTTTTGCAATATTGTTTTTCTTTTTTGTAAGAACATCTTGAATAGCTGGGCAGCCTCTAAAGTTGGCCGTGTGGACGTACTCATTGCAGAGCACGCATGCCACCTGGGTTCCGGAGCCAGGGACCAGTGGGCACTCCCCTCTGGGGTGTTCCTCCAGGCATTTTACACATCTGTGCGCCATACGGCAGTTGGCAGAAACATGCCCAACCCGTTGGCAGTTGAAGCATTGTACTAGATCGGTTCTGTTGAGTCTCTCTATGACAACTCTTTGGTTTAATAAAGTTCTGATTTTTAGAAAGTCGTCAATTTTTGCTTTCGGTTTAATCTGCAGGATAAAGTAGTTTAGTTGAGGAAATTTTTTGCTAACGAATGGTAGGATCTTTACAATGCCTAAAAGGCCTCTGAGGGTAAGTTCTTCAAAGATATCATCTGAGTCGAAACCTGGGGCCAACCTTTTGATAATTAAGTTGGACATTTTGTCTTCTTTGAGGGTGTGGGAGAAAAAGTTAATCTTATCTTTGTTATTTTCTAGTATTCTAATGACGACCTCGTGGTCCTCCCTACTGTTTACAAATAATTTGTTGGCCTTAGGGTTAAGCACAAAGTTTAGGACCCCATTATTTACTAGGGTTTCCCTGAGGGACTTGAATTCTACGTTAAAAATAGAGATGGGTGGGATGTCTTTTGAGAGTGTTGCTGGGGGACTCTTCTTCAACGTAGGCAGTCGAGGGGTGCTAGAAACTTCTTTTGCCACGGTATTATGGTCAGCTGAGGTTGATGCCCTAATGGGTTGTGTAGACAGGATACTTTTCGGTAAGTTTGGCAGCCCGGCTGCGCGATTAATTTTAATATTATTAGAGTTCTTTTTGGGGGCTTTATCTTTGAGATTGGGGGTGAAATCAAAGGAAGGCCAATCGGCATTATCAGTCTTATTAGCAAAATTAAAACCTATAGTATCTTTTTTATCAAAATTGGATTTAGACTTATGAGCTAGGTTAAGGCAAATACCTGCGTCCTCAATACTGGTTTTTGGGTCTTGTGTTGCGGACCGCAAATCCGAGGTAGAGCTGCACATGGACGCGTCGTCGTCATCTTCCAAAGACGCGGCAAGAGGAGTGTTGTACCCAGCATTGTAGCAGCATCCCTATTCTCTGATCAAATCCAGATGTTTGGATTTCCCCTTGTATCCGCATTGCCGGTAGGTCAGTTTCGTAATAATTAACGTAAATAACTCGGTTTGTTTACTGACCTACTGGAAATGCCGGTAGAATTAAGTATCTTTAAATAATATTGCTAACTTGCGGATTCGGACTTAAGCGCCGGTTCATATTGCCCGGCCGAGGTCGAAGCTACAAACAAAATACAATTGTTTGGAGTTTCAGATTTCTTCACGCAATGTGCGACCGAGACCAAGACCCGGAACTTAATGTCAGCAATGTTTTGCCGAATGACATGTAACTCAGTGTTTTCCCAAAGCGGAAGACAACACTCAGTTCTGTGTCAGTCGGCACTTTTTTAATATATAAGTTTAGTGTTAGCTAGTTGTAGGCGCAGTATTTTGTAAAAACCAGAACCGACAGACGTCTTAAAAAATAAAAGTACTTATTTAAAATTAACCATCGACAACCTTTTTGCATTTTTTCACTTGAAAGTTGGAACCAGTAAGTTATCCGCAAAACTTAATACCTAATTCTTTTTCCAGCTCAAAACTCAAAGGTAATTTGCGTCTCTTTCTGAGGCGCTTATACCTTCTTTTTCTCGGTCCTTACTGCGGCGTTCTAACGAATGCCGGGACCACTTTTCAGATCAAATCATTTAAATTTCTCCGTACTTTCGACTCATCTTTCTGACTGTAATATCCAGGGGATATTGCAGTCTCAACATTGGCGCAGCCGGATTGTGACTTGTTAGTATTTATACTAACAAGTAGAATCTACATTTCACTACATCTTTCACTTACGAGTCTAACATTTCTGATTGTTATTGTGAAGAATAAGATTTAGAAGACTCGCAATTTCAGACAGATTGGTTTACTCATAACATAGCGAGCGTTGCTGTTAGTAATTTGCTAACTTTTCAAGTTTTAATTCAAAAAACAACAGACCATTTTAAGTTCTACATTAATCATAGCCGCTTCGTAGCTGGTTACAAATACTAGCCCCAGTGCACCTCCATACTCAACGCGGGAGATATTGCTGATTGCGATATTGCTCTGTTTTATATCAACTACCTTTTTGCAATGAGTTTTTCATACCACACAATGCATTGTTTTTGCATTGGGTTCAAACATTGGCGATAATAAATAATACGAAATTAAAATGCATCAGCGAAAATGACTGTAATCCGAGCTCGAGTGGTTGCTTGTCGGCATTGGGCCGAAAGTATACTCATATGACTTGGACAGTGATTTTTCTTAATTTTTTTTCCTTCGTCTCCTTAAATTTTTTCTTTCATCTTCATAAATTTTATCTTATTCATAAGTAGTTCTTATTTCATTTACTTCCATCACCTAAGACATCAGTTATAACAAATTTGCGCTTTTTACCAAAAAAAATTTTTTTTTGATATCAGATAGATCTTTTTCTGTGAAAATTAAATACATTTTTGCTTCTAGTCCCAGGTACATTTTCAGAAGTTTCATAAATTCGTAAATGAAATTGTTTTCAAACTTAGCCACTGCTGAGAAAAATACACGCACCAGTTAAAATATCCAGTTAAAAAAAAAAAATGTCCTCTTACGAAGAAATTAGTGAGGCAGTGTCTCTATTAGTTCCCATTTTTAATGGAATCCAATTTCCAGATCAAACGGGGAGGATACACGAGTTTCTTAATGCATGCGAATCAGCTTTAAAATGCATTAATGAAGCAAATGAAACCATTTTCATCACACTGCTCTCCACGCGTTTAAATGGCGACTTTTCTGACCTGATTCAAGGAACTCCTTTTAGGACCTTGAGTCAGTTCAAAACGATAATAAGGAGTGCTTGCCTAACAACTCAAACTCTCGATAGCGTATTAGACGAGATCAAGATGACGCACCAGGCAACGCCGAAGGATATTATCGGGTTTTCAGGGCATTTGGCGAAAACTAGGAATCGTTCAAAGGTACATACGTTCCGAGCTACCAGGCAAAGTCACATAACTAAACTAAAATGTGAATGGTGTGCCAGGCTAGGACATATTGAGGATACTTGTTTTAATAAGCGACGTTTTTTAGAAAAACATCGTAAACGTTTAGAGAGCCAGCTCAACAATAAACGCTGCGCACCAATAAATAGGACCCATACCTCAAACCTTCAAAACGTTAGTAACGACACTAACAATAATAGTAAACAAGTAAGTATTAATACAATAAATTCAGTTAAGAAGAAAAACGCTAAGCGTAGGACCCGCAAATCAAAAAGCGTTAGTAAAAAGGAGCAAATCAATCCCCGGAAGAGCACAAACTCAAGTCTGGGTACCAGCTTCCTACATTTCTTGCAACTCACCTACTTATTTATCCGAACGAATTTACTCGGATGTAAGGTGAAAACAAGAGTATACCCTGTGCGCAGGAATTTAAAAAACGCGTCCGGTAAACGGAGAGGCGTGGATTGCACCAAAAAATCCATACTACACACGTTAACGAAGGACATCGACGACGATGTATTCATCGAGTTCCCCTGTTCTCTAGCAAAATCTGGTAAGATTATAGTGCAAGTGGACACAGGGGCCGATACAAGCCTTTTACGACAATCGGCTATGAAGAACCTTCGAAACATGGACAAACGCGAGAGAAGACAGTTGGGTGGAGTGTTTGGTGGCTTAAGTAGAACCTTAGGTACCGTTCTAATAGGACTGCACCCTAAACTACGTTTTAGGGCAAAGTGGCACTTGGTAGATGATCTAAATGAAATTCCAGCAGACGGAATTTTAGGTCGTGATATTTTAGGAAACCGATCGGTAATAGACACAACTACCAAGACCTTAACACTCCTCAACGATGAACACGAAGTAGCAAAAAAATTTCCGCTAAAGAGATTGGCGCAATTGAATCACCAAGACAGAGTCTTGTGCATTCGGGCTCGTACAAAGATAATTACGCAGCCGCGCGTACCTGTCTCAAAGAGAGATTTATTAGAGAAATCGCAGGAAATAAGTAGGGGTATTCACATGGGAAACGCTTTCGCAAAAGTAAAACCACATAAATTAAGGATACCCACTTTAAACTACACTCCTGACGATTATCCATCACATGCTAAACTTGTTCCAGCCTTCCACAATCGTAAAAAAACTAAGACCTCGGCGGGCAACACAAGTCCCAAACAGTGCCTAAAGCATAAAGCCGAGATATACAAACATACCAATACCCTGTCGGACGGTATTTTACAAAAAGGTATGCCACCCTGGAATTCTCCACTCTTGGCAGTGCCCGGGAGAGCAGGTGACGATGGAAAAGGGAATGGCAAGTTCACGTGAATTAAACGAGGACACCATAAAGTGCGCGTTTCCACTGGCCAGAATAGTAAATATTCCGGACCTGTTGGGTCATTGCCGCCTACTCCCCTATCCTCATCAACCAAGCCAGCGGCTATCACCACGATCTCATAGAACTGGTAGATAAGCTTAAAACAAGCACTGGTTCTGGTTATTTCCGAGCTAACATTAATTTTTTTTTTTACTTACACAAGATATTACATAAGAAAACTACTCATTTCACATCAATTCAGTACTCACTCACACACATAAAAAAAAAACTGAAAACTAATTAAATTCCGTTTACTACATAACTAAAAATATTTTTTTTTTTAACATTTTAAAAAGAAAAAGAAGTAAATCATAACGGGAAAAAACAATATCAAGACTAAATCAATAGAAAATTTTTGATAAAAAAAAATCAGTTTAAAACGAAAATTTTTCAGATAACGAAAAATAAAAACTCCAAAAGAAATAAGACAAGAAAAGAATTTCTTAAAATTATGTAGACAAATAGATGTTAAGTATACAAGACAAAACGGATGTTAACAACTTATTTTATGCATGTATGGTAGATTAAAATATAAAAAAATAAGAAAGTCAAAAATTTTAAAAAAAAAAAAAATATATATATATAGTAGAATATTTGTGAAGTAATGTATAAGTATAATATATAAAAATTAAATAATTTGTACGTAAACAATTTAATAATAAAAAAAAAAAAACATCGTATGGCAACAACACGGGTTATGTTATTGACAGGGCATGTGTGTATGTGATTAACCACATCTAAATAATCAATGAGACTTACTACGAGATCGAGAAGAAAACTTAACGGAGGGAGGGAGAGACGCCCCTAGTTTTCGTTATACATCGTACAGAGGACTTTCAACGCAAGGGTAGAAGGAAGTGTTCTACAACGATACAACAATGATACAACAACGATACAACAGCGAAATATGAATGTTTTTTATTCGTATACAACTGTAGCTCAGTCCTGAATGCTCAAACAAACACCGGTCGTCTAATTTAATTATCGCAACTTTCTAGTATTAGACCAGTCAACGCAGTCTACAGGCAAATGAATAAGTGTAAACAAATTCAGTTCAATCCAAAATGGCCAGTAACCATTGGATGCGCAAGTTGAACCTCTCATATATCCGAAGTGCCATGTGAAGCAACGGACGTCTACGACTTATGCAACCACGACCCCGGAAACTGAACGAACAACGAAAAGTGATAATCTTGCATCACTCTCAACAACGTATTTGCGTCTCTCCATGAAATATCCAGGCTCCACAATTAATCACGATCATCTCGCCCAACGCTTTGGAACAGCCCAGGAAACTTCTACCCCTCATGGTGGGAGATCACAAAGATGTTGCTGACTCACTAGCTGAAGGAGGTCACCACCCACGTTACAAACGATATTCACCCACGAACACACCACCCGGTCGTCCACACGAGACCAATTCAGAGGGTGCAGAAACCAAAGGAGCCACCACCACGGGTTCCGTCTGAATACGAGACTCCGGTGGACCGGGAGGTCCCAGCGAAAATAACAGATGGCATAACGTTCGCGTATTGTTAACATACATATTTTAGTATAAATAAATACACATTGCTATAGTAACTAAATTAAGATAGTATTGTTAATAACTAGTTTTAAGACGATTCGATGTAAACATATGAGGGTGAATCCAAACTCATCGGATGGAGAGGGATGTTGTACCCAGCATTGTAGCAGCATCCCTATTCTCTTATCAAATCCAGATGTTTGGATTTCCCCTTGTATCCGCATTGCCGGTAGGTCAGTTTCGTAATAATTAACGTAAATAACTCGGTTTGTTTACTGACCTACTGGAAATGCCGGTAGAATTAAGTATCTTTAAATAATATTGCTAACTTGCGGATTCGGACTTAAGCGCCGGTTCATATTGCCCGGCCGAGGTCGAAGCTACAAACAAAATACAATTGTTTGGAGTTTTAGATTTCTTCACGCAATGTGCGACCGAGACCAAGACCCGGAACTTAATGTCAGCAATGTTTTGCCGAATGACATGTAACTGAGTGTTTTCCCAAAGCGGAAGACAACACTCAGTTCTGTGTCAGTCGGCACTTTTTTAATATATAAGTTTAGTGTTAGCTAGTTGTAGGCGCAGTATTTTGTAAAAACCAGAACCGACAGACGTCTTAAAAAATAAAAGTACTTATTTAAAATTAACTATCGACAACCTTTTTGCATTTTTTCACTTGAAAGTTGGAACCAGTAAGTTATCCGCAAAACTTAATACCTAATTCTTTTTCCAGCTCAAAACTCAAAGGTAATTTGCGTCTCTTTCTGAGGCGCTTATACCTTCTTTTTCTCGGTCCTTACTGCGGCGTTCTAACGAATGCCGGGACCACTTTTCAGATCAAATCATTTAAATTTCTCCGTACTTTCGACTCATCTTTCTGACTGTAATATCCAGGGGATATTGCAGTCTCAACAGGAGCGAATTTGTTACCAGACGTGGTAAGTTGTTGGGTGAGTTTGCTTCCCACCGGTTTAGCCTGCTTGCGTTTTTTCCTCTTGGCATTATTCACGGGGGCTGACTTTTGCATTAGCAGGACAGTTTGTTTGTCGTACTCCGCTTTAAGATGGGCGAGCTCGAGGCCCAGGGCATTTAGCCTGGACACGAGGTCAGAGTTCTGAGTTTCTAGTTTATTGATCGTTTCAGCCTGCATTCGCTGAGGTAACAGCTGTTGATCAATGCTGGGCAGGTCCAGCGGGCAGGCGTGTACAATTTGGGGAGCTGGAACCGCGTGTTCCGGTAAATGTTGCTGTTGAATTTGGTGCTGCATTAATTCCGCAGCTTCAAGGATAACGGGATTATTTTCCAGAGCGTTTGTATGTGGATGTCTAGGTGGAGTATTAAATGTGCTCGCATCATCCTCGTGGCTGCTAGCTCCGTATTGATCATTTATTGTAGATTTTTGCTCTGCCGTAAGGAGATTTGCGACACTGCACAGTTGGTCCATTGGCGAATCGGAAATATAATTAAAATTTACTAATTTAGCATAATCGACACTAAGGATAAAGTTTTTTACCCGAGATGGGTCGTCCGCGGAGGATTCACTCGCCCGTAGGGCACCCTCATCTTCTTCGATAGTTCTTGGTTGAGATTCAATTTTACTGAGGATAACTTAGTAAGACGCAACACATGGAAGGCCCACGCGGGGCTGAGCTCCCTTGTGCGCACACCGTATAATGTATTAGAAGTCTTAATGTTGTTGAACCACAAGGGATTCATTAAATTTTTTACGATTCGTAATTAATACGTTGGATTAACTTCACAATATAAAACTTGAAAAGACAAGATGGCGACCGCGTCGCTTGCTTTTGTACTTTTTGCACTACAAAACTTTCAATTTTAGTCGCTGTCAAAGAGACGTCTGCACAGTTGCGCTGCTCAGAGTCAACTCCGGAGCCATGGCCGTACATCTGACAGTTACAACATTGTGTGGGTCCCAGGCGTTTGCGTGCGTAGTAGTTCCAATGGACTATGGTATTCATAACCGCTTTTGTTTTCCTTAGCTCGGCAAGTTTGACCGTACCAGTGTCGAAGTGGAGAATATAGAAAGTTTGGTCTTCGTACTTTCTGTTTTTAATGAAGAATTGCTTCACATGTTGGCAAGGTATTCCGATTTCTTTCAGGTGATCTTTAAGAACATCAGAGGACATTTTATGGAGCCCGGATAAGACAATTTTAATCTGGCGCTTGTCGTTACGGCTGTATGTATGGAAATGTACTTTTTTTGCTATTAAGTGACTTTCAGTTTTTTCGAAATTTTCTATAGATTGTAAAAGCAATTTTATCCCGGTTGACGTATGTTCACTGTAGAAGTCGGGTTGGCGAATTTCGAGAGATTCCATAATCGCGTATATTGTTTCACGAGCCAAAGATGGGAATTTAAGCGGTGGTACCTTTATTTTCGGCGAATTTCTTGTACGTTCGGTTGCATTTTCGTTATTGTCATCGGTGAGATTACTTAGCGACTGGAACCGATTCGTTGTGTTTACCGCCATTGCTGATGGTGAAGATGACGATGCAACTTTTAATTTTTTGATTTGATCTCTTATGAGAATAATAGGAGGGTCATCTCGACCCCTTTTAACATTAACTTTCGATGTCGTATTGATTGCTTTTATCACTAAAAAATAACAATAAAACTAGTCTTCTTAAATAAATTTACTGATATTCACTGATTGACACGTACTAACACTTCTAATCGGTTGAAGATCTCACACCGAACTGGAGTGATTGAATTTATTTCAGTATCCATGAGCGTAGCTCGTGCGGATAATATTGAATACAATATCTACATGGGTTTTTAAAATCGAGTAAAAAATTCAACAATAATTTATTATAAAAAGAAAAATTCGTTAAGAAAGAGAATGACGTGAAATTGAATGAGAATAGAAAAGAAATGAAAAAAAAAAACTATCAAAATGTCAAACAACAAAGAAAAATAGTACTACTGTGTGAAAGAAAATACAAAAATAATAATGATAATGATAAAGCAATGAAGAACAAAATAATACGTATAGTGTTTTATTGAAGAAGATATATTTTTTAAATTATGTTTAAACTTGTTCGGATGAGATTGAAGATCTCTGGGAAGTTTTTCAAATTCAAGCCAGCAATAGTCAACGATTGGCCTTGTGCTTTGTTGATTGTGATTGCGAAAGCAAGACGCAAAGGGAACTGTAGCCGCTTGAAATTCAAGTGTAAATCATCATGCGTGGAATCAGCACATCTTTCTCTTTGAATTTGCCGCTGATGATTATTACCTCGATCAAATTTGGTGTCAGTCTTGTTCCGTTGCAGAGCTGTGGTAAACTGTTTAAGTTGAACATACTTGTCGAGTTAATGTCGAAAACAGGAAGGGAAGGAGCGGTTGTGGGCGGTTCGCTTCCTTTACTAGATGAGCTTTTGTTTAAATGTACAGTAGAGTCCCGATTATCCAGTTAATGTGGACCAAGACCAACTCGGATAACCGAAAAATTCGGTTAAGGCGAAAATTATAAATAAAAAAATCGTATCGGTTTAAATGTATATTTTGACAAGTACAAAGGTTATATAAATAAATGCATTTGTTTAAAAAGTTCTCTTACTTAAAAAAGTCCTGAATTGTTTTTTGTTTTATATTTTTATGGCTTTTTTCCGCAGCAATGTTTGGCCATTTTTTTAATGATAATAGGATTGCTGGCGTCGCTTCTTCCTGTTGTTCTATGTATTGAATAGCACTTTCAATCGATTTTAGTCCATCTGTATGGGATATTTTTGCATCCTGCTTTTCATCGTCACTGTCATCATCGTCGCTACTTTCATTTTCCTTATTGACGATCATTTCATCTGTTATTTCTTGCTGTTCATCAGCGTTCACCCAGTCCCATATATCCTCTTCGGTGATTGGCTCTGACAATGGCAGTTGCATCACTAAATCTAAAAGCTCATCGCAAACTTCATTGGACTCTTCTTCTCGGTGTTCTGCATTCTGTGCGATAATTTTTCTCCATGACTTTATTATTGGTTCTGACTTAACTTCCTCCCATGCCTCAGCAATCCAGTAAGCAACATCTTTGAGATTAAAACTTTTAAGTGTTTCGGGGACACTTTTATTTTCCTCGATTCCTTCAATAAGAGCTTTTAGTATTTTTTTCCTGTAGTTTCTCTTCATGTTCTCCAAAACACCTTGATATAGAGGCTGAATTAATGATGTGACATTAGGAGGCAAAAAAGGGCTTTAATGTTGCCACTCACCAATTCATCATTATTCGGATGACATTTTTAAACAATAATATGGCTTTCCTTGGAAGATTTTGATTTCTTAGAATGTCTCTACGTTAGGACCGAATTCATCAAAAACCATTTTTTGAACAAATCACTATCCATCCTTTTCTGATTCTTGTAATACACTCGTAAACTTTGAATATGAACATTCTTAAATGCTCTAGGTTTTTTGGACTTTCCAATAAGCATTGTCTTTAGTTTTAAGTTTCCAGATGCATTAGAACATGTCAATATTGTTACTCTTTCTTTACTTTTCTTGTACCCCGAAGCTGACTTTTCATCCTTTGCCGCGAGAGTTTTGAAGGCAACATTCTAATGTTCAATCCTGTTTCGTCACAGTTGAAAAGTTGATCCATTTTCAGATTTTCAGAATTTTGTTTCTATGGAAACAACAACTCGCTTTCTCTTATTGCTACTCATTTTGAATCTGTAGAATAAACTGAATGCAAGAACTGGCAAGAACAGTGCTTTTTCCCAGACGGATCATGTGACCAGCCGAAACCATTCTCCCATTCCAGGGAGGGGACAAGGCGAGCAAAGATTGCAACCAAAATTCTGTGAATTCTCTTTTGTTGCCCATTTGATTGGAACCTCGACCTTGAGCAAGGCGGTACTCTTTTCTAAAGAAGGGGAGGGGCAGGGAGGTGTGCCATACCAATAAATAGTGTTACATTTCGTTCTCTTGAGTGTTTGGGTGATCAAGTACGGATTTCTTTTCGGTACTAGTTTTAAAAATGGAAAATGTCGAGCACGCAAAAAAAAATAGAATAAATATAATAGCTATATTAATATAGTGATTTAATAATTTTGCAATCCTCAGGTTAAGATGTCAAAATTTTGTGAGAAGGAAGTTCCGCTAACCAATGATATACAGTTTAAAAGTGCTTTCCGTGTGAGTCGGGAAACTTTTAATTTTCTGTTAAAAAAATTGGGACATTTGGCACGAGAGGAAACGAATTTTCGGTCCCCAATAGCATTACCAAAACGATTGGCCGTGGCACTGTACGCACTAGGGTCATCAGCAGAATACAGGACGAAAGGGAGTTTATTTGGGATAGGCCGTACTACAGTGGGACAAATTTTACTCGAAGTGTGTGAACAACTATATGCAGTATTCGCGAAAGATTTCTTGGAAGTGTATCCACTTAGTGAAGACAAGATTTCTGAGTTGATAAACGGATTTGAAATTTTAGGTTTTCCCCAGTGTATCGGAGCTATTGATGGTTGCCATATCGAAGTGAATGTACCAAAGGATGAAGCTACGGATTATTATAATTTCAAGGGATGGTATTCCGTTGTTTTGTTCGCTATGGTAGACTATAGGTGTAGATTCCTATTTATCAACACAGGTAGTCCCGGTCGAAGTAACGATTCTGCAATATTCGAAGCCTCCAATTTAAAAGTATTGCTTGAGAATGACGTTAAACTCTTGAACAGTAGTAAAAACATTGAAGGCGTGAATGTTCGGCCATTTGTCCTAGGAGACTCCGCTTTTAGATTATCGCCGTATGTTATGAAGCCTTTCCTTTATAACTCTTATCGAAGTGAGTCAGAAAAAATATTTAACTATAGACTATCGAAATGCCGTCGTGTAGTGGAGAATGCGTTCGGGCACCTTAAAGCACGCTTTAGGAAGTTAGGAAGGGGATTTGAGGTTCATATAGATAACGTCAATACAGTTATTAAAGCATGCTGTGTTTTGCATAATTTATGCAACGAAAGAAACGACAAAGTACGAGAGTCGTGGCTAGAAGAATTGAAGAAGAAAGCAACGAGAGAACAGCCGAACGGTAACATAAGCGCCGCAAATGCAACAGGAGCTGTTATTCGAGATGCATTAACAAAACATTTTGGTAAGTGTTTATAAATATATATTTTTAATTAAAGAAAACAGCATTCATTGCACAAATATTTCAGTCGGTTTCCAAATTAAAAATAAAAAACAAAAATTATTCAAAACAAAAAAATATAAACTAATAACAAAAAAATTATTGTTTCTTCTGCTGAAGCTCGCTAATGACTTGCTCCTGGCATGTTACAAGTCTCTCCAACAGAGCTATGTGACGATCGTCGCTGTTTTTATTATCGTCGACAAATTTTTCAAACAGCTCCATTTCCTTCCGCGAAAGCTCCAACAGCTCGCTAATGTTGTCCTGTCTTTTCACTCTTTTTTTAGGACAGCTTTCAAGTGATGATGAGGGGACTTTACTGCGCGTTGACGAGCATGACGGCTCTGGACTATCCGCGGAAGAGCATGATGGAGGCGAAACTGGGGATGAAGTCGTTGAACTTTCTCCGGAAGAAGAATTGTAAAGAACTATCAAAAGAAAACAGCTATTCATAAGAAAACAATAAAAAAAAGAAACTCGAACTTACGTATGTTTTCCTCAATCAACTCTTCAACCCGATTCACTTTAAAAGATCCTATCATCTCGTTGACTTCGTCGAAGTATTCCCAATTAGATGGGGATCCTCCGGTGGTCCCGACTTTCTTCTTTTCTTCTCTGAAAATAATTAAATATCAAATCACAAGCGAAAACGAATTGTAAAATTATTTAAAATTACCGGAATCTTTTCGTGATGTTGTTGATTCTCGTACGTACCTCCTCGGGTTCGAGTACAATGTCAAAGTTTTTCAACTCCTCCGACATCTTCGATAATATATGCGAGTTTCTTGTCGCACTTCTTAACTCTGTGATGTGGTTTCTCCACACTTCAATAAAAATTGTCATTTGTCGCAGTGATAGGATGGTACGTCGCTTTGTTTCCATTTTGCCGAAAAACAACTTCACATCACAAATCACAACTAAACTTTTGTGGTTATGTTCAACAAATGTCATTTCATTTGTTGGAAAATTTATTTAGCAGAACATCCACAGGCTGTAAAGTGGCGCTGCTTACGTGGTATAGCAGATAAAATTATCACATCTGTATACTACGAAGTGACGTCAAAACTACGATTAAACTAGGTTATTTATCTAGTAAAAGTGTGATATTGTGCGATACATTTATGGTATTCAGGATACCATGGTACGTATACGAGCAATGTATCCATGGTATTAATGACTGGTGGTCTGGCGCCGTTTTCGGGGTGCAGATGAGGGAGGTATGATCTTCTAGGCACGCTACACATCTGGCCTCGTAATCACAATTTGCCGAAACATGGTCATACCTCTGACAATTAAAGCATTGGGTAACGTCATTTCTTTCAGGCGTTCACAAGAGGCCTTTTGATCGAGAATGTATCACAATTTTCTTTAGATCTTCCGAGGAGGAATGAGAAATTCTGAATAGATCCTCAAAACGACCGCTCGCACGAGACCATGCCGTGGATATTTGCGTTATTTTGGATTCCCCCCTCCCCTCCCCAAGAGAACTGGGCTTGAATTGATTCAAGTATTTCGTTTGGAGTAAACTCCGCACTAATACCTCTCAGGACCACTGTGGGCTTTCTAAGTGAGGCAGGGGTAAAAGAGTGGCTGTTTACAGACACAGTAGTGTGTGGGAGCCTACGCCTCCACTTGTTCGTAGTGCTAAGACCCCCAGTCGATCTCCTTTCATTGTTGATCTTAGTCAGTCCTTCAATCTTCGGAGGGTCGAAAAAACTGCACTGGCTGGGTACACTGGGAGTGACAAAAAAAACATCCGGGTCACAACTTTCTAAAGCCTGCAACGCATTTTCTGCGACTTCTTTGCCCAGCTTTTGTTCTTCGGACCACTTTGTATGCCATAGCTCCAACTCATTGCAGAGTGCCACGATACTGTATCCAGCGGTATCTGACGAAGCAAACCCAAACCTTGATATTAAAAAGGAAGCTTTATCTTTTATCAATTTAGAAGAATTTATTTTTGTGATTTCAGATGGAGTTAGAACTGACAGTTGGAATATGTCTGTAGTCTCGCCAGAAAATCTTTGACGAATATCTTGTAAAACATTGTCAATGAGGGAATTGTATAATACTACAGAGTAGATTAGATTAGATTTGGAAATAGGGGTTGGTATGGTTACCCTCTGTCACCGCAGCCTCAATTGGGCTTATTGTGACGTCCCCCCGGTTTGATTATGATTCCTCTTCGACCCCTGCGCTTTCAATGAAGCTTAGTATTTTGCGAAGAGGAATGGTCAGGAATTCCGATGGGTCCATGAAACCCTGACCGAAGTGACGAAGTCTTTTGCGAGTTAAACCCTCACATTCACAGAGGATATGCTCTGGTGTTTCGTCTTCGTCATTGCATATTCTGCAAATTTTAGTCTCAGAGAGACCAATCCTATTGAGATGCTTCCTGATGTGACAATGTCCAGTCAGAGCTCCCACTAAGGTTCGGGTCTGATATCTGCTTAATTTTAGATAATCAGATGTTCTTTTTTCTGAGTGTTTTGGCATAAAAAGCTTTGAGTGCCTGTTGCCCGGTACCAAGTCCCAGTGAATGGCACTTTGCGATTTTTGCCACATTCGGATGTTCATTCTGGCTGTGCTTAATGGTATCCCACAGAATGGATATGGTCCCATGAAGTCAGCTTCTGAACCTTTTCTGGCCATTAAGTCGGCCATTTCATTACCTACATAGCCGCTGTGTCCCGGAATCCAAATGAGACTAGCTCTGTTCTTATTTCCGAGTTCAATCAGGCATTGGAGGCAATTCCAAACAAGTTTGGAGTAGATTTGAGCGGACTGAAGTGCCATTATTGCTGCCTTGCTGTCCGAGAGAATATATATTTGTTGGTTTTTCTAGCCCCGTCTGATATTTTCTCTAATGCATAGTTCAATAGCATGAGTCTCCGCCTGAAAAACAGTGGATGTTATGTGCATGCTACAGTAGAATTTCACATTTGGGCGCACTCCATAAACTCCTGCTCCTACACCTTGATCCGTTTTAGAACCGTCTGTGTACCAGATTATGGATCCTGGTTTTGGAGTGGGTTTGTTTGTGGCCCAATCCTCCCTTTCAGGTAGGACAACTTTGAATGGCTTTGTGAAATTAAATTTCGGTACCATTGAATCAGAAAGAGGTATCGCTAGTATTGGGTCCTTGTTGAGTTCCGCGGAGAGAGTTGGGCAAGCTATTTTGCGCTCTGACTCGTCCTCCGAGCTCAAAAGTTTGTATGTGGTGAATCTAGCTTCTTTCTGTATTTCTAAGTGTAGGGGTGCTAGGTTGAGAAGCACCTCTAAGGCAGCTGTAGGAGTGGTGCGCATCGCCCCAGTAATACCCAGGCATGCCAGTCTTTGTAATTTAGCCAGCTTGAGCTGAGCAGTTTTCTGCTTTGTTTTCTTCCACCAGACGGATGCCGCGTAAGTTATAATGGGCCTAGCAACGACGGTATACATCCAGTAGGTTAGTTTTGGACTCAGTCCCCAGTTTTTGCCGAGAAGGCTCCTGCAGGTCCAGAGAGAGATTCTGGCCCTTTCAAGAACTTTGTCCAAATGAGCATTCCAGGTGAGCTTTTCATCCAGGATAATACCCAGGAATTTTACCTCACTAGAATACTCTATGGATTCTCCAAAAAGAGTAGGCTTAGCTAGCTTGTCCTTACACCTCCTTTTGGTGAATGCAACAATTGTGCTTTTCTTTGGGTTGATACCCAATCCTGCTTTAGTGCACCAGGTTGCTACCTGGTTTAGGGTATTCTGAACTAGATCAGTCACCGTCGCTTCAAATTTACCTCTAACAAGGATGGCAAGGTCGTCAGCCTAACCCTGTACCGTGACTCCGGAATTAGTTAGGTCTTGAAGAAGGTCGTCCACTACTAAGCACCAGAGGATGGGTGATAGTACCCCACCCTGCGGACAGCCTTTCGCAGCTGTGACTGTGACTGTTGAGTCGGCTAGTGTCGAAGTTATTTTCCTGCGTTCCAGCATGGCCTTGATCCAACTGCAGGTTTTTGGATCAATACCACGCTTTTGTGCAGCAGAGTAGATACTTTCGTAGGCAGTGTTGTCGAAGGCCCCTTCGATATCTAAGAAGCAACCCACGGCTATTTCCTTGTCCGTAATCGATTTCTCGATTTTCGTGACTAGGTTTTGTAAGGCGTGGGTTGTAGACTTCCCCGGTTGATATGCATATTGATTGGAGTGTAAGGGTTGAGATTTCAAAGCCCCGTCTCTGATATGCCTATCAATAATCTTTTCCATAGTTTTTAAGAGAAATGACGTTAAGCTGATAGGACGATACGACTTAGGATTATTGCTCGAGCGGCGCCCTGTTTTTGGTATGTATATCACTTCAACGTTACGCCAGGATATGGGTATGTAACCCCATGCGTGGCTTGCTCTAAATATGGATATCAGTGTTGGTAGAAGATGGTCCATTCCTCTTTGTAGTAAAGCGGGAAATATTCTGTCTTCACCAGGAGATTTAAATGGTTTAAAACTACGTATAGACCATTTAACCTTGTTGGCAGTCCAATATGGTTGGTCTGCTCGGCTTTGGGACGGTGTACTGTTCTTCATTGCTTGGTTCCTGGGAAATGAGTTTGTGCTAAAAGTTCTAACGTCTGTTTCCCATTTTCGGTAATCGAGCCATCGGGTTTCTCTAATAAGCCCATTTTATTAGTGTGTGCTTTAGAAAGTATTTTGTGTACTCTTGCGCTGCTGGGTAAATCGTTTATACCCTGGCAGAACAATTTCCACGAATTTCTCTTTGCATGTCTAATTTCGTGGTTGTACTCTGTTAGAGCCCTTTTGTACGATTCCCACTCACCAGTTTTTTTAGCCCTATTGAAGAGCTTTCTTGTTTGAGATCTGAGCTTAGTTAGTGCTGGGTTCCACCAAGCTACTTTCCTGTTACTTGCTCTGGACCTTTCCGGGCAGGATGAGTTGAAAGCAGTTTCAATAGCATTGCGTATTTGTTCTGATGCTATTTCCATGCTGTCAATGTCCTTAATATTACGTATGGTGCCGGCCATGAGTTCCGACAATTTCTGGTCGTATAGTTCCCAGTTCGTCGTTTGTGGCTTCCTGTACGTTTCGGACAAAATGGTATTTGATTCTATGTTGAATAGGATATGCCTATGATCTGACATAGAAGTCTCATTTGAGACGTGCCAGTTGCAGATTTTTGTGCTCAGGATTTGAGTACAAATGGTAATATCCAGGACCTCCTACCTGACTCTGTTTATGAAAGTGGGTTTGTTACCTCTATTGAGAATATTTAGGTTGTTAGTGTAAATAAAATCTAGCAGCAACTCACCCCGTTCATTGATGTTAGAACTTGACCACATAGTGTGATGTGCATTGGCATCACAGCCAAGTACCAGCTGCTTGTTAGTCCTCCGGCATAGGTCGACGATGTCCCTGATGACGGGTGACGCTGGTTCAGTGCAGTCCCCGGGAAGGTAGGCTGAGCATATGATGATCTCTGTCCTGCCCTCCGGGAACGGCAGCTCTACAAAGGCCGCTACAACGTCCTTCGTACAGTAACCTGGAATTGGAACATATTTAGTATTCTTTTTAAAAAGTAAACATGCTCTGGGTCTTCCGGTATTGGTAGAGTCATACAAGAGCTCACCCACGGTCAACCCTCTTACCTGGTCCTCCATTAGGTATGGCTCCTGGATAAGAGCGACGTCGAGGTGAGCTTCAGTGAATCTGCGAGAGAGGACTGCTGACGATGCTTTCGCATGTTGCAGATTCACTTGAAGGCACCTGAAGGCGGTCATTGTTAGGCAGTCGGGTTGGCCCTGTCAGAGTTAGCTGCCTGAGCAGCATCTCTGATGCGCTGAATCCTTCTCTGCAATGCCGACGGCACTGGTGGTTTTCTTTTACTACAGAGTAACTAACTCTTCAGTATTCTTCGGGGTCCTTTATTTCATAGTTGCTCCGGTTTCTTTGATATTTTGTGAGCCGTGGAAGAGTGATGTTCGTTCTAATATCAGTTGCCAAGCCCAAGGCCACTTCATATACGTCATGAAAGTACTCTTCGGAATCCGATCTTCTTCTACTCAGTGTGGTATACACAGAATCCAGAGCATCTTTCGCTTTTTTTGTATCTATTTTTTTCTTTTCAAATAGACGACTCAGAACTAACGTGAGTCCTAATACATCAGAAAGAGATGCAATTGCAATTAAAAACGGGCTTCAGATTCCTTCTATTGACTAATGTCATCCAATGATTCGTTTATTTTTGGAAGAGTAGAGCTGAAGAGATGAATGCTGTCGTGCCGTTCTATCCACCTGGTATTAGAGAGACTTATGAACTTACGTCCAACCCGATTTTTCAATATATCATTTCGTTTTGAACTAGCAGTAAAAAATGAAATCACTGTTTTAATAGTATCCATTGCATTTCATATCTCTTGAATTTTTGAGGCTTTTGTTAGAGACAAACTCAGAGCATGATGGTTACAAGGACAATATGCTGCGTTGACAGCTTCATTTTTGATGGTATTTACTGCCCTCTTTAACTCAGATACCATAGTAGTGCAGCCATCTGTGTCAATGCCATCACAATTTTTTATATTAAGCTGATTCTCTTTTACTAGGCTGAGCATTGTTTCTGCAATCACACGTCCTGTAAGGGAAGGCTTTCTTAAAAATATCTCTTCATTTGTTTCACCCTCTCTGTTTGAGTTATTTATCTTCTTGTCGGGGGTTTATAAAGTCTAAAAAATCTTCATAAATATTTCCTTTGGAGCAATATCTAACAGAGAATGTTATTTGCGATGTTATTGTTGATGCTGTAATATTTAGCTTCCTTTATCCTTCTGATGATCCTATTCCGAATTTCTTCGCCGCAACATTGTATTGGGTCATTCTGTATAGTTTTACTGGTGTACAGTGCGTTTCCGTCAGCTGTCCGCTGATGCATTTCTAACGGTTGATCACTGGAATGAATACGGAAACGAACGAGTTCTCTAAAGTTTCCGTCGTTAGTGTTCGAAACATGAACAATATTACCATCATCCCTATGGCCTCAAATAGGAATGCTCTGTATACCAAGAAAGATAATGCATTTAACGAAGGATGCGAAATTCTCCTATTTTCCTCAACTCTCTTGAGATTGACAACAACACGTAAAATATAAATTTTCACTCTATATCACAAATCTAATAATTATTATTACTCGCAATTTTAAAGTATATTTACTAACTATTACAGAACAAAATATAAAACAAAACACTTACAATAGCAACTTTCAAGTTTATGCACAAATTCTTTCTTTCTTTCTGTCGATCTTGATCGAAATCTTTAGAAGGACGTTTTAGAATTTTTATGATTTTTGATCGTTCGCCTTTTATCTTGTTTGGAAGGAATAAAACCCGAACGAAAATACATAGAAACAATGACGGAAGACAATTGAATGCAAAATTATACACATATGTATGAAAATCAACGCTCTCGCTGCAGGCGGCGGTTACCAGCAGAGTTGCCATGCGCTTAAAAATTGCGCCAGAGGTCAATTACGCCATGAGGAAAGAATATACATTTTATAGTGAACATAAACTTAAATAAAATATATAAATATATTCAATATAAACATAACATAACAAAAAACCAGGGCCAAATCTGGCAACCCTGGGTACCAGCAGTTATTTCCTACTTTACGAAACTTCGCATGAGCCTCTTGCGTATAGTAGGAAATTGTGAATAACAATATCGATATATTATTTGTAATTTAATTTACTAATCACACACTTTAAAATTAATTATGAACATAGTGCAGTCACGATCGGCTGCAAGCCAAAGAATAATGCACTAGATGAAATACTGAATTCCGATTTATATTTTAGTTGGAGCTAAAACAAGGAGTGCGCATGTAGTTTGTCCTGTATTAAGGACTGTCATTTGGTTGCTACTCGAAACTAAAAGACAATATCATCAGTGTTCAATTTCATATTTGGAAAACCGAAAGTAAAATTTTCCTTTTTTAAGGACTTTCACATGAGAGGTGCAGGGTAGATTCACTCGATTTCTAGCATATTTATCCTTTTACCTAGAATCATTTAAACATTAATATGTACAAAATTTCCAATTCCTTGCTTATCGGCCAATATTCTTGAACACGTGTTTTAAGGAGTAAAGGAATTTTTCTGACAATGAACTCGAACTTCATTATTCCTCAAAACTGATTTGTAAAAAATTTCAACTTCGTGGCTAAACGATTTCTTGAGTTATAGTGAGTTAAGTAAATTCAGTGAGAATATTTTTACAGGATTTTTGTATGAGAGGTACGAAGAACCAATGGGCACTTTTTCATATTCATGCCTTTAACTGGAACTATTGAAAAAGCAACGTTTACACAATTTCAAAGTCGTAGCTTAAGACCTTCCGAAGATATTGGCCAATATTCTTGAACACGTTCCTTAAGGACTTTTTGTATGACGGCTACTCGGAGGAGTAAGGCGATTTTGCCCGTTACCGAACTTAGCCTTACAAATACGACAAAACATCCAGATTCAAAATTTCAAGATCCTAGGCCAAATCGTGTTGGAGTTATCACGCCACAAATAAACAAAAATTAATATTATATATAACTTTTTGTCGTCCGAGGCTAGGTTTTATGTGGCACAAACTTTTGGGTTGGATTAAACTTATAATGCTCTCAGTTTTCATCTAGAGTATACAAATGTGCGGAAATATGGAAATATTGTTTAGAAAGGCGGGCAGCCGCACCCACCGCCCCTCCCCTGGATCCGCCACTGACCCGATGTGACCTCGTATCAATGTTTTTGCTATTTCGAGGAGTGCATGTGTGGATGCTCCCTGGTTATTATATATAGATAACTTAAGTATATATAAGTTTCATTTATATTTAATATGATTTTATTTAAATTATTTTGAAAAGTATTATTTATTTTAATTTGAGTATTCATAGCTTCAATCACTGCGTGCATAAGACATCGTAAAAAGTGCTAGCTCCTATTAGAATGTCGATATCACTGGGCTTGTAAAATTGAGGATCTGCAGGCGTAAGAGTTGATGGAATATCTAAATGTCCGAAGTCAGTTAGCTTATGTGGAATACGACTTGTTATTGTATTTATTACTAAAAATGATAAGGTTGTTTGCTATTGTTTTGCTGTTTGAGTTTCCATGTTGATCCCAGTTATTAGTTGATAAGTTGCTGTTCCTTTTATATGCCTAGCTTATGAAGTAAATCTTGCGTTATGAAATTGGACTATGAGACACTGTCCAATGGAGACAATACCTTACTATCCACATGATCAAAAACTTCTGTGATTGCAATAGATAACAATATGATTGTATCGTTTGATGAGTAGCCACAATAGGCAATCGCACTAGACAAGATGCTTGTTTCATTCAATGCGCTCTTACCTACAAGTGATCTATTCGATCACAGGTTCAGAAACTTCCCGTTTCCTATGCCAGGTGTTTTTGATTGAAATTCGCGACGAAGTAAGGTGTTGTGCTTCTTATTGCATTTGCGACAACTACCCGATTTACAACCTTGCGCCGGATGTCCTGGTCGTAAATAATTAATACACAGATTTAGACTTCATATCAATAAATTGTTTACACTGAAAAAGGCTGTGTGATCTTGTAACGAATTGGTCCGCTAGTACGTCCAGAAGACTAGGCCTTTGCCCTTAATTCGGACGCACGCCTGACCGCCTGCAAGTCATCATCCATTTATCAACGGAAATCGTCATTTATTCACCAAAATATAATGGAGCTTGAATACGTGCTGCTTGAGGTAGAAAACGTCTGTAAAAATTTGTCATCCCTAAAAAACGTCTGAGGGCCTTCATGGTAGTCGGTTTCTCCATGTTTTTAATTACTTCAACTTTTATTGGTAATGGTTTTGTGCCGTCACTGCTGACTTCGTATCCCAGAAATGATACTTGTGGTACGCCAAATACGCTGTTGTTTGAATTTAATCTTTCGAAAACTTGTTCGAGATGGCTTAAATGTTCCTCTTGATTGTTCGAAGCTATTAGGATACTTTATGAATGTATCTTTGAAAAGTTTGTGCCGCATTACACAACCCGAAAGTCCAAAGGGTGTTATCACTGCGGTTTTTTCCACGTCATTTGGTTCGACCGGAATGTACGATGGTACGCGCGCACTAGGTCTATTTTTGAAAATATTGTTTTTTGGTTAAGGAAACTATTTAAATCGTCAATGTGAGGTATTGGGTAACGATCGGGTGCGCTTAAATAGTTAAGTCTACGATAATCGCCGCATGGCCCCAATCACCTTCCTTTTTGGTACTAAATGTAACGGACTAGCCCAACGGCTTTTGGATGGTCTGCATATTCCCTGATTTATCATTACTTGCAAATGCTCCTTTGCGATTTAAGCATATCTGGCATTAGCCTTCTAGCTTTGGAATGGATCGGTCCACCTCGCGTTTCAATTTTATGGTATAGATTCTATTGCTTTAAATTTGAGAAATTGATTTGACTGAATGGTTTCGTTTTGTTTGGGTATTTTGCAAGAAGTGATGAATAAATGTTTTCTTTAGAAAAAGTTATGATATTGTTATTTATATTTAACTAGCCGCGTACCACGGATACGCTTGCTACGCTCACGTTTGTTTGGTGCTATACTATCGTTACTCCCGTTGCTCCCATTTCTCCTGTTGCTTCCGTTGCTCCCGTTATTCCCGTTGCTTCCATTTCTCCCATTACTTCCGTTGCTCCGTTGCTTCCGTTGCTCCGTTGCTCCCGTTACTCAATCCTCTATTCTCCATCGTCTATCCACCATCCTCCATCCTCCATCTTCTATCCATCATCCATCATCCACCATCTGCCATCCCCCATCCACCATCCTCCATCTTTTATGCTCCATCCTCCATCCACTATCCTCTATCCCCTATCCAACATCCATCGTCCAAATTTACCGTTTAGTAATAGGAACGCATAACTAATACACCGAAAACGAACGAACTGCCGCTAAACTATATGAAATACACTGAAAAGTTGAAATAACTCGCGTACCACCAATTGTAAAATGATTTTGTTAACGCAGAAACCTTCGCGGGCGTGTGCTCAACATATCAACAAAGTTTCATCGCAATCGGATAAATAGTTTAGGAAGGCATACGGGTCAAACAAACAAACAATCAGAGCTAAAACCGCGAAAAATTTTTTAAAAATTTCGAAAAAACAATTGTTTTTGATTCGATCGGTACCAATAAATTTTAGTAAGAGTAAATGAAGATTTGCAAAATAAAAATATTCACAAAAAAATACGCAGTTTTTCCAATTACTATGATATAATATATAATATTATTACAAAATCCTCTAGCTGTACAGAAATGTGGACTTCATAAATTTTCAGCGATCTGGGAAGACATTTTATCAGGCATTTGACGGGACTTGTCTACCACACAGAGACAAGAAATAAGAAATAAGTTTGTAATGAGAAGTGAATCCAATTTTAAAGTGAGTGAGGATCACCAGTGCCATTTTACTTTATTATTTTCTAATAATACAGTATTTTATATTATGATAGTATCTTAGTGTTCACAGCATTATGGTTATTGGTTATAAGAACCATACTTCATTGTTTGTCTCAACCTCAGCTCTGTTTAAATCAAACATAAATGTGTCTTAGTTAGTTCTCACAACCATGTTCTGCAATTGTTACAACCATTTATATGATTGTCGTAATTAGAATATGTTTATTATAACTCAAGTCATAAGATACTGAATGTTCAACAGAACATAAGTTAAGTTGGTAGAACCAAAACTATGTTTGCGATAACCATACAACAAGTTTACATTTGTTTGATTCAATCATATCATATTTCTTAGAAACATAACTATAGTTGTAATAATTAAATTACAAATATTTTCATGATTGATATAATCATACTATGTTTAGAGCAACAAGACAGTAAAGTTAGTACAACCAGAACATCAGTTATCAGAAGTATCTTACATCTTGTAGCGTGGTTCACGCAACTATAAATTCAACTATAGTAAGGTTCTCCCAAAATATGGTTACCACAGTCATATTTTTCCTTTGAGTGTAGGTATTTATGACTGTATTATTTACAGCGTATAATTTGTATGCGGTAAGTCTTTTACTGTAATTTTTGGATGGTGGGCAAATTGACAAATCAGCACCTGAATCGATTAAAAATTTTAAATTCAAATTCCCGTCGGTAACAAAAAGACGACGTGTACGATGACTTGGAGTGGTTGTCGCCGCTAATTCGCTCCAGCCGTGGCGTTTCCCGTTTTGTATTCACAAGGTTGAGTGCATTTTTTGGCAGCCTTGCGATATCGAAAATGGTACCAGCAGAACTTGCCTTTTTCATTAAATGTTTTTCAACGCGACCGGTTACGAGACGGGGCTCGAGAATCTCGCGAGTACGAACGCGCGCGTGATCGTGATCGCGAAACATCGTTGATTGCACTTTTTAATGCAGCAATCCCAGCCGTTAAGGTGATTTGTTGTTCCAGATGAACATGTGGATTGATTGCAATATTTGATGTTGTTGCTATGGCAGGTGAACCGTCTGAAGCTTCCATGACTTTGTCTGTCATAGCTGAAAGTTTATCCAAATTGTCGTCGCTAATTGAAAGAATTGCTTGAATGGATTGTGGTAGTCCACTAAGCCACAATGATTTTAAAAAATCCTCTGTTACTTTATTTTGCAAAAAATTTCTCATCTTACGCAATACTTGAGATGGTTTTTTGTCGTTGAAATCTATACCCGACAATAGGCGTTTAATTTTTTGGTTCGCGGAATCCGCGAATTGCTTAATTAATCTGTCTTTAAGCGTTAAATATTTTTCATTGGTCGGCGGATTTTTTATGATATCACTCACGTGATATAAAACATCTGTCTCGACCGCTGAGACCACGTGGTAAAAACGTGTCGAGTCATTTTTAATTCCACTCGTTAAAAACTGGGCCTCAATTTGAGAGAACCACAGCTCAGGGTCCCGTTTCCAAAACGGAGGAAATTTAACCATAATTTTTGAAATTTCCGGAATTTCAGCATGCTGCGGTACGGTAGTTTTAGCGTCACTACTGTAACAACCCCTTTTGGTCAGGCAGTCGACGTGTGGTTGTCAGAAGCGGTTGAACGAAAGCTTCCTATACCATCCGAGGTTCCTTTATAAGGGTGCCTTCCATCCGCGGTTGATGACACAAACACCGTAGGGTGATATACAGTGGCTCAATTAAGTAATCGGAGAGTACCGCGGTGTGAAGATTTTTGTCTGTAACTTTATGAAAAATCAATTTAGGAAAAAATGAAATGAATATATATTTACTAGGTAGCAATAGTTTATAAAATAAGAAAAAAAATTAATTTCTATTTTATTTACAAAAAAAATTATAAGCCAAAATTCAAAATCTATCAGTTAAATATTCGGACACTTCAAATAATGATAGTAAATTAAGTATAAAAAAGCTTTTTGTTCTTCTTTTAGTATTTTGTTCGAAAACCTTTGGTATTTCGAATGGCTTCCAGTCTTCTTGGAATAGATTCCACCAACGTCCTGCAATAAGAGGGATCGATTTTTTTCCATTCGTCCTCCAGAGCCACTTTAACTCGGCCTTCGAAGAAATTACCCGCGATTTCAATTTGTTTTCTACATAGGCCCACAAATGTTCGATTACATTTATATCCGGAGATTGTGGGGGCGTTTCCATCACGTGAGGACAATTATACAATAACCACAGGCGCGTATTGTGAGCTTTGTGTTTTGGGTCATTGTCATGATAGAATGAAAATGTCTCAGAAATGCCCAATTTATCTACACTTTCTTTAAGATTTTCTTTTAAAATGGATATGTACTTATGGTGGTCCATTATGCCATCAATAAAAACTAACTTTCCTGGTCCAGAGGCAGCCATACAGCCCCAAACCATCAATGATCCAGCTCCATGTTTTACAGTCGGTTGAAGGTTAACAGGTTTAAACTCCTCATTTGGTCGTCTCCACACATATGTTTGTCCATCTGACCGGAAAACATTAAATTTGCTTTCGTCAGTAAATAACTCTGTGCTCCAATAGGAAAAGTCACGCGATTTATGCTCTTTAGCGAACTTAAGTCGCTTTAGCTGATTTTTCTTATTTACAAAAGGTTTTTTGCGTGGAACTCTGCCATTAAAATCGGCACTCCGTAGAACTTTTCTCACAGATTCTGTACTTGCAGTAATGTGGAGGTAGTAAGACACTTCTGATGTCAATTTTGTCGCACTCAGCTTGGGATTTTTCTTTACTTGCTGCACGATCCACCGTTCATCTGCCTTTGAAAATTTTTTCGGCCGTTCTGATCTAGGATTATTTTCAATACTTTTATTAATTTCAAACCGTTTAATGATGTCATGAACTGTCGAATGGTTTCTACCGATGATTTCCCCAATTTCTCGCACAGACATCCCGTTTTTGTGATGTTTGATGACCAATTTCCGAATTTCGTTAGTAGTTTCTTTACCTCGACGACCCATGCTAGTTTTGTATGAGAATTCACTATAAAAATTTCGCAATAAGTAATTTATTCTTTTCGTTTACACTTTGACTACCGTTCTTCACACTTAATTTGTTATAATTCGGCGAATTCCCATCTCAAATGTCAAAAGAAAACCAGTGTTGCTAGGTGTCCGAATATTTAATTGGAATTTAACAATCACATATTTTGAATTTTGGCTTATAACTTTTTTGTTGATATAATAAAAAGCTATTTTTTTTCTTAGATTATAAACTTGTGTTAACAAGTAAAAGTATATGCATTCCATTTTCTCCTAAATGGGATTTGTAAAGAGTTACTGACAAAAGTCTTCGTCTCGTAGCTCTGTCCGATTACTTAATTGAGCCACTGTATGTCCCGTGAGAAACCGGTAAACGACTGTGCATCTAGTAGCTATTCGTTCTAGCTCGCCGGATTGGGGGTGTCGCTTGTTCTCATGGACATAAACAGTATGCACAATGGGGCTGACAGCCAGAGTTGAGGGCCTCTGGCTAGATAATCAGCGGGCCTAATAAAAGGGTTGATCATTGGGGAATACCAGAAAAGGAGCGATGGCAGTCTTCGGACGGGAGGGGGGAGAATACGGTTTGGTCAACAACCCTCCCTACGATCAGGGGGGAGTATGATTGGAGGATACTTCGCATTCTCCCGGCTTCTAGTCTGGGATAGTGGTAGATAAGGGGTACTTCAAGTTACTCAGTTATTCCCAGCTGGGGAGGAGGTTCCCCGTCTGTCACGTTGACACATCTACACAGCCTACAGCTCCCAATTTTCCGCTTTATTCTAACGACATCGCTGCAGTTCCCAACTCGATTGATTCTGAGGTATGTGGGTACAACAGATCTACCGGTCTGTGGCGTTGGATTACAGTTGGGGAATTGTAGGGTAGGATAATAGTGGGGCTGATTTTGCCAGATCCAACTAACAATAGAACTTAGTAATGCGGATAGTGAGTGCTGACTCATTCAGGTTGGCTTAACTATATAGGAACTAGTAATAAGTATAATACATACAATATGGGAGAATAGTAAGGATAGCTAGGCATACTCATCAAGGTACATATGACTAAGTTAATTTAATTCAATATAAGTCTGCACACTAGGAGCAATGGTGTAATGCTGACCTAGTCAGGTTGTCCCAGATGTAATAGTAAATGGTTATAAATATATTATATGCAAAATATACGGATAATGAGAATAAGCTAGGTGTACTCAACAAGGTACATATGACTAAGTCAATTTAATTCAATATAAATCTGCACACTGGAAGTAATTGTGTAATTCTGACCTAGTCAGGTTGTCCCTAATATAATAGTATATATATAGTAATAGAGGTATTATACATATAGCCCCTTTACACCACCGTGGGGGTCGAATTTCAAAAAATCCTGAAAACACTTTCTAGGTATTTATATGAAGAAGTCGTACAATAAAAATGAATTCAATATTTGGAAAGACCTAATAGATATGACGAAAACAGTGAAAATATATGCATTCCATTATCACTGATCATTTTTTTCACCCCCCCCCCCCCCTTCCGAACGCCAATGGATATTTGCCATTTTTTTTTTATCTAAATTACTTTTCTAGTTGATTTACATAAACATACCGAGTTTTAACTTTGTAGCATAAGCCGTTCTATAGATAGGAAAAACATCCCCCACCCCCGTGCCCTACTATCACTATTAAAAATTATATTTTTCCAACATGCTACTACTATAGCTCTATCTAAATACCAAGTTTCAGCTTTATATCATTATAGGTTCTCGAGATATAAAAATCGGAACCTTTTCCTTTTCACCCTCCTCCACCCTCGCCCTCTACACCATCACTTCCAAAATTTTTTTTCTGCTAGGGGTCTATTAGGCCTACTTAAAGCATCCATCTTACACAGTTCTTGAGATATGAGACGTGAATTTTTAGAAAAATTCGTATCCCCTCCACTGTCATGCTCCACCGCCCCTTAAAAAATTTTACTTCCATCAAACTTCATTTGTCAACCTTTATATACAAACCGAATTTTATTTGTCTAGTGCAATCGGTTCCTGAGATATCGTAATCTACAGTTTTTTAGCCCCCACCCCCGTACGCCACTGCCCATTCTCAAAAATTTGTTTGCGATCTATTCTCCTAGTATACCTACAGATATTTATTAAGTTTCAATTTTGTGACGTTAACCGTTTAGGAGATATGCATTTTAGAATGTGTCGATCTCAGCTTTTTTGCGTTTCGGACGCATTATTTTTCTCCCCACTTCCACACCCCTTCACCCATATCTGCAATTTTATTGCAAATGGGTGCACTATCGAAGCTCTATATAAACGATTCAAACGATTTTGCGTACAGCGGTCGACGTACGGCGTGCGGACAGACGGACTGAAATTTTTTTTTGCTTTTTTCGTGTCTACTAGTCATGAAACGTGAAAAAAAAAATGTTGAGGATAGCACATTTTATATATAATAACATAACAATACTGTATTTTTGAAATAATAAAGAAACATACTGCAGTCACGATCGGCTGCAAGCCAATCGTATAATACTCTAGATGAATACTGAACTCCGATTTATATTGTAGTTGGGGATAAAGTGGATTTACTTGTGTGCATGTTGTATGTCCTTTATTAAGGACTGCCATTGGATTGTTACTCAAAACTAAAAGACAATATTCAGTGTTTAATTTCATATCTAGAACTGGGTAAGTCATCGAAAAAAATGTCCTTTTTGAAGGACTTTCACATGGGAGGTACAGGAAGGATTCACTCGATTTCTTACATATTTATCCTTTTCCTTGGAACCATTTAAAAATGAACGTGTACAAAATTTCAAATTCGTAGCTTGAAGCGTTCAAAAGTTATTGAAAAATATTGTTGAACACGTGTCTTAAGGACATTTGTTGAATTGTCAATAGACAACTCGACCATTTCCTGCTGGGCGGTTGTGGGTGCGCTCAGAACTCAGCTTTTCGATGAGTTTTGATGACACCCGTAACTGCCACCAACTGAGCGGCATCGAAAAACTGTTTACCGTTATTCGGTAAATGCCGGAAGCGGCATGTTGAGAGAGCAGAGCTGAGGCCCGGTGTCGTGTCGGGTTGCGAGTCGTGACATGAGATGAGTTGTGCTTTCTGATAAAGAACAGAATGCTGTTTTACCCGTTTATTTGTGTAGTGGAAATTTGTGGAATAAATCGCTGTGCACAGCATAAACAAGTTATTGGCGCGAGTTCTGGTATTTTCCCCCCCGTTTTCCACCCCTCGAGCCCGATTCGACGAATAAATTGAAACGCGCGAGAATAAGTTGTGAATTTCTGTGACGAAACCACGAAAAGTCGCTCCGAAAAATTATAGCGTAGCTAATTGTTTGCGACAAAAATGGTGTTGAAAATCGACCACCACTTCGTATTGAAGTATGGATGGCAAAAATGTTTTTCGAGTGGAAATTGTGTCTAGTCGGTGTAGTACGACTTTTTCGTGATAGCGTGAAAATTAATTAGTAATTCGTCATTCGTCACATTGTGCGGGAAGATCCAATGGAAAAAGTTTTCTTGTGCGTGATCTCTCGTTCGGGGTGTTTTTCCCAAAGCAAGTTGCAAAAAACTTGTCCTTTAGTCAAAAAAAATTCAACGTTCTGTTTGGTGTAAACGAGTGAAAGTCAATTTTTTGATGGAAAACACGCAACCAAAAGTGTGTTGAGTGCGACTGCACTGTAATTTTGATCCGAGTATCATTCCAATTTTCGCAATAAAAATTCTGTTTTCTGTTGATTTGGTTACATATATCGTATTTAGTCTGAGAAGTTGTTGCAAATTAGAAAAAACCAAGTGAAAAAAAATATGGCGATTGATTGATTTTTCGACGAGTGTCGTTCGCGTGTTGGAGTTTCTCCGATTTTCAAGTGCAGATTGGCTGGAAATTGTCGTCTTTTGTGTCGGGTGCATGAAAAGCATTCATCAATAAAGCGTAGAGTCGATCAATTGAATATCGCGGCGATGACAACGTTCGTGGTATCGTTTTCCTACCGGAATTAAACTCATGAAGAAACAAAAAAAAAAAATGAGGAAAAATTAAAGTACAAAGAAAATTCTAAGTTAAAATAAAAACAAAAATTAAAAATGAATTACATTAAAAATGAAATAAAATAAATAATAAATTAAAAATTAATAATTAATACAAAATAAAACAATTGACTGACAAGGACAGGACGGACGAAAATTAAAATAATATAATATTTCAAAAAAAAAAAAAAAATAGGAGAAGCTGAAAATGGGGTGAGTTAATATTTTTTTTTGTTCCTTTTTTTTATATATATAATTTTTTTTTGTTTCGGTTTTCTTTGTTGGTTACTTTCAGATTTTCTTTTATTTCCATGATATTTTAGGTTGTTGATTATTTTTTTTATAAATCGTAATGATGCTTAGAGGCTAGAAGAGCCATTTAAATGAACCCGATCGTCTAGGCCCCAATCCCTGAACCTCAATAAGGGGCCATGATAGATGTTTTTTTTGGACAGTCATGGCTGAGGTAAGGTGGGCAGGCAGGGCGCTATAACACCTAAGCGCCCTGACAAATCGCGAAGTCGCGCACTCCACCGCTTCTTGGTCTTTCACGACCTATTGGGAGAATAGTCCCATTTTAAATCCCTGGAGTAAGCCGACACGAAATTTTTTTTGTTGTACAGGCCAAGGGTTTATGGACTGAAATCTGGGCAAGAACCCCCCCACAACTGCCGTAGCTAGTCCCGGCCGCCAGCAAGCGTGTCGCTTCCGCTCGGATTTCAGCCACCAATTCAGATGTAGGAATTGGCCCACTCTTTCCTGAACCTTCCTTTCCTTCGAATATTTTGACTTTTTCAAGTCGAAATATTCATTCCAAGGCCTCCGATCACAACACATTTTGTATGGCAGCTACCAGAAGGAGTGAAAGGATTTCGCTGATTAGTAAACTCAAACTTCGTTTTTACTCAAAACCAATTTGTACAAAATTTCCAATTTATAGCTAAAAGAATACTTAATTTATAGTACGTGCCGTAAATTAAGTGAATACATTTTGACAGGATATTTGTATGGCAGCTACACGAAGGACTAACAGGATTTTCTTCATAATCATATGTTTATCTCCAACTATTGGAAAAATAACACATACAAAATTTCAATGTCGTAGCTTAAACCCTTCTAAAGATATCGACCAATATTCTTGAACACGTGTTTTAAGGACATTTTGTATGGCAGCTACCCGAAGGAGTAGGACGATTTTGCCCATTAACGAACTTAGCCTTACAAATTCAACCAAACATCCAGATTCAAAATTTCAAGATCCTAGGTGAAGGCGTTCTTGAGTTATCGTGCTAACGGACAGACGGACGGACGGACGGACGGACGTCAGGCGGATTTGAGGTTTTTGGCCACAAATAAACAAAAAATAATATCTAACTTTTTTTCGTCCGAGGCTTGGTTCTATGCGTTACAAACTTTTGGGCTGGATTAAACTTATAATACTCTATATGATTTCATCTAGAGTATAAAAATTAATATTAATAATAAGTTCTCCTCTCCTCTCGTTTGTAACGCATAGAACCAAGCCTCGGACGGAAAAATGTTATATTATTTCTTGTTTATTTGTGGCCAAAAACCTGAAATCAAGAATATTGGCCGATAACTTCAGAAGGGTTTAAGCTACGACTTTGAAAATTTGTACGTGTTACTTTTTCAATAGTTGGAGCTAAATGTATGATTATGAAAAAAATCCGATGAGTCCTTCGTGTAGCTGCCATACAAATATCCTGTTAAAATGTCTTCACATAATTTACGCAAATCACTATAACTCAAGGAATCCCCTAGCTATGAATTCAGAATTTTGTACAAATTAGTTTTGAGTGAAAACGAACTTCAAAGTTTACTATCCTTTTACTCCTTCTAGTACCTTCCATACAAAAATACTTTATTATTAAAATAATAAAGTATAAAGATGGGGTATCCATATATATATATATATATATATCAGTGTGTCCAACCCTTTATGACATAGACCATCTCCACACATGATCAATTTTAACCGAATTTGTCTTTTTTATGTAAACATACAGCAGACCCTCAGTGTCAAATGAGCTATAACGCAGTTTTGTTTTTGCTTCATTTCTCTTGGCCCATTTCATTTCCTTATTGACGAATATACCATGTGCTCTGGTGGCAAATTTCGGAACCCTATAAGATAGACAGAAACTGACAGTTGCATGTGATTTTCATACAAAAATTGAGATTGAGGTCGAATAAAAGTGTTTTACTCCAAAATATCGCTTGAAGTGAATTTAAATGAACCTCAAAATTAAATAAGAAGGACCAACGTATCATAACATATCAAAAACAAAATTTATTTTTTTCTGAAACCATAATGAAAAAAAAATGTAAAAAAAACGGATTATGTTCCTTTGAAATAATTTAAAAATTATTCCATATTTCTTTTTTCCGGAATATTAAACATTTATGAAGTTATATCGAAGTTTATACCGCCCGTTCATAAAGAGAAATTGTTCATTTTCTGACTTCGTTGTGCGAGTTTGAGTCTAAGATTTTCGGAATGTTGAATCGGAAATGAATACCTTACTATCAACCGCACCGATCGTCATCAATTTTTATTATGTCTTTCAAAATAAAATTAAGAAAGAATCGAAAACTTCCCGAGCTCCAAATCACAAAATTACACACGAACCGCCATATAACAGTCAACTGACAAAAATTTGTCTATCTTATAGGGTTGTTTTTTTTGCCACCAGGTGGATATTTCCAACTTTACCATTCGTCAATAACGTTTGGCTGCTGTCATACAAAGCCGGCCTTTTCTCCACTTCGATTATAAGAAATTCATCTACGTTCATTGTCAAAAAAAATACTGCGGCGCACATACAACTAACCTCTCACCACGGAAACAAAACTTAAATGAAATTTAAGCACACACTCCAGTTGCCACAGTTCATTGTATGTGTGTGCATGCATCTAAGCCTGCGACGTTTTGGTGGGGTGGGTGATCGCCTCAAACGTTGAGTGTAAATGCACCATGATGGGTTCCGATATAATTCGTGATTTTAATTCATTAAAAGCTTCTTAATATTTTTCGTCATTTACGTTTATCCTAGATCCATGTTTTAGTCGCTCAGTTAGAGTCTTGGTGATTCTAGTAAAGTTCCTGATAAATCTTCTGTAGTATCCGACGATACCTATAAATTGTTTGATCTCCTTCTGTGTACAGGGTAGGGGAGGGGCACCAAATACTGGATACTTTTTGAAAATTTAAAAAACAATGGAATTATATTCAAAGCCTTTTATTCAACACATTAACAGATTCAGATTCAGATTCAGAAATGTTTATTGAGACTTAGAAATTACATGAGGTACAAATTGTGGAAAAATGAGCTTGACAGCGGTCTAATGTCAAACAGATATGTCATGATTAATTCCGACCTGGGCCGAGAGTACGGTTTTGTGTTGGCATTAAAACTAGTGCCAATCGCTCGTATGGCATATAACATGAAATGAACTTAACCTAAATTATTCTACTATATTAACTTAAAACTAGACTAAAACTAAGTTATGGAAGCCTTGTTTGGTCCCTCTTTGTATGGCATAAGTGCGTAAGACTTCTAATTGCGTAGTTCACATGGTAAATTTGTTCAGACTTCTATTTTCCCGAACTGTTAGCTATTGAATTCAAATATACATGGGTGCTAGACAGTTATATTGACATATTTACAGATATTATATATTTACATGGTTCAGTATATTATATTTATATAACTACGAAATGCTAAAATTTACATGTTTCGGTGTCTTAACTTTGCCATTTACATTTTCAGTGTTTTTTTTTTATGTTCACAGATATATTCAATATTTACAGGATATTTACATAGTGTAGTATTTACATATTTACATGGTGTAGTAATTGCTATATGTACATTTTTAGGCTATTATAATTAAATAATATAGTATTTATATATTTACATAATATTTTATTTACATGTATACAGAAGAAGTTGATTTTTACATGGTAAGTTTTTTTTTTTTTTTTAATCCAGGTTCGAACAAGTTATGCCTATAGTATTTTATGAGCAAACTTTGCAGAGTTGAGCAATTGCTATGTACATTCTTTGTTACATACTTAATTCTAGGTCAATAGGTACTAATGAGTAACGTTTATAATTAACTAATCGTTTGTCCATTGGACTTATTATAATGTTATAGTGCTTTCTCATAATTTTTATTTTGCGACTAGGTGTTAAAATGCTAAGCTTCGATTCGTCTGTGGAGTCCTGCCCAGTAGTGAGTTACAAGCTTGTGGCGAAATGTGGTACTAATCTAGAGCTTAGGTCAGCCTCTATAGCAGTTATGGGTAGGATTGGCGTAAAAACTTGGTAGGGGATGCGGAATCACTTCCGCACCGGGGGGAGTGTATTCTTCAAGAATGTTTATCGGTGATAAGTAGTATTGGCGGTCTCCAGGCCACGGAGGTTCGGGGAACAGGGCTTGTATACAGATGAGTGGGTGGTGGCGCCATTGGCTAACCCTTTTCTTACTGCTGCGAAGCATGTAGTGCAGGATGGGAGTTTTTTAATGCGTCGCTTATTACGGGTCCCAAGCCTTGTTTCTGTTAGGAATGCGAAGTCCACTCTAAGTTTATTTATAAGATTTTCCATAGAAAGTTGTCTGTCTATACAGATCAACGAATTGACGTTAAGGTTCAGACACGTTAGGCTGAACATTCTTGTCGAGTTAGGTTTGAGAAAAGGAATGAGAGAAGGGCCTGCGGGCGGTCCACCTCCTTCATCTGCGAGAATTTTTTTTTTAAGGAGTTAATTTTGTCACATAGCTCCCACACAGTTGATCCGAGATATTGTGCTACTTGGCTGTCTAGCCAGCTTAGCTCGCTAATCATCGCTGGACTGCTTACGCCGCCAACTGGCACGTGGCCGCGGGTGACATCGGCGTAGGAGGTACTCATGGTTGGGTGGATAAAACTAGGAGGAGGATTAACAGATTTACGTGGCGGTATTCTAACGGGATTGTTTGTTCTTGGTCTAGTTCTAGCTTCTTGGAGACGTTCACGGTTCCGGATCCTTTCCGGGCAGTTGAAAAAATTGGCTGGGTGATCTTGTGCACCACAAGAGACACATTGTGGCGGGGGCAAATCCTCCCTGGCTGGCGCAGATCTTCGCGGACAATTGAGAGAGGCGTGACTATCGAGGCACGCAACGCACCTAGCCGCATGGCCGCAATTTGCTGAGACATGTCCATATCTCTGACAAACATTGGGTGACGTCCTTCTTTTTAAGCCGTTCCCAGGTAGTCTTCTGGTGGAGGATGTACCTGATTTTAACCAGTTTCTTTTGGTCCTCCAGGGAGGAAAGAGATAGGCGAAATAGGTCCAGCGGACGTTTGTTTTCGCGTGACCAGGCCGTAGAGATTTGGCTGATTTTTATGTCGCCTATATTTGGGCATTGGTCTCTAATGGAGTCCAGAATTTCTTCTTGGGAAAAATCCGCGCTGACACCTCTTAGCACTACTGAGGGTCTACGGAGTGCGGCAGGAGTGAAGGAGTGACCTACAACCCCAGGCTCTGTCTGTTCACGGAGGGCGTTTAGGATTTCCCCATGAGTCTTTAGGGAGCTTACCTTCAGTGAGATGTTTCCCCGTATGGCGGAAATTATCTTGAATTGGGTGGAGGGCCAATACTTCTTAAGCCAGGAGTATACTCCACGGACAGTTATGTTGCTGAGCCTGATAATGGGGCTCCAGGTAGGCCTGTCCTGTTCCGTAGTGGGACCCTGTTTAGGGTTCGGACGGTCGCTATCGTTGGAAGTAGCATTAGTGCTCAGGTTCGAAATTAGATCCCTTAAAGGTGCAAAACGATTGGCGGAAGGGCTGGCTGATTGTGACCCAACTGCTGTAGAGGTTGTGTTTATGTTTTTATTTGAGATTAGACGCCCATGGGCTACTTTAAATTCTGAGAAGTGGCCAACGAGCTCACCAGCTGGGGAGAGGCCTCCCCTACAGGAATCGGCTGTATTTGGGTTATATAAATTTATATTAGAGGAAGCACCTACCTCATATTTTTTACCTGATGTATACCTATTAGACGAGGTTTGGTCCTCGTTGATCTCCATTTCAATGGAGTCCATAGTTATTTCAGCACTTTGGTCGGCTACAGAGCGCTTGTCCTGGGCGTGGTGGTCCCTTTTGGGATCCTGTGTAGACCCGCCAGAGGCAATAACCCCCGATCGAGGTGTGTCGTAGCGACGATTGTTACAACTGGATGCCGGGACATTTACGTCCGGCTTGGTAGTGGTCGGCATACTCGAAGCACTCCGGATCTGAGTCGCAAAAGTGACGTCTTGGAGGGGGCGGGCCGCCGCTAGTTCTAGCAGGGCCTTAGCCGTGTCGAAATCTCGTCCGGGGATCTCGACTATCTGCTTTTTAGGTTTCTTTTTAATTTTTTTGATAGATTTTAGGTTGGGATGAATAGCCAATTTCGATCCATGGTTGGCTTCACCTTTAATGAGTTGCGAGGATAGGGCGGCTGCCTGCTGGCACGCCTCCTCAGACTTTATGCAAATTTGGCTGTTGGAGTCCAGCCTCACTGGTTACTTGGATCAGCAGGGCTTCCGTGTGACTACAATTGGGGCCTGTCCCAATTAATTAGGCTCAGATTAGCCTCGGTTTTTCGAGTGCGATAGAGCAGGTGGGTTACTATTGTGAAGACAGTGTAACCAACTATTTTTAAGATCTCGAACCCCCTCAGGGTGAGAGGGAGGAGAGTCTCGGAGATTGCTTGGATTATCAAGCGGCACAAGTTGTTGCTTTTATTGAAATGGCGCGGCACGTGGGCACTATTAATTAGTGTATATTGTTTATCGGCTATGCCGGGAACTAATCTTCAACACATTAACAAAAACCAACATTCCAATAAACTTTGAAATAGAAACCAAAATAGCTGATTGATTTTCTTCAATTTCTTATATTATTTTTTTTTTAAATGACATCAAAAATTATAATATAAAATTATGTACCACAATACTGGATATCCAATATTCGGGTTACTATCTATACTACTTTCTATACTGGAAACCTAGTATTGGGAAACTTGTATTATACAGCTAAACACCGTTCACAAACAAAGTCTATTTTGCCTGGGTCTGCTCCAGCACAAACTTCATGTCATCTAATCCACCTTTCACTGGAATTATCATTCAAATAAGCACTGTTGTAGTAGAAGCATTCAGTATCTTCATCGTTTGCGCCGCTATCCTCACGATCAAGCTGAAAATCATCATCGCCGCTGGAGGATGAAGAACTTAACTGCAAAAATGTCCCTTTTCGATTCTACCTCTTCTTGGCACATCGTTTACGAGTCATAGACAATGCCTTGGTTTTATGAATAGTTGCCTGTTTTTTTTTCTTCAACTGACTCTTTAAGTTTTTCCCGTACTTAGAAATCCTAAAACCGATAACATAATAAATCAAACTAATATGTCAACCAAAAATAGTGCGCAGAACAGGCAGCTACGGAAGTGATAACAATCTCCGATATTTTTAAGACCTTAAGAGTTCCTGATGCGATAAAGGACCTCCCCAAATTTGAAGGCAATCCACGTCTTCTTTACGACTTTCTCGACAACGTCGAAGAAATCCTTTCTGTGATCTCTATCACTAACGGCATTGCCTATGGTCAATTGCTACTAAGAGCCATCAGAAACAAAATAGTGGGTCCTACTAACGAACTCGTACTCGTACGGGACCGCACTAGAATGGACCAAAATACGAGAAATTTTAATTTTACATTACTCAGATAAGAGGAACGAGACCTCTCTTATTCGAAACCTTCATAATGCAAAACAAATAAACAATGTTGAAATCGTAGAAATTTTGGCAAGCCTAAATAACCACGTTCAGATCTACGAAGAATAATTGAATGTAATAAACGCGAAAAAGGAACTATACTCGGGAATGTGCTTAAACGCATTTTTATCGAGACTTAGAAAACCTATTGGTTCTACCATTCGTGCAATGCAGCCAAGTACGCTGGCTAAAGCCTTCTCGTATTGTATGAAAGAACAAAACATTTATCAAGCAAAAAAGGACTTGAATAAACAAATCAACAACAACAACAACAAATCAAAATCGACAAAATTTCTCTCAACTTCAAGGGCAAACAAATTTCAGGTCCCAATCAAATCAACCACAACATTTCCAAAGACCAAATCCAAGCTACCGTTTTCCGCAACAGCAATCACAGTTTATCCCACATCCAAGACCTACAAATTATTTCAATTGGCAACCACCAACAACTTAACAGAGAGTAGAGCTAATGGATACCACATCAGGTTATTTACGTCCGCAAAATCGTCCACAATTCCCAAACAAAGCACCTAATAATAATTTTAAATCAAATGGACCACCGAATTTTTCTAGTAAAGAATTATTCAATATCTCCTAAAATGCAGCTTCACAAATCAATCTTAATCTACAACCATCCCCAATTGATATTAATTTCAAACGATTGGATCAATGTTTCGACTACGATGATCAGCCCAATATTGCTGACTCCAACGACCCTCATACCAATCAAGGAATGGCTACTGCTAACCGCGATGAGCTGGATGACGGAAATTTTTCAGAACTTGCCTCAACAAACCAGTCTGCTACTAGATGTCAACAAACACGGATTTATATTACCCTACATAGACATTTTCTCTCCTTTTGGAAGTCCACTCAAATTCCTGATTGATACAGGTGTTTCTTTATCCTTTATCAACCCAGAATGTATTTGAATGTATCCAACCCAATGACCTGATAAATACCAAACCAATTTGTATTACCACCATATTAAGTAAACACGAGCTGGATAGAGAAGTTAAAAGAGTACCTGCTTGCATCTCGCTTCCACTTCAATCCAATTTTCAATCTTTCTCCTTCTCATAAAAAATTACGCTCATGTACACGAATTTTACTGGGACAGATTTTCTGCTGGGACGGTACGAATACGACGGATGAAATACATCGTGTGCGTCGTTTGTTGGTTGCGTCGCATACACTGTAAACTTGAACCGTTCATTCCTTTCAAAAGTTAGTACTTTCTGAGAGTGTAAAGCGAGATGATTTTGACGTTTGACCGGTTGCAACTTGCAAGCAATTGAATTTGTTTTGTTTAGAAGTTACATTTTAAATGTGTGTCCTAACTGTTTTTCTATCGGTTTTCAGTGCTCCAGGAAAAACGTGGGGACGAAGTGAAAGTGTGATTGTAAAAATGCGTTGTGTTTTGCGTGTGTAAGCAGTGCGAGTTTGTTAACTTCCATGCCAGGTTACTAGTTTGCGCGCTGATTGTGTATTTATTTTTTTTAGTCCGTCAGTAGCCAGCGGTGTTACATGCAATTTGGCTGTTCTTTTCCGAATTACTAACTAACCTTTGCTGCGAGAGTGATTAAAAGGTATATTTGAGACTTTCGACAAAATCTGCATTTTTTCTATAATGTATGAAACCGAGAATCAACAGGTTTTCATTGCGCAATATGCCGGCCCTGGGTTCACAATATTTTCCAGTAACCTAGAAGTATAGGAAAATAACGGATTTACTTTAGGTTTTTTGATAAAATTAGCGCTTATGTTACCGGCACATTTTTCTGCAATTTTTGTTAAATTTTTCTCCGTGTATAGTAACAAGGACATCAAGTCAAGTAGAAGAGTAAAGTACCCGAATGTTGAATACCGTTTTAATTGTCTTACCTCTAGACTGTAATTTAGCATTCCAAACAGTACAAATCTTGCAAAATACATTTTATGGTCTTAACACGTTGAGCGCCGCGTGCCCACGGGTGGCCATTTGTGTATTTACCTTGGGGACCGCATGGTCACCGGTGATCATTATAATTTTTCATACTGTGACAGCGTGACCACCCGTGGGCATATTGTTCGTTACATTTTAGGACCGTGTGCACATCAGTGGGTCCTTATATAGGTTTTGCATAGGCCAGAAAAATATTTGGTCGCAGGATTTAGATATTCTTCACTTGGACTTGGCAGTTTGAGGTGTTAGATCATTTAAATGGTTGGTTCTCTTAGAATGGGGAAAAAAATAAAAGTTTGACGGCAGATTAGAAATATATTTATATCATTAAGATTTCACAGTTATGGTAATATAATAAATGAACAAATTAAGATAAGGGAACAAAATGAAATAACAAAATAAACTTCAAAGTATAAAACAAAAGTATTTTTATGACATTATTAACATGAACTAAATTTTCTTCAATAAAATTAAACCAATACAAAAATTAAACCAATACATTCTTCAAAACTTGATTACACTTAGCACTCTTATTTTGCTATGTGTTTTTGAAAACATATCAAACACATTGGGACGTTGCACTGTTCACAAATAGTATTGACTTTTTTTGCGTTTTTTCGGGCATATGCAGGATCATGCTGTTTGGACATGTATCTATAGCAAATACTGCACCTTTTTCTGGTCACTCTTTTCTGACCCTCGACTTCCTTTAAGATATGACACTGCCTTAAGGATTCTCTTGAAGATGATGGAACAGGTATTGACATTTCTGAAGTTTCCAATAGACTTAGGACAAGTGGTTCTTTGAATTTTGTAATGGTAAGTTTTCTATTATTTACCTTGTTGAACAAGTGCAAGGCATTTACAACAGTGGTTGCAGTAATTAAATGGAACACTATTCTCTTATACCATTTTAGTGTACGTCTGACATAAGGTGCGTATGCGGCCATTTGGTCAGATAAATCTATAAATGCCTAGCCGTTATTGTAGTCCAAAACCATTGCAGGTTTGCAGCATTCCTTTTCTTTTTTCATGAATGTTGTCACGGAATCATCGTGCTTGGTGCTAAGCACTAGGACATCCCGTTTGTCTTTCCATTTTAGTACTACAGTTTTATCGCTATTTTGTTGAGCAATAACTTCACCTTTGCACAGCTTTGCTTTGATCACATCTGGAGGATTGCCTGTTCTATTGCTCCGCAGGGTGCCTATTAGATGTGTCTTTCTATCTACCTATCTATCATCTTTTTTGATAATGATACACTAGTATACCAATTATCCGTGTAGAGAGTCCTTCAACTATCAAAAAGACCGTCCATAGACTCAGTGACAACTTTTTCGGAAACAGCCATTTCTTTTATTTTCTTTTCTTTCTTTCTTTTCTTTTCTTGATCAGCGTACACTTTAAATGCCCAGGTATAACCTCCAGCAACGCACAACTTATACACTTTAATTCCATACCTGTGCCTCTTGTTAGGTATGTATTGTCTAAAAACAATCTTCCACGGAATGTAACGTTGCTTTCATCAATACAAACCATTTCTTCTGGAGTGTAGGACTGTTGGTACTTAGTTTGAAGTATATTCAGGAAGTTGGATATTTTACGAAGACGATTATCTGGATCCACTTGCTCTTTGTTATTAGAGACATGAAACATTCCCAAGATTAATTCAAATCTATTTCGACTCATGACTTTGGGAATCGAGTTTTGATATACGAAGCTTGTCGACCAATAATCCCTTAGCTGAGGAATTTGAAGAAGACCCATCCATATAATAATTCCAAGAAATTTTCTCATTTCTGAAGGATTGGTGTCAACCCACTTGACGAGTCTTGCTCTTTGGGTTTGGTTTGCTGCAGCAGCAATATTCTGAGTTGCGAACCTATTCGTTTCGGATACAAATAAAATTATTACCTCGTCATTCAAAAAGAGGTTGAAAAAGTCAATTGGATTTTTTCCTATTAACGGGGCTGCAACATTAGGATTTACTCCAGTGTTTTGAGTGGAAACATTGAATGTAAGTCTGTCTCCACTAACAGGTTCCACTTCCGGTCATCTATCAGCCTTGCAAGCGGGATATCATCATCGGAATCATCTGATATGTTATAATTTGCTTCATCTACTTCACTGAATTCTTCACTTTCCGAATCAGTTTCGTCTGGTAAAAAGTCTCTGTCGGCAAAGGAATCATCAGAAAACGCTCCAAAATCTTCACTTTCAAGTACTGCATCGAGTTCCTGGTCGGTTAAAAATCTTCCAGCCATCTTAGTTTAAAGCTGTAACCCAATAAATAAAGCATTAGAAAGTAAAAAATAAAGTATCCACGGGGGGGCACGCGGTCGCAAAGCGTAGAATTACATTGTGGGACCAAGTGACCACCGGTGGATTACAAAAAAAAAGGAATAAAATTATTTGAAAAACACAAAAATTGAAAAAGTAGGCCACCGGCTTACCAAATCATTAATCTTTCCACAGAAAAAGCGAATAACAACTGACGGTCCCAACAGCTAGCACCACGGTCGTATATACAGGTCTGGAAACTACCGTGGTGGGGGTGGAGACCTTTTTTGAGGAATTAACTGGTACAGCTTCTCGTTATTATCGACAGGGTCGCTACTAACGATTGGTTGCGCAAGCGCGACAACGTCGAGTATGCAGCCGGTGACAAAATAAATGTCAACCGTACATTTTGTAAACTGTCACTGAACGTTTTGTACGGGACAAATTTTAAATACGTTTTATTTTCTTATTTTCTCGATCCACTGTTAGGAAATTTCGCTTTCCTTTTGTGAATGCTTGTAAAGGTTACGGTTGCATAGTTTGTGGTAAGATGCGCTTTCAATTGGGTTGATTCTTGAGTTCAGTGACATGTTTATCCGCCGGTGAATTGCTGCGGATATTGCCGTATTCATCGCGAAGGATCTGCAAATACGGATGCTTGATTGCCGGTTACATACTCGATCGGATAGTTGTGGACTATTCTCTGGCTGCTGACTGATAACAGCCACGAAATTCAGTAGCAATCACGTTTTTTCATATACGGAGTTCTAAATGTTCAAGGCACCATCGCCAAGGCCTTGGTCCTTGATCTCCTAAAAAATTGCTCATTAAGTACGATATGTTTTGGGTTTAAGTAATGATTTGGTAGTTAATGAGTTTTCCGTAAATTATGTGGTAAGTTTATAATGTTCTGTACTGGGGCTATTGTTGCTGAGACCTAAAGCGGTTCATCCAATTTGTCTTGCAGTATCAGCAGAACGCGCCGCATCTGCTCTTCTATGAAATATTTTTGACTCGTCCGCCTGCGTGATTTCGCACATTATGTCGAAGTGCAGATTTGCAATCTAGCTTTAATACTCTCGAATGATTTACCGGTCACAGCTTGGCTGTGATATAGATTTTTCATAAAGTATCTCTGTAATCCCTGTCATCAGCACCTTTAATCTTCATGCCGCGGTCGACTCCGCTTCTAATAGCTCTAGTCGGACACTAATGTATTAATTACTCAAAACCTTCTGACTATGGTCATCACTCAGGATCTACCCAGCTGATAGATAGGAAATCCATTACGTAGCACTTGGAACGATTGTTATCTTATTATTGATTTTATTGTTATTTACTATACGTGTTACGGATACGGCTCTGAATCACGTCTGGGTCACTAAATGACCGACACACACTTATTGATTAAGTACATTTAAAACTTCTTCTAAGAAAATGAAAGGTAAACCTTTTCAATACTGTTTTGAGTTAAGAAGAAACGAAAGAATTGAAACGGTCATTCATTCCGCTGCCTTTCGAAATATTACTACTCAACAAATTTGTTCCTGTAATGAAGAGAATTAAAGACAGTATTGTACATGTGTTGTAATTATTAAACTTTTTATTTATTTGTCAGTTTGGCTAATTTTTTTTTTAATTTTTGGTTTTCCTGATATACAGAAATCTGTTGATACGAAAATACCATTCAATATAATTACTTTATTGGTTATTAGTTATTCCTACCATCACCATCTTCTCCATTATAAACTAAATCGTTGTCTGTGATCCCTTTATCTCCAAGTATATCAGCAGGTACTGTACTAGTGTTCAGTTCAATTGGGCCTAAAGCTGGTAAATTAAGAATATCAATTTTTTTCAGTAAAAATGAAGGTAGTGATGGAACATCATAACGAACACGACTACTTACCGTTTAACCAGCTCTCATCTGACGCTTCATACATACATTTTGACGGTACAGCCCCTTCCAAAAGGCGAACACGAATACACGGAGTCTAAAAAGATTAAGTTTGAAGCGACAATATAAAATATTGAAAATTAGCGATGACATAGGAGCGTGGAATCAAAAACGTGCGTAAAACTTTGTAAAAGAACACTGAAACACAGTAATATGTTTTAATTCATCTAAAGGTTGCATGAATGAAAAATATGCATTGCTGATTTCATTACAAGTTCTAAAACGAAAGCGAAAAATTTGTAATTCAAAGTTGTTATTTTAAAGTAATACTTACTTCAGCAATGACTATTCCATCCGAATTTCGTTTCACCCACTTACGAACAATGAGATGCTCCTCAAAATGTCTCTCACACACATGTTGTCCCGATTTTAATATTTTAATTCCGGGAATTGCAGCTTCCCACTTTCGACGCGATATTTCACTAGCACCCACTGCAAACAGACAAAATTTTTTTCGCACTTTTTCGTACCCGTATCGCATCCCGGCACTACACACGTATTCGGCATTATTTATTTTTTTTTCCGTTAGTGAAGAATAGTAACGATTTATTCTGACGTTTCGATTACGGTTTTGACAAATTTTTATTTATTTACATTTTTTGTCAATCTGACAAAACCATGAGAGCATGACGATCAACAACCAAATTTTTCTTCCCAAAAGGTGTCTACCCCACCACAAAAAATTGCATTGAGTTTCCAGACCTGTATGTACGACCGTGGCTAGCACAGAAATGATCACCGCTGGACACGTTGACACCAGCGTAAGAACGAAAATGGCCACCGGTGGGCACGTGGCGCTCAACGTTTTAATGTGGTAAAATTTTACTTTGTGATTGGACACTGAAATAAACCAAATTTTTCATATTTTACATTTAAGTTCTAAATGAAACTTTGGTACGTTTTCGGACTCGGTCAATAAAATTTTTTGACATTCGGGACGTAAGACTATATAAAAAACCGATTTCAAATTTTTAATTTTGCTCACCCAGTACATTTTATTCGAGCCGCCATGGCGGTTCCGTTGGACGTTTCTCGTCACACATGAACGCACGAAAGATAGTTAAAGCGTAACGCGCGTCAGCCAAACATGAACGTGAAAAGGGAGTTTTAATCCCTGAGCCCCGCAGGGCTGCACGAAAGGTAGTTGGAGCATAGCGCGCGTCAACCAAACATGCCATAATGGCGTCTCGAATTGTACTGGTTGGATGGAATTAAAAATTTGAAATCGGTTTTTTATATAGTCTTACGTCCCGAATGTCAAAAATTTTTATTGACCGAGTCCTAAAACGTACCAAAGTTTCATTTAGAGCTTAAATGTAAAATATGAAAAATTTGGTTTATCATTTTCAGTGTCCCATCACAAAGCAAAATTTTTCCCGGAGGCCTTGGAGCGGTTATTTCGACTTAAAAAAGTCAAAATAACCGGAGGGAAAGTTAGGGATCGGGAAACAGGGATCCAATTTCGCCTAAGTCCGAATTGGTGGCTGAAATGCAAACTGGAGCGACGTGCTTGCTGGCTTCCGGGCTAGCTGCGGCTGTAGGGGGGGTACGTTATTCGCATTTCAGACCATAAAACCCATGGCCTGTACTACAAAAATTTCACGCCGACTTACCCGGGTTATAAAATTGGGATAAGATTCCCAATCGGAAAAAAGAAAACTCCCTTCAACTCGACTGGCGTTGTTGTTGTGCGCCGTCTAGCCCACCCTACCATAGCCATATCTGTCCTCAAGAAAAATGGTGAAATATGGCCCCTAAAGAGAGGAATGAGGGGCAGAAGGTCTTCAACCGAGAAGATCCATCCTAAAGGCGCTGTCGGTACTGATGGGCCGGCAATTATTTTTCGATTTTATAACCTCAAATTATTAATCAATTGTTTAGCGTGTAATTCTTTATTCTCAATTGATTCTCAATTCAGAGGGTTATAAATGTTCCTTAAAGGAAGGATTATATGATAAATATAAATATAAGGATAGACCACAATGTTAGATCTCTTATGATCTAACATTGGTCCGTCGAGCCGGATCAATGTTAGATCTCTTATGATCTAATTCTTCCTTTATGGCTTACCTTGAGGTCTATAAAAGAAAGAAAGAAATAAAGAAAAAACAGATTGCTGGATTTTGTGTGCAGGTTTACTTTATTCACTCAATTCTTGGATTTTTAGAAGAAATTAAATGCTCTGCGTTTTTCCTTTCTTTAAATTACTTTGTCAAATGCCGACAACGACAATTCAAACGAAATATTCTAAAGTCGGATTTAATATTTAATAATTATTTTGGGTTTTTTCTCGGCTTGATATGCTCGAGTCGATAAATATATATTTTCTATTTTTCTCCTTATGGAAGATTCTATCTTCAAAATATCATGTTGAATGTGGAAGCCACAACTCAGCAGGATGTTCTGAAGTAGAATTTATATTTTTTTATGTTTTACCTTGCGTGTAAGTCGAAACGACTGCAATTGCGCCCAACCGACAGCAATTATATTTCTATGATAGGAATGAATACACGAGAGGTCGAGGCCGTTGATTGTCGCAACCTTTATAGTGGTTGTGAGCTTTTGATTTACAACTTATCCGAGCGATTACGTGCGGCGCAATCAAAAATTGGACAGGCGCCGGCACAGTAACCGCCCGAAATAGTGAACATTGTTAATGTTATGTTCGAACCTCAAGCATGTTTCACTAATTACATGCTTGAGATTCGAACAATATGACCTACTTTCTTTCGTGCTCTACTGCGCCACGTTGCTACACTTTTGACGTATTACACTTTTGACGTATTGCACTTTTGACGTATTGCACCACCTTGATCTATTAACGTGTTGCCAGCTAATCTCCCTTCTTGTGGCACTACGGTTCAAGACTGCCAACAGGCGCTTTATATTACCATTTTAGAATAAAAATAAAATAAAAACAAAATAATACATAAAAAAAAAATCTAAATAAAATGAAATTACCTTTCTTTTCCTTCAAACTTCATTAATAATTCCTCTGTTCATATTATTACTTTTTCTCTTTAATTTATATTTTATGTTATTTATATTTATATTTTAATTTATTGCTTCCGTATCTGTCAAGTCGGTTTCTGTCGCTTTTTACGTTCTGTCATATTTTAATTTATTTATTTTTTTATTTAATTTATTTTTAATTTCATTTAATTTTTAATTTATTTGTATTTTCATTTTACTTTAAAATTAATTTTGAATCAAAACTTCCTGGAGCCACTGTATTTTGCCAAAACTTAACTTTTCTATTTTTCTATCCTATTTACTATTTTCTAACTATCCTTTTTCGCCCGTGTGTCAAAACTTCACCTCCTTACCTATACGCTAGCTGTCAGCCCCAACTCACTGAACTAATTTTTTGGGAATTAATGTGGAGACCCAGTAGTGCCAGCTGCATTAGGTGATCCACGCCAATTCCCACAGATGACACCACAAATTCATTTATCCATGTCTTCTCGCGAAACTGGCAAAAAGTGTCGTCCGGAAATAGATCGTAATCACTTTCTTCGTCATCAAGGTCCACGGCCATGTCCTCACTATCATTTTCATTCTTCCGGTTCGCTTCTCGTTTGGGTTTCAGAGGAGTTTTATAATAATAATAATATATTTATTGTATCTAAAGCCACAAGGTTTATTACAACCAATGACAGCTAAATGCTTAATATACATGATTGTTACTTTGTATTAGACTAGTTTCTGTAGTAGTATAAACGTAAGTACCCAGCGGGAAATGAAGCGCTTGCAAATGCATTAACGAGCGCTTTTTTGAAGCAGGGATGTGCTCCAAAGACGCTCTTCGTTCATATAAATTTAACATTTCATGTCTTTGCGAGAAAGACCTTGTCATTACGTTTTCGTAAAGCGCCGTTGAAGCGCTTAGAATTCAATTATTAAAAAGTGCTTAAAACATGGCCTTTGTAAAAACTTAATTTAAAGCGCTGTAAAAGAGCCTTGCATTCAGTAAATATAAGGCACTTTCAAAAAGCGTTTTAGAAATCTTTCATTCGGTAAATGATATTCATACTTTTTAGAGTATGTTAAGTTTAGTTAGATGAAAATGAGTCCGTCCCTCAGTCTGTCTGTTCAGAAACACAATAACTTGAGAAATTCGTATCCGATTAAGTTCAAACTTCATATTTGAATAGAAGTAATTACGCCCGATTGGGACTGCGTGATCTTGAATCAGGATAGAGTAGCTTAAAAAACATGTTCGAATTAAAAAAACAAGTTTATCATGAATTCATTATTGATATTATTTTATATATATATTATATTATTATATTTAAAGTTATACTCGTATTTTTGAGTTGAAAGTTTCGCGATATATTTTATTTTTCGGGAGCCGAATACCCCTCCTCATTTCTTTTTCGTATTTCTCATACTCAAAATCTTCTTTCTTCAGTGAATCTGTAAATAAAAATGCTCAATTGTAAAAAAAATTGAGGATAGTCATAATATTGTACAACAGTTTTGTTTTTTTAGAGGAATTTTTTTTTGCTGCCCATCCCAATTAACTTCACGGATCAACCTTTCGCTGAATATTATTGGTATACATTTACTCAATTTGGTTGATCCTATTACTGATTTGATGTAAGCAGTCCGAAATTTTTGAAATATGTTTCTTTTATTGTTATGTTAAATTGAATTGAATATTACTATTTCAATAGTTGGGAGTCCATCAAGTTTGTCGTCCGCCGTCTTAATATCTTCAATTGTTTCCAAAGGAAATATATTTAAATTCATTTGCTTTGAAAAATGTTGTCTACAATTTTTTCCAATAATATGGAATGCTTTGCGAGGTACTCTGGGCACGCAATATATTTTTCATTTCCTCATAACAAGAAATTTGGTTCTTCAGGTCGTGATTTTCTGCTTCTGAAAAATAGAAATCACATATGAAACAACTAGAATTTGATTGGTATAACAATAATGTCGAACCTAATTTTTTACAATTACCGCATTGCTTTTTAGGGTTCGACGTAAAGGCACCTAAATACCGGAGTGGCAAAATTTTCTCCTTCGAACATTTTTCTGCAAGAATATAATATATAAGTGGTATTTTTGCATACTATATTACAAATATACATTAGCTATAAACAGGGATGCAAAATTGGAATTATAACAATATCATTTTGATATGGTAATGCCATTAGTTTGCAATAAATTTCGTCGATTTTATACAGCGACTCTTTAGTGGCTGGATTCGAAATTAAAGCTATTCCTAAAGCTTCAAGGGATTCAAGAGGCTCAGTGAAAAAGTTGTTAACACATCCGAATTCGAAACCTTTCACAAATTCTTGTCCATTATCGTCTTTGATAAATCCGCTGACTCTAAATGGAAGTTGATCTTATGTAGCAAAAATTATCAGGCATTTTGTTGCTTAAAACAAAGCTATTTGGGTACTTAGCTCCGGTAATTTGTTTAAAACGTTTACCTTCCTTTCTGGATTTTTCGTTCAACGTTTGGTGTTTGTGCAAATTATAATTTTCCAGAGCTCGGTTATTTAATTGCTGCAGAATTTTGGTAGATTGTCGACAATCCTTCTTGAGAACCTGCATAAAGTTCTCGAATTTGTATGCCGAAAATGAATCTACATTACCAAGCAAATTAACGCACTTTGTTAAATGAAGCATATTGTGAACGTTATAGCTTATTTTATTGTGTCCATATATATATTGAAATTTGAAAACGAACAGCTTCAGCATTTCATCAACTGTATTAAGATTATTTCGATTATTTCTGGGGCAGGATAACAAACGGTAAGAGCTGTGTAATAATAAAAAATGGACGTAAAGGGTTTTCCAATAGGGACTTGACAACTTTGAATTCAATTTGTGAACGCACCCTTTCACTAATCATCGAACTGTCACTGTCAATTTATTCAGTAAACTTAACATTTTTATCATGGTAAAGTACACGAAGGAACAACGTCTGCAAATTATAAAAATTTACTACAGAAATTCGGAGTCGGTGACCGCTACTTTAAGAGCGTTAACTCCGATTTTCGGTCGTAATTCTCGCCCTAGTAGACAGGCAGTAACAAGTTTAGTGCAAAAATTTGAGTCTACATATTCGTTGTGTGATGTTGCCGTGCCAGTGAGACAACGGGTTGGTCGCAGTGTCGAAAATATCGCTGCCGTTGAAACGTCCGTAGCAAATGATCCAAATCAGTCAATTCCACGGCGTTCTCAAGTGTTGGGCATCGCCCAGACCACGTTATGGCGAATTTTGCGTAAGGATCTTGGTTTACACCCATACAAGATCAAGCTGACTCAAGAATTGAAGCCGATGGACCATTTGAAGCGACGTACGTTCTCCGATTGGGCTCTGGAAAAGATGCGCCAAGATGATCAATTTCATCGCAAAATCATCTTCAGTGACGAAGCTCATTTTTGGCTCAGTGGGTTCGTCAATAAGCAAAATATGCGTTATTGGTCCGGTGAAAATCCACATGTGCTTCATGAAAGACCACTTCATCCACAAAAAATAACTGTTTGGTGCGGTTTGGATGCTGGCGGCGTCATAGGGCCATATTTTTTCGTCGACGATAATGATCGTCACGTTACTGTGAATGGTAATCGTTATCGCGCCATGATTACCGATTATTTTTGGCCCGAATTGGAAGATATGGACTTGGACAACATGTGGTTTCACCAGGACGGTGCCACAAGCCACACAGCACACGTTACAATCGATTTATTGAAGAGTAAGTTTGATGAGCGTGTTATCTCAAGAAATGGACCAGTCGATTGGCCGCCTCGTTCGTGCGATTTAACGCCTCTGGACTTTTTTCTTTGGGGCCACGTCAAGTCGTTGGTCTATGCCAACAAGCCGACGACGTTGGAAGAGCTCAGAGCCAACATTGAACACGAAATAGCAGCCATTTCGGCCGAAATGTGTGGCCGAGTCATCGAAAATTGGGTCCAACGAATCGACCGCTGCAAACGTGCCCGCGGTGGCCATATGAACGAAGTCGAGTTCCTTTCATAAATGTTTTGATTGTACTTCAACCCGATAATAAAGTTTTTGAAATATCTCAAATGGTTTGCATTTTATTTTGAAAAAAAGTTGTCAAGTCCTTATTGGAAAACCCTTTACATGTTGTGATCCAGAAAGTCTTTTAATAGGACAATACCGGTATATAAGACTACTTGTCGAAATTCAACAGCTTTCCAGCGGTGAATTTCCACTGTACTTCTGGCTTTTCTCGCAAATTCCTTTGGGATATGTAATACAATTGCGGCAATTTTCTGATCAAAATAACTTTTCTCATCATTTAATAATTTTCTCCCTTGGAGAAATTGATCTTTAAATATACTTAGCAGCATCTTTTTACATACCCCTAAATCAATCAAATGCATCACATCTAATGGAAATTGGGATACCATTTGTATGCCTATCGTTTCCAGTATATTAGTGTTTTCGCGAAAGAAATGAGTATGATGCATTAAATCGTTTCTATTCTTAAAGTCGTCAACAGATCTTAGATTCGAAATCGTGGTTTCGTAAGTTAAAGTTCTGTTTCTGCACTGTGCTATGTGTGTACACTTAGTACATCCATGCGCTGCTGTGTGGCCTACAGTTCCAGTTACAAAGGCCCTTGCAGGAGCATCGCAAATAAATGCTCTTATTTTTAAACTAAATATACGATCTTTTATTTTAATTCCGTTTTGAAAGATTTGCTCCATTTCCTCTACTAATGGTTTTAAGTAGGTCTTTACATCTTCGGGTTTTTTGGGACCAACGTATGAACCAATAAAAAAAAACATCACAACTATCAATGACTGCTCCCAGAATAGGCCATAAAGCACCTTTTAAAAAGGGAGGGCCATCAATTGCTATGTCGATTTCTATTCGTTTTTTGCAGTCGTTGGACTGAAACCCCATTGCATTTAATGCATTTTCCAATCCAAAATGGAAATATTCACCAGGATGGATACATTTGAATTGGAACAATTGAATTTTTATTCGTTGCGAGTAGTGATTTCATTGAAACTGGAACTTCATTTCCGAATTTCTTCAAAATTTTGAGCAAATCTTCACAAGCAGCTCGGGTTACACGATGCTCTATGCACCATAACTTCGAGTTTTCTTTCAATGAAACTTCACTTGAACTTTCCCCAAAATTGCTGTCCTTACTCTGTTGAGTGGATAATTCGCTAGAATTTTCGGGAACCCCATTTGAAGAGACTCATTTCATAGCATCAAAAGAATCATTCGGCCTTAAGGGACCAGCTCTATAAAGTAAAGAGCTCACTTCTTTTGATACAAGGCGTTTAAAATGACTTTTGCTGACCCCACCAACCCTGTTCTCCATCTGTAATTTGAAATTAAAACGTTTTGAATATGTAGGCTAGCATACAAAATAAAAGACTCACCTTTCGAAAGGTTTGATCACACACAAAAAAGATTTTCTAAAGAAAATATCAAACTCAAATTAGCACCACACGCGACACGCACGATTACGAAATTCGAAATGAAGCGGAACATAATTTTTTCTTAGCAAAATCAAATAATGGAATTCCTCGAAATATATGAATTTTTCCTCTCTAACATCTTTCAGAATGCTTTTAAAGCGCTTTCCATTTATATGGAAGAGTAATACTTGCTACTTCTTTTTTCCAGTAGCAAAATAAAAAAGGGAATATATGAATTAGTCTTGCATCTAAAGCGCTTAGCATTTATATCAAGGAGGAGTCAATACTTCTTACATTTTTTGAAGCAATTTTAAAGTACATACTTTATCTTTATATGTGATAAGGGACTCCCAAACTACTTCGATATGTAGTGCTTCATTTTTGTTTCATTAAAGCGCTTGGAATCGTTCCCGCTGGGTATATAATTGCAATGTAAAGTTATAATCGTAAAGTTACGGTACTATAAAGTTTAGTTGATTCATGATAAAGTATGTTACTCCGTATGATATTATTTATTTATTTTATTTTATTTAAATGAATGATGCCTCTTATACAATAAGAGGCCCATTGGATATTCGGCCAGGCCAACTAGGGCATATGGCACTTAAACATAGAAAATGTAATATAACGAAGGATATTAAATAGAGTTGATTAATGCAGTAAAGGCAATTCTTCTTAATACTAAATTATGATGGTCAATAAAATTAATAAAAGTAAATTAGATGAAAAAGAAGATAAAAAAGTATTGATATAAGTATAAAGATAAAAATAAAAGTAAAAGTGAAAATAAAATATAAAAATCAAAAGTAAGTAAAAATATAAGAGAAAAGGTAATTCAACTTATTGGAATAATTCAAACTTATATCTAATTCAACTTAATACTAATTATGCTTATGTCTAATGAGTAATTAGTGTGAGTAAATGAATGAAGAGAGGTTAAAAAGAAGAAGGAGAATAATAAAATTTGAATTGGAGTAATAATTCATGTTGGAGGGGAGAGCATATGGGTTGTAGGGAGAGGTATGGAGGTTGGCTAGAGGAGGTGGAGTAGCTGGAGGTGATTAAGGAGTTGGAGGAGTGGTTCAGGATTGGTCGTGGAGAGAAGGGAGCTTATGGGGGGTAAGGAATAGTTGAAGAAGGCCTTTGTTTTATTACATTCTGTTAGGATGTGGTTGACGGTCATCGCTTTTTGACATTCCAGACAGCCTGGCTGCGGCGTTTTGTTGAGATAATGTTGGTGGGTGAGCCTAGTGTGGCCTAGTCTGATCCTGGTTAGCACTACCGTCTCTCGTCTTTCCAGTAGCGGGTTGTATATTGGCGGCTGAATGGAGCGCCAGTGCTTGGCCAGGAAGGTCGTATTACTTGTCCAGGCGGAGACCCGCTGCTGGGCGAGCGTTTCTTTGGCGTTACGCTGTGCGAAGCTGATACACGGGGGCACAATCTCTTCTTCGTGTGCTGGAATGATTAGGCTAGCCAGATGATCCACCTTCTCATTGCCTGGGATGCCTACGTGGCCGGGAACCCAAAAGAGCTCCGTGCCGGCAGGATTGGCAGCTATGGTTAAGCGTGTTAAGGTGATTAGAGGCTCGCGGTCGCTGTTGAGAGATATCGCGCTGACAGCCGAGTTTGAATCAGTAAATATCGCCGCTGGTATAGCAGCTTCGTGTGCGGCCTCTGCTGCCTTGAAAATGCCATACAGCTCCGCTTCGAAAACGCTGGTAGTCGTATGCATTTTGAAGGAGCGTTGCTTTACTGGATCGTTGGTGTTGGGCGGAATGATAATATACGCTGCCGAAGTTTGATCCTCTGTTTTCGAGGCGTCTGTATATAATTTGAAGCGTCCAGGTAAACTCTGCAGGTGTTTAATGTGCAGCATCCTAAAGATCGAGGCCGGGGTGTGTTGTTTATTTGGATAGTTTGGAATGGTGGAGGTGGAGTGGGAGGGTCTATGGGAGGGTTTTGGCGGGAAGGTGCGGATGGGAGAGGGGAGGTTGGGGCAGAGTTGTAGTAGTGTGGCACGTGCGATTTGCAGAGCTGATCCCTGTGTATGGATGGCGGACTGGTCTGTGGAAGTAGATTCTGCGTTCGTGATGGACTTATGGTGGAGGTTCCTGTAGTTAATGCAGCTTCTAGCAGCCAGGTTGACTTGCGCCTTGATGATCATATTGATGACGTTGTCACATCCTGATTCGATAAGCAGGGCGTGTATTGGTGTTGTGCGGAATGCACCTAAAGCAGCTCGCAGGATTTTGTTGGTGGCGATCTGTAGTTTGCACAAGTTTGTTTGTGTGGTGTTGCCGTATATTGCGAGACCATATAGCAAGTGGCCTCTTATGAGAACATTGGCAACGTGCAGAATGGCTGCGGTGCTGGCTCCTAGGCCCTTGCAGGCTAATACGCGAACCAGGTTTAGAATTCTGGCTAGTTTATTCACGACGTGGTTCACCTGATTATTCCATTTGAGTTTAGGTGTGAAGGTGAGACCGAGAATTCTACATGAAACCGACGGTAGTAGCTGCGGTTCTTCCGTGAGGGGAACTCTAGCGGGAGGCGTGCGCTTGCGTGTGAAATTTATGAGGTCCGCTTTTTCGAAGGGTAGTTTGGCTCCCGTCCTGTTGCACCATGCGTCAATTTTCGTTTTCGTCTGTCTGTAGATGTCGTTGAAGTGTGGGTGGAAGGAGGAGATAAGGATGTTGTCGGCGTAGATGTGGTGGGTTGTGTTGGGAATGTCGGATAGGAGTTGAGAGAGGGAGTGTATATATACGTTGAAGAGGGTCGGCGACAGGGGTGATCCCTGGGGCAGTGCATTTTGTATTATATAATGCGTCGAAGTGAAACCGTTGACTCGCACCATAATGGAGCGAGCAGAGAGGAAACTGTCAATCGTGTGGATGAATCGTTTATCAATACCCCAGACAGATAGTTGTTTTGTGACTACGGTTTTGATCACCCGGTCGAAGGCCTTCTCGAGGTCGAGAGATAGGACCCGGTATTCCTGTTTTTTGGAGAGAGTTGTTCTGATTTTGTGTTCGAGGTCGAGCAAAAGAGAGGTTGTGCCTCTTCCCGGCCTAAAGCCGTGTTGCTCGTCCATCAGTATAGTCTCCAGTAGGAGTCCAAGCCTTCTACTCAAGATCTTTTCGAAGACCCTCGACAAGCAAGGGAGCAGCGATATTGGACGTAGATCCTTGGGTGTGGGGGCCGAGGCTGAAGGGGTGGACCTCTTGCGGATTGGCACTTGGATAGCCCTTTTCCACATATGTGGAAAGGGGCCCCGCGCCAGGATCAGGTTGTAGAGTTCCACCAGACTGAGTTTCAGGCTATCTGTGGACTCTCTGATCATCACGCAAGTGATCCTATCGTGTCCAGGTGCTGATCCCTTGCAGGAACTAAGCACCGAACTTAGTTCCTTAAGGGAGATGGGATGACCAAGTACTCTGTCTGGGTCTGGTGAGAGGACTGTGATGTTACTGGGGGCTGACGATTTGTCAGCAAGTTGTTCGGGAGAAAAATTCAAGTCCGAAGAATAGTTAGTCCAGGATAGAGCTAGATGTTCGGCGATATGCAAGGAGTTAGTAAGGGTTCCTAGTGTTGTGGTTAAGTTGGGAAGCAGGCTACTGGGCCTACCGCCGAAGATAGATTTAACCTTTCTCCAAGCATCGGCTAGATTTAAGCTGGGATCGATTGAGCGCGCAAAAGAGTTCCCGTTTTCTCTTTCTCTTGGTGGTAGCCGCCTCGCGACGGTACGAGACTAGGTTGGTATCCGTCGGGTGCCTATAGAAGTTTTTCCAAGCTCTATTTTTTCCTTTGATAGTATTCAGAATGTCTCGATTCATCCATCGTGGTTGAGTTTTGGGGGAGGGATTAGATAGGGGATTGGAAGTAGCTGCTGCAGAGTGGAAAATCCTGACAAGACGAGCAGCCTCCTGGTTCACGTTACCGGATACCGGGTAGCTCTCCGCCGTATCATTCATGGTTGCTCTATACTTCTCCCAGTCAGCACGTGAGGTGACGTACCTGATGGTTGGTCTAAAGTTAGCCAATCCTTTAGTATATCTGACGATTATTGGCAGGTGGTCACTGCCTTCTGGGTTGGAATGGAGTTCCCATGTTAGATATGGAGCGAGCCTGGAGGGGGCGACTGTCAAGTCGATGGCTGTCAGAGAGGATCTGGCCGAGATAAGCGTGGGCGAGCCATCGTTGAGCAGGACGAGGGATGCGTCCTCAATCCAGTCCGCCACCAGCCTCCCCCTGCTATCCCAACGCTCACCCCCCCATAGGGGAATGTGAGCGTTGAACTCGCCACCGTAAACGGTGTTATCGGGAAGCTGTTCTGACAGACTGGAAAGGTCTTCATTGGCAATCCCCGATCCACACTCGAGATATGCCGACACCACAGTCATCGGAGGGTCAGATCTAATCGTGACAGCACAGGCCAGAATGTCGACACTCAGCTCGACCTGTTCATAGGCTATAGAGTTATGTACCAGGATAGCTACGCCGCCATGCCTGGTTTCTCTGGGGGTGTTGTGACCAATATAGGCGTAGGGTCCGAACCTAAGAGGTTCTTCGCCCGGAAGAATATTGGTTTCTTGCAACAGTAGGATGTGGGGTTGATATTGGGCGATAAGGATGTCTAGGTGTGGACGATTGGCGTAAAGTCCTCTGATATTCCACTGGAGAATACAGAGGTTACGGGAGGGGAGGAAAGGAGGTGGAGGCAACGGTAAAGTGTCTGGGAACATTATATGGAGTCTTCAGACGAACTATCGGTGTGTAATCGTTCCCTTATAAGAATCGGAGGGGTAGCTCTGAAGAGCTATCAGAAAGCGTTAGAGTGTCCATTTCGTCAATGGGTTCAGGGCGAGTTGTTTGTGGTTTAGTGATTTTATTGTTACTGGCGATCCTTTCGAAGGTAGATCGCGATTGAGGGGTTAGAGCAGTGCTAATGGCATTGATGGTAGTTTGTTTTTCGGGGGTGGTTGTGGTGGTTGTGAGGGGGGTTGTAGAGTCTTTGTGGTTTGAGGGGGTTGTGGCGGGGTATATGGTCTGTGTTTCTGAAGGGGAGGGGAAGGCGGTGGTTGGTTGTATTATTGAGGTGGTAGTAGTGGTTAGGTTGGCTTTAGTAGATGATGGGGGTTGGCTGTTGGCAGTGATGGGTGTAGAGAGGGCGGGAGTGGTTATGTTGTTAGTTGTAGGGGGGGTGGTGGGTGGAGGGGTCGGGAGAGGGGAGGGGGTGGGGCGGTTGATGGTGGGAGGAGTAGTTGAGGATTTGGTTGCTTGTGCGAAGGAAGTAGCGGTGGAGTTTGGCTTATTTTTATAATATGTTTTCTTTGCCTCAAATTGGGAGCATTTTAACTGGGTCCTGATCTTTAGGATTTCCTTTTGTTCTGTGAACGTAGGACAGGACTTGCTGGTAGGACTGTGTCCGGCGGCTTGGCAGTTAATACAAAATGGTTTACATGTGGGGTCGTGAGGGAGAGCTTCTGAGCATGAAGCACACATATCTTCTAGGGTGTTACAATTGTTGATTGTGTGACCAAGTTTTTGACACTTCCTACAACGCAGGGGGTTGGGGAAGTATTCCCTAACTTCTACCCTTTCGAAATCTATGTTTAGGTGAGCCGGAAGGTTATATAAATTAAAAGTTAATATTAGAAGGCCTGATGGTTTGTTGGTAACTGGTCTTTTAGTCCCTCTTTGATGTCTTCTGGGGTGAGGTATATTAAAGAGGAGGAGTAGACGATGCCTTTGACTGTGTTGAGTCTGGCGTGTAGGGAGCATTTAATGGGGATGTTGTTGATATTTTTGGTGTTAATGAACCTGTTGGCTATGGTTTCATTGTTACATAACAACAATAAACTGCCATCTCTCAAGAACGATGATTTTGTATAGAGGGTTGATATTTGATCTATACCTTTTTTAACGATGAAGACATTATGTTGTTGTAATGTTTTGTCCTCATTTGTAGATTGGATAACAACGTACTTCGGGGAAGGGGGGCGGGTTTGATGGGGGATTGGAGGGTATCCGAGAACGAAGTGGAGTAATCGCCGGAGGAGGCAGTCGCATTTCTGACGGTCCGCGATCTTTTCGTTTTAGGGGATATAGTTGGGGAGGATAGGGAGTTGGGAGCGTTTGCCAGGGCGGCAAACTTGTTTGTACTGGCCATGCCAGGTGCTAAGTAGGGTCGTCTGTATGGTTTAGTTTAGTTTGTCGTGGTCTGGTGCAAAAGAACTGAATTACCTGTGGCGGCGGTATTCGCGAGTTGAATATGTAGTTTTTTGTCGTCTATGCGAAGACGCCGGTTATCGCGCACTTATGGGCGAGCCTTACGCTCGGCTGGTTCTTGGGGAGCACTTATAGCACTGTTTATGATGATCGGAGCACCACTTGAAAGAAAAAACTGGGCCGTCGGCCCTAACCTAAAAAGGCTTTCACTTGGTTTTTATTAGTTTCTTATCACTTAGCGGGTAGAAAAGGGGGCCGCGAGGGGGGCGAGGTATACACCTAGGGGTGAGACCACTTGTTTGGGTGGTAGAGACACTATCCGGGGTGTGTTGAAACTACCTATCGCACGGCAAGGTCGGGCACGTCAGGTTCGCCTGACGTTTAATACGCGGATGATGATATTAATATATTTAAACTAGCTTAACAATCTCTACAAGAGACATAAAAAAAAAATTCGAATAGCCCTGGCAATTCTAGAAAACTATACTTATGCTATTTATACTATTGACAAATGGCCTGAAAAGTCATCAAATTCCGCTTGAATTGAAACAACGTGGTGCGATACACAAAATTTTATTGATACTTTTAGAAATTGACGCGGACCGGTCGGTTTGGACTCATCGACTGTCCTCTTCGTTCACAGTTTTTGCTCCTGTTGGTACAACTGCGGATTCAGTACTGGCAGGTAGGCTGACAGCTCGGCCATCCTCATCGGAGTCGTCCTCGACTCCATCGTCATCATCATTCGCTTCGCGTGGAGCTGCGCACCATCGTTTCATGTTGTCGGAGGAGAATACTCCAGTGTACGATCGTGTTCTCGGAGCTCCGGGTATATGTACTTGTTGCATGAAAAGGAAAATTCTTCATGAAAACTTATATACTATAATAAAAACTTAACTTAACTTAATACTATGATAACTTAAACTACATTAACTGCAGTGGGCTGGCCATGTAGAGCGGATGGAAAACAGAATATTCTCCAAACGTGGTTTTAAAGGCAAAGCGTGTGGTAACAAACCGGTAGGCAAACCACGCAAGCGATGGGAAGACTCTGGGAAATCATTCTATCTGCTCTCTCAAGTCGTCGCACTCGATGTCGGATTGGGGTGTGCCGGGGTTACCACTATCATCGTCCAGCGGTTTGTTGGGGTAACACAACTGCCCGGCCAGCCGGAAGAATTCAACAATCTTGTCCAACTTCAGCTGCTTATATCTTTTTTGGAACATGTAACGAGTCAAGTTGTCAGGAATGTTATCCTTCCTCCTACCGTAGGAGGATGCAACATTTTTTGCATGCCTCCACGAGGATTCAATTGCATTTGTGTGTTCACCACTCTCTGGATCTTTAAAATGAAGAGAGTGGTTCACCTGCAAATGCCTCGCTTTCCAGAGAATTATATGCCTTTCCACAATCGGAGATGGTAGTGGTACCTTCTTCAATCCAGTTTTTGATGATGGGGATCAACGTATTTCTGTCCCTAATTTTTTTAAAGCATTAGTACAATTGAAAAAAAATTACAAACGTATATTGCCTGAAATCGACGGAAACCATTAAAATTCGGCAGGTTTCCCTTTCGAAGCCACCGAAAACCCACTGTCCTTCAACTCGGTGGTCTCTATGGTACTTCCTCTTGCCAAATTTGCTCGTCGATTTCTACGGTTTTTGCGGGACCCCCAATCTTCACCGGATTCTTGATGTAGGCATCCAACAAAACTTCGCGGCAGTAGGAGACCCAATTGACTAACGTTTCATTTGTAAAAATTCGTGCTTCATGCCCAATTATAATTAAGCGGGTACTGTACACTCAATAATATACAAATGTTAAAATTTGTTTAATTGTTAGCTTTGAGCCTCCAAAGTAAATCCCCGTACGGAATTTCATGCGTTTACCGCAAGGAACTCTCTTTTGCTTTGGCCGCAAAGTTTTGATCGTACAATGATATTCCAATCCATCGGGACTGAAAAAAAAACTTTCAAAAATTAAATAAATGGATTATAGTAAAATTTAAAATCTGAAAACTGTAAAACCCCTCCAAAAAAAAAATGAATGCAATCAAATTTGCTGCAACTTTAATTAATTTTCCATTTCTTTCGAGAGGTTTTACGACTTTCAGTTTCAAGATTTTTTCGGAATTTCGTATTTTGGTATTATTTACAACCGATAGAAATCGAAAAAGAAACTTACGTATTCTGTACGTTGTACATCTCAATTAACAGATATATGAATTTTAAAAGAGAACAAAAAAAAAAGAGATAGAAACAAAAAATTCAAACTATATTTTTTCATTCGCTAATTCTTCGAGTACACACATTTTTCACAGAATCGGCGATGGTGAGGTCACAATTGTGGTCCTTTACTTACGATTCTCTTTTCTTTTGTTTGAAATAACACAACTAATACTGTAAATTAAACGAAACAACTTAAATAGCACAACTTGTCGTATTACAAATATACAACACAAGAACACTTGTTTTTAACGGCTTGAATTGGTATTACCATATAAAAGCTATAAAAGCTTGTGAACAAGGATGTCATGGTTGATTTTGTCAAATGCTTTACTGAAATCAGTATAGATGCAATCTTAGATAAGGTAACTAAGGATCGGACACCCCGGTGTAAAAGCACGTAAAAAATAGAGACCAAAATTATTTTGACAGTACCATGCGATCCAAGGATGCCAAGAGATCTTGCTAGTCAAAAATACACGTGAAATAATTATGAAGGAATATTTTGTTGATTGTTTTTATTGGTTGTCATGGTAACCTGAACGGCTAGGATCTTGGATCCAATGGTGTAGCAAAATAACGTTACATTTGGGGCCATCCAAAAGCGTTAAAAAGGTGAACATTTCGAACATGCAACAGTACTTAGAAAAGAAATATTTATTAAAATATTAATTTCTGTACAAATGCTTTGCATCGAAAGAAATCTTTTCGATGACTAGTCTCCCTTGAGTTCACAACAATATAGCCTTCTCATTAAATTAGTAATAAAAAAATAGTTGCATTATTGTTAAAAATAAGTCTGATGAAATATCGAAATTTGGTGTTTATCAAAAAACACATTTGATAAAGCTACTCGTTTCTGGTATTTCGCCGAGATTTCAGTTACAGAATTGTACCAGATCATAAGTAGATATGTACATATATGATAAAATAACATGCATCTGTAAAGCATAATCAGAGAGTATTATAAGTTTGATCCAGCCCAAAAGTTTGTAACGCTTAGAACGAAGCCTCAGAACACAAAAAAAGTTAAATATTATTTTGTGCTTGTTTGGGGACAAAACGTCCGCTCGTCTGTCCGTTAGCATGATAACTCAAGAACGCCTTGACCTAGGATCTTGAAATTTTGATCTGGGCGAATTTGTAAGGCTAAGTTCGTTAACGGGCAAAATTGTCCTCATCTAGAGTATCATACGATTGGCTTGCAGCTGATCGTGACTGCAGTATGTTTATGCAATATATTTAATATATGCAAAAAACTTTTAAAATGCGAGCTAAAATGTTCGCCCCTAAAATAAATAAAATCAGTTTTGTACGCCCATGCAGCTTTTACTTCGACATGCGCTTAAAACAAATTGGCTCTTTTTTATGGTGGCATGTCCAATCCTTTTAGGTATATAATCTAAGGATGCAATCAACCTGACTGCCGTGCTCAAGCGTCTAGATCGAGAAATTTGACAATTCCATCAAATTGGTAGTAGTAGATCTGCCATTGATGGACCCGTGTTGATAAGACTTGAGAATCGACTTGCAATGGAATGACATGACGCCACACACAACAGCCTCAAATAATTTCGGGATACTAGACAGTTTAGCGATCGGCCGGTAATTTATCACGTGGCCTTGGTTTCCCTTTTTATATCATGGAGTATTTCCAAGTACAAGGAAATTCTCCACAACGAAGGGACGAATTGAATAAAGAACACAGAGGAGAGATAAGAGAGCTAGAGCACCTTTTTATCACAACAGATGGCACACGATCTGGTCCACATTGAAAGCTCTCATCAATGGTAGAGATGAACTTGAGAACAGTTGGTCCCTTAATTACGAGATTTTTCATTCCCAATGTTGTAGGAGGAAATTTTGTCAGGTTGTCAAAATTATTAAAATTCATGTCGTTGTTAGGGGTGACAAAAGCAGTACGAAAGAAATCAGCAAAAAGTTCACTTATTACTGCTGGACCGGCACTGGTTACGTCCTCGTAGGATAAGCGGCAGGGTAGCCATCAGGTCGTCTTTTTGCATTGACGAAATTCCAAAACCGTTTCGGTTTACTTCTAATAGCACTCCTCAGATGAGCCACATAGGATGAATAAAATACCAAGTCAAGAAGTCTTTCTGAAGCGTTCGATGCAGAGTTACACTGTAGTAGTCCCGTTGAGAGAATGCAATCTACAAACTGTATATCTTGCCGAGAGCATGATGCGAAAATTCGTGTTAGGCCCTCATCGTTTTCGGAAGGAGACCAACTTACGTGAAGTAAGTTGAAATCGCCGAGAATTAGTAGCTCATCGCAAGATTTCATTACGTCGCATAGATGTTCGACCATAATATTCCTGTATAATTGATTCTTTGCCTGAACATTTCACATTGTATAATCTTTTCACTAATTGCAGGCTTATACACCCCATTAATCCTAATATTGGCGTTGATTCGCCATAAACCCATTGCCTGTACAACAAAAGCTTTCGTGCCGATTTACTCCAGGGTCGTTTAAATTTGTACATATTTTCCCCATAGGTCAATTTGTTGACATTCTTTGGTTTATCCTTGGTTGTATTACTTATTAAATTTAATTTGCCCATGCCTCTAAATCCTTTCTTAATTTGAGCTAGGTCTTCAAACAGAAACATAGTTTTATGCATAGATACTGAACAAATTAACAACTCAATCTTTCGATAATTCACTACTTTATAATTCTTCTTCGATTAAATTCATGAATAAATAATAACTTTAAGGAAAAAACAAAACGCGTTCCTGTACATTTCAATTTGCAGCCAGCACGATGCCAGAAAACTTCAATTCACCTCAACCGCTACCTGTCAGCCACGTCATTCTTTCGTTAGAGGTGAGAGAGAGAGAGCCAGCGCCACCACCTCGACTCGATGCCGCCCAGCAGACAACCCGTCCTAGTCTCATGCCGCAACAGATACCACTAAAGTCCCTATAATAATAATTATTGAAATTGTGAATGCGTTGGGAGTACATCGAAAAATATAAGGAGGTTTCCTTTCCAGGGGCTGGAAGGTAAAGGAAGAAGGATGGAAGGAAAAACAGATTGTGGAAAAGAAATGAAAGGAATTGAAAGTGAAAAAGCACCGGAGTTGTATATTTAAAGGAACCACAAGAACAATTATAAAAGAAAGGTTAGTTCTTACATTTAATTCTTTCCGGATACTCCTGGTGGGGCCGAAGTTTAGGACCATATCCGGGTCTGCCAACTCCTGTGCGGCGGGTGGTTGGTCTTCCTTTTTTCTTAGCGCCCTGCACCGCACTTTAATTAAGGAAATTGCCCGGAAGAATCCCAAGAAAAAACATCACTATGTTTAACTTCCACTGTCTTACCGGCGCGGTCGGTATTCTTCTCGACTTCCGCGTACTTCGTGCTCTGCGCATGCGTTTGACAGTTGTACCTCTCCGTTTTAATTTAGCCTCTATGGTCTTCATGTTGCTTCTTCCGTTGAGTGTACAGCATGACAGGAGAAGCGATAGTGTAAGCGTTCCATTACACAGCCTAGGCTTGAAACCGGGGCACCTTACACATTGACAAACCTTACGTTGGAGTGCTTGTCTTATGTTGATGATCCACTGTTCTCTCCTTATGGCATTGATTATTAAACCGGACCCTCCGTGTAAGATTCGCTGATGATGGTACCTAATAACTAGGTCACTATAATTATATGTCTATAGGTTTTAACAATTTAATTTGTCGTACACTTTACCATTCTTTTGGATCAGGTACCTGTGGATTAGTTGGTAACTTTTGACTAAAACTTGCTTGGTTGGATGGTCAGTGAAGAAGAAGGGTATTCACATTCATTTCATCTTTATATAAAAATTACAATCGGTTTTGAACGATGACCATTGCTTCTTCAAGTTTTATGTTAACAAAAATTCATAAAATAATAGAAGATTATTTACTTCGAAAGTTAGTTTACTTTACTTTATAGTACACAAGAATTGAATTAAAAGTTAATGGCACGCTGTTCATCATTTATTTATTTCGAAGGCGAAGAAATTGTACAGAATATCAAAACTCCAATAACACATAAAGTCCGGCTTACATGACGATGGCAAACAATTTTTACTGAGATTGTGAGGGAGAAGGATTATCTCTAATGAGAAACTGATCAGGAGTGAAACGAACAGATATTATATCCAGCAAAAAATATTGACGATATTTCTGTGAATGTGTTTGTGCCAACATTTTTTGCAGTGGTTGCTTCTACTACATTGAAAATTCGATAAGCTAGCTCCCTCACAATCTCAGTAAAAATTAATTGCAACCGCCATGTAAACCGGCCTTAACGCCAAAATAAACTGATAATGAAAATGAGATCAAAGCAACTAATTGAGTAATTTGAATTAATAAATATAAAATATGGACTTCAAATAAATTTTAAAAGAGCGCAAACTGTGATTATGAAAACTAAGACAATTTTAATGGTAAGAGCGAGGTAATCGAAGAAACGGCGAATTATAATAGACATTTAAACAGTGGATAAAAAAAGTTAAGGCACGAAGCACCCCAACGAGAAAAGTCATAAGTTTTTAGTGAGATTTTTATTGAGAATGGTGTTCTTTTCACATTATATCAGGAGCTGGTAAGATATATTTCAGTAACATAACAAAAAAAAACCAACAGCACAAGAATTTTTAAACATAATCAAAAAAATGCTTCTTTACAAATGAGAAACGACACAAAAAAGTTAAGGCACGATATAGTTTTATCTGAAATTATTTGAAGTATTTTAGATTTTTTACCTTCAAAGTTTAAAAACTTACTTACTATTAATATTTTGTGGACTTTCCTCGCATTCTTATAACATCCTGAAGGCGGTTCGGCATCGATTTGACCAACTTTTTGCAGAAGACTGGTGAAATATTTTCCCATTCTTCAATAACAGCAGTTTTTAGTTCGTTTTTATTTTTTACTTTACGAATTGCAACTTGGGGCTTAAATCTGGGGACTCAGCAGGAGTTTTAATAACTTTTGGGCAGTTATAAATGGCCCAAAGTCGGCATTGCTCCGAGTTATGTTTGGGATCGTTATCCTGGTACAGGCCAAAAGAGTTTATTAAGAGTAAATTCCCATCTTTTCAGCACTTTGTTTTATATTCCTTTTGATGATATTTAGATAAAAACTTTGGTTTATAACTTCTAAGTTTCCAGGTCCAGAAGCCCCCATACAACCCCATAGAATAATGCTTCCACCACTGTGGGATTGGTATGTTTGAAATTGAATTCAGTATTTGGTTTTCTCCAAACATACCGCCTCCCATCAGATCCAAACAGGATAATTTTTGTTTCATCAACAAAAATAACCCGTTTCCAGAAGGACTTTGATTTTTTTACCTACTTTCTCGCGAAACGTAATCTTGCCATCACATTTTTGGCGCTAATGTACGGTTTCCGCCGGCAAACTCTGCCTTTAAAGCCCGAATTTTTTATTATATTTCGTACCATCTGAACAGACACTTCTTTTCTGAAGTGGTTTTTTACTTCGTTGCGTAAAAATGGGGCACTTAATTTCGGATCCTTTTTAATTTCTCTAGCCATCCATTTCTCTTCTCGCTCAGATAGCATTTTTGGCCTTCCTGATCAAGGTTTTGTTTCAAATGATTTTGTTTTTTTTTATATTTTAATACTACGTTTCTGACAGTATATTTTGATTTTTGAACTAATACATTAATTTTAGCATATGACATTCGGGTCTGCCAATGCTGAACTATAATTTCCCGAACTTCTACACTTAACGGTTTTCTCTTGGCACTCATTATTTACACACTTTTAAAACTTACTTTCCTTGATCATTTACTCAACCGAAATGAGAAATATTTCATGTAGCAAAAATTCCATGCAAATCTAATAATGTTTTTTTCTCACGAAGTGCGATTATTTGGAGCGTGCCTTAACTTTTTTGTGTCGTTTCTCATTTGCAAAGAAGCCTTTTTTTGATTATGTTTAAAAATTGTGATGTTATTGGTTTTTTTTGTTATGTTACTGAAATATATCTTCCCAGCTCCCGATATAATGTAAAAAGAACTCCATTCTCAATAAAAATCTCAATAATAACTTCTGACTTTTCTCGTTGGGTGCATCGTGCCTGAACTCTTTTTATCCACTGTAGATGCGACGGGTATAATGAAAGTATCTTGTGATCTAGAACAGAGATCAGTATCTCTGAATGTAAGTTCAACATATAGATTAGAAAATAAATAAGACCTTGTATAAGAATACCATATCTAAATATGATCTTCTGTCTTTTAGAAGTCCTCAGCATACAGTGACCCGTCATTGTTCCGACGAGCAGTCGTAATTTTCCTCTATCCAGTAGATTATAATGTTTGCTTCCTTGCACCCTATTCGCTCAATTCTTTTCCAGCCATTGATAGGGTTGTATCTAACCGTTCCTGTTATGAAAGAACGTCGTGGTATACAACATGTAAATGCTCTTGAAGTCAATTTTACAGTTCTTCCACCTAGGTTTGCGCAATGAGTCATAAGATTGCGTATTTCGGTTGCAAAATCATGCAGATATGTGTCTGGATTGTATGGTTTCTTTTCATCTAAATATTCACCTATTAAAATCATTTCTAAATTTATTTTGTTGAGCACTTTCCATTGTTTTGGCCATAGACTTTTGTTAGCACTTTAACGTGGCGAACGATCAGCCTATATCATATACCAATCACCCAGTTCACTTATGATACTGGCACATCTTTGCAATTCCCTTTTCAAATCGATTTTGGCAGTACTCCTCCGCCGGAACGGTTCTAATGATAATTCTGCTGTTGGGTTTTTTAACCAGCCCTTGAGACTTTTAGGAAGCGACAACCTCTCCGAATGCAGAGTTTTCAACTAAGCCCCAACATAATCTCTAGGAGTTGGTACTCTACATACCACGTCTATTTTCATATTGAACATTACTGAGAGCCGTGCATTTCGTGCTGTTTTCAGTATTGACAGTATTTTGTAGTTTTTCATTAACTGGGCCATCACTTTGGGGATTTCTTGCATTCTCGATCCAGCTATTTTGGGATTCATTATCAATGGTTTTAATTCCACGTAGTAAGGTTTCTCTTTGCTTTTTTTATAAGACACCTCAACTGTCTGCTATCCATTTTGAGCAACTCTTTGATTGGAAAATTATTGAATTGTTAACTTTATTACACTCGGCTTATAAATTAAACTTCAAAGAATATTTAATGCAATAATAGGCGTGTTTTTCGCACCATTCATCCAGAGCTAAGTAGGGTAGTAATTTCCATAGAAAGCAACAAAAACACTGTAAATGTAAATAAATAAGATTAAATCCCATTAAACTTGAATGTAAGGCTCTATACTTAGTCTAAAAGAAATTACAAAATAAAATATCCTGTAGTAAGATCGAGAATTATCTGGTTTTGTAGATATAGACGGTGTTGAGATTGAACGGAAATTCAGACAAACGAAACCAACCGAGTTGAATTGTTCGGGTTTTCGGCTTACAGGGTGCTACGATGAAGTTATTCCTGACATAAGATATAACAACAATGATCGTACTAAAACTCGGTACAAACGTTTCGATTCGCGTTTTCAAAACCAGTACCGTTTGCGATAAGATAACCGAGACAAACTTCTCGTCGTGATGTGCGCTTGTGAAGATTGTGCGTGATATATTCTTGGTCCGAAATTCGCAAGCATAGTGCATAAACTATCTAGGTTCGCGGTTAAGGCTTTACACTGCCGGATTTTTCGTCTCCTAGGTCGGACGGACCAATAAGGTAAGAGCATTTTACTCTATATTTACATGTCTATAATTTTTTGGTAAAATCGAGCGACTCCAGCTGATATTCATATATAAAAATTACCTAAATATAAAAAAACTAGTAGAACAGCAGTAATGTTGTAGGAATGATGGTATGTTGACATTAGAATATAACGCATTACCAATTGGATCCAACAGAATGCAAGTACTGCCTCTATATAACTTCCTTAGAAGTTTAGATCGCAGTGACGCTCCAGAACAATTTTCATTTTTTTTATTAAGCATATCACTATTAAAATACACAATATCTTCGAAAAGTACTAAAGCAGAAGTGGCTGTAGAAGGTGATTTTTGAAACGTTTTTTTTAATTGACTTTGTTCTTGGCGGCATTGTAATGCCTTAGAAGAAGTGTAATGAAAACCCTCTGTCATCTGACCCAATCAATAGGAAACATCCAGTGAAAAATAAACACAAAATAAGCGAATTAAAAAAAAAAGAATTTTATTAAAAAAAAATATTTATAATGTGTATGACCTGGAATTGTAAAAACTGGTAAGATAATTTAAATCTATTTCAATCCAAGCTCATCCCTAACCGCTTGCAAAAGCTCTTTAGTGTTACTAAATTCGCGTCCATCGCTATTAACTTTCCTCGCAGGCACGGTCAATGCATTCATGCCACGCGACCACCTAACGGGGCGATATTCGGTTATCCGTGGCTTCGATTCTTCACTACCATAGCGGCTCGACACCATGCGGGAGGCGTCCACTGAATTTGTGTTCGTAGTGAAAAAAAAAACCAACCTGGTGTAGTAGGAACGTAATATCTTTGGTTGGGTTGGCCCGGTAAATTCCTGGCAGCGACAGTTCCACTTTGTTACCGTAGTTTGTCGGGTTTTCTTTTCAATTAGGCCGCAACGGAAACACGACAAGAAAATAAAAAAAAAACAGGAAAAAACCAGGAAATGTCGCGCACAACGTGATACAAGACCGAATATGAATTGCTGAGTAGATGCGTCATGCGCGGCTGATTATCGACGTACGACTGTGTTACGAAAATGTTTTCGGCCTCAGCCAGTGCAGCCTCCATTTCGCAGCCAGAATTAATGGGCTCCTCTGGACGTTTACAGCATCGTTTGTCGACTGCTCAGGATGGGGGGTTCAAAAATGTTGTCCAAAGGGGCACCATCCTGGTATATGCTGTCAGAAAAACATTGAGAACAAAGGGAAACGGAAAAAAAAGGAATTTAGCCGCTACCGTCCTGAATCACATAAACATAGAAATCTCGACGCGAGAAAGAGAGAGAGAGAGAGACACAGACCGCCAAGCACAAGGCCATCCTTGTCCGATTGAGCCCCAGAACCCCTTTCTTAGGAGATCTACTCCATTATGCCACTAGTAAAACGAGAGAACGTAGAACAAAAACCCCTTGCACTTCGATGTCGTCTTCGTATCTCCACAAGCTAGGATAGCTATACACTGCGTCTACTCGTACTTAGAAAAAAAAAGAAATATGAATGAGCATGCAGAAAAAAGAATTATTTTTTTTATAACAATTCATAGATTATATAATTCAATAAAAAAATTAGGTTTTAATATACAGTGGCTCACAGCTTATTTCATGCAGTTCCAATTTTAAAATTATCACGCTGTTATTGAAAAACTATGTAAAATATTGACAAGATTAAAACGCCATGTTTTAGAAAAATATTTATTGTTTAAGTTGGGAAATTCAAAAATAACAAAATTGTTGTTAGTAATAATTAATAAACAAAAATTATGAAAATACTGCTTAATTTCATGTCACAGCTTATTTCATGCACTTAAACTTAGACCTTAATTTACAAAAAAAAATTAAATTTTATACAAAATTCAGTACTTAGTATGGTAGCCCTTTGCATTTATTACATCTTTAAGTCTATTTGGCATCCAATCCACAAGTTTTTGGGTAATTGCTGAGGTAATTTTTGACCACTCCTCCAAAATAGCTTTTTTTAAATGTTCCTTGTTGGAAATGTTATGTTGCCGAATATTATTTTCCAAAATTGCCCATAAATTCTCGATTACATTTATATCTGGACTCTGCGCCGGTGGGGTCATAACATGGGGGCAGTTCCAAATCAGCCAAGACTGCACAATACCAGACTTATGCTTAGGGTCGTTGTCTTGGTAGAAACGGAATGAGTTTGGTATTCCAAGATTCGCAGCACTCTGGAGCAAATTTTTTTTTAAAACATTCAGGTACATGTTTTTGTCCATGTTACCTTCAATGAACTCCAAATTTCCAACCCCGGCTGCCGACATACAGGCCCAAACCATTACGCTTCCACCGGCATGTTTCACTTTAGGTTTTAGATTTTCTTTCCGGAGCTCAGTATTAGGTTTCCGCCACCCGTCAGAGCCAAAGATATTAAATTTAGACTCGTCCGCGAATATGACGCTGTTCCAGAAGTCCTTGTTTTTGTTGGCGTGCTCTTTAGCAAAGGAAAGTCGACTCAGCTGGTTTTTTTTTGCTTATGAATGGCTTCTTTCTAGCTACTCGACCATTGAAGTTGTGGTCTCGAAGGACGCGACGGACAGTTTCTGCACTGCATGACTTACCTAGTCCTTTCTGTATCTCCGTAACTAGTTTTGGAGCCGTTAACTTTGGGTTTTCCTTGATTTTACGAACAATAAATCGTTCATCAGACGAGTTAAAAATCTTGTTTGGCGCGCTTCTGCCTTTATCTTGAATCCAATTTTCATGAACGAAGCGTTCGATGATGCTCTGTACTGTGGCGGGACTCAAATTAACAAATTGAGCAATTTTTCGTTGGGATTGACCGTCCTTGAAATGATTTATCACCAATTCTCTCTGCTCAATCGTGGTGCGACGACCCATTTTTTCAAAAAAAACATTTATTGAACTTTAAACGTACAATATCGCACTTAATAGTGATTATAACTGATTGCTAATTCTAGAACGGAAGCATAGAAAAAGAAATTACCGTTATATTGCACAACACGCTCGGACCAAAGTGGGGACAATCATCTGCATTAAATTAGAGTCACTGTATACGAACTAACACAAACATCCATTATCATGAGTACGGACATTGTGTGTTTCATTTGAAACCAGTAAATTTAAATTTTTTTTGCAGTTGTCTCGGTTTTTAATTTTAAACATCCTCACGGAAGTAGGTAAGCTCACTATTTACTGGAAAATTATTAAATTTCGAAATAAAAATCGGAAAGTTATAGAATATTGTGATTAAAAATCGAAATTTTATCACGCACACATTTACATTTTAGTACATCATTGACAATGACATTTCGAATTGTCAAGTTGTGATTTTTCGCGATTTGAGTGTTGTTTTCCGGCCGCGGTCTTTAAAGTTAAATTTTCCGGCACAATACCGCAGTTTCGTGTAAATTAAGAAATTCGAAATGGATCGGGAGTTAGAGTCGCTTGTTATCACCCAAAAGGAGCAGCTCACGCGATACGAAACCCGGCTTAAAGGTAAAAACAAGTTTTGTTGTCATTTGCGGGCTTCAAGTTAATTGCTTTTTTTCCAGATGTTGTTACCGCTTACAAAGGACTGCTAAAGGAAACAACAGAAACAACGTCCGATCGTTACAGTTGCTCGACGAGAAAGAAAACGAAATTCGTGCTTTGAAGACATCCTTTGAAATTTTCTTGCCGCAACACCAGCAGCAACAAACCCAAACCATTGATTTGTCGGAAGCGGCGAGTACGCGAAAAATATCCGCAACACATTTGAACACCGTTCTGAATTCGAATTCGACTGCTACAAGCAATTCCACTTCCATGACTACATCCGGTGAAAATTGTCATATGCTTCACTATGTTCACGAACTGGCCCGAAAAGATGTCGAAATTAGCGGCTTGCGAAAGGCAAAACATTCGGCCGAGTCGGCATTGCGGCAAGCACTCGTGAAGGTGCAAATTTGGAGTACTTGAAAAATGTCATTCTTAGCTTTTTGTCGTCTACGGATTCTGACGGAAGGAAACACATGATAAATGCAATTGGAGCTGTTTTGCAATTTACCCCATCCGAAATTAAGACAATTAACAATTTGCTGTATAAGAAATAGTTGAGAAGTGTTAGTTGAACACCTGTTATAAATTTCCAGTAGTGAGTAAAAGAGGTCTATTGTCACGTTCACTTTGAATTATTCCGAATAATCAAGTATATTATTGTAAAATTTAATTTGTTAGCTTGTTTAGCGGGTAAGATGCAATTACAAAATGCCAAGGCGGCCTGTTCTAAGCAAAGCTTTGAGTTTATGTCTTAGAGAGGACAAAACATTATTTATGCTAAATTTTTCTATATTTTTCAATAGTAAAGTCTACGGCGGTTTTACGAACGATGCCAGATGGAGAAGGTCGACAATCCACTGTTACCGAGCTAAAGCACCTTAAACCAGTGCCTGGGATTATTATTCCTTGAAGAAGCTCGATAAAAACATATCCAAACGGGCTCTTGTGGACTAGCGCTGTTGTTTGCCTAGTCCCTGATAGGGGTACCTGGGAAATGAAGGCAGTACAGCTGGCTGCTATATACACCACATAAAAAGACGATTTCACGAAGCCGAAAGTGTAAACGGGGTTCCATGAGTTTTACATAATTTTTATTTCCTATTTAAAGTATCTTATTTTTGCACGTTCGGTAGGCCGGAAGTCGATTTATAATTTTTAAGACAAACAAATAGGCGCTGTGTGCCAAATAATACAAGAGAAAGAAAAATGTAAAGGAAACAGTTGGTCTGTTGTTTCTCTGTTAGAACTTGCTACTAGAAGTCAAGATGAAGCGAGGGCTTGTACATGAACCAGAAAGTCATAGCATAGGTATTGTTGAGACTGCAATATCCCCTGGATATTACAATCAGGAAAATAGATCGAGGAATTGTTAAATTGACAACAAAGAGCTGGTGGGTCAGATGTACACCTACGAGTGTGACGACAGCTTCAAGAGCAAGGGCATACGAAGGTTCGGCTTGACCTGTCAGAGCTACTTGCACCTGTTTCGACAATTGATCAGTCACATCGAGAACGCCATGAGTTATATTCGACTCATACGTTGGGGCGCAATACACTCTAGCTTAACTATAGGCATATATCTGCCCAAGTTGGACGAGAATACGCAGTTCGCAACAGACTTTGTGAAGTACGAACTGCTGAAAATTTCGATAATACTATTCGGAATTTATCGCGTAATTTTAACGGTGGTACCGAATACTTTCAGGTATGTCAGTCGCATTTGTCGTCGCACTTTAACAGCACTTTTCATTTCAGCTTCTCGTCGAGGCATTCGCACTATTCTTTCGGGATCCGAAAAAAATTCTTTTGCGAATTTTCTAACGGATCATGTCGCCTCTCACGATCAATTTCGTGGAGTACATAATGAGCGCAATGGATAAGATCCCGAAGAGCAACGTGGTGTTCTGTTCGTGGGTTTCGCAATCGGGCTCGTGTACATGTCATAACTCACGAGTCCGCTTACGAGCCCGAGACACAAAAACCTTTTTTTAAGTTGTATATATTTTTTTCTTTTTAAATCATTTTATACATATGTTTTAACAAAAGAGTCTGAAATCTATTAATGAAAAACAAGCAGAACATTTCGTAAATATTTTTAATACAAAAAAAATAATACATGCTTAGGTTTAGAAAGTATTAATACTGAAAATAGATACATGTACATTTCAATAATTTGTTCTGTTGTAAAAATATCAAAAACGCTGCAGTGTTGTAAATCCTTCTGTAATGATAAAGCATTTTAGTTTAATGAGTCTAAATATAAAAAACATTAAAGATTTAACGTTATTAATTTCCACACCACCCCAGAGGTATAATAACACGGTGCGTTTTTTTTATAGAGGTTTCTCCTGGCTGGAAATCATGATAGCTATTACCACGGCTACGGCACCGGAACAGAAGAGCCAGATTGCGCTGCGGGGTATTTATTTTCGTTGACCGACTGCTGCATTAGTGCTACTACGAGTATATAATTTTTTGACGGATGTCGTGTAGCATTGGTCTCGTTTACGTGCAGACCAGACCAGTCTGATTACAGAGGCATATCATTGTTGTCTACGTCCTACAAAATACCAACGAAAGTAAATCCTTATACAGAAAGTATTATCAGCGAATACTAAGGTGGTTTCAGAACCGGATGATCTACTATTGACCAGATATTCTCAGTCAAACAAGTGCTAGAAAAATGCTGGGAGTATAACATCGACGTGTACTTCCAACGGGCATACGATAGTATAGATCGTAATGTATTATGTAAAATAATGCTTGACTTCGGAATCTTATCAAAACTGGTCCGATTAACAAAAATTACCATGACTGACACTGACACGAATTCTTCGAAGAATTTTGGGACCAGTAAGAGAAGGCACTGAATGGCGTATCCGGTACAACAACGAGTTGTAAAACATCTATGATCCCGCATCGACTCTTATAAAATTTCGTAAGCTACAATGGGCAGGCCATGTGGAGTGAATGGACGACGAAAGAATTCCCAAACGCACACTCAAAGGTAGAGCTCATGGCAAACGACCGATGGGAAAACCGCGGAAAAGATACGAGGACTCAGTTGACGCAGATTGCAGATCGCTTCTTAGATGCACAAATTGGAAGACGGCGGCGCTGAACCGAGATGACTTCAGACAATGTAACCTGCAGGCCCTGGCCCGATTTGGGCTCTCGCGCCATTGATGATGATGAGACCAGTCTGAATAGACCAAAAACAAAACAGTCTGGTCGTACGCATAAACGCAAACCAAACCAGTCCATTTGGACTGATTTTGGTCTTGATTTTGATACGGACCAAATGAAACCAAACCAGTCTCGTACTGTGAAAATTCGCACATAAATGCAAGATCGAAAAATACCAAACTGGTCTATGTGGACTGGTCTGGTTTGCACGTAAACGCGATCATTTACTACGTTTACATGGAGAATCTAAAGATCGAAATTTGGATCGCGTTTATGACAACACCGGATCGAAAGATCGAAACATGGGCAAATCGAAGAAATGACGAACGACATAACCGGTTTTGATTCGAGCCAGGTCGAGAAGTTGGTTCGGATCGAGTCGATCTCATTTCAATCCGATCTGCGTCTACATGCGATTTTAGAGGATTGAATCCGGATTCAATCCTCCATGTAAACGTAGTAATTCTCTCTCCGCGCAACTAAAAAATTCTTCCCGTACGGTTTTTTGCCGCATGACCCCGACCCGGTCGCCATCCGGACGCCGTGTGGCATCCGTCCGCGCCACTGCAACTCACGGCGACTGAGTACCTAGTTGCCCACGTGACCAAATGTATGCTTTCACATTGGACGGTGTTACGCGCCGTGATGATTTGAACAACACGCTAAACGGAAGAAGCTGTGATTCGAACAAAACCGTGTGTATACACCGTACAGTGTAAACGATTGCCCAATTCGAAGTTTTGCTGAACGGTTTCTTGCCCGACGGAGAAAACCGTGCAGTGTGAAACGAGCCTTACGGCGCTGGAACAGAATAGCCTGATTGGGCTGCGGGTTTTTATTTTAGTTGACCGATGAATGGTTTTGTTTCCATCACAAGCACACCGTCCAGTCGCCGTTAATTGCAGTGGCGCGGACGGATGCCACACGGCGTCCGGATGGCGACCGGGTCGGGGTCGTGCGGCAAAAAACCGTAAGGGAAGAATTTTTAAGTTGCGCGAAGAGAGAATGAACCATTTCACATTGCACGGCAAAACGATGAAACAACCGTACCGCGAAACTCCCAATTGAACAATCGCTCGATTTAAACCACCGAGAAAAAAATATGAATAATATTTACCTGATGGTCTGCTAATACATTCTGCTCTAGTCTGCTGCTGTTGTTCTGGAAATTAAAAGATAATATTAAAAAAAAAAAATTAATATTTGCTGTAAAGTAAAACACTTACCTTCCAACGTTGACGTTTCATTTGACATTTCTCGATTTCGTGAAATGTCAATCAAAATCTTTCGGCTACACGTATACCCACTAACACTATGGAATTTTAGAACCTGCGAATTTTGGAGTTCGCAGGTTCTAAATGTTCTAAATATGTACCAAAAGTGGATATTGTCCGTACTCAAGATAATGGATGTTTGTGTTAGTTCGTGTATACAGTGACTCTACATTAAATAAGCTGTGGCCCGTGTTTATGCTGCGCTATTGTTTTTTCAGCCTTAAGAGTATCGGAATTTTTTTTTTTGTAAATTTTCTTTTATTTATTGTAATCAATAAGCATGCTTTTATGATTCTACACTCAACATTTTACAATTTTCCAATTAGTTTTTAAGATACGGTGTTCTAAAGTTTAAAAAAGGCACTGCATGAAATAAGCTGTGAGACACTGTAAATAGGTTTGTCTTCAGTTATTAATTTGGTTAATCCATTGGCGAGCGATGAATCGTTGGGGCCCTTTCCGGTCGTTATTACTGCTGGTAAATGTATGTATAGGAATTTACCTGCAGGCACTACAAACAAATTGTCTTGTCGGGTTTTTCCCATCAACTGTCCACAAAGTTCCACCGAGTTTGAATTTTTTTTCCGCAATCACTACTTGATAGTTCTTTTCATTTTGTACAATATTTTCAATTAAAATTTTTGAAGTTTTTTCTCTTTAATGCACTATTATTGTTATTGTTGACTTTGGGTGGATTTTATCCTCACACTTCCGAAGTCTAGATTATACTTTTTCAACAAAAAAATGTATGGAGGTGGACTTTCGTCCCTTGTAGCGACCTCCTAGCTCGAGCTCTATCACCTTCACTCTCTCTACAGCCAAACAAAATTCATAACTCTACCGCCGTGAAAAAAACGGTTGCTGTGACGAATTTGGTGTTCGATTTACTCGGGAAGCGATATATTTGTAGTTATACTAGTACACCGCAGATGACGTCAGTAACGTAGCCGAGGTCCAAATCTTATTTTCGCCGGACGGTTCCTGGGCTCGACGGTTTTTATTATTATAATTATTAATATTATTACTATTATATTATTATTATTGTTGCATATATTCCAAATGCTCAGGTAACATACCTTGTGGAGCGGTCGCGTCAAGAAGGGGCGGAGAAAATATCATTGCTGAATGTCACAACACATTGGATTTGAAACCAATCGCATGACGATAGAGAAAAAAATCAAATTTTGAAAGAGAAATATTTGGCCAAGGCTGCATTCGTAACAACTGGGGCGAGAGATCGTGGTTACATAACGCCACCGATTCTCTCACTATGTTTTCTGTTGCCCGATTTGCGTAATGAATGGGCGCATTCTCTTATTGAAATGTTATTGGAATTTTGTGAAAAATATTCTTAATTTTGGGCATTACATCACACAGAATATTTTTGTAAGCCTGGCGTTACGAGTATAAATTCATTTTTATTTCAGGTTGATACTGAATATCATTCTATCGACTTCTTTTGTAGTAGCACATTTTTTTATGTTAGAAGGGTCCGATTATTACGGACCCATAGAGGTGAGGACCACGGAAACTTTAATTCTTTAATGATTTCTTGTTGTAGCATTTCATTGATTTGTCGATCAACTTCTTTTTTTGTAGATTTCGATAAGTTTTACTTACGATAGGTGCGGCGTTTGAAGTATCATTTTTATGTTTGATAGCATTTGTACAAGTGAGAACGTCACCCTTAAGGTAGAATAAATCATTAAATTTAGAGCATATTTTAACTATACTTCTCTTTAGTGTTTAAATGATCTGTACGTAATTGATTTGTCAGATTTGTAATTCTTCTGAAGTTGTGGTCGATGAGCTATAAAATATGTATGATTCCTGAGGAATTGGTAATAGAGATACGCTTGAACTCGTAATTAACACGCAATTGTCACGGGTATTAACGATAAGGGCATATGTAGGCTTTGCAGTTTTCAGTTTAACCTTTAGGCGCTGTACACATAGCACACGACCGAATGAATTTTCCGATACGAATTTTCGTTTCTTAGCTTATTGTGAAATCTTTAGTTATTGAAAAATTAGTTATAATCGTTAATTATAACATTTTCAAGATCATAAAAGAAAATCTCTCAAAATTTGTAGTTTTAATTGATAATAATAAGAAAAATGTCCGTCTATCGTACGAATATTTTTAGTCGTACGACAGATTGATTTTTGAAATTATTATCAATTAAAACTACACGTCTCTAGAGATTTGCTTTTATGATACTCTTGAAAATGTTATAATTAACGATTATAACTAATTTTTCAATAACTAAAGATTTCACGATAAGCTAAGAAACGCAAATTCGTATTGGAAAATTCGTTCGGTCGTGTGCAATGTGTTCAGCGCCTTACAATAGCTGTTTACGCGAAGGCCCTTTTGCCTCAGGGTTAAAAGCAACGATTCTTGGATCGTTACAGATTTTATATGAAGAAAAATACTCCAATGATTTTTTGGCTGTAAACAAAAATAATAATAATCCAGGTACTTAACCTGGACTATGCACTTTTCTGCAACGATTCTTGATCGTTACAGGTGTTAAGATAATGTCGTAGGTGCTCTTGGGTCTGCAACGATTCTGTGTATATCGTTACAATTTGAACACGCAAAACAAACTGGAATCTAATTTTTTGATTGAAACGCTTAGAAACTATACGAACGACTGGTATATTTTCGGTGGTGCAATTACTTATTGACTAAAATACAAAACAAAGTAACAACCAGGGACGTCATTTGTGGGGGGGCAGGGGGCATTTGCCCCCCCCCCCCCCCCTGAATTATATATTTTTATAGGTTATGTATAACATACGTATATTTATATATAAAAGTATATACAAACATAACATCTTGCCCCCCCCCCCCTAGAAAAAAATGAAATGACGTCCCTGGTAACAACTAAAATAAATAGTGCACATGAAGTGCATCATAATTTGCAAGCAAAGCAACAACGAATTTGATACAAGACCAACAAATGCATGAAGTGCATAAGAGGTATAAGAATCACAATTATACAAAAACAACAAGTGCATGAAGTGCATGAGGTCAAATACTGATAATGCATAAAAGTAAATAATGAAAATGACACCTATAGTGTTATGCTGACACTATAGGTATGCATACGCGAAGTATCGGCAATCGGCATGCGCGATCCGTTTGTTCGCTTGATGTGGTCGTAATACGATCAGCAGGAAAGAATGTGCAGTGATTGCACCTTGGTGTAAATCTTAACAATAGTCTTGCTCAAGTAAACACCTTCGAAAATGTTGATTTCTGGTAATAATCCTTCTTTTAGAATGGAATAGGAATGACATTGTCATTTTTGGTTTTAATTATTAATTGACTTTTATCGTAGTCAATTGTGAATTTATATTGATTTAGGAAATTATTTCCTGGGGTATATTGGATTTAGAAGCGATTACGAGGAATTTGTGAATGATAGACTCATAACCGAATGATAAGACTAAGAATAACCTATTGTACTTATAGGATTTTTTGAGTTATTGATTCCACGCCAATTTAGGACCTCATCAGCAAAATACAGTAAAATCTGCCGTACACAAAATTTTGTCCCAGTTATAGAGGTGGCCAACTTATAGGAGGGTGGAGTCGTTTGTAGCTACATATTTTTGGAAACCACAAAAAAATTTTGTTTTTGTTATTTCTTTTTTTTTTATTTCTCAATAAGAAATTGAAAGCACTTACGTATGGTTTCTGGTCTTATGTCTTTCCAAGAAGAAACGAGCATCCAAGCTCGTAATTGTTTTACAAAAATCCGTTCCTGTCTTGCATTCATCAACTTTACTTACCAGTGATGTCAGCATTTTGGTCCTGTATTTTACTTAAACGGCCTGAATAATTCCCTGATCCAAAGGTTCATCCGAGGTTAAGTTTGGTGGAAGGAATTTGACCTGAACGTTGGAATATTTATTTTTTACGGTGTGACTCGTGGCATTATCAATTAGAAGAATAATTTTTCTCCTCTGAGATATCATGTCACGATTCAAAGCCTCTAACCATTCTTCAAATGTCATAGTGGTCATCCATGCCTTTTTATTTGAGGTCCACACGCATTGCTGCGTGTCCGAAGACCAATGGTTTAAATTTTTAGACAGTACCGTTACAACAGAGTAAGACACTTATCCTCTCTTTTGCCAACTTTCCACCTTTGCATTGATCGCCTTTGGTAACAAGGCTTTTTGTAGGAAGTTGCCTATAGAACAAGCCAGTCTCACCAGCATTAAATTGATTTTCAGGAGAGTAGTCTTTCAAAAGGTTTGGCAATCGGGTTTTCCAATCCAGTGCGGCATGATGGTCAACATTAACTCCTTCGCCACAAAGCGCTCGGAACTGAATATTATTTCGGGACCGAAAATATTTTAGCCACCCATTGCTAGCTTTAAAGTTCTAAACTAAACGTCTAATTCCGTTGCCAACTGTTTTGCCTTAGCCTGAATCATAGGACCACTCAAGGGAATGTTCTTAGCCCTACATTTTTTGAAAAATGATAGGGCGCCATTTTCTTTAAGTTTCTTTTCCTATATTCTGGTGTGTTTTCCTCTAAAATCTCGACTTGTTTAATTTTTATGTTTCCAATCGTTGACTTGGATACTTTGTACTTTTCGCAAGCGATCTTAGCGATTTTCCCTCTTTTATTTCGTTTAAATTGTGGCTTTTACATCAAGAGCTCAGTTAAATTCTTCCTCTTAGTTGCCATTTGAATGACTAAATTTCAAAAATCAACACTTACTTTCTAGAAAACCACCATAATTAACAAAATTCCATCCTTTTTCGATTTTTATCTAAACAGCAACGATTCATCAGCGGAGGTAAATCTCTTTTACTATCTAGCAAAATCCCCCGAAAAATCCACTGAAAACAGCACCGCCGAATGAAACTACTTGAGGAGGCGCTCAAGGAAAACGAAAAACTTTCACCGACTCAAAAATGTCGGGTCCGGCTTCGCCACCCGCCACAAGCAAATTACACCCGCCGTCGCCACTAACTCCCCCTAGCGAAACTTACTCCACGAATTTCCGCGCTTTATTTTGCACATGGAAAAAAAAATTTCCAAGTCTTTTTCACGCATATTTTCCGCAGATACCGTCCCGATTTTATGCACATTCGAACGCGAGAGACTTTCCGCACCGATTAAAACCATTTTTTCCGGAAAATGGAGAGAATTTTCCGGGAAAAAATACATGAAAAACGCGAAAGCTAAGACATAAGTCTATAAGTCTTATACTATAAGACTTATAGAATCGTCTAAGCAAAATGTCCGTTTACCCAATATTACTTTAACAGAAACTTAAAACACTTCTTAAAAACTAGAACAAAATACTCCGCTAACAGTCTGGATATCTGGTTATCACGCATTGAAAAAACGAATTGCTTACACAAATGAATGATCAAAGCTCATGTGCATTTATGTCGCAAATGTACTCTGTTGTGTGCGTAAACAAATGAAAGATGTCCAACTTTCAAAGGTGTTTTTGTTCTGTATTGTCAATGAAAATGTTATAAATGTCTCCAATTTCCAAAATAGACAATTGTCCAAGTTACTGGGGTGTTCTTGTACTACATATGACAAAGTTCTTCGGAACTGTCAATTTTTACGAAGGTGTCCAACTTAACAGGTTTCACTGTATTTAGGTGAGAAGGATAAGTACTCGTATTTGACGATTGAGATATTTGCTCCAGTGTCGATTAATAGATTGAGTGATTTACTTCTTGCATGAGGACATGGTAAACTCACATGAATAGAATTTTCGTTTAATAAAATTAATTGAGGTTTCTTGCAGTGAATACACTAGATCTCGATGCTCCGCTGCGGCTGCGTCGAAAGTATTAACGTTACCCGAATGATTAGAGGGATTACTAGTTGAACTATAATCGTTTAAGGCTTTTGATTTGAATTTGTGATAAAATTTAATTCCGATGCTGAGTCGAGTAGGGCGCGACAAGTCATGTGGTGACCTTTAGGACCTTTGATGTCAACCAAAACTGTGGCGAGGGTGATGCGAAAACATTTGTTTTGAGTGTTGTGTGAAACGGAATTGCGGCATTGGGTTGCTACCACAAACAAAGAACTGGGTTCGCTACTCAAAATGCTAGTTGAAGTTGATATGCCAGCGTTGCCTTTCACGAAAGCGCCTGTGGAAGATGCGTTGGACGGCTGTAGTTCGTCGGCTTCGTTGGGCGCTTGTACTACAGAAGACCTATTCTTGACGGGAGCCATGTACATTAATGTGTGATGTGCCTTTGAGCAGTGTTGACACATACGAGATCGACAGCTTCGAGCCCTGTGGTCTCCCTTCAAACAATTCAGACATAATTCTAGAGACTTTACTATTTTGAATCTTTCAGGTGGCGATTTTGGCCCGACCATTGCGAGGATCATTTTTAAAGCTCGAAGTTTCAATAACTGATTCCGTTTCCTTTTTTAGGAACCTTTTAAGAGCTTCGACCTGATTGTCGCCTTTAAATCCTATAGAAGAATCGAAGATCGAACCGTTTTCGCAGTTACCTTTGCTAGGAGATTCACCAGACTGAAAGTCACCATCATTATATGTTCTAAAGAAGCTCTCTCGTAGTTTAACTGGAATTGTTTTTAGCAATATGGCCTTAAGCATCACGAAGTAGTGAGTAGAAGGCACTCCAAGCGCGGTAAGTGACCTTGTCGATGTTGTGTTGGATCGCCGTTATTTATGTATATGTTTCTTGTAATATCTTCTTGATCTTCTTTGATGATGATATCAACAGTACGAGGTGCAATAAAGCCTAACTCAGTACTGTGATAGTGAAATGGACAGAATGACGTTCTAAATTCAACTGTGTTTTATTTTCCAAAGATCAAGTCTTAAATACTAAATCTACTTACATGCTAAACATTACAGTGCACAAACACACTAACATCACTAGTCTCATTAATTACTCATCGCGATATCTAGAACGATTGACTTTACGTATGACTTCATAAATTTGTCAACAAAGTATCGTTCTAGATGTTGTAACCAAAATCACTGGGTCAAATTCATGACCCAATAATTTATGCTTGACGCCGGTTGTGTCATACTTAATGTTGACCACATGTCATGCTTATTCATGGTCACACGAGTGCACGGCGAGCTAGTGCACTTCATGTACATAAGGTACATAAGGTCTCAGTGCTGGGTGGGCGTGTTGACTTCAAACCGAGTTTATAGCGATGGCGTCGATATGCACTGTGGCGTGCTATTGGTTGATCAATTCAGCGCATCACACTGCACATTGTATATGTCCAGTACAATGTGACTACGTCGGTGTAGAGTTTTCGGAGCCCTATAGGATCAGATTCTGATACAACTGGTTTAAGCGTCATCAGTTTTTGCATAATTCGGTCAACCAATCTCTCAATGTTGCCGAATTCTTCTTTAAGTAATCCTATCGCCATATCATAACATGCTTCACTAGGTACAAATCCCAAGATTGTCTCTTCAGCGGCATCAGATAGCACTGACTGAAGATAGCTGAACTTTTCAGTACCGGATAGTGTGCGGTTCTCGTGAATGGCAGTACGGAAATGCTCCCAAAATGGCTACAATTCATTCGGATCACCAGTGAACCTCTTGAGGTGAAGTTTTGGTATCTTTAAATTAGATTTTTCGACTGGACTTTCATGTGATATGTTCTCATCATCTTGGAGCCTGCGTAGCCTTTTTAATCTTTGACTTATGCGCGAAATCATGGTCAGCCTTGTCTTCATATTCGGCGATAGTATCAGATTCCTTCTCAAATTCTTCACGTTTGATGGTCGACTCGAGCTCAACATTTGCATTTCTTAGATTTGCTTGTAGCGTTTTAAGCCGGTCATGCATCGTGGTCAACTCATAATAATAATAATAATAATATATTTATTGTATCTGAAGTCGCGAGGCTTATTACAACGAATGACAGCTTTTTTTTTTTAAATGCTTAAAATACGTGACTGTTGCTTTGTCTTAATCTAGTTTCTGTAGTAATATAAAATTGCAATGTGAAGTTATAATCGTATAGTTATGGTACTAGTAAATTTAGTTAATTCAAGATATAGTATGTACTCCGTATGATAATAATATATTTAAAATGATAGAAGTTGAAATGAATAAGTTTAATATAAAAGATAGAAAAAGTATAATACATAATATAAAAAGAAACATTTTATTATAACAAAGTTAATCTTAATTGCCAGTGGATGTAATTCATCAATGATAAATGCTCTTATACGTAGTATACCATCGGTAAGAAAGAATAAGTCATTTAACTGGCACAAATTGGCAATACACCAATACCTCGCTTTGCGACGATAATTGGTTCCCAAAAAATTCGTCGCAAGCAAAACGTCGCAATTCGAAATAACTTTTTGTATGGAGGTGTGCTAAAATATTAAAGATGCATACGTTCCAATGCTAAATCCAAACGGTTATTTTATCAAAAACAAAGCAATTTCCAGTTTCTAATAAATTTATTTATTTATTTTATTTATTTATTTATTTAAATTAAAATAAAACGTAACAATACAATATTTTTTTCATTACTGTTAGAATCTAGATTGATAATTAATGTTTATGAAGAATCAGAATCTAGCGTTATTGGAGATTCTGTATCGGACGATGAAGCAATTGTTCGATGTGTACGTAGATGCTGATGGCTGCAAATATTTTTCCAAAGTTTGCTGGATCGTTTTCTTTTTTTGTTTCAAATAAATATCCTTGTAGCAACTTACGGAATCAGTTAAGGATCGTGCAACTTTTGAACTTCTTTTTTCGTCAGGGACATTTTGTGTAAAAATAGAAGCGACTTCGTCAAGTAGGGCCATAGCTTTGCTAATTTGTTTTGAAGTAAGCATTTTTGGCTGAGGAGTTTCCATTAAATTTTCTATTGAATTTTCTTTATAAGCCAATTCTAAATCTAATTCCATCAAATCATTATTGGTCATGTCTTCATTTTGTGTTGAAATAAGCTCTTTCACACCAGCTTCGTCCATTCCCTCAAATTCATTTTCTTTTGCCAGATTAACAATTTCTGTACAAACTGCAGATATGTCACCAACATATGCAATATGACTAGCGTTAGGGTTTTTACGAACACATTCTGGCCATATCTTCTGCCATACAGCATTCATACAAGTGGGTGTGACTTCATTCCACTATTCTGAAATATTGTTGATTGCAACCAGTACGTTAAATGTTTTCCAAAATTCTGGAATTGTGCTATTTTTTTGTGGATCATCGATAGCGTTTAAAAGCTGTTTGAACGTTCTTCTCAGATAGAAGCTTTTGAACGTTGAAATTACCCCTTGATCCATTGGTTGGATAACTGAAGTAGTGTTTGGTGGCATAAATAAAAATGTTAAATTGTCTGATAAATGATCAATGTAAATGGGATGGCTGGGAGCATTATCAACAATAATCAAAGCTTTAAAATCCAAGTTTTCTTTAGAGTAATACGATCTTATTTCATGAATAGCACATTCACAAACCCAGTCTTTAAACATTGCAGACGTCATCCACGCTTGCTTGTTTACTCGCCAATGTACGGAAGACTTTTTTTAATTACGCCTTTCATTACTCTAGGATTTTCTGAGTTGTAAATAAGAAACGGTTTAAATTTGAAATCTCCTTCCGCGTTTCCGCCTAAAAGAAGAGTGAGTCTATTTTTGCTTGGCTTACGTTCTGAAACTGATTTTTCTGCTTTAGAAATATATATTGCCTTTTCCCAAACAATCCCGTCTCGTCAACGTTAAAAACTTGCTTAGGGGTTAGTCTTTTACTATGAATAATGGCTTTAATTTAATTTAATTTTAATTTTACACTATTTAGGTTTTGGCGTACTTTAAATCTCTCGAACCAGCCTTGACTCGCTGAAAACTCTGGTTGCCTTTCATCAGCATTCTCGTTCTCCATATCATTTGGCATTGATTGTTTTTCAAGATCTTCATATAATTTCTTTGCTTTTTCCTGAATTATGCTCTTAGTTAGTGGAACTTGGTCATGTACTTGTTTTTCAATCCATAAAGAAAGTAAGGATTCCATTTTTACTAGCAGAAAATCTCTTGCACGAGTTATTTTTTTTTGCGTCTGACACAGTAGCAGCTTTTCCAATTTCTTTAATTTTACTGCCGTTGCGATCTCTTATTGTTTTCACAGTTGATTCTGCTAGTCCAAGTGCTTTAGCTATGTTAACAGCTCATTCTCCTGCCTCAAAACGCTTCAAAATATTTAATTTAGTTTCCAGCGTTATTGCTTTTCTCGATTTCTTTTTTTCAACTTTTCCACTCATGATTATTATCCTTCCGATTAAAAAAATAATGATTACCAATTGAAGCTACAAAAAATGATTACAACTTACGAAAACAGATTCCAAAATAAAAAATTTTATTTTTCAGTGCGTATCTACGAAAAACTTTAAAAAACATACTTTTCGTTTCAAGAACTTTTATCAAACTGAAAACAAATGTAAATTTCTTACACAGCATTGTTAAAAAAAATCAAAATGTAGCTGGGATTTCCCTTTTTACATATGTATTTTTTTTGTTAGACATGTTTATACTGCATACTGCATTTGAAGACGTGTTTACTCTGCATACAGTGGAAAGCATCCATTTTGATTTATATGAAATTTATGTCATAGTTTAGATTTTTAACGATGCAATGTGAAATGACGCAAATTTATTCGCCAATTTTTTTCCGACGCAATGTGAAACGTCGCAAACTGAAACGTCGCAAAGCGAGGTATTAGTGTATTCAACAAAAACTCACAGTAATTTTCGGTGTTAAGAGGCTTTGAAATGACCAGATACTTATATAGATAACGCTCTCTGATACATTCATAGATTGGGCATTCGATAAGTATGTGGAATAATGATTCGTTTTTCATTAAATTGTATATAATACATATTTCGTTTGGGTCTATTCTGTGCATTGCCGTTGGTATATACTGTGATAATGCGTGGTCAACCTCGTATCCGTTGTGCTCATCACAATCCTGTCACGTATCATGCGATCTTGATCCTCGAAACCACACGATCTGACTTGTTTCTTCAAGTCCATTAGAAAGGTGTCGAAGGGTTCTCCCTCATCCTGTTTCCTGCCATGGAATACGAATGACTCGTAGACCTCATTCTTCTTGGGTCTACAGAAATCCTCAAAAGCTTGAATTACATTTGTTAGTTTTTTTTCCTTCATCGTCATTCAGCTTCAAAGAGTTGAAAACTTCTACTGCTTCTGGACCGATGGCGTTTAAGAAAATCGCTTCTTGAACCGTGTCTGGCCTCTTGTTGATTTCGATGGCCGCACAAAAAATTTCAAAATTCTGTCTGAATTTCCGCCAATTTTCAGCCACATTACCTTCCAGCTTCAATAGTTAAATTTTTTGGATATAATCCATGTTGTACTTCACAATTACCCGGTTTTTGGGCGGTCTGCCACGCGGTCTTGGACATAGTTTATCGGGGAATTTCTTTTTCGTAACTCCCATACACAAAAATTTTTTTACATTTCACTCTTAAACTTATGTTTTTATCGGCTGCGCCATGTATTATTAATTAAATCGCGAGGGGCTTTATGATTTCAAATGATCTTTTATTTCTTGTGTTTATCACGCCTGGCTGTCATTTTGGTCACGACCGGGAGGAGGTTAAGATCATCTCTCGTGCTGCCATATTACGTATACTACTCGTACATACGGAAAACACTGTCACCTCACTTTGCTAGAAATAGCAATCCAAAAAAAAAAAACCCAGGATTGATAAAGGACAGTTGATGTAGTACCGGTTAGGAAGATATAATTGGTCAATACAAAAATGCAAAAACGTTTTATTATTTAGTAACACGAGTTTATTGAGTGTGTCTCTATGGACAGTTGGTCTCCGACTGAGTGATGCAGCAAAGTGCAGACATTCTCAGTCTCAAGTCTCAGACATTTCGGATGCTTGCAGGGTCCGATCTTTCTCAGTCATTTCCACCCGCATCGTCATGACGAAACGAAAAGGGCCGCCCGCCGTGTTGTGTATTGCTGTCAGTAGGCAAAAGGCGACATAGTTTAACGACGGGTCGATTTAGCGTTGTGTAGGCAGTTTTGATTGTTGCGACACGAACTTCTTCGTCGTCTCCTGGATGAAGATCCACTACTCGTCCCGTGGTAATCAGAACTAAATGGTTGCTTGATTTGCCACTTAGGTCGGGGTTGCAAAGATTGTAAATATTCCTGTGCCCAACGGGTCCAGAAGTGCTCCCGCATTTGTCGTATGCGTTGCAAGCGTGATAAATTGGAAGTTGCAACGCCATCGAGGAAAGGTTCTGGTAGAGCGTTCAATGCTGAACCGATCAAAAAATGACCCGGAGTTAGAGATGTGAAGTCGGTAGGATCATAGGTTAATGCTTGAAGAGTACGAGAATTCATGCACGCTTCAATTTGTGCAAGCAAGGTAGCGAGTTCCTCAAAAGTGAGAGTTGTGTCCCCAAACACCCTTTTCATGTGGTGTTTAGCATACTTCAAGGCCGCTTCCCAGATGCCACCAAAGTGGGGAGCTGCTGGGGGGTTGAAACGCCAAATGGTGCCATCATTAGCTAATTGTTGAGTGATAGCTTCCGATTGGTTAGAAGGCTGTGAGAACATCATTCTTAGTTCCCTGTCTGCGCCGACTAAGTTGGTGCCGCAGTCACTTAATAAACTAGCGCAAATTCCTCGTCTTGCAGTAAATCGTCTATAAGCGTTTAAGAATGCCTCTGTAGAATAGTCAGAGACAGGCTCAAGATGTACTGCTCTTGTGGCCAGACATATAAATAAGCAGATATAACCTTTATATGACTTATTCGGCCCTTCGTAGTTCGAACCCAGATAAGTCCCGCATAGTCAACTCCAGAATTATAGAACGGTCGGAGCGCTTTCGTAATTCTCTCGCGAGGTAAATTTCCCATTAGTGGTGGTTGAGGTTTAGTTCGGTGTCGGATGCACGGAATGCATCGGTTAATTAGCTTTTTGACTGCCGTACGGCCTCGTGGTATCCAGTAGTTCTGTCTCACAGTACTAAGTATCAGCTGAGTTCCTCCGTGAAGAGTCCTTTGATGACAATCGCGAATTATGAGAGCTGTCCACGGGCTATCCTTTGGTAAAATTAGCGGGTGCTTCTGGTCAGGGTCCAGTAAAGAATGTTTTAGACAACCACCGACTCGCAGGAGTCCACTCTCATCCAGAAAAGGTGTGAGATTACTCAAGACACTTTTCTTAAGGGCTTTGGATTCATGCTTTAAAGCCGAGATTTCAGATGCGAAGGCTTCTTTCTGAACGAGCGAAACCCAAATTAGTTTAGCTCTATTTAATTCGCCAGCCGAGATGACCGTAGAGTATGACTGTATCGAAGGCCCATATTTCTTGAAGACTGGCCTCAGTTTACAGATGAATCAAATGTACCAGGATGCTATTTTCAGTAAACGATTGAGCGACGAGAATCGATGAATTAGACTCCAGATGGGTTGTGTTTCATTGAGCGTCACTTGCATGGAGATCCGTGTTTCTGGTGTATCGTTCACAGGATATCGTTTTGAAGTAGCAGAACACGGATTTGCGTTAGACCTTAGCTCCTTCGGTCCGCTCCACCAAAGTTGATGATCAAGAAGTTGGCTCGAGAGAAGCCCCCGTGATGCACAATCGGCTGGGTTGTTAGATGTACTGATGTGGTGCCACTGACTATGAGGTAGCGTGCACTGTATAAGTGATATCCGATTTGCAACATAGATCTTCCAGCGAGTGGGATGTCCGCTGATCCACGATAGAGTAATTGTTGAGTCTGAATGTAAATGAACTGCAGTCTCGTTCAAGTTGAGTGATTCGATAATTTTCTTAATAAGTTATGTATCAAGTGTTGATGCACAGAGCTCTAAACGAGGTATCGAAATTTGTTTCAGCGGTGCCACCTTAGTTTTGGCTGCCAGTAAGGAGACTTGCACTTGGTTATTGACATCTATAGTACGTAAGTATACGACAGCTGAATAGGCTCGTTCTGACGCATCACAGTAGCCATGCAGTTCATTCAGCTGATTTTTCGGAGAGTAGTTGTTCCAGCGGGAACTTCTAAGATGGTTAATCAAATGCAGTTCCGAGCTTATTTTTTTCCATTCAGTGCGTGCTTCATTTTCTCGCTTCTCATTTTCTCGCCCTGGTCAATCCAATTAGTTGATGCTGTTTGTTTAAAGCGGTTTCGATATCATCGGCACCAGAGACTAAATCATCCATGCTCAGTTCTTCTTCTATTTTATAATTTGTCCTTTGTATAGTCAAAACTTACTATCTACAGGGCTCAGTTCATATAATCAAAACATATTATCTACAGGTCTCAGTTTTCATTATGCTTAGTCAAAAACCTAATTTTTTACAGGGGCTAAGTTATCTATACCTGCACAAAACTTCCTTTGCGAGGCCCATTTATTTATTATATAATTTGGTTATTCATATGGAATTCTATGTACTATATCATCTTTTGAATATCCATACTAATATAGGAGCTTTCATAGAATTTAGTATATTCATTTGTTTCTATGTTATTGTGAATTGCTATTCATTTGTTTCTATTTCCATGGTGGATTCTATGTATAGTTTCATTTCCATTTTCATGGTCATTCTTTCTTTTCTATGATTTCTTTGCTTATGTGGATTCTTTTTGGTAGTACCGAATGCCACAGGGCTTATGTAGATTATGAATTTATGTTCTCTTTTTCCCTCACTTACTTTTACTTTGTAAATATGATATTATATATAATGTTTTACACTTTTTTGTGCTCCACTCGTACCTATATTATTTGTTGTATTATGTGACTCAACTACTAATTTATAAGGTGACTACACTACGTGTGTGAAGTTGGCCCCACTTGTTGAAAAATTTGAAAAAAAATTTGAGAGTTCTGTTTGCCCCCCACATAGTTCTATAGTTCTAGAGCATTCCCGGAAATAGTTCCGTTGATTAAAGCAGTAAAATATCGTAAGAAAGTTGGGGGGGCAACTTCACAATTGTGAAATATCAATGCGCTATAACTTCTTTTCCTTAAGCGTTAGAGAAAATGTTCATAAGGTGTTATCGACAGAACTCTTTGGGGGCAAACGGAACTCTAACTTAAAACACCCCAACCCTTAGGGGGAAAAAGTTTTTTTTCACTGACTCGAAAAATTTTTAATTTCAAAGCGATATAACTTCTTTTCCTTAAGCGTTAGAGAAAATGTTCATAAGGTGTTATGGATAGAACTCTTTTGGGGGGCAAACGGAACTCTAACTTAAAACACCCCAACCCTAGGGGGGAAAAAGTTTTTTTTTCACTGACTCGAAAAATTTGTAATTTCAAAGCGATTTATCTTCTTTTCCTTAAGCGTTAGAGAAAATGTTCATAAGGTGTTATCGATAGAACTCTTTTGGGGGCAAACGGAACTCTAACTTAAAACACCCCAACCCTTACGGGGAAAATGTTTTTTTCACTGACTCGAGAATTTTGTAATTTCAAATCGATGTAACTTCTTTTCCTTAAGCGTTAGAGAAAAAGTTCATAAGGTGTTATCGACAGAACTCTTTGGGGGGCAAACGGAACTCTAACTTAAAACACCCCAACCCTTACGGGGAAAAGTTTTTTTTCACTGACTCGAAAATTTTGTAATTTCAAAGCGATATAACTTCTTTTCCTTAAGCGTTAGAGAAAATGTTCATAAGGTGTTATCGATAGAACTCTTTCGGGGGCAAACGGAACTCTAACTTAAAACACCCCAACCCTTACGGGGAAAATGTTTTTTTCACTGACTCGAGAATTTTGTAATTTCAAATCGATGTAACTTCTTTTCCTTAAGCGTTAGAGAAAAAGTTCATAAGGTGTTATCGACAGAACTCTTTGGGGGGCAAACGGAACTCTAACCCAACCCTTAGGGTGAAAAACTTTTTTTTCACTGACTCGAAAATTTTGTAATTTCAAAGCGATATAACTTCTTTTCCTTAAGCGTAGAGAAAATCGATAGATCTCTTTGGGGGTCAAACGGAACTCTAACTTAAAACACCCCAACCCAGGGGGAAAAAGTTTTTTTTCACTGACTCGAAAATTTTGTAATTTCAATGCGCTATAACTTCTTTCCCTATATTAGAGAAAAAGTTTATAATGTGTTATCGATAGAACTCTTTTGGGGGGCAAACGGAATTCACTTAAAACACCCCAACTCTAAAGGGGAAAAAGTTTGTTTTCACTGACTCGAAAAATTTGTAATTTCAAAGCGATATAACTTCTTTTCCTTAAGCGTTAGAGAAAATGTTCATAATGTGTTATCGATAGAACTCTTTGGGGGACAAACGGAACTCTAACTTAAAACACCCCAACCCTTACGGGGAAAAGTTTTTTTTCACTGACTCGAAAATTTTGTAATTTCAAAGCGATATAACTTCTTTTCCTTAAGCGTTAGAGAAAATGTTCATAAGGTGTTATCGATAGAACTCTTTCGGGGGCAAACGGAACTCTAACTTAAAACACCCCAACCCTTACGGGGAAAATGTTTTTTTCACTGATTCGAGAATTTTGTAATTTCAAATCGATGTAACTTCTTTTCCTTAAGCGTTAGAGAAAAAGTTCATAAGGTGTTATCGACAGAACTCTTTGGGGGGTAAACGGAACTCACTTAAAACACCCCAACTCTAAAGGGGAAAAAGTTTGTTTTCACTGACTCGAAAAATTTGTAATTTCAAAGCGATATAACTTCTTTTCCTTAAGCGTTAGAGAAAATGTTCATAATGTGTTATCGATAGAACTCTTTGGGGGACAAACGGAACTCTAACTTAAAACACCCCAACCCTTACGGGGAAAAGTTTTTTTTCACTGACTCGAAAATTTTGTAATTTCAAAGCGATATAACTTCTTTTCCTTAAGCGTTAGAGAAAATGTTCATAAGATGTTATCGATAGAACTCTTTCGGGGGCAAACGGAACTCTAACTTAAAACACCCCAACCCTTACGTGGAAAATGTTTTTTTCACTGACTCGAGAATTTTGTAATTTCAAATCGATGTAACTTCTTTTCCTTAAGCGTTAGAGAAAAAGTTCATAAGGTGTTATCGACAGAACTCTTTGGGGGGCAAACGGAACTCTAACTTAAAACACCCCAACCCTTACGGGGAAAAGTTTTTTTTCACTGACTCGAAAATTTTGTAATTTCAAAGCGATATAACTTCTTTTCCTTAAGCGTTAGAGAAAATGTTCATAAGGTGTTATCGATAGAACTCTTTCGGGGGCAAACGGAACTCTAACTTGAAACACCCCAACCCTTACGGGGAAAATGTTTTTTTCACTGACTCGAGAATTTTGTAATTTCAAATCGATGTAACTTCTTTTCCTTAAGCGTTAGAGAAAAAGTTCATAAGGTGTTATCGACAGAACTCTTTGGGGGGCAAACGGAACTCTAACCCAACCCTTAGGGGGAAAAACTTTTTTTCACTGACTCGAAAATTTTGTAATTTCAAAGCGATATAACTTCTTTTCCTTAAGCGTAGAGAAAATCGATAGAACTCTTTGGGGGTCAAACGGAACTCTAACTTAAAACACCCCAACCCAGGGGGAAAAAGTTTTTTTTCACTGACTCGAAAATTTTGTAATTTCAATGCGCTATAACTTCTTTCCCTATATTAGAGAAAAAGTTTATAATGTGTTATCGATAGAACTCTTTTGGGGGGCAAACGGAATTCACTTAAAACACCCCAACTCTAAAGGGGAAAAAGTTTGTTTTCACTGACTCGAAAAATTTGTAATTTCAAAGCGATATAACTTCTTTTCCTTAAGCGTTAGAGAAAATGTTCATAATGTGTTATCGATAGAACTCTTTGGGGGACAAACGGAACTCTAACTTAAAACACCCCAACCCTTACGGGGAAAAGTTTTTTTTCACTGACTCGAAAATTTTGTAATTTCAAAGCGATATAACTTCTTTTCCTTAAGCGTTAGAGAAAATGTTCATAAGGTGTTATCGATAGAACTCTTTCGGGGGCAAACGGAACTCTAACTTAAAACACCCCAACCCTTACGGGGAAAATGTTTTTTTCACTGATTCGAGAATTTTGTAATTTCAAATCGATGTAACTTCTTTTCCTTAAGCGTTAGAGAAAAAGTTCATAAGGTGTTATCGACAGAACTCTTTGGGGGGTAAACGGAACTCACTTAAAACACCCCAACTCTAAAGGGGAAAAAGTTTGTTTTCACTGACTCGAAAAATTTGTAATTTCAAAGCGATATAACTTCTTTTCCTTAAGCGTTAGAGAAAATGTTCATAATGTGTTATCGATAGAACTCTTTGGGGGACAAACGGAACTCTAACTTAAAACACCCCAACCCTTACGGGGAAAAGTTTTTTTTCACTGACTCGAAAATTTTGTAATTTCAAAGCGATATAACTTCTTTTCCTTAAGCGTTAGAGAAAATGTTCATAAGATGTTATCGATAGAACTCTTTCGGGGGCAAACGGAACTCTAACTTAAAACACCCCAACCCTTACGTGGAAAATGTTTTTTGCACTGACTCGAGAATTTTGTAATTTCAAATCGATGTAACTTCTTTTCCTTAAGCGTTAGAGAAAAAGTTCATAAGGTGTTATCGACAGAACTCTTTGGGGGGCAAACGGAACTCTAACCCAACCCTTAGGGGGAAAAACTTTTTTTCACTGACTCGAAAATTTTGTAATTTCAAAGCGATATAACTTCTTTTCCTTAAGCGTAGAGAAAATCGATAGAACTCTTTGGGGGTCAAACGGAACTCTAACTTAAAACACCCCAACCCAGGGGGAAAAAGTTTTTTTTCACTGACTCGAAAATTTTGTAATTTCAATGCGCTATAACTTCTTTCCCTATATTAGAGAAAAAGTTCATAATGTGTTATCGATAGAACTCTTTTGGGGGGCAAACGGAACTCACTTAAAACACCCCAACTCTAAAGGGGAAAAAGTTTGTTTTCACTGACTCGAAAAATGTGTAATTTCAAAGCGATATAACTTCTTTTCCTTAAGCGTTAGAGAAAATGTTCATAATGTGTTATCGATAGAACTCTTCGGGGGACAAACGGAACTCTAACTTAAAACACCCCAATCCTTACGTGTAGCCGGTTTGGCCATAAGATATTGTGTTGTTCCATTTATGTTTCAACAGCAATCATATAAATAAATAAATTGTTCTCACTGACTCGAAAATTGCACGTGACATATGTATATTTTTCAATTTATTGAACATTGTGATTTACACTTCCCGCAACAATACACAGATCCGTCACTAACATAGTGCTAATTACACTTACAGAAACAAACCCATGTAATGTCAAAAAGTGGCATACTCACGTTGGATATACTAGATAACACAACATCTGTTTTAGGCTGGACGCACACTGAAAGAGTAAACCAGTTTTAGTCAAAAATGTTTTTGACTAGACATGTTTTTCGTTTTTGTTTAAATGCAAGTTTAATTTTTAGACGCACACTGATTAGTCGCGTGACTTGAAGCTGAAATGTCAATCAGTCTTTTAATAAAATACCACTTCGTTTCGACAGACCTGACGCGAAATTTTATTTGTCGGTGATTCTTTTGGGACTTTCGAACAAAGGTGAGCTCTATTTTTGTGAACTTTTCGGGTTTTGCATGTTTTGTATCGGAATAACTCTTTTCTGTTCTTTCAAAGTGTACACAAATTTGAGAGAAATGTTGCACGACGAAGTTACCGACATTGCTGTAATCTTAGGAGTCTATAGGGAACATATGTACATACATATTAGGTTGTTGCAGATGAAATGTCGTTTTTCGTAGTGCAATTTCAAACAATTGTAACTTTTATAAAACTTAATTTTATTAATCAAAATAGTCACCAGCATATGAAATACACTTCTCCCAACGAGATACAAGTGCTTCGCTCACGTTGTTCCATCGCTTCTGTTACTCCCATTGCTCCGGTTGATCCCGTTGCTCTCGTTTCTCCCGTTGATCCATTGCTCCTGTTTATCCCGTTGATCCATTGCTCCTGTTTCTCCCGTTGCTCCCATTTCACCCGTTGCTCCCGTTGATCCGTTGCTCCTGTTTCTTACGATGCTCCTGTTACTCCCGTTGCTACCATTTCTCCCGTTACTCCCATTTCTCCCGTTGCTCCGTTGCTCCCGTTACTCCATCCTCTATCCACCATCCTCCATCCCCCATCCCCAATCCACCATCCTCCATCTTCCATCATCCATCCTCTATCCACCATCCTCCATCCCCTATCCACCATCCTCTATCCACCATCCATAATCCAACTTTACCATTTAGTAATGGGAACGCATAACTAATACACCGAAAACGAACAAACCGCCGCTAAATCATATTAAAAACACTCAAATGTTGAAATAACTCGAGTGCCACCAATTGTTAAATGATTTTGTTAACGCAGAAACCATCTCGGACGTGCCCTCAACAAATCACCAAAGCTTCATCGCAATCGGATGAGTATACGACCCGTATACGGGTCAGACAAACAAACATTCATTTTTATATATTGAAATTTCTAAAAAATTTCCTAAAAATAGCACTTTTTAACGTCCAAAGTAGTATGAATCCTAAAATGTTTCGACATGAAACGACAATTGAGCTATTGATGTCGAGCAGCCTAATTGCGACTAAGCGCATCTAAACGAGCTTCAAGGCACGCGACTAATCAGTGTGCTCTGATCATTGAATTGCTATTGAAACAGCGACATAGTCATATTCAGTCCAAAACGTTTTTGACTAAAACTGTTTTTGCTCTTTCAGTTTGCGTCCAGCCTTAGGCTTTTCACCTATAAGAGGATAATTCACCACAAGCGGATTGCCTGCCAGACACCTGTATATTACATCTCTGGGAAGATGGAACCAGGATTTCAATTACTAATACTGTACGTTAGATAATGACTAAGATATTATTTTATTCCCCTAGTAAATTTAATTACCATTAATTAACAAATTAGTAGAATATTATATGTAGCCTTGTTGTGTTTTCTAAATTTGATTTAAACTCATGTGTCCTTTGATATCATATCTGTAATATATTGGCCTATCTCTTGTTTATTTCCTTCAGAATTTTATATTTTATGATTATGCTATACATTTTTTATTGTCTATCTAATTGAATTTGTACATGGTAAAGTCTACTGAGACTTAGTGTGTAATGCAAAATATTGCCACACGAATACTATTGTTTTGTCACTTTTCCTATCTTATTTACAACTAAACTATAAAAATTATATTTGGGGTTAAGTGACTACCTACGGGCTGAGTTGACATGTTTCGACCCTCACCACAGGGTCATCATCAGAACTCTTTATGATGTAGAGAGAAATATAGAGATTGGTGGTTCTAATACCTATTGTTGATAAAACATTTATCACCTAGTGTTGCAAACGTATTTTTCTGTTTCGAATAAAACAAACCACTCACAATAATTCGCCTCTTTTATTTTAGTTGAAAATTACACGTCTATCTCGTACCGAGTAAAACAAAACATAAGAACTTCCGAGAAAAACCAGAAGAACATCGCCTCTACAAGATAGTCTAGTAGTCTTTTCTTGAAGTCTTCACGCCAGTGGTTTTCACTTTGTTGCGCCCAACGACATCTTTGGAAAAGAGTCGTAACACTAGTTTATATTATACATTCTATTATATAGCTATTCTTTGTCTAACATCTTGCGCAAGTTATTGTATGCACTAATATATTTCTATTTTATTGTACATCAAGTGTTAAACTATTTTTTGATTGCACTGTTTTATACTATTACATCATGTTGTGAAATTCCCATGTCGAATCCTATAATGCTTGCACTACTCGACTTTATCCCATTGTACAACTCCTAGGCTAAACATTACACAACTGCACTATTCCACCCCATCATATTGTATAAAAAATTCAATAATATGTGATGATATTTTCTTAAATTGCCAAAAATTATTGCTAAAAATATTTAACTTTGACTCACATTTGATAAATACGTTGTCCACCCCCGCCTCACTCCCTTCAAAACGAACTGTAAAAATTTAACTACACTCACAATGTTATAGATTCACTATGGCATATCCTGCCTTAACTTATCCTTTCCGTCATGCTCCTTCACTTAACTAACAATGTGATCCAACACCCTGACTGAATGAATAAAATTGCATTTCCTCTCCTTATACAGTTCCCCCACACAACTAACGTTCATTTGTTCTCACATACTTAACTTCTCCACTTTTACTTATCTCTGATTTTTTAAGCTTTAAGCATTCTACAACCTCCCTTTCATCTTTGTTTTTCCTAGTTAAGCTGTTTAACACTATACCTCTGTCCGACAAATAATCCAACCAAAACAAATTTTTCTTTGGGGTGTATCTACACTATCCTCTGTGACAATATACCCTTCAGTTCATATTCTATGAGATACTAATAGTTTTTTTTAAAATATACAGTCTATAGATATAATACTAACGAGATACTGGTAGGCTTTGGGGCATGTGTTAATTTTATATTATTAAATCAAAATCGCGTTATATGTTTGAGTATTAATATAGTTGTTACTTGGAACTTTATGGGATTTATTTTATTGAAACCTAAGACAGTTTCAATAAAAATGTAAAAAATTTAATATTCTCAGCGTAACACGAATTTACCTGAACTACGATTTTGTTGAGTCCGTAAGAACTTCCTCAACTATGGTGTTATCTGTTGAACTCCATCTGCTATAGGCGAGTCTTCAAGAATGTGGCAAGAGACAAGATGTATGTTTCCATCTTTACGATATTCTTATACTGTTGATGGGCTAGAGGAAAACACTGTTTAATTAACGTGGCACTTGCTACTATGAGGTTCAACTAAAAAATACTAAAGTTATATAAAATTGTGATTAAGTGAAGTGTATATAGTAATGATTAAAAAGTGTACTGAATAGTCTTGTAGGGGGTAAGTTTTTAATGTAATTCGACAATAGGTTTGTGAAGTTTATTTAGGTGTATTACAGTGTCATATCTGATGGTTAAATTGTGTGAGCATATTTATGCATATACGGAGTTATGGAAAGTTTATATAATAATAAATTTATGTATTGGTATAGTATATAGCATAGAAAATGTACCATAGTTTTTGCGCAATAAGGTAGACGAATATAAGAATATACATTATAATAAAAGCAGGTGCAAACACCAAATATAAATTAATTTTTTATTTATTTATTTATAAAAATGAAGCTTCTTATGCAATAAGAGGCCCATTGAAATTCGGCCAGGCCAACAAGGGCATATAGCACTTAAACATAATAACTATAATATAAAGGAAAAGATGTTAAATAAAATTGATTAATGCAAGGAAAGTAATTCATCTTAATACTAATTTATACTAGTCAATAAAATTAATAAAAGTAAGAAGTAGATGGAAACGAAAAGAAAAAGTATTGATATAAAAATATAAAGATGAAATAAAAATAAAAGTGAAAATAAAAATATAAAAATAATTCATCTTGTTGGAATTTAGTTCAAACTTATATCTAATTCATCTTAATGCTAATTTATTTAAGTTTATATCTAATGAGTGAATAGTGTAGGTAAAGGAAGAAAGAGAAGTCAAAAAAATAAAATTTAAAATTAGAGCAATAATTCATGTTGAAGGAAGGAGAATATATAGGTTATAGGGAGAGGTATGGAGGTTGGCTAGAGGAGGTGGAGTAGCTGGAGGTGATTAAGGAGTTGGAGGAGTGGTTCTGGATTGGTCGTGGAGAGTAGGGAGCTTATGGGGGGTAAGGAATAGTTGAAGAAGGCCTTTGTTTTCGATTTTTGGCATTCTAGGCAACCTGGCTGCGGCGTTTTGTTAAGGTAATGCTGGTGGGTGAACCTAGTGTGACCCAGTCTGACCCTGGTTAGTGCTACCGTCTCTCGTCTCTCCAGTAGCGGGTCGTATATTGGCGGCTGTATGGAGCGCCAGTGCTTGGCCAGGAAGGCCGTGTTATTCGTCCAGGCGGAGACCCGCTGCTGGGCGAGCGCTTTTTTGGCGTTGCGCTGCGCAAAGCTGATGCACGGGGGCACAATCTCCTCTTCGTGTGCTGGTATGGTTAGGCTTGCCAGATGATCCACCTTCTCATTACCTGGGATGCCTACGTGGCCGGGAACCCAAAAGAGCTCCGTGCCGGCAGGGTTTGCAGCTATGGTTAAGCGAGTTAAAGTGACGAGAGGCTCGCGGTCGCTGTTGTGAGATAGCGCGCTAACAGCCGAGTTGGAATCCGTAAATATAGCCGCAGGTATAGCAGCTTCGTGTGCAGCCTCTGCCGCCTTGAATATGCCGTATAGCTCCGCTCCGAATACGCTGGTAGTTGTATGCATTTTAATAGTGCGTTGCCTTACTGGGTCATTGGTGTTGGGCGGAATGATTATATAAGCTGCCGAAGTTTGGTCCTCTGTTTTCGAGGCGTCTGTATATATTTTGAAGCGTCCTGGTAAACTCTGCAAGTGTTTGGTGTGCAGCATCTTGAAGACCGAGGCAGGGGTGTGCTGTTTGTTTGGGTAGTTTGGAATGATGGAGGTGGAGTGGGAGGGTCTATGGGAAGGTCTAGGCGGGAAGGTGCGGATGGGAGAGGGGAGGTTAGGGCAAAGTTGTAGTAGGGTGAACGAGCGATTTGCAGAGCTGAACCTTGTGTATTGATGGAGGTCTGGTCTGTGGATGTCGACTCTGTGTTTGTGATGGATTGATGGTGGATGTTTCTGAAGTTAATGCAGCTTCTAGCTGCCAGGTTGATTTGAGCCTTGATGACCATATTGATGACGTTATCGCAGCCTGCTTCGATAAGTAGGGAGTGTATCGGTGTGGTGCGGAATGCACCTAAGACAGCTCGCAGAATTTTGTTGGTAGCGACCTGCAGTTTGCACAAGTTGGTTTGGGTAGTGTTGCCGTATATTGTGTAAGCAGGTGGCCTCTTATGAGAGTGTTGGCAATGTGCAGGATGGCTGCGGTGCTGGCTCCTAGGCCCTTGCAGGCTAACACACGGACCAGGTTTAGAATTCTGGCTAATTTAGTGACGACGTGGTTCACCTGCTCGTTCCATTTAAGTTTGGGGGTGAAAGTGAGGCCGAGAATTCTGCACGAAACCGACGGTAGTAGCTGCGGTTCTTCTGTAAGGGGAGCTCTCGCGGGAGGCGTGCGCTTACGCGTAAAATTTATAAGGTCCGCTTTGTCGAAAGGAAGTTTGGCTCCCGTCCTGTTGCACCATGCGTCAATTTTCGTTTTAGTCTGTCTGTATATGTCGTTAAAGTGGTGGTGGGAGGAGGAGATAAGGATGTTGTCGGCGTAGATGTGGTGGGTTGTGTTGGGAATGTCGGATAGGAGTTGAGAGAGAGATTGTATATAGACGTTGAATAGAGTTGGTGATAGGGGTGATCCCTGGGGTAGTGAGTTATCTATTGTGTGGTGCGTCGATGTGAAACCGTTGACTCGCACCATAATGGAGCGAGCAGAGAGGAAACTGTCAATCGTCTGGATGAATCGTTTGTCAATACCCGAGACAGATAGTTGTTTTGTAACTACGGTTTTGATCACCCGGTCGAAGGCCTTCTCGAGGTCGAGAGATAGGACCCGGTACTCCTGTTTTTTGGAGAAAGTTGATCTGATTTTGTGTTCGAGGTCGAGCAAGAGAGAGGTTGTGCCTCTTCCCGGCCTAAAGCCGTGTTGCTCGTCCGTCAGTATAGTCTCCAGTAGGAGTCCAAGTCTTCTACTCAAGATCTTTTCGAAGATCCTCGACAAGCAAGGGAGCAGCGATATTGGACGTAGATCCTTAGGTGTGGGGGCCGAGGCTGAATTGGTGGATCTCTTGTGGATTGGCACTTGGATAGCCCTCTTCCACATATGTGGAAAGGGGCCCCGCGCCAGGATCAGGTTGTAGAGCTCCACTAACCTGAGTTTCAGGCTATCTGTGGACTCTCTGATCATCACGCAAGTGATCCTATCGTGTCCAGGTGCTGATCCCTTGCAGGAACTAAGCACCGAACTTAGCTCCTTAATGGAGATGGGATGACCAAGTACTCTGTCTGGGTCTGGTGAGAGGACTGTGATGTTGCTGGGGACTGACGATTTGTCAGCAAGTTGTTCGGGAGAAAAATTCGAGTCCGAAGAATAGTTAGTCCAGGATAGAGCTAGGTGTTCGGCGATATGCAAGGAGTTAGTAAGGGTTCCTAGAGATGTGGTTAAGTTGGGAAGCAGGCTACTGGGCCTGCCGCCGAAGATAGATTTGACCTTTCTCCAAGCATCGGCTAGATTTAAGCTGGGATCGATAGAACGAGCAAAAGAGTTCCCGTTTTCTCTTTTTGCAGCTTTAATCTTTCTCTTGGTGATAGCCGCCTCGCGACGGTACGAGACTAGGTTGGTATCCGTCGGGTGCCTATAAAAGTTTTTCCAAGCTCTATTTTTTTCTTTGATGGTATTCAAGATGTCTCGATTCATCCATCGTGGTTGAGTTCTGGGGGAGGGATTAGATAGGGGGATGGAAGTAGCTGCTGCAGAGTGGAAAATCCTGACAAGACGAGCAGCCTCCTGGTTCACGTTACCGGATACCGGGTAGCTCTCCGCCGTATCATTCATGGTTGCTCTATACTTCTCCCAATCAGCACGTGAGGTGACGTACCTGATGGTTGGTCTAAAGTTAGCCAATCCTTTAGTATATCTGACGATTATTGGCAGGTGGTCACAGCCTTCTGGGTTGGAATGGAGTTCCCATGTTAGATATGGAGCGAGCCTGGAGGGGGCGAGTGTCAAGTCGATGGCTGTCAGAGAGGATCTGGCCGAGATAAGCGTGGGCGAGCCATCGTTGAGTAGGACGAGAGATGCGTCCTCAATCCAGTCCGCCACCAGCCTCCCCCTGCTATCCCAACGCTCACCCCCCCATAGGGGACTGTGAGCGTTGAAATCGCCACCGTAGAAGGTGTTATCGGGAAGCTGATCTGACAGACTGGAAAGGTCAGCATTGGCAATCCCCTGTCCACACTCGAGATATGCCGACACCACAGTCATCGGAGGGTCAGATCTAATCGTGACAGCGCAGGCCAGAATGTCGACACTCAGCTCAACCTGTTCATAGGCTATAGAGTTATGTACCAGGATAGCTACGCCGCCATGCCTGGTTTCTCTGGGGGTGCTGTGACCAATATAGGAATATGGTCCGAACCTGAGAGGTTCTTCGCCCGGAAGAATATTGGTTTCTTGCAACAGTAGGATGTGGGGTTGGTATTGGGCGATAAGGATGTCTAGGTGTGGACGATTAGCGTAGAGTCCTCTGATATTCCACTGGAGAATACAGAGGTTACGGGAGGGGAGGAAAGGAGGTGGCGGCAACGGTAGAGTGTCTGGGAACATTAAATAGAGTCCTCAGAGAAACTATCGGCGTATAATCGTTCACTTATGTCAATCGGAGGAGGTAGCTCAGAGGAGCTATCTGACAGCGTTTGAGTGTCCATTTCATCAATGGGTTCAGGGTGAGTTGTTTGTAATTTATTGATTTTGTTGTTGCTGGCGATCCTTTCGAAGGTGGATCGCGATTGGGGGGTTAGTGCATTGCTAATGGCATTGATAGTGGTTTGTTTTTCTGGGGTAATTAATGCGGTTGTGAGGGGTGTTGTAGTGTCTTTGTGATTTAAGGGGGTTGTGGCGGGGAATAAGGTCTGTGTTTCTGTGGGGGAGGAGTTGGAAGTAGTTGGTTGCATTGTTGAGGTGGTAGTAGTGGTTAAATTGGCTTTAGTAGTTGAGGGGGGTTGGCTATTGGCAGTGGTGGAGGTAGGAGGGGCGGGAGTGGTTACGTTGTTAGTTGTGGGGGGGGGGGGAGGTGGGTGGGGGAGTTGGGGGAGTTGTTGAGGATTTAGTTGCTTGAGCGAAGGAGGTTGAGGAGGAGCTTGGCTTATTTTTGAAATAGGTTGAAATAGGTTGGGAGGTGGGTGGGGGAGTTGGGGGAGTTGTTGAGGATTTAGTTGCTTGAGCGAAGGAGGTTGAGGAGGAGCTTGGCTTATTTTTGAAATAGGTTTTTTTTGCTTCAAATTGAGAGCAATTTAGTTGGGTCCTGATCTTTAGGATTTCCTTTTGCTCCGTGAACGTAGGGCAGGATTTGTTAGTAGGACTGTGGCCGTCGGCTTGGCAGTTTATGCAAAATGGTTTACATGTGGGGTCGTGTGGGAGAGCTTCTGAGCACGAGGAACACATATCTTTCAAGGTGTTGCAATGGTTGATAGTGTGTCCAAGTTTCTGGCACTTTCTGCAACGCAGGGGGTTGGGAAAGTATTCCCTAACCTCTACCCTCTCGAATCCTATGTTTAGGTGGGCCGGAAGGTTGTATAGGTTGAAATTTAAAATTAGTAAGCCAGATGGTTTATTGGTGATTGGCTTTTTTAGTTGTACAACTTCAACAACGTGCTGGTCTTTTAGACCCTCCTTGATGTCTTCAGGGGTGAGGTAGATTAGGGATTAGGAGTAAACGATGCCTTTAACTGAGTTGATCCTAGCGTGTAGGGAGCATTTGATGGGTATATTATTGATGTTTTTGGTGCTGATGAACCTATTAGCTATAGTTTCATTGTTGCATAACAACAGTAAGCTGCCGTCTCTCAGGAAGGATGATTTTGAGTAAGGGGTGGATACTTGATCTGTGCCCTTTTTTACTACGAATACATTGTGTTGTTGTAGTGTTTTCTCTTCATTTGTTGACTGTATGACAACGTATTTCGGAGAAGGGGGGGCGGGTTTGATGGGGGTTTGGAGGGTATCCGGGAAAGAAGTAGCATAATCGCTGGAGGAGGTAGTCTCGTTTCTTACGGTCCGCGATCTTTTTGTTTTTGGGGATATAGTTGGGGAGGTGAGGGAGTTGGGGGCGTTTGCCAGAGCGGCAAACTCATTGGTACTGGCCATGCCAGGTGCTAGAGAGGATCGTCTGTATGATTTAGGTCTAATTTGTCTTAGTCTGGTGCAAAAGGAACTGAATTACCTTATAGCGGCGGTATTCGCGAGTCGAAGATGAGGTCTGTTTGGCGTCCAAGCGAAGACATCGGTAATCACGCACTTCTGGGGGAGCCTTACGCTCGGTGGGTTCGTGGGGAGCACTTGTAATACTTTTTGTGATAGTCGGGGCACCACTTGAAAAAAACTGGGCCGTCGGCCCTAACCTCAAAAAGTTTCCACTTAGTTTTTGTTAGTTTATTGTCACTTAGCGAGTAAGGGGGGGCGAAATATACACCAAGGGGTGAGACCACTTATTTGGGGGTAGAAACACTATCCGGAGTGTGTTGACACTACTTTCACACGACAGAATTCGGGCACGTCAGGTTCGCCTGACGTTTAATACGCGAATGTATAAATTTTGAATAAGACTACGTGACAGTCTAGCCTTTCCCTTGTCCAATGGCCTTACAAGAGAGTTGCCATTACAAAGTAGTCTACTTTGTAAAAACGAATCCCAGACTACACAAGACACGTATATTAGGACCATATAAAGTTTTTAACATGTACAAATGATACTATAAATTGGTTTTTAAAAAAATATTATGGAAGTAATTTTAAAGAAATGTTAGAATGTTCAAATAATAAATTATTATTCTTCGTAACCATACATATGATAAAATTAGGTAGAATAATCTTATCTTATATAATTTTTATAATTAGAATACGTGCACGGTTTCGACGAACCCATAGGTGTATATATCACCAAGAATCATAAAGTTGAGTTCATGGAGATATCAATCCGGCATCAGACTGTTCAATCTTCGCACGTCATTTAATTTTACTATTATCTTATTACACCCACCGCATTTCTTCCCACGACCATAATAATATTTTTGCACACTAAATGTTTTCCCACAATTACCTCAAGTCCAAATATCATGTGTCCAAAGCATATCTTTCCATAATTATGATATTTTTCCATACATTCCCAAATATCCAATATCCCAAGCACATCATATCACGTGGCTAGCCTGTACTACATGCAGTCACTATCATCAATGTATACTTTTTTTCTAAATTATAAATTCCCATAGACGTAAGCATAATTTTTCTATATAAGATTTTGAAATAATTTAATAAACATCAGTTAAGTCGAGTTGTTTTAATACAGTTATAGGAGAAGCCCCTAACTTAACAAAGGCCAAGTGGTAAAATCCTGAAACATGTTGTGTCTGGTTTTCAATATAAAAGTAAATTGAAAACAAATCATTTAATACCAGGAGAGTCGCACTATGATAAAATGATCTAATAAATTGTTGTTACTAATGTAATCTCTATTACCTATGGGATACCTCTAACCCATCAACAATATAAGATGATCGTAAAGATGGAAACGTACATCTTGTCTCTTGCCACAATCTTGAAGACTCGCCTTTAGCAGATGGAGGTCCACAGATAACACCATGGTTGAGTAAGTTCTTACAGACTCAACAAACTCGTAGTTCAGGTAAATTCGCGATATGCTTAATATTTTTTTTAAATTTTTTTTTTTATTTATTTATTTACGGGTGCAAGACCCTCAAAGAAAAATACAGCTTATATATATAAATGTAAAGGAGAATGAAATGAAGAATGTGTAAAAAAGAAGAAAAAGAAAAAAAGAAAAATAAGAAATGGAAAATTTTAAAAACTAAAAACTAAATAAGAAAGGAAAACATTTCATAATTCTATAGCCTTTAGGCATTCAATATTTGTACAAAATATGTCCAACATAGCTGAATGCATGTTAGCAGTTCTCATTAAGCGAGTGGCCGGACTATTGTTAGCATAACTAGTTTCATGATGATCGATGTAAAAAATATCGGTTGAGCGAGACGCATGTTTTGGAACCCGGAAATTTAAAGATTCTAGAAATTCAGGGCAATCCAACCTATCATTAACAATTTTGAATAAGGCTATTAGCTCATATCGCTCACGTCGTTTGTCTAAACAGTGGCTCCAGATTCAAAGTAGTGAGCAAATAGTCATAATCTATTGTTTCAACAGGTATACAAAGTTTAAAGGCAATGTACCGCAGGAATTTGTGTTGAACAGTTTCAATATGGGCAGAGTGAATATGAAAACAAGGGTTCCAGATGACAGATAAATATTCCAGATGTGGACGCACCAATGAGCAATAAAGAATTTTTAGGGAATATATATTATTGAAGTCTTGACTATTGCGTATAGCGAAACCCAGCATTCTCCGAGCTGAACTACATATTCTGTTATAGTGAGGTACGAATGTCAATTTAGAGTCAAGTAAAAGACCCAAGTCTTTAACAACATCAACCTCTGGTAACAGGAAAGTATTAAGATAATAATTAATGTTGACGCGCTCACGACGTCTGCTGAAGGCATGAATTACACTTGGAGATGTTCAGTGGAAGACGATTTGTGATGCACCAATCATACAAGCAATTAAGATTATTTTGAATAATTCTACAGTCGTGTACAGTGTTTATAATTTTATAAATTTTTAGATCATCCGCGAATAACAAAAAATTTACGTTGACGAATATATTCGATACATCATTAATAAAAACAAGAAAGAGCAGAGGTCCTAAATGCGATCCTTGTGGTACTCCTGATGTTACGAGAAAGGTTCCGATTGAGCAAATTTTATATTTACAATACTAGTGCGATCATGGAGGTAATCACGTATCCAATTCAGAAGATCGCCAGAGATGCCTAATGCGTGAAGCTTCGAAACGAGTAGGCAGTGATCAACTTTGTCGAAGGCTTTAGAGAAGTCGGTGTAGATTGCGTGGACCTGGGAATTAGTTCCCATTGCATGTATAATAGTCTCAACATAGGGCAAGAGATTAGTCATTGTAGACTTCCGCTTCTGGAAACCATGTTGGTGAGGGGTGATGTAGTTTTTCAGTAATGGTGTTAATTTGTTCGTGACAATTGCATCAAAAATTTTAGAAAGGGCCGATTGGATTGAAATGGGCCTGTAATTGTGAACATTGCATTTATCATTAGACTTATGAATTGGTATAATAAATGAAGTCTTCCACAATTCAGGAAATAGACCCGAACGTAATGATAAATTTAAAAGAATCGTAATGGGTAATGCCAAAAACTGACGACAGTTAAAGAGAAATAATGGTGGGACACCATCGGGTCCCATACCTTTAGATGTATCAATAGTATCAAGCATCGAAGTGACATCTGATGTGACAACATTTAACGACGACAAACTTAGGTTATAGCTGCCCAGTGTGGATAAATTCGGCACGGCAGATGGAAGAGTGCTATTATCGGAGTACACACTGGAAAAATACTTAGCAAAGAGGTTTGCAATGCTAGAAGGATCAGATGCAGTAATATCATTCGCATACATACAGGATGGAAGAAAATTCTCTGACCTAAGTGAATTAACGTAGTTCCAGAATGCCTTAATGTTATTGGAAGAGATATTAGCTTCAATGTTGCTAGTGTATTCAATATAACAGGATGCCTTTTTAGCTTTACAGAGACCGCGTAAGCGTGAGAATTCCAGGTAGTCAGTTTGGGAAAGCGATACCTTATATTTAGCATGTGCTATTTTTTTGTCCTTGATAAGTTGACGCAATTGAGCGTCGTACCAACGAGGATGTAACGAACTATAAATAATTTGAGAAGGGACTAAATCATCGATACTATTATAAAGAACACCATAAAATCTAGAAACGGCTTCATTAATATCTACCATATCGAGTAAGAGCGGCCAGTCGATTAATGAGAGCTGTTCATAGATAAAATTATAGTTAGCAATTTTAAAATTATAGGAAGCAAAGTGATGAATGTGAGCAATATTAGGGATTGAATTTAATTTTATGTTTATGTTGAGGGCTGGATGGTACATTTTATCAAGCGGCAGCAATTCGTCGTGCGATGAAGCCACTTCAGGCTGTGGTGAAAGATTGGAAAATACCAGATCCAGTAGCTTCCCTTTGGCGTTGAGAATTCGGTTGCTTTGGGTAAAATTAAGATCGCAGAAATGATCAATGAGAGCACTGGCCGTGCTATTAACTCTGGATTCATACCAGTTGGGGGAGTCCCAATCAACTTCTGGCTGGTTGTAGTCTCCAATGATCAGGGTATCCGCAAATGGAAAGCTGTTAATTATACCTTCGATAAACTGGCAATGGCTGGTGTAAGACTCGGCTGGAGATGATGGTGGCATGTAGACACATCCAATAAATAATTTGCGTTGGCTAAGGCTGAGTTCAACGAAGATATCTTCCACATCGTTCGAGGACTTTATCAAAAGTTTGGATGAGTAACAATTTTTCACAGCTAGTAGGCAACCTCCACCTCTGGACTTCGTACTTCGAGTATGGCACCGATCCAAGCGAAATACATTGTAGTTTGAAAATCCAAGTTCACTGGTTAGGATATCGTCATCCAACCAAGTTTCAGTGAGAATGATAGCATCGAATTCTCTGTTTAATAAGCTCAAGCGAAGGAGGGGTAGCTTGGTTTTCATGCCCCTGACGTTTTGATAATAAATCAGGAACACCTTATCCGCTTGCTGCAAAGGGGTTGAGTATGTATCATGAGCTACGTGGAGTCGGTGATCGCTCCTTGTAACCCGTTTTTTGGTTGGTGCTTGAAGGGTCGAATGAGTAGTCCTTCAGGCCAGAATTCCGCAGCGAAACACTTATCGTAGACTTTGTTAGGAATACCTAATTTGAAGTTGATGAAACGCAGGCTAGCAATGTTCAAATATCGTATGTCATCATCGCAAATATTAAGTTTATTGGCAACGTACTTAATAATCGACTTTTCATCAGTGGCCGAGTTGAGTTGCGATAAGTGGAGCCATTTATGACCAGTAACAATTTTTATACTGTTTTGGACATCACCATTACCAATTATTTTTCTGCGAGAATGTCGCTTATTATGGACAACACTCCACTCTGAGGATGCAGACGATTTATTACTTGTAGCGCTCAATTTCTTAGTTGGGGAAAGCACAGAAATAGTATTTGGTACATTAACTGACGTAGAAGTGCTCCCAGTGGCTGATGGTATGGCCGCAGGAACATGGAGTGTACCGGAATCAGCATTATCCAAAGAGGCGGCGTCAAGTACCGCGCCTGCCGGGCCTGAGTTGAAGACTGTAGCTGATCAATCTCCGCATGCTTTTGGCGTAGAACAGATTTACTGCGTGTGGTGACTGAGGTGGCTTCAAAGATTTGTGAAGCACCTTTGTTGACAAATGATGGCTGAGAAGGGCCTTGTAATTGGCAGAGCTCGTTCTTCAATGAATAGAAGGCATTTTGAAGCGACGTAATGGCTGATGACATATCGTTTATTTTGGCATGGAATGCGGCGATGCCAATGCCATCACAGCTTGGGCAAAGTCAGTGAATTCCTGGTAAGGCCAGTGCAGCGAAGTATTTCGGTGCAGTAACACCAACGCATGCAGCATGAAATGACTTACCACACATGCCAGCACAGCGAAGACCGTCAACTGCTATAGGCAAGAAACATTGTCCACATAACATTATGCTTAATAGTGTACTTAAACTCAGACGAGGTGGCAGCACTGTTCGAATTAAATATAATTATAACGAAACGAAAAAAAAAAAAAAAATGGTGATTGTCTGGGCTAATTTCGAGTATCGAAAAAGAAATTTTATGTAGTATTGTAATATTTTGGCGGCATCGTGACATAACCTCACTTTGAAACTTCGAAACTTCAAAACAAACCGCACACAAAAACAAAAATACATTTTTTTATGAAGACTCCGCCATCCAGAAGCCACAAGAGCTCTAAGGGGCTTTGGGACGACAGAATCACCAGGTCAACCCTTCGGAATGACCTGCCGACAGATGTAATTATGTCTATCGCGGCCCCGGAAGCCCGTCAGTGGAGAACAAAAGAAACACTTTCACTTCAAGTCTAAGTCTAATTGGAGGTGAGAATTATAACTTGTTTATTTATTATTTGTTTATTACAACACTTGAACTATGGGTTGATTATTACAACACTTGAGGAAAACTTTCGTGATTTTAATAACAATTTACTGCAATTTATTTAATAATATTTATTTATTTATTTAATATTGAAATTAAATCAAGTGAACAGGATATTTGCACAAGTTGACAGTTCGCACTCTACCCTTAAATCCTTAAATTATAAATTACTTACGAATTTTTATTGAAACTGTCTTAGGTTTCACTAAAGCAAATTCTTAAGTTATAACTGTGATATGCCCAGGTATGCAACACGATTTGGATAAGATTTAATTAAATAATATATACACATGCCCCATAAACCTACCAGTATCTCGTTAGTTTTATATCTACAGACTATAGAAGTAGTAAACTAATTTTAATATGAAAAGTAAATATTAATATAAGCATGTATAGCAAACCATATAACTATGACCCAATAATTTACAAAGAACCATAAATATAGAGAGGAATCATAAAAAAGAAATATATAGAGAAGATTTTTAGTAATATCTGATAGTTGAGAAAAATATAGACACTTAATAAGATTTACATTCCCATTCAAATTCCCATTTCATATAGCACGTAATCAGTCGTTTGTACTACACCCGGTTATAAAATGTAGCATATATAGATAGAAAGCGCCAGCTATTTTTTATTACTAAAAAACGTAGTACTAGTTTTTTGAGTGTATCTGAGGAAGATTGAGTCTCTGAGTTTTCTGGCATAAATAGCACAGACACTTCCTAGCTTTGCGAATACAAAAAAATTTCGCACCGTCACAGTTTTTTTAATTTTGCACAGTCACAATTTTTATTTTCACAGTCACAGTTTTGTTACCACAGGATTTAAGTTTTTGTTTTCACAGGCACAGTTTTTATTTCACAGGATTTAAGTTTTCGCGCTAAGGAGAGCGATCGGTACCCTAGACTCAACGGGTTGAGTGACGAAACACCCCACACCTGAAACCAAATTTATGTTGAAGGTTACTTCAACGGCGCACATTAAAGTGCATGTCACCTTTTTTTTGGGAAGTCTTAGGGTTCGGGACCTCTCCTTCTCCAAAAAAACGCACTGTGTTAAAATTAAAACACTTGTATTTAGTATACCTTAAGTCTAACATTTAACACTATAACTATTTTATTATTATGTAAATATGAATTATAATATTTATGATCAATGTCAATACAATAAACAATAATTAATTAGATAATACGGCGATTACAACTCAGTGATATACGACACGGTGGCGAGTACGACGCGGAGGATATAACTCAGTGTCGAATACGACGCGGAGGACTTAATTCAGTGAAAATAACACGGGGATGATATAACGCGGAGAATATAATCTAGAAGCACAACACGGTGGTTATAACTTAGTATTAATAAAAATAATGCGGAGGATATTCATAATATCGACGGTTCAACGGTCTAAGACTGAATGCTTCTCTATGATACAATGCCGAATCGTTTATGAATTTGTTAAGTAATCAAAAATACAAAGTCATAATATAGTTTGAATGAAACGCGATCTGCAGATGAGGCACTTTTGAGTGTTCGTCTGGATCGCGCTATTAGGTTCAAGTTGGACATAGGAAAGATGGATATGAATGATAAGCAAGTTTCAGTGGATAGGCTATGGTACATATTATACGTATGGTATGCTGGTTCAAGTGAATGCAATCGGATAAGTTATATTGAAAGGAAATGCGTTAGCATTTTCATAAGCTTTAAAACGATTGCATTTATGGTGCATTTGATATTTATTTTAAAGGAATGTGAAAAACATGTATGCACTTTGAACGTCTGGATAGGGTATCAGATTATGGCGACATTGTAAAGATTAAGGAATGTTATATTCTAACGCTTATGATATTGGAATGATTGAAGGAAGGATTGAGACATGTAATGATTGAGGCACTGTATTGTAAGTATTGTAACGACTCGTTTTGTTGCCGGGGTATGTTCATCGGTTGCCAGGATTCGTTACAAACATTTATTTGTTCTAGACTTCACTTTATTATCTATTTAATTTAAATAACACATTCAAATTCAAGTTCTGTTCTTCTAGCGTTCTGTTCGTCTTCGATGTCAGGTTTGCTCGCCTTGTCTCGCCTTCGCCTTGGCTCGCCTTCGCCTGTGCTCGCTCGCCTCAGTTCACCGTTATGCGCTCGTCTTAGCTCGCTGAATTATGTCTCTACCCGTCGCGTGTTCCGTCTCTGCCCGTCGTTCGCTCGCCTCCGCTCGTCTGCTGTGCTCTCGGGTTATTCGTTGCAGACTATATATTCGCGAGAACATTTGTCGTCTGCGAACTATTTCGCGATGGAAGAATTTCCTTTCTTCGGGTTTTATGTTTTTGTGTTTGTGTAATTCATGATCTGTGTATTGTTCTCTTAAATACTTTATGACCCTCGTTGTTTAATTCTAAATTGCTTTATTTACTCATAATTCATTTACATTTTTTTTTTAATTCAATGTTATTCTTATATTTTAGTTCGAGTTCGTACTCGGGCCCTCTGTTTTCGGCAGTTTGTGTGGACGGAAATTTAGTCCAGGATTTCCGTCCTTACAGTATAGGGAAGAGCACTTTACAACATACACACTGGAAAAGAAATCAGCGAACAGTTCCGCTATGCTGAGTGGATCATAGGCAGAGTAGGCATTGGCGTACATGCATGGCAGTAAAAGATTGTCGGATCAAACGTGAAAATTTCGAGTAGTCAAGAAGAGAAAGGGATTCCTTGTATTTAGCATGAGAAATTTTTTTGTCTCTTATAATTTGTCTAAGTTCAAAATCGAACCAGCGAGGATAGGAGGAACTGGAAAATATTTCTAATGGAACATATAAATCCACGATGTCAAAAATTGCGGAGTACAACCGTGAGAGAGCGTCATTAATATCAAGGTTCTCAAACAACCGTGGCCAATCGATTAATGCTAGCTGTTCACAGATAGAAACATAGCCGGCATTTTTAAAGTCAAGATAAGAAAAGTGGTGATTGACTGGATTTCTGTGGGAAATGTGATAGCAAGAGCAAAGCCATTGATTGCATCAGAAGCATTCAGACGAAAAAACGGAAGTTTCGTTTTCATTCCTCTAACATTTTCGTAGTAAACCTGCATCGTTTTACGTAAGTTGTCTGGTATCGGTGAATCAATGTTACCGGAGCTATGGTGCACTACGTTACGTTGTTGGTTGCATTGCGTTGGTCGTTTTTTGGAAGGTGCTTGAAAGTTCAACCAGATGGCCAGATCTCAGACGAGAGGCATTTAGTAAAAAGATTTGGGGAAGACCAACCTTGAAGTTCACGAACCGAAGAGCACTGACGTCCGCGTCCTTCTTCACCAATTTAAGGCAGACGCTAACAGAGTTTATCGGCAATGTAGCTACTTATAGAATCCTCCTAGGTATTTGCGTCGAAGCGTGATAGATGAAGCTACTTGTGACCAGTGACCAGTTTTAATGTCAGCTGGAGGAATACCACTACCGATAATTCTACGACGGCTGGACCTTTTCCCGTAAACTGTGCTCCATTCATCGGAATTCTTGCCAGGTACAATACAGACAGGAATGTTTGAAACCGTTGCCAGTGGCAAAACATTTAAGTTCACGGCATCGTGCTGTCGTGACGTAGAGGTGATTGTCGAAACGGGTATTGGCTTCGACGAGACGACATTAGCGGCATTTAGCGGATGAGCAGTAGAGGTGAGTGTCGAATCGGGTATAGGCTTCGACGAGACGACATTAGCGGCATTTGGCGGACGAGAAGTGGGCAAGCTACCTCTACATGATATAGCTGTTGTCAGTGTATTCGGTGAATGACCTGGTGAGCTAGCACTGCTCGTTTTGGCAATAGAGCGAAGTATCCGGTGTATGTGGAGTATGTATGTTATCACCGTCAGTATTGACGGTTAGAAGCCTATCCACCTCGATGATAGCGTCTTGGAATTTTATGTTGCAAGAGGTTAAGACATCGCTTGCGGAAGAAACGGCAGCACGTATGAGCTTTAATCTAGTCACGTAGCTCGTCATTGATGAAGATCTGCATGTATGTAGGGCAGAACCAGTAAAGACCATTTCCGGATTTGGCGATCGCATCACCTTTAAAACCGACACATTTACTGTGAAACGATTTCCCGCATATACCGGCACAGAGCACAAATGGCGATCCATTAGGATTGTCGACGCACAACGACGTGGCACAGTCTGCGACGTTTAAGAAGCAAGAATAATTATAGAAAGCCCGAAACAGTCAGCCCGAATCGCTAGAAACGGACGACAGAATCACTAAGTAATAAAAGTTTGAAAACTAATTGGCAGTTGATAACGAACACGTCCGACGCGGTTTAAAATCGAATGAAGAATTCTTCTAAAATGCGTATTGGTTAAAATAGGAAATTTCTCTTATTTGGGATTATATTTAATATAATTCTGAGCAGAACACACTCTTACCTGAACTCCTGAACGTCCTTTTCACTTGGGAAAATCGTGATTATTTCATTTACTATATCCGGGTAATCGATGGGTTTTAGCTGTATATTTGTACAGTTTACTTCTTCGACGATTAATGATATTAAGATGTTCAGTACCTGAACAAGTGCAATGCACCGCCTGAATAATGCAGATTGCATTATTATTGTCGCGGTCATTTGAGTTCATAAGAACTTTGGATCGCAGAAATAATGTGTGTCGGGTAGTCATTCAGTGTATCGATATTTAGTGCTGACACTTTTAGTCAGCATAAATATGATTATATGAATGCACTCACCTGACCTGCATTATTCTTGCGGTCATTTAACTTAGCACATAAGCAAAATCATTTTCATTTTTTATTGTTAAGATATTTATAGATAGTAAGCAAAATTAGTTTATAAATGTTAAAGTATATCGCAATAATAAACACTCCACCTAAAACCGGCAACTGGAAAGTATTTTCATTTGTTACTCCTCAAGTTTCCTCAAACCCTTATATTTTATAGTAACGGCTGGTGTGGCCGGTTCCTATAAATCCTTTCCTTTTTAAAACAACCGCTTCACTCGAGTTCTATTCCCTCGTTCTCGACTGAAGCTACTTCATCGGCTGCAACTTAGAGTTAAAACGGCTGGTGTGGCTGGATTTAACACTTCTCTGCCGCCGAAACAAAGCCATCTCTATGGATGTTTTCCAACCGATTATTATTTTGATAATACTGCATCAAAATTTTCCCTTTCGATGATGAATTGAATATACGAGTATAATAAATTGAAGATTCTAGAAGAAGTAAGTTGCAAATATAACTTCTATGCAGGATGATTCAGAGTCGATTGGGTAAACTGATACAGAAAATATACCATAGGTAAAATAAGAAAAATCAATGATTCTATCGAATTGTCCGGAATTGTTACATACAGTATTGCCTGTTTTCATTTGGAAAAACTTGCTCGTCATCTAGCACAGATGACATGCCTGGTAATGTTGCTTAAGTTTCAGTGCTCAAATCGTCATTCGATTTTTCTATCAAATTATGAAGAATACAGCAGGCCCCAACAATTTTAGGCATAAACCTGTAGTCAATATCGGATTGTTTTGATAATATTCTCCATTTACTTTTAAGACGACCAAATGACATTTCTACTCTTACACGCGCGGTGTTTAGGTGAAGATTAAAATTCTCCTGATATTCCTCGAGATTGCGGCCAACATAATCCTTCATAAGGTATGGCAGCAATGGATATGCTGGATCGCCTATTATAAAATAGTCGATACTCTTTCCACGAATATCTTTTATATTCTGAGAATATAAGTTTTTGAAGCTTAAATACGTTTCAACAAACATAATATATGTATATTTCGATTAATCTTTGGAAAGAGATCGTTCTTTTTCTGAAACATGAATGAACCTTTAAAAACAGATGCATCATGTACACTGCCAGGAAATTTACAGGGCACATCACGAAAACTTGAAAATTAAAATATATGTTCACATAGAATTTATAGTTACATACAATTTTTACTTACAATAAGTTGTTATCTACTACCGCTTGCAGAATAACTGAAGTCCACCCCTTTCTATTTAAAAAATCTTTCCTTCCTGTTGGTAGGGCTAACATAGGAATATGGGTTCCGTCGACACATCCAATAATTTGAGGCACTGTTCCTTGAAAGCCGCACTTATTTTTCACCTTCCTCTTTATTGGGAAAAACAATTGTTTTGTTCATAAGTTTGAAGAGAATAGTTTGTACAACCTTATAGACTATTTTTGAACGGTGCTTTTGTGGATGCCAAAAACACTGCCAATTTGTACAGTGCTTCCGCGATTTGCTTCTCGGGAGGTATGGAAACTGGGTTTTCTTTCGGAAGCAAGAAAGACCGTAGTTCTTCGCATAAATATGCAAATACGCTCTTGCTTACTCGAAAATCGCCTATCCATTGTTCATCCGAGTAATTTTGCATTAATATCCAATTATGTTCACTTCTTTCAAAAAATTCTAGAGTTCTGGTCGCTGAAGGCACTGAAATGATGAAATTTTGTAACGAATTGTATTGGTGCCGATTGTACCATCCTCTAAGTGCTCTGAAAAAATATGTTTGTATAGATGCAATTAATTGATTAAGCGAGAAATTTTCATTCATTTCCTACCTTAATTTTTTATTGTAAGTTTTTTTTTGTTTTGCTCTTTTTTGCGCAAACTTAGCGATGTGCAGTTTCAAATTTTCATTCATAACTTCAAATAATATTTAAAATGACAGCCTTCAAATGGCCTACGTCCGAATTGGTGGCTGAAATCAGAACGGAAGCGACACGCTTGCTGGCGGCCGGGACTAGCTGCGGCAGTTGTGGGGGGGGGGGGGGTTCTTGTTCCAATTCCAGATCATAAACCCATGGCCTGTACAACAAAAACTTTCCTGCCGACTTACTCCAGGGTGATTTAAAATGGGACTATTTTCCCCATAAGTCATGAAAGACCAAGAAGCGATGGAGTTACGCGGCTTCGCGATTTGTCAGGGCGCTTGGTGTTTTTAGCGCCCTGTCTGCCCACCGTATCTCAGCCATGACTGTCCGAAAAATCAACAAATTTCGTCATGGCCCCTTACAGAGGTTCAGGTTAAGGAGTTAGACGATTGGGTTCACTATCACTACAAAACTACCCTCTCGGCATTTCAACGACTACGAAAAAATAGAATAATAAGGTTCAACGTTTCCCATATAATACACCCGCTCACGTTCGCGTTACGCCTTATTACCAAACCAGTTGACGACGAATCTGGTTAACGTGTCCAGGCAAATCGCCAATCATATTACCGCAACATAAAAAAATATAATGACGGGTCGGCACAGGTGAACCAGCCCAATTGCGTATCGGTAGAGGACCGGGTGCATGTTTACTTATTTCAGTAGACGACATACATTATTTGTATTATACAGGGTGTTTGGTACTCCGTGCACGACCTTGTAAGGGGTTATTCCTTGATATATTTGAAGAAAAAAATTGTTCCACAGGGTGTGTCAATTTTCAATAACAGTGGAGATACAGGGTGGTTAAGAAAAGTGTTTTTGACCGGTACCCTTACTTACTTAAAACGTTATATCTTGAAAACGAATAATCACAAGGCAAAGTCTTATAACTCATTTTTTAGGGAATCAAATTACCTTTCATTTGATGTAACAGTCTAAATTGTAACTGCACCCAATCTTGAGATATTTACTCGAAAACACCAATTTTTGCTACGTGAACCCTTAAAATTCAGTGATCAATGTAGTTTTTCTCAGAAAACCCCATTATAAACATGTCATTTTAATTTTATTTTTTTATGTGCCGTATTATTACCTACAAAAGCTGCATACATATGTATGAGTTACGATTAACATTTTGGAAGTAATAGGTAAATATACATATCGCATAAAAATTAAATATTCCAAAAGTCAGTGCATGTGCATGTTGATCTACACTACTTGTTTGAACTAAAAGAATTTAATAATGGTTTTTATGTTTTATTTAAAAAAATTTTGTTATAATACATGTTCAAAATGGCCACCTTCATTTTGAATGCACGCTAAAGCTCGTTTGGCGAGTGTTCTCTTGGTATTCATATTCCTCAACTGCTGCCTTACTTCTATTGCTGCCGCATCGATCCTGATATTTAGATATTCCAATGTTTCTACTGGCGTTGCGTAGACTAGGTCCTTCATCCGTCCCCATACAAAGAAATCCATAATAGTAAGATCAGGAGATCTTGCAGGCCAGTGTATCGGTCCATTTCTACCGATCCAGCGATTGCTATAATTGGAATTTAACCAATCTGTGATCTGTCGGCCGTAATGAGCTGGAGCACCATCGTGTTGGTAAAACATGGAAGCCAATCGTACCAGTGGAATATCATCCAATAAGTCCTGTAGATCATTTGATAAAAACTGTAAGTAATTGGAGCTATTTAGAGTACGCGGAAGCCTAATAGGTCCAAGTAAATCGTCACCAATCACGCCTGCCCATAAATTGACGCTGAATCTGTGCTGAAATGATGCCGCTCTTCTTGTGTGTGGATTGCTCTCAGCCCACGTATGTAGGTTGTGGAAGTTTGTGATACCGTCTCTGGTAAATTGGGACTCATCCGTCCACAGAATATTGTTGAAAAAATTGTCGTCATCTATTTGTCGTTCAAGGAGCCAATTGCAAAACTCCATCCGTTTGCGGAAATCAATGGGTAGCAGCTCCTGTACTGGTGTGTGATGGTAGGCATGGAAGCGTTCTACTTTTAAAATACTCCAAACCTTCCAAATAGATATGTTAAACTGCAATGCCAAGCGTCGGATACTGATCGATGGATCATTTTGCACTGCTTGCAGTATTCTTTCATCAATCTGAACAGCGATTATAGGCGCAGGATTTGCATTTACTCTCCTTGTTCTAACGCTGCCAGTTTCCCTAATTCTCCTGTAAACGTCCTGAAATACTCTCCTGTCAGGTGTCCGTCGATGAAAATGTCTCTGATGGTAAAGCCTTCGCGCGGCTTGTCCATTTTCGCGACACTCTCCATAAATTAACACAATGTCAGCATATTCTTCATTGGAGTACTCAGACATTTCGAAATTATTTTTTTTATTCTACTGACACCTTCTTCTTTTAGCAACGTAACTAAAACTGATAAAAATATGAAGGTAGTTTTGCTTTTATAGGCTTTTTATTTTGTAAGGCACCCTATTAAAAAAGGCATAGTACCGCACCCAGTATTACCTACCACATCCAGGTAAAAGCATCAATTATGTTGAAACTCAGTTACATTTCATTGTTTTCCTACATACTTTAAATAGTAATAAATGGGCAATAAAAATACTTCAGTACTACCGACAAATTAAACGAGGTCCACTTTATGGCACTGACTTTTGAAATATTTAATTTTTATGCGATATGTATTTTTACCTATTACTTCCAAAATGTTAACCGTAACTCATACATATGTATGCAGCTTTTGTAGGTAATAATACGGCACATAAAAAAATAAAATTAAAATGACATGTTTATAATGGGGTTTTCTGAGAAAAACTACATTGATCACTGAATTTTAAGGGTTCACGTAGCAAAAATTGGTGTTTTCGAGTAAATATCTCAAGATTGGGTGCAGTTACAATTTAGACTGTTACATCAAATGAAAGGTAATTCGATTGCCTAAAAAACAAGTTATAACACTTTGCCTTGTGATTATTCATTTTCAAGATATAACGTTTTAAGTGAGTGAGGGTACCGGTCAAAAACACTTTTCTTAACCACCCTGTATCTCCACTAATATTGAAAATTGACCCACCCTGTAGAACAATTTTTTTCTCCAAATATATCAAGGAATAACCCCTTACAAGGTCGTGCACGGAGTACCAAACACCCTGTATACTTCTATTTTTCGACAACTTTTGATGTTTTATTTCCTGCAAGGTGTTAAATTCTCGGTTTCTTACTACTACAATACTGGAATGTAACCAAACCTTCATTAGAGAGGTAGTCTTTCAGTTCATCTCGGAGAGTTATCGCTGATCGTGGCGCATTATTCGATCCATGACGAACTGTATGCAGCTCCACCGCGCTGTCTTTCCATTCGCCACCGTGAAGAATCCGATTTTCGTCTTCCCAATTGGCAAAGTGATGTGGAATGTACATCCAGTTCGTATCATTTAAATGGATGAAATTGTGGAACGCGATAGTTGCTAACACCACTCTTTCCGCGTTTTACGGCAACAAACACATTGAGTTTCGCAACACCCTACAACGAGCAATTAGAATCCCAAAAGAATTTTCAATTATTCGTCGTGCTCGTGACAGTCGATAGTTAAAAACTTCTTTGTCCGGAGAGAGATTTTTCTTGGATAAGGGCGCATCAGATTTTTCAGCAACGGAAACGCAGCGTCACCCACAAAGTAGTGGGGAAAATTTTTGTGGCTGTCGGGAAATCTTTCAGCACCATGAACAGGCAGCGAATCTTCCATCAGTTTTTTCCCAAAAGTAGTTGCTTTCAAAATACCTATTTCAAATAAATAAGATAAAACTAGTTCAGTCGTTATACATGACAACGCAAACTTCCGTCACTTTGACTTCCATAGGCTCCAATAGAAACGTATGTGAATGCATGGTACGCTGATCCAGTATTTGGAGGGGCTTGGATTTCGATGTGCTTTCCATCTATTGCACCTATGCAGTTGGGCATATTATTGTCGAACTCAACAGCTAAGATTTTGTAGTCCTCTGCATTTAAATTATGAGTATTTCACTCCTGCTAGTAAAGAATAATATTTACGATAGCGTTTTAGCCAACCTGCAATGGAAATCGATCGGTGTTCGGATGGATTGCTTGGTCAAATCGTCCTTGACCAATTTTAATAGTACATCGTAAATTTTTCATTTTTGTGTACGTCGATACAAAATATCCGCTTACGTCGAGATCAACATTAAGCGGTCGCACCCACCACCTGCGGACACTGCGTTCTCTGGTATGTTCTTTGTACAATAAGTACAACACGTACATATGGAAGAACAATTCCAACATTTCTAATAACTCCGTTTCACAAATTGCAAATCAGGAACGTGCTACACATATTCGTAAAGTATCCACTGACGGAACGGAACGGAGCATTGTGGCTAAAGCCCCGAACACAATGCTCCCGTTCCGTTCCGTTCCGTTCAGCTATCAAAGTAGACCTTATGGGCTGACCATGTAAATGCACACAACGGTCGTAACGGAACGGATCGGAAAAGTTGACCAAAATTCAACTTTTACGGATCACATAACCTCACTTGTCGTGACGGAACGGAACGGAACGGGAGCATTGTGTTTGGGGCTCAACACTGATATTTGACGTAACGGAACGGATTGGATCGTGATGGAACGGGAGCATTGTGTTCGGCTTACTTTTACTCTATGGTTTTTTTTCATGCAGTCTTGTTTCTTGTTTGTTGCATCCATATACTTTCGTATTTCACTGTCTAAAATGACAGGAGACACGATGGTAATGTAAATTACACAGGCAGTCATAGTTTGCTAAGACATGGTGTAATCAATCTTATTTTTTATTTCACCAAATGCTTTTTTGCAGTGGTCATTAAATTCTAACATTTGCTTCCCTTTTAGACAATTGTAAATGGGAGTCGTTGTTATCATGTCTTTGACGAATTTGGAATAATAGTTTGCTAGACCACAAAAGGCTCTTACTTCATCGACCGTTGTAGGGAATTTGCTGTTTAAAAAAATCCTGAACTCTCTCTCTGTTTTTCTTTTGCAAAAAAAAAAAAACATTTGTCTTTATTTAACTTTAACCCTGCTTTGCCGAACTTAAAATTTAAATACTTGCTCTAAACGATGAATTAACTCTTCTTCGTTTCTTTCAGACAGCAATATGTCGTCGACATAAATAATGGCACATTCGATGCCCGCTATTACCTTTTCCGTTTTCAACTGGTATTTTCTTGTTGCAATTTGTATGCCATAAGGCATTCTTTTAATTTTGAATATGCCAATGTGTGTGCTAAGTGCACATAATTGTTGCGAAGCTTCATCTAACTTAAATTGCATGAATGCCGGCTTTATGTCCAATTTTGCAAAAATCTTCCCTTCGGACAGAGAAGCAAATATGTCTTCACTCCTGGGGAGAGGGTGATTAAAATCTTTTAGAAATAGATTGACTGTCATCACATAATCTTATTTCTTCAATCTTTTAACAACCACAATTGGTGTTCCTCAATTGTTATTGTCGACCTTCTCAATTAAACGTTCGTGACACCATCTCATTAACTAGAAATAAAAAAAAAAATTGAAATAGAAGTTGAAAAACAGAAATTTAAAAATGAATGTACTACGCGCCGGCATTTGAATTAACCAAGGATACGCGAATTAAGTAGATGTTTAAAAAACTGAAATAAAAAAGGCTAAAGATGAACTTCAAGTTTAAAAGCCGAAATTTAAAAATGAAGTTATTACGTGCAATTAACGAATTAACTATTATATATATTTGAAAGACTGAAATCGTGTATTTTTAATGTTATTATTTAAAATAAAGAATTTAAAATTTCATTTCGAACAGAATTAGCAATTTCTCCATTTTCATAGTCAGATAATACCTGTAATGTACACGCGAGCGTTTTTGGCGTAGCAATGCTGAAGTGATTTGTGGCGCTATGATATGAACTAAGTCATACCATAGTATCCGTCCCAACCAAATCTTCAACAACATTACCACCCAAGTAGTCGAATTAGCCATCAGGATGGATTTATCCCTTACTCCGCCTTGAAACAACTGAAGGGAGTATGTCTCCATCATCAATTGTCCCAAGTAGGTCAGGACAAACCCACACCGCGAATACGACTATTGTCCGGTGACCAAGCCACAGTTGGGTGACTTGAGTCCCATGGTTTCCCGAAAGGTAGCGTGCATCTAGCTCTAGCACGTGCGTAGCTCGTCGGAAGGGGCGTGAGTGGCTACCTGTAACCATGGACTTACGTAATTATGCACAGTTTGGGCTGAAGATCCGACTTGAGAGGTTCGGATTCTATCATCAGCGGGCTGGTAGGTAAAGGAAGAAGGAAGAAAGGAATGCAGACTATTGTAAAGAAATTGAAAAGAAAAGAAAGGAAATGAAGGTGGAAAAGCACATGAGTATAGAATTTCGGCGGGAAGGCCGATGCAAATCTCAATTATATTACTTTGGAGGTTGTAGGAACTCAATAGAGCTTAATAATTAGCTAGTATCATACCGAAAATACTTAAGCGTGTTTGCACATCCAATAAAAACCCTTGGATGCCAATTATCAAAACGAACCGATATTGATGTTCATCGGGCGTCATATAATGCCACGCAAATCAGTGGTCAAAACGTCATCACGTGTATTAGGAGGCCGAATTTTGGCGCCGCGTTCTTGATCACCATCTAATGTATGGTAATGTATGGTATAATGGCCTGAATACGTCGGGTACCAGGCAAGATCCCAAAACGGAAATTATAAACTACTGGTATATACGTTGAGCACCGTCTACCATATAATGCTGACTGTAAGAACTATGGGGTATAAACGTCGGGCTCCTTGTAATATATGGCCCGAATACTGCCGCCATGCATTAAACTTTAAGATAGTGTTTGCCATACTCAGACGGCACAATAATGGGGTGCCATGTAATGTACACAGCGCCGGCTAATGGCTCCTGGCGTAGGGCGCCATATAATGTGTACACGCTGTCTTCTGACGCCATACAACATCGTTGGACGCCATGTAATGTGGTGCATTAGCGTGGATCCTGACGTTGGTGCCACCTACCGTGGGCCCTGAACAAAAAAACGGAAACAACCGCTTAAGTAGGTGCGTGCCAAAAAAAAAAATACACAAAACCACAAATAGGATGATGTCCGCAAAATAAAAATGTCCATTATCTTTTAAAAGGTTTTCCAATCGGCTTCTGTTGTGGACTTCGTCGGCTTGGATGGTCTTCGGAAAATGCCGATTTCGCTAAAGTTATAACTCACATACCTAATAAAAAAAAAAAAACGAAAGAGGGAGGCAATTTTTCAGCGATTGTGTGCTTGACTGATCCAGCCGTTGTTTCTATGAGCGCCGCAGGTCAGCTGATGGGGTTCCTAAAGATTCCTGAAATTTCGTATAAGCCGGAAAGGTAAGTTAAGGCCGAATTTAACCCATCCTGTCTCACGGTTGTGGATAGCCATGAAAACAAATGCTTCGAAGCCTTTGACAGAAGGAAAGGTACTTCGCTAATTCGGCACTCAGGACGATAAACTCACGGGGTCCAATAAAAGGCACATGCGGGCAACCAGGGACTGCGTTGGCATCCATGCGGTTGCGCGTCACTAGCGGTAATTCGGGGCTTGGGTAACGGAACCTGCCGATGGCTCAATGCCTAACGGGGGAACCTCCGTTACACATACCGGAATTATGCACCTCGTGCCACCGATATATCAACCCAAGAAGATATTGACGATGTACACTGGAATGATCTCATGTCTGACGCGTATTTATGCCTAAAAAGGCCACTGATATTGCGGTCCAATAATTTTGGCGGATAATTCCGGAACCCGGGCCCACTATTCTTATCGGAGCCTCAGCACGCCTATTCGACAGGTAGTAAACCGCGATAGAATTAGGAATCACGCAAAGGATCGAAAGAAACAAAAAACGAAGACACCGGACGAGATGTAATGACGGACCGAAAGAAAACTTCACAAAATAACAAAATTTTTAATACAGGACATAACATTTAGCACTCGGCACCGTTAATTATCACGAGCACAAAAAAGGAAAATTTTTAAAAAAAAAAGACAAACACGTTTGCACATGCACCAAAGCCAAGGCACTTGCATATCAGATTTAAAATATTAAAAAAAAAGGTTGGTTTTTTCTTTTTGGTTCTATTTATCATAAAAAAAAATATGCTCTGCACAAAAATCCTTGTAACTTACATGTTAGGAAGATTACTGCTTCACGTCTTCCTTTTTGGTGGTGTGGGGGGGGGGAGACGTTCATCAGCCCCGGATAATCCGGCTGGTCCTCAGCAGTCTTCCGTCGTGCGGGCTCCTTTTTCTTGCTACGCACCTTAACCTCATTTGTAAAAATCCCCTTTTGTGACTTCGTTGATTTATATACTCAAAACTTCGACCTGCGCGGTCGGTTGCTGGAACTCGACTGTCTTAACTTTTTCGACCGGCGCGTTCGATGGCTGGAACTGGACTGATCCTGTTCTGTCAGTGCGCACTGCGCACAAGCATCTTTTTCCAGCCATGCTGTGCAGCTTGGCGTCTGGTGTGCGGTGTTACTTAACATACATGCGTACTTGGCTGGTCTTATTCGCCTCTCCTATGTATTTTATAGTTTCGGATAAACCGATGACATAAGAGGTTTTTTCTTCTTGCCCAGCGAATTCTCTAGCGATAACTTGCTAGGAATTTTATTATATGTTCTGGACTGGTGTGTGAAATTTTGTCCTCTGCAAGCTCAAGAGCTGCATTACAGTCCACAGAAAACGTCGCAAATAATTAATGTGTACTGTGCGCTTCATTATGTTTGTCGTTGGTTCGAGTGCTCAGGCGAGATACAGGAAGACGCTACCATTGGGGCCCGCGGGCCGTTCGTTACATACGCCTGAGCACTCCAACCAACGACAAACATAATGAAGCGCACAGTACACATTTATTATTTGCGACGTTTTCTGTGGACTGTAATGCAGCTCTTGAGCTTGCAACAAGCACCTAAATCGTGCTTTGAGAAGCCCTATAATGCGCTCAACAATACACCTTGCTTTTGAGTGCCTCGTGTTGAACATAGACTCCCTGGAACCATCGATTGCTGACCTAAATGGTGTTATCAGCCACGCTTGTAGAGGATACCCGGAGTCACCTGTAATTTTAATATGCATTTTATTTAATAAGTTATTTTTATCTTAATAAAATATTATATCACCTAGTAGCAGCGTGTTTCGCTCACCATTGTTATGGTTCTCCTCCAAGGTGCGACGCAATGTACCTTGCTCCCAAACAATTGTAATTCCATTCAAAGCTTTTATAATATCTACAATCATCGTATTAATGCTGTGTCGTCCTTTTCTATTGAAGAAGAGGTGCTCGCTATGGCTAGGTCTTATTATGTTTATATGTTTCCCATCGAAACAACCGATTACACCAGGCAATCTGTATTTCTCATAAAAGAAACGTTTAGTGGCATCTTTTTCCTCCGAGTTTGATTCTTTTATCCACTTCGAACATAGTTTTCTTTCCATCACGTCAAGGAGCTCTGTAAGTACAACAGAAACCTTCGGTTGAGACATACCGATGTCGTAGCCCTGTCCAACGCAACGCTGATAGCTCCCGCTTGCGAAAAACCTAATTTCAAGATTGGTGGCACTGACGAGGAGCGGCTGCGCACTTCCAATTCGTCCTTTATTCCATTGAATACTTCCAAAAATGCTGGTTTGGGTAACCGGAATAATTGCTTGAAACTGTATTTTTTTTACAATAAATTATCTAATTAGAAATAAAGTACAAGAGAAACCCTACCTTGAATCAGGAACATCTAATGGGTTCGCAGCGTCACGAATCCGTCTTAATATTTTTGATCGAGTTTCAACATCGGAATCCTCCTCGCTACTTAAAAACACCGCAAAATTAAAACTTTTTACGTCGACAGCACTAACGGAAGGAATATCGGATTCAAACTAACGACCTAAACATAAACAACCACTTATGTCATTTGGTGTCAAGTTTATGGTATAAACACAATTGCGACGAACTTCGCCAGCGGCGGCGAAGTTCGCTGTCAAAATTTTAAAATTGTACCGCAACACACGTACTGACGCAGAATTACGACGGCGAGCGGTTGGGCGAACTTTTCGTTGCCGCTGGATTAAATGTAATTTCTAATTTTGCCGTCGCCGTCACAGTTGGCAGTGTTTTTTATTTCAATTCACAGTGAAAATTAGACATAATAACTTTTTGCGACACATATTTTGGCGAAAAGTGCATTTTGTGTGTTTTTTTAATCTATTGTAATGTACTCAGGACGTTTTTAAGATACAATGCCGCGATCAATTTGGGGCGCCATGACATGAAACGAATCATATCACGTTATCCGGACTGAAAATTCGCAACATTGTAGCCCAAGTAATTGGTTTCACCACGAGTGTATATTATCCAGTACTCCGCCCTGAAACAAATAGTGGGAGCAGATCTCCATCACTACTTGCCCAAGACGGCCAGGATCATATAGACCGGTGCAAATAATTGTCGTCTGGTGACAAAGCCACAGTTGGGTGGCATATGCCTCATGGATTGCCGAAAGATAGCGTGCATCTAGCATTTAAGCACGTGCGTAGCTCGTCGGAAGGGGCGTAGGTGGCTATCTATATACATGGACATCGTATTTTTTTATGCACGATAGGGGCTGAGAAGTACGGTTTGAGAAGTCCGTACTCTATCCTCAGCGGGCTGGGTCGGTATAGGAAGAAGGAAAGCAGGAAGTCAGACTAGGAAAAGGATGGAAAAAGAAGAGTGAGGAAATGAAGGAGGAGAGCACAAGGATGGAGACTTTCGGCGGGAAGGCCGAAGCAGTAACCATACTTTTGCTGGTTAAAATTATTTATACATATCCTTTCGTAATAGAAAGGCAAAAGAAAAGCGATCCCCATGATCATTCCCACCAATATGTTGACTATACTAATATGAAGGTAGAGAAAGGTGGTATTTCACCGTCGTAGGGTGTTAATAGCCCGCAAGAAAAGCCACAGAGCTCACGAAGACGAAGTTCAACCAAAATATAGAGAAAGGTACAAGATAATCGAATATGTTCTCGTACATTTGACTCAGAAACTTCGGAGGAAAATGAAGTATTACTAGTAGTCGGGAAATAGGGCGCCCCTCTAATAGGACTACCTATTCGTAAAAACGAGCACCGATACTACTTGCTAATTTGAATACCGCATGTGTTGGGGCATTCAGTTTTGAAGCTAAAGAAGATAAAAGAAAAAAGAAAAGAAAGACTTCTATATCTCGAATTTTCTCTAACTCGAATTTTTCTTGAAAAACCGCTATTCACGGTGTGTTTTAGCGTAGCCTCGTGGCGCAAGCTTTTAAAAAACGGGTTTGTCTGCGGCGTAGGCGAATTTCCGAGAAATTTTGCTGATTCCAGATATCCTCCCTAACCAAATTGCGTTGGAAATTATGTCCCAAAAGAAATATGAAACGCAAAAAAAAAAATTATTTCATAATTTTTCCCTGCCATCGGAGAGTGTTGGGCTTTGGTCCTTCCTTTGTTAACCTCTCCGTATACGCTATTCTCCCTTTTTCCCCATGGTATGGCTAGAAATAAAATAATAAAATCTGCGTCCGCTGAAAAATTGAGAAACACTAAAGAAAGAAAGGAGGATGCGTCGATCTTCTCGTAATCTTGCTGGACCGACCTCGACGATGAACCTGAAAATCAAAAAAAAAGTCTAGAAGAAAAGATTTCCGATTTGAGTTTAAATTTTGCAACGCTTCTTCGACCGAAAGAAAGGTGGAACTCTATACCCTGAAAATCACCAAAAAAAAAAATCCACGAAAATCCCAAATTCGATGACTCCATTTCGATGAACTCCAATCGGATTCAATCGATTTGCGCGCCATGAATTGTCGTAAATTTCGCCTAAGGAAATATCGAAACTCTTCACGACATTTGCAAGAAATTGCAAAGTGCCGAAACATTTCTTTATTAGCGGGATTGCTAACGGTGAACTTTGTCCACGCGGTTGTGCGTCACCCCCGCCGCATGGAAAACAAACGGTACCTGCCGAAAGAAGACCGTTTCTCTTCAGGAGGGCTGACCGTTATTTTTAATTTTTCCACTTTTCGGCACCGCGTGTCTTAATATCACCAAAAAAAGGACACGAACCAAAAGGCATCGAATGCCGCACAAATCACGCACCAAATGAAACTCCACAAAAAGGGGGTTCGCGTAGGCAACCGATCTTCAATTTCCCGAGAGAAATCCTACACCAAAATGGGGCTTTCAGGGCTCCATGGTCGTAGCACGGACACCACGGACCCGACAAAAGGCCATCCGGTGGGGCAATTTTCAAATGAAAAGATCAACTTCGCCCGGGGACCGCACAAAGAAATCGCGAAATTTACCACACACAAAAAAAACTTAACACGACACCGGATACGGCAGGTAGACTTCACGACATCTTTACACAAAAACACAAAAAAAAAATGTGAATAAAATGTAACTTTAATTTATTAAAAGGAATTTTGTTCGCAGTTGTTTTCTCTTTCTTTTCTTCTTCGTTCTCGTGCTCATTTCAATCGCCATAGAGAAAACTATCATAAAAAAATGAAAAAAAATACGAGCCTAGCTCTCATACCGTGTGTAATTGTACGTTGCTCCTTTCCTTTTCTTTTTTTTTTCCTCGATAACTTCCAATTTCCTGGCGGGAGCAGCCGTGGATTGGGGTCCTCCCAGCGAGCACTCCGGTTCGTCCTTTTTTCTTTTTTTGTTTTTATTCTTATCCCCACGCTGGCGGGAGCAGCCTGGTGTTTGGGTCCTCCCAGCGAGCACTTCAATCACTCCAAAATCAAAAAAAAAAAAATTTAATCCACCGCACTACTTGGTGTACTTTTTATTTATTTTCGACCGGCGCGGTCGGATGACGAAAACCAACTTCCTTCTTTTTTGTTCTTGACATCTGTTGAAGCCTCTGACGATCCTTATTCACCTTTCGATTATCGTTTTAGGTGAGTGGTGAATATCGTTTATTGCATTGTGGTGATGGCGAAATGACAGTCATGCTCAAAAGTACCTGTCAATAGGCAGATTGTTGCGACTTAGTATAATTCGTGTGCAGGCATTCCATTACAAGGCAGGTTGCTGGTCCAGGACTTTCCGCAGTACCAGAAAGCTGAGAGAGGAATGTCGTTTTGATGTAATTTTGGCGATAGTGGATTTTAGGCATTCCATTACAAAAAAGCATAAAATTATAAATAAATAAGCATAAAATCGACGGCGAAATTCGCCCGCATTGTGTTTCTCCATTAACGAAGACGAACTTTTTCGACGAATTTCGTTCGCCGCTTGCGAAGTTCGTCACAATTGTGTTTATACCATTAGTGTGAAGTTAGGTACGATACACTTTGAAGAGCAAAATTCACACACTTAATGGCAGCACTGTTTGTCCCTTACGATCGTATTCAGTAATACCAAAGTAAAATCGTATCGTAAATTTAAATCGTAAATATTTTTGATCGTATTGTATTTAGTAATAAGGCCCCTGGATAAGTTGAGACTTTTGTTGGTACTGTGGTTAGCGGTATGAAAGAAGATTAGTCCAGATATTTCCGTTCTGTTACGGCTGAAATCCCAAAGCAGAGTTTACAGTGTTAGTGCCCAACACAGCATTTTTGTTGTATGCTCTTAGTGTTGAGGGCTAAGTTCAAGTGCTATAGAGGCTACCAGCTTGATAGTATGGTGATTTGCCTGAGGCAATTTTGTGATAGTGTGTTTGCTTATGCAAAATACACGGTTTTGATGCACCGTGTACCACAGTGTTGAGTGAGTGTGTTTGTTTTTGATTGCCGACAAGTGCCGGTTGTCATATCACCGAAAAGGTGCAAATTTTCATTTGCAAAATTGCAAATTTTGAAATATTGAAAATTTGTAATTTTCCGGGGGATAATCCACGAAAAATCCAATTCAAATCAGCTCACAAATCCGGCTCGACGGATCAACTGATCGGACTCTCACATCCGAACCTTTCTTTCCTGAAATATATCGGGAAAGGTTAAGAAATAAAATGCCGATTTGTGAGTTTTCTGATGTTTATTGAATCTTTCAATTTTTTACTTTTTATGTTAGGTTTGTAGTTTTTATTCCGCATTTTTTGATTTTTGGTGACCGATTGGACTGGTCTGTCTTCAAAATACCCCTTGAAGTGCGGATAAATAAATTATCACTTATTTTTATTTTAACCGAATTGTGTTTTACTTGAAATCCCGGCGAACCCCTAGCTCGCAACAATATCTACCAAATGTCTTAACTTATCGTTTTCCATAAATAGGGGACAACGATCGGCATTCTCTGGCGGAGCAATCAAGCATTGCTTGAGGAATTCCACGACTTCCTCGGTTTGTACTGATTTTGCGCTCGTGGGTGATTGACGATATTGTGTCTGGTGGTTCTGTTTTTTATTTTTAAGGCTTCTTGTAAAGTTTCTATTACTGGATAGTTATTTGTTGAATTGGAAACTTGCGCATTTATTAATTCGGTAGCTTTGCGAAACGGTATTCTATTGACTGTTGCTAATTGAGTGATCTGTTTTTATTTGATATAGCGTGGGCAGGATTTGTTCGTGGCTCTGTGTTCTCCATTACAATTGTTGCATTTGACTTTGGTGCAAACGCTTGGGTCGTGTGTTGGGTTAGCGCAAACATCACAGGTAGTGATCTGAGTTAGGGATGTTAATATCGAAGAAAAATATCGATATATCGATATTGAAAACAATCAATGAAATTTTGGACAATTATTCCTATATTGCACATTTAATTTTGACGAACAGAAAGCATCAAGTCAGTCTCATATTACATTATTAAATAATTAAACATTTTGAATTTCCTTCTACTCTATCTGACAGCAGAGGTGGCACGACGTAGTGATGCCAATTTATTGCATTCAGCGTTAAATTTGGTGCCCAAAATTTCGTCTCAGCGGACAAAACTAAGTTTTACCGGTTGCGAGTTATTTGAATATACCTGCGATTGATTTGAAAAAATACGTTTTTAGTGCTAGTGTGTTTAAGTTGAAATTAACGCTCAAAATTTCATATTTTAGTGCTCAACCAAGAAAAATACTTGGCAACACTGGGCCTAGTGGTTTTTGAGAAAATGGATCAAACGTAAATAAATACAACTTTTCAGGAGAGGCTCTTCTTGATCTCGTGGAGTCTTGCGGTTTAAACAGTTTTACCCAGAATTGAAATAAGAATTTTAAAAAAATGTTTTTTTAAAATGACTTTTTTTTATATGACTTTCCTCAGGGTTTTTAAATCCCTTCTACTTGAAAGAGCAAGATTAAAAACGAATAACAAGAAGGTACTGAGCGGATAGATCCCTGTGCACAGAATAGTTTCCTGGTTGCCCCCACCTACAGAAACCACGTGCCTTGAATCTTTTTGTTTTGACAGAAATAGACTGCGTGTTTGGAAAATAGTTTTCTAGTTTCATCCTTTCTGACATCCCTCATATACATTATTACATTAAATTTTCGTGTAGGGTTTGGTTAGGTCACCTTTGTCATTGAAGTCTCAAATGGGCCTATTGCGACGTCCCTATGGATTATCTATGGTTCCTTTTCGATCCCTGCTCTTTCAATGAAACTTAGTGTTTTTCGAAGAGGAATAGCCAGGAATTCCGATGGTTTCATGAAAACCTAACTAAGTGATGACGTCTTTTTTGAGCAAGTCCCTCACATTCACAGAGGATGTGCTCTGGTGTTTCGTCTTCATTATCGCGAATTCTCCATATTTTACTCTCAGAGAGACTAATCCTATGGAGATGCTTCCTCATGTGACGATGTTCAGTCAGAGCTCCCACTAGGTTACGGGTCAGATGTTTGCTTAATTTTAGATATTCAGACGTTTCGTTTTCCGAATGCTTCGGCATAAGTAACTTATTAGATTGCCATGAAAAATATCAACTAGAAATAGCTAAATTTGCGGCCAAAGCATGAGTACGTATACACACAAAAATAAGCAGAAATGAAAAATGCCGTTCGAGTTCTGAAATATGCTCTACCTTACATAAAATATCGGGTCCAATAGCCGGATTTCAATATCGGTATATCGTTCAAAAAAATATCGTCCGATATTATCGATATATCGTTTAAAAAATATCGCAGTTTCGATATATCGATATTTTTTCAACATCCCTAATCTGAGTGCAACGCTTTTTAGTGTGGCCCAGTCGATGCCAGTGTTTTCACTGTAGTGGTTGCGGGATGTATTTTTCCACTAGAACATTGAGGAAGCCGATCTTAATTTCTTTAGGTACCTCGAATGCGTTGAGGGCCAAAATATGAACCGATGTCTTTCGAGCGCATTTGTTTTCGTGATTAAATTGTTTTAGTTAGTCCTTCGATTATGTCTGTTGTCGGCATATCTGTAAGTTCAGCACATTTTATAATTCTCTTGCAGGAATTAAGTGTGGCATGAAGACAGATTTCGATGTCGCAGAGGTTGGACAGTTTCGTTTGTCTTAAAACCCTTTCAGCGTGAACGGAATCTTTGACTAGGACAATAATGTTACCGAGGCGGTCAAAAGGGACATCTAGAAATTCTTTAGAGATACCTTCTAATGCTTTGTGAAGAGAAAAATATTAAATGATTTGAGAGGTTTAGATGGGTTTTTAATTTTTTTATTAGTAGGAATTTTTTGCATAATTTTGAGGTTATGGAGTTGATTTGTGGTCGGTTGGTAGGATTTTTATTTTTTGTTATGTATGGAAATTCTGAAATGTCAGTAAGGATGGGTTTGGGAATTCTAGGTTTTTTTTTTGTTGGGGAGTTTTCCGAATCAAGTAAGTGATAGTAGTTCCGGCGGGTTAGACAAAACTAGAAAGCAGGAGCAACTTTTTCTCTCACTGAACACAATATAACAGGGATAAATCGCTTTTCTACAGCAAAGAATTGAACTGCACTCTTCGATTGTGTAATCGGTACTGAAAATTACAATTACAATAGTCTTTGACACTTAATCTCGGTTGACTATTTCTTAGTTTGACATTTGACAAAAGAAAAATACTATTCAGCATTCGATTCAGCAAATTTTTTCATTTTGAGAAAGAGAATCGGGTTTCTGAGGTAAATGAAGTGATAAAATTAAAAAGTTGCGTGGAAACATCAATGAAATTAATTTTTTCATTTTATCATTTCACAGAATCAGAATTGACCCCCAGGGGGTAATGAGTCCAAGATTTCTTTCGGAGAGAACTCCGCACTAATGCCCCTTAAAACTGTCGTGGATTTACGGCGAGAGGCGGTAGTGAATGAATGTCATACCACACCAGAGCCTAACTGGTTAGCTTGAGGATGGCTGTGTGGGTTTCGAGGGAATTCACTTTGAGTGAAACACTCTCGTGAGTCGAAGATATTATTTTAAATTTCGATGAAGGTCAATTTCCCATTCACTTGTACACACCTCTAGGGGTTATGTTTCTAAGTCGTATGATGGGCTCTAGACAGGTCTAATAGAGGACTCCTTATTTTTGTTCGGATCCAAGCCAATGCAAGGCGGAGAAGGTGGAGTCCTTGCATACCACGGATGCTACCGCTGGAATGTCTGTTACGAAGAGCCAGGTGTTAGTCATCATCAGCTCCTTCCACAGAGTTTGTGTTGTTTCAATTTCGATCGTTGGACATGGTTTCCTTTTGTGCCTATTGTATAGTTCGTCTAAAACACAGTTCGGGTTGGTGTTCATGTTCTTGATCATATCAGGAATACATAAATGTAAGTCTTCTTCAATCATGCACGCCTTAAGTTGTTCTTCATCCAGTTTGAAATACAGTTGATGATTCAAGCTGACTGCTATCGTTGATGATTTAATGATAGGTACCAAGTATTTATGTTCTTGCTTTTTGTGAGGTATTGCTGTTACATGGATCAAATCATACTTGATTGCCTCGACAATGTAAAAATATCCGTAAACGTTTATTTCATCTTCATGTTTCTTCATCGATGTTCGCTTTTGTGGGGTGCGTATTGTTCTGAAGTGACTACTCAATTTCATAGAGACATCCTTCAAGGTATTATTTATGCTGTCTACGGTGAGGAAGTCGAGAATATTTCCATGGCCGAGAAGCATTGCTGGTAATTTTGAATATTTGAGCTTATTACTTGATTGACTTTATTTCCGAATTGTACAAGTTTATTCTCCATTCGAAAATTAGACTGCATTATTCGGTTGTTAAGTAACATTGCTTGTTGAGTGGTTGTTTGTAGAATGTTGTGCTGGTTTCATTCTAGGGTGTCGGTATTCTGATAGACTTCATCGTTGACGCCAAAAACAGTTGTAAGTAATTTTCCCAAGAGACCCCTACGCCGTCTCGAAGTTGTAGTCGGTTTTGAGACTATTTCCTGAATTTGTGCAAGAATATGATGTCGTTTGTTATTCAGATGCATTAGTAAGGTCTCACAATGTGTAAGATCGGATAACTCTTTCGTTTTTTGGCACATATTTTCTGCTTGGTTCCAAGTTCTCGTAACATCTTTCTCATCTTGTAGGATATCCTTTATGGGATAATTCACTTCTAGTCGTAAATTGCCTCTAACTATTTGAGTGGGTCCCAATTTTTCGATGTAGAGACCACTAGCTGGCGTGACTTTATTGAAGTGTTGAGGTTCAGAGTGATTGAATGTTTTATCGCCACTGATAGGATTGAAAATACTAGTATTGCTATGTTTAGCAGGTTTTTTGCCCAGGTACAAGGAGTGATTCACAATTTCTTCGGAGGATTTGAAGCTGGTGGAGATTGTTTTGTTTTCTTTTCTTGCGGTTTTCTTGTTACCACCGTTTTGTGTATACATCTTGTAAAATTTGCAACTGTGTTGGTTTTTGGAACGCTTGGAGTGTTTGCAGGAATATCTATCGGAAGCTCGCAAATGTTTCCAACTGTGTTGGTTTTTGGAACGCTTGGAGTTTCTGCAGGAATATCTATCGGAAGCTGTTTGCAATAGACGCTGTTTGAGCTGGTTTCCATGATACTACTCGAATCTTATCGTCTTTCCCGGGATGAACTTCGTGGATTTGTCCAAGTGGCCACTTCGTGGGCGGGGTATCTGATTCTCTTATTAAGACCATTGCCCCTACAGTTGGAGTTGAAGTTTCTTTTGTCCATTTCGAGCGACGTTGAAGAGTGTGAAGGTACTCTGTAGACCATCGCCTCAAAAATTCTTGGTGTATTGCTATGAGAATCTTCCAACGATCGTGTAGAGTTCTGCAGGATTTATTTGGCTCAGGATGTGCCAGAAGAGGTCGACCAATTAGAAGGTGTCTGTGTGTTAAGGCTTTTAAATCATTCGGGTCGCAGGAGATAGGAGTGATTGGTCTTGAATTTAGGCAAGCTTCAATCTGGCATAAAATAGTTGCGAACTCCTCAAATGTTGAAATGAAGGGCGTTTCATCAAGAATTCGCTTGAGGTGTCCCTTGGCTGACTTTACACCGGCTTCCCATAGCCCACTCATGTGAGGGCTGGCTACAGGTATAAATTTCCAAGTAAGGCTGTCCTTAGCGGAGATTTTGGTGATTTCATTAGTATAGTTTCTTATTGCTTCTTGGATATCTTTGTCGAGCTTGTTGTTTGCTCCCACAAAGTTCGTTCCGTTGTCGCTGTATATTTCTAGACAAAGTCCTCTTCGACTAGTAAATCGTTTGAATGCTGCCAAGAATGCTTCGGTCGTCATGTCGCTGACAAGTTCTAGGTGTATTGCCTTGGTAACCATACATACAAAGAGAGCGATGTAACCTTTCAACGTGATAGATCCTCGGCCTTTAGACATTCGTGTTTTGAATGGTCCTGCATAGTCAACGCCACAATAAGTGAAAGCGTTTGCTGGCGTTATTCGAACAGCAGGTAGATTTCCCATCAGTTGATTGTTGACTGTGTTTGCAAATTTGCAACATGTTAAGCAGCGGTGAATTTCATAGCGAATGACCTTCTGATCGTTAATTATCCAGTATCTGGTACATAGATAGTTCCGTACAAGTTGAAGTCCTCCATGCAAGGACCTTTCGTGTGCGTCTCTAACGATCAGATACGTGATGTTGTGTCGTTGCGGTAATAACATGGGGTGTTTTATATCTGCCGAGATGTTCGCATTTCGGAGCCTGCCGCCAACTCTCAGGATACCATTACTGTTTATGAAAGGATTTAACGCTCTGAGTCTGTTGTTCGATCCCTTGGATTTCAGATCTTTTATCTCTTCGCGAAATTCGAATTGTTGAGTTAGAAGAATGAGAACCTGTTCAAGTTCTGTCGCTGTTACTCTTCCGAATTTCTTTTGCTTGTTCCTGTTTTTCAGATTATTTATAAATCTTAGGCAAAGCGCGACAATTTTAGTAAGCTTTGAGAGATCCGAATATCGTTCAAAAAGTACTTTTTCGTCATATATTGTGACCATAGACGTTACGTTGATATGACTGTCGGAGGCAGTTGTAGACTTTAACCAATCTGGACCATTCCACCACAAATTGTGTTCTTTTAGCTGCATTGGACTGATGCCTCTTGAAGCGCACTCTGCTAGATTTTCTTCAGATCGAACGTGATTCCATATCCAATTGTCTCCATCTAATTTTTGTCACTCTGTTCCATGCAAGAGCAATCGTTGAGTCGGACCACGCATATGTCTCAACATGTGGAATGTTTAAAGAGTCTATTGTTTGTTTGATCAGGTTCGCCAAGAGTAGCGCTCCGTTTAATTCTAATTTTGGAAGTGTTATCTTAGCTTTGATTGGAGTGACCTTTGTTTTGGCACATAATAGCTGGACTTGTATTGTTCCGGATGCAGTAGTGGTTTTGCTGTACACGGCTGCGGCGTATGCTAGTTCTGTCGCATCACAAAATCCATGAAGTTCATGTGAACGGCTGACTCCGAAAAGCTCTGTTGATAGGGCGGGAAACTTTAATTCTATGAAATTTCTTGTAGACAGTGCTTCAGTTCTTATAGAAGAGTGATGCAGCTTATGAGCCTGAATCGTAATTGATTCTTCATTTAGAGCACAATCCTCCTGTAGCTCGAGGATGCTGGTTCCCTTCAAACTAATTTCTGATCTATCATAATCACAGACGATGTTTATGATGGTGCTGTTCTCAATAAAATATATCCATTGGCTGGAGTTGAGTAATGTAGCGAGGAGGTTGTTTCCATTCTCTTAACTGACTTTCCTTGGGTTCAACCAACTGGTTTAGGAAACTGAATTCGCTGGCTGCAATGTTAGATTTTCTTCTGTACAATGGATTCAATTGCTTGTACAGATAGCTAGCGTCTCCAACTCGAGTACAACTTGTCAGCTCCTCGTTGGAGAGGGATAATATTGCTATTGATGAATGTTTATAAGTAGATAGTTGGCTTCTAGTATTAAGGTACGCGTCCACTAGGGCGGACGGGCCGGGCCGGGCCGCATCGCAAAAATCCACCTACCATACATTGTTATGGAAGTGCGTCCTGTAATGTACACGCGAGCGTTTTTGACGTAGCAATGCTGGAGTGATTTGTGGCGCTATGATATGAACTAAGTCATACCAAATCTTCAACAACATTACCACCCAAATAGTCGAATTAGCCATCAGGATGGATTTATCCCTTACTCCGCCTTGAAACAACTGAAGGGAGTATGTCTCCATCATCAATTGTCCCAAGTTGGTCAGGACAAACCCACACCGCGAATACGACTATCGTCCGGTGACCAAGCAACAGTTGGATGACTTGAGTCCCATGGTTTCCCGAAAGGTAGCGTGCATCTAGCTCTAGCACGTGCGTAGCTCGTCGGAAGGGGCGTGAGTGGCTACCTGTAACCATGGACTTACGTAATTATGCACAGTTTGGGCTGAAAATCCGACTTGAGTGGTTCGGATTCTATCCTCAGCGGGCTGGTAGGTAAAGGAAGAAGGAAGGAGGGAAAACAGACTATGGAAAGGAAATGGAAAAGAAAAGACAGGAAATGAAGGTGGAAAAGCACATGAGTAGAGACTTTCGGCGGAAAGGCCGATGCAAATCTCAATTATATTACTTTGGAGGTTGTAGGAACTCAATAGAGTTCAAGAAGTAGCTAGTATTATACCGAAATACTTAAGCGTGTGGGCAAATCCAGTAAAAACCCTTGGATGCCAATTATCAAGACGAACCGATATTGATGTTCATCGGGCGTCATATAATGCCACACAACTCAGTGGTCAAAACGTCATCACGTGTATTAGGAGGCCGAATTTTGGCTCCGCGTTCTTGATCACCATTTAATGTATGGTATAATCTGCTGAATACGTTAGGTACCATGCAAGATCTCGTACGGAAAATATTACCTCCTGGTATATACGTTGAGCACCGTCTACCATATAAAGCTGACTGTAAGAACTATGGGGTAAAAACGTCAGGCGCCTTGAAATATATTGCCCGAATACTGCCGCCCTATAGTAAATTTAAGGCAGTGTGCGCCATGTCGGACGGCACCATAACGGGGTGCCATGTAATGTACACAGCGCCGGCAATTGGCTTCTGACGTAGGGCGCCATGTAATGTGTACACGCCGTCTTCTGACGCCATACAACATCGTTGGACGCCATGTAATGGGGTGCCTTAGCGTGGATCCTGACGTTGGTCTTCCTAAACCCCACCATAAAGCGATAGCAGCTTCGGGTGCCACCTAACGTGGGCCCTAAACAAAAAAAAAATTTATCCGCTTAATTAGGTGCGTGTCGAGAGAAAAAAAATGCACAAAACCACAAATAGGATAATGTCCGCAAAATAAAAATGTCCAGCATCTGTAAAAAGTCTTCCAATCGGCTTCCGGGGTTTAATTCCTCGGCTTGGATGGTCTTCGGACAATGTCCAAGTCGCTGAAATTGGAAACGCACGTACCTAACCTGTAAAAACAAAGAGGAAGGCCAATTTTTCAGCGATTGCGGGCTTAACTGATCCAGCCGTTGTTTCTATGAGCGCCGCAGGTTAGCTTATGGGGTTCCTAAAGGTTCCTGAAATTTCGTCTCTAGCCGCAAATGTAAATGAAGGCCGAATTTAAGCCGTAACAGGCCAAGGGAAATAAGTTTTCAAACCTCCCTAAAGGGGGACCTAGCGGGGTAATTCCTTGCATGCGTTAATTACACCGCCTTTAAGAGATTTAACCACCTCTGGAAACGAAATGAATTCGAATCTGACGAAAACTGATGTGACCATAACCATGCGGTTGCGCGTCTCTTGCGGCATGTATGGATGGATTAACGGTACCTGCCGATGGCTCAATGCCTAGCGGGGGAACCTCCGTTATCCATAAGGGAATTATGCACCTCGTGCCACCGATAACACCTCCTTCAATAGTCCAGATAACCCAAAAAAAAACGCAATAAACTTGGGGACCACTACACGATCATCAATGAACTCAAAAAAAAAACGGGAACACGAATACCCCGGACGAGAAGGATTAAATGACCGAAGAAAGCCTCCAAAAGGGAATAATAACGATAAGGGGCGCAATTGGTTTTTTTTTCTTTCACTCGGCACCGTTGCGTCTCGAGCACGCACAAAAAAAAGGAAACCGAAAACATATTCGCACATGTACAACCATGTAACCTGAAGCATCAGTCTGTATACTGAACGGCAGACTATAATCCGGACATGTCAGGATCGGAGCAGTCGAAAGCTTGACTTTAGCTGTAGCAAAGGCTTTGTCGCATTCCTCATCCCATGCGAATTTGCGGTTTTTCTTAAGCAACGTCGTGAGAGGTGCCATCAGAGTTGCAAAATCCGGTATAAAACGTCGATACCATGATGCCATCCCCAGAAATTGTCGGACTTCTTTCACGTTTGATGGCTTAGGAATTTTTATCAGACATTCCACTTTTTCTGGATCCACGTGCAATCCCTGTTCATCCACCACGTAGCCCAGATATTGCAACTCTGATCGGCAGAATTGACATTTTTTTCGCGAAACCCTTAATCCCGCAGCTCTCAGTCGCCAGAAAATTTCTTTCGACACTTCCAGGTGCTTCTCGAACGTCTGCGTCACGATTATGATGTCGTCCAAGTAAACAAACACGTGCTGCTCTAAGTCCCCTCCCAGGACACGGTCGATTAGTCGTTGCCACGTAGCCGGAGCGTTGTGTAGACCAAAAGGCATTCGCCGAAACTGGAACAGACCCCGATTCGGCACTGTAAAGGCGGTAAATGGTCGAGATTCCTCAGCCACTGGAACCTGCCAATATGCCGACTTGATATCTAGTGAAGACAGAAATTTCGCGTCCCTCAATTTATCAAGTGTAGCAGAGACATAAGGCAAAGGGTACGCATCACGCTCTGACACCTGATTCAACCTTCAGTAGTTCACACAAAATCGGTACGACCCATCCTTCTTCTGAACCCTTAAAATCGGGGATGCCCAAGGACTACATGATGGTTCAACTATTCCGGCCTCCAGCATCTCGTCTAGCTCCTTGTCAATATCCTTCTGGACAGCGGGTGATACTGGATAGTATCTCTGTTTGATGGGATCGGATTTGGTTTTTATTATGTGCTGCACCATATTGGTGCAACCAATTCCGTCACCCATCAAACTCAATTCCGCGTCAATCACTTCCGCTAGCCGCTCACTCTGCTGCTCAGACAGCTTTGATTTGGACTGAAGGAATTCTACTACCGCTACTTCCGGGTTCTCGCGAAATTCCCAACAACTTCCCCGCAGATCTGCTACAATGCCCGCTGCAGCCTAAAAATCAGCTCCCAGTATCAGCTTGAGTGGAATTTCCGGGACAACAAATACCTCTAGCCACTTAATTTTGCCTACCAATTCGATCGGAACCCATATGGATCCCAGAATTGAGCACTTCACCCCATTCGCTGTGACAACCGATTGAGATCCTTGAGTTTTTATCGTAACTCCAATTCCCCGAAGGAGGTCCCAACCTGCTCCACCCAGAATCGTCTTCGAAGCACCCGAATCCAGCAAACCCAACATTTCACAATCAAACATTTTCACGTTCAGGTAAGGACGTGTATCGCCTACTACTTTAGTGAAAATATACCCTATTTCCATACTACTCTCCACAACCTGAACGCCTTCCTTACTAGCGGCTATCACATCAACTACCCCCACTACGCCGCGCTCTAGTGGGTACTGGGGAAGTTTTCCGGCTGATTGTTCGTAGATGTTGCATTTGGTGTGCCTCTTATGTTATTTACTTGAGCCCCATTCCCTCCCCTCATATCAGCTGATTGGTTGCACTTACTGCAAAATTTCCGAATCACGCCAGTCTTCCCGCATCCGTAACAAGCACGAGGCCTCTGGCATTCGCGAGAATTGTGCCCCATTTCCCGACAATTCCAGCATACTATAGCGCGGTTTTCTTCCACCACCGGGCAAACCCCTGGAGCCTCAACGTATGCCAGATCTGGTTCGAGCATGTTTCGCGATCGTCGGGAAATTGGCGGATGAAATGCTTCCACCGACACACGGGTAGCTTCCAATTCTCGTCCAAGGCGTACTAACTCGGAAATTGTCTTCACCTTCCGCAAACCGAGGTGCATTTGATAGAACGGCGTGATATTACGACGCAGCAGTTTTAATTGCGCTGCTTCCGTCCACGATGTCGTCAAACGCCGGAAGAGACCTTGCATCAAAGCTACATACATCCCTATGGACTCATCCGCGCCCTGCGTTCTCCGCCGAATCTCCTCCTCTAAACGTTCGTCGTAGTCCGGCGGTAAAAACTCCTGCCTGAGCTCCGCTACCAACTCGTCCCACGACTTCAGAGCTGGCCTCACCGCTCGTAGCCAAATCAGCGCTTTACCTTCGAACAGGTCCACCGCCGAACGAAAAAATTGCGATTTTGTTACGCCCCGTGCTTCCCTCAATTCCTCAACTCTTTCTAGGAACTATAATGTACACAAGCATGTTTTTGGCGTAGTAATGCTGAAGTGATTTGGTGCGCTATGATATGAACTGAATCATACCATAGTATCCGTCCAACCAAATCCTCGCACAACATTACTACCCAATTAATCGTCTCAGCCATCAGTAAGGGTTCGTTCTTTACCCCGTCATGAAACAACTGAAGGGAGTATGTCTCCATCAACAATTGTCTCACGTCGGTCAGGACAAACCCACACCGCGAAAACGATTGTCAGCCGGTGACCAAGCCACAGTTGGGTGACTTTAGTCCCATGGTTTCCCGATAGGTAGCGTGCATCTAGCTCTAGCACGTGCGTAGCTCGTCGGAAGGGGCGTGAGTGGCTACCTTTAACCATGGACAAAACGTATTTATGCACGGTTTGGGCTGAAAGTTCGAATTGAGGAGTTCGAACTCTATCTTCAGCGGGCTGGAAGGTGGAGGAAAAAGGAAGGAAGGATTAACAGACGGTGGAAATGAAAATGGAATAGAAAAGAAGGAAATGAAAGGCGGAAAAGCACAGAAATGTAGACTTTTCGACGGGAAGGCCGAGGTCATTCTCAATCACACATCATCTTGAGATGACATAAAATTAACTCGCAAGAGTTGAAGTATTTACAGCCGTATGGCTCGTTGAATAGGACTTAGAATGCCTGTATTCGATATATATATCAGTTAACACTCAGAGTGCTATGTAATGTAACCCAAAAACAAACAGGAGAATACCCAAAAGAAAATCCTTGGGCTCCATTCAGTTAATAACACCAGAAACCGAACGCAGTAGGGGCCACATAAAATGAGGCGCTGTACCACAACCAATACTGTAGGTATCCTATAACGACGCGATAAATAGTCGTTACTTTGGGGCGACATATAATGTATGGCGCGGCTACTGAAGGAGTAGGGCGCCATGTAATGTGAGCCGTACTCTGACGACGCAAAACACATCGTTGGGTGCCATGTATTGGGAGCCTAGATGCACCGCAAGATCCCCCGAGGAGTTAGTCATGCCCTCATACAAAAAAAAATAAGAGAAAATCTTCATCGCATAATTCCGTTTTGACCCACGACAAATCCTTCCTGAACCCTCGATTTGCGTTAACGGATCATCACGAACTAATCTGTAAATCACCAAGTAATCTGAAACAGCAACTAAACGAAAGTATATACCTATTGAGGTATATATATACGACAATTGACCAGCAGGGTCCGGCACGTGCTAGGACTTAACCTAAAAAAAATGATTTTCTCCGATTTTCCCTTCTTAATGTCTCCTCACAAGACTGATCGCAGACTGGCATATAGTTGCAACAGACAAAAAAAAACTATACATATATGTATATAAGGGTATTGCCTTAAAGGCCAGCAAACATTCGGCCTTAGGCTGGTCAACTGAGTGCCGTGCAAAACAAGAAAGCAAAACTCCCGGAGCACATGTCCTGAAAAGGAGTGTTTAGGGTCAGATCCTAAAATTTGGATGGCTAACCGTGATCCAGCCGTTGTCCATTCCGTACTCTGCTCCGCATTACAAAAAAAAAAAACCTAAACGCAATCAAGAAAATAAAACAAAAACCACCTTCTGGGCTAAAATAAGTGCCAGCACGGGGAGTATAATATTGTATGGAGTGCAGGTAAACGATACACGAAATTTTAACCGGCATGTCATAAAGTGAAACAACGACATGAGCACCAAAAAGGAATCGCGAAAGGCTCCATTGAGCGAAATGTAGATGACGAATCAAATTAACATCGGTGGCTATCTATAAGCGCACGCGGTTGCGCGTCGCATAACGCCACTGAACAACGGTACTGAACAACGGCCAAGTCCGCGTTGAAAAGACCCACCGTTAACGCAACACAATGTTCACGCGCCTCGTGCCACTAAAAATTACGGAGAAAAGCCGAAAATCGACGAGTCCTGAACATTCCGTGTGGGAAATTAAGCTCCAACAAAAGAAAACGATTAAAAAACTCGCGGTCAATGCCTGATAGTCGCGGCTGAGGTGCTTAATTGGAGCCACGGAGCCTACAAGATGCCGATTATAGTTCGAAAAATCACAATTTCCACCAAACTGGAGATAACCACAACAAAAAAACTTGCATCTAAAGATCAGAAGAAAATCGATTTGGGGCACACGTCCTAAGCAGGAGTGTGAGTAATTCGGTCAGAGCAAAAAAAAAATATTTTTAGTTGGGGGACCACTGAGCCTGCAACCTGCCGTATGTAGTTGAAAATCGCTAGTTTCCGCGAACTATAAATAATTACATAAGAAAAGGGAATTGTTGCACCAACCAAAAATCCGACTCCTGTCCGCGCATACTGTAATAAAGGGGCACTAGCGCTTTTCTGACATGCTCTGAGGCTCCAACAGGGCTGTCAGCTCGCATGTCCACAGTATAACCTCAATTACCTACACCCCTTACGACCGAATGGGGGTTTTGGTATCACGGCAATGTGCGGCACAAAATCCTCCCAACGTACGTGAACAAACAAAAAAAAAGGAAAGTGGGCACTTCGCGACATACCGGAAACGACGCACAAAAACAACAACAGGCACAAACAACCAATCAAAAAAAAAGGATAAAGGTAATTTCCTTGACTTACATGATTTTTTTTATTTTTTCTTATTTTCTCTCTCCAATTCTTCGACAGCAACCAAAAAAAAACTTCCGGGTGCGGGCTAGATTTGGTCCGGCTGCGCACGGCTTCCACTCCTATCCAAAAATTGCGGACTCCTTCTGGTTTTCGTGCCGTTGTGGCACCACACTTCAAAAAAGGCACCGTACCGGCTCGGCCTGTGGCTGGAACCAACTCACAACAAAAAAAATGCGACCGTCTCGGCCGGTCGTTGAAACAAGACTTTTTTTAAGAAAACACCACAACTATCCTCGTCGGAGGTTGAAACTTAACATAACTTAACTCTCGGGCACCTAATCGTGGATGACAGGTCATTCTTCAAAAAAAATCTGCAGCGCGACGTCTGTTTAGCGGAATAGCCTGTCGTGCATGCGTACTTGACATCTGCAGTTTATTGCCCAGCGGGCAAATTTCTCGCGACAGTGTTAGTTGAGATTACCGAACATTTTTGCTATGCTAGATGTAACATTTTTTGGCGTTCGTTACAGAACGCACTTATCGACTGATTCCCGTCACCCACAAATTTCAAATTCCACTTCGCTACCGCTAAAGATGGCCTGGAAATGAAAATTCCTGTCGTCATGGGGGTTGTACGATCGGCTAAATCCTCCTCATCGCTCGTATGATCCAGCCCGGCTGTGGCGATGTCTACCCTCTCGCTAAACCTTCTTATCTCCGGCGCGACTGCAGCTGGTGTCGCCTCTTCTCCCTGTTTCTCGACATTCCTAGCCCTAGCTTCTTTCAACCCGTCTGGTTTCGTCCCGGTCGATTCATGAATCGGGCCGGTTTCGTCGTCCCAACTGGAATCAGCCTCCTCGTCAGCCTTTCCCAATAAGTCGCTCATCAGAAAAACAAATTGTCCCCGTGTTTCCGATACGGATGACTTCTCCTCGACCGTGGTTGCCGGAACCCGCTCTGTTCGACGCATACCCCAGTCTATCTTCGCCAGTACTTTATGGTACTCCGAACACCGATCATTTCCAGAGAACTGCGACACTAGCATTTCGATTTCAACTAGTTTGGCCTTCAATGCCGCCATATCTTCCTCAGTGGTAAACGGATACTCTTCGATCACTATACTATGACCAGAACCTTCCCGTTTCAACGCTACCCTCAACGCTTTCCTCATCGCATCCACCTTATCTACCGGAAGACCCTGAATTGTCATTTCGTAGCTTAATTCCTCCTGATTTAACCGCTTATCCATCTCCTTTCTACTTCTAACCTCATTTTCTCATATGAGTCCCTAATATTCTTCATATTGTGCTCAAACTGACTATTAATAATAATTTGCTTGTCTGCAAATTCTTTAACGCCTAACTGATTTGTTTCTAAGATATGTAGAGTGTTCATGATCTCTTCTCTATCATCGTTGTCCATAATTCCAAATAACATATTGTATACAGATCCAGCCAAATTGAACAATCCCCGTTTCGCCCTGTAATTCGTTATTTTATTATATCGTTTCAGTATGTCCAGGTGAGTTTGTATTGTGTTTGTTTTGTGTTTTAAGACTTGATCATGGTAATCCAGGTTAAACTTTTCGTGAACTTCCGTTGTTTGTGTAAGAGCGTCTAATGTAACTTCCCTGGGTTTCTCTGGTGTCTCTGTTAGCTTTAGTGGAGCTTTAATTGGTTTTCTATCGTACTTGGCTTTCCTACATATTGAGCATTCGTTAATTATTTGCTGCACTTTTTCCCTTAAATTTGGGTAATATATTCGAGTCTTTAATTTATCATAAGTTTTATCCATACCGTCATGATTTGATTTCTTATGTGCTCTAAATATTTCCTCAATAATTTCTTCGTCCCCTATGTTTATTAAATGTGTTCTGCATTTAAGACATCTAGTATTGTTCTTAGTTTCTTCCTTCCACTCCTTATATTGTTTTTGAAATTTTAAAAATAGCTGTGTATCATTTATAAAGACTCCCACCACACCTTTCTGTGGCAAGTTGTTTCTTATAATATAACTCATGTACATTTTATTTGGTTCTTTTGATTCAAAAATTATCAGTTTTCTACCCTTATATTTTTCTGTTTTTACTCTATTATTTATGAACTTCTGGATTTTTATTTGTAACCTAAAACAATTTAAAGGTTTTTCCGTTAACCCTATAAGGTTCGTGTCGTCAGTATCAGCACTGTGTATCGTTGTTATATCGCTTCTTATGTCTTCTTTTTGATTCGAATTCATATTTACCTCTATGCGACTCAGTACATCCGCTATCAAGTTGATTTTTCCTTCTAGGTACTCTATTTTAAAATCGTATTCCTCGAGCTTAAGTTTCCAACGTTGTAATTTCTGGTTTGGTTCCTTTATATTTGCTAACCAGACCAGCGGTTTATGATCCGTCTTTATTATAAACTGTCTGCCGAATATATATGGTCTGAATATTGTGTGGCCCAGACAATGGCTAAAAGTTCCTTCTCGATCGTACTGTAATTCGCTTCGTGTTTGTTTAATTAAATAAAATACCGGGTGATTTTCTTGTGACAATACTGCGCCCATCGCGTAATTTGATGCGTCCGTAGTTATTGTGAATTTCTTTTCAAAATCCGGATATCGCATAATCGGGTCGGTTGTGATTAGTAATTTCAAAGTTTCGAACGCTTTTACGTAATTTTCGTCGTTGATATTGATTCGTGTTCCGTGTTTCAATCTCTCTGTTAAAGTTTTTGCTATTTTCGCGAAGTCTCTTATAAATTTTCTATAATACCCTACGAGTCCTATGAACTGTTTTATTTCTTTCTGCGTCTTTGGTATTGGATATTTCGTGATTGTTTTGATCTTTTCTGGATTTGCTTTAATTCCATCCTTCGTTATCACGTGTCCTAAAAACTCTGTTTCCTGTTTAAAAAATTCACTTTTTTTCAATTCTACTTTTAAGTTCGCGCTTCTTAGTGTTCCCAATATTGTCTTTATTGACTTAACGTGTTCTTCAAGTGATTCTGAAAATATCACTATATCATCCATGTAGACTAAACATATCCGTCCAATATATTTTTGCAATACGTCATTCATCATCCTTTGGAAGGTTGATGATGCATTTTTGAGCCCGAACGGCATTCTCAAATACTCATAATGTCCGTTCTTAGTTGAAAAAGCCGTTTTGTGACAACTCTGCTTATCAATCTCTATTTGATGGAACCCTTTCGTTAGGTCCAACGTCGTAAAGTACATTGACTTACCCAATTTACTCAATATGTCATCGATATTCGGAATAGGATATTTGTCCGTAATTGTGCTTTCGTTAAGTTTCCTGAAGTCTATCACAATTCTCCAATTTTTACTTCCGTCTTTAGAATCTTTCTTCGGCACTACGCAAAGTGGTGCATTATACGGAGAGTTCGATTCTTTAATTATTCCTTGTTCCAAAATTGTTTGAATTTGGTTTTGCACTTCCTCATCATGAAACTGTGCATACTTATATGGTCTGATATAAATAGGATTCTCGTTTACTGTTTTAATCTCGTGCTTCACTACATGTGTAAAACTTAATTTTTCCCCAGTCCCGAAAACATCATCGTATTCTAGTTTAATTCTATCTAATTCCCTCGATTCTTCTGTATTCAGTTTTTTCCTTATAATATCTTCTTCGGGCTTGTCTTCAATCTCCAACTCCGCCTCTATATTATGTATTTGGTGCATGTATATTTCTTCCTCTTTTTCTTCTGTTAACGTTAAATAGATCCTATTTTCTTTGTCCCCCAATCTTACTGTTCGTCTCCTAAAGTTTATTATCGCGCCTAGGGGTCCCAAGATATCTGTTCCTATAATACCATCGTAGAACTTATGTACGTTCTTTAATATATAAAATTTTACTTCTTTATCCCCCAATTCTGGAAATGTTTTAACTATTGTGTAACGATCAATTGTTACTGTTCCACTGATCGTACTAATTTTTATAGGATTTTCCAATGTTTTTTGCTTTCTCGGATCACAAATCTTTTCATTTACCAAACTAGTAGTTGCTCCTGAATCAATTAAAAACCTGAGGTATGTGCCCCTGCTACTAATTCTTATATATGGTAATTGTCTCCCGAGGCTGGTTGCCGAAAATTTTTCATGTGGCTCCTCCTCATTATGCAGTGATACGCTTGACTGTATCGTTCGCATCGAGACATCATCATTAGCTGGTCTTCCTGCATTGTGTCCCTGCCCATTGCGTACGTTATTATTTTCTTGATAGTTTCGTTCATTGTAATTGTTTCCCTGATAATAATTGTTACTCCCCTGATATCCGTTCCTTCTGTCTTGGTTATTATTTCTTCCGCTAAAATTATTTCCTTGATAACTATTCTGATTTGAACTCTGAAAATTTCTATTCTCATTAAAAATTTGGTTGTTAGGCGAATTTTGTCGCCCCATTTCATAATTGTTACTATTGCTATATGAATTATTTTGAAAATTATTTTTAAATTTAGGATTCAAATTTCTGTTATTGTTATTGTTAGATTGGTTATAATTGCTTATGTATGAATTATCATATGTTTTATCATACAATAAGTTATTAATTGATAAAATACTAAAAGCTTGTGTCATTGAGGCAACGCTTTGCGCTCGTAGGATACAGGATTTAGTCAATGGTATAATTTCTAAAAATAAATTTAATACTAAGCGTTCGTTCCTTTGTGGTGTATATTCATCATGCAATGCTCGATCTTCTTCCGAAAGATATTTGGTGTTTAATTTGGTTAGCCCGTTTGATAGTTTGTCGTAAATGCTAATTGTGGACACGTTTCGGTTTATCGCGTGCATTTCAGAAATAATGTTGAAATAAGATTGTGTCACACCGAATCTTATCCGTAAGGCTCTCTTCAAGTCCGGCCATGAACATCCTTGGTTTTTGTTGTATTCTTCCCTAGCCTTTCCTGTTAATTTCTTGGTAAGTACCCTCGAAATGTGGACCCACTGAGGTCCGATTGGTACCAGTGCAAGTGTGTCGTTACACTCCTCGATCCATGATTCCAATGCAGTAGCTGAGTTTGGTTCACCGTCGTATGTGGAAACGTGCCGTGCAGTTCTTATTACTTCGTCAAATGTAATAAGAAAGCCGTTGTCTTGTCCCTGAGCCATATTTGAGTAACTACTTAATATTTCTTTACCTTAAGTGCCTTAGAGTCAGCCTTGCGCGGCTTCGTCTGTCTGTGTGGATCCGCGTTCTTGTTGTCGTGTAGGCTATTCCGCCTCAGTTGCTGTTGAATACAGGCAACAATTCACCAGTCAATCACGGGAAACTTACACTTTTCTGCTCTTTAACTTCTAAATACTTTTTCACTTTTATCAACTTTGCACGTTGCAGTTTTTAAAGTTCACTTTACTTGCGTGAAGTTTAAATTTTCACTTTACTACGTGAATTGTTTTTATGTTGGGAAGTAGAATTCCGTTTCGGCTGCGCCAGTTATGAAGTCCTGAGTTTCTTCTGCGAAAGTCAAGTAAAACTCCAAGCAGTTCGTGGAAAGTTATTTATTTAGAAGTGTTTGATAAGAAATATAAATGTAGACTGAAAACTATGTTTGACTTAATCCTAAATGAAACCTCGGATTCTCACATCCCTTATCTTAATGCTAAGTTCCTTATCGAGTAGACGACTTGTCAAAAGGTCGTCACTCATATCTTATGTGCCAGACGGGCTTATCTGTAGTCACTTATATCTTAATGTGCCAGACGGGCTTATCTGTACTCGCCAGATGGGCTTACTTATAACTGTACTACGGATTTCACAGCAGGTTGGGGCATACTTGGGTATGAAGTTGAATACTCATTGGGCACGGGGGTTATTATTTCTCGGGCGCGTGGTCTTTTCCCTTTGGGGGATGTGGAGGGAGAAGGGAGGGTTTCGGGGGCTTCCGCCAGCGAGGCAAATTTGTTTTTGCTGGCCGTGCCAGCCGTCAGGGGAAGCGTTAAATTAGTCGAATGTATATATGTGACTCGGTGCACTAAGAAATTACCTGATTTTATTCACCGGATTGTCTATTAACTGTTTATAAGGCACTAGAAGTTCGCGGGCACAATAATATAGGGGCGCGCGTAGCGCTCCACTAGTTTAAGAAGTTCACAAGATCACTAAAAGGCTTGGGCCGACGGCCCTAACCTCAAAAACACTATTCTTCTAAGTCTCTGTCTTAGGAACACTCAGGGGCCGAGAGGGGGGCTCACCAGGGGTGAGGTACACGCGGGGGTGCTTTATTATAACTTAGGTCACAATCCGTTCGCTTGGTCGCTTGAAATTCGCTTCCACTCGAGAACCAATTCGGGCACGTCAGCGCAGGCTGACGTTTAACACGCGAATGTCCCAAACTTAAGGTGGTACCAGCATAGCGGTCCTTTGCTGTTGAACCTTCTATTGGTGCTTCGCGGACGATACCGCATGGAATTGGTGTCTTTGGTCTTTGATCGTGACCTTCTATTTGATGTATTCCTGTTTAGTTGTACTCTTAGCTCACAGATTTCTTTTTCCAACATGGCTATTCTGTAGGAATCTGAATTTTCGGGGGTGATTTTTGGTTATTGTTCATTGCTGAGATGGTACTGTTGCTATGCATTGCCTCATGAATTTTATTAGCAGTTTCTAAAACTGCTTCTAACTCGTTTTCTAACTGTGGAATTAACGCAATGTTTATTAAGTTGGGTAGGCGACTCAGCCATAACTTTTTTATGAAGTCTAGTCCGACTGAGCCGGATGGTCCCGCGAGCATTTTTAAATGCCTATAAAAATCTGAGGGTTTTTTGTCTCCTATTTCTTCGTCAGATATTAGTCGTTTGATGCGCTTTTCTATACTAAGTGAATGGCTTTGAATTATACTGTTTTTTAGAAAGGTATATTGATTGTCGTTTGGTGGACTTTCCAATATGTCAGTCATGGATTCGTCGACATCTTGTGGTAAGGATCCGATAAGGTAATTATATTTCGTCAGTTCGTTCGTGACTCGACTGATCGCGAATTGGGCCTCTACTTGGATAAACCAGGTTGTAATATTATTTTGCCAAAAAGGTGGCAATCTGACGTGCATGGGGCTCATTCCAATGGATTCTCCTTTTGAATTCGTGTCGAAATTCTTTGAAGAAATCTCCTTTTTCTCCGCATTATTCATGTTAAAATGTATAGTGCGAGATGGTTTGTTTTAAGTAAATGGGGATGTGAATCCAATGATTATTTAAGCTTGACCGTTTGTTAGGTTATTGATTTCCAAAATGAAATTATGTATATATAAAATATTCACGTGTTTTATCAATTTTATGAAATTAATTTTGATTAAATTTGAGGTTGATCTCGTTATAATGTGGGCTCAACCGAGCAATAATTGAAATATTCACTTGTTTTCTCAATTTTATGAACTTAATTTTGATTGAATTTGAGGTTAATCTCGTTATAATGTGGGCACGAGCGAGCAATATTTGAAATATTCACGAGTTTTCTAAATGCTTTTACTAATCCCGTTGTAATATGAGCGCGAATGCTGTTATTTTCTTATTTGGTTGCACGTGTTTTCAACTTAATTTTGATTTGTACCGGTTTATATAGTACAGCACTTTTATTAAATTTTTTTTTAGGTTATTGAATTTTTCGGCGATCGAACAAACGATCGAATGATTTTGTTTTGTTACAATATTTAAATTATGATATTGAATTTTTTCACGAGATCGACAAATTATCGAATGAAATTGATTTTCTTAAAATGTTTAATTTAGGTTATTTAGGTTAAGATCGAATAATTTTTATTTTCTTACGATGTTCCTGTGTGTTAAATTATCTCCTGGTAGCGGTGCTCCAGGTTTCGGTGCTCCAGGTTTCGGTGCTCCAGTCTTCGGCGTTACAGGTTTCGGCGCTCCAGGCTTCGGCGTTGCAGGTTTCGGCGCTCCAGGCTTCGGCGTTACAGGTTTCGACGCTCCAGGCTTCGGCGTTCCAGGTTTTCGGTGCTTCCGGTTTCGATGCTCCAGCTTTCGGTGCGATTGTTTAAATTACCTGCCGTGCTTCGGGCTTCGGTGTGATTACTTTATTTCATGTGCGGTACTCTACGTTTCGGTGCGATGGCGATTATAGCCTCGCGTCGGGTCACAACTGTACTGTACTGTATGTTTTTTAAATCAAAAGACTTGTGCGCTCGAGTGCTGGGATAAGAATGTTTTATTTCTCTGTTGCCACTGGTCGCGGTTACATTTTTGTGTTTGTGTTTGTACAGTTTTTTCTGTGTGCATGAAATTATTATGTTACAGGGTGTTCGTTTTCTACGACAAAATCATTCGATTGTTAGTTGGTTTATTTCGTTAAGTTATTGTTAAATTATTATGTTATTGCTTTCGTGAGCACTACAGAGGCGTAGACTAGACCTTTGCACGTATTTAATCTTCCGTGCATGTTGCATTCGACTTTGATGTCGTGGATTTGCGTTGTATCCAAGAACTTTTGAGCAATAGTCTGGTTACTACATAGGATGAGCAGACTGCCGTTTCGCAAGAAGGAGGAGTTAGAATATTTGGTGGAGGTTTGGTCCACACCTTTCTTGATGACGAAACGTTGTGCTGCTGGAGAATTTTCTTTTTGGGCAAGAGAGTTTGTATAACTACAAATTTGGGAGTTGGGGTAGAAGGTTTTGGGGTAGGTTGGGGCATATTGGGGTATGAGACAGTAAAGTCATTGGACGAGGAGGTTGTGGGATTTCGGACTCGCGTTCTTTTACTTTTGGGGGATGTCTGGGGCTTCCGCCAGCGGTGCAAATTTATTTTTGCTGGCCATGCCAGCCGTCAAGAAGTACCGTCAGATTAAGGTTCTTAGTCCGTCTAGGTGCGTAAATGCTTACCGAATAATGTTCGATAGTCCGTAATATGAGAAAAAGATTACGCGCACGGATAGAAAGGGGCGCTCGTGGCGCTACACTAGTTTATACAGGCCACAGAAAGTTAGTCACAAAAGTTAGGCCGACGGCCCTAACCTTAAAACACCAATTCGATTAATCTCTGTATTTAAACACTTGGGCCGAAAAAAAGGGGGCTCACCAGGGGTGAGGAACACACGGGGGTGTGACACTCGCACTTATTTGCCGCAATCCGCTCGATAGACCGCTTCCACTGGAGACGAAATCGGGCACGTCAGCACAATCTGACGTTTCTCACGCAAATGTAGAAGACTACACTAGTTGGTGATGTGACAGGATTGAAAAAACAGAATATCAGTAACAAAAAAAAAACTGATGAATTAAGAAAAAACTAAGGGTATTATCACTTATATCAAGTCACTCACATTATTCACCAGGGGTAATGCTTCACTGAAGGGGATTAACACTAATTGTATCCAAATTAAATTCACTAAAAAACTATCTGACTATCTCGGAGTGTTCGATGTAATCACTTTAGGCGTACTGATAGCTTAGGGTGAGTGAGTTCACCCCTTTATAGTGTGTTCATTCAGGACTAATCAGATTGAGTTGGAATGGAAGGGGATGTTTACTTATCTGTACTGGGCGGGTCTAATATATTCATGGGTCTCATGATTGATTAACTAGTTTTCTAGGTGGTTTATGTATATTTGTCGGTTTTTGCTTCTTAGAAGGACATCTGTGGTTTGTTTAATGTTGTAAGTATATGGGCATCCATATAACTTATTGAGGGTAGTGCTGGGTTTGGTAAAAAAAAATATTATTGTGGTTTGAATTGAATCTCACGAAGATCGTAAAGGGTGCTTAGTTGTTTGAACAGATGTATTAGTAGAAACGATGTTACATTTTAGTATATTGTTATGGTTAAACTTTTTTGTAGGATTGTAGACTCATGTTGTGTGTTCTTAAAGGCATTGGGTGTTCGTGTGAATTTAGGATGAAGTTATTCGGGTTAAGTTTAGAGAAGATAAGAGATTGAAATGGTTTAACATATTTATTGTTTTATGATATAGTGATGGGTTAGTGGAACCTGAGATTCAATGTTTATGACGTATTTTGATTATATGAGAGGGTAGTTAGGCTAAAGAAAAAAATTTTAATGATGTGTAAAATAGTATTAGGTCCATTTTTAATTGCTGAACGGCAATTATCTTAAGGGTGATGTTGGTGCAATGTAATATTATTGTTGAGTGTTTATCGCTGTGTGGTCTTTGGGTGTTGTATCATCTGGCTTGATGCTTATGGTAGGTTGGTTCTACTGCATGTAAGTTATTTCAATAAAATAAAATATATTATTAGGATGAGTTGACGCGGTCACAAATTTTGTGAGTGGATGTCCAAAGTAAGACTGGACGTGGTACCAATGCGCGGTGCTTGCTGCTAGCGGTCCGGTCTGTACTACTTCAGTACTTTCTCTTTGGCGAGTTCCTTGGACGTGGTCAATCATCGTTTGTTAAAATCATCTGAAAAAAATTAAAAACAAAACATCGAACCAGGAGGCTCAACTTGGATTAATACATAGAACATTCAAAACGAGCACCAAACTTCAAGAGGAATTTAATTTTTATGTCGAATTTGTGTTTCATGTCTTGCGTTTTGAAGTACACTTGCCAATGAGTCCGTCCTTCCCGTAGTGGACGTCCTTTATTCTCGTGCGATGCCACTTGGTAAAACAGGTAATGTTTCTTGACACCTCGCTCTGTGTTCGTACTTTCCATTTCTGCCGTTCATGTTATTGATAACCACTGGTACCAGAAGTATTGTTCCTTAATCTAAACGTGAAGTTAGAAATGGTCGTTATGGAGGGTTTGGGTATAGTGAATTCAGAGGTTTCTCTTTGAGACTGTCCATGGTCGCGAGTTTAAGTCCGCTTCGATCAGCACTTGCACCGTCGTTAGTTCCTCGAAGATGAAGGCTCTTACAGGATTTTGGTTTATGATCCAGACACAATTATGATTGAGTGAGTGAGTGAGATCTGCTCCGACGAAATTGGTTCTACAGTCTGTGTAGACATTGGAGTCTAGACTGGGTTGTTCGACGAATCGTCGTAATGCTTTCAACAACGGTTCCGATGATATGGTGCTGATTGTTAATGCGAAACCTTCGTATAGGGTTTCCTGATAGCGATGATAGTAATGTCGCAAACACTCTTCAAGTCGTACGAAGCCGGGGTCGCCGATGAATGGGTTTAGTTTGCTGATATGATTATTGCTGACTGATTTTATTTTTGTTTGAAGAGGTTTCGGTTCTTCAATACTGTCGTTACTTCCAACCGACATGTCGTCAACGTGAAATTTTTGTAACGCGGATTTTGGAAGCATGTGCTGGTCATCAATTGCTAGAAGGTGTAGCGTATTGATAGCTATGTAAGGTGCAGCTGTTGTTGTGATGAAGTATTTCGTCATGGGGTCCCTTGTCCTATCCTGCCGTAATATTCTTTTATATTGTTGGCTTCGAGGGTCGATCTTTACCATGCGATATATTTTTTTCGATGTCCGCATACAGATGAATCTTCCAATCCACCATTACAGCGAGTGGTTTTGATTGCAACGTGGAACTGGTGAACGTTTGTTCGTTTAGGCCTTTGCCGATTGATGTCTTTTTGGATGCGTTATCCTTTAAGACGCTGTGATGACGAAAACCATAGTGGCCCGAATGAGCTGCAGGGATTGTAGAATCTACAACCTGAGCAGGTACCATATGTTTTGATTCCATCTGTTAATGCATTTTGCATGTAATTCCCTTGATTTTGGATTAGTTGTACACTTTGGTTCGAGATCTAACTACCTATTCCCTGCCATGTGCTTTGAATTTTTTAACTCCAGAGTGCTTGGCTTAAAAAGAATGCTCATTTGGTATGAGCCATCCGGAGGCCGTTCATGTGAAGACTTGTGAGATTCTTCACTCAGCTTCTGATCGGATGTAGGTTGCCGTGTCGTCGATATTTTTTCTGTTTCCTGCGTTTTCTTAAATCCTTGCTTAAAGATGCGTTGGATTTTGTGTTTGTAGTAAAACCAGTGAATCCGTTATTATAGTTACTGGGCTGCTTGGTACTTGGCCAAGCAATATCCATCCGAGGGATGTTTATTACGGTTCGCCCTACGGAAGCGGCCTTTCTGCCTTTAGTAACCGATATTGGTGGAAAACCGCAATCGAAAACCCCCTGGCACGAAGAGGGCGAACGGGTCCTTGCCGGCCAACCCAGAGAAGGGTCGTGGGTGCCAGTGGTTCCGAATTTAAGGAACCCGTTCTTACTCGCTTTTCCCAAGCCGAACCACTGGTTCGGGAAAATTAGCTATAAAATAAACTAAGCGTAATAACCGACGGAAGCCAAGCTGGAAAACATTACAAACACTTAATGAATTAGGCCAAAGTTAGAACAAAAGAAATGAAAGATGTTAAATGTTGAGTATTTCGTCTTATATCACACAATGTTTAATTCAAAATTTACGTTATAATCTAGTGTGCTCTAACGATTTTAGCTACCTTTCTAACCTGATAATTCTGTTCTACCTTAATCTAGGGCGGCTCTGTTGATTCTCCTCCAGCTATGGTATCGATATTCCGCTTCCAGTGCTGCCTCCCACGGTTCTTCGCTCGTTCCAAATTTGGTGGCCGTTTCGACGACGGTCCAGACACTATCCTCGATGATCCTCCTCACTCTTACGAATTTATTCCAACCCGTCACCGACTTGCGATCGGGTTGCTTAGAGAGTTTCAGAAAAACCCATTCTGACTCGTATTCCTCGTTCTAAATTTCCACGCACGTCTACTCTGTTTGATCGCACTATGCACAAGAGACCGTTTTTCGGGTCCATCCTTCCCGCTTCCCCCTTCCTACTCTGTTGCGCTTTTTCAACCGCTAAACTCCGTTGCACGGTTCAACGCTCGCTTTCTCCAGGTCATTCCCTCAGGTGCATAAACTTTATTTTCTCCGAACGACGATTTAGCCGAGATTCGATCCTCGCGCCTCTGTCTTATCGACTCACAATTTCTCGCTGTTCGCGCAGTACTCGTCCATGTTGTTTGTTTACAACTGCGGCTTATGACATTTCTGGTTGTTTACTTTTGAGTGTCTAAATTGTGAAATTGTGAGTGCGCGGAAATTGTGAGTGCGCGGTCCGACGTTTTCATTGTCGGTGGGTGGCGTAGCCTCGAGCACCGACAGTTAAGTATGATCAGCAGGCTGCGTTGATACCGATGTGACGACATAGCGAGTGGGCGATCTGATGTGGTCATTGGGTGGCGTAGCCCCGCGCACCTACAGGTAAGTATGGAGTCCCGGCTCTTCCAGGTTGACGGCAGTCTTCGAAGTTATCGCCCTCTTGGCGGTATTAGTGTGTCGATTCGTCGTATTCTAGCTCGTACCTAATCTGGTAGTCCCTACTCCCTAACCTAACCTAATCCTAACTAATTAATTCAAACTAAACTATAATTTACATTCCGCGGATTCTAAATATTTATTTCCTCATTAACCAGCTTGTCTTCCGTCTCGTCCTCAATTTTACATGCTACGTTTTAATGCGTGCGTACAACTTATCTTTTTAGGTGCCATGCGGAGCGAAGGTGCATAAATAGGCGTCCCACTGGGTGCATCAAGAAAATCAAAAAGGTAAACAATATTACATTCCTTCTAACAACTTAACTAATTCTTTTCTTTCATTGCAGGGCACCTGTAACATGTTTTTTGCGCTACAAGAACACCTTGGGGCTTTGTTTGAATCCTGGACGCAGAATTTGAGCGTACACCGTTACTCCGAGGAGCAAATCGATCGACCCTGGTTCCATTAATTTTGGATCTGCCAGAGTGATTCCTTTGAGGTGAGGCCATTCGGTGGACGATAGAGAGTTTGCTGAACAAACTTTCGTTATGTTGCTTATGACGTAAGCTTGTGTGTTTATTCCTTTTTCTTTTCTAACTTAGTAAGAATTTTTAGGTTGAGCGTTTTAGTGGCGGTGCTCACGTTAGTTGCGTTGAGGCCTGTTATCGTTAGCTATGTTGGTTTTGCCTTCATTCGCGTTTGTTGAAATGCCGATTGGGAATTCGATTAGCATGAAAGAGCTTTCTGAGCCTCAGTCTATCAGAGCTCGTAGTTCAATTGTACTTCCATCTGCTGTCTTGACTTCAACTATGGCCGTGGCCAAAAGAGCTTGTTGATTTAACTGATTAAAGTTGCAATTTGATGTTGACGGATGTGCTGAAGCTTCGGTTTTATTTGTTTCCTTAATCGCTTCAGTTAGCACACTATTTTGATCTTGTTGCGGGTTTTTGCGATCTTCGTGCAATGTAGAGTAATGTCGACCGTTACATTTGGAGCACCTGTGCGTGTTGGTGCAAGTGCTGATCGAATGCGTGCCCAAACAGTTCGAACAGAGATTTTGGGACCGTATCAATTTCCATTTTTCGGATACATTTATTCCATGGAATTTCTGGCATTTGAATAAGGAGTAGTCGGAATTGCAGTATGGGCAAGTTGACGATTTATGCATTGGAGAACTCACGAAGTTCTTGAATTTTCCCGCAGAATTCGATTTTGCTCGTGATTCTGATAGAACTTCAAGAGTTCAGTGTCTGGCTTCTATGAAGTTTTGAAATTCGTCATACGTGGGCAGTGATTCGGAGTTGGAAACTTGTTGTTCCCATAGACTATGCGTTAGGTACGGAAGTTTTTTTGTTAAGATGTGTAGAATGGTTGGGTCCCAGTCTACTGTTTTTATGCCTAGCGTTTGTAACTCGTGAAGGGTTTCATTGACGGTATCTAAAAGGTTCTTTAACTCACGATCGGTTTCCGAGCGAATTTCGGGTATATCCATTAATTTTGTGATGTGCGTGTTCACTAATACGCGTTTGTTGTCATAACGTTTGATCAATAACTCCCACGCAGCAGTATAATTGGCCTCTGCTATATCGAATTGACTAAGAATTCGATTAGCATCGCCTGAAACGCTGCTTTTCGGGTAATGAAGTTTTTGCACTTGCGGGATTTGATCGTTATTGTGAATGAGCGATTTGAACAAGTCGTGAAACACGCGCCATTTTTCGTAATTGCCGTCAAATTTTGGAATATCGATTCGAGGCAAGTTTATCATGGGTTGAATCTTGGGAGTTTGGGTATCAGGGGTTTGAGTCTCGGAAACGCACGATCCCGAAGCTCCCCAATATACGAGAATGCGCCTTCTTCAGTGGTTGCGTAAAGTTCCACGTATTTATCAAAGTCGCTTTCTGACTCAGTCACGCCTGTAGCCATCATAATGCTTTTATGTGTTTTGGTGCATTCAGACCAGGTTTGTTCGAAGGCCTCGAGACGAGCGGAGATATACCCAGCAGTGCGCCTTGTCTCTCCTGTCTTTTTAAAATTGGAGATTGATTGTCTCACTATTTTGAACAAGGCGTGCAGATGTGTGTTTAAAGTTTTTTTCTGTAAGATTTACGCGCTGATAGTGAAATTCCCGTTCACATTGGCAACTTTTAACACTATTTGCCGTCGCACGTAAATATTTTTGATCCTTGATGACCATTTTTCTTAGTCTTTTCAGAGAATATTTCACAATACAAAATATACTAAATTGGATAATTCGACATGTCAAAAAGATATTACGAAATTCATGAAAATGTTTTCACGAACCTTTTTTTATTCCACCTCTACGCCAATAAAATTCCGAACTTTTTTATTGCTTTAATTACTCCTGTAGTACTTCTAAATGTACATACTAAGTTTCTGAGATATGAGATATATGAAAATACAAAATTTCAGGGTAACACATTTTTTTGAAATTTCAAGCCGATCTTACTTTATTTTACTTTATTATTAAAAAATAATAAAGGAAAATGAGATAAAAATAATAAATTTCAATTAATATTGTTGCGAGCTAGGGGTTCGCCGGGATTTCAAGTAAAACACAATTCGGTTAAAATGAAAAATAAGTAATTATTTATTCAATCGCACTTTTAATTCACAGAATTATACTCGCACAATAATTCGCACTGTATGGCAGTACCGCCCGCTTATACCATATATCGCTTAACTCGTTCACTTTCGTTCTCTCTCCACACGGTCGCGTATACTCGCTGGCTATCGCAGTCGCGTAATCAAAATTACTGTCCCTTTGCTGAATGCTTCACCTGCTTATATACTACCCGGTTGCAGTCTAGGATGTGCTTGATCGTTCGTTCAGTTCTGGAATCTTCTCGAAAGCTTCAGAGCCTTCGATTTCGATCATCGTTCAGTGGTGTGTGCAGAAGATTCAAGTGAGCTTGAGATCTTTCGACTTTGGTGGTTCATGTACAGGGTTCTAGTACATTGGAGAGCATTCGGTAAAGAAGGGAGATAGAATCGTGTTGTCTCGCCTTATCTTCAGCTAGGTTTCTGATTGGGTTATTTTGCAACTAGGTATTCGGTTGTTGTTGTTTTTCATTATGTGAAACGATCGAGTTGCACGGTTGCGCGGTTGCCAGGTTTACATGTAACAATATTATATTTTTTTTCACAAATTCTTCGAGTACACAAATTTTCGAAAGGATCGGCGATAGTAAGGACACATATTTCGTCATTTTTGGCTATTCTTAATGGAATGGCCCTAAAATGTTTGTAAAATTTACCAATAAGAGGTGATTTCAAGTTTTATAACTACTAGCGTTATTTTATTCCTCAGAAAAATGAACGACATCACAATATCCGAGCTTACGTTAATGGCCCAAAATAAGGAGGAACTTCTTTTAAATTTACGGGACTGGGGGCTGGTTCCACAGCAATTAAACTGCAGTAAATGTGGACAGCCCATGAAGCTGTATAACAAAGAAAATGTGTAAGTTTCTTTTTCGATTTCAATCGGTTGTATAATACCGAAATACTGAAAGTCGTAAAAACTCTGGAAAGAAATAGAAAAAAATTAAAATTGCAGCAAATTTGATTGCATTTAATTTTTTTGGTTTTTTTTTGGTTTTGCAGTTTTCAGATTTGAAATTTTACTATTATTCATTTATTTAATTTTAAAAAAATTATATTTCAGTGCAGATGGATATGAATACTACGGCAACAATAAAACTGCCCAGTATAAGAAGAAGAAGAGAGTCCTATGCGCAAATCGTACGAGTTTCCGCACGGGCACTTTCTTTGCGGGGTCTCACCGGACCATACTGCAGATTTTAATGTTTGCTAATCTATGGGTAGACAACCCAAGCCTGAAATTGATTGGCCACCAAACGAAAATACGTTCGGGCAAAGCTCTTGTGAATTGGGCATCGTTCTGTCGGGAAGTTTTGGTGCATGCTCTAGTTAAAAAGCATGATAAGATTGGAGGTTCCGGCAAGACTGTTGAAATCGACGAGAGCAAATTCGGAAAAAGGAAGTACCATAGAGGCCACCCAGTTGAAGGACAGTGGGTTTTCGGTGGCCTCGAAAGGGAAACCGGCCGAATTTTCATGGTTCCCGTCGATTCCAGATAATATACATATGCAATATTTTTTAAATTGTACTAATGCTTTAAAAAAATTAGAGACAGGGAGACGCTATAGCCAATAATTAAAGAGTGGATTGAAGAAGGTACCACTATCATCTGCGATTGTTGGAAGGCATATGACTGTCTGGAAAGCGAGGGCTTCATTCATTTGCGGGTGAACCACTCTCAGAATTTTAAAGATCCTGAGAGTAGTGCACACACAAATGGAATTGAGTCCTCGTGGAGGCATGCAGAAAATTAAGTATCCACCTACGGTCGGAAGAAGGCTCACATTGCTGGCAACTTGGCTCGTTACATGTTTACAAAAAGATGTAACGATCTGAAGTTAGACATGAGTGTTGAATTCTTTCGACTGGCCGGACAGTTATATTAACGATGATAGTGGTAACCGTGACACACTCGGATCCGACAGTGACACACTCGAATCCGACAGCGAGTACAGCGAATTCACCGAGGAGTCTGAGTAATAGCCATGCCTTCCTGAAGTCGTCGCATCCTATCGTCTCCATCCAAAGACAGCGTCCTCCAGCTGCTAATTTTTAAGTAAGATTTGCTATATTCATCAACCGAGTCTGAGCGCCTATTTGCCTGTACATAGCCAGCCCACTGCAGTTTACGTAGTTTTAGTTAGTATTAAGTTAAGTTAAGTTTTTATTATATTATATAGTTAGTTGTAAGTTTTCATGAAGAATTTTTCTTTTTTTTTTTGAATTATTGTTTTCCACTGCAGTTTACGTAGTTTAAGTTAAGTTAAGTTTTTATTATAGTAGTTGTAGTTTTTTTTTTATTTTTAAAACACATTTTAAATATATTCTTCTACCTACACGGAGAAAAAAGATTGTATAGATTCAACCAATGTATTATTCATTTTATATCAATGTTTTGTTTGAAATCCAGTCATAGAGACTAGTTCATTGTTTTAACAAATTAGGTTTTATTAATTTCACAAGAGACAAAAATTGAAAAAATAATCATTTGATTTTTTGTTTTCTTGAATCAATTGTTCGTTTTGTTTTTGCGTTTCTCGAAGTAAATTCAAAATTTCTTAAACTTAACACAGCAAAAATCATTTATTTTAGAGTGTCTTAAGAATATATATGTATGTATGTATGTACTTAATTGAAATGCTTACCGTTTAATGAATTTGGAGATACTGTCACTTCATTATAATTTTCATCTCCATCGTTCTCTACTTCTTTCATTGTTTCATCCAGCAATTGTTGTACCGCAATATCTTCAGTACCTGATATGCTATGTAGAGTACTTACAGCATGCAAATTATGCGAAACCTTCTGCGTGGATGTGACAGGTATCGGTTTGGATTTATCATGAGAAACTGCGAGTATGAGTTAGCATCCTTCCTCTATTCGAGGAAGTTATCGGATTATCTGAATCACCCATATTTATTGAATTTTTTTTTATTTTAGTTAGTTTTATGGTCTGTATATCTGGAAAATAATGTTGCGTGTAGATATTTAGTATAATCTAGTTTTCGTGTAACTAAAATAGAATATTTCTTTAGCTTTTTTTATTTTGGCAAAATGGAAGGATAGGTAAAATATTTTTGAGCTGCTATTTGATGTATATATCAAAATGTATTTAGAAGTTATTGTTGACATTTTAAATTTGGAAGCTTCCTTGACTTCTGTTAAAGTATATGTTAAGTAAACTTCGAGGAAACTTACGTCGACTTCCAAAGAATAAAAATTATTAAGACATAATTTCTCTTCCTTCCATAAAAAAGTCATTGTTTTCTTGATATATTCTTTTTATAACATAAAGCTTTCCTCCGCTCATGCAGTAATTATTTGGTGGGTTTATCGAAAATATTAAATTTTCGTTTATTTTTATTTGTTTAAAACAATTATTCGAACCCGAGATCTCTTTTAAAAGTGGAAAATTTTGCTCTTCAATTTCATTCGTTATGAACATGTTTTCTTCAATCAATCTGTTCGATAATTGAGCTAGTACAACATTTTCCTTCTTAATTTTTGTTTTTAAGGCGCTTAAATAATTTTCGAACTCAAATGCACTAAAGTTATTTAAAGAACCAAAATTTAAAACATCTTGATGCAGATGTGTAATATTATGGAAGTTATATGTGAGATTTTATAATCCATAAAGTTGCGGAACTTCAAAAGCGACTTCTGCCAACAAACCTTTTGCTATATTATTATATTTTAAACATAACTTTGGATCTGAAAGAATTCGTATTGCTGCATGAAGTTTGAATGTTTATAGCGGGATTCATTAAGCACATTTCTTAATATTAAAATGCCACTATACAATAAAAATGTTCTCAATTCCGTAGCTTTCCATTTGTCTAGCTCATCAAGTCCTCTAGGTTTTCTGTTGAACTCAGAAGAAAATTGCTTTTACATGTACAAGTTTGATTTCGAAATATCTTCAATTTGCCTATTGGAAAGTGAAAAGTCTTCTCCCCTCGTTTTTGTCCATAACTTAGGCAGCTGCCGCATTACACCAAGGCAAACTACATGCATGTAGTCTAGTGGAAACTGTGTCACGCATGATACGCTGAGCTGTTCTAAAAGAAGTACTTCAGACTTTCTTTGATGACCTGGTTGAAGTCTCAATTTAAAGGAATCATCTGTTCTGGGAATTGAGTTAATATCAGGAAGGACTAGTCGTCTGTTATAAATTCTTCCTTTTTGTGTACATTTGGTACAACTGAAATATCCTGAATGTAACTTGATGTAGAGTAAAAACGAACGCGCGGGGGCATCACAAATAAAACAACCTATTTCGATAGAATAAGCAATATTGTCGTAATAAAACCCTTCACACTTCAAAACTGTGAGTTCTTCTACTAAATATTTTAAAAATTTATTAGTATCTTCTGGCTTCGTAGAAATTTTCGTATTTTGTTTTTTGTTTTCATTTTTATTAACATAGCATCCAATCAGGTAAACCTTTGAATAGATCCCTACTCTTAATAAAATTGGCCAAAGTTGCCTCTTACTGCTTTTAAATAATGGGCGACCATCTACCCCAAAATTTAGTATTAATTTAGTTGTACTTAGGATTTTTGCATGTTCTACCATAAAATCAGTAAGGCAATTTTTTAAGCCATAATGCATATATGTGCCTTCTCCCAGTGTAAAAATTGTTTTATGCTTAATAGACCATTTCGCCAAAAAAGTTTCTAAATTTTCGTTTGTTTGCTCTGGGTTAAAATCTTTTAATATGGTTTCAGGAATGCTATTACTTAAGCTTGCAATTGGGCTTCTTCTTTCAGGAATTGTACTATCACTAAGATGATTAGCTTCATTATTATACTCATTTGTCATCAAAATCGCTGATTATAGATTGTAATAATCTTTTAGCCTCCCTGACTACTGCTTTATGAGAATTTTGCCTCGACATTTCCTATTACAAATAACAAAAAGCAAACGGAATACAGCTAAATTTCACCAAAATTATGATAACTATAAGTAAGAATGGTTCGAGCCAATATTTTATATTATAAGTCAACATATGTAGCATCTAGGTACATATGTACATATTTGGAGACAATTATTTAATTATTAATTAAAAACTTCTTTTTGAACTACGAGTAGAAGTACATATTTTGTAAATAGGTATATATATTTATTATTATTAAATCTTACCTTTTAATGTGTACTAATTAACCAAAAAAAACTTTTGTTATTTACGCACTTTTTACAAAATACACACTTTCACACCGTGCTGACAAAACTCTTTCTGGCGTAAATCGCTCAAGTTCTTTGCATTTATTGCATCATCTAAATGAGTTCGCTAAGTCATCCGAGTTCGGTACGATTACGGACAGAACTGTCGGAATAACTAACTGATGAAATAGCTTGAAATTTATTTTATGTCCTATGTTGCGAATTCCTTCCGATTTCGGTACGAGTAATCGGAAAATATAAATTTTAAAACTCTCTCTCTCGTTATTTGTCTTCCGAAATATTTCGAATTCATCGGAATTCCGATTAATTCGGATCATAATGTTTGCTGGGAGGTTTGTTCGAAACAGAGTTTACAGTGCTAGTGCCCAACACAGCATTTTTGTTGTATACTTTTAGTGTTGAGGGCTAAGTTCAAGTGCTATAGAGGCTAACAGCTTGATAGTATGGTGATCTCCCTGAGGCAATTTTGTGATAGTGTGTTTGCTTATGCAAAATACACGGTTTTGATGCACCGTGTACCACAGTGTTGAGTGAGTGTGTTTGTTTTTGATTGCCGACAAGTGCCGGTTGTCGTATCACCGAAAAGGTGCAAATCTTCATTTGCAATATTGCAAATTTCAGATTATTGAAAATTTGCACTTTTCCGGTGGATATTCCAAACAAAAAAAGAACTCAAAACAGCTCACAGATCCGGCTCGACTGACCAAATTTTCGGACTCTCACGTCCGAACCCTTCTTTCCTGAAATAAATCGGGAAAGGTTAAGAAAATGAAAGAAAATGACGGTTTTGTCAGTTTTTTCGGTTCTTAATTGAATCGGTCAATTTTACCCTTTCATTCCGTATTTTTTTTTTTGATTGCCGGAGGCCGATTAGACTGTTGTCTTTCTTCAAAATACCCCTTGAAGGCAGAATCCGGATTCAAGGGGGAGTCTGAAGTAGACCTTGTCAATTCCGGAGGGATCTGTTGGTTTCTTGCAAGGTTTTTCATTGAACAACAGCGATTTATGAGCTAATGTTTACCTGAGTTACGTCGAAGCGACGTGTGTTTAGGTTTTTTTAAAATTTTACTCTAGCTAGCGCGAGCCGTGGTTCGTCACGGCTTATATAGGGCGATGGAGCTTTTAGAATGTCGTTTTCCGGGCTTATACAGACGGCGACATAAACTATAAGCCGCCCGTATTTACAGTGGCCGTGTGGAACTATGGCCATGTTCAGTGGAAGTCTGAACAGTCATTGTATGTAATATATATATGTATGTATTTCGTAGCAATGATTTATATTATTGGGCTCTTATGAAATTCAAAGGAAAGAAAATTATATCGTAGTTAATTATGACAACCTCTTCTTACAATATTTGATTGCCATGGCAATGATCCCAATTCTGACATAAAATAATTTTTGAAAGTATTACGAACTCTAAGAGCAGTTCGAGATGCATTTACGCCGCTTTGAGGTAAATTTAATAGTCCTTCTGTTGTATGTTGAAGACCGTCTTCTTGTAAATTATTTGCGGAGCTATTCAGCAAAAAATTGTGATCCGTCCCAAGTGGACGCAGAAACGAAACTCCGTCCCGCACCGTTGCGATGCGGCCCGCCTCTAGTGGACGCGTACCTTTACTGTGAATACAGTGCCATTGATCGAGGTTGGCACGGCCACAAGATGAAGAAGCTCAAAGCGTTAATAAGCGACCAACGACAACTTATCCTGAAGATCATTTGGTTGCCTGCTATTCGACCTTCGACCTTCATGAGCCGATAAACCATCGATAAGTCACCGTGTTGGACTGGTAGTCGAACTGAAGGCTTTAGATGCTCCTTGATTCTTAATATCTCGGCTTGCAGTCGTTGCGGCGTTAACAGTAGAGGATTTATCTTGCCACGATGTGTATCCATCAACACATCTAGGAAAGCAGCTTGGATTCGCTGGTAGTTGTTCATAGTTAGCATGACGCTAACTGCAAGTGAAGAGAGTATTTCGATGATCTTTTGCGAGTGTAATTCGTTGGTTAAATTATTAATTTGACTGGCGCTACTGAGATTTAAAAAATTATTGAATATTTTGGTTCGAGATTTAAAATGTGGTGATCCATGGTTTCTCGATACTCATGATGTTAACCGTGGAATCAATGATAGAGGTTTGGTTTTTTATTAGCTGACGTAAGTGTTCTTCGTTTCCCTCTACTTGACTTATAATGCTGGAGACTTTATTTGCATATTCGGTATCCAATATTCCAAACAATGAGTTTGCAATATTTTTTTTTTTTTATTTACACAATTTTGACAAGTAGTATTTAGCTCACTACTCACATAAGCGAAGCTTGTGTGTGAGAGTTGCAGTGCTTTGATCAAATACGAAATCTGCTTTTAAACTTTAAATATTCATTTCCTACTTTTCCTACGTTTAGAGCACCCTTCCTGTGTCTGCGATTGTTTGACTTCAAAATTTCGTTCTTGCTTTCGATTTCGAAAATTATATCTACCTTCAAACTGCGATATGGTGGGGATACATGAAGAATCTTCCTTGGAATGCTGACATTCAATACGCATTCGAAGCTATCTCGTTACAATTTAAATATGTAAATTATTTCATTTAATTTTAATTAATGCGATTCGCTACTTGTCTCCAAAGATCTATAAGTACTCGTAAATGCTCGGTCTGCCAAGTAGCGAATGCTTCAGCTGCTTGAAAACAAGATTTTTTTTTGTACAGAGGATTTAATTGGTAAAATAATAATTTACAAAACTAACTTAACTAAGTCTTAAACTAACATAAAAATTCTGCCAACAGTCTGGGCGCAACTTTATTATTTTATGGGTAGAAGTCCGAAACGTGTTTAATGATGAGATACGGTGTTGGGTACTATGCGACTGACAACCTAAAAAATAACGTTCCAAATAGCCTAATGGTTATTTTTTAGGTTGTCAGTCGCATAGTACCCAACACCGTATCTCATCATTAAACACGTTTCGGACTTCTACCCATAAAATAATAAAGTTGCGCCCAAACTGTTGGCAGATTTTTTTTTTTATTTACGTATTTTTTTTATCAATAGAATAATTCATAGTAGTAAAAGCGAATTCGATCACATTAAACCTAAGAGATTTTCGGAATCAGTGAAATCTTAAACAATACCCCCATGGGGTTTAATTGAGAAAAATACTTAAATCGGTTTTTTCCCGACTACGTTTAAAGCTTATAGAAGTACAAGTGAACTCCAAATCTCAATATACCTTAGGAATATATCAGAATTCGTGAATATGTACACAACCAATTTACTCCCCCTTAGGGGTTGGATATCGAAAAATTCCGTTACCGTTACCGTTACTAGGCGCTTATATAAATAGCCCGCAGAAGTAAAATTGCTTTGATAGTTTGACATGTCTAAAAGTTTTAACGAAATTCGTGAAAATGTGGATTCACGGACATTTTTTTGACTCAACCTCTGAACGCCAATAAAAATCTGAACTTTTTTTTGCTTTAATTACTCTAATAGCACATCTACATATACGTACTAAGTTTCAATTTTCTAGCATAAGCCGTTTCTGAGATATAAAAAACCACTCCTCTCCCCCGTACCTTGATACCCCTATCAAAAATTTTCTAGGATGTCTCCATAGTGGTTCTATATAATCCTAAATTTTTAGCTTTCTATTCATTATGGTTTTTGAGAAATAAAAATCAGAATGTTTTCCTTTCTACCCCCTTTCACCACCACCCCCTACACCCACACCACCAAAATTTTTTTCCCTACTAGAAGTTTATCGACCCCAACTCCTGTAAAATTTTCAAGATCATATCTGATACGGTTTTGAGATATAAAAATTAAATTTTTTGAGAAATTGCTATCCCCCCACTTTCGTGCTCCACTTCCCCCCTCAAAAAATTTAGTTTTGTTAGACTCCTCTTGTGAGTCCATATACAGAAACTAAATTTTATCTTCCTGGTGTAATTAGTTCGGAAGATATTGTAATCCAAAGTTTTTCACCCCCCACCCCCACACCCCACCACCCCTCTTAAAAATTTTAGCTCTTGTCTAATCTGGAAGTATCCCTAAGGACAACAACAAAGTTCCAATCTTCTGACATCAATTGTTCAGGAGATATCGATTTTAGAATGTTTCAATCCCGACTTTCATGCGTTAAAGACTCATTGTTTTCCCCCCCACTTCCACACCCCTTAACCAATATCGACCATTTTTTTACAATTGAGTCCATTATTATAGTACTATATAAGTTCCAAGTTTCAGCCTGCTAGCATAAGTGGTTCCTGAGATCTAGAAACCAAAATTTTTCGTCTAAAACGCTCCCCTCTCCTCTCCCTTTGTGCCCCCACCCCTCAAAAATATACCAGTCGTAGGGGTTCACCCAATCTACCCACCATAAAAATTTCAATTTAATATCTCAACGGGTTTGGGAGCTACGCGCCTTCAAACAATTTTGCGTACGGCGTACGGCGTCTACGGCGGACAGACGGACATTTTTTTTTTTTTGCTTTTTTGGGGTTTACTAGTCCTAAAACGTGTAAATACAAAATTTCAGGGTAGCAAACTTTTTTGAAATTTCAGGTCGATAACAATACTTTATTATTAAAAAATAATAAAGTAAAATATATAACCAGTGAAAAAACGAGCGCTTCAGAAAACTTTTATACGCACTTCTCAGGCAGTGGAAATTACTTGCGCTTCATATATTTTTTAATATTGTGTGTCGGCATCTGAATAGCTAGGTTTATATTTGAATCACTTCTTGCGGTGAATCGAGCCCGTCAATGGACATGTGAAGCGATTTTTCGGTATCATGTTGTAAATCAACGCATCTAAAATTGCCAGTTGGACCAGTAATGTGTACGGAATGGATTCCGTACAATATACTAGCAACTCATACACTCACGAAATAGGAACTCCAAAGTTATGTGACGGCTGCGCTGGAAGAGTATTTCACTTATTTACACTGCTTATAAACACTGGCTATACTTCTTGTTCGGATGACGGTTGTTCGACTGGGCCGAGTATCTCCGAGTCGGGACACTCTTGACTCACCTTGATTTTGATGGTAATTCCTTTTCATTTATGGGCTTGAAATATCTTCATTTTCAATTCCCTTGACCTTGTCAAGTGCGCACAACTACAATTACTGTCCTGCAACATACTTAAACTATAAAAATGATTTTCAATTTCGGAAAAGTTATTTCTCACCAAAAGCATGAACTGCAATCAGGTAATAAGTCCTTAAATATAAAATATTTAGGAACTTGAATAACGTACGAGGCCAAGGTATGCATTTGAGTTGCACTTAAATCTTGTCAAGTGCACACAACTGTAGTTACTAACCTGCAAAATACTTAAGCTTTAAAAATAATTTTCAATTTCGGAAGAGGACTATCCTTGAATATATTTTGGAACTTGTTACAAAACTAAAACACAACACTTGATATGAACAAAACCTAGATGAATCGTACGACGTCGTAATGTGCCGTTGAGTTGCATTTTGAATCTCGTCATTTGTATAGTGCGCCCGCCCTACGCACGTATTGCTTTTGTTTTTCGAATAATTCCGCGCTTTAGTCGTTGTCGACTTAACGTTGCTGGAAACCAGTGTTGCTGCTCATAGCTAGAACTAGTAGATTCACATCACTGGGATACTGTATACGCACTCACACGAAAACAGCCTCTAAGAGGGGTTTGGCAAATGCGTACCAAGGTGAAAAACCAGTTAACTTAAATTTTTTTCATGTTTATGAGATTTCGCTTTATAAACATTCGAAACGATTGACTTGTCGCTGCAAAATTGTAAATTTCTATAAAAGAAATGAAAGAAATATTTTAAATAATTGTGGAAAACCACAATTTCGCGCACACACACTTCCATACCAAAAAAAAGAAGTACTAGAAAGCGAACCGACAGCACTACTAGACAAAACTCAGCAGTTCACATATACTATTAAATCGAGAGACGCAAACATCCATATCAAAAATCCGCCCACCAAACATTTTAACTCGTATGTAACTTGCCGGCGGCTTATAGTAGGCAAGCAAAACCCTTGCGGCAACAATTGCAAAACCCTCGAAAGTAAGTTATACGGCGGACTAAAATGCTTCTTGCCGGTAAGTTACAAATGGCAGCTTAAACGCAAGTTGCCTGATTATCGCTTCGAGCAAGGGTAGTTTATCAGTTCCCTTGCTCAAAACGATAATTTGGCAAGTTACTTCTAAGTGTCGATTTTAGACTTGCCGACAAGAATTCTTGCCAGCAAGTCTTAAGTTTAATTTGCTCACCGGTTGTTAAAAATCACTTTCACTCGTACCAAAAAAGGCAATAAATAATACAATAGTTAGCACTCCCAAGTGTTCTTTCCGACTGATGCGCAACTAATAAATACCCAACGAGAATATGCAATATCATCTCTATCCATTTGCGAAATGCGTGCCATTTCTAAGGGTTAAAAAAATTATCCTTACAAATTGCAATCTTTTTGCAAGCATTTAGCAAGAATTTTTAAATCATTATCTGTGGCAATTACAATTCGATAAAAGGGCGAGCTGATCGCATTTTATTTCCCCTTGCCTAATTCTTGCTGCCAGCAAACTCTCGCCAATATGTTTGCTGGGCGCTACCTTTTTTTTTCCGACTCTTTACATATTCGCACTAACACACTTTAAAAACGTAATTTGACAGCAATGTTCAGTAGTACAAAAACAGGCGAACTATTGTTACGGGACGATCTTCGTGCTAAGACGGCGGTCGTCCCGTCTTCAGATGAACGGTTCCCCCTGTATCTGGACAGCACATTTTGCCGGCTGCTCAGGAACGTGGGAGTGGGTGATTTTTCATTTCGATCCAGAGGGAGTCACCGTCCTTGTGAGTGCTGTGTATATAAGTAAAAAAAACTAAATGAAAGAAAAAATGGGGAAAGAAGAACATAGAAATCTGAAATTGGGAAAGGGAAAGGTCAACATACGACCAAGGAAGACCCTACAGAGCTCACGCAACTACCGCTTACTTACTTTTCCCGCACAACATCCCGCTAAACACGGGACCACACCATGTACTCAAAGGTTTTTGACTTGCGAAATCGAGGCCCATCTACCCCTGATGCGAGCGATTCTCCAGGATTCCTTCGTTCTTCTTTAGCCTACTGTCATATTCGCTCCCTTATTTATCAAGATAAAAAAATTTAAAGAAATTTACGAGGAATAATATACCGCACTCAAACTAAAACTACCTGAAAAGTAACAAGTATCTTCACATACGTTGAGTAAATCAAATAGCCAAACTGATTCTTTTGTTGAAAATAATGTATTCTTAATTCAAAAAAAAATGTTATTATATAAAAATCGCTAATCCTTTAAAATTTTCTTACTTGAAACTATGGTACCTTGCTGCGTTGGGGCCCTTGCTGTTTCTTCTTCGTAGTTTTCTTCTTCGTAGTTTTAACTGTACTCCAACAGTTGGGTTTTTGTATTACTCTTTTTGTAATAAATCTTAATGCCTTACGTTGATATGACGACAGTTCACACTTTTGGCTCGCGTGTTTCATATTAAAAGTTAATTTAAATGTTAATTTAATATGATTATTTCTGCGATATAAGTTTAGTTTTTTTTTTTTCGTTTTAATAATAATCAGTTTTCATCATAATCGTAATTTTTTTTTCACATAATCGTTTTAACGTCCGGAAACGACACTCTCCTCTTGATACACACAGTTCCTGTTTTTCGATTACACTCCTCAAAATCTTCTCCCTATTTATCTTTAAACTTCATTTTTTTCTTCAAATTTCACTTTCTTCTGTCTATACATTTCATGCAAAAAAAAACTGTCGAGACGTCCGACTCCTCTCACTTCCAAAAACTCAGTCCTCGAAAAAACGCCAAAAAGCCCCAAAAAAATTTTCCGTTTCCAGTCGTTCCCATTCACTTCCAGCATTTTTGGCTCGCAATTCTAGTTTATATTCTTTTTCGGTTTTGTTTTCCTAATTTCCTCACAGAGGGCACACATATTAATACCAGCGGTTTATATTTTTTATTTAAAAAAAATCTTTTTAATTTATCTTACATTTACAAGAAAACTAATAGGAAAAAAAACTTTCGGGTCGTTTTGGTTTGAGGAATGAGAAAAAAAAAACATAACTATGAAAAATAAAAAATTGAATTATGACTATAAAAATTACCTTAAAAAAATAAAAAAAACGAAGGACAGAAGTTATAATAAAAATAAAATATGGATAAAAAAAATATATGTACATACATATAGACTCATTTATAAAAGTAATAGTAAACAGGCGATTTTTGTGAGGTTAAATTACAATTTTTAGTACAGAAACGCCCGAATTAGACGGATCTGCCAAACCCTAGGTAGAGAGTTTTGTGTATATAGTGACCCTACACATCACTACTTAGTACATTTAAAAAAAAAAAAAAAATGGTGTAGATCTACTACATATGTAGTAGTGTAGCAACGCTGTCGCTGACCCGCATTCCCACTTGGACAATTTTTTCTTCTTATTTTTTCTCTGCGCGAAGTTGGATGCGCATCAAAAATTTGCCTTGACATGTGATAGTGCTGAGTTTTGTGGTCGTAAAGGTTCAAGCCCGGAGCGAATCGTTACATAATCCATGAAGAAGTTGGCAGATTCTCAAATCCCTTTGTTCTTAGAAATAAAAATGTAATAGTTAGTCGAATACTATAATACAATACGACCGGTTTAGAGTGCTCACTAAGTGCAACTGTCGTTTACGTATAATAGAAAGTATACAACACTTTTTTGAATGCGAACACACGAATAGTTTATTTTGTCATGGAAGGGTAAGTTGCCATATTCAGGCAATACACTTTATACGTACCTATGACTTATGCCATCGTCTCTACTTTTCACGGAATTTAGCTTTTAAGCCAAGTAGGCTAAAGTGCGGAAACAACTGTTCAATATCGTCTGCATTAATGAATTCCAGCTCCTCTAATCCAATTCCGGACTCTAATATTAGCCAAAAAGCTAATAAACCAAGTTTCGAATCAATATTATTTATCAAATATTACCTTTAAGTCTAGGAAATACTGTGTCAGTGTCCCACGATTTTAAGAGTTGAGCCAATTCGCAATCTTTTTCCGTAAGGAAATTGTTGCAAACGTATTTTCTCGTCGAATAAAACAAACAGCTCACAATAATTCGCCTCTTTTATTTAATTGAAATATCACACACGTAAGTCTCGTGCCGAGAAAAACAAAACATAACAACTTCCGAGAAAAACCAGAAGAACATCGCCTCTACAAGATAGTCTAGTAGTCTTTTCTTACAGTCTTCACGCCAGTGGTTTTCCCTTTGTTGCGCCCAACGACATCTTTGGAAAAGAGTCGTAACAAAATATTTAAAAAAATTGCTTGTGCTTTGTTGCCCATTTAAATAATTTGAAACTAAACCAATCAGATGCGCGTTTGTTCAACGAATGGTAAATTTTGCAGTCGGTATACCATTTCTAATGCATGAAATGTTTGATTCAAGCGAATAAATTTTTGAATGGAAAATACACGCTTTTGAAGGTTATGTTAGCTTTATATGCGAATTTTTCGTTTAAACAGTGCCCGCTTTCAAAACAAATGTAAACATTAAAGTGCAAAAGACCAGACTTCTAATTTTTTTTTAACATAATAATAGTTTTAACCCAAACTTTAGCATGTTAAGTTTAAAATATTATTATGTACTAGGTGTGATCAAAAAATACGGTGAATTATTTTATTAAAAACAAAGTAAAAAGCTTACATAAAATTTTAATTAATCGCCTTCAAAATACTATCCTTGGCCAGCAATGCACTTATCCCAACGTTGAATCCATGACTGGAAACATTTCTGGAAGGCTACATTTAGAGGGGCTTTCAGCTGATCTGTCGTGGCCATCTCAATGGCAGAAATGGTGTCAAAACGTTTTCCTTTTAGCACAGTTTTTATTTTTGGGAAGAGCCAGAAGTCGCATGGTGCTAAATCTGGTGAGTAAGGCGGATGTAGACAGACAGGAAGACTTTTATCGACCAAAAATTCGCGAGTCAAAAGCCACTTGTGGCGTGTTGTCGTGGTGAAGAAGAAAGCCATTGGCCAATTTTTAAGGTTTCTTTCTTCGCACATCGTTCCGCAAGTGTTGCAGTTAAGTTCTTCAGTAAGCTCTCGAATAGTCATTCGCCTGTTTGAACGAACAAGTTTGGACACTTTTTGTACATTTTCATCTGTTTTTGAGATTGAAGGACGTCCCGACCGTTCCTCGTCCTTAACCGACTAATTTTCACTTTTAAATCGCTCATACCACTTTTTAACAGTCTTCAAAGTTACCACATTATCACCATACACAGATTTTAACATTTCATGAGCTTCTTTGGCACTTTTTTTCAACTTGAAACAAAACTTAATGTTCAAGATGTTTCACGAAAGACACGGCATACACGACCTCACTATAGTGGCTCTAGAAGCTGGCTGACAAGCCAGAACGTGTTCAAACTTGTCACTGCCTGTCTCAACACATGAGGCTATGAGATATACTAGTTGAAATAAATGTAGCGTAAGTAGTTCCTGTTATGCAAATTCATAGACCATGTTTTTTTTGATCAAACCTCGTATTGTATTGTCTATACATTTCATGCATGCGAGTACCTACTATATAAAACTCAAAACGGTGTTTGGTTGAATCAAACGCTATTTTCAACAACGCTCGCGGTAATTCGTTTTTTAAAAAAAGTTTAAGTTATAAGTGTTTTTATTCAGAATCATCATATATCACACTGAAATATTATAATCAAACGCGAAACTCTAATCTAGCCTACTATCTATGGAAAAGGTTATAAAAAAGTTATAAAAACAGCAATATTTTTGTTATTTTGTATATTAATTTGCTAACCTGCTCTGATCTGGATAAGTGCGCAAGAAAACACACCTGTTTTTCTTATCGCGATTCACTCTACTTAAAACCGCTACGCGATGGTTTCCCAGGTACAAACCTGTGAGACCTAAAATGTTGTTTTGGTATCTAACCAAAACAAGCTGAACAAACCGAATTCACTTGATTGCTATGCGTTGTAAAGTAAACGACTTAATTGACTGTTGTGTTCAAATTGACAACTTTATTTAGATTGTACCTCTCAGTACAATTTTTGTTTATAGTGCACAATTTAGATTTTGCTAAAAAGGCGAAAGAACGTTCCCATGTAGTCTGCCGAATTTGACCCGTTATCACGTTTGGTGATATCGTATACGGAACAAGCCGTTGTGGCTTGTACTGCGACACCTTCGCATGCGTGGGAAAGTATACGGAACTTGGGAACATTCCTTCGCCTATACATTATAGATAATGTTTTTCTATCCGATGCCTCAACTGGTCTTTAACAACACCTATTATTTATTACATGTATTTACTTCTATTCTTTAGCTGCTTATTTCTTGAAATGGTTGGCAGATTTCTGATGACGATGTAAATGTGTTTTCGACTTAGACAGAGGAACAGCACAATATTTACATTGCGGACAATCCCGCCGAAACATCAGCCAAGGAAATTCGGTGAACCATTCTTGACGATTTTTTCTCTTACCATGTTTAGTTTTGGTTTTAAATTGACTGGCTGCAGGAGACGTATCTGGTATATCGGCCACCTTTGGCGTCGATGCACTTTTCACGGATTTTATGCCTTCATCATTAACAAGCTCAACCTGCCTCTCTATGGTATTTGCAGAACTTTCACTTTCAGTATCTGCATCAGCATTTGAAAACAGCTGAAAATATCTTGAAAAAACAACATAGATATCAATCACATGGTAATAGATTATACATGAACATACTTTTTTTTCCAAACTTTTCCATATTGTCTACTATTTTGACCACCTTTGGCGAACTTGTGATAGCATCAGTTGAAGGATTTGAAACAGAGTGAATATGTCTAAAAAACACAATTAATAATAAGGTAATAGTGACTCTTTATAAACATACCTTTTCATTCCAAACTTCGATGTTTTTAAATTACTTAATGGAGCTGATTTCTTGGCTACCTTCGACGTTGACGTTGGCGCACTTGTTGTGCTTGCTGCTATGTTTTCATCATCGATCGCTAGCGCTACCATCTTCTGCTTCTGCACCGGAGCTGTAGCACCTTCACTTTCAACATTTGAGAAAGGCTCAATATATCTAGAAAATTCAATATATTAATCACAAGGTAATAGTAATGCTCCATTACTTGAAACCTTTTCAAATATCTGCCAGCGGAAGATCCATCTGATTTGCTTTTATTCTTCTGTACCATGTCCTTAGAACCTGCACTGTTAGCATTTGACAGGGGCTTAAAATATCTAGAAAATTAAAGCTATTAATCACATGGTAATATGTAGTATATATTTGAGCATAATGTTTCATTTATACCAATTAATGAATACAAAATTTAATGCTACATTTGTATTTCCAGATCAAAATGATCAGTTTAGAGATCACGGCAAATGGCACTTTTTTGTTTCGGTTCTTTAACACTGCACTAGTACTTTACAATTCACAAAATTCTCAGCTAAACTATGAAACCGACCGGGAAAAATTAAACGAATCAAATAAACTTTACTTTACTTTTATTTTTTGTATTAAGACTTGCTTTGTTTGACGTACAACCATGAACTATAAATTTAGCACTTCCAGTCGCATAATCATAATTTTTTTTTTCACTTCTTCCTTTATAAGAAATTGCAACTATATTAAAACAAAATTGGGATAAAAAAAAATAGAAAGAAAACAAATTAACTAAAAACTCACCCCTTTACCTTTGTCTTCTTTGCTTCCACCATTTGGGTTGCTCATTATTTTGAATTTATTACAAATGTTTCATTAATTATTTACTGTATAACGTCCTCGGCGGTCCTGTCATGTCATGTTATTCTTATTATTTATTTTACTAATTCATGTGGTGGTTTTTATATTTATTATATGTAATTCATGTTGTCGTTTTTATATTTCTTTTAAGTAATTCATGTCGTGGCTTTTATATTTATTTTATGTAATTCATATCGTGGCTTTTATATTTATTTTATGTAATTCTTTTTCTTTTTTAATTCGTGCTGCCAGCGACAACTCAACAAAGTAAAACTAATACACTATATAAAAATGGGACATCCTTTAAATAATTATAAAGTAATGTACAAGAGTCACATCACAATAAATTAAAGTTATTTCTGTAAATGTTTTTAGTATAAATTAGGAGAGCTCAGTCGAGGCAGAAATATCACATGAATATGAAATAAACAGTATTTTTGTTCAATATGAAAGACGATTCCCTTTCGATCAGACCTAGACCGCTATATGCACAGCAGCTTATGGAAATGCGCACACCCACCACATAAAAAATCACAAACCGATTTTTGTTGACATATCCTAGCCTATTTAAAAGAAAGGTTGGCGTACGAATTTAATAGACGTGTTACCTTTCCCAAATTAACACTATAGCTGGCCACATGGTAGACACTATGTTTTGAGGAGAGTATTACGGCTGGAAAAAAAAGAGAGTTATTATAGTAAATATTGGGTACTTAGGAAATACCTGACTGGAAATCCGGGGCGAAGTCCAACGGACGCTCTACCTCCACCTGGGTTAAGTATGCAGAAAAGTGTAATTAGAGAATGGAATACGGAAATAATAATATTATATCTTACCGCTAGCCAGCTGGCGTTTTGCCCCGGAGACTCGTTTCGTCTCGTCCCCACTTCTGACGCTGTTTACCTAAAATAACGTAATTGGATTTATATTAGAACTTTGAGAATTACGAGGAAAAGCTGAAATCGGAAGGCGGGACTACTTTAGTTTTTCCTTAACAAAGGAAAAAATTGTGCATAACGAAACACTAGTATAGGGATATATCTTGGAATTTCGAAATAGCAAATAGGATTAGGAATAGGATTAGTAGACAAGGAATATGATTAGTAGACAAGGATTACACAGTCATAACACCATACCGCAGAACTAAATCACCAGTTCGCGGAGTGCCGAGATCAGACATTTACGCAGTTTAACCGAAGATCAGAACCGTCCGACATGCGCGAGTGCCGTCCGATTTGCTAAGGCTTCTATAATAAACGGAATTTAACTACCGACTTCGTCTCAAGATCTGGAGAACTCGACCTGGAAACACTTGACACAGAAGAACTTCGCGACGTCGAGTGACAGTTCTCGTATAAACATAAACAATGGGGGCTGCCATGTTTATCTGAACAGCCTTTTCCATGAAAACTAAATTACACCTCAAAATTAGTGATATGTACCAATGCATACAAAAGAATCGTACTAGATGGGGGTTTATGAACCAAGAATGGGAGTTCAAAACCCCTAACCGTGCGCGGGATCCGTTAGGAATTTTCGTCCACAAGAAGGCGGCAAAATCGCCTTTTTTTCGGTTTGGACGCGGAATACGCAAGATTGACGGTAGTCGAAGATTTGGAAAAAAAATACTGAATTTGAAGAGATATGGAGTAATAAATTGGTGGAGTGCGAAGAGTAAGCTGGACGGTGTATGAGACTTCGGAAATTGCGATATGGAAAGACATGTCGAGACCTAGGTGCCCGAAGAAACAACCGGCTTAGAAACAAACTCTTCCGGGAAGTACGACTTGGGTAAATTTGGTGCGCGCGATAAAACAAACATTAACGAAATTGACTTGTATGAATGTGGTGCGTGTGATAAAATAAAGATTAACGAAATCGACTTGGATAAATTTGGTGCGTGTGATAAACAAAGATTAACGAAGTACGAAATCTCGGTTAATGCGCAAAAGATATCGGTAGACCTAACGAAACCTTGGTGCGCGTCGTAACAACCCGGTATAAATCTAACTCTATCAAGAAGTTCGACTTGGTAACAATTGGGTGCGCGAAGTGAGCGTACTCTGTCGAAAAGAAATTTACGGTGCGAGGGAAACGCTGTAATCGCCCTCAAGAAACACCGGGCGAAGGTACGAGGAGTAACTGAAGGAGAAATATATCGAGAGAAGCTGCGTCGGCGAATAATCATCAGTTGTACCCTAGGTTTAAGAATATCTATATTAATTAAATTTATATAATTTATCCTTTTATAAATCTCGCATTAGACTCTCGCATAAGGACAAACTGGGGAGATACCAATCTGAATTAAATTCAAGAATCGAGAGTATTAAGAATTTGTTTTCTCTAAGATAAGTTGGAAAGATTCGTGGAACGCCCTTCCCATTTCAGGTTCCGCCCGCGATTTGGTGTACTTGGTTCTTATTTCACAGATTAAAGTGCGGGTCATAAGAAACGATCATCCATCCGGAACTCACGCCTGATCCGGGTGAGAGAGAACGACGACGAAAGAAGCAGCTGTGTGGCGCCCACCCTGTCTCGACGGGCTAGTCGGACTCGTCGTCGTTCGCCCCTAAGCGGATAGGGGATGGAAGAAATTGTTGTACGTAAAATTGACTTATTGGGAAAAGCTGACAAGGAGGCTGATTCCAGTTCGGACGACGAAACCGGCCCGATTCACGAATCGACCGGGACGAAACCAGACGGGTTGAAAGAAGCTAGGGCTAGGAATAACGATAAACGGGGGGATGTGGCGACTCCAGCAGCAATTGCGCCGGAAATAAGAAGGTTTAGCGAGAGGGTAGACATCGCCACAGCCGGGCTTGATCAAACGAGCACCCCCATGGCGACAGGAATTTCCATTTCCAGGCCATATTTAGCGGTAGCGAAGTGGAATTTGAAATTTGTGGGTGACGCGAATCAGTCGATAAGCGCGTTCCTAGAAAGAGTTAAGGAATTGAGGGAAGCTCGGGGCGTAACAAAATCGCAACTTTTTCGTTCGGCGGTGGACCTTTTTGAGGGGAGGGCATTGATATGGTTACGTGCTGTGAGGCCAGCACTGAAGACGTGGGACAAGTTGGTAGTGGAGCTTAGGCAGGAGTTTTTACCGCCAGACTAGGACGAACGATTAGAGGAGGAGATCCGGCGGAGAACGCAGGGCGCGGATGAGTCCATCGGGCTGTATGTAGCGTTGATGCAGGGTCTCTTCCGACGATTGACGTCACCGTGGCCTGAAGCGGCGCAATTAAAACTGCTGCGCCGTAATATCACGCAGTTCTATCAAATGCACCTCGGTCTGCGGAAGGTGAAGTCAATTTCCGAGTTAGTATGCCTTGGACGAGAATTGGAAGCTACCCGTGTGTCGGTGGAAGCATTTAATCCTCCAATTTCTCGACGTTCGCGAAACATGCTCGAACCAGATCTGGCATATGTTGAGGCTCCAGGGGTTTGTCCGGTGGTGGAAGGGAGGCGCTCTATTGTGTGCTGGAATTGTCGGGAAATGGGGCACAATTCCCGCGAGTGTCAGAGGCCACGTGCATGTTACGGATGCGGGAAGACCGGTGTGATCCGGAAATTCTGCACCAAATGCAACCAATCGGCTGACATGAGCGGAGGGAACAGGGCTCAAGTACCTTCTACAAAAAGTCAGCCGGAAAACTTCTCCAGTACCCACTAGAGCGCGGCGTAGTGGGGGTAGTTGATGTGATAGCCGCTAGTAAGGAAGGCGTTCGGGTTGTGGAGCAGAGTAGTATGGAAATAGGGTATATTTTCACTAAAGTAGTTGGTGATACACGTCTTTACCTGAACGTGATAATGTTTGATTGTGAAATGTTGGGATTGCTGGATTCGGGTGCTTCGAAGACGATTCTGGGTGGAGCAGGTTGGGACCTCCTTCGGGGAATCGGAGTTACGATAGAAACTCAAGGATCTCAATCGGTTGTCACAGCGAATGGGGTGAAGTGCTCAATTCTGGGATCCATATGGGTTCCGATCGAATTGGTAGGCAAAATTAAGTGGCTAGAGGTATTTGTTGTCCCGGAAATTCCACTCAAGCTGATACTGGGAGCTAATTTTTGGGCTGCAGCGAGCATTGTAGCAGATATGCGGGGAAGTTGTTGGGAATTTCGCGAGAACCCGGAAGTAGCGGTAGTAGAATTCCTTCAGTCGAAATCAAAGTTGTCTGAGCAGCAGAGTGAGCGGCTAGCGGAAGTGATTGACGCGGAATTGAGTTTGATGGGTGACGGAATTGGTTGCACCAATATGGTGGAGCATATTATAAAAACCAAATCTGATCCCATCAAACAGAAATACTATCCAGTATCACCCGCTGTCCAGAAGGATATTGACAAGGAACTAGACGAGATGCTCGAGGCGGGAATTGTTGAACCGTCATGTAGTCCTTGGGCATCCCCGATCTTAAGGGTCCAGAAGAAGGACAGATCGTACCGGTTTTATTTTTCAAAACTAATCTAGTAAAACCAATTCCTTCATTTCCCTTCGAATGCGACAGGTTGGTTCGTTAATACATACTTCCATTATGATAGCTTGTGCTATACAAACTTTTAAAACGCTGAACGTTTTTCTTTCAATGAGAAGATCTAACAGTCTCATTAAGCATAGAAAATTCTCGTCGTCGCTCTCGATGCATGAAAGCATATTGTAGTTGTGTGCGAATTCGCGTAACTCAACAATGTATGTAAACATCTAAAAAATAAAGGTTAAATTATTAAAAGAAATTATTAATAGAACTAATAATACATCTTACTTTGTTCTTCTTTCTGTTGCAAATAGTTTGCTTAAGAATTTGATGCACTTTTTTATACTAATTTCTTATCATTTTAATAGTTAAATAAAATTCAATACAATCTTTAACAAATTTGTTTTTCTCATCTATTACGAAATATCTAATCGAAAATTTTGAAAATAATAAACAATATTTTTGAAAATATTTATGTTAAAAAAAAATATGTTGAAAAATCGGAAGCATAAATATTCTGTTAAGAAAATTTTTCTTCTGATAGCTTATCCCTTAACGACTCACTTAATGTTTCAATATATTATGTTTTAGAACTCTGTGAAAAGAATTTCAAAAAAGGTGATAAGACAACTAAAATACAAAACATGCAGTTCAGATAATATTCGTTTGGCTCCAATAAAATTTGTGCCATTATCCGAATACATATCTGAACAAATATCTCTCCTGGCGATGAAACGTTTTAGCGCTGCTATGAATGAGTCTGTACTGAGACTGGTGACGGATTCCAAATGAATGGCTTTAGTGCTCATACATACAAAAATAGCAATGTAACCTTTGTATACAGAGCCTCCTCTACTTCGATTTAGACGCAAGGATATTGGTCCAGCGTAGTCCACCCCAACATTCAAAAATGCTCGATGAGGTTGAACCCGTGGATGTGGCAAATTTTTCATTAGTTGATGAGAAGTTTGCTTTTTTTGCCGAAAGCAAATGATGCACTTATGAATAATTTACTTTACAGTGTTTTTGCACCGCAAAATCCATACCGATTGTCTTAGGATATTGACAAGATATGATGGTCCAGCATGCAAGTATTTGAGATACAGATCTCTGATTAGCATTGTTGTGATGATGTGATAATTGGATGTTTCGTATCATGTGACACTAATGCATTTTCAATGCGGCCACCAACGCGTAATAGACCGACTTCGTTAATGAAAGGATTGAGTGAGCGTAGTTTACTTGTTTTGTTGACTTCTTGGTTATTTGTTAGGCAGCTTATTTCTGCCGCAAAATGCCGGTGTTGAATCCACTTGTAACAAAAGGTTCTCGTTGCTAGATATTCTTCAGTTTGAAGACATGACGATTTTCTATGAGTAGGTGTCAGCCGTAGATTTGTGATAAAACGCTAGACAAAATGCTAGCATTCTCACTAGTTTTGAGAACGAAGAGCACCTTGTCAAGATGTGTTCAAGAACTCGTCTGATAACTTAATGTGATGAATACGAATGTTGGTAGATTTTTCTTCACTGTTGATGTCAACTTTATTGATATGGAGATTTGTACTGGTAGGCCATTGAGATGTTTCATTAGTTAACCAGGTGGGTCCATGTCACCACAGACTAGAATTTGGTAGATTTGATGCAAATATGCCTCGGGTTGCACAGTCGGCAGGATTGTCTCCAGATTTCACGTAGTTCCAGCAGCTTCTCGGTAAAGTTTCCAGTATTTCAGAGGTTCTATTCGCCACGAAGGTTTTCTATCGACGTTAGTGACTAGATAGCCAAGACAGCACAATAGCTGAATCGGTCCAAGTAGAATACGATGCATTTTCAAAATTCATGGCTTGTTGAATGGTTTTGATAAGTTTAGTTAGCAATAGAGCTCCACACTGCTCTAATCTTGGCAAAGATGCTTGTTGCATGGGTGCGACTCTGGTTTTCGCTGCTATAAGTTGAACAACAACGACACCGGATTCGTTAATGGATCTGCTATAGACACAAGCAGAATATGCTTGTTGTGATGCATCCGAAAAACCATGAATTTGTAAGTTGCTGATAGTGGGCGAAACTGATAACCATCGAGTTATTCGAAGTGACTGTAATGAGCGTAGTTCATTTCTGAAACGCTCCCAAGTAGCAATTGTCATTGTTGAGACTGTGTCATCCCAATTTCAGTTTTCCAGCCATAACTGTATTACGGCTGGAAAAAAAAAGGGAGTTATTCTAGTAAATATTGGGTACTTAGGAAATACCTGACTGGAGATCCGGGGCGAAGTCCAACGGACGCTCTACCTCCACCTGGGTTAAGTATGCAGAAAAGTGTAATTAGAGAATGGAATACGGAAATAATAATATTATATCTTACCGCTAGCCAGCTGGCGATTTGCCCCGGAGACTCGTTTCGTCTCGTCCCCACTTCTGACGCTGTTTACCTAAAATAACGTAATTGGATTTATATTAGAACTTTGAGAATTACGAGGAAAAGCTGAAATCGGAAGGCGGGACTACTTTAGTTTTTCCTTAACAAAGAACAAAATTGTGCATAACGAAACACTAGTATAGGGATATATCTTGGAATTTCGAAATAGCAAATAGGATTAGGAATAGGATTAAGGAGTAGACAAGGATTACACAGTCATAACACTGTTGTGCCCAGCAAAACGGCAGCATCCAAAGTTTGCATTTCCTCTCGACGGTCACTACTGTAATATCGACCAGTCGTTCTTCACCTAACGTTTCTCAGTTTACATGCAATAATATCAACACAACAACTCGGTCATAAACTGATCAAGTTACAGTGCTCGGCCTGTACTACGGTGTTGTGACGTCACAGCGTGGGAATTCCATCGGATCCACCTCTAGTGCTGTGTCGTAACATGCCGCGCGCCACAGGTACTGGGAAATGTCCGAGTTGTTGCTTTGTTTGTTTTTCCACCGCGCGATCAAATTGCAATTGGGCTAAAATTGCCGCGACCTGCAAATGGGTATAATGCACTCCTACGAGTTTGCCCCATTTGTGGGTCAACCAAAACTGCCGACTCTCTTGATCGGCAGCTTTTTTAATAAGCGAATTCCGCAATAGGTTTAACGACTGGCCTGTTTACCTTTACTTTAGTTAGCATTAATTTAGTATTTAAGTTATTGATCAATGTTATTCTTAGTCCAGTATTTTTATCAGTCTTACGAGGGAACTCTGTTCAAGCAAGAACACACCATTAAAAAGTTTTATTTCATGCAGCAGATTTTGAGTTGTTCTTTTTTTTATTTTAGGTAAATTACATTTACCAATCTAATCAACATTACTTTTCAGCATTTTCAAAACTCTGGGTAAATCTGCCTCCTCTTTTGGTGGCGATTACCTTCTTCTTCGGTTTCAACTGTGGACTTCTCACGAAGGCCGAAACCAAATTTCAGGTTTTTTACAAACAAATACCAGCTGTAATATCTTTGTGATATTGCAGCACCCAATATTGGCGCAGCCGGTCTTAATACTTGTTAGTTGTTATACTAACAAGTAGAACTTTACGAACTTCAATCCACGACGGTATTGGGACTTGTTAGTGGTAGTACTAACAAGTAGAACTTACATTCTCCGTTTTTAAGAGAAGATTTGGAAGTTTAAAACGGATGATTGATCTACTTGTTGGTAATTATACTAGCAAGAGGAAGATTGTTTCGTTTTCATTCCACTACTTAATCGTTTTTCTTTTAAAGTGTTTTGAACACTGTTTTGAAAGTGTACTGAACTCTCCAAGAAGATTTAGAAGATTTTCCAGGAAGATTAGGAAGTTCAAATCATCTACATACTTCACACTAAACTCAACTTTATGCATCTTAAAGTCGAGCCAATTGTTTTCAAAGATTTTGTCCATATATAAATCAGCCATTATTGGTGATAGAGGACTTCCCATTGCCAGGCCCTTTACCTGTTTGTACACAACTCCCTCTACAGTAAAAAATGCACAACCGAATGTTCAGAAACGTAACAATTTCTTCAAATTATGAATCGAAATCCCATAACGGGACCATATAAGTGAACCATATTTTCTACAAATGTAATCTATCATAAATGATAAAGGAATATTTGTGAACATATCGGCAACATCAAAGCTAACCAGTACATAATCTTTATGAATAACTTGCGATTCTAAAATGCTGATCAGGTGTTGATTATTCTTAATATTCGTGTTGGCATTTCTGCAACCAGTTAAGATCTTAGACAGAAGTGCTCCAAGATGATGACCAGGGGAATTTGTACCATCTACCACTGGTCTCATGGGCATATCTGCCTTATGCAATTTTATGTTCCCATACAAGCGAGCAATGACAAAGCTCGTTATATGCAGTTCTTCCCAAATTTTGGTATCCACATGAGGGGGACAATGTAGATCGAGCCCAGTTCCATGCATTGTTTTCCTATAGGCATTAGTAGTCTGTTTTAATACATCAATTGAATTCCCCTCCCATTCAATGATGACACCATTAGCCTTCATCTTTTCTAACAAGAGGTTTACTTTTCTAAGGTAGTCAGATTTCATCATAGCCACGGACACCTTGCCTTTATCAGACGAAACTATCAATATTTCTGACTTCGGATTTAAAACATTTTCCACAACTGCGCTGGCCGTAAACAGGGCACGATTAATGTTTAGCTTCCCGGAGGAACAAGTTAAATTAGTTTTCACACAATTTACTAGTTTCATTATACGTGATTGTATCTCAGTTGTGTGTACAAAGGGATAACGTTCTAAACGTTTATCCTCTAAAGTCACGCAGTAGCTAAACAGGATTTCCCAGTCTATCTGAAGTTTGGATAGTGGACAAATAAAATTGGGTCCATAACTTAATAGTGCGTTTGCACATGAGGGAAAATCAACGGTAGTTAAATTTAGAAAGCCACGATTGACTGGCTTCAAAATTATTGACGCATGCTTCCTGCCTCTTGAGGTACCAGCAAAGCAAGGAACTTTAGTCGTTGTCTTAGTCTTTATTGGAGAACCTATACTAAGAGATGAATGAACTACACCACCTCTAGACTTAAATGTTAAAGCCCTGGGCAACAATCTTCCTCTGCGATTGGATACCAAGGGAGTGCGAAAGGGATTGGTTATTCTGGATGAGGTGGGAGTGGATGGCATAGATGTTTGTTTTTCCTTCGGATTTGTCCCAGAATCGTCCGGACAGGATCCTGAACAGGTGGGCAACACATAAATTTTTTCGGCTATCTTATCCTCTGTACTGCCAGAGGAATGGGGTGTTTGACTCATTTTGAAACCTTGGTGGTTGTGAGAATTGTTTATTGGCCTTAATATTTAATTATAATGATGGTTTGGAGTTGAATAAAGATGAACATCACAATGTGACTTCTTACCGTTGATATCCAAGTAATGATTGATGAGTTTATGCTACTTATGATTCTGTGACTTGATTGTTCGGCGGAATGCCCACAATGACTTTACGGTTGCAGGTTGGTAAGGATGGATGCGCCTTCTGGATTGTTAACCTGGAATATAAACCAAAAAACTGAATAAACACCTTATAAAGGCGGTTACAACAATGAAGCAGTTACATAACAAGTGAATATCGTTAGTTTGGTAATTGTAAACCAATGATGACTAGTACTAAAGTTTTAATTGATCAAGAAGATCTTGGACAGCTAAATTCCCTTATTCTAAAACTAACTGAAATCCGGAAACTAGAAAATGACAATAAACACACGGACAGACACTTGAATTTGGTAGTGTTGAATGCACATAAATTGGAATCCTCATATCAAGCATATCGTTTGCGCAGAACAAATCCGTGATGTAGCCAGAAGCACACTATGGGACATATTAGAATTTGGTGGGTGTGAGACATCTCATAGAAAAAACAATTACTCATGGAACTTGGTCAATTCCCAGCGATTTCACTTGTCACTGCAGTAATGTTAAAGGCATCAGGATATCACATACATTGCGGTACACATTTGTGGTTTTGAGGAATGAATTCTTCAGCTATCTCCATAATTAATCTACCGGAACATCGGACTCGGAATGTAACAATAGTACCAGCAGATTTGTCGGATCATTCAGGATGCATTTATTCTGATCGGAATTCGAACAATGCAGAATTATTCATATTGTTCTTTGATCACATAGAACATAAAGTTCCTTTTCACATTGGTAAATGTTGTTTGATGGTTGAGGAATTGTAAATTAAAATGGAGTAATACTTACGAGGAGTTTTTTTCGGCATAAAAGTTTTTCGAAAGGAAATTAAGTACGCAATAGATATTCTGCATGGGGGCTTGAATATAATTTCTGGGTTCGATTATTTCCTTGAAGTAAGATGTGCCACATGAAGATTCACAAAAAGGTTTTTTCGACAAAAATTAACTACGCAATAGATATTCTGCACGATAGCTTGTATATAATTTCTGAATTTCGACGAATTTCCTTGAAGTAGAATTTACCACATGAATATTCACAATTCACAATTGTCACTGAATCGCACAAACTATTTTGGTTTTAATCCCATAAGGATTTTAGCAACCGTAATTTAATGAGTTTATAATTTTTTAATGCAGGACAAAATGAAAGATGAAAAAAATTTGTTTCTAAATGTGAAGGGACCACCATAAGCCAACTAGATTTAGTATTATGATGAAATTTTTGTTCTATTGGCTTCTTGTACCTAATTGGTGCACAAAGACCTAATAATCTACTATGTTTTGCAAAATTGGCAGAAAAACGAGTAAAACTTACAATACACAAACGGAATTGTTGGTGTGGCAAAGTAAACTTTACGACGCAAAAACAAATAAATGTTGTCGTTACACCACAAATTGCAAAATATCCTAATGAGGTAGTAAAAAATCCGTTAAAAAATAATGGGAATAAATTGTACTCTACCTACAATTTGCTTAAATTCGGTAAACTTGAATGTTAATTTGTTTTATAGAAAAGCATGAAGCTAATTGTGTAGCTGACATGTAAATTTTTAACATAAACTGAAGGACCAAAAATATGTATTTATTGAGTTATTGATCAACGGAACAGTGGTGTGGTTGGAAACCCGATGTTGAATTTTTGGCTTTCTGTAGATCAAATTGTATGAAATTGAAACACATAGTAAATATGTGTTAACTTGTACTACTAGGAAGCCCCCTACCAGACAATTGTATCGTACCCGTTGGTAATTGATTGATTCCTTAATTATTGATAAATTGAATTCCAAAGATGGACATTATTTCCTGTGGGAATGATGAAGGAATTTGTTACCAGTTTTAACCCAATGACATTATCCTGGAAATGCAAAATTTGCATAGGATATGACATGTTGGTGTACTGAAAGGAGTGACTCTAACAAATCTGTGTCTGGTTGAAAGTGGGAAAATCTGAATTTGAGCGGTAACTCTCTCAAGGGCATGTTCAACAAGAAAATTCTTAAGAAATGTTGGTACACAGAATGAAACTTTGATGTTAATAACATGAGCAGAAGCATGGAAAAGCTGTTGAAATACATGAGCGGAAGCAAAATATGACTGTTAGGAGACATGGAGACAATGGAATGAATGATTTCACAATAGGAAGAGCAAATTTTAACTTAACATGAATAACATACCTATATTCTCACTGGTCAACGAGCATGGTGCACATGGTTCTCAAATAACAGGTCATTTCGTCATGGTGGAGATCTGGAATCACATAATTCTTTCATAAAGTATAGAAAATACTGAAGGCAGTAAGTGTTAGCGTGTCATGGAGGGCAACTTTGTGGTGGACATTGGTATTTCTTCGGGCAGGATTTGGTTTGGTGGTATATTGTCGGAATTTGTTGCAGGACTAATGAGTTACTGATGACTCTGCGAGGAAAATGTATAACGATGGTGTTGGTTGTTAAAAGGTGAGCCTTTTTTCTTATGAAATTATTACCAGTTTACTAATAATTTTTACCCAAATAATTTTTACCCACATAAGTTGCCATTTTACTAGTGAATTTTAATCCAAATTAATAAATGAGAAATTCTACAGAGTTGCTTTTTAGATATAAGTTATTAATCTCAATGGAAACAAACCTGAGGTGCATGAATAGTTTTGCAAGGTACTGATAATATCCAAACTTAGTTATATGCGCAATAGGTAGATATATTTGTTGAATTTTACACATTAATGCCATATCAAAACAAACTTTATTCATAATACAATAGATTAAGCAGCATCTGTTAACAAATCTAATATAAAGAGTTCTGATGATGACCCTGTGGTGAGGGTCGAAACATGTAAACTTAGCCCGTAGGCGTCACTACACCCCCAATTTTTAGGCATGTAGCATACATAATTTAAGAGTGACAAAACATTTAGTTTTCGTGTAGCTTAAACTTAAATGTTTTCGCATTTACACCAAGTCTCAGAAGACTTTACCTTGACTAATTTTAATGATAGACACACAGCTAAGGCAAACATTTTTACATTTTTACTATATTGCATTTTTCAATTTGGCTTTTTTACATCCTTTTTCGTTGATGGTGAACAAATCCATAAATTATGGACCAGTTAGAGCATATATTGATACAGTTAGAGCATACATTGATACATTTTTGCATTTATACATTTATACATTTGTACAATTTTACATTTTATTGTTTCATATCCTTCCCCGATGATAATGAATAAATCCAAAAAATAACAGAACAACCTTATTGATTGAACATTTTGCTAGCCGTTATCTTTTAGTTGTATAAATTTAAATCCTGGTTCCATCTTCTCAGAGATGTACTGAAAAATTCAATTAAATTGGGTTTTTATGTGTCATAACATTCACTAAAACTTTTTGAAAAATTCAATTAAATTGGGTTTTTATGTGTCATAACATTCACTAAAACTTTTTCATAAATTATGTGTAACTACATAAAATATGATCAACTTCAGAGGATATCATGCACCCCCATGTGGCAAAGTACATTTGTACTGACAAATGTTATTGTCTATTGTTCAAGGGAATTATCCTCGGGCCGCCTCTTAATGACAAAATAGAAAAACCGGTGGGCATGAAGGTGTATGTCCCATTTGCGAAATAAATTGTAAAATATATGAAACTAAATATCCTATCAAAAATTACTATATTAAAATTAAAAATATTTTTTAGCTGACCTACTGGCCGCCCATACGCGTTTCGACTCCGGCCAAGGAGTCTCTTCAGTGGACTTCTATAGTTCATGAGGTAATAAATTAGAAAAACACTAAACTAACTAATCTTTTGATAGCCAGAAAAAACTAAAACTTTATCCTTAGACGGATCTATATAGATCATAATCACAAGGGATCACCGGCCTGTGTGCAATTGCTAAGCAATTAACTTTTTCACTCTCAGGTGAATAAAACACAAAAACATCACTAATCACTCGTGACACAACCGAAAAACAGACTATTAAACGAATTGTCTCAATCACTAAAAACCATTATCACCCTTAACTATTGGAAATTCACGGCAAACTGAAATTCAATGACAACCTATTATGCAGAATATGTGCATATCATTTTATAATAAACTAAACTATTGCGTCAGAAAAAAATCTAAGACGTAGGAAAACAGAAAAAAACAGGAATTAAGGGTTTGTGTTGAAACTGTTGTTGTAGGGACTATTTACGTAAGCACGAGTGGCTATCTTTTCCGAAATGCAACAAGGGCCGAATACAAATTGAAAAAATTGAAAATTGAAAAAATCGCGAGTTGGCGTGTGGTCTAATTGAAAAACGAAAAAATTAGGAAATTAGACTATGGCTCCGAACCGTGTGGATTTGTGAGAACTCCTCCACTGGACAGTGGCCCCTTGTTTAGCCGATTATTCTAGCGGGACCAGACTGTGCGTAGTCTACGGGGCTTTCTATACCTTCACGAGCGTTGGAGGCTAACTCTCGTTTTAAGGGTGAGGTATACGAATAGGCTCCTTCATGTCTGCGCCGTTGAAAAATTATTAATTTCTTGACAATTACAGTTTTGAAATATTATGTCTACAAAAATTTCATCCAAATGTTGTACATAGTTCGCAGAAATTAACTTATTTTCTTCTTTTGTTTTGCAAACGTTAGCAAAATGATTCATTTTATTACATTTGTTACATTTTTTTCCAAAAGCGGGACATTGCTTATAGCTATGACTCAAATTACATCGAATACATTTTTTGAAATTTTCTACCTCGCTATTTATTTTATTTTTATGATCATTGTTACAATTTGTGTTAATATTTTTAGAGTTATTACGGTTATGATTCACTTTGTTAGAATTTGTATTTGTATTTTTAAATTTGAAACTTTGAAACTTTTTATACTTATCGGGACTTGGTATATAATGAACTGGTTTTTCCGTATTTTGTACCGCTTTGGTGTGATCGAATGATATTTCCGCTGCTTTGCATTTTTCAACCGCTTTCTCGAAATCGATGTCTGATTCCAAAAATTTTTCTTGAAGTTTTTTGTTGTTTGTTCCCAGGACAATTCTTTCTCTCATCAACGATTCCTTTTGATCGCCGAAATCACATGTTTTTGCAAGTTTTTTGATATCTATCAAAAAATTATCAAACGGTTCCTTGTCCTTTTGGACTCGCGAAAAAAACTTAAAGCGCTCATACACTACACGTTTTTTGGGGCTACAAAATTGTTCGAAAGCCTCCTTCACTTTACTAAACTGTTTTTTTTCATTATCACTTAATGTGAATGTATTAAATAAATCTAGGGCTTCCTCCCCTACCGCATTTAGAAATGTGGCTATTCGTATGGCGTCCGGTTTTTCATCCATACCAATAGCCGTTTCAAATATTTCATAGTTTCTAGAAAATCTTGCCCAGTTTTCGGCAACATTTCCTTCCAGGCTAAGATCTGCCACTTTTTTCACAAAATTTACGTTGTTCATTTTAATTGTTTCTGATTCGCTTTCACTTTTAATTTTGATAGATTTTTCACTTATAGCGTTGTTTTCTGTTTTTTTTTAACCGGGTAATCATTTAATCTTTGCTTAATTTAAGCCACCAAAAATACAAGTAATCCTTTTTTTTACGTTTCCGTCGACTGCGACATGTAATATTTATTGAAACGACCCGTCTTTGGTTGTGTCTAGATGACGAGTGATTTATTTCATAACTTCTCTTATATGCTATTTATAATGAACTTATATATAAAGCTTATGACTAGTTGTAATTAGACTTACTGTAATTAGTTACAATGCGACACCTGTACACAGGTGTTGATGTTGGAAACAAATTTTCTGTAATTTTTTCCTGTAAAAAAACATTCATAAGACATTTGATCTATGTATCTATAAGGAATTTCTATAAATACATTTATGATACACAATGATGCAAAATTGGAATAATGACGAGGCCATTTTGAACTGGTAACGCCATTAATTTACAAAACATATAAGTCCTCGATTTTAACGTGCAATTCGTCGTTCTTGATATTTTCAATAAAAGCAATTCCAAGAGCTGCAATCGACTCAACTGGTTCAGGGAAATAATTAACCATTGATGAAAAGCTAAATCCTTTGACGAATTCTTGCCCATTATCATCTTTGTAAAATCCTGTAACTTTGAGTGGAGTTAATTTGTTTATATAGCAAAAATTGTCTGGTGCTTTGGTGCTTAATATGAACCCATTTGGATAACGACGTTCATTGACAATGTGTTTTATATTCCCTTTTGTCGGTTTTATTTCTGAACTTAAAGTAAAGAAGTAGTCGCATAAAGTTTTCAAAGCGGTAGGCCGAAAAGGAGTCTACGTTACCAAACAATTTTACGCACTGTGTCAAATGCAGCACATTATGAACATTGTAACTGATTTTATTTGTTCCGTAAATATGTTTAAAATTATGTACAAAGACATTAAACATTTCTTGAACTACATCTAGATTCTTCTGGCAATTTTCGGGGCAGGATAACAACCGATAGCACGTGTGTAAAAGCAAAAAATGAATGTACAATATCTTCATCTAGAATGTGTTTAAATAGTACAATTCCGGTGTATAATATCATTGGACGAAATTTAACTGCTTTTCAGCAGTGAACTTCTGCTATACTTCGAGGCTTCCTGACAAAGTCTTTGGGAATTTTCTTTATCTTCATTTGTAATTTTTTTACCACTTATTTTGCCATCTAATATAATTTTCAGCATTTTTTTGAATACCCCCAAATCAATTAAATGCAATGAAGGGGAAACCATTTGGATACCAAGCCTTTCCAATATGTGGAAATTTTCTCGAAAAAAATTATTGTGATGTTCTAAGTGCGATCTTTTCGCAAAGTCATCATCCGTTCTCAAAATTTTAACTGATGCTTCATACGTTAGTGTTTTGTTTATGCGCTGTCCTGTTTGTGTGCATTTACTGCAGCCATGAGCTGAAGTGTGACCCGCAGTTCCAGTCACGAATTCTCTTGCTGGAGCATCACAGATAAATGCTCTCAATTTTATTTTGAAAACATGATCTTTGATCATTTGGTTTCTTAGGACCTACATATGAGACTATTAGGAAAACCTGGACTAGATTACTGTTAACAGTACTTCCTAGAATGGGCCATAGCGTTGTACCAGAGCTTTTAAATAAAGGAAGGCCATCAATTCCAATATCGACCTCGATTTATTCTTTCCCACCCTCTGGTTGATATGCAATTGCATTCAATGCCTTCTCCAACCCGAAATGAAAATATTCACCGGGGAACATTTCTACCGTGCAAATTTTGTTCGATTTTGTTCAAGCAATGTTTTAACAGACATGGGGACATTAATTCCAGATTTATTTAGAATATTAAGTAAATCGTCATCTGCTGCTCGTGAGATTCTATGTCTAATGAACCAAATTTTCAGGCTTTCTTCCAAGCATTTTTCATCAACACTATCTTCATTTAACTCCGAATTTTTTAATTCGGTGTATTTTGCAAAATTTCCATGAGATGGCTCAGCTTGTATCCTACATCCAACATTTTGGCTTTTTGGAATACTTCTTTTATGAAGCAAAGAATCCATTTCCTTTGAAACTAAATGTTTGAAATGTCTTTTACTAATGCCAGCGATGTTTTTGTCCATTTTGTATTGTCGAAAATACTACAGGACAAAATTAAAAATTTTTTACTAGAAATGAAAAAAAGTAAATAAAAGAATAATAGTATTCATTTCTTTTCAAACGTTTTGGAATAAGTTGGATAAATAACAAATAATTGAAATGAAAGTTCTCGATGTTTGCAAAAACTGTGTACGCTTATATGTATAGCTAAGCTTATATAACATTTTTTCGTCCGAGATTCCTTTCTATGCGTTACACACTTTTCGTGCTGAATTAGACTTAGAATACTCTATGATTTCATCACAAAAAACGCAAAAATAATGGCGACAGTGTAGTTACTACTTCTATTACACCCCGACCCAGACCTGATTTTCTAACTTTTTCACGAAAAATAAGAAAGATTCGGCCAAACTAATGGTAGATTTTTTTTACTCTTTTCAAACTTAAGCTTATTTTCTGTAAAAAAATATGTACTTTGCATAAAAATACTTACGAGACGAACCAAAAGACTTATTGAACTGAAACACTTGCGACAACAAAATTTCGTACAAAATATACAATAATATAAATAATTTCTTAACTGCGTTATACTGACTCCGTGATAATTTGACGATTTGCGACAACTGAGACTGCGCTTCAATATCTTTTTTGCATAAACCAAATACCTGTAAGAGCGGGGTTAAAATAAAAACCCGATAAAGAACAAACAAAACGACTTGTTGAAACCATAAAATTTAATTCATTTTTTTTTTTAAACAAATTAATCACTTTCTAATTTTCTTTTTTCCCGGGATGAAGCGGCAGGACGTTCGACCATCTGCAATGAATTCAATAGAAAAACACAACAAATGAGTGTGATCAACAATAACTTTACAGTGTGGAAAAAAATAGTAAACACCACCAAGTGCCCGCCAGGCCAATACAAGATAATTAAAAAAACGATAGACAACATCTGAACTTGAAGCCACAAATACCGTCAAGGGAAGAGAACACAAGGCGATGGCTAGTGTAAAGGGGAGAGGAGCATCATCTCCATACACAAGGGGTGGGGAGCCAACCCACATGTGCCTACACACTCGAGGAGGAGACCCATCCTCGTCAAGGTCAAGGAGGAGTACCATCCTTGTAGATTCCGCGAACCAAATTTAACAAAACCTGGCGGTCACTCAATAAGCACATGCATCGAAATTATACGAAAGAAAAATATAAATAAAACAAATAGAAGCACTACATACTACATAAACCCTACAAAAACACTCAGTGAAACTCACCCGGCTCGCCTCCCAAACGAAAATCCAAATGTAATAGGCTTAATCCGATCGCTTCACCTTCCAATTTTCCAGACAATCCCTCAAATAAAATTCACCACAATCGCAACCACTGTCCGAAATGAATTCAATCAACGACCGATCCCTAACAACCAAGAGCAATCCCAACACATTCGGAACCAAACAAAACTTCCTCGCCACAGTCGCCTGCAATTGACTCGACCTCGCTGACAAAAGTTAAGTTGGCCACTCAAACCAGCCCGAGACACGACACGAAAACAACTGAAACGCCTGCCGACCAAATCGGCAGACCACGCATCCACTCACACATACAACCATTCCACGAAGCCCTTCGATTCCAATACCATGACCGAGAACGATCGCATGCTGTCAAGGTCAGTAATCAAGAAGTGATAAGCAGTGATGCCAATTTAGTGCTTTCAGCGTTAAATTTGGTGCTCAAAATTTCCTTTCAGTGGACAAAAATTAGTTTTACCGCTTGCGCGTTAATTGGTGCTTTAAAAAAATATTTAACGCTTTTTTAACGCTATTTGAATATTCCCGCGAAAAACTTTGATGCCATTGAAAGTCTGTAGCAATAACATATCACTTTCACTACAAACAAACTTTTGTGCTTCTGTTTCTGTTTCATGTTGTATCTCAATTTTTCACCTTTCTCCTTCTCTTGAAAAATTACGCTCATGGACATCAATTTTCCACGTATCACTCGCCCCCGGTAATTAATATCCAACGGAATTCAACGAATTCCCACAAAATGGAGTAAGGAATCAGTGCTGTCGTTAAACTGGAATTGCAGCATTTTTATTGATTATAATTTATTTATTACAACCTTGCAATTTAATTCAACATATTACTTATTACATATTTAAAAACGGAGCTAATTTCATAAAATTACTGTAACAATACCTAAAATGACAAAGATTGAAATCTTATATGTACTATTGCCTAGTAACATGTAAAGAGCTGGATAGCAGCTTCATGAAGATACAATCCTTGATTAAAAGCCTAGTAGATATAATTTATTTATTTACACATGTACCTATTATATTTTTTTGTTATATGTGCTATATTGCTTCAATAAATAGAAAAGAAAAATAACCAATATTAAAAATGCTATAGAAAACATTAAGAAAATTTATTAAAATTTCATCATTAATATGATATCTATGCAATACCGAACTCGTAATGCTGAAGCGGTATCTCTGCTCAGTACTACTCATGTTCAGCTAGAGATTTGAATATTTCAGTACCGGTAAAAAAATAAGGGTAAAAAACCAAAATGACAACACTGTGTGCATAAATCGCGGAAACGCGCGGCGGTTTTCAGTTGACTTTGAAAATAACAAGAACTTTGAAAATAACAAGAACAGTTTCATATATGGAAAGGGAAACTTGTTATTTTTTTATTGATACAATATAATCCGCAATTCAAAATCGAAATAAGGTCTGCTTCAACTTTAAAAATGATCTGAACATATTTTTTTATGTAGTTACTTTTATATTTTCAAAATGAATATATTTCTGTTATACCTTTTTTGTTACTCTATTAAAAATTACATATAATTTAATACACTTGACTAAATTTTGTTTATGTGTGCAAAGTTATTTTTTTACCAATAAAAAACTCTACTTAAATTCAGGTCCCAAGTTCAAAATACATATTACTTGATCATTAGATCAGAAGCGATAAGTACGGAAAAAATATTTTTAGTGCTTTTAAGCTGGAATTAACGCTCAAATTACCATATTTTAGTGCTCAGCCCAGAAAAATAGTTGGCAACACTGGTGATAAGCAAAAGAACAAAACAATGAAGCAAAGCAATATTTGGACAATAGGAACGCTTAAAACAATGAGGCCAAACAATATTTGGCCAACTGTGACGACTATCAGAAGAATACTACAAACCTCTTCTTACATACCAAATCAAAATTGTAATTCCCCGAAAAAACTAAACAAGTGCTTTTCTCCAACATCCAGAAAAGCGGTTTTGAAGCAATTTGCAATGAAAAGGGAAAGGCCCCTAGTCTTTGTCGCTGGAGACTTTTTTAATCACTTCGTAGCAATGACTTCCAAGAACTTCCATTCTTCGTATCAAAAATAGGATTCTCCGAAAAAACAAACCACTCACTGGTGTCCAACATCCATAAAAGCAATTTTAAAGCCGTTCGCAAAGAAAATGGATAAGCCCTTCATTTATTTATCGCTAGAGACCCTTTTAAGCGCTTCTTCGCAATGAACTTCAAATTTTTCCGCTGGGAATATACGGAATAAGCATCCCATTTGTAATTCAATTGTGAATATTTCGTAAAGTTTCCTTCATTCCGTAGCGCAGCAACTCGGTTCACAGCTTATTATTATATACTTATACATGAAAGTAAATTATTTGAGGGGTGAGGTGGAGCACGAAAGTGGGGGGACAGCAATTTCTCCAAAAACTTTTTTATATCTCAGAAACCGTATCAGATATGATCTTGAAAATTTTACAGGAGTAAAGGAGGAGGGGTGGGTAGACCTCTAGTAGGGAAAAAAAGCAAGGTACGGGGGTGAGAGGATGTCTTTTATATCTCAGAAACGGCTTATGCTAGAAAGTTGAAACTTAGTACGTGAGTTATAAGTGAAGAGTTTAATAAAAGTCTTTCACTTTATTTTTTAGTATAAATGTATTTAATTTCAATTTTTCTTGTTCAGCTTCTTGTTTTCTAATACAATGAAGGTTGGTTTATGGCTCAAGAAAAAGGACTGGCATGCAATGTTTTATTTGTTTCGAAGTTAACTCGGTTTTCCGTTATTTCTAAGTTGGGGGTGCAGATGTCGTTTCTATTTTTAGTTAGGGTTAGTAAGGACATGAAAATTTTTTTATTGTTAATGCCAGATGGGCTTATCTATTATTGGCATGTGTGCGCAGCTTGATGTGCCGGATGGGCTTGACGTGGAGGCAGGCGTAACTCGTGTATGTAGATGTGCTATTAGAGTAATTAAAGCAAAAAAAGTTCAGATTTTATTCACGTTCAGAGGTTGATTAAAAAAAATGTCCGTGAATCCACGTTTTCACGACTTTCGTTAAAATTTTTAGACATGTCGAGCTATCAAAGCAATTTTACTTCTGCTGGCTATTTATAAATATAAGCTTTAAACATAGTCGGGGAAGAAACCGATTTAAGTATTTCTCCCTATTAAACCCCCTGGGGGTATTGTTCAAGTTTTCACTGATTGCGAAAATCTCTTAGGTTTAATGTGATCGAATTCGCTTTTACTTCTTTGGAATATTCTATTGATAAAAAAAATACGTAAATAAATAAAAAAAATCTGCCAACAGTTTTTTAGGTTGTCAGTCGCATAATAACCTACACCGCATCTCAGCATTAAACACGTTTCGGACTTCTACCCGTAATATAATAAAGTTGCGCCCAGACTGTTGGCAGATTTTTTATATGATTGTCCTCCGTTTCGCTTTTCCCTCGTAACTTTTCGGGAGTCTAGTTGCTCGTTTTGCAGATGCACAATAACAAATGTTGGTATGGGAAAATTAGCTAGATTATCTTCAATCTCTTCAGTCATTAATACGATTTCTTCGTCTGTGTGATCTGATTCTATATCAGAGACATTATAGTCAGGATCACGAATTGAGTTATCTGAATCCAAATCTTGATCTGGTTGAAGAGAATGTTCAGTAACTGTAGAAATATTTTTAGTAGCGTCTGAATAATAATCACAGTTTCCTGTTGTTGCACAAATGTAATAATTCTATTTTCAATTTATTTTTAGCTTTGCTTACGTTTTTCGCCATCTGTTTGATTATTATCTGTACGAGCAAGCTTTATCATTCTCAGCGCGTGAGTTAAATAATTAATATTTAGCGTGACCAAAAATAAAAGACGTGCCTTTATTTTTGGGAGACTTTATTTTAAGAAGTTCCTGAATGAATTCCAAATTAAGATTAACTTAGCTTTGCTATCTTACTTACTAGGAAGGCTCGGTCCACAAACAATTCTTGTGGCCGTTTCATTCCTTATCTTTGCTGACGGATGCATCTGAATTATTATTAATGCCTTCTAAAATGATTGGCATGCATATTTGGTCCACTTGATTAAATACTATGTGGTCCAATATAGTTATTATTATTATTGTATGAGACTTATCTTTATTACTGTCTTAGACTTATCTTTATTATGGTCACCTTCGTGAGTCATATCTTTGGATAGAGTTCTTGTGATGGTGTATATGTGACCCCTCCCTCCTTAGGTTTGAGGTCGTCCTCGATCTTTACATTTTCAATATTTATTTTCATATTTTTTCTTTTCTTTATTATAATGAATATTATTATTACAATAATAGTTAATGTAATAATTATAATTGAACTCGATATGCCAGCTGTTAAGTGAAATATTTTTCTTGCATGTATTTCTTGGATTTTTCCAATATTATCTCTATGTGTTATTACGATCTCATGAAAGGTAATGTTTTTATTATATTTTATTTCTTTATCCAAATGGATTGAAAATTTTTCTGTAAATGTTTCAAAGTTATTTGTAAATTCTACTGAGTTTACTTTAATTGTGCAGTTATTAAAATTTATTGTATTATGTCCATCAAGGTAAGTTTCTCTGTTATTACAATTAGATGAAATTGGTAATTTTCGTGCCTTAGTTATTAGTACTAAACCATTTTCGATTTCTTTAATTGTAGTTTGATTATTAAATCTTCCGTCGCATTTATTTTCACAAATTTTGGATAATTTTAATTGAATTACATCGGTTTCCAATGTGATTACATATGGCTTATTTTCTAGTTTACATATTTTAAATTGATCTGTGTTGAATTCTAGGTTATATTTATTAGGTAATGGTACATTTATTGATGTTTTACATTGGTCAACTATGATTGGTATGCTTATGGCTAGTATTATTTGTTCATTGTCGTTTTTTCCGATAGATATCTTTATATTTTTTACTTTTTACTTTTAGGTGTGTTTTTTTGCGCATTTATCCAGATTAGAGTAGTGATTAAAATGTATATACAAAATAACAACAACATTGCTGTTTTTACGATTCTTTATAACTTTTTTCAATAGATAGTAGGCTAGATTAGAGAATTTATCGCGAGTAGTTCACCCAGTGAGCTTACTGGGTTAACTATTCCGGTTAAGATCTATATTCTAGCCTACTATCTACAGGGGAAAGAAATAGAAAATAACAAAAACAGAAATATTGTTGTTGTTTTCAATGTAAATTGTAATCACTACTCTAATCTGGACAAATGCGCAAAAAAACACACCTATTATACAAGTCGATTTTCTCATTAGTTAAAATACTTGCTAAAGTTATTCTATTTCTTGCTACTGATATTCTGTTCTGGATTAGTTCCAAGTGGTTTTCTATTGATTTCAATTGAATCATTAATTTAATAAAAATAATTTCACTTCTCAAATACTTCATCTGTGTTGCTGAATATTCTAATATATCTTTTATTTTTCCTCTGTTTTCCCGAATCTCATCAATATAGGGTTTTGTTAAAACTATCATTGATTGTTACTTGTTTATTTACATTGTTTATGATATTGTGTTGGTTCATCTTTGAAACTCTTATAAATTCTTGGATATCTGCTTTATCAAATTCATCCATGGTTCCAAATAACCAGTTAAATCCTATACCTAATACTGGGAATAATGATCTCCTATGTCTATGTGGTACAGTGGATGCAGCTTATTGTAATCACTTTGGGACCGGCCATAAACAATAACCGGATGATAACAATAGACGAAGGGAAAATTTTTCTCATCTATTTTCCTACGTTTGAATATAGATTGCTCGAAGCATCTAATATTATTTTTTTTATTCATTAAGTGTTATTTACAACTCTAGCTTCAATGTTTCAAAGTTACAGAGAATATGAAATACTGTCTCCTCTTCCTCCTCACCCAGGCAGCTTCTACAGAAAGTCATTTGAAAAGAATCGCCATCTTTTAGCATGCCGGATTATAAGACAGTGTCTGGTCAGGACACTTACTCTGGTGCTAATTCTCTCCCTTTTTAGCAAATTCGGCCTTGTACAGCGTTTTATATCCAGCTTCGGTCATATCTGTCAGCTCAGTGCGCCACTTCTATTAAACTGTCTCGAAAACTTACTCGAAGTTGAACTCATTCTGCTGAACGAGATCAACATCAATAGTTTTGAGAAGCTACGAAATGACTGAAATTTCTCATAGTAATCTATGATATGTATCGTCTTGTGTTCACATATATGTAAAACCAAGAGCAATCATCTTTAATTTTGATATTGTTTTTATTTTGCCTTTTTGATGACATTCACATGAAGAAAAAAAAGGAGCGATTAAGAATACAGTCACAAAACTTGTAATGTTGTATGGAAATCTGGCCCGAATGATAACATAATGCGAATTTTTATTCCAATAAGCGATGAATTTCGTTTGTGGAAAATGGAACTAACTTGTTTTGATAACAAAATGCGGCTTATAACATTATCCGCGATTACAATAAGCGGCATCCACTGTATTAATGTATTCATCTTATGTTTAATTATATTTAATTCTGCTTTTATGGACACTTCATTGTCTTTATTTTGTATTATTTTGAAATTTTCCTCTAATGATTCTATTACTTGTCGTAGTATTTTGATGTCTATTATATGTAAAATCTTTTGTCTCGTCTTTACTAACTGTATTGATGTGGTTTGAATTTCCGCGTAACCTGCTTGGTTTTTAATGTTTTCTATTGTCATTATTGAATTTGTCAGTCGTATGCTTAATATTATCAAAAATATTATTGTTGTCAGTTTAGTTGTTCTTGTCCTTGTTCTATGAATTTCATTTATTATGGTGTGGTATGGTTGCGTTATACCAAGTGCTTGATTAAGGACTATTCGTAATTCTTCCAGATTTGTCGTTGTAAGTCTGATTGCGACATCTGCTGCTTCTCCTTGTAGGTTTCCTTTGATGATTGTGTAGATATGTTTCTTTTGTGGTCCTTCCTCTGCGAATTTAAGTATGTTTGCTGCTGCTAGTAGCCATCCTTGTAGGTTTATTTCCCTATTGTTTTCGTTGTACTCGTATGTTGATAGGTGTCTTGCCTCCTTAATTAATTCTTCAAAGATGAACATTACTTGTGCCATGATTCTTAAAATTTCAGATTTTTGAGAATCTTCGTGGTAGCTTTGATCGCTTAGGATTCTTTTATAATTTTTATTTCACTTTTCTGGTGTAAGTACCAGGGGTCTTTTTATTTTCCGCCTTGCTAAAATTTCGATGTGGTCCTCTATTTTTGGACTATTTTAAGGGAGGCTAGAGTATCTCTCTCGAAATTTTGTTTTTCACTTTTATTTTTATTTTAATTATAATTTCGATGTGGTCCTCTTTTTTTGGACTATTTTAAGAGAGACTAGAGTAATTCTCTCGAAATTTTGTTTTTCAGTTTTATTTTTATTTTAATTATTATACAGGGTGTTTGGCAGTCCGTGTGCCACCTTGTAAGGGGTTATTCCTTGATATATTTGGAGAAAAAAATTGTTCTACAGGGTAGGTCAATTTTCAATATTAGTGGAGATACAGGGTGGTTAAGAAAAGTGTTTTTGACCGGTACCCTCACTCACTTAAAACGTTTTATCTTGAAAACGAATAATCACAAGGCAAAGTGTTATAACTCCTTTTTTAGGAAATCGAATTACCTTTCATTTGATGTAACAGTCTAAATTGTAACTGCACCCAATCTTGAGATATTTACTCGAAAACACAAATTTTTGCTACGTGAACCCTTAAAATTCAGTGATCAATGTTCTCAGAAAACCCCATTATAAAAATGTCATTTTAATTTTATTTTTTTATGTGCCGTATTATTACCTACAAAAGCTGCATACATATGTATGAGTTACGATTAGCATTGTGGAAGTAACAGGTAAAAATACATATCGCTCAAAATTTTCACTTTTGGCATTAAGCGAATTCTTTAAAAATTCAGCTCGGATCCCTTCTATAGATCCTACTATTATTAGTTCACTTCACTTTTTTCACTTTACTTACATGAGTGCGTTGGTTTACATCTAAGAAGGTTCCTCCCTTCTAAGACAATTGACTGCGCCAGTTAAATAATTAATATTTAGCGTGATCAAAAATAAAAGACGTGTTTTTATTTTTGGGAGACTTTATTTTAAGAAGTTCCTGAATGAATTCCAAATTAAGACTAACTTAGCTTTGCTAACTTACTTACTAGGAAGGTTCGGTCCACTAACAATTCTTGTGGCCGTTACATTCCTTATCTTTGCTGACGGATGCGTCTGCAATTATCATTAATGCCTTCTAAAATGATTGACATGCATATTTGGTCCACTTGATTAAATACTATGTGGTCCAATATAGTTATTATTATTATTGTCTGAGACTTATCTTAATTACTGTCTTAGACTTATCTTTATTATGGTCAGCTTGGTAAGTCATATCTTTGGATAGAGTTCTTGTGGTGGTGTATATGTGACTCGTGCGAGGACATGATAGGCCATGGAATATCAATAAATCAAAAAAAATTTCTATATTCAAACATTCTTTGAACTTTTTTTCACTTTCAACTGATCTGTTGAATATACGCACAAAGTAACACCTAAACACTGCACTTTCACTGTGAAGTGTTCTGTCTAATGTCCATAAAACAATTGAACATACATGGAACAGAATGAACCAACTCTAACTAACAAACGAACCAACTCTAACTAACTCTCTGCAACTCTATTTAATCGTCAAAAAGGAGAAGTTACTAATTTTTAAAAATGTGATCAATCAGCAATCATAGAATAAACGCTTGAATTGACTTGGGCTAGTATTGTAAAAAAATTATTCGATTGATCTGACCGACCAATAAATGTGTTTGGTGATTCCCATGTGCGAATGCCGGTGTCTAACCAGAGTTGCCAACACGGCCCAGAATTGGCATCGCATTGGACGCAAAGACTTGTCGATGGGTATTGTTTTGGTACTGACAACCCACCAGACCAGTATTGTGCCAATCCTGGTGATCAGTACTCCCACGCTATATATATTTTGATATTTACATAGAAATTAAAAAAAAATGATTCTGTATCGGCTGCGTCCCTGGTCGCTATTGATAATTATCACTGGCTTAGAGTTTCCAGCGGACTCCGAAACAGTACTAGCCATCAGTATATGACCGACACTCACGCAGATACAGGGGAATGATTGCATTCGTCTCAGTACTGAAACTGAAGTATGGCCCAATAGTCGGTATTCACGAGGGCCAGAGTTTGCATCAAGAGTAGGTCTAGACCACATACAGGACCCGTAACATTAGCCAGTACTGGCACCTCTGGCACCAGTACTAAGCTTGTGCTGTGCCGTTCTGCCTTTCGTACATGAGTTATAGCACATGCTCATCTGGATCTATGTGACTTAAGCCGTTTTGATTTTACATAATATTTTGGTAGTAAAGTAACGTAGGAACATGAGATTTTGTGGCATAGTGTAATCTAGTATCCTCTACACAGTGGTATACATAACTCAGTTTTGTCTTATCTCGGCTCTTATAGATTTATGCCAAAGACTTATACAGGGTGTTTTTTTAGAGGTATATGTAGTTTTTTCAGCTTTCAACCTGTCAAACTACCTGTCAAATTTGAATGTGTCTTTTACATTTTTGTTCAGTACGTTTTGGCAAATTATCATGGTTCTGATTGATATGATATTTTTACATATTGTACGATTCGTCAGGTTTATCTTCCTCTGGTTATATAATTCTTCAGAATTGTGGTTTGACGGATGTGATTGTTAAAAACGGGCAGGTTGCTGGTACTAATGGTCATTGGGATAGGTTTGGCTTGATTAGCATCAGAAAATGGGTTCGGTTTCCTAACGTTTTGAAGCCCGCCGAAACTTTTTTGACTCTTTTGGTAATATTGTGATTGTAACATTTAGTTCTGTCTCACGAATGTTCACATCTCCATTGTGAAGGGCAAGATAATTTGAAATATTATTCAGTAACTTTCTCGTTTTATCGTAACTGAAAAGAGGTCTCGGTAAAACCTTGCCTAAGATTATTTGAATCCAAGGATAAGAAAGTTGATTGTACTTTGTGACAATTCTTTTCAGGTTATTTAAAAATTTTTAATTCCACCATATGTGGCAAATGTGTTAAAATCTATTTTCAGGGTTCGGCACACCATTTTGAGTAGATTTCGAACTAGATTTCTACAAAATCTAGTCACGCATGGAGATTTCAAAATCCCAAATATATGGGAAATGCGGTTTAAATCAGCTATAAGGAACTAAATTAAAACAGAAAGCATATAAACCTTTCCTCTTAAGTAATTGGAAGTGTAATTGTGAAAGCTTGTGTCACATTAGCATCTTCGTTGCAGTCTTCTTTTTGTAGCAAACTTAATAAAAAACTGGGCTTTATATGTATTGTCCAATAATGTGGATGCAGGAATTCGCTTTTAAAAGGACGTCTTCGAAATCATTGAACTCAATAAATGCATTTTCGGCGAATTTTGACCAAACACTTAAATTAAAAAACACACAACACATTTAAAACTCTCATCGGAAAAAGAAAGTAATCTTTGGCTACGATATCATTTTCTTCATCCGTATCAGGAAGAACCCTTTTGAGCCACATGTAATCCTGAAAAAGTCTAATTTACGAAACTAAACATACGCGTTTACTAAGAATTATACCGAAATAGTTTAACTCAACTAAAACTTTGACATATCCTCAGCTAGCCAGCTGTGGGCTTAGAGCCATGGGCAGCTACTCCCTCTCTAGTTTCGGGGACATCAGTGGAACACGCATAGATGAACTAGCCAAATTATTCGCACTTGTGGCTGGTTCGACTAGCTATTATTCTTCTGTAACACTATAACTCCCTATATGGGACTTCATTAGGATGTCACGAGTATGGTATCGTAATGGACCAACCGAATCCGCTAAGTCGATCCATGGTTTGGTTGGTTGACACCATAACATAACCTAATCTTGACATATATGTAAATATACATACTCCATATTTTTCCAAAAAGTTTTAAAAATTACTAAAACTTAATCAAAGCCCATTCTTTTTCCTGTGTACTGTACGCAACAGACCTACTCCAGTTCGATGAGCCATTATCCGCAGTAAACCCTAAACCCTGCAGAGTGCGCTAACCTTCCTTTCGCACAATCATACGTGATGCACTCGAGTCTAAAAGACCCAGAATCTTAATGTTGTAGCCTATTACCGAATCGAGGGTGTGACTTAATTCCGTTTTCTAATATTGAGACCATGCTCATCAATACTGCTATTAATACTTCTCGACAGAAGAACTTTTAATATTGGCTAGGTGACATTTTCTGTTAATTCGTGGTTCTACCTTGCACTGAATTCTCTGATCTTTTCCCGAACAAATCGAGCAATTCTTGCGGTTGGTCTTTTCCTGACTGCAACCATAACAACATCTCCGCTTTTGGCTGTCGCGGCTTGCTGATCTCAGTTTGGCACAAAAGGTCTTATCGCGTGCGAAACTTCCTGTTAAATACCTTGTATCCGGGGTTGACTGCTTTTCTAGAGGACGAGTTCTAAGCATAAACGGCAGTTACCATGATATCGCTAGTCCCGGAAAAGATTTAATGGGCGCCACTGAAATGTTTTTTTTTCCGCACTGTTCCCGTCCCATCTCAATCGACTTGCGCAACCCAGAAAGCTACCTCACACCTAAAAGAAAACAGAAAAGTGAAATTAATGTTATCATAAAGTAAAATATTAAATTGTATTATACATACTCAGTATAGAAAGAAGTTGTTGAAGATTCCAGATCTGGTTGGATCATTTATTAGCGGTGTCATTTGTTGCAAATTAAAACAATTGGATATTTTTATTTTATTTTTTATTTTAAAAAAAAGCTCTACGGAAGACATGCTACAAATTAATTTTTCTTTCTCCTTTTCTTTCCTTCCAACTCCATGTTAATTCCAAATCTAGAAGCAAGCCCCACTTCAAAATTAAGCATTGTCATATTATAAGTTTACAAAAATAAAAAATGGTGAAGCCATATGGAATGCAATTTTAGTATATTGATTTGAAAATTCAAGTTCAAATTTAAAGTAAAATTTTTTTTTTAAACGTTTCTTATATAAAAGATGTCCGCCATCATCAGAAGTGTTTCATCCTTAGTGTGGACATAATTTCCGATGTGACGTATCCTCTCTGCTTCCCTTTGACAGTACACGTAGTCTCACAGCACTCTGGCTGTGGGTAGCTGAATATCTAAGAGAAGGGAACCGAATCTTTTGTACATCGTTTGATTGAAGCGCGAATCATGTCGTATCGGGTACATCTTGCCAACTCTTACTGCTTCCAAATTAATCGAGGTCGAATGCTTACACTAGCGTACGTCAAACATCATGACCTAGCACAATGTACCGACTTCCAGAACAAGATGATTCGGAGCGGACGGTTAATATAACCTCAACAACGATTTCCCACATCTTGCTTCCGTATGTGAATCCCGGAAGCTAGGGGAATAGCAGAAAGGCGGTTACTTTTGAAATGTCAAAATGAGTTCCAGGACGTAGGACAAAGAAGATGTTGGTATGTGCCGTTCAATGCTAAAGGACAAAAATTTCGGAATTCCGCGGAGAAACTCAATCATACCCCGTCGGAGGATAACCTCTTCGCCTATAAGATTTGTTAGTAAGTGATAAGAGAGGGACTTACCAATTAAGTATTAAATTTGCCGTTCAAGTTCAAATCTCAACAAAAAATGCTCAATTTGAAATTTTTTGACGATGGCACCAATATTGAAACAACTATGAAAACTATTTTTAAACTTATTGACCGAGATTTGTCGGAAAACCTACAAAAGCGAAAATAAAAAAAAAACAATATGAACAAAAAAAAATCGAGATCAGTCATTCTTCTCGAAGACTTGAGGCGAACTTCGTTAAGAAAATGGAACGTAAAACATGCGAATGCGAAGATATTCCAACGAAATGTCAGAAACGATAAAATTGGCGAATTACGATGGTGCGGTCTGTTTTGAAATGTGGATTTGATGAAAGCTGGAGGTGTTTGGGCGAAAGAAAAACAGACAAGAACGAACACGTCAACATTGAGTCGCCATCAAAAAATAAGCTTGGAAGCTGTGGAAATTGGCAAGCGTCATTACATCGCGTATAAGTATCAAGTATTCGTTTTCCTTTTTGGTGATACTGACTTGGACCTTCGGTTCGGCATTTGTTTTAGCATGATTTTTTGTCTTCCTAAAAGAGTAACCGGGAGGATTGTTACATTGCCGTTTAACCGGAGAAAACATCGATACCAGCCGGGAACACTTTCACAACTTGATATCTAATTTGTTTTGCTTTCTAATTGGCTCCTTCAGAACAGCGTCGGTGTAGTTTTTCAAGTAATATATGCAATATATTCTGAAAGTGGGTCTTGCTTAATTCGAAGAGAGACAAAGTTTCTCAGTCTTCGTTGTTAAATTAGATTACGTGGCGTCCTGTGTTGTAACTTGTAAGTAGTCCGGAACTTCTGGCAATAGCGAAGAGGTCGCGAATAAAATGTCATTGCAGTTTTGGCCGCGTTCAACTAACCTGTACACTGCTGGTGTTCATGTTATAATATCGTCAATACCAGCAGTATATCACCCAATACTATACGAGATAAACGAACTGCATACATCCCCAATATTGAAGCGATAATGTTATGCATTTTACTGCTAGCAGCGTCATTCCCTAGGATTTTGTCCGTTAAAGCGATCCTGCAAAGAAGAGAAGAGGAATATTAGTTGTCTTGTAATGAAAGTATTTTATCAGATTAGCTCACCGAATCGTGCATCGACAAACTCCCTGCGGATGCAGTTTTTCTTAGGCCTCTCCCAGATTATTCTACGAATGCTATAACGAAACGTGAAATTTGGAATTAGAATCTTAGAATTTAGAATCTAGAGTGGAGGCAGGTCTCGTTGACCGACCGGTAAATATAGGATTTTTATCTATAGTTAGAATAGGATTGGGAATTAGTGTGTTGATAGATTAATTTTTTTTATGCAGGATTAAATTAGGATAGCATAGATTTGGAAAGAATAGTTATAGGAGCTAGCTAAAGTTGTGAAGCTAACGCTCGAGGGAATCCCTTCGTACCAATTGTTCGACGACGCGAACGACCCGACAAACTTCGCATTCCGGGAGCGAATAAGGTGCTGCGAGAAATACGCGCGCGGATCAAGGTGTCTTATTACTTAACTTCTGTTGAAATATAATTTATGATCGACGGTGCTATTTTTTTTTTAATTTATTCGAATATGAGACTAGCATCTTCTCTGCATTCCGACGCAACATAACAAAATACAGGCTAAAACTAAACTAAAAGAACAAAGAACACTAGGAAGTTGTAGGACACTTAACGACGAGTATTTGCACTGAACATTAAAACAAATAACATTGAAATGCATTATTTAAACAAAACCAAAAACATTGAATACCTACTTAACGAGGTATTGCACAACACTCACCGTGTGATTATGTAAACAATAACAAAAGTGATATTTACTACAATTATGGCGTTCGCCATATAAGAAGAGAGTACAGAGTCCGATTTCGCGAGCACTCTAAACATACCCAGTCTGGCCGCGTGGTCGCCAATCGGCCAGTGACCCGTGCTGACTGCCGTGACTCTGGAGACGTCCACACGGCTGTTCTGCTCCGGTAGTAGGATGGCCATATCTTCCTAGATATGACGCAGTCAGTTGTGTATGTTTTTTCTTTATAATTCTCAGTAAATCCTTCTGGAGGGGTCCGATCTTCTGTTCCTCAACCATCTCCTTGTTTGTTTTTGAATAGTTTGCCATCCACCAGTAGGATGAACCTTGATGGGCAAGGTATGCTATATGACTGTTTGGTTAATCTATTTTTATTGTTTATTTTACTGTATCTTACTATTCACAGGTGTCATTGTGTTTAAAAACAGTGCTACTCTCTCATCTTGTAACAATATAAACAATTGTCAAAAAACGGAGACAACACGTTGCCTATGTGAAATAGGGCAACTACTGTTGGGGGCTTTTTCCCTATAAGAGGGTTATGGTCGAAACTAGTCAACTTAGCCATTAGACAGTCACTTGCTCACATGAAAATCGTATAGGGTAAATTAAGGTAACAAATAGTATAAGTGAAAAAACATATAGTATTCCTGTTGCATCAGCACTAAGTCTCATTAGACTTTCCCTGATAGAGTGTGTACAGGATTAGATCACAATAGGACAACAACAAAAAAAGAGAAGAAAATATGACTAAAGATAAGTGTTAAATAAATGATGATATGCTATGAATGATTATGGTAGGTATAGAGAGTAATATTAAGGTCGGATCAGGACTGAGGATAGCTACTAGTTAAAAAAAAGGTACAGTAATGTAAGAGTAATAATAAGAAGATGTTATGTTCAAAACAATGATGGTACATAAATGTACAAATGGTTGGTTTGAGAGTGTAAATATGGTTTGGGCAGGGTGTTATGCAATCATATTGCAGAGATAATAGACATTAGCTTATGGATAAAATTGTTATATAAAAAATCCTGGTTCCACCTACCCGGAGGTGTAAAAAACAGGTGTCTGGCAGGTGATTCACTTCTGGTTAGTAACCCTCTTATAGGGAAAAAGCCCCCAACAGTAGTTACCCTATTTCACATACGCAACGTGTTGTCTCCGTTTTTTGACAATTGTATATATTGTTACAAGATGAGAGAGTAGCACTGTTTTTAAACGAATTGTATAATTCCTTTCGAAATATCAATCACTTCCAAATTGTAAAATCACTTCTGAATTGTAGAATTACTTCTGCCGGCTCAAACACATGTCACAACCTGCCACCACGCCAGTGCGATCTCTCTAGTAGATGTTCAGGATCACTAGCTCATTGTCAGGACTGGAACTACCCCTCCGGGAGATCATGACAGCAGGAAGTTATGGTGTTGCCACTTCTTAATTTTTATCACTTGCAGGCTGGACTTCCCTGTAATACTATAGTTGGGCCAACCTACATTTTCATTGACCGCAATGAAGATGTATTGGTTCTCACACAGATTGTGCTTTCCTCTTTTTTTGTAACCTACTGTGCTCTAAGTCAACACACAGAATTTTCTATTATTTGTTGTTAACTAAAAACCACATCTTCCAGCACAAAGCAACAATTCATTCAGCTCAAAACCTTACCTTATTCAGCACGAAGCCTCATTATGTCCAGCACAAAGCCTCACGTTGTCCAGCACAAGCCTCATTAGGTCCAGCACAAAGCCGTACGATATCGATCACAAAGCCTCATTATGTCCAGCACAAAGTCTTACGTTGTCCAGCACAGAGCCTCACTATATCCAGCACAAAGCCACATTTCACTGAAAAAATTGCTCCTCTTTGTTTTTTTTACACACTCTTATTTTATTATGATTATGTTATTATAATTCATTTTTTTGTACACACTCTTATTTTATTGTATTTATGGTTATAGTATTATAATTCATTTTTTGTACACGCTCTTATTTTATTATATTTATGGTTATGTTATTATAATCCTTTTTTTTCACACTCTTATTTATTATTTTTTTTTTAATTACACTTATGATAACTCATTGTTCGTAGTGGCTTCATCATCATTCGTTTATATTAAATTTGCCTGTATGTTTTTCTGTTTCGCGACGAAATTTGTTCATTTAATAAGGAGCGTACCTCGTCTTATCTCCTCCCGATTCATCTTTCAAGTGTCTCGAAAGCTGATTACGTTGCCGTTCCTGCTGTTCCATTTTCTCATACAATTTAATTCTTCCTAACAACTCAGTTGGCACAATTCGCTGCCATTAGAACATTGAACAGATTTTTGCTGTCCAATTCGCATATTATATTCTGGAGATCTTCGCAGACATAATTGGGAAGTCTCGCTTGATATTTTAAAATGCTGATAAATCTTCTTAATAAACGGAAAATTCCAACACAGAAATTCTGGAACGAATATCTTCTTATTCTGCTCATAAATATTGCAGATTTGATCCAATAAAAGTATATTCATAACATTCACATTTAAAACTGATTTAATGATTTAAACTAATTAAACTTTAGGTCTTTAATGAATCCATTAAAATTGATGGAATCAAATAATAAACTTTAAGTGATTAAATATTTCGAATAACTTCGGTTAGTGAAAATAATTTATTTTTTAAAATTGAATTTAATGAATTTAATAAAATTTTATTTTAGAAGAACCGAAAATCGTGTCGATTTCGATTGATTAAATTAATAAGCGATTTTGACAATATTTGCTGTATCTACAGTGGCGAAAAACCTATATATTCCATAATTTTCTTCTGTGGTAGCTGAATCTGGTTACCCCAGTTCACTATTTCATAGAAGTAGTCTTCGATGCCCTCCATTGTACCCCTCTTGCGAGTCATTATTTTTAGGAGCACTGTGGAATCATCCTCAGCTGATGGCAAACTCTCGATCAAATTCCATCCATGTCAACAATTTGTCTTGCTGACTATAGTACCATTTTCTGGCAGCCCCACCCAAACCCAAACGTTGCATAAAACATAGCATCTCTCTCGCTCCACGCATATGTGTGCATCAACGTCTCTACTTTCAAGATCCAACTATGTGGCTTTATATTTTTTTCTGACGCTAACACCGGATCAAACTTTGCTAGAAGTCCCGATACTTCAGTTATGCCCATTCTCACTCTGACTTCAGGCATCCCCACGTCACTTCTCCATTCGTCCCTCTGCGGGACGATGACACCCCGTACATGATCGCCTTCATATCGTTCCACGTTTTGTTCTCTTAACCGTCTAATTTCCCAACAAAGGGATTCAACTTCAGCCAACAAATTTATCTCTTTCAGCTTCTTGCTTAAATTTATGCTTTGTGCTGCTATGTGTGGTCGATCACCTCTACCAATTAGTAATTAAGAACGTTAAACGGCACTCACCTCCCTGTCCCTTTCGAGCTATTACTACGTTGTGTCCGCTGGTACTTCACTTTCTATGCGCTGTTTCACACCGTCACTCACATACATAAACTTCTCGCCAACCGGAAAAACTATAGCGTCCTCACCGCAAGATTCTTTGTAAAACACAAAACAAATTCCCGACACTACACACTTCGTCCCAACACCTGAAATTGTAGAATCACTTCCGAATTGTATAATTCCTTCCGAAATATCGAATCACTTCCGAATTGTAGAATCACTTCTGAATTGTAGAATTACTTCTGCCGGCTCAAAACCATGTCACAACCTGCCGCCACGCCAGGGCGATCTCTCTAGTAGATGTTCATGATCACTAGCCCAGTGTCAGGACTGGAACTACCCCCGCCGATCATGACGGCAGGAAGTTATGGTGTTGCCACTTCTTAATTTTGATCACCTGCAGGCTGGACTTCCCTGTAATATTATATATAGTGGACTAGCCGCGTCCCGTGGCTTCGCTCAGGTTTATATGGTGCTATACTATTGAAACTGCAAAGTTGTTCCCGTTGCTTCCGTTACTCCCATTGCTTCATTGCTTCCGTTGCTTCGTTGCTCCCGTTACTCCCATTGCTTCCGTTGCTCCCGTTACTCCCGTTGTTCCCGTTGTTCAATTTTGTCAGACGTGCACACCGAAAACACACAAACTGTCGCTAAACTATATGAAACACACTCATTTGTTTTTGTCGCTTGCCACCTATTGTAGAATAGGTAAAATAATACAGAAAGCTTCGCGGGAGTTCGGTCAACATATCAACTCAGCTATATCGCAATCGGATGAATGGTATAGGAAGGCATACGGGACAAACAAACCAACAATTAGAGCACCAAGGTAAATACATACATACATCCTCTTTTATATATGTTGATAGTTATTCGTAAATATCTCGACTCCACAGCCACCTATCGGATCCAAAGTTTCTTAACGAATTTATTTTTATTTAAGTAATATATACTGTAAATTTGAGCCATATCGTACCATAAATACGAAAAATCGGAATATCTCGACTGCAGTGCCAACTATCGGAAGTAAAATGAAGAGAAACCTAACATATGGTCCAAATATACTAACATATGGTCCAAATATGATGCCAAAGGGAGCAGCGGTTCTCGAGTTTTAGACGCCCGCACCCCGAACGAACATTTTTATATATTAAGATAATTTCACAAATTGGCTGGCAAGATCTCAAAGGTTGTCCGGTTGCTTAACCGAATAAAGAAAAAAGCAATAAAACGTGAACCTTAATGCAGACATCACAAAAAATGGTTTATGCTTTTGAGAGGAATGTATTACGACGGATCCTCGGACCGGTGAGAGAAGAAGGCGCATGGCGAATTCGATACAATGAGAAATTGTCTACCATCTTTGAGGACCCAGAAGATTCTACTCTCATCAAACTTCAAAAGCTTCACACTGTAGCACTGTAGTAGGTCACGTACAGTGAATGGAGAAACATAGAAGAAAACGCAAACGTGTACTAAGAAGAAAGGCGGAAGGAGACAGGCCAGTCGGGAAACCAACAAAACGCGAGGAGGATTCAATCGACGAAGACGGCAAATCGCTTCTGAAATTTTCGACATGAAGGTCGCAGTCATCATACCGACAAAATTTGACACAAACTATACAACAGGATGCCAAGGCCCGACTTGGGCTGTACCGCCATTCGGGATAACGATGAGACAATTCCGAATGAATCCTTGACATTAAAAGGAGTTGATATGTCCGGTTTTCCGCTGAAAGAAGAATCTATTCTAGAAACCTCGACAGCGTCCGCAATGCTTAATGCCTTTAGACCCAATAACCAGTAGCATGTCTCAACGAGGAATATTTTTAAGCAAATATTTTGCCTCAGCTAACTAACATCATTTTTCTAGCTTCTAACTCATTTCGATTTACTGCCGTTCATCCATTACCAGTGGGCCAGCTTAGTAAGCAAAAGCCAGAAGCGGCTAGCAAAAAAGTGTTGGAGTCATTTAACGTTCATAGAAACTAGTGCTAATAAAACGATTGTCAGTCTTGATCCGTATGTCGCCGACGCGCCGTGCCATCCACATAAAGTTTATTGCCCCAGATGTAGTGCTGTCATATTCCCAAAACTAAAACATCGTACAATAATATCAAAAAAATCGTACGGAGTCAGATTTCATCGTACAATTCACTACAATATTTAATTTGTCACGTTTATATTCAAATTTTAAATAAAAAATAAAAGAAATTTGTATACTTCACGTATGTGAAGTATATGTAGTCATCAAATTTTACACATTTTCAACGGACATTTAGGTCGATAGATATGGCATATACTCAGCTATTAAAAAAATCTCTGTATTAATGTTGGGAAAATTCAATACATTTTCTACACTCATCTTTCCCAGCAGAAAATGTATGAAGTACTTCTCATAAGAAGCCCTAATACCAGTGCTTGCAAAGAGAGCCCTTCCATAACTACTTCCCGGGAAGCGAGAGAAGAACGAGTTCATTATTTTGTTTAGCGCCAAAAAAAGCAAGACACCGTACCTTGAAGCGAATATATGGTGATAATCCCATGCGTGTACGTTCTGGCAAGTAGTCATTCTGTTTTTGGTTTTCCAACGTGAACGTGCAGTGTCAAGTGGAAAATTAAAAGTGTGTAACAAAGGATTTTATTTTTGTTTTGTTTCAAATATCAAATGTAAGTAAAAAATCTGCCAACAGTCTAGGCGCAACTTCATTATTATTTGAGTACAAGTCCGGAACGCGTTTAATGCTGAGATGCGGTGCAAGTTAGTACGCGACTTACATCTCAGCATTATTCGCGTTTTGGACTTCCACTCAAAAACAATAAAGTTGTGCCCATACTTTTGGCAGATTTTTTTTTATTTATTTACGTATTTTTTTCAATAAAAGATTCAATAGAATTGAACGCGAATTTGATTTCAATTTTAGCTTTCTATTCTTTGCAGATTCAGAAATATAAAAATCAGGATTTTGTTCTTAACACCCCGTCCCACCATCACTACACTTGAATCCTAAAAAAAATTTTCTCTGCTAGATAAATCCCGTTTAATGTTAAAAAGAAGGAAAGATAGAATGAAAACGGGAAGTGGTTCACCTTGCTTCAGATGTGCTACTATTACTACTTGTTAGACCTATTAAAAAACCATTTCTATCACTGCTTCTCAGACTTATTCAATAAGTACTTCTAACACTCCTTCCAAAGGAAGCGAGAAGAGAAGGGGCATTGCCTCCTATCCCGTTTTGGGTTAAAAAGAAGCAACGAAACAATGGAGACGGTAAAGCCTTCTACTGCCTTAGAAGTACTTTGAGCATTGCTTCTAGAGGCCTGTTTTTTTCTACTGGGTTCCCAATATGTAAGAAAGGGAATTCACCGAACGTAGCCACACATGCAAGAAGCATGAAATTATACACAGATCCGAAACAGCTTCAATTCAAATGAAATTTTGATTGCGACGCATTCCGCGTTTGGATTAGTTGTTCTCAGTGAAATTCAACTGTTCCTTCCTCCAGTACGATGCGACTTCCATCGCCCAAAATTCTCATCAGATCACGGCTTTCTGTTTATGTATTTTTTAGGAAGTTTCAGGATATCCTAAGACTTATCGAGCTACATATATGCATTTTGTTTTTTTTCCCTCCCTCAGAGCCCGAGCCAATAATGCGTCGAAGGTTTAGAGTTAGATCTTTATTTTTTTGAACATTTTTCAAGATTTTCCATTTTAATTTTTTTATACTTCTGTCTTACATTATTTAGAATAGAAGAATTCGAAGTATGGCTGGTTCAGTGTCTACATTAGGTTTTTTTTGCGCATTTATCCAGAGTAGTGTATACAATTTACATTGAAAACACCAAAAATACTGTTAATTTTTATTTATTTTCACTGTAGATAGTAGGCTAGAACAAAGGTGAAGAGAGGACAAATACATTGCACCACGCGTAGAAGCACACTTTTGTACGTACAAAGCTAGAACCAATTAAAATATTATACGTAAAATTGCCGTAAATATTCTTACAAATGATAAGTACCTATAAATATATATGACTACCGCGGACATCGTTCCCAAAATGTTAACATGGGTTACATGGCTTTTACACGGTCTCGTATACTGGGCAATTTTTTTTAATTATTTTATTATAATTGTGAACTAAGAAATAACAAAGTGAATCTATGTTCGTTATCAGTTTTAATTTCCATTAGTTGAAAAATCGTACATTTTGAGTACGATGAAGGGTTCTCATCGTACATCGTACATAAGGCGGGAAAATCGTACATGTACGATGAAAATCGTACGACTGGCAGCACTGCCCAGATGTACATTCGGGTTTTCCGTGTTGTAAAACCGACCTTTGCAACACGGACTGTCTTTATTGCATCGACATCTGGTCGTCATAAATTTTAGACTCGTTTCTCGTAATTGTCCTTGTTCTTAAAATCCTTTTCTTAGAATTTCGGATCCTTTTATTTTTATACCTGTCCTTTTGTATGTTTCTTGCGAGATCCTTTACGAAAATTTCATCAGTCTTTGATCAGTCTCCGCCGCGTTGCGTCATCTCTCCAGTCGTTCACCAGTCTCCGCCGCGTCGCGTCATCTCACCGGTCGTTTTTCATCCTCCGCCGAGTCGCGTTAACTATTCGTAAAATCTTTTACATCCTTCGCCACATCACGTCTTCTCTTCGCGTTAATTACGAATACAGTCGTTTGTTATACTCCGCCGCGTCGCGTTATCACCGGTTAATCTTTAAATTTGTTACAATTCTTAGAGTTAAAGTTGTTTAATACATATACATTTAATCGTTACTCAAGTGTTTCATTTCAGTAAAGTTAAATTATTACCTATAATCCTTTAATTAGTATTGTAGGAGTTTACATTAAGAATGGAATTTTTTCATGGTAAGCTACCATAGAAGCAAATTTGATTTAAATGTTGGTTGTTTTCCGGCGTCAGTAGGGTTTCTGGTGAGAAACCCCAACACGAAATCCTCGACTGCTGATTAATCGTTGTCCTAGAGGACATGACCGTTGGAAAACTTTCACTGGATACGCCAGTTTCATAAGATTGTGTTGGACTAGGTCCGAAGGAGCTGTTTCGTCATCGGAGGGCATAGACTCGTCAGAGGGTGTATCATGCCTACTATCCGAAACACCCTTACAGCTGGTGGAATTGCTGAGCATAATTTCTATATATTGCACTCGAAATCAAATTTACGATCCGAGACTTATAAACTTAGCTAAATTTCCGCCATAGCAATCCTATACTAAAGGAAGGTGGCGCTGAAGATTACATAGCGAAAAAATAAAATTGCTGTTGGCGGGTTTCGAAGTCGCGCTCTCAGCGTTTGGCTCTATATATCCTGGCTTACAACCAAAAATTCCACCAAATTGGTTGAAATATTTGATGATCAAATATTATGTAATCTTCAGCGCCACCTTCCTTTAGTATAGGATTGCTATGGCGGAAATTTAGCTAAGTTTATAAGTCTCGGATCGTAAATTTGATTTCGAGTGCAATATATAGAAATTATGCTCAGCAATTCCACCAGCTGTAAGGGTGTTTCGGATAGTAGGCATGATACACCCTCTGACGAGTCTATGCCCTCCGATGACGAAACAGCTCCTTCGGACCTAGTCCAACACAATCTTATGAAACTGGCGTATCCAGTGAAAGTTTTCCAACGGTCATGTCCTCTAGGACAACGATTAATCAGCAGTCGAGGATTTCGTGTTGGGGTTTCTCACCAGAAACCCTACTGACGCCGGAAAACAACCAACATTTATATCGAGTTTACATTAGTTGTAAACAGTCAGTATACATCAACATTTTTTTTTTTTATTCGGGACATACGAATCAGATACACTAGGAAGGCCACTAGTTCTCTAAATCATTTTTTGAGGATATTAAGATGACAAATTAAAACATCGTTTTTACTAATGCGAAACTTCAATTGAACAACTGTGACATTCTAACGGATACCGCAATTTTTTTTTTTGGAAACAGAAACTCTTCGTGTCTGTTTTCACTTCAGTTCGATTGTAATATCAGGAGATAAACAGATATTTACGAACTCCGAGGTTTATACCGAAGAGCCCAACGATAAAAATAAATTTTCAAATAAAAAGTGATATTTAAAAAGCTTGTAAATCATACATACTGTTGTGAGCTAGGGGTTCGCCGGGATTTCAAGTAAAACACAATTCGGTTAAAATAAAAATAAGTGATAATTTATTTATCCGCACTTTAATTCACAGAATTATAATCGCACAATAATTCGCACTGTATGGCAGTACCGCCCGCTTATACCATATATCGCTTAACTCGTTCACTTTCGTTCTCTCTCAACACGGTCGCGTATACTCGCAGTCGACGTAATCGAGATTACTGTGTCTTCGCTGAGAGCTTCACCTGTTTATATACAAGCCGGTTGCAGTCTAGGATGTTCCTGAATCTTCGATGCTTGTGGAATCTTCTCGAAAGCTTTAGAGCTTTCGATTTCGATCTTCGTTCAGTGTAGAACCTTCTCGAAAGCTTTAGAGCCGTCGATTTCGATCTTCGTTCAGAGGTGTGTGTAGAAGATTCAAGTGAGCTTGAGATCTTTCGACTTTGATTCTAATTGGATTCTAGTACATTGGAGAGCATTCGATAAGAAGAGAGATACAACCGTGCTGTTTCGCCTTATTTCTGGTTGGGTTATTTTTCAACTAGGTATTCGGTTGTTGTTGTTTTCATTATGTGAAACGATCGAGTTGCACGGTTGCGCGGTTGCCAGGTTTACATGTAACAATACCTTCACAGATGCACGTCATATATCCGCTGGAGTCGTACGAAATTTCCCCGTTCCCATCACACACATCACCACAGTCGCCGTAACAGAATTTATCTCAGAGATAACGAAATATTGTCCACAAATGAAAAGTATCACAAATATTTGTCCAATAATAAAAATATCCAATAATAAAAATTCTCACAAACACAATTCGAAAACACTGAAAACTTCAACCATACCTCTACTCACTCGGAAAATGTAAAGAAATAATATGGAGGTTATAGTTTGCGGCAATTTTGACAGATGAGAGAGTGCACTGAATTACACCTGCTCTCGAGCGAGTGTCGAAAAGTGTACAGGAATTATCTACACTCGACAAAAAGAACAGCGACCTCTGACGTCACTCGTCAAAAAGAACAGCAAAAGCGTACACTTTCTGTCCTAGTGTAAAAAGTGTAGGCAAAAAGAACAAACCTAATGTCTCCACAGGATAGGATATCTACGCTTGGATGCATTAACGATCAGAAGAAGATTTATCTTTCAAAAACTGCTTCACTGCGGGAACGAATTGCTCGGTAAACCACATTTGAAACACCTCGGCAATTGTTTAAGTTCATTTTACTTAGAGCTCGTGGTTTTGCATACTTGCCAATAATCATAAGTGGTAGTCGATGATTTCCGGAAGCATTGCCGCATGCCAATATGGTAACTGGTTCTTTATTTTTGTTAGCACCAGGAGCACTCGCTTCCTGTTGAGAAGCAACGTTTTTTTTAGGTAACATTTTGAAGTTAAGGCCTGTTTATATAGTATAGCCTCCTTCATCTATAATCTCCCTTAAATCTTCACAAAAAAGAGTTGCGGATATTTCGTCTACCGAAAGTTTCTCACCAGATATGCTTAAAACATTTAATTTTGTAACGTACCTTCCACCGATTTAGCCATCCTATGCTTGCAGTAAATTTTTCCCGATTCATCAGGAAAGTTCTTCGAAAAATTGTTGGCTATCTCCAGAATTAATGGACCCGAAACAGATAACCCCTTATTTCTCTTTTGTGAAAACCAAGACATGTCTTATTGGTAAAATCTTCAATTTTGTCCCGGTTCTTCGCCAGTCTCTTAACAGTATTTTCAGAGACTCCATAATCCACACACTACTACACGTTGAATTTCTCCCTTGTCTAGTCTTCGTATAACTTTAATTTTATCATCAATTGACACAACAATTCTTTTTCGTTTGGATGCCATCACTGCTTACACTATTTTGAAATTCAAACAATTTTAACACCGAATAACTGAAAACTTACCACTCTTACTCAGGAATGATATTAACATGAAAATCAAAACGTGCGTAACACTGAAATTCTATACAAGGCAATAAAATTCTGCGAAACACATGAAAATCTAAATTCTATGAAACATAAGAAATTTGGATAAAGATATGTTATGCGAGGTAATAAGCTCGGTTAACCGAAAACATCGGCAGCCTGTAACGACTTGATTTCCGGGGTAGGCTCAACGGGTGCCGGGATCCGTTACAAAATATTTATTTAGTTATTGAGACTTCATTTTATTATTCATCAATTCGTTTTAATTATTACACTATTTTAATTGTGTTATTATTCGGCGTCTTCGTTTGTTGTTCTTCTCTCCTTCGCTCCTTGCCTTGTCTTCCTTCGCTCGTCGTCTTCGTTCTCTTTCAATCGCCTTTGCTACGTCTCTCCTGGCCTTCGCTCCTTGTCCTCGCCTCGTGCTCGTTGTCTTCGTTCTCTTGCTTCGATCGTCTTTGTTATTGTTTCTCTTCTGGCCTTCGCTCCTTGCCCTAGCCTTGTCTTCCTGCGCTCGTCACTCGTTGTCTTTCTATTGTCCTCGCTGGCTGGGTTCACTTGTTGTCTTCTTCGTTTCCCTGTCGCCTCGACTTTGCATAGTCTGGACACGAACTAATCTAAGTGCATCAAGCTTCGAAGAGGAACTTTAAGTCCACATTACCTTCCCAGCTGGGGAACCGATTAGAGACGGTTGTCCTCTTATTTTCGCTGTCGTCTCGACTTTGCGTGGTCTGGACACGAACTAATCGCTCTCAAGCTTTTGAAGAGGAACTTTGTTGTGTTTGGAGGCCTTGGAGTGGTTATTTCGACTTAAAAAAAGTCAAAATAACCGAAGGGAAGGTTGGGATCGGGAAACAGGGGTCCAATTCCACCTACGTCCGAATTGGTGGCTGAAATACGAACTGGAGCGACGTGCTTGCTGGCTTCCGGGCTAGCTGCGGCTGTGGGGGGGTACGTTGTTCGTATTCCAGACCATAAAACCCATGGCCTGTACAACAAAAATTTCACGCCGACTTACCCGGGTGATAAAATTGGGATAAGATTCCCAGACCGAGAAAACTCCCTTCAACTCGACTGGCGCTGTTGTTATGCGCCGTCTAGCCCACCCTATCGTAGCCATACTTGTCCACAAAGAAAATTTTTAAATATGGCTCCTAAAGAGAGGACTGAGGGGGCGGAAGGTCTTCAAACGAGAAGATCCATCCTATAGGCTTCTTATTTAGCCATATTTACCACAAAAAAACGCTATATACAAAAAGAAAGAAAAAAAAACCATGGAAAAGAAAATTACCTTTTTAAATTTATCCTTTTTTTTCCATCGATGTCATATTTTAATTTGTATGTAATTTATCTCAATTTTAATTTTTATGTCAGTCCATGTCAATTTCAGTCCCGGTTGTCTGTCGTATTTTTAATTTATTTTAATTCAATTTATTTCATGTTATTCTATTTTTACTTATTTATTTGTTTTTTCTCTTTATATTTATTTTAGTAATTAAATTATCTAATTTTATTCATTTATTGCTTTGCTTTTTATTTTTTTTTTATTTTTAATATATGGTGGCCGAAAACTTTTGCGAGCCACTTTTTCTATTTGGCGTTGAAGCCTTGGCTTTCGCGCTCCGCTTTATTTTATTTTTTCTGAGATTTTTTCTCGGCAGCAATTTCACACACCGTGGTGGTTTTGGGGCAACTCGCTTACTATTTATTTAATCGCGGCACTCAATGGGAACAATTCCGACCATTCTTCCACTTTTTACTTTTACTCTTTACTTTTTCCGATTCATTTTTTTCGTCCGTGCACTTCTCTTAACTCTTCAATATTATTTTCGGCCCGTGCGCTAAAACTAATTTAACTCATCAGATTATTTCTTTTCTTTCTCGCTCCAAAACTTAACTTAACATTTTCGCTAATTCTCATTTTTTTTCCGGGTCCGCGCCAAAATTTTGCACCTCTTCACCCAGAACTTAACCTAACCTAATTTCATTTCTTTATTTATTCTTTCTTTTCCGGGCCCGCAAAAAAAAACTTCCTCCCGATCGCGTTGCTAAAACTCGCATTTCACTTTTCTCATTTTGTTTCTTTCTATTTTAATTTATTACTAACTTAACTAACTTTTTTAATTTTTCGCCCCTGCGCGCCAAAAAAAAACTTCACATCACATTCTTTTCTTCTCGCCAGCTGTCAGAAACTCTCCCCAAAAAAACCCCAAACCACCCACTGAACTGACTTCTTGGTGTGGAATTGGTGTGGATCAAAGTAATACCACTGCATTAATTGGTCCACACCAATTCTCACAGATGACACTACAACTTTAAGTCCACATTACCTTCTCAGCTTGGGAACCTGATTAGAGACGGTTTGTCCTGTCAGAACAGTAAACAATGTTACTACAAGAGGAACTTTAAGTCCACGTTGCCTTGTAGCAGACTAGTTACTGCTGACTGACCTCCTTCTGCTTGCTCGCTGTTCTTTTTATAGGTACTCGTCATAACCGGTTTTTCTGACGATTTTGGTTTTTCACTATTTTATGATTCGGGGTTGGTGTATGTAGCCGTCAGTATATAGTCTTCTCGGATATTGCGTTCTTTTCGGTGGGTTTTATCCAGCCGTACTATGTCGCCTGAGGCATTGTTGCGGTCCCACCGGCTTTTTCAGGTATTTTGCCAAAGTGCATTTTCAGGTTTATGTCTTCCGTGGTTGTATTTTCCTTTTTCCTTGTTCCTTTATGTTTTGGTGTTCTATGTTCTTCGTTCTATGTATATATTTTAACTCAGTGTTGTTTATTTCTATGTATATATTTTAATTCAGTGTTGTTTATTTGTGTACTTTTGAGTTTTTTTATAATTCAATGTTTGTTTATTTTAAGTTTTAATTCAGTGTTACATGTTAATCCAATTCTATGTTTAGTGTTATCGTGCTGTTTGTGTGTGTGGAAATTTTACTAGAAATTTCCGTCCTCACAAGCCTAAACTACATCGGTTAATTGAGACATCGTATAATCGGACACCGATTAATGGGGACTCTACTGCATTAGTTTGTATACATTTAATTTGTTTTAACTTAAGCTATTACACCAAGTACTAGTGTGGTAGCCGTTTGCTTTAATAACAAACAGCCTTTAGTCTATTCGGCATATTTTTACCTAAATTATTAGTAGTAGGAACCAGGGTTGCCAGACGCTTTAAAAAAATTGCGCCAGAGTTTTTTTAAAAAACCGCCAAATTACGCCATGATGAAAAAATATCCATTTTGTAGTGAAAATAAACTTAAATAAAATATATTCAATATGAACGTTATGTTTAACAAAAAACAACAAATTAAGTAAAAAAAAAAAATTCATAAATAATCATAAAAACTGAAATGTTATTATCAATGTAAATTTTCTACCACAATGTGCTCTGAATAAACGCGCAAAAAATAGTTTACATTGCTGAGTTATTGCACTCAATTTCAACTCCATCAACGGTACTTAAATCTGAAATTATTTCATTCAATTCGCTATCATGCAATTCAATATTTGAACTTTGTTCATACATAATGCTGGAATTAAATTTCTTAAGCATTTCCTTACTTGGTTCAAATTTATCACAACATATATTATTGTTATAACAATGGTAACGTATTAATAATATAGCATTAGTGGTTTCACATAACAATCTGTTTCTTATTTTAGTTTTTACTGTATTCATAGATGAAAATATTCTCTCTACCGTTGCATTAGAATTGGACAAAGATAATAATGTAAGAACACATTTACTTATTTTCCCAAACATTTTATCACCGCACGCTTTTTTAATAGTTGTAATTTTTTTCCAAAATTCTAACGTATTTGTAGGAATATTTTCAAAAACATCATTCCATTTAATTTCTAAAAGTTTATCATATTCATTCCTTATTTCAGTTAAGTATTTTTTATCAACAAAATGGATTGGCAATTCTTCAAATTTTGCCCTAAAGGGGCTTGTACATTTCTCTGGAGAAAAAAGTGAAATCTTATCAAAAACTGCAATGTTTGTAGGAAGTCGATTGAGCATTTCTGATACTAGTGTAAACAAAAAGGTCTTACAATTTTGTCGTATGTTCAATAAATCAAATTCTGTTAATTCAATCGTTAATAAGTATTGAACAAATTCATTTCCATAGTTAATGTTTTCTAAAAGTAAATGATTTGATTCATTATTAATGCCTTCATTTAAATCAAAAATATTAGAGCAAGAAGTGATGAAATTATCTGTAAAAATACGTCTAGCAAAAGATCGAATAGTTAAAATTATTTCGTTAATTGCTAAACTGAAATCAATGTTGTTTCTTTGAAAATACAAATTTAAGTTATTTACTTCTTTCAATATAGGATTTAGAAAAAGTAAAATTAATTTATTTTTGTTATCTTTGTACATTTTTGATAACAATAATGCTGAATGGCACTTTTCTCTTTCGGAAACTACTGCAAAAAATGTTGTTAATTCTAAATATTGAAATAGAATTCTTTCAACGCAATTCGATCTCGCTAGCCAACGGGTTGTGCTAAGTTGAATTATATTAAGAAATCTTTGTTCACAGCCTAAATTTATTAAATCCCAAATTTCGCTATACTTGGCCTTTCTTAATGGACTTTTTGAAAACCAGCTAAATGTTTCTCTTAATATAAAATCAATTTCGCCTTTAAAAACTTCTGCAGCTTTGGAGAAACTATGGCAAATGCATTTAATGAGAATTATATTGCGATTATCTTTTTGTAATAGAGTAAAAAGTGAATTATTTTTGCCGCAGAGGTTACTGGCCCCATCTGTTGCAATACCAATAATTTTTTCTTTATTTAAATTAATACCTTTTAAAAAATCCATCACCGCGTCATACAAATCTTTCGAAGTTGCTCGCACTATAGGCACTAATCCTAAGAAGTTCGTAACAATAGAGTTACTGTTTTCTGAGTAATATTTTATGCAGACACATAAATATTTCCAATCTGAAACATCGGTTGATTCATCAACCAGTAAGGAATAAAATGAATTACCAACGTCTGTTACAATGCTTTCCAGGAGTACTGGTGCTATGCCATTTTTTATCAACGATGTGCACTTCGTCCTGCGAAGAGAAAATTTATCACGGACATCCATAGAATTGATTAATGATGTCAAATGTTCGACTGCCATAATCGAACTGTGCATAGCAATGTAAATGCAAATCCTGATTTCACGTTCATGTTTTTTTGTTGTTGAAGCAACTGAAAAGTAATTATCTGTCACTATAAAAGAAGCTTCAAAAAGTAATTGAAAACATACCGAATGTACCAACGGTCTTTTGTTTTAACATGGCGGCTGCTGCTTTTCTATGACAATTTGAATTTGCATGCCTTTTTATGTCATTTCTATGTGGTCTAATGGTTATATTGCACCACTTGCAGACCGCGAAATCATCTCGTTTTGAACTTTTAGATAACCACCCTAGGTATGAGAACAACAATAAATGCGTTAAGATTAAACATTTAATCCACATGGCCGAAAGACTAATAGTTCCGTATCCGTAGAGATTTCAGTTTCATCGTGATTATATATTACCTTTGAACTCATCTTAATTTTCCCATGAAAGTTTGTATTTTCGATGCATTTTGCATAACAATTATTACACTTTTTTTTACACGAAATGCGTAAATAACACTTGTCGCGAACACGAACTAAACAAATGAATAAGGCGAATCGCGAATGAACCAATTAGAACACAAAGAATGAGTTCTTCTTCTGCACAGTGCTAAAAAGTGCAAGTCGAACCAAAATATGGCAACCTTGGTAGGAACACCTATTTCACCTCACTCCCTTTTTAAAATAGTTTTCAGCTGATTTTGGTTTTTGACCACAGATGCTCAATATAGTTTAGGTCTGGAGACTGTGGAGGCGTTTTGAGTTGTTTTTGTACAGCAGCCAGACACTTGGCATTCCCACACTCTTAGCACTGTCTTTAATATATATTTTTTTTTTAAATGTCTAAATACACCCATTTATCCATTAATAAAATGCAAATCTCCCACGCCATTCGCTGCCATCCAGCCCTAAACCATACGTGAACCGCTACCATGTTTCACCGTAGGGACTAAATTTTCTTTATGCAGCGAAGTATTTGCCTTTCTCCACACTTTTTGACTTCGATTTGCACGAAAAATATTATTATTATTATTTATTAATAAAAATATATAAATATACATAATTATTGTACAGCATTAGTTACAGAGACCATCAGCTATATGATACTTAGTGTATGAATTTCAGGCATGACTAATAAGTAAATAGTATGTAACGTACTTAAATCTAGATTTAAATTAAGATATACGTATTCAAAAGTTATATGTGTAGATTATAATATTCAAATTAGTTTAAATAAATTGTTACTTTTTATAAGGTTTAGTAAATTTTTACAATTATCTTCGATATTTCTATTTTGCCAGTCATATAGGAACTGGTTCAAAGAATAGCTTGGGCATATTAATAGGTGGTTAAAGTCTAAGTTGCATTTACATTGATCGCATGTGGGCGGTGTTGTTTTGGCGAGTAGATGCTTACTTATGTGCAAGGTTCGTTTGCCCCAACCTTAGGCGAGTGATAACGATAGCTTCTCTACGTGTTAGCAGTTTCGGTAGAATGAATGGTTCTTTTCTCGGGTTTATGACCGTGGAGTAGTAGTTGGTTCTTTCTGGCCATAATTCCAAGCTCTTATTTAAAACCAGTGTTTTGATATGTTTTTGTAAGTCCACTAGTGATAATGAGTTGAAAGTAAGAAGAGGAGCTTCGATTGCGTGTGATGCCATTTTGTCTGCATGTTCATTGCCGACGATTCCAACGTGTCCTGGTATCCAGAGTATCTTGATTTTGTTTTTATGTATGGTAAGCTTATGTCGTATTTCCGTAGCTAGTTGGTTTTTGCTGTTTGTATTTGTAACTGCGTTAATGACTGACAAACTGTCAGTGCAAATACAAAATTTTCCTTTGATTTTAGTGGAAAAGTCGATTGCGTCTAAAATTGCATTAGCTTCGGCGGTGAAGATTGACGAAAAGTGGTAAAGCCTGCTTATTTTGATGAGATCTCTATTTTGTTTAACGGCTGCTGATCCAACTCCATTGTTTGTTTTTGAACCGTCAGTGAATATAAGTTGCCATCCATCATTCCGGAGGGTTCGGTTCGGAAAACCGAAATCTATTTTCGCGAGTATTAACGATTTTATGATGTTAACTAGAGTACTAGGGTGTGCTGCGGAGTTTTTGTTGCCAATGAATTTTATGATATTTAGGCGCCTAATGAGGTCAGTCCGAGTCGCTGCTCTGTGATCGTTCCAGTTGAAGCTTTTATTGAATAGAATGCCTAAAATATTTAAACATCTGACGTTTTCTATCGTGTCTTGTCCCAATGCGATCGTAAATGAATTGCAGCTAGTTTTGCGGCACACATGCAAGTGCTTACATTTATTTAAAGAAATTAGAGCTCCAGATTTATTAGCCCAAGTTGATATAATATTAAATAATGAATTTATTTTAGTAGTGGCTTCTATAGGCGAAGCGTTTTTTATTAAAATGAAAAGGTCGTCTGCGTAACAAACATGTCTACAGATTCTTGAATTGTTTATGGCCTTGGAAAGCGTATTAAAGCCAATAAGAAAGAGGGTGACTGAAATCGGTGACCCTTGTGGGATACCATTATAGAGTGGCCATGTTTTCGAGTATGTGTTGTTGACTCTGACTCTAAATTTTCTGTTGGTAAGAAAGTTTTGCACCCAGCTGAAGATTTTTGGGCCAACTCTTAGTTATTATTATTATTAATTAATTTATTATTATTCCATATACGTTTACATGTTATTATGCTCCACATGAGCTATATTGCTTGTGTGTGGAGTAGTGATTAATATTATTCATTACAACATTAATAAATTCATCATTAATATAAAAGAAATAAGGATCATTAGCATTATTTACATAAATCATTAGAACATTCATGAAAATTGAACAATAAATATAAAAGACAAAAAAGAAACATTAATATTATTCATTTCGTTTGAAGGAAAACAAATGAGAGGAAATACAATATTTATATACATTTTTCATATTCAGCATTTTTTTTTTTTTTTAAATAATCATATTTATTAGTTCAAAACTTTTCATTACGAAATATTTTAGTTTCACTTTATAGTTCAGAGCTGTTAGATTATTTTTTATTATTACTGGTAGAGCGTTAAACAGCCTGGGCCCTATTACACTGGCATGTCTTGATGTAAGCGCTTTCATACATTTCGTTGTGACTAGAGGATTTGTTTTAAGTAGTCGCGTGGTATAATTCATGTTTCGTTGAGGGAAGCTAGACAGGTTTTTGAAAATAAATTTCAGAACAGTCAGAGCGTAGATTTGTCTTATGTTAAGTACGTTGAACTCCTGGAAGGCTTTAGTAGTTGAATAGAAAATACTCTGTTTCAAACAAATTTTGATTATTTTGCTTTGTAAATGACATATTGGATAAATCTTATTTGAAAAAGTAGCGCCCAAGCTATAACTCCATATTGGAGTAACGACTGTACAATGGCAAAATACACTGTTTTCAGTAGATGAAAATCAAGGTAATTTCGTAGAATTATAAATTTATATATCGTTTTACGAACTCTTGCGCATCTTTTAGTTCTGTTAGAATTACGTGAGCGCCAATACGGTCGAACGCTTTTTCGAAGTCTATTGCTAAGATAGAAACATGATTGGCGCTTGATAATTGTTGGTTTATAAAGTGGTCAATATGGAGGTGGGCGTCTAGGCAACCGCGGATTGGCCGGAAGCCTACTAGTTCGTCGCATATGGTATTAGTATTTACCAGGAACCAGGTGAGTCGTATTGCTATAATTTTCTCTATCACCTTGCTTAAGCAGGATAGTAGGGATATAGGGCGATATGAGTCTACTAGATGTTTTGGTTTATGCGGTTTCGCGATGGGAACAATTGTGGCTGTTTTCCAAATTTGCGGTATAGTTCCGGAGGTAAGAATATTGTTATAAAGCAAACAGAGACGATTTTTGCTGTTGGTCGATAGATTGGATAGCATATTATATGTTATTTTATCGAAACCGGGAGTGGAGCCTTTCAGTAATTTGAGACTAGTATGGAGTTCAAAAGAAGATATCTCCGAATCAATGTGTAATGCTTTACCCTTGGGTGAAAGAGAGTGACTTGTGTTGTAGAACCTTTCTCTGCAGTCATTAAATTCAGTGGAAAAGTTAGATTTGGAGTAATGCGACCATGTTTCGCCGAACCTATTACCGATCTTTTCATTGTCTGTAAGGGGGGAGTCATTGGAGAGGATATGATTAATTTTGTGTTGCTTTTGGTTTCCGGAGAGTATTTTTATCTTGTTCCAGATCAATTGTGGGCTGCTGTTTGGATTTATTGACTCCGTAAATTTTTTAAAAGCTTCATTCTTCGAAATCTTTGATTCGGGCTTAAATTTATCGTTGCTTTTTTTGTATTTAATAATGTTGCCTGTAGAGGGAGATTTTTTAAGTTCGCGCCATGCTGCTTTTCTTTCTGCGTTTAATTTGGCAAGTTCTAAATTCCACCAAGGAACTTGTTTTTTATTTTATTTTAAATTTGAAGTTCCCTTGGTATGAGGGATTGACATGTTCGCACTGCAATTTATTGCCTTTTTGATGATTGCACCTTCTTTGTTGATGTTGCTTGTTATTGGCGCATTCATTATGAGCTCATCCACTTTAGACTTGTATTTTTTCCAGTTCGCCTGGTGGGTCTTAAATCTTGCGATGGGTTTTGTTGTGTTCTTTCTGCCAGTTTCTAGTGTGGTGATTGCCGGAAAGTGATCGCTTCCATAAAGGTCTTGTAGGGCTCGCCAATTACATTTTGGAGCTAATTGTGATGAACAAATTGCTAAGTCTATGTGGGTAAAGGAATTATGAGTACTGAAATGTGTCGGTGACCCATCATGAAGTACTACCAGATTAGAAGCAAGTAGCCAGTTTTCAATTTCTGTTCCTCTAGCATTGGTCTTTGTGGAACCCCACAGTGTACTCCAGCTGTTGAAGTCACACACGGTGATGAGTGGTAGGGTCGCGTGTCTGGTAATTTTGTCTAAGTCTTCTAGAGTTATGTTGTCATTCGGATGAATGTATATGCAGATTAACAAAAATTTGAGAGGCGCCGTTACTTCAACTGCTAGCGAAATAAATTTACACTGCAGGTCTTTGAAAGTGTATGTAAGATTCTTTTTGATTAAAATGCCAACTCCGTTCTTAGCTCTAGTGTTAGTCGGATTGTTTAGGAAAACTGAATCGTAAGTGTTTAAAAATGTTGGTTTGGAGTTGCATGGGCAGTGCGTTTCTTGCAGTGCAATAATGTCCAGGTCGTGATTTTGGCAAAGAATTTCTAGAAAATTGTAGTTATTGTAAAAGCCTTTCATATTCCATTGCAGGATGTTTATTTTGGTAATAGTATTAAGTTTTTTCTGTATAGGATTTGGTATGGGTATCAATAGGTGCTTTGCTTGCTGTTGTTAGTTGTGGTGGTATTTTTTTATTATTGGTTTGAGTTGACTGTTGTTGTTCGATATTGTTAAATTTTTCATATAGTTGGCCTTTTGGCTGAGTTTCTGTTGTTTGGTGTAGTTTTTAGTAAGTTTGTTAAATTAGTGGGTATTATTTCATTTTCGGTGATGTTTGTATTTGATTGCGGGTTGGTTTCATTTTGAGTAGTGGTGGTAATTTTTTGTAGTAGCGGTTTGCGTTTATTTTTAAATTCTAGAGCTTCTTTGAGGGTTTCTGTGCAAGAGTTATTGTTTGGAGACGCCGTTTGAGCGTTCAGTATTTCAGTGGCTTTGTAGTATGGAACTCTGTTGATGGTGGAGATCCGGATTATATTCTTTTGTTTTATGTATTTAGGGCAAGATTTGTTTGTGGATCTGTGCTGATCATTGCAATTGATACATTTTACTGATGTGCATTCTGTAGGATTGTGTGTTGGATGAACGCATACCGCACAAGCTGTTGGTTGTGTGCATCTTTTTTTGGAGTGTCCCACGACGGTAACAATTTTTACACTGCATTGGTTGGGGAATGTAAATTTCAACGTCCACCTTAAGAAAACCAATTTTCAGGCCTAGTTTTTTTTTTTTGTGTTGAGTTATCGGGACTGAGAAGATCGTAATAGTATCGGCGGGTCCCCCCGCCCGAGCCTACTTCCATGCAGAGGAAGGATTCTTACCTCGTATTTTACGATGTAGAACTAACCGATAGTAAAGAGGAAATGAAAAAATTAATCACACACTGTAGAAAAGCTCTTCAACACAAGACTCTCTAACAAGTAAACTCGCAAGAAAGGTCCGAACTGTTTGAAGGTTGCAATACGACTGAAAAATATTAAATTTACACTCGTCACTCCAAATAACAGTCTCCCAGAATGGATTGTCCTTCTCTAAATATTTTTTTTAGCGAATTCCATTCGTTTGATTCGATTTGCAGCAGAACTGTATCTTTTTTTCTTCTAGCGACTCTTCAGTTATATCCATGTCGCCGAAGAGTTTTGCGTACCGTTTCATGAGGCACTTGTCGTCCCGTAGTTGCTCTCATTTTCTGGTTGAGTTTAGATACACTTAACTTGGGATATTTTCCCAATTTTGTTCACTATATTTCGTTCATCACGACCGTTGAGTATCTTTTTCGTACCCCCCTTTCCCCCCCCCCCCCCCCCGTGTTTATTAAACGAAGTTTATTCGTTTTGAAACTTTCTTACATTGTATTGAATTGTTGAATACTGGTTATCAACAATTCTTGAAATTTCGCAATAAGGTTTTCCCTTTAACACTAAACTGATTATTGTTTTCCTTAAATCATTGTCCAATTCCTTACCACGACCCATTTCGATGAAATACGTTGCCAGAACTAATTGCAGATTGAAATAACTTCTTCATGGAACTCATTTAAGTATTCCAGCAGGTAAAATAAACTCAAGAAATTATAACAAGCGATTAATAACAGTAGAAAGTAGAAGTGATCAAATAATTTTGTTATATGAAAATCCAACCTTTTATTTATTTTTAATTTTATAGCTTTATTTTAACTACTTAACAATATGAAAAATTTTGTCTGGTTATTTACATTATCCCGAAAATAAATTCAAGTTTTTACCTTTTGCAAATATCGCATTTTGGTGTCTTAAAATGACGAATAAACCTCGAATGCCAGAGTGACCAAATAATTTTGTGAGCAACTGTACGTGCAACGTGAAACTACATCTTCCTTTCTTTCGTCTTCCTTAGCAGTGGTTGAATTATAATTTTTCATAACCCATGGACTTAGAGGGTATGCTGGGTCCCCAATAATGAAGTATGGAATCTGCTTGCCATCCACCAGATTTGTTCCCTGAAATAAACAAAATTCAACAACATGTTTAAATTTTTGGGGGTGATAAATGATGCTGCTGCCAAATGTGATTTTGTATACAGATCTTCTTTAACAACCGAGCAAACGAAAAGGAATGTCTCTTTAGTCATCCGAAAGTTTTCTATCCATTGGTTCTCGGTGAAATTCTGGAACATCTTTTCCCAAGAGTTTTTAACTGCTTTAGGCTTTAAATATAATTTTCCATAGTCCACTTTGATTTAGTGTAGGAATTGAATCGTTCAGGACATAAGGACTTCAACAGAGTTAGTGTGAAACCTTGAAATCTGCATTTTCTGGATTCTTTTTTTTAACTGAACTCTACGACCAGCAGTTTTTCTTTGCGTTTCTACTAGTAGCGCCTTTAATGATTCCATTTCGCTGAATAATAAAAGAAGAAATTCTATTTAAGAAATAGAACGACGAATGTAACAGTTTTTTTTTAATAAAATAAATACCCCTTGTGACAGCTGTTAAATAATAATCAAGAGTGCGAAATGTCAATTCACTTCACGTGAACACTCATATATCAACCGGATTTCATAATACGCTACACTGCACTACGCTATCACGTGAACGAGGTATTAGAAGCAGAAAATTTAAATTATTTTTTGCAATCCAACCTTCACATACATTTCAAAAATAAAGTCATATATTCGCAATAATGAGCAAATTAACACTACGAAGCAAGTTCACTTTTTTTTGATACTGACAGCAAATCAAATCAATCCAAAATTAAAACTTACTAACGTCATCAATATAAATTCTTTTATACTTGGTCCAACATTTTTGTCGCGGTCCTGCCTTTAAAATAAAGCTTTTCAGAGCTTCATAATCTAGGCATTCCAATGCCTCTTTATAAAATTCTTCATTTTATAAAAATAATTAAAGAAAACAAAGTCACACACAAAATAAAGTATTTTAAAATTAAATTAAAAATAAAATTATTGACTTACCGGCAAATACGGAAATTAATTGGGTAAGCCCCCATTGTACTAAAGTCTCACGGACATAATTTGCCTCCATTTTTTATATCAGGTGTTTTTTAATGCTCTCCAGAATAGAGCACCTAATCGGCAGGTGAAAAAAAACGATCCAGGGTATTATGTGGAGTAAATTTCATTGGTAAAATTTGGCAGCCCTGCGCTGTCAAGTCTAAAGTTAAATGACATTTCCGTTTCGTTGTGTTACAATTATGTAATTCTTTTTCCTTCCTTTGTTTTAAAACAAACGGCAATAAAACTGTCACCGGATTGGATTTTATTGCAGTTCGGTTACGTTTGTGTTGTAATAAACGCAAATGCTGCCAATCATTCAAATCGACACGAGTAAAGCGAATTGAAGCGAATTCATTCTAGACTCACACCATTTCATTCTATCCGGAATAGGATTTATAACCCAGTAAAATTAGTGGGTTGACTGTTCTGGATGTTGTTTCACGTATACTTATGCTATCCTACTCTGGAGAGCATTAAAACGTACCTATTGACAATCGTATGCACTTTGTATTAATCTCTAATACTAAAACTATGTAATATTAAAACAATTGGTAGAATCGTCATTCATCCAAGTTTCTGTTAGGATAAACGCATTAAAGCTAACATTCATTTCTTCAATAAGAATCAGAAATATTCATCGTAATATTTTGCGAGGCTTCTAATATTCAAACAAAATAAATTAAAATAAAACTCGCAATGGTGGTCAAAAAAATATTTACAGTCTGATGGAAAGCTTAATCCTGAGTTTATTACCGTTTTTTACTTCCTCTAATAATTCAGCCATTGGAATTTCAAAGTGATTAAGATTAAAGTTTAACAAATTAGTTAACAAATATGATTACTCTAAGCTAGTTATGTCCTCTGTATTTGTGATGCGGAAAGCTCCCCAGCAAACAAAAAGTATCGTAAAGAGTCATAATTTACGAGCCTTTCACTCGTTTACGAGTCCGGAAATGAATTAAAAACGACTCATTGGGCATACCAAAGTGGCCATCCGAGAAGAGTCATTTTTTACGACTCATTGGTGAATTAGAAAAAATGTGGTTTCAGCGAGTACATACACACTATATACTCGTTAAAAATGAGTCTCTTATGAATTATAAATGATCGTTTTTATGAATTAAAAAAAAGGGTTTTTATAATTTGAAAGTAAGTTAGAATTTAATTAGAAAAATTTTTTTTTCCTTGAATATGAAAGACTGAAAGAAAGATGATGAATCTAAGCTTTATGTTTGTATAGTATAACGCAATCTAGAATTATAGTAGATATTTATTATATGTGCGATCAGTGTGAGACCCTAGAGTGCTCAAGCTGATCTGAGTTCCGAGAAGAACCGGCTGCACTATTTATAGTGCCCTTCTCGGTACTAGTTCCCACGCTGTGGTGAACAGGTGCAGACGTTGTCCTGGGGAAATAATGTGTCTGCTGCGTGGTGAATATGGGCGTTGAGTGTTGCCGTCCTGAGTCCATCGTAGTAGTCGTGTTACAATCTCCCCTTCTGGCTCCGATAGACGTCCCGGCGAGGAGACAGCTTTCTTTGGTCGTCCTATGTGGAATATCGACTGAGATGCTTGTGGTATCATCAGGTTCGGGTGTATCTTCTGGTGGACGAGATAAGGAACCGGAGAGGACGTTAGATTTTCCGGGGCAGTATTTTATCTCGACATCGTAGGATTGAATCGTCAGGGCCCATCTGGCCAGCCTTCCTGTTGGAGATTTGAGTGCCATTAGCCATCTCAGAGGCTGATGACCAGTTGCGATGTTAATCTTGCTGCCTTCGACGTATCCTCGTAATTTACAGACAGCTCAAACTACAGCCAGGGCTTCTCGTTCAGTGGTGTTGTCGTTGCGTTCAGCGGGTGAGAGCAAGCGACTCGCGTATTCTACGTGTCCTTCGTCTTTCGCCTCCCCTTGCAGTAGATCTGCACCGATGGCATAATCACTGGAGTTCGTCCGTAATGCGAACGACTGAGTTTCATCTGTTTGTATAGATGCCATTGTGCGAAGTTCCTTCAACTTCTCGCGACTGTCTTGTTGCTCGTCGTCTCCGTTAAAAGGATTGATGTTGTTGAACAGAATCTTCTTAAGCTCTGTTCGCTGCTCATCTATAAGCTCTGTTCGCTGCTCATCTGTAAGCTCTGTAGCCTCGTCATCGTTCAGGGCTGGTTCAATATTGACTTCAGACAACTCGATGTCTGCGAAGTCACGAACCATTTTCATCACTGTTCGTTTCGGGGTATCAGCTAGTGGACTGATTGGATCCGGAATGGCAATATTGAATTGCCGTAATGGTGAAGTAAGTTTCTCCAAATAGTCCAACGGCTCATCTGATGTCCTTCTACGTTTTGGTGTGTCTCCGATGGGACTGATCGGCTCTGGGATACAGCCATAAAATTGCCGTTGCGGGGAATCGGTGAGTTCCCAAGAATTCGGTGGAGCAAGTTTCGGTGTATCAGCGATTGGACTGACTGGATCAGGAACGGTGAATGCCCGTTGAGGTGATTTCAGCAACTCCATGTAATCGAGTATTCTGTTCGATACTCGCTCTGGTGTGTCTGGTTTCGGTGTCACGTCCAATGTTTGAATGATGGTCGGTTCTGCATTTTCCTTTTGCAACAACTGAAATTTTGCTTTCGGGGTATCGCCGAAATACCAAAAGCGCTGAGGAATGTTCAGCACAATATTAGCACTTTCGATGAAGTCCACTCCTAGCAGCGTTCTGTTGTCGATCGAATCAGGGAGGACGAGAAACTTGAGTGGTAGAGTTCGGCCATGGATTGAGACGTTGACGCTTGTAAGAAAGACCTCTGTCTCTCTTTTTATTCCGTCTGCCAGAATAACGTTAGTTGTTTTTGTAACGAAAGTACAGCCAGTGCGCTTCAATTGCTGGTATAGTCGATAGCTGGCTACACTAACTCTAGCGGCGGTGTCGATGAATCCGTAGCCAACGATACCATTTACTTCGAGTTGAACGACGGGACGATCGCGAAGTATTAGGTTATCGCTAGCCTCGATGGAACAAAAGTTAGCTGCCGGTAACTCCTTAGGTTTGCTGCAGGTTGGACAGCGGCTTCGTACTGTTCCTGGCCGACCACATCCATAACATGTGACCGCTGCAGAGTACGTTCTGGTGTCCGAAGGCTGGTTAGAACTCGAGCGTTGCTGTTTGCGACATACCTCGGCGGTATGTCCGAAGTTGTAACAAGAGTCGCACTTGATGCGTTTCTTGAAGTTAGTTTTGGGTTCTTCCTTCTGTGGTCGATGCTCCTGCTTCCTCTCTCTGGTGATCTCTTCACACGCTCTAGCCTGTTGCAACAGTTGGTCAAACGATGAAATGCTGTTCCGTGCGATATGGCTTCTAATGTTTAAGTTCAGTAGCCCGAAAATAAGGTCCAACTGCTGCGCTTCAGAGTGTGATTTTGCTGGTAGTTGAGCGAGCAGCGCTCGTTTACGGCAGATGAAAAGATCCGTCGGAGTGGAATCGTCTTGGCGTGCATCGAAGATCTCCATATAGACTTGGTAGGCGAGCTTCGCTGGGGAAAAAGCGCCGCGGAGTAGGATTTTTGCCTCATCCCAAGTCGTAGCCTGCTCCTTCACGCCTTGCCACCAAGTTGCAGCTACGTCTTTAAGCAGCATTGGAAGGCCTGCAATGGCACTCTGGTCGGAGATGTTTGCAACATCTTTGTACACGGAGGTAGCTGCGATGAACTCCTCGACTTTGTCCCGTGATCGACTGCCATCAAAATTCGCTGGGCAGTTGGTGAAATTCCCGGTAGGGAGAACGTTAGCCGGAGAGTCTGGCGGTCGTAGAGCAGCTATCAACTGCTGTAGCTGTCCTTCTGTCATTTGGATAGCCATCCTGTTGCGGTGGCTTCTTCGTACCGGAACCGTGGTAATTCCTCTTCTTGAAATAGTGGTCGTAGTTGTGCCACAAGTTGGTCGCCAATTATAACGCAATCTAGAATTATAGTAGATATTTATTATATGTGCGATCAGTGTAGGGATGTTAATATCGGAAAAAAATATCGATATATCGATATTGAAAAAAATATCAATATCGGCTGACGATATATCGGAGAAAAATATCAATATATTCGAATATTTTTTCCAATGAAAAATAAACTCCAATGCTGCATCAAAATTAACATTAATAAAACGCGGCTTTTAGCAAATCGAAAGCTAATAAATAAATGACATTTGATTTCGTTGCCTTCGGTTGCAGTTGCCAAATTTAGCTATTTTTAGAGTCTGAAATACAATTTAAATTTTATCATTGCAATTTCAATGTCTGAGAGTTTTTTGATTGAACTATTGGAAATGTTGCTGGAAAGCGGAAAATTCTTCTCAGTTGACTTATGAAATCAAAATAATGCCTTTTTTGATCGAAATAAAGTTTCCGGATAGAAATAATGTTATTCTTTAAATATATTATTTAAAAAAAATAAGGATAAAAGGGGCAAAATCGAAAAAAGTTTTAAGAGCAAACTTGATTTTAATTATTTATTAATGAAATATTATATGTTGACATATTTTTAAAATGTAAGCTTATGAGAACCAGTACTTTTCTGGGACAGTTGTTAAGAATACTTTGGCACCACAGTATTGATTGCCGACGCAACTCTTTCGGATGACACCGATGAGGCAGGGACAATCAGGTATTTCTGATAGTTGCCTGGTTGCCTCGTCGTACATATATTTGTATTGGCGCCTGAAGCGAAGATTTGCGTGCATGTGCCCGTATATATCACGTGCCTTGAACCTAGTTTCGGCAGATATGGTTTCCGAGATCGAACATTTTTTTTCTACTTTCAACGTTTCTGGCATCTAACACAAATAAGCAGAAATGCAGATTATATGCAAAAAACCCGTTCGATTTCTAAAATATGCTATACTTAAAAAAAATATCGTATCCGATAGTCGGTTTTCAATATCGATATATCGATATATCGCTTTTTACAATATCGGCCGATATTATCGATATATCGTTCAAAAAATATCGCAATTTCGATATATCGAAATTTTTTTAACATCCCTACTAGCAGGTTTGTTTGGTGTTGGGAAATCAACTGTGAGTGAGGTCGTAAAAGATTTCTGCGAAAAAGTGTGGCGTGTTCTTGGGCCGCAATATTTGAACACAATCCCACTTACAGCAACCAAATTAAAAGAATGTATTGATGGCTTCGGTGCTCTTGGAATGGTCCAGTGCTTTGGAGCAATCGGTAATTACAATTTTTCAAATTACTGAAACACTATTTTGTGATCAAAATCTTTCAGATGGTTCTTATATACAGATTTCCCCTCCGGTCGCACACGCAGTAGATTACCATAATTATAAAGGATGGAATTCAATGGTGCTACTGGCACTAGTGGATCACAGGTAAGAACCAATGTTTCCGAAATGTACATTTATGTGTACAAAATTTTATTTATTTTTAGGTACAGGTTTATGTATATCAACGTTGGAGCTCCTGGTCGGTGCAATGACTCGAAAATATTCGAAGAGTCGCGGTTAAAAGCCTATCTTTCCGGAGCCTCAATTTTAAAAGAAAATAACCAGAGGCTGACGAACGTCACAGTACCTCCTTTCATAATAGGAGATTAAGCTTTCCGGCTTTCGGAGTATTTACAAAAACCGTACCCGTTTCGTTTGCCTGCCGATCAAAACCAAAAGAAGTACAACTACGTTCTGTCCAAATGCAGGAGGGTCACCGAGAATACTTTCGCACATTTGAAAGGAAGATTCAGGCGGATAGGGAAAGGAATTGAATCTCGTTTGGATGCCGCGACCAACATAATTAAAGCGTGTTGCGTACTGCACAATTTTTTGAACGAGCAAATGCAAAAAGCATTAGCACGAGCACACGAACAATATCGTACAACCTGCAGATGAAACTGTAGTAGGAGATTCAAATCCAGAAGGTGGTATAATTAGGGACGCCATCTGCGAATATTTGTGTGAGTATTTAATGTGTTTTGTTATTATATAATTAAAATAACCACAACACAAGTTCAACAGTAATTCACTTTTAATTCATTATTTTAATATTGTTAACTAACAACTCAATCTTTTTTTTTCTCTGCCTTAAGTATTTGCAAGAGTTCTACTTTCAATTTATTGCTCTCCTCCTTCAATCTATTGCTCGTCTCCTTCAATTCGTTCCTTTTTGCCTGGACGGCTGTCTTCCGCTGCACAGCCTCAGTCATTTTTTTTCAAAGTATCAATTATCTCTCTTGACTCCGTACTGTTTTTTCTTTTAGCAACCAGTGCAGACGATGTCGATGCTTCCATTTCGTCAGATGTAACATCCGAGATTGATGGACTTGACGAACTTTGACCTGCTAGTAAATAAAGAAATTATAATATAATAATAAATAAGATAAAGAAATAATGTATAGCATTTTTACTTTCAAAAACAAATGATTCGTCGAGGCTTATGGCTAAGCTTTCCTCGATGCAGCCGTCCATATTTATAGTTTTGTTGTCTGCTAGGACTGCTTCGACATCTCTGTAAAGATGCCAATTCGATGGGGATCCGCCGGATGGTCCCACTAATTTCTTCTCCGATCTGAAATTATTATATTAGTTGAGTATAAGCAGTGCGATTCAAAAATCTATTCTTTACTATTACATACCTATATTTCAAGCACAGATTTTTTATTTTGGTTTTTATTTCGTCTGCGCTTATGGAGTATCCATTTTTTAAAAGTGCATGGGCGATCTCCTGATAAATGTGAGAATTGTTTCTCACACCTCTTATCATGTGGATCTTCTCCTGCCACAGGCTGACAAGGCATTTCTCTTCCTCTTCTTCACTCCACTGAATCCTTTTTTTATACTTTCTTTTTATGCTATTAACACTTTCCGAACTCATTTTCACAGATAAAAAAGTCAAAGATCATAAACACCAATGTCATAACATAACCACACATAAAGTGAAGTTGACATGCACATCAGCTGATAGTTTAGAGTCTCGAAAAAAATATCGTTTGAATATCGAAATGATACCAGTACTGTCATGTTTTCCCACCGAAAAAATCGTACTTTCGCCAAGAGTACATACTTTCGATGCCACATTTTGTATGAAGAATCATCTTACTTTCGACTGGATTTCAGTGCAATTACATCGAAAGTGAGATAAAATCTCCGGTCTGAACAGGCTATAAGGTATATTGAGATTTGGAATTCACTTTTACTTCTATAAGCTTTAAACGTAGTCGGGGAAAAACCCGATTTAAGTATTTTTCTCTATTAAACCCCCTGGGGTATTGTTGAAGATTTCACTGATTCCGAAAATCTCTTAGGTTTAATGTGATCGAATTCGCTTTTACTACTATGAATTATTCTATTAATAAAAAAAATACGTAAGTAAATAAAAAAAATCTGCCAACAGTCTGGGCGCAACTTTATTATTTTATGGGTAGAAGTCCGAAACGTGTTTAATGATGAGATACGGTGTTGGGTACTATGCGACTGACAACCTAAAAAATAACGTTCGAAATAGCCTCCTGGTTATTTTTTAGGTTGTCAGTCGCATAGTACCCAACACCGTATATCATCATTAAACACGTTTCGGACTTCTACCCTAAAACCTAAAAAATAACCAGGAGGCTATTTCGAACGTTATTTTTTAGGTTGTCAGTTGCATAGTACCCAACACCGCATCTTATCATTAAACACGTTTCGAACTTCTACCCATAAAATAATAAAGTTCACTTTAAATGAAAAATTAAATTAAATTCAAAATTCAAAACATTATTTTTTCAAAAGCATTCAATTTTTTTTTAAAGTTTCTAAAACTTTGGCAAATTTGGTGAGCCCTTCACCGACTTTTACGAGGGCGTCTGCTAATTTGTCGTTAGTTTTTTGCCATTTTTTCGTTTTGCTCATTCCCATGTACGAAAAGTAGAACGGCACAGCGTAGGCTTAGTACTGGTGCCAGAGTTGCCAGTACTGGCTAATGTTTCTGGTCCAGTATGTGGTGTAAACCAAATCATTGCCGAGCCAAAGTCGATTTGATCACACCGGTCCTACTCTTGGTGAAACTCTGGTTCGATACTGACTGCAGTTTTGGGGCGTCGTGAATACCCACTATTGGGCCATACTTCATCTACAGTACTAAGACGAGTTCAAAGTGAGTGATTCCCCAGTATCGGCGTGAGTATCGGTCAGATACTGATGGGTAGTACTGTTTCGGAGTCCGCTCGAAGTTCTTGGCCAGGGATATTATCAATAGCGACCAGGAACGCATCCGATACAGAATCAATTTTTTTCAAGTTCTACAATAGGGGTTTTTTTTGTATATCAGAGCAGGTTAGAAATTTATATGCAAAACAACAACAACATTGCTGTTTTTATGACTTTTGAATAACTTTTTCCATAGATACCTAATCCTGTGAGCTCACTGGATTAACTATTCGGGTTAAATTCTCTAATCTAGCCTACTATCTATGGAAAAAACATAAAAAACCTCATAAAAACAGCAAAAAATAAAAAATACAAATAAAATTTATTGAGACTTTAAAAACAAATGAAATTTACAACGAAATATAGAAAATGTCTGACAACGAGTCTAAAAAAGTCAAACAACAAATATTACATTAAAAATTCGACCGTAGTCACTTAATGAAGACAATTAAAAACAATAATTCTAAATGTAATCGCCATCTGCTCACACGGCTTAATCAGCTTGAAAATGCTTAAACTTAAATTAGAAGAAGAAAAAAGGAAGAATAATGAATGAAATTAAATAAACTTAAAATGTAGTTATATTAAAAGTGGCAGATCGGTGACAAAGCTCGGAGTCCAAAAATACAATAGTAAAATATGAATAAATTAAATATGACAACCGAGAAGGCTTGTTTATGGATGATTGTATCTTTAAAAATTACATAATACCGGAAAACCCCTCTCAAAAAATATGCATATAGGAATTAACCTCTGTAAGTTCCCTCATCTGTCGTAATATAAAAGCTGGGTTTGGTAAATACCGGACAATCGGGAGGTGATAGCTCGTGTTCCGATAAAATTCTAAACGGACATAAGTAGTACCGATCATCTAGCCAAGGAGGCTCCGCAAACAAGTCGCGTATCGCTGTAAAAGGACGTGATCGCCACTTCTCAATTCGATTTTTACTGGTTTGTAACATATAATGTAGGATCGGAATCACCCCAGTCTCGGAATACAAAGTACTATTATGATAAAACTTCTTGTTGGGACGTCGATACTTTGAAACGCATTTACTTAGCACCTTTGTCTCAAATATTTCAATCTGTTCTGCCACTGAAGGAGAAAGGCAGAGCCATGCTGGGAAACAATAGGTAATGATAGGTCTAATTAAAGTTTTATACAGGAGAACTTTCATAAAAACAGCAATGTGGTTGTTGTTTTGCATATAAATTTTCTAATCTGCTTTGATATGGAAAAGTGCACAAAAAAACACAGGTAATACGTATAACTTCCGATAATAACGTAAATATTTTTATGTTCAATATGTAGTCAACTGAAATGTTCGTGATATTTATTGTTTTAAAGTATTCCATAATCAATAAAAAAAAATGTTTCAATTTAAAAAAAAAATGTTTCAATTTAAAAACGAAAAATTGCAATTTAATTTTAAAGTTAATGATCTCACTGTTGCACCTTCCTCGCACCTCTTTCTGCTTTTCCTCCCTCGCGATCGACAGCGCCTAATAAGTATCGACTGGTGATTGTCAGTATATGCTTCTCCTTCACTGTTTCCATCTTACTTCTGATTACATCTGAAAAACAAACATTCAAGGGCTATAAAAATATTAAGTTTATTGGACGATTAAAGGACTGATAATCACAAGTTGTTATAGTCATTCCCTTAATCTATGCCCAGTATTACTAATTCTACTTTATTTATAAAGATATCGAATTATAATGTATAAAGATAATATCTACCTATCATACACGAGTATACATGAGTCGCGCTGAAATTTTTTTTTTTTACGCCGTTGGGACCTTTCTTTCCCGTAGCAGAATACATTTCCTGGACTGATTTTGTTATAATGTTACCAAGAATCTTTCGGACAGCTTCTTTCGGATCATTAACTGCCGAGACATCATTCAGCATTATGAATTTCTAAAATCAATATGAAAACTTCATTTGAGATTACGGTTTATGTGACAGACAGTAAATGTACAACTAAGTTCATCGATAAGCAGAAAAAAAATGTTAATTCATAGTTAAGAAATTTCGGCAACGATTCTGCTGCTGAATCGAATTCCGAGAAGTCATCGTACCCTTTAATGGGGAGTGTTATTTCCAGCGTTTCTTTCAATTTTTTTAAATTTTCACCTGGTACTGGTCGTTGGTACATAGCTAATGTATTTGCTATCAATTTTTTTATTTAGATCGTACAGGATACTTTGGTGTGCTCCTGTGATTTGTTTAGATAGTTTTCTATAATATGTGTCCATGAGCTCGTCAGACTTATTCAATCTATTCCCAACTTGTTGAAGTATCTCATCATCTGAGAACGAAAAATTAATATTTGTTCACCATTACATAAAAGTATACAAAAAAATATAAATGTTAAGTATTACCTGATGTTTTTTTCAAATCGTGTCTCTTTCGTTTGAATCGTCGACTATCTGGAGTACCGCGTTTCTCAAAACCTAGATACATATAAATAGATCCATACAAATATCGCAGCAAATATTTTTAAGAGAGTACATTATAATGTAATTAAATAGAAGAAATAATTACATTTTACAATACGATACCAAATTTGATTTATTTCACTTGCTTACTTGATGTTTGGTTTTCACAATCTTCCACTTTAAATTCGTCCGCGTCACTTCTTTCACTCTGCGTGCTCTGAATATTATCATCCATATATCGCCGTGTCGGAAGAACAGTGACGCAACTGCAAAAAATTCTAATTTTTTTCGGAGAAACAATATCATTTTTGACAATTGCCCACAAGCCATACGAGCTTAGTAATAGTTACTATAGACAGCTTAGATCAAGAGCACGTTCGTTTAAAACAACGGGGAACGATTTTATGCAAGAATAGCAAAACCACAAAATATTGAAATGTGAAAACAAAAAATTTTCAAAATTGCAGTTGCGTCACTGTTCTTCTGACACGGCGATATGTTCTTTCCATTCTTCTTACGGCTTGGTCGTAGTCCGCTTGAAAATAAAACATATACACACCGAAAGAAATTCATTGGTAAAATCAAATACAAACCTTATTTGATTTTGCGTCAAATAAGCAACGTTGTTAATTCAAGTATGGTTCAATAGTTAATTATGTTTTCAAAACGTTACAACTATCATTATTTGATTCAACAGTTTCGTTGTCAATTTTGTGTTTAAATGATCATGTTCATATTTGAGTACAAATATCAATATTCAAAATAAATAAAATATTTCTGTGCTTCAATTATCATGATCAATGGTAGTGAAACACGTTAATGATTCCTGCAATATTATGCAGTGGTACTTTAAGCACAAATATTTTTCGTTAAACAGTTCCATTTTTCCTCCTTTAAACATGATAGGCCAAAAATTTGTGTTGTTACTTACATTAATATCGATTGCACTAAATTATAAAGATAAATAATTTATTAGATACATAAAATATAATATATATGTCCAATACTGATAAAGTCTGCCCTGTAGTTTCCAGAAAAACTGAGTAAAATATTCAAATATCAGTGAAAAAGGTAACCAAACCAATCTCAACACGAAATATCCGTATTAAGTATTCTGTCAGATGAAGGCATTTTCAAAATTGTTGGCGAAACTCCTTCTTTAGAAACAATTCTCAATTCAAAACATTAAACTGAATTTTATGCCATAAGGAACAGTTAAATTTTTACAAGAATCAATGTTTTTGTAATAACTTTTAAGAACTTTATATTTAAATTTGAATCAAAATGCCCGAATTTCCGTTAATGGTCCGATCATTTTCATTAATGTGCAACAAAATAGTTGGCTGTAAACTCAAACCTTGATCTCATAGACTCTTAGCAAGTCGGTCCAATTTTAAATCATCGATTCAATTACGACGAAATTAACGACTGTTATGAGTCCTTTATAGTAGCTTTGTAGAATTTTCTTTTCCTGGATACATCTGCATCTGAAGTCGATTGTCGTACTGAAGGTGGAACTATACCGTGCAGCAAGTTACAAATAATAACGTCCTTTGGTCCTAAATTTTTTTTACAGTTATTGTGACCAAAGACGTGATCAAAAGAAAGTGAATACCTTTCGAGAAATTTTTCCTGTGAAAATTGTTTAGCAACACTCGCGATTAGACAATGTTGCTCGTTTGGGTACAAACTATGGAACTCATGGCTTACGAGTATCTAGAAAAAACACTATTGAAACTAAATTATGATTAACCAATCAATGAGACTCCAGCAATATAGTACACATTAACCAAAAAACTACAGATAAATTCACTCACCTTCGAAGTTAATGTATATTAACAACCCAAATTTTTTACACAAATTTTAATTATCAATTCAAAATTCACTTCTTTTAACTACAATTGTAGACAATTGAATGAAAATGTTTCTGATTTGTGCTGTTTTTGACGTTTAGCATACAATGAACATTGCTTGGTCAATCACAGAAAATTGCCATTTTCAAATATTTTATTATTGTATGCTTACAATGTTTCTATTCAGTTGATAATTTTCGTGTTAGATCAAGATGAAACGTGGTAAACAGGAGTAATATTCAACTTAACATATTTCTTGTTGCTTAACAATTATTCTGACAATGAAATGTTTAATGTAAAACAAAATCGTATTTGAAAGAATCATATAAATGTTAAAATCAATCAATTTTCGTGATATTTAAAAATTTTGCAATTAACAATGCTTCATTAGTTGATTTAAATACTGTAATGTACACGCGAGCGCTTTTGGCGCAGCAATGTTGAAGTGATTTGTGGCGCTACGATATGAACTAAGTCATACCGTAGTATCCGTCCCAACCAAATCTTCAACAACATTACCGTCCAAATAGTCGAATTAGCCATCAGTGTGGAGTCATCCCTTACTCCGCCCTGAAACAATTGAAGGGAGTATGTCTCCATCAACAATTGTCCCAAGTTGGTCAGGACGAGCCCACACCGCGAAGACGACTGTCGTCCGGTGACCAAGCCACAGTTGGGTGACTTTAGTCCCATGGTTTCCCGAAAGGTAGCGTGCATCTAGCTCTAGCACGTGCGTAGCTCGTCGGAAGGGGCGTGAGTGGCTACCTGTAACCATGGACTACGTAATTATGCACGGTTTGGGCTGCAAATCCGACTTGAGAGGTTCGGATTCTATCAACAGCGGGCTGGTAGGTAAAGGAAGAAGGAAGGAAGGAAAACAGACTAAGGCAATGGAAAAGAAAAGAAAGGAAATGAAGGTGGAAAAGCACATGAGTCGAGACTTTCGGCGGGAAGGCCGATGCACATCTCAATTATATACTTCAGAGGTGGAACAAACTCAATAGAGTTTGGGACTTAGCTAGTATTATGCCAACATATTTATGCGTGTGGACAAATCCAGTAAAAACCCACTTAGATGCCAATTACCCAAAGACGAACTGATTCTGATGTTCATCAGGCGTCATAAAATACCACATAACTCCTTGGAGAGAAAAAAATAAAAGAACGCCATCACGAATGCTAGGAGGCCGACTGTTGGCGCCGCGTTCTTAATCACCATTTGATGTATGATACAATGGGTGTGGTACGCTGGGGTTACCAGGCAAAATTTGTTATGAAAAGTATTGCCTCCTGGTATCTACTTCGAGCACCATCTACCATATACTGCTGACAAAGAACTATTGTGTATAACGTCAGGCGCCTTGAAATATGTGGCTTGGATATTGGTAGGTGCGCCAAGTAATGTGGGTAATGAACCGATAGCACAAAAAAAAAGGGGTGCCATTTAATGTACCTGGTGCCGGATAAAATGGCCGTCCTATACGTTGGGCACTAAGTAGTGTACATGTAGTCTTTTGACGCCTCAAAGCGTAGGGGCAACCGCGTTGAGCTCCATGTAATGTCAGGGCGCCGGATAATGGCAACGTGGGGGGGCCATGTAATGTACATCCCAAATGTTGGGGCGCTATGCAATGTGCACGCCGTCTTCTGATGCCATTCAACCTCGTTGGACGCCATGTAATGGGGTGCCTTGAAGTGGACCCGGTGTTGGTCTTCTTAAACCCTATTATAAAGCCATAGCAGCTTCGGGAGCCACCTAATGTGGGCCCTGAACAACAACAAAAAAAACTAACCATTCAATCAGGTGCGGGCCGAACAAAAAAAAAATTACGAAAACAACGAAAGCACAAAAAAAAAAAAAATCACAAACAGGATGGTGTCCGCTAAATAATATGGGTATGCTCCTTTAAAGGGCCTTCAATCGGCTTGGTTGTTTGAATTCTTCAACTTGGAAGGTCGTCGGAACAGGCCAAGGTTGCTCAAAATTGAGAACGCACGTACCTAACCTAAAAAAAGGCAGGAGGCCAACTTTCTAACGATTGCGGCTTAATTGATCCAGCCGTGGTTTTGATAAGCGCCGCAGGTCAGCTTATGGAGTTCCTAAGACTTCCTGAAATTTCTCTAAAACAAAAAAAAAAACACAAAGGTACATGAAGGCTGAACCTTAACACCGACTGGTTCATGATTTAGCAAAGCAAAAACAAAGGGAACCCATTGAAGTCTTTAGAAACCTGAATTGTGCTTAACGAAGTCAGCACACAGGACGCTAAGCTAAAAGGATCCATTTAGAAGGCGCATGCGGGCAACCAGGGACTGCGTTGGCATCCATGCGGTTGCGCGTCACTATCGGTAAAAAAATCAGGGCTTGGTAACGGAACCTGCCGATGGCTTAATGCCTAACGGGGGAACCTCCGTTATGCCTACCGGTATTACGCACCTCGTGCCACCGATAACTGCACTTAACCTCACAAACGAGAAAAAAAAAAAAAGGAAATTCATGACTGCCAGTTAATTAGAACTGAAATAGACGCGAAATACGCACAGAAGACTAGTTCTTCGGTCGGAATACGCACCTAAATTAACGGATCGTGGCGGAAATTTTCTTTAAGGTGAACCATTTTCAGCACTTTTCCAACTCTCACAACAAAAAAAAACTATTAACTAGGTCTTGTTTGCGCTATATTCGAATGGACTTTTGATTGTCGACTCTTCTGGCTTCCCAGTTTTCTATCCGCGGACCGTTTTACGATCGCTTACGAGCGATCTGATCTAACCCCAAAATTACCAAGGCAACACGCGGGAGCCTCCGTCGGCGCGCTCCAAACCAATTGAACGTAATAGTGAGGGCGGAGCCTTCACGGACGAACCTCTCACAACACAAAAAAAAAACCTAACTTCTTCAATTACCGGAAGGAATAAAGAAAAAGGACCATACACAAAAAAAAATATAACGCACAAAAAAGAAGAAAAAAACACTCGTTTAGCTTACATGTCGTTATTATTTCTTCTTCTCGTTCTCTCAGTTCACTATTAATTCTCAGGGGGGGAACGTTCGTCGGCCCCGGACACTCCTCTCCAGTCCTCCGTCGTGCGGGCTCCTCTTTTCGGCGGCCTACCCAACCACACTTAAAATGAAAAATCCCTTCTTGGGACCTCGCAGTTCACTCCTTATCCAAAAAAAAAAACTTCGGCCTGCGCGGTCGACTGCTGGAACGTGACTTGCTAAAACTTGTTCGACCGGCGCGGTCGGTAGCTGAAATTCGACTGATTTTAATTAAAATTTGACCATCGTGGTCGGTGGCTGGAACAAGACTGATCTTAATTAAAATTTGACCATCGTGGTCGGTGGCTGGAACAAGACTGATCGTATCTGTCAGTGCGCACTGCGCACAAGCATCTTTTCTGCAGCTAGGCTGTGCAGCTTGACGTCTGGTGTGCGGTGTTGCCTCGCATGTACGCGTACTTGCCTGCACTTAATCGCCTCTCCTGGGTATTCTATGGTCTCAGACCAAAGAATGACATATGAAGCTTTTTCTTCTTGCCCAGTGAATTTTCTAGCAATAGCCTGCTAGGAATTAAGTTATATGATCTGGGCTGGTGAAGCAGTTTGGTCCGCGTCAAAGTTTTTCCCGGGCCGTTCGTTACAATACGTAACCTTATTCAGTTTAACAATGTTTGTATTTGATATGAACATTTTAGACTAATAGTTGGATAACAATGTATCATACTTGATTCAAACAATGATTTTTCTTTCGGTGCGCACATGTTATTTTTTGGAATATTATTTATTTATTGTTATTTTTGTTAATATTAATACAAACGAACATACCTGCACGTTTGACAATCTCAACGTCGTGCTTTTTCCAGGAAATTTCTGGTGCCTTCCGTTCTTTAACAAGACTGGCAAAATCTTCGCCTTCTTTGCCCTTTTTCGTCTCTTTCTTGAACAAAACCACCGCGTAAGGTTTCTGTATATCGTCCATCTGTTGAGACAGAAATAATAATATGCTTTTTCAGGATACTCATAAAACATTAAGAAATTGATAAATTTCATATTTAAGTATATCCGCTGATAATGTACAATATGTGCTCCTCTGCTTGGTATCTGCCTTCTTGCCGCAGTTTCAAGTCTCCAAGACAATATTCACAGCACAGTTGATCACACGAACAAGAATTGCGAAATGACCGCACCGCGTACTTCCGATACGACCAGTTCGGAGTATATGAAATTTTTTTATGAATTCCAGTTGTCTTGTTGTTTATGTTTTTTTTTGGTTTCTCTATCGGGTTTTTTTTTATTTTTTTACCCCTCTCTTACATACTAAATCTTGCTGCGTTAGTTCAGTTGTCCGCCGCAGTTCGAGTCCTGCGGTGTCTTCGCTTTGGTTGACACTTGCCGCTAAGCACGAGTGAAAATGTATTCCCGAACTAAAAAATACCGAGAACTGAAGCGCAAAAGAGATGAAAGTAGTAGTAATGGCGAGGAAAGTCTAAGTGATGATGTGTTGAAATTCGATTCCAGTATATTTAGCTGGGACAACAGTCGTTCACTAACTATTAGTACGGACGCTGAGCGAAGAACACAACGTGAACACGTTACTAGTTTTCCAAAAAACAGGTAAGTTCAAGGTTCATTCTCTAGGTACAATCTGACTGGTACTGCCGACCGTCGCGGTTAGCAGTAACTGCCGGCAGTAGACTACTCCTTCAGGCAAAAACAAGCTGTCATGTCTGTTTGCGACTGCTCGGCAGTTGACGGTTATGAGTACAAAGGTTGGCAGTTACTGCTGACCGCCACGGTCGGCAGTACCAGCCAGATTGTACCTTCTCTGCTGATAATTTTCTTTTACCATGGTTTTTCTGTAGTACGTGCCACATCAGTCATCTGTCAGAACCGTCTTCGAGTTCAGAATATGAGAGCAATGAAGACTCCATAGATTCGAGTGAACTGTGTATTGGAAATGAATGTACGGAACTCCCTCCGGAAGAGCAAAGGAATCTACAAGGAAAACTCCGGAATTGTGCATTAAAGCATGCGAAACATATCACACACAGTTTCTTGAATGATCTTTTGACCATTCTAAGGTCTAAAGGTCATACAGAACTCCCGAAGTCTGTAGAAGCTTTGTTGCGTCCTGTGGAGCGTAGTATGCTTCATCATATTTTTTATCAACAACATTTTCATACTATTTTTTAGGTATGCTGATTTTAAGTTTAGATGTTTATTATTAGCAATTTTTTGAATTTGAATTTTTATTAGTAAAATGATAAGAAATCTGTATAAAAAGGACCACAAATTCTTAACTAATCTCATTCAAAAGGGAAAAATTTATTATAAAAGGTAAGACTAAATGATTTTTTTAATTAAATTTTTTTTATTAATTTTTCTTTTCCTTTTTTGCAGATGTTCACGTTTGTTAAAGAATTGGAGCAATTTGCTCACAACTTCAATTTATTGATTCCAGGCGATGAGGATCATCCAACATTTATAAGGTTTATGGCGCTATTAAAACAACTAAATCGAACACCGAAGATGGACTTGTTGAAGATTTGTATTGCGCAAGCAATACAAATGGAAGTTTATATGAATGATCCAGCTCTAAAAATAAGAAGGGAGCTCAAAGAAATATTAATTTTTGAGTAATCCGCTTTTTTTTATATATTAAAATTAAGTATATATATGGTATAATAAAAAATAAAGATTTACGTAAAAAAAAAAACTATGATTACACTTATTTTAAAAAAAGCTTGTTTTCGGTAGACATAATTGTTCTGCTTATCTCAAATAAAAAAAATCTAACATCATTTTAATCTGTGAAGTTGAAACTAGTTTCGGAACTAGGATTATTTAAAAAATATTGAAGAGTTAATTTTTGTCAACTTGTTGAACTTTTCATCGTTAATTTTGATGTTTTTTTACAACTTCTTCAGCTCGACAACGGCTTGATGAATCACAATTATCCTAGTTTGCAAACTGTATATAAGAGTACTGAATAAGTTCACCAAATTTCAAGGGAATTCGTTCGATAGATTTCGAGATATCGTGTCTACCGCAAAATACCGTTTTGAGAAAAACGCAACTAAGCTTGCTATTATAATCGAAGCAACAAAATAGGCATATGTTTCTACCCCATTTTCTCTTTTTCCTGTCGTTTGATCAATCTGTAGAAGATACATAAAATTAAAATATTATTTTTAAAAAAGAATATACAATACTCTACCCTCATATCGGTTTATATTGGTTAATATTAATTTCAAGATGGATTATTTCCACTATTGTCCATCCACTATCACGTTCTTGAAATTCTTCACTTCACACAAATTTCGTCCATCATTGTTTTATAGATAGGAACTATATCTACCTCACTCTGTACAATACACATTTTTGTTTGAAACGATTTTATATCTGATACTACATCAATGTTATCACCATTATTGTTTTTAATATATTTTACATATACAGCAAATAGTTCTAGATTAAATTTGAAGCCTGTATGCTTCACTAAATATTCTTTTAAAAGTTGAATCACTAGCTTTTCATTTATGTCAAAAAATTTCATTGGATCTATTACTTCACGATTTTTATTTTCTAACAATAATGTTACAATTCTTCCTTCAAAAGAACTGTTCAAAACTTTAAAATGTTTACTAGTCGAGACGGCAGAGTTTTTCTTATGGGAATTTGTTCGAATATGGTAGTTCCAGTTTTTGTTTAACACTTCTAGTTCACAAGCGTTACATTTCTTCGACGGTTCCACTATTGTTGTAGTCGGTTGCACTAGATTATTGCACTTTTTAAGATGTTCTAATGATTTATCTTTTCGCGAATATATTTTCGAACAAAATTCACATTTAGGACTATCCTTTAGATGCATACTTCTTATATGTCTATTTAAATTATTGTTGCGTGAACAGCTTAGACAGCAATATTCACAAATAAATGAGCTCATTTTTGATGTAAATTTCACTATTTTTCACTTCACTTGCTTATTTTCAATTTCACAATTTTTTAAGTTTTATTAAAACGACACTCAGGCTTCACTTGATTATTTTCGATATTTTTTTTAAGTTTTATAAAAACAACACTTAGACTTCACTTGATTATTTTAACTATTTTTTTTAAGTTTTATTAAAACGACTGTTCGGAATCTCACGTCCAAACTTTTCCTTTCCTGAAATAATTGGGAAAGGTAAGAACAGTAAAAAGATTGCCGATTTGTGAGTTGTATTTTTGATTTTTATTGATTGTTCAGTTTTTACTTTTTATGTAGGTTTGTAGTTTTATTCCGTATTTGATTTTCGGTGACCGATTGAACTGCTGTCTGTCTTCAAATCACTCCTTGGAAGCAGAATCCGCTTTCAAGGAACAGCCTGAAGTAGACTTTTTTTCGATTTTCGAAGGGACTTGTTGTTTTCTTGTAAGTTCTTTCGTTGAATCGGCGAAAGAAAAAAACAGGAGAACAACAGTGATTTTGATTATTGATGAGCTGTTTACTTACTCTTGCAACGTCGAAGCGGCGTGTGTCTCAAAGTATGTTTTAAATTTTTAGCTGTCGCGAGCGTGATCCGTCATGGCTTATATAGGGCCGTGGAGCTTTTAATATGCTGTTTTCCGGCCTCTACAGACGGTGCCATAAAAAACCAGCCGCCCGTGTTTACAGCCACCGTGTTCAATAGTGGCCAATATGGCCATGTTCAGTGAAGTCTGAACAACGACACTTGATGTTGCACTTCAGACTTCACTTGATTCAAAAACATCGCGCATCGTTTAAAACATACACACACATACACAGATAGAGAGAGAGACAGATATAGATAGAGAGAGAGACACCAATACACAGATAGAGACAGATCCTTAGATAGAGAGAGAGAAAGAGAGAGAGAGATAGATATATAAAGCTAACAAAAGCTGACTCATCGGTTAATTTCACAACTTTATGTAAGGAACGATAGCTTGCAGGTTTAAAAGAAAAAGGAAAAATAACTAAAACTTTGTCTAAGCAGAAAAAAAAAATTAAGAAGAAAGAAGGTATCGAAGAAATAGATGTTAAAATCCAACCAATAGAATATAAGTTAACATTAATTTAAAAGGGAGAATTCCACTGTAAAACATTATGAAAAAACAAGTAAGGTTCAACGATACGCTTGGTATCAAACACCTTGTTGTATGGAGTTTCGCGGATCGTAATAGCCGAAAAGGAAATGTATGCCCGAGACAGAGCCAGATTTCAAAAAAAAGAATTTTAGATTTATTTAAAATATTAGATTTAATAATGAGCATAGAGATAGAATTTATAATAAAAGATTTTAAGTTTGAAAAAACTGTGTTCTCATTCAAAAGTTTTGATATGCTGACTCATCAATAGGCCATAAAACATGTCGGACCAAGAAATATGTTGACTGACTAAAACATGTCTAAACCTGTCGGACCACCTGCTCGAAGATAAAACATGTCTCAACTTGTCGTGCTTGATATGCCTATTCTGCCGCTAGCCTAAGCCCCGGATAGCCTAAGTTCCGGATAGTCTAAGCCCCCGGATAGCCTAAGCCCCAGATCACCTAAGTCTCCACACGCTAGCCTCGCACAACGTCACTGTCACTGTTAAAAAAGCTCGGATTAAATTCTGTAGCCTAAGCCCCTCGCTAGCCTAAGCCCTGGATAGCACCTCCCGGATAGCGCTTTCGGCGGAGTAAAGCCTCATATAACTGTCAAAAAGCTCGGAGTGAATTCCCCATACAACTTTCAAAAAGCTAATTTCCAAAAAGCTCAGAGTAAATTCCCCATACAACTGTCAAAATGCTCGGAGTAAATTCCTCATACAACTGTTAAAAAGCTCGAAGTAAATTCAATATCAGACTTACGGTTTTTTCCGTTTTATTGCAGGTTTTTCCCGTTTTGTTGCATAAAGTTGGGCGTTTTTTGAGAAGTTTTTTTTCCGTTGCATAAAGTTGGGCGGTTTTTTCCGTTTAGGGTTTTTTTTCCGTTGCATAACGTGAGGCGGTTTTTTGGCTGTTTTTCCTTTTTATTGCATAAATTTGGGTGGTTTTTTCCGTTTTGTTGCATAAAGTTGGGTGGTTTTTGTCAAAAAGCTCTGGCGGAGTGAAGTATATGACGTAATCATGCAAAAGCTCCTCGTCGTAAAAGCTCCTCCACCTCTTCCATCAACTCTGAGGAAGTAAATTCCTTATCAGCTTCATACAAGTCTATGACGTCACCATGCAAAAGCTCCTCCGACGGAGTGAATTCCATACAAGTCTATGACGTCACCCAGGCAAAAGCTCCTGCTCCCTCCTCCGTTGGTCCAGAACTCTCATATCCCCACTACTAAACTTTGTTGCGTCCGCAAAGAACTCAAGGTCGAATTCAGCCGATGCTGTCAAAAAACGGTACTTATAGTACATATATGTACCTTGGTATAGGTGTTGGTGTTAACTGTTGTTGTTAACTTAATTACAACTAAGAAATTCTGCATACGAAGAAATGCAAATAAGAGCCTTGGTTAACATAGATGGGTTACCAATATACACCCGTTCCAAACAACAAATGTGGCCAATATTGTTGCAAATAATGCATAAAGACTACTATTGCAAACCTTTGGTAGTTGCACTGTATTGTGGCGATTCGAAACCACACGATGCTAATAATTTCATGGAAAATTTTGTGGAGGAATGTTCTTTTCTAATCGAACGTGGAATAGTTATTGAAAACAGTTTGTATTCATTTCGAATCGCTGCATTTGTTTGTGATACGCCCGGTCGTGCTTTCATTAAATGTTGCAAAGGGCATACTGGCTTTTACGGTTGTGAGCGTTGTGAAGTACGTGGAGTAACTATCGGTAAAAAAAGAGTTTACCCTCGGACACAATGTAGATTGCGTACCAAAGAATTATTTATAGCAAAACGCCAAGCTGATCATCACATACCGGATACTACATCACCTCTACTTAAAATCCCCGGATTCGATCCGATTGGAAGAGTTATTCTGGACTATATGCACTTATTGTGTTGTGGGGTGATGAAAAACTTCTTCGATAAATGGCTTTCCACGAAAAAACAAAAGGGAAACATCGGAAGACGCGAACGGAATCACTTATCAGAACTTCTACTTGATTTGTCAACGAAAAGTATTCGATATAACAGATATAAGCAACTGGAAGCTACCCAGTACAGATTTATCTTGCTGTACGCTGGCGGTTTAATCCTACGTCAAGTAATGTCGCGAGAAATGTATCGCCATTTCTTATTGCTGTTTGCGGCTTGTCGCATATTATGTAGTCGTATCTGGACATCGATGTATACAAGTGATGCTGAATCGTTCCATCGAAAATTTTTCAAAGAAATGGTGATGTTCTATGGAAGGGATTCGCAAGTGATGAACTTTCATAATCTTATTCATTTAGCAGATGATGTGAAAAACTTACAAGCTCCACTAACAGATTATTCGGCTTTTCCATTCGAGAATTGTTTAGGCGATTTGAAAAAGCCAATTAGAACACCTCGAAATCCGGTTGCGCAAGTTTTTAGACGTCTTTCCGAAAATCAATTCGACTCACTAACGATTCGAAAATATGGCTTGGGAGCAACCAACCATAAATATCGTTTACCACAACGTGATCGTGCTAGGGTTGAACTTTTAAAAGAATGGAAATAGGTGTAACGAATCCAGACAATGTTGTGATATTGGCAAATGATGATATTTTCAAAATTGACCATATTTTTTGCAGAAATGGCAATGTGAACATCATATATATTGAAGGAAAATCCATAAAAAAGGAGGGCGATGCTTTTGGCATGCCAATTGCCTCATCTACTATAGGCATCTATAGGATAGGATTATCGCTTGGGGCTAGGAAAACGTACTCAATCGATAACATCGTGGACAAGTGTGTGGTAATTTTTTTTTTTTTTTTTATTAATGCATGTTTTTTTTTTTATTTTTATCTTATAATGTGTACAATGTTGGTAATAGCACTACTCCCCCTTTTGAAATATATGAATTTCGTATTAGGGGTGAGGAGCCTGAATTCAAAATCTACATAACATACTGTATAGGTATAATGACAATATACTTCATAACAAATTAGTGAATAACATTATGGTTAATTAAACAAAATAAAATGATTCAATCGATAAAAGCAATTAAGCTATTAGCACAAAAATAAAAACTTTATAATTCATAATTTAAATAATTAAGCAATACCAATCTTATGACTCTAATTTATCTAAATTTCATTTAAATCAGCGCATAATAATACTTTAAAGTACATATAAAATAATAGTTACAACTTTACTACTTATAAAATGAACTGAAAGCATAAAAATTCCAAAACAATTTCAAAACAATTCACAATCTCAATACGTTCCATTATAATAGAGTCTTTTGACCCTCTTTTTGAATAGAGTGATGTCATTACAACTTTTTATACTTAAGGGAAGATTGTTGAATAATTGAACTCCGATAAATGAATAGTGGAGTTGGCCAATTTTAGTGGCTCTCCAGGGCAGTAGTAGCGTTTCTTGAGAACCTCCACGAGTAGCGTTTGTGTTGGTTGGTATTAAACCCTTTTTTGTTTCCTTAAATATTTGAATCGTGGCGATCAAATTGAAAATTTTATTGATATTCAGTAGGTCTAGTAGTGGAAACAAAAGTGAGGTGGGAAATAATCTTTTTTTTTTAGCAGTATTTTTATTAACATTTTTTGGGCTATTATTAATGGTTCAATAACTGTAATTGTTGCGCTACCCCAAGCAATTATCCCATATTGTAAAATGGAGTGCACGAGAGCAAAGTAGAATAGCCGAATTGACTTTTTGGTTAGAAATGATCTAACTTCAAAACAAATTGGAATCAGTTTTTTTAATCTCGAAACTGTGCTTTGAACTTGTATATTCCATTTCATGAATTGATCAAAAACAACTCCGAGATATTTTGTACTAGGTACTCTTAAAAGCAGTGGGCAGTTGCAAGTTTGGTCACACGAGGTGGAATGAATTTTTAGATCGAAATTAACAGGAAGGCCATGTGTTGTCAGGGTAAATGTCATATAATGAGTTTTTTCTGTGTTTAGTGTTAGGCAGTTGAAATTTAGCCAGTCCTTAATAATTGACAAACTATAAGTGGCTTTCATCAACGTTCCATCCCAAGACTTGTCCTCAAAAAACAGCACGGTATCGTCAGCAAAAGAAATTATCTCCCCTTCTATGTTTTGCATAAATAATTCGTTAATATAGATTAGGAAGAGTAATGGTCCGAGTACAGTTCCTCCATATTCAAATGACATTTCAGTACTGTTAGATTCATTTATTTTAACGAGCTGCACTCTTTCGCTTAATTAGCTTTGTATCCACTTTGACCATTCAGCGGACAGACCGGCATTTTCACATTTTCTAATAATATTGTGATGCGGTATAGAATCAAACGCTTTGGCTAAGTCTAGAAACACTGCGCAAGGCCTATTTCCTTTATCCAGTGCCTCGCATATTTTTGTACTTAGTGCTGCAATCGCATCATGGGTACTTCGTCCCGCTCTAAATCCAAATTGATTTTCTCTCAATACATTATTTTCTTCAAGATATAGTTCAATCCTTTTTTTAGCAGCTTTTTCTATAATTTTTCCTATATTGGAAATCAGCGATATGGGTCTATAGTTGCTAATGAGTTTCTTGTTACCGGCTTTGAATGTAGGTGAGACAATTGCCGTTTTGTATAACTTAGGAAAGGAGCATGACGAGAAACTTAAATTAATTATATGTGTTAAAGGTGCTAAAATGTAGTCGGTAATATGTTTAAGACATTCAATAGTAATACCATCAAATCCTGGACTAGAGCCACCTTTCATATTATTAATTATTGATTTGATTTCGTCTTCGGTGACTGGATTGATTTTTAATATACTTAACGGTCGCGTTGATGTTTTTTTCGATATTGTCGTGTTGCGATTTCGCAGGAATGTTTTTTGCTAAGTTACTTCCAACATTGGTAAAGTAGCCATTAAATATATTGGCTATGCTTTCCGCATGCTCAGCAGTATTTAGATTTTTGCCATTGTAGATGATATCAGTTATCCGATTTGGAGTTGATTTCTTTCCTAACGCTTTATTTAACGTATTCCATACTTGTTTCCCATTGTTATCAGCCGATTGCATTACATTTTTAAAGTATTCAACCTTGACTTTAGTGATTAGCGATTCTAGCTTTTTTCGGTATATGTTTAGGTACCTCTCAAGTTTTGCGTTATGAGGGTTTTTTTCAAGGCTTTACTTAATTTATCTCTTCTTCTTATTGAGTTTACTAAACCTGAAGTAATCCAAGGCTTTAGTTTTCTATTTTTTGAGCTAACCTTTATCTGATTCACTGTGCTTGAAGTGATTAATTTATTTATAATGTAATGGAATCGTTCGGCACATTCATCAATATTATTAGAGGACATTATGTGAGCCCAGCTAATTCCTCTAATTTTGTCTATTAGAGTATAGTAGTTGATGCGTTTGTTTAATCTATGTTCTTGTCTATGCGCATGACTTTGATCAAAGGGGATTAATACTAACGCAGTACTCTTATGGTCAGTAATTTTGGAGTCAATAATGAATGATTGAATTTGATGGAATGTTCTAGATTTCGTTTTACCAAATATGTGGTCAATGCAATTTTTTTCTCTTGTTGCTCCATTAATTAGCGATATGAATCCATTTTCATTTAGAAGCTTTTTATAGTCTGTGTTTAATTGCGATGAATGATCATTTTTTATGTCAATATTGATATCACCAATCATTAACGTGTTTTCGACGTGGTTTAAACGAATGACTTCGTCTAACTCCTCATTGAATAATTTAATATTGCTGCAAGGTGATCTGTAAATTGCAATAATTTTAAAATTAAGGTTTCGACCGAAGTTACATTTTAATATTAATCCAGTGCATGTGTTAAAGATAGTCTCCTCAACCAAAACATTTTTACAATCATCATTCACGTACATTACAACTCCACTGTTTTGATTTATAATATTTTTAGTACTAAAACTAGTATAGCCTGGTAGTTGGAATATACGTAAATTTTTTGGGTTCCAACATTCGCTTAATAAAATAATGTTAAAAGGGTTCGTGTATTGGCTGAGGTATACAACTAGCTTGTCAAAGTTTTTTTGTAAACTTCTTATGTTAGTGTGAAAAATAGAGAATGACGAACTATTGCATTTTGCAGATTGAGCAAACTCACGCGCACTATCGCATACAAATTCGCTACATATTTGGATGCTGTCAATAGACTTAATCAGGTCATTGGCCATTTGAATACTTAATAACGTTAGTTAGTCGGAGCTGATTCAGCTTGCCACTGTACAGCTGACGAGCTGTTACTGTTTTTAGAGGCAATGACATGCCAAAACTAGTGCCAAAAAACTTCCCTAGTGAATTGAGATTATGTTGAAATTTAATATTGCATTGTTTTGAATTGTAAAAATTAGTGTTTAAGAAAATATTGCTGTGAAATATAAAATTGCATTGTTTTGAATTGTAAAAATTAGTGTTTAAGGAAATATTGCTGTGAATATGAGTTGTTATAAAATATAAGAAATTGTAACAATTATGAAATGAAATGAATGAAAATGTGCATGACGAATATAAAATTATTTGAAATAAATGAGTGCTTCGAATAAATATGTAAAAAATTAATTGAATTTTGATGTACTTTAAATAAATTGTTAAATTGATGTACTTTAAATAAACAAGTGAAAAATCCATGTGACTGTTTTATGAGAGTGCAAATTTTGAGGTTTTTTAACTTTGTAGTTTTTAAATTGTTTAGAGTTTTAAACGCAAAATAGCATGTAAAAATAAAAAATTGCGTTAATTGAATGGAATTTTTAAATAAGAATTTCAAGATGAGTGTTATAGAATAATAAACAGATTGTGTTTGTGATTGATGATATTGAAAAATTAAACTAAAAAAGCTAAATCTTGCTCTGATTTAATTACTAAAATTTTTTCACCTTCAAGTTTTCTGCATAGGATTTTTCCGTCTCTGACCCAGGTGTATTTGTAGTTTTGTTGTTTAGCCTTATTTTTTGTTTTTCAGAGTAGGTTTCGATTGTATGGTGTCAGGCATTCGTTGATGTAGACAGTCTTATCACCGTGTTTGATTCTTCCTCTATTTTTTAGAGCTTCTACAGCTGAAAGTTTGGATTGAAATTCCACTATGACGTTGGCACTTGTTGCATCCTTTCTTCGACGAATATGCAGCTGGGCAATGTCTTTGTTTAAGTTTACTTTAAGAGATTTGAAGAGGTCGTGAACACTTTCTTCAGTTTTCTCGTTGGAATCTACGTGAAGGCCACATATTTCAACTTTTTGTGACAACTCCTTTTGCTCCAAAAAGTTTATACGAGCTTCTAATGATGTTATACGTCTTTCTTTGGCTATGTTGTCATCTTGTAGTTCCGTGATCCTTTTGTTAAGCATCTTAATCTCGCGCGTAGCTTCCGATAATTGATCTGTCACTTCTTGTTGTTGCAGCGCAAGAAAGTTATTGCTTTCTAGAAGGTCATTAAGCTTGGAGACGAGAACAACGTAATCTTGAGATTTCTCTGTAGGGTTTCTTTGGTCATCTTTAGGCTTCTGTGAGGTGTGTTCCTCCGGCTTGTCCAGCTTGATAGGGGTGCTTTCATATCTTTGGTCGGAACGCAGTTTTTTGAAACACTTTTTGCATTTCCAAGATTTCACTTTGTTCTGCTCCCGTAAAAACGCAATGTCAGTGACCCCAAGTTCACAGCATTTTATATGAAAAATGTTATTGCAGCCGCTACACAATATTGTGGATTTACTGTCTCTCGTTGTGGCTAGATCACATTCAGCACAGTTAACCATTTTTCCGAAAATCAAATTATACCTTTATTACTATTGTAAATGTTATTGAATTTTTCTATTTTCTATTGGATTTTATTATTGCTATTTTACACTTGGAAAGCTCACTATTTGACGGCGGTCAGAACGACGCTGGTGCGTTGTCCCGCGATGTCTGCTCTTGTTTACTCTGCTTGACTTTAATCCCTCGTCGAACTCGAGACTCCTCCGTCGAAAATCAAAAAAAAGTACGTCTCAAAAATTCTCCTCCAACTTCTTTAATTCCTTCTCCACTGATTTACTTGACTTCTGCGCTTTATTCTGCTCGGTCTCACTGCCCAAATCCAAAGACAAGACAACGTTGAAGCACGTAGATATGCTGTAACGCTGTTACATATTCATTTATGAATTGATCCATTGTCACGAGAACTGCTTTAATGCTTAAGATATGTAATAGATGCTGTAAATAAATGATTTTTGAAAATATAAAATGTATTTGGAACCCCTTTCGTGTATCATTCGATATCTCATTCGATAATTGGAACAAGTCTTGCGCGCCTACTATGAAACTCACGTTCCGCAATTATGAAACTCGACGAGTGACTACCTTTCGAGTTTCACTCGACTTTGAGTAGAAAAAAAGCGTGAGTAAAAAGAATTGCGTATTATGAGAGCCGATCGAGTTGAAAGAAAAGTCAAATTTACTCAACTGCTGGAAATGAAGTGACTTTCCAATTGTCGAGTTTCATAAAACTAACTTTAGCTCGAGTAGATTTCAAATGTGAGTCGAGTTACTCACTCGACTCGAGTTTCGTAATAGACCCGTTGGTCTATAAATATATACGGTTCCCAGAGAAACAAAAAATATTTCTGCCTAGATGTGCCCAATAACCGTCGAGCCAATGTAGAAAGAGCTTACACACCAATAATAAGCCAATCTTGGCTCGACACTGGCCTGGTAGTTTGTCAGTACCAGAAGAACACCGATCCACAAGTCTTGGCGGACAATACAATGCCGATTCTGGGCAGTGTGCACAACTCCGTTGGACTCCGGCATTTCGCACATGGGTTTTGTATTTTGTCTTTTTTTTCAATCAATGAAGAGATTTTGTCGATCATATCTTTATTGGTAAGTGTGGCTTTTCTTGGCATTTGTAGCGCCGTCGCAGGTGTGCTTGTTCTGGGCGATCGTATTAAGGAAGAAGTTGAAGCTGAAGAAATATCAGCTGTAATCATTTCTTCCTGAGTAATTTCAACCTCCTGAAACGAAACGCTTTTACTTTAAATATAACTGCTTTATTCAGTTTAAACTCTAAATATACCTCAAAGCCCAATATGTTAAGCTCCGGTTCACCAGTCACCATTACCTGACCGAAACTCTGCAGAGCTCGCTCTTCAAAATCTGACACAACTTCTGTCGCCGGACCACCACCCGTAATCTTTGTCTCTGCCATACTCTTTCGGGCTCGACTTCGCACTTGGTTTTTCCAATGCGAAAGTGTCTGCAAGTGGAATAAGTTCGAAATGCAATAAGGACGAAAGAACAAAAATATTAAATTTTTCCATTGAGATGATGTTCTAACCGGCCCTTTCATCGCATTTAGGATGTTTGTAAGCGTCTCCCATAACTCCGTTATTCGCTTTGGATTCGTTGGTGTTCCTCTGTTGTGTTAAATCTCCGGATTTTCATCTATGAAATTCAAATATGCTTCCAGTTGATCATGGGAAGTGCGCTTGTACGTGCTTTCCTTTGATTTTTTGGTGACTTTGCCTTTAAGAAAAAGTAGATTTGTTTTCGCCTATTTTGAAATTTCAAATTACCATTAATATCCATTTTTAGCAGTTCAACACACAGCTAAACTTTTAATTTATTGGCAGTAGTGACAGTTGACTTTTAATTTTCGTATGTCTCCAACTATGTGGAGAAATTATTGTGACCTTTCTTGTGACTGCAGCGCCAGAATGCGAAAAAACTATTCGATCACAAGCTCAGTCACAAAATTTTAGTCACAGCAGGTAGTGACCTATGATAGGTCACAATTTCAGAATAGGGCCGTAAGTCACTTAACTACAATTTTGAGAAAAACACTTTTTATCTTCTTCGGGCTGGGTCACCATTCAATATTAGAGTAATACTATAAGATTTATCCATAGATCATGTGTCTAGATGTACTTTGTATCATTCTAAATATATTTAATGGATTTTTTGAAAATGAAAAATGGCTGTTACTGCTTTCTAGTTTAGTACAGCAACATTGAATAATTTTGGAAATACTACACTAAATTGCAGTAAAAGCCTTTACTGTAATTTAGTTTAGCATTCTGATCAATAATCGTACTCATTTACTTACAATTAAGCCACTCGGCTGGATTGACTTCAACTCTTTTTATGACTGAATACGTTTTGAAGCTCGTTTTCATTGAGCAGTAAGTACTGCTCATCTCAGAAAGAAGTAACACTGTGAAAACCACCTTAAAAAGCCTTTTGCTTGTTTAAGAAAAGAAACCATGCAATTTAAAAATGTTGAAAAATGAAAACAATTTTTAATTTGGCTATGATGTAGAAGGTAATGAATATATTTTAGACAACTTGTACTGTAAAAAACAATTTTTTAATGAACTTTATTATAACTATAAGATTACTATTCTAAATTACTATAAAATACCTACAATAAAAAATTTTTTTTTTGTTTTAGAAACAGAAAAGAAATGAGATACATAATAAAAAAAAATTAATCGGCATTATTTTCCATCCTCAAATCTAAAGCATCTTCGCTAACTGGAAGAGTTTTCCCAAATTCGTGTCTATTTTCTAGTATGAGTGGAAGCAAATTCTGAAGCAGCAGGCTTTTTCTCTCTTCCTTGATTCCTCTTGGTTTTGAGTCTTTTAGATATGGTTTGGAAATAGCGCGGTTTGTTTTATAAGAAGAATAATTGTCTGGCCACAGCAAAAAATCTTCTTGCTTCATCTTCTTTACTTCAATTTTCCCGGAATTTGATTCTTGCACACAACAAATGAAATGTGCAAAATCATAGACTTTCTTCTTTTTTTGGAGCGAGAGCTCAACTTGATGGTGAAAACTGACCGCTGCCATGAAAGTATGGCCGGGTTCGAAATAACGGAGGAAAATGGTTTCTGCGGCTATTTCAATCGAATTGAAGATATAAACAGGGTCCAATTTTTGTTTTGGGCAGCACAATTGTCAAGCCAAATAATAATATGTTGAGCATCCCGCATGTGAATCAGGAAAGCATGAAACGTGCTAATTAAATCTTCCTTTTTTCGCAAATGCATTCATGCCATAGACATGCGAACGGTTTTTGCTTGCTTTTTTCCCTATTGGTGCAAAGCTTTCATTAAAAGCAATAATTCGTTGGCAAAACGCAACTCTCTAAACATGTCAATTCTAGGTGGCATAATAACCTTCTGAAGATCTGCAGAGAAATACTCCGTATTGGGTGAAGGATTATCAATATCATTCCTGTACTTCTCACGAGCCTCATTGTAACGATTTTTATGTTTTCCCCAATCATTACAGGTGGTGCAGTCAGATGCTTCTAGAGAATTGTGTTCTGGCTTGTGGAGTTTGTAAGTTTCACATAACTCACACTCTTCATGTCCAAGAGATGTAAATGAAATCTTCAGGTCTTTAGATACAAATTTCCTGTAAAGCTCATATGAACATTTTACGTCAGGATAAGCTGTAAGAAAATCCTTATGCATGTTCGATAGTTATGTCGCTTGGTAAGTACCGTAAAACTCCCCAACTTTGTGACACTTTTTGAGGTTTCTACATGTAATGTTACACGTAGAATGCTAGGGATTTTAATCAACACAGCTACACATCTCATCTTTCGAATGCCACCTTTTAACAAAATTCTATCGCTTATAGGAAAGGAGGGGGATCTTTTTTTGGTGTCACATTGTTAGGAACCGAGTTGCCAACAATGTGACACACTCCTTTTTACATAGAAAACTCACCCAAAGTGGATCTGTCACATTGCTGTGATGCCTTTTTTAGATTCTACACATGCTATTTGCTAGATAATGAAAAAAAAATCTTACTTTTTACAAAACTAGGCAATTTTAACCCAAATTTTCAGGCAAAAATCATCTTTTTTTCATTTTTTTACATTTTTTGAATGAAGGGTGTAGTGAATGAATAGAAACCTTTTTTTTATCATCTTTTTTATTAAGTAAAGAATATGAAAGTGACCAAAAGGACCTACAAAACTGTTAAAATGGTCGATTCCAATTGCAGAGCGCAGCTACCTCCAAGCAGAACCAAAAAAACACGTCCCTATATGATGATGGTCAAGTGAAGAAGGAAAAGTTTATTGGAGCAAACGAACTAATACTAAAGTGGATGGTGACAGTGGGTTGCAAAATAGTTTATAATTACTTATTAAAACTTAACAATCCCACTTTATAAAAAATTTTAGTTAAAAGTGTTTTAACACAATCAAGAGTTAATAACAATTAGATTCTATATAATTCAAAACTTTATATCAGTAATTCAAAAATTTAGAATATATAATAAAAAACTCTTATGTGTATGATCCAAAAACTTGAAGTAGATACAAATGTATTCAATTTCAAAACATTATACAATAAAAAATTCATTTGCTCTTCGTAATTCCCATCAGTTCTCGGAACCGTTGAAATTTCTGATTTGCCAGTGGTTTCGTCAAAACATCTGTAATCTGATCGGCGCTTGAAACGTACGTTTCAGCTGGAATGCGCCTTCATTGAAGTTTTCTCGAATAAAATGAAAACGGACTTTGATATGCTTTGTCCACTTATGAAGCTCCGGGTTCTTGATCAAGCGTATTGCGCTTTGGTTGTCCATTAACAATAATGATTAAATAGCTATATCCGCCAGTAGATCGACCCAGAACCGCTTTAGCCAGATTAATTCTTTTACTGCTTCCGCTGTTGCAATATACTCCGATTCTGTTGTAGACAGTGAAACGCATTTCTGTCTTTGCGAGCTCCAGGAAAAACAGCTTGAACCCAAAAACATCACAAATCCGCTAGTTGATCGTTTTGTTACGATGTCACTAGCATAGTCCGCGTCGCTAAAACAGTTTAATTCAAATTTAGAGAAATGTTCGAAAAATATACCATATCGCCGTGTCGGAAGAACAGTGACGCAACTGCAAAAAATTTTAATTTTTTTCGGAGGAACAATATCATTTTTGACAATTGCCCACAAGCCATACGAGCTTAGACAGCTGCGATCAAGAGCACGTTCTTTTAAAACAACGGGGAACGATTTTATGCAAGAATAGCAAAACCACAAAATATTGAAATGTGAAAACAAAAAATTTGCAAAATTGCAGTTGCGTCACTGTTCTTCCGACACGGCGATATGACTTCGTGCCGTTGATATATCGAAGAATACGCTTAATGGCATTCACGTGTACTCTAGAAGGTTTTTCCATGTGTCGACTGATGACTCCAAGTGAGAAAGATATATCAGGCCTCGCTATTGCCAGATACATTAAACTTCCAACTGCTTCTCGAAAAGGAAAGTCGATCGCATCATGATTTTCCTCATCACTGATTGTAGTGTCCGCAACTAAAGAAATATTAGCCGGGGTTGTACAACATGTTGCATCACTCATGTTAAACCTCTGCAATTATTTGCTTGCATATAAAGATTGACAAATGAAGATGGAACCGTTTCCATCTTGTTTGATTTGCAATCCTAAGAATAGTTTTGCCTCGAGCACTTTTATTTGGAAAGTTTTCTTTAATTCAGCAATCAACGTTTCTGCATCTGCTGCACTTGTTGCCGATATAAGACCGTCGTCTATATAAAGTGCAAGTATCGTAGATCGACCCTGATCGCATCTTACCAACACACATGAGTCCGCTGCAGTCGCCCGATCCATAATCTGTTAAAATGGTCGTTTCCAATTGCAGAGCGCAGCTAGAGTCACTTTATACGAACTCACACTAACATCCATTATCTAGAGTACGGACAATATCCACTTTTGGTACATATTTAGAACATTTAGAACCCGCGAATTTCAGAATTCGCGGGTTCTAAAATGACATAGTGTTAGTGTGTGTACCTGTAACCCATATGATTTTGATTGACATTTCCCAAAATTGTGGGATGTCAAACGAAATGTCAACATTACCAAAGGTACGTATTTTGATTAACAATAAATATTAATTTCATTTATAAGTAACTCTTAACTTTTAATTTCAAGTACAATGGCAGCAAACTTAGGAGGAAGATATTGCAGCCCATCAGTTAAGAACGCGACGAGATTTTTCGGACAGGCAGGCGGCCGCCGTCATGCGATTGAAAAGAAGAACCGATTTAATTCATTTCGACAACACTAGATTCCACACAATCACTTTCGAAACACTATCACTTTTAATTTCTGCGGAATTGTGCCGTAAAATTTAACTTTTAAGATCGCGGCCGCGAAACAACACAACTTGATAATTCCAAATGTCAATCATATACTAAAATGTAAATGTGTACGTGATAAAATTTCGATTTTTCATCATAACATCTCTCAATTGACGAGATATGTTCTGTAATCTTGATATAAGCGTTGCAATATCATCAGCAGGATCTTTACAAAACGCATAAAAGCGTTGTTGCAACATATGAACATTAGTCGAAGACTTCGGTTCATATACCGTTTCTAACTTCTGCCACATTTCGGATGCCGTTTGGCAATTGATAATGTGAAGTAACGGTGCGTGACCAATGCTTATGGCAATAATTTTTTGAGCATTGCGATCCCCTTTTTCTCACTTATTGTAATTTGCATTATAATCTTCAAGAGACTGGTTTTCACCTTTTGTCGGCTCGCCCGCACTGCCATTAACGATTTCCAACAGATCTCCCGCACTTAATAAAATTCTTATTTGGAATTTCCAAATGGTCTACTGACTTGCGTTTTGCAGTTTTTCTATTTTCGTGGATTCCGAATCCATATTTACCAAAAACACGACACCCTTTTATTTTCTGTTCTGATAAGTTTTTTTTTATTAAAACCGCGATCCGCACTTTTTACAGTCCCGATAAATTTTGAGACGCGCACTATTTTACTAAAAAGTCTAATTTTTTTTATGTTACCTTGTTTGTCTGGGATGCGTTTTTCTTTTTTATTACCTTGCGTGCTGGGCTGTTGCTAGTGGACGGCTGGATGCTGGGCCCCATAACCTGTTGAAATGGTCGTTTTCAATTGAAGAGCGCAGCTACCTCCAAGCAGAACCGGAAAAAAACACGTCCGTATATGATGATGGTCAAGTGAAGAAGAAGGAAAAGTTTTATTACGGTTTCTCCCCGTGGAGAACCGAATTAAAAACCCCTCGCACTAAAGGGGGTGAACGGGCCTTGTCCGGCCAACCCAGAGAAGGGTCGTGGGCGCCAGTGATCCTTTCTTTTAAGGCCCCGTTCGTAATCTCGCCCCGATCGAATCACTAATTCGGGGAAGATTTAATTACGCGTAAAATTATACGAAGCAACGGAAGAATAAATAACAACATTGAAATGTACGGAAAAGCAACGAAATTTAATAATCTTTAAAAAAAAATACCTATCCTCTGGCTCTACTTGTTATATTTACCAACTGTACTAACTACTCTTATCTAGGGCGCCTCTGGTGCGGTGTCCCACGACGAAAACTCGAATATCTCTCGAACGTTGCGCAAATTCTCCACTTCAATTTAAAAGAAAAACGAACGCTGCACACTTTCTCCTCCGCCCTGCTCTCGGGAGACTTCGACCGTATACGACTCCGTACTCCTTCTTATGATCTCGTAACGATGCTCTCGTGATTTCTTCCTCCTACGCTTGGTCCAAGTTGATTTCCTATTTATCACCGACTTGTGATCTTCCGTTTGAGCTTATCTTCAATTCAGTTTTAATTTTAATCTCGAATTCACTCCTATGTTATCTTTCTCGTCCGCACTCTCGCTAGTATATCACCTAAAGAGACCGTTTTCGGGTGTCGTACTTCCCGCGAAACCTCGGATCAACTTTCCCAATCGGTAAATCCCCGTTTACCTGGGTCAACGAACGAATCCTCCAGGTCATTCCTCTTGCCTTCCCGCTCAGGTACGTAGCTTTCTTCGACCTTCGAAGCTTTTACTCTCGTTTGATTCGGGGTCCACTTTATCTTCCCCACCCGGTTTTTTAGTATGGACCCACACCTTGCGGCCTGTCTTATCGACTCGTCATTCTCGCCGTATACGTCCGCCCTGTTTTCACTTAGTGATGTGATTGGCCCACGGTGAGGTGATCTGTCATAAGTGCTGTGATTGGTTACGCCGCGTGTAGTGTTTCTCTTCGGGTGTAATGTTCGAGGTTTGTCCCTGACTCGGCTGCAATACGTTGAGTGAAGTGTTGTGTTGTGTTGTGTTGTGCTGTGTTTGTTTTATTGTATTGTTTTGTTTGGTTTTTGTATTCTCCCTAAATTAACTAAATTACTAATCCTACATACTAATTCCTACCTAGCATAACAATTCACTTAATCCTAAATCCTAAATAATCCTACTGCTAATAATTCCTAATCCTACGTTTCGATAACCATCTTCCAGCTCCGCTTCCGTTTTGGCCAAGGTTATGTTTTAACTAATAATGCTTTATGGGTTTACTTCCAGGTGCTTGTGCTAAGAGCGTTAGTCGAAAGTGGAAGACGTAAAAAAAAACAAGCAACTCGGAGGTAAGTAAACTCCAATCTAATTCCGAATCCAACAATAATGATTTGCTTTATTTCTTTGCAGGTCGACCTATAGTTACGGGTGGATCCGTAACAGTTAATTCAAGCAAACGAACTAATACCAAAGTGGATGGTGACAGTGGGTTACAAAATAGTTTATAATTAATTACTTAACAAAAACTTCAAAAAATAAATTTTTACATGGAAAATGTCAGAAAAAATCACAAATCGTTCTAGTAAGAATACACTGCATCAAAAGTCCATAGGAAAAAAAACGCCACCCGGTTTTCGATGGAGTCCTTCCTTTTGCGGTGTTATTCGACACCTAAATAGTGGTGATAAAAATAAAATTCTTTCGGATAATTTATAATTTCTCACTAACGGTGTAAAGCGGACACAATCGGTGTATTTTTCATTCGTTCAAGGTTTTAAAGAAACACCCGGCCGGTGTTGATTCTGTTGATATTGTTTATTTTAGGTTATAATATTAAACGTCGATTGGTGCATTTTTATGCCAAAAATTATTAATTTTGAGGTATTTTTTAAACATGCAAAAAATCCCCTTTCGGGCCAATCCTGGTGATCAGTACTCCCACTTGATCGGCTCAGAACAATACCGATCGACAAGTCTTGGCGGACAATGCAATGCCAATTCTGGGCAGTGTACGGGACTCTGGTTTCGCACATGGGGACTAGTCAAAAGAATGGGCGAGACAACCTTGTAAAGGGGTAAAAAAGTTCTAGTTGAGAATGAGAAATAAGAAACATCTTTCAGATAGTAAAGAAAAATTAGCTGTCCATAAGGCACTAATATCAATAAATAGTAAAGTTCAGGAGGTAACTAAAATTCTCCATCGTGACGGAAAACCGCCATACTCTAATCCTGCAAATCGCAAAGTTCATCAATCTGTCAGTTTGCATCTGGAAGAAAGGAGAAGGATTTTTTGCAAATCCCCAAGAGGGTTTTAACATACAACACGGTACTGTTTGCCGCTCTCGATTGATCTCCAGTTACCTCTAGCAGATACAGGTGCTGCACAGGTCGTCTCATTCTTACTCCATTTGACATCTTTACTTCACAGGAACGAATCTTACCGTCACGTCCAATGAAAGTAGTTTGTATTAACGCCAGTTTCCATAAAACTCGAGGACAGGTTGAGTCGTGTACTAGGACTACATCTCTAGGTGCCAAATTTGACAGCCTTATAAACATGAGCAGATTTAACTGCTGCAAATATTCTTCTCTCCAACGTTTCCAGAAGAAGTTTATAGAACGTTATCGAGAAAGCCATTTTTGACGAATATCTTCGTTTACAGAAGCACGACGATAATCTGGCGATGGAAGAACAGCATTAGTACCAGTTAAAAAATGTGATGGGGTTAGTGGTGTCAAATCCAATGGATCATACGAAATATATGTCAATGGTCTTGAGTTTATGACACTCTGAACTTCGCACAATAATGTCTGCATCTTCGGCTCATTAAGTACCGCACGTCCGATAGTGGCCTTGAGAGCAATTTTAACAGAGCGTACTAGCCGCTCCCAAAATCCACCACACCAAGTGTGGTAAAATTATGGGAAGAATTAAGTCCATGTTATTTGGTAGCATGTGCAGTCTAGAAGCAACTCGAAGAATCCCGTCATTTTGTAAAACTGTATTTAAATCACGAAGTTTTGATGAAGTAGCAATGCCGAAACCTTTTCGACAAGCGGTAATTTCATTGAAATAATTTTGTAACTGGATGTACTTGATCCAATACGACTCAGATAGCATTAATTCAGCAGCAGTAAGGTAACCGCCTTTGCGATCAGAAGTTTTTCGCAACATGGCGATAAAGCGAAAGATGTACGCACTAAGGCCTAATATTTTTCTCCATGAACTGTAATTTTCGTAGAGTAGCAAAGGTTTCGATAAAACAGTTTTTTCTATGACTGATTCTTCCGCTTGTAAGTGTAGTGGTCAACGCATGCTCGTGGTCTTATCCTACGAGCAGCGCCTGTTTCCTAAAATAAAAACGTTGAGTTCACTCATGGCACCTGAGGATGCTGATGTGTGGAACTTACCTGGCTAGAACTATGGCACCTATGGATGCCGCAGTGTATCGACTAGCCAGGTTTGTTTTGGTAAAACCTGAAAAGTAGAAATGTTTAGGTTACCTGAAAAAGTACTAAGGTTTAAATTATATACAAAATTACTTTATCTTTGAAAAATACTTCTTTCTTTATTGTCGTTCCGGGTTTAAAAGATACTGAGTCTTAATTATTAACTTATAATACCTTATATAATAAATTTACGCTAACTTAAGATAATATTATTGGGACCAGTCAATCAACCCATAACTTGGCGAGCATAAATAATTGCTAATAAGCAATCGGCACTTTTGGGCGACCCACAAATAGTGCAACTCGTATAGTAGGTGCAATACACTTATTGTGGGTCGCAACGATTGCACAAGCAGAAAACCACCATTCCCGGTACCTTGGACCGTAACACATTTTACGGCATGACACTACAAAACAAGGCGGACGGAATTCCCCGTCTTGTAATGTAAGCTTCATGAAGTCACAGTACCACGGGCCAGGTCGATTATTGGGTTTCACTGGTATGGTCGATTCGCCACTTTGTTTGAGCCGCAGAAAAAATGCCGATTGAGTCATGACTGAACGAGTCAAAACTATAGGACCTGCAGGGAAAAACACTCCGCTGGGCCAATTTTCTGATTGTTGTAGGAACCATGTAGGTCCAGATATCCATGTAGTGTTCTCAAGCAAGGCCTTCCCCGGTAATCTTCGTGTCAATAAATCTGCTGGATTACTATTCCCCGGACAATGCCTCCATGAATCGGCATTTGATTTGGCCTTAATTTCTCGCACACGATTTGCTACGTACGGCTTTCATCGACAAATATCGCCGCATATCCAGAACAATGTAATTTTGGAATCAGACCAGAAATACGTTTGGTTTAAGGTGATTGTAAGGTTCTTTCGTAGGTAGTCGTGAAGTCTTACTGCAATTAAAGCCGCGGTTAGCTCCAATTTTGGCAATGTTAGTTCCTTTTCTCCGTCTTGGGTGCGACTCTATCTATCTATCTATTGGAGCAAAGTAATTTAATATAGGCCATATCTTCTATAATCGTTCGGATGTAAGCGACAGCTCCGTATGCCTTAAAACTGGCATCGGCAAAAATGTGAAGTTCTTATCTCACAGTATTATCACCTTTCGAAGTAACATGTCTTGAAAATACTAGCTCTTTCAAGTATGGTATATCCTTACCGTAATCGCTCCAAGGCCTTAAAAACTCTTTGGGAGTTTCTCATCCCAGTCCAGTTTTAGTCTCCAGATATCCTGAAAAAGGATCTTTAATCCAATGACAAATAGTCCTAGCAACCCCAACGGATTAAAGATTCTAGACATTAGCTGCAATAAATTTCATTTGTTTCAGTCGTGGGGTGCAATAGGAATTTCTGTACGGACTCCAAGTCTGCTAACTTATCAGTACAAATAAACTAATTTATACCCAAAACTTTTTGAATTGTAGTCTTGTTTGATAAATTCGCGAATGATTTTCTGATTTATTTATCATTACAGTACCATTTCCTTAAGTTCATGGATGCATCTTCCATTAAATCGATAGCCTCTTGACTTATTCGTTTCACGTGGCTAAATACAAGGTCGTCCATGTAGAAGGAATTTTTCAAAATATCACACGTTTCTCGATATTTCGTTTTGTACTCGCTCAAATGCTTCAGAATAGTAGCCGACAATAAGAACGGACTACATGTAACGCCAAATGTCACCATCGTCATCCTGTACTCTTGGTACGACGGCAAATCATCTGTAGAGTTAAGGGCATCTGCAAACCATACGAAACGATGAACATCGCGGTCGCACTCAGTTATTTAATTTGTAGAAAGGTTTTCTCGATATCCGCCACCAATCGGCAGATATGCGATTCTAAAATTAAGAACAATCTTTAATAAATCCTGAAGCAAGTTTGGTTCAGCTGATAAGTGATCGTTGAGCGATAGTGCGCCCTTGCCTTTTGCAGAGGGATCGGAAACAGTGCGAAGCTTTGTTGTGTCTTTATCTTCTCGACCGTTTGCCAGGCCATTGTAAAATGCCGAATAAGCTTCTCAGCATCTCCCGTTTAACTGGACTTAAGGTACCAGAGTTTCTGACAGTCGATACAAACGATACAAAATTTGATCGCATGTTCTCGTATCCAGCCTTAGCATTTTTCGAAATACAGGTGGTTGGGTTGCGGACCATGCTCACTCCGGATCTCGTTGTCGCATGCTTCGAATGTGTCCCATAGCGCATCTAGATTGACAAGCCTCTTGTTGAGGTAGTCATGAGTTTTTCGATCTTCGGAATCGCGTTTGAAGTTAGAGATGAGACGATAGATCTATTCTCCAGTGTTCTGCTGCTTTTTGAAAAGCTGATCCATGATGCAATCGGTGAGCCGAGGACGTGCCTGAATGATGGTATATCCTTCGGATCACGTCGGGGTCACCAAATGTTTGAGGATGAGCTGATTTGCTCGATCCTGTACAAGAGTTTGACTGATGCAATCAAGCTCTTGATTGAATGCAACGATCTTGGATCGTTGCACGTAATCGCCGATGTCGAGGAGAAATTCTTCTTTGCTTAGTTGATGCAACTAACTAACGAGGCGACAGCTTGAGCAAAGCCCTGGGGTAGCACCGGCCTTATTAGATTTTTGCCTGGGACGAGGAGTACGACATTGAGGCACTAAATTGTCCACGGAAGATTCGTCGAACACCAGCTGATCAGCAGGCTGGAAAGATGTATTAATGTCCAATGCCTGAACGCTGCTGCCACTGAAATTTATATTCCGCACCATTCTACGCCTACGCCACCACTTTCTTCAAGCTCCTGCTCCCCACTGATTTTGGAGAATGAAGCACCAGTTGTTGAAAATAACGACATAGCCTTCGAAAAAATTGATTTAGGGAACTTTATTTGTATTTCTTAAACTTTGTTAATGGCATATGATAGTAAGCGAAAAATGCTGTATAGCCACGAAAAAAATGATGAAGGGAATTTTACATATTTTACATGTTGTAGGATGTGGTAAATGAAAATGTTTGACATTCCCGAATGCCAAACATTTTTATTTTCTACATCCTACAACATACCAAAGTTTCGTTCAGAAGGTAAATGTAAAATATGTAAAATTCCCTTCATAATATTTTCACTTAGTTGCTACACAGAATTCTTACCGATGTTATAGTAACATAATAATTCTAATGTATATAATATATTTCATTTCACACTTTATTAATGGTAACAATTCTAATGCATGCAAAACATGAAAATATAGTCTTCACATATCTTTAACTATTCGTTTTTTAAGACATCAAAAATTGCACTGCAGACCTCTGGTATTATAGCTGAAAATGTGTTAGCCGGTATTCGAAATAAATACAGCAGGGATTTATAATTATCACCTTAACAAAAACAGACGCAAATTACTTATTATTTATTTTCAATAATTAACTGCTGCCTGTTGCTAAATATCTCAAAGTCAGAGTTAAACGCTCAGCCGGTGATTGCTTTTCGCATCAGGGTATCTCTTCGTTTTATTAAAGGTGTTACTTTTTCCAAAAGGTAATCAAAATCCGTTGCTGACATTCGCAAAATGTTTTTGTAAAATTTTTCATCTCCGAAACGTAACTCTCGCAGCAAGTTGTTAAACACTCCGCAGTGATCTCGATCACGAATCCAGGATCTAACCCAAATCCTTCCTCTTCGTGAAGATCGTTGTCGTCTTCTTTTTCTTCTTGCCAATAAAACAATGGCCACAGAGGCTGCAACTTGAGCCACTACAGCACTGTCCATTGTGGAAGTCTGTGCGAGCTGTGAAGGAATAACAGACCGATTTCATAAGCACCCGAGTGTTTTGAATAGACTCACTGCTTACCTATGTGGTTATTCGCGCTCCGCTTGTTTTTGTGGGCCTTTCGGCTGCTGCCAATGCCTTTTCTGTTGAGCTGCTGCCAATCCCTTTTCTTTTATTTGACTTTTCACAATTTCGGCGCAGCAAAACCCGCGAAAGCAGCACCCCAAGTGTGAACAGCCATGCAACTTTTATAAATACTTGCGACTATTTTAAACAGCCGCAGCACAGAAAACTGCGCAATGCACGCTACTTTTGCTATGTGTGTGAACACGACATGCAGCTTTTGCAGCACCAATCAAAAAACTGCGCAGCAAAAGTAGCTGTGTGTTGTCGTACCTTAAGGAGTTATCAATACCGAAATCATCAAAGTAAATTAAGTAAGGAATCACTATTTTATCCTTATAGTCCATTATTTTCTTCTTCCATATTTCACCATTAATTAAATTTTTGTAGTGAGTGGTTCTTTCTTGCAAGTGCTTCATATTTTCTAGAGTTAATTTTAAAATAGTCTTAGTTTCAAAAAAAATTGTTTATCTGAAATTTTATTGGAAGCAAATAACCGACAACTTTGTTTGAATCTAAGGTTGGTACACGACTGACAATAATCTCAGTTATTTCATCATTAATTGTATAAGAACTTGGCCATTTAAAAATATCATTTTGTTCTAATGCTTTAAAAAATTTGTGCTCTGTCTGAATTTGTTCAAAAACTGAAAATTTTTTTTGTAAAAGTTGTTGCGCTTCTTTTCTGCTATCATTATTTTCAACGAAAGGTAAAATAAAATTTGTTACAGTATTATACAGAGAACTTTTTTTTTTTTATAAAAATGCTTTATTTATTCAAATTCAAATATTCTTAGTCTACGTATGCACTACTCCCCCTTCTAAGGATATATCCTTGTGTTAGGGGTGAGGAGTCTCTACAATTTTAACATTAAAAATTCATTTTAGTTCCAGTTGCAGGCAAGGTAATTGACATTACTAATAATTAATAAATAATTCCAATGTTATGTACAAAAAATAAAAAAATTAATATATAATAAAGTATTTCCACGTTTTATCATGTTATGTACAAAAAATAAAAAATTAAAAATAAAAAAATTAATATATCACATAATAAGATATTTCTACGTTTTATCACGCCACTTCCGATAAGACAGTCCATATTTTGTATTCATGATTTCCTTTTAAATTCATATTTCGCAATTTTATGTTTCTATTTATACTAATATGTTCCAATATAATACAATTTTTTTAAATTTGTTTTGAAGTTAATAAGACTAATGCTTTTTTTTATATAGCTTGGCAACTCATTGAAAAGTTGGCAGCCTTGGTAATAATATTGTCGTTGTCCTGTGCAAGTATTCATGATGTCTATGAGAATCATTCCCTGGGAACCACCGCGTGTAGTATTAGTATTAAATTTGATTTCTCTAGCTTGGATCTCTTTGTATATTTGGATTGTGGATATAAGATTAAATATTTGTCGAATATTCAGAATGTCCACAAGTGGGTAAAGGAGATTAGAGGGATATGTTCGTTCTTTCCTAAGTAATATTTTCACCAAAGTTTTTTGCATGATTTGAACGGGTTCTAAGACCGTGTTCGTAGCACTTCCCCCCATGAGATTATGCCATATTGTAGTATTGAATGAATCAATGCGAAATAAAATTGCCGTTTTGTGTTCTTATTCATAAAAGATCTCACCTCCATGCATATTGGGATCGGAGTCTTAAGTCTTTTAGTCATATATTCGGATTGTAAATCCCACTTCAATAGGTGGTCAAAAATTATACCTAAATATCGTGTGTTAGTAACTCTCATTAAAGGTTCGCAGCTACAATTGCTAGTGCATTGAGAGGAATGTATTTTAATATCAACATGTTCTGGTTGTCCGTTTTGGGTAAGCGAAAAAGCTATGTTGCACGTTTTTTGGGCGTTTAGCGTGAGAAAGTTGTAGTCCAGCCATTCCTTTAGTATACACAAACCATGATTAGCTTTGATCTCCGTTGCTGCCCATGAAGCATCCTCGAAGAATAAGACAGTATCATCAGCATAAGATATCATATTTCCTTGTATTGGCTGTTTATATATATCGTTAATGTACAAAAGGAAGATAACTGGCACTAAAACTGTACCTTGAGGTACACCGTATTGGAAAGTTTCTCTATTGCTGAGTGTGTTGTTAATTTTAACAAATTGAGATCTATCCTCTAGGTAGCTGGTAATCCAGTGTACCCAATATGAACTTATACCGGATGCGATAAACTTTTCAATTATTTTTGCATGCGGGATTGAGTCAAATGCTTTTGCTAAGTCCAAGAAAATTGCGCACGGTTTGCTCCCTTTATCTAACGATGAACTGATTAATTTACTTAATAGCGCTATTCCATCATGTGTGCTACGTTTTGCACGAAAACCAAACTGATTGTCATTTAATATTTTATTTGTTTCAAAAAAATCCATTATTCTCTTTTTCGCGACCTTTTCAATTACCTTTCCAATATTAGATATTATGGAAATAGGTCTGTAATTGTTGACAGAGGTTTTATTTCCTGTTTTAAAGATTGGTGTTACAATAGCTGTTTTGTAGATTTTTGGGAATACACCCTTCGAAATGCTAAGATTAATTAGGTGTGCGAGAGGTTTTGAGATAAAGTCCATTAATATTTTTATTTGTTCCACTGTAATTCCGTCAAATCCGGGACTAGAGCCACCGTTCATGGTTTCGATAATAGCTTTTGTTTCTGCTTCTGTTGCGTATTCCATTGTTTCTCCATGATCTCTAATAGTTAACGGTGTTTTTTTACTTACATGTACGCTACTTTGTTCAATATTTTTCGCTAAATAATTATGAAATTTTAAGTTCAATACCAATGAAATTATTATGTTCATATATTGTTTTTACCTATTTCCTGTGATAGCTCGGCACATTTATTTTCTAAAACAATTTGCAGGATTAATTTTGGTTCTTGTTGAATTCGCCCTTTAATTTTCAAACGGGAGTTTACCGCTCTATCATGTAGTTTTCCAATTTGATTTTTCCCTTTACCCCGATTATAGTAGTAATAGTTCTTTGAATGGAAAAATATGTGAAATATGTATATAGAAATAAACAACCAGAATATGATCCGAGACCACAACAATTTCACGGCGCGCATTTTGTTTCCAGACGATAAAATTGATTTCATTGTGATTGATAACAATGTGTGGAAGTGTGGTGTTATGACTCCGAACATTGGACACCAGCCTTTAATAATATCTTCACCTTTTCCCGCACTATTTCTTTTTTCGTTACTGCCAATCGATAAGGACGACTAAAAACTGGAACATCTGTTGAATTTTCATTTCCCCTAAATGAGTTATTCCTAAATCTTCCTCATTCTGTGCAAAACAGTGTCTCTTTTCCTTTAGTAAACGCAATAATAGCATTTTCTCGTTTTGTTGCTACCTTACCTTGTTACCTCGCCCATTTTAATTTTCTTATCAATTTTGTTTGTAATTGAAATTGTTTGAACAATTACCATCTCTTTTGTCAAGAATACATCTGGATCCTGTTTCTCACTCCTCTGCCCTGGCAACAAGACGTATCACCGCCCGCCTAGTTGAGAAAAATGGACACGTAAAGTCTTCTCTAAACACTATTTTCCGCCGTGCAGGTTCTCCTTCTAAGGTAAATTGTTTTAGCACTTTGGTCGCGTCTTCACAATTTATTAATATCGCTTTATTGTTACTCACCAACATTGTCACACCCGGACTCTGGATGGCTGGTTGTCCCAATAACAGTTCTACTTTACCCATATCGCAATCAGTTATTAATGCCTTAACTTCTATCTCGCTATCATTCAGCTTCATCTGAAAATTTATGCTACCCAACGCCTTTGCCACCTTTCCCACCTTTACGCCATTTACTATTCCCCATTTCCTAAAAGTAGAAGATTCAATGTTAGAAATCAAGCTTACCTGTGTAGTAACCCCCTCTGATTGGCTTTTCGGACAATTTCATCGTTCTATTCTTGCCTTTGGGCAATCTCGGCTGATGTGAGTACCCTACTCCTGACAGTTGTAGGAACGCCTGTTAGGTACAACTGCTGCTGTGGTATATTCACGCCGTACTTTGCTTTCACCTCGTAAAGTTGACTTCGGAGTCTCATCCCTTCGCCTATAGGATTCGAGTCCCGCCAATAATTTTGAATACAGCTGCTCTTGCGTTTTGAAGTCAACCGCCTGGGCATTTGCTCGCAACTCCTCCGGTAATCCTCTAATTATACACGACTCTGCCCGTCACGTATTTTTACCTGGTCGCACAGTTCCAGCTTCACATGATAATATGCCATCATGTCCTCGCCTCGCAATGATCTCTTGAAAGCAAAATCGTACCGCCTTGGAAACGCCGCAAGCAACGTTGACTTCCATTGCGTTCACGAGTAATCGTACCGCACCAACCGATGCTACCATTTCTTCGCGGACCCTTTCCAAATTAGATTACATGATGGTTGCGCGATCATATGGTAACCATCCATAGACATCGCCATGCTGATCAAGTTTTTTGATCCATCGATCCACATTCTGGTCAGCGTTTCCTGGGTCAATCGTTCCACAACCTCGTTGCCGATTCGCAATGTTCGACTCGCCCTTCCACTACGCGCTTCCATCACGTCTAATCATGTGGATCGCAGTCCGGCGACTTCGAGCATCGATTATATCGCCAAACACTAAGGCAGCCTGTTGTTGGATAGCCTTTTGAATTTGGGTTGCCAACCCCGCCTTTATGAGTCTATGAGTCTTCTCCACCACACCCTAGATTCCGAACACTCTCACCTTGTGTCGCAGACTGTCGCCTTTGACTTGTCGCCCTGTCTCGTATGCCTTCGCCACGCGTTAGTGGCCGACCTCTCGGAACCTCCATCCCATTGTCCGAGCCGCTCGCGTCCAATACAACGCCATTCATGTCTTGAACAGAAGCCATACTGCTATTTATATATTTGCACCAACTATACTTTCTGCCCTCCTTTCAGTCTTCTTTTACGCAAGCTGCAAAGTACGTTATCCCACTTCTGAAATGTTTAGAATAAGACATATTAATAAAAGATGTTTTTTATTCTTAACGCCTTTATCACTAGATCCGTTTTCTAGCAAATATTTCATGGAAGACTTCCAAAAATAATGTCCGCACATTCGCAGTGCAAAAACAATCACCCTTTTCACCAGCGCTAGTGATTGTCTTTGTTGCCGTCTGCCCAGTTTCTCCTGGATTGCTTTCTAGCTCGCCCAGTGCAATCTCTTTGAAACGGTCGTAACACTTGCGTCACATATCTCCGTTTATAGTTATAGTTTGGATTTTTCTTTGAAGCCTTAAGTATTTCCATATGTTCTAAAGTGCGAGACAAAACATTTGGTAATTCAAAGGCACACTTTCGCGAAAGATTTTTCTAGTTAATAGTTTACATAAAAAACTGAGACAAGATTTTTCAAAAATTTCTTCAAAATTATCAATTTGGAAACGGTCTCTATATTCTTTGACGGAAAGCAGCTGGTCTAAAGTTTGCTTTAAAGTGTCGGACGAAGAGCCAAATGAACATTGCCATTATTATACTGATGGAGAGATGGAGATACTGATGGAGAGATATCCCATATATTTACATCATCGGAAGGAAGCGCCTGATGGTTGAGATTTTCAACTCGGTGGAGGATCGTATTCCACTCCGCGTTGTTAGTTTTAACAATAGTCCTTGGTGCTTCTATGTAATGGGACCGCATGTTTTCGGATTCTAGAAAATCAGTTAGGTTAAGTGCTGGGGTGAATGATGCCTTGAGAGGCATTTTAAATTATGTATGTCATCGAATACTCATGGAATTGTGTTTTAGCTCGCACTCCGGTTGGATTGTGAGTATCTTATCCCATGGTTGATTCTTGGTGATGGTGGTGATGTAGGTTCCGCAGATAAAATCAAATTGTTGTTGTCGAATCAATGCGTAAATCCATGTGTTGCTGTTTTAGAGTTGAATCCAAAAGTCGGATGAATTGGTTGTTGGTAGGCTGCAGTATTTTGAAACAGGTTTCTCGTGGCTGAGGAGTGCCACTTCACAGCGGCTTATGTCGGCGTTCCTGTGATAAATCGGATGATCTTGGTTGCACAGGAAGACGTTCTCTTCGAAAATTTGGCATTTGTCTAGCTCAGACTGGGACAATGGATAGTATTCGTAATGACTTCTTTCTAATATTGTAAGTAGATATTTTGTGGAGGGTTGAAAGAAAAAGAAGTGATTCTTGTGTGGAAAGGGAACTGGTGTGACGTGGAAAAGTTGAAAATACTCAGAACGGGTGATTGGAATCTTGATATTGAAAATGACGCTTGACTGCATTATTCTCGCGGTAATAGACATGGTCTTGTAGATATCGATTTCACCACTGGTTTTGCTGATGGGAACCGTTAGTGTCGGCGGAAGAGTTTCTTGTATTATGATAAATTGCTCGTGTATTTGTCGTGGTGTGAGGATGGGGGCAGTACTTATTCCGTGCTGTTAATCCGTTAGAACATTCCTGAGTGCGGTTTGAGTACCTTTATGGCCTTGAAGAGTAATCATCGTATATAAGCATACAGAAGTGAAGAAATGCTCTTCGCTACCGATATCGGTTAAGGTTTTCAAGTATCCATTTATTGTATTAAGTTGCTCCTGAATGTGTGATACCTTCCTTTTGAAGATGTTTACCGTTGTTTCGATGATGGATGTCTGATTTCGAATCAGTGTTTGTAAATAATGTTCGTTCTTACGGGTTTTCTCGATTTCCTTGTCTATGTAGTCTGAGTCCAATAATCCAAAGAGCTTATTGCCTATATTGCCGATAATCTTCAAAGCTGCTATCGTTTTGCTCGGGGCAGATGACTGTCACCTCCGTATTTGCGATGAAGAATTTCGTTAACTTCGTCGATGTGTTTCAGTTGGTGTTTAAATTAGAGGAGTATTTGTTGACAGAATCTCTCAAAAATTTCGTATCTCCTCTATGCTGTTTTTGATGTCGGATAGTTCTTGCCAATACGTCTTAATGTTGTAGTATGCAAAGTGGTTACATTCGCTGCTTATTAATCTTACTTCGCCTAAATTTTCGAACTAAATGCCCTGATAATTCTCGAAGGCTTTGACTCCTATGGGGTTGGTTACCTTGCCGAGTATTGATGGAACGAATAATACGATTAGTACTATTGTAAGTAGGCTTGTATGCCGTACTCTCTTTGGTGGTAGGGTCGGCTCAATCATTCTTTCATTTTGATGAAGCCCATTCGGATTGATCAGTTCAAATCGCCCCTTATTTTGAACTACAGGATTTTTTGTGTTTGGTCGGTTCGGTGGTTCGCCAATGTTTGCTGGGCAATCCCTCGGCAATCCCTCGGCTATATGGTGATGGATCCGTTGTTTGTTCATCGGTTTTAATTGGTAATGCACACACTTGATGCATGGCTCTCCAAAGTTCTGTGAAGGAGGTTTTGATATCCAGGACTCTGCTAAGTCCATCTTGGCCCTTTATTGTGCGCAACACTCGTCCCATCCGCCATTGCAAAGGAGAAAGATTGTCATCCTTCCTGGACTGATGTCCTCGCTAGGATGTTGCCATTTATACCAGTTCTGGAGCACTTGTAGGTATTCCTTAGACCATCGACGCCGGAATTCCTTCTGAATGGATCTAACCAAATTCCATCGTGCTACTAGGTTACTATTTCTTGGTTTGGCGTCGGCGTCGGAAATAGTAAGAAGAGGTTCTCCGATTAAAAAATTGCCTGGTATCAAAGCTTGCATGTCTTTGGGATCAGTAGATAGTGGAGTGAGTGGCCTCGAGTGGAGGATGGCTTCAATTTGAACAATAAACGTAGAAATTTCTTCTGCTGTGAGATGTCCATGCTGCATTATTTTTTTAAGTAACCTTTTGCTGATTTTACAGCAGCTTCCTACAGTCCTCCAAAGTGTGGGAACCGGGTGGAATGGGCCTCCATTGTATTCCGGTATTTAAGCAATGATTGTTTATTGTTTATTAGGGTTTAAGTTTCGTTTGCAGCTAGTGTTTGGTGAAGATCCTGTAGTTCTGAAAGTGCACCCACGAAGTTCGTAGCGTTATCATTGTAGATGGTATTTGGGATCCCTCGTCGTCCGACAAACCATTTTAGTGCGCCTAAAAACTCTTGAACAGAAAGATCCGGCACCAGCTCCAGATGAATTGCCTTCGTTGTGAAGCATACAAAAACTGCTGTGTAAGATTTTGTTAGCTGCTTACCACGTATTTTGTAGTGTGTTTGAATGAGGCCCATGAAGTCGATGCCTACATTCATAAATGGACGTGCCGGTTGTATACGTTCTGCTGGAAGGCTGCCCATTAACTGCCCGATATTCCTTGGTTGAGCCTTACAACAAGTCACTCACTTGTGGACGATGGTTTGAGCCAATTGCTGCCCTCGTAAAGGCCAGAATTGCTGTCTTGTAAGTGCAAGTAGTGTCTGCGGTGGTGCATGTAGTTGTCTGTGATGGATTTGACTCATTAACAACCTTGTGAATACGTGCGACGATGGTAGCAAGATCGGGTATTTTGTGTCATACGGTAGATTTGATGATTGAAGTCGGCCTCCAACTCGTAGAATTCCGCTGTCATCCAAGAAAGTTGTGAGACTTACTAAACGGCTTTGCACTTGTGGACGATGGTTTGAGCCAATTGCTGCCCTCGTAAAGGCCAGAATTGCTGTCTTGTAAGTGCAAGTAGTGTCTGCGGTGGTGCATGTAGTTGTCTGTGATGGATTTGACTCATTAACAACCTTGTGAATACGTGTGACGATGGTACCAAGATCGGGTATTTTGTGTCATACGGTAGATTTGATGATTGAAGTCGACCTCCAACTCGTAGAATTCCGCTGTCACCCAAGAAAGTTGTGAGACTTACTAAACGGCTTTATCTGGATAGCTGGCCTTTATTTTTGATAGTCCTTAATTCGTCAGCAAAGTCTGTTTTTTGGATCTCCTTCAGAATAACGTGCAAAGCTTCCTTTAATGCGACAGTTGTTAATCAGCTACGGTGCTTCCGAAGTTCCTGGTTGATTCTTGATATGTTCTGTTTAAAACGTAATATACGAGCCACAACACGGTTCAGATGATCAAATGAATTTTTGTGGTTGATTCGATATATGAAGTGTGGTTAATTGTTGAGTGTGCTAGTCAGAATCGTTTTCGGGGGTGTGCATTCGTCTGGAATTTTCTCCTCTTCTAGATGATGCGGGATCGGCCAATTGTCTTCAGATATTTGAAGAAATTCCGGTCCGTTAAACCACTGCGTAGATTTGCACAGTTGTTCTGGTAACATCCCTCTTGATACAATAGGTGTGTTTTTTTTGTGCATTTATGCAGATTAGAGTAGTGATTAAAATTTATATACAAAATAACAACAACATTTCTGTTTTTACGATTCTTTATAACTTTTTTCAATAGATAGATTAGAGAATTTATGGCGAGTAGTTCACCCAGTGAGCTTACTGGGTTAACTATTCCGGTTAAAATCTATATTCTAGCCTACTATCTACAGGGAAAAGGAATAAAAAATAACAAAAACAGAAATATTGTTGTTGTTTTCAATGTAAATTTTAATCACTACTCTAATATGGATAAATGCGCAAAAAAACACACCTAATATTATATTATAATATTTTATGTATAATATAATTATATTTTTAATTAAAATTGTACTTTTAAGGAAATTGTCTTAAAATTCGAAGGAGGCTCAGAACTTGGGGCTCACAACTAGATTGATGAAAAAGATACAGAAATGCCAGTTGCGAGCCACCCGGCTTGGAAATGGAAATTATCAGAAATACAGTACCAGTCCCGAGCCTCCTTATTATTTTAATTAAATATAAAATTTTCAATGTTAAATTAATTACATAATAACACTTGTAAAATACACTTTCTATATTGTCACAATACTTACACCAATTATGTAAAACTAATGTTGTAAGCGCTGTCACTGATTTTTCTAAACGAAAACTTTAAGGAACTTGCAGTTTTGTGAAACACGTCTGTCCTTTACGAATTCTGACAACAATTGAAAATATTTCACACGATGCCTGTAGCTGAATCACTAAGAACAGTTAAAAGTGAATGCTAAAAATGGTAGTGAAGGAAAAACTGTCATGAATTCTTAGCTATTTGTGGAATTAAATTTTATTTATTTATTTATTTCCAGATGGCTGGATTGAAAATCGAGCCATCCCATTATTTCGGCCAGGCCCAGAGGGCATATGGCAAGTCGATTCAACAATTCATTTTACATAATGCCTTAATTAATAGTTAAGTTCTAGAATGGTATTATAGTGTAGAACAAATTTTATGATATGATTTAGAAGCAAGGAAAAAGTTAAAATAAAATGAGACTTAATCTAAGATCGCTAATTCAAATTTGGTACTTAGCAGCTAGTAATTATAATTCATTGTACATGTAGTGTAAGGTGTAAAATAAAATTTATGAAATAGAATAATTGTTTAAAATGAGATGAAATTGAGTCTATTAATTCTAACTTAAGTATTTAGCGACTTAATAACTAAAATAAAATGAGACTTAATCTAAGATTTCTAATTCAAACTTGGTAATTAGCAACTAGTAAGTAGGATTCATTGTACATGTAGAGTAAGGTGTAAAATAGAATGAATATAATAGAATAGTTGGTTAAAATGCTATGAAATTGAGTCTAACGTAATTGGATTAATTCTAGCTTAAGTATTTACCAACTTGATAATTAATTGCTTATAAATAGTTGTAAGTTTAAAATGTAAGAGTAAAATAAGATATTATGATATGACTTAAGTAGGCAAGTTGTTTACAATTAAAGTAAAATAAAATAAAATGCAATATCGGTATTTTAATATGATTCCAGTAGTTCTGAATGTAGCATTTGGCAGTTTCGTAGAAGCTTCATATATTGTGCAGGAGGTGAAGGTGGTTTAGGAGATGAAGGAGGGGATCGGGGTTGGAGGTGGAGAGAAGGGAGCTTAGAGGAGGGATGGAGCCGTTGAAAAACTGTATCGTTGAAGAGCATTCTGTTAGGATGTGGGCCATTGTTAGAGGCCTTCGCCAGGTAAGGCATCCTGGCTGTGGCGTTCTGTTTATGTGGTGCTGATGTGTAGTCCTGGTGTGTCCTATCCGGACTCGAGATAGTGTGACGGAGTCCTTTCTTGCTTGGATTGGGTCGTATGTTGGTGGGTTCGGACCTATCCAATGTCTAGCCAGAAAGGTGGCGTTTTGTGCCCAGTCTAAGTCGTTGCTGGAGAGAGGCTCTGGCCGTACGTCGGGCGAAGCTGATGAAGTTTGGTAGAATGATTTCGACGTGTGCGGAGATCGCCTGCCTAGACAGCCGGTCCGCCATTTCATTTCCGGGGATACCAACGTGGCCTGGCACCCAGATGAGTTTAGTTCCCGCCAGATTGGCTGCTAGAAGTTCTTTAGTGACGGTCAGGATCGGTTCAGTGGGGTGGGTATTTAGTATTGCGTCCACCGCGGACTTAGAGTCGGAGAATATCACTGTAGGAGATGCTGCTATCCAGGCTGATTCGGCGGCTTTGTAAATGGCAAATGCCTCAGCCTCAAATACGTTGGAGTCTGGGTGTAGTTTATAGCTCTGTTTATCCGTTATTGTGTTGGAGTCGGGTAGGAGTGTTACTACAGCTGCTGTTGTTCGGTCTGTGGTTTTGGACCCATCAGTGTATATCCGTATATGTCTCGGAAATTCCTTTAGATGCCTTCTATGAAGATGTTGGTATACAGTTGCCGGGGTGTGGGATTTGTTGGGGTATCTGGAGTGGGTGGGAGTGGTGAAGGAGGGGCGGAGGGTAGGCGGGGTGGGTAGCGGGTTTCGGATGGGCAGGGGTATATTGGGGCAGAGTTCGGCGAGAGTTGCACGAGCACTCCAGAGTGCTGATGAGGACGTCCTTTCGTGTATCCAGGCGTAGTCGGCTGCATCGTCGATGGTGAAGATGTGGTGGTGTGGATTTCTGTAGTCTAGGTAGCTTTTGGCCGCAAGGTTGATTTGTGCCTTTTTGATAATGGTTTGGACGCTGTCGCATCCGGACTCCATCAGGAGGGCGTCTATTGGCGAGGTGCGGAAGGCACCTAGGGCAGGTCGAATGATTTTATTAGCTGCTACCTGCAGTCTTTGAATATTGGTCTTGGTGGTGAGCGCGTATATTGTAGACGCGTACTGGAGGTACCCTCGGATTAGAGTTTTTGCGACCTGCAGGATTGCGGCCGTACTGGCTCCCAAGCTTTTTGACGCGAGGGCCCGGACCAGATTGTATACTTTACCGAGTGACGTGATTAGATTGTTTATGTGTTTAGTCCACTTTAATTTGGTCGAAATGGTCAGCCCTAGTATTTTGCATGAGGGTACCGGTTGTAGAGATATATCGTCAATGCGCGCTTCCGAAACGGACGGTCTCCTTTTTCGCGATATCGTTATTAGTTCCCCTTTGCGATAGGGCATTTTGGCTCCGGTCTTGCTACACCATGCGTCAATTTTAACCTGGATACTTCTGATGGTATCGTTAAGGAGGGGATTGGAGGAGGTGAAAAGGAGGTTGTCCGCGTAGATGAAGTGCCTGGTGTGTGGTATGTCTGCGAGTGCTTGAGAGAGAGAATGGATGTATGTGTTGGCTCTTCAAGGGATAACGGGGATCCTTGTGGTAGAACGTTGTCGATGCTATAATGTTTTGATGTGTATCCATTGACTCTCACCATGATGGATCGAGCCGACAGGAAGTTGTCAATGGTTTGGATGAATCGGGAATCAATACCACAGATAGAAAGCTGTTTGGTGATTACTGTTTTGATTACCCGATCAAAGGCTTTTTCGAGGTCAAGGGACATGGTACTCCTGTTTGTTGGCGAGTGCCTGTCTGGCGTAGTGTTCCCCGGTCTAAAACCGTGTTGCTCGTCCGACAGTACACCCTCCAGTAGGGCTCCAAGCCTCTTACCCAGGATCTTTTCAAAAACCCTTGACAGGCAAGGGATCAGTGAAATAGGACGGAGATCCTTGAAGGTTATAGCTATAGAAGCTGAGTTCGATCGCTTACGGATTGGCACTTGGATAACTCTCTTCCACATGTGTGGAAGGGAGCCCTGCGCTAGGATCAGGTTAAACAAGCCGACTAGTCTGGACTTCAGATAGTTTGAGGATTGTCTGATCATCTCGTAAGTGATTCGGTCGTGTCCTGGAGCTGATCCCTTGCAGGAACTAAGCACCGAGGTTAGTTCTGCAAAGTAGATTGGGTAACCAAGTGATCTATCGGGGTCAGGTGCATGGACTGTGGGAATGTAGTGTGCCGACTGTTTGTCGGCGAGTTGTTCGGATGAAAATTTTGAGTCCGACGAATAATTAGTCCAACATAGAGGCAGGTGTTCGGCTATATGCAAGGAGTTAGTGATGGATCCTAGGTCGGTAGTTAAATTAGGGATTAGACTAGGAGGTCTACCCCCGAAGATAGATTTAACTTTTTTCCATGCATCGGCTAGATTAGAGCTGGGATCGATGGAACGGGCAAAAGAGTTTCCGTTTTCTCTTCTTTTCTCGCAGCTTTAATCATTCTCTTGGTGATGGCCGCTTCGCGACGATACGCTACTAGGTTGGTATCTGTCGGGTGCCTGTGAAAACGTTTCCAGGCTCTATTTTTGGACTTAATTGTTTGTAGGATTTCCCGGTTCATCCAACGCGGTTAAGGACTGGGGTTTGGGGCAGAAGTGGGGATAGATGAGGCTGCTGCAGTGTGGAGTATCCTGACGAGGCGAGCCGCCTCCTGATTCACATTTTCCGAGTTCGGATATCTCTCTGCCACTTCGTCCATGGCAGCTCTATACTTCTCCCAGTCGGCACGTGAAGTGACGTATCTGGGGGTTGGTCTATAGTTAGCCAATCCTTGAGTCGATCTTATGATGACTGGCAGATGGTCACTGCCTTCTGGGTTGGTATGAAGCTCCCATGTGAGAAACGGAACAAGCCTGGAGGGAACGAGTGTCAAGTCGATAGCCGTCATGGTGGATCCGGTCGAGATGAGCGTGGGCGAGCCATCGTTGAGTAGGACAAGGGATGCGTCCTCAATCCAGTCCGCCACCAACCTCCCCCTGCAATCCCAACGCCCACCTCCCCATAGGGGGCTGTGCGCGTTGAAATCACCACCATAAATGGTGTTCTCGGGAAGCTAATCGGTCAGACTGGACAGTTCGGCAGTGGTAATCCCCCGCCCACACTCAAGATATGCCGACACCACGGTCAGCGAAGGATCGGATCCTACCGTGACGGCACAAGCCAGAAAGTCGACATTTAGTTCAACCTGTTCGGAGGCTAAAGAGTTGTGAACCAAGATGGCGACGCCGCCATGCCTGGTTTCCCTAGGTGTGTTGTAACCAATATAGGAATAGGTTCCGAACCTACTAGGTTCTTCGCCCGGAAGAATATTGGTTTCCTGCAGTAGTATGATGTGGGGTTGGTATCGGGAAATAAGGATGTCTAGGTGAGGACGATTGGCGTAGAGGCCTCTGATGTTCCACTAAAGGATGCAGAGGCTACGGGATGGGTGAAAAGGAGATGGGGTATTGACCCCATTGGGTATCACGTTTGGGAACATTATAGCTCGGGTTCAGGTTCAGATCCGTCCGAGATTACTACAGTCTCCATCGGAGTGGACGTAGTTTCGGAGGGGGTCATTTGCATGACAGGTTTATTCAAAACCAGGCTTTGAAATATTAGGTTAGATTGTGGCGATAAGCCAGAATATATTTCATCTAAAGCTTGTTGTTTCTGGGGGGTTTTTATCTGTTTGATGGTGGTTGTTGAGTTTACTATATTGTTAGTGGTAGAGATAAGTTGGTGTTGGTGGGTTGATGTGGAGGCTACAAATGTGTCGATGGCGGGGTTGTTAGGTGGAGGGGTTGTGTTGTTGTTGGGTGTGTTGTGAGAAGTGGAAGGCATGTTCTGGGAGGGGGAGGTTGTTATGGTGTTATTAGTAGGGTTTTTGATGTGGGTGGGGGTGGTAGGTGTGTTATTTTTTGGATGGTGGGATGTGGTGGTCTGGGGTGGGGTGTTGGTAAGGGGGGTGGGGGTGTGGGAAGGTGGGGGGATGGGAGTTAGGTTTGTGCTGGAGGTAGGTGGGGGAATGTTAGTGTGTGTGGTTTTAGCGGCCTGCGCGTTGGATACGGTGTTGGATGATGGTTTGTTTTTAAAGTAAAGTTTTTTCGCCTCAAATTGGGTGCATTTACGTTGTGTTCTAATTTTTAAAATTTCCTTCTGCTCTATGAAGGAGGGACATACTTTACTGCTTGGCTGGTGGCCCGCGGCCTTGCAGTTTATACAGAAAGTAGTCGTACATTTGGTGTCATGTGGTAGAGGTCCAGAGCAGGCGTCGCAGGCCTCGGTCTCTTCACAATGGTTCTTTGTGTGATCGAGTCTTTGACAGTTCCTGCATCTTAGGGGGTTGGGGAAGTACTCCCTAACTTCGACACGTTCGAAGCCAACATTGAGGTGGCTCGGGAGTGTGTAGAGATTCAAGGTAAGAATGAGGAGCCCTGAGGGTTTTTGAGTTTTAGGGTTCTTAAGCTGAGTGACCTCAACTACGTTTTGGTCTTTGAGACCGAGTAGTATTTCCTCCTGGGTTAGGTAAATTAATGATGAAGCGTACACTATGCCTTTGCACGTATTTAATCTACCGTGCAGGTGGCAGTTTACATGGATATCATGTATCCGGGTAGTAGCTAGAAACTTTTCAGCGATCGCTTCATTATCGCACAAAATAAGGAGGCTCCCATCCCGTAGGAATGATGAGTTTGAATATCTTGTGGATATTTGGTCCACACCTTTTTTTACAATAAATACATTATGCTGTTGTAGCGTCTTCTTTTTAGGGTCGGTCGTCTGAAGCACCACAAATTTGGGGGTTACTACGGATTTCGCAGCGGGTTGGGGCATGTTTGGGTATGCGGTTGCGAACTCATTGGATAGGCCGGTTATCACTTCACGGGCGCGAGGCCTTTTCCCTTTGGGGGATGTGGAAGGAGACGGGAGGGTTTTCGGGAGCGTTCGCCAGCGATGCAAATTTATTTTTGCTGGCCATGCCAGCCATGGGGGGAAAGTAAGTTTGGTTGATTGTCAGAATATTTCTCGGTGCACTAGAATTACCTGTTTTTGCTAGCCGGATTGTTTTTTAACTGTTTATATTACTAGAATGTCACTGGCACAGTAATATGTGGGCGCGCGTAGCGCTCCAATTGTTTAGGAGGTTCACAAAGTCCCTAAGAAAAAGTTGGGCCGACGGCCCTAACCTAAAAAACACTATTCCTCTAAGTCTCTCTCTTAGGAACACTTAACCACCAAAATTGGGGTTCACCAGGGGTGAGATACACGCGGGGGTGCTACACTGATAGTTTTCGTCACAATCCACTCACTTAATCGCTCTAAATCCACTTCCGTTCGCGAGACCAATTCGTGAACGTTAGCTCCGGCTGACGTTTAACACGCGAATGTGGAATTAAAGATGGTGGCTCGAAACTAGTGTAGGGCTCCCAAGTCGGGTCTTTACCCTACCTCTTCTAGCTGTTTTACGTGGACTGAGTTCTTTTACTCAGCCGCAATGAATTACTACTTGCTCTGGTTGTTGTAACGGACCGAGTTTATTTTATCTAAGTTATGGTTTATATACAATTATTATCTTATAGTAAGCAAAAAAAATAGAATATACATTAAAATATTGCGATCGATAGATCGTCAGCAATAACGATAAAATTGTTGGTAAGGTACTTGACCGAGTAATTAGCTGACCGTAAGGTGAGATCGTCAGCAATTCTCGGTCATATCGACCTTAGGGTAATTGGCCGGGTAGTTGACCGTACAGGTGAATTAGCAATTTTCCGTGCATTGTGGTAATATTGTATTACTCGGCTATTGAACATTTGTGTAAGTCGAGTAATACAACACCTGATACAGTCTACATGTCTATATGTTTCTAGACAGTGATGTTTCTTAATGCGAGTATGCATGAGTCTGTAGAAAAACTACTAGCAATCTTCAAGTGGATAGCTTCTATTGTTAATCACGTGAATAAAACACCCCATCTCTTCTCTACTCCTCGGCCTACTGTAACTTACATTGGAACAAAGTAATCAATTCCAACATATGTAAACCGTCGAATAAACGACGCTAAACGAGCATAAGGTAGATTATCCATTTCAGGTGGCTTAGGATCGCTCGAAGAATTTTTCATCTTTGGCATAGTTTCAACGTTTATTTTAGAATTAATCGGAGCGTAGCGATATTGTACCTCTGTCTTACCATGATATTTTCTATGACATTTCATGATAATATTCAACTACTAATTGCGTGACTTTATATTATTTTGGTAGCAATATCGGTCGTTTTTTATCATTACTAATTCCTTCTGCTGCATCTGTTCGTCCTCTAGCTCGAAGCACTCCCGAATCATCTAGGTATGGAGCGCATTTGTAAGTTGGGCTGGATTTTGAAATAGATTTATGCATTGTGATGGGATGATTATCATTCTACAGAAGGGTTTGAATTTCATCCGAATAATGGACACACTGGGCCAGCTTATATAACATGTTTTCTGCATGCTTATATTAATTTGGTGTAATTGCACCGAAGTTACGTATTGTATTGCATTTGATATTGGCTGTAAAGCGAAAACCGTATGCCATTGTTTTTTGCAAAAGTAACCAATTCGAGATGGGATCTAAGTCTATAAGCCTCTTCTTAATATGTAACTCATAAACGTAATTTTCTTTCAGTTCCTCGCAGGATTCATTGGCCATTGCTTTTCTGGTTCTATTAGAAAACGAGGACTGTTTTCTGTTTCTGTTCATTAGAAGGGGGTTGACAGCTAGCTCATCGGAGATAATGTTTTTAAATTGCCTCCAGTCGGCTTTTGTATAATTTTTAACTAGGAGTGGCGTAAGAGTTGCAAAGTGAGAAGGCTCTAGCACTAATTCTAATTTGAACTAAATGTGTTAATATTTCCCTAAAATTTCCTCTTGGAAAGAAAAACCATTCAAGGTACATGTGTGGCATCACTGGTTTTCGAAATCCCGATTTGACAGTTCCGAATCAAGAAAATGTAAACAACTCTGTTGTTTTGAACATTTCATTCCTTTTCTTTAGTTCGCGCGGTGATTTACCAAAAGTTTCGATTTTAAATTATAAAAGAAAAACCGTGTGGCGAAGTTCAAATATCTTAAAAAATTGCAAACCCTTGTCACTGAATTTATCAATACAATTTGTATATGATTGTATTATTCAGTACACAAAAGGATCTAACAATTAGTGATAATTTTAATATAAAAAAGTGCAAAGTTAGCATCACGTCAAAGTGCAGTGCATTACAAAGTGTAATTTGTTTTTGATAGACCATCTCCTTAAGAGTGAATTCATGCAAATATTGAATAAAAGAACGATTTCTACCGACCGATTTCCACTTTATTAAACACACGTCTTCTTTCTTTGACGGTAGCCGAACGAGAGAGAGAGCGAGACCTTTTCTGATTACTTCAATAGGCAGCGATTAATTTCCGCACCATCTCTTGATCGGCACATTATTTACAACACAAAAACCTATGAATTTCTTAAACGATGATGTGTTTAGGTACAGTCCTGAGTTACGTGTCAAGATTAACGTAACTTTTCATATAAAATATTCGCGCTTCGTTGAATGAAGTCGGATCTTGTGGGTAAACATGTTCGAATTTGTCAGAGACGTGCGCGAGCGATTTTGGGGTTATCGAAAGTTCTATGCGAAATGTATTTCGAAAAAGGAAATTTAGCGCGCGTAGTTTAAATTTGATAAATATTTGAATATACATTTGCATGACGTAAGTATTTTAGCTTTCACATTGTAGCCATATTAAGCTTTGACGTATTATGTAAAATTTTGACTTATCTATGAAATTTACAACTTTCCAAAAAATGTAGCAATGGAAACAAAGTGGGTGACTTTGTTGAAGCCGTACACGGATAACAGCTTAAATTGCAAGCGAGATCGTGTGTGTAGCAGGCATTTTCAAGACTCCTGCTTCATTGCTTGGCGAGGGACACGGGCCCTGAAAAAAGATGCAGTGCCATCAATATTCGTTAGTGAGGTAAAACATTTAATTATTGGATCTTAAAAAACAATATTTTACATTCACTTCTTTTCTCGTTTGAGGCTGATACATTTTCCTTCAACAATGTATCCATCTTAGACACATCGGCTGGTGTACTGACTTCTCAGCAGTTTATCATGTTAAAGCGATAAGCGCTCGATATAACACGACTGATGAATATGAATAGATCCGTCTGGTTTTGTGTTTATTTGAAGGCCTAGATAATAATCCCACATCACATACTTTAGTTCCGAACTGAGACTGGATGTGCATAATAACTTGCATTGCATCTTCTTCCGTGGTGGACGCAATTACAGCATCATCTATGTAAAGAGCCATAATAACTGCTTGCTTCTGATGTCACCGTATAAATACACAGGGATTAGCTGTGCTCATTTTAAAATTAAAATTCTCCAGTGCTTGCGTGAATTTTATTAATCCATACAAATTTTTTTTTAAGTTTACAAAGACGTCCGCTACCATCGTCATAACCTTTTGGCTGAGCCATATAAATTTCATCTGTTAGAAAGTCATTTAAAAAAAGCTGTGTTAATATCAAATTGTTTTAAATAAAGACATTCGCTGGCTGCAATTCCTAATATTAGTCGGATTGATGTGAATCTCGTAACTGGGCTGAATGTTTCTGTATAGTTTATTCCTTGTTCTTGGATAAATCTTTTAACAACAAGGCGAGCTTTATAATTCTGTATGACGGTTTCAGGGTTCGACTTACATTTAGATACCCACTTGTTGTCAATTTTCTTATGATTTTTTGGTAGGGTTGATAATTTCCAGGGTTTGTTTTGCTGCTCGCCATTCTTCTGCATTATCTGAATTAATTGCATCCTCATAAGTAGCTGGCTCAAAAGAACTTGCAACCAAAGCGTATCCTTCAGAAATGTTGGATAAGAAACTTGAAACAGAACTGCTTTTAGGTTTATGATTGCGTACCTTTTCTCGAATTGGTGTCACATGGTCACTATGATTTTCTTCACCAACTTCCATGCCTTTTTCAGCTTCCTTATCGTCTTTAGATTCTTGTGAATCTACCATATTAACATTATTTTCCGGGTCATATTCTCCACTTCGGAATTCGCATGTTCTGTTCTCTCCTCTTTCATAAATATAGTCCTGTATTGTTTCTTCTGCATCTCCAGTATCTGTCAGGTTTTTCTTTCTTTCATTGAAAACTTCATCTCGTGAAATTTGAATTCTTTTCATACCTTTGATCCAAACACGAAACCCCTTTTTGGTACCCGGCAAAATAACGTTCCATTGACTTCTTGTCCCATTTCCTGCGCTTTTGTTTGGGAACGTGAGCATATATGGTACTTCGGTACCAAATATCTGCAGATCATAAACCGATGGCTTTTGATCAAACCAAAGATCATACGGGGTTTTTCCTTTAATTGGATTTGTCCCGAAACAATTAATCAGCTCCACGGCAGTATTTAAAGCCTCTTCTCATAAAAAATAGGCATTTCTTTTGAATGGAGCAAACATTGTCATCGCAATATCCACAATAGTGCGATTGTTCCTTTCTGCACGACCGTTCTGCTGAGGTGTGTATGGTACGGTTGTTTGATGTATACGATTTTCTTGAAGAATTACGGACATATCTTTATTTTTAAACTCAAACCATTGTCTGTTCTAAGTGTCTTTATCAATCTTCACTTGATTTAGGAAAGTTTTAAACACCGATGCCACTTCGGATTTTTCTCGAATAAAGAACACGTATCTGAAGTTTGATCATCCTTAAATAGGACGAAGTATTTCGACCCTGCCAAAGAATCACTTTGCATTGGACCGTTAAGGTCGCTGTGAATTAATTCGCCAAAACATGAAGCCCTTTATGTGATCTCATGGAAAATTGATCGATGCTGTTTTCCAAACAACTTTTCGCCCTTGTATTGACCTGGTTTTTGCTCCTTACATTCAACACGTTTCTTCACACCAATAAATTCACTTTCCTCCCCTTTCGTTGCTACAATAGCTGCTTGTGACGCCATCCGAGTCTCCTCCATTATTAGCCGCGATGTAAGATTGTCGACGGTCTGCTGTTCGACTGGTTTCGACTCCCATACACTGGAAAAATAAGCAATACTCTAATGTTAAAGTCATTAAAATTTTAGTGACTATCATTAGTTGCGAAATACTTTCGCCTGCTTCCTTTAGTTGTTGAACAATTGATTCAAGCCTTGAAATATGTGTAGCAATGTCATCATTTACGGCCATCGTAAAACTGTAGAAACTCTGATGCAAAATGTGCAGGCTTGTTTCAGACTTCTGTTCATTTACGGCTGACAATTTTATTCATATATCTTTGGACGTTGTGCAGCTTAAAATATGGAGTAATGGTTTCTGGCCAATAGCGGTGACTATGGTTCTTTGTGCTTTACAATATTTTGTTCGCCATTTCTTCAGGTTAATTAAAAAATCGCCTTCGGGCTTACCTTCCCTTTTCTTTGGCTCGGGCTCGTCGCCAATAACAACTTCGAAGGAATCACTTGCGTTCAGTAAAATCTTAATTTAGAACTTCCAGCTTGTCCACTGATCACAATTGCAACTGCAACTTGTCAATTTTTACCGATTCACTTTCCATTTCGATTGCAAATCAAAAATTCACTTTTATCCTTTTTCACTGTTTGGATTTTAAATTTTTTAAATTATAATTTTGAGGCAACGATTATTTAAATTTTACCGGATTGTTTTCAACCACGAGTTCTGACGATTTCCGGTCTGGCCCCATAACCTTTTGGGATTTGGCAAAATAGAAAACACGACCGCTCTCATTGAAAGTTACAAGTGCAAGAAGGAATTCATTGACATGACAATTTTAGTAGTAGCCTTTAATAATATATACTCGTGTGAGTACAGATCGGTACAAAACTAGAAAAATTACGATGTACATGTTTCTAACTTTACATTAGAATTTTAACCGTTAGACGGCTTGGCTTCGGTTGACGATTCTTCGTCGGATTTCATCATGTCAGCAAATGCTTCAAATTTATTTGGCGAAGTGTTGAACTAATGCGTCGCTTTAATTCTATTTACAGGAGTGTCTTTTGCTTTTAGTTTTTTTTTGGCTACTGTGTTACTATCACTTTGTTGTCTAAGTAGTTTCTATTGTTTGGTGCATCTTTCATTCAGCCGGCTAAAATCGTTACTAATTTGTTTACGAGATTGGCATATTCTTGAGTTAGGTAAACATCACTTACCGCGAGGGAATCTTTGATGATGGGTATATTATCAAACCATGCGTTAATCTCTTTGTCGTTTTCAATTGTTCTTACTTATATTCTTCTTAAGGTTAACTTCTTACTTTTAATTAAAATTTAAAAGATGTGTTCAATTTAGAGTGTTGTGCCCAGCAAAACGGCAGCATCCAAAGTTTGCATTTCCTCTCGACGGTCACTACTGTAATTCAGACCAGTCGTTCTTCACCTAACGTTTCCCAGTTTACATGCAATAATAACAACACAACAACTCGGTCATAAACTAAATCAAGTTACAGTGCTCGGCCTGTACTACGGTGTTGTGACGTCACAGCGTGGGAATTCTATCGGACCCACCTCTAGTTCTGTGTCGTCACATGTGGCGCGCCACAGGTACTGGGAAATGTCTGAGTTGTTGCTTTGTTTGTGCTTTTTTCCACCGCGCGATAAAATTGCAATTGGGCTAAAATTGCCGCGACCTGCAAATGGGTGTAATGCACTCCTATGTTACGAGTTTGCCCTATTTATGGGTCAACCAAAACTGCCAACTCTCTTGATCGGCAACTTTTTTACTAAGCGAATTCCGCAATAGGTTGAACGACTGGCCTGTTTACCTTTACATTAGTTAGCATTAATTTAGTATTTAAGTTATCGATCGATATTATTCTTAGTCCAGTCCAGTATTTTATATAGCCTACGAGGAAACTCTGTCCAAGACTTTACAATCAAGTATATTTTTTTTCAAGAAACAAACATTTAGTTTTTATTTTCTTTTAGGTAAACAAACTCTTAGTTAATCAATATTTTCTTTTCAGCTTTATTACAAAAACTCTGGGTAAATCTGCCTCCTCTTTTGGTGGCGATTACCCTTTTTTCGGTTTCACCTGTGGACTTCTCACGAAGGCCGAAACCAAATTTCAGGATTTAAACAAATACCGGCTGTAATATCTTAGTGATATTGCAGCACTCAACAAGAGATTAACACACTAATGAACCTATTAGTGAGACACTATTCACTCTAATTATTATCGATTATGATTGAAAAGTTTTATGCTAAACTAAATTTTACTCGAATTTTCACTGTAAGTCATAAGATTTACCGATTTTACTTAAGACATGTACCTTTTTTTGACTTTGGCGTCACTAGTCACGTTTTTAGATCCAAAAACACGTCTGTTCTCGTACAGTGTTCAACTTGAACTCTTATGCCGGTTTTCCACCAAACGGACAAAACAAAAACTCGGCAAAAGCTCGTGTCAAAAAAAACAGGTCTTTGACTTTTCATAATTTTTTGACAAACTCGTTGTTTTTTTTCGACTGTTTCTGTTCTGTTTTCCGTGTCCCGACCAGAAGCGGCAACTTCAAAAGGTTTCGGTGTGTTTTCTAACTGAGTCCGTTTCGTGGAAACACTGAAGTTCTGTTTTGTTTAGCTCGTGTTTTTCGTTAGTTGAATTCAATATCGTTCTGTGCCGTGACAGTGAATTTTCCGTGCGTGATTTTCTTTATTCGAAAAGAAAGTAATCGTAAAAGAGTAATTGTAAGTATATTGTGAGATTTATTTTTCTATTATTGACAGTGATACAGCCTCCTACATAATGAAAACCGTGCCCTACACATTTATTCCCCAGCAAAATCCATCCAGATTGACCAAAAATTTAACCGGGCTGCATTGAATTTTTACAGATTATGTCTGATAATAAAAAATTTTGGTCAACGGAAGAAATAGCTAATTTTATAGATGTTTTCCTCGGACACCGAAATTTGTGGGACCCAAAGAACGGCGACTACAAAAATCGTATAAAAAAAGTTGATTCATATAAGGAACTCGCTGTAATATTCAGCACAAACTGTTCCGAAGTGGAAAAATGTATATTCCCAGTATCAGCGAGAAAGGCGTAGTTTGAAAAATATGAAAAAGTCCAGAGCGAGTCACTGTTTCAAGCCAAAATAGTTTGGGTACAACGCCATGACTTTTTTGCAGGATAAAAAAAACCCAGAAAAGGAGTGCAGATCGGAATGACATATGAGGTATTTACATTTTTTGTCTTATATACACAGTGCGATAAATAAGTTCCGAGACTCGAACCATATCTGAGTAACTAGTAGGACCAACTATGTCTACAGACCGGCGTTTGAAAGCTGTGACACTCCTCTTCCCGGTAAAATTAATGTTTAAATTAGTTGATAGATAGCAAAGTTATGAAGTTCTCCCAAAACAACTTTTTTGTCGATGTTGAAACATTAAATTTTGCTCAAACAATGCTCATTACATTCTTCGATAGCAAAGGAATTGTCCACACTTCGTTCCAACTGGCCAAACAATTACTGGCGCATTTTATCTCGAAGTTTTGAAGCGTGTGATGGCCAGAATCCGTCGTATTCAACCCGAATATCGTGATCCAGAGAACTGGATAATGCACCGAGTCACACCTCAGTCATTGTTCGTCAATTTTTTGCTAAGATCAAGTCTGTGCGTTGAATCATCCACCGCATTCACCTGATTTGGCTACATGCGATTTATCTCTATTCCCGAAATTGAAATTGAAGTTGAAAGAATGTTTTTTTAATGACATTTCGACCATCAAAACAGCTTCAACACGAGCACTAGAGGCAATTCCACAAAATGAGCTAGAACACGCATTTGAATCACTGTTGAATCGCCGTAACAAGTGTATTGAAACAGTAGAAGAATATTTTGAATAAAAAATATCCAGATTTTTTCTTTTAATGAAGTCCATGACCAGTATCGAAACTTATTTGTCGCACTGTGTATATTAATTTTATTATACATAAACATACATTTGAATTATAATTCAAATAGTGCGAAATATTTATGTTACGTTGTATTACGCATATTGTAATTGCCATGGTACTTGTCCTTCCTCTGATATGAAATATTCACATTAATCGTTAGCTGCTCAGTAATCTTTAGCTGCTTGTATCGGTTTTCTTGCTACAGTCTTGCGAGGTCGCATTGATTCAGTCAGTTGGGTTTCATTTCTCCAAGATCCATTTCTAATTGTTCCCGGATCTTAATCTTCTACATCAAATTACCCTGGTGGAGTATAATTGTCTTTTGATTCGGCATTTCAACGCAGGTAGTTGTATAACAAAACGCATGTTTACACAATTTGTTCAACTTTAAATGGTTCCAGTAGTATAGGTTTTCTCAAAATACGAAATACAGAAGCCAGAATACCATACACATTTTCTACCACTTGTAACGAGCCCCATTTCTCTGCTTGCCGGGTTGCCTCATACAGCGGAGGGTCACGGTCGAACATCGGTTGCGGACCCACTAGGGTGTCAGTGGTCCTGCAGGGTATGAGTAGAGGACAGGGATCGATGACACAATCGCCATCAGGCGATGTATGTCCCATAGAATGGTGTTGATAACGGCTGTGCATCAAGTGGCTGCACGTGCTAGCTCGCCAGATTGGGGTGGGGTGCCGTTTGATTCCATGGACACGAATGATATGCAAAGGGGGGCCAACAACTAGAGCGGAGGGTCTCCAGTTAGGTAGTCGGCGGGCAGTAGTGTCTGGGGCAGTTAGTTGGAGAAGGATCTAGGAAAGGTCCGAATGCGGGTTGTGGTAGTGTCAACAAAAGGTCCGGCCATCTCCCAACCGTTCAATCATGAGGGAGCAGAACCGGATTGGGGGGGGGGGGCCTTGACTCTTTCCTCTTGAGATATGAAATTCCCATCGGCCTAGTCGCCGCTCAGCTCCCTTTTTAGCGTCCTAGCCTATCATGGTTCACTTACGTACATCTGGATAAGGCTGAGGTCGGGTGGAGTGGTGCCAGTGTAGATATATGTGTAGATGATAAACAATGGATGGGCCTATGTGTCCATACTTGATGAGAGAAAAGGTATGTACGCTGATATGAACTATACCTAAGGTAACTCGGAGCCAAAGCCTGAGTATGTAGTCCTAGAGGGATGTCTGAAGACTCTATCCTATATATATATGTAAATGATGTATATAGGATGAACTTAAGTGTTCATACTTGATGCAAGGAAAGAGTATATATATATATAAGTAAATGATGTATATAGGGTGAACTTAAGTGTTCATACTTAATGCAGGGAAAGAGTATATATGCTAATATGAATTATATATAAGGTAATTCGGCACCACAGTCTGAGTATGTAATCCTAGAGGGATGTATGAAGACTTAATCCTATGTATATAAGTAATTGATGTATGTAGGGTGAACTTAAGTGTCCATACTTAATGCGAGGAAAGAGTATATACGCCAATACGAATTATATATAAGGTAACTCAGGACCTAAGTCTGAGTATGTAATCCTAGAGGGATTTATGAAGACTTAATCCTATGTATATAAGTAAAAGATGTATATAGGGTGAACTTAAGTGTTCATACTTAATGCAGGGAAAGAGTATATATGCTAATATGAATTATATATAAGGTAATTCAGGACCAAAGTCTGAATATGTAATCCTAGAGGGATGTAAGAAGACTTAATCCTATGTATATAAGTAAATGATGTATATAGGGTGAACTTAAGTGTTCATACTTAATGCAAGGAAAGAGTATATATGCTAATATGAAATATATATATAATGTAAATCGATACCAAAGATGCTGCCAAAATAATAGATGAAGCTTGTAGCTCGCCGATATCTCTGTGCCTGCGAATGGGCTCAACATAATCCGATGGGTCAGGCGTACATGTGTAGATGTTGACCTCGGGTCGTCAACGGAGTGGCCGTGAGGGTTGAGGGACTCGCATCGAACGCTGCTCACAGGAAGCGGTAGTGGCCACCCGAATAAGGCACTGTGCCGAAGATCGTCGTCTCTTGGCGGCAGGTTGGGTGGTCCCCGTGCAAGTGTGCTATTCACTGGGAATGTCGTACCGCCCATACGACTCGGGGCGTAAGCGGAAACACCACGGCTGCGGAAGAGACTTATGAATTATTTTGTAGGTTACCTGTTTGACCGAGAGTTCGTATTCAGGGACAAAAACCAAGGAGAATTCGGTCTGGGTCAAGTTCCTCCTGGTCCCGTTGGCCGCATGGAGGTTAGGTCACGCCGCGTGTTTTGATAGCTGGTGGCCGATATCCCTCTGTCCCGCTCACCCGACCTGGCCGGCGGTTTCGGGTTGCAGCATGTAGCACTCGTAGTGTAGTCTCTCAGCTTGGGTTCCCTTCTTTTATTTTTTTTTCCTTTTTCTCCTCTTCTTGTGCCGTGACGGATGCTGGTGGTTTTTTTTCCTTTTAATTTTTTTTCCACACACGGTCGAGGCAGCCAAAGAGCCGTCCAGGATCGATCCAGGGTCGGAATACGGGAGGTTTGCACACTCACCACCGCTCTTGTAGACGGTCACAAATTGAAAGAGGGCGAACTTGTTGACGCAAGTCGCTAACTGATCGCATTTTTTTTGTTCTTTTTTTTGAGGTGAATTAGAAAATCCCCGTATTTGAGGTTACCCGATGTAAGGTGGGATTCCTGGGGGTACTTGATTGTTCCAACAGATGGCTGGGGGGTAGTTAGCTGGAAATCAGTTGGGTTTTCCTTTAATTTGTTCGAACTTGTAAAGAAAAAAAATGTAAGCGGTAATTAAACCACGACCGTTACACACTCTTCTATTGCGGCTTAAACTGTAGTTTTAAACCATAGTCCGCAACTAAAACAAATGGTATAAGATTCTGTCTACCGGGAAGATATGAGTTTGGTGGTGGTTAAGGAGTTCTTTCTCTAAACATCTTGCGAATCTCGTATTTTTGAACACTCCTCCATCTGATATTCGACCTTGGCTACCAACCACTATTGCAAAAAGGACAATGCTAAAGGTTCCTTTGTAATTGAAGAATTCGTTTCCACTATATTTTGGGGATTGTATTATGATGTGCTTTCCGTTAATGCTTCCCAAACACATTGGGAAGTTCCATATTTTGTCATAATCATTCGCCAATACCTGCCACTGTTCTGGGGTTTTGGGTACCTGAAACGAAGTAAAAAATTTAATTGATTAGAAACTTTATCATCAGAAAAATATAAAATTGTTTCTTGTTGTTTAAGGAAAGCGCATCTTCAGACGAAGAAACACAAACTGAAACGAAAAGTACATCATATGATATACCAGGTGAAGATGACAACTGTGAGCCACGTGAAGATGCTAACTGCGCCCCAAGAAAAGAAACTTCGATGGCTCAGGTAGAGAAAGCCTCAAACGCATTAAAAAATTTGAATCCTATAAAACTGGCTGACGTAATAACGCCAAAAATGAAATCAAAGAAAAAAACAACAATTTAGAGGACGCCAGTGAAAGTACGCAAGTTTTCCAGATGATGAAATCGATGTACGAAAAAAGTCCGCAACGTGACGAATATGATATATTTGGAGAGATGGTAGCTCATGTTGGATTCCGAAATAGTGAAATGACACCGTAACTTGCGAACGATAAAAAAAAGAAAAAAAAAAAAAAATACCACAATGTTTTATTAAGCACTCATTTATTGAAGATGATGAAAGGTTTTTGGCTAGATCATGACAAAGAAATTGTAAAAATGACGCTACCAATACAAACGAAATTTTGTGTAGATGTGTAAATGAACAATGTCGATGACGATGACGTTCTAACTCCAACACTCCTCATTTACACAAGTCCACACAATGACTTGAACTTATTTAATTTGATTACTGGCAGTGGTTTGGTCAGCATATCAGCCACCATGTTTTCAGTTGGGCAATATTCGCACATTACCAATCCTTTTTCAACGTAATCCTTGACGAAGTAATATCTAGTGTCGATATGCTTTGTTCTATTTGATAATTTTTCGTCCTTAATCATTTTCAAGCAGCTTTGATTGTCTTCGTAAATTATTGTAGGTGAAAGAAGTGATTGATGTAGATCTGTGAGTAAATGTCGAATCCACAAAGCCTCCTTACATGCTTCTGATAATGATATGAATTCCGCCTCCATTGACGAAAGAGAAACGCAAGTCTGTTTTCTACAGCCCCAGCTAACGACGCCACCATTGACTTTGAAGACGAAACCACTGTTTGATTTTCTTCCGTTTCTACCCTCAGCCCAATTTGCATCAGCGTAGCCATAGAATAACTCATCATCCTTTTTATCTCTCAAACGTAACTTCAATGTTGATGTTCCTTTCAAATATTTCACAACTCGTTTTAATTCATTCCAGTCCTCCTGAGTTGGTTGTTTCACTCTTTGAGCTAAGATTGAAACACTTGCAGAAATATCTGGACGTGTATTTGTTGAAATATATAACAAACACCCAATTAATTTTTGGTAATTTGCATTACTGATCAATGCTTCCGCAGTATTGTCACTCTTTCCATAATTTGGATCAAGCGGTATTTTTGAAGGTTTTGCACAGTCGAGCCTGAAGTCTGATATAACTCTTTCGATGTAAGCCGACTGGCACAATTGGAAATTTCCATCTTCATCCTTATCGATTTTTATTCCAAGATAATGTTTTATTTCACCCAAGTTTTCTATCTCGAAATTTGCGCTGAGCAGTCGTTCCGTTGTTCCAATCATCTCCGCTGATTTACATGCAACTATCAGGTCATCTACGTATATGAGTACATAGCACCATTCACCGTTCTCAATTTTTGAATATAAGCAGGTATCAGCCATTGACTGACTGAGACCTCCGTTAACTAGAACCGAATGGATCGCTTCATTCCAAATTCTTGCTGCCTGTCTAAGTCCATACAGACTTTTCTTTAGTAAGCAAACCATGTTCACATGTTTTTCGTTTTCGAATCCTGGTGGTTGTTTCATGTAGATCTGCTCCTTTAATTTTCCATTCAGAAAAGCCGTTTTAGCGTCCATATGCACTACTCTCATGCCCATCTTTGCTGCTACAGACAGTAAAATTCTGAATGTGGTTTGTCGCACTACGGGTGCGAATACCTGATCATAATCGCTACCATATTTTTGTGAATAGCCTTGTGCATCAAGTCGAGCCTTATATCTTCGCACACTTCCGTCTTCATTGGTTTTTATTTTAAACACCCATTTACAGCCCACTATCGTTCTGTCCTTGGGCAACTCACACAATACCCAAGTAGCATTATTCTTCAATGAGTTCATTTCTCCAGCCATCGCCCGAAGCCAATGCTCTTTTTGCTTGCTGTTCAATACGTCTTTCAAATTTTTCGGTTCAACGATCTTTTCTAAAGTCATATTAATTTAAGAATGGAATTTTTTCATGGTAAGCTACCATAGAAGCAAATTTGATTAAATGTTGGTTGTTTTCCGGCGTCAGTAGGGTTTCTGGTGTGAAACCCCAACACGAAATCCCCGACTGTTGATTAATCGCTGTCCTTGAGGACATGACAGTTGGAAAACCTTCACTGGATACGCCAGTTTCATAAGATTGTGTTGGACTAGGTCCGAAGGAGCTGTTTCGTCATCGGAGGGCATAGACTCGTCAGAGGGTGTATCATGCCTACTATCCGAAACACCCTTACAGCTGGTGGAATTGCTGAGCATAATTTCTATATAGCGCACTCGAAATCAAATTTACGATCACGAATTATAAATTTTAGCTAATTTCCCGCCATCGCAACCCTATACTAAAGGAGGTGGCGCTGAAGATCATCTAATATTTCAACCAATTTGGTGGAATTTTTGGTTGTAAGCCAGGATATATAGAGCTGAACGCTAAGAGCGTGACTTCGAAACCCGCCAACAGCAATTTTATTTTGTCGCTAATTTTAAGAATGGAATTTTTTCATGGTAAGCTACCATAGAAGACGGAAAACAACCAACATTTAATCAAATTTTGCTTCTATGGTAGCTTACCATGAAAAAATTCCATTCTTAAAATTAGCGAAAAAATAAAATTGCTGTTGGCGGGTTTCGAAGTCACGCTCTTAGCGTTCAGCTCTATATATCCTGGCTTACAACCAAAAATTCCACCAAATTGGTTGAAATATTAGATGATCTTCAGCGCCACCTCCTTTAGTATAGGGTTGCAATGGCGGGAAATTAGCTAAAATTTATAATTCGTGATCGTAAATTTGATTTCGAGTGCGCTATATAGAAATTATGCTCAGCAATTCCACCAGCTGTAAGGGTGTTTCGGATAGTAGGCATGATACACCCTCTGACGAGTCTATGCCCTCCGATGACGAAACAGCTCCTTCGGACCTAGTCCAACACAATCTTATGAAACTGGCGTATCCAGTGAAGGTTTTCCAACTGTCATGTCCTCAAGGACAGCGATTAATCAACAGTCGGGGATTTCGTGTTGGGGTTTCACACCAGAAACCCTACTGACGCCGGAAAACAACCAACATTTAATCATATTAATTTCTTCAATTAGCCTTCTAGGTGGTTCTGCCTTGTTACTTCTTTCTGAACGTCGTAGTACTGATTCTTCTTCCTTAAGTTGTTCATCCAATGCCTCCTCGTAATCACTGTCGGTTTCATTATCGCCATTAACTGCGATTGGTTGAACCTTCGCCTCAGCTTCTTCTGGTTCCTGTAGCTCGACTTCACATTCATTACTTTCAATGCTAATTGGGTCCTTTACATTACTATCACTTATTTCGCTCGTTCGAACCCCATCGCCCTTTACAAAGCGAACGTCTCGACTGATGACAACTCTCTTAAGTGTTGGTACATAACAACGATAGGCCTTTGACTGCTCATCGTATCCAATGAATGTTGCCGGAACTGCTGTACTGTCAAGCTTTTGCCGTTTTTCGGCTGAAATGAAAACGAAGCATTTAGAACCAAAAATTCTCAAATGTTCAATACCTGATTTCGATCCATTCCACCCTTCAAATGGAGTGACTGATGCTGCTTTAGTTGGTAACCGGTTCTGTATGTAATTTGCTGTCATTACTGCCTCTGCCCAAAACGAATACTGTAAGCCCGCATCTAACAACAAACATCTGGCCATCTCGATTAACGTTCGGTTCTTTCTTTCTGCCACCCCATTTTGTTGTGGTGTGTATGCTGCCGTATACTGCATCTGGATACCTTCCGCACGTAGAAAATTCACCGCTTTATGTCCAGTGTACTCTCCTCCTCGATCCGATCGTATGATTTTTGGTTTCTTGGAGAATTTTGTCTTTACCATTGCCACGTAATCCTCCAGCTTCTCTACTACCTCAGATTTGTATTTGAGTAGATAAACTACTGTATATCGAGTAAAATCATCGATGAATGTAACAATATATCTCTTTCCACTAAACGAAGCTGTTTGCATTGGACCGCAAACATCAGTATGCACAAGATCCAGAGGAGCCTTTGTGTTGTTATTCGATTGCTTCGGAAATGGAAGTCTGGTCGATTTACCTTCCATGCATACGTTGCAACTGCATTTTATATCACAATCAGCCAATTCAACTCCTTCTACAGTGCCATTCGAACACATTTGTTTCACTATTTGGATATCTCGATGGCCGCATACACGATGCCAATAGTGAATACAACCGTCGTTGTGTTGCCCTGTCACTGAATAAACTCTGTTCGGCTTACTCAAACGATATAAATTCGTATTCCCATCCGCTACTGCAATCTGCTTTCCTTTATATAGTATTTCGCATTTGTATTTGCTAAACACCAACTCATAACCTTTTTCTGTAAGCCTTTTTACTGACAATAAACTGGTGTTTATCGATGGCGCATAAAGAACATTCTCGATTATCGCTGCATATACATCATTCGTCTCGTTTGTAAATTCAATACTGCCACTGCCTTTTCCTTCCGCATTCACTGTTTCGCCATTTGCTACGTTTACTTTTTCCTTATGAGCTTCATCAAGAGACGTAAAGAAAGCTCTGTCAGACGTAATATGACAAGTAGCACCTGAATCAACGATCCATCCATCAGTAGCTGTACCAATTCGAAGCAGAAAATTGGCTTCCTCAACTTTGTTTACTTTATTTGTGTCGCCAGCCTGTTTCTTTTTAAGCCAACGCTTATGACGCTTACAATTGCTCTTGAAGTGGCCCGGCTTTTTACAAAAGAAACAATTTCCTACAGGATTACTTTTGCTATTTGATAATTTCAGCGCTGTCGCCGAATTCAGATCATTATTTTGCTTTTCGCTTTCTTTTCTCCTTTGATATTCAGCCAGCAATTTCGCCCTGACCATTCCGTAGGTCAATTCCGATTCCGGACGCGATTCTAGTACTGAAATCAATGAACTATAGCTCTCAGGGAAGCTTTCCATAATCATTGCACTTTGCCATGTATCCGATAAAGTTTCGCCTAAATCATTCAACTTCATGAACAGATCAGTCATTTGATTTATGTGAATTTCGGCATCACCATCTTCAGCAAGTTTCATTGAACAGATTCGACGTATCAAACGAACTCGATTGGTCATTGTTGTCTTCTCATGATATTCCCGCAAAGCAGTCCAGGCATCCTTCGCATTTGTTTTCGTCCGAATGTGACACAATTGATCGTCACTAACACTTAAGCCAATTAATGCTTTTGCTTTCCCATCACAAATTGACCACTTATCTGTAAATGGATTCGGTATGTCCCCACTAATAACATTCCAAAGTCCCTCCTTTGTTAAAAGCAACTCCATTCTATACTTCCACACGAAATAATTTTCACCGATTATATTAAATTCAATTTTCACGCTCGCAAATATGCACTGGGCCCATAACCTGTCGGATTCCGAAATAGTGAAATGACACCGTAACTTGCGAACGACAAAAAAAAGAGAAAATAAAAGAATAACACAATGTTTTATTAAGCACTCATTTATTGAAGATGATGACAGGTTTTTGGCTAGATCACGACTGACAAAGAAATTGTAAAAATGACGCTACCAATACAAACGAAATTTTGTGTAGATGTGTAAATGAACAATGTCGATGACGATGACGTTCTAACTCCAACAGCTCATAATATTCGCAACTTACAATCGGAATATACCAAAATTAATGTACAATAGCAAATAACGAACTTATTGTATGATTCACGAATTTTACACTTTTCACAACATGTTGCGCAATCTGCAACATCTTCACCAGTGCTTTCATCATCTACAAATATAACAAGTGGACATCAACTTTATCAATATTTCCTGTCTTCATCTTCGCTATCACCACAATCATCATCACCAAACAAATCTGGCGTAATATCAGTAACGATACCCGGAGAGGAAGTACAACAATACGTTCTGCAGCCAAATGCTATTGTAGAAAATAGCAATACCGAAAATGTATAGGTACATTGCAGACTCGAGGAAAAACTTTTTTTTTAACTACATTTTGTTATTAATATAATAAACGCAAATTAATTTGCCATTCAAAATTCAATTAGCTTGAATTGGCACATTTTTAGTTCAATTAATTTTTAAGAGTGTGTGTGGATTCGTGTCTAAATTCTGTTTAGAACACTAAATTAAACACCCCTTTAAATTTTGACTATCGGCTGCATTACAAAAATAAATGTTGAAGTAGTCTAAATTGAAGGCTTTCAAATTCAGTGCACTAAATTGAATTCAGACACGAACCGACACATACCCTAAAATTAATCATTTTCATTACATTACACTATTATTTAAATGGCGAATTAGTTTACAAGTACTACCCGTATACAATGGATATGTTTCTTTATTTTATATTTTTAAATAATTGATTGATTGATTTTATTTCCAAAATATGTACATATGTTTAGCTTAATCTACTTTAAATTCAACAGTGATTAGATTCCCCTATGGTCTTTACAACTTCAATATTATTTTTTCGCATATAACTTTTTAGTTTTTTATTGTCATTTTATAATCTTACGACACAAGGAAAACGGAGTGAAAAACCTTATATTTAACTTAAACTAAATTAACCTAACCTTAAGCTACTTTTAAATTACGTCAATGATAGTGAATGGTGATCAGGAAAGATAGATCGAATGAGGGGGCTTACTGAGCTTTCGCAGTTAGTTATAAACTTTGCAGTCTGCTTATCAATAAAATCGATTATTCGCGGCAAATTAGTCAATGCATGAAGTTCTTGTGTAGCGAAATGCCATGGCTTATTCAAAATGATCTTAAGGCACTTGTTTTGTATGATTTGCATCCTCTTGTTGTGCACAGCCGCACAGCAGTTCCAGACTGGTGCTACGTACACAAGGATAGGACGCATTAAGGACGTGTATATGAGTAATTTGTTTTCATTAGAGAGTTCGGATTTTCTATTAATGAGTGGATAGAGAATTCTAATACTTTTAATAGTTCTCGAACAATCCTTCGTAGTATGGAATTGGAATGTAAGTCTCTTGTCTAAGTAGACTCCGAGATATTTTATGTTTTGAGACCATGTGATGCTCTGCCCTAAAATATTAATAGTGGGATTAGGTAAATGTCTATGAGCCCGTCTTCTAGTGCAAAATATGGCATTTGTTTTCGATCTGTTGATTTTGATTTTCCATCTAAAGAAGTAATCTTCGATGGCATCCAATTGCTGCTGGAGGTTGTTTATAATCTCGTTGTGGTCATGACATAAGAATCTCTACATCGTCAGCAAAGGTTGCAAGTTCACACTGTGTATTATCCGTTAAGTCCGAGGTAAAGATATTGTATAGTATTGGACTCAAGGATCCCTGCGGAACTCCCGCCGGAATAATACGACTGGTTGAAAGAGTTACATGGATTCGGATTTAAAATGATCTGTCAAGTAGAAATGATTTTATTATTTTGATAATAGGGGGAGGAAAGGACAATTGAATAAGTTTGTATAATAAGCCATTGTGCCATACCGAGTCAAACGCTTTTTCCACATCTAGGGTAACCAACGCAGCTGATTTTTTATCATTCATCGCATTTTTGATGTAGTTGATAACTCGTAGTAACTGGTGACTAGTAGAGTGACCTTGTCGGAAACCGAACTGATAATTTGGTATTATACACTTTTTGTGGATGTGGTTTTGTAAGCGGGTAATTTAAATTTTTTCGAAGATCTATCCTATTGATGATAGTAGGCTTATGGGTCGGTAATTATTTGGATCTGAAGAATCTTTGCCAGGCTTTGGGAGTGGAACTATTGCCGCTACCATATTTTTAAATAAATAAATACCAAACTACTACACACCTTTATATAATCCTGAAGAACTTCGTTTAGAGCATCACATACTTCTGGTACAAAATTGAAGTGACGGATAATTTAGATAAGTACATTAAACTGTGATAACTATCACCAGTAGCGAGGAATCTCAAAGTAACTGCTAAGCGATCTTTAACAGAAATTGCATCTCTGTAAACAGTGCTTTGGATTTGTTCGTGTTCGAGTTAGTGTTTTCCGTGCTTCGAAAAACATGAACAAAACAAAAACTTGTCTTGTCTGTTTGGTGGAAAACAGGCATTACATTTAAACTGATTTTGACGTTTGATATAGGCATGTTTAGGGTCACTAGATACACATAGAGTCACTGAATACACACTCGCCCTTCTACTGGGAGTTTGGCCGATAGCCCAAAATTGGACTAGAACATCAAAACATAACCTACAAAAAGTCGTATTTAGAACTGTTCTAAATTATCTGTATACTAGTGCAAATGTGTGTAGCCGCCAGCCATATGACATAGGACATTTCTCAATCGAAATGTCAACGGTTGCAAGCAGACTGAGGGCGGAAATTAAAAATTCGAAATCTTAAGAGGTATTTATATAAGTTCAAAAGATATTTTTTAAATAAATGATTGTTTTTATGTTTCAGATCCCAGTCACCAGCAATTTCGCGACTTTTGGAGGCCTGATCAATTTTATTTCGCCGGTAAGTCGCCAAAACCTCGTCCGACTTGTTTGTTGGTATTACATTCTCGCGCGGTTTTGTGGTGTAATCTCGGAAGTTTCCGACAGGGTCACTAATATACTCGTTTCACACTATCCGGTTTTCACTGTGCGGCAAAACTCCGAACTGGACAGTGTGTGACTCCTTTCACACTGTACGGTGGAAATTATTTTAGTGGCGCGAAGAAGAGAATTGTCACTTTCAAATTGCATTTCGGCCCGATTTTCATTCGATCGAGGTCGAGAAGTTAGATCGGATTGAGTCGTTCTCATCCCAATTCGATCTGCCTCTACATGCGATCTTTAATGATTGAATCTGGATTCAATCCGAATTCAATCCTCCGTGTATACGTAGTAATGCAGACAGATTTCTCGTTGGTCAATCGCTTGCTTTACGTACGCATCTCCAGATCCGGAACAACTCAATTGGAAATTGAACGAGTGTGTCATTCTGGCCATAACGAGATTCTCGTAAATTTAGATTTTGGCTTTAATCAAGAAGAAAGCAAACAGCCAATAGGCCCCGTTTCGTGTCTGAGCACCGATCAGAGTAACTCATCCATAGTACAGATGTACAGAGACGCTTTCGTCTCTGGATGCACTCGTTTTGCGCGCTATTTCACTACTCTTAGTAAAATTTGAAAACATGTTTTCCAAAAATTCACATTTTCCAGTTGTGACAGTCTTGCTCCGAGGCAGCGACTTGTTGATAATTTTTTGGAATCAAATGTCGGTTTTTTGATTTTAAGCCTTGAATTCAGATCGATTCTAGACTTTTTTTACATTTTAAATTTAGCTCCATTTTTGATTATTTTTTTTTCGGGATTTAGTTAATTCAATTATTTCTTCCGAACGCACGAAATTTAGAAGGTGGATGTTGGGTCGAATTTGTAAGGCGAAATTTGTTATCTTATAATTTCAGTTCAATCATGGTCTGTAGTGCAGTTGGGAAATAAAATGTTTTATTTCCCCAGAGAAAAGAAACGAAGAAAATTATGGATGAATGCAATCAATAGAGTGAATTGGACGCCCACAGATAATTCAAGGCTGTGCATGGATCATTTTTCTCCAGATTGTTTCGAGATAAGTACATCCAAAACTCATTTGCGTCCGAATTCGATACCTTCCTTGTTTCTTGCAGAAAAATTAAAAACTATTCGGAAGCAACTGAAGGTCTTAGGATAGTAATGCCCACACTTCCCCTTTCAAATAAGAAATAGACAAATAAAGGACTTGGAAAGTAGACTCAAAGTAGAGGTAGAAAATAGGGAACAAACGGAAAAGAAACTGTTGGATTTAAATTTGTTGTATAGAACTAAAATGGAAGAAAGGTTTAAAAAAATTGAAGTTCTAAACAACAGACTTCTCACAATTGAGCTAGAGTTAAAGAATTCAGAACTGAAATTAAAGAATCAAGTTAAACTAGCGAATTCATTTAAAAGAAAAATCAGGAACAGGAATTTGAGAGCTAAGCGAAGAAATGGAAACGACAACTTATTTCTAACCAATTTATTTGGCATTGATCAGTTGGATTTCCTCAAAGGGTTACGTAGGATAAATTGGAAACCCTCAACAATACGTAACGCTCTTAAGATTAAATTTGCCTGTCGAAATCTTGGCTATAGATTTTTGCGCAAACAAAAATATCCACTGCCTGCGGAGAAGACTTTAAGGAAAAAGGTGGAAAATTTTAAATTTGAGCCTGGAATCCTTGACGATGTCTTCAAATTTTTACAACTCTGTGTCTGTTCCTTTGAGGATATTGAAAAAGATTGTGGTCTGTATGTAGATGAGATGAAAATCGAAAAAGGTATAGATTATGATATTTCCTTAGACCGGTTTTTAGGAAACATAACGATACCAGTTTCATCATCTAACGCAGCAAATGCTTTTGTTGTTATGTTAGGGGGTATTAACAGTCGATGGAAGCAAGTTGTGGGATATCATTTTACTGGACTGGGGACAACCGGTATCCATATGTATGAAATGATTTCAGAAGTAATTTCTGAATCGGAAAAAATTGGTCTCAGAGTTCATTTCGTTACTTCAGATATGGGCCCCTTAAATGTTCAGATGTGGAACGCTTTTAGCTTGAAACATAAAAAAAATGATATAGATTGTAAGATTCCACACCCTATTGACAGCTCCCGTAATTTATATTTTTTTGCAGATGTTCCTCATCTGTTGAAAAATATTACCCAAAGTCTGAACAACAACAAAATCATTGAAAGATCACCTAATATTTCAACCAATTTGGTGGAATTTTTTGGTTGTACGCCAGGATATATAGAGCTAAACGCTAAGAGCGCGACATCGAAACCCGTCAACAGCAATTTTATTTTTACGCTAATTTTAAGAATGGAATTTTTTCATGGTAAGCTACCATAGAAGCAAATTTGATTAAATGTTTGAATTAACTTCACATTTTCTACAAGATAGAAACTACGAATTTGTTCTTACATCCAGATATTCTCAAGATTGTCTGGAAAATCTCTTTAGCATAGTTAGGGATAAACAACCGAAACCCTCAGCACTTATATTTAAGCAGAATCTGAGGCTTATTACGATTTCTCAATATATGGAATATACATCGAAATCTTCATATGATGAAGACGATATGGAACATCTTGACGGATTTCTTGCATACTTAAGTAATAAATCGAAAGACTGCAGTTTCGAAAACTTAATTAATGTCGAAGAAACCAACTTTTGCGATGACGTGGATTTAGATCGATTGAATTCAATATCTTTGTCTAATTCTCAATTGAATATATTATACAATGTTGGTTATATCCTTTCGCAAATAAGAGACTGGAATAAAGTTTGTTTTGATTGCTTGAGTGAACTTGAAGTTGAAAAGCCATTGCAAACGTTTGGTCAATTCGTAGAACTTAAAGAATATAAGGCACATTCTTTATTTTATGCATCTGATAAAGCTTTCCAATTTTTTATTAAAATGGAACAACTCTATCGTTTAATTGAACATGAGTTTAATGCATCATCCCAAAATTTGGGAACTGCGAGAGAGTCCACAACTTGGTTTGATGTATCATCACTGCAGCCACTAAATTGGGGAACTTCAATAATATCCGAAACTGAGTTTGATGCATCTTTACAGCCGTCACCGAATCGGGAAGCTTCAACAGTATCCGCAACGGCTTTTGATGCATCATCACAGTTGTCACAATATTGGGGAACGTCAAGAGTATCCACAACTGAGTTTGATGCACACTCATCACAAGATCTCTTTTGAGATATGACCTACCAATTTCTACTTTCCAGTTTTTTGTGATTGGCTAAAAGGGATAAGGACGAGAGGAAGGGAGTGGGAAGAGTAAGAGGAATATAGGGGTTAAAAGGATAAGGGGTTAAAAGGGATTGGGGAAATAAATATTACGGGAATGGGAGGGAGGGAAGTGGGAAGGTGAAGGGGAATATGGGAAAGGTAGGGTGCAGCAAGAAGAAAGAGGAGAAAAAGGAAAGAGCTCTTCTTTTCTTTCTCTTCTCCTTTCCCCTGAGGGAAAAAATCAGAGTGTAAGGGGTTAAAAGGGAGCGGGAAATACATATGACGGGAACGGGAGGTAGGGGATAATGAAAAAGGGAAAACGAAAGGTAAAGTGTAATGGTGAAAAAAGGGAAAATAGAACGGACAGAACAGAAAGGGTTCGGGAAGCAAAAATAAGAAAACTGGAGAAAAGACTTAGTAAAGAGGAAGGCTGAGGGCATCACTATCAATAATAAATAATTGCACTAATTCTTTCATAATTTTCAGCTATTTCTGTGATATTTCCTATTGAATATTTTATTTTTTCCCATATTTTCTGTGATAGATATATGTATACATATACACATTTTTTTATATAGTATATTTTTTTATATATTTTTTTTTATATATTTTTTTATATATTTTTTTTTACATATTTTTTTTTATATATTTTTTTTATATATATTTTTTATATATTCTTTTTATTTATTTATTAATGAAAATTTTTAATTTTTACAATTTTTTTAGCTATTTTCTGTGATATTTATTATTGAATGGTTTTCTCGATATATTTTTTAATTTTTTTATATTTATATCTGTTTTTCCTGGATCTAGTCAATTGAATTAATTTTTTAGTGTTTGATTTACTTATAATTTCAGAATTCATTATTTTTTCGAGGTTGGACTCATTTTTCTTTCGAAAATTACGGAATTATTTGTTTTCATATTTGTTATTTTTACGAGGATTATGTCTACGGGAACCGGTTACATTTAAGCAGACACGAATTATGTTGAATGCATCATATTAGGTTTATTCTTTTTGCATACACTTTCTACACTTTTCTGCACTCGCTCTCGAGCGAGTGCAGAAAAGTGTAGCAAAGTGTAGAATGTGTATGCAAAAAGAACAAAACTATTATTTGTTTATTTATGTAGAATTTATCCAATTTATTTTCTTTTATCTTATATGATATGTATCTAGTATTACAATAACTAATTAAAGTAATTCAGCACACATAATGCATATGGTCCCTAGGAGAAACCTCTTTAAAAAACGCACTCTGTTATTCTACCCCTTGGGTGGGGAGGAAATAAATAACTTTTTCACAGCTTCAAATACGAGGATTGTACAGGAAGACATTAGATAGACAGCAAAATTGAATAGACTGCGATTATAATATTTCCTTTTTTTTCTTACTCCCATTAGAATATAATTGTATTTTTATTTCAGAATCTGGACACATTACCTATGACAACAACATTGAATAGTTCGGTTGATTGGGTTCCGTTTCAGCACAAAATTAGATGAAGTAACCACCAAGACTTGAGACGGCGTGAAAAAAATGGAGTTCACTTAAAATATAGTTGTAGTGGATCCGGCGTTTGGTTCCCTTCACTTATATATACCGCCAGCGTCCGGGAGCGATATAAGTGGCTGTACGACTACGCCGATCCGCCGAAGGCGCGTCCGAAGGTGGATAGTTCTAAAAAGAACTAGTTATTTTACTCTTTGCTGCTTGACACCAGTCCTAATAAGAACTGATGTCAAGGGAAAATATTCGATCCACTCTAGTAAGGGTAGATCCTTATTACGCCGAATAGGTATTCGGATAAGTACGCTGCGCAATGCGCCTTCGCAAGACGGTTCTTGTTTTTATTAAAACACTTGCGACCTTTCGTCGCGACTTCCAATTCACTATTAAAAATTTATTTACTAAAACAACTATTTATACAAAAAGAAATAACTATTGGTTATTCCCTACCAACGATGTTAAGTGCATCTCGACAAGTTTGAAATTCAAAAACAATAGGTGACCTAACGGTCAACTTCGAATGCTAAGTGCATTTTGATAAATTTTAATTTTTAAAACAATAAGTGACCTAATGGTCAACTTGGAATGCTAAGTGCATTTTGACAAATTTTATTGCACGGATATTGTGGGCCATTTAGCTGGACACAGTGGAGTCCGTCTAAATGATCCATAATAGTGTTGATGCATCTCATCTTCATTTTTATTTAATAATTATTTACGTAATTAAATGCATTTATTTCCGAGTAAATCTTAATGTTATTGAAGACATTTATAAATTACATGTTAAAAATGTAGGCTAGCATGTTATGCATGCAGCTCAATATAAGCATTTTGAATTAAAATTCACATTCAAATTAAAAAGAATAGTTTTCATTAAAGTATACGGCTCAACAGACTGCGAGACGCTTCCATAAAAGCATTCTCCGTCGTGCCACAGACTATTGTATTCGGATAAGTCGGAATAGACTGGTTCCACTTCACTAAATTGCTTGATCTGACGGAAAAAATATTGAAATAAAATATACACTTCTCGATAGCACTGAAACTTACCTCGTTAGCTCCTTCATTTAAGGTCGACAACAAGCGACAGCCTTCGAGTTGATCTGAGTTTTCGCTGTTTGCACGGGTGTTGATCGACAACGGAATGATTGTTAAGTTTAGTACGACGATTTGTGGCAAGTGCACGGCATAACAATTGGGACAATTGATTTCGACCTTTTCCATTCGCATTATATTGTGAATTTCCTTCTCGGTCCATAAAATTATGATAGGGTGCTTCGAGAAACCATTCTTAAAACGATAGTCATCCTTAATGTAATGATCGCATTGCTTAACTTCGTTTGGCGTTGTCTTGAAGATTTTGAATCATGTCGAAGCCGGCACGTCTCTGGTTGGGAATTCGGGCCGAAAGGACACAACGCGGCAAGCATGAGTAGGTATATATACGTATACACAAAAATAAGCAGAAATGAAAAATGCCGTTCGAGTTCTAAAATATGCTATACTTAACAAAAAATATCGGGTCCGATAGTCGGATTTTAATATCGATATATCGCTCTAAAAAATATCGGCCGATATTTTCGATATATCGTTTAAAAAATATCGCAATTTCGATATTATCGATATTTTTCCAACATCCCTAGTTTGATACACTTTCGACATAGCTGGCATTCTTTCACTTTAAGCCACTTGTCGAAGTGATTCATGTCTTTAAATTTAAAACAATCATCAACCTTGTGGAAAAATATTTTCACATATGATACATTTTTTTATCTAATTAGTCAGGTTTACCTCTATGAGCAGTAAGAGCCTTTGCCCCTTTATCCTCTTCGTGAATGTGGAGATAGCCCCTTTCGTTTGCTGAACGTTTTTCACTCTTTGGTGTCTGTTGGCTACTTTCCACTTGTAACTTCACTAGCAGTTTGGCCAATTTGAAATAGGCAATTGTCTATGGATGGTAAAGTGACAGCAGGTAAGCTTTGCTTAAATAAAGTCGAATATAATTTTATTTAGGCAATTTATTCACCAATTCCTACATGAGTGTTGGATTGCACAGATGTTCTATCAAGCCTGATGCTTCGACAGTAGCACAAAGGTCAAAACCGAGAAAATATATGTAATTAGTGTTTCCAGACATTCTACCTTCTGGTAGGTTGACTTTTAATGTTTTGTAAAAGGAAATGAATAGTTATCTCAGGTCGTGTGTAAAGGAGTCTAAGAGTAGCAATCACATTGGGAATGGTGTGCTGAATAAACAAATGACTTCTAATTGCTTCCAGAGCCTTTACTTAAGAGCTCTCTGTGCCTAATAAGGTTTCCTTCATTACTCAAACCACAAGCGCGGATTGTACCCTCGTAACAACTAATTAATATTGGCCACTCGTTGGGATTACCACTAAAGATCGGCAACTCTTTCGGTACCACTTGCCTTGCGGCCAACTAGCTGGAGTTTAACGCGAGTGTTTACTTAAGTTTAAATTAGGTTGATAGAATAAATGAGTTTTGAACGTTTGTATAAAATGTTGGGGTACTGAACATGGTATACGTACTCGAACGGTCTCAGTAATTCGCGGCACAGAACAATTCGGAATTTGAAAACTAATTGGTACAGGTATTTGTCGCTGTACATAATTAAACACAAAAGGTTTTGGCTTTTTTGTTACGCACTTTTTTGCGTTGCCGGCCAACTGTCGACGGAAGGACGTGGTTCTTCTAAGACGCCTCCGGACGAAGGCTCCTTTGAGTACAAATTGGGCACCAGGTATTTTGGGGTCGTGTTCATCGCGAAGAGAGAAAAATACCCAACATCTCTTCGGCAAACCCAGATGCAATCGAGGAACGGAGATTTCTGTTCCGAAAAAAAAGTAAACAAATAAGGAATTAAACGACCGATTACTTAATTATTATTTTATTTAATTCATTCGAATCCAAACAGTACAAACGTGATCCCTTTGTTTAATTTCGCCGACTTGTCCTCCAGTATCGATGTTCGCGCGCCGGTGGTCGCAGCAGAAGAGACCTTCTCCCAAGAAAAGTTTTTCAGCCTCCCTTCGTCATTTGCCGAGCTCGGTCCCGAAGCTTTCGTTGCGCTCGCAATCCCGCTTCGGATCTCAGATGCGCCTGGGTGAAAGCCATTCATACTTTTCGGCAGGGGCCCCAACAGCTGACTGCTCCGTGTCGATATCGGATAACGAACCGCGCCGTCGGCCGCATCGATAGACTATTTCGGCAGCTGTCTTTCGTTGTCCTCTTCAGTAAAAAATTTCGCAACGAAAAGAGGTGCTTGATGAAGGTGTCGGTACCTCGGCTTATATCTGAAGGACGGTATCGACGTCTTCTGCTCCTCTACTGGTTCCACGGACCGGCTAATAGCATCTCGACTCGAGACACATTTTGTTTAAGTTTAAATTTGACCAAAAGGGTTTTAGAAAAAAAAATTAATTCCAAGTATACAACCTTCCGAAATGCTCCCTCTCGATTCCAGTTGAGTGCACCGGGGATGCATCTTCGCAGTTTTACACTTTAGAAGAAAAGAAACTATGCGTGCCGAAAACCGCTCCGCTCTTCCTCCCGGCCTGTTCCCAATGTCGAGATTATTATTTATTATAAATAAGTTTAGTTGAGATTTAAGTTTATTGATTCAATTCACTTCGCAGTTAATTCTAATTGTTGATATAAATATCTTCATAAAGGAAACGACTTGATCAACGATGAAAAACAAACATTAAACATTTATTTTAAATAGTTTGAAAAAAAACTTTTATATAAATCTTATTTATGTTATTCAAAAATCATAAAGCAATTATTTTTGCTGAACTTTCTAATCGAAAGTAAATATTAAAACTGACAAAAATTTTATTTTCTTTTCCAATTTTCATTCGCGGGATACTTGATTACTTACATTCTCAATTTAGAACAAGTACAAAGTCCTTGACTTTTTTGATGTGAAAAGTGTCACAACGTGCACTACACCAACGACGCGACAGCGGCATTGAAGCCCGTCCACCGCAAGCAAATGTGGAATGTTTATGCTCAGAGGAGCCCTTTGGGCTATACTCTAGAGGATTCGGAGAAGCTGATTTAGCTGTACTCCAAAAGGTCGCCACGTAGAAAGCTTATGATCAGAGGAGCCCTTTGGGCTATACTCTACGAGGATTCGGAGAAGCTGATTTAGCTGTACTCCAAGGAAGAGGAGCCCTGGGGGCTATATTCAAAAGAATAACTATGTCGTTCTTTGTCCAAACGGCAATTGAGGTTTATTATGACTTAACAACTAATTTATAATAATAATTTGCTTACTTGCTAAATTCCTTATCAATATCGTATATTAATAATTCGTTCCTCCATAGAATTATGCTGGGGTACGAGTTCGAGCATTCTTTGGTTCCCATGCTATTACCGTAAAGCATGGGAATGCTCGAGATCGTATGTCATGGCATACGGCAGTGTTGTCTCATGTGGAACATTAATTATAAAAGAGGAGTGTGGTGTTCGGATGAAACTTTTGTATTATTTTACCACACAAACGGTGAGCAGATCCTTTCCTCCCCGCCTAAAACTAATCAAAATCTCTCCATACAACATATTATTTAAAAAAATTAAATCAGTTATACCTGCTGATTCGATATTTTGACTTACTAGTGCTGTAAGATGTAGGTGAGGTTGTTGAAGAGGACTAAGTCTGATCATTGGAGCACTGTTCATACAAGTCCCTTGTTGCACCCGCACTGCAATCGACTTAAATGACCTTTGTGCAACATTTTCGTCAACAGGGTCCTACATCCACTTGCTGATTGCATTCAAACTTTCACAAACTGGAATATTTATTAGCGGTTCCCCGTCGTTCGTATCCATTGTGGACAGCAACTCGTACTTACGGCCAAGAAATTGCTTCTCGAGTTTATGTTCTTTCTCTAACTTTTTTTTGCAAAAGTGCACTTTTATGCTCCGAAGAAGAACGCGAAAATGTTCAGACAGACTGTCTATCAGTAGCATTAGCATGGTAATCCGGTTTTCCGCTGGAACTACAGTTTGAAGAAGTAAAATCCTTTTCTGCTATTGACTCTGTTACGTTACCGCACGCGAATTGTAACTATTTATCATATGCGCCGTACTGCTTTCGGTGTCCAAATCTATGCAAAGTTCTCAGCTGGATAATAGGTGCTGAATGCCTGAGATTATCGGTGGAGGCGTGCGTAGAATTTTTTATTAAAGTTCTACAAATTTGTTTTTTTATTATTCTGAAATTAAAACAAAAATTAAATACCTGTAGTTAATCGGGAATACCTGTAGTTAATCGGGATGTATAGTAATTGTATAGCGATTACTTGATTACTTCAGGAAGATAGGATCTTTTTTATGTCTTTTTACTCTCGCCTCGAGACGTGTGGCCTCTGCCCTATTCCACCGGAAAGAAATCGTCCCGGTAGTGCCCTCTGATCACTTACCATCAATCCAATTTCCACCATGAGCATGTTCAAAGTGCTTTCGGTCCGCGATAATAGTGGTAACAGTAACAAAGGGTGATGTTTAAATGGACAACCATTTACACCTCAGATTAGGGTCACTTTACATGTGGCTCGTACCAGATATCGGTACTAGGGGAATTTCTTCTTGACTGATCTATCAGAACTTGCGATGATACCTTTACGGAGAACTACTCTATTCATAAAGAAGAGCAATATTTGGAATCAATAGTTAAGAGTCAAGTTTATAAAACGGGACCACAATGGACCAACAGTGATCTCTCGTGATGGACTGTGGCATTGTGCTACAGGCCACCCTTCTAATACTAATCTAACATAACCTACATACTGTTGCGAGCTAGGGGTTCGCCGGGATTTCAAGTAAAACACAATTCGGTTAAAAATAAAAATAAGTGATTATTTATTAATCGCACTTTAAATTCACAGAATTATAATCGCACAATAATTCGCACTGTATGGCAGTACCGCCCGCTTATACCATATATCGCTTGACTCGTTCACTTTCGTTCTCTCTCAACACGGTCGCGTGTACCCGCTGTCTGTCACAGTCGCCGTAATCAAAATTACTGTGTCTTCGCTGAACGCTTCACCTGCTTATATACTACCCGGTTGCAGTCTAGGATGTACTTGAACGTTCGTTCAGTTGTGGAATCTTCTCGAAAGCTTCAGAGCCTTCGATTTCGATCTTCGTTCAGTTGGTGTGTGCAGAGGATTCTAGTATATTGGAGAGCATTCGATAAGAAGAGAGATACAATCGTGTTGTTTCGCCTTATCTTCAGCTAGGTTTCTGATTGGGTTATTTTGCAACTAGGTATTCGGTTGTTGTTGTTTTCATTATGTGTAACGATCGAGTTGTACGATTGCGCGGTTGCCAGGCTTACACGTAACAATACAATATAATAATTTTAATAAAATATAGTAACAAATGAAATGATATAAAATAAAATTTTAACTTGCCTTGTAGCAATATATCGTATGGCACTAGAACATTGAAGTCTACACTCGTCCACTGGTTATTTGGGAAAGGAAGGGAAAAGCTTTGGAATATTTTAAACTCGTGCTAGTACTAAATCGTGATGGGTGCTGTGACTAAAAGCTATCCGCTATACAGGGTGTCCGGTACTCCGTGTGATACCTTGGAAGGAGTTATTCCTTGATATATTTTGAGACAAAAATTGTTCTACAGTGTGGGTCAGTTTTCAATATCCGTGGAGATACAGGGTGATCAATAAAAGTGTTTCGGACCTGTACCCTCCCTCACTTTAAATGTTATATCTTGAAAAATAATAATCAGAATATATGAAACATTGTAGGAAAAGTGATTTTCAATCTTTTACATTTGTACTCTATACTTTATAAAGTTGAGTTGTGTGGTAAGCGGGTTTTCGTAGTGACTCGTTGCATAACATTAACATAATATAAATATACTCGTACATATATATTTCAATTATAATTACATATGTATTTATTAAAAAGTTTGTTAAGTATAATGTATTAAATTAATTACGTAAATGAAATCTAATAATATTGAATAAGCAAAAATGAAAGAAATGTGAAAAATAGGTCAACATGAGAATCTTTTAAAAAACTTAGGAGTAAAATAAATAAAGTAATATTTTAATGAACTAGCTCTTCGGGAGATATTTTCCTCTTCTTTCTGCTTTTTTCAGCATATGCATTATTGGAAATTTTTTTTGCAGTTTTTCATGTAAACTTCATAGTCTTTGAAGGTTACTATTGTTTCCGATTTAAAAGCATCCGTAATTTAAACAACAATCTCTATAAATATTTTAATAATTTTTAAAATAGTTGAACCAACTATAAATGTATGTGCTATAAAGATTCTTAAATTCTAAAAAAATTTTTTTCTTTGACTACCAGTTTAATTATAATCGATCAATAAATTTCTGCCGAAAATTGCCTCAATTCCACAATTTTTAAATTTGAATGGATGAAAACTAAATTAAAGAAAATGACTCCATACCATATCTATGTTTTTATATTTTGTATTGCGCTCATCTAATTTGTCTGCTGATGTATGGGTAGGCTCCAAATTATTTCCTTTTTTTTCCGATTATGAGCTTTTGTATTTTGATCAGTTCCGACATTATGGAGGTGTACTGTGAAGTCTTCAGCTACGGAAACCTCAGAAACATCTTCTGTAAACAAAGGTTGACTCGATGTTGATGGTTGCTGTGCAACAATTTCATTTCTTCCTTCAGTTAGAAACGCATCTTGTTCTTTAATTTCTGAAAATCGATTGTATTAAAAGTATATTGGGTGGTTATTTTTATACTCTATATGAAATCTGAGAGTATTATAAATGTAATCCAGCCCAAAAGTTTGTAACGCATAGAACGCAGCCTCGGACGAAAAAATTTCATATATGTATTATTTTTTGCTTATTAGTGGCTAAAAACTCAAAATCACCTTGCTGTCCGTCTGTCTGTCCGTCTGGCCGACCGTCCGTCTGACCGTCCGTCCGTCTGTCCGTGCGCACGATAACCCAAGAACGCCTTGACCAAGGATCTTGAAATTTCTACTTTATCCCCAACTGCAATATAAATCGGAATTCAGTATTTAATCTAGAGTACCATACGATTGGCTGGCAACCGATTGTGATTGCAGTATATTTAAATAATGAATTCGAGTTTTGTACTTACTGGCTTGACTTATGGACGAAGGAATGGAAAACATGTCGTAGCAGTTAATTTTGTAACTGAAACAAAAAATATTTATTATATTGCAAATATCTATATTATGAATTATGTTTACATTGATGTATAGCATGAATGCAACAGAATGGTTGAACATAAATATGTGTATATTTACTTACTTACATAATTTTATTTAAATTGTGTGAATCAGCGGGATAAATATATGGTACTTTTCATATGACAGAGCAAGGCATTTACTTTCAATTTGATTAGTTGTAATATCTTAATCAACCTTTAAATCAACCATATGTATGCCGATAGTTTGCGAATCTATTCGATAGTTATAAAACGGCATCCACAATTTAAACATTTTTCCACGAATTTGTTGAGTTTATTTCTTCTATTTTAAATGGAATGTTTTCATTGATAAGACAAAATGAGTTTTTCAAATCGGTCAAAAATGATAAGCTCACAATATTTGTGAATGAATTAACTCCGTTGCAATTTTGAACAGACATAATTTCTTTAGTTCTGTTGTGTATTTGCTGAAAAATGTTAGTAGGTTTCTTTACTTTTTTTTGTCAGCTGATCCAAAACGTGTAACGCAATCGGCTAGATGTAGTAAATTTTGAACATTGTATGAAATTTGACCAGTTCTATAAAAAAGTGAGAAATCTCTAACAAACTCTTGCAATAGTTCATTAGCAAGATTTACATCACATACTGTGCTTTTTGATAAAGTTAATATTCTTATAGCGCAGGTATATTTTTAAAAATGATAGTATTGTTGCTGAGGAAAATTATTTTTGAACAAAACCATACTGGTATACGTATCAATTGCTTTAAATCGAGATAGTTCTATAAAAGTTCTTGGTCGACTTTTGAATTCATTTGGTATACAGTGGCATGCAACTAATTAACACAGTTATTGTTTTAAACAAAAAAATTAAGCAAAATATGTAACATATCACCATTTAATACTTTTTATATTTTTCAATTATTGTATTCATTACAGCAAACTTAAATACTACAAAACAAAAACTGAGAACTATTCACAAAATCCATTTAAAAAAATAATTGTAATAAACTTGAAAATTTACATATGCAACTAATTAGCACACTTCCAATTTTAACGGAATTTTGTTAATGAAACGTCGAATTTTGTTTTGAGCTTTCAATATTTTGTTGGATATCCTTTATTTTTAATTACTGCAGAACATCTTGCTGGCATACTTTGTATTAACCGTTCACATCTGTGCTTTGGTATTGATTTCCAGGCATCATTGACGAATTCGTATAATAACGATAAATTAGTAGGTTTCTTCTTTTTTATTACTTTATCCACATCGTTCCACAAATGTTCTATAGGGTTCAGATCAGGGCTTTGCGGTGGCCAACCCAAAACTTTTAGTTTCTGGCCAGTAATCCAATTCTTCACTGATCTGGCTGTATGTTTTGGATCATTATCATGCATGAAAGTCCATGTTATTGGCAGATTTTCATCTGCATATGGCTCCATTGTATTTTTAAGGATGTCTAAATATACAAACTGGTCCATTATGCCGTCAATTTTCTTTATTGGACCCACGCCATGCCATGATATGCATCCCCAGACTTTAACATTTCCACCATCATGTTTTACTGTTTTAATTGTGTACTTGGGATTGAATGATTGATTGATAGGACGCCATACATGTTGCAAGTTCCTAGGTCCTTACAGAGTGGTTTCGGTTCTGCGTAATGATCGATACCTAGTGGAGAAGTTGGGTGAACACGAGGGCCCAAATAAAACGAGTTCTTCGGCGGACAATATGAAACCCTATCCTCGAAACCAAGACGATGAGATGGACTTTGAAATCAGTTCATCCGATGACGAGAACAGCGGCGAAGAAAACATCTGAGGTCAGATGTTAACCAGGACGGCCGAGTGTGGTATCTGGCAATACTGGAGTGACGAGGAAAACGTCTTTAACTTTTTTATTGACTTGTACTTTTGTTTAATTAAGCTACAATAAATTTCCCTATAAATAAAACATCCTACATTTATGTAATCTTCATTTCAATACTACTGAAATCATGTCGTTTTGAATCGCGGGTCCCGTCATCAATGTGTCATATAACGGAACTCCAGAACTCGTGATCAGTAGTTTATTCGGTGAATTATACAAACCCAATAAAGCCGGGGGAAGCAGGCGAAACATTGGAAAGCCTACTAAACAAAAACACGACACTGTTCGAAGGCTCGAGCGGATTAATAAAAGATTTCCAAGTAAACATACACGTAAATAATGATGCCGAGCCAGACCAGTAAAGTTTGGCATTCAGCGTAATGCAGAACGCGAGATCAACAGGCTCATCACAGATGGCATTATTTCACCAGTCGACCCAAATGTAACACCTGTGGAGTGTGCCACCCCAACAGTGAACGTTCCTAAAAAAATGGGAACATCCGAAAATGCGGTGATTTTAGAACAACGATAAGTCCAGTACTGATTACAGACACACATCCAGTTCCATTGTTTGATCAACTTAGACGTCATCTCGCGGGTGGAGAAAAATTTTCTAAGATCGACCTCAAGGACGCATACCTGCAATTTGAAGTTGCACCGAATTCGAGGAAATACTTGGTGATATCGACTCACATGGGTTACTTCCGATACAATAGGCTACCGTTTCGATTGGCGAACGCCCCGGCGATCTTTCAACGTTTTTTGGAAACACTCTTACAACTTAGCGAAAATTTTCAAGCGACTGAAGGAAGCAGGGTTCTCCGTTAAGTGCAGTAAGTGTGTTTTTCTCGCTAGTTCCATTAGCTATCTGGGGCATAAGTCCATGTGATGAGAAACTCTATGCTATTAAAAATGCAGCAACACCGTCCGTATCAAAAGGAGCTGACAGTTACATCGATCAAGACACCAACCAACAAGGAACATCACAAGAAGTAATCTTACGAAGAAGTTAGAGACAACGAGAGCACCTCAGCGGTTCGGAACCTCGACGTTAGCGTAGGTGGGGAGGAATGTAGTGAACGCACTCCAACTTTACCATGACGTTTGTCATGGTAACAAAACGCACCCGAGTCAGAAGCATCATGGCGAATACGGAGCACGCTTGCACGATCGATTAGTGTAACTCTAATTTTAACTGCGAATTAAAAAATACCAAGTTATAGATATTGAGCGAAGCCTTCTTATTTAACAAGCATATACATCGGCACCTAGTAATAAATTGATACGACCTGGTTTTTCAAATTAAGATGGGAGATGGGGATGTCCCAAATGTAAGAATTGAAGAGGGCGGGCCTAAAATCGACCCTTGGGGAACGCCCGAGAGAGCAGGAATTTCGTCAGAGGTCTTGCCCGCTATTTTTATTCTGAAAGTCCTACCAAGTAGAAAGCTCACCAAGATACTAGAGAGGGGCAGAGGGCACCTAGCATCGACTTCTGGCATTCAAACCCAAACTGCAGATCAGGAATCAAGCTTCCAGCGAAGTCTTTGAAATGGGTAAGAATTATGCGCTCCAGAGCCTTCCCCAAGTTGGAAAGAAGCGAGATAGGCCTGAATGATTCGATCTGACTACCAGAACCCTTTGGAATGGGAATGAGAAGTGCTTTTTTCCAGTTGGTAGGGAAAAAGCCCAAGTTCAGACAATTATTGAAAATAATAGCTAAAGGTATAGCAAGAATGCCCCTACATTTTTTCAGAATTTTGTTCGGAATACCATCAAAACCCGAGGACGTTTTACCGTTGAGCGACGCTTCGACTTCTCCAGGGGAAGTGAAGAAGTCCGGGAAGGTTGAGTGGCTCGGGGCGCTGGCCCTGTTGCTGTCTGAGAAAATTCTCAGTAGAGAGCCCTGATGACCTCGAACAAACGACTCCCTCATATCTACCGCTCGTTCTAGCAGTGCATTATTAGGTGATTTACGAGCTCGTTATAGCCAACTGTAGAAAGAAAAGCAAATCGCGACTTCATCTTCCGAGGAAGAAAATGTCTGATTACCCCAGCTTATACTATCCGTATTAATATTTCGGGGCGAAAATTTCCTCCCTGCGATTCTATTTATTTCCGAGAAGGCCCTTATAAAAGTTGTATAAATCTAGTTTTATACGCTCGCCAATAATGGTGTTGAGCCTAGTAACCCTAGCCTTGAGCTCGGTGTACTCACTACTAGTTCTATTTAAGAATCGGTGAAAAATATTTTTGAGTTTCTGTAACAGATGGTTCCTTGATTTCATTAAGGCCAGGGTGGACTCCTCCAGGTGGCACAGACGCGAGGACCTCACTATTTTCAGGGGAGCGTATCTATTAATGCTTTGCAGCAGGGCGCTAGTAATTTCTGCGATACAGATCTCAATCTCCTGCTCTGTAAGATGGCGATCCTCGGAGGAAAATGATCTTCCAAATGGTCCAGGAAGTCCTCCCAATTGACATTAGCGAAAGATCTGAATCTGTTGGGGACTGCAGGAAAAGGGAGGAGATCGAAAAATTTTATGTTAAGCAAGAGGCCAAAGTAGTCAGATGGACCGGGGACCGAACAACAGTGGTACGAATTGTCGCCCAGGAAAAGGAGAGTCCTAGAAACAAGGAAGAGGTCCAAGAAGGAGGAACTCCTAGGGAAGGTCGGGGTGGGCGCGTTGATTATGGCCAAGTCCGAGAAGGCCTCGGAGAGGAACCAATTCAACAGATGAGGATCGTTAAAATTCCTCGTTGAGTCGCCCCAGTACTCGTGGCGAGCCTTAAAATCGCCCCCAAAAATGACCACATCGAAGGACTGAGAGAGATTAAAAATGGATTGAAGATCTGCAGGAATACTAAGCCCAGAACCAGAAGGGAAATATAAGGCAGCAAGAAGAACTCGAAAAGTCCCACCGCCCTTAGAGAGGAGTAAAGAAACGAGTGTACCCGAGCAATTGGAGTTAGTGAAGCTGATTTGCTCAGCTCGAAGGCTATTCCGAACTAACAGGGCCGTCCCCCTGTCAGAGTCATTCCTGAAGACTGCAAACTGATCAAAGCGTCTAATGTTCCTTGGGCCTAGTCTTGTTTCCGTAATAAAAGCTACGTCAACTCTGAGGTTACGTAGTTGGATTTCAAGAGCTAAATGCTTATCATAGTTGATAAGAGAATTGACATTGAGATTGAGGCAATTTAGTGAGAACTTAATTGTTTCGAGAGAGTAGAGAAAAGGAAGGATAGTAACGCTTGAGGTTTATCTTCCTACGGGATTAATAAAAACTTTTGCTTAAATGTATTAATGCTACTGCATATATCACCAATTGAGGAACCCAGATAGTTTAGAGACTGCTGTTCAAGCCAATCAAATTCAAGCCAATGGGGACCTTTTGGGCGGGGGCCCCGCACAGAGTCAGCAAAAGAGACGCCGTTGGTTAATTGGCTATGCACGTTGGTTGCAGGGGCCGACTTGGCAGACCTGAGCAGCAGGTTTTCCTAACTTTACTTTCGCTGCCAGCAAGCGCTCATGATTGCGTATCCTAACAGGACAATTAAAAAAGTTCGCCGGATGATCAAGCGCGCCACATGACACACATTGCGGCAGCGGCAGCGAACTGCGATCAGGAGCAACTTTCCTTGGGCAATTTATAGAGTCATGGTCCTTCCGGCACGCGACACATTTGGGCTTAACAGAGCCACAGACACTTAATGTTTTTTTAAATATAAGTCAGAGCCTCACAAGGAGACGAGGTTCTATATGACCGTTTTATCTCACGTCAACAGAACTTCTGACCCATTCTTCGCACTTAAATAGTGTTACCAGATCGATATTTTAATCTGCGAGCTATCACGAACATCCTGACATGCATCACGTTCTCGGGATGCATTTCTTTTATACAAAACAATTCTTCGCAAAACAATTTTTAGTCATAACAACCCTGCTATATTTAACAATTAACTGATTATATAAATCATTCCAAAAGAAGGCTTCTCAATAACCTCTCGATTATGCCTGCAAATCCATCATACCTGATAGCTCAGAGGACCAGAAGGTCTTGTCTATACTCAATAATACCTAAACCATAGATCAGAGGATTCGACCGTCTTGTCCAATACACTTTACAACCAAGCATTTGGCTCAGAGGACTCGTTACCTTGTCTATAACTGTTGACCTTTCACAAGCTTTACACAACCAACCAAGCTATCACAGCCATCGGCAAGTATCTGTTCTTCAAACATACTTACTTTTGACCTATTTTTTCATGGTTCATTAAGACGCATAAATTTATTAACTTTCAGTTCTAAGAAACAAAAAATCCAATACAACCAAATCAAGCATAATTTCTTAGTATTTAATAATAATAAACAATATTTCCATAGTAAAGTTATTAATAACAAAAATGTATTTTCTGAACGTAAAAAAATGGTTTGAAAGTATTAAAAAAAATAGTGATTCGCAATATTGTATTTCATTCAATTTCAATTAATGGGGGGTATCTATTTCAGCAATTCTCTGGGTGCTGTAGCGATCACGGACGAATGTTCTCTTTTCAGTTTATATCTGTCGTTTGGGAGAATTCCGATGACTTCGTAAACGCCTTCATAACAAACAGCAAGTTTTGATTTTCGAGACTGTCGTCGGCGGTATACAACCCTATCTCCAATTTTTAGTAGTGTTAATTTTGCTTTTGATTTATCATACCTTGTTTTTTGATAATCTGCGTTCTGACAAGTACGTTCTTCTGTTAGTTTCCGAATGTCGTCAATGTTTTCAAATTCTGGTTCAATGTTCATGTCCTTCAAGAGTGCATTTATACGAGGTTTCTGAATATCTGTACCGGCTAATATCTTCAATGGTGAATAACCAGTGGTTTTGTTTTGAGAAGTATTTAAGGCTAGCTGTAGTTTACTCAAATATTTAGTCCAAGGTCTCAATTTATCAACATTTGTTCGAAGCATGTTTACGACCGTGTCAACGTACTTTTCGACTTGACCATTGGCCCGACTAACGCCAGGTGAAATAACATGCAAATCTATTCCATTTGACTTGCAACAATCTGAAAATACACTTCCAGTCAAATTACACTCTCTGTCTGCAATAATTCGACGGGGTGCGCCAAAGAGCGCGATAAAATCTTTGACAGCATCTGTAGTTTCCTGAACTTGAAGTGTGTGAAGTGGATTCAATATAACGAATTTTGTAAAAGCACCTACTATGATTAAGATATATTTCTGAAGACTTCCATCTGCATGCTTGAAAGTCCCAGTGCAGTCCATATGAACCGTATGGAATGGTGTTGCAGGTTTTTCAATTGGATGCAGTTGACTCTGAAGTTTTCCTGAATGCCTTTTCGCAACTAGACATATAATACAATGGGCGACGAATTTCCTTACATTTTTATTCATTGTTGGCATCCAGAAATTTTCTCTTAGTTTCGACAAGGTTTTTTTCCATCCAGCATGGCAAAGATCTTCATGAGCGATCTGCATCACTGTTAATCTCGATTGTCGAGGGACGTACAGTTTATTACCGTTGATAGTTTTCCTTTGTAGAACTCCTTGTTTATATTCGTATAAATCACTTTGGCCATTCTGTAAATTATTTATTATGTCTTGGCACTCGTGGCCTCTTTGTTGCTTCACTCGAAACCAATTATCTGTCAAATTGGTTACATGCATTACACGACCTGAAGGAGGATTTCTACTGAAGTAATCAGCGTGTTTGACTAGGTTTCCTTTACGGTATTGTACATCGAAGTCAAAATCTTGTATATACATCCACCGTCGAGCGACTCGAGGTAAGAGATCACGTTTTTGTAGCTTTCAAAGCGTTACAGTCCGTAACAAGAGTAAAATGGAGACCCAACAAATAAACTCTAAAATGCTGCAAAGAATTAAGGACGGCAAGAGTTTTCAGTTCATAGCTATGGTAGTTCATTTCTTCCGGCTTTGTTGCGCGACTAAAGTAAGCCACCACACGAAGTTGGTTATCGTGTTTTTGTAGGAGGACTGCTCCATATCCTAACGAACTGGCGTCAGTATGTAGCTCGGTGTAACGATTGTGTTCGTATATTGAAAGTGCGGGTTTGCTAGTAAGATGCGATATAACATATTGTCGTGCATTGTCACATTCCTTAGTCCAATTCCATTTGACACCCAAACGAATGAGATTCGTGATGCAAGCAGTCCGGGATGCAAATTCGGGAAGGAATCGTCTAAAGTAACTAGCTAACCCCATAGATTAACGAACTTGATTTACTTTTTTTGGTATCGGTGAGTTGACCAACGCATCGATTTTTGTATTACTCAGCCTGATCCCTGCCTCAGACACTTTACGGCCTAGGTATTCTATTTTAGTTTGTAGAAAACGGCACTTTTTTAAGTTTATGGAAAAGCCAGCCTTTGTTAGCGCGTTCCCCCAGTGCTTTATGAATAGCCCTCTGAAACACAGCGTGAGCATTTGCAAGACCGAACGACATCCGTAAGAATTCGAAGTGTCCGTCCGGAGTGACAACAGCTGTTTTTTCGACAGATTTAGCTGCAATCGGAATTTGGTTGAAACCTGCTGCCATATCAAGCGTTGAAAAGAACTTGGATCCTGCCAAACGATCCAACTGATCGTCGGTCTTTGATCGCATTCCTGTTCAATGCGCGGAAATCCACGCAGAGCCGATTTTCGCCATTTTTCTTCTTTACCAATATAATAGGGCTTGAAAAAGGAGACTTACTTGGTTGCGCAATTCCATTTGCGATAAGATCAGCCACAATATCTCGTACTGCTTTCCTTTCGCTTTCCGATAAACGGTATGGCCGATAATTAATTGTGTGATCTTTCAAAACGCGGATTTCTAGTTCACCAGTCAGCACGGTTGTTACTGCATTGCCAGTTGTGAAGTACTCTTTATATTTCCTAATAAAAGAAGAAAGTTCTGGATTATAATGAGCATCAGTGCTAACTTGCGCAACATTCAACACGGATTTTCGACGCAAACGAGCACCACCAATATCTGCAACAAGTCTATCAAGATATCCCGACCGACAATGACATTAAAAGCCATATTTTGACCACTTGCTACGAAAAGTGACATTTCCACTGAGATATCCTCAAATGCCACAATCACCTCAAGTTTCTCGTTGACTAGCACCGGTTCTGGTCCAATACCTTGCAATACGGCGAAATGCGGTAGCAGCTTATGCTTGAGATCTAAGATTTTGTCACTTCGAATAAGTGAGCAGTCTGCCCCCGAATCAAAAATACATTGCAAAATTTTGCCTTCAATTACCGCAACTGATGTATCGCGTTGTAAGGTCGTTTTACACAAGTTCACATTCCGGCGGTCAGCCCTTTCTTTAGCCCAACACGATTCCTCTTTATGACCCTTCTTGCCTCAAAACTTACATACGTCATGAATTTCCGCTGGTCCCGTAATAGTTTCGCATTTATTTTACTTTTTATTTTACAGTCTCTTCGCACGTGTCCCTTTTGACCACAATTAAAACACTCTCGGTCGTCACGCCTGCGTTTAGGTGAATTTAAATTTAAATTTATAACACTTTCCGGTTGCATCGATCTTTTTAACTCATTTCGTCGTCGCGGTTTTTCGCACAAAGACGACAATTGCTGCACAAGCGCGACGGTGCTGGGTGTTTTCGCGAAGGACAAACTGCGTTTTAATCCGCGATCATAAATACCGCCAATTATAATTTTCGCTTGTACTTCGTCGTTCATGGTAAATGGCAATTTTCTGATTTGCGATTGTTTTTCAATTGCATACTGTTCGTAAGTTTCCGCGTCACAATTTTCATGCGTCACTAACTGTTTTAACAGGTTCCAGACATCGTTTTCCCCCGAAAAAGCGCTAACTAAACGTTCGCGAAGTTCGGCCCACGAACTACACTGGTAACCGTAGCGACTGTACCAAATTTTTGATCTACCTAGCAACGACATACCAACACGCGACAAAGTTTCAAAGTCAGAACAAACATTTCGCGGCAAGTACTCGTAAACACCAATACACCATTGACCAATACTAACAGCCGATTTATCCGGATCAAAGGGAACAAACTGTAAATCTGACTGACGTGGTACTGGTGTCTGCGTTATATCCCAGCAAAAATTGCAAAGCGCATTGATTTAAAGCGCATATAAAGCGCTTTGGTAACCAGAAACATTAAAGTGCTTTGAAAGCGCTTTGAAACGAGCGAGAGCAAAGCAGATGCCAATTTTCATTTTGATATTATTTATATATATATTCTAGAGTTCTGTGTAAATTGCCATATATTACGGGGATTCCCGACTTATCGAAAGAAGCGCGCTATTCTTCGCATTCGCATTCTTAGTGTTCAGTGTTCGTGAAGTGCTAATTTAAATTCAAGTGTTATTTTAAATTCAAAGAGTAAAATTAGTGATCACATGTGAGTAGAATATTATTATTATTATTGTAGTATTTTATTTGTTGTGGCACACCACTAATTTTTTTAGATTCCTTCATACATATTTAGAATAAACCTTTGTTTTTAGATTAAATTTAACGTAATGTAATTTGCCAACATATTAAATAAAAATTAACAAGAAGAAACGTACTTCATTATAAAACTAGCTATAAAATTAAATACACGGTCATAATTTTCATCACATGGTTATTGGCACGAATAAATATTTCATTTGATTGACGATCAATTTCAGCTTTTGTATAACCTTTTTGTTTAATAACTACAGCTAATCGTCGGGCATTGGTTCCACCAATTTTACTCTATAATTTTTTTAAATTCTTTCTTTGTAACTTGTTCCATTCTTCCAGAAATTTCGACCTTAGTTCAATATTCAAAAATTTATGGTTTCTAATATGACGTTCCAACTTATTTATTCATCGTGCCCTCAATAAAATTCGAGTTGTCAACCCCATAGTGCGATAAACAACCCCAAACCATTACGCTTCCGCCGCCATGTTTCACTGTAGGTGTAGGTTTCCTTTTGAAGTGCCGTATTTGCCTTTTGCCCTATTTTTTGGAGTCTATCTGATCCAAATAGGTTGTATTGTACATGTATATACGAGTATGTATATAATGTATTGTATGTATATCAACAAATATTACGTTTTTCCAAAGCTTTGAAATGTGTATATTCTTTTGCAAAGGATAATTGCTTTTTTTTTATTAATTTCACTAATTAGTGACAAAATTGACGAAATAAAGGATATATTATTGCGTCAAAATGAGTGTCTTGCAAGGCACTCGACTATACTTGAAAAATTAGCTAAAACTATAATCCAACCGCAAATTGATTTAAAAATCTTTCCAATTGTAAATCTTGAAGATATTGTAAGCGCCGAGGAGAAAATAAAGGGTATTCCTTCTCGTGAATTTGTAAGACAATTTATTATTACGTATTATATAATAAATATCAACAACGATTTTACAGGTTACCTATTTACATTCCATTATTGGGAAGCAAGAAATCCGGAAATGTATTCCGTTGTTTTTAACGGAAGAATTCCTACTGACCGTGAACTGGGACGGTCAACAAAAAAAAAATCCCTTTGAAAAAAAAAAATTGTTCTCGCAATATAAATACGGTAAGATGATTTTAATTTATTCATTATGGAAATCAACATTTCTTTTACACAGATGCCGTGAATTATTCGTTAACTCGTGAGGAGTTTGAAAAAGAGATAAGGGTTGGAATCAGAGGTCAAAAGAACAAGGTGCACTATGGGAACCATATTAACAAAAATAATAAATAAATAAATCATAAGACAATACATTTTTTCTTGTTTCATGTTTCTTGCTTATCTTTTCCAAGATCTTATCTTTAACTTCATTTTTGATTTTTATTTAATGGCTTTATGCCTTAAATTCTTCGTAGGAAAGTAAGGTCGATAAGAATTTTATTATCCGTACATCGAATTTTATTTTGTGGTCATCTAGTTTATAGTTTTTATTTAGAACTAGCCGCGTACCGCGGCTACGCTCGCTACGCTCTCGTTTGTATAGTACTATACTATCGAAACTGCAAAGCCACCGGTTTCTAGTCTTGCTTCCCGTTGCTGCATCGCTCCTGTTACTCCCGTTGCTTCCGTTACTCCATCCTCTATTCTCCATCCTCTATCCACCATCCTCCATCCTCCATCTTCTATCCATTATCCACCATCCACCATCCTCCATTTTCCATCCTCCATCCTCCATCCACTATCCTCTATCCCCTATCCAACATCCATCGTCCAACTTTATCTTTTGGTAATAAGAACGCATAACTAATACACCGAAAACGAACGAAATGGCGCTAAACTATATGAAACACACTCAAATGTTGAAATAACTCTTGTACTACCAATTTTAAAATGATTTTGTTTACGCAGAATCCTTCGCGGGCGTGCCCTCAAGAAATCACCAAAGTTTTATCCCAATCGGATGAATGGTTTAGAAGCGTATACGGGACAAACAAACAGACAAATATACATTTTTATATAAAGAGATTAAAATTTACTAAAAAAATTAACAACAACAATAATCCTATAATAAGATCAAGCATCAATAATTTCTTGTTCAGTTGAGGATGTTTCTTTCCAATTAATCAGGCAAAGCACTTTACTTACTTTACTTTACTTTAGTTTAGAAAAAGCGCTTTGTAATTCCTTAGGGAATGCGCTTTGCATTTGCTTAGGAAAAGCGCTTTATAAGCGTTGAAATGATAGCGAGGCCCAAGCGCTTTATAAGCGTTGATTTCAACTTGGACCTCGCTATAATTTTATAGCGAGGTCCAAGCGCTATGTAGCAATGACATGCAATGTTAAATTTGAGTGAACCCAAAGCATGTTCAAAGCGGTTTGCTGCTTTAGCAAAGCGCTTGCATATCGGTTATAAAGAGCTTTTTTTTTCGCTGGGATGTGAATCGGTTGTGCGTCGCACAAACTCTTGAAACAAGTCGAAAATATTTGGCATTGAAGCTTGCGAATTTGATGAACGATCCTGCATGGTGGTATTTTCATATTCAATATTTTCTCCTTGAACAGAATTCTGTCCGACCCCGGAATCCACACCGTCATTCGCAACACTTTTATTACATTCCGCACCGGTACCGACATTCACCGATTGATTTATTCTCAGCACTTTGTTTTCCTGATATATAGCACTTAACACAATTTAATTTCTTTTACTGGCAATGGCGATCCCACTTCTGATAACAGAGCCACAGACACTTAATGTTTTTTTAAATATAAGTCAGAGCCTCACAAGGAGACGAGGATCTATATGACCGTTTTATCTCACGTCAACAGAACTTCTGACCCATTCTTCGCACTTAAATAGTGTTACCAGATCGATATTTTAATCTGCGAGCTATCAGACTCATAGCCACAGTTAGCAGATACGTGACCGTATCTCTGACAGTTGTAACACTGCGTCACGTCATTCTTTTTAGGCCGCTCCCACGTAGCCTTCTGATGAAGGACGTACCTGACTTTAATTATTTTCTTAAGATCCTCCTGGGAAAGCAAAGCGATTCTGAACAAGTCAAGCGTCCTGCCGTTCGCGCGGGACCATGGCGTAGTAATTAGGAACACTGAAATTTCCCCCAGATCTGGTAGCTGAAGTGAGTCAGAAACTTCTTGAGGTGAAAATTCCGAGCTTATCCCTCTTAGGACAACCGAAGGTTTACGACTTCGGTTCATACTAATTCCTTTTACCAATTGAACTATTAAGTTGTGCAAAATTTTAAATTCCAAGTTACAGAGTTCTGAAGTTATTGGCCAAATTATCGGAACTTTATTCGTGGAAGGTTCCCGCATGAACAAAGGAATTTTGCTGACTAATAAACCCGAACATCATTTTAAAACAAATTTAATTCGTATAAAATTCTTACTTCATGTTTTTTTTTAGTTAAAATAAGTGCCGTAAATTGAGGGAAGACAGTTTTACAGGATTTTTGTATGCCAGCTACATGAACGACTCAAAGATTTTCTGCAATTATAAGAAAATGAACGTTGACAAAATCCTTACGACTGGGATTTGAGAGATTTAACCGTTCTGAAATTATCGACTAGTATTCTTAAACGCATGTTTTTAGAACTTTTATGGAGCCGAAGGAGTAGAACGATTGTGCCCATTAACGAACTTAGCGTTAAAAATTCAACCGAACTTTCAAATTCCAAATGGAGTTGAGGGTTATTTTATAAACCTTTTGCCTAGAATATCCTAAGTACGAGTATTTGATTTTTCAATTTTAAATAAGTTGAACATTACAAACGCATTCACCAAACTTATAAACTCTTTTTATAATAATTATTCTACATAATCATATAATTTTTTCGCCAAGTCAATTAAAGTCCGCTTGAGATAAACTAAAACTGTCTCGTTGTCCGATGTTAGAGTCCGGAGGAGTCTCTTTGAAAATGCTGCTGTTGGAGTCGGTTCGACTCCCCTTTTTTAGGAATAAAAAATACGTCCTTTCATTTTATTAATATTTTTTATTCGTACACGCGACCGACACTACCGAAAAATCCAAGCTGTGTTCTAATTTTAATTGTTGGTCTTTTAACAGTGACGTTTTAATTCAAGCTACGTTTTAGTGCTGCCAAGTACGACAAATTCTGTCTGCTATAACGCGGGAAATTTAAATGGGTCGTAAGCATTCCGCTCGCCTTCAAGTATAATAATTTCAAAAGTCAATCAAATTACACAGAACGAAAACAATAAAAAACTTATAAATTATTAGAATTCAAAATTTACTGATCCGAGCTGGATTCGAATCTTTCCGGAGCGACCTGTTCGAAGATAGATTAGCGCACTGTATGCGCCTTTCGATGTGTCACAAAACCCATGCAATTCCACGATATCATCATCGCGTGAGAGAAACCTAGGGATGGTGATTTCATTGAGAGCCGAAAGTTCTGCCGTATATTGTTTCCACTTTGTGGCGAAGTCGTCGGGCACTGGACTATCCCAAGACAGTCGCGTCAGCCATAGATATTGAATCCAAATGTTTGCTCTGATAATACACGGAGCTAGCCATCCTAACGTGTCGAAGATACTAGATACGGCGGATAGCATGGTTCGCTTGGTAAGTGAAAGAACCTCCGGTGATTTGACATACAATATAAATCTGTCCAAATTATTCTACCATCTAAGGGCCGTATTATTCACCTCGGGTTATTTTTGCCTTAACCAGCTGTTAACTTATCCGGGGTATTAAATTTAATCACTGGTTAATTTCTCTGGGTATAAAATTGTATTATTCACCTCAGGTTAGCGATTTAGTAGGTCGGGTTATCTTAACGGCTGGTTTTCCATTTTTCCATTATTTTTCCAGTCAAACGTCAAGAATTTTATTAATTATTTACAGAATGTGACATTTTTCTTTTTTGTGAATATTTAAATTTGTATTTTCTGGAAAAATGTGAATTATTGGCTGCAATTTTTTCATTGTTGTGGATCTGGGAGCAGTACAAACGACGTGTGTGATGCACGGTTTACACGTTCAACGAGAACCATTCCATTTGATTCCGATAGTTTTCTGAGTGTGTGCTTCCGGGTGATTGGATTTTACAGTGCGGACAGTCGATTGAAGGCTTGCATCTTCCAAACCCTTGGAGCTATTGAATTTAAGTTTATTGGTAGGGTAGATTGAGTGGACCCCTTCAAGTGATAAGTTTCTAGTGGAGTGGTGAGAGGGGATGTGGTTGGCGTTTTAGACGCAAAACTTTGGTTCTTATATTTCAGGAACCACTTATGCTAGGAAGCTGAAATTTGGAACTTACATAGATATATGATATTGTACCCACTTACTGGCTTCATTTTTATATGAGTGAAAGGGTTCGGGAGTTCAGAGAAAAACAATGTGTCTGAAACGCTTGAAAGCTTAGGTCGATACATTCTAAAATCCATATCTCCTGAACGGTTAATGTCACAAAGTTGAAACTTGATACTTGCTGAACTAGGAACTAGGCGAATAGATCGAAAACAATTTTTTGAGAGTGGTCAGTGGCGTGGGTGGGTGATAAAAAACTTTGCATTGCGATGTCTCACAAACCAATTAAACTAGAAAAAGGAAATGTGGCTTATGTTTAAAAATGTGCAATAGGAGTTGGCTGAAAGTATTTTTCAGGGAGGCGATGGATAAGCATTTTTTTTTAAAAAATCACACCTCATATCTCAAGAACTGTATAAGATGGGATCATACATAAGTTATAAGTGGAGAGTTTAAAAAAAGTCTTTCACTTTATTTTTTGTAAAAAAGATGTATTTAATTTTTAATCTAAGTTCAGCTTCTAGTACAATGTAAGGCTCAAGGATAAGAACTGACATGCAATGTTTTATTTTGTCTCGAAGTTAATTCGGTTTTCCGTTATTTCTAAGTTGGGGGTTGTTTACAGTGTGGTTGCAGATGTCGTTTCTATTTTTAGTTAGGGCTAATAAGGAAATTAAGATTGTGTTATTGTTAGTGCCAGATGGGCTTATTTATTATTGGCATGTGTGCGCAGCTTGATGTGCCGGATGGGCTTGACGTGGAGGCAGGCGTAACTCCTCCCTCCTTAGAATGAGACTCCTGGCTCATTAATTTAATGTTTACAGTTTTGTTTTTATCATTTTTAGGTATCGGCATAGAGCTTACAATTTTTATTGTGCCTTTTCCTTTACATTTAATATAGAGGTATATTATGGTAAAAATTATGAGAATGATGCAAATTGGAGTGAGTATTGTAATTGCTAAATTATGTCTTTTGTGTTGAATCTTGATTAGTTCGAGTTCTTTTTGGTGATTGATATTTATTGAGTTGAGATCTTCCAAATGTACTTCAGTTCTTGTATTATTTACAAAAAAATGGGTTTCAAGATAAGAAATTTGTTCGTGTTTAATGATCTTATTGGTAAATATTTTGTTGTTAATTGAAATCGAGCAATTAGAAAACGTTACAATGGCATTTCTGGGTAAGTGAATTTCGTTTTCTTTACAGTTTTGCGTGATTTTTACATTTTTATTGGTATTGGTTATTAAAAGTGTTCCTTTTTGAATTTCGTCAATTATTACCGTTTGAGGTATTCTAATCAGTTTACAGTTATATTTACAATCTACAGGGTTACTGATTTTATGTGTATATTTGGTAAAAGGATACATTATTCCATCGATTTTAATAATTCTCTCGTGATCAATGTTTAAAATTGTATTGTTGGTTGTGGGCATAGCTTTAATTGTGTATGATTTGGCGGTTAGGTTGGAAAATATTGGTATTGTTAGTATGATTACGAATTTCATAGAGTTCTGTTTCCCTAATACGTCGATAGTTAGGTCATGTAAATGGTTAATTCCTAAATTAAATTCTAATATTTCGTCCGTATCTAAGAATTTTATTTTTTCTTTATTAGTTCGTGTATTTCTTTGTTATCACACTGGCCATGGTGTATTTTTATTGGTTGCTCTTTGGTGGTAGAGTATTTGGTGGTGTTGTATTTGTTTAGAATTGAGTCTATTGGGTCGAAGCTTGACAACTCCTTTTCTGATTTTTCTCTTAAGGTCCAGATTCTGTATTTCTCGCTAAGAGTGCTGTGGAATCTTTCTATATCGGAGTTTCCTGTGTGGAAGTTTGGTGTCGTGAAATAAGGTTCGATGTTGCTTTCTTTTAGGTAATTTTGTATGGCCTCGGATTTGAATCCCTGTTCATTATCCATTATTAGTTTTTTGGGTTTGCCAATTATTCCTAAGAGTTTGATTATACCTGGTAGTATGTGTCGCCAATTTTTCGATTCAATTTTTGTCATTGCAGCAAATTTGCTGAATTTATCAATAACTGTCAAGTATTTTTCGCTCATGCTCTTGAGCCAGATGTCCATGTGAACAATTTCTTTTGGGTTTTCCGGTGTTTCAGTAAGTTTATAAGGGTCTTTCACCGGATTGCGGTCGTATTTGGCTCTTCGGCAGGTTTCGCAATTGTTTATGATTCGTTGGATTGTGTCTTTTAGGTTTGGAAAATACATAGTTTCTTTCATTACTTCGTACGTTTTGTCTGGACCGTCGTGTTGTAGTTTGTTGTGTAAGCTGAGCACTTCGTTAAGTATGTCGACGTCTTCAATATTAAGTAATTTCGTTCTACATTTCAGGCAGTTAGTCCGATTTTTCGTATCTTCTTTCCATTCTTTGTAGGCTGATTGGAACAAGAGGAATAGTTTCGTGTCTTCCATGTAGAGCGCTACGGTTCCGGATTGAGGGAAGTTATTATTTATGATGTGTCTCATATACTTTTTGTCGGGGAGTTTGGATTGGCAATTGATTATTTTGTTTCCTTTGTATTTTGTTACCTTAATGTCGTTTTTCTTAGCTTCTGCTATTGAAATTTGGGTTTTGAAACAGTTCAATGGTTTTTCTGACAGACCAATGTGGTTTGTATTGTCTTCTCTTGCGCTGTGGATTGTTGCGACTAAAGATTCGTTGTCGATTTTTATTTCTTGGTTGATATTTATTTCGTGTTCAGGGTTAGTTTCGATTCTGCTGAGTGCGTCAGCAACTAAATTGTCTTTTCCCATCATGTATTCAGTTTTGAAGTCGAACTCTCCTAGTAATAGTTTCCAACGAAGTAGTTTAGAGTTTGGTTCCTTAATGTTGGTGAGCCAAACGAGGGGTTTGTGATCCGTTTTGATCAAAAACTGTCGACCGTAAAGATAAGGTCGGAAATATTTAGTAGCCCAGACAATCGCTAATAATTCTTTTTCGATTGTGCTGTAATTTATTTCATGCTTCTTCAAGTTACGAGATGCGTAGCAGATTGGGTGGCTTCCTTGTGAGAGGACTGCGCCTAGTGCGTAGTTTGAAGCGTCAGTTGTCAGGGTAAATTCCTTATTGTAGTCTGGGTGACTGATTACGGGGTCATTTGTGATGAGGGTTTTTAAGTTTTCGAAAGCGTTTTGGTAATTAGGGTCCAATATATTGATTCTAGTGCCGTGTTTCAGACGTTCAGTCATGGGCTTCGTGATTTTTGCGAAATCTTTAATAAATTTCCGGTAATAGCCGGTGAGTCCTAGGAACGACTTGATTTGCTTTTGGGTTCTAGGTATGGGGTAGTTGAGTATCGCTTTGATCTTGTTTGGGTTAGGTTTTATTCCGTATTCAGTGACGATATGGCCTAGAAATTCGGCTTCCTTCTTAAAAAACTCGCTTTTGCTGAGTTCTACTTTCAAGTTGGCTTGTCGGAGTGTATTGAGTACAGTTTTAATTGATTTTATGTGTTCCTTAAGTGATGCTGAGAATATTATTATATCATCGAGGTACACAAAACAAATTTTTCCAATGAGTGGTTGTAGAATGGTGTTCATTAGGCGTTGGAACGTCGATGGTGCATTTTTCAAGCCGAAAGGCATGCGTTCGAATTCGAAGTGTCCTTGCTTCGTTGAGAAAGCCGTTTTCTGTTTGCTTTCTGGATCCATTTCTACCTGATAGAATCCCTTGGTGAGATCTAGTGTCGTAAAGTACATGGAATTGACTAGTTTGGCGAGAATATCGTCCATGTTTGGTATTGGGTATTTATCTGTTGTTTACTAATTTTGTTTACTAATTTTTTTAGTGCAGGGTCCCTATTTCTTTGCCAATTTTGACGGGCAGTATTGCGGATATTGATTAGGTCCGTAATGGAATCATCCACAATTATGGTGTTGATTTGCCTTTCGCGGAGTTTTGGCGTGCTTCTTTCGGAGGCTTTCCGAATTGACTCAACCAGATGATTTAAAATGGAATCTATTTGTTCTGGTTGAGTGATATTTGCCAGATTACGGCCGCATGTACTGACAGAGTGTGTCCTTTGATATCTGGACCAGTTTGTCTTGGAATAGCAAGGGAAATATCTTTCCGTATTTTCAATTGGAATGTTTTTATTAATGGTAAATTCTACTGGTGAATGCGGAGAAGATAGGTCATGAACAGTAATGGGTTGGGAAATTGGAATAGTACCGTTACTTAACAAGATATCTAAAGTTGAACAGTTTCCTCTAGGAGGGTAGTAAGTTGGTTCACTGGGAGAACGAATAAAGAAGTTATTTGCACACATTTGTTCAAATAGAATAGGCCTTATTTGCTTTGGTACAATTCCAGTGCCGATGTCTTGAGTTCAGATCACCACAAATTACAAATCTTTAGTTCATTTTAGTAAGCATATTTATGTCCAATTTAAACAAATTTAATTTATCTGCGTTAAGTTTAGTACCTGGGAAATATGCCGCGATAAATGTAGTCGCTATGTCATCAATTCGAACTCCAATTGACTCAATCACCTTTGTACGTAAATTCGGGATTAAGGTATGTTTTATTGCCTTATTAATTAATATAGCTACACCCCCTCCAGTGGCATCACTTCGGTCCTGTCTATAAATTCTATAATTAGGATGATGTAGCTTGTCGCTTTCTCTAAGCCAGGTTTCAGTTATGAGGCATAAGTCAATGTTGTTAGAGCAGAGGTAGTTAAACGTTTCTATAGTTTTATTTCTGATGCTCTGGGCATTCCATAATAAACATTTCATTTCGCTGGTATTACCCATAGAGAAATTTAACAGATAGACCAACTAATACAGTGTATTGCTCGTGTTTCGATTTACATCGAGCCAAATTATTTACAAGTTCTATAGACAATTGTATTAGTTGTTCGGATGTAAAGAGATCAGAATTTGGGTTTGAATCGTGAGCGCGGGTTTGAGGGACTGACGTAGTTGGAGGTGATGCAATGTGATTCTCTTTAACAATGTCATTGTATGCAAAAGCTAGTTTCGGTGGATTTACGCTAGTGTCGGAATAATTAGTAAGCCGAGGAAAATTATTTTGTACAAAATTAAAAGATTTATTATTGTTATTAAATGTCTTACTGATATCCGAACGTCTGGGATTTCTGCTGATGTTTTTAATTCGTATGTAGTCCTTTAGTTTTTCGCAGCTACGATCGTTAGCTAGATGATTTTTCTCGCAATTTGCGCATTTAATCCGGGTTTCATCTTTCTCCTGGCATTCAGTTGTGAGATGTTCCTTGCTGCAGATCATGCATCTTGGTTTTAGGAAGCAGTGAGATGAACCGTGGCCATACAATTGGCACTTTCGACATTGTATTGGTCCCAGAACTTTTCGCGTGTAGTACTTCCATTCCACGATAGTGCGCATGATTGTTTTTATTTCTTTTAATTTGTTGAGCTTTACTGTTCCTGTTTTAAAGTACAGAATGTATACTACATGGTCTTTGTACCGTTTATTGTTTAGCGTGAACTTTTTAAGGTCCATGCAGTCGATATCGTGGTTCTCGCGGATGAATTTTTTTAAGACCTCGCATTCCATATCGTGTAGTCCAGTGAGAACAATTTTAGTTGGGCGCATGTCATACCGCTCATATGTAAAGAAATGAACCTTTTTGGAGACTAGGTGTTCGCGCAATTTGTTATAGTCCTCGATTGTGTCAGCTGTGACTTTAATACCTGTTGACATAAATTTGATGGTCTGGTCCCGAATTTCAAGTTGGTTCAGTATGACTTGGACGGTTTCTCGAGCTAATTCTGGCATAACTAATGCTGGACATTTTATTTTCGGTGGTAATAGAACTTGAGTGTTGCTTGTACTGTCTTCCTCGCTGTTGATGTCAGCTAATGGCTGGAACTGGTTAGCACTTTTGGGTGGAGCGGCTGCCATCACGATTTTGTTTCTTTTAAAAACTTTAAGTCTTTCCCTTATTGGTATTTCAGAAGGGGAAACCTCCCGACTCCTCTTTGTTCCCACAAAACCTTCGATTTTTACCGGGATTTCAAATTGAATATGTTTTATGAAATTTAACACTCTTGACTTATTCGCTATTTAAATGTCAAACGAACTCAACGCGAAGAGAGTTGAACTCCGACTGTATTTATTTACTATTGAAAGATCTCAGAAATACCCACATTACATGTGTATAAAATTAGAAAACTATGAAAATATTTGCAACATTTTAACTAATAAAAAAATTTGTTTGCTCAATTTAAAGAAGCCCTTTTACACTGTAGTCGCCGTGTCGGAAGAACAGTGACGCAACTGCAAAAAATTCTAATTTTTTTCGGAGAAACAAAATCATTTTTGACAATTGCCCACAAGCCATATGAGCTTATTAATAGTTACTATAGACTAGGGTCACTAGATACACACACAACACTCTCTACCTAGGGTTTGGCAGATACGTCTAATTCGGTAGTTTCTGTACTAGAAATTGTAATTTAACCTCACAAAAATCGCCTGTTTATGTACTAGTTCGCCTGTTTTTGTACTACTGAACATTGCTCCCAAATTGCGTTTTTGGAGTGAGTTAGTGCGAATATGTGAAGAGTCGGAAAAAAGCTGTCGGTTCCCTTCCACAATTCTAGTACTTGGTTTTCTTTAGTATGGAAGTGTGTGTGCGCGAAATTGAGGTTTTCAATTGAAAATTTCCGTATTTCTTTCATTTCTTTTATGGAAATTTACAATTTTGCAGCGAAAAGTTAATCATTTCGAATGTTTATAAAGCGAAATCCCATAATCATAAAAAAAATTTAAATTTACTGGTTTCCCACCTTGGTACGCATCTGCCAAACCCCTCTTAGAGGCTGTTTTGGTGTGAGTGCGTATACAGTAACCCTACTATAGACAGCTTAGATCAAGAGCACGTTCGTTTAAAACAACGGGGAACGATTTTATGCAAGAATAGCAAAACCACAAAATATTGAAATGTGAAAACAAAAAATTTTCGAAATTGCAGTTGCGTCACTGTTCTTCCGACACGGCGATATGTAGTTTAACCTTACTCGGATTCGCCTTGTTTAAGGAAGTTTTCCGAGGAAAGACTGCCGAAGTTTTTCATGACAAAACACATTCTTTCAAATCCAAACTTATTATTCCCAAATACGGGACACTTCTTGTACACCGAATTTTATATTATCACTTGAATTAGGATGCAATATCTTAAATTGGAATAAAATATACAAGGAGATTTTCGAAATTAACACAAGAAAAAAAAATTATTTCCATTTTGATGCACTACTCCACTTATTTATTTGTGATAGAGGAATACCTACTTACCTGCAAGAAATGGAACTACGTCTTTCTAAAAATTAAATGTTTTCACAATATTGACCACCTCGTCGTCAATTACACTTCTTCGAGACACCACTTGTTCACTTTCAAGGTGGATTTACACTCAACGTTTGAGGCGCGCCTCTATCCCCACCATAAAATCAACCAATCAGAGGACTCGTGGAGTCGCAAGAGTCTAACATTCTTCAACTTTTTCTCCGACGCACGCTTCCATATGTGTACACACATACACTGAACTGTGGCAGCACACAATTCGCAGCCATCGTATTTCTGTCGTTTCGCACTTATAGGCAAGTTGCGTCGCAGAGACATGTTGAGTGTAAATTGCTTTCAACACAGCAAAGAACAGAGCCGACGAAAACCGGTTTTCAATGGCCTGATGGGGGTAGAGGCTCGCCTCGAGGCGAGCCTCCAGTGTGAGTGTAAACGCACCAACACGCGCATCCACGAATAATTCCTCCAGGATTTCTTCCATATTGGGTCAGTGCGTCTCGTTTCGCGTTGTGATTGCAAACGCTTGTCGACTTAATTATTTGAAAAATGACGATAGTTGTGAAATTCATGTGAGCTACCCATAAATGCATAATGCAACAAGTTGATCGACTGTGCAGTATTTCATGTTAATGCTGCCAAATGTATGTATTTTGCTGTCAAATTTACAACATTTCGGTACAAATTTAACAACAAATATTTACAATTACCTGTAAAATCTACTGTTAAGTAGGGTTACTGTATACGCAAGACTGCATCTAAGAGGTGTTTGGCAGATGCGTACCAAGGTGAAAAACCAGTAAATTAAATTTTTTTTCATGTTTGTGGGATTTTTCACTATATGTATTTGAAATGATTGACTTTTCTCTTCAAAATAATAAATTTCTATAAAAGAAATGCTGAAATTTACCATTGAAAACAACAATTTCGCGCACTCACACTTGCATACAAAAAGAAGTACTAGAGTAGTGGAAGGGAACCGTCAATGTCATGAATGACATTTCTCGTCATGACATTTGTACAAGGCGAAGAAACGCAGAAAAAGTGAAAGGACGTGAACCTGATGAAAACGACACTTGCATGTAAACAAAAAACCGTGCGAACAACACAAAAAAAATAAAACTGCATACGATTTACAACCTCGAATCTACTTTCAGCATAGAAAAAGAAGATTTGCCGTCGGACAGTGACGAGGACTTCCTCCCGGACGGCACTGACTCGGACACTCCTCCGACAAGAACAAGGAAGAAAGCGAGCCGAGAAAGAAAACACCATTCAAAAAGCGTCACAAAAAGATGTCAAGCGGCTCAAAACCGGTTACAATCGAAGAGCCCGCAGAAGTCGAAGCAGCCGCAATATCTGACTAACCGGCCGAAAAGAAACGTGCCAATGCGGTCTTGGCGAACCTCCTAAGTGACACACATGACATTCCGTCTCCTCGACCGCCGTCTAAACGGATCGTAGTAGCAACAACTTCCGCGAACACTATCACCTCAATATCCTCGACGCACGTTCCGCCGTCGAAACCGGAACCTGGAAAAGTAAAAATCAACGAAATTTTTCAATTTACCGGTGAAGAAGTTCGACCGAACAACACTGACGTGCCAGCTAATTTTAAACATTGTATTTATGTACTGTATTATAAGGTATTTATTATACAAATTATAATGTATAAAACAATAATACAATTTTTTTTATTATTATTTCATACGTCGCAATAGTTTCGGACTTGCGAGGAATTCGCACTTCAAGTCAATTTGGACAGCATTGGCATATTGTAGTGTAACGTGTCGTCTGAAATAAAATATCTATTAGTGTATTATAATAATAATGTTTCATGTTTCTTCCGGATTGTTTTCGATACTCCGGAAAGATCTGAGGTAGGTATCGAATTTGGAATCGATTCGGTTTTTGTGAAGTTCACAAAACACTCAGGTGAAAAGTTATCACCACAAAGCCGAGAATAGACCGTGGGGGTCCAATTTACTCTACTAACTGTCACTGCCCATTTTAAATTTATATCTTTTTCCTTTGGAAAATAAAACATTTTGTGTCCCTTGACACGGGAGTTGGTGTACCACACAGCACTGCATGACATATTGGAGTGGAGTGTTTGGTGGCTGAAATACAACGTTAGGTACCGTTCTAATATTACTTCACTCAATTGCCCTAAAACTACGTTATAGATTGTTGTGTACGCACGAATTAAAAGAAAGACGTTTTTCTAATTCGGTATATTTTAATTCAGTGTTTTATTTTATATAGAAAAGGTGGATGCGTTGACTGGGAGCGGTATGCTTCCGACTGACGTGTTCGTAGTGACGTGATTTTAGTTGCCGTTGGTGAAGTCTGCTGAACGAGTGCTGGATTAGGGCTACCAGATTATATGGATATATAACATCATCCCCGCTTGAATTACATAGTTAATTGTAAACGATCAGGTTGCTTCCTGATCCGCGTTGAACGTCTGATAGTCGGGGCTGACGGTTCGTCATCATTTGCACGAGAAGTCGATGCTTCGGTGGATTCTTGACGTTCCGGAGTGGTGTCATCTTGATCTGCATTTGTGTTTATAGCTTTTCCAATTACGTCTTATACTTTGTTGCTTATGGATTCTTCCGCAGGCTTCTGAGGAATGTCAACTATGTCGGGTGAGTCGGTTTGTCGGTTTGTGATCGCTGTTAATGTATTGATTGTATAAGGTATGGTTTGTCATTTGGATTGTCACAGTCGGTTGACCTAATTTGATCTATATGTCTGACGTGTATGTTATTGTCTATTAACACTTCGTAATGTAGTCCACCCTTTTTTGATGAAATCGTCCCGAATTTCCACTTAATGTTTTTGTTGTCTAGAATCGCGCTTGCACTAAATCACCAATTTCAAATTGTCGTACCACCCGATCACCCCTCGGGGTGTTATTTTCGAACATTTCGCTATTGAAATCCTAAACCTAACTAAGTCTGTTCTTGTCCTTATGGAGCGTCCGAACATTAGCTCTGCAGGGCTGATCCCAGTAGTCGCATTAGGCAGCTGACAGTATTGCATTAATAGACGACACAGTTTAATGTTCATATCTCCTTTGTCCGTCATCATTAGCCGTAGTCCTTGCTTTACAGTGTAAACGTAGCGCTCCGCTTGTCCATTACTCGACGGATGGTAGGGCGCGCAGAAGCGGTGCGTTATTTCGTTGGACCTGAGAAAGTCTTCGGATTCTTGTGAACGGAACTGTGTTCCGTTGTCTGATATGACTGTTAATGGCAACCCAAATCTTGAAAAAACATTGCGTAATTTTTGTATCGTTCCTTTCGCAGTTATGTTTTTGGTTGGAATCGCTTCCAGCCACTTAGTGTAGGCGTCGACTATAATAAGAAAATTTGTCTCCATCAAGGGTCCTGCATAGTCAATGTGTATGCGTTGCCAAGGTCGTGATGGGTAATCCCACGGATGTGGAGGAGCCTTACTCGGATTCGCCTTGAATTTGGCGCAGCTGTGACACTTGCGGCAAAGCAGTTCAATGTCACTATCGATTCCCTTCCACCAGACGTAACTCCTCGCAAGTGCCTTCATTCGAACAATACCTGTATGCGATGCGTGCAGTTCTTCCAGTATCCTTGATCTTAGTGTTCTCGGTATCATCACTCTTATTCCATTAAAGACACATCCATTCTGTAGAGAGGAATTTTGAATGAGTTCGGAATTGGGTAGCTTGGAACCGGTTTGAATTGCATTAAAATATGATGTGCATTCATCATCCTTAAGCATCTCTTGTTGTATTTCTTTTCGCGTAACAGGAAGTGTTTCGACTTGGTTGATTTTAAAAGCGGTATCGACGTCTTCGTAGTTTTCGTGAGTATTACTTGGAAGTGGATAACGAGATAAGTAATCCGCGTTGGCATGATCTTTGGTACCCCTGTATCGAATGTTGTAATTAAAACCTGACATGAAATTTGCGTAATGTAGTAATCGAAGAGCAGAAGTTGAAGGAAGGTTTTTATCGGGGTGCAAGATGCTTGCAATTGGCTTGTTGTCAGTTATGAGCGTAATTTTCCTTCCATAGCAGTACTGGAAAAATTTCTTGAGACCTCATATGATCGAAGTCGCTTCTTTATTTATTTGTGAGTAGTTGGACTCCGCTTTAGTTAGCGATCTAGATGTAAATGCAATCGGACGCTCTTCGCCGCTGTTAGTAATGTGTGAAAGCACTGCCCCCAGGCCTGTAGGTGAAGCATCCGTTGCAAGAACTATCGGTAATTCAGGGTTGAATGTTATCAAATCTCTCCTTTGAGGTTTTTGAAAATGGTGTTACATTGCTGTGTCCATTTGAACAATACGTTCTTTCTCAGCAAGTCATTTAATGGCCTTAGTTTAGTTGACAGATCTGGCAAGAACTTTTGGTAATAATTCACGAGACCTAAAAAGGTCCGAAGTTCACAAACGTTCTGCGGAGAAGGTGACCTTGAAATCGCTTCGATCTTTTCTGGCAAGGGTTTAATACCGGTTTTGTCAATAACATGTCCTAAGTAGATTATAGAATCCGACAAGAATTGGCATTTGCTTTCATTGAGATGAATCCCATTGTCTTGCAATCGTTGCAACACTTTCTTGAATCTATGTATGAGTTCAGATCGGGTTTCTCCTTGAATGTTGATATCATCAAAGAAGCATGAAGTTCCATCAAGATCCTGCAATAAGGAGTCCATGAAACATTGTGATCTGTTAGGCGATTTACTTTGTAATTTCCTTTATGTGTACTTAGTGTTTGTATTTCTGCACTCTTATTATCGACTTCCATGTGTAAATATGCTTTATGAAGATCCAATTTAATGAAAAAATTTCCACCACCCATCTTTGCAAATGTGTCCTCCACTCGAGGTATGGGATATTTGTCGTCCTCTATCAGTTTATTAATAGTGGCTTTGTAGTCTGCGCACAATCGTATTTCTCCATTTTTCTTTATAACTGCAGTTATTGCTGCAGTGATTGCAGGTGAAATTGCAGTGGGTTGCCAGTTTCTTTAAGTCCGCCTGAAAGTTGGCAACTGACTAACCTTCGGCAACTTCACTCGGCCGTGGGCACAAATGTTCACGAAGGAGGCTCACAATTTCTTAAAATTTTTTATGTTTGGGCAGGTCAGGTGCAGTGAGGCAAGTAAGTGTGTGGTACAACTTCGGACCGAGACAATTTAAGAAAATTTTGGTACACTGACTATCGTTTTTGGGAACGGAACGGGAAGGTTACGTGATTCTTAGTAGTTCTCGACGCGATCAATGTAAGAGTCGAAAGATTCACTTCCTTCTTCATAGGGCTGTAAATGAATGCCGCGACTATCATTATGCGTTGAAACATTTGCATTAGATGAAGAAGAAGGCGGTTGCAATCCGCGTATTGCATCAACCAGACTTTGTAAAGCCGGCTACAGACTTCTCCTGCTTTTCTTGTTTTTCGCATTTCGCGAGTTTTTCGTCTTGTTTCACGAAACACATGAAACTCGCGAGAACACGTTTTCGTGGTTTCCATTTATTCAATTTAACACTTTGCTGTCCGTCCAATTCATTTCAAATATGTTTCTGAACTTAACCTGCAAATAAAAACTGTCAACACACCACGCAAAACAAAAAACTCACAAGAAAGTCACGAAAAAATCTTCTCGCACATTTTTCGTCACTTTCTCGTCAAACAAAACCCTTTGATGTCGTCAAAAAACCGCCTCCAGTAGAGAAAACTCACGAATTGCGAGACGCGAATAACGAAACGCGAGAAACTCACGAAAAACCTCTACACACTATTCACGAGAAAGACGCGAATGACGCGAAATAGGTGAAACGCGATAAGTCTGTAGCCGTCTTAAGAGTTACGCGTTTAATATTTGCGTCAATGAAGTAAATAACGGGAAGAAAAAAAAATATACCATATACTCGTATGTATGTACCGCACTAATAATGTGTTTTCACTGTTTTATACTTATGTACACTTTATTCAGGTGTTTATTCGACTGTTCAATTTCTATCATAATTAGTTATGTAGTTTTTAAGTATGTGAAAGTACGTACGTCAGTAGTTGACATTTACCTCTTCCCATGCGGTTTTTACTTGAAGTCGAAGTAATTCCTTGTATTTCCAGTGGCTTGCAATTTAAGTACGGGTAGGTCCTTCTATGATCCTCGTCGCCAGTTGTTGTGTATGCACGAATTAAAAGAAAGATGTTTTTCTAATTCGGTATATTTCAATTCAGTGTTTTATTTTATATAGAAAAGGTGGATGCGTTGACTGGGTAGCGGTATGCTTCCGACTGACGTGATTTTAGTTGCCGTTGGTGAAGTCTCCTGAACGAGTGCTGGATTAGGGCTACCAGATTATATGGATATATAACATAGATGTTGGGAACTACGTTTTAGGGCACTGTGATAGTTCTCTAATAGAAACGATTACTAAACCCAAACCCAAACACTCTTCAACGACGAACAGAAAAAGCAGGAAAATATCCGCTACAGAGATTTGCGCAATTCGGAAAACACTTTGGCACATAAATTACAAATACCTACTTGAAACTTCTATAACGATTCCTAATTGCTGACGTTATTGTAGTCGCAAGGTTCTTCGGATCTGAAATAATCAAAAACAATTACCAATATTTCAATTACAATTAATTTATTAAATTTCTCTACATGCATATGATAGAACACTCGATGAAACACTCGATAATACACTCGATAATGATCACGATCGTCAGAGCCCCACACGGAGACGAGGTCCTCACTAAGCAAGTCCGAGAACTTCTGACCGACCAAAGTTTTCATTGCATTTTGTCTTGCCTTTTTGCCATGGTTACGATCATTGAAAATGAACAGCGCTATCACGGCCATACTGACCTACATCACGCTCTCGGGATGCATTTAGCTTATATTGCAATGAAGTAACAGATTTTATCCGACATTTAACATTTCTTCACAATGATCGAAAAAGAAAACACGTCGCATCGTTTCACGAGTATCTAACAGTAGCTCAGAGTGCTCCTAGCCTTGTCTATCATACATTGAACATTTCATATCAATTCACAAATACCGAACAGTAGCTCAGAGGGCTCCTAGCCTTGTCTACCATACATTGAACATTTCATATCAATTCACAAATACCGAACAGTAGCTCAGAGGGCTCCTAGCCTTGTCTACCATACATTGAACATTTCATATCAATTCACAAATACCGAACAGTAGCTCAGAGGGCTCATAGCCTTGTCTACCATACATTGAACATTTCATATCAATTCACAAATACCGAACAGTAGCTCAGAGGGCTCCTAGCCTTGTCTATCATACATTGAAATTAATTCGTATTGACCTCTCAAATGTCCTACTTTCTTAATTCCGCTATCACGGCCATAACTCAGAGGGTTCGACCATCCTATTCAAACTCTTACTTAAGCATTTGATCAACAGGACTCGCAACCTTGTTTATCGGTTTTTATCTCACGCAAATGCGTAAATACGACACTATATGTATTTATCCCTGACAGTCACGGTTCTCCTTTAATTCTCGCGCTCTCTCTCTTGCTGAAAGTCGATATGGACGATAATTTACTGTTTGATCCTTGATGAGGCGAATCTCAAGCTCTCCCGTTGTAACAGTTGTTACCGCAGTTCCCGTTGTAAAGAAGCTGGTATATCTCTTAAGTATAGCTGAAAGTTCAGAATCCTCACTTTCCGTACTTACTTGTGCCACATATAATAAATTTTTTTGACGTAAACGAGTGCCATTGACATCCGCTATAATTTCCAAAGATGCGTCCGCTAGAATATCTCGACCTATGATAATATCGGGTTCCATAACATTTGCGTCCACTACGAAAAGTGAAATCTCTACCGAAATCTCTTCAAACTCTACAATCGTTTCGAGTTTTTCACTAACAAACACCGGTAGAATTGGGCTCATGACTGAAAAAGTAGGGAGTTTGAGAACCAGTTCAACAGCCGCATGATCTGATTCAAAATCTAAAGTTCTGAGAAGCCCCTGGGGATGGGGGGAAGTGTAGTTAAGGTCATCTGATACAATAAAGAAGTCGATAAAAGAGAACGTAGAGATATTTAGCCCCGTAGGATTAAAAGAGAACAAGTGTTTGGCACTTAACACATCTGTGGCTCATGTGGCAGTTTGCCGAAACATGTCCGACTCTCTGACAGTTATAACACTGGACAATGTCTGTCCTATTAAGCCTTTCAATCACTACCCTCTGGTTTAGAAGGGTCCTAATTTTGAGAAAATCGTCGATTTTAACTTTTGGCTTGACCTGTAAGATGAAATAGTTTAGCAAGGGGAATTTCTTGCTAACAAACGGGAGAATTTTAGCAATTCCCACGAACCCTCTGAGGGTAAGCTCATCAAGAATGTCTACAGCCTCAAACCCTGGGGCCAGTCTTTTAATTATTAGGTTGGACGTTTTATCCTCTTTTCACGTGAGCTATCACTTAAGTCAATAGTATTGTTAGAATTTACGTTAGAATTAATAGCAACCGATCCCCCAGCCCCATTTTTGGGCGGAAATTTGAAGCTTGGCCAGTCATTATTACTATCACTACTTATATCTAAATTTACGTTATTTTTATTTTTATTCACAGCAATTTTGGTATTAATGTTCTTATGAGATAGACTAAAATTAAAAGGAGTACCTGTGTCCACGCTGGTTTGCTTGAGAACAAGATTGCTACGTAACGGTGCCTTTCCGGCGTCGTTGCTCACTACAACCGGTTGATCGTCTAACGAGATGTCATCCTCATCCATAAGCTCCGCCAGGGGTGCATATGAATTTTCAGATGTGGCAAACTGGTGCGACTCCTCAGCTCCCTTGCTTGGGACTGCCTTTACTTTTACTTTTTTCCTCTTAGCTGAGGAATTTTGAGTTTTTTGCTGCTTGAGCAGAGCATTCTGCTTATCATATTTGTCTCTCAGTAGGGCCATTTCCGATGCGATGGCCTTTAGGCTGGACGAGAGCTCAGCGTTTTGACGCTCCAGTCTATTTATTATTTCTGCTTGATTGCATGAGTACGATAATTGCGAGTTATCACATGGAAGACCCAATGGGGGCTCACAGGAACTTTGTATATCCAGGGACTGATTCCCTAGTAGCATAATGGGTTGATTAACTGTTGTAATGCCTCCACATTTTCCGGGGTGACTTGCAAATGGTCACCCAAGGGTTGAATTAGCTGAGATGGGGATATTTCTGCGATGCCCTCAGGGCTGCTCGCTCCAAACTGCGCGTCTATGTCGCGCTTCTGTTGCTCCGTTAGGAGGTTAGAAACACTACACGATGGTTCCATTATAGTGTCAGGAACGAAATTAAAATTAACTTGATTAGCATAATCCATGGTTAGGATATAATCATTTACCTGAGGTGGATCTTTTGAGGGGGGTTGATCCGCCCAATAGGCACCCGCATTATCCTGAGCAATTCCTGTTTGAGGTTCAATTTCGCCGAAACTTTTCCAACGTTTTGCCTTACGTTATATGCCCACGAGGTGTGGAATTCTGTACCAACACGGTTTGGACCGGCAACCGACTTATGTAAGAGACAGATGGTTGTCGGAGACGGTTGGGCATAGACTTCCAATGCCAACCGGGGATTCTTTATAAGGGTGTCTTCCATCCGTTGTTGATGACATAAACACCATAGGGTGATATATGTCCCGTAAGAAACCGAGAAACGACCGTGCATCTTGTATCTGCTCGTTCTAGTTCGTCGGGTTTGGGGTGGGGTGTCGTTTGTTCTCACGGACATAGATAGTATGCACGCTGGGGCTGACAGCCAGAGTTGAGGACCTCTGGCTAGGTAATCAGCGGGTCTGATAAGAAGGTTGGTCATGGGGAAGCAGTCTTCGGACGAAGGGGGTAAGGAGGATGCGATCTGGTCAAGAAACCTCCCTAGGCTCAGGGGGAGATAGGGTTGGGGGGTGATGCTTCGCATCCTCCTGGCTTCCCGACTCGGGTCAGGGTGAATGAAAGGTACTTTAGTTAGACAGTTGTTCCCTGGTGGGGAGGGGGTTCCCCGTCAGTCAGCGCCGACATCTCCATACAGCCCACAGCTCCCCATCTTACGCTCTATTCCGCCAGCATTATTTCAGTTCCCTTCTCAATTTATACAATGAAGCGCGAGTAAGGCAGACCTGCCGTTTTGAGGCGCTGGACTACAGCTGAAGGGTTGTAGGGTAGGGCAATGGTGGTAACTATTGCTATTTAATGGGACGTTTAAGACTAGGCAGCTTGATTTACTATCGGTTTCCACGCGGGAGGTGGTAGGATAGTTCTGACCTGGTCAGTATTCTTCTTAGCGATAGGATATAGGTATAATGTATTGGGGTTATTGCATAAGATATACAGATAGTGGATTGTAAGCTTATATGCTGCGATATGTATGGGTGGATCAGACTAATTCTTTGTAATGGTACATATATATGCAGTAATGAGGACGTTAAGCCTACGATAGACGGGAAGTATTAATATATAGGGGTGTTTACTGAGATATATATATATGATTGGGTCAGTATAATTATTTATGATAATACATATATATAAAGTAATGAGGATGTTAAGCCTAAGATATACGAATAGTGGTGTGTAAGCTTATATGCTACGGTAGGTATGAGTGGATCTGACTAATCCCTTATAATAGTACATATATATGAAGTAATGATGTTCCACACAGAAACTCAAAACTTACTAAAAAGAAACCACAATTGCTTTTCTTTGGAGAAAAACCCTTCGGTAAAAAAACCTCCATTTATTTGTTAGCGTCGCCGTCACACTCTTCATTTTCATCAACATTTTTTACTCTCTCTCGAAAACCCGTGTTGTCATCACATAAATCTGCAATCCCATCAAGCACTTCGTCTTCGTACGATACAGTCCCCGGAAAAACAGCTGTTTTTAATGGTGATCTATAACTCGTTGCTCTGTGAATTTGATCCTCTGCTGTCATTGACTGGTTCTATTGGTAAAATGCATATCTTTTGAACTGGTCTGGTCAATCGATTAGTTGGCGTCTGGACTGTTACTGATCTGACTATCCCATCTCTGCTCGTTATCAGCTCTTCTATCCGTCCCATTGCCCATTGTGCTGGTGGAAAATTCTCTGCTTTTAATAAAACTAACTGTCCAATTTTTAATTTCTCCTTTTCTCTCCTCCACTTCTTTCTTTCCTGTAGAGTAGTTAGATACTCTTCTTTCCACCTGTCCCAGAAATGATTTAACATTTTCTGTTTTTCTTTCCATAATTTTGTGTCTTTATGAGCTGGTACATTTTCATAATCAAACGGCGGTGGTAAGACAAGTGGTTCACCGATAAGAAAATGTCCTGGTGTCAACGCCTGAATGTCACTTGGATCATCACTCAATGGGTAGAGCGGCCTTGAATTCAGAATTGCTTCAATTCCGACTAACAAAGTAATGTATTGCTCGTAAGTCAATACTTTTTGCCCAATTACACGTTTCAAATGGTATTTCATTGATTTCACAGCAGCTTCATATATGCCGCCTTGATGAGGTGCTGCTGGAATCATAAATTTCCATTCTGTACCTTTCAAATTGATATGATCCAGAAATTCTTTGTCTCTCCATAATTCTAACCGTTTTTGTATTTCATTCTTTGCTCCAATAAATGTCGTTCCGTTGTCACTATAAATCTTTTCACATCGACCGCGTCTACCAATAAATCTCTCGTAACATGCTATGAATGCAATCGATGATTGGTTTGTGACTAAATCAATGTGAATTGCTCGTGTTTTTAAACAAACAAAAATCACTATCCAACATTTCTGTTTCAGTATTTGATGTCCTATTCGATCTATCACCTTCATTTCGAACGGTCCTGCATAATCTGTTCCAGTGCATAGAAACGGTTTTCCAGTTCGAATCCTATCCCCCGGTAAATCCGCCATCAGCTGATTTTCCAACTGGTAATTGTATCTCACACAAACTACACATTTATGTAAGTAATTTCTCAACTCACATCTAATTTGGGGAATCCAAAATTTCTGGCGTATGTATTGCGTCATTACTTGCACAGCTCCATGTTTCGTCATTCGATGTGCATTGTCCATTAAGAGATAAGCCAAACGCGATCTTTTTGGAATAATTGCTTGATGTCGCATCTCGTATTCAATTTCAGCTCTGTCCAATCTGCCACCTACTCTGATCAAATTCTCTCTATCCAAGATTGGTTTTAATGGTTCAATTTTGCTATGCTCCTGTACTTGATTATTCTTTTTGAGCGATGTAATTTCCTTGTTAAAGTATTTTTGCTGTTCTTTCCGAATTAAATAATTTATGGCTTCTGATTTCTCCTCTAACGTCAATTGTAACAGATCTTCTCTGTTTCTGGTTGATCTTTTGGTTCGTTTTCTGTTTCCATTCTTAACTGCCAACTTTAGCTTTCCAATAAATCGCAGAATATAACTTATGATATTAATTGCTCTTTCCAATGTCGATGTATATTCAATTAGATCAATTCTCGTTCTCTCTTTTGTTGTGATCTGTAGTGGCTCTGAGAATCGTGTGACGTTAAATACTTTCAATTCACTTTGCACTTCTTCTATCCGATCTCGCACAAGTCTATCAACTGGCCATTCATTTTGTGACAAAATAAGCCAAGAAGGCCCATGTAACCACAATTGGTTGTCAACAAGCTCTTTTGGTTCTAATCCACGACTTAACAAATCGGCGGGATTATCCTTTGTACCGACATGACGCCATTTATTAATTTCTGTATTCGTTTGAATTGATGAAACCCGATTTGCAATGAATGTCTTTAAATTGCATGGCAATTTTCTCATCCATTGTAACACTACTGTTGAGTCTGTCCATAATGTATACGATGTATCTATCCATTCCATAGTTTTTGCTACATCAATCCATAATCTCGATAACAATTCGGCTGCAGCTAATTCCAAACGGGGTACCGAGACCGTCTTAATCGGTGCAACTCGCGTCTTTGATACCAACAAATTGGTTTTAACATGTCCGTCCTCATATTCAACTCTAACGTAAATGACTGCGCCGTATGCTACGGTTGAAGCATCTGAAAATCCATGGATTTCTGTTTTTGTTTTATTTCCTGTTCCTATCCATCTGTTCATTTTAAAACTTTCCAATAAAATTATATCTCTCCAAAATTCTTTCCAATCATTTTCAATTTGCATTGGTACTTGCTCATCCCAGTCCAATGCTAATCTCCATAAATGTTGAATTAAGATCTTTCCTCGAACAACTACTGGCGATAAAAATCCATTTGGGTCGTATAATTGTGCTACGCAACTGACAATCTTTCTTTTTGTTATTTTGCCTTCCAGCTTTAATGTTTTCACTGTAAAGGTAAATTTATCTTCTTGCGTTAGCCATTTCAAACCTAATATCGAAGTTCTTTCCTCATCTTCGAATGTCATTGAGCTTTCTCTATCTGAACGCATTTCCTGTACAAGATCTTTGCAGTTTGATTTCCATTTCCGTAACTCGAAACCTCCTTCTTTAAGAACAATGTCAATCTCTTTGGCTAATTGAATTGCTTCTTCTTTTGAATTGGCTCCGGAACAGCAATCATCCATGTATAGATCATTTTCAATAACCTTAACGGCAACTGGATATCTATCCTTCGCTTCCCTTGCACACTGAATGACAGCTCGAACTGAGTTATGTGCCGATGATGTCAATCCATATGTGACAACTGTGAGCCAAAATTCCTTCAAAGGCTCTTTTGAACTTTCTCTCCAAAAAATTCGCTGTAAGTTCCATTGTGATTTATGAATTCTCACCTGTCGGAACATTTGTTTAATGTCTGCAACAAACGCAATTGGATGTTGGCGAAAGCGCATTGTGATTTCGTGTAAGTCACGTTGCAATTTCTCGCCTAATAGCTGTATATCATTTAATGAAATACCTTTTTCTGTTCGACATCCTCCATCAAATACAACACGAAATTTACTTGTAACACAGTGGTGTGGGATGTAATACACTAATTCCCCTGGAAGTGGTTCTTTTGTCGCCAGTGTCATATGACCTAGTTTGATGTATTCACGCATGAATTCGACGTACTTCAATTTTGGTTCCTTTTCTAATCGTTTTTCTATCCATAAAAATCTGCGTAATGCGATGTCTCTTGAATTTCCAATTTCAATTCCTTCTGATTTCAATGGAATCGTGACAATAAATCTACCTGTTACATCTCTTGAGTAAGTTTGCATAAAATTCTGTTCCACAATTTCCTGTTCATCTGTCCTTGTTGCTGATGAACCAACTTGATCTAACTCCCATAATTGTTTCAATAAATTATTCAAATCTTCGTTACTTATGCATTTAATTGTTGATACAATCCCTCCGGTTTCCTTGTCTATCGTTCCTTCATCTGCTCCAAGGATGACTGTACCAAATATAGTCTCCAATAATTTGGTATCTTCAAGTCCACACGATATCACTTTCATTAAAATTTTTGCTACAAATTTCACTCCCAGCAAAATATCAGTTTCTCTTGGTTTCCAGTATTCAAAATCCGCCAATGTTGTGACTGATGAGTTATTTCGTTGATTAACTGCTTTCAGTGGCAATATCGGATGCCAGTCACATTCCTTTGGCAGTACCAAGAAACTCTCTTCAATTGCTACGTCAGATTCAAACCATGTACATACCTTTCCATCTACTTTTCGTGAGATTAAAAGTTCCGCATTATCTATCCCCACTATTTTACGTGAAACATTCGTCGTTGACAAATGATGCTTGCGTTTAAATTGGTAGCTCATTAAGTTCACTTGTGAACCTGTGTCTAACAACGCACGAATTGGTCCATACTTATATCCATCTAATTCCAATTTGATCATTACTGTCGGCAACAATGGTACGAGAGAACCTGCATTTAAATGAAAAGTTTTCATATTTTTGTGACATGCTTGTTTTTTAATTTTTCTATCCAATTTATTAAATCTATCCTTTACATTATGTTTCTTTCCTTTCATGTCACATTGTCCCTGGTTCCCACGTGAACGTTTTGCAGCCGACGATCTATCTCAGTCCTTCTTTTCCTTTCTGTTGTTTCCTTCTACCGGTTTATTGTTGTTCCATCGACGCTTATTTCCTTTCCCTTCTGTAAAGCTTTTTATTTCTTCTGCTACCGCAATTGCCAACTCATGAGCGATACTGGTTACCTTTGCTTTATCCAGCATAGGGCACAACAAACTATTATGCATTGGTCTGCCTGAGCAACGAATGCATGGTGATGAAAAGCACTCGTTTCTCGAATGGCCATACTTTAAGCAATTCGGACAAATGTTATTCTTTTCAACAAAATCCGACTTCGCACGGATATTCAATGATGCGAAATCGGCACAATTCCAGATCGCATGATTTCCTTTGCATACACTGCATGCAAATGGTCGCTGTCGGTTATACGACTGTGATGTACCTGGTCTCTCCTTCGAAATGACACTTGCTGTCCGTTGATCACGATCATACTTAATTGGTATTCTTACCTCGCGGTGTTCATTTTCATTAGTTCCTTCCAAGGCTGATGCTCGCGAATCCAAAAATGCCAGCATGTCAGCAATTGGTGGTTCATCATTTCCATTCCGAATTCTCTCCCATTCCACTTGGCTATCCTTGTCCAACCGTTCATGCAACGCATCCACGAAAATAAAATCCCAGAAATCCACTGGCAATTCCCACGCACGTAGCTGGCGAATCGTCTCGTGCGTCACGTTTGACAACTTTTGCAGATCGTTGGATCGAATGGGTGGCTGCAATACTTGCAAACGATAAAATTTGCGAAGATGCTGTCAGCAAATTCTGTATTTTTGGTTATACATTTGGTTTAATCTCTCCCATGCTTCCATGTAGCTCTGTCCTGACACTTGCCAATTCCCTAGTGCCTGTTTCGCTTTTCCTGTCAACGATTCCTTCAAGTAGTTAAACTTGTAGACTGGTGAAATGAAATCCTTACTATGAATCGAAGCCATGAATCGATCGCGGAAACTCTGCCAATTTGTTAAGACACCGTCAAATGTGCCCCATGTGTTGATGATGTTGTCTTCTTTCTGCGGGATTTCAACACGAACCACTGATTGTTGTTTCGAAGTAGGCAGGATATCCATGGGTTCGGAAACTGGACGAAGTTTATTAATTTTTTCTCGCAATTTTGCCTTTACCCCGAAATAAGACGATTCCATTTCGGCCATTGCAACAATCGCTGGATTGCCATGATCGAGTCCAGCATGAAGATTGTCGAATGCGAATGCATGTGCATTCTGGAATGCCTTCCAGGATGATTCCGTACTTTCCAAACGTACTTCAACCATTTCGTATACGTTCATTTCTTCAAATTCATCGGAAAATACATAAGTATGCATTCTCTCCATTGACAACTTTGCTATACTCATAGCCAGTTGTGCTGCTTGATGTTCCATTCTAGCTCTAGTATTCAATCTGTATAAAATGTTAAAAGGTTATATTATTTACCTTCTCTCCAGTTGTTCATTCCATTTGTCAAAAAAGTGCGAAAAAATACAATTGATTCTATCCTACTTTAATAATTTCTATCCTAAAATTAGGCTAAATTCTGTCCAAAAACTATATCTTTCCGTGGCACATACTTTCCCATTCTTATTTTGTTTTTCTCTCCAAAAATTCTGTACAGTTATTTGTTTTTCTTTGTATCTCTTTTCTGTCCATCTCTCCACTTGCAAGCATTTCTTTCCAATTGGTCTTTTTGTTTTATGAGTCAAACTTCAACTTTAGAATATTCGCTCTCTCTCTCCATCTGTCCAAATATTTGGCTAAAACATGCATGTTCCAAACAGAAATATCGATATCCTAATCAGTAGAAACATCGAGAAGGAAAAAATCTGTGCCATTTTCATTTTGTGCCATGTCTCTCCCTGTAAATCCAAAGCCTACATCTCAATCTCTCCGCCATATTTTCTCTCCAATAAATACCACGAAATAATTTGAATTTGATTTTGCTTTAACATGCTCAAATTTTATCTTTCCCACTTCTAAATGATCACAAAAATTATTTTGTTTTCACTTCTTTCCTATCCATTGCACTTTTTTACTTTTTCAGTGGACTGTATATAACTTACCTCGTGCTCGGCGCGATTGAATGTATAAAATTATAAAATCTGTTTACACTTCACCTCACTTATAAATTTTTTTCTTGACCGTTGGTGCAGACGCGCCGGTGTTCAATTTTAAAATGGAGCTTATTCTTTTCTAACGCTGAAATGAACAACGCGCCTGCAGCTCTCTCTTTCCCTCCTTGGTGAAACTGCACTATTCCACATTCAATCGGCATCGCAACACGGGTCGGCGCTTTCTATCCTTTTCTCTCCTGTTTGATTCCGTTCTGTCCATATCTCTCCCAAAATTTATCCATACCATGCACCTGTCCAAATCCGGCTCGATTGCGACCAAAATGTTCCACACAGAAACTCAAAACTTACTAAAAAGAAACCACAATTGCTTTTCTTTGGAGGAAAAACCCTTCGGTAAAAAAACCTCCATTTGTTAGCGTCGCCGTCACACTCTTCATTTTCATCAACATTTTTTACTCTCTCTCGAAAACCCGTGTTGTCATCACATAAATCTGCAATCCCATCAAGCACTTCGTCTTCGTACGATACAAATGAGGACGTTAAGCCTACGATATACGGGTAGTATTAGTATATAAGGGTGTTTACTGAGATATGTATATATGATTGGGTCAGTATAATTATTTATGGTAATACATATACATAAAGTAATGAGGATGTTAAGCCTAAGATATACGAATAGTGGTATGTAAGCTTATATGCTACGGTAAGTATGAGTGGATCAAACTAATTCCTTATAATAGTACATATATATGAAGTAATGAGGACGTTAAGCCTACGATATACGAGTAGTATTAGTATATAAGGGTGTTTACTGAGATATATATATATGATTGGGTCAGTATAATTATTTATGATAATACATATATATAAAGTAATGAGGATGTTAAGCCTAAGATATACGAATAGTGGTATGTAAGCTTATATGCTACGGTAGGTATGAGTGGATCAGATCAGTTTTCTTTTTTTTTCCGGCTGACCGTCAATGGGTGTATATGTCGTTTGGAAAACCATTCGGTCATGGAGTTTTTCCACTCTAGCAAGAAACAGTAGACGATACGAGAACCGTGAGAAGATGGGATGCTATAGCATGAAATTTAGCGGCTACTAACTGCCATTTGTCGAAGGCCAACCAGGTAAAATCCGGGTAGAACAGGTCCTAGATGAATCTTCTTGACCCCAGGAGCTTTTCCCGTTATACTCCGCACATTGCCATTTAGTCTGGAAGGAGGCGTGGATTTAGGTGGTTCTTAGAGATTTTTAATTTTTGGTCTTAAGGAGGCAATATTACGGGTCTTTTATGTAGTTGAACTTATTAGGTGACCTGTAGTGAGGTCATATAACTGCTCTCGAGCTGTGGTTAGTTACTGTAGTCGATAAGTACTTATTCTTATCAGTATCTAGAACAACACATTATCTGTTCGGGTTATTTAAACGCTAGCGTGGGAACCCTTGTCCGCTTTGTTTGGTCGACCTGTGAAGTTAAATCGACGCGGCCGTTTCCTTAATTTCACCTCTGGCAGGGGGAATAGGATTAATTTTTCTCGACACCCTGTACAGGTGCACTCACGTTGATTTCCGTGGAAGAGTGATTGATACACTTTGCGGGAAATGTATTTTACAGGGTTGATCACACTCTAGTCGCAATTATGTTCGTATTCAGAGGGGGGGCGGGGAGTTTCCCTTTTTTTTTATTTTTTTTCCCCCCCCACAGAAAATAGGTTATAGGCGTGTACGAACCAGTTAGCGAGTTACACGAAATTACTTTAAGGTCTTCTCCGCGTTGAAGCAGCGAGCAATCACGCACGGGTGAAAAATTTATGGGGGGTCATGTGCCGCTATCTCTGATAGGCAGGAAGGCTGGCCAGTTGATGGGGAATTAATTTTAAGGATACCTGGAGTTCAGCGTCTTAACCATGCCAGTGCAGGTGGATCATGGTTAGCCGAACGTAATTCCCGCGCTGGATCAGGTACAGCGACTCTTTTAGTGTGTTCGTATGTTTTCAGCTCGACTCCGTTATCTGGTCCCGTTGTTGTGCCGCGTGTCCAAAACGCGTCCGGCAAGAAGTGCAGCGCAAAATCCGGGCCCAAGGGAGATGTTGAGCCGGGATATCATTTGCTCGGGATTTCTCGGGGCCGGTTCTGTTAAATGCTTTTATGCGCGTCTGCTACTTTCTTCGCCTTGTGGCGGCCGGGCTCAGTTGAGGAATACTGCACGACGCTACTTTCGATCTAGGTCCGCACTCGGGGACGGTCACTTACTTAATGCCACGAACTACTCGTGTTTTTTTCTTTCATCCCCTTGAATTTTTCAGTGGGCAGAATAATTTCCCTGTATTTGGGTTACCTGAGGTGCAGAGATCGGGATGTTGGGATTTTGTTTTTCCCAATAGATGGCCGTACCGACGTCGGGGAGAATTAGTTTAAGTTTTCTTGTCTTTTTCTTTTCGCTTAGGGCACAACCGTTACAACACAGGTTGCTCGGGCATTCACTAGAAGGGCCGGGTTGTCTGGAAATAGGCTGTGTTTAATTCAATATGACGGCTTTATCCGTCGTGTAGTAATATCTCTCAGGCAGCACGGACACGACATCTCGGAGGACCCCGCAAAAGAGTGAGCAATTTGAAAAGATAGTTGTCACTGAAGGTGCTGGTTGAACACAGGTTATTTATTTCATATTTCGTTCCCCCTACAGGTCCTCTCTCATTACTTGTATGACGCGGTTTTTATTGAATGGGATGGTTTCCGGATTATTGGGTTGTCACCCCACACAGTTGTCACAATTCTCTTGCGCACACTCCACGCGACGAACTTATTGTCTTTAACTTGCCAAGAAATACTGGATTCATCAGATGTTATCCGATTTTAAAAGTTTAATTAATAGATCCAGCTCACAAAACTAGTCCAACTTGCCACAAGATTAGAGCCTTTTTTTTCACTTTATGCGCGCTTGATGCGAACACGTCTAGTCTCTAACAACGCTCAGAGCGAACCTTACTTGACATTCAGTGTTCGTCATTGTGAGTCTTTTTAGTCAGACTAGTTTTGGTGGAATTCCAAAATCAAGCATGATTTGGTACAGTACCCTCCTGTCGATACTGTCGTATGCTTGTTTAAAATCTACAATGATTTCGTGCACATTTGTGTTACATTCCCAGCATTTCTCAATCACCAGTTTCACCGAGTATGTATATCTGGTCTGTTGTTGATCGTCCGTAATACACTCGATAATGATCACGATCGTCAGAGCCCCACACGGAGACGAGGTCCTCACTAAGCAAGTCCGAGAACTTCTGACCGACCAAAGTTTTCATTGCATTTTGTCTTGCCTTTTTGCCATGGTTACGATCATTGAAAATGAACAGCGCTATCACGGCCATACTGACCTACATCACGCTCTCGGGATGCATTTAGCTTATATTGCAATGAAGTAACAGATTTTATCCGACATTTAACATTTCTTCACAATGATCGAAAAAGAAAACACGTCGCATCGTTTCACGAGTATCTAACAGTAGCTCAGAGTGCTCCTAGCCTTGTCTATCATACATTGAACATTTCATATCAATTCACAAATACCGAACAGTAGCTCAGAGGGCTCCTAGCCTTGTCTACCATACATTGAACATTTCATATCAATTCACAAATACCGAACAGTAGCTCAGAGGGCTCATAGCCTTGTCTACCATACATTGAACATTTCATATCAATTCACAAATACCGAACAGTAGCTCAGAGGGCTCATAGCCTTGTCTACCATACATTGAACATTTCATATCAATTCACAAATACCGAACAGTAGCTCAGAGGGCTCCTAGCCTTGTCTATCATACATTGAAATTAATTCGTATTGACCTCTCAAATGTCCTACTTTCTTAATTCCGCTATCACGGCCATAACTCAGAGGGTTCGACCATCCTATTCAAACTCTTACTTAAGCATTTGATCAACAGGACTCGCAACCTTGTTTATCGGTTTTTATCTCACGCAAATGCGTAAATACGACACTATATGTATTTATCCCTGACAGTCACGGTTCTCCTTTAATTCTCGCGCTCTCTCTCTTGCTGAAAGTCGATATGGACGATAATTTACTGTTTGATCCTTGATGAGGCGAATCTCAAGCTCTCCCGTTGTAACAGTTGTTACCGCAGTTCCCGTTGTAAAGAAGCTGGTATATCTCTTAAGTATAGCTGAAAGTTCAGAATCCTCACTTTCCGTACTTACTTGTGCCACATATAATAAATTTTTTTGACGTAAACGAGTGCCATTGACATCCGCTATAATTTCCAAAGATGCGTCCGCTAGAATATCTCGACCTATGATAATATCGGGTTCCATAACATTTGCGTCCACTACGAAAAGTGAAATCTCTACCGAAATCTCTTCAAACTCTACAATCGTTTCGAGTTTTTCACTAACAAACACCGGTAGAATTGGGCTCATGACTGAAAAAGTAGGGAGTTTGAGAACCAGTTCAACAGCCGCATGATCTGATTCAAAATCTAAAGTTCTGAGAAGCCCCTGGGGATGGGGGGAAGTGTAGTTAAGGTCATCTGATACAATAAAGAAGTCGATAAAAGAGAACGTAGAGATATTTAGCCCCGTAGGATTAAAAGAGAACAAGTGTTTGGCACTTAACACATCTGTGGCTCATGTGGCAGTTTGCCGAAACATGTCCGACTCTCTGACAGTTATAACACTGGACAATGTCTGTCCTATTAAGCCTTTCAATCACTACCCTCTGGTTTAGAAGGGTCCTAATTTTGAGAAAATCGTCGATTTTAACTTTTGGCTTGACCTGTAAGATGAAATAGTTTAGCAAGGGGAATTTCTTGCTAACAAACGGGAGAATTTTAGCAATTCCCACGAACCCTCTGAGGGTAAGCTCATCAAGAATGTCTACAGCCTCAAACCCTGGGGCCAGTCTTTTAATTATTAGGTTGGACGTTTTATCCTCTTTTCACGTGAGCTATCACTTAAGTCAATAGTATTGTTAGAATTTACGTTAGAATTAATAGCAACCGATCCCCCAGCCCCATTTTTGGGCGGAAATTTGAAGCTTGGCCAGTCATTATTACTATCACTACTTATATCTAAATTTACGTTATTTTTATTTTTATTCACAGCAATTTTGGTATTAATGTTCTTATGAGATAGACTAAAATTAAAAGGAGTACCTGTGTCCACGCTGGTTTGCTTGAGAACAAGATTGCTACGTAACGGTGCCTTTCCGGCGTCGTTGCTCACTACAACCGGTTGGTCGTCTAACGAGATGTCATCCTCATCCATAAGCTCCGCCAGGGGTGCATATGAATTTTCAGATGTGGCAAACTGGTGCGACTCCTCAGCTCCCTTGCTTGGGACTGCCTTTACTTTTACTTTTTTCCTCTTAGCTGAGGAATTTTGAGTTTTTTGCTGCTTGAGCAGAGCATTCTGCTTATCATATTTGTCTCTCAGTAGGGCCATTTCCGATGCGATGGCCTTTAGGCTGGACGAGAGCTCAGCGTTTTGACGCTCCAGTCTATTTATTATTTCTGCTTGATTGCATGAGTACGATAATTGCGAGTTATCACATGGAAGACCCAATGGGGGCTCACAGGAACTTTGTATATCCAGGGACTGATTCCCTAGTAGCATAATGGGTTGATTAACTGTTGTAATGCCTCCACATTTTCCGGGGTGACTTGCAAATGGTCACCCAAGGGTTGAATTAGCTGAGATGGGGATATTTCTGCGATGCCCTCAGGGCTGCTCGCTCCAAACTGCGCGTCTATGTCGCGCTTCTGTTGCTCCGTTAGGAGGTTAGAAACACTACACGATGGTTCCATTATAGTGTCAGGAACGAAATTAAAATTAACTTGATTAGCATAATCCATGGTTAGGATATAATCATTTACCTGAGGTGGATCTTTTGAGGGGGGTTGATCCGCCCAATAGGCACCCGCATTATCCTGAGCAATTCCTGTTTGAGGTTCAATTTCGCCGAAACTTTTCCAACGTTTTGCCTTACGTTATATGCCCACGAGGTGTGAAATTCTCTTGCGCACACTCCATGCGACGAACTTATTGTCTTTAACTTGCCAAGAAATACTGGATTCATCAGATGTTATCCGATTTTAAAAGTTTAATTAATAGATCCAGCTCACAAAACTAGTCCAACTTGCCACAAGATTAGAGCTTTTTTTTTTTCACTTTATGCGCGCTTGATGCGAACACGTCTAGTCTCTAACAACGCTCAGAGCGAACCTTACTTGACATTCAGTGTTCGTCATTGTGAGTCTTTTTAGTCAGACTAGTTTTGGTGGAATTCCAAAATCAAGCATGATTTGGTACAGTACCCTCCTGTCGATACTGTCGTATGCTTGTTTAAAATCTACAATGATTTCGTGCACATTTGTGTTACATTCCCAGCATTTCTCAATCACCAGTTTCACCGAGTATGTATATCTGGTCTGTTGTTGATCGTCCAGTTCTGAATCGACCTTGGTATTCGCCAATTGTTTCGTTAGTACACCGAAAAAAAGATTACATGGTTTTAACGAATGTTGGCTGTGAATTGTTTGAAAGATTTCTATGATTTTTGGTCATAACCATACATTGTATAAATAAGCAAGACCAGTGTCTATCATTTATAAAATCAAATACTTTTGAAATTAAGGAAAGATCTACACATCTTCATGGAAAAAAAATAAAAAAGTCATTTAAATACATCCCAAAATTCATTGAAAATTAACTGCAATTTGCAAAAACTAATTTTGAAAACTGTTGATACTGTTGAGTAAAGGTATTTTTTTTATCCAAAATATAACTCTGAAAATGTTCATTAAAATGTACCACGTTTAACATTACAGGAACGAAGTAAATTTCACTTTTCGAATTAAACAAAATAAATTTTATGCTATAAAAACTCAGTTCATTTTTGTTATCAATAAAAGCTACAACATTGTTAATTCGAAATTTCGTACCATATATTTAAATTTTCTGAAGACTCCAAACATCTTCAAGAGTAATGTAATTTTTATTTTCTAATTTTACGAAGACTTCTTCTTTAGTAAAATCAATCTTATCTACAGCTTCAAAAACTTTGAATAATGTGTTGTCTAATTTACGGTAATATTGCAAAGCATGTTGATAATTCAACTTAGTTCCTTAACTTATCAAACAGAATATTTTTTTACCGAGATCCAGTTATCAGCTATAATTGTACATAAGTCATTCCGATCTGAATGAATTAGTAAGTTCCTCTTCAAAAAATTGTCCTTAATGGCTCTTCCCAAAAGAGACTTACTTAGAAGATTGTCTAAATTCTTTGAGGAAAATTCACAATTTCAGGCATGATAATACATCAAATAAGTTCACTTACAAGGTTTTTTGGAAAAACAACGGATGAAGTTTCCGACAATGTTCCTGATGTAGATGGCGAAGTGAAGGGTTTGAAGAAAAAGTCCAGTCGGCAATACTGTATAAGCAATTAAAAGCATGTCTTCGTGACAACAACACAAACGCTGAAGTTCATGCGAATCGATTCGCAGTTTTATCTGCATCGAGGGGAATTAGAAGAATACGAGTAGTTTCTTTTAATTTTAGAATTTTCATGTTGGAAGAAGTTAATAATAATGATCAATGGCACAACAGCCCAAATTGGGCCTAGGCCTTGAAGTAATGCTAGAGTTACTTCATTACTAGACCAACGGAACACTAGGAGGTGAAGTGGTCAGCCACACGCTCGTCCTTGTTGGAAGAAGTTGCCATTCGTAAATTCGAATAATATTTTTGCTGACTTTAAGAATAGTACAATGTACAAGATGATGAATTTATTATTAAAGATGAAACAATCTTTTCATTAATTGAAGAATTCAGTTTGTAGCACCGAGCCAACTTGGCAACACCAAGTATACCAACACTGCTGAACTAGTCACACTCGTGAACCAGTCGCACTCGTGATCTCGGCACAAGAACCTCGGATACTTTAACTCGCAAAATTGTTATCGCTAGTCAAATAAATATATTCATTTTATACCTTATATAAGATATAAATATCAGTTTTGTGGAATCTAGGAACCTCCACATTTGGTGACCCCCTAACGCAGTTCTGTGAAAAACTAGGAAATAATAAACCAAAGTGCGGTACAGTTGACTCCACGCGGTTCGAAATTCCAACGCGGCAAACGGTTAATATACTCCGTAGTGCGAACTGTTAAACGAAATTTCGAGGACCAGTACAATTGTGATCAAAACACAATACGACTGCGATTCACACACATAAATACCCAGCGCGGACACAATACAAAAATGTCAGACGACGGCGAAAATAGAGCGGAGGCAAGCACCGGTGCCATTCCTAAGGAAAAGGGCGAAAAGAATTCACCGTCACTAGTACCTGACACCGCCGTAGTAGACGATTCGAATGACAGATCGGCAATACATAGTGTCACCATGTCGAAGTTTTGGACAAAAAACCCGTCATCGTGGTTCGCAAAGCTGGAGGCGCAATTTAAAAACTACAAAATTATCGCAGACTCCAAAAAGTTCAACCAGTTAGTAGCTGTTCTGGACCACCGTCAAATAAATACGATTACTTAAAAAATGCATTAATAAAAAGGTATGCACCACAACCTCCAGAGCGGGTAAACAAACTTTTACGACCTGAACAGCTCGGAGACCAAAGGCCCTCACATTTGCTTTCCAAAATGCGGCAAATAAGCGGAAACGCGGTAAATGAGGAAACAATGAAAACGCTGTGGATCAACCAACTTCCAATGGAATTGCGTTATACAGTGGCAGCGTCAAAGGTGAAAAACTTGGACGAATTGGCAGAAATCGCCGACTCTGCCTTGGCATATGGAGAAGGAAGACAAATCGCATCCGTATCCAGCTCAAGTTACACAGCACAGCAGGCAGTAAGCCAGTCGACAACATCCCTGGAAGCCAAGGTCGATCTACTAACACAGCAAATGAAAGAGTTCACACAGTCGGCCGAAAAACCAACTTCGATCGCGAAGCAAGAGTAGAACATCAAGCTGAAACCAACGCGACACTACACCAACACCAGCAAAGCGCGCGATTTGTTGATACCATGCAAAGTTCGGGAAGGAAGCGACAAAGTGCGAGAGCCCATGTCTATTCAGCGACATGATAAAAAACTAATTTCGCTGCGGTCAGGCGAAGGGTTTCAGCTCAACAACGAACACACAGAACAGCAAATAAACAGCCTTCGAATAACTGACCAAATCAGCAGCAATATTTTTCTTATCGATACGGGAGCTGACGTATCAATCTTGGCAAAATCAACACAAAAGTATAACAAGAGCAATCCGCACGGGCTAAAATTATTCGCGGCAAACGGGACGACGATCAAAACGTATGGAACGAAACGGCTCACCCTGAACCTAGCAATGCGACGACCATCCTCCTGGTCGTTTGTAATTGCAGACACAAAGTCAAACATAATCGGAGCAGACTTCATCCATCATTATGGATTACTGATCGACATCAAGAACGGTAAACTCATTGACAAGTTGACGAAATTAACCGTCAATGCGTACAGAACTACCGGGTCAGAAACAAAAATCGCAACATATAACATCCACGACAAGTACACATCGTTATTATATGAATTCAACGACATAACGATATTGAACTTAAACAAACGAACCGTAACAACACCCATACGCCACCACTTAGAAACAGTGGGGCAGCCAGTATATTCAAAACTTCGACGTCTAGCACCCGACAAACTGAAAGCCGCCCAAGACGAATTCAAATATCTGTGCGAGCAGGGCATTTGCCGCCCCTCAAAAAGTAGCTGGTCAAGCCCTTTGCATATGAAGAAGAAAAACACAGGGGAATGGAGGCCTTGTGGCGATTACCGGAGATTGAATGCCGCAACCGTTCCCGACCGCTTTCCGATACCTCACTTGCAGGACTTCAGCCACAACCTACACGGAAACACTATATTCTCGACTATCGACCTACAACGAGCCTATCACCAAGTGCCTGTATTCGAACAAGATATACCAAAGACAGCAATAATTACCCCTTTTGGGTTATTCGAATTTTTGTTCATGACGTTTGGTCAAAGAAATTCCGCTCAAACAACGCAACGATACATGCAGGAAGTGCTGTCAGGACTTACGTTTGCATGGGTGTACATAGATGATATCATCATAGCTTCAAAAAATACAGAAGACCACGAACAACATTTGCGAACCGTGTTTCTAAGGCTAAGAGAACACGGATTATGTATCAACCCCGCCAAATGTACAATCGCGAAAAATGAGGTAAAATTCCTCGGTCACCTCATCACGAAGGAAGGAATAAAGCCTCTTCCGGAGAAAATTGAAGTAATAAAAAACTTTCCACAACCGCAACACGCGAACGAATTAAAAAGATTTTTGGCAACAATCAATTTTTACCGACGGTTCATAAAGTCAGCGGTAACACAACAAATGATCCTCCAGAAGTTGATTGTGGGAAATAAAAAGAACGACAAAAGTGAGATCGAGTGGAACGATGAAGCCATCGCAGCATACCAAGCCTGCAAAGACGACTTGATGAACGCAACGATCCTGGCTCACCCCGCAATAGATGCACCAATTTTCTTACAAGTCGATGCATCGGATTCAGCGGTAGGGGCTGTACTACAACAAACCGTAAACGACGAAGTTCAACCTCTCGCATTTTACTCGAGGAAGCTAACACCTGCACAAACGAAGTACAGTACATACGATCGGGAACTACTCGCGATATATCAAGCAGTAAAATACTTTCGGCACTTGTTGGAAGGTCGGTCATTTACGATCTTCACAGACCACAAACCAATCACATTCGCGTATCAACAAAAGAATGAAAATGCTTCACCAAGACAAGCGAGACACCTCGACTTCATCAGTCAATTTTCGACTAACATCAGGCCAGTGGCGGATCCAGACTTTGCTGTTGGGGAGGGGCGGAAATTTTTTTGGTTTGACTATTTTGTTTGATCAAGTTCTGTGTGAATTTAGCTACATATACCTCGTTCACGTGGTAGCGTAGTGTAGTGTAGCGTATTATGAAATCTGGTTGATATATGCGTGTTCACGTGAAGTGAATTAACGTTTCGCACTCTTGATTATTAATTGACAGCTGTCACAACTGGTATTTATTTTATTAAAAAAAAATTACATTCGTCGTTTTATTTCTTAAATAACCTTTCTTCTTTTATTTTTCAGCGAAATGGAGTTATTAAAGGCACTGGTATTAGAATCGTTGAGAAAATCCAAACAAATAAAGTTGTCTGTCAACACAGTTTTTTGACAATTCACTCGAAAAGTAATACGGAGCGCAACGGCAAATCCACTACACTACACTACGCGGTTTTGCTACGTTGTAGAAAAACCGCTCCGTAGCAAAATTTCGTGCGTTCACGTGGTACTACGAAGTTCTACGTAGCGGTACGTCGTTGACCACGTGAACGAGGTAATAGACTGAACTTAGCAAAAACGGGATCATATTGTTTTCATCTTATTATGGGTCATTCCATCAAGAATCGCCAAAGTTGTGACCTTACCATTTCCGATTCTTTTGAAAATATTTGTAATTGAAGAACTAGTGAAAAAAATAATTGAAATTTAAGTTTGTGTTTCTATCTCATTTTTTAACTAACAAAAACAACAACAATCTTTAAAATAAGCCCTACTTTATTATTCAAATATAAAAATTACCAGAGATATGAATTTTCAAAGAGGACTCGGACATCTTTTTTGGGAAATCTTTAACATACTATAACTAACAAAAAAAATGAGATAGAAACAAAAATCATATTTTTTTTTCACTAATTCTTCGAGTACATAAATTTTCAAATGAATCGGCGATGATAAGTTCACACTTTTGGCGGTTCTTGATTAATGACCCTTTTTCTATAAAATAATTGAGAACCACTATAATGTTCTTCGATTTTTTTGACCCCAATCCCATTGAGATCCCAAGTTAATTTTTTGATATTTTTTAAAAAACAGTATAACCTACAAAATATAAAAAAAAACAGTTTTGAGATATTCAAGGATAAAGGACAAAATCATTATCCAAAAAATTTCAAGGATAATTTTTATTGGGACAACCTTCCCCTTTAAAATAAGCCATATTTTATTATTCAAAGAGGACTCGGACACCATTTTTGCGAAAACTTTAACATACTATAACTAACAAAAAAAATGAGATGGAAACAAAAAATTGAATTTCAATTATTTTTTTCACTAGTTCTTAAAGTACAAAAATTTTCAAAACAATCGGAGATGGTAAGGTCCCAAATTTCGTCATTCTTGGCGGTTCTTGATGGAATGACCCTATTACCTACGCAATATGTTGTCTCTTGTAGTCTTTTTATCATGGTGCGTTTACACTCACCCTTGAGGCTCGCCTCGAGGCGAGCCTCTACCGCCATCAGGTCATTGCAAACCGGGTTTCGTCGGCTGTGTTCTTTGCTGTGTTGAAAGCAATTTACACTCAACATGCCTTTGCGGCGCAACTTGCCTATAAGTGCGAAACGACAGAAATACGATGAGCTGCGAATTGTGTGGTACCTCAGTTCATTGTATGTGTGTACACATATGGAAGCGTGCGTCGGAGAAAAAGTTGAAGAATGTTAGACTCTTGCGACTGCACGAGCCATCTGATTGGTTGATTTTATGGTGGGGATAGAGGCGCGCCTCAAACGTTGAGTGTATGGTAAATCCACCATCATGGTTCTGTTCTATGCTTTGAATTGCACCGCAGAATTACAGTAAATGCTAATTACAGTCCACATTGCAGTGGAGTAAAAAAAATCGGAGAACGGTTGAAGTATGTATGTTTAGAAAATTCGGAAGTGCTCTTGGGAGGGGCGGCCGCCCCTCCGCCCCCCCCCCCCCGGTATCCGCCAATGCATCAGGCACATTCCCGGATCGCAGAACGTGGTAGCAGACATGTTATCTAGGATCGACCAAATAACACGTATCGACTATGCCAGAATAGCGGATCAACAGAAAGATGATTCTGAACTACAGTTATTCCTACATGAAACACGTCAGAGATCTTTGAGACTTCAGAAATATGACATATCGAACACCAATGAAAGGCTCTACTACGATACCACCAACAACAAGGTCAGGCCATTTATACCATTGCCATCCCGTTCGGCGGTCATCAAGAAATTTCATGACATATCGCATCCAGGATCTCGCGCAACCAGCCGTCTTGTTCGCCAACGTTTCGTCTGGCCTGGAATTGCAAAGGACTGCTCCAACTTTGTCAAACACTGTATCCGATGCCAACGCTCGAAAATACAAAAGCACAACAAAACACCCCTCGCGAAATACGAAATACCTGAATGACGATTCGTACACATCAATATGGATTTAGTTGGACCACTACCAGAATCGGAGGGAAATCGTTACTGTCTCACAATAATAGACTGGTTCTCCAGATGGCCGGAAGCAATTCCAATTCCGGACATGACAGCAGAAACGGTTGCCAAGAACCTTATTTCGACATGGACAGCCCGTTTTGGCGTTCCAACGCGTATTACGACCGATCAGGGTAGACAGTTCGAGTCAGTGCTGTTTGGACACCTAACTCGGATATTAGGCATTAATCATCTAAGGACAACCAGTTACCATCCCATATCAAATGGCATCATCGAACGCTGGCATCGAACCTTGAAAGCAGCGATCATGGCACAGCATACAACGAAATGGTGCAGGAATTTACCCACCATAATGCTAGGCTTGAGAGCGATATACAAGGAGGACATCAAAGCAACGCCTGCAGACATGATCTACGGTACAACCCTCAGACTTCCAGGCGAGTTCTTCAATGAAGGGAAACAACTACCAGACGAATCCGAGTTCATTACCAATTTTCGCAAATCAATGGAGGAAATCAAAGCAAAGCCGACATCAAATCACTCTAAACAGCGAATTTTCATTCACAAGGACTTAAACGTATTCATGCGGAACGATACGGCGTGGCCCGCACTACAGCCACCATACGATGGACTCTTCGAAACTGTCAAAAGATGGGACAAGTATTTTACAATAAAAATAAAAAATCGTATCGCAAAAATATCAGTGGACCGACTAAAAGCAGCATTCATAGCAGATACAGCACAATCAAATCCTACGACAAAATCACATGCAACAGCTACCTGAACTGAGTCGACAATTAACAAGCCAACTGCAGTTACATCGCCTTTGTCCGAAGTAACAACCACAACAAGATATGGAAGAACGATAAGACCACCTGTACGTGTCATTTAGCAATATCACTGAAGGGGGACTACTGTAGCACCGAGCCAACTTGGCAACACCAAGTATACCAACACTGCTGAACTAGTCACACTCGTGAACCAGTCGCACTCGTGATCTCGGCACATGAACCTCGGATACTTTAACTCGCAAAATTGTTGTCGCTAAGTTACGTACACATCTGCAGCAGATATGGGATCGAAAGATGCAAAGTCCAAAGATTCAATATTTGAATCAAATATTGAACCATCTCAAAATATGGGTATCAAAACATCAGTATTTGGCGAGGTTTATCGCAAACCAAATATAAATCAAACCAATTGATTTATTATCAGAAAATCAACAAGAACATTTATATAAAATCCCGAACTTCAGAGAGATGAATGTTCTTTTGATTCCGGTACTCGACAACAAATGTGTGAAACCCCTCGAGGTTCAATTCTTAAATAAATCGAAATAAATCTAACCATATATAAGAAATTAAATCGTGTATTATTTAAATAAAAATAGTATACTTAACTGCTAGTCAAATAAATATATTCATTTTATACCTTGTTTTATATCTTATCAGTTTTGTGGAATCTAGGAACCTCCACAAGTTCTTGACATTGGAAACGATGATTTTCATATAACCCCGTTTAGTAATTGCATAAAATTTAAATTCAAAATAGTAGCAAAACATTATTTAAATTTATGAAATATTTATAAAAAATATATGAAATTTTGTCAAATACCGCGGATTCCATAATATTTATAAATAATTTTTTTCCGTGTATAAGGCTTTAAGAGCCGAACAGAATGAACGCATCGCAGTCGGATTGCAATGTCAAAATGTCACAACGAGATGTAATGAAACGCTGTAAACCGCAAGTAAACGCTGCATGAACACAATGACCGGATTGAGTTCGCAGTTGTATCAGTGTCAATAATCAAAGCGAAATTGATATTGACGCGAAAATCGGTGAATTAAAATTTTTAAATTTTAATGCTCATCGAAATCTCTTTCATTTTCCATTTTATTATTTTCTTCTTTAAATAATACAGTGCGTTTTAGGTTATGGTAATGTCATATTTGACATTTCGATGCGTTCACTTGCGATCATTTTAAATATTACGAACTTACTTGCGACTCTCTGCGACCCATAGCGTTCATTCTGTTTAGCTACATACAATCACATGCATTTGAAACTGGTTTTTCCCTCCGTTATTTTGACACTCCAATCCGACTGCGACTGCGTTCATTCTGTACGGCTCTTTAAGACGACGTTCAATTATTTTTGCCTGTATTTTGTAGGACGTGCACAACAATGATATTCCTCTATAATTCTCACAGCAGAGTTTGACTCCTTTCTTGTAAATTGGACATATGATGCTTTTTCGCCAATCGTCGAGTATATTTTCCTCTGTCCAAATTTTGCATATCATTCTGTGTAGTAAACTTCAACTCCAACCTTCTCATAATTGAACAATTTTAAGCCACTGTTGTAGGTTTTTCGATTAGACCCTGATAAAGTACTTGTATCTGTTTCAAATGTAATCTATTTCATTCTATTAAAAGGCTTTAGCATTTCGTTTCAAATTTAACTTGGTGTTAACATTTACAAATTCTCCATTGGGACATCGATTCTGCTTCCATCTTTTACACTGTAAAGTACCACGGTCAAATAAAACTTCGAAACTTATGAGAGTGTAAACTTTGACGTTTCAGAACGGATCGTGTTCCGTAAATCATTTGTTTCGTTGAAAATTTAACGGATAATTGTTTAATATTGTGTTGTTTTCGGTTTCAGTTTTTGATATTCACGGATTTTATAAGTGAAAATGCAGTTCGGTCGGTGTACGTCGCTACTGTAGGAAGAAATAACATGTGGATGCGGCTTAATGTTCGTGTTTGGTTCTTTTGATTTATCACCGCATGGTTATCATCGGTGAATTTGTTGTTGTTATACATTTTTATAATAATATTTATTGAATCCGGCGTTTGCTTTTGATTTACGAGTGAAGTGCAAGGAAGTTTTAACGTTAATGAGACAATCGACATTATTTGCAGAATGCCTGTTTTCGTTAGCATAATGTCCCGGCTCCGAGTTTCCAATATTTTCTACGTTTTGGGTTGTATCAAAAGTAAGGTCAGTATGAATATCTTTATTTTCTTAAGTTCGATTTGAATGTTCGTTGGAATTAATTTTATTTGAATATTATTACTAAAAAATATGTCGGTTAGTATAATGTTGAGTTACTTCGCATTCAACTAAGATTGCAAGAGTATTTTGATATTACAAAAAAACAAAACTCACTTCTAATGTTAATATTGACATGGTTTTATGTCTGGTCCTTGCAGTTTATAGGACTATTGCAGACTAGAGCTTTTCAGTTATTGAACGGATTCACTTGTCCGAACTCTTCTTTACTGAAATTCGGAAAGGTTTAAGAAATGAAAATGCCGATTTGTGAGTTCTATGACTGAATCTTTATTCTATCCAATTCTCGTCAAACACAAAGAAAAGAGACGGGTTATAACCGCTTAGAGGCTTAACACGTAACTCAAGGGTTAGTCTGAAGTAGATTGTGTCGGATCCGAGTTCTTCCTGTTCTTTTTGGATGTCCCTTCGTCGAAACGACGAACAGAATGTTGGCCGCAGTTCAGGATTATATAATAAGAAACCGCCAGTTGAAAAGCAAACCAGAAATTATGTTGAAACAAAAAGTTTTTATTAATTGCAAAACTTAGTAACAAAGATCCGTACTTGAAGAGATTTTGATTGCAAGTGAAGTTAGAGAAAATAAAACAAGACCAAAGTATTAACGCAGTGGAATCATTTCATTGCCTACTTCAACACTCCTCAATTAAATGATTCCCAAATTTTTCGCGCAACTTCGCAAATCTTGATGCGGGTAGTGGTTTTATCAGCATGTCTGCCAGCATCTGCTCTGTTGGACAATAATCAATTTGAACTTCCTTACGTTCGATGTAATCACGCACGAAATGGCATCGAGTGTCTATGTGTTTTATTCTGTTGGTCAATTTCTCGTCCCCTGCTAGCCTGATGCAGCTTTGATTATCTTCATAGATTGTTGTTGGTCCGACAATATCCTGATGTAAGTCATGAATTAACCGTCTGAGCCAAATCACTTTCTTACATGCCTCTGATAAGGCAATATACTCCGCTTCTGTTGATGACAAAGCAACGCAACGCTGCTGTAGAACCCAATCGATGACTGCGCCGTACATCATAAACACGTATCCGCTGTTCGATCTCCTGCCGACTTTACATTCTGCCCAATTAGCATCCGCGTAGCCGGGAGGAAGGTCCTTTTGATGGCTGTTGAAGCCCAATGTCAACTTCAAATCCGCTATTGTTTTGAAATATCGAACTACGCGCTCTAATTCGTTCCAATCTCCTTGATTTGGCGCTGAAATCTTTTGTGCCAAAATCGAAACACTCGCTGAAATATCCGGACGAGTATTTACCGAAATGTACAGCAATCTGCCAATTAACTGTCTGAACTTTGCGTTTGATAACAACAAACTTTCTTCATGATTACCCTTTCCGTAACTCACGTCGATTGGAACGCTTGAACCCTTTGCATTATTCAATCCGAACTCTATTGCAACCTGATAAATGTAATTCGTTTGACACACTCTAAAAGTCCTGCTGATTTCGATTCCCAGATAATGTCTCTGAGATCTTCGATGTCAAACTTTAATGCAATCCCCTTCACGGTATTCTGTATGAAATCGATCGACCGTGATACCAATATCATGTCATCCACATAGATGAGCAAGTAGTTCCAATTTCCATTTGTTTCCTTTGAGTATAAACAAATGACCGCTTCACTCCGAATGAAATCCATCTGGTTCAAGACCGAATTTATTGCATTATTCCATGAACGTGCGGCCAGTTTAAAGCCATATAAACTTTTCTTTAATAAACAAACATGATTCCGTTTATTCTCATCATCGAAACCCGGTGGCTGCTTCATATAAATTGTCTCCTTCAGTGTACCGTTCAAGAATGCTGTCTTTGCATCAATATGCCTGACAATGAATTTCTCCTTAGATGCCAATGCAAGCAATGCTCTGAATGTTGTTTGCCTTGCGATTGGCGCAAACACTTGATCATAGTCCGATCCAAGCTTTGTGAAAAACCCTGAGCAATTAGACGAGCCTTGTACCGTTCGATCTCTCCTTTCTCGTTTCGTTTCTCTTTGTAAACCCATTTGCACCCTATTGCTGCTTTTCCCTGTGGAAGTTCTCAAAGTTACGACTCAATGACTCCATTTCGCAGTTCATCGCCACGAGCCATTTGTCCTTATTCGCACTTGACAACGCCTCCAAAAAGTTTCTTGGTTCCGGAATTTCGCAGCAAACTGCTTTGATTTCATCAATCAGACGCTTCGGTGGTACTCCATTATTTGGTCTCTGCGAAATTCTTCTTGGCTGAATCGATTCACCATTGACTTCTTTATTGCTTTCCGCCATGCCATCAGATTCGCATTCCGAATCTGATTCCTTATCGCCTGTAATCACGCACTCGTCGATTTCTGTTGCGCTTGTTGTTGTTTTCTTATAGAACTTTACGAACCGAACATCTCGACTTATCACCAAACGCTTTGCGACTTGATCGTAACATCTGTACGCCTTGAAATTTCCGTCGTATCCAAGAAAAATCATTTGCTTTGCTGTGTCATCCAAGTTTTGTCGCTTCTCTGCTGGAACAAAAACGAAACATTTAGAAACACATGCATCAAGGTGTTATGTTACCGGCTTCTGTCCATTCCAGGCCTCAAATAGTGTTGTATTTATTACCCTAGTTGGTAAACGGTTCTGTAGTTAATTCTGCGTCCAATAACATACAACGAGCCATTTCAATCAGCGTAAGGTTTTTCCTCCGCAACTCCATTCTGTTGTGTTGTATATGGAGCCGTGTACTGTATCTGAATTCCTTCATCTTTCAAGTAGTAGACGACGTCCGCACCGATGTATTCTCCTCCTCTATCCAATCTTATGACTTTAGGTTTCCTTGAAAATCACTTCAGACTTTTGCCTCAACAAGAAAACATGCTTAAAAGTCTTATAAGTGTACTTTGGATGGTGTTGCATGTTTGGAGGACGCCATACGTACCTCTTACCGTCACATCCGAACCGACTAAACTTTGTCTAGTCACTCCAAAGAACATTTTTCCAAAAAATCAAAGGTTTTTGCGAGTACTCACGGGCAAACGCAATTCGAGATTTTAAATTTTTTTTTGACGCAAGTGGCTTCTTCTGTGCAATCCATCCATGCAATTTTTTTTCATTGAGCTGTCGTCTTATTGTCCTTGAGGCTACGTCAATGCCAAATTCCGACGAAATATCCCTTTTTATAATTGTTGAGATATTAAAAGGGTTCTTGATTGAGGCTCTATAAATCAAACAGTCCTCTTTAATTGTTGTTTTTCGTGCTCTTGTGTAATGTACACGCGAGCGTTTTTGGCGAAGCAATGCTGAAGTGATTTGGGGCGCTATGATATGAAATACTTCAAACCATAGTATCCGTCCCAACCAAATCTTCAACAACATTACTACCCAAGTAATCGTCTCAGCCATCAATACGCATACATCCATTACCCCGCCCTGAAACAAATGATGGGAGTAGTTCTCCATCATCACTTGTCCCAAGTTGGTCAGGATCTACACATACGCGAAGACGATTATCGTCCGTTGACCAAGCTACAGTTGGATGACTTGAGTCCCATGGTTTCCCGAAAGGTAGCGTGCATCTAGCTCTAGCACGTGCGTAGCTCGTCGGAAGGGGCGTGAGTGGCTACCTATATTCATGGACATCCATTGATTTTTGAACAGTTCGACCTGATAGTCCGACTTGAGAGATCCGGATTATTTCATCAGTGGATAGGTAAAGGTAAGAGGAAGGTAATAAGGTTAAGCGCTCGATATGCGCGCACAAAAACGTGTGGTGCGATTGTGGCCATTATTTCTACTTTTTCGTTTTTTCACGCTGCCAAAAATTCAGACCAATACAAAAAAAATGCTGCCTATCCCTAAATGTACGCAAATCGGTCCGAATCCGGGAGAGTGCCTTATTAGGGTTCTGTGGAAAATGCACTTGCCTGCTGTAGCCGAATTATAATCTTCTTCATTTTCAAGAGTAACTGATACATTTTTTGTCAATAATAATTCTTCCAATTTTAAAATTTTCATTTTAGATTGTAGCTGCTCCCTTTCCCATTCGTGTTTTTCTGCTGCCGTTTTATCTTCGTTTAGAAAAAAAATCACGCTGATAGCAGAAAGGAATTCGATTTTCCCCTTTGTACTATCATTACTTTTCAAATTAAATACCATTTGCTTTTGTAATTTTATTATTTGTTGAGGTCTTCACTTTTTTACATTGCGCGTTCCTTTTTTGATTGTCCAATAACCACAGTGATCCTCAATATCATTATTACCTCTTCTTCATACTAACCGCCAAGCACATTCAGTGGCCTTAAGTCATCTCCTATACTTCTTAAAATCATGTTTCATGGCTGCCTTTTTCGAAGGAATTTTTTTTTTGTCGTATACAGAGACTGCTTTTCTTTTTGGTTCGAAGTCGCTCTATCTCTTCAAGAAAGTCGAATTCTCCGAAGACCATGAAGTCTAGAATAAAATGAAAAATTGAAGTTAAAATACAACAGAAAATATACGAATTTTTTTTTACCTATTTCACTGCTGATATATTCAATAATTTCTGGCTCAGCAATATCGTCGACCAAATCATGGGAATCGGCTTCAATTATCTTAAAAAAATAAGTAATTTTTGTTGGTAATAGGAAAATATGTGATATAGTTCTTTAAATAATTTATCGCTATCGAAATTGTTCGTTAAACCAGTCGCGCTAGCGCCTAGTTAAGTTTAAATCCTTTCTGAAGTTGGAAGCGTATTTTCCCCACGTTTTTTTTCCTCCCACATCACTGCATCAGATTTTTTATTCGCAATTATGGAGGAGTATTTTTTTTTCTAAAAGCGTAAGAAATATTTCCTCTTTCTAAATTGAGAAATTAGTTTGGCGTTGTGCTTTTACACTAATTTCGATCACTTCAAACAATATATTTGAAAACGAAAATCTGACCAACCGAACAATTGACAAGTATTGATAATACGATATAATATATCTAAAGAAGTAGGCGGAAATAGATGTTTATACTAAACCCAAAGGCCGCTATTCACAGTCGCGATAAAGTTGGCTTTAACTTTAAAATAGTTAAAGCCAACTTTAGTGTATTCACAGTGGAATTACAGCATACTTTAACGCTAAAGTCGACTTGAAATGTAAAGTAGACTAATGCCAACTTTAAAGCATGCCAGTCAACTTTAAATGATGACAGTCAACGTATAAATTTATTTCTGACATAGTTAGTGTTGCAAATCGTTTTCGCGCTTCGTACGATTTTGCGACGATTCCGCCGCCTCTCCTTAAGGGGTACAAATAATAACTCTGCCGTTAATGATGGAATGAGTTTTATTTCCTGTATTGTTGGAAATTGACAAATAAGTTACAAGGCAAAATATAAAAATATAAAAATGGAAATGCACTAGCGATCAGCTGATTACTTACACTTTAGTGTGCCCTCTTCGGTCGTGGCGGCGAGAATGAGGTTGTAATTTCCCTGCTTGCTGCCAATCACGAAGGGAAATAATAATGCCCAAATGGCCTTTACAAAAAAGAAAATGCCCAAATGGCGGAACTTGGTATTGCCATTTGGCGGTTAAATGTTTGAATCAAAATTTCTTCTTAACGTCCGTCGGGGTTGCTCCTCGCCAACATCCCGGCCCCCGTGAATCTAGTCCGCGTCTGATTCACCAATATCCAATCTGGCCAGTAAGCATGCTGGGCGTCTCAAGACGCCTGTTTTGGTCTGCACCTCCGCTGCTCTAACCTGCTCGTCCTTGCTTGTGAATACTCGGAGCACTCTGCCCATTGGCCACCTGGAGCGGTGCACGCTGTTGTCGCATATCAACACGGTGTCGCCGGCGGCGAGTGGTTTCACGGGTTGATACCATTTGGTTCTTCGGCATAAATCCGGTAGGTACTCCGAAATCCATTTCTTCCAGAAACTGTGCGAAATTTGCTGCACCTTTCGCCACTGCTTCCTTGTTACGCGCAGGTCTTCATTGTGAGGATGAGGCGTCTGATCTGAGTTAGCTGTACCTAAGAGAAAATGATTAGGGGTTAAAGGTTCATCGGTGGGCGTGTCTATGGGGATGTGAGTCAACGGACGCGAGTTTACCAGGTTTTCGGCTTCACACATCATGCTGTACAAGCTATGCTCTTGCAGGCTTTCCTTCAACAATGCGTGTCCCATCGCGCGTTTCACGCTGCGCACCAAGCGCTCCCAGCACCCACCTGCATGGGGGTTTAAAGGGCAGTTAAATAGCCACTCGATCTTGCTGTCCGCGAGGACGTCTGCAATCCGGCCATGATCAAATTCGATCGTCTGTCGCTTTAACTCTCGATCGGCTCCCACAAAATTTGTCGCATTGTCGGATCTGATGCGTACAGGAGTTCCGCGTCTGCCTTTGAAATTACGTATACACATCAAACATGTATCCGTGGAGAGGTCCCTCGCGATTTCCAGATGTATTGCCCGCGTTGTTAAGCATGTGAAAAGCGCAATCCATCGCTTTTCCTTGCGACGTCCAATCACAATCGAGAACGGGCCCATGTAATCTAATCCGACGTACGTGAAAGGTCTAACGTACGGAGTTAGCCTATCTTCAGGCAATTGACCCATAAGCGGCGTAGCTGGTTTGGCCTTCTCGTTTTTACACACCTGACACCTCTTGGCTACTCTACGAACCGCCACTCTTATATTCGGAATCCAATAGCTCCGTCGAATCTCAGCTATAATCGTTCCCTCGTTTTGGTGCTTCCAAATTCGGTGATAACTATTCACGATTAGGTCCGTTACGTGGTGATTTTTCGGGAGAATGATTGGCCTACGCATCAAGGGCCCAATCGCCTTAGCTTCATTTATACGACCGTCCAAACGTATCACACCGTGCTCATCCATATAAGGCGTTAGCCTCCGCAAATCGCTGCTAGGGCTCACCCTTCCGTTTTTCTTCAGCGAGCTATATTCATCGGCATATGCCACCATCTGAACGCTTCGGCAGATCACTCTTTCTGATCTCCGAATCTCTGCCATATTGAGACCCGCGCGCCTTCTTTCGTTTACCCTTAGTGAACAGTTGTCGCGAAAGCGTAGTATCCAGGCTACAATTCTTCTTAACCGTGTAAAGGATGAGAATCTTTGAAAAAATTCACCATCGGCCTTCATTAAAAGGAGAGTAAATTTGGGGCGCAGCTCTTCATTTGTTTCCGTGTCGATACAGGACTCCGCTCGCGGCCATTCTGACTCGTCCTTCAGAAGAAATTCGGGTCCACTCACCCAAAATGACCTTCGCTTGCCATTCTTCACACGCGTTCCGAAGTCAGCCGGATTGAGGCTACTTGGAAGCCATCTCCATTCTATCTCCTTACTGCCTTCCAAGATCTCGTTTACTCGATGTGCCACGTAGGGTTTATAGCGTCTATGATCCGATCTTATCCAGGATAAGACTGTCTTCGAATCGCTCCACATGTACACCCTTATAGGCCTTACGTCGTGGCAAGATAGTGCGATTTGGCGCAAGCGCGTAGCTAGTACTGCCGCCTGCAGTTCCAAACGCGGAACCGACGTTAGTTTCATAGGCGCGCACCTTGTCTTTCCAATTGCGAACGTTGTAGACACTTCTGCATCTCCAGATATTCTCCAGTAGGCTGCCGCAGCGTAAGCTGTCTCGCTTGCATCGGCAAACACGTGTAATTCCACAGGTTTCGTCATAAATTCGTCTCCATAGCAACGGGAGACGCTCAAAATCTTTATATCATCCAACATATTCATCCATTTCGTCCACATTTGGTACGAGTCCTCAGGAATGATATCGTCCCAGCCCACTTGCCTTCGCCAAAACGACTGCATCAATAGCTTTGGCACCAGTGAGTACTCCGCGGCCAAGCCAAACGGATCGAATACTGACATCATAATTCGAAGTATCTCTCGCTTAGTGGGTCTCCTTTGTCCATTCAACAACGCAGGATCCACCTTTCCAAATGACAGAACGAAACCCAAGGTGTCTTTCTCGGTGTTCCAATGCATTCCGAGAACTTTTTGATTGTGCTCCACGTTACTCCCTTCTAGGTTCACGATGAAATCAGCTTTCCCTTCACTAAATTTTTCATTAACTGCCTTGGAATTCGAGACGATTCTTTTTAAATCAAAACCTCCCTGGTTATGGATCCATATTATCTCTTCAGTGATTCGTGCAGCTTCCAGTTCATCAGCGAAACAATGTACCAAGTCGTCCACGTAATGGTTGTTCACTATAGCGTCCACTGCTTCGGGATACCTCTGGTAAAAGTCTCGTGCGTTCCGATTTTTCACGTATTCGGCAGAACACGGCGAACACGTAGCACCAAAAGTCATGACAGTCATGACATACACCTCAATCGGGTCATTTGGGTCTGCTCGCCATACAAATCGTTGAGCCGCTTGATCCCTCTGTATGATTTTTACCTGATGGAACATTTCGACTATATCGGCTGACACTCCTACTGGTCGCTGCCGGAACTTCATCAAGACTGTGTTTAAAGGCTGACAGTGACCTGTTCCGCTGATCAAGGACGAATTTAACGACGTGCCATTAACCTCCGCCGCTGCATCGAATACAAGTCGCAATTTGTTTGGTTTGTTAGGATTACGCACTCCGAAATGAGGAAGGTACCAAGTGCGCTGTTCCTCATTCGCTGCTTCTTCTTGGCTTAATTTCCGCGTATAACCTTTCTTGACATGATCCTCCATGATGCGCGTATATTCGACCCGAAGATTTTCATCGTGCCTGAACTTCTTTTCCAGCGACAGAAATCTCTTAGTAGCCATCGCACGGCTGTTGGGTAGGGCTACGTCTTGGCTCTTCCACAATAGTCCTGTCTCGAACTGCGCTCCTACGCGTACTGTGGTTTCCTCCAGGATCTGTTTCGCACGTAAAATTTCTTTCGGCTCGATAGATCGCTCAGTGACACGAACTCCCAAATTGTCATCGGCGATAAATTCTTTGAATAGCTGCTCCAGCGTATCGTCTTCTTTCGCGCAGTGAACTTGAGCAAAGAATGCAGGCGCGGTTGAACTATCACTGCCATCGCTGCGGCCTCCGAAGACTACCCAGCCAAGTTTGGTCATTACTACCACGGGTCCTTCGCATCCATTGGCTACAACTCTTCGCGATATTCCTAAATGGGCATTGTCAAGCCCTATCAACAGCTCCGGCGTAGCCCGACTGTACTCGTGAATCGGCAACTTCTTCATATGGCGGTATTTTGACTGGATTTCTCGTAGATCAAGTGTCTGCGTCGGCAGCTGGAGGTTATTAATTGTTCTGACGTTTCGCAAGTCAAACTTCTTGCTATTTTTCCAAACTCCCGAAATTTTCACGTCGACACGATTTGACGGCTCCGTGACTGTTCTATTTCCAAACCACTGTAGCGTTAAGTCTTCCTTAAGGCCTTTTAGCCCAAGACGTTTCGCCAAACCTTCGCTCATCAATGACGTTGACGAACCTTCGTCGAAGAACGCGTAACATTTCTCGTGAATTCCATTTGCATATACGGTTACTGGTAATATCTTGAACAGCAGCTTCTGATTGGAAGGTTGCTTCAAGGTATTCGAGAAAACTTGTTGTTGTTCTTGCCGCTGTTCCTGTTGCTGACCTTCGTTTCTGACTTGACTTTCGTGCAACAGTTGGTGTATTTTCTTACCGCAATTTGTTGTTCCGCACTTGTGCTGCAAACTGCAACCATCGCTTCTGTGTCCGCTTCCTAGACAATTGAAGCACAATTTGCGTCGACGAGCACATCGCCACTTCTGCCCGTAGTTCATTTCCAGAAAGCGTCTACAATCACTTATCCCGTGTTCCTTCGAGCACAGTGCGCAGCTACCTTCACGATTTCCAACTTCATTAGAATGGAAGAATCTTGTCCGTCCGTCACCTCTGCTGTCAGCTGGTCGAGGCGGCTCGTTGATGTTCACGCAGGCACTGACTACTACACGCGACAACTCCTGCAACCAATCGCTGAAGTGTCGTATGGTCGCCCTTGGTTGTATGGTGATCGCGTGTCTGGCCCAGTCCAATCTCCTTTGTATTGGCAGCTTCATCATAAGCTCTTCCATTAGGGTGGGATTTGACAGATGGTGGTCGCAATTTGCCGCTTCCAGAAATGAGGTTAGATTCTGCACTTTCGTCGCATATGGCACCAACTGCTCAATACGATTTTCTGCTATCGACGGAAAGCTCCGAATTCGTGTTAATTGGCTCTTTACCAGTTGTTCTGGCCTCCCAAAGCGCTCTTGTAGCGTTTCCATCACTCGTTCGACGTTTCTGCTATGCACAAGCAGACACTCGACGACTTCCCTCGCCTTCCCCTTCAGCGCTTTCTGAAGTCGCATCATGTTCGAACGCTCGTTATAGCGGTATTCAGCTGTTGTCATCGTGAATGCTTCCTTGAACATGGGCCAATCTTCGGCACGCCCTTCAAATTCGGGCAGATCGTGTAGTCTTCGACCACCTTCGGGCCTTGACGTGGCCAATGTTCGGCTCAAATCACTCAGGGCCGCCGCCAGCGTGACCTCAGCTTCAGCTGCGCTTTCACTTTGATTTGTCGGAGAAGCCGTTACCATTTCCCGTTGTTCCGGTGCTTGGACGAGATTGGTGCTCCGTCTAACTTCGGCTTGTAAATCTATTATTAGCTGCATCATCCGTTCTAACCTTACTTCTACCGACTCTGCTGGCGCGTTTTCTGGCGATTGTTCGCGCACCGTTAGATTGGGGTCGTCCTGCGTGACGTTCTCCCCGTCCTGTTCGTCGGACGCCAGTCTGCTTGTAGCTCCCCGCGTGGTGGGCATAACTGTTCTTTACCGTAGCGTGATCCGCTATCACTTTTTCTCGCAGCGCGATCCGTTATTACTTTTTCCTCGCGGCGCGACCCGTTATCACTTTTTCTCGCAGCGCGACCCGTTATCACTTTTGCTCGCGGCGCGACCCGTTTCACGTTTATCTTTCCCGATCAATTATCCCACCGATAATACCCCCAAATCACTCTCAAAGGTACTCACCTGTGGTTTTTTCTCGGTTTCCGTTTGCTTTTCCAGCGGCTAATGCACCTCTGGACCCTTCAAATTTAGCTCCTCCAGCGGCCAATGCTCCTAGTGCACCTCTGGACCCTTCAACTTTACGCATAAAGTGAAATAAAAGATGTTGCAAATCGTTTTCGCGCTTCGTACGATTTTGCGACGATTCCGCCGCCTCTCCTTAAGGGGTACAAATAATAACTCTGCCGTTAATGATGGAATGAGTTTTATTTCCTGTATTGTTGGAAATTGACAAATAAGTTACAAGGCAAAATATAAAAATATAAAAATGGAAATGCACTAGCGATCAGCTGATTACTTACACTTTAGTGTGCCCTCTTCGGTCGTGGCGGCGAGAATGAGGTTGTAATTTCCCTGCTTGCTGCCAATCACGAAGGGAAATAATAATGCCCAAATGGCCTTTACAAAAAAGAAAATGCCCAAATGGCGGAACTTGGTATTGCCATTTGGCGGTTAAATGTTTGAATCAAAATTTCTTCTTAACGTCCGTCGGGGTTGCTCCTCGCCAACAGTTAGTGTAACGAACTTTTACTTTTACTTTTTTCAAGTGATTTAATTAAAGTCTTAGAATAAATATTGTACGCAGTAAACATGGAACTCGAAGATAGGGTTTTAGAGGATTTACAAATAATACAAGACCTATCAATTAGAAAAAGACCTGTTTATAAGGCGAGAAATGATCCATTTGCTCTAGACTACGAATTGTTTCATTCCAATCATAGGTTGGACAAAATCAGCGCTCAATTTATTATTGATTTAGTTAAAAGTGACTTGGGGAAAGAGAATAATCGCGGACGATCCATTAGCCCCGAGCTGCAAGTCTTAATTACATTAAGATTTTTTGGACGAAATGGTTACGGTCAAGACATTGGTAAGCTAAAGATACTTACAATATGAATTTCTTGGTATCTTAACTGAAATTATTTAGCCGAATTGTATAACGTATCTCAACCGTCTGTGAGTCGAATTGTTGCAAGAGTAAGCAGATGTTTGGCAAATCAACTACCAAATTTTGTAAAATTTCCATCGAATGAAACTGAAGTAACTGAAGTTAAAAGTTCATTTTATAAAATCGCCAATTTTCCTCATGTAAGAGGCTTGATGGATTGCACCCATGTGCGAATTAAGGCGCCAGTGAAGAAATTGGGCAAAGAAGATGCCGGCAGATTTATAAATCGAAAAGGCTACAGCTCCATTAATGTTCAGGTAAGCTGTGCTGAAATTGCCAATGACATTAAATGACATGGCCAATATTTATATTCAGATTGTTTGTGATCCAAACCACAAAATTGTTGATATCGTTGCGCGTCATAGAGGATCAACACATGATTCCAGAATTTGGAATGAATGCGGATTGAAAAGAAAAATAGAAAATGAAGACATCGGACATATTTTGGGAGACGGTGGTTATGCTTGTACGAAATGGGTTCTAACACCAGTACGAAATCCTCAGACTCCAAAAGAAATGCTCTATAATAAAGCACACATTGCAACCCGTGTTGGAATCGAACAACTCAATGGTGAGCTGAAAAGCAGATTTCGGGCAATATTTGAGCGCTTACGAGTTGATTTAGATACAGCTAAATGTGTAATAGTTGCGTCAGCAGTTCTTTTTAATATTGCTAAGGAACGAAGTTGCCTTTGTGAGTATATATTCACATTCATATTACAATAATAAAATATTTTCTTATGAATTCATAAGTATATTCTCGCAGATTCCAAAGTATATCAAAATTCAAATCATGCAATAAGGAGATACCCAGCACTTGAATCTTCCAATAATGGTAGAAACTATCGGAATTACATAATGAACAGTTTCTTTTAAATTATTGTGTTTTGTAGATAAAAATATGTACATAAATAAAATAATTGTTAACTTCAACTTCAAAAAATAATAAAAATATGACTGAAATTGCATGTTAACAAAAATTTAAAACAACAAAAATATGGCAGAAATTCATAAATATCTTACTAGCTAATAACGAAATAATAGTATTATTTAATAAATGAAACCGGAGAAATACGAAAAAAAAATTTGATTAAGAAAAAATTCCATCACCACAAGCTTTCTTGATTTGGATTTGAAGGAGTTGCACTTTCAATCGGTGCATTTCAGCTTCTCTTTCCTCAGTCTTCTTCATGTTAGATACTTCTAACTCCACTTTCTCCAACTTTTTCTTCTCTGTGTCCAATTGAATTTTAAATAATTTATTATTTTGCCGTGTCTCTTCCTCAATCTGCCTCTTTCTACCAGAAAAAATGTCGGCCTTAACATTTTCAGTTCTCGGCAACCTCTTCAACAATTTCATTGGCGATTCAGGGATCTTTGTCTCCGCTCTTTTCTATGTCATCCACTTGAGCCGATTCAATATCGATCTGAAAAGGAAGCAATAATACATCATAGATGGATTATAATACTAAATCACAGAAATAATATTACCACTTTATGGATATCGTTTGAATCTATTTCAATAGTATCCTCTTCAAAGGCTGCTGGAATCTTTCCTTGAATTTGAAAATCCATTTCTTCTGGGTCCTTTGTTGCCGGTTTCCAGTCGCTGCCGCTTGTAGCTATTAATGGCTTTTGTTGCGTTCAGCTTCATTCGAACCCATTGCTCTTTTAGCTGCTTCATAGTACGCGATGGATAACCAAAACGTTGCATGGCTTCGCTTACTCCGCTTCATGCTTCCGACTTCTTTTTGATCATTTTCAAGTCATTTCTGCGACATTCTATCACTGACAAATGATCCTGAATAAGAGTCCGGAGCATTTCTTTTTCATTGCCGGAAAAATTTTCAGCTCTTTGTCTCTATAATTATTTATATTATTTTATTACAATTTATTATTATTATAGTACAAGTTATAAAATACTAACCACGTTTTTATATTGTAATTTTTGCCCGCTTAGCAATGGCCTGCATCTCTATAATGTATCTTTGGTAGGTTTCGCCTTTGCGGTCCCACATCCGGTTCCGTAACTGTTGGTACACTTCTTGTATAGTGAACCGACGGTTAAATTCTTGCTTCAGCTCCGACCGCAACATGTTATATGAAGTAGCCGCAGATGAGCGAAGATACGCTCGCGCAGTGCCCGCAAGTAGACGTCTCAGGCATATAAGTTTAAAGGACTCACTATAGTCACCCTCATCAAATAGAGCGTCCAAATCGCAAAAGAAGGTGTCGACGTCGCGACAATTTCGACATCAGTTACAGCAGCAGGTGGATTCAATGATGTATGCAACGTACGCAGTTGTGATACACTAGCAGCAGACGGAGCCTCCACTCCCGCAGCCTCAAGGGCTTCAACAAGTTGGCCTCTTGTTAGACGAGACGCCATTTCGCCTCTTACCTCAATCGTAATTACACTTTTGCACGTATTTAGTTTTCTGGTGTTTATTTCTTCGAAAGGGTATTGTCGTGGTATACCCCACACCTGAGATGTAATTTTCGATAATTATAAACGCCGTTGAAAGTTTAGATTATATGAATTTATTTTGATTTTATAAAAACACGCGCGCGCTTTCTTGTCGTATCTTTTTTTGTGTTCACTTGTTTCCTTTTTCTTCTTATTCTTACGCCGCTGTTGGTTTCACCCTTCCGCCAATAACGCCATCTATTGGCACTTCTACAACTACCGCGACGTTACATTTGAATTTATTAAAGTTGTTATTACAATATTTGCTAATTTTATATTGCACTTTGTTTTTTAGTTAATTTTCCTTTTTGTTTACAAACAAACTATGACACTAACAACGTACTAGAGAACTCGTCAAAACGAAATAAATTTCACTTGTTTGCTACGGCCTACTTTATTTTGATTATGAATACAAAATACTTAAAGACGACTTTAAATTTAAAGCCAGTTTTATTAAGAGGAGACTTTATTTGGTGTTTAAGAATAGCAGCCAAAGTCTTTAATTCAGCTAAACCGTAGAATGGTAGGAACGTATTGATTCTAATCGATAGTTAACTGTCGTAGTTAGCCTATCTTCTAGTTGGTTTTGGAAGTTTGACTGCAGCTTGACTGAAGATTGTAAAAACGGCCTTAAATGTATCACGAATTTTTTACCTTTAAAAGTAAATGTGAAATTGTAATGTACACGCGAGCGTTTTTGGCGTAGCAATGCTGAAGTGATTTGTGGCGCTATGATATGAACTAAGTCATACCATAGTATCCGTCCCAACCAAATCTTCAACAACATTACCACCCAAGTAGTCGAATTAGCCATCAGTATGGATTCATCCCTTACTCCGCCTTGAAACAACTGAGGGGAGTATGTCTCCATCAGCAATTGTCCCAAGTTGGTCAGAACCAACCCACACCGCGAAGACGACTATCGTCCGGTGACCAAGCCACAGTTGGGTGACTTGAGTCCCATGGTTTCTCGAAAGGTAGCGTGCATCTAGCTCTAGCACGTGCGTAGCTCGTCGGAAGAGGGCGTGAGTGGCTACCTGTAACCATGGACAAACGTAATTATGCACAGTTTGGGCTGAAAATCCGGCTTGAGAGGTTCGGATTCTATCATCAGCGGGCTGGTAGGTAAAGGATGAAGGAAGGAAGGAAGGAAAAAAACAGACTATGGAAAGAAATGAAAAAGAAAAGACGGGAAATGAAGGTGGAAAAGCACATGAGTAGAGACTTTCGGCGGGAAGGCCGATGCAAATCTCAATTATATCTCTTTAAAGGTGGTAAGAACTCAATAGAGTTCAAGAAGTAGCTAGTATTATACCGAAAGCATTTAAGCGCGTTGGCAAATCCAGAAAAATAACCACTTGGATGCCAATTATCAAAACGAGCCGATGTTGACGTTCATCGGGCGTAATATAATGCCGCTCGACTAAGTGGCCAAAACGTCATCAAGGGTATTTGGAGGCCGAATTTTGGCGCCGCGTTCTTGATCACCATTTAATGTATGGTGTAATGTGCTGAATACGTTGGCTACCATGCAAGATCGCGAAAGGAAAATATTAGCTACTGGTATATACGTTGAGCACCATCAACCATATAATGCCGACTGTAGGAACTATGGGGTATAAACGTCGGGCGCCTTGTAATTTATGGCCCGAATACTGCCGCCATATATTAAACTTAAGGTAGTGTGCTCCATAATCAGACGGCACAATAACGGGGTGCCATGTAATGTACCTGGCGCCAGCAAATGGCTCTTGACGTAGTGCGCCATATAATGTATAGCGCCGTCCTCTGACGCCATATAACATCGTTGGGCACCATGTAATGTGGTGCCTTAACGTGGATCCTGATGTTGGTCTTCCTAAACCCCCATGAATCTGCAGTCGCGTCGGGTGCCACCTGACGTGGGCCCTGGACGCCGAAAGCTAAGCGATTAATAAGGTGCGCGCCGTGGAAAAAGAAAAAGAAAAAAGAAACAAAAACTACAAATAGAATGGTGTTCACAGAATAAAATATACATCGTCCTTTAAGGGTCCTTCAATCGGCTTCGGATGTTTAATTCGTCGGCTTGGATGGTCTTCTGAAAACGCCGAATTCGCTAAAATTGTAACTCACGTACCTAATCTATAAAACCAAAGAGGAAAGCAATTTTTCAGCGATTGCGGGCTTAACTGATCCAGCCGGTGTTTTTTCAAGAGCACCGCAGGTTAGCTTATGGTGTCCCTAAAGATTCCTGAAATTTCGTCTAAAGCCGCAAATGTACAGGAAGGCCGAGTTTAAGCCGTAACAGGCCAAGGGAACCAAAGAGGAAAGCAATTTTTCAGCGATTGGGGGCTTAACTGATCCAGCCGGTGTTTTTTCAAGAGCACCGCAGGTTAGCTTATGGGGTCCCTAAAGATTCCTGAAATTTCGTCTAAAGCCGCAAATGTACATGAAGGCCGAGTTTAAGCCGTAACAGGCAAAGGGAAGTAAGTTTTCGAACCTCCATACAGGGTGACAGAGCGGGGTAGTTCCTTAACTGTGTTAACTACACAGCATATTCTAAATTTAATTACATCTTGAGACGAATTGAGGGTTAGTCTGATGAAAACGGATGCGGCCACCACCATGCGGTTACGCAGTTCTTGCAGCATGTATGGATTGGTTTAACGGTACCTGCCGATGGTTCAATGCCTAACGGGTTAATCACCGTTACACATACCGGAATTCTGCACCTCGTGCCACCGATATAGCAACCCAAGAAGATATTAACGATCTACACTGGAAAGAACTCATTTCTGACGCGTACTGTTGCCTAAAAAGGCCACTGATATTGCGGTTCAATAATTTTGGCGGATGATTCCGGAACCCGGGCTCACTATTCTTATCGAAGCCTCAGCACGCCTGTTCGATAGGTAGTAAATCGCGATAGCATTACGACTCACGCAAAGGATCGAAAATGAAGAAAACGATAAGGAAGTTTTTTCCCACTCGGCACCGTTACATCTCGAGCACGCACACAAAAAAGGAAACCGAAACATGATTGCACATGAACAACCAAAAAAACACAAAAAAAGGAACGAAGAAACTTACATGTAGGTTTTTATTTTGTGCTTCGTATAAAAAGAAAAACATGCCTTAAGCATGATATAGAAAAAAAAAATTTACATGTAAAAATAAAATGCAATCTACTCCACGTCTTCTTGTGTGAGGGTGGGGTCTTTAGCCCCGAATTATCCGGCCAGTCCTCGGCGAGTGCTTTTGTCGTGCGGGCTCCTTTTTTTATCTCGCGGCGCACCTTTTCTGCATTCGGCCAAAACTTCCCCCTTTTTTTTCTTAGATAAAATTTTTTTTAACACATTGAGACTTCAACTGGCGCGGTCGATCGCTGGAACTAGACTCCTCTCGTTTCAGTGCGCACTGCGCACAAGCATCTTTTTTGGTCGCCACTCCTCTTATTTTCTCCTCTGTGGCTACTGTATTCGAATGTCAGTTTTACTTACATGTGACATTGCCCAGCAAGCAAAATTGTATGCAACTGCGTGAGGTGCACTTCGTAAATTAATGGTGCACTTTTGCCAAAGTGTACGTCGGATTATATTGCTGAGCCGGCGTTCCGTTACAAGGCAGGTTGCTGGACAAGGTCCTGCCGAAGTTCCAGTAAGCTGAGAGAGGGAACGCCTTTATAGTTAGTGACTTGTGTAGCTATGGTGCACTTTTTCCCAGGTGTACATCGGATTATGTCGTTGAGCCGGCGTTCCGTTACAAGGCAGGTTACTGGACAAGGTACTGCCGAAGTTCCAGTAAGCTGAGAGAGGGAACGCCTTTATAGTTAGTGACTTGTGTAGCTATGGTGCACTTTTTCCCAGGTGTACATTGGATTATGTCGCTGAGCCGGCGTTCCGTTACAAAATATTTAAAATTCCTTTTACCTGTTTTTCGCTTTTGTCAAAATGCAGTATAGTCATACTGCATTTTTCCCGGTCTGAATGCAATAGAACCACGAGATCATGTCCGAGGAAATTGTTCATAACGAGTAAACTGTACGGATGTTCGACCTGAAAAAACAACAAAAGACTCGTTTAAGTGTTTACATTATTAAAGTAGCCACAAACGAAACAAACCTGCAACTTAATCGACTGCATCACAATTTTGTTTGAGCGCCGACACTTATCCCTTGGGACCGTCACCGATATAATATGTATTAACCAACCCCAACCGTAACACTAAAATTTAAATTTTATTAGTTAGTTATGTTATGAGTATTACATAAATATTCCTTTAGTTTGTCTCTTAGAGCGAAAGCTTCTCTTGACGCATTAAGGCCTTGTGTTTGTCGGGCTTGTACTAATGTTGTAAATCCTTGTCTCCATTGACCTTCAATAACATATCCATTTTGGTCGTATTGGTCGACGTATTCTGCTGGGCAATCATTTTGGCAGTTTTCTCGAAGAAAGTTATGTAAAACAACTAACCCCTTTATCATTTTATCGGCGTTTTTGGGGTGTACATTAATCGTATTCTGCAATACCCGCCACCTTGCAGTTAGGATGTCAAACGTGTTTTCAATTAAACAACGTGCACGTGGCAGTTTCGTATTGAAAATTTGTTTGTCTCGTTTAGGTATAATAATCTTCCTGGATGTCTTTTCAACGGAAAAGCTGCATCTGATATCGACAGCTGTGAAACGATAGTTACCATCACAAGCAGCTAACAGTACTGAAGTACTGTGATCCTGTATTTGGAGGGCAAGTGATGTTGATGTGCTTTCCATCTATAGCTAATACGCAATTTGGGAGTCCGCGAAATTAGAAAAATTTTTCAGCATAGTCCTTCCAATTGTTTTCATTTGGGCATACCACGTATCTGGAAGATAGCACCTCCCACAAAATATCACATGTCTCGAGAACTATTCTTCCAACAGTGCATACTCCCATTCTGAACGTACATGCCAGAATTTGTCTACGTGCTCCGTGTGCTAAATATCTAAAAGAAATATTAATTTAACTGTGATTTTGGGATGGAACACAATAAAAACAATTAACTATTACACTAATGTAAGAGCCAATCGACACTCAGCACTGATGGGTTCCCTTTGCGAATTTTTTTGTAATCTTTCTGCAACAGCATTCACTAAAATATCGAATTGTCTTGGGTCCATTCTCGTGGCTTAAAAAAACTCGACCCCGTTGGTTTATAATATTAAATAAACTATTAAAATATCCGTGCACTTCTCTTTCCTGGACCGTATATATTTCGCGTGTCCAAAATCGTCTGGTTTTTTTATGCTTTTGGCATAAGCGTAAAAGGTTCTTGTAGGCATTACAAGTTGCACACAATAACAATAAAACGTCAACAATATCGTCACTATCCATTTCAATTTCAAGAAAATAAAATAATTGTCAGTTGATTTTTGAATATTTCGGTGTTGTCAATTTGACATGACACATGACAGACATGCATCTGTTGCAGTGCTGCATTGATTGGATCATGACAAATATATCGCTGCATTGGGACGCAGTACTGCATGCAGTGCTGCATTGATTGGATCATGGGCTTATCGTTCGGTAGTGAGGTTAACATCGTTGTACTTTTTCGTCGTTTTTTCGACCTTGCCTGCCGAAAACAGTAAAGTGAAAGCAAACAGAAAACTCACGTCTTGCACAAATGGAACATCCAAACGTAATGACATTTCTCAACCGAGAAATGTCATTCATGACATTGACGGTTCCCTTCCACTACTCTAGTACTTCTTTTTCTTTTATATGCAAGTATGCGCGAAATTGTGGTTTTCAATGGTAAATTTTAGCATTTCTTTAATTTCTTTCATGGAAATTTATTATTTTGAATATCAACCATTTCAAATGTATGAAGAGCTAAATCCCACAAACATAAAAAAAAATTGAATTTACTGGTTTTTCATCTTGGTCTTGCGTATACAGTAACCTAAACGATTCGATGCGATACCAAAGTGTGGAATCAAAATAGGCACGGAGGTAAAGTACATTTTTCAGTTTAATTTGTCCCAGACTGATTTCGTTTTTTGGAGGGTGAAATGATAACAAAACACGACCCACAATTGTGCGAAGTGCGTAACGCTTGCCGTGTTATGTCCTTTCCGCCCGAATTTCCAACCGGTGACGTGCCGGCTTCGACATGAAACTTCCCAACGCTGTGTTGAATGAACTAAAAACTTACTCGCGAAGGTCAAACATGTACAAAATGCAGGACCGCAAAGAAAACCACTGCCGAGATGAAAACTCTTATTTTTAATTTGAATGTGAAGTTTTCAAAAGGCTTATATTGAGCTGCATGCATAACATGCTACCCTACATTTTTAACATGTAATTTATAAATATCTTTAATAACATTAAGATTTACTCGGGAATAAATGCGTTTAATTACGTAAATAATTATGAAATAAAAATAGTAGTATGGATATGTACGTTCCAGCTCAGTGGTACGGATGGTACGGTGATAAGAGATTGTTCTAGAATGTTCTAGAAGGTTCTAGAAGGTTGATAAGAGATTGTTCTAGAAGGTTGATAAGAAATTGTTCTAGAATGTTCTAGAAGGTTGATAAGAAATTGTTCTAGAAGGTTGATAAGAGATTGTTCTAGAATGTTCTAGAAGGTTGAAGATGACGTCAGCATGTTCCAAACCAATGGGTTGATAAGAGATTGTTCTAGAAGGTTGATAAGAAATTGTTCTGAAGTTATCAGCCAATATTCTTGAACGGAGCTTAACCTGCAATAATAAAACCAAGAAGAAACACATACAATTTCTGTATTAGTACCGCCTGGATCTGAAATAATAAAACCAAGAATAAACACATACTGTTATATAAAAATAGAGAATATTTATTTTTTTCTCGTTATTCTATCATTAATAGTTCTATGAGGAATTTATTTAATTTTATCTCGTCCTTCATCAATTTCTGTATAAGTATCGCCTGTGCTATACATATCTGTAAGTTCGTTATTGAAAAATTATTTTTAAGTTCTTCGATTGATTTTTGAAAAAAAGTTGAACGTGCAACGTCTACATCGTCCCACCTTAAACTGCTATAAACAGTATTGAAAAAACTCAATTCGTGTATTATATATTTCATCTATAAAAAGAAAAAAGGAAAAATTAAATCATATCATTATTAAAAATAATATATTACTTACACTGTTTGTGTTCTAGTTAGTTTTCAAAGTAAAGTAGAAATTTATGTTATTTATATACTATTTTCTTATCATTCTAAGTACTAAATAGCATTAATCATTTTTTGTCTTTCAGTTTTTATTATCAAACTACTTTCTACTTTTTCAATATAATAATTGGCATATTTATAATCATATCATCAAAAAACAACATCTATTTATATTTTACTTGATTATATAGTTGTTATTAATCAAACGTTTTTATAGCACACAAGTTAACCTTTTCACCTTTTTTATTATAACATAACTTCATCTCATTAAAATTTTTTTTATCAATAACATATTTTATTATAACATAACTTTGCTTCATATAAATTGAAAACAATAAATATTAATATTTTAATCAGTTATACAGTTGTTGATAATTAAAAATGTTTAGACCTTTCACCTTTTTTTAACTTCGTTTCATATAAATCTCTTATCAACCACCTTTTTTTATTAACTTCATTTCATATAAATTTCTTATCAATCACTTGTAAATGTAAGATAAAAACTGTTTTCATTTCTATAACTATCAACCTTGAATGAGTTCAATCATCTTTAATCTATTTTTTTGAAAGTGTTTTCAAAATGATTTGTATAGCTTATAAAACAAAATATACTAATGAATAAAAGGGTTTACGTTTGCGATTATTAATTAAGATCGAGAGGTGAAATTTGGTTTTATATAGAAGAGTATAAAAGTAGTATGTAGAATGTAAAATTTAAAAAAACAGGCTCAAGCACCTTCCCCAAAATCTGGTAGACCAGATTGCCATGATACACGATCTCCCAGAGTCACCATATATGGTTTATCAAAATCATATACCTTTAGCATGTTATCGTTTACTGAGTCGGTTAGGTCCTTCTGATTAAATTCCTGTAGAATTTTAAGATGACCGACAAGGTCTCCTGCCTTGAATTTATTGTACTGCTGTAGCCTTATGGCCTCTCTCAGAGCCTCCTTCTTTATCTCTAAGTGTAATGGGGCCAAGTCTATCATGGCTTCCATTGCAGCAGTGGGACATGATTTAAGTCCCCCTGTAATGCTATGTCAAGAACTATTTAAGATTTGATTTTCGGAAATGAAGATTTGTGAAAGAGAGAGAGATCTAATCAGATATTAAATAGTTGATATTAACCAGCTTTAAACAAGTCTTCAACAGCTTTTAAACAGATCTAAACAGATCTAATCAGATATTAAACAGCTTTAAACAAGTTTCAAACAGTTTTTAAACAGATCTAATTAGATATTAAACAGCTTTTAAGCAGATCTAAACAGATATTAAACAGCTTTTAAACAGATATTAAACAGATATTAAACAGCTTTAAACAGGTCTTAACCAGCTTTTGAACAGATCTAAACAGATATTAAACAGCTTTTAAACAGCTTTTAAACAGCTTTAAACAGGTTTTAAACAGCTTTTAAACAGATCTAAACAGCTTTAAACAGGTCTTAAACAACTTTTAAACAGATCTAAACAGATATTAAACAGCTTTTAAACAGATCTAAACAGCTTTAAACAGGTCTTAAACAGCTTTTAAACAGATCTAAACAGATATTAAACAGCTTTAAACAGGTCTTAAACAACTTTTAAACAGATCTAAACAGATATTTAACAGTTTTTAAACAGATCTAAACAGATATTAAACAGCTTTTGAATAGGTTTAATAAGATATTAAACAGCTTTCAAATAGATCTGAACAGATATTAAACAGCTCTAAACAGATGTTAATCAGTTTTTAGAAAAATAAATAAATTTCAACTTAAATTATGATATTTAGTATATAATAAAGAAATAATTAAAAATAAAACTATGGCATATGTTTGTTCTCTTATAAAAAAAAAAATTTAATATATTTTCCATTATAATATATTCATGAGAAACTATTAATATAATATTCGTTAAATTTATAGCTATTGCTTCATCTTTCTTAAGTCAACCAATTCTATATTTGTTTTATAATTAGAGTCTACTTGTCGAATCATTTCTATTTCACCATTACTTAAAATTCTTTCAGTTTCAAATTCATGATATTCATAACAAGATATAGTAAGTTTTCGTTCTAAATAATTGCTATCATATTGTTGCGAGCTAGGGGTTCGCCGGGATTTCAAGTAAAACACACTTCGGTTAAAATAAAAATAAGTGATAATTTATTTATCCGCACTTTTAATTCACAGAATTATATTCGCACAATAATTCGCACTGTATGGCAGCACTGACCGCTTATTCCATATATCGCTTGACTCGATCACTTTCGCTCTCTACCAACACGGTCGCGTATACACGCACGCTGTCACAGTCGACGTAATAAAATTACTATATCCCTCGCTGAAAGCTTCATCTGCTTTTATACTACTTGATTGTAGTCGAGACTGTTCTTGAATCTTCGCTCGATAGTGTGTGTGGACGCAACTGGAACGTTTGAGAGCATTCCATTTGATCTTCTAGGCTTCCAGTACATTCGAGCGCATTCGATTAGAGGGGAGATATAGTCGTGTTGTTTCGCTCTCTTATTTACTTTTCTGATTGAGTTATTTTGCAACTAGGTATTCGGTTGTTGTTGTTTTCATTATGTGAAACGATCGAGTTGCACGGTTGCCAGGTTTACATGTAACAATATGTACATCGAATAGTTAAATTATTTTCATCAAATTCTAATTTAAAATGTCTGTAAAAAATACTTTTACTTTCAATAATTCCAGCAATATCCATTTCCTTTTTAATCAAATCTTGCCTGAAACCCTCTATAGCTTCTTCTACAGTTACAAATTTTTTCTCTTCGCTCGATGTTGGAGTAGTTGTTGTTGATTTTATCGATGGCATATCATTTAGAAGCGATGATTCATTATTATTGTTGATATTTAAATTGTTTATAGTTAATAATTTAAAAGATAATGCTACTTGAACCGTTTCATTAGTTGGTAAATGTAGTGCAAATTCAAGATTATCTGTACTATTCGGCTTGTAATTGAGATTTATTACTGGAATTGTACTACCATAGGTAAATGATGAGATATAAAACCCAAGAATAATAGATAATATAATGTATTGCATTTTTGATGATGATGTATAGCTTTCAACCTGTTGAAATCAAGTGATGTTCTGATTAGTAAAACGGGAACTTTTATAGATCTTTGAGAATTAATTACACTCTTCTTCTTTTGAAATCATATACACTAACAATTAACTTTATAGAATTTCAGAAGAATATATTATTGTAAAGTAGTAGTAGTAGGTCTTATAAAATTTCACAACTATGAATAATAATATCATCTACTATAAATAGTATTACGTTTTTCAATTTTAAGATTATTAACTAAACTAATTTTAAATATAAAGTATTAATGAGATCATATAACTAATAAAATATTAACAAGTTGCGACTTGTTTCTATACCGACTTTTCTTATTAAGTAAACAGGATTTTTGTTTAAGAGGGGGAAGTTTTTGAGTTATATAAAGCCGAAACGTTTTATGCTTCCTAAAACAGTATTGAAGCAGTTTTGAAAGCAGTACAATGGCACAACAGTTCTATAGTTATGATGACTCATCAAACTTTTTTTTGGATACTTCAGATCTCTTGGACCTCAACAAAGATCGGCGGTACTTCAAACCAACTTTGAAGGTGAAAGAGATGATTTAACACACACCATATCAAATCGTGCTGGCTAAAAGATGTAAAACCCCATATGGAGAGAAAATAGTACTGGAGCTTGAGAACTACCAAGTCTTTCTACCTGGAAGATTCAATGATTTAACATTAGAATCATTTAAAAAGTTAAATTCAGGGAATTATTCTATAATGAATGAAGGACCATTAGGTGCAAGTTTTAAGCTAACGTTTATAAAAAATTAAATGCAATAAAGAAATAATTCAAATAAAACTAAATCTTTAATTTCATCATTATTGAAAATTATTTCAGTTTCAAATTCTAACTTCTAGATAAGGTTATACCGTTCACCGGAAAATAATCAAACTAACACATTTCTATTGTCTAATTATTTAATCGAATACCACACTTTTCTTAATTCATTTCTTTCCACTTAACAGTTTTTGAGTTACTTTAGAAGATCTATATATAAGTTAACCTTCTAGAATTTCACAACTTTATGTAATCATAACAAATTAATTACGAATGATATAAAGTTTATTCACCCGATCGAATACCACACTTTTCTTAATTCATTTCTTTCCGCTTATCAGTTTCTGAGTTACTTTAGAAGATCTAAGCTAACCTTATAGAATTTCATAACTTTATATAATCATAATAAATTAATTACAAATGATATGAAGTTCATTCACATTAAATTTCTTTTTTCAACTAGTATATAAACTAATAGAATTTGATGCATAAATTTCATGTAATCTATTTTCGTTTATCAGTAAAACTTAACATTTAACCTTATAGTATTTTTCCACTAAACAGTTTATAAGAGTCTATTTTTAGATGTTAATATAAACAAAACTTCACAACCTTGTATAATAAAACCACTAGAACCTTCTAGAATGATCTTTTCAAACTGTTGACGTCATCCTCAACCTTCTAGAACAATCTCGAGTAGGATGAGTAAATTCCTTATCAACTCCTTGAGACCTCTATCTTCATCCTTAACCTTGATCCTTAAGACCCTCACCTTGATCCTTAACACCTCCAACTTAATCCTTAACCTTGATCCTTGAGACCTCCACCTTGATCCTTAAGACCCCCATCCTTGATCCTTAAGACCTCCATCCTTAATCCTTAAGATCCCCATCCTTAATCCTTAACCTTGATCCTTGAGACCTCCAACCTTGATCCTTAAGACCCCCATCCTTGATCCTTAAGACCTCCATCCTTAATCCTTAAGATCCCCATCCTTAATCCTTGACCTTGATCCTTGAGACCTCCAACCTTGATCCTTGAGACCTCCAACCTTGATCCTTGACCTTGATCCTTAATACCTCCATCCTCGACCTTGATCCTTAGACCCTCATCCTTGACCTTGATCCTTAAGACCCCCATCCTTGATCCTTGACCTTGATCCTTAATACCTACATCCTTTATTGCAACATGCTGACGTCATCTTCAACCTTCTAGAACATTCTAGAACAATCTCTTATCAACCTTCTAGAACAATTTCTTATCAACCTTCTAGAACATTCTAGAACAATTTCTTATCAACCTTCTAGAACAATCTCTTATCAACCCATTGGTTTGGAACATGCTGACGTCATCTTCAACCTTCTAGAACATTCTAGAACAATCTCTTATCAACCTTCTAGAACAATTTCTTATCAACCTTCTAGAACATTCTAGAACAATTTCTTATCAACCTTCTCGAACAATCTCTTATCAACCTTCTAGAACCTTCTAGAACATTCTAGAACAATCTCTTATCACCGTACCATCCGTACCACTGAGCTGGAACGTACATATCCATACTACTAAAAATGAAGATGAGATGCATCAACACTATATTTAAGTGAATTCCTTTTTTTCACGTAGTCTCAAATCATGATGGTTACTTAATCTAATTTTGTCCTGAAGCGGATCCGAATTAACCGAACTATAATATTATGTCCAAATTCTGAAATAAAAATACAATTATATTCTAATTGGAGTAAGAAAATCAAAGAAATATGATAATCGCTGTTGTAATGTGCGCGAGCGTTTTTGGCGAAGCAATGCTGAAGTGATTTGTGGCGCTATGATATGAACTAAGTCATACCATAGTATCCGTACCCAATCAAATCTTCAACAACATTACCACCCAAGTAGTCGTATTAGCCATCAGTACGGATTCATCCCTTACTCCGTCTTGAAACAACTGAAGGGAGTATGTCTCCATCATCAATTGTCCCAAGTTGGTCAGGACAAACCCACACCGCGAAGACGACTATCGTCCGGTGACCAAGCCACAGTTGGGTGACTTGCGTCCCATGATTTCCCGAAGGTAGCGTGCATCTAGCTCTAGCTCGTCGGAAGGGGCGTGAGTGGCTACCTGTAACCATGGACAAACGTAATTATGCACAGTTTGGGCTGAAAATCCGATTTGAGAGGTTCGGATTCTATCATCGGTAAAGGAAGAAGGAAGGAAGGGAAGCAGACCGCGGAAAAGAAGTGGAAAAGAATAGAAAGGAAATGAAGGTGGAAAAGCACATGAGTAGAGACTTTCGGCGGGAAGGCCGATACAAATCTCAATTATATTTCCTTAAAGGTGGTAAGAACTCAATAGTTTGAGAAGTAGCTAGTATTATACCGAAAGCATTTAAGCGCGTTGGCAAATCCAGAAAAATAACCACTTGGATGCCAATTATCGCGGCGATAAAATTTGCTGGTAAGCTCACAGAAATAGCATATCCTCTTTTAGTTATCATTTCTGGTCATTGTTGATAATGTCTCAATGACAGATGTAAAATTCAATTGACAATAAATAAACAATTTGGTGATTGTTTGTTTATTGTTTTAGTATGAACAAATCTCCGCGAGTTGAAGGCCGTATAAGTTTGTTGCAGAATGCCGGATTGACACGGCTCCTGCAGCAAGTTTGATCATGATTACTTTCGTGTGTCCTTACCGTTTTTCAAAGGTATTCAACGTTTAAAAATGGGGATGGCGCGTCTCTACTTAGCCGGAAAGTTTAATTCACGACATTCGGCGGTCGGACAGGGCCTATTTCGATAGGACAAATAATGTGATCCCGATACATCCGCTAATTTGTATCCATTTATGAAAACGACAGTTGGTTTGATATCGTATTTATATATACTTTTAATGAAAACAAGTTTTTCTTTCGTTCTTAATTCCAGAAGGCCGGCTCGAAATATTGTGAGCGATATGATTATTGAATTAATTATTAGTTCGAATACCGAATGGTGGAGGTTGCGCCTGCCTTATTATAATTCTAATAATCGCGTTTGCGGATTAAATACGACAGATATGTCTCACGTTTCTAAAGAACTAAAATTCTGGACTATGTTGATGATTGATGATTTACTTATTAAGTGCATTAGGTTCTTAAATCCTTCGCGTGAAAATTCCCAATGAATTTCCCTTGACGGTTCTCGATTGCATACATCTAAAAAAACTAAATTTTATTTTCATGAAAAATGAAACATTATAGAAATTTTGAAAAATTCAACGGTTAGATAAATTATTGTATGCTATAGTATTTTACCTTCAAACGAATTTTGAAAAAAAATTTATGTTTTCATTTTTACTTGCACGTTTTAATAATATATGGTGCATATATCCTGTTTCCTCATTTTAAATTTCATCCTCCTTGTCGCTTCTCGCTATTTGCCAGTTTCAGTGGTATGCTTCCGTTTAACAGCTGAGAGTTGGGGGTTGCCTAGTGGCTACTGCCTCTCAGATTGGGGAATGGCGATGTACATCGTTCTTGACTCCTCTACTGGGCTCTCTCCAAAACATAGTTGATGGTTTTCCTGTAGGCGGCTATCCGGTACTGTGCCGTGCTTCTAGTGTTGCGGTCTGAAATGAAAGAACAAACTCTCCTTCCAAACCTTCTTTTTGGATGGGGTAGAGCAGTGAGTTCTCGTATCGTGGCATATAAATAACAATCTTTCCCATTGCCACCTGAGTGAAGTAAAAATAATTTATACCACCATTAATTCCCTTTCATACATACAACTTATTCCATATAAATTTTTGTTACTTTTTCCCATTTTGCCGACTTCAATTCCGGGGTAAAGAGAAAATCACAATCAATGACCTAACTTTATACTAGACCCTAAAATCTATTACTATTACTATAATTTTTCTCGTAGTCAGATTAACTTAATTCTTACAAGTAATCTATAATATTAAACATTTAATCCTAAACATTGAATACGTAACATTTAACATTGAACATGCAACATTTAACAATTAATAATAAATTACTTAGCTAATCTAGAATTATCTATATTTAATGCTACAATAAGAGTTTGGTTTTTCAATCCAAAAAAGAAAAAACTACAAAAAGAAATTCTTATTTCCGGCGTATTATAGATTTCTTTAATTTCGGATTCTTAAGAGATGTATTATTTAATTCGGTTGTAGCACTGAAAATTTGATTTCGTACTTTATAGTAATTCGCTTCTCGTTCTGCAACATTTTGTTGGTAAAAGGGTAAGGACTTAGTAGGTTTCGTACTGACATTTAACTCTAAAAGATTTTCACGAATGTATGGTTCATTAAAAATTTTGGTAGGGTTTGTTAGACAAAACATGGGTGTGTTGGCGGTAACGGAAACGTTTGAGCTATCAACCCGTTCCTCTATTGCGGAACTGTTGGACTGAGAGTGTTCGGAGTCGATTTTCTGAAGGGGTTCGCGACCGTGGAAGCCTTCACTTCCTTTTCTATTTTCGGATCGGACCAGGGGATATTCTGCCGGCCCCTTGATAAGTTTTTTCCTTTGCAGCGTGGACAGTTTAGAGTCGTTTTATTCTTTTCACCACATCTGTAGCAGAAAAGATTTCTCGTAGAAGAAGGACAGTCTCGGAAGCCGTAGAAGAAGGACAGTCTCGGAAGCCGTGACCTGTAGCTTCACAGTTCCAACACTCCCAACGAGACACATCTAACGCTTTCACTTCAGAAGTCTTGGGTTCAACTTCGGGCTCCAAATCAGGAGAAGGCTGCTCAAGCTCAGCTATAGGATAATTCTTTTCGCGGGTATAGGGGGTAGGACGCTGTTCAGGGTCTGGTCTTTCACGTAGATAGATTTCGGCGTTGCGACATTCTTCACGAAAACGATCTAGTGTAGACAAATTCATGGCATACACCAACTGAGCCACTCTGGGATTGATCATCCCGTAAAAGGGTTGTTCTTTGAGAATTTAGCGCCACTATGGCCGACACATAATCTTCGACAGCTTCGCGTCGTTCTTGTCGACGCCGATGCTCAAATTACAGCATCGGAACTCCATATTTTAAAACGTTTTGTCAGTGCCAATTTAAGATCTTCCCAGCGAGGATCGGGATTGGCTCGCAAATACTGCCAGAACCAGGTGTCTGCCTCTCCGCTCACACAACGGTGGAATTGGCTGACCCAATATTCTTCAGGTGCCGGACTTTGTCTCTTAACCCTATCCAAACGGAACAAAAACTCATCTACGGGCATGTTCTTGGCGTTACCGTCAAATTTAATAGTCCATCTTTTAAGGGGGCTATTGGAGCGCGAATGATAAGGGCTACCCATAACAGGTGGGGGCCTAAACATACTTGCATCCGAGTAGCGATTTGGTGCAGGGGGTGGTGGATAATTCGGTCTGAAATCGTTCAGAGTTGGCTGTATGGCGTTCCGCCCATCTAATTGAAATTGCAATTGTTGTAATGCATTTTGCAATTCCTTAATTTGGCTCTCATAAACCCTGTTTTGACTCTGTGCTGTATTCCATGCGTTTAGTGGTTGCCTGGGCCGACCTCGAGGTAATGTGGTGTGTCCTATCATCACATTAGCCGAATGGTCCCGCTGCAGATCCGCCGGAGAAGGATTTGTGAAGTTCATATTCGGGCTAGGTCGTACCCTTGACTCTATCGGTGATAATAACCCAACTCCTGACGTATTCAGACTTTGAGGGGGTCTGGATCCAGAAAGATTCCACTGAGATTGCCTGCCTACTGGTGGGACCTGGCCTAATGGAGCCACTACTGGGGACCCAGCCCGCGAGGATTTGACCGATGTGGCATGACTCTGCGCGGATTGTCGTCCAAAATGTAAAGTTTCGTTGGCTACCTCTTTGGACGATTTGTCAGCCGAGCGATTAACTTGGGCTGAAGCTTCGTCGCGTCTCGTTTGTCTGGTACTCATTCACTCTTTGGGGATAGCCCCTCCAGTTTTGTTGGGAGTTCTAGACGTCATTAACAACGACTCTTCAATCCCTCTAAGCTAAGAAATCTGGCAACTGCACAATATAACGACTAATAAATTACCCCAATAAGTTTACCTGTCTGACTTCTGAGTTCCAATGGCAAGCAATTACTTCTTATGACGGCCGACCTCTGGTAGTTGATTTATTCATCTCCTTTTTTGGTGGTTTAGATAAATTTGCCAATGTCTGACAACAACAGTCGGAATAGCTGCTTCTATAGTTAAAACCGTCTCCGAAATAATTCACTGTAAGTGTTAGGAATTGTTTTACTAAAGCTGTAAATTAAAAGAAAAGAAAATTCATCCAGTCTTTGACAGAAATGCTTATAGTCCGTTTATTCTTAGGTTGTCTTGTACTAACACCAATAACCAAAACTTAGGCAAACTCGCATGTCCGACATAACAAACAAAATAAAACTTGGACGTCAATTATTTATAACAAAAATAAAGCTTTTATTCAAAAAAAAAAAAAACAAAAAAAACTTAACCACCGTACTTCAGAGAAAGAAAAACAAAATAACAAAAATTCAGGTAACAAAAAAAAACATGACAAACACCCGCAAAGTGAACAGTAATTATTTCCTGTCGCGTCTGACATTCCGGTCGGTGTTATTCGTTCTCGGAAACAGTCTTGACCGGCGTAGACGAGGACGTGGACCCCTGTCCAAGGTTCTGGAACCGGGAAAGGCACCAAAGCTTCACATACAAACTCCGTCGGTTCTTTCACGGAATCGGACGGCCTTAGTGCCCCTGACATTTCCGTTTGCGTGGCAATTGTTTTCCCACCTGAAGTTCTGTTGGTTGTTAGGCGCTCTGTTTCAGGAGGTGCGACTGGCGGTTCAGTCATTGTATTGCCACCTACTGGATATGGACCAAGTTCCAGCCCGTCGAATAGGGTCTGCAACTCATCCTGAGCTGAAGCCCAGCACAACGACTTTGACGTTGTGGGAGACGCCAGTTGACCAGAGCTAGATTGATTCTTGTCACAATCTTTTTGAATCGTATTAGCGACGGCGGCATTATTTAATGAACTACTCTCTACTGCAGTTTTGGTGTTTGTTGGTAGCGAGAATTGTTGAGGTATCGGGTGGTAGGTTTCCTGAGACGAAGGCGTACGCATTATGTGTAGTTTAATGGTTATCCACAGCATTTCCACGGTTAGCTTCGGAGCTCCTGCCCTTAAGGCGGCCAAGAGCATGCTTATGAGCTAATTTTGACATAAAATCATCGCTTCGCAAGTGGCCAAGCTCAACATCTGTTGAGTTATGGGACGGCACGACCAGAAATCCCGCTGAGCTTTGACTAGCGCCTTCAGTTCTTCCTTTTTTATGTTGACTGGCGACCCATACCAACGACAGGTGTCGTTTAAGGAGAATCTCCCTCCTCGCTTAGTAGTCTCGTTTACTTTTTGCACTTGCATTTGAAAATCTCGTACATCCAGGGCGTTTCTTATCAGAACCCCAAACTGCAGAAAGAGGCGAGCGGGCGTGTTTGTCCAATCATACAGTACAAATGTACAGACTGCGAATTCTAATAAGGACCGAAGTGGGCCACTCTCCATCATTTTGGGGCATCGTCTCAGATCAAACAAGAACGTCTGATTATTCGAAAGCCCTATCGTCACGGACTGTATCTCCGAATCGCGATCGGACTCGGTGCTCTGGCTATCCAAAGACATGTAACAATTACGACCGTTACATATCAACATCAGTCGGTCGACGACTTGCTGGCAAATGGTTATGGTCGAAATAACCCTGGCTCCTTGTTTGAACGCCTCCGACAGGCTTAACCGGGTTGAAAGGTCTATGCGAGGTTCCATATCAACTGAACGAGCGCGCTTCTCTGTCACTGGTGACAATACGGATTGCTGGAAGAATTCTGGAATAGGATCGTGGTGCGAATCGGCCTTATTATTGATCGTTTGGTGAAGTGGGCAATAACCACCCTGAGGTGCCACACCATCCGCCTCGTTTTGCCAGGCGGTGGCTGATCCGCTTGTAGTTAATAATGCTGTATCTTGTTTATTAATCGGTTCGGTGGTTTTCTCCGACTTCTGAGCGGCATGATGCGGTTTAACCGTTTGTTTCTTGTCCACTCTTAACGAATTTGCAACAGCCAGCGCCAAATTCTCCTCTTCTTTTGCGATTTGACTTGCGGTGCACAGTGCAATCGGCTCTAGATAGGGACCGAAAGGTTGTCCTTGGCTGCAGGGTCTACAAATCTCTTTGTGAGCCATTACTGAACTCCAATCAGAAGGGGGTTGTCGCTCCACTTGTGGTCTAGGAATATGTTGTATCGGCTCTAGGTGTATTGAGTGCGCTTCGTTAAGATATGCCATGCAGGTTCGCATAGCAAGGCTTCGACTCATCTCATGCCGTACCCGTTAAGTACCCCATCTTAAGTTTCGCCCATAAGCGAATGGTCCGCTGTCGGACATCATCTTGGCTAAATGACAACGTTCAGCTGCTCTGGAACGAGGTCTTCTCTGTATCTGTAAGAAGCAACAAAAAAAAAACAACCACCACAACATCACTTGATTAACAATACATCCAGCACCTGATGCAAAGGAGGAAAGGTAATAGAGAAAAAAAATAATAACCTTTGTAGTTGATTTATAGGCTATCCGTAATTCGCCGGTATGCAGCTTTAAGATTAAAATGATTGACGCGTGTTTTTTGTGTTTATAATTTTTTTTTCTTTTTTTGCATGATATAGTTTGCGTACGTGATAAATTCGTTTTCTCAATGGGGTGTGTTTGACGTATACGACATAACCCAATCTAGTTCTCCTATTGGAACAAAGAGGACGGAGTAAAGAAATAACCCAGCCAAAATTTAGACTTCACATACTACTCATTCTCCTTCTAAAGGAACTTAGTTAAAGAGTACTGTTTTGATAACTCTATAACGTTTAATAAATATTCTACAATTAAAAGACTTATATTTAATTAACTGATTTAAATATGAGAGACAGATTATACTAAACCTTAAATAAACAGTTTGATCGACAAAGTAACAAAGAACCTAACGAAATATTAAATGAAATACATTTCGGCTGCACTGTTCAGGGACCGCTTTAGGCGAAAATCGCTTTGATATGTACACTTACTTGTCACTAAATCGGTATACTAAATTCAAGGATATACGAGAGAATTATTTAAAATAATAGAGACACAATAATTTATCTCCATTATTGAAACAATGACTCACGTCATTATTTCTCTGAGCGATTTTACAAATCGAACATATGGCCATTACTTGTCCAGTACTACACTACAAGATTCTGCAAGGTCGGACGATATCAACCTCCAGTTATACGTGTCTTATCCATCTCCATAACTGAAGTGACAAGTCAAAATCGCAACCGCTAGTATCTAGTTAGTCTAGTCACTGCAAGCTCCCGATCGAAAGGTGGGTGTACGGAGGAGGTTTGTATCGATTTACGGCAACGCTATTGTCTGGATTCGCTTATCGAAGCTCGCAAGTCTGAGCAGTCAGGGGAGCCAGGGGTTGAACTTGCACCTATGTGCTCAAGCTCGCCCAGACAAATGTCAATCCATCTGACTACTTAGACCATCTAACCTCCTGCGCATGGACTCGAAACCGTGATCGCCCCCAGCTGATATGATCCCGCATCTGGGGTAACGGTAAAAACCGCTGGTCGCAGGCATGCTAATCAAATCCCGTTCTTCATCTGCCCCGAGTGACTTTAGAGGGTGAGCCCATGAGAGTTCGTAATCCAGAGGAACTCTTGTCACCTAGCATGCACTCACCATATGCATCCCGGCTTGACATCTTACTCTTGTGCCTGGAAAGGATAACAAAATTTTTAGGTATCTACTAATTTGCCTTAGTAAACCGATAAGGTTGAAGTTGGGACTATTTTCCAAAATTGTCTAAGGACTTTTCTAACTGCATGAAATCACTTGAATTCTGTGATTATATCAGATTGATATAAGAACCACTTAAGTCGAGCGGTAGCAAGTTCTGTACATCCTTAATCCGTGAAGGAATGATGTACTGATGGATATTTCCATCAGCCAGAAGTTGCCTGCCCGTTGGGCGCCATGTAATGTGTACACGCGAGCGTTTTTGGCGAAGCAATGCTGAAGTGATTTGTGGCGCTATGATATGAACTATAACCATAGTATCCGTACCCAATCAAATCTTCAACAACATTACCAACCAAGTAGTCGTATTAGCCATCAGTACGGATTCATCCCTTACTCCGTCTTGAAACAACTAAAGGGAGTATGTCTCCATCATCAATTGTCCCAAGTTGATCAGGACAAACCCACACCGCAAAGACGACTATCGTCCGGTGACCAAGCCACAGTTGGGTGACTTGCGTCCCATGATTTCCCGAAAGGTAGCGTGCATCTAGCTCTAGCACGTGCGTAGCTCGTCGGAAGGGGCGTGAGTGGCTACCTGTAACCATGGACAAACGTAATTATGCACAGTTTGGGCTGAAAATCCGATTTGAGAGGTTCCGATTCTATCATCAGCGGGCTGGTAGGTAAAGGAAGGAGGAAGGAAGGAAAACAGACCGCGAAAAAGAAGTGGAAAAGAAAAGATAGGAAATGAAGGTGAAAAAGCACATGAGTAGAGACTTTCGGCGGGAAGGCCGATGCAAATCTCAATTATATTTCCTTAAAGGTGGTAAGAACTCAATAGAGTTCAAGAAGTAGCTAGTATTATACCGAAAGCATTTAAGCGCGTTGGCAAATCCAGAAAAATAACCACTTGGATGCCAATTATCAAAACGAGCCGAGGATGATGTTCATCGGGCGTCATATAATGCCACTCGTTTAAGCGGCCACAACGTCATCAAGTGTATTTGGAGGCCGAATTTTGGCGCCGCGTTCTTGGTCGCCATTTAATGTATGGTGTAATGTGCTGAATACGTTGGGTACCATGCAAGATCCCGAAAGGAAAATATTAGCTACTGGTATATACGTTGAGCACCATCAACCATATAATGCTGACTGTAGGATTAGGGGGTATAAATATCGGGCGCCTTGTAATTTATGGCCCGAATACTGCCACCATATATTAAACTTAAGATGCCAGCTAGTGTGCGCCATAATCAGACGGCACAATAACAGGGTGACATGTAAAGTACCTGGCGCCGGCTAATGCCTCCTGACGTAGGCCGCCATATAATGTGTAGCGCCGTCCTCTGACGCCATACAACATCGTTGGACGCCATGTAATGTGAGACCTTAACGTGGATCCTTTCGTTGGTCTTCCTAAACCCCCCATGAAGCTGTAGCAGCGTCGGGTGCCACCTAACGTGGGCCCTGAACAAAAAAAAAATAATTAACCGCTTAATTAGGTGCGCGCCGAAAACAAAAAAAAAATTTTGCCCACAAATAGAACGGTGTCCGCAAAAATAAAATTTACATTATCTTGTCAATGTTCTTCAATCGGCTTCTGATCTTTAATTCGTCGGCTTGGAGGGTCTTCTGAAAATGCCGAATTCGCTAAAGTTGTAACTTACGTACCTAATCTGTAAAAAAGCAAAAGAGGAAGGCAATTTTTCAACAATTGCGGGCTTAACTGATCCAGCCGGTTGTTTTATGAGTACCGCAAGTTAGCTTATGGAGTTCCTAAAGATTCCTGAAAGTTCGTCTAAAGCCGCCAATGTACATAAAGGCCGAATTTAAGCCGTACCAGGCCAAGGGAAGTAAGTTTTCGAACCTCCGTACAGGGTGACATGTCGGGGTGGTTCCTTAAATGCGTTAACTACACCGCTTATTATAGATTTAACCAAATCTTGAAACGAATTGAATTCTAGTCTGACGAAAACTGATGCGGCCACATCCATGCGGTTGCGCGTCTTTGGCGGCATGTATGGAGTGATTAACGGTACCTGCCGATAGCTCAATGCCTAACGGGGGAACCACCGTTACCCATGTCGGAATTATGCACCTCGTGCCGGTTGGAATCCGAAATAGTGAAATGACACCGTAACTTGCGAACGATAAAGAAAGAAAATAAAAGAATAACACAATGTTTTATTAAGCACTCGTTTATTGAAGATGATGACAGGTTTGCGGCTAGATCACGACTGACAAAGAAATTGTAAAAATGACGCTACCAATACAAACGAAATTTTGTGTAGATGTGTAAATGAACAATGACGATGACGTTCTAACTCCAACAGTGCCACCGATAACGCCTCAGTTAATAGCCCCGAAAACCAAAAACGCAATAAAAATTAGGGACTGCGACCAGATCGTCAATGCACACTAAAATAAAGAATACGAAGACCCCGGACGAGAAGAATTACCCGACCGAAGAAAGCTTCAAAAAAAAGAAGAAAACGATAAGGACGTAATGGGCTTTTCACTCGGCACCGTTACATCTCGAGCACGCACAAAAAAAAAAGGACCGAAAGGAAAAACCGAAGCCGGATTGCACATGAACAACACAAAAAAAAGGAACGAAGAAACTTACATATAAGTTTTTTTTTTGCATTTCTTAAAAAAATATATTCCTCAATCATGATATCAAAATTAAACTTACATGTAAAAATAAAAAGCCAAACTGTGGGTGGGGGGTGCGCTCCTTAACCCCGGATTATCCGGCCGGTCCTCGGCGATTTCCGTCTTGCGGGCTCATTTTTTGTCTCGCTGCGCACCTCTTTGCATCCGACCAAAAAAAAAAACTTTATATTTTATATAATTTCACCGCACTGAAACTTCAACCGGCGCGGTCGATGGCTGGAACTGGACTGATCACGTTCTTTCAGTGCGCACAAGCATCTTTTTTCGTCGCCACTCCTTTTGTTTTCTCCTCTGTGGCACATGTCTTTGAATGACAGTTTTACTGACATGTGACCAGCAAGCAAAACTGTCTGCAACTGCGTGAGGTGCACTTCGTATATTTGAGGTACACTTTTGCCAAAGTGTACGTCGGATTATATTGCTGAACCAGCGTTCCGTTACACAGTCTATTCCATTTTGCTATCTAGGCAAAAAAAAAACAAAATTCTGTAACCCAATTTTGACTCTTGACTTTATTCTGACTATTATATTATATTTTATGTCTTCGTGTACAACCCTCGTCTTTGAAGCTGTGAAAACGTTATTTATTTCCTCACCACCCAAGGGGTAAAATAAAAGAGCGCGTTTTTTTTTAAAGAGGTTTCTCCTAGGGACCATATGCATTATGTGTGCTGAATTACTTTAATTAATTATAGTAATACTAGATACATATAAAATAAAAGAAAATAAATTGGATAAATTCCACATAAATAAACGATGCACACGACATAATTCGTGTCTGCTTAAATGTAACCCGTCCCTTTAGACATAATCCTCGTAAAAATAACAATATATGAAATCAAATAATTTCGTAATTTTCAAAAGAAAAATGAGTCCAACCTCAAAAAAAACACAATTGGAAAAATCTTGCACTTATCAACTCTGAACTTTATTACAAAATTATGCCCCGGCACCGAATGGGAATGGCTTCCTTCACCGAATGATGTAATACTTGATCCAAGCGGAATAACACATTTCTTAGAAACATTTGACAGCAACTATGTTACAAATGAAAACTTACTGTAAATATGAAAGTTTTTACACAGCTTATTGACAGTATTGACTGTAAAATTCACAATGATTAAATTGTTTCTTTTACAGTTAATTTTTACAATTAGTATTCAATTTGAGAATTAATTCACTTTCAAATTTGTTGTAAAATCGTAGCAAATGTTGTCATTTTGTATGCATTAACTCTCTCTTTTACAGTTAACAGTTACAGTTTCTGGGTGTAGAATTAATTTTTGAAATACAAACAATAAAGCATTTCAGGTAGAAAAAGGATCTTACTTATAAAATAATAGTACATGGGTATTCTAGGCATTTTAAAAATATGGGAACACAAAATAGTCCATTGTCAAGTTAAACAAAAAAATAAATGTTTACAATGCAGACATATGTGTATTATTAAGGAACATAACTTATAGATAACTGTTCGTTGATATCAGTGAGGAACTACTTCGCTTGTTTTTCATGGTATTTCGCCATTTTCGAGACTCTGTCTGTTGCATAATGAAAATGGCGCATAGCGTATTTATCGAAGACATCGTCGGACGTGCCCGGGAATTTTGTATGGAATGCATCTAAAAGAAGTGTAATTAAAAATTTGCATTAGAACGATGTAAGAACTTACTTTTAAGGGCAGTTATGGTCCTTAAGCCTCTTGCTGCTTTTTGCTCATTTTTCCCTATCCAGGAAAATTTCATGGCCACTTTGTCTGTAAATAATAACTTCAAGTACTCTTTTATGAATCGCTGGGGCTCACAGGATCCCCTCTCTAAGAAGGATTTTTCCTGCTATATATAAATTAGTAAGTAAAAGTGTACCTACTACATAATTTATAATATGTATATACCAGTTCGGCAAATTTGTCCTTATTTTGAGCAATTTGCTCCTCAAAGTTACAAAAATCCTCCAGTGAATCGAATGGGAGCAAATTTTGGGATAAAATATTTTCACTTGCGCTAGGTCCTGCTAAGCTTCCTCGTATCTCCTTTCGTAGTTGCACAACTGTTGCTGTCATATTGCTTAGCACTGCTCGCATTTCATTTTTCATGTCGTCCTTAAATTTATTTAATTTGTCATCAATTGTTTGTAACACAGTTGTGCAATAATTACAATTACAATTTCCAGTGCTGAAATCTATTATAAGAACATTGACAGTGTGTCCGAAAATAAGCTGCTGCTCATACCTGCTACTGTTGTTAAGGGAGTAAGTACACTAGGCATCGGTTCTCCAGGAATTATTTCCTTTATTTTTTTTCCTTCATTTGATTCTAGAAATAAAGTACTTATAATAGAGCACATGAAGAAATGAAAAAACACTTACGAGATGTATTGTCCTCCTCCATATTCTAGTGGATGAATGGTATAAAAAAATGTTGGTTGATCGGTGCCAATTCTCAATACAACAATTTTACATTCGACATCAGTTAGCATATGCCGCTCTCTACTGGGGTATAATTGCACAGAGTTTTCAGATGAATAGAAAATATTGCAACAGCTTGAACTAATTGGGTATTCAAAATATGGTAGTAAACCCACAGCAAGTGAGCTTTCAAATATGGCCATCTGATTTTCTTTCTTTATATTCTGAATTTTAAAAATGTTTTTTTCCCGAGATAGGTAAAAGTTATTGGGATAAGCTATAGATAGTGTGAAATCTGGTGTCGATACTCTTTCGTATGATCCACCAGTACACTTTTCAAACAATGGGAATGATGTTGCATTCTTACAAGAGAGGTGGGTACTTTTCTCAACTAAGCGATTATATATCTGAGAACAAACGTAATTCCCTTTTTTCACCAATTTCTTAAGGCTGTGTAAAAAGTTTTCATACTTGAATGCACTAAAGTTTTCCAACGAGCCAAGTTTTCACAGTCGGAAGAAATATGCATCAAGTAATGAAGATTAAAGGTAACAATACGTTTATCATACAATTGGGGAATATCGCGAAGGAAACTAAGTAACAGATCATGTGCACAGGAGTTATTTCTGACACAATCATTTTTATTTAAAAGTATACGAATGTCTAAGCTGAGTTTGAGGAAGTGTTTATATCTATCATTATCCAAAATATACTTTAAAATAAAAGGTCCAGTATACAATAGAAACTGACGGAATTCTGTGGCTTTCCAGCGGTCTAAGTCGTCTAAACCACGGGGACGTCTAGAGAACTCAGAGGGAATTTTGGATTTTAGATCTGCCATATATTCGTTAAATCTTGCAATTTTGTGAGAAGTTAACGAGAAGTCTCTGCCTTTAGTTTTTAACCACTCTGTAATCAAGGTTTTTGTTACCCCCAGACAGACCACGTGCATGTAGTCGAAGGGTATCTGGTTGATAATGTCAATATTTAGGGTTTCTAATATAGTTTCCTCAATCTGATGGTGATGTTGGCGATTCTCCCGTGACCTATATGACTCATTGGTCCTGAGATCCACATTTTCTACTGGGAAAATGATCTTATTGGAATAGAGTTCTCCTTTTTGTGTGCATTTTATGCAACAGTAGTACCCTGTATGACCCTTTGTTTTCAGAATAAAAGACCGAGCTGGGGCATCAAAAACAAAAGCTCTTATTGCCACAGAATATATTTTGTTTTTAAATACAATGCCAACACTCACCAGTTCTTTAAGTTCTTGCACAAACTGCTGCAAAAACGTGTCAGAATTTTTTGGTTTGCTATTGCCTGAAAACACACCTACCAGAAAAACGTAATTTGTTTCAACAATATTATACAAAATTGGCCACACCTGGTTTCGTGAGCTTTTGGCTATCGGTAAGCCGTCCACATTAAAATCTAAAATGAACTCTGTGCTCTGATATTTGGTAGATATTAGAAAATCCGTTATACCATCTCTTAAGCCATAGTGAACATATTCCCCACCATCAAGCGTGCTTCCTATGAACTCTTTCGGTGTTTTTTTTAACGTCCTAGGATCTCTTGGCAGACTACTTATCTTTTCAGATATAATATTAAGTAGGTATCGTAACGCATCATTTGTTACTTGATGCTTTGTGGCCCATTCGCTTAATTTTTGAGAAATGTCGCACCGTGTCTCGGTCTCGCTATTTTCCTCATCTGAGCTTATTGAGCCTGTAGAACTTAGGGAATTACCCTCCAAATCGCAACTGTCGTTAGTTTGAGAGAACTGATCGGGCGCGTTTGTAGCTTGACTAGGTCCAGGGATTATGTTCTCTAAGGCAGAACCTTGCTGTAAAAGTCCTGCTGTATCAACGATGACATCAACAATTTCTCTTGCTTCTCGTCGTGTTTTCTTTGGAATCCAGGAATCGTATTTCGATTCTTGCATTTTTACACTGTACTTACAAATAAAGGACGAAAAATACTTACTATTGTCTTCCAAATTCACCGTTTCTACAGTTCAATATTTTTTACTCCACTTTTTATTGTTTTTCACATAAAATAAATTTAATTGCGTACACTTAATTAATCACTTCTAACTCAACTGAACATATATATCTGCGCGCGTGCCACTAAACAGTAAAAAGATCAATGCGTTCTGTTTCGAGAATTATCAGTACAGTGATGAGTCATTTCAATTGTACTCAGAGAAACGAAGGAATCTCGCAGTAAATTCGAAGCATAGCCGCACGTAGTCTCATTTCTTTGTAATTCAGCAATCAGAGAAATGTCGAAATCTCGGGCACAAAGCAGTGATGCCAGCTCGTGTGGAATTCCCCTTTTCGTGGGGAATTTCAGTCAAAATTTTATTGAAAGGGGAAAAGGGGAATCCGCACTATTCGAGGGGAAAACCAAAATTCTCTGAAATTCCTTACCACGAGCACAACACCGATAAATATTTCGAACGCCCTACATAGCCTTGCTTAAGGCAGGCAGTGGACAGCGATCAGTCATCATTAGTGAAGGTTGTGAAAACTTAAGACTGTGTTTCAAATCAAGTCGACCTACTGTATAAAAAGTTCGTGAAAAGTCCAACCCAAACCTGCGAGTTATGAGAAAAAATTGTGAAAATATATCGAACCCCCTACATAACCTTGCTTGAGGGTTCAATATCCAAAAATCCTTAATTCGCATTTTAGGCGACTGTTTAGGAAGCATGAGGTAGTGAAAACTAGTCCCGATATTTGATCAGAATTAAGCCTTAAGAAATATCGGAAAATGTGTGAAAACGAGTTCAACCCTTTTAAACCCATTCGGGGATTAAGAATCAAAAGAAATTAATTCGTGGTCGGCTTATACCGATTAACACCGATTTCTGTTTTCGGGTTCTAGCAACGTTTTTACAGAACTTTCAACAGAAATTTGGCCGGGATGGAACCGTCAAACAACCTTATGTCAACGTTGTTCCAACACTGAGCCACTTAAGTTGGTGCACGTAGATCAAGTCCTAATGCAAGAGTCCACTGCGCTATCGTGGTAATATCTTGGAGTGTGATTTTACATGGTTTTCTCGTGAATTCCATTTGATCTATGTTATTAGAGTTGTGTGCAGTTTCATTTGATTTAAAAACTGCCAAGGTAAAAAATTAATTCATTTCTGAACCGTTTGTGTACAGTAGTACACACGAAACGGACGGTCGGTCTGTCGGTACGATGCCTGGCACTTTTCACTGTTTTCTGTTTATTGGCTTTTCCTTCCCTCCGTGCATATTTCACATTTCTTTTCATGTTTTCATAAAGAAATGTCGTGATGCGAGGTTATTTACAGTCGCAAGCAGAAAACAGCGGCTGCAACGGCTAGGAAAGTCGATAAATTCATTTTGGGAAAATTTTTACTGCATGTAGCTATAGCCACTCACGTGATAGTGCTTCATAACGAAATGGTCAATGTTCGAGGAAAAATCCTGAAAATTTTAAATATGTTAAACCTACGTAACTGGTTTAGTATGTCAGTGTCACTAAAAGTTTATTACAATAGTTAGTTAGGTATAGCACTGTTATAAGTCAAACAAGTTTGAACAATGAGCTTAACACTTTACTGTAGCTTTTAAATTTATTTTGGAATACTCTTGACTATATTGATATAAACTCGAAATTTCAACTAAGTGGTGCAAGTCGTATTGGAGATATACATATTAGCACTTGTAGGAAAAAAGCTTTATGAGTTTGTAATATAGTGTAAACTACCCCAATAGTGTTATTGTACTAGAACAAAGAGACACTCGGATACAGTTGTAAAATAGCCCAGAATCGGCCTTCCGTTTTTGGAGCTGGACCCGAGCAGTCGCATTTTACGAAGAACGGTCTATATGTGAAAACGAGGTCAACCCTTTTAAACCCATTCGGGGGTTGAGAATCAAAACAAATTAATTCTGAAATAGGTTTGTAGACTACTGTATAAAAAGTTCGTGAAAAAGTCCATTTCATCGCCAAGTTTTTGGCGAGTCTTCGATAGCAAGAATCGAATGATCCAACTACAAATAGTTCTTCCTTTTGTCCTGCCATGTTAACGCAAAATAAGATCGTGAGTAGATCTTTCGATACTTGCGAATCGGGCGTTTCATACGATCCTGAGAACAGCCTTCTGTTCGTCATGGCGCGAAAGAAAATTTTGCTCTCACGTCCTTGGACCGGTAATCGCTCAATAGCAACGGAAGTTCCTGCCTGAACTTATTCACACTTTCGCTATTTACAGTAGACGCTCCGCCCGGTGCGATCACAGAAAACATGTTGTGACGTAGGCACCACTTCTTCAGCCCTTCATCAGACGCACTAAAACTGCTGTTGCCCAATTTTTCAGCGATTTCTTTAGCTTTCGCCTTCAATAACTGCCCTGTAATCGGAATATTCTGACTTCTGGATTCAAGGAACCACGCCCAGCACATTTTATCGATATCGTTGGTATCACTTTCCAAAAAGTACTGCACCTGATTCTCGTTGATTTCCGACTGCTACTTGGCTCGGATCTGTTCCTTAAGACTGACTAGTCCTGTAACTTGTGGTTTTTCGGCCTTGAACCTATATACCGGGTATATAACTCGGAGTTATCTTTTCTATGACTGAATTACAAAAAAATTTAATTCATCTTTTAGCTAGTAGTTAGCTGTAGTTAGTAGACAGCTCTTCGGCATCATAAGTCCAAGTTCCACCTTCTTACGCAAAGTAAGCTTAGGCTTTTAGCCTGCCATTGTTTTTCGATATGAAACGCTTCTACGTAGCTCCAACCACTTGTCTGCGTTGTGTATTTTAAATGTGAACACTGGACCTTTTTATAATACGTCTTTATTGCACCACGGTTCGAGATCGAGAGCCCGAGACCGTGTTGGAAACAAGCCGCAAGCCAAGCTCAGTCGATATATAACCTCCGTTATAAGTATGGCCTTGTGGCTGTAAATTTAAATAAGTGAAGGAGCACCAAGATGCATTTCCGAATTGAACGCGTGCCCCGAGCAAATTTGGCCAACATTTTCGGAGGAACAATGCAGCCCTTTCTATGGCCAAAATGTCTCAAAAAATGGGGGTAGTTGAACAAAGTTTACTGTGTGAACAAAACAACATCCGATCTTATCGTATCTAAATTGAATTGATTTGTTGTTATTTATTTGAAAACTTCTCTTTAAATTTCACCACTTAAGACACCACAACAGACATTTTTTAATTTTTAACCAATTTTTAAGTATCACCACTTCGATGCACTTCTTTTCCCCGGTAGGTTCCTTCATCGGCGGTTGACGCGATTACACTAGTCTTGCAGTTAGCCCAGTAAGTGCGTCGTGTTCTTAATTATGAAAGCGGATTCTAAACAATGCCGAAAAGTTTTAGGCTAGAACTCTTTCGAACAAAATTAGTTCGTCCTGTACGCTTAGCGGAATATGCAATGACGAAGACAAAACACCAGAGCATATCCTCTGTAAATGTGAGGGTTTGGCTCACAAAAGACTTTGTCACTTCGGTCAGGGTTTCATGGAACCATCGGAATTCCTGACCATTCCTCTTCGGAAAATACTAAGCTTCATTGAAAGCGCAGGGATTGAAGAGGAATCATAGTCAAACCGGGAGGACGTCACAATAGGCCCAACTGTGGCTCGCGTCTTTAAAGTCAGTAAAATATAATATGTTATAAATGAAATCAATTTTGTTGACGTTGAAGGATTGTTGGTACCGGATTCAGGTATCGTGCAGTTGTAGATTACGCCCGCTCTAGGAGGGGAGTAAGTGGTGGTACGTCAGTCATGTCGTACGTAAATATTTTTATGATTTTTGTCCAAATTCTATTTTACTCAGTTTGTTTACTGTAACTTGAATTATTGACAACTTCATACATTATTTTGAATAAATTGAAGTTGGCAAGTTTTCGGAAGAAAATAAATATTTCGGAAAATTATTTTAGTCAGAAATGTAACTAGAACGAGATCAGATATCAGTAATAAGATCTTCGAATGATTCGACTACAAATAGTTTTTGCTTTTGTCCTGCCATGTTAACGCAAAATAAGATCGTGAGTAGCTCTTTCGATACTTGCAAATCGGGCGTTTCATACGATACGATGAGAACAGCCTTCTGTTCGTCAAGGCGCGAAAGAAAATTTTGCTCTCATCGACAGGTATCGAACCGGGCCTTTCGGCTCGAACTAGGAACGAATGTTCTGTTGACGAAAAAGTGCATTTTGTAATCAAGCGATGTGCGTGAAAATTAAGTGATGACATTGGCGGAACTCGAAACTTTACGTTGTGCATAAGATATCTAGAGGAACAAATAGTTAGAGGAAGGAGGCAGAGTGCAACAATCGCTAGCACCTAATCATTCCGGGTGCATGTTGTGTCGCTAGGCGAACTTTTGAAGTCGTGTACCTTCTAAAGTTATCCGGTGCGCGGATTGTCGTCGGTGAGTGTCGCGCGTAACATAAATCCCCGGGATTACAAGAACAATATCACAGGTTCAACCCTTTTAAACCCATTCGGGGGTTGAAAATCAAAAGAAATTAATTCTGAAATAGGTTCGTAGACTACTATATAAAAAGCCCGTGAAAAAGTGCTATGTCGGCTCCCATGTCGGCTCCAGTATTTCAGAAGGCAGGCAAGCAGTCGGCAGCGATCAGCCAGTAGTCGAGGTTGTGTATTTTATAAAATCTTCCGCCAAGGCAAAACACTGAAAACTGTATTCAATCGAGTCGACCTATGTCCTTTGTGTTGTGGATTCTATAATTGCGCCAAACCATAGACTAGAGGAGATTGAAAGACTGGGTAAACGGCCGTCACTGAACGTGCCATTCTATTATTAAGGCTGTGGCTTCTATAAGTCCGCTTACAATAGAAAAGGCCAGTCATCATGAATAAACGCACTGAGCCAAGTGTAGCAAGTACAATCGGCAGGCAGGAGCACACCCAACGAGGGACGACGAGCAGGAGCCAGGACAGGATTAAATATTTGTAACGAATCCTGGCAACCGCTGAACATACCCCGGCAACAAAAACAAGTCGTTACAAGTTTAACCCAGAATTGAGTCTAAAATAAGAATTTAAAAAAAAAATATGAATAGTCAGAGCTATCACTAGGCTTCGGGTCAGATTTTTGCTCAATTCTAGATATTCAGATGATCTCTGTTTTCCGAATGCTTCGTTATAAGTAACTTATTAAAGTGCCACTTAAAATATCAACTAGAAATAGCTAAATGTGCGGCCAAAGCATGAGTAGGTACACATACACAAAAATTAACAGAATTGAAAAATGCCGTTTGAGTTCTAAAATATACTTAACAAAAAATATCGGGTCCGATAGTCGGATTTAATATCGATATATCACTTTAAAAAATACCGGCCGATATTATCGATATATCGCTTTAAGAAATATCGCAATTTCGATACTTCAGTATTATTTCCACAGAAATCCTCCCATAAATCTTGGTGATATTAAAATGACTTTCTATAACTCCGCCGGAGCGAAAACTTAAGACTGTGTTTCAAATCAAGTCGACCTACTGTATAAAAAGTTCGTGAAAAGTCCAACCCAAAACTGCGAGTTATGAGAAAAAATTGTGAAAATATGTCGAACCCCTGTCGATTTTCAGTTTAAGCGTTTTTGTTTCTGGAGTTCAGCGACATGACTGAATTGGAGTTAAGAGTTTGGCCAAGTTGGGTATAAAACGGTTATAGTAATTTACCATACCCACGAATCGCTGAATTTGTTTAATGGATGAAGGAACAGGTAAATTAGTAATAGCCTCCAGTTTCTCTTGCATCGGCACTACACCTTTACTGGACACGGTATGGCTAAGAAAATTTAGCTCTGGTACTCCAAATATGCATTTTGATGGTTTAATATTTAAACCATATTCAATTAATCTCTGAAAGAGTGTTTCGAGATGACTTTTGTGCTCTTCCTCATCGCGGCTAGCGGCAAGTATATCGTCTATGTAGACAAAAACGAAATTCAAACCATTGGTTACCTGGTTTATGAACCTCTGAAAAATTTGAGCTGCATTTTTTAACCCAAACGGCATACGCGTAAACTCAAAAAGACCGAATGGTGTGGTTATAGCAGTCTTGTGAATGTCCTCTGGAGCTACAGGTATGTGGTGGTAAGCCCGTACCAAATCAATTTTAGAGAAAATTCGGCAACCACCTAAGAACATGGAGAAATTTTGAATGTGAGGAACCGGGTACCTTGTCTGGTACTGTAATTGAGTTTAGTCGGCGGACGCCAATCTTTACCATCCTATTTTGGTACCATGTGCAATGGTGAAGAAGCCGGTGAAGCTGACGGTCTGCAAATTCCAATTTCCAACATGTGTTCGAATTCGAATTTGGCAATCTTATGTCTCGAAGGGTTGAGCCTTCTTGGGCGATGGCACGGCAGTGGTCCTTGCGTCACTATGTGGTGCTGCACTGCGTGCTTTATAGGAAAATTAAAATTAGCTGGTTGGTATAATGCTGAAAATTTCTTTAATATTGCCCCGAATTCATTCTCGATACTGAAATTCAGTGGAGTTGGGGTATCAGCTCTAGTTGAATTGATAATTGAAATTAATTTAGTGGTTGAGTCGATAAGCTTTTTATTCCTTAAATCAACCAAAATATTAAATTTTTCCAGGAAATCCGCACCGATGATTGGCTTGTTAATGGAAGCTATTAAGAATGTGTGAACAAAATCGCGGCGAAGACCGATGTTCAGTTTTAATAGTTTGGAACCATAAACTTTAATTCGAGACCCATTAGCCGCAGTTAGAGAGTAATCACTTTCTTTGGCTGTCGAATTAAAGAGATGATGAGGTATTATCGATACATCCGCCCCAGTATTGTTACAGGTGCCTTGAAATGAAAGAAAAGAATTAGTTAAGTTGTTAGAAGGAATGTAATATTGTTTACCTTTTTGATTTTCTGGATGCACCCAGTGGGACGCCTATTTATTCACCTTCGCTCCGCATGGCACCTAAAAAGATAAATCGTACGCACGCATTAGAACGTTGCAGGTAAAATTGAGGACGAAACGGAAGACAAGCTGGTTAATGAGGAAATAAATATTTCGAATCAGCGGAATGTAAATTATAATTTAGGATGAATTAATTAATTAGGATTAGGTTAGGTTAGGGACTACCAGATTAGGTACGAGCTAGGATACGACGACGCACTAACCCCGCCAAGAGGGCGATAACATCGAAGGCTGCCGTCAACCTGGAAGAGCCGGAACTCCATACTTACCTGTCGGCTACGCCACCCACCGAAAATGAAATCGTCGGACCGCGCACTCACAATGTCACCATTGAAACACTCAAACGTAAACAACCAGAAACGTCATAAGCCGCAGTTGTAAACAAACAACATGGACGAGTGCTGCGCGAACAGCGAGAAATTGCGAGTCGATAAGACAGATCGGCGAGGGTTGAATCCAGGCTAAATCGTCGTTGGATAAAAAGAAAGTTTATGCACCTGAGGGAATGACCTGGAGAAAGCGAACATTGACCCGTGAAACGGGGATTAGCCGTTTTAAAAAAGCTCAACAGAGATTTCGCGGCAAGGAAAGACCCGAAAAACGGTCTCTTTAGATAGTGCAATCCAACCGAGTAGACGTGCGAGAGAATCTACAACGAGGAATACGAGGCAGAGGGAGTTTTTCTAAACATCGCTAAGCAATTCGATCACAAGTCGGGGACGAGTGGTATAAATCCGTAAAAGTAAGGAGGAACAGCGAGGACAATATCTGGACCGTCGTCGAAACGGCCACCAAATTTGGAGCGAGCGGAGAGCCGTGGGAGGCAGCACTGGAAGCGGAATTTCGATACCTTCGCTGGAGAAGAATCACCAGAGGCGCCCTAGATTAAGGTAGTACCGAATGATCAGGTTAGAAAGTTAAGTAGCGAAAATCACACTGGCATATATCGTAGTCTTGAATTAAATATTGTGTGATATGAACGAAACTTTGGTCTAATTCATTAAGTGTTTGTGACGTTTTCCAGCTTGACTTCAGTCGGTTTTTTACGTTTAGTATATTCTATAGATAATTTTCCCGAACCAGTGGTTCGGCTTGGGAAAAGCGAGTGAGAACGGGTTCCTTAAATTCGGAACCACTGGCGCCCACGACCCTTCTCTGGGTTTGGCCGGCAAGGACCCGTTCGTCCCCCTTCGTGCCAGGGGGATTTCGATTGCTGTTTTCCACCGATATCGGTTAGTAACGGCAGAAAGGCTGCTTCCGTAAGGCGAACCGTAATAGTATCTATTAAAAAATTAATGTTATTGTTTCGGTCTAAGACATATAAGCGGCGTGATAGATTTTGCAAACTTCTGTTTGCCGCTAAACCAGAAGTATGATCTAGTTTTTTGAAGTAGATGCGGTATTCACCTTTGCTTCCTTATAATTGCAAGGTTTATCGCATTTGCCAGCTTTCGGACCATAATTCCGATGGTACCAGCACATTTCATCCTGATTTTCTTTTACCTGATGTTTCTTACTTCGAGAACGACCACGATTTAATTGTCTTTTATTCTGATCTTGGCGGCAAAGATTTTGAATCTGTTGTTTCAGCTCCAAAATTTCTTTGCGCAGGAAGGAAATATCTGATTCTGGTTCAACCGCGCATACTGAATTTACACTCGGCATTGCGTCCCAGATTTTATCGGCTAATGATAATAACTCTGTAATATTATTGTCCTTGTGGGCAACTAGAGCAATACTGATTGGTTGTGGTAGTCTTCTCATCCATAATTTGCGAATTAACTTGTCGTTAATCGCGTCGCTGGAACCAGCGATTATGGTCAAGGATCTGAAAAAATCCGATGGTTTTCTATCTCCCAGTTTCACATTTCCTAACAATTTTTCTATTCTCCGTTCCTCACTTAAAGAGTGCCGATTAATGAGAACAGACTTCAGATTTTCATAACGCTCGCCTTCATTTGGCGGACTTTGTATCGCGTCAAGAACGGTTTCAATTACATCTTGCGGAAGAGCCGATAAAACGAAATTGTATTTCGTTGTGTCTTTCCTAATTTTCCCGATAACAAACTGCGCTTCCGCTTGGATGAACCAAACCGAAGGAGAATTGGACCAAAAGGTCGGAAGTTTAACAGAAAACGACGACATATCATCCACCTCCGCGTCTTTACTGATAGCTTCACCTGCCTTCAGTTCTTTATTGGCAGAAGTGAGTTCCGAGTCATTACTAATCATGATTGTGGTCACTTGAAACTTTGTGACGACTGTTAATAATAGTAATGATGATGTGGTTCGAGTATTAAACGCGGTGATTCTCGCAAAACTGAACCCTTTAATATACCAATAATTCTTGGAAATTTCGGAAAGAAATTCGCTCAAGTTTTTAGAGAGGAAAAAAAAATGATAAATTATATTTAATTATATCCCAACTCACGACACGGAATTTCAGAAGTAGGAGTTTGTAGCGTGCTTCAAATTCTAAAACAACAACTTTCGGCGATTGTACCGGATAATAGACTGATATTTGCGTTCGGGTGCTTTTTCAAAAGGTTATTTTGCAATTGATTATTTGACCCTTTTTCACTTTACTTTATATATTAACTTTTGAAAAATATCACCCTAGCCCGAAATGTTGCACTTTATGGTATATTACTCTGATTTAACTATGTACGCACGTATTATATAATTATTCTACCCGGCGCCGAAAATGAAAACACTTACACTTGATCTTCACAGATAATGAAAAAATTAATTTCGTGAAATTCAAAATATGTGTTGAAATATATGCAATTCAATTTGTACCTATTTTCAAATGTTGTTTCTTTTTTAAAAAAAAAAAATAATCTAAGGCAATGTATGTATGTATATGTGTTAAAATATTCTTCTTTTAATTTTTTTAAAAAAAAAATTATGATTTTTGTAATACGAACTCTATTATTTCACCTGTGCTTTACTTTGTGCGGTGCAAGTCCAATCGATGCGTTTCGTGCTTTGTTTTCATCTTGTTGTTGCTATCTGAGATGTCGGATGACTGCTTTGCTTACATATTTGCTTCTGTGATGTCGAGTGTTCGTTGTTGTTGTATGTAATGTTGGGTGTCGTCGAACAATATTTTGAGTATGATGTACTTTGGGTTTTTCGGTGTAAAATGTAGATTTTTGATGTTGTTTGATGATCAATCCTTTAAAGATGATGCTCTTAGGTTCGCCGAATATTGAAGGTGCTTGTTCTCAGCAATGCCGAAAACTTTATTTTGGAAACTCCACTTTAATTTTCACTTGCGCAATTTTTATAAAATTTCTTGTGAATTGTGAGAATTTTCGTGTGAATAATTAAAACTTTCGTGTGAATAATTAAAATTTTAAAATAAACTTTTCTGCGTGTAATTTTGTGTCTGGGGTCACCACTGTAGGATACTGGGTTGACTGGGAGTTTGGTTTTGGTTATTTTATCGAAAGAACGAGTGTTCAGTTTAAAGGTTTATTTCCAACTAAAACTTACTATTAACATCGACTAGATTTCATGATTTTACATAACAAAATATTATACATAAAATTTACCGTGCATTTCATTTTCGGTGCATTAAGCCAGGCTTTACCGTAAAAGGTTGCTTTGCTGAACAATAGCGAACAATTCAATATTAAGGCTATCAACATTTCGGGCGTATTGTTCATTGCAATTTTACTTCTTTTTACAATTGGAATTTTTGGGGCGTATTTATCTTTTATTATTAATTCGTTTTTATGTTCGATTTTAAATTTTAAGTTTACCGGTCCAAAATATCGGTCTAGCCATATTGTTTGAATACAATACTGAAATTTGCCTAACGACAATTTTGAGACGCTACACCCCCAACATACCCTTGCTTGAGGGTTCAATATCCAAAAATCCTTAATTCACAGTTTAGACGACTATTGAGAAAGCACGAGGAAGTGAAAACTAATCCCGATATTTGATCAGAATTAAGACTTAAGAAATGTCGGAAAATGTGTGAAAACGAGTTCAACCCTTTTAAACCCATTCGGGGGTTGAGAATCAAAAGTCGGTCACCTTTCTGTCGCTTGCAGGTAATATTTTAAAATTACTTTCGTTTTGTGCATCGCCGATTGTTATTATTTTCTTTGTTCCGATACACCGGAACAATCGATGTAATTTTACCAAGCGTGTGAAACGTTAAACCCATTCGAGGGTTGAGAATCAAAACGAATTAATTATGAAATTAGTTCGTAGACTACTGTATAAAAAGTTCGTGAAAAAGTCCATTTGACGAGTCTTTAATTTACGTCCTAAATTGGAGAATCAAATCAAATCAAATTCTGTGAAAGTTGAAATAAAGAAGATGAAGCAAGAAGATTTTTTCCTGTGGCCAGACAATTATTCTTCTTATAAAACAAACCGCGTTATTCCCAAACCATATCTAAAAGACATGGTAGAAATTATCGCCGGGGGTGGAAAGAATACACTGGTCTATAAAACAAGTCTTGTTTCAGAAACGACTTACGAACTGAATTTTCTGAAGTTAAAATCTATCACAAGGTGCCAAGCAAAACCGCCAACCATCTCAAAGCCAAGAGGAATCAAGGAAGAGAAAAAAAGCCAGATTCTTCAGAATTTGCTTCCACCCATACCAGAAAATAGACACGAATTTTGGAAAACTCTTCCAGTTAGCGAAGATGCTTTAGATTTGAGGCAGTGATGCCAACTCGTGGGGAATTCCCCTTTTCGTGTGGAGTTTCAGTCAAAATTTTATTGAAAGGGAAAAAGGTGAATCAGCACTATTCGAGGGAAATTCCTTACCACAAGCACAACACCGACTTCAACGTCGACTTGTGGCGATTGGAAAAACAAGACAGACATTCTGCGAAATACAATAAAAAGGTTTTTTGCTTTATGATTAATAAAATCTATTACTCCTGTAGATTTATTCTTTATGGGGAAACTGTGGGGAATTCTATTATGAATAATGGGGAAAAAGAGGAATTTTGGGCTCAATCGTGGGGAATTTTACACAAAATGGTTGGCAACACTGGCACAAAGCGGAATTGTCGTGGTGAGCTCTCTTTTTTCCTCTCATATGTAACAGCATCAGAGACACGAAGGAATCTCGGGAGAAGCTCGAAATTCTCCTTTCTTGCTCCATTTCGAAATTACTTCGCGAAAGCGAGTTCTTCGCTAAAATGTTTGCAGGGAATTAACTAAACTAAGACTACACACATGCACGCGCGTTACCCTTGCACGCAATAATACTGACTCACTTCCCTACTCCTCAGGGCCGGCTCTTTAGTGTATTCATTGGAACACTGTGACCGGGGCGCAATGCCGAAAGGGCGCAGCTTGATCAGCACCAGTATATGACTTTCATGTTAATGTTTATAAAACAAAAAAGAAAATAATTATCTAATTATAGATAATTTGACTATTATGTCCTTTCGTGATTATTTAGATCAACATTTCGAAAATTAAAAAGAAACAAAACTGCAAACCCGATATTATTTTCCGGATTTTACTTCCGATTTTCTGATGAGTAAGTGAATATCATGTCCAAGAAACATGCGAAATTAAAGTCCAATGGAAAACATCAGTCCAGGCGGGTGCAATGGCAAACTTTGCTTGGAGTATTCAATCGCCCCCCTCACACACTCAGAACTTTTGTTACGTGTTACAGACACTATGAGTAGCCGTGTATTTCAAGTGGCGCCAAAGTCACACTTTCTGGTTACTGTTATGTCGGTTAGTTCCATTTATTGTTCTTGGTTCATGTTTGGGATAGATTTAGCTTTTTGTTCACGATTAAATATTTAACGAGCAAGCCTGAGTTTCTTACTTTTTGTTGAAAGGAGCGAACTGAACAATTTAAGAAGATAAAGGTGGTGTATGTGCCGCTTAAAGAAATCGATTTTACGAAAATTAAGTATATTTCATCGGAATTTCAATCTGAATAAGTTTCGATCTTGAAAAATATTTCACAGTTACTTAAAAGGTAATTAATAGAAAATGGCTATTTATTTTCTTCTACAAAAATATGAAATTTTATTCATTTTACTAGTTATACCAGTTACCAGTTATACGAAATGAATCAGTTGCTTACCAGTTATACGAAATGAATCACATTAAACTACATTTATATATTTTGCTGTTATTGGTATTCAATCCAGTATAATGAACAGAATGAATTTAGATTTTTGATGTCTAAAAAAATTTTTTTATTTTTAATAATAAATTTTCCATCTTTTTACTTTGTTGCTAAATGCAGGGGGCGCTCATCCCATTGAGTGCACCGGGCGCTAAAATCGTTCCGAAATTCCCTTTAGTTGTGTGTCGGATGGAGAAACTCAACACTGTCCGTTTTCCGGATCGGATCGGATTGGAACCATTATAACCAGGGCTAGTAGAAATAGTTCTGAAAAAACTTGATTTTAGGCACCTAAAAAGTCATGAAAAATGGCAAAATAGCCACGAAAATAGGTTTCATACATAAGGCATGAAAATAGGTTCAAAAAAATACAACATAAAACAAAAATCTGCTTAATTTGATACGCTTTTATTTTTTTTTTGATTGAAAATAAATTCATACGAAAATGAATGGATAATTTTATTTATTTTCACGGTTGCAAAGCACAATACAATGTTGTTTTAAATTTTCGAATAGAAACGATCTACGGTTATCGGTCAATACGTTTCCGTACATTGAAAAAGATCGCTCAACATCAGATGATGTTGTCGGGCAATACTTGTATAAAGCTAATTCGTCTGGCATAAGATCCTTGACAAATTGTTCTGTTGGCTGTTTACGTTCGTTCAAAACATTGTTGATATCGAAAATTATTTTAAATCCAGGATTTCGTTGAAGTACCGCTTCCATTTTTTGTCCAAATTCTTGTTGATTTAGAGCATTCAGTGAATTGCGAATAGATGTAATTAAACCAATGCTTTCGCTCAATGCCAACCCTTGTGTTTCCAATTTGATCGTTGCTGACACTAGATGTGCAAAATGACTTGATGTATGCCAGATCATTTTTAATACGGCTGTCGGCAAATAGTTCTTTAGCGGCTTGAATCGCTTCGGAATATTCACTGTTTAATGTATCAATGACAGACTTGACTGGTTCAAAATTATCGCAGTAGTATATTGCTGCTTTTAGCCATGTACACCATCGGGTAATGATTGGTTAGGGGGGAAGAGGTAAATTTGGACAAACTTCTTTGAACCTCTTTTGACGAGAAGATGGCTGAAAAAATACAGTGTTTTATTAAAATTTACATAAATTGTTATTTTTTTAATAAATGAAATTTAATAAAATTCGTTTGGAGCATATTGTTACCTTTACAAACACAGCTTTAGTTTTTGATATCAATCGGTTAACATCTGGAAATCTTGTGCGAATGAATTCTGCAACCCGGTGCAAACCATGTGAAAAGCAATTCAAGTGCACTATATTCGGATACATAATGTTCAGTGAACCCATTGCTGCTATCATGTATGCAGCGGCATCAGTTAATACAGCTAACACCTTGTTATATTGAATACCTAGTTCAAACAAAAAAATTTTTTATTCAAACCGAAGAAAAATCCTTATAATTTATTAAGATGATGTACAAACCGTTTGGCCAAAGCAATAGCAGTCAGTCATTGAAAAATGCAGCCATAGTACTCGCGTTGGTATTTTCTACGACAGCCATATTCAATAGATAGCATTTTCCATGTTCTGGGCTATTTTCGTTACCTACAAATATGTTTGTCCTTTGCTTTTTAACGAAGAGTTTTCATGCAATCGTCATGCAAAATCGGTACATATTTTTGCCGCAATCAACTTTCAGTAGGCAGTGTTTTTTTGCGTATTTTTCAAAGAAATTCACGGATGGCTTGCTTTATGCAAAGGACTATTTGCTTCAAGAAACATTTTGCATAGATCCATGTGGAATTCGTTAATTTTTTGTTCTAGAGGTGATTGTTGGTATTGCGTCAATAGACTTTGTTGGACCGATGAACGTGGCAGTTGATTTCTGAGATCAACATTTTTTTTATGTTTGTCGGTAGCAATGTGTTGCTTGACATGAGAAAGTTTTTCAGCGGTAACTGGGCACTCACAATATTTGCAAAATAATACCGAATTATCCGTTCGAAATGTATTTGAATATTCTCTAGCCATTCGTGCACAAAATTCACGATGAGTTTCCTTTGTTTTACCCATTTTTGAGCGTATTACAATCGTCAAACGTCAACAGAATCTAGAGAAACATTAAACTGAATGTATACAATATAAAATTACATTGCTGGCGAAAAGAATTGTCGTCTATATCAAGTAAACAATCACTTTATAAATATGCTCATCCTTGTTTATTCATGAAACTACTAAAAGAAAAAAGAGTGTACGATTGACTAATACAATCGAGAATGTCGCTGTCATTGCTTAGCATAATCGTGCCGTGTTTTTTCTCCTTTCTTCGTTTGTTCCAATTCATTTGTTTATTGAATACGCATCCAATCTCTGTCTGAATACGCAAAGCATTGCACTTTGAATTATTTTGCTTATCGTTGGACTAATCTGGAAATCATATTTTGATATATTAAGTAAAAAATGCTGAAAATATTACTTTTTACATCAGTCAAAATGACGAAAAAGGTCGTTTTAGGCTCAATTCATTGAAATAGGCACGATGCGCGGAATTTAGTCAAAATAGGCAAATACCTAGTCTCTAGGCAAATACTTATTTCTACTAGCCCTGATTATAACTGAGGCTTAACTGTGACAAAAGAGCTGTTACAATTAGTTTCAGCACATAACAATCTATTTGAATTAATACATGACACATGCATTGTTCTCAAATGCCTAATATATTCTTTCTGATTGCAGAAACGGGAAGGGTGCCTACATAGCTTACATATTAACCGTATAATGCAAATTAAATTTAAAAATAAATATTCGTTAAATATTTCAGAAATTTAGGCGCGATTTGATATCACGCATTTTAGCTGTGATATTTGCGATACCTAAATCGTAAATTGTTTCCAATACAAATTGAAGTAAATATTTGTATTTTAGATGGTACTCGCAATTAAATACATACAGTCACTCACATTATTATTGGGTCAAAACAAAAAAAAAATTTTAAGAGCAAAATGATAGCTGTACAGAATAGTAAATACTAAACTGTTAATTTAACTTATTTCTGCTATTATTCTGTATTCATGAAGGGGTTTTCTTTTTTCAAATTAATAGTTAGATAAAATAGGAAAAATAAAAATTGGTGAATTATTATAAATTAAGCATCACATAATTATTGGGTCAAATAACATATTTCATTTTTATTTAAATAGATAATAATAGATAATAACATTTTAATATTTAGTTGGATAACCATTTCTCTCCAGCACAGCTTGGAATCTTTTTTTCATTGAATCCACAAGCGTTCGAGTGGCTGAACCTGCGATATTTGCCCATTCTTCTTGAAGGATTTTTTTTAATTCCAGTTTACTTTAAATTGGATGTTTTCTTACTTTTCTGTCTAGTTGCTCCCATAGATTCTCTATGGGGTTGAGGTCTGGAGATTGTGGGGGAGTTTTGATCACCTTCGGACAGTTATATAGAAGCCATTCACGAACAATATGGGCTGTATGTTTTGGGTCATTGTCTTGGTAAAATATAAATGTTTCCAGGATGCCCAATTTTTCTGCAGAACTCCTCAAATTGGCTTTCAATAAATGTAGATAAACATTTTTATCTACAATGCCATCAAGGAATACCAAGTTCCCGACTCCTGATGACGACATAGAGCCAATTGTGTTTAGTTTTATTTAAAAGAATTAATTTTTTGATGTTGTAAATTTTGTTTGGTTTTATTAAAAGAATTTACTTTGTAAATTTAACTATGTTTGATTTTATTTAAAGAATTAGAATTTTGATGTTATATTATTGAAAGATTGAGCCAGACTGAATTCTGACTGAATCAGTCGGACCTGGCATAGCCATCCTCAGTGGATGTTACATGATATGCCTTAGAGATTAGGATCCGTGGGATCGCTATGTGCAAGGCATAAAACATTCTCTTAGAAAAATGTTTACATTGAATGCAAGATAATATTTTGTGCATGACGTGCTGACGATACAAATGGTTAAAATGATATATGAGTATATATGGAGATAATAATTTGTGCATGAAGCGCTGAGATATGATATGTGAGGCATATATTAAATGTTATGTGAGAACTATTTTAATAGTTTGTGCATGAAGTGCTGATATATATAAATGTATATGACATATGTGACATATATAACTCCTCCCTTATCAGAGAGGTCCTTGCGGGGGTTGTTATTCATCTTCCATTTCTAAGCTTATGGGTTGAAGTTTAGTGGTAACTTTTCCTTGTTTTGGATTGCTGGGTGGTCGTCTGTTCAGGTACATGTAGATTCCTATTGCGATGAATGCAATTGCCAGGATAACGTAGGTAGGTATTGTCCAAAGTTGGGATGTATTTGGCGGAATATTCTGCATTGCGATTTGGTGTATGTTGAGTTGTTCCTTGTAGAGTTTGTGGACTTGATTTAATGGTATGTTGTGAAGTACGAGTTCGTTGGTATGTTCTCTTGAAAATTCAGGTGTCTTGATGGCTGGTAAAAGTAGGGGTTGTACGCTGATGTTATCCTCGTTATTGATGTACGAATGTTTTGGTGTATGGAAACTGCAGTTTGTCGGGAGCTCGATGAGGAAAGTACCTTTGATTGTTGTAAGGTCAGTATTTGGACAAGTTCTTTTAATTTTTGTTTCCTCGGGAAAAATGACGATGTAATGTGCGGCGGTGATTTGTTCAATAACTTCGTTGTCAGTGACGGTGCTGATAGTTTTGGCGCCCGGCGCACTTTCTACGTTTTGGTGCCCCAAATTTTATATTTTGTTTTCGAAAAATGAAGGATAATTTCCAAGATTTAGAGATAGAGGAGATGGTGTTAAAGTGACCGCTGCTATAAATTTGGCCCGCTAATTATTTCTAATAATTCATAATATCATATGGTTTATGTTACATATCGAGCTTTCTGATATGTAACAGATAAACACCATAGTACAAAACTGAAATAAATTGCTTATTCATGGGTCATTCCATCAAGAATCGCCAAGGTTGTGACCTCACCATCCCCGATTCTTATGAAAATTTTTGTACTTGAAGATCTAGTGAAAAAAATAATTGAAATTCAATTTTTGTTTCTATTTCATTGTTTTGTTGTGAAAATTGAACATTAGAACAACTGTTTAATTATTCTTCATTGCATTCGTATAGTGGTGATCACGTCACGAGAGTTTAATTCCCTATTTATTTAAAAAAAAATACCTAGGGAGAATTAAAAACCCATCGGAATTTACATGAAAAAATAATGTACATAAAGAACTGAAGCACTGGCACCTCGCATATGCCTGGGACCTCTGAGAACCCATTTCGTTCCTGTGGCGCACTTTTATAAACTGCGCCAGATACCATGAATACATATGCACTCAGCGGAATACAACGCATGCCGTCGCGCATAAAAACGTTGACAGGTCACAGTACCGTGCGTGTTGGATGTCGAACCGTGGTGCAGATGAAATATTTGCGCCAAAGAGTTAGTCAATAGATTCGCACATGTTTGATCGAACAAAACGATGTACATGTCGGATCGGTGGAGGAAAATGATGTTGGTTATACAAAATCGTTTATGTATGTACTATGTATTTGGAAGAGGGTGCTACGAACATGTATTTATATTATAAGATCAAACAGCAATCACATATTTAAGGGAATAAAACAAACGTTTGGGAGTACGACTTGTTATTAATTTGTTTTTGGATGGATAGGTATACGAGTATGTAGGTAGGATGCCGTGTTTTAATATTGCAAAATTTACAAACAGTGAATTTGATAATTGCAGGTTCGTACATGAAAGAACAATTGCTTAGGTAGGTGGAAGATTAGGTGTGGCGCCCTAAAAATTTGGAGCCCGGCGCAGTTGCTCCACTTGCTCCTATGGAAGCTCCGCCCCTGTTCGTTGTTGATTATGACGGGAATCGGCTGACATGATGTTGGTATTTGATTGTCTAGTTGCAGCAATTCTTGGATACAATCCTTTGGTTGTTCGAACTGGTGTCTGTTTTTGCAATAATGCAACGTATGGATGTGTCTGCATTCCTGGTCCTCGTATTGATAAAGCTTATTGTGCATAGCCAGGTAGGGTTTGTTTGGAATGAGGATAGTATTTTGCTTTGTAGGGATTGGGTATAAATGATAAAATGTATAAGTTTCGGGATACATAATAGGAAAATGAATCAAGAAAACTATTCTTTTATTACTATAATACGACTCTACTTCGATTATTTCATAATATTTGTGGATGTTTGAGATTTCGTTTCACGAAGTCGTTGAAATACTTTTTTTTAAATTGCCAATATGTTCTTGGAGTGATGTTGAATAGACAATGATATCATCCAAATATACTAAGCAAATATCGTTTTGCATTCCTCTCAAAATGTTATCCATTACGTGTTGGAAGATGGCTGGTGGATTTTTTAGCCCGAATGGCATCCTTAAACATTCGTAATGTCAATTTTCAACGTTGAAGGCCGTTTTCTGAATATCATCGGGTTTAAGGTTTTAAAGCGCTTTATTTGTGCCAAAATAGATAACGAAATTCTTACAACTAATTCAATAAAGCTAAAATTATATAATCAGAACGTTCAGTCGAATGTGATTGTCGGGTTCACCCCAAGCACCGACTACGTTCTTTACTGCAGCCAACTCACATGGACACGGCTGCTCTATCTGTATGCTGCGTACATGAGAGTTTTCTAAAAGCTCCTCATACATTTCACGCATGTGTATGCGTGAAAACTAGCAAAAGCTCATATGAATTTTTATAAAATTTTCAAGTCAGACGCTGATGACTCACTTTGAGAACTGAAATCTGGGTTTCAAATTACTACCGCTAGACGGTAGTACGCGCGTTTGCGTGAAAACTGGCAAAGCTCAAATGAATTTAATTTCTTATTAGGTGTGTTATTTTCAACTGGATCAGATCACTATTGAAAAAAACGATGTATCTTTACTGATCTTCGCGGTTCGCGGATCTCGACGGCTCAGCAGATCTTTACAAATCTTTGTGGTTTGCAGATCTTCACGGCAGATCTTGCGATTCGCGGATCATCACGGCTCGTGGATCTTAAAGGTTTGCGAATTTTTGAGATGATGTAGATAGAAGATGGAAAATGGATGGTGGAGGATGGAGGATAGAAGATGAAAAATGGAAGATGGAGGATGGAGGATTTAGTATAGAGGATTCACGATGGAGGATGGAGGATGGAGGATGGAGGATGGCAGATGGATGATGGATGATGGAGGATAGAGGATGGAGGATGGAAGATGGAGGATGAAGAACGAAGTATGGAGGATAAAGGAAGGAAGATGCAGAACGAAGTATGGAGGATAAAGGATGGAGGATGAAGAATAGAGGATATAAGGTAGAGGGTGTAGAATGGTGGATTTAGATTAAAGGTTAAAGATTAAAGATTAAAGATTAGAGATGATTAAAGACATAAAAGATAAAGGATCAAGGATCAAGGATCAAGGATCAAAGATCAAGGATCAAGGATCAAGGATCAAGGATCAGGGATCACGGATCAAGGATCAAGGATCAGGGATCAAGGATGAAGGATGAAGGATGAAGGATGAAGGATGAAAAATGAAGGATCAAGGATCAAGGATCAAGGATCAAGGATCAAGGATCAAGGACCAAGGATCAAGGATCAAGGATCAAGGATCAAGGATCAAGGATCAAGGATCAAGGATCAAGGATCAAGGATCAAGGATCAAGGATCAAGGATCAAGGATCAAGGATCACGGATCAAGGATCAAGGATCATGGATCAAGGTTCAAGGATCACGGATCAAGGATAACGGATAAAGAATAAAGGATTAAACATTAAAGATTAAAGATTAAAAATGAAAGATTAAAGATTAGCCCCGCAGTACTGCATAAAAGCTAGTTGGAGCGTAGCGCGCGTCAGCCAAATATGAACGCGAAAGCGAGTTTTAATCTCTTTAACCCTGCAAATTTTTAGATAACGATATCTATTAATTTCAGATCGAACGGGGAATGAAATAAATTGATATTGGCTTAAAAGTTGAAATACCACAAATGAAAAATGTAAATTTTCATTTTGGAGTTTTAGTGTAGATAATACTTTTTCCTAAATCTATAGCAACAAAAAGAAATGATATATATATAAAAAAAACATTTTAAAAATGTAAAAAGAAGGTGTCGGGTTCAACAAAAAGGGATGATATTCACAGAGTCGGTTTTCTTTTTATTAATATTTCCACTTACACTTGTATACAAATTTGTGATATTCATTTTTCCAAGAAACCCGACAATCGCTCGGAAAAATATCCCCCCCCCCCTCCCAAAGCAACCAAAAAGTAAACTTTGCACATCATCTTTATGCTACGACGAGCGATTGTCGAGTTTCTTGGAAAAATGAATATCACAAATTTGTATACAAGTGTAAGTGGAAATATTAATAAAAAGAAAACCGACTCTGTGAATATCATCCCTTTTTGTTGAACCCGACACCTTCTTTTTACATTTTTAAAATGTTTTTTTTATATATATATAGAACTTAACCTAAACCAAATGGCACTGATGTGCTCTCAAGGTTTGATACATATTATTTTTGTGTTTTTTTTTCGAGTGTAATGATTTGTATAAAACATATTTTTGTATATATATATTTTTTTTTGTCGGGAAAAAGGCAAACAAAAACCCGTTTTCGAAATAGTGGTGAATATGACTTATAATTAAAAACTTAAAACTAACTTATAACTAGATGTACAACTTACTACAAGGACTGGGATCCAATGATAGATGATGCTAAAACTAATCCTATATCTACTCTTAAATCAATACAATCTCAATACTAATCTTAACACTAGTCATAAAATATATAGACCTATATATATATTTTTTATTGTTAATTTTTACTTATTACAAGAAATGAGTTTTATCTTTAAATCTATTTTATTTTTTTATTTTTAGTTTTATCTTAAAATCTATGATAGTTTTTTTTTCACTTAATACTAAATCTTAGTACTAACTTATGATCTAAATTTTTTTTTTTTTTTGTTTTTTTTTTTTTTTATTTATTGCTAAATCTTAGTACTAACTTATGATCTAATTCAGTAATCCTATCTAATCCTATCTTAAATCTAGTCTCTAACCCTACCTTACGAATAATGTTTTTACTAACCTACGTTTATTGTCTAGTCTTACTATGCTATCCTAATCCTATTCTTAAAAATTAAACCTAACACTAAACTACTGCTATTGGTCGTCATGTAGCCACCAATATCGCGCGGTCTCTTTTGCGATTACGTCTTCTTCGAGGAAATTCGCTGTCGAATAACTCCATATCGGCAAATCGTCTGTCGTATCAATCATGTTACTATATTTTATAGTTTTATCGCTGGCATGTCTATAGGCGTGATAAATTTTGGGGATACTTGGGGAATCTAGGATATAATTTTGGCTATCAAGATACAGGAAGGCTTCTGGAGGGATGAATCCAGTAGCCATGGTTTTTTCGAGGTATTGAGGATTGGGATAGAATGGGTGGGATATCCAGGAATTTTCGTCCTGGTCTATAGACCTGAGAATATGATTTCTTATGATTTTGACCATCATGGAGTCGACTCTGCGAATCTCAGCCGTCTCATATATCTCTTCATTGGAGATGTAATGCACCCAATCCGTCTCGGCTTTTCTATAGAGCCCGGTGCAAGCACGGAGGCATTTGCGCTCGAATACTCTCATTCTTTCCATATAAGATGGGCTGAGGTTGAACCACACGGGGCAACCGTATGTCAGGATCGGCCTTACTAGAGCCTGGTAACAGAGGATTTTTACCCTGGGGCGAAGATGTTTAGAATAGAAAAGTGATCTGGCCGCCATGAAGGCCTTTCTCGCGCTCTCTATTTGTGTATTCACATGGTCATTGAATTTTAAAGTTTGGTCTAGCTTCACCCCAAGGTACTTCACGCAAGTTTTATATGGGATTCGTTCCATGCAACCCTCATCCGCGACAATATGGAAATTTTTCCAGTTTTTTTTACGTTAAAGTTTGCGTTGCTGAGGGTAGCCCGGAACAGTATGGATTCGCATTTTTGCGTATTTATCCTCATCTTCCAGGACTCTGTATAGTATTTTACTTTGTTAAAGGCCTCTTTCAGGTATTTCTGCACTATCGTCACTTTCTTATGAAACGCATACAGGATCAAGTCGTCCGCAAATGCGACAATTGATTTCAACCTGGACTCATTAAACCCGAATAAATAAGTAAATAAGTCCGTCTAGCCAAACCGTTTCGAATACCTTCTCCATATCAATAAGACATGCCCCCACGCATTCTTTGTTGTTAAGACCCCAACATCTGTCCGACGTAACTTTCGTTATAGCGTGGATAGTTGAATGTCTTTGTCGGAATCCGAATTGGCAGTTCGAGATTCCTTTGCGTTGTCTTAAATGCATATTGAGAGCATCATTAAGAATTTTGATGTTATATTATTGAAAGATTGAGCCAGACTGAATTCTGACTGAATCAGTCGGACCTGGCATAGCCATCCTCAGTGGATGTTACATGATATGCCTTAGAGATAAGGATCCGTGGGATCACTATGTGCAAGGCATAAAACATTCTCTTAGAAGAATGTTTACATTGAATGCAAGATAATATTTTGTGCATGAAGTGCTGACGATACAAATGGTTAAAATGATATATGAGTATATATGGAGATAATAATTTGTGCATGAAGTGCTGAGATATGATATGTGAGGCATATATTAAATGTTTATGATATGTGAGAACTATATTAATAGTTTGTGCATGAAGTGCTGATATATATAAATGTATGTGACATGTGTGACATATATAACTAATAGTTTATGCAGGAAGTGCTGATATATATAAATGTATATGACATATGTGACATATATAACTAGCCCCAAACCATTACCGAACCTCCGCCGTGCTTAACAGTAGGACAAATATTTTCCTTATTCAGTTCGGTATTGGGTTTTCGCCAAACCATGGTGCGACCATCTGATCCAAAGACATTAAACTTACTCTCATCTGCAAAAATAACGTGATTCCAGAAATCCATGTTGCAGTTTAAATACAATTTCGTGAACTCTATTCTTTTTTTCTTATTGGCGCTGCTTATGAATAGTTTTTTCCGTGCTACTCGTCCATTATAACCATTTGATCTCAAACAGCGGCGAACAGTTTCTGGATTCACGTCTTTCTTCACACTCTCATATTGAGCAGTTGTTATTTTTGGTGCACTAGTTTGAGGATTATCCTTGATATGCCGAACAATCCAACGTCGATCATGGTCTGTTAATTTACTTGGTCGCCCAGGATTTGGGCTTACTTGGGATTACTAATTGGCGCTGATCGAATAAAGTGTTCCTGTTTTTTCATCCCATTAGCTTCTAAAAATGCATGTATTGAAATAAAAAAAGTATTTTGTGTGTGTGTAAGAATTACTAATTACCGATTAAATAATATTTTTAAGTAAAACTGTTAAATTTTATCCTTTTTTACAACTGATTTCTTTGTCAACCCAATAATTTTGTGACCATAAATACGGAATGGTGACGTTAAACTAATTATTATTGTGTAATGCACGCGTTCTTTTGAAAAGTCAAAAGTTCATTCTGAATAGTATAAGTGCAAACAATTTGAATTGAATCGGAAAATATTGTATATTTTGTTTATTCTCAGTGATTTTAGCAACATAATAATAATATTTCCCTTGACCCAATAATTATGTGAGTAACTGTAGTATGCTTTGAAGAGAGTGGCCCAGGCATTCAAAGATGTTTGTTCTCCTACATATAGTTCTTTTCCATCCACATAGATGAAGTAGTAAGATATCGCTGCCTTATTTGCTCCATTGGCAATTAAAAACAGAGAATGCTCTTTAACATTTAAATCTTCAGTGCCAGTCTAGAAAAATGAAAAAAGTAAAATAAGGAAACTGTAAATACATTTTGTACTACAATGTCATCTACTTCACCATCATCATCAATGGCGCGACAGCCTTGGCATCCTGTCAGGTTTCTAGACAGGGGTCTTTTTTTCTGGAGATGCGTTGTCGGCGCCTCACCCAACCCCCGACTTGGAGGGCCAATCCTACTTATTTATTACACCCCGGTAGAAAAAGGGTGCGAGTTTTCAGCTAACTATGACATGTTGGAGTTCTCCCAGCTATGCTGTGAGTCCAACTATGTCATACTTTTTGCCTACTTCCTGGGACGCACAGGTGTTAGTGGCCATTCAGGTTAACTCCATGTTCCCCCCTCCTTTCTCAACCGAGCTTGGGACCGGCTAAGGCGGAGTTGTGTCATCTACTTACCTTCCGATATAGATTTAACTCGATATTGCTGTTCACACTTATTTTTGAGGGAAATATCTTCTCCAGGTTTAAAAATTATCGGTGGTTTCATAGCCCGACAATCTACTATTGGCCAGAATTCTCAGTCAAACAAGTGCTAGAAAAATGCTGGGAGTATAACATTGACGTGCACCAGATCTTCGTGGACTTCCAACAGGCATACGATAGTATAGATCGTAATGTATGTACTATATAAAATAATGCTTGACTTCGGAATTCCATTAAAACTCGTCAGATTAACAAAAATTAACATGACTGACACTGAATCCCAAGTAAGGATACAAAACGAGCTTACCCAAAGCTTCCGAACAGAATCCGGCCTGAAGCAAGGAGATGGACTCGCTCACATGCTCTTCAATCTCGCCCTGGAATATGTCATCAGAAAGGTACCCGTTGATACCAGAAGTACCCTACTAATCAAGTCCACTCAACTAGTAGTGTACGCGGATGACATAAACATCATGGCCAGATCTGTTCCAGATGCGAAGGAAGTCTTCCACTGTCTAGACTCAGCGGCAAAGGATGTCGGGTTAAGGGTCAATGAGAATAAGACCAAGTTCATGACCCAAACAAGAAGAAACGCGCCAACTAGACAAAATATGACCGTGGGGGACTACAACCTGGAGAATTTGGATCATTTCTCATACCTGGGATCACACCTTGTAATAGACGGCAACGAACGGGACGAAGTAAAACAACGGATCACACTAGCAAATAAGGCGTATTTCACGGTTCTCCCGATCTTAAAATCGAAAAAAGTGCACAGGCTGAGCAAGCTTCGCATATACAAGACCATAAACAGACCTGTGCTACAATATGCAAGTGAAACGTGGACTCTCACCCAAGCGTCTGAAAAATCAATAGACGCTTTTGAACGACGAATTCTTCGAAGAATTTTGAGACCAGTAAGAGAAGGCAACTGAATGGCGTATCCGGTACAAAAACGAGTTGTATAACATCTATGACGACCCATCCGCATCGACCCTTATAAAATTTCGTAAGCTACAATGGGCAGGCCATGTGGAGCGAATGGACGATGGAAGAATCGCCAAACTGAAAGGTAGAACTCATGGCAAACGACCGGTGGGAAAACCGCGGAAAAGATACGAGGACTCAGTTGACGCAGATTGCAGATCGCTTCTTAGATGCACAAACTGGAGGACGCGGGCGCTGAACCGAGATGACTTCAGACAATGTATCCTGCAGGCCCTGGCCCGATTTGGGCTGTCGCGCCATTGATGATGATAAGGTATAAAAAAGCAGTTTTTGTTTTGTCCCATTCTAAATAAAAATCAATCACAATAAGACGAATATTTCTAAGCCATACTATCTTCTGACTATAGTCACTGGATGAAGAAGAAGGCACTTAGGTATAGTCCGGCCATAACATGTCCGGCAAAAGTAGTAAATTTAAAAACCGTCGGACTTTTTTACACTGTACTGAAATAGCTAAAGAGTTTGTATAATAGGTGCATAGTGTTTTAAAATTGGGGAAGAAAATGTTTTCCGCAAATATTTATCACAATTTTTCTTAATCAGAATAATAAAATCGAGAAAAACCGCACACATACATCTAAACATTTATTTTCGAACATCTTCGATGATCTAATTCCGAAAATTCGAAATGGCAATTGACAGTTCTCCAATTGACAAGCACGCGTCAAACTTACAGTATAAGTTTTGGTCGGTCGCGCACAATTTGCCAATTTTATGAGAATTAAAGTTATTTCCGTCGCGAAAGGAGGTGATTCTGTGACTTCTGAATGTATGCCAAACTAGCGCCTTTCCGACCGCGCGATATTTCCGTCTCCGAACCGAATGGAAGCGGCAAGGCGTTGGCGTCCTAATTGTAAAAGACCCAGCTCTGGTAGTTTTGCCCGTGACGGAGTTAGCTGGAAGTCTACAGGGTATTTAAACAGTCTGGAAGGTTAGCAACCAATGATAGGACGTGCGCAGTAAGTTTGTCGTCCGAACCCAACAATCGAATGTATCTAGCCGAGATGAGACTGAAACCATTGACGCTAAACGCGCCGGATTTGTCGTCGGGTATCAAGCCAACAATGCGCTTCTGGAAAATTTGAAGGGTAAATAGCAGCGATAAACCTCTTGATCAAATTCTACAGCGAACTTCTACTCCCAACAGTTTAGTGTTCCGACGACATTGAAAATGTTGACGTGATTACTTCGTACGACGTATGAAATATAAGCAGGTACCAGGTACCTGTGATGAAAAATTAAGACGCATTTTGAATTAAAGCGGATATGTAGTTAAACTATAGGGTACCATTACCTTGTAATTTATCCGTTAAATCGTACTGGCTTCGCTTCCAAATTTCTATGCATTCATGTAGTTAATTTAGTATGTAACTATAGGGTACCATTACCCTGTAATTTACCCGTTAAATCGTACTGGCCTCGCTTTGTAATTTACACTATGGGATTGACTTAATTTAACGGCTAGCTACCGGGTATCATTAACTAGGAGTGAAAGAGATGTAGATAGAGGTAGCGAATCACACGTATGTACACCGATATGAAGTATATAAGTTAATTTTTGTCCCGAGGCCTATACGTTTTAACTGAAAGATTGCCGGTTAATGCTACGGCGGACTTATCCGGTAATTTTCTTGCAAGGGAATTACTGTGCGAATTGAACTTATATGTACGTAGTATGGGCCGGTTTGTACGCTGCAACAGGTTTTTATTGCTACGAAAACTTTATTTCGATGTTCCTCTTCACAATTTCACATATTTCGATATTTAATTTCGTTAAGAACGTGAATAATTAACCGCTTAAGAAGTCGAGTGAACAAATCAATGACATTGTTTTGATTGCTGGTATATTGACGATATTGCAACAAGGACATAATAAATTTTTATTTGGATTATCTTTGTCAGTTTGTTATGTCAATGCTGCGACTGGATCCAAGGTATAAAGTTTTAGCTTTTGCATTTTTAGTGCTGAAGACGTTATAGTCAAGACTGTATTCCAATTCGGGTTTCCACTCTACCTATGAGGTATCGAATCCGGAGCGTTAACCGTATTTATAGTGTTCGGTTTAGATAGGTATAGTATACAAATATATACATAGATATAAAAATAAATAAACTATTGTTAATCTAATATCAATTTAATGTTAATATCACAGCATTTTGTAAATAAAGTAAAATAATGCACGGACAAATAATTTTACTAAGAGTGATTATCTTTGTAAAATACGTATAAGTTCTCCGAAATTTCAAAGTAGCGACATATTTAAAACAGAGCAATCAATGATGTAAATCGTATTTAATATTCCGTTGTAAAGAAGATCTACCATATGTAATGTACACGCGAGCGTTTTTGGCGTAGCAATGTTGAAGCGATTTGTGGCGCTATGATATGAACTAAGTCATACCATAGTATCCGTCCCAACCAAATCTTCAACAACATCACCACCCAAGCAGTCGTATTAGCCATCAGTATGGATCTATCCCTTACTCCGCCTTGAAACAACTGAAGGGAGTATGTCTCCATCATCAATTGTCCCAAGTTGGTCAGGACAAATCCACACCGCGAATACGACTATCGTCCGGTGACCAAGCCACAGTTGGGTGACTTGAGTCCCATGGTTTCCCGAAAGGTAGCGTGCATCTAGCTCTAGCACGTGCGTAGCTCGTCGGAAGGGGCGTGAGTGGCTACCTGTAACCATGGACTACTACGGATTCTATCAACAGCGGGCTGCTAGGTAAAGGAAGAAGGAAGGAAGGAATGCAGACTATGGTAAGGAAGTGGAAAAGAAAAGAAGGGAAATGAAGGTGGATAAGCACACGAGTAGAAACTTTCGGCGGGAAGGCCGATGCACATCTCAATTATATACTTTGGTGTTGAGGTAAATTCACTAGAGTTTATGACTTAGCCAATATTATACCGAAAATAATTAGACGCGTTGGCAAATCCAGTAAAAACCCACTTGGATGCCAAGCATTAAAACGAACCGATATTTATGTTCATCGGGCGTCATACTATTGTCTGGCTCGAACACTGCCGCCCTATGTAACATTTAAGGTGTACCGCGCCAGGTATTGGGGCCATATTCAGGTAGTACCATAAGCGGGTGCCATGTAAGGTACATGCGCCGTATTATGGCAACGTTGGGCACCCTGTAAGGTATACACACGCCGTTTTCCTGCGCTACAACCGTTGGGCTCCAATGAATGTGTAGTGCCGTCTTCTGACGCCATACTCAAAGCGTCGGACGCCATGAAATTTGGTGCCCTAAAGTGGACCTGGCGTTGGTCTTCCTAATCCCCACCATAAAGCTATACCAGCTTCGGGAGCCACCTAATGTGGGCCCTGAACACAAAAGGAAAACTAGCCGCTTAAACAAGTGCGTGTCGAAAAGAAAGAAAAACCAAACAATTACACACGACCACCAATAGGGTTATGTCCGCCAAAATAAAATGGCTATGACTCTTTAAGGATCCTTCCATCTGCTTCTGTGGCTTTAGTTCGTTGATGCGGATGGTCTTTTGAAAATGCCGACTTCGCTAAGATTATAATGCACGTGCTAAACCTGCAAAAACCAAACACAAGAAAAGGCAGATTCTCTAACGATTGCGGCTCAACTGATCCAGCCGTTGTTTCGATGAGTGCCGCAGGTCAGCTTATGGGAGTTCTAAAAATTCCTGAAATTTTCGTGTAACAGCCATAAGGAAATTTAAGGCCGAATTTTAACACCGACTGTCTCACGATGGTGAATCTCCATAAAACAAAAACTAATGTATCGAAGCCTTTAAGAGAGACGAAAGGGAATTTGCCAATTCGGCTTTCAGAACGACCAACTCACGGGATCCAGTAGAAACGTGCATGCGGGCGGCAAGGTCTGCGTTGGCCACCATGCGGTTGCGCGTCGCTAGCGGTAATTCGGGGCTATGGTAACGGAACCTGCCGATAGCTTAATGCCTAACGGGGGAACCTCCGTTATGCATACCGGGATTACGCACCTCGTGCCACCGATAACTCAGCCCTTAGCTTCACCAAAAGGAACCAAAAACCAAAATTCACGATTGCAATTTAATTAGAAACGAAATAGATGCAAACTACGCAAAGAAGACTATTCCTTCGTTCGGAATACGCACAAAATTAACGGATCGTGGCGGAAATTTCTTTAATTTGAATCGGTTTCAGAACTTTTCCAATTTTCACAAAACAAAAGATTAACTGGATCTCGGTTAAGCTATATTCGGATGAACTTTGGATGGTCGACTCTTCTGACTTCCTTGGTTTTCATACGCGGACCGTTTTACGATCGAATTACGATCGATCTGATCTAACCTTAAAATTACTAGGAGGATACGCGGGAGCTTCTGTCGGCGCGTTTTAGGCTAATGACCGTATTAGCGAGGGTGGAGCACTCACGGACGAACAAATCCAATCGAACAAAACAAAAAAAAAACTTCTTCACTTGTATGAAGGAATAATCACCAAAAAAAAAAAAAGGACAACACAAAAAAAATAACACAAAAAAAAGGAAAACTCATTTAGCTTACATGGTGTTATTTATTCTTCCGTTTTTCCTTCTCACTCCGGTCAGCTCTTCCCTTTTTGGGTTTTCCTTAGGTTTCACCGGGGCGAGGGGCCTACACTGGGGCCCGGTCGGGGATTGCCGGATATTCTCCTCTCCTTTTGCCGGCGGTCGGCGTCCGTGCAGCACAAAAAAATTCAAATTTTTACAAGCAAGAATATTTCACTTTTGTTCTTAAGGAGTTTGCTTCAACCTGCGCGGTTGGTGGTTATCTGCTTACTGACCACGTTCTGTCAGTCCGTACTGTGCACAAGCATCTTTTTGCCCGCTAGGCTGTGCAGCTTGATGTCTGGTGTGCGGTGTTGCCTCGCATGTACGCGTACTTGGCTGATCTTAATAGCCTCTCCTGGGTATTCTATGGTCCCAGACCAAAGAATGACATATGGGGTTTTTTATACGTGCCCAGCGGATTCTCTAGCGATAAATTGCTAGGAACTTTATTCGATGATCTGGACTGGTGTTTTGAAGTTTTGGTCCTCGGCAACATTGTTCTGCGGGCCGTTCGTTACACATATACGATATTACCAGCTCTTTCCCGTTTTTTACTTGCTATTCTACATCTAAACAATGAGTACCTATGAACAAGTAAATCCCTGATGTTGTGGCAACCTGGAAAATTGTGTGGAATTTCTGAGAAGTGTTTTTTAAGCAGCTTTCTAAAGCATGTATCTATAATATTTCTTTTTTCCAAGACCTGATAAATATTCTCCATTTTTACGAAATAATTGAAAGTTTCTTCCCCAGGGTAAATTAGCAGCGAATTTCTATTGATGGATTGGTACTCGAATTCTTTAAAAGCTACAAAAGTGCTATATGTATACATCTAAGGGAATATCTGTGATCAAGTCGTTAAAACAAGATTCGCAGATATTGTTTATCATTTGAATGCCTGATAAAATATACCCTGCAATATTGTACAATATGTTCTTTGCAGTACAGTTTAACTCTACACATTGTAGTTCGTTTTCGCTGAGTTCTTCGTAATTCAACTCCTGTTCATCCCTGGATGCTGGCTTACTTTGCAAGTAGGTAAGAAATCCGTCCAAATGCTCTCTATCATCTTCTTCATATGAGCTACTTCTGCTATATAGTAGTCCAGGTACTGAGAAACGCAAATGAGCTTCAAATTTTGTTTGAACTGAAGTGCAGATGTTTTACTCTGTTTAGCTCTTATTGAACTAAAGAGATTTTCTACACAATCCTGCGAAAATCGGCCAGTCAAAACAAATTTAAAATTGCATTCCCTCAATAAGTACTCGGTTATTTCTATAGTAGTTAGAAGCAATGGTTAGAGCTATACCAGTTTGCACTGGTTTGCAATTACCTTTAGGCCCTATTTTTAGTTCACTACATATTTCCACAAATTCTTTGAGGAACGAGATCTTATTGTTGTAGCTTTCCATGTTGTTTAAGCTTAGGGCCAGGAACTGACCACGGTTGGATGATAAAGCAAACCACTTATGCAGTACTCGTAAAAACCATACAGTTGTTTGCAATCTGTTATCGCCGTGCTGTTGAGATAGATATTCAAGTGCAGCACTAACGTCCTCGTTTAACACATAGTATGACGTGGCCACTCGCATTTTTTGAAAATTATTTGGCCGCATCATATACTGCTCTAAATGTGGAGCTAATTTAAAAAGTCTACCCTTTTGGTAATTGATTAATTTTTGTATATGATCGGCCTTTATTTCATTTGTTGGCAACTTGTACATGTGTTGTATTGTTGAACTTGTAGTTATCGTTTCTTATTTCTGGAATGTTTAATTCTAAGTTCATTTCAAGTTTAAGTTCTGCAATTTTCTGCGCAAAGTTCTTTCACCTGGAAGAGGGTATTTCATTTTGCGAAGATACTACTACTACCACAAGCGAATTTAATTTGCAGAGAACTACGCAGGGTTGAATTGCGCCACTTAATTTTTTTCATACCATTTATATGCTGCATTTGATCGGGATTAAAGATTGATTGAGGTAATTTTTTTCATACAGCTTTAGCTTTTCACGCAAGCTTTTAATCACTTTCCCTCGGCGTTTGAATTTTAAAGCACGTGTTTTCTGTGTTTCCTTATAGTATGCCAATTTGGAAATAGTTCGTTATATAAGGGTCCCCTTTTGCGCGCGCAAAAGGTAGTAGCACCCAAAAACAATAAAATTTGTAAATTTTTTCAAACTTTTCGCGCCTTTTCCCGCCATGTTCCAATTCTTCTGTGGAACAAATACCACACAAGTTTTAATATGGCAATGCTAAAATTAAAAACCGAGACAACTGCAAAAAGAGTTTAAATTTACTGGTTTCAAGTGAAACACGCAATGTCCGTACTCAAGATAATGGATGTTTGTGTTAGTTCGTATACAGTGACTCTAGTCTTCATTCAGTTACTGTGAAGAAGAATGCACTTAGGGATAGTCTGGCCATCAATGACATCCGACGGTTTTTGTATTCGAAGTCGAATTTCGAATTTTAGCCACTCTCAGTTGTGTGCGTGAGAATGTATGAACACTGTGCTGATGACAATTCTAAACGTCAAATGTCAATTTCGTTGTTTACTTTTCAGTGAATACAGAAATTATGTACTTAAACATAATTTCTGTGATAAAAGTGAATTAAATTGTTCAAAACGTGGATTCTTTTGCAATTTTGTGAATGTGTATGGAACCGTTGATGTAAATGTTTACTTTCTTTTGTGAGAAAAATGCGTTGTTTAGCAAAATATCGAAAGCAAATATAGTTCAATTTCATGCATCAGCTATTTCTTATTGGGGAAGTGAAATTATATTAAGGTTAAAGAGACGTGTTGCTAGCCCTAATTCCGCCTTAGTCGGACCCAAGCCCAATTGCAAAAGGAATAGGGGGGCTTGCAACCACCCCTTCTTATACGTGCTATTCGTCATTATTTTTGGCGGGCTTGTCAACTTTGTTATTGAATTTTTTAGGGCATTAGGTCGAATAGGTTTTCTCCTTAGAATAGTGATTAGTGTTTTTTTAGAATATCCAGGAATAGCCAGGAATATAAAGATCCTACACAATTCCTGTCTTACCGTTACGAAGTTTCCGACTGAAGTAAGTAACCCCGTATTTTCAATTTTCTTTTCACCTGCTTATGTGCATCATAATGCGGGGTTGATTCATTGGGGGCAATAGCATCTTCTTGCAATAAGCCGGGAAGTTTACGATAGCTTTTTCTGCTTTGCTAATTTCTACATTGCGATCTTCGGGGTAATTTGTTTTGTATAAAAAAGAGAGTTCTTTATATTTATTGACAATATGTCGTGCAGTGCAGTTGGATGTACCAGCCATCGGACAAAAGGAAACAAGATGTTTAGTTTTCCATGAGAACCAACCAGGCGCAGAATGTGGGAAGCATTTGTTGGTAGAAAAAAGTGGAATAGTACTGTAAATTCCCAATTATGTATGCAGCATTTTGAAAAATATTCTCTAGCAGTCAACAAAAGTGGAAAACCAATACATTGCGATGGTGCTGTGCCAACGTTAAAGTCAGGTGTCAAAGAAACCACTTACGAAAATGTGGAGTACCTGGAAGACGAGTATGAAAATGTTGCTCCGCATATCAATGTATTTCATACAGCAGAACAAAAGTTTTGATATTGCAATGCTGGTGCCATGCGAAATGTAATAATGAAGTCCAGCTGACATCAAAAAGGTAAGTAAAATAGCAATTTTTAAATAGTGATGTCTCTTAATTTCAGGTCGAGCAGGGATTAAAACCAACTGAAATTGGTTTCAAAGAGCTAAATCCATTGAAGAAAAATATTAATTACACTTGTTTTCTAGGGACCCTTATATAGCGAACTATTTCCCCAATTTTGACCAGGCAAAAGGCTTTAGTGCAATATGCAGTTCGCAACCAGTACAATGTGCGAAAGACTTTGTTAAAACGTAGTGGCGGTACCGATTAACTTCAGGTATGGCACTTTAATAGCACTTTTCAGATACTCGTCGAAAAAATATCAATTTGTGAAATTTCTGCATGATCGTGCCGTCACAAAGGATAAGATCACGAAGAAGGATAAATGTGATGTTCTGTTCGTGGAAGTAGGTTTCGCAATCGGGCTCGTGTACATGTCATAACTCACGAGCCCGCTTACGAACTCGAGACACAAAAACCGTTTGTTCAGACTTCCACTGAACACAACACCATATTTGCACACGGCCACTGTAAATACAGACGGCCGATATTTTATAACGCCGTCTGTAAGTCCGGATAAACTGCAGCGTAAAAGCTCTATCACGCTATATAAGCCGTGACGGACCGCGGCTCGCGCTAGCTAAAAACGGATTCTGCTTCCAAGGGGTGATTTGAAGACAGACAGCAGTCTAATCGGTCGCCGAGAACCAAGAAAAACAATACGGAATAAAACTACGAACCTACAAAAAAAAAAGAAAATAATTGAACAATTCAATAAAAAACACAAACACTCACAAAATCGGCATTTTTTTCATTTCTTCACCTTTCCCGATTTATTTCAGGAAAGAAGGGTTCGGATGTGAGAGTTCGAACATTTGGTCCGTCGAGCCGGATTTGTGAGCTGTTTTGAGTTTTACTTTTTCGTGGAATATCCACCGGAAAATTACAAATTTTCAATAATTTGAAATTTGCAATATTGCAAATGAAAATTTGCACCTTTTCGGTGATATGACAACCGGCACTTGTCGGCAATCGAGTAACAAACACACTCACTCAACACTGTGGTACACGGTGCATCAAAATCGTATATATTTTGCATAAGCAAACATATTATCCCAAAAACAGCCTCAGGCAAAACACCATAATAGCAAGCTGTTAACCTATAGCACTTGCACGTAGCCCTTAACATTAAAGCATTACAACAAAAATGCTGTGTTTGGGCACTAACACTGTAAACTCTGTTTGGTTGCATAAAAACCAGAACTTACACACCACGCCACGCAGCACAACATCAGTGCCGGGTTGGCAAACCAATACCTTTAATCGATTCGCACATCGAATCGCCGGAATCAAACCCAAAAACAAATCACTTAATGGCGTAAAATCCTATCGCCAATTTAAAACACCAAAATCACAAGCCACTTCGTTGATTTTTCAACATTTCGGCAACGTTACGCACAGATAAAATTATCAAAGCAATTAAATTGCAACATAAAACCACTTGAACAAAAAAACGACACCCTCACAAATCGGCGTTTTCTTAACTTTTCATTTCCCAATTTCAGGAAAGTATATTTTTGTATATTTTTTTTTCATTTTAAAACATATGTTTTAACAAAAAAGTCTTAAATCTATTAATTAAAAACAAGCAGAACATTTCGTAAATATTTTTAATACAAAAAAATAATACATGCTTAAATTTAGAAATTAAATTTAGACTACTAATAGCTATTAGGGAAAAAAATAATATTGCTGTTGGCGGGATTCGATGCCGCACCCTTAGCGTTATGCTTTATATATCCTAGCGAACAACCAAAAATTCCACCAAATTCGTTGAAATATTAGGTGATCTTCAGTGCCACCTACCTTCAGTATAAGGATGCGATGGCAAGAATTTCGCTCCAATATAATTCGCGGATTATAAAATAGGTTTCGATATCGCTATATAGAAAAATCCTCAGCAATGCCACCAGCTGTAAGGGTGTTTCGGATTTAGGCATAATACACCCTCTGACGAGTCTATGCCATCCGATGACGAAACAGCTCCCTCGGACCCACTCCAACACAGTTTTATAAAAAACTGGCCTATCCAGTGAAGGTTTTCCAACTGTCATGCCCTCAGGGACAGCGAGTCCGGGATTTCGTGTTGGGGTTTCAAACCAGAAACTCCACTGACGCCGGAAAACAACAAAAATTTCTTCAATTTTTTTCTTAATTTAAAAAAAATGGCACAAAAAATTAAACATTCCTAAAAAAATTTCATTTCGATACATGCGATTGTGCATATGATCCCTATAGACATATTGCTCATTTCAAAATTTTTTACAAATATTTACCAAATTTTTTTTTTTAAATTCAAAGTCAGCAATTAATTAATTTACATTGGATATAATGTGAATCCATACAATTACTACATTTCAAACAGTTTACATCTACACGTTAAGTTAAATGTTTCTAATGGGTACATGTGTGCTATGAAAAATAATGTCCAATGTTTTTCGTTAAAAAGTGACTGTAATGTTATACTCCTCTAAAAATATAAACCAAAAAAAGGAATATACCAATAAATATATGCAATGGTTAAACTTTGAAAAATACGTGGGTTAATCATCTTATGCAGTAAGTGCATGTCTAGGCCTTGTTAAATGAAATTGAGACATGCGTTAAAAAAATAATAATATTTACCTTTAAATGAGCGATTACCATGGTTACGGCACCGGAACAGAAGAGCCAGATTGCGCTGCGGGGTTTTTATTTTCGTTGACCGAGTGCTGCATTACTACGAGTATATAATTTGTTGACCGATGCCGTGTAGCATTGTTTCCTTCTTTAAAAAGTTGCCCGACCCGTCTTACGCTTTGCACCAAAACATTCACTTTTCACGATTAAAACCACTCGAATTATGAATTATTCTTACCTGATGTGCTGCAAATATCTTCCTTCTCGGTCTGCTGCCGTTGTACTGAAAATTAAAAGTTAAGAGTTACTTACAAATTAAATAAATATTTATTGTTAATCAAAATACGTACCTTTGGCACGGTCGTATATACACCTTTGGTAAAATTGACATTTCGTTTGACATCCCACAATTTTGGGAAATGTCAATCAAAATTATATGGGCTACATGTACACACACTAACACTATGGAATTTTAGAACCTGCAAATTTTGAAATTCGTTAGTTCGTATTCAGTGACTCTACTTCTGACAAGGTATTATCTTCATAAAGTCGAATTTTTTTTTCTGTTTCCAACTGAAAAATATTTTTTACGATTTTGTCTGAATTTGAAATTAATTTTTGGCATTTTCAGGAAACTTCAAGCCGAATTCATATTGAATCTAATAAAAATACATTGTAAAAAAGTGATCTAACCAGCTTATGCTACAAATTATTACAAGGCCAGGCACATCCAAAAAGCGAGGAAATTCGTCAAAAATAGAAAGATAAACTTCCTTTCAACAGCAAATGGTGCTCTTCATTCGTTCAAATATTTCCTAACGCTGAGAAGGATGAGCATTCTTTAGTGAAAGTACTTCGTCTTTATAATCACATTCATTTTCGCCACAATAATTTTGGGGAGCTGTTCCTGAAGGTTTTTGAAGTCTTGAATTACTTCCAGCTATTCTATTATATTAACGGTTCTCAAACTATGACCAAAATAGCCTTCACGGTTGACAGGATCATAAATAATTTCCTGCAAAAAAACTCCAATTGTTTCAGTTGTGAGAATAGAAAATTAGTACATGATTTACGTATTTGGTAGGATCTTTACCTTCGCATAAGATAGGAAATAAATTGGCTGTTGCTTTGGCCCATAAAATTTTATCTTCACGTGTGGGATAAAATCCTCTAACTTCCGTAAGATATTCGACGACTAGATTTATGATTCGCTTTCACACGGAGAAAAAAGTACTAGTTAGAACAAATAAAAAGCTGGTTCACTCAAAGATTTTCACGGTTAAATGTTTGATTTCAAATAGGAAACGGTTTCACTCCGAACAATTTCTTTCAAACGTGAAATTTTGTTATATCAAATACTATTTTGTTTAAATCAAATGCACACAAATTTGAATTAGCCATTAATATTGATCCAAAAATAAAAATATCTTCCTTTATTTCAACTGATAAAAATTTCGAATCAAACGCTTAGAACTGTGAATCAACGAATAATATTTCTTTTAATCCAAATAAATCTTCTTTTATTTGAACTAATATAAATTTTGAATCAAACACACAGCAATTTGAATCAGCGATCAATATGCCTTTAGATGTAAATAAATCTACCTTTATTTCAACTGATTTAAATTTTTAATAGGTATGTACATAAAAGTAAATTTGTATATAGGTATAAACAAAAATTTATTTTTAATCCATGTTTATATTATACAAACAAATTAATAATAACAAAGTAAATTTTTACGTTTTTGTAGCTTATAAATATATATGGAATACACACATAAATATGTATATTTTATTTAATTTTTAAATCTGAATTCAATAATTCATAACTAAAAATAATTAAATTATTCATTTTTCAATGTTCCGGTTTGAGAAAATTTGGTAACATTTAAATTGGGCACAATTATATTTATCTACTGTATTTAGTTCATGAACATATTTTAAATTATCTATCAAATTAAAAACTTCAATAAATTTCGATGAGCATAAATAACATATGTACATTTTGACAAAATATTATAGTAAAAACTAGCAAGGAATTTAAACGCTATTTTCCAAGTGAGTTATAAGTCCGGAGACTAGGAAAAGGAAGCTGAAGCTTCCTTGGTGTTGAAAATTTATAAAAAATGAGTAATCATCCGGTCTACTTCTAATTCGAAATAGATGTGTTGTCGATGTGAGATCCCTGTGGATCACCCATCTCATGCCAAGAGAAACCTCCCAGACCATGTCTTCCCCCCATGAGTTTGTTGGATAGAAACGGAAAAACATGTATTGTAAAACTATGAAATATGTTAAATACTGCAAAATCTCAAGAAACTAACGCGTCTCAATCATCATTCTAACCTGAATAAAATAGCTGGAAGAAAAATCGGAGTCAATTTTTCAAATCAAAAGACAAAAACCAAAATAAATTAAACACGAATCATCACACCGTGATAAGAGGATCACAGAAAAAGGAAGTCTAAAACCTCAAATCTCAAGACTATGCATTCCCACCATGAGGCCAGAAGGACGGATCCCCCTTTTTTTATCCTTCATCACCCAACCTATAAAACTTTTTTTAGTGCAGTTAAGTACTGGTGGACTATGATTCTATAGCAAATCTGGCATTTAACGGCCGCCTAAAAACTCAGATTTACCTATTCTATGTGGAAAAATTGTTCTATAATAGAATAAAAACCTAACTCAGTTGAAAAAATAGTGACAGTGGATGAAGGTGAGCTTCCTAAACGCACGTTTCGATCCTTGCTAACGGATCTCTTCAGTAGGACATGTAATTATAGGTAAATTAATTTGTAAAGCCAATTTGAAATTGATGTTAATGTTATGGGTCTCTAAGTTAAACTAGCTAATCTGTCTGTATATCACAATCAAAAAAATTGTAAAGGTATTATATTGAAATAATGATAATCTCTAGCTAAAACTTGTCTTAGATGGAACAACTGTAGCGTCTCTAAGAGGACGACATATAACTGTCATCCTTCCAAAATCGTCACACGTTTAAGAAGGTTCCATGGTGACTCTATTTAATTGCAATACAATGTGTGGCTATTGTTACAATCAACTCAGGGATTGTGGAAAATACCATTAACCCCTGGGGAAACAAATGCAAATCCATAAAAATTCTTTATTATGATCAGTGGACCCCTGTCCATTATAATCAGTGGACCCCTGTACATTATTCCTCATATGTAAGAGGTGCCCAATGCCGTTACTCAACCGTCATCATGAGCCACATGCGTGGTGTGTGGTCCCATCTATGGGAGAGCATCCCAACTACTATGTGGTGAAAGTGCTATCATGCATTATAACTAGTGAGTGTGGCATTACCATGTGTCAAGTCAAAAGCTGTCATGTCCAACCCCAAGAAAAATCTCCGAGAAACGTCATCCTGTGAGATGTCAACAACCAACTATGACCTGGAGAAAAGTTTTTTGAAAACAACAACTCTTCCAAGTAAATTCAAAAGAGAATTAGATATATTATATTGTGCCGGTGGACATCAGACAACAAAGGGGGGGAGGAGAAAGAAAAAATCAAAAAACAAAAAACCTAAAAAACCAAAAAAACTCCACAAAAGTAAAACTGGGCAGACCATGGATAAAATCAGAAAACCAAATGCATGAAGACCAGAAAAAAGGACAAAACAGGTAAATATGGCAAAAGAATCCAATGTTGGTACAGTCTCTGCTGTGGTTTATACAAAAACAATCTTTGTTGTCCACAGTAACACCCATTCCATCCTAACTGCATTCCAAAAGAATTGGATTGATACTGAAATCCATATGAAACTTTCCCATTTGTCCCACATTCCGCATTCTATCCCATCCCTTTTTTTAAATTTAATAAACCCACCCTCTTAATTTTTTATGTGGGGTCTGGGGTTGCGAACAAAACGAAACCTCCAAAGTCATGAAAACCATAAGAGAGCAACCGCTCCGGAACATCTGTGGCTAATCCATACAAGTGCCATCCAGTGACAAAAATTACGTTATGAAACCTCTGCAGTTGATCCATATATGTGCCATCCGGTCATAAAAATTGAGGTAGAACTCTATCCATTCGTCTCAATATGTAATCTAGAACAAACCAAAATTCTACTGGAAATAACACTAAAACTAATAAAAAACTTAAAACCATTTTCATAGTGTAATAATTCAATGTGATTAAACAGCACAAGCAAAAATTGTATGAAGTTCCATGTGTATCCATTTTTGGTGTGTTCGTGTTAAAAGACATCCTGTTGTCCCAATGTAAGATAGAGTAATCTGGTGATGTATCTATAATTGTGCAGAAACGTCTAAAAAATCCTTTAAAAAACTTTAGAAAAATATGGGGGTATGAAATCATAAATGTGGTAAACAGTAAGAATGAAAAACAATGATTACCTCAATGTATGTGTGGGATATCTTTGTCATGCGGATGAGGCTGAGTGTGTTGTTATGTGGTGACAGTAACCCAAATTTTATATAGGACTCTAACTAATCCTCCAGAGATACCTCACGTTGTCTATCTTTACTCATATTGTATAATTTATTCCATGTGTTTATATTTCTTCCTTTGTCTCTCTACCTTATTTCACCCATTGATTCATAACTCTGGTTGGTCAAAACTGTGTGTAAGTCCTTTCAGGTTGTCATTTATATTTGAGTTTTGTCTTAAAGGGGTGCAATTCCTATTATGTTTTCCAAGTTTAACATACGTTGGGGGTTATTATTTGTATTCGTATTAATTTCCATTTGTATTTCAATCGTCCATTTTAATTTTATTTTTATTTCTATTATTATTAATATTGTTTGCTTTAAATGTATGTGATTTAACTATCATTTCAATTAATATATATGATTAAAATTTTCATTTTTAATTTTCAATTTTTAGAAAAACTTCCTTTCTATTCTTATATTCATTTTCATTTTTTGTATTTTAATTTTATATATTTACTTTTGTTTATATTCCCTTTAAAATTCATACACGCATTCAAATTCCTGTTCCAATTTGCGTCATAAATTCTTTTTTCTTTTGCTTTTCACTTTTAAGTGGGATGTGTAATTCAAATTTTATTGTGAACTTCTATAAGTACTTTGTGTTTCTATATGTTCACATATTAATATATATTTATATTTATGTTTATATTTATATTAATATTTATATTTGCATTTATATGCTATGTATGTAGAAGTGTAGTAGATTACACATACATATTCTATCTCATTCATTTATCAGCTTAATGCTTAGGACCCAGAGCTCTGTATTGTACTGTGTTGGATTTATCAAACGTGTCTCTGATAATATCCCTCATAGATGGCTTCAAGTGGTTAACTGGGGCCACTATTACCACTACATAATTTCTGTATTGGGCTGCCAATTCTAATGCCTGGACTTCCTGCATAATTTCTCTTAAATTGCTTTGTGTGTTAGTTGACAATATGTTGATTTCGTCCTTCAAAGAGTGGTGATTGTCCAATAAATGGCTTTTAAGAGGGTTGGGGGTGTTCGTGTTGACCCAACTATTCAATGTCTTTCTCGCAGACAAATTCTTTTTTGAATAATCTATAAATATATGAAGACAGTCCATGCATTCAACCCAATATGTGACATCTTTATGTACAGGTGTGCATTTATCCTTGATTGTGGTGTGGAACAGTTGTTTGTTATTGCTGGCATTATTGTATGTGATTTGAATATCACAGCTGTCTTTATAGTTCGATCTCCAAAAATTTGCTATTGTGGACGACAATCGTCCCAAGTAAGGAGTGATGAGTCTGACTTTTGGTAACAGTTGCGATCTTGGAGTACTACTGGTTTCCGATCTCTGGGTTGTCTCATCTATGTGTTTCAAGGTGGTAAAATCCACATCAACTGTGTCTGATGGAGTAGGCACAAGAGATGGACCTCCATGTATGGATTCCAAAAGTATCAAGTCTGAAACTTTTTTCTCTCCAAGTACAGTGTCCATATCTGTTGTAGGGGTCTCTGGCATATCATAATCTATGTTCAAACCAGATAGAGTACTGCATGTAGACGATTCTAATATGGTATGATTGTCATTGAGACTGACTCCCAGTGAAGGGTATGTCATAACACCATTATCTTCATTTAAGTTAACATCTACTGATGATGCCTGGTTAACTTTGAGTGACTTCACCATGTTAAAGGACTCAGTAAGAGTAATTCTACCCATGGAAGAGTCTTGAGAGAGATTACTCCTGATATGTTCTAAGGATTTTTTGTGGTTCTCGTCCATGAACCATTTATTGTCAATGATCTCTCCCAATGTTTCCATTATGTGCTTAGTAATGTATCTTATGGGATACATGTTATTCATAAACAGATCAATAATCCTACCAATATTGAGATACAAGAAAAAACCATCTGGAATAATGCATATTTTCTTAATCCTTTCCTTAATTATGGCCTTCTTCTGTCTGAGGTCTATTGAGGTTAAAAAATGGGTCATTCTATTTGAAGAAATTGGTTTTTCATACCAATTTATGATAAAATTGTTCTTCAATCTAAATATAGTGCAATCTAGAAAATTGATACATTGGTTGACCGGGCATTCCTTTTCCATAGTAAACGTAAGATATGTCATCCAGTCACTAGAATTGTCCAACTCACTGATTTCACTCCCACCTTCAGATTCCTTTTTTCTTACAATTTGGATGTCTCTGGAAGCTTTAGTGAGATCCTCTCTAACGAGTTCCATGGAATCTGGTTTCATGAAAATCGGAAAATCATCGACATATTTCCATATGAAAATGACCCGTGGATAGAGAAATCCATGGTGCACTTTGTCATGATTATATCCATGTATAAGTCTGCTATAATGGGGGATAACGCACTACCCATTGCTAATCCTTTCTTTTGTTTATAAGTTTCTCCGTTGGCTTTAAAATAAGTGGCTATTGTTGTTGAGAAATTTAGTAACCATTTAAGCTTCTTTGGAGAGATATTATGCCCATCTCTATTTCTTTGGAATATTGATCGATAATATGGTTTATCATAAAATTCACTGGTATGTTAGTGAACATATCCGATACATCGAACGATACTAATTCATGGCCCGGTATCACTGAGGTACCTTTGAGCCTGAGTTTTAAATCTTCCGTATTGTTGATGTTATATTGCTTACTCTTATACTTTGAAAGTATGAATGCCAATATTTTAGATGGTACCTCACTCGGTGGGCAATCAACTACTGGTCTGAGTGGCATTTCAACTATTCACTATTTCATTCTGCTTCTGTTCAAGAGGTCACTCATTTTGTTGTCATATTGTTCCCGAGACATTGCAACTGTGACTTTTCCCTTGTCAGATTCCAATATTATGATATTCTTATTTGAGTAATCATCCGGTCTACTTCTAATTCGAAATAGATGTGTTGTCGATGTGAGATCCCTGTGGATCACAGTGGCGTGGCGTGATAATTCAACAGGGGGAAGCAATTGGTTAATATCCAAAATTTATTATTATTATTCTACCTACAAATTTACTGCGTATTAATTGAACCTCCTCCATTAGCTACTTTTAACATTACTAATATAAAAGCACCCAGCAATCACGAACGGGAATCAGGAGGCTACTTGGAACGTTATTTTTTAAGGTTGTCAGTCGCAGTCACCTAATCTAATCATTAAACGCGTTCCGGACTTCTATAAAAAAAAATTATAAAGTTTCGCCCAGAGTATTGGCACATTTTTTTTTTATTTATTTACGTATTTTTCTGAATGGAAGAGTCAATAAAAGTAAAACCGAATTCGATCTCATTAACCATAAAAGTTTTTCGGAATTCGTGAAAACCCCCAGGGGTTTAATATCAAAAAATGCTTGCATCAGATTTTTCTTCAATTGAATTTAAAGCCTTTAGAAATAAAAGTGAATTGAATATCTCATTAAACCTAATATATGGAAATTCGTGAAAATGTACACAACCACTTTACACCCCCTAATGGGTTGGATATCGAAAAATTGAAAAAAAAACATTTCTAGGTGCTTCCATAAAGAACCCGCAGAAATAAAATCTATATCGGCATGTCCAATATATATAACGAAATCGTGAAATTGTGGAAAAATCCCTTTTCACGGACATTTGTTTTACTCCTCTATGCCTAAAAATCTTAATTTTTTCTTTTTCTTGAGTAGCATACGTACATATACGTACTAAGTTCCAACTTTCTTCTTCATAAGCCGTTTCTGAGATTTAAAAAACCACCACCAACCCACTGCATTGCCCATATAAAAAAATTGTTTCTAGGATACCTCTTTATTGGCTTTATGTAGTCAATTTTTAGCTTTCTATGGTTTGTGGTTTTTGAAAAATAAAAATCGATATTATTTTCTTTCCACCCCCTCCCACCATCAGCCCCTTCACCAGTACCTCCAAAATTTTTTCCTTGTTAGAAGTCTACTGGGCCTAACTCCTGTAAAATTTCTAAGATCATATGTGGTACGGTTCTTGAGATATACATACAAATGAAATTTTATTAAAAATAGCTATCGTCCCACTTTTGTGCTCCACCTCCCACCTCAAAAATTTTAATGGGCTTCACTTGTAATCCTATATACACAAACCAAATTTTACCTTCCTGGTATAATTGGTTCGGAAGATATTCTAATCCAAAGTTTTTTACCCCAACCCCTACATACCACCACCCGATTCAAATTGTAGCTTTTGATTAATCTCCTATTATTCCTGAAGACAACTACATAGTTTCAATCTTCTGACATCAACCGTTCAGGAGATATGTATTTTAGAATGTTTCAACCCCAGCTTTCAAGCACTTCGAACACATTGCTTTCCCCTCAACTCCCACACTCCTCAACACTTATCGCCAATTTTTTTGCAAATAGGTCCACTATCATAGTTCTACATTAGTTCCTAGTTTCAGTCTCCTAGCGTAAGTGGTTCCTGAGATCTAAAAACCAAATTAAATATAATTCAACTATTTACCACAATTCAATTCCAAACTTCTATCAGAATTCAATTCCTATCCTACTCTGGTAGCAATTATTTCTTCTCAGATCTCTGCTTGCTGATAGCTTCACCGCCACAGCCAGGAATGTGTGGAAGCAAATATTTTGTTGCATCCACCGTGGCGTGTACGAAAATTTTTTTTCATGACGTCACAGTGGGCTTACTACGGAATGAAATGAACGCTCATAGATGCAACTTTGAAATTGCTTCCATGTGTCTTCTTCTTGGATTCTTTTCGCTTGGCTTTTTCGTGGTGTTGCCAAATCGGCTGTGTGCGATATTCGCGTGTAGTTTCTTGCGAACTTTTATTTATACTGTGTCCAAGAAAATGTTTGAAACATAAATTTTTTTCGCGATTTTTCTGCGCGATTTAGAAAACGCATTTTAGATATAAATTCAAAATGTAAGGGAAGCAATGCTTCCCTTGCTTCTATGGACGCCACGCCACTGGTGGATCACCCATCTCATGCCAAGAGAAACCTCCTAGACCATGTCTTCCCCCCATGAATTAATTAGAAAGAAACGAGTAAAAAACGAGTAAAAAATATATAAATGAAACATAAAAAGCTGTTAAACCATAGAACATAAAGTTCTGGAATGTCTAAAGAAACTATCGCGTCTCGATCATCATCCTAACATGGATAAAAAATTGTTGTTGAAAACAATAAATGTAGTGTTTTAAATTACAATACTCTGTTCTAATGTAGTGCAGTTAAGTACTGGTGGACTATTCACTCTAAGTCACTCCGACATTTCCGGCCGAGTAAATGTTCGGATGTGACCAAATTATGTGACGAAATTATTCCAAAAAGGAATAAGAAGACCCCATTACAGACAAATTGAAACAGTAGGTGAATATTAGCACCCTAAACACGTTTCGATCCTTGCTTGGGATCTCATCAGTAGGACATCATACTGGGGTTTTATATAACTTATGTACACTGAAGGTATACCAAGTGTGGGTGTTTGGGTCTTCTAACTACTCTCTTTGCGTCATCCAGTTATGTCTTAACTGCGATGAGGATTATTAATTGCTTCTAGCTAGTCTTGTCTTAGGTGGATACATTCGAAGTTTCTACCCAGGCGATATATAACTATCATTTATCCAAATTCAACGTACTGTAAAAAATCCACGGTGACTTTTTAAGAACACATAATGAAAAAACAATGAAAAAACATCACTCAACAACTGAGAACAATATGTGTAAATTTTAATACGCAAAAATATTCCTACGCAATGAGACCTAAATAGGTCGAATAGGATTGTCAAATAGAAAATTTCAAAAAAATGTTATGTATGTATGCAAAAGATATTGTTATTATAATAATAATTGGTGACTCACCCCTACACATTCTTATTGGGCTATTCCAATTGTCATCACTCAAAACTTTGAATTTACACCAACTATTACTTGAAGATTTATTGAAACCTTTGCTATTGGACTTTAACTGCAGACTGAGGATTTTTTGGGAATTTTTTGAAGGAAAAAGAAGAAAAATTAATAACTTCCTTCATTTGTTGCGGTATGGGTTTGTGACCTGAACGTGAAACCATAGTATCCAAAAATGCGCATGTTCCTTATGGTGACTGCCTACTAGGGACAAATAATGTACAAATATTTGAAAAGATTATCAAATGAAATATGGTGGGTAATGGAGTCATTTATTATTCCCATCTTTAGATACTATCTTAACAGATTGCTGCTACTGCAGGTTACTTTCATCAACTTAAGACCTCTCTTAGGGTCTAATAACGAGAGCCGAAATAAGTGTGTACATTGAGTAGACCATAATATGGACTCAAATATTAGGTGGCAGGTATCGAATTCCAAAAATCCTATCCTATCTCAGAATATAGAAAACGCTACCAATCTTCCTTCTAGTTACTATCCAGGATCTAATCGGACACTGCAATTGCTTCTTCTCCCGGCTTTCCAGAATTTCAATTGCTCGCCTTTTCAGCGCGGAAGATTCCACATCACGTTTAGGTGCCAGTTGTGAGGAGTCCCAGGACGACACTTCACTCGATGATGGCGATGGCGCACTGGGCTCCACAGTTCGTACTGTAGTAATTTCTCTGAAATTCAAGAGTATTGTTTATATTATAATATAAGCAAGCCAGACATGTTTCACTTACGCCCGAGGCCGGCATGTGTCATCTAAAAATGACAGCAAGCGGGCATACTTGTATGGTTTCCGGAAGCAGCCAGACCCGCTAGGAGCACCTATCTTGCTTCTAGCGTATGCACATTTAACCATACCCCATTTCTTCCGCAGGTCCACATAGTTTTCTTCACTGTAGTCTAAAAAAAGAAAGGTATTATTGAAGTTATGTTTTTTTAATCGATTTGCGTACATACTCAACTCACGGGCAACCTCCTTCCAGAGTTTCAGTCCATGAACGCGGTCCTTATATTGGGATTTACTAACATCCCACAGGAATTCACGGGCCCTCACTGCCCCGATAATTCGACTGTTGTTCGGGTATTTATCTGCTGGTTTCATTGTACCATGTGAAAGAACATGGCTCATGAATTTGACTTCCGATTGACGATACTGTATTTTGTTTGGATTGAATTTTACATTATTCAAACGCGCGCGTTCAAGTACGATCGATAAAATTTTATCATGTTCTGTCTCATCGACAGCAGCAATTCCAATATCATCAAAGTAAACCAAGACACCTGGTACGTCACCGAAGATTTGTACCATTATTCTTTGAAAAATTTCTGGTGCACAATTCAACCCGAATGGAAGCCGATTAAACTTATATCTACCAAACGGTGTCATAAACGCTGTTAATTCAGAACTTTTATCATCCAATTCCGATTGCCAGAATCCATTTGAGCAATCAAGCACAGTGAAAACCCGTTTATGGCTCAACTGTGGTGCAAAATTATCAATTGTAGGAATCAAGAAATGTTCTCGTTTGATGCAAGCGTTAAGCGGTTTTGGATCCAAACAAATCCGTAAATCGCCGTTTGACTTCTCCACAATTTGTAAGTTATTGACCCAGTCAGTTGGATAATTCACAGGTGAAATGATTCCATCTCGTAACATTTCTTCCAATTTTGGTTTAAGTTTCTTGATTATTGTTTCCGGAAATCTCTTCTTGTAATGAGCGGCCTTGCATCGTCCTAGTCCATTAAAGACATCACCATTTCTACTTATAAATTCCTCTTTATTTCCCGGTAGTTTAATTGAATCAATATCGAGACGTTTAATTAATCCAAATTCAATGCAGGTCATACGTCCAAGTATCGGTTCAAATGCATCATCAACAACAAGGAAATTGGCACTTTTTTCCGTATTCAATTTCAGATCCAATAGTGTCAATTTAGCAGTACCAAAAGTTTTTATTCTATTATTACTATAATCAAATACAGGAAGATCATTTTTTTTTATTTATTTTGATTTTTAACTTCTCAATTATTCGTAATGGAACACAATTGACATTCGCTCCCGTATCAATTTTAAACGTAACTACTTCGGTTCCTAGTTGGTATGTCTTATTCCACCGTTCCTTCTTGGATTGAATTGAATTTATTCTATAAATTTTATTAAAATTAAGTTTACATTCTATTTTACTACTTTTCATATCCACTTTACCTGTGCTGTCATTCCAGCAAACGTTATTGACGTGCAGTTTTCCACTTAGTTCTGATTCCACTTTCTTCGCTTCAGAGTTGTTGTTCCTTCTCCGGCACATTCGGTAAAAATGCCCCGTTTTTCCACATTTATTACATTTGGACTCCTTTGCTGGACATTTATTCTTATGATTGAAGTTCCAATCACCTCCACAATTAAAACAGGACCGCTTGATGATGTTGACTGCATCCGGTTTGTTGGTTTCCATCGATGGCACTACAGCTACCAAATGTTTGTTTGACTCCAAAATTGTTTTGTTGACATTTGTAGATTCATATGTTTTGCATATATTAACAACGCGATTCAGCGCCTCGTCGCGCGCATCCAATAGTTTCATTTGGAGTTTTTTTTATCGAAAACTCCCGTAATAATACGGTCACGCAACATCCGTTCTCCATATGAAGCACCACAGCCGCATGGGCAGACAAAATTACAACGCTCCAGTTGCTCTCGTAAATCCGTTAGGAATTCGTTGAATGCCTGGCGCTCTTTCTGCACCATATTGTTAAATTTATATGACTCCATCGTGACATTTTTCTGTGGTAGACAATGTTCGTCAAACTTCTCCAACACTTCGGTCAACGTTCGCTGCCGTATTTCTTCCACCTCATATGCCGCTGCCGTGTCCGATGCTTCCACCCTTCGTATCACCGTGGTTGTACTGTCGTGGTCAAATTAGAGTCTAATTGAAAAAACTATCACTCACTTTATTTTACTCGATTACTAACTATTAACTAACTTTACTAACTATTAACTAACTAATTATTAACTTTCACTTTTATCGAAAAAACCAACTGGTCGGTTTGAAAGCGCGATCAAAACTCTCCGTTTTTCGGACTTGCGAATCTCGATCAGCAATTATCGCTTAATCGGTTATTGTTCACCGCGCTGATAATTGCTGATCTGCATCGGTCATCGATCAACTCTCGGTAATCGACCCAAGTTGGATTTTACCTGATCGATAGCCGATGTCGCATTTTCCTTCCTGACCGTCGGGCACAGGTGTTCGACCCTTGTACTAAATAAAGTGCATCACTTCGTATTGGAAGTCATTACATACCATATATCGATATTCAATACAATTTCCGGTATGAGGCATGCCTGCATAGGAGAGTCGGGGTCAGACCGACCCACGACAGTACCGATCAAAGATTGTTCAGAGCTGTCATTCGGAAATAACGTGTTATATATGTTCGCTCCTTTCCTGGTGCCGTTTTTACTCCTGGTTGTAGACGATTGACCTGGAAGAGGCCGAGGTGCGTATTGATAGCCATCAATTTCTTTGAATCGTCGTCGAGCTCGATATGAAGGAAAGCCTCTTTGAGGTCAATTGCGCTGAAGAGTCGCATAGAAGAGAGTTTCGCGTAGTTTTCCTCGGCTGTCGGAAGAGGATGCTTGTGCGGTTCAAGGGCGTCGTTTAGTCCTGTGGAGTAATCAGCGCAGACCCGGATGTCGCCGCTCTTCTTTCTGACGACCACAATTGGTGCGGCGAACTCGGAAAACGAGATGGGTGTAATGACTCCTAAGTGCTGTAAGCGCTTCAGCTCAGCAGTTATTGGCTCGACTGCTGCGAAAGGGACCGGTCGCTTGTTACGGAAAACTGGTTTAGTGTCCTTTTTGAGTGTGAGTGAAGCCTTCATCTGTGTGCAACGTGCTAAAGTGTTCGTAAAGAGATCGGGAAACTTACTTTTGATTTCCGCTTCGAGTGACGTCGTGCTACGTGATGATTCGATGTGGTTGTAGACGGTGGAGAGTGGAGTGTTCCAAAGGTCGAGTGACTCCATCCAGTCGTTGCCGAGTACGTTAAGCTCTTGCATGGCAACGTAACACCAACCACTTGCCTCTCGATTGTTTAGTGTCATGCGGGCTTTGAATTTTCTAAGCATGGCAACTTCGCACCCAGATGCGCTAATTGCTTTTTCCCCACACTTCTTGAGCTGTGGATTGCCCAGTTGGTCCCAATAGCGCATGCCAAGAATTGTCCAGTCTGATCCCGAATCTAGTTGGAGTCTTATGTTTGTGCCATCGATAGCAGGTTCAACGTATCCGCGTGTTGAAACGGAAGATGATGAGACTTGCAGACTCTTGTTGCGCTGTCGTTTGTAAGAGCTGCTGAAGGATTTTCTTTGAGGAGGCTTGCTATCGCAGAAGCCGGCTTTGTGGCCCGTTTGTTGACAATCGAAACACTTCCTAGTGATGAATGGGCAATCTGCATATAAGTGCTCGCCACCGCAACGCCAACACCTTGACATTCCGGGTTTGTATAACAACGGAGCGAAGCGGTGTGTGAAATGCTTTCTTTCGGCTGATTTGACTGTAAAAACTTCCGTTGACTCTGTTGAAACCATCTGCTTCTCGACCTTGAGGCTCTTGAGGCGCCTGGTCAGGTTAATGACGTCTTGTAGCTTAAGCCGAGCATCCGCTTCTTGATTTTCTTGAGCATCGAGCTTGATGAGAAGCTTCTCCAAAGCTTGCGAATGTTCCGGCTGTGTGAGTCCCTTTACGTAAAGGAGGACTTTGAAATCGTCGATTGTGCATTGAGCGCGATCGAATTTTTCTGCCAACAGGTTTACGCGTGCACCGTAGTCATCTTCGTCCTCGCCTGGTTTGGCTTCGATCATGAGGCACTTGTAGCGAATCGCAAATTGAGATTCTTTCCTGCCAAAAATTTGCTTCAGCGCATTGACAGCTTCGGTGAAACTGATGTTTGCTTTCGTTTTTGGAAGGATTGTATTAGCGAATCTCTGATAGTCTGAGTCCGACAATTTTTGTGTGAGCAGGTTGACCTTTTGAGCGTCAGTCATGGTGGCCGCTGATGTTGTGAAAATTGTCTCGTAGCGTGCGTACCAGAGGTCGAAAGTTTTGTTGTCTTCAGCGTTGTACACAAAGTCGCTGATTTGCACTGCGAGGTCCTTGTGAAGGGAAGGCGCGTCCCGATGAACAACCATTTGTTGGTGCAGGAGTTCCAACTGTTCGGCGTTGTGTCGTCTGTCTTCTTCGCGTCGTTCCTTCATTTGCTTAATTAATTCGAGAAGAATCTGTTCGGTCGCCATTTTGAGAGGAAAAGCTGTTGTTCGCTTGAATTCTTAAAATCCTCGTCGCCACTGTTGAGATCTTGTTTGATTTGATAGAACACAACACAATAATGATAATAATAGTTTTATTCAGAAGAGACCGAAAAAGTCACAAACGTTTTCATTTAGGTTATGTACCGAAAAGACTGACTGCCAGCTGCTCCGGTGTTGTCAGATTCCCCCCGCGACCAGGTTACTACACTTAGCAACTCTAAACGGACCATCAAACTTATTCGCCAGCTTCTGGTTAACGCCTGAATTCGCCAGGTTGGTAACCGCCCGTCGCCAAAGTACCAAATCGCCCACTTTATATTCGGTTACAACCTTTCGCCGCTTATCATATCTTGACTTCATTCGCCCTGCAGACCTCTTAATATTTTCGCCCGCCCGCCTACGATTCGCCCATAGCTGATGATTTAACTGAGATGAAATGCCTTCAAAGTCGTCACTTTGTTAACTCTCTCAAGATCGTCATCCTGCTGGTTCCCTTTGATGCCCGAAATATTCGCCATTTCGTTTCTCGTCCTTACGCCGGACGGCGCCTCGCCAGGTACTGTATCGCCCACCGTGTGGCCTGCTCTTTTGCCCTTATTTCGGTCTGCCGCCTCAGCACCATGCGTATTCGCCACGATCGCTGAACTCTCGCCAGTCCTCGCCTCAGCACCATGCGTTTTCGCCACGCTCGCCGGACTCTCGCCAGTCCTCGCCTCGCTAGCTAGCTCGCCAAGCACCAAATCAGCTATCAACCCATTTTGATGTGCAAACATCAGACGAGAAGGAGAAAATTGCGTACTACCATTCGCCAAGTTATTGAGACCCCACACAATCTCCGGTAGTTTTTTGTCCCATCGACTCTCTGTTTCCGCACTTGTCGCCAACGCCTGTATAATTGTACGATTCGCCATTTCCACTTGACCGTTCGCCCTCGGAGTCGCAATTGCATTCTGAACATGTCTAATGCCTTTTTCCGCCATAAATTCGCCAAATTGTTTACTTGTAAATGATAATCCACGATCGCTAATTACACGCCTAGGATAGCCAAATTCGCCAAATACCTCTCGCAGTTTAGTTATCGCCTCACTTGATCGCAAAGTTCTAGTAGGTTTCGCCAACACAAACTTAGTAAACCCATCTATCACAATTAGCAAATATGAATTTCCATGCACACTTTTGACGAATGGACCCAAATGATCCACATGCACCGTGTCAAACGGTATAGAACGCCGTTCAATTGGATGTAAGTACCCCTCGCCACGCCCATAATCGCCCTTGGCAAATACACACCGTAAACATGCCTTTGCATATTTGCACACAAACCTTCCCATTTTGGGAAACCAATATGTTTCCTTAATTAGCGCCAAACACCTCTCAAATCCAAAATGACCAATACCGTCATGGTATTTATTCACCAGGCTAAACTGAGCCATTGCGGGTACATGCAATCTTTCGCCAGATAGTGTCGCCCGGTAAAGTCGCGCTTCCTTAACTTTATAATTCGCCTTAATATCCTTATCGGCTTTTCCTGACTTAAGCGCCAACACAATCGCCTGTGCTTTAGCATCCTGTAATTGAACAGTCAGAAACCATGTAATGTACGTAGGACGTTTTTAAACTACAATGCCGCGATCAATTTGGGGCGCCATGACATGAAACGAATCATATCACGGTATCCGTCCAACCAAACTGAAAAATCGCAACACTGTAACTTAATTAATTATCCTCGCCACGAGTGTATAGTACCATGTACTCCGCCCTGAAACAAATAGTGGGAGTAGGTCTCCGTCACCATTTGATCAAGACGGCCATGATCATATAGACCGGCTAAGATAATTGTCGTCTAGTGACAAAGCCACAGTTGGGTGGCATATGCCCCATGGATTGCCGAAAGGTAGCGTGCATCTAGCATAAAAGCACGTGCGTAGCTCGTCGGAAGGGTCGTGGGTGGCTACCTATATCCATGGACATCGTATGTATTTATGCACGATAGGGGCTGAGAAGTACGGTTTGAGGAATCCGTACTCTATCCTCAGCGGGCTGGGTCGGCATAGGAAGAAGGAAAGTAGGAAATCAGACTAGGAAAAGGATGGAGAAAGAAGAGTGAGGAAATGAAGGAGGAGAGCAGAAGGATGGAGACTTTCGGCGGGAAGGCCGAAGCAGTAACCATATCATTTGCTGTTTTGTGTAAATTCATATCTATATCGATAATTATCCTTTCGTGGTAGAAAGGCAGAAGAAAAGCGATCTACACAATCATTCATACTAGCATATCAGCTATACTGGCATGATTGTGGAGAAGGGTGGTATTTCATCGCCGTAGGATGTTAATAGCCCCAAACAAAAACTAGAACTCATGAAGATGAAGTTCAACCCAAAATATAACTTAGGAAAACTCAAGAAAATCGGTATAGATGTCTTTGCACGTATTCCTCCGAAAAATTCATAGAGTATGTTGGCTTTAGTAGTAATCGGGAAATAGGGTGCCCCTCTAATAGGACTACCTATTCGTTTAAACGAGCACCGATACTACTTTCTATTTTAAATACCTCATGTGTTGGGGCATTCACTTGTGGAGCTAAAGAAGGATAAACATCTTGTAATGTCCACGCGAGCGCTTTTGGCGCAGCAATGTTGAAGCGATTTGTGGCGCCATGATATGAACTAAGTCATGCCATAGTAACCGTCCCAACCAAATCTTCAACAACATTACCGCCCCAACTAGTCGAATTAGCCATCAGTGTGGAGTCATCCATTACTCCGCCCTGAAACAATTGAAGGGAGTATGTCTCCATCAACAATTGTCCCAAGTTGGTCAGGACGAGCCCACACCGCGAAGACGACTGTCGTCCGGTGACCAAGCCACAGTTGGGTGACTTGAGTCCCATGGTTTCCCGAAAGGTAGCGTGCATCTAGCTCTAGCACGTGCGTAGCTCGTCGGAAGGGGCGTGAGTGGCTACCTGTAACCATGGACTACGTAATTATGCACGGTTTGGGCTGCAAATCCGACTTGAGAGGTTCGGATTCTATCAACAGCGGGCTGGTAAGTAAAGGAAGAAGGAAGGAAGGAATGCAGACTATGATAAGGAAATGGAAAAGAAAAGAAAGGAAATGAAGGTGGAAAAGCACATGAGTCGAGACTTTCGGCGGGGAGGCCGATGCACATCTCAATTATATACTTCAGAGGTGGAGCAAACTCAATAGAGTTTGGGACTTAGCTAGTATGAAGCCGACAAAGCGCGTTGGCAAATCTAGTAAAAGCCCACTTGGAGGCCAATTTCCCACAGACGAACTGATTTCGATGTACATCAGGCGTCATAAAAATATATTGCTTGGATATTGATATGTGCGCCAAGTAATGTGGGTCATGAACTGACAGCACAAAAATGAGGGTGCCATGTACTGTACCTGGTGCCGGATAAAATGGCAGTCCTATACGTTGGGTGCCATATAATGTACTCGCGCCGGCTAATGACGCCTTAAAGGGTAAAGGCAAACATGTTGGGGAGCCATGCAATGTACATGTCGTCTCCTGACGCCTTTACAAGCTCGATGGACTCAATGTACTGTGGTGCTTTAGGGTGGACTTGGTGTTGGTCTTCATAAATCCCATTATGAGGTTATGGTATCTTCGGGAGCCACCTAACGTGGGCCCTGAACAACAAACAAAAAAAAAAACTAACCGCTTAATTAGGTGCGTGCCGAACATTAAAACACGAAACAAAAGAACTACCGACAGCGGGGTGTCCTATAAGTGAAAACAATGCGGCATCCGTTGCTGGTCCTTCACTCGGCTTCGGAGGTTTTTAACTTATCGGCTTGCGGGGTCAAAAGGAAACCTACTATGGCTGAATCCGCTAAAATTGGAAAACGCGCGTACCTAACCTGAAAACAGAAGAAGGCAACTTTCAGCTATTGCGGCTTAGCTGATCCAGCCGTTGTCTTCGATAAGCGCCGCTGTCCTCCTACGGTGTTCTTAAGATTCCTAAAACTTCTCCAAAAGCCATAAAGGTACACGAAGGCCGAATTCAACGCCTACTGTCTCACGGTTGTGGATCTCCAAAGAAAACACAAAAAAAAAAAAAAAACTAACGTATCGAAGCCTAAAGAGAGACGAAAGGGAATTTGCCAATTCGGCATTCATAACGACTAACTCACGGGATCCATTAGAAACGTGCATGAGGGCGGCACGGTCTGCGTTGGCCACCATGCGGTTGCGCGTGGCTAGCGGTAAATCGGGCTTGGTAACGGAACCTGCCGATGGCTCAATGCCTAACGGGGGAACCTCCGTTATGCCTACCGGCATTATGCACCTCGTGCCACCGATAACTTCACCTTTGAACGCCCAGAAAACCAGAACGCCGTTAACTTGGGGACTACGACACGATCGTCAATCCACACAAAAAAAAAGAACACGAATACATCGGACGAGAAGGATTAAACGACCGAAGAAAGCTTCCAAAAGGGAAGCAGACAATAAGGGCACAATTGGTTTCTTTTTTTCTTACTCGGCACCGTTTCGTCTCGAGCACGCACCACAAAAAAAGGAAACCGAAAACATAATCGCACAAGATCAACCAGAAACAAAAAAAAAACAAAAAAAAACACACCACCGAAAAAAGGCACTTAGAAACTCACATGTAGGTTTTTATTTGGTACTTCATATCAAAAGAAAAAGAATATGCCTTAAGCATGGTATCGAAATAAAAAAAAAACTTACATGGAAAAAGAAACAAAATTAAAAATCCAATCTGCTAAACGTCTTCTTGTGAGGGGGTGTGCTCCTTAACCCCTAATTATGCTGCCGGACCGCGGCGAGTTCCCTCGTGCGGGCTCCTTTTTGGAATTGCTGCGCACCTCTCTGCATACGAAAAAAGGAACTTTTTTATCTCCTTCACCGCACGGCAACTTCAACCGGCGTGGTTGAGGACTGGAACTTGACTTCCCTTTACTTTTTTACGACCGGCGCGGTCGATTGCTAGCACTCGACTGTCTGATCTGTCAGTGCGCACTGCGCACAAGCATCTTTTTCCTGCAGCTCGGCTGTGCAGCTTGACGTCTGGTGTGCGGTGTTGCCTCGCATGTACGCGTACTTGTCTGCACTTAACCGCCTCTCCTGAGTATTTTATGGTCTCAGACCAAAGAATGACATATGAAGCTTTTTCTTCTTGCCCAGTGAATCTCTAGCAATAGCCTGCTAGGAATTAAGTTATATGACCTGGGCTGGTGAAGAAGTTTGGTCCACGTCCAAGTTTTTCCCGGGCCGTTCGTTACAGCCATCAGGTTGCTGACCTAGGTCCTACCGATGGTCAGGAAGCTGAAGAAAATGAACGGCTTCTTGTGCTGCGACTTCAGGCGTTGGTGACGTCCGGGTTGATGTTGTCAAACGTGTGGCTCGACCCATGACCCTGACTAAGGTCTCGTCCTTCAAAACAGCCGGGCATATATTGTTGTCGTCGCTATTACGTATTTCTGGATAAGGTAATCCGTAATTGAATTCGTTGTAAGCTTTAGCGTCTGTGTTGTATCCTTCATGTATGCTGCATTGAACAGGTCGGCGTATATATATATATATATACATATAAGGGCGAGGCGTTAATAAGTCGGCGATCTTTGATATACCGCTTCTTCGTTGTCTTAGCCGTAATTATTACGAAGGTTGGTGTTGATTGATGATTTATATGTTGTGCATGACGTTATAGGTTGATTCGTTATTATTCTTAACGTCTAACAATGTTTCTTTACAAAAAAAATTCATATAATATATTCATAACTATCATTTCCAGGAAATGATTCCAAAATATTGGACATTTGAAATGTAGGATAATGATTCTTGCAACTTATAGACTAAAAATTATATTGTTATACTAAAGGTTCCTTTAGTTTAAATAAATTTAAATGTATGTACGTTATTGAATTCTATACATTTAGTTATTTCTTAAGAATAACTAATACTATTCGCCTTGGAAATAATTTCTAATACTTTATTGAATATAATACAAGTTTAATTTTAATTCGTTGCTTAAAAAAAAAGAATCTCAAAAGTATTTCAAAAAAAAAAATTTTAAACAACACAAACAAAAACAATTTAATATGTTAGTGGTGGGACGAACAGGAACAAGGTAATAATAAGGAGACTGTTTGGTCTGGCTTATTGTTAAGTTTTGCTTTCAAGTCGTGTTTTGCGTATAGTAAACTTGACGGTACTAATTCAGTCTAATGGACATTCATAAATTTTCAGTAAATTCGCGGCGATAATATTTACTGGTAAGCTCACGTTAATATCTTAACCTCTTTTACTTATCGTTCCTGGTCATTGTTGTTAACGTCTCAATGACAGATGTCAAATTACATTGACAATAAATAAACAATTTGATGATTTTGTTTGTTTATTGTCTAAATCTTAACAATTCTTCGCGAGTTGAGGCCCGTACGAATTGGTTGCAGGATGCCAATTAACTCGGGTCCTGCAGCAAATTTGACGGTGGCTAAAAGTCTTTAGCGTGTACTTGTGATATTCCAAAAAAAAAATAAACTATCTACCATTTCGTGTCGGGATGCTCGAAGTGCGTGGCATTTCGAACAAGCAATATCCCGTCACGGCCTTATGATGGTAAAACCGACTTAGGAAGAACATTCTTACTGTTCCAATGCGTGCTTTCCCCTAAAGGATGTCCAGATATTAAATAAAGTGAACCTTCGGTTTGGTGCTTTATCGGTTTTTATGTTTACGAAATCGTATTTTCATTGTTTATTTCTGTTAGAATACTGGCGCGGAATTATGTGAGCGGAGTTTCCTTAACTCCCTCAACATTAATACGAGCTTATAATTAGGAGAATGAGGCTTTCCGGTTGGAGTTGTACTAATCGCGCTGCCTACATTCTCGGCAAGGTGTCTAAATCAGTTAGATGTGACGAGAATTACGAACTCAGCGTAGAATGTTCGTTATTATTAGTCCGATAAAGTTATTGGCTTTTTTTATATCGCGCCCGCCTTAATATAGTTCTAATGATTGCGTTTGCGCACCACATACGACAGATATGTCACGCGTTTCTAGAGGACTAGAATTCCGGATATGTTATTGTCGGATGTAGTCATATTTATGATGTTAATGTTTTACTTATTACGTGTATTAGAATCTTAAATCCTTCGCGTGAAAATTTCCAATAAATTTCCCTTGTCGGTTCTCGATCGCATACATGGAATTTCCAACTTTGCGTATTACACGGCATTTCACAAATTTCGGTGCTAATTTCGCGTTGAATCCTTTTGCAGCATCGCTTTGAGTGAAATTACGTCGAAAGATTTCTTGCCCCGGGGCAAAATTTGTCTCACGGGACCTTAAATTGTATCGCGACGCGTATTTTCGATGCGTTTCCTGTAATTTAGACTTGACCTGTTCTCGAATGCTATGCATGCTATCTGGCATAGTCAGACAAGTTGCGTTCTCAGCTTGTAGACTTTGCAAACGTTCCAGTAATGGATATGCAGTTCCGTGAAGTATCATATTTTCTCCAAAATTCAGAAAATATGGTGAAAATCCGGTTGCTTCATGCGATGCTGTGCGAAGAGCGCATGCGATTTCACTAATAAACACATCCCATTCGTTGTGTTTATCGTCCAAGTATGATCTAATGGCTGCCAATATCGAACGATTCACTCGCTCAGAGGCATTAGCTTGTGGAGAATACACCGCCGTGGTGGTATGTATGATACCATATGTGGACATAAGCGATGCGAATTCCCGAGACGTAAATTGTACGCCATTATCCGATAGGAGATGTTCCGGTACTCCATACACATGGAATACTTCGGTCTTCAAATAATTAGTTATTGGACGAGTCGTAGCATTTCGAAGGGGTTTTAGGAGTACATATTTCGTGAATTGGTCTAATACAATCAATAGGGACGTGTTTCCGGCTTTCGAACGGGGATAAGGACCCATGAGGTCAATGTAAATTCTTTGCCAAGCTCTACTTGGTGTTAATTGAGCCTTCATTGGTGGTCTCAATACAAAATTTGGAGCTTTTGATTGCTTGCAAATATCACATTTTCCAATATAATCTTTCACTTGTTTAGGCATACCTGGCCAATAATATTTGACGCGTAAGCGATCTAGGTTTTTTGCAATTCCTCCGTGAGATGATACTGGTGGATTGTGTGAGGCAATAATTAAATTATTGGTCAATTCTTCGGGAACCCACAATCTCCACGAAGAAGTTGCGACAACATCCGAAACAGACGTTGTTCGGATTAATTTATATACATATCCGTCCACACATTTGATGTCAGCCAAAATATTTGAGTTACTTTTTACAGTTTCAATTAGATCTTTGTATTTTTCAGACGTAAACCAAGGAGAAGTAAGGTCAACTTCTGGGACTACAGAACGATTTATTAACGCTGGATTTGTTAGTTGCGTCTAAGCCCAACGATACTGAAAATTTAAAAGGGATGACTCGTGGTTTCGGTTTGTCTTCCGAGAATGGTTAGGATAATGCGTTTGATACGACATTTTGGCTTTAAAAAAAAAATCGTTTTCGTACCTTGCTATACTTAGCTTTTCGATATATGAATTTGAAATATGAACTTTATGAAATTTGAAATTTGAACCTTATGACTTTATGAATTTGAAATATGAATTTTATGAATTATTATCGGTGGCTGACACTTCGGCGCCGTCAAGGAGCCAGAGATTTTTTTAAAAGAACTTGGTCTCGATGGTTATATGAGGGGTACTAGAAGTGGTGGTACTGTAACCAGTTGTTACTAAAGTCTTTTTTGAATCTATTGCAAAGCTTATGGCCTTGAAGTGTTCAGAATAGAATTCTTGAAGCGATTTGGCAAAAAAATTTTTTTTTTTTCAAAGTTTAAAATGATGTAAGCGATAAATTCTAGTGAAATTGATTTCTATATAAAAAATGAACCGCGTAATTTTAAAGCGTCGAATGGTCTAAGTTTACATTTCCAAACGACAATCTTCAGTTAGTTACGATAATTTAAAGAAGCTAAATTTTATTTTCATAAAGGATGAAACATTAGAGAAATTTTGAAAAATTCAGCGATTCAATAAATGATTTTATTATTATTATATATTATTATTGTTAAGTATTTTACCTTCAAACGAATTTTGAAAAAAATGTATGTTTTCATTTTTACTTGCACGTTTTAATAAGATATGGTGCATATATCCTGTTTCCTTATTTTGTCCTCCTTGCCGCTTATTGCTATTTGCCAGTTACAGTGGTGTTCTTCCGTTCAACAGCTGAGAGTTGGGGTTCGCCTATTTCATCAAGGTAGGGGATGGCGATGTTCATCATTCTTGAATCGTTTACTGTGCTCTCTTCAAAACCTAGTTGAGAGTTTACTTGTGGGCGGCTATCAAGAACCGTGCCGCGCTTCCGGTATTGTGGTCTGAAATGAACGAATAAAACTCTCCTTCCAAACCTTCTTTTTGGATGGGGATGAGCGGTAAGTTATCTTAACGTGACATTTATCAATTTCCCCCATTGTCACCTGAGTTAACTTATTACCATTTACCACCATTAATTACCTTTCATACATACCAACATTTCATTCAAATTTTTCTCAATTGTCAATTTTTCCTTTTATCGACTTCAATTCAGGAGTAAAGAGAAATACGCAAGCCAATGACCCAATTTTAAAAAGACTCTAAACCCTATTAGTATTTACTATAATTTTTCCATTGTCAGGTATTTTTAATTCCTTTCATTATTCTATAACATTCAACATTTAACCTAAACATTGAATACGTAACATTTAACATTGAACATGCAACATTCAACAATTAATAGTAAATTATTTAGCTAACTTAGATAGAAATAATTATACTACATTAACTGCTACAATAAGAGTTTGGTTTTTCCAAACCAAAAAAAAAAAAAAAAAACGACAAAAAGAAATTCTAGTTTCGACACGCAACTTGTTTGGGAGCGCCTTAGGCGGAAAGTGCTTTGATAATTGGTGCGTAATTGTCTATAAAATCGGCAAGCTAATTAAAGTATATAAGAGAGAGTTAATAAAACAATAAGGACGCAATGATTTGTCCTCACTATTTGAAACAATGACGCATGTCATTATTTCTCTGAGCGATTTTACAAATCGAACAGATGGCCATTACTTGCTAGTATGCCTACTAGTTCCGCAAGGTCCGATGCTATCAACCTTCAGCTATGCGTGTCTTATCCACTTCATAGCTGAAGTGACGAGTCAAATCGTAACCGACTCAGCAACTAGTGTACCCAGTGACTGCAAGCTCCCGATCGAAAGGTGGGTGTACGGAGGAGGTTTGTGTCGAGCACGACTACGATATTGCCTAGATTCGCTTATCGAAGATTGCAAGGCTGAGCAATCAGGGGAGCCAAGGGTTGAACTTGCACCTATGTGCCCAAGTTCGCCAAGTCAAGCGTCAATCCCTCTGATTATTCCGCCCATCTCACTTCCAGCGCCAGGTTCGAAATCGAGATCGCCCCCTGCTGATAAGGTCCCGCATCTGGTACAACGGTAAAAACCGCTGATTCACAGCCATGCTAACCAAATCCCGTTCTTCATCTGTCCCGAGTGACTTTAGAGGGTGAGCCATGAGAGTTCGTGATCCAGAGGAACCCCTTTCATAGCATGCCTCACCATATGCATCCCGGTTTGACATCTCACTCTTGTGCCTGGAAAGGAATCAAAATTTTAAGGTATCTAATAATTTGCCTTAGTAATCCGAAAAGGATGAAATAGGGACTATTTTCCAAAAATTGTCTAAGGACTTTATAAATGCATGAAAACACTAGAATACTGTGATTATATCAGATAGATATAATAAACACTTAAGTCGGGCTATAGCAAATTCTGTACATCTGAACTCCGTGAAGGAATGATGTACTGATGGATAATTCCATCAGCCAGAAGTTGCCTGCCCGTTGGGCGCCATGTAATGTCCACGCGAGCGCTTTTGGCGCAGCAATGTTGAAGCGATTTGTGGCGCCATGATATGAACTAAGTCATGCCATAGTAACCGTCCCAACCAAATCTTCAACAACATTACCGCCCCAACTAGTCGAATTAGCCATCAGTGTGGAGTCATCCATTACTCCGCCCTGAAACAATTGAAGGGAGTATGTCTCCATCAACAATTGTCCCAAGTTGGTCAGGACGAGCCCACACCGCGAAGACGACTGTCGTCCGGTGACCAAGCCACAGTTGGGTGACTTGAGTCCCATGGTTTCCCGAAAGGTAGCGTGCATCTAGCTCTAGCACGTGCGTAGCTCGTCGGAAGGGGCGTGAGTGGCTACCTGTAACCATGGACTACGTAATTATGCACGGTTTGGGCTGCAAATCCGACTTGAGAGGTTCGGATTCTATCAACAGCGGGCTGGTAAGTAAAGGAAGAAGGAAGGAAGGAATGCAGACTATGATAAGGAAATGGAAAAGAAAAGAAAGGAAATGAAGGTGGAAAAGCACATGAGTCGAGACTTTCGGCGGGGAGGCCGATGCACATCTCAATTATATACTTCAGAGGTGGAGCAAACTCAATAGAGTTTGGGACTTAGCTAGTATGAAGCCGACAAAGCGCGTTGGCAAATCTAGTAAAAGCCCACTTGGAGGCCAATTTCCCACAGACGAACTGATTTCGATGTACATCAGGCGTCATAAAAATATATTGCTTGGATATTGATATGTGCGCCAAGTAATGTGGGTCATGAACTGACAGCACAAAAATGAGGGTGCCATGTACTGTACCTGGTGCCGGATAAAATGGCAGTCCTATACGTTGGGTGCCATATAATGTACTCGCGCCGGCTAATGACGCCTTAAAGGGTAAAGGCAAACATGTTGGGGAGCCATGCAATGTACATGTCGTCTCCTGACGCCTTTACAAGCTCGATGGACTCAATGTACTGTGGTGCTTTAGGGTGGACTTGGTGTTGGTCTTCATAAATCCCATTATGAGGTTATGGTATCTTCGGGAGCCACCTAACGTGGGCCCTGAACAACAAACAAAAAAAAAAACTAACCGCTTAATTAGGTGCGTGCCGAACATTAAAACACGAAACAAAAGAACTACCGACAGCGGGGTGTCCTATAAGTGAAAACAATGCGGCATCCGTTGCTGGTCCTTCACTCGGCTTCGGAGGTTTTTAACTTATCGGCTTGCGGGGTCAAAAGGAAACCTACTATGGCTGAATCCGCTAAAATTGGAAAACGCGCGTACCTAACCTGAAAACAGAAGAAGGCAACTTTCAGCTATTGCGGCTTAGCTGATCCAGCCGTTGTCTTCGATAAGCGCCGCTGTCCTCCTACGGTGTTCTTAAGATTCCTAAAACTTCTCCAAAAGCCATAAAGGTACACGAAGGCCGAATTCAACGCCTACTGTCTCACGGTTGTGGATCTCCAAAGAAAACACAAAAAAACAAAAAAAAACACACCACCGAAAAAAGGCACTTAGAAACTCACATGTAGGTTTTTATTTGGTACTTCATATCAAAAGAAAAAGAATATGCCTTAAGCATGGTATCGAAATAAAAAAAAAACTTACATGGAAAAAGAAACAAAATTAAAAATCCAATCTGCTAAACGTCTTCTTGTGAGGGGGTGTGCTCCTTAACCCCTAATTATGCTGCCGGACCGCGGCGAGTTCCCTCGTGCGGGCTCCTTTTTGGAATTGCTGCGCACCTCTCTGCATACGAAAAAAGGAACTTTTTTATCTCCTTCACCGCACGGCAACTTCAACCGGCGTGGTTGAGGACTGGAACTTGACTTCCCTTTACTTTTTTACGACCGGCGCGGTCGATTGCTAGCACTCGACTGTCTGATCTGTCAGTGCGCACTGCGCACAAGCATCTTTTTCCTGCAGCTCGGCTGTGCAGCTTGACGTCTGGTGTGCGGTGTTGCCTCGCATGTACGCGTACTTGTCTGCACTTAACCGCCTCTCCTGAGTATTTTATGGTCTCAGACCAAAGAATGACATATGAAGCTTTTTCTTCTTGCCCAGTGAATCTCTAGCAATAGCCTGCTAGGAATTAAGTTATATGACCTGGGCTGGTGAAGAAGTTTGGTCCACGTCCAAGTTTTTCCCGGGCCGTTCGTTACAATCTCTAACTCGAATTTCATTTAACTCGAATTTTCGCTAACTCGAATTTTCTCTAACTCGAATTTTGGTTTCGCCTCGTGGCACAAGCTTCTATCACGGGGACAATCGGCGGCGTAGGCAGATTTCCGACAAAAATAAAAAAAAAAAAGCATTTATTTAATACCCTACCTAACCCACAAAAGCATTGATAACGCAACCCAAAAAGTAACGGAACGACGATATTGGCGAAATCGACTTGCGCAGATGTGCAGATGGTAGACTGTGCATTCCGTCCAGCATCTTTCAACCTAAAAGAAAAAGGGGACTCCTTTGTTAACCCACCGCATGGCTGTAGTACCTAAAACTTGCTGAAAATTTTAGCTGCAAACACAAAAAAAAAGCGAAAATTCTTTTTTCTTCGTTGGATTGGCATACGGTCCCTGAAAATAACCTGGCATTTAGAGGGAGTTGAAAGCCCATAAAAAAAAAAAACGCCGCTTCAGATCCTACTGATCCCAACCCAATACAACATAACCCTTAAGATCAAGTAAAAGTGCGGCAATAAACGACTACGAACCAAACATGAATACTCCAATTAGATGAACTCCAATCGGATTCAAACAAGTGGGGCTCCCAAAAAAAAAATGGTTGAAAAGTAGCCCAGAAATAATTCATCCTGTCCAAGCGCGCACAAGAAAAATTCTACTTTAAACTATTACGGTATTTGAACGACACGCGGTTGAGCGTCACCCACGCCGCTGTTGTAGAACGAACGGTGCCTGCGAAAACCCGTTGGTTTTCGGGGGCCCTACCGTTACTACACGCTTTCGCACTCTATACCGCGTGCTTCTTTGACCACCGAAACACAAAAGAAATACCCAACGGAGATTTAACTTGCAAACCTGCATAAATCGCGCACTCCACCCTGGCGAGGACAAGAAGGGGGCACTCGGAAGCCACCGATCTGCGCGTTCGCTTGACACGCGGTCAAAGAAAAAGATTTACACCAAAAACTTCCAAAAGGGGCCATCGGGACTCGATGGACGTAGCGTGGATCCGACCAATGTAAAACGAACCAAAAAGAAGGACCTAAGCAAAAAAAAAGAAGCACTAAGGCCAGAAATTAGAGAAGGCCCCTTTTTTTCAAATTTTCTAGCTCACTGAAACCGTACACTGAAGAAGCAATTAACCAGAAAACGCTACATAATCCTGAGCGTTCCTTCCGCGGACAACACTTAAGACGATACACTTATTACATGACAGGTTTACCTTCCGAAAGGAAACGCAAGACGCGAAAATAATTTTTCCATTGAAAATTTATAGCTTTAATGTATATATATAGGATAGACAACGAAAGAAAATTTATGGCAAATTCACATCTACTGCCATTTTCGAAATTGTTAATTTTAAAGGTAATTTATAAAAAAAATGTTCATACCAAAATACATTATCTTAATTCTCCTAGTTTTTTTTTTTCTTCGGAATTCCCTCCTGGACTTCGTATAAGTGCGGGCCTATTCCGGATTATCTTCTTGACGGGAGCAGCCGACGAAGAGCAAAAGACAATCAATCGTCCCGTCTTCCTGGGGTTCTCCTGCAAAAATCACGTCACTACGCGCTTCAATTTACACTCCGCGTTATTTTCTTTCGCACAAACACCTTCGTCGAAGGTTCGGAACAGACTCCTCGATTCTTTTCCATCATTTCATGACGTTTCGTTGAAGTTTCACGATCGAGTCTCGATCGTGCTGTGACAATCGTTTGTCGTATACTATCAATTCACAATGACAGTGGTGTTTAAGTATTTTGCCCAGTAGGCAAATCTCGTATTATTTTTTTGTTTGCAATTCCATTACAACCAGTCATCCTCCGATATGGATACAATATTTACCGCCACCGAACTGCCGCTATTGCGTCGTCTACTACTCAATGCGTCCACATGCGCCATTCGCCCACCTGGTCGATACTCTATTTCCATATCGAATTCCTGGATAGCCAACCACCACCTTGCGATTCTAGGAATCAAATCTCTCACTTTTAGTAGTCGCCTTACTAAAATATTCTACTGGTCGCCAATTATTTTCGCCCTCATTCTTCTGCATAAGAATACCGCCTAATCCCCATTTACTTGCATCAGTATGCAGTTCAATAGATTTCTCGCCATCATACATCATGAGTACAGGTCTACTTCCTAACAGGTTCTTCAGTTTATCGAACGCCTCGTGTTCTCTCTCGCCCCATTGCCACTTAACATCCTTTTTAGTAAGCTCAGTTAATGGCTTCGCCAATATCGAGAAACCTTGTATAAATTTTCGAAAATAAGACGTCAGCCCGATAAAGTGCCTAACGCCATGAACATTCACCGGAACCGGAAATTCAATAACCGCCTTGATTTTCCTTTTTCCCGGACGAATACCCTCCGCCGAGATTTCATGTCGCAGGTACTCTATTTCGCCCATCATAAATGTACATTTTCCCAAATTCAATTTCAAGCCCGCCTGCTCTCTTAGGTTTTCTGCACTTCGCCTAATCCTGTTAACCTCACATCATTTTCGCCCGCTGAAAAGCAATGTGCTTTTGCCTGTAATAGTCCCATTAATTGTTTCCTATCTTCCTCATCTATATCGCCACTTGCGCCTGATCAAAATTCAATTTACTGGATTTTTCTATGCTACAAAACCTTACCTCTGTCTCCTCGGATAATTTCTCGCCGTCTTTCAACTGGTCAGGATCTATCCTGCCAATCAGTCGCCCTTTCTTCCATCGTAGTCCGCCTCGCCCTAAATTTGTCACCGCTACTGCGCCAAGAGTTCCACATGTTAGTAAGCTGCCCGGTATCGCCACCAAAGCTTCTCCATTTCTGTACGATCGTGCTGACAAGAACGCCGTCTTACCAACCGGACCGTGCCTGATCTCTACCAACGCCCATCCGCATGAATGAGATCGACATTCAAAATCTTCCCGCAGTGTGACTTGAAGTCTTGGCAACTCCACCTCCAATTGTACTTGCCGAAGTAAGTCGCCCAAATCTTCATTTTTCGCCAGTACTGCCTTTCGATTTCTGACCACCAACGTTACGTCAGGGATATTAATCGCCCGCAATTCGCCCCATGTTACAATCTGTAACTAACGCCTTGATGCTCAATTCCACTCCATGGTTAGATCGAACCGAGTTACTCCCAACGCCACTGCTTTACCGCCACCAAATCCACAAAGAACTACATTTTCGCCTGTTCTGCGCACTATTAATCGCAATCTTATAGCGGCCTCCTTTGTTATTATGTTCACTATACTCCCTGTATCGATATAGATCCGCAGCGCCTCGCCATTCACAAACCCTGTTTGCCTAAATGTTGCATCTGCTGGCTGAATGATCAAACTCACCGGCTTCTGTTCGCCAGTTAGTCCTTTTTGACCACATTCATGCGCCTTATGTCCACTGGCTTTGCAAGTCCAGCATCTGTCCACTCTCGCCTTGGGACAGTTTCGACTCATATGACTGCCCTCCGCCTGGCAGTTGTGACATCTGATCGCCAATCGAGAAGTTACTGGTCGCCTTGAATACGCCTCCTTTGTCGCACCAGCTTTTTCAGTTTTGCTACTTATATTGTACGCCTCCAACCCCGCCAAAAACTGGTTGTATAGTACTTCAGGCGTCGCACATTTCGCCGCATATGCGTTCGCCCGCAATTCCTCCGGTAATCCGCGCACGATACATGACACCGCGCTTTCGCCTCTAACTCCTACTCGACCACATAACGCCAGCTTTTCGTGGTAATATTGTAGAGGATCGGTAGTTACGATCCTTTACGTTAAATAAATTTATATAAAGTTGAATAAAACATTATTAAAAAAATACATTTTTATTTAACTAAACGACTTCCAACAAATTGTTATAACTATTGAATATTAGTTTTAATTAGTTAGATCTTGGTTAAATATGATCAAGCACAATTGTAATAAAGATCTATTTGGTTTTATTATAATTACATAAATTAATAATTATATATTTAGTTATTATTATTTTTGGTTAAATTAATTATTAAAACATTTGATGTTATTATTTGAAAATTAAATTTGAACTTTCTAATCGAAAGTTAATATTTTGACTGACTAGAATTTTATTTTTTTCTACAATTTTCAATCGCGGGATACTTGATTATTTACATTAATAATTTGGAACAAGTACAAGGTCCTTGACTACTTTGATAAGAAACGTGCCACAACGTGCACTATAATATTTTGTCATCCGTTCCGTAGACAGTTTTCGCCGCTGCACTAATTCCTCCAACATTCCAGCAAAATCATGCCGCCGCGGAAAAGATGCACATAACTTCGCCTTCCACTGTATCCACGAGTGATCATACGATTCTAACCGCCGATGCCAAGTCCTCGCCGCACCATCTAATTTCGCCTGTGCGATGGTACTCCTGTCATAATCCGACCATCCGTGAATGTCACCGAGCTGATCAATTTTTAACAGCCAACGATCCACATTCATATCGGCATCCTCAGGATTAAACTGCTCGATAATTTCGTCCGCCACACGAATAGCACGTCGGCTATCTGCCATCGCCTCTCGATCCAACGATTCAGCCCCGGACACTTTACTAGCCGTCGACAACTCCCTTGTCTCCGCCAGCTCAGCAAAAATCAACGCCGCCTGTTGCTGTACGGCCGCCCGAATTTGCACCGTCAGTCCGCCATCCATCAGTGCCTGCACTACCGTGTTAACGTCAGACTTTTCCGCCGACATGCCCGCCTTCGGTTTCGCTCCCGAATCACCTTGAAACAACTCTTTTCTCGCGCCCGGTGAGTTATCTTCCGCCCCGAATGACATTTCGTCCGACGACATTTTCGGTTGCTACTACTCTTCCTTTTCACTTAATTCCCGTATACTGTAGTGTATCGCCCGTCACACGCACACCCGTTTGATTTCAATATACCGCCTGTTGCTCGTAGGCTTGCTTGATCACAATCGCCTGTTGCACGCACACTTGCTTGATCGCAATCGCCTGTTGTACGCACACTTTCGTGATCGCAATGTATCGCCCGTTATTTCTTAAACAAAGGAACGGCGTCACTTCTAATTTTTCGCCAATTTCACCCACGAGACCACCGAAAAATTACCCTCTCGCAATGGAAATCCGCCCGCACAAACAATCCACTCGCCCGCCTGAGAAAACTCGCACCAAAAAAACACCCTGTCCGATACACGACGCCACTTGTTCTTCTTTTTGTTTTTACGCCACTCAAACTCCAATTTCTACACTTTCCGGCACGTAGACTTATCCCACTTCTGATTTTTGTTACGCCGAAAATTAAAAGACACACGATATCAAATTAATTCGTTTATTCGCCTTATTTCATAATTGTACACGCCGTGGTAAAACACACCGAATCGCCTTATCGCCAAAGCTCGATTGCATCACGCCGACTTGTCGATGCACGTACGCCCGTACACCCAATACCGTACTACCATACGCCCTTATCGCCCTTTACTTACGCCACCGCCATCTCGCCGGTTCAAGTGTAACACATGTTAAAAAAGTAGTGTTCAGACTAGGCAACTCGTTTTATTTTGATACATGATAGCTTGATGTGATTTGTTTTGACAATATTCAGCTGTGTTTCATTAGCAAATTTATGCTTTCTAAATTGTTTGAAACAAATTAGTTTGTATAGCAGTAATGAAAGGGGAATTTATTAGCTAATGCAGTCGTTGCACAAGCACGAAATTGAGTTTCTGCAGCATTAAATAGTTTCTTCCAAAGTTTACTTCGATTTCCGCGAGGGTCGCAGTACATGTTTTCGGTTAAACGCGTAGTAGCTACGTGTTTTCGTAAACGCGTCCGGGAAGTGTTTTCAGCGCATTTAACTCGATTTAAACGCGTTAATCTTGTAGTCTGAACATAGTATTAGAGGGGTTTGGCAGATGCGTACCAAGGTGAAAAACTAGTATATTTAAATTTTTTAATGTGTATGGGATTTTGCTTTTAATATAAACATTCGCTGCAAAATTGTAAATTTGAAATGAAACAAATACAGAAATTTTCCATTGAAAACCACAATTTTGCGCACACACACTTCCATACCAAAGAAAAAGAAGTACTAGAATTGTGGAAGGGAAGCTACAGCTTTATTCCGACTCTTCACATGTTCGCACTAACACACTTCAAAAACGCTATTTGATAGCAATATAAAAGCAATACAAAAACAGGCGAACTTGTACATAAACAGGCGATTTTTGTGAGATCAAATTACAATTTCTAGTACAGAAACATGGATGGAGTAGTATAACTGGATCGGTTATAAATAAAATGTTGCCTAATAAACTCTGGTTGTGTTAATTGTCCAATTGCGTACAAAATAGACAAATTGGGAGGGGCCGTCAATCGATATTTTTTATTGTCAGGAATGAAAAAGTGTTTCTATTAAATTCGTTTTAATCCAAATAATAATAATTCACAAAATTGTACACCGCGTGCCCGAATCAGACTGCCTCATCCCTCACTGTCTTCTCTTGTACATCTACATATCGTACAATGTTTTTTGTACAACAAATAAATAAAACCTAAATAAATAAAAACAAAACAAACAAGAATTATTTATTAACATAATTTAAAAATAATAAAATCTCTTAAACAAAAAATATTGCATGATAAATCATCTGAAGTATGAAAGGTATTCACATTCCTTGAAATAAAACCATTTTGGTATAATGTTGCTGCAGTGAAATTTTTTCTGATTAGTTTTTAGCAATGAAATAATATCGTGTATGTAGGTACTTCTCAATTATTAATTTTATAAGTGAACTGTAATGGTTGATACATTTCATGTGTTCCTGCTGATCTTGAAACAGAGATCTATTAATGAAGTATTTTTGCACTTCAACAGATATACGTAATAGTGTATCTTTTTCCAGAACAGTATCGTGTCCATTTAAAATATGGATCTTACAACGTAAAACGGATTTTGCCTTTTTAGAAATTTGTACAACACTGTCAGAAGGCACTTGCAGTTTTCCTCTCGTTTTATAAGCGAGAAGCGTGGATGCGCAATAAGTTCCCTGTAACACAGGCAAACATTTGTAACATTCCCCTTGTTCTTTACTTGTCGAACAGCCTCATACAGCGGGTGGTCACGGTCGATCATCTGTTGCGAACTCACTAGTGGTCCTACAGGGTAAGAGTAGAGGACAGGGGTCGATGACACAATCGCCATCAGGCGATGTATGTCCCATAGAATAGTGTTGGTAACGGCTGTGCATCAAGTGGCTGCACGTACTAGCTCGCCAAATTGGGGTGGGGTGCCGTTTGATTCCATGGACATGAGTGATATGCACGGGGGGCCAACAACTAGAGCCGGAGGATCTCCAGTTAGGTAGTCGGCGGGCAGTAGTGTTTGGGGCAGTTAGTTAGAGAAGGATCTAGGAAGGTCCGAATGCGGGTTGTGGTAATGCCAGCAAAGGGTCCGGGCATCACCCAAACGTTCAATCATGGGGGAAGCAGGACTGAGCTGGGGGGGGGGGATCCTGGCTCTTTCCTCCTGAGATATAAACTTCCCATCGGTCTAGTCACCGCTCAGCTCCCTTTTTAAGCGTCCTAGCCTATCATGGTTCACTTACGTACATCTGGATAGGGCCGAAGTCGGGTGGAGTGGTTCCAGTATAGATATATGTGTAAATGATGAATAATGGATGGACTTATGTGTCCATACTTAATGGAAGAAAGAGTATACACGTTAATATGAAGTATATATAAGGTAACTCGGGACCAAAGCCTGAGCATGTAATCCTAGAGGAGTATATGAGGACTTAATCCTATGTATATATGTAAATGATGTATATTGGATGGACTTATGTGTCCATACTTGATGAAAGAAAGAGTATACACGCTAATATGAAGTATATATAAGGTAACTCGGGACCAAAGCCTGAGTATGTAATCCTAGGGGAGTATATGAGGACTTAATCCTATGTATATATGTAAATGATGTATAATGGATGGACTTATGTGTCCATACTTAATGAAAGAAAGAGTATACACGCTAATATGAAGTATATATAAGGTAACTCGGGACTAAAGCCTGAGTATGTAATCCTAGAGGAGTATATGAGGACTTAATCCTATGTATATATGTGTAAATGATATATATTGGATGGACATATGTGTCCATACTTAATGAAAGAAAGAGTATACACACTAATATGAAGTATATATAAGGTCACTCGGGACCAAAGATGTCGCCAAAATAAAAAATGAAGTTTGTAGCTTACGCCGATATCTGTGCCTGCAAATGGGCTCAACAGAATCCGGTGGGTCAGGCGTCCATGAGTAGATGTTGACCTCGTGTCGTCAGAGGAGTGGCCGTGAGGGTTGAGGGACTCGCAATCGAACGCTGCTCACAGGAAGCGCTAGTGGCCACCCGAGTAGGGGCACTGTGCCGGAGATCGTCGTCTCTTGGCGATAGGTTGAGTGGTCACAGCGCAATTATGCTATTCACTGGGAATATCTTACCGCCCCCACAGCTCGGGGCTTAGGCGGAAACACCACGGCTGCGCAAGAGACCAAGGGGAATTCGATCTAGGTCACGTTCCTCCTAGTCCCGTTGGCCGCGTGTCTTGATAGCTGGTGGCCGTTATCCCTCTGTCCCGTTTTCCCGACCTAGCCGGCGGCTTCGGGTTGCATTTTTTTTCGTCCACACACGGTCGAGGCAGCCAAGGAGCCGTCAAGGATCGGTTTCGGGTCGAAGCACGGGAGGTTAGCACACTCACAACCGCTCTTGGAGACGGTCACAAATTGAAAGAGGGCGAACTCGTTGACGCAAGTCGTTAACTGCTCGCATTTTTTTGTTCTTTTTTTGGGGTGAATGAGAAAATTCCCGTATTTGGGGTTACCCGATGTAAGGTGGGATTTCTGGGGGTACTTGATTGTTCCAACAGATGGCTGGGGGGTAGTTAGCTGGAAATCAGTTGGGCTTTCCTTTAATTTGTTCGAACTTGCAAAGAAAAAAAAAATGTAAGCGGTAATTAAACCACGACCGTTACACCACAGGTAACTCGGTAGTGCTTCAGTGCGACCGAGGAATCTGAAAATCGGTTGTGGATTACATGGCTGATTATCAGTCCTTGTTCAAATCTTATGGAGATACCAGCGGCAATTAAATCACGACCGTTACACATTCTACACAATATAAAATTTTATTAATTTTCATAACGACTAATCTAGCAATATATGAAACAACGTGATGGCTGTATTCAGATAATCTTCCTGGATATGCCGCATAAGAATGCTCTTCAAGAAATCGTTGATCCAATACTGAACTGTCGCCTATCAAGTCTTGTTATTCAATCATGTGCAGTCTTTCTACCGTACTGTTAATGTTTAATTTTTCACTTAAATTAGCACTAATTCTGAAATGTTGAGCTATTAATATATTCCTCAATTGACTCAATTGTAATTTACATAGTGTACTTACTTGAAAAACGATTTTCCTTGCTGTTAATGCGACTTATTTATACAAGCTTTAACTTCGCACTTCATTGTAATTTTTTTCTTTTTTCTGAATGGTTCTCACTGGCAATGCTATAGGAAAAAGTTTTTTCAGTTCACTCCACGTTAATTTGAATCAAAAACTGGTTATTTACTTACCGTTTAACGGCAGAAAACCATTTTTTTTTGTGCTCTGTACAAGTCGAAAATCAATAGGTTTGTTCTTTTTGCATACACTTTCTACACTTTTCTGCACTTGCTCTCAAAGCGAAAATAACAAACCTAATTTGACATAATAGAACAAATTTTCATTATATCCCTTCCCCATAGATGTTTTGTCTTTCTTTTGACGAATTAATCTCACATACAAACTACAGCCACTCCAGTTATACTACTACCTCCATGTACAGAAACGACCGAATTAGACGTTGTTGGGTTTTTGTGGATTGTGAAATAAGGATTGTGAAATAAAAAGAACGACAGTAACGTTATAAAACAAATGTATATCGGTATGACGGAAGTAGAAGAAAGTATAAAGAGCAAAGTGCTTAGCAAAGATGGCGCATTGATTTGGGTACGTTCAATTCTCACACTCCTCCTATCAATGTGCCTTACAAAATTGATTAAATATTTTGAATGTTAAGTTTTACACGTTTTTAGTTACTTTAAATTTAACATTTATACATTGTCTCAAAAAGATAAGCAATTCATAATTATTGTACATTAATGTTTAAATGTCAAGTTTTATACGTTTATAGTTACTTTAAAATTAAATATTTATACATTGTCTCAAAAGATTAGGAATTCATAATTATTGTATCATACATAACGTTTAAATATTTAACTCTAGACGGTTAATACATATTAAATGTTTTTGTTTAGTTAGTGGTTTAGTTAGGATGTCCTCTGTCATTTCATTTGTTGGTATATATTCTACTAGTATGTCTTCTCGTTCCTGAGCCTCACGTAGAAAATGATACCTTATATCAACGTGCTTGCTTCTACCATGGCTGCTATGATTTTTACTGAGTTGGATTGCGCTTTGATTGTCACAGTAGATGGTTGTCGATCCGCAGACATATCGTTCAAATCCCATTTCTTCAAGCAACGATCGTATATATAGATATAAAACTTTCTTCGTCGTTTCGGACAGTGCCATATATTCAGCTTCCATAGTCGATAGGACGACGGATTTCTGCTTTTGTGCTTTTCAGCTTATCGGGCCTCCTGCAAATATAGTTATGCAGCCAGTACAGGATTTTCGATCGTCGACGTCACCTGCCCCATCAGAGTCTGAAAAAGCATATAATTGATTATCTAGTTTTTGATATGTTATCCCATAATCTATTGTTCCACGTAAATATCGGAGAACTCTTTTCGCCTGGTCCCAGTGTGTTCTGCCTGGATTCACGCAAAATCTGTTTAAGCTGCTAACGGCAAATGCGATGTCAGGACGGGTTGCGTTTGCGAGGTATATTAAACTGCCTATAAGCTCTCTATACGGTCGCTTATTCATTTCTTCTCTCTCCTGGTCGTTTTTGGGTGTCATTTCCGTTGATAGCTTTAAACTTGGTTCCAATGGCGTTGTACTGTGATTCGCCGTTGTCATTCCAAATCTTTCAAAAAGCTGATTTATGTACTTATTCTGGGATAGCTTAATTTTCCCGATGCTTCCTTCGCGATTCACGTTGATTCCCAGTATGCTGCTAACTTCTTCAAGGTCTATTACGTCTGGAAAAAAAAGGAGAAGTTATTTTAGAAATTATTGGATACTTAGGGTATACCTTGTTAACGATCCCGGGCGAAGTCCGACGGTCGCTCTTTATCTGGAACCTGGGTAAAGTATGCAGAAATGGAATATTAAAACTTGAAACTAAATTGCATAACGTTGAGACTTACCGCAAATTATTAGGTGTTAGCTCCCCAAGTAAGGCTCGTGTCACTTTCCCCTTCGGCACGGAAAACCTAAAATAACGCACAGAAATTCTTATTAGCACGTTGAAAATTACGAAAACAACCTGAAATCGGAGGGCGGAGTCAACTTTAGTTTAGTTAAAGTATGTGTTAACGTAACATTATAGATATTTTTTTTAGGAAGTATTATTTATAGGAAATATTATTTAGGAAAAAAAAATAAACAAGTAGCTTCTATGAATTAAGGTAGGATAAGGTTTAGGATTAAGGAGTCAACGAGGATTACGTCTGACACAACAACAACATACCTCATTCAAAATTCAAGATTGCGAAGTGCCGGAAACAATAAATATCGCGGACTAAACGTTGATCGGTACCGTCCGACATGCGCGAGTGCCGTCCGAAAGAAAAAAAAGACAAAATCGAAGAAAATCGAAGCAAACAAAAAAAGAAACACGACGTTAACTGACAGTTTTCGCGTAAAAACAATAACAACGCGCGCCGCCATGATGGGTAGAAAACACACCTCTGTGAAGTTAGCACCCCACTTTCACCAAATTAAATAAAAAGTTGGTTTTCGGGTGGGGATTTGTTTGTACTTGATTGTACCGAAAATTATTTCGTTTGTACCTCAAAGGGAACGGAGAAAAAATTGCTTCGTGTGAACTTAGCACCCGACATGCACGAAATTTCTTGAAATGATGTTTTTCACATAGTACGCCGTCTGTAGAGGATTGTACCAAAAATCATTTTTTTTTAAATCACAATAAAAAAAAAATTAAAAAAAAAATTTCAAAAAAAAAAAAAATATCCTAAACTATTATCAATTGACTCCATTTGATTGTACCTCCAATCATTTTTCATATACTTTAAAATTTCCATCAAATATTAGCAATCTAAATCAGCCAATAATTCACACACATTCGAACGACGATCCTCTGACAGCACTTTGTAAATCCGTGAGCGGAGTATAGGCTGACTTTCAAAAATCGGAAAACCAAAGGCGCTAAAATATTCTAAAGGGACTGAAATTGATTGTACCTCCAAGAAATTTTAAGAAATCTTAATTTTTTCATCAAGAAATAACAATCTAATTCAGCCAATAATTCACCATTCACTTCAAGGAGCCTACCTAGTCTATTTATAAAAAAACCCAATTTAATAGCTCAAAGGGGTTGGGAGCTACGAGTCTTCAAAAGATTTTGCGTACAGCGGTCGACGTACGGAGGATAGACGGACTGAAATTTTGTTTGCTTTTTTCGTGTCTACTAGTCATGAAACGTGAAAAAAAAATTTTCAGGGTGGCAAATACAGTCTCTTAGCTGAAGCCAAACAGAACAATACCGCCCCACAACTCAGTTAAATGAACAAAATTGCCCCGTTTCGGGTACACTTTCTCAGCTGAAGGAGCTAGAAAATTTTCACCATATCAACATACACATGCATGTATGATGACATTGGGCTCAATGCCTAATAATTTACCTTAAACCCTAGTACTCCTCAGACAGTGCAGCGCACTGGTATAAGAGGTAGTACAAAAATAAATTAAATAAAAAATCCAAGTTTTATAGTAAAAATTAGTAATTAAAGTTATAAAGTGATTAATAATTCAATTCAAATTCAAATGATCAAAACATTAAAAAATACATGCAAATTTAGAGTGATTTTTTTTTCTTTATTTCCTTCTTTTAATCGACTGATCTTTCGATTTACATAGAAGCATTCGATGAATTTCAATGATAATTGGCAAGAATATATATTGTGCCACCACGATTCAAAAGAAATATAGTGTGACAAGAGTGCACCCCCATAAAAGAGCAAACCACCCCTAATTTTGTATATATGAAAATTTTCAAATTCGGAGTGACATTGGAAGTAAATCAAAATTAAACTCATAAATGATAGGATTTTATAACATTTATATGATAAAGTAACAGTTATTATAAAAAACATAACACTTATTATTTGACTAAATTAATTTAAATTTATATTGTATTAATTTGTTTTCACTACATATATATTATTATTGTACGTTTACACTAAAAGGTGAAACTAAACATTAACATTATTTTTCACATAAAAAATCACATGTATTGTCCGCTTCCTCTTGGTCTCCTTCAAATTAAGATTTTTTGTCATTGCAGATTGTGTTTTGCCATCCTCCAACTGCCACTGCGATCCTGTTGAGAGCTTTTTGGCATAACATTCATAATGCCCAATATCAGGATATTTTACGTATGCTATCACAGCTGCTAATTTATATTTGTTACCAGCATATTTTATGTCAGCAGGTATTTCATCCAAACCGAATGTTTTTGGATAGGTCTCGGAAAATCCAGCATGTAACGCTGATGCTGAGTACTGCAACGCCTCAATATCAATCATGAGGTGATTACCGCCGATGAGTTTTTGGTTTCTTACTATTCCACAACTGTGGCAGCTAGTGTTGCGAGTTGAGGGATATATATCAATACTGTCTTGAAGACCCCTCAATCCTTTTATGTACAGTGGTTTCAAATTCAGCCCGATGGTGACATGACGTTGAATCTTGTCTTCGAGTTTGCACTTCAAGCATGTCAATATCTCTGTGACCGAAGGTTCAGTTTTCAGTAATTCGTCAGCAAGGCTGCAAACGTTTATTGTACAGTCCAATATGTTATCAACAACATCATTTTTTTTTATGCTTAGCATTATTTGGGCTCTTATTTCATACACTAACTTCAATCTTCCTTTTGCCGATAAAATTTTGACAATGTCAAATATCTTGCAGCTATCGTTAGCTGTGATGTAGTTATGGTATTCAGACCAGTTCACAAAGCCAGCCCGTATGCAATGCACAATAGCACCGAAACCACACGTATTAGAAATTTGTATAAGCCCTTGCGAAGTTTTGATCGGTGGTGCTAAGTGATTACCATTTATCATTAGAGGAAGTTTTAATGATATTTTTGACTTCTTATGGATATTTTCTATAGCCGAGAGGACTCTTCACATGTCGTGAGATTTTAGTTTTTCCACACGCTATGCATTGTCTGCGACAAGTGTGGGAATTCTTGTTAATTGATTGCCAGACGAACTTTGCAGCCAAAAGCCTAGTTGTTGCTTTGGCACCCGGATGAGCCGTACCATGTACCAAATCGAAAATCTTCTTGCGCAACGTCGCAGGTATGTATGGCCGCAAAGTCTTTTGCAGCCCCCATGGCTATGTCCAAAGCATCCACCACAAGGGAAAGTGCTGCCGAGGAAGAAGGATAAGCAAGGGTCGCAGCTTGCGCTAATTGCTTTTTACATCAATCGAAGGCTTCCAAAGACTCAGGGTTCCATTGAAGTTCCGACTTATCGCGTTTCTTTTTACTACCTTCCGTGAACTTGTCCAATATAGACTGAGACGAGGCTGCGTGAGGTATGAAACTTCGGTAGAAGTTCATCATACCAAGAAAACGCCTCATCTCGTGAAAGGTAGTCGGTTGCGGATAGGAGACTATGGCTTCGACTTTTGAAGCAATTGGACGTATTCCATTTGTGTCAAAGGTGTGTCCCAAGAAATCTACCTGAGTTTTAACGAAGTGGCATTTCGCGAAGTTTATCACCAAACCGTGCATTTCAAGTTGCTGAAAAAGCGTTACGAGATGAACGAAGGGCACTGAATTTGAGGTGATCAAGATGTCGTCAATATAGACGAAACAAAAATCTAGATCCCTCAAAGTAGAAAAAATAAACCTTTGAAAGGTTTGTGCAGCATTGCGCAAACCGAACGTTATTTGCACGAACTCGTTCAAACCGAAAGGTGTCGTGATCGCCGTCTTTGGAACGTCATCCTCGTTCAGAGGTATCTGATGATACGCACGTTCCAAATCGACTGTGGAGAAAACAGAACAGCCATGAAGTTGGTGGGCAAAATCCAGGATATACGGGATCGGATATTTATCCGTGACTGTTTGAGCGTTAAGTGCCCGGTAGTCACCGCAAGGTCTCCAACTTCCATCCTTTTTACGGGCCATTTGAAGTGGAGAGGCCCATGGACTGTCTGATGGTCTGCAAATGCCACAGTCAAGCATTTTACCAAACTCAGCCTTCGCAATCGCAAAGCGAGTGGGTGAGAGGCGTCGCGGTTTCGAGAAGGTAGGTCGCCCTTCTGTGACGATAAAATGGCGGACCGTGTGCATTTTCGACGTGTTTTCTTTGTTAGCGTGTAAAATGTTTTGATATTTGTTAAGCAGTGCTGCAATCCGAGGGTTCGCGTGCTTGGCCGCTAGGACAGATAGTTCTGTGGAAGGTCCATTCAAAACCTGACCGATGGCTGAACTGACGTTGGTAAGCGGATCGATCAGACAGCGTTGTCTGATGTCGACAACCAAACCAAAATGTCGTAGGAAGCTCCTAGGATTGGTCGATCAACGTCAGCGACGATAAAGTTTCATTCAAAATTCCGTCGAAGTTTGAGTGGAACTTTAAGTGTCTTAAGACCATATGTCGAGATCTTGGTGCAGTTCGCTGCAGCCAGAACCAAGTTTGGAATCGCGGCTCGGCGGTCGTCACGATGTTTGGGAACAACCGAAATGTCTGCACCGGTATCCACAAGAAATCGTAGGCTAGATGGTGTGTCCGAAATTATGAGACGACTAGAAGTTGAACAAGTGCTGGAAGTCGCCATCTCCAACACCTGACCTAGTTTTTTGCTTGTGAGAACTTGCACGGTTTACGGCATTTCTTTGCCTTGTTCCCAAATCGTTCGTGATAAAAGCAATAACCATCTGCCGATCGTGACGCGCTTTTAGAACGACAGCGTGATTTGCTCCTGTTACCGCGTTGTGTGTCGAAGTGCCGTTCAGAGTTTTGACTCTGCCTAGTGATTTGAGCGAGATCACTGACAGTACCTGCCAACGCAGCAATTTACTTTTGTAGTGACTTAAAACCAAACTGCTGTATATTTGTCGCTACTGAGGTGGCAGAAGTACTGACTATTTGGGAGTAAGATGTCGCGATAGCTATCCTGTCAGCGATCTCACTCAACTCATCGAGGGGGCCAGTGGACACCGTAAGAATAGCCTGGGTCTGCGAAGGAAGACGTTGTAGCCAGAATTTTTTAGAATATCGTTCGAAAAATTGCTACCGGCGAGCGAACGCATCTGGCCAAGCAGCTGGAACGGTTTCAAATCGCCCAAGTTCAAGCCGCTGACACGCTTTAATTTGTCGTCCTCGGACGTCATCCGGATCATCGAGTCTTTAAAAAAAACTGTATGGAGTGTCTGGCGGAATGTTATCGATGATGTCCATCACCTGCTCGCATTCCGCCGCAATCAACATGCTCAAGGCGTAGTTGAACTTCGTACGTTCCGTATTTATGCGTGCAGCAGTAAATTGTCCATTATACGAAACCATGCGGCCGGGTTTGACGTCCAAAAAGGTAGTTTTTGGATAGCAACCGCGGCCAATCGCATTCGCGGGTTGGCAGACGCGCCAATGTCGAGATGAACCGTTCTGTCATCGTTGGCCCGTGCCGGACGATTAATTGAATCCTCGTTGGACATTATTTCCGTTTTAAACGTAGCAAAAATAAAATAATAATTTTTCGCACAACGGAAATGATGAATTCCGAAAAATCGCAAAATAGAAAGTGTCTTCACAAATTAATATAATATTGTTTTCAAGCTTAACTTCAATAATTGAAATGTTATGTAGAATTTAAAAGAAAGAATAATTGATACTTGAAAATTGCTTGATGATTTTCACTATGAATGTTGTTGTCACTGTTGTTGAATTGCTTGTTGCTGTTATTGAGTTGAATGTTGCTTTTTCTTGAGTTGATTGTTGCTGTTGTTGAGTCGATTGTAGCTATAACTTGATTGTTGCTGTTGTTGTTGTTGTTACCGCCGTTGCTTGTGCGTTGCGACAATGCCGGTATAAAGTGACAGCGAAATCGGGAAAATTATATGGAACGTCAATTAACTGGATTTTCGGTTTCGTAAATCTGGTATCTTGATACCAATTGAACTTTCTTCTTCAAAAAATGCAGGTTTTGCGCGACTACATGTTAGAATTGTCGTGGGTCACCAATTGTTAGGTGTCTTAAATAAACAATGTTGGCAGTTTACTAAGAACGTAACTTTATTAAATTATTTTGTATATTTATATTAATAAGTTGGTAATAAAAATTTATATTATTATATAGGTATTTGTTAGAAATTAATATCACAGATTTAAAAAAAGAATATTAAATGTATTAAAAATTATTATCACAGCTTTTATAAACTTTATTGACGCTTTCTATTTTTTCAACTGACGAGAGAAAATATATTTTTTTACTTTTTATTTCGGCAGGTTGCTTGATTTTTAAAAATCAAACAACTTCCACTTTACTTTTTGTGGAGTGTTTGTCACACGTACTGTAGCACCCACCCCACAACCCTATTACCTTTCCCAGTCGGCGCGTGAGGTGACGTACCAGATGGTTGGTCTAAAGTTAGCCAAGCCTTTAGTCGATCAAACGATGACTGGCAGATGGTCACTGCCTTCTGGGTTGGTATGGAGTTCCCACGATAGAAAAGGAGCGAGCCTGGAGGGGGTGAGTGTCAAGTCGATGGCTGTCAAGGAAGATCTGGCCAAGATGATTATGGGCGAGCCATCGTTGAGGAGAACAAGGGATGCGTCCTTAATCCTAACAGCCACCAACCTCCCCCTGCTATCCCAACGCTCACCTCCCCATAGGGGAGGTGAAATCACCACCATAAATAGTGCTCTCGGGAAGTTGATCTGACAGATTGGACAGGTCAGCATTGGTAGTCCCCCGTCCACACTCAAGATATGCCGACACCTCAGTCAGCGGAAGGTCAGATCTAACCGTGACAGCATAGCCCAGAATGTCGACACTCAGCTCCACCTGTTCGAAGGCTATAGAGCTGTGAACCAGGATGGCAACGCCGCCATACCTGCTATTATTTTTTATGTAGTAGTCCGAAACGCGTATAATGCTGAGATACGGTGCACGCGTGCACGTTACTATGCGATTGACAACCTAGAAACAAAATTGAAATTGGATTTTTTTTTAATACGTAAATATATAGATTTTATTTTCCAATAGGAGGCTATTGGGAACGTCTTTTTTTAGGTTGTCGGTCGCATAGTAACCTACACCGCATCTCACCATTAAACACGTTCCGGACTTCTACCCAGAAAATAATAAAGTTCCACCCAAGACTGTTGGCGGATTTTTTTTGCTAGTTGGAGAACTATTTGAAAATTCATATCTCTGTTAAGTTTTATCATAGATTCATAAAATAAGGCTTATTTATTTATTTTGTTTATATTGCGACAACCTATCCATTTAAAATTAAATTAAAATAAACCCTATTTTGTTATGCAAAAAATTTAAACTATACTTTTTCATTTACTAATTCTTGGAGTACACACATTCTCCAAAGAATCGGCGATGGTGAGGTCACAATTGTGGTCTTTTACTTACGATTTTCTTTTCTTTTTCCACAAATAACACTTTTCTGAATTAATCACAAATAACACTTTCTGAATTAACCACAAATAACCCTTTTCTGAATTAACGACACAATGACACAACATTCAAAACAAGAAGATTTGTTTTTACCGGCTCGAATTGGCATTACCATATAAAAAAAATGTACAGTGTGGATTTCGTTTGAAGTATTTAAACAATAATCCCGTAGAACCACCCAGCAGGCAGATCAACCCCATCGAATATTCATTAAATTTGTACACATTTTCTACGGATCTTTAAGTCCATATGTACGATAGCGAAAGCATGTATTCAGCTATTAAAAAGGTTTCCGTATGAATGTAACTAACATTAAATATATTTTATACATTCATCTCTCTCAATATGTAGGAAAAGGCAATCAATATGTAGCCACGCACATGCAAGAAGCAAGAAAAATTTTACAGAACAAGTGTAAAAGAGTCAAGTCAAATGCAATTTTGATTGCGACGCATTCCGTGTTTGAGTTCTTCTCCGTGAAGTTCAACCAGCTTTCAGCATTTAGGGAATAATTGTTTTGAGTGAACACTTATATGGGTATAGCAATACATTTGCACTCGCTGAATTTAAAGAATCCATCAAACAAAAAGTTTGAAATTTTATCTGTCATTGTTCTACACTCACGCTTTCGTTTTGCCTGGTCAAAATTGGTGTAAAACTATACTAAGTGCAATATACTCAAAGTGTACTGTACACATAAGGTTTATTGTTTTTGCCTACATTATCTGTACTAGGGCAGAAAGTGTACACTTTTGCTGTTCTTTTTGTCGAGTGTAGTGTAGAAAGTGTACTCTTTCTAGCTCGAAAAGTGTAGTGCACACAGAGTGTGTGAAAAAATAACAAACCTATAGTGTACTAGCAAAAGGAACAACCCTTTTGTGTGTATAGTGTAAGCCCTGTCATGTTCGTCGACTCATGCTGTTATGACACTGGCTATTTTCTTCGCTAGAAAAAAGTACAATAATAGCCAATCGTGCGACAAGGCGAACAACATTAAAAGAAAGAGATACCGCTCTTTCCGACGCTAGCGGCATCTAGTAAACGAAATTAACAACTGGTCAATATAGGAATAGGAAGAATATTGGTTTCTTGTAACAGTATTATTTGGGGTAGGTATCGCGCGATAAGGATTTCTAGGTGTAAACGATCGGAATAGAGTCCTCTGATATTCCACTGAAGGATACAGGGGTTGGGGAAGGGGTGGAAGGGAGGTGGAGATAACGGTTGTTCAGCTAAGAACTTAAAGAATTTTCTCAGGCTTTGACGAGCCGTCGGAGAGAGCGTATGTATCCATGTCACTGTTGGGTGGCGATTGGATAGTAGTTAATTTCGTCATTTTGTTACAGCTAGCGATCTTTTGGAAGGAAACGCGAGATCCAGGTGTTAAAGCTTGGTTTATCGCATTAATGGGTACTTGTTTTTCCGGTGTACAGGGTACGCCATCTTTTATATCGGTATGTAAACATTGAATAACTGTGAAAAAAAAAAACTGATTTTTATATATTTTTATATATGCTTTAGAATTTATTTGGATTAGTTTTTGAATACAACATCAATCAAGTGGCTGGCTCTATTGGCCACAGCAAAATGTGCCCTTTTTGCTGCGTTTTCCATTACTTTTTCTAGCATTTCGGGCGGTATAGCGATGATTTCGGCACGAATGTTTGCTTTGAGCTCGTCAATGGTCTGAGGCTTGTTGGCGTACACTTTGCTTTTCAAATAACCTCATCAAAAGAAGTCCGGACGAGTCAAATCTGGAGATCTCGGTGGCCAGTCAATGTCGCCTCTTTTCGACATCAGACGTCCAGGGAATTTTCGTTGCAGAAACTGAATTGTTTCATTTGCAGTGTGGCATGGCGCACCGTCTTGTTGAAACCAGTGTATGGTACTGGGTTGACTGGGAGTTTTATTTGGGTATTTTTATCGAAAGAACGAGTGTTCACTTTAAAGGTTTATTTCCAACTAAAACTTAAAACTAAAACTTACTATTAACATCGACTAGATTTCATGACTTTACATAACAAAATATTATACATAAAATTTACCGTGCATTTCATTTTCGGTGCATTAAGCCAGGCTTTACCGTAAAAGGTTGCTTTGCTGAACAATAGCGAACAATTCAATACAAAGGCTACCAACATTTCGGGCGTATTGCTCATTGCAAATTTACTTCACTTGGAATTTTGGGGCGTATTTCTCTTTTATTATTTTATGTTTATTTTTATGTTTGATTTTTAAATTTCAAGTTTACCGATCCAAAATATCGGTCTAGCCACATTGTTTAAAATACAATACTGAAATTTGCCTAGCGACAACTTTGAGACGCTACACCAGTAACCATCCTGACCTTTTTCACGCATTTGCGGGCAGACATAATGAGCTAACATCCACCGATATCGGTTTCCATCGACTGTTTCATTTTGTCTGAAAAAAAGGGCCCAATGATGGTTTTGGCGCAAACACCGGCCCAAACAGTCACTGTTTGATCATGCAATGACGTTTCATGGATCTCGTGTGAATTCTCCGTTGCTGCAATTTTGCTTATTACCGCCGCCAAAGAGTGTGAAATGGGCCTCGTCGGTCATCAAAATTTGCTTCCAAAAATCAGGTTCAGTGTCAACCATTCGAGCGACTGTTTGACCGTATTCCAAGCGACGTGGACGGTCTGTGGGCAATATTCTTCTGAATTGACGTTTCCAAAACTTGTCCAATCAAGTCAATCTGTTGAAAAATGTCAAAGTTATTCAACGTTTACATACCGACATAAAAGATGGCGCACCCTGTACTAAGTATAACTGTAGTTTATTTTGAAGGCATTGTGGTGTACTTATAGTTTGTGGAGGTCATAGGAGTGTTTAGTATGCGGGTTTCAGTGGGGGAAGAGGAAATGTTCTAAAGAGGTTCACAATGAACGCAATCGCAGTCGGATTGGAATGTCAAAATGTCGCAACGAGATGCAATGAAACGCTGTAAACGCTGCATGTACACAATGACCGGATTGAGTTCGCAGTTCTATCAGTGTCAATAATCAAAGCCAAATTGATATGGACTCAAAAATTTGTGATTTATTTTTAATGCTCATCGAAATCTCTTTCATTTTGCATTTTATTATTTTCTACTTTAAATAATATAGTGCGTTTTAGTTTATGATATTATCATTTGACATTTCGATGCGTTCACTTGCGATCATTTTAAATATTTCGAACTTACTTGCGACTATCTGCGACCCATAGCGTTCATTCTGTTTAGTTACATACAATCACATGCATTTGAAACTGGTTTTTTCCCCTCCGTTATTTTGACACTTCAATCCGACTGCGGTTGCGTTCATTCTGTACGGCTCTTAAGTACCACGTACGTGGTAATTTAATCTCGTAAATTAAGTTTGAAAACTTTGACGATGCAATTATTAAATTGCATACATTCTTGAGGACTTCTGTAATGCTTGAAAAGATTGGTGAATTCGCATTCGAAAATAACACCACCTTGATATTAGTCAATTAAATAACGTAGATCGTATTATTAAAATTTCATAGACGATTAATTAAAATATTACAGAAATGATTAAAATTTAAATATCACAGCTTTTATTTACATTCGTGACTCTTTTTATATTTTTATTCGATTGACGTAAGTAAATAATTTGTTTAACTTAATTTCGACCGGCTGCTTGATTTTTAAAATTTGGTTGGATGAATGCTTGGTGTTCTATACATACTTGTAATAAGGAGCTTTATCTCGCTTGTTAGTTTTAATTCTAAAGCTAATGTATTGGCTTCGGTTATTTTGCAGCACACACTTTCAATTTCAAAACTATCTCGTACATAACCAAAGCGGTAAAAGTATGACTGGAAATTAAAACTCCAAAATGAAAATTTACATTTTTCATTAATGGTATTTCCACTTTTAAACCAATTTCATTTTGTTTCACTCCCCGCTCGACCTGCAATTAAAAGATATCGCTATTTAAAAATTTAGAATTAACTTACCATTTTCATGTCGGCCGCACTTCAAAATGACATTTCGGGTGGCACCAGCATTGCCATATTCAAACTTATGTGGTATTTGTTCCACATCAGATTATAAATGCGCATACATTCTTTTGAATTTTTTAAGATTAAATTTGTTGTTTTATTCCAGCTGTCTATAAAGTTTCTGAATTCAGCAATGAAAGATGCAAATGGTTAACAAAGTTGATATAAACAGATATAAATATGTCTTGAAATATATAATTTAATTGTGAATTTTATTTTCCCTTTCCTTTTATTTGCAAAATTAATGAAAGAAAAAAGTGAGTTTTATTATTATGTTTAGACGAAGCTTCTTCGCCAGCTTATTCGATATTAATTAATTGGTTGAAGAGGTCAGCTGAGGTAATTTTAGCTGGGTTTGCAGATTCTAATTTTTGTATGAAAACGTAGCCTCATTTGGTAAAGTATTGGTCAATAAGACCCTTGCGTTGAGCCATTCGAAGAAATTCGAAACGTAAAAAAATACAACTTTTCGGTTTAATCAGTTTTACCCAGAATTGAGTCTAAAATAAGAATTTTAAAAAAAAGTTTTTTTTACCCCAAAAACGATATGCTCTCCTTAATAAAGATTACGACGGTGCTCGGCTTTTAATGCAAACCCAAAACCAATAAATCAATGATATTTCGAAATTTAAAATTGTTCTTCACTTCACTAAATTTTCACAACAAAAAACAAGGCTCAATACACTTTCGAAGTGATAATGAAAACAGCAGCAACAGATAGTTATGATAAGCTGTGACTCTCTAATACAAACATATTACTTTCCTCCGGGTTTTTTAAATTCCTTCTACTTGAAAGAGTAAGATTAAAAACCAATAACAACAAGGTACTGAGCGGATAGATCCTTGTGCACAGGATAGTTGCCTGGTTGCCCCACCTACAGAAACCACGCGTCTTGCTTATTCTTGTTTCCACAGAAATAGACTTTGCGTGATCGAAAAACAATTTTCAATCTTTTTGACATCCCACATACAAATTAGTATATTAGATTTTCGTGTTCGGGTTGGTTTGATCATCTCTGTCATCGAAGACTCAACTGGGCCTATTGCGACGTCCCTCTGGATTATCTTTGGTTCCTCTTCGATTCCTGCGCTTTCAATGAAGCGTAGTGTTTTTCGAAGAGGAATAGCCAATAATTCCGATGGTTTCATGAAACCCTGACCGAAGTGATTACGTCTTTTATGAGAAAGTCCTTCACATTCACAAAGAATGTGCTCTGGTGTTTCGTCTCCATCATCGCAAGTTCTGCATATTTTGCTCTCGGAGAGACTAATCTTGTGCAGATGCTTCCTCATGTAACAATATGACCAGTCAGAGTTATCACTAGGGTTCGGGTCAGATGTTTGCTTCATATTAGATATTCAGACGTTCTGTTTTCCGAATGCTTTGGCATAAGTAACTTATTAAATAGATTGCCGCGTAATATCAAAATATCAACTAGAAATAGCTAAATTTCCGGACAAAGTATGAGTAGGTACGTATATGGTACACAAAAATAAGCAGAAATGAAAAATGACGTTCGAGCTCTAAAATACGAGTATGCTATCCTTAACAAAAAATATCGGGTCCGATAGTCGGATTTTAATATCGATATATCGCTTTAAAAAAAATCGGCCGATATTATCGATATATCGTTCAAAAAATAACGCTATTTCGATATTTTTCAAACAAAATCAATAAATAATTCAATATGCAATAATAATTCAACTACATATACAGATTAACTTAACTGAACTTAATTAACTAATTTCCTTTATCTATTATATTATAATTGATTTCTAAAAAATTAAAACAAAAAAATAAGTAAAATCAAAATCAATAAATAATAATTCAATATAAAATAATAATTGAAAAAATCTGTACATGTAATTATAGTATGGCATGGTATTGTAGTTGTATTGCTTTTAACGAAAACACAAGTTGAAAGCATAAAAATGGAACAATAAAGTGTTTTCGTCTTTTGGTAAAAGTTACCAATTACATAAATAAAATAAATGAAATAATAATAATAAAGCTCGACGAAAGACGCTACACGCTAAAAATTAATTTTTCTTTCTCCTTTTCTTTTCTTCCAGCTCCATTTTAGTTTCAAATCTAAGCAAGACCCACTTCAAAAATAAGCATTGTCATATTATAAGTTAATAAAAATAAAAAGTGGTGAAGCCATATGGAATGCAATTTTAGTATGTACAATACATTGATTTGAAAGTTCAAGTTAAAATTTAAAGTAAATGTTTTTTTAAACGTTGCTTATATAAAAGAGCAACAGAAGTGTTTCATCCTTGGTGTGGACGTAATTTCCGATGTGACGTATCCTCTCTGTTTTCCTTTGACAGTACACGTAGTCTCACAGCCCTCTGGCTGTTGATAGCTGAATATCTAAGAGAAGGGAACCGAATATGTTGTACACCGTTTGATTGAAGTGCGAATCATGTCGTATCGGTTATATCTTGCCAACTCTTACTGCTTCCAACTAATCGAGGTCGAATGAATCCGTCGCATGCGCCCAAGCAAGTAAAAATACTTACATTAGCGTACATCAAACATCATGGCCTAGCACAATGTAGCGACTTCCAGATCAAGACAATTCGGAGCGAACGGTTAATATAACCTCAACAACGATTTCCCACAGGTTGCTTCCGTATGTGAATCCCGGAAGCTAGGGGAATAGCAGAAAGGCATGCGGTTACTTAGTCAATGTCAAAATGAGTTTTACGTCCTGGACAAAGAAGATGTTGGTGTGTGCCTTTCAATGCTAAAGGACAACAATTTCGGAATTTCGCGGAGAATCTCACTTATATCCCATCTTCGCTTATAAGATTTGTTTGTAAGTGATGAGAGAGGGACTTACCAATCAAGTATTAAATTTGCTGTTCAAGTTTAAATCTCAACAAAAAATGCTCAATTTGAAATTTTTTGACGAAGGCAGCAATATTGAAACAACTAGAAAAACAATGTTTAAACTTTTTGACCGAGATTTGTCGGAAAACCTACAAAGGCGAAAATAGAAAGATAATCCGCTTACTATTACTCGATATGAATAAAAAAAACTCGAGATCTGTCATTCTTTTCGAAGACTTGAGGCGAACTTCTTTAAGAAAATGGAACGTAAAACATGCGAATGCAAAGATATCCGAACGAAGTGTCAGAAACGATAAAATTGGCGAATTACGATGGTGCGGTCTGTTTTGAAATGTGGATTTGGTGAAAGCTGGACAGACAAGAACGAGCACGTCAACATGGAGTTGCCATTAGAAAAGAAGCTTGGAAGCTGTAGAAATTGGCAAGCGTCATTACGTCGCGTATAAGTATCAAGTATTCGTTTTCCTTCTTGGTGATACTGGTTTGGACCTTCGGTTCGGAATTTGCTTTGGCGGGATTTTTTTTCTTTCTTAAGGAGTAACCGGGAGGATTGTGACATTGCCGTTTAATCGGAGAAAACATCGATACCAGCCGGGAACACTTTCACAACTCGATATCTAATTTGCTTTGCGTTCTAATTGGCTCCTTCAGAACGCCGTCGGTGTAGTTTTTCAAGTAATATATGCAATATATTCTGAAAGTGGGTCTTGCTTAATTGATTGATTCGAAGAGAGACAAAGTTTCTCAGTCTCCATTATTAAATTGGATTACGTTGCGTCCTGTGTTATAACTTGTAAGTAGTCCGAAACTTCTGGCGAGAGCGAAAAGGTCGCGAATAGAGCAACGGTGTTCATGTCATAATATCGTATCACCCCCAATACTATGCATATACGAGATAAACGAACTGCATATGTCCCTAATATTGAAGCACTTTCATGGTATACCAATTCGATAATTTTATGTATTTTACTGTTAGCAGCGCCATTGATCAGGATGTTGTCCGTTAGAGCAATCCTGCGAAGGAGAGAATTCCTCTTAGTTGTCTTGTAAGGAAAATATTTTATGTGATTAACTCACCGAATCGTGCATCGACAAACTGTTTTAAAAGAGAGCAAGTTTAATCCATTTGTAACTTACGACTAGCTTACGACTATCCTTATCCTACCGTTAAAACTAGGTTATTAAATTCTATTATATACTTCGAATGCAATGATGCTACAAGCGAAATGAGATGACGAGTGCATTATGTACTCTGTACCTCTGCGATAGTTCGGTGTATCATCGCCGGTGGCGGTTTAAAGGTGAATTTTACATTCACTACATCACCCTCCCCATCAGCTGGAATCGCGTAATTCAATACCCAAGGAGTGAAGGAGAGGATCAGTACTACGTTCAAAATAATAATAAAATAGGATCTAACAAATTTATCAAACATGTACTAGTGTTTTCAATTTTAATATATAGGCAAAACTGAACCACTTAATTCTTCTGGTTTTAGGATAATTTCATCGCAGAAAACTAATGACTGTATAAAGTAAAAAGAAAATGCGTTCGGTAGCATTCCAAATTGAAGTATTGGTCATAATCTACATCGTTGAGCCTTAAGGTAGTATCGATATGTAATAATGTGTCCTATTTTGCAATAAGTGCCGGCTTAAGTCTGTCTAAAGAGACAGACGTGTTTTATAGTTTTATTACTGCATAATTAAGGTGATGAGTTTTAAGCAGTAATAGTTGGAAAATGGTTTATTTTAGTTTGACGACCATCTTTTGAACATTTCTCATCCGAAGGTTGTTGTTGTTCTCAGATATAGACTCGAATCTCTATGAAGTATATTCAATAGGGACAGTTTCTCGACGTATATAGCGGTTGGCTATCCAAGTTTCAGGAATCGGATGTGTTTCTAGGAAGTTAATGCAGCACCATGCTCAAGATCTGAAAGAGATGTTTTCTCTGGCGTTACGGGACCGTTCTTTCCTTAACTGGAATAGGGTGTATTGCGGTACACTGGACGTTGTCACCGACTCACGTATTAGCGATGTGGTCTTGATCTCTCCTAGTGCATTACGTACTGAGCCAGTCACTCCCTCAATTATGGGGTGTTCAATGACTGTTTGGCTTTGAAACCCGCTTGAGGTCATGATTTCTCAACGAACAGCTTGAGGTCTATAAAAGAAAGAAAGAAAAAAAAGATTGCTGAATTTTTATGCAGGTTTACTTTATTCCTTTATTCACTCAATTTTTCTTTAATTTCCTTAATACAGAAGAGATTAAATGCTCTGCGTTTTCCTTTCTTCAAACTACCTTGTCAAATGCCGACAACGACAATTCAACAAGTATTCTGAAGTCGGATTTGGTGTTAAGCAATTATTTTTAGTTTTCTCTCGGCTGATACGATCGAGTCGATGAATATTTTTGCCCCTTATGGAGGATCCTGTCTTCAAAATACCCTGTTGAGTGTGGAAACAGCAACTCAGCAGGATGTTCTGAAGTAGAATTTAGATTCTTATATTTACCTTATATTATGTGTGAGCCGAACCGACTGTAATTGCGCCCAACCGACAGCAATTAGTTTTATAAAAAAGAGGAAAAGAGGTCAAGGCCGTTGATTGTCGCAACCTTTATAGTGGTTGCGAGCTTTTAATTTACCACTTATCCGAGCGATTACGTGCAGCGCAATCAAAAATTGGACAGGCGCCGGCACAGTAACCGCCCGAAATAGTGAACATTGTTAATGTTATGTTCGAACCTCAAGCATGTTTCACTAATTACATGCTTGAGATTCGAACATATTGAAAATTATTAATTTTGTATTAACAAGTGATTCTGAATATGCTCTTGAGCCATTTATGATGACTCCGTTCCGGATAGCAGCCACGAATAGTCAGGAAGCCAAATATAACCGAATACATTCTGAATGCCGAAGTAAAGTTGAGAGATGTATTGGTGTTTTGAAGGGACGTTTTCGGTGCCTCCTCAAAGCACGACAACTTCAATATGATCCCGTAAAGGCTTCCAAAATGATTAACGTCGCTTGTACGAGTATGCTACATAATCTGTGTATCAAATTGAATGTACTGTTGAGACTGCAATATCCCCTGGATATTACAGTCAGAAAGATGTGTCGAAAGTACGGAGAAATTTAAATGATTTGATCTGAAAAGTGGTCCCGGCATTCGTTGGAACGCCGCAGTAAGGACCGTAAGAAGAAGGTATAAGCGCCTCAGAGAGAGACGCAAATTACCTTCGAGTTTTGAGCTGAAAAGAATTAGGTATTAAGCTTCGCGGATAACTTACTGGTTCCGATTTTAGGTGTAGAAATGCAAAAAGGTTGTCGATGGTTTAGTTTTAAATAATACTTTTTTATTCTTCTTTACGTCTGTTCGTTCTGGTTTTTTACAAAATACTGCGCCTACAACTAGCTAACACTAAACTTATATATTAAAAAAGTGCCGACTGACACAGAACTGAGTGTTGTCTTCCGCTTTGGGAAAACACTCAGTTACATGTCATTCGGCAAAACATTGCTGACATTAAGTTCCGGGTCTTGGTCTCGGTCGCACATTGCGTGAAGAAATCTGAAACTCCAAACAATTGTATTTTGTTTGTAGCTTCGACCTCGGCCGGGCAATATGAACCGGCGCTTAAGTCCGAATCCGCAAGTTAGCAATATTATTTAAAGATACTTAATTCTACCGGCATTTCCAGTAGGTCAGTAAACAAACCGAGTTATTTACGTTGATTATTACGAAACTGACCTACCGGCAATGCGGATATAAGGGGAAATCCAAACATCTGGATTTGATCAGAGAATAGGGATGCTGTTACAATGCTGGGTACAACATCCCTCCCCATCCGATGAGTTTGGATTCACCCTCATATGTTTACATCGAATCGTCTTAAAACTAGGTATTAACAATACTATCTTAATTTAGTTACTATAGCAATGTGTGCTTATTTATACTAAAATATGTATGTTAACAATACGCGAACGTTATGCCATCTGTTATTTTCGCTGGGACCTCCCGGTCCACCGGAGTCTCGTATTCAGACGGCACCCGTGGTGGTGGCTCCTTTGGTTTCTGCACCCTCTGAATTGGGCTCGTGTGGACGACCGGGTGGTGTGTTCGTGGGTGAATATCGTTTGTAACGTGGGTGGTGACCTCCTTCAGCTCGATGTTCCTGGCTAGGTTGTTCGCTGGTAGTATGGAATGACTTTTCACTCGGTGTGCATGAAGAAATCGTAGACCAATCAAACAGACCGCTAACAGTAGGACCAAAAACGTACTTATTCCAATTATGGAATAACGGTGAAACTCGATTTCGCTCCTTTGTTCGCTCATCCTCCTCGTGCTTAATGTTCTCGCGAATTCATCTTGAAGCTCTTCTAATGATTTGCGTCCCTCGGCCAAGGACTCGGCAATGTCCTTATGATTCCCTACCTGGAGTGGTAAGAGTTTCCGGGGCTTCTGGGTTAGATCTTCCACGTCGAATTCTGCCAAACTCTGTTTCATAGCCTCCGACAACTCTCCGTAGGCAACCCTTGGCTGTTTGTACTCCGTTGTAGTGTATAACGTTTCCTCGTATGGCAGCCTCAACTCTCTGTTGCTGAGCTCGCAGGGTTGTAACAATTTCAAAAAACCAAAGCTAGTCAGGTTTGCGGTGTAATGCTCACCCTGATGCTCGACTGACAGGATAAGTGGGTTCTTCATTTTGTAAAGCCACTGGTTACTGGCCTCCATTTTCATCAACACTCCTTCAGTTGCCGGTACCGCCGTATATGTGCAACTTGTTGCTGGTGACGTGGAGTGTTGTAATAGCTCAACCAAGCAATCTGGACTCCCGTTGGTAAGTATGGGTCCATTGTGGCGACATATATTTACTGACGAGGTGGCATTGTAGGCTACACTTTTGCACTGCGAGTAATCCCTCTGGGACATTGTAATGAAGGCGCTGTGCGACTCTGTTTCCGCTATATATGGTATTCGTGTCTGCAGCATCAGATCCCATTGATCGTTGAGTTCCTTCGGCAGGTAATAGATTTTGTGTATCGAATAAATCGCTGGGTCGGGTAGTGGAATCTCTATTTTGACTAAAAGATCGGGACCATCTAGCATCGTTGTTGTACGCGCAGCTTGATGTAGCGCATATAGATTCCGGGAGAACGGCTTAGTCTTTGCCGATAACAACAATTTTTCAAGCATTGCCGTTATGTCCGTTATGTCAAAAATGAATGGATGCAGCCTGTTGTTGTACAAATCATTCAGGATCGATAGCTCGGTGGATTGTCTGCTCTGCACTTCCAGGAGGTTAGCGTTGATCAATGCAATCAGCTCGTAAACTTCGGTTTTCAGCTTCAGTTTATTAATTTCATCGTTGGTTGTTGCCGCAAAATTATCGTGAGCTGTGCCTAATTCACGAAGGTTTTCTGATACGAGACTCATATCGTGAGTTAGGTCCGCCACCGGTCGGCTCAGTTTGTCAAAATTAGACTTCATCACCGAGACTTGACGGGACATCAGCTCAAATGTCTCCGCATCGTGTCGGCCCAACGTGTTGAGCTGGCTATATACCTTATGCGCATCGTCGCTGTCCATCGTGCCGAAAGCCCATTTGGCAAACTTTCCGATGAATTCTATGGCTCTCCGGGATCTTCGCAGGTTAAAAATGTGTCGTACATGTTCGCTATTTTGGCGTAGATTCTTAATGATTACTGCCGTCTCCTTCACCATCTGAAAACACATCCTTTGGAAGCCGTTTACGCTGGTCACTGGAACGTGGATATCTTCTCGAAGTTGTTGATGGCTGGAGGGCGAGTTCATCTTGAAGTGCTGTTGGCCATGTTGATGGCCGGGAAGCCATTTCATCGTAGGATGTTGTTGCTCGTGTTGAGGAGGTTTCAGCGATCTTTTGGCCAGTTTGACTTTCTGATCTGTTACTGATGAGTTACATAATTGGTTAATCTGCCGGTCGTATTGGTCCGCGATATCTAGCACAACCGAGAAATCCATAGGAGTGAACTTGGTGAAGACAGTCCATACATTTTTGTAGAATACAGCATCCCCTATTTTCTCGAACAAGACCGAAGTGTCCTCTAACCGTTCAACGATGAAGGGCGGCGTCCCATTGACGATTTTGGATAGCATAACGCCAGTAACGACGTAACATAACATAATTACTTTATACATAATAAAATTCTCTAAATGAAAACCAAAACTAAATCAATTGTATTGTATGTTGTTGGAGGTGAACTAATAATAATATAATAATATGTTTTACTATAAGCTTAAATTTTACTAGTCTCTAATAAGTTTTTCTATTCCTAAAAAGTCTTCCTTGGTTACTATTAAATTATCTACTTTATTTTCTTATTTTCACTATTCTATTTCGTTTTGAATGCTTAGGATATACGTTTTCTTAAAAACTTAAATTTTAGTGAATTATAATAATAGTTATATTGAAATTAATAATTAGAAAATTTCCGTTTATCCTGGTGTAATTTACAATGGAATTAAAAATTCGTTTGGTGATATGTCTTCCTTAAAGAATCCTCCTTGAAGAAGCTATTGGTCCTATATTATCGTCTGGACCTCTATGAAGGAGTACCTGAAAGTAAAGGGAGTTGCTAAAAACGCTGAAAGAAGAAAATGAAAGAAAAATACATATTTATATAAAGTTATTCGTGGAATATTTTGATACGATTATTGTGTATTTTTCGTATTTTATTCCCGATTTTAATTGATGTAGTAACAGCTCCATTGACTTCTACCACTTCATAGGGACCGATCCAAATTGGGGAGAACTTATTCTTTCTACTAGGGTTCTTGAGTAAGACCTTCTGACCCACTTTTACCACTATCGGATTTACATCTCGATCGTAGGCTCGCTTAGATGTTCCTTTTGCCTTTTGAAGGAATTCTCGAGCGAGTTCATGTGCTTTTTGTATCTGATGTTTTAATTGGTCCGGGTATTCAGGGAGGTGGCCCGTATTTTTCGGCGCTCTTCTAAGATTTGTGGGCATCTCAAAGGAAAACCCGTACAAACAACTCAATGGAGACAGTTTAGTGGAAACGTGCGGTGTGTTGTTATGGACGTGCATCGCCTGCTTTAGCCATTGATCCCAATTTTTCCCATCGGTTTCCACGAAACTTCTTAGGTATTCAGCAAGAGGCCTATGACTTCGTTCTAGGGAGCCATTTGCTTGTGGGTGATAAGCAGTGATATGCATCTTCTTTATACCTAAGAGTTTGCAGGTTTCCGAAAATAGTCTAGAGGTAAAATTGGTACCATTGTCTGTTACTAAACACTTTGGAATTCTGTACCTCGTTATGATCTCGTCATAAAAAGCTTTGGCGACTGACACTGCCTCAGCATCTGGGAGTGGAACGCATGCCATGTATTTCGTTAGGTCGTCCTGGAACGTCAGTATATAACGACTACCGGAGTAGGTTATTGGTAGGGGACCCACCATATCCATGTATACCTTGTCGAAAGGATATTCTGGCGTATCTGTTAGTTCCATCGGCATTTTCGTTAGTCTAGAGCTTTTGTTTGCTTGACATTTTGGACAGGCTTTAATGAATCGATCGATGTCCTTCTGCATGCCTTTCCAACGAAATTGCTTCCTTATCCGCCAATAAGTTTTCTTCATACCCTGATGGCCTCCCAGTGCAGAGTTGTGAAAATCACGCAATATCGTCTGGATTTCCTTTGGGTCGGTGAGTGTCTCAAAATTTTCATGTTCTTGTTTTTCCGCTGGAGTTTGAACGGCAGTTTTACTACGAGTTTGAACGGCAGAAATCTTTTCGTCCACGTTGGTGATCCTACTCAGAGCATCCGCGTTTACGTTGTACTTCCCCGGCTTGTATTCAATTTTATAGTCGTACTCAGATAATTTATGGTGAAAACGCACCAATCGAGATGTAGGGTCTTTAACATTGAATACACCTTTCAAGGGACGATGGTCACTGTACACAGTAAACGGACGTCCTAGAAGATAAGACCGAAAATTTTTAGTGGCCCACACAATGGCCAACAGCTCTTTCTCTATAGTGGAGTAATTTTTCTCGGCAGAATTCAGACCTCGGCTAGCATACGCTATGGGCTTATCCTCACCTACTTTACCCTGAGATAATACTGCGCCCAACGCTTCGTTGCTTGCATCCGTGGTTAGAATGAACGGTTGCGTAAAATCGGGGTATATTAGAAGAGGTGGTGAGGTTATTGCCTTTTTCAGTGCCTTGAACGCATCCTGGCAGTCCGATGTCCAAACGAATGGGATATCTTTTCTTAATAGCTTGGTTATGGGTGCCGCTACGGCGGAAAGGTTTACGATAAACTTCCTGTAGTAGTTGACAAAACCCAAAAATGCTTGAACCTCCTTTATGTTTCTAGGAACAGGGTAGTCCTTGACGCAACTTGTTTTTGCGGGGTCCGGAAGAGCACCCGCTTCTGAACATTTGTGCCCAAGATATACTACCTCACGGCACAGAAAGTTGCATTTCTCCGTATTAAGTTTTAAATTATTTTCCCGTAATTGTGAAAAAACTCGACTAAGTTTTTCATTGTGCTCGGACAAGTTCCTAGCATATACCACGATATCGTCGAGGTAGACGAAACAATCCAATCCGTGTAATCCCGTTAAAATGTGGTTCATTATTCTTTGGAAAGTCGCAGGGGCTCCTGTCAGACCGAATGGCATTCGATTGAATTCGTAGTGCCCCAGTCCAGTACTAAATGCAGTTTTTGGCTTGTCTCCTGGTTCAATTAGAACCTGATGGTAGCCACTGGCTAAATCCAGGGTTGAAAAATAGCGGCAATGCCCCAACTGGTCCAGAATATCTTCGATTCTGGGCAGCGGAAATGCATCCTTGATAGTAGCTTCGTTTAACTTACGAAAATCTACCACCACTCGCCACTTCTTCTTCCCATCTGCACCCGCTTTCTTGGGAACTACCAAAAGCGGAGAATTCCATGGTGACTTACTTAAGGAGACAATGCCATCTGACAACATTTTGGCTACTTGCTCATTAATCTCGGCTTTATGTATTTGTGGCAGCCGGTACTGCTTCTGATTAATGGCTGGCTGGTCGGCCTTGGTGGGGATGGCGTGCGATAACACAGTGGTATGTGATAGCGGATCTCCCTCCAAATGGAAAATATCGTTGTACTGTACGCATATATTCTCCACCGCAGCCTTTTCCTCGTCGTTAAGATCGTTTCCTACTTTTAACACGTTTAGCAATAGTTTGACCCTATCGGTGGCTGGCCCTGAGGCTACGTGGTTTATACGGCTCACCGTTGAGGGTACTATTTTGTACTTGTTGAAACGACGATAAACCGGAACAAAGTCATCGCATAGAGTGTAATCGTCGAGGGTTGCGTTGATGACAGGGACACTTATTGCATTGCTTTTCACTTTTGCTAAAACATTACCAATGTAAACACCCGGACTAATCTCCTGAGACTCTACCAAAATCTCACCTGTCTTGACTGGTACTTGCAACTGCAACACTTGCTGTGTGCGTGCCGGGACCGTACGAACTCTGTTCTGACTATTCGGTGCCGGTGTTACCTCATTTAGCTGTGCCAGACTTTTCAGTGAGAATTCCGGAAGGAATTCGTGCATACCATTGAGGAATTTTAAGGTTTTCGCATTTGTGTCGATAATGGCTCGGTTCCAAAGTATATCACGACCTAATATTCCGTCCGCCGGGATTTCATTTAGATCGTTTACCAGATGCCATTTTGAAACGAATTTTTGCTTAGGGTGTAGCCCTAATTTAACGGTGCCCAGTGTCCTACTGGTTCCGCCAAACACACCACCTAACTCCCTGATATCACGCCTCTCTATATGTCGTAGATGCTTCATTGCCGATTTCCGTAACAGACTAGCTTCGGCCCCCGTGTCCACTAACGCTATGATCCTACCGGATTTTGCTAGGGGACAGGGAAATTCGATAAATACGTCGTCGTCTGCGTTCCTTAGCAATGTGTATAGTGTGGATTTTTTAGAATACCCCACGGCCATATTTCTTACTCTATTTAATGCGCCCTCTACGCGTTTTTGTACTACGCACATGATTGTCTTTACCTTAAGATATGCTTGAATGAGGTTTACTCGAATACATATGTATATAAGGTGCAATAATTCTAGATAATCGATGCAACAGGGTGAGGGAAACGCACCTCTTGGGTTCTTTTGCATATTTTTTGTCTTATGCTTATATTTGTTTTTTACTCTACCCTTTTTATTACTCGTATTAACTTTACTGTGCTTATCTATGCTTTTATTGCTAGCCTGTGTAATTCCTATCGTGTTAAAATCTACTTTACTAATATCTATTTTGCTACTCTTGCTACTAATGCCCCCGCTACTCCTAATTGTTACAGGTAAAGCTTTTAATGAATCGCTAGTGGTATTAACTGGGGATGAATTAGTTTGTTCCTTTTCCGGTTTTAGTGGGGCACAGCGCTGCTGTTCTGACTGGCCCCTCGGTCGTTTCCCGGGTGTTTCTCCAGGTAGTTCTTCTTACTATAGCAAGTTTCCTCGACATGGCCGATCCTAGAGCACCAATCGCATTTGAGTTTTTTCGTGACGCTTGGCTTGTTAGTTTGTGTCGTGAAAACACCTGTGCGAGGACAATTTTTTTTATTATGACCATATACCTCGCACGTTTCGCAGTGAGGAGTGTTTTTCCTCTGCCTGCAATCTGCGTAAGTATGATTGTCTGTCCCGCAAAATCCACAAGTCACCCTGAAAGGGAGTTGACTAATCTGTGGTTGAGTTTGTACCTCCGTGGGATAGCTATAGCCGTATGCCGAGGGTATAGTTGCTGGGGGAGGGGCCCCAAACGGCTGATAAGGCATTTGGATGCCGTGCGGAAATGGCTGCACGTATGCCTGAGGATGCTGAGCCGATGGGGACTGGTGCGTGTACTGTATTGAATTAGCTGAGGAAGGCATAAGCGAATAATTCGGAAATTGAGTCGGCGCGGACGCGGTGTTAAAATGGGAATTAATCATCAGCGAGGTTTTTAAGGCTACCGCCGCTAGATTATCGATGGTCTCCTCGGTGCTTATGAGCATAAACTGCCGAAGGGTTGGGTCGAATAGTCCCATTTTAAACGCGTTCACACCAGCCTTTCTCACTTCCGACAATAACGCCACAGAATCTGCCGCATTATACTGCGACTCGATGATTTCTTGTGCCGTTGTCAGGAGGTTACTAAGACGTCTTGAGAAAGACTTAATATCTTCCGTTATAATTTGTCGTGCTGTTTTAATCTCTGACAGAACACTGTCGAGGGTCCTAGCCGTCAGATACTCATTCCGTATTAACGACTTAAATTCCACCAGTGTTTTTAGTTGCTTACCCCGTACCAATTCAAAAGCATCCCCAACCAACCGAGTAGATAAAATTGAAATAAAAATGTCTTCATTCTTTCCGTCTAGACATTTCCACGCTAATTCGCATGCGTTGATGAACTCGTGCACCCGGCACGAAAGCTCCGGTGACCGTGTTCCATTAAAAATGGGTACCAGCCGAGACACCGTCTTTCCTATTGCCTCGTAACAAGCCATGTCGTATTCCCGGAGTTTTTGGTTTGGTCGCCCCTGCGTTTTGCTAGTAGCTGCTATTTCTGCCAAAAATTTAGAATTATTGGTTTCCAACCGTTCTTCTAACTCCTGGATCTTTTTGCGAAGAGCTAACTGAGGCTCGTAAGGTGCTACAACTTCAGCTTTATTGTGTAATTCCCTTATAGTCTCCTGTAGTAATTCAATTGAATTATCCTTTTTCGCTATTTTATTTTTAAACTCCTCTTCCCTCTTCCTATAGCTACTCAATAATTTTTCTTTTTCCCCAGCTTCTTCCTCAGCTTCGGTGCTTTCCGCACTTACAATTTGTTGTTGGCGATGGTAATGCGCAATGCGTTTATCCCTTCCAAAGGATGTGTTTTCCTTTTCTTTAAGAGCCACTTCCAACTCCTGATTCTTCTCTACAAGACTATCGTTTGATTGTTTTGCCACTTCAAGTAAATGCGACAAAATTGCATCCGTAGTCTCCAAGCGAGTTAGTTTACCCCACTGAGATGAAATTTGGGTATAAATTAACTCGTATACACTCCTAGATGTCCTACTCTTTATTTCACTTAAAAGGGTGAGATTAAAAGTGTTTACCAAATCTTCCCGCTCTTTTTTGTCTTTTTCGTTTTGAGCAATTATTTCCTTTAAAGTTTGAATTTCAACGTTTGCCATGAATTGGACTTAAGATGGTTTGGATGATCTAGGAGCGGTATGGCAAAATAGCCAATAAAACATATAAAACCAATATAAATTCCCACTGCAATTGAACAACTGTATTGCAAGAAAACAGAAACCCCAAACAAGAAAAGAAGAAAGAAAAAGAAAAAAAATACCAACAACAATAACTAGAATAACACTGATTTTTTATTCAGGCATTCCAAATTTCTGTGTACTTTTTTACTCAGATCTCTGTCAGTAGTCTCAGAGACCAACTTCTTCCAGTCTGGCTCGCCCTTGGATATGACCGATTTTCCGTCTATAATCGATGTTTTGATTTTATTCAAAATTCTCTGCTTTAACTCCTTGTCTGTTGTTAGTGTCAGCACTCTGTATAACTCTGCTCGCTCGCGCCGTTGCTTGACCTTCTTCCCACCTCGGGAACGTTTCTTCGTAGGTTTAATAGGTCTTTCCACTGCCGATGCTGACGGTTTGGCTGACGATGACGGTTTTGCCGCGCCCAATCTAGCCCTATATTCCTCAATTGTAATGGGCTTAGGTCCCCAGGTTGGGTTTTCCTTGATCTCCTCTCGTAATTCAAAGTTAAGTTTCGTGTCACTCATACCTTAATGAGAACATGATAGACAAAGTTATTTAAAATCGACAAAAACTTCGAGAAATTTGTTGATGTGAGAAATATAGAACGAGAAACGAATCGTAAACAATATTGAGACTTAGAAGAATTTAATTGTATGGAAGTGCACTAGGGCTAGTATTTGTAACCAGCTACGAAAACTATGTATTAATGTAGAACTTAAAATGGTCTGTTGTTTTTTGAATTAAAAACTTGAAAAATTAGCAAATTACTAACAGCAACGCTCGCTATGTTATGAGTAAACCAATCTGTCTGAAATTGCGAGTCTTCTGAATCTTCCTCTTCACAATAACAAACAGAAATGTTAGACTCGTAAGTGAATGATGTAGTGAAATGTAGATTCTACTTGTTAGTATAAATACTAACAAGTCACAATCCGGCTGCGCCAATGTTGAGACTGCAATATCCCCTGGATATTACAGTCAGAAAGATGTGTCGAAAGTACGGAGAAATTTAAATGATTTGATCTGAAAAGTGGTCCCGGCATTCGTTGGAACGCCGCAGTAAGGACCGTAAGAAGAAGGTATAAGCGCCTCAGAGAGAGAGACGCAAATTACCTTCGAGTTTTGAGCTGAAAAGAATTAGGTATTAAGCTTCGCGGATAACTTACTGGTTCCGATTTTAGGTGTAGAAATACAAAAAGGTTGTCGATGGTTTAGTTTTAAATAATACTTTTTTATTCTTCTTTACGTCTGTTCGTTCTGGTTTTTTACAAAATACTGCGCCTACAACTAGCTAACACTAAACTTATATATTAAAAAAGTGCCGACTGACACAGAACTGAGTGTTGTCTTCCGCTTTGGGAAAACACTCAGTTACATGTCATTCGGCAAAACATTGCTGACATTAAGTTCCGGGTCTTGGTCTCGGTCGCACATTGCGTGAAGAAATCTGAAACTCCAAACAATTGTATTTTGTTTGTAGCTTCGACCTCGGCCGGGCAATATGAACCGGCGCTTAAGTCCGAATCCGCAAGTTAGCAATATTATTTAAAGATACTTAATTCTACCGGCATTTCCAGTAGGTCAGTAAACAAACCGAGTTATTTACGTTGATTATTACGAAACTGACCTACCGGCAATGCGGATATAAGGGGAAATCCAAACATCTGGATTTGATCAGAGAATAGGGATGCTGTTACAATGCTGGGTACAACAGTACCTTTCGAAGAGGAATTGTTTGTAAACGATAGGGATGAAAATTTCCCCGTAGTTAGTACTAGCAGCAGCAGTGCGGCCGCTAAAAGCATTAGGGAACAATTAAAAAATGCATTATGAAATCACATATAAATTTAATAAAATAAAGGCTTTTCTTATTCATTTAGTAAATACATTCTTATTCATATAGCCTAAACTAATATACATAAAATAAAATACTTTTCTTATAGTCCAAAAAAGTTTTCTCATTTCAGCCTTTGAGGTCTTATTTGGTGTAGCTTATAGCTAATTTTCTTTCCGCTATTTCGACTTTTCGAAGTTTGAGTTCTAGCTCAGTTTTTCTAATTTTCAGTTTTTCAAACTTATATCCCTTTTCGTGAGTAGCCCACTCCTTCACGGTATCTTTCAAACGGTTTATTGCTACTACAATTTCTCTCTTATTTTGATCATTCTTTGCGCTAGCCATTTTTGTGGTTCTGCTGAAATGTTTCAGCGCGCGAATGGTATTGCGATGGAAGTTTTCCTGCGTACCGATCTGCTTCTCGATTAACTGTTTTGATGTCAGCTTAGTCTTCGTACGTCTTGAGGGTTGACGTCGTTCTTTCTGAGGCTTTTCAGATGAAGATGCCAAGATCTTCCAAGTCTTTTTCTACCGATGCATTAAAATTCGGGTCCAAATTTTCATTACATTCAGCTCCGAATGCTTGGACTCCTGACGTCCCTTCAACCGAAGCGTTCAAATCACAAAGCGCAGCAACTCTATCCTCAATTGCCGTAAAAAAATTTGTATTGTTAGGACCTCTTTTTGTATCGTTATGGCATTTTGTGTTGTGCCGCATTTTGTTCTTGATATGGTACCGAAAGTCCTTCTAAGCCTATCAAATAAAAATTGTTTGCAACAGTTTCGATGTTTCTTTAAAACTTGCCTTTTTCCATCCGACGACTGTTTTAAAAGGAGGTCCTTCTTCATTTAACCGCAATGTAATTTCCACCCACTTTTTTTGGGCTGTGGCCTTGTATTGGGGCGCATTAAGACAGCCCTTGGCCCTGCCTTCGTTTTCCTCCATGAACTCGACTAATATGTCGAATTGATTACCTGTCGTTTTCGAAACCCTTTAAAGAATTCATTATGCTCAAAAACTCATTGCCAACACAAATCAGACTTGCATATTTATTATCGTCACTCAACAATAACAAGCGTTCACTCGCCTCTGTTTACGACAGCTCGAGATGTGTCGGATGACAGGCGGATTTTGTCGCCTCTGTTCGCTTTTGATTTTCATGATGCCGCGCTTTGCTCTCTTTAAGGCGGAAAAGTGATTTCGTGATACCGAATTGCGAAAGCGAAAGCGATCCGCCGCGGAAAAAGTTTCATGATAGGGCCCCTGGACCAAATTTTGTACGTTGTATGGCCACGATGTCTCCAATGTTGTACTTTGTCGATGGCCTGCGTCGTAAGTTGTAATTTCGCTTGTTTTCTGTCTGCATTTGTTGGATAGACTTCGCTGCCGATGATTGTAGTTCATCTCTTTGTGAATCGAACCAACTGATGATTTCGTCTTGTATGATTTCGCAAAATTCTGACATTCTCTGGATTCCTCATTTTAGTCCCAAACAGAAGTTCGAATGGAGTTAATTACATATATCGCTCTATTGTAGGTGTTGTTAAGGTATCGCTGTATCTTCTCAGCGTGCTTGTACCAATGTGCTGGAATATCTAAGGTTAATTTTGTTAAACAAGAAATTACCATCTGATGGTTAACACGTGATCGATTTCTTGGTTTCGACAGTATTCCGCGAATGCCGACGATGTGAAACACGGACCGCGATCTGTAATAATCCGGTGTGGATTCCTGAAAACAGATTGTTGTTGTAATGTAAGTTTTTGTAGAACTTCACTGGTTCCGGTCTTCTTCACTGGAAATAACCACACGAATTTAGTAAGACTGTCCACGATAGTTAATATATATCGATATTGCTTCCCGGTGAACGTCATCGGACCCAAGTGGTCGATATGATAAGTGTCCAACGGTGTTATTCCTTTGGAGATTGCGTGTAAATGGCCCTCTTTACTTCTTTTCCTGTCAGCCAAAATACGCGATACACAATTAGCAACGATTTTCTTGAATTTGTCGTCCAACTTCGGGATAAAAAATTCACGTGTGACCAGTTTCTTAATTTTTCTTAGAGCAAAATGCCCTTGATTGTGAATTATCTTTAAAATGTCCGTTTCCATCCCATTCGGAATAGCGAGAAGTTGTCGATCATTTACATTCTTAAATAGTACTCCATGATGTATTACAAAGTCGTCGTACGGCTCTGCTTCCAAAATCTTGAAAATAGCACATAAGTGTTCATCTTTTCTCTGATTCAACTTAATTTTCTCGATTAAATTGTGTTCCACTATCATCACCGTCGGATTTCGACTAAGTGCGTCCGAATGCTTCATGGAAGATCCTGCTCTATGTTCTATGGAAAAGTTGAATTCCGAAAGTCCTAATGCCCATCTTGTAATTTTCGGTGAAACATCCTTCTTTGACATAGTATATTTAAATGCGGAGCAATCGTTGACAATTTTGAATTTTACTCCTACCAAATAGACTCGGAACTTCTTTAAAGCATTAACAACTGCAATTGTTTCCAGTTCAAAACTTGATACTTTTTCTTCCGTCGGCGTCGCTTTCTCACTAAAATAATAAATTGGATGCATTAATCCGTCTTCTTTGCACTTCTGCATAGAGATGGGCAAAGCAGTTCCTTTTAGTGAAGGAGTTCACTCCGAGTCGTTAATTACCCTAGTAGCATATCTACATATAGGTACTAAGTTCCAACTTTCTAGCATAACCCGTTTCTAAGATATGAAAACCACCCCCGTACCTTGCTACCCCTATTCCGGGATGTCTCTATAGTTGCTCTATACAGTTTTAAATTTTAAGCTTTCTGTCCTTTGCGGCTTTCGAGAAATTAAGATCAGCATTTTTTCATTTCCACCCCCTCCCACCATCACTCCCTACACCCACACCCTCAAAATTTGTTTTTCCGCTAGAGGTCTAACGGTCCTAACTCCTGTAAAATATTCAAGATCATATCTGATACGGTTATTGAGATATACAAATTTAATTTTCTGAAAAATTATTGTCCCCTCACTTCCGCGCTTCACGTTCCCCCTCAAAAATCTTATATTCAGTAGGGTCCACTAGTAATTCTATATACAGAAACCAAATTTCATCTTCCTGGGATAATTGAGTCGGAAGATATTGTAACTGCAAGTTTTTCACCCCCTACCCCCATAATTCTGTACCACCCTTAAAATGTTTAACTAGTTTCTAATCTCTTAGTATCTGTTAAGATAGCTACCAAGTTTCAGCCATCTGACATCAATCGTTCAGAAGATATGGATTTTAGAATGTTTCAATCCCAGCTTTCAAGCGTTTTGGATGCATTGTTTTCCCCCCCACTCGCACAACCCTCAACCACTATCGAAAATTTGCAAATGAGTCCACTATCATAGTACTACATAAGTTCCAACTTTCAGCCTCCTAGCATAAGCGGTTCCTAAGATCTAGAATACAAAACCCCCCATCCCTATAAAATATATCACTCGTAGGGGTTCACCCATTCTACCTATCATAAAAATTTCAACTTAATATCTCAAGGGGTTTGAGAGCTACGCACCTTGAAACAGTTTTGCGTATGGCGTACGGCGTCTACGGCGGACAGACGGACATTTTTTTTGCTTTTTTGGAGTTTACTAGTCCTAAAACGTGAAAATATAAAATTTCAGGGTAGCAAATTTTTTTTAAATTTCAGGTCGATTACAATATTTTATTATTATAAAATAATAAAGTAAAATTATTATTACAGTGAAACCTGTCTAAAAGGACCCTGTATAAAACGGAAACCTGCCATAACGGAAAAAAAACTGGGAACGGATCATTTTTCAATGCAAAACACCCTGTATAAACCGGTAACCTGTCTATCGCGGAAACGGAACTTGATTTGCGGAACGAAATTTTTCGCAAAACGGAATACAGTTGAAATGTGACATGAGTGGATTTGAGTATGACTGACTGCAAGTGAAAGACGGAAAAATGCTTTTAATTTGTTATGGAACCAGAGTGTTACAAAAACTTTTAAAATAATTTTGGACATCTGTTTTGAAACTTTGGTAGTTCAGTCTTTGGCAAATTGTTGGTAAGGTGCAAAAAGAAAAAGGTAAAACCAAGTTTCCAATGGACTTGCGACCAAAACTTATTTTCTGATGATGCTTATTTCCATCTTAGTGGATACGCCAACAAGCAGAGTTGCAGAATATGGGCTGATGAAAATCCAGGGGCACTCTTTGAAAAGCAAATGCATCCAGAAAATCTCACTTTGTGGTGTGCATTTTGCGCTGGTGGAGTGATTGGTCCACCTTGCAACTCTGTCAGAGTGAACGGGGGAAGGTACCGTGTCATGATCACCGACTTCTCGTGGCCAATATTTTATGATTATGACCTCGATGTGGTTCCAGCAAGATGGTGCGATGTGCCACACAGCTGAAGTTTCCCGGGCCAATAATCTCCAGAAACAGCGAAATCAGTTGGCCACCGAGATCGTGCGATTTGACTCCGTTGCACTTCTTTCTTTGGGGTTAAATCAAAAGCATGGTTTACCCCAATAAACTCAACACCATTCAACAACTGAAGGATCTATTGGTCTAATTAAGGAGACGTTATGCCGTGATGTCATCAAAAATTTGGACAAACGGGTCGAGGTGTGCCGTAGGAGCATTTCAGTAATAAATATTCTTTCCCATACTTAATTGCCATGGACCAAATAATATTTTTTAATAAAATTTTCATTAAATCCATCATCCTCTTTTTTTCAATTTTGATTTAACTTCGGAACGCGTTATTGTAATACCCTTTATTTGAGCTGTATATATTTTTATTTTTTGTTTCTTCATTATTTTTAAAGTACCCAAAAAAACATTATTATATACAAATGTACTGTACTTCAAATCAAGACTTTTGCTGAACAAAACTGTATAAAACGGAAACCTGCTAAAACGGAACAAAAAGTTGGGTACCACAGCATTCCGTTTTAGACAGGTTTTACTGTATTATAAAATAATAAAGTAAAAGGGTCCTCCCGCCCTCGTTCTTCATGTTTTTGACTGCAGTCAAAAGCAGTGTCACTCGTTCACTTGAAAAATTCAATTGAAGTTTTCACTAAAATGGAACTCTTCGCTCCTTCGTTCCGGACTCAGTTCCACTAGTCACTTCAATTGAAGTGTTCGCTAAAATGGAACTCTTCGCTCCTTCGTTCCAGACTCAGTTCCGCTAGTCACTTCAATTGAAGTGTTCACTAAAATGGAACTCTTCGCTCCTTGGTTCCGGACTCACTACCACTAGTCACTTCAATTGAAGTGTTCGCTAAAATGGAACTCTTCGCTTCTTCGTTCCGGACTCACTACCACAGTTGTGCTTGTGGGTTTGAAAAATAGGAAGAAGAGCGGTGTATACATGAACATGTACATTTCCTCTTTCTTTTTTCTTATGATAGAAAATGGAATGTCATGGTATTCTTCTCGTACCGCGTCGCGTATACATAATTATTCTATTAAGGCGGGAAAAATACATAGTGAACAGCACAAAAGACTTAACACCTTAACAGAGAAAAAACACGGTTGTGACGACTTTGTTTAATTATAAATTTTTATTTAAAAAAAACAGCTTGGATAATTTTGACGATGTCATTCGGGTTCTTTTCTCGGAAAATAGATAACCGGCTTTTGAAAATATTCTTTCACATGGAACGGATGTGGCGGATATGCAGAGCGTTTTGAGCGCCATGTCGTATACCACTATACACAGCCTTTCGTTCGTACCACCAGTGCAGCGGATTCATCTGTCTAGCAAGCAACGGTTCGTCGAGAAACTTATCGATTTCTACGACACTGGAAGTAGTGGAACTTGAGGCTCCTACCAACTCAAATGCATAATTGTTTTATTGCTAATTCTAATTCAAAATCATGATAATGAAAATTGTATTACCGTGCTGCATGATGCATCAAATTCTTTCCATAAGAAGCTTGCGGTTGCTGTAGAGGTATCAGAAACAGGATTCTGTTCTTCATGGCTCCTTTATGTAGAGGGAACAGCGACAGACTTGAAAGCTTCTCTTTCAAAGCTTTAAACGCTGTTGAAAAATTGTCGGGATTTGAAAATCCCTGTTTCTTAAATCTCGGATCGAGAAGGGTAGCTTGTGCAATTAACGGACGCTTCTCTAAGTCGTCGAGTCGGTACGTCATATCTGTCAGCAATGTACTTCTCATTTTGTTTATTTCGGATGATAAATTCAATACTGAATTTAATTTACGCTTTGAAAGCGTGACTGACTTTTCAGCACTAATTTCTTGTGTTACAATTTCGAAAATCTGCAAAATTGCTATTGATTTTTCAATAATTTTCCAATCATTATTGGAAAATGTAAATTTATTCTCTTCCAATCCCTAAATAGTCATGGTAGCAACAAGACATTCTTTATTTTTGAAAAAACGACTCAGCATTTCGAACGTTGAATTCCAACTCGTGACTATGTCTTGCTTTAATTTCAACACAGGAAAATTCATTTGGGTTTGGATCTCGCTAAGTTTTGATATAGCATGATTGCTTTGTTTAAAGTGTTGGACAACACTTTTCACCTTGCAGACAACATTTGCTATATCAGCTAAGCCCTTCTGCACAATTAAGTTTAGGGTATGTGCAAAGCATGAAATATGTCGCCATTTACAAAGGCGAACTGCAGCAGACATGGTTGCAGCATTGTCCGTAGCAATTGCCGTAATTTTATTTTGTATTCCCCATTTCCTTACTGTACTTAAAAGCCAATTGGAAATATTTTGGGCTGTATGTTTTTCTTGGAAATGACTACAATTCAGTAGATAGGAACGTAATTCTAATTCCTTGCCGTTATCACTAAGATAATGTGCGGTTACTGTTAAATAACTAGTATTATTTAGCGAAGTCCATCCAGCGGTCATCAGGCAAACAGTAGCAGACAAATATAATTTATTTTTGATACCAGTTTTTGTTTCTTCTTACAGAGAAGTAAGCAAACTATTTGAAATAGTTTTACGAGATGGTAGTTTATAACCGGGGTTAAGCATATGAACAAATTTGACAAAGTCTGGATCGTTTACCAGACTAAATGGATGGAACTCCTTGCAAATCATTTTAAGTAACTGCAAATCAATTAGTCTACTTTTGGTGATGGGAACCGGTCTAATTACTTCTACAAACGATTACATAGAAGTTTGAGCGCTAATATTTTGCGGTGTAGCAGGCGAGTTTATGAAAGAAGCAGAAGGGGGTGATATGAGATGTATATCAGAAGAAAGTACGTTACTTGGAACGGAAACCGAAGTGGATGGCGCTAAGTTTGAAACAGGAAGTTCAGTTCGTTCAAGTAGTATGCTGGCCTCTATGTCAACTCTTTCGCCCTGTTCAGCAGATGAAGTAGATATTGGAGTTGTTCTTGATACCGAGATGGTTGGATCTTTTCTCTTAAGGTGACGTCCAAAATTGCTTGTATTACCTCCACTAAAGCTTAAGATGTTATAGCAATATCGACACTTTGCCTTTTTCGATTTGGTGTCTGTGTTGAAGTGATACCAAATATCGTATATACTTGGCATATTTTTACATTATTATTTTTTAATAATAAAGTAGTGTGATCGAACTGAAATTTAAAAAAAATTGCATTTTCACGTTTTAGGACTAGTAAACTCAAAAAAAAAACAAAATGTCTGTCTGCCGCCCGCAACACCGTTTGAAGGTGCGTAGCTCACAAACCCGTTGAGATATTAAGTTGAAATTTGTATGGTGGGTATATTTAGTAAACTCCTGCAAGTGGTATCTTTTTTGGGAGGTTGAGGTGTGAGGGGGAGGGGGAGGAGGTGTGCGTTTTAGATGAAAAATGTTGGTTTCTAGATCTCAGGAACCGCTTACGATAGGAGGCTGAAACTTGGAAAATAATAAAGTTGTGCCCAGACTGATGGCAGAATTTTTGTCACTACATGCACTTCTTCGCCGCAATACGACGACACTCGTATAACGAGATGGTGAAGTGTTCTTTAAGGTTTCAAGGAAAGATAACTTTTGTAACACAGTATGTTAGTTACCTAATAATTTATTCAGTCTTTATTAATAAAAAACTACGCAAAAAAAATCTAACTATTATATTGAACATAAGGGCTGAATAATGAAACTAAGTACGGTTACTCGTAGTCCGACTAGTACCCGGTCGGTTCATCAGTCTGAAATGTAAAAAATGGAGAGTATTTTGATTTGCGCTCGTTAAAAAGGAGTGCTAGTCGTACTTGTACCCCTCTGGCTCGTATCATTGGTGCTTTTCCGTTTAGTATTGTGCGCCACTGGTAAAAGACAGCAGACACTTTAAAGAGACATTTCTTGCTATTAACTTAATTTTCGCGAAATTGTCACTTGTACCCCTCTGGTTCTAAGCACGTCACTTAACATATTGTTGTCCATATAAAAAGCCCACATCACCCCCTTTCCAGACGAAGGCGTAATAATTTAATTTTGATAAAAAAAAAATATAAAAATAAAACAATAACTCGGCAGAAAGGAAAATTTTATATTATAAATGATTTTAATTGAAAGTTGCTTTTTTAATTGTACCCTCGGAATTCGATTCCATGACAAAAGCTGGTTTTAAACTATCGATGCTTATGTTAGTATTTTTCTCGTTGATATTTATTATGTAATTCTTTCTGAATCTGCGTACTACCGCGTAAGGATCCTCGTACGGCGGTTGCAAACCTGGTTTAATTCCTTCAACTCGAACAAATACCCGCTCGCAATTTTCTAAGTCTTTTAGGATGTAAACTGGGGTGTCGGAAGCACTCGCGTTTCTTGGTTTTAGCTTTGACATGTTGCTACGCAGTTGGGTGACAAAAGTGGCTCAAAGTCGACTGATGAGTTGTCAATAAAATATTCGGCTGGAAGTTTCAGTGTTTGACCGAAAACCAATTCTGCCGGCGAACAGTTCAAATCCGCTTTGAAAACTGCTCTAAGTCCTAGAAGGATTGTCGGGAGTTCTTCCGTCCAATTTGTTTGGTTCTCGCGACATTTCAAAGCGGTTTTTAACTGGCGGTATTAGACAGAAGCTACATAACAGAGTAATACACAGTAATTCGTTAGCAGTGATATAAGTGGGGTTACCATGATGGTCAAATAGAGACAAACTACTTTAACAAAAACGTTCGACCATTCCATTCGCTTGCGGGTGGTAAGCCGTCGTGCGAATCCTATGAGTTCCTAGGCATTTATTTAATTCTATAAATAGTTTTGACTCGAACTGTGTGCCTTGGTCGGTTGTGATTCTGGAGGGAACGCCGAAACGAGAGATATATTCCCGGGAAAACGTTGTTGCGACAGTGTTCGCTGTAATATCTCGCAGTGGATATGCCTCTGGCCAACGAGTGAAACGGTCGACTATAGTTAATAGATAACTAAAACCGTTCGAAGGCTTCAAGGGACCGACTATGTCCATATGAATATGCTCGAATCGGCTATTTGGTAGCGTAAACTTGCCAAGAGGCGCTCTGGAGTGCCGAGTAACTTTGGAGCGCTGACAACTAATGCAGTTTTTCGCCAAGCGATTGATATCCGTATTCATTTTTGGCCAGAAATATCGTTCACTAATTAGCTTTCTTGAGCCACGGATTCCGGGGTGAGTCATGTTATGCAGTGATTTAAAAACTGCTGCACGAAGTTTTTGAGGTAAAGAAGGTCGTATTTGAGCGGCCGAAACTTCGCACCAAACTGAAATTCCGAGGTTTTTGATTTGGGTATCGAAAGAAGTTCTTTCAATTCCTGATAGTCTTCCTGGAGTTTGGTAAGGTTTTCCATGGTTAATTTTTCACTGTCTACAGAACAAAGCGAACAATTTTTTGCGCGAGACAATAAGTCAGCTACTACATTGTCGCGACCTTTGATATGCCGTATATCGCTTGTATGTTGGGCGATAAAATCTAAATGTCGCGTTTGTCTAGGGCTTCGATCCGCTTTTGTGTGTAATGCCGTTGTTAAAGGCTTGTGGTCCGTGTATACGGTGAAATACTGACCCTCTAAAAAATGCGAAAAATGTTTAATCGCTAGGTAAATGGAAAGAAGTTCGCGATCGAAAGCGGAGAAAAACCCCAAAGGTTGCCAATGATTTTTGTCGCTTAATTGGTTTAGTACCGCTCCTACTGCAATATTTGAGGCGTCTACTGTGAGCCGTAGTTTTCGCGTCGCTCGAAGGGTGAACGAGACGCGTCGCTTTAATTATTGCTTCCTTAATTTTAACCACGGCATCCTCACACTCTTCTGGCCAATTAAATGTTTTAATTTTTTGCTTTTTATTGGAGTGTTGTGCGATGGAGTGTGAATTGGTGCCAAAAATTCTGCCAGCTTGGGGATAAATCTGTGGTAATATTTTACCATTCCCACGAGACGCTGAGTGAGCCGAAGTGAGTTCGGGCTGGCAAAATTTCTAATTGCTTGTATGCGAATCTCCGAAGGAAGGATTCCTTTGTGGTTGATCTTGTGACTTAAAAAATCGATCTCTTCAACTCCAAATTTACACTTGGCGCTGTTGATTTTTAGATCATAGGAGGCAAGTTGCGTAAAAAGTTTTCGTAGGTGATCTGCGTGCTCTGCATGGGATCTGCTTGCAACGAGTATGTCGTCAATATAGACGAAAACGAAAGGAAGCTCTCGTGTCACCTCATTCATAAATCTCTGTAAAGTTTGGGCTGCGTTGCGTAAGCCAAGAGGCAGTCGGATAAACTCAAAGAGTCCAAAAGGCGTCGTGATTGCTGTCTTGCACACGTCCTCTTCCGCTACCGGGATATGATGGTACGCCCGCACTAAATTCACTTTTGAAAAAACCGTGCACCCCTGTGGAGTTGGAGTGAAAAATTGTGGATGTGTGGAATTGGATAACGATCGGGCGTAGTAATTGCGTTTAAACGCCGGTAGTCGCCACATGGGCGCCAATCGTTGGGATCCCTTTTGGATACCAGATGCAGTGGTGAAGAGACCGGTGACGACGATGGACGACATATACCCAACTGTAGCATGTCATCGAATTCTGTTTTAGCTGGCCTAAGCTTTTCAGGTTTCAATCGACGGGGTTTTGAAAAAGGAAGGTTGTAACAATGTGATGGACGACCTTGTGGTTTGCTGGTAGAGAATAGTCGGGTGCTGTGGTGAGGGTTGGAAATTCTTCAATAATTGTTCCATAATTCACACTATTTTTGCTTATTTTGGGTGGTTCCGAAAAACCTTTGCACCTGATCCCGTCAACTGATAGCTTTGTTGCTGAATCAATCAATTTTCTTTTTAGCATGTCTATGAGAATGCCGAATTTGTTCAACAAATCTACGCCAATGATCGGTTTTTGAACGTCTGCGACCACGAAGGGAAAAGTGAAAGGTCGCCGTAAGCCTATGTCGAGCTTTAATAATTTGATACCGAATGTCTTGATAGCGGTTCCGTTGGCGGCAGTGAGATTCGTTTCAGTTTTAACGAATTTTTCTTTGGGAAATAAGTTTTTTGGGATAACTGACACCTCAGCACCAGTGTCGATTAAAAAATTGCATATGTTCTCAGAACAACGCACGAATAAACGTTGTGCAGGTTTAATCCGACTGTCTGGGCGAATTTTCCATCGTCCGTTAGATGTTTCAATAGATTTAGCAGAAGACATCATCCGAGTATGTTGCTTACTGCATAATTTTGTCAGGGAACGCTACGGTTAAAATTTCACTGTACCTTCGTCAATCTCTGGCATGGAGAATGTTGAGACTGGAAGAACAAGAACATCAGTGCGAGATTACTTCGCAGATTATTTCCAAACAGAAGAAGGAAGTGCTCCATGGCAAAGTTCTATGATATGAACCAAAATGCATAGAATATTTCACATATTCGAATGCCATTCTTACAATCATTATATTATAATTACAACAGAAACCAGAACTTCAATTGCCAGTTCAGTACATAACTCACAGCTTAACTTCTACTTTAAATTTAACTCACGATTGCAAGACTTATGGAAACATGTTATAATGTACACAAGCATGTTTTTGGCGTAGTAATGCTGAATAGATTTGAGGCGCTATGACATGACCGAAATCAAGCCATAGTATCCGTCCAACCAAATCATCACACAACATTACCACCCAAGTAATCGTCTTAGCCATCAGCATGTATTCATCTCTCAGCCCGCTCTGAAACAAATGATGGGAGATTGTCTCCGTCATCACCTATTCCAAATTGGACAGGATAAACACACGCCGCGAAGACGATTGTCAGCCGGTGACCAAGCCACAGTTGGGTGACTTTAGTCCCATGGTTTCCCGATAGGTAGCGTGCATCTAGCTCTAGCACGTGCGTAGCTCGTCGGAAGGGGCGTGAGTGGCTACCTTTAACCATGGACAAAACGTATTTATGCACGGTTTGGGCTGAAAGTTCGAATTGAGGAGTTCGAACTCTATCTTCAGCGGGCTGGAAGGTAAAGGAAAAGGAAGGAAGGACTAACAGACTGTGGAAATGAAAATGGAAATGAGAAGATAGGAAATGAAGGCGGAAAAGCACAGGAATATAGACTTTCCGACGGGAAGGCCGATGCCATACTCAATCATATATCATTGAGGTGGTAAAAATAACTCAAAAGAGTTGAAGTATTTAAAGCCACAAGGCTCATCGAATAGGGCCTAAGAAATGCCTGTACTCGATCTTGTTAGCACATATGCGTCGTATAGTTCAGAGTTCCGAGCGCCATATAATGAAATTCTAATCCCAAAATCGTATGAGCCTCATTTAATGTATGGCGTTGGATAGAGACGCCGTTGGGTACCATACAAATATGGGCCCTATGCAACCGAAAGAGCGCCTTATAACGCGTGCTCTGCCCTTTTGACACTGCGTTGGGTGCCATATAATGTGCGCTGTCCTCTGACGCCACAAAAACACTTCGTTGGGTGCCATGTAATGTATGATGCCACATACTGACACCAGAAATTAACGCACAAAAATATAAACACGCCCTAAAATCAGTCTCGATAGGCGACATGTGCTTCGGCATACGTTAGGAGCCGTATAAACGGGCCCAACGCATATATAGGCGATAGAATGTATGAGTTTTTCCCCCTCATACCGATGCTGTCTACAAAAATTGGCCCCTACCGCTCTCACATTATACGAAAAAAAAAACTATCCTAACATTTATCACGTACTATTATTCGTGCCCAACTTTTCTTGCTTAGTCCGCATTAAGGATTTCCCAAAATAGATGCGGATACCTTAGAAAAGGGGGCGGTACAGATACAAAAAAAAACTACGTAAGCCCCAAAATGTGCTCCACACAAAGAAAAAAATAAGGCATGTGTTCGATCATTCTTGCTCCCGTTATAGATCCCGTTGGTCCGTGTGTTTCCTTCTGCTGCCTAATATGGGGGCTGAAATTCAAGAAAAGGGGTAGAAAATGCTCCTGTGAGGGTAATTGGGTCTGTAATTTAAATCAGCTACGTGAATTCGTTCCGGTAAGCGTTGCCTTTAGCTACCATAACTCTAAGAGATAGACTCCAGCCTATACTGTTCTGCCTGTAGCCGTGCTGAAATGTACTAGCTGAAAATGAATGCATACCTGTCCTGTCAAAAGGAGGGTATACCAGCTCTCTATAAAATTTCTTTTGGTGGCTAACACTTATCCAGCCAGTGTAATCTTGCAACTGCCGCATCACGTGGTCCTAGATTTAAAAAAGAACTGGGAAAACAACGCCAAAAGCACAAGCGAAACGTATGGACCGAAAGAGCCAGACAAGGTGGACTTTGTAAGGCCGAGAACCCAAAAATTTACCGATTATGGCTAATTTTCTCCGCCTATGTCTTCCAGGAAATCCCATAAAAGGACATTCAGACCGGCTAAATGAGAAAAGGCACTAAATTCATTAAAATTGCGTGAATGAAAAAAAAGAGAAAACTTGGTACGAACACGCGGTTGAGCGTCGCATAACGGTAAGTGGAAAGCGGTAAACTGTACCGCACGTCGACTAAACACCGAGCCGAACACAATGGGATCACTGTTACACCTAACGGAATTGGACACCGCGTGTTTTTGGACAAGTACCAAAGTCACAAAAGCATAATGAAATTTCACATGAAACGACTAAATTTTTTTTTTTGTTCATGGCACTTTTCACTTCTTATAGTCATGTACACTTTCTTTACCTTACCTATTGTGGGCTGAAGGCCTCATAGCTGGCACGCATGCGCCTCCCTAGGGCTCCGGAGTCTACAACACGGATATCCGGCGAGATGACTACCGCACTTTGGTAATTCCTTTTTTTTTCTTTTTGAATTGCATAAGATAGGGATCTTGGCATGAAGGCTAATTTTACACAAAAAGACTAGATTATGCCGTCCAAGGACTGAGAAAATTTCCACACAAGGTGACGTGGGGGGAGCACTAGCACTTTTCCACTCGAATCTGTGGCGCCGAAGTAGCTAACAGCTCGCGGTTCCATAGGTTTTAAACCGAGAGAACAGAAAAAACCATAAATGGAGAAAGGTTCAATGAAAACTTCTAATTACCATAATTTCGGCCGGGGTTTTCACAAATATGTGGTCGATACAGAACAGAAACAAAATTTAGAGGAAACTCCTAAAGGAACACAAAACACAAAAAAACCGCAATAGCTCACATACAGCACAAAAAAAAAACTCATAAAAATTTTGCACGGCAACTCGAGGTTATAATTCACTTTTTTGGTTCAATAAAAAAAAACGAAAGAAAATGGTAATAAAATTATGTTGTCTTACATGATCCTTTTTTTTTCTTCCTCTTATTTCTCCTTGGGCTCTATCCAGCGGAATTTCAGCTTGATAGCGATCGGGTGTCTGAATTAGGGCCCTCACTAGTTTTGCTCCTTTTTGGGGGTCTCCTGTTAGCACCAAATCACTTTTTCCTTTTTTCTTTACTTTTTAAAACGTCCGGCGTGGTCGAGAATCAGCTCCAGACTGGCTTGTACCTGTCATTTGCGCACTGCGCACTGTTTCAACGAGCCGTCCACTCCTTGTTTTCACATTCCTTCGTTAAAAGTGCATGTCATCGCATGCGCATGTAGCGTTGCCCAGCAAACAATGTGTACTTCGTGCACATTCGATGTATTTTTATAAGTTTTGTGTACATTCGAGGTATATTTGTAGGTTTTATGTACATACGATGCATTTTGGTAAGTTTTGTGTATAGTAAAAAGTAAATTAATTTGGGCGTAACGTCGTATGCAGGCCGTTACAATGTAACACTATAAAATCCTGCTAAGAAATACCGCAATTTTTTCCCGATAATCCTGTATATTAATACCTAATATGAAATGTATATAAGAAATAAATAAGTAAAAATCGAATATTTACCGAATTCATCTTTTTCGTGGTCGCTGATTTTATCAAAATCGGGACGCATTTCTCTAGCTATCGTCTTCCACGCCTCTTGTTTGCGTGTATGGTTGGAGTAAGTATTGGGCGAAGTATCCCACAAGCAGGAATACTTCTCAACTTGAATTATAAATAGTTCTGTGTCGAACATTTTTCACTTTCACTTTCACCAACCGGCTGCACGTTCAAATGCGTTGTGACAGTTGTGAAACACCGAAAGATTGAGTCGCGAAATCGCCGCGGCTACGCTAGGTGAATGGCGACAGATGTCGACTATCGCAATCGCTGGCGACTGAAAACGTGTTATGTGGACAGTTGCATTCAATCCAGTGTACTTAGCTAAGTCGTTAAGTTCTAAATCGCTGAGTCGCTGTCGCGGTGAAACCGCTCATGTAAAACTAGCCTAAAAGAACCGATTGTTTTAATGCTAACTGATCCTACACCTTTAAAGCATGTCTAGAATCTAGCGTAAGAATATTTAATTTTTCTTTTACTTCCTCGCGCACAATACTTAAGTCACTACCACACACCACATACGTTTCGACCGGAATATCGTTAATCCTTATCATTCCGCACATATTATGTTGACTAATAACATTTTCTTGTAATAACGCAACTTCGTTTTCACTATTTGTTGGCTTTTTCAGCTTACAATCCGCAAATTTATGTCCGAATCCGTTGCAATTAAAACAGTTGATTCCCTTTCGCTTTTGTGCACAATCCTTTGATAGGTGACCAATTTCGCTCAAACGAAAAATCAAGGTAGCAAATTAACGCGGTTATTATTTCAAATTGCATCCGTTGCAACCTCTCAAGTAGGCCAGATTTGCGCTGCTTGAGTTGTTTCAACGAGAACAATTAAAATATTCGACAAACTCTTTGGCATGCCGAATGCGCTGCCTTTGATAAAATTGTTTAGTTTAATCACTTTTTGTAATATTATTATCACATTTTACCAAAAAAATACGCGTTTAATTCAACCGAACATCAAGAATTCGAACAATTCTTCACCGAAAAATCGATTTTTTGCGACATCAAGGCGCATCGCATAGTCGTCACGTCAAGAAGACAACAATCGGTATCATCATAGTGTTATCGACCGAGATACACACCATCGCAGTGCAATTGCCGACCGTAAGCAATTCCTGGACCACAAAAAACATACCGTGCTCTTGCAATAAATTATTCGACCGAAATAATTCCTTTGCGTAGAGCCCACCACGACCGGTTTTCGCGAAACCAAATAATCATCGGATTATTTGATCCGAAAACGATCTCCCTCGCGCTAAAGCAGCGATCCACCGAATTACGACACGCCACACAGCCACAAGTTCGTTGGTTACGTGGTCACAAACGTAACGTCGATAATTGTGTTCTCTATCGAGATAAGACACACCACTGCAGTGCAATCGCCGTCCGATTTAGCAATTGCACAAAAAAAAATATAATTTCTCTACAATAAATCATCCGTCCGAGACGATTTCATTGCACAGAGACAAGTCACAAATCCGGTTTTCATCAAAACCAATAATTCTCATTGCGCTCTGATCTGCATACACCGACAACACGACACGGCATCGCAATCAGTCACAATACAACAATTTCATTGATCGCCGAGATCACCAAAAACTATAAGTCGCGTTATCTATCGTGATAAGCACAACCTACGTAAATTTACAACATAAACAGGTCGAGGGTAAAGCGCGTAGCACATCAACATCAAGCGGCATGAAAGAGCTAGCTGTCTATTTCGCGACAATTAAACAAGCCCTTTCCAATTTCAAGAAAACTTCGGAATGTCGCAGAACTTTGGGGTATGCGACAGCACGTCTCCAGAGCATTGAGCAAACTTGGGATCGATGTTCACAAAAACACGAAAGCATCTTGATGGCTGCAACCGGGTCCGAGTTTGAAGATGTTGACGAGAAATATACTGAGCAGTATTTACTCATTGAGGAAGCAGTATTTGGTTATATGGGTGAACTAAGTGAGATCATTTGTAAACACACCAATACCAATTCCAATAGCAACAGTAGTCGCACTCCAAACCTATCGCATGCTAAGGCCGAAATTAAGCTTCCACGGATCGAAATTCCAAAGTTCAATGGCGAATAAGGGAGCTGGAGAAGCTTTTACGATCTTTATAAAACCGTTATTCATGACAACAACCAATTACCGAAGGTACAGAAACTTCACTACCTAAAGGGAGTTGTCACAGGTGAAGCGTCGAAAGCTTTACAGCAGTTCGATGTAACAGAATCCAACTACAATGCAGCATGGGATTTGTTAGTTCGGCGTTACAACAACAAACGAGTCTTAGTGAATACTAACATAAAAGCTCTATTTAATATGCCCGATATTCGCACGGAATCCGATAAGGAATTCAAACAATTAATCGACAATTCGAACGAAGCACTGCACGAATTAAAGACATTAGGTCTCGACACAAGCAGCTGGGATGCTATAATTTTATACTTGTTAACTAAGAAGCTTCCGTCACAAACTCGTAACATGTGGGAACAACAGGTATCTGATTCAGACACACTACCCACCTATAAACAATTTGAGAGCTTTATAGAATGTCGGTACAGAACGCTTGAGGAGATTGCAGAATCTGAAACGAAACCAAGCACATCGCCAAAAGGCACGACTTATTTCGTTAAATCCAACCATAAAACTGCGTTAACGTGTCCATGCTGTAAGGGAAGCCATCCATTTTTCAAATGCATCAAGTTTCGTGGACTTGATGTACAAGCTAGATGGATCCTAGTTCGTTCTAAGGCAATCTATTTCAACTGCTTAGGAAAACACAATAGAATTGCATGCACAAGTTCCCGATCATGCTACAAGTGCAATGATCGACATCATACGTTACTGCATCACGAATCAAACGTATCACTACAAAGTTCATCCAACACTAATAATACCACAACAAAGGACACAATGCGAATATAATTACCAATTATTTCATCGTATTCTTTTAGCTTTACTTGATCTCTTGACAATACTCTCGTTAACGATTTTAAGCGCATTAATGCGTTCATTTTATTGTCATTTAAGGCAATACTACTTTCTTTCCAAGGTAGTGAAACTTCATAATAACTACCTCTATAGTTAATATGGGTCTTATCAAAATCTTTAAATCTCTCTAGAACTGATGGTTCATTTGACCTTATGCCTAAGGTTTCCAAATCCCAGAATTTACGCAGTTCATCGTTATCTGCTAAGGTGACGCTCAGTGATGTAATTTCAGCTGTATTTGTTCCAGAACTTAAATAAGCAGGTCCTTGAAGAGTCCAGCCAAATAGAGTATTAATAGCCGTTAGATTTGAAGTGATCCGCTCATACTCGCCGGACACAACATTCCAGTAAGAATCCGCTCCTATAAGTATACTAATACCTTCCTCAAGTTGTATGTCTGGTCTTCGAGTATCTGCTAATACGAATTTCTCGAAGGCAGGATCATGCGATTTAGGCACAGCGAGAACATCTAAGCATATACTGGGTACTTCTACTGCTTCTAAAATGGCAAATTTATCGATATGTTGACTTCTAAGGCACATACGAACCCGATTACATAGTTGGAGGAGTTAGTTTTGTACTTCCGAATGGTATGACCCTGAGATGTTGTTGCCCTATTATTGGAAGTCCTAATTTTCTTGAAATATTTTCTCTGATAAAGTACACTTGACTCCCTCCATCTAAAACAACTCGCAAGTAAATCGATGAAGTTGAATTCGGTGGCGATGCAAACACATTCGCGGCCTGTAAATAAACATTACAGGTGGATTTATGAGCTGCACACAGATTGATTGCATTCTCCGAATCGTTCTTATTTGGCTCGCCCTTTTGGCCGTTGACTTTCTCATGCAACGCCTTGTACTTTGGATCACACAATGACGTCAAGTGCTTTCCTTCACATTTTTCACACTTTATTGACTTTCGACAGAATTTAGCTGAATGTCCCTTTATCGAGCACTTAAAGCATCGTCCGCTTACCTTTAAAATTTGCCTCTTTTGCTCGATCGATATTTTTGCCGTACATTTTGACGTTTCATGGCCTGATGATTTACAAAATACATAGCTGTTCAGACCTGTTGATGCCATCAATCCGGCCGCTGTTGCCGGTTTTGAATGTTGTTGGTTTTGAGGTGGACGTAGATTTTTCGAGGGAGTCTACCTCCGTTTTAATAAATTGGATGAGTCGATCCGTTACTGACTCATGTAATGTGCTTATGCTTGCACTGCCTCCGCTTGCATTCGCATCTTGATCTACGGTTTCTGGCTGTGATGAACCTAACCGATGAAAATCCACACGCAGTTCGCATGGCATTGACCTCATCAAAATGGATTTGAGCATGATTGAGTAATGCTCAGCTGGTACGTTGAGTGCTGTCAAGGACCTTGTACAGGTAACAACTGTGTTGTACAAATGGCGCAAACCTGATCCGTCACAACGAGAAGACACAGCTTGCAACAACATCAACTGGTACATAAGCTTGTCCACAATCTTCTCCGTATCTCCATATTCCTCACGAAGTAACGCAATTGCACCATCATAGCACGACTCCGTTGGAGTAAACCCTTCGATAGATTCCGCTGCTTTTCCTGTGAGGACTGACTGAAGATAATTAAATTTGTCAGCGCCACTCAGGCTACCGTTCTCATGAATCGCAGTTTTAAACTGTTCCCAGAACGACTGCCAATCCGAAAAATTACCCGAAAACTTTTTTAACTGGAGCTTTGGCAACTTAATTGACGTTTTGTTAAGCGCCGAAAGTACCGGCGTTTCAAAATCGGATCTTCATAAGGCGTTGGGTTATTCTTGCGATCGATGAAACGGCCTTGTCCTCGTACTCGACTACCGCTTCACATTCCTTCATCAAATCCTCGGATTTCACGGTTGCCTCCACTTCTGCATTCACTCTTTTGAGGTTATCTTGAGCTGCCGAGAGTCTTTGAAGAAGAACCGATAAATCCTCCTCAACCACGTCGAAATTATTTCGATTTTTCTGATTGTGAGATCGACGAGGATAAATATTCATCCGCGCTTTTACATAACTTCGTAATGTGGTCGCGGTATACTGCCCGATACGAATTTAACATGACTTTAGTCTGAACCGTTAACCACGTTTTTTTTTTTAAAAATGTTTCGCTTTGTATTAAGTTTAATCACTTAATTGCACCACCGTTTCACGATCCCGGGTTTCGGCACCAAAATTTAAAATTAATAATAGATTAATTTGAAATGAAATGCAGTTTGGTGAGTTTTTATGTGGTTTATTAATAATGTTCGACTTAGGCGACTAAGTTACGACTTGACAAGAGCTCGAACGGAAACGATCGGCCTGTTACAGCGTGAAGTTGTCGCATTGTTCGTTCGTTAAGTTTTTATTTTCTTCAATTATTGTTTTCGATTCTTGATGGAATGATATTTACTTACAATTTTTTGGATATTTCCAATAAATTTGAAATTTACAATAAATGTTCTCTTTTTTTTCTGCTATAACGTATGTCCAAATTAAACACTAATCCCAAATACTTTCAATTGAAGCACAAAAGGAACACTTTGAATGAATATAGCTGAAAAGATATGCGGTTGGATCGAAATAAACATTTATCTATCGATTCTTGATGGAATGATCATTTACTTACAATTTTTTGGATATTTCCAATAAATTTGAAATTTACAATAAATGTTCCTTTATTTTCTGCTGTAACGTAGAATTCCATCACCTTCAGCTGACTTAAACCACCCAACACCTCCAACATGAATTTTACAATACAACCATTAATAAAACCTTATTTAATCCAAATGCAATCAGTATTTATTAAAAAAAAAAAATTACGAGAGTAAAAAAAAAAAAAATCGAATCGTAACTCGGATCGAATCGAACTATTCCAGTTTATAGAGTGAAGGGCTAAGCGGCCGCGGAACAGGTCTTGTTCGGCTCAATCTCGGGCGTGGTCCCAAAGGTCTAGGTTCGGGCAACGGGTACGGAACGAATAAGTCCGTATCAACCCATTCTTTGTCGGTAAATAGTAGTGTTGATGAGATTGGACCTGTACTCAACGTTTGAGTAGCAGCGTCCTTTGACATCGGGTTCTTTGAGACTGCCAAATGCGCTGGGGAATAACCGACACCTGATGCGTATTCACCGGAGGCGGATTTGACAGACCTGGGCCCAATTCTAGGCTCTTAAATAATTCTTGTAATTCGTCCTGCAGGGTAGCGAAGGTTACGCCACGTTGTAGTGCAGGAGGCTGGTGGATTGGCGCTTGTTCAAAATCACGTTCGTGTTTTCCCCTGTCGTCAATATTGCGCGTCCTAATATCCGGGAAGTGATCAACGGTAGATATCTTATTACCCCGAATACGGTCCAAGTGTATAACCCATAGTTGATCGATCGTTGGTCCATGTCGGCAGTTAATGAGTGCCGTTAAAATGATAGTTAAAAGGTGAATTGTATCAGAGCTTTGACGTCGCCGGCTGCGTATTCCAGCATTAAGGGTGTTAATGGTCTGATGTCTCAAAATGAACGTTGCCGGTGACACTGCCAACGAGCTGCGTCCTTGATCGGATTCGAAGTTGCGTCATATTTCTTCAGCGAGTCGTTAAGCGGCAGTCTGTTGTCGCGCTGCCATTTCTGCAGATTTCTCCCGATCTGGATTTCTTTATGCGCTTCCCGCACATCTAAGGCCCTCCGTACCGTCACACCATATTGGTCGTATAGCTTGGTGCTTTGCACCAATCATAAAGGATGAATCTGTTTGAGAGGTCTTCTAAGAACTCCTTAAGTCTTCCTCGTGTCACAATCGATGGACATTTCTTAACATCAAATACATGCGCCTGGCCTAGGTGAGTTCCCAAAATAACCATCGTTATGGTATAAGGGTCGATCGTACCCACACCTTGGCAATCAAGCGAATAGTATTTGTCCTTCTTTAACTTTGCCGAAAAAAGGGTGGCTAGGACCGCACAGCTCCTTTGCACGCTATCGACCAGCTGGTCAGGAGCGTTTAGTGACCTACTGGGCGTCGGATCCTTTCTAAGGGGTGGAAAAATAGCTGCTTTTTTTCCATTGGTCATTTTTGGTGGACAATACCCTACTGGTCCCGCAGCGCATTCCAACTTCTCGATGCTATCCCAGCTAATTATTGTATTACCTGACGGGCTCTCCCTGGGAGAAATGCTCTGGTCTTTGTCCTCCTCCTTTACTTTTTCCTCTTTAATGTCTTCTCTATCAGCTGGACAAGACAGCTCTTCGACCACTATTTCCTGCGCAGGAGTTCTCTCCTTCTCTGGTATCATCTCCGAGACGAAACTTTTTCCACTCGAAGACTCTGTAATGTTCTTTCTTCTGAAGCTTTCATCTAATTCATGAAGTTCGTTGGCCATTAATGAACATATGACTGCTGCAATGTGCTCTGGATGAGTTTCACAGTCGGCGAGCTGTTTCCAACTGGAAACACGCTTGGCAATTACTCTGGCCATCCATTTGGCACATATTAGGCAGCTGACCACCAAATAGACTTCGCCGAGTACCATCATCTAATTTATCGGACAAATGCCTGCTGAGACACTTATCGTACAGCACCGATTTGCTCATTTTCTCCGTTGAACGCGGACATTTTATGGAAAACAGGGTCCGCCACATGAGATCTGCATTGACAACACCTGGCGATACCCGGTTCCGAGCGTCGGAGAAATAGGCATCCCTACCATACGTACACATAAGTTAGTAAAGAACCGACACCTTACATGAAAATTAAATTGTTCATAACTTGAGTGGACAAATATTTATCAATTACAACCATTACCACAATCATTCTCAACATCTTGTTTAAAAATTTCAATTAGTTGATGAATACTAACAGGTAATATCTGATTCTACTTGAACTCTATTCAAAATGGAAGTTTTATGGCCGAATATCCCATTTTGCTGGATATAATAACCAACCAGCCATTAGTTATATGCAGACTATAAAATTCGTTATACATTGAACACAGACATACAAATAGACTAATTCCGCAAGTGGTTTAAAAAAGTTTGTAATCTATGTACAAATTTTCCTGCTACAAACTTTTCAAATCAAATTCGCAACTTTTTGAATCGAATACCAATTGGTTGCCAAATTGGTGAACGCCATTTAAATCTGCTCCATCTTGAAGATTCACAAAAGAATATATATATAGGAATATATTGGTTTTTTTTTCTACTTATTAAACAATGACTAACATCATTATTTCTGTTGATCGTCTTAGCATAACAATCGTTTGGCCATTTACTTGTCGAGACCTGTACTTCGACATTCTGACAGGTCGGATATGTGTCTTATCCACTTATACCTGAAGTGACAACTCAAGCCCAACCGCAAGCATCTCGATCGTCCAGTGACTGCAAGCTCCCGATCGAAAGGTTAGTTTACGGAGGGGTTTTACCGATCACGATTACGCTATTGACTTAGCGAAGCTCGCCAGTTTTATTAATCAGGGGAGCCAGGGGTTGAACTCGCACCATAGTGCTCGAGCTCGCCCAGTCAAATGTCAATCCGTCTGATTAATAAAACCATCTCACCTCCAGCGCATGGCCTCGAAATCACGATTTGTGCCTACAGATGAAATAATTCTGCACCTAGGGCAACGGTAAAGACCGCTGGTCGCAGACGTGCTAATTATCTCTCGTACTATATCTGCCCCGAAGAGACTCTAGAGGATGAGCCATGAGAGTCCGTGCAATAGGGTTCTCTTTTGCCTTAGCATGCACTCATCATATGCTTCTCCGGTTAACATCTCATCTTTGTACTTGGAAACGAATTAATAAATTGTTTTGCCTTAGCTTAGTATGCCATTAAGGCTAGAAAGTGGACAAATTGTAGAGCTAAATTTTCTAAGTACTTGTATGTATTGCACGATAGCAATAGAACAACTGCGTATATATCAGACTGACATACCAAACACATATTTCGGGCTTTAACAAATTCCTTACATCCTTAATCCGTTAAAGAGCGATAAATTGATGAAATTGAGATCATCAGCTAGAATTTGCCTACCCGTTGAGCGCCATTTAATGTTCGCAGAATCGTTTTTACCACATCCAATTTGGGGCGCCATGACATCACCTGAATCACATCATGGTATCCGTCCAACCAAACTGAAAAATCGCAACACTGTAACCTAATTAATTATCATCGCCACATTGCCGGAAAGTAGCGTGCATCTAGCATAAAAGCACGTGCGTAGCTCGCCGGAAGGGGCGTGGGTTGCTACCTGTATCCATGGACATCGTAATTATGTTATTTATGCACGATAGGGGGTGAGAAGTCCGTACTCTATCCTCAGCGGGCTGGGTAGGTGTAGGAAGAAGGAAAGTAGGAAGTCAGATGAGGAAAAGGATGGAGGAAGAAAAGAGAGGAAATGAAGGAGGAGAGTACAAGGATGGAGACTTTCGGCGGGAAGGCCGAAGCAGTAACCATATCTTATTGCTGTTTAATGGTATTTATATATATCCTTTCGTGATAGAAAGGCAGAAGAAAAGCGATCTCCATGATCATTCATACTAGCATACCAACTATACTTGTATGATTGTGGAGGAGGGTGGTATTTCATCGCCGTAGGATGTTAATAGCCCCGAAAGAAAAGCAAAAAAAACTCATGAAGACGAAGTTCGACCGAAATATAACGCAGGAAAGCTCAAGAAAATCTGTATAGATGTTTTCGCACATGTTACTCCGAAAAGTTCAGAGAGTATGTTGGCTTTGGTAGTAATCGGGAAATAGGGCGCCCCTCTAATAGGACTACCTATTCGTAAAAAGGACCACCGATACTACTTGCTATTTAGAATACCGCATGTGTTGGGGCATTCACTTTTTGGAGCTAAAGAAGAATAAACTTCTCTAACTCGAACTTTCTTGAAAACCGTTATTCACGGTATATTTTGGCTTCGCCTCGTGACACAAGCTTCAATAACGGGGACAATCTGCGGCGTAGGCGAATTTCTGACGAATAATTCGCATACATAATACCCTCCCTAACCAACAAAGGCATTGATAACGCAACCAAAAAGTAAAGGATCGACGATATTGGCGAAATCGACTTGCGCAGATGAGTAGATAGTAGACTCTGCATTGCGTCCAGCATCTTTCAACCTGAAAAAAAGGAGGCTCCTTTGTTAGCCCACCGCATGGCTGTAGTAGCCTTTGTATCCGCTGAAAATTTGGAAAAAAGGAGTTGATCTTCTCATATTCTTGTTTTGGGTCCTAGTTACAACGATCCTTCGAAAGATATAAAAGTGAAATATCAAACTAACAGTCACTTTGAAAAACCAAGAAACCCCTCCCCTCAAATCGTTGGCACCAATTCGATAAACCCCAATCGGATTCAATCGATTTATGTGCCTCAAATTGGCGTAAATTCGCCTTCAAAAAATAATCAAAACTCTTCACAAGATACGCAAGAAACTGCAAAGAAGAGAACCATTTCTTACTTAGCGGGATTCCTAACAGGGAGCAATATTCACGCGGTTGCGCGTCACCCACGCCTTTTGGAAAAAGCAAACGATACCTGCCGAGAAGAACACGTTTCTTTTCAGGAGGACCCACCGTTATATTAATTTTTCCACTTTCGGCACCGCGTGTCTTTAAAGCCACCACAAAGAAAAACCCAAAGGGCATCGAATGGGCCAACGGAGGACGGAGGAGGAGCTTTTGCATGGTGACGTCATAGATTTGTTTGGAATTCACTCCCTCGGAGGAGCTTTTGCATGGTGACGTCATAGACTTGTATGGAGCTGATAAGGAATTTACTCCGCCAAACGACGGAGGAGCTTTTGCATGTGCGGAGGAGCTTTTTGAAATGGAGCACTGGGTTGCATAAAGTTGGGCGTTTTTTTATTGTTAATAAGCTTTTTGAATTGCATAAAGTTGGGCGTTTTTCCGAGCTTTTTGACAGTGAAGCTTTACTCCGTCGTGCGAGGGGCTATCTGGAACTTAGGCTAGTGGGGGTTTAGGCTATCTGGGGCTTAGGCTAGCGGGGACTTAAGCTATCCGGGGCTTAGGCTAGTAGGGACTTAGTCTAGCGGGGGTCCGGGGATTAGGATATCTGGGGCTTAGGCCAGCGGGGTGGGCAGTCAGCATATTTCACCTAGCAGGTGGTCAGTTATGGTTATGTTTACATATTTCTTCGAGCAGGTGGTCCGACTGGTTGAGACATGTCTTTAGACCTTATGGCTTTGTTTAAATATTTCTTCGAGCATATCATCTAGCAGGTGGTCAGTGGGAGCTCAAAGAGATATTACTTTTTGAGTAATCCACTTTTTTTATATATTAAAATTAAGTACATATGGTATTATAAAAATAAAGATTTAATAAAATATGTATTATTATTTCATTGAGTGTTGGCGGTTCTAAAAAATATTAGATGTTTTACGGTGGAAGTCTCCCTTTTATATTAATGTTAACTGATATTCCTTTCGCTATTTCTCAAAGCTTTTAAGCTCTTCTTCTATTCGTTGGATTTTAGCATCTATTTCTTCGATACCTTTCAAATTTCCTTCCTTCGTAATTTTTCTTTTCTGCTTAGACAAAGTTTTAGTTATTTTTCTTTTTTCTTTTAAACCTGCAAGCTCTCGTTCCACTCGTTTGATTTCGTTATCTATTTTTGTATAAGGATGAAGAGCTCCATTCCTACGAAAAACTTCCTTCAACTGCTCCTCCTCATCTGCCGACGTTTTCCAATCACCATCTTCACCGAACGGGCAACCTCTCGGAAAATTTTTTTTTTGCTTTCAATCCACTAAAACCAGGTAAAACATTTCCTGCTATAGTAATTTCACCACCTAAAGTAAAAAAAACTATTAGCAACAATTTATCGTTTTAAAATTTTTTTTACATACCTAGTACTTCGATCTTAACATGCTGCCAAGTTTGAAAAGAAAATGCGAAGTCTAAATTTCTGCAATCTTCTCCATTTCTTAGTCGTAGTACAAGACATCTTGTTCCATCTTCTGGGGTTAAAAACACTTCCAGTAGATTTGCGTTAATTCTCACATTCACTATCTTTAAATTACGCCAAATTGCTTCACAAATACAATATTTACACTTGTGTGATATCTGCTCAATCCAAAACATTCTGTCCGTTCTACTTGAAATCCACTAAATAACTAACTTACAATTCAGCTGAACAAACTAAAACACGCTAGAATTTCACAACTTTATATCCTAAGAATTTCACTAGTAATATTTCCCCTTATTTTCATAAATTTCCCCTCCCCACTCCAATTAATATTTCCACCTCTCCAATACACACTTTAAGCTAGACAAAAACTGAAACAACGTGAGTATTGTTTAAACCGTACGTCAGTAAACATTTTCGATGAATACAAACGCTTCGTTGACGAGCACAGGGATTTTATTTTGGAGGAGCACTTAGAGAGATTGACAAAGTATTTTAAATTTTTGGAGACGTACACTCATATGGAGCAGAAAATAACTCAATTTGGAAAACACTATTACGGTTTAAAATTCGCGTTAGCGGTCTTAATACCGCAATCAAAACCCCTTGCACCAAAAGGGGACGAACGGGTCCTTTCCGGCCAACCCAGAGATGGGTCGTGGGCGCCAGTGGTTCTTACTTTAGGAACCCGTCCTCCAAGATCTTCCCCGACCGAACCACGAGTTCGGGGAAAATTAATAATAAACTAATTTAAAGGAAAACAAGACACTATTCACCCGGAGAAGAGGCTGAAACACGTCACAACACGGAAAAATAATACACTTGGCATAAAATAAAAAGAAAGAAAATGAAATTTAATACACTTCAATATGATCTATCCATTGATTGTTACCTGTTCTTTCTACGAATTCTCCTGAGTATAATTTACAAACTAACTTAGCTAACCTTAACTTAGGGCTCCTCTGGTGCGGTGTCCCACGACGAAAATTCAAATATTTCCTCGTTTTTTTTGCACGACTCTCCTTTGTTCTGTTAACGAAGACCTCGTTTGCTGCACAACTCTCCTTTTGTTCTCTGGCGAAGACCTCGACCGTATATCGCCGACTTCCGATGCAAGCCTTTTTTTACACTTTTTCTCTGACCGTATATCCGCCGACTTCCGATACAATCGTTTCGTATACTTTCTTATGCTTTTTCTCCGACCGTACTTTCTCGTTCACTGACGTTCACGTACCCAACTCACTTGACTAAAGAGACCGTTTTCGGGTGCTGAACTTACCTCAAAACCTCGGGTCAGCTTTAGAATCGGTAAAGCCCCGTTTTCCTGGGTCAACGACTGCTTACTCCACGTCGTTTACTGAAATCTAATAACTTTATCTTCTTCGTTAGCTTTTACTCCCGATTGATTCGGGGTCCACTTTAGGTTCTCGACCCGACTTTTTAGCATGGACCCAAACCTTGCTGACCTGCCTTATCGACTTGTAATTCTCGCAGTATAAGTCCGCCATGTTTGCACTTAGCGATGTGATTGATCCTCAGTGATGTGATCTGTCCTAAGTGATGTGATTGGTCCTCAGTGATGTGGTCTGTTCTAAGTTATGTGATTGGTCCTCAGTGATGCGCTTCGTGATTCGATGTTGCGTGTTGTGTGTTAATTTCCAAATGTGGTTCAAGTCTAACCCTAATCTTACTAATTCATGCTAATTCATTTTTCCTATTCCGATTCCTAATACCTAACTATAACTAACTAATGTTCCCTAAACCTAATTAATTCATCTTTCCGCCTCTTCTCCGTGTCTGCTGCAAATTATATTAATATTTCTTCACTGGCTTACTTGAGGTGCTACTGTCGACTGTGGAGCCGTGCATATGAAGCGTCCCCAGCGCATCGGGCTTCATTACAAAAAAGGTAACTTTATTCATCATTTGATTCTTTCTTTTTATTTCTATTAACAACGAAACTCACGATTGTTCTCTCTTGCCTTCCAGAAGAATGCTCATTACGAGTTAACCTCGTAATAACACTACATAAACTGTCTAATAAACATGTGGTCCTGATACTTGAGGATGCTGTGATGAGCAGTGGATAATGTGTGAAATAAAAAAACTTGTAACTTTTTACATGAGATTATTAAATAATTAAATTTATTTTCATAGTATTTCATTAACATTTATCCAGGAATTGTGTTTTGATGAAAATCCTAACCACTTAACAAACACCTTGTTTCCATTCTTTCTAACAATTTTTTCAACTAGATACAACGATGGGTTTTTAGCTTTTAGTAATTCAGCTTCATAGAATCCACCTTCAATTAGATTTCCTTCATAGTCTTCTAACAAGTATGTCACAGGATTGGTTATTTGAATTTTTTGAATCTTAAAAATTTCTGTTGTCCAGTTTGGTGTGTAAACTTTTTCAAATATATGTTTATATTTACTAATTCGAACATGATCACCGACTTTATATTTTGCTACACCAAGCACTTTAATATGTTGTATACGGTAGAAAGAAATCTTTTTTCATTTAAGCTATTCACTGCTGAAGGTTTCATTTTAATTGTTCGATGCTTTGTATTATTATATATATTGATCAGTACATTAACTTAGTCAATCCATTGGTAATTTCCATTCATACTAAACTCTTTCCACATCATATTTTTTAGTGTACGATTAAATCGCTCTACAATTGATGCTTTAAGAGTGCTGTACGGTAAATAATGATTAATTTTATGTTTTTCCATTACGTGTTTAAAGTTTTTATTGATAAATTCCTTTCCATCATCCGTTTGCAAGTTCTTGGGAATCCGACCCTGCTTGAAAATGGACTCAATTGCTTTAGTAACTTCTATACCAGTCTTCGATTTAATAGGGACAACCCAAGCATATTTTGAAAACGTGTCAATTTTTGTGAGTAGAAAACGAAATCCTGTATTTTCGGTAGCGTATGCGCCCATCACAACTAAATCAGCTTGCCATAAGTCATCCAAACCTTTTTTATAATAACCCGTCGTCGTTTAAAGTTTCTTCGAACAGATGTACATATGTAATTCATTCACAACTTCTCGCTTACTCATGATTGAAAAGACTAATATTATAAACAAATATTAAGTTAGCTATTTATTGAATTTTTTATAACAAAGTTTTTTAATAGATAAGCATTTTGTAGAGAACAACATCCAATATGATAAGAACATCTTTGTGTATCAGGATAGTCCTTTTTCAGTGTCTTGAGATTGGGAGCACCGAAACTATCCAGGTCGAATACCTGAAGAACAATACTGCTCAATAAGCTCTCAAACCAGTTTTTCTTTTCCAATCCTTTAACGTATATTATAGTATTTTCCATATCGAGTAGTAAATATTGTTTCAGGTCGTAGAATGAAGTTTCACCACCATCCCATTTGAATCCGTGATGATTTTCATATAACCATTGTGCTTGATGTTTCAGATTATTTGGAAGCATTTCAAAACTGAGGGCTTCGTTCAAAAATGTATAGTATAAAAATAGAAAATTGTAATGAAATTAAGAAAGCTAAAGGTGTAAAAAAACTGTATTAAATAATTTAAGTTTATTAGATTACAAAACTTGTTTATATAATAAGAATCTATTTTATGGAAAAATGTACATATTTAGATCTAAGTTTCATAATATATATACGTAATTAGTTAATAAGGAAGCATTAAATTATAGAGATTATAAACGCTGCATAAGGGTAGAAACATATGCTTGGGGTCATTATAAAATAGAAAATAATAATATATTAATTATGAATTAAATTAATTAATAAAACATAATTAAAAAAACGATAGATTGTTGTTATTTAAAAAAAAAAATATCAGAGAACGAAATTTAGGTAACAGGTCCAGTATGACTCATAACCGTAGCAAGTGGCCTTATCGGATGAGTCATGCTTTTGTTATCTTTTGTTAGCTTTGGTTTTCTTTTATCAGCAAGTTGTGAAATTGACCGATGAGTCATGTTTTTATCGACTTCAGTATGACCGGTAAAAGCATATCATATTTCAGATGGCCAGATCGAATGTATGTATATGTATGTGTCTCTCTCTGTCTCTCTCTATCTGTGTATCTGGCTCTCTCTATCTGTGCATGCATGTGAAACCAACTATATAAATACTATTGGACAGTTATATAATATTACATTTTCAAATATGTTGAATTAAAATAAAAAAAGTAATAATGTTACATAATTTCTTTTTATTTAATATTTTTTTTTTTTAGAAACAATCTTTCGTTTAATTTTACAAGAGGCCTATTTTTCAAAACTAATCTAGTAAAACCAATTCCTTCATTTCCCTTCGGATGCGACAGGTTGGTTCGTTAATACATACTTCCATTATGATAGCTTGTGCTATACAAACTTTTAAAACGCTGAACGTTTTTCTTTCAATGAGAAGATCTAACAGTCTCATTAAGCATAGAAAATTCTCGTCGTCGCTCTCGATGCATGAAAGCATATTGTAGTTGTGTGCGAATTCGCGTAACTCAACAATGTATGTAAACATCTGAAAAATAAAGGTTAAATTATTAAAAAAAATTATTAATAGAACTAATAATACATCTTACTTTGTTCTTCTTTCTGTTGCAAATAGTTTGCTTAAGAATTTGATGCACTTTTTCATACTAATTTCTTATCATTTTAATAGTTAAATAGAATTCAATACAATCTTTAACAAATTTGTTTTTCTCATCTATTACGAAATATCTAATCGAAAATTTTGAAAATAATAAACAATATTTTTGAAAATATTTATGTTAAAAAAAAATATGCTGAAAAATCGGAAGCATAAATATTCTGTTAAGAAAATTTTTCTTCTGATAGCTTATCCCTTAACGACTCACTTAATGTTTCAATATATTATGTTTTAGATAAGAAACATACACCTAAATTTAACTTTGTTGTTGAACTCTGTGAAAAGAATTTTAAAAAAGGTGATAAGACACCTAAAATACAAAACATGCAGTTCAGATAATATTCGTTTGGCTCCAATAAAATTTGTGTCATTATCCGAATACATATCTGAACAAATACCTCTCCTGGCGATGAAACGTTTTAGCGCTGCTATGAATGAGTCTGTACTGAGACTGGTGACGGATTCCAAATGAATGGCTTTAGTGCTCATACATACAAAAATAGCAATGTAACCTTTGTATACAGAGCCTCCTCTACTTCGATTTAGACGCAAGGATATTGGTCCAGCGTAGTCTACCCCAACATTGCAAAATGCTCGATGAGGTTGAACCCATGGATGTGGCAAATTTTTCATTAGTTGATGAGAAGTTTGCTTTTTGTGCCGAAAGCAAATGATGCACGCAAAATGACGCAAAATCAATATCCGATTGTCTTAGGATATTGACGAGACATGATGGTCCAGCATGCAAGTATTTGAGATGCATATCTCTGATTAGCATTGTTGTGATGATGTGATCAGGAAGGATAATTGGATGTTTCGTATCATGTGACACTAATGTATTTTCAATCCGGCCACCAACGCTTAATAGACCGACTTCGTCAATGAAAGGATTGAGTGAGCGTAGTTTACTTGTTTTGTTGACTTCTTGGTTATTTGTTAGGCAGCCTATTTCTGCCGCAAAATGCCGGTGTTGAATCCACTTGTAACAAAAGGTTCTCGGTGCTAGATATTCTTCAGTTTGAAGACATGACGATTTTCTATGAGTAGGTGTCAGCCGTAGATTTGTGATAAAACGTAGACAAAATGCTAGCACTCGCACTAGTTTTGAGAACGAAGAGCACCTTGTCAAGATGTGTTCAAGAACTCGTCTGATAACTTAATGTGATGAATACGAATGTTGGTAGATTTTTCTTCTCTGTTGATGTCAATTTTATTGATATGGAGATTTGTACTGGTAGGCCATTGAGATGTTTCATTGGTTAACCAGGTGGGTCCATGTCACCACAGACTAGAATTTGGTAGATTTGATGCAAATATGCCTCGGGTTGCACAGTCGGCAGGATTGTCTCCAGATTTCACGTAGTTCCAGCAGCTTCTCGGTAAAGTTTCCAGTATTTCAGAGGTTCTTTTCGCCACTAAGGTTTTCCATCGACGTGGGTGACTAGATAGCCAAGACAGCACAATAGCCGAATCGGTCCAAGCAGAATACGATGCATTTTCAAAATTCATGGCTTGTTGAATGGTTTTGATAAGTTTAGTTAGCAATAGAGCTCCACACAGCTCTAATCTTGGCAAAGATGCTTGTTGCATGGGTGCTATAAGTTGAACAACAACGACACCGGATTCGATAATGGATCTGCTATAGACACAAGCGGAATATGTTTGTTGTGATGCATCCGAAAAACCATGAATTTGTAAGTTGCTGTTAGTGGGCGAAACTGATAACTATCGAGGTATTCGAAGTGATTCTAATGAGCGTAGTTCAGTTCTGAGCCCAAGTAGCAATTGTCATTGTTGAGACTGTGTCATCCCAATTTAAGTTTCCCAGCCATAACTGTTGTAGTAATATCTTGATGATAATAATTATAGTTGGAGATAGCCATCCTAGAGGATCATAAATCCGTGAATATTCCGAAACGATGCCTCTTTTTGTAACTGGCATCTGTGGCAGAAGATTAACTGCAAATGTGAAACTATCTTCGTTTGGACACCATTTTAATCCAAGAACCTTAACAGTTTCTGAACCTTCAGTTATTTCTATCTGATTTGGTTCGATTGATTCCGACGTAATTTGGCTCAAGAATGCTCTGGAATTAGATGTCCATTTGCGTAGAAGAAAGCCCCTTGGCTTAAGTATAGCTTCGAGTTCGTTGTGAATGATGATGGCATCAGAGATATTGTCAGCTCCAGACAATAAATCGTCTACATAAAAGTCCTGTTTGATGATTTTGGAAGCTATCGGGAATTGGTTTTTAAAATCGTCTGCTGATTGATGTAGGCTTCTTGTTGCTAGATATGGTGCTGAGGCGGTACCATACGTAACAGTGTTTAATCGGAAGTGATGAATTGACTGGTTTTGATGTTCCCTCCATAATATTTTTTGAAAATCGCGATCTCTGCGGTCAATTTGTATCTGACGATACATTTTCTCTACGTCTGCGCATATCGCAATTTGGTGTATTCGAAAGTTTAGTAAGATTGATAAAAGTGTCCGTTGAATAGTGGGACCAACCATAAGTTTGTCATTTAGTGAAGTGCCAGATTATGTTTTAGATGATCCATTGAAAACTACACGTAGTTTTGTGGTCGTGCTAGAATTCTTTATGACTGCGTGGGTTGGAAGATAATAGCAGTCTTTGTCGGGAACGTCAATTTCCTCAACTGGAACTTGCTCCATGTGTGATAAGGATAAGTACTCACGCATGAACTTTGAGTATTCCTTCCATAGATTTGCATTGTGTTGTAGGCGACGTTCTAGTGATGTAAAACATGCTAGGGCAGTTGCAAGAGAATTTCCTAATTCAGGCACCCCTTCCTTGAATGGTAACCTGACGGTGTATCTACCATTACTGTCGATATGGTGGGTAGATTGATAATGATTTTCGCACCGAATCTCCTCTTCAGTTAATTTGTTGACTTGTTCTGGGATCTCTTCTAATTCCCAGAATTTGCGTAGACATCGATCTATATCAACATCTACGTGACAATTTAGTATTGATGAATTCGATTGATAATCGACTGATTGGTTATCCTGCAACATGCCGGCTAATACCCAGCCGAATATCGTAGTTTGGGCAATTGGAGTGCCCTGTTTGCCGTGTATTTGACCATTCGCAAGAATATTGAAAAATTGATCTGCACCAAACAACATATCAATTTGATGAGGTTTGTTGAATGAAGGATCTGCTAATTCCAACGATTCTATGTTGCTCCAATCACTTATGTTGATTTCATGTGATGGCTGAGTTGATGTAAGCTTGTTTAAAATTAATACGCTTACCATGATAGTTTTTGATAGATCATATCGTGAATGGATTTGTAGTTTAGTCTGTCCTCTTGTGATACCAACACCTTTGGACCCCAAACCATTCTGAAGAGTCTCTGACATTAACTAGAGCTGTTGGTAGTAGAGCATACGTATTTGAATGAAGTGCAGATAATGTGTTTATCGCTAACTGCGGATTTATAGATTTGCTTGAAACTTGATTGCTCTCTGTGATTTGTGTACTGTGACTGGTCGAGAGTGGTTGATAGTTAGCTAACTGATTACTTCCTGTGGTGGAAACAATTGCACGAATAGGATCTTCTTGAAGATTTGAATGAAGAGTTGAATGAGATCTAACATTTGTCTGCTTTATGATTTATGTTGAGACAATTAAGACACAGTTTCTTTTGGATTACAAAAGTTTTACATTCATACGGGTTCATTGAGTTGTATTCTGAGCATTTATGCAGATGATGAGTTTCTGAACATTTGGGACATGTTTGAGATGCTGAGTGATTTGAACGAAGCAGTGATGCTCCCTTGCTTGAGTTTGTAAGAAGTTTCTTATTTACATCTATACTACAGGTTTCTAATGCGTCACACCGCTTGATTAGAAAACTTAAAAACTCTGTTTCTGATGGGTAATCTATGCTCGACGACTCCCTTGCACACATTTGTGTTGTTTCTGGGTTTAGTTTGGTTAACAATATGTGTATAAGCCATGGATTTCTGTTACTGGCCGAATCCAGTGCTTTCAAACCTCTAATGATTTCATCACTGGTGTCACAAAGACGGCGAAGATTAACAGTCGAAGGTTGTGATACTAAAGATTGATTGAGAAATGTTTTTATATAGGATGTTACTATTTGTTTCTTTTTATCAAATCTATCTATTAACTTGTCCCAGAGCTTCATGATAATTAGCTTCAGTAGCTGTAAAGTGTTTTATAATTGTTGCTGCTTCACTTTTTAGCAGGCCTTTTAAATATTGAAATTTGTGAATTGGAGACATGGACGTATTGCTATGGACGGATGCAATGTAGAGATCTTTGAACGATGGCCAATCCTAATAATCTCCCGAGAATTGTGGAATGTTAATTCTAGAAAGACGCATACTTTCACCTTGAGAATTAGACGATCTGTCTAGAACATTTTCCATAAAACTCTGTTGCTGAGTGACGAAACGATTCATGGTACTGTTTAAACACGAATAGGCTCTTTTGCCTAACCGCCTCTGAGTCGATTTCTTGGTGCTCCTTGAATTGTGCGGCTGATACTAGTCGGATACGAAATCCGCCTAGGATAATAGAATGGCAGTAGTTCGGTGCTATACCGACCCACCAAGATAAGTTTACTGACACTTGAAGCACAAGAACACTGAGGTCACGAATGATTGAAACTGAATTCACCATCAAACACTTCTGAAATAATTAAAACACACGGTACAACTGTTTATCGAATTTTATTCCTTTTAGCTTGATGACTGAAAATCGACTGGCTGAACAAGAGTTAGCTCATAAGAAATTAACCTTGCAAAATTAAAGTTCCCACAATGTGGAAGGTTCACCTTACAGATTCCGGCTCGCAGTAAATGACACATGAGCCATGGGAAAACTAGAAATTGCTGACTTGCGTCTAGACAGTGAAATTGTGTATCTACATTACTGGCTGGTGACCTTGTAATAGAGAGTTAAAAAACCAAGAAATTGGAATACCTGAATTTGAGGAGGAAACAACTTAGAGTTAGGAATGAGGGCATGCTGGCTTAAACAGGTACTATTTAAATCGTCCGTATTTTTATTTTGAGTTGGTACATTAATTGAATTTAACGCGCGTCGTAATACCGATTTTAAGTTCAAATACTCACATTCAACTTCAATAAATTCCGAAAATTGTCCTTTTACTATCGATAATTTGTCATCACATTCCTTAAATTCGTAATATGCTTCGTCTAATTTATCTAACCGAATTAAAATTTCTTCACTAACTTCGGTAATGTTATCGGACCACGTTTTTAACCGGGTTATTGTTCCCTTTGTTCTGTCGCGTTGCCTGATAAGGGCTGTTTATAAAGCGATGGACCTCTTTTGATCCACCGCTAGAATTTCATTTTGTTTAATTCACCTTCACTTTCTTCTCGTTAGATACAATATCTATCGAAAATTTCTGTTATTTGTGCCTTGGTAAAAAAAACCAATGCACTCTTGAATTTAAAGAATTTTATCTGAAGTTGTTCGCACCGTGTCTTTATTTCGTCTGATTACAATTTACAAATTTTGAAAACTTTACAGTTAGCCACAAATGAAAATTATGCTGACCTAATGTCGGCGATTTAAAACATCTTATCCACAAAAAAAATGAATGCAACTTGATTCCCTGCATGCACATAAATTCTTTGCAAGCATGGGAAATTAACTTTAAGTGAAATATGAGGCAAATATCTACTGAAATTTGGAATGTGTCTCAAAAACTTTACTTTACTGTAGCAACCAAAATGATGACAATTGAATTTTTTATAAAAAGCAAAACGCTAAGAAAAAGGAGAGGAACGAATTACAAAAAAAAGAAGAACAAATTCAGGCACGAATTTGTACAAGGGCTATAACCTCACTCATGATGACGGTATCGAACTATTGTTAATTGTAATTTAATTGAACGAATATATTATAATTACTTGTCCGCTTAATTAATATTTTTCTAAACACATTCAATTTTCACTGATTGTATTACGTATTGGTTGTATATGATTTTATTTGATGTACCTTTAACATTTTTTCCAAAATATTAAGGGATTGTATGTGTACTGATGCTAACTATTAGGGTTTTGTACTTTTTTTTTGTAAATGATGATACATGTTTTCGGATTGTTATCCGGCTGTCGACGGACCAAAATGTTAAGGTGATGAGCTCGAAATAATTCCAAACGAAACCAAACGAACTAAAAAACTTTTCAACTTTAATTCTAAATTTAGTTTTAGCAAAAAAACACGTTTGTTCACTTCGACTGTTTTAACAAGAAGAGCGATTATGAAAAAAGAAGTGAAATTACTGCGTGTACCCGAGAGAGAATTACTGTAAAAGGTTTAAACTAATTATCTAAGCTGAATACAAATGCAAATATTCCGTCTCGAGTTCAAGCATTACAAAGGGTTGGGTACATTTTTAATTCAAGAGCAATAAATTAATAAAATTGTAATTATATAGGATAAACTGAACATTAATGTTTTAATTATTTAGTATAAACTGAACACAGCTGTTTACGGTTTTTGCGTTTGTTTGCAGCTTGCGAGCTACACGATTGTTTACGTTTTCTCATTCTGTTCGTTTACAGATGGTAAGCCGACTTGCTGGTAACTGGCAGTTGAGAGCAAATCTGAACTAATCGAACATGGAAGCGGTATGTTAGAAATGTGCGGGACACAACATTGTCAATAATTCACCAATAGGTTACACTTTTGAAGATAAACAAGGCTATTTGCATTGATTTTTATGTTCACTTTTACAAATCTTTTAAATTTTTATAACAAAAACATCTTCTCTCCGTTCTATCGAAACTTTGGAAGTACAAAGAAACAGATGAATATAGCGCGTTGTCGATGCCAACCAAAGAGTATGAGAAACCAAGAAACCCCAATAAATGGGAGTATTTCTGAGCAGCCGAAAACCTCCTGCTATGACCAGATCTCTAAACCAAGTCTTATTTCTTCATTTTGTGAATTGAGATAAGATTCTTTAAATGTACTATACCATACAATAATATAGCCAAACTAGCCGCGTCCCGCCGCTACGCTCACGTTTGGTTGGTGCTATACTATCGAAACTGCAAAGCCAGCGAATTTTAATCTTGCTTCCCGTTTGTTTCTCCCGTTGCTTCCATTGTTCCCGTTGCTTCCGTTAATCCCGTTGCTCCCGTTACTCCCGTTACTTCCGCTGCTCCCGTTGTTCGGTTTTGTCAGACCTACACATCGAAAACACACAAACTCTCGCTAAACTATATGAAACACACTCATTTGTTTGTGTCGCCACCTATTGTAGAATAATTTTACTAATACAACAAACCAACAATTAGAGCACCAGGTTACTAAAATCACGAAAAAAATGGAAAAATGTCGATAAAGCAATTGTTTTTGATTCGATCAATACCAAAGTTCGCAGGAACCATCCCGGGACTATTCTACATGTTCCCTGATCAAAATCGGTTAGGAGTCAAAGCATTAAGTGCTACTTTTCTTATTATATTTTGTAATCTAAATGGTTGAAATCGTGATAGTACGAAAAAATTACTATCAGTGCCATTTTACATGGTATTAAAAGTATGGCAGCAGTTCCCATGGAACATACAGTGAACAGCAAGGTAAAATTGCAAATATCATAGTTTATAATATTTCAATTTCTCATAGTAGTAAAAGTCGGTAAGCATATTACTAAATAGCAAATTCAGCATTCTTCACTTAAATTTACTATTATATTTACTTATAAAATAAATGGTTTGAAATAGGATATTTTGCCATGTACATTGTACACGGTGCAACCTAACATAGTAAAGTATGTAAAGTGAAAACAGTAAAATGAGCAATTTTCATTGCTATAATGATGCGTAATAGGCAATATAACTAACAGAAAACCATTTTTCAAATGGGAAAATATGCTATGATGATGGCGTCGTCTTCTACTTAAAACTTTAATTAGATGCAATTTAAAACATACAAAATGAAAAAAATATTGTAAGTTTGGCCATAATCAGCCTTTTTTTGCAATATATTATTTTTAATTTTGGACAAAAATAACGGGTTTGGAACTTGGGGTTTTTTAAAGAAACAAAAATATATTTCATTTATGTTATAAACATAATAACTTAATAACTATAATTAATCTCGATTTAGAGTAATGAAAACTGGAAAAAGTAAAAGGTACTTCTTAAACTTCGATAAATTTTTAAATTTAATTTGAAATAACATATTTTACTGACTGAAAATCAATAAAAGAATATGTTTAAAATTTCTTCCGAATCAAGGCACAATACTTGACATTCTTCCGTAAATTACTGATGGCCAGCAATAATTATGTTGATGTTGTATACTGGTATGTTCCTTCCACTGCAACAAGTTATTCTATTTAATGTGTCTAAAAGGGTGAAGTTAGATGCGTCTTAGCTCGTGATTACTTTATGTGATTCGGTATATGTTCCATATTCTAATGTTGATGACGTAGTAAATTAAATTAAAGATCTAAAATCTAAATAATGAAATGTATAAAAATATCAAGAATATAAATCAAAATAGGTATAATGAAACCTCAAATCGAATACCTCATTGTTTAAAATTTCTGGCTGATATCGCTTCCAAAATATTTTAAAAAAATAAGACCAAAAACCGATATAAAATAAATTGAAGCCTATTAAATTCAGCAACTTTATTACATTATTAAAAAATAGAAATTTGGCGGCTACAAACGCTAAAATAACTGTGTAGTTATTTCACATTTGCGTGTGCAGCCAGCGGACTTATCTTCAAAAATTGGAATAAATTCTTCCAAATTCTAGTCGATCATTTTTTTCACTTCATTTTGACACTATTGCTTACACGGACACCCCGTACAAGAATGATTATCTAGCGCGTATCTTCAGTAGAATAATGGGAGTATAGTGCCAAAAATTGCATATTCTGCTATATTATTTTCACTATTTGTAATGTACTCATAATTTGGACTATGCGCTACTTGTTTCGAAAAACCTACTAGGTGATTTACATTATTTCCATAGTTTTCTTTATTAAACAAATGGGATTTTCTCCCTTACCTGTCACTCTTTGGTGGATACGTGCGGCGTCTCTAGACGGGTGATAAACACATTGTTAAGGTACGAAAATTTGAGAGTCTAACGTAAATCAATTATTATTATTTTTTCTATTTGTAAATTGCAGAATAGCAAATTAAATTTGAAGTTTATCTAATGTAAGCCTATGAAATAAACGGAATTAAATCGAGCGAAATCTTTTCATTTGAAGTGAATCGATCCAGGCTGCGAAGACTCTCGAATTTTTGTACCTTAACAGTCTTCAAATTTAAACTTATTACGGAACGTAATAGTACGCGGAGCTCATAATGGAAGCCTTCAAAAATTCTGGAAGAACCTTTGGTATCATTTCTCATGTGTTGATGTCTCAGACTCTATTGCTGACAACGATTTTGCGTGCCATAAGTGCAAAGAAAGCAGTAGACCCAGCATATGACGAGATCGCTTCGACGAAAAATTCTAGTATCACCTCTACTAGTTCGGTAAAAAAAGGGTGTTACTAAAACTTCGAAAGCTAGAAGAGGAAAAGATGACTGCAAGACATTATCTGGACCAGAAATACGAATTACTATCACAAATGGTAAGTGATGACGAGCAACCGGTATCCACAATACAACAGCACAACTTCTCGAGAGACGTGCTGAATTGGTCATCTAACACAGCAGCACTTATAGTACCGCTTAGCGAACCTGCGTTAAAATTGACGTCTATATCTGCAACAACCGTAATCACCTCACAGGAATTAACGCAAAAGCAACAACCTAGATCCCAATCTACATCTACACATTTTGCGAAAGGCTGTTTAACAACAGCAACAACGGCGACAAGTATTCGAGTAACACAGGTAACAGAAATATTTGTAAATTACCCTTTACTGAAAAATTACCAATATCCAGTGGGCTTATGCCAACTGTAGTTAATAACAGTTCAAGTGTTTTCGCGTCGCAACCAGGCTCAGTCAGTTACCTTAAAAATATAACAGAGCAACGTGAAAAACTCCCTCCAGATTTGTCGAACGTTATGTCCAACGCGTTGATCGGTCCCCCAATCGCTACAAGTACCTCATATCGCGTATTTAGTGCTCCGCAATTCGCGTACAGTGCCCCAAATCTACCAGTAGGTAATGCGTCTAACGTATTTAGTGCTCCGCAATTCGCGTACAGTGCCCCAATTCTACCAGTAGGTAATGCGCAAAATATGCCATTAGCAGGTAATGCATACAATGCATTTAGTTCCCCGCAACTCACGTATAGTGAACCAAGTCTCCCAAACGTTTCAATAACATTGGTTAATGCCACCAATGCAGTTAGTGCTAATTGTGAAACATCTACTGTACCACCAAGTGTTGCATTAGGAAGCGTGCAAAATAATAATAATTGATTTACGTTAGATGACTTGGATTTACTTTCCCTTTACTGACTTAATTTAAACTCAAAGCATCTCACGAGTGTATATTATAATAACTTTAATTATGGTTTTCACAGCCGCCAAACAGGAAAAGATAGCGGAAGTACGGGTCTTTTGACATTTTGCGTTGAGCGCACTAGGTGAGTGCGTTCACCGTGTGTTAAACAATAATTCGGTATAAAACCTACCACCCCCTGTAACACACATATTAATATCACCTTTCCAAAATCACCGCACGATTACATGTCCATGAAATTATTAAATTCTCAGTACGTAATTATTAAATTTCTCAATACGTTGAGAAACGTAGAGAAAACATAGAAATTATCAAGAGAGAGGGAGAAGCTTACGCCAAAATTTTGTTGACTTTTTTGAATTTCAGTCCCACTATCCATCCCCGTTTTAGGTACTTTCTAGAGTGATTCCAGTACTGCAGTTACCTCTCTTGGAGTTCATAAGACGAAACAATCGTCATGGGAACGTATAGTTTTATAAATTTTTAAATCGTCATCAAATAACAGAAAGTTAACGTCTGCAAACATAGCTTCAATATCGTTAACAAATAGTAGAAACAGAAGAGGACTTAAATGGGATCCTTTGGGAACTCCCGAGTTAACAATAAACAGATCGAATTTGGCAGACTTTATACGAACAATCAACCTTTGGTCAACTAGGTAAACATTAAACCAATTAAGGAGTTGACCAGAGATACTGATAGAAGTTAATTGTTTAAGTAATCGTACTTATTTGACGTTGGTGGATCGTCTATGATACTTATCACGTCATCGATGACTTCTATGTGTAGAACAGCTACTAGCTGGTTGAACTTTTTAGTATCTGCGACAATTTTGTTGTTCTTAAATTGTGCCTCCAGCTTTGCGAACCACGATGACGTGTTTTTTGTCCAAAACTTCGACATAGTGACACTGTGTATTGCCGACCTGTCATTCAAATCGTCTACTGCGGCGGTGTCAGGTACTAGTGACTGTGAATTCCTTTCGACCTTTTCCTTAGGAATGGCACCGGTGCTTGCCTCCGCTTTATTTTCGCCGTCGTCTGACATTTTTGTATTGTGTCCGCTCTGGGTATTTATGTGTTGTATGTGTGTGAATCGCAGTCGTATTGTATTATGATCACAATTGTACTTGTCCTCGAGATTTCGTTTTACAGTTCGCACTACGGAGTATATTAACCGTTTGCACGTTATCATCTGAATATGATTTCAGATGAGACTTTTGTTTTTTCTTTAAACGTTCTGATCGACGAATTGTGACATCTTTCACATTTTCATCAGACGATGACGTTGCACTGACTCTGACAGCATTATTCTCTTCCAATGATTTTATGTCTTCAGCTTCCTGTTCAGTTTCTATATCCTTATGTTCATATTTTTTCAAGAATTTTATGTGTTCAATATCACTCACTGATTTTATTTCATTTTCATCTTCCTCCGTGGAAGAGGAATGAATATTCTCCCAATTGTGATCATTTACCTGGTTACAGATCTCCGATTCCAAAAAAACGACAAATCTGCATATCATGATTTTACGTGTTGAATTGTTATACAGGCTATATGCCTTCGAATCATCACTATATCCAACGAAGATACAATCTGTTGACTTTGGATCTAATTTCGTCCGTTTTTCCTTAGGAATATGCGCCATTGCTTTGCATCCAAAGATTTTCATGAACTTTAAGTCTGGAACCCTGCCAGTCCACAACTCGTAAGGTGTGTTCTCTTCTGTTCCCTTGCACTTCAGTCGATTGATGATATAGGATGCAGTAGCCACTGCTTCTCCCTAAAAAAGCTTGTCTAAAGCTGAATCAATTAGCATGCAACGTACCTTTTCAACGATAGTCCTGTTAATTCTTTCTGCCATGCCATTTTGCTCAGGAGTATATGGCGCAGATTTCTGCTGTCTTATACCACTGATTTCTCAATATTCGCGAAACGATTTATTGCAATATTCACCTCCATTGTCCGTTCGGAGAGTAATAATATTATTACCGGTTTGTCTCTCAGAAAAGTTTTTAAACAATTTAAACTTCGATAAAACTTCAGATTTTTCACGGATTGTATAAACGAATAACATACGGCTAAAGTCATCAAGAAATGTGACAAAATATCGCGCACCAACGAAAGATTTAATATTTATCGGCCCACAAACGTCAGAGTGGACAAGCTGAAGTGTTCTTGAAGTACGTTGCCCTTCAACCTTGAATGGCACGCGAATGCCATTTCCCTTTTATGACTGTTTTATGACACTGGCAACCATTGCCTCTCTTTTGGAATCGCACTCATTGACGAAGCAGTTATTTTCCAGAACTTTTACATTTAATTTATACATACCGTCCGACTCCGTTGCCGTTGCAATAATTTCCCGATCGCTATTTAATATCTTGCAGCCACCCTTTTCGAAAGAACTTGATTGGCGTTTTTAACCGTTTGACTTACAGAAATCAAATTTGTACATAAGTCCGGAACGCACAATACATTTTTAATCGTTGCTTGGGAATTTTCCGTTACCAGCTTGACATCCATCTCCCAAAAATTTTGCACACATTTTCGCATTATTAGCGGCTGTTACGGTTTCGTTTCATATTTCCTTTTTTCTTGAAAATGACGATTGCAGTGACGTCATGTGATTAGAAGCACTGCAATCTACAAACCAGTCACTCGATATGTTCTTGCGATCACGTGAAACATGCAAAACGACATTAGTGTTATGATTTTTCACGTTTCCTGGTTTTTCTTTTTTTGTGCAATCTCTGGCGAAGTGACCTAATTCCCCGCACTTAAAACATCCAGTTTTGTTATTCTTCGTTTGACGATTTTTTGGATTGAACTTCTTTCCCTTTTTCCGTAAAGCGCTAAGTTTTCGGTATTTTTTTGTCCATCAAACATAACCTCTTGCAACAACACAGTTTTTACCGAATCCGCGGTTATCTTTTGACCGGAATTTTCAATGCCCATTACGAGCGGCTTAAATTCGTCCGGAAGCCCACCGAGCATAAGCGAACCGACGATTTCCGTATCAATATTTAAACCCGATTTCTTCACTTTAATCCATAGCATTGTGATTTTATTCACGTATTCTTCTGCGAGTTTAACCGACACTAGTTGTTGAAGCAAATTTACCTTGCGTCCTGTACCGCTATCCTCAAACTCATTAGCCAGGCAGTCCCATGCTTCCTTTGCAGTCTCGGTCTCCATTACATAAGAGTAATTCACGGAGTCAATCAGCAGGATTATCTCGGATTTCGCCTTTAGGTCGTGTTCTTCGTCAAGTGCAGCTGTACCTTCCACGTGTTTCCACAGCCCTTTGATTACGAAATACGACTTGGCAGCCGTCATCCAAACGTCCCAATTCTCTCTTCCTTTGAGTTTTTCAACTCGCACTGTTGCCTCAGACATTGTACACTTTACAAAAAACTTTACTTTAACTATTCGATTGTAGTACCTTTTTGAGGTCTTCCTGGGTGGTCAAGGATAAACGAAAGAGATCCAACGAGCGGCCATTCGTTCTAGACCAAGGGGTAGATATTTGGTTAACGAGGATTTCCCCCAAGTCCTGGATCTGAGCCTTAATGGACTCCAATACCTCGGCTGGAGTGAATTCACCACTTATGCCTCTGAGGACTATTGAAGGTTTACGCAAAGATGTTGGAGTAAAGGAGTGTCCAACTACCCCTGACCCAATTTGGGCCCGGAGATCGTTTAGGATTGCCGCGTGTGTTATCAATGAGTTGACTTTTAGGGAGATATTTCCCAATTTCGCCGAGATTATGCGGTACTGGGTGTTTGGCCATTTGCTCATCCATTTAGTGACCCCCTTAACCGTTAAGTTGGCTAGTTTTATTATTGGGCTCCAAATTGGCCTACTAGGTCTTGAGTTACTGGGATCCGAGGTGGATGAACGCGGTCCCCCATTGTCCTTAGACGGACCTGAGTTAGCTTGATCTGAGGGCGAAGGCGCTAAGAGGGCGAACCTATTATTGGAATATTGAGAGGAAGATCCCGACGCTACCGGAGCTGGCGAACTATGCTTGCTAAAAGTCAGGCGACCTTATGCCCGAACAAAATCTTCAAAGAGGCTTTTAAGCTCGTTGCTATGCGAACCGCACCCCGTCGGAAAAGGTTCAACAGTACAATGTTCGTCGGTAACAGAAATAACTCCTACCTGATCTATGACTTCAGTTGAGGATCCTCCTGGAAGGTCCACGTCAGACTCCGAGAAGACGTCCATTGGAATAGTAGCAGCAGGCCCGGGTAATTCAGGATACTGCGAGGGCGACGCTGCAGCGCACCGCCTTGTCGTTAAGTCCTGATGTTTGTTCGCTTTTGGACGCTTATTTTTTAAGCTGGCAGCGTCCACGATGTGGATGGTGGAACTAAGTTCATTTGAGTTGCACGGAGGCAGAGGGTGTGTCAAGGAGCGATCGCTCCCACTCATGTGGACGGCTGATTGTAAAGAGGAGCCTGCCAAGTCGAGCAGAGTCTTAGCGGTGATGAGGTCACGTCCGGGGACCTCGGCCAGCAGCTTCTTAACTTTTTTGGGTTTCTTGATGGTTATCGAGCTCGGGAGCACGGCAAGCCTCGAGACATTAGTCGGGCAGAGGTTGGAAGGTGTAACGGCTCCAGGCGCCTGGCTCGACGCCACATGCCCTTCGCTGATGTGGTCTAAACTCTCGCTCAGGACGATAAGTGAGGTTATGGAAAGAAAAAAAAAAGAATAAAATCTCACACAGGCCTCGAAACTCGAGTGCGAGTGCAGTTGTAACGATCCGTATAGTGTCTCAAACCCGCTCAAGGCTGAGGGGGAACAAACAGAGTCCAGGTAGCATCAATTAGCAGTGCCAGTTAATGCCGGATCCTGCAGTCCAGCAAATAGTTCAGCAATGTCCAATGTAGGATTTAGTACAGCCTAAACTAGGCCAGCAGCCTGTCTCGGACACAGTCCCGCAAAAAGCGGCTCGTTCGGCTTCCAGCCGCCTAATAGCACAATCGCGCGTCCAAACACGTGGCAATGACCAGAATGGACCACACGAAAAAACGCCGAGCCGGCCGAGAAAACCCGGCAGGTTTCCAATATTTAAACACAGATAGCCGATGCCACTGAATAGGTCTGATACGAGTAGTTTCACTATTCTGTCTTAAAATCCCATCGCCCCGCTTCGCAGGGGGGCGGCCCGAACGGCTTACAGCCACGAGCACGCGGCCTCACAAAGCTATGGCGTAAATAATTTTTCTAACTATTCGCAAAACTGATCACAAAACAGACCCGGGATACCAGCGGGCTGCTTGGAATTAAGTACTAAAGGCGGATGCCGCCGATTGGGGCAGATGGACAATGATTCGCAACTTGTTACACTTGAAATGATTTCGAGAACCAGAGAGGCACTTGACGCGTGCGTATGCGATGACGGTCAAACTCGAACTCCTAACTCGTTTCAAAAAAAAAAAAAATTTCCTCTCCTCTGTTTCTTTAGTCTCGGTTGGGCAATTTCATCTGTCATGTTATGCTGAAGTGTTATTGCCCAGCAGACAAACTTCCTGTGTAAGCGTTTATTACACACTCCTCCTCAATTTTCGAGAATAGAGTAACTTCGGGTAATATGGTACCCTTTACTTTTTCATCTATTGCTCGTAAAGTTTCATGAAAAAATCAACCATTATTAGCCACAAATACTAATTAATTAGCTTGTTGTCATTATACTCTAGATGAAATCATATAGAGTATTATAAGTTTAATCCTGCCCAAAAGTTTGTAACGCATAGAACCGGACGAAAAAACGAAATATATTATTTTTTGTTTATTTGTGGCCAAAAACCTCAAATCCGCCTGACGTCCGTCTGTCTGTCCGTGAACACGATAATTCAAGAACGCCTTCACCTAGGATCTTGAAATTTTGAATCTGGGTGTTTGGTTGAATTTGTAAGGCTAAGTTCGTTAACGGGCAAAATCGTCCCACTCCTTCGGCTGCCATACAAAATGTCCTTAAAACACGTGTTCAACAATATTGGTCGATAACTTGAGAAGGGTTTAAGCTACGACATTGAAATTTTGTATGTGTTATTTTTTCAATAGTTGGAGCTAAATGTATGATTATGAAGAAAATCCTATTAGTCCTTCGTGTAGCTGCCATACAAATATCCTCTCAAAATGTATTCACTTAATTTACGTTACTCACTATAACTCAAGTAATCGTTTAGCTATGAATTCTAAATTTTGTACAAATTAGTTTTGAGTGTACTATTCAGTAAAATCCTTTTACTCCTTCTGGTACCTTCCATACAAAAAATCCTGAAGACACGTGTTCAACAATATTTTCCGATAACTTTTGAACGCTTCAAGCTACGAATTTGAAATTTTGTACACATTAATTTTTGAATGGTTTCAAGGAAAAGTATAAATATGTAAGAAATCGAGTGAGTCCTTCAGGCACCTTCCATGTCAAAGTCCTTTAAAACAGAAAATTTTTTCGGTGGCTCGCCCAGCTACAGATATGAAATTAAACACTGACGATATTGTCTTTTACTTTCAAGTAGCAACCGAAGGGGGTCTTTAATAAAGGATATACAACATGCACACAAGTAATTCTTATTTGTCCCCAACTACAATATAAATCGGAATTTAGTATTCACCTAGTTTTGAAATGATTCCAGTTAAAAAGGTTAATATGCTTCCACATGTGAAATTGAACATTGATGATATTGTCTTTTAGATTCGACTAGCAACCAAATGGGAAGAAAGGAAATACTGCATGTACAATTCTTATTCTACTTTATGCCCAACTACAATATAAATCGCAGTTAAGTATCTCAACCAATGTTATATGAATTAGGTTAACATTAAAATTAAGGTAAACAGTTATTCGAAAGACATAAGTTTTTTTTAAATAATTGTATAATAGTCCTCTTAAAAATGGTATATACTTAAACAATATGGACCCAATCTAATTTAGAGATTTCCCCACCACCTTTCATATCTATCCTTAATATAGAGGTACTCTAAAGGCGCGTTAACTGTTTTATTTTATACATGATAGTTTCCCCTGGAGGCCTATTAACATGATTCTCCCACAACATTTACCAAATCAAAACACTCTAACCGTCTAACCCTTTTGGGTTATACAAATTGCGTCATGGTAACTGTAAACAGTTTCATAAATGGAAGCAGATCCTTCCAGCTTCGCAAACAACCAATCGATCTGACTTCCCAAATGTGTAGTTCCAGTTTCAGACTCTAATAAATTTCTAAGCCCTAAACGTGAAAGTGTTGAACTTATTTCATTTCGTCTATTAAGCTTTAAGTCGATGTTAAAATCTCCCATAACAACTATTTTATTTATTTCGTATTTCTTAAAAAGCGTCTCAATATTACTTTTTACAGTACGAATGGAATACAAATTGCTTCTGTATAATACTAGATAATGAACATCCAAGTATTTAAAGAAAATATATTCTAAATGGTGTGAAGCAGAGATACTACTTACTTTTTCAAGTACTTCAATATTTTCGACTAGATCGCACTTCCCAAGACATATTATCCCTCTTGCTTTCCTTGGGCGTCCATTCGATTCGCTGTCGATTCGAGCAAATTCGGAAAATCCTTCTAAGACGTATTCATCTTCAGAATAAGTCCATGTCTCTACAAAACAGAGGATATCTGAAGACATCATTAACATATCACTCTTGATATCCACGAAGTATTTATGAAGACTTTGTACATTATGATAAAGTATAAGAATCGAACCCTTGACTTCATAAAATTCAACTGCAATTTCAGTGTCTTTTCCCTCCGCAAATATGCAATTTCCGTTTCAAGGGGATCTAACTAGGGATGTTAAAAAAATTTCGATATATCGAAATTGCGATATTTTTGGAACGATATATCGATATTGAAATCCGACTATCGGACTCGATATTTTTTTTAAGTATAGTATATTTTAGAAATCGAACGGGTTTTTTGCATTTAATCTGCATTTCTGATTATTTATGAGGGATGCCAGAAACGTTGAAAGTACAAAAAAAATTTTCGATCATGGAAACCATATCTGTCGTAACTAGGTTCAAGGCACGTGATATATACGGACATATGCACGCAAATCTTCACTTTAGGCGCCAATACAAATATATGTACGACGAGGCAACCAGGCAACTATCAGAAATACCTGATTGTCCCTGCCTCATCGTTGTCATCCGAAAGAGTTGCGTCGGCAATAAATATTGTGGTGCCAAATAATCGCAGTCGGCTTACTGGAGAGCAGTGGCGAGGAGTGAAAATTTTACAAAGGGAAGCCGGTTCAAAACACTGGTATATACTCACTTAGATTTGTGGAGTAGGAAAAGTGATGTTGTATGTGATATGATTTGATCCACTTGCCTGCTACTGGTTTCACAAACCAAAAAACTATATCACAACTTTTTCCTACATTCTGAAATCATCGGTATTTAAGTTATATAGAAGTATCTATTTGTATTCCAGAGCAATTCTGCGATTTTTCTTAACGAAATGCGACAACACTTCATCATAGAAACTTGCTTTACATTTTATTTTTACAAGCAAATGCTTTTCCACAGAAAGAATGGCCCAATCTGACAACCTTTCCTCTTTTTGTGAATTTCGAGTGAAAGTTTGTATACGCTTCAAGGCAGAAAATGACCTTTCAGCGGATGCAATCGTTACAGGAAGTGTCAAAAAGAGATTGCATGAGGTCAAAATTTGAGGAAAAGTATCACTCAAAACTGAATTTTTGAAATTAAGAAAAAGTTCATGCACATCGAAGTTATTTAAAGATGGAGTCGTGTACAAGACTTTCAGTTCATTTTTTAAAGGTGTAAATTCAAATATTCCAAGAAACAATGATAGTAAAGCAGATAATTTTTCATCAGGGAATGATCGACTGTACAATGAATATTTTGATTTATTAACTAAATCAAGAAACGACAAACGCGAGAAAGAGTGATATCTGTTTTTAATTTGTGACTTGATATTGTCAATAATTTCTACAAAAAGACGCTTGTAAGTGGTTTTCAAGTCCAGGTGAGTATTAAACCTTTGACGGCGTCGTGGAGGTTCAGAATATTCCTGGATGCTGTCATAAATGAAATCAAAGTCATTGTTAAAATTTTGAGCGATCCAGTTTTCGAACGACTCTATTTGCCGAATTGCAGCTTCGATATCCAGTTGTTTACTTTGGAGCATTGCAAATAGAACATCAGTTTTTTCAAAGATTTCAGAAAAAACATGAAGTAAGAAACAGAATTGCATATCTTCCAACTTAATTTGGAAGCATTCTGCCAGAGAAAGAGAGTCATTGTCCCAAGATTCCGGATTTTCAAGGATTGAGTTGAAGGTTTGAATAATATCAAATCTACAATTGAAAATTACGTTTATTATTCGAGAATGATAATGCCACCGTGTTTCCGATATTCCAGGTAAACGACGGTTGGCTATTTCTTTCAAAAGATTTGAACGCTTCGTTGATTTATTGAAAAATCGGACGATGCTGTTAATATGACCAAAAAAAACTTTAAGTTCGGCAATATTTTCTAATGAACGAGCCAAAACTAGGTTCAAAACGTGTGCATAACAAGGAATGAAAATTGCCAAAGGACATGCGTCACGAATCTTTGCTTGGACACCACCGTGCTCACCAGACATAACTGCAGCTCCGTCATAGGACTGCCCGATTAACTTTTCCTTGCAATTAAATTGTTGAAGGATTTCCAATAGTTTTTCTGATAAGACATCAGCAGTACGGTTACCACTAACATCAAAGAATCCAAGAAATCTTTCCTCGACACCAGATTCTGACAAATACCGAAAAATAAGAGTAAGCTGTTCCCTATGACATCAGGAGTTTCATCGATCATAACCGATACGATCTTGGCATTCTTAATTTCCGTTTTGATCTCATCACGTACTACTGAAACAACGCAATGGATTAAATCATTTTGAATATCACTCGAAAGTCCTGAAAATACTGGATTTTGTGTTGTAGAACATTGATCTAGATGGGAATCCATGACTGCGTCGTACCTACTTAAAAACAACAAGGTTTCGATGTAGTTACCGCGATTATCGGAGTCCGGATTTTCATCATGACCACGGAATGGCAGCTCTTGCTTACCAAGCACAGTGTCTATAAATCTCTTCATCAAATTACGATTACGTTCTGCTGTTTGCTTCAAACGTATTATCAAAAAATGTCTCAATTCTGGTGCTACCGAATTCATGCAAGGACAAACAATTACGTATATGTTTCTCAGTTTGAACATGTTTCTTTGCAGAATTTACCAAATTATTTATATCTGAGAAACCTGTGCGATTCCATACGCTATTTGAATCGGAAAATAATAAACATGGGAAACAAAACATCTTATTTGATTTGCATCTTCCCGTCAACCAATTATATTTATCGTAAAAAGAACTGTGAAAATGTTTGAAAAACCCGTCTTTACGTTTATAATCTATTTTCATGTTTGGACGAGCACGGCCCAATTGAATAATATATTTTTTATTTTCAAAGGATAACTTCGAAAATGTCGTGGCTTCGTTAAGCAAAAAATCCGTGAGACAGCAATCAAAATTCAATAATGCGGACATTTCGACGAAAAATACCTCCTTACCCATTTACGATACTTTAATTAAAGTTTAAGTACGTAATTCACACTTTTTAAATTTCACTTTTAACACTTTAACCTTTTTCACCTGCAAACACCTAGGCGAACACTTGTCATTACGCGTTTGTTTCACACAAACTGTTTCTCTTTTGCCCTCGGTTCAATTTACGCATATATCGCTCTTAGCGCACTCACAAAGTGATCCGAATCCAAATTACAGTAACAAATATCAAGTACAAACAACCTTTGCAGCATCGGATGGGGCTTTGCTGGGCTCACACAGTCAAATTTCGACTTCTCTTGTAAATAAGCCGAATATGATCGGCTTGCTAGAGTCCGAAAAATCGCGGTTTATGAGCACCGGAACAGTGAATGTCATAAACGTGTGACAGAGATTCTTATCGACAATCGTACCGAAAGGGTTTATTCGCTCCGCAAGCCGGTCACTGGATCAGGAATTACTCAATGTGATTGTTGAATCGTCACAGTGGTGGACTACAAAAGTGGTCACTTTCTTCTTAATATGGTGCAGGAAAATCAATTTCTTCTGCATTGCTTAAAAGTCTGTATTAATATTATTTCAAAAATATTATCATGGATATATGGTGTTGTGGTATACATAATAAGTAAGGTATATCAGTTAGAATTTCAAAAGGGAATCCGGAAGGAATCGGGTTATATGGACTGCTGGAGAGCATATTAAGGAGCGAGTATTCTTAACAACTGTCCCAGAAAAGTACTGGTTCCCATAAGCTTACATTTTAAAAATATATCAATATATAATATTTCATTAATAAATAATTAAAATCAAGTTTGCTCTTAATACTTTTTTTGATTTTGCCCCTTTTATCCTTATTTCTTAAAAGTAATATATTTAAAAAATAACAGTATTTCTATCCGGAAACTTTATTTCGATCAAAAAAGGCATTATTTTGATTTCATAAGTCAACAGAGAAGAATTTTCCGCTTTTCACCAACATTTCCAATAGTTCAATCAAAAAACTCTCAAATATTGAAATTGCAATGATAAAATTGAAATTGAATTTCAGATTCTAAAAATAGCTAAATTTGGCAACTGTGACCGAAGGCAACGAAATCAAATGTCATTTATTTATTAGCTTTCGGTTTGCTAAAAGCCGCGTGCGCCGTATTTTTTTATTAATGTTAATTTTGATGCAGCATTGGAGTTTATTTTTCATTGGAAAAAATATTCGATATATCGATATTTTTCTCCGATATATCGTCAGCCGATATTGATATTTTTTTCAATATCGATATATCGATATTTTTTTCCGACATCAACATCCCTAGATCTAACTCGTTAAATGGTTTTGGTGCATTGAAATTCCCCAACAAGTACAGTCCACTTGCGTTTGTTGCTCAACTACAAGCAAAATAAGGTGAAGCCCTAGTCATACCAGGCTTTAGATGGATCGCAACCGTAGAATATGTTGCTCCCTGACTTTTATGAATAGTTATTTCCTCGGCAGGAACAACCGGAAACTGACTGCGTTCAATACTAACTTGATCATTTCGTTTATACTGAAATGACTTTGAACACTTTTCTATAGGTGTCCAGTGCGCATTAATGGAACTTTCTTTTTTCGATCGAGCTATACGACCTACTGATTCATCGCTAAAAGAAATCCATAATCGAATTGGCACAACTGCTCCATTTCCCAAAACGCCCGTTTCGCCATTAACTAGACCATCAGCAGTATTGATATTTATTACGACCATGTACTTAGCACTACTTTTAAATACAATCTCATATGCTAAGCCCATTGTTTCGGAAGCCTCGAAACTCTGTACGGTCCTTAAAATATTGGCCTTATAGTTATCTGTTAAGGTTCCTCGAACTTTGTTAATCGCCGTTGATATGAATTGCTCTGAGTCAATAAGGTTAAGTCTAATAGTGTTGAATTCATTAACCTCATTATTAGACCGGAACAGATGAATGCAATCATGCGGGACGTCTGCAGGCCTGCACATTCGAACTTTGAATAAAGCTATATCAACATCGGTCATATGTCCACTAGCCAAATTATTTAAAGCTATTGCGAAAGACAAATGATCTCTTTGACGCATAATTTCTGTTAGCTCATAATGTTTGAAAAGATTCCACAATGGAGATCCTACAAGTGTGGAGTACGGGTCATTCCGGTTACTAGCGAATACCCATCGATCTCCTACAGGAATTGCCTGCCTGAAATCCCCAAGAACTAAAAGAGAAATACCACCAAAGGGATCAGTGCTCTTAAAAATCTGCTTCAAACGAGAATCGAGATAAGACAACATCTTCAGATTAAAGAAATACACGGTCACTAAATTCGGATCAGTTCCCGGAACTGCTAAAAATCGTTTTGTCAGAGCTTGGTATATAGCTGTAATAAGTCGGCTTTTACCCACTCCTGCCCCTCCACTGACAAACTCATAAATACGCTTTTTAAATTTGCATTGTGCAGTATGTGCGCTAAGTAAAAACGTTGCTTCTCATTTAGGGTCCGAATAATCTCTAAAAATTCTTCCTCCGGAATTATTGGAGCCAATTTTATGAGTCGAATACCACCATCATCATTGTTTAAATCTACATCCATAACATTAATATTAGGAGCAACCACAGGTACAGCAAATGGACGGAATTCGGGGTCAAGTTCTTCGTCCCTACCGTCAATATCATTATCGATTTCTGTTTCAAGAATATTTGATTCTCGAACAGATTTTAAAGCATCATCTAGCTCAGAATCACTTTCATAACATTGAAATTTTTCCGATTCGATGTAATTATATTTTCATTTTCTTCGCAGGTTTTTTCATTATTTTTTTCCAATATATCGCTTACTTCACTACGCCATGGGAAAAACAACATAACTTGCTCCCGAAAATAATTGTTTGCATCCTGTGAAAAATTGTAGCGGCGATAACGAATAATACAGGGCTTGCTTCGTTTCCGAATATATCCACTATTATCATTCAGCCTTAGTGGTTCTGACGGATAACGATCTGCAACTTCAACTTCAGTATTATCTTCAGGATTATCTGTATGTTCAGTTACACCAGATCGTGAACGACTGAACTTATAAAATGCTACAAACTCATCAAGGCAGATATTATCCAAAGTTCGTGGTCGTTGAACATAATGATCCAAAATGTTCGACACAAATATATCTGTGGATTCTGGGTCCAATTCTTCCAGTTGTTGTCTAGATTTAACTATACGTACACGTTCTGTGGTGGGTGATGTATGTGTATGCTCGGCATTACTGCATTCTAATAAATGCATCCCTAAAACATTACACTCACAGAAAAATCACTATAAAATCAACAGAAACGTAAATGATTTAACTATTTTTCACTATGAAATGGCGCCATAGAGGTTTTTTGTTGAATTAACTACCGAAATAGTAAAAATATTTGAACTGTGCTGTCAACATTCTTCTTTATGGAACTACTAAGGTGTACTTGTAAATTTAAATACTTTCCATGTAGTTTTAATACTTGTTTCATTTTGGAATTAAATGGGTATATGTACGGTCATAGCGATTAGACAGAAAAGTGATGATGGTGTATTAATGAATTAAAAATTGTGGTATTTAAATTTAAAACCAAAACCTACGAAGTAACATATCATCATGTAAAATTTAAAAATACCATTGTTAATTGACTACATCAGAATCCATGCCTTAAAATGGGTATTTGTTAAATTTTCAAAGTAATATGTTCCAAATGACATTGCAACATGTAAAGTCGCTACTATCACTGTCTTACCTTGATAAATAAAATGCTTTGAATTGTAAAATAAAATAATAATTTTGAAAACGTTACTTCATTTATTTTTAAATAAAAAAAAACATTTCATAGATACCTATATAAATTATAAAAAATTACTTATTCACATAATTTTAAAATAGGAATCTTCATCAATTACTGTTTTTTACTGTTACTTAACTTAGTGGCATTAGAATATTATTGTTTTATTTATATGTTAACTACTTTTAAAAAATTTATTAAGGTAGCTACAGATGGAATATTGTTGTCGAAATCCGTATGAATTTCGTAAAAATATTTTTGGAGAAAGGTCCAGGGACCTTGACAAGCTTTCGGGTATTCTAAGCCAAGTGTATGAAACGTTTTTAGGCAAATATCTACAAATTCAAGAAATGAATTTAATTTGTAAAGAGTTTGGTCCAAATAAACATAAAAATCTTCAATTTGAAAGCAATCTGGACCGATAACTATAATTAAAGGTTAAATAGTGTAACCTGCACTATAAAATTTTGACACAAACTCACCAATCCTGTGTTCATAATTGTTTATAGATGTCAAGTGGAGGGCAAAACTTTCCTGAGCATCCTTTATTGTTGCCTTTCGTTTGTGTCGTCCCCTCTTATCAGAAAACCTTGCAGCAGGCAGTAATACAACATTTAAGAGTATTGCGTAAATGTAATCTACAGAATCTAAATAAAAACTACTTAGTACTAACATTTTCAATGTTGAAAGCTAATTTACCTTCTGACTTTATTTGGTTACTGGCCAGAAGCAATTCCTTAGATGCCTTATCGTTAATATGGCTTGAGAAGTAATTAAACATTTTTTTTTTAAATTCACTCCATTTAGCAAACAGTGAATACTCCTTCCCTGGATACATCAATCGAAAATCGATTTGTATCTGAAATTAAAATAAAACATAAGTATATCTCTTTGAAATTCGTATTACTTGTCCTACCAACTCATGTCCTTTAGAATTCTTGTACATAGGCCATGCTGCCAAAAATTGTGTATTTGATAGGAACTTTTGCTTAAGTTCCTTTTGTCGAAGTAGAAATGTTTTTTCCCAATTTATCTTGGATTCCTCCCAATCATTTTTCGACTTAAAGTTAATTTCAATGATTGCGATAAACTTTCGTCGAATTAACATCATAAAGTTCCACAACAAAATTTTCCGATATGATAATAACGCTTTCGACTTCACTCGAAACTTTATAATTTTCACTCATTTTCGCACTTTTTTCAGCTACAAATTCTTAAAAAAATCGTCTCGCACTATTATTTTTATGTACACAATATGAGACACAAACACAAAATGCATCGTTCTTCAACTCTTACTGCGTACTTGACAAAGAACAAAAAAGATACCTGATGAAACATGTCAATAGAACATTGGATACAAGAAAAATCAGAACGCGTTTCGTCGAATTAACAAGCATAGTAGTAAATATGTATATGTAGCAGAAAAGGCATGGCAATTTATTGCCAATTTACTAATAACTTGTTGAATATACATGATATTTGTAGTTTTATAAATTTAATTTACTATTTTAAAAGACAGAGATATGAATCTACAACTAGCGAAAATTTTTAATTTAACATTGCTTTTATTAGAGTTTACAATGCGATTTTTCTCTGGGTGTATACACTGCCTCTTGAGCAGAAATTTCCGATCCCGATATAAATTTATTGCCTAAATGTTGCAGCTTCCGCTTCACAGTAAAATCACCAGCAGCAACTTCATTCATTGCATCTGCTAGTAATTTCGAAACACCACGATTAGACTTATTAATATAATTAATAATATAGCTACAACAAGCATATGCATCCAATATAAATTGTATGTCCATATTGGCACGATGAAGCCGCAAAATATCTGGATTAAACGCGTTTACTAAAATATCCTTAAAATCGCGTTTTAGATAAATTGCTGGCTTTTTCAAATTTGATCTTATCGCCATAATATAGGCATCACGATCCAAATTGAGTAATTCAAGGAACTCAGAAAATGTGTAAGGTGAACTATTAGAACGGTCATTCAGAACATCAGTTATTTTCCTGTAATTCAAGTTATGCCTTTCCCTTAATTCACCCTCCGTAAGTGGGATTAAAATGCAAGTTCTATCCATTGGTGGATACGGCATACCGTATCTACATGTTTTCATTCCCCTGAATTCCCGGAGACAGGATCGTGCATGAGTATGTCTTTGATACACTGTTAAGTTTTCAAGGCCCTCATGTTGGCTATCAGTTACCACAAATTTATCTATGAAACTTTCTACACATTTGATACTCTCAGGGTTTTCCAAATCTAGCTTTGGGGCATCTTTAAGCCAATACATACCATGTACATGTGTTGACCCCCTCTGCTAAAATTCCACCCTGTAATAATAATTTATAACATTATTCTCCCCAAAAATGCCAGTACTACTTTTAAGTAACTTCAAAAGTGTTCGAAAACGATGATCGAAATATCTGGCACATGTAACAGGATCGGAGCTTATTAACCGTGATTTTGTTACGAAATTTAACTGTTCAGCAGCTTCTTCACTTATATCAACACCATCTACTACTTTCGTAAGAATTATTAGTAATTCGTGCCATTTAGTTTCGGCCGCAGAAAGTGTTATAAAAAAAGGCGGAAGGCCAAATTGTCGAATCATGGCGATTACCTTTTTTTTCTCACTTTCCCAGTGGGAAGGAGATGATCTTATTCCCTGCAAAATACGATATCTATCGTTATGTTGAACAAGGTTATTTACATAATTATCGTTAAGCACATTAGTTGCGTTTGTATTTTGTCCTCCGGAATCGGTTTTTTTCCGTAAGCATATAGATATCGAATTTTTAATATTAATCAATTCATACTTCTTATATGTATACAAAAGTTTCTCTACAGTGCCACACCGCCTGTCATATCGTCGTAGTTCTGACCTCGCTAATTTTGAATATGACATTTGTTGGCCAGACAAGTTACGCGAATGACCGCAGTAAATTCCTGGAAATGACAGTTCGAATATCTATCAAAAGAAATGTCTACCGGCCGCCGGCCTTCTCCTGGTGCTATTGCCAAATTCTCCACTGGTATATTATCCAACAGAGTTTCTTCACCACCAGGATTCAAATTTTGAAGTGAAAAACTATCAAAATTTGATTCATTTTCAGGGACGATCTCTTCTGAGTGATCTGTACAAAAATTATTGATGGTTGGAATGTCATCTTCCGAAACTACAAAAGGAATTTCAAAATCGGATTGTGAGTAATTGTGTAACCATTCTTCTGATAAAGTGACTCCATTCTCAATGTATAATGGCTGTCTTATAAGGTATTGCACTGCTGAAATAATAACGGCAGGTCTAATAGTTTCACTCATAAAACTGTGGTTATATGCCAATTGTCGCTTTAAATGTAACTGAATTACATGTGTTTGATTCATGGTCCTTGGCAATTCTTTAACGACTCTACTAACGCTAATCGGAATATTTACGCAAGCGCCCTTAATTCCACATTGCCTATCGTATCCAAGAGATCGTATTTGCATAAAGGGGATGCGGGGTGCGACTAAACGCTGCTCTAGAGACGTAAGCATTTTCAAACAAGGCGGAATTTCTGGAAATTCCAGACCATTATTTAAACAAATATTTGAAGTTTTTCCCTTACTCACTAAAAGCCGACAATTCGAACAAAATTTGTAAATATTTTGTTCATTGGGCATCTTTGTTGCCAAGAAAAAAACTTCGTTCGCAAAGCCTTCACTAAAGCGTTCTTCAATTACATTTTTATTTAAGGCTCTTACTTGAACAGGAAACCATAGTCCACCACAACAAACACATATTTCTGTTGGTCCTTGCTTAACAGAATGGTTATAATTTTCCAAAAACCTTTTATTGTACGTAACTGTATCTATAGTAACTTCCGAAGAACGTTGAGCAATATTTCGTTCCAACTGACGAGAACTCTCAGCTGCTCGGTTCTCGTCACATTGCCTATATAATTGGACCCTTTCATTAGATAATAAAGTTGCTCGACGAGTACCCTCCTGCAATCGCGTACGTCTATTTCTATTCCTAACTGTTTTCTCGAAACGATAAGCATCACTATTTCTCCTTGCTACTCGTCTTTTCGTATTGTGAGCTTGCTCCGCAGTACGAATAGTTAAGTTGGAGCGCCGTGCTGCTCGAATTCTTGTATTCAATAACTGCTCAGTAATACGAACAGTTTTATTGGACCGTCTGGATGCACGTTGCCTAGTATTGCGGGCTTGTTCTTCAAGCCGAATAGTTAATGCAGAACGTCTAATGGAACGAAGCCTGGTATTACGTGCTTGCTCTTGCCTCACGACCGTTTCATCAGAACGCCTCGCAACATGTTCCGACGTATTGCGAGCCTGTTCCTCTTCCCGAACAGTTGGATCTGAACGTCTCACCATACGTGCCGATGTATTACGAGCCTGCTCTTCATTCCGTACTCTGCGATCAGAGCGCCTCCCGACATGTTCTGCCGTATTGCGAGCCTGTTCCTCGTCCCGAACAGTTGGATCAGAGCGTCTCACCATACGTGCTGACGTATTACGAGCCTGCTCTTCATTTCGTACTCTGCGATCAGATCGCCTCGCAACATGTTCTGACGTATTGCGAGCCTGTTCCTCTTCCCGAACAGTTGGATCAGAGCGTCTCACCATACGTGCTGACGTATTACGAGCCTGCTCTTCATTTCGTACTCTGCGATCAGAGCGCCTCCCGACATGTTCTGCCGTATTGCGAGCCTGTTCCTCGTCCCGAATAGTTGGATCAGAGCGTCTCACCATACGTGCTGACGTATTACGAGCCTGCTCTTCATTTCGTACTCTGCGATCAGATCGCCTCGCAACATGTTCTGACGTATTGCGAGCCTGTTCCTCTTCCCGAACAGTTGGATCAGAGCGTCTCACCATACGTGCTGACGTATTACGAGCCTGCTCTTCATTTCGTACTCTGCGATCAGAGCGCCTCGCAACATGTTCTGACGTATTACGAACCTGTTCCTCTCCCCGAACAGTTGGATCAGAGCGTCTAACCATACGTGCTGACGTATTACGAGCCTGCTCTTCATTTCGTACTCTGCGATCAGATCGCCTCGCAACATGCTCTGACGTATTGCGAGCCTGTTCCTTTCTTGAACAGTTGGATCATACGTGCTGACGTATTACGAGCCTGCTCTTCATTCCGTACTCTGCGATCAGAGCACCTCGCAACATGTTCTGACGTATTGCGAACCTGTTCCTCTCCCCGAACAGTTGGATCAGAGCGTCTCACCATACGTGCCCACGTATTACAAGCCTGCTCTTCATTCCGTACTCTGCGATCAGAGCGCCTTGCAACATGCTCTGACGTATTGCGAGCTTGTTCCTCTTCCCGAACAGTTGCATCAGAGCGCCTCATCATACATGCCGACGTATTACGAGCCTGCTCTTCATTCAGTACTCTACGATCAGAACGTCGCCTTCTATCACGACTTTGCTCTTCTATTCGGAAGACAGGATTCAGTCGTCTTTCAGCATGCTCTGCAGTATTTAGCGCTTGCGTGGCGGACTGATCTTCCGAATCGTCTCGGTTAGATTCCATTATGCTAGCACGAGCAATTCTACGCTGATTATAGCCTTGTTTCTTTATCCTAGGCATGTTTAATTTTCAGTTAATGCCAATTTTAAAACCCTTTATAAATATTGACTACTTTCAAAGTATCTTTAAGAATTATCCGTTTACCTGTAAAAGCCGCTTAATACTATTTCTTAATGGTAGAAAAAGAAAATTATTTTAAGTCGAATATATATAAAAAGTTTTTTTCTACTTTCTACTACTACTTCATGTCATTCACGTATTTCCAATGATAAGCGTGTGCGTGACCAATAATGCTCCAGTCCAATGATGCTCCGGTTCAATATTCCTTCTTTTTCACGCCGTCGGGTTCCAGAATAAGGACGAATATTAAAAAGTAATTTATTCCGCAGTTCACTTTCAAAACTCAACAATTCACAAGAAACAATCGATATCGCAAGGATAATAAGGTTGAGATTTTTTCACTACAGCAAATAACATTACAAGTGAAAGGGGTTCACACAAACTTGTTGTTGGTGTTGTACTAAAATCCTGAATATACTAGTAGTAAGTTTTTTGCATTTAACCACAAACTGATTGAAGAGAAATATACCCACTTTGTTTTAATAGATACATATTGAGAAATAGATAGTGTGAATTTACCTTAATACCTTCTTACCTTCTTGTATTTCATTCGCTTTTCACTCACGACACCACTATACACTCTTGTTCATTATTTTTTTACTTTTATTTTTATATATATTATATCTATAATCAAATTTATAGGATGTTTTTATTTTAAATGTCAAGTGGATGGACCAAAAAATAATCCAGCCAGTAACACCGCTCAAACAAATATTAGACACCGACTAGACACCTTTTTTATTTTATATGTACTTTTTTCCAGTTAGGTAAAATAGTGGACTAGTATCCACTTCTTGCTGTTTTACGTGTGAGTGAATCGAGTCGTGCGGCTTCAGCACATTCATAATACTTCTACTTCCTAAGGTCTTCCCACAATTTTGTATGTAGGTACATCATAAAATTTAAAAAAGGATCTGTACCTCTTCGAACTTTAGGTAAAACGATTGTAAAAGATCCCAATTAAAAAATATTTGTATTGCCATTCTATTCTGCAAACATTGTTACGCCGATCTCTGGGCGGCCGGCCAGCTGCTGTCGGAGTGGGTGCGGGCGGACGGGAGGGCGACAACCGGAGCGAAATCCTTTTGAATATGGGCGCCAGGTATTTTTTTCTCTTTCGGGGAAAATACCAAACCAACTAGCTCGTCACGAGGTACGCACCTGGAGTGGACGGAGATCTGTGGATAGAACAAAAAAACACCAGAACGAATCAAAAATCGGCCGTTAAACCATTAAATGCGACTTCTTTATTCAGGTCGTTTACACAATATAAGCACGATTGCCGGTCGTTAGGCGACGCAAGATTTACGTTACACTCTACGTTAATGATAATTGAAAAGTGCGGCAAGGAAAAGAAAGGAAAAAACCGACGTTGACGGTTGGTGTTGAAGATGTTTATTCGACCGTGGTCCAGCCTCGAGAGCCTGCTCGTGCTCTGCCAATTCCCTAGGTTGCTCATTCGTGCAGCACAACCTTTCCAGGGCTTGCGGCCCCGTTGATCCTGGGTGAATGCCCGCCTCGGGAACCAGGAAGCTCGCGCGTGCCGCGCTCTTGGATTCTGTCGTAGCGTTGCGGCCATCGGCCGGTGGATCGAGGTGTCGCGCTGGTCGCATGTTGGTGGGTTGCGAACCTGGGTTTCTTCCACAAAGGGGCGGCTCGTTCCTTGTCGTGTGTAGTCGTCTGATGTGTTGGTGTGTGATCTAACGCCGGCGTCTGCTATTCGGCGTTGGTTTTGTTTTGATGGTGTTCGGCCTCGGCCGATTCAACTAACCACTTAAGTCGTCGTTCTTCCCTTTACTCGGTTGGATGAAATAAATTTTAATCAAAAAAACAGGAATTGGTTCTAAAAATTAAACGTAGCCCGACCCAAAAGGCCTTTGTGAAGACGCAATTGTTGACTGTTCGGCGATGTTCCTTCCATCCTCCCTCCACTCCAAGTGCCCACGCCAGTGGTGACTTTGCCCTGCCGGCCCACTCGGAGCAATCTCGGACCGGGCGCACCCCCGTCCCAATGCTCCCTCGCCGTCAACAGTCGTCGCGTAGTCCGGGGCGTGAAGGACCCCAGGTTTCCAATCAGTGCAAACCCCGAAACACCTTCGTTCTCTTTCCCGCAGGTAACAACATTTTTGTATCAAAATCAATTTAAAATTTAGGTATTTCCAGGGTAGATATTTTAAATTTAGGTATGTAAATAAATAAAGATGGGTAGGTATCCTTTCTTTAGTGTACCGCATGTATTCTACCCAATCTACAGAAAACATGTAGAACTCGACGGAAACGCTTTAAAAACAAATTTTGTAGGTCATTTAAACTTTACCTCTACATTTCTACAAATCCGTGAAAAAGGAAAATTGTACTTTCGGTAATTTACATCGATCCAGATACTCCCAGGAAATTGAGCACTGAAGATATTGTCTTTTGCAACCAAACGAAACTCTTTAACACAGCATTAAGTATTTACATGCGCACTCCTTATTCTAGTTTATCCCCAACTACAATATAAATCGGTCAAAAATTGTCTGATGAAAACAGTGCTAACCCTACTCTATCTGGGTTCTTTAAAAAAATTAAAATTACTTGATGTAAGAAATATTAAATAACTTATCTAATGGTCTACACCAAATCCTGGGATTGCGAAAAAATGAATTTTAATTTTCTGGAATCTTTTCCAAATTCATTAATAACGTTTTCAATAAATGTTTTATTTTTCTTTATAAATTCCCGATGGACACTCGATAAACAGAGTCCATTTAAACGATCTTCGCTAGTAGTAGAGCGAACCCACGTTTTCACTCTACGAAGAGTACTGAATGATCGTTCTATAGTACTCGTACATGTGGTTGGCGGCAAGCAAACAGATATTTCAATGGCTTTTCCAACGGCCGGCTAAAATTGACAATGGCCTATTAGTTCTATCATCGGCGTATTTTCATTTATATTAAAAGTATTAATATTTTCTCTATTCCAAAAATAAAACCAAGTTAGAGCCTGTTCCTTAAAATTATCTATTTTATTTATTTATCAAACAAGATATATACCTATACAACATTAACTCAAATTAAACTAATTTAAAACAATACAATTTGACTTAATTTAACTATTTTAATATAACTTAATTAGAGGCACTGGTGGGTTAAGCAGGATGAGGATGAGCTGATAACATCGAACGAAGTTTCAGTTTATATGTCGGCTTACTTATTGGAGGTGTGAAGTGTACACTGAAATTGTTAAACGTTCTACAGCATCTATTTATGGGTTCGTTTAGACCGTAATCAGTACGGTGGGGATATTCCTTAAGGGGTTTTGAATGTCTCGTCAGCCTGACAGTGTCATTAAGTTTAATTTTATTTGTAAGGTGATCAACCTTAATATCACCATTCAAGACATCTAAGGTGAAACAGGATGTTAGCATAGTTCTTCTAGAGCTGTGTGGTAGAAGATTCAACAATTGTAGCCTAACTGTATAGTGTGGAAGGTTAGCAAAGTCTCTAGGGTCATACAAGTCCCTCAGAACAAAAAGAAGAAATTGCTTCTGGATTGACTCTATTCTGCTGCTGTAAATCTGGAAAAAGGGATCCCAAATGGGACATGCATATTCCAGGAGAGGGCGAACCAGGGACCAGAATAATGATTTAGTGACCCATACATTTCTGAAATCTTTAGCCCTTCTTTTAATGAAACCTAAAAGTTTGTTGGCCTTGGCGATTATTTTGTTGTAGTGAGATTTAAAGCATAGTTTATTGTCAAGTAGAACGCCGAGGTCTTCAATATGCTCCACTCGATCTAAACCATTTCCACTTAGGGTATAGTTATGGTGATAAGTGGATTCTTTACGTGAGAAGCTTATCACGTGACATTTACCGACATTAAGCTTTAATTTGTTTTGACTGCACCATCCATCTAATGCCAAGAGCTTGGATTGCAGGAATATAGCATCTGCCGGGGAGCTAATGGAATGATATATTTTCAGATCATCGGCGTATAAAAGATGTGATACACTTTCCAATACTTCTGATAGATCTGAAATGAAGATGTTGAACAAAAGAGGTCCTAAGTGACTCCCTTGGGGTACACCAGAAGACACTGATATTTCTTTGGAAATTAAGCCTTGGAACTTAACACATTGAGTTCTATTACTGAGATATGACTTAAGCCAGTCAAGTAAAGGTCCTGTTATACCGATCTTTTTTAACTTAAATGTTAGAGTATTGCGGTCTACTTGGTCAAAGGCTTTGCTAAAGTCAGTGTATATTGCGTCGATTTGGCGCCCATTTTCCAGTGCGCAGAGTGTATCAGATACAAGAATCATTAGGTTAGTCGTGGTTGAGCGCCCTTTTCTAAAACCGTGCTGCTGGTCATTAATAATGGGGTTGATAATATTGGTGAGCTTATCGCATATAATTTTTTCAAATAGTTTCGGTATGGCTGATAGTATTGCAATCCCTCGGTAGTTCTCTACGTTTCGTTTGTCACCATTCTTGTGAATTGGCGTGAGATGCGACGATTTCCATACTGAAGGAAAATTCCCTGATGACAGTGACTTGTTGAATAGAAAGTGTAGGGGTTTTGAAAGTTGAATGGCACACTTTGATAAGAATAGAGGAGGAATGAGATCCGGGCCAGGACCTTTTTTGACGTCAATATTTATAAGGGCATCAATCACCTCCTCTGCGGATAATGAAATATTGTCAGCAAGTGAAGGGGTCGAGTTGTCAGGTTCGCTAAAGGTTGATTCTGACGGGGGACTAAAGACTTCCCGAAAACGGTCGGCAAACATATCGCAGATAACACGCCTGCAGGATGTGTGCTTGAGTCCATTGGTCATGGTTACGGGGTAACCTGAACTTTTGCGTTTTGTATTCACAAAATCGAAAAATCTTTTTGGATCGGTAATAATATCCTCGCCAATTTTGTTTACATAAGACTCATACGCTGCTCTGGATTTAGAAGAGAATTCCGATGCCAGCTTGTTATATAATGTCTGAAGATCAGGAGTAGTCGTATCCGTTTTCTTAAGTTTTTTGAAGAACTTATTTCTTTGGTTCCGCAGTGATCTGAGATTTTTATCCAGCCACGGTTCTGAGACTTTATCCTTCAGCTTGATTACAGGAACATAGTTGATGACAATTTTGAAAATCACATCGTAAAACGATGATATAGCATTGTCTAGATTATTAGATGAAAAAAGGAATGTCCAGTCTATCGAAGATAATTCATTATTAATACTAATGAAATCGGCATTACGGAAGTCAAATACAACATTATTGTTGTAAGAGTTAACAAAGTTCATATCGTCACATGGTATGTCTACTATGATGGCAGAGTGATGTTGGGTATTTGAGAAAAGATTCTCAGCGTCAGATGCAGGGGTAACAATCACTTCATCATATGCGTCTGTAAAGATTATATCAAGCCATCTCCCGTTTCTATTCGGAAAATTCACTACCTGATGTATATCATTACTATACATCGTGTCTATGATAGTGGTGTCAATAACAGACGTAAGATTCCCAGGAGTGATGGTGTTATCAGAATGATTAGTGACGAAAGAAATGCTTGGGCGATTAAAGTCGCCAAGGAGAAAAAGATTATCGTTTTCATCTAAGGAGCAATTGACACCATATAAAATATCCAGAATGTCATGGTATTTCTGGTCTTCTGAATTAGGAGGGATATAAGCAACACCAATGTAAATGTATTTATTGTCCAACTTGATTCTGATAAACTTATGTTCGAAAAGCAGAGATGGGTTTGTGCTTACTATCTCGCTGGATAAAGATCTGTGAACTGCAATAAGGACACCCCCTCCTAATGATAGACCAGTAGCGCTATAATTCCTATCATTTCTGTAAATGGTCCAGTTGTTGTCCAGTATTTCTTCATCTTTAAAGGAATCGTTAAGCCATGTTTCCGTTATAACTAAAACGTTGAAGTGACATGATTTAGCGTCAATAAAAAGATTATTTACTTTGCCCCTGATGTCGCCGCCGTTGTGATAGTATAATCGTAGGTTATTTCTAGAGCTAACGTCCACGTTAGGAACGAAAAAACCTATTGTGATCTTCGCGGCGTTTCTGCATATTAGAAATATGCATCGACGAGACATGGGAGCCGAACGTAGCGAGATCTTTTTGGACTTGGTCGGGCGTAAGGTTGAATTGTTCGTGGAATCGAATGTAGAACAGTCGCAAAGCTTCTAGATCCGTTGGAAGCCCTTCTTGCTGGATGGATAGTATCAGACTGGTTTTGGTTTTTCCATTAATACAGGTTGAGTCAGATTTATTGTGCATGTAAGCAAGATACAGCCGCACATTGTCAAAAACTCTATGTTCTCTCAACCGCGATAAAAGATACCTATTCTCTTCGGATTTCGCCGAATTTATTGAATGCTTTACGACTGGGGGGAGAAGTGGGTCGAGGAAAGGGAGGTTATTATTACCAGCAATATCAACGCTTGGAGAAACGCGGTTATTATTACCAGCAATATCAACGCTTGGAGAAACGCAGGAACGTATATCAGTGTTGTTATGATTATGAGTTTGTGATGTGGTGTGTACTGAAAACGAGGGGTAGGGGTTAATTGTTTCGCCGCGAACGAAATTTTTGTAAGGATTAGGAACTGTAAAAGGATTCGAAGTGAGAGTGTTAGTCGCTAAGGGGTTCTTAGTGGTGTTGATGTGTTTGGATGAGGTTTTAATGGAAGCATTAGTATTAACTCCACGAGGTGCATGGTTGGCAGAAGTTTTGGTTTTGTTGGAAGAAATTTTAACATCACGAGGTGTATGGTTGGGAGAAATTTTAGTATTGTTAGTTTTATTTCTAATTGGATTATTACTATTCGTACTAGTATTCTTACTGTTACGTTTTAAATCTGTCTTCCAGTGCCGGATTTCCATATTGTTCCATTTGAAGACATCCGATTTTGTATTGAAAAAGAGCCAGTCATATTCCATGGGCATGTACAGTTTAAAATTAGAGTATTTAGGCGTAATCTTTCCGCGGTATGTTAATTTTTCACATTTACAGCCTTTAATACTAAACTGTTTTGCAAGGGATTTGCTGAGCCCTGATTCGTCTACGTTTGGAGGAGCTTTCGTAACGAAATAAGAACAGGTGTTGTTTGACTTATTAGTCTTTTCTTGATGGTTGAATTTATTGAGTCTCCTTATTCTGTCATCCCAATCAGTTTGCGACCACGTTGTATTGAATTTTGTTAGCGAGTTTGGAACATCAACAGGTAGGTGCACCTTCGGTAGCGAGAAACTATGATCAGCTGACAGCGAAACGGTATGAATATGCAGTTTATTTTGCGGGATCTGCGATGTATCCTTGCAAACAAATCTGGTAACAGCTACTTCGCGTTCAAAATCAACAAGCTTCGCAGTCAAGTCGCTGGATGGCATATTGTTGGATCCGGAGGTTTCGTCCAATTGATGAGATATAGTAGCAAGACGTTTGTCAGCATTGGATGCTAGTACTTTTACTGATCTGATGTCATCATGGATACTGTTCAGCTTGCTTGTAACCACATTTCCATCCGAAAGTGAACCGTAATCAGGACGCGCAGAAAAACCGTCCGTAAAAGAGCTATCAGAGAAACTATTCATGATAGTGGTCAGCTTGGAGTCTGATTGTGTCCACTTTTTTGTAAGTTTGGACGAGTCGTGTTGGATAATATTACAACATGATTGAATCTTGTCCAGCTGAGATCCATAGTCACGAAACTCGTCAACACATTCGCTCAGGTTAGTTACAGTATCAACAAGATTATTGATTTTGTTCGCGATGAATGAACAAACACTTTTAAGATCGTCTATTGCAGTGTTGCTCGAGTCTATTCGCAATGATGCAATATTTAAAAGCCTCAATACATAATGACTATGAATGGTATCAATTGATTCTAAGTAATTCTCATACGTTATATTAGTTATGTTATGAGGATGCAAATTATATAGCGAAAAGGCTGGATTATTGTCGTCTGAAAATCTGATGCTAATTGAGCTTATAAGAGAATCTAAATACTTCAAAAATATTGATATTTTATGATACTCCTCTACAGAGTTGGCCGAATAATTTGAACGATATAACTGATGTTTCACTAATCTTGGGATTCTTATTTCGATATCGAGGGTTTCAGCAACATTCCGCGCATCAGACAAAATTTGATGAAATATTTCATCAGATTCTTCTGTGAGTTTTTGAAACATCTCTAATAAAGTTGCAATATGTTTTTTTACACTTAACATATCAATAGATTTTGATTGCAAGATATTTGCAACTGGTTCTAATAGCGCTGAATATTTTGCTATTATATAAAGAGCTATAATAAAAGTGGACACTGATGTTGCGCTTAATAGTTGTTGAGCCTTTATTCACGTTGCAGTGTTGAAATTTGAATCGGTCGGCAAAAAATCTAAAGCATTTTTAATAGCCAAAAAATTAAATCCAAATAATCTAATACTTTTGTACTTCTCTGACCAACGAGTTTCACACAAAAGAGGTAACTTCGGAACAAGCTGTCGTCGAAGAGTGCTCTCTCGAAAAAATTTAATGACCTCTTTTATTGTTCCCACGGTATTTCTTATTTCTTGCACTGCATTTAAATCGTTTACAACGAGGTTGAATTTATGAGACGCGTAATGAAAGTATAATGACTTTGGATGCTTTTCTCTTATGCGTTTTTGGACACCAGTTTCCTGTCCGGACATTGCAGAGCATCCGTTAAAACCTAGTCCAACCAGTTTGGTTGTATCTAAACGTAATTTTTCACAGAAAAAAAGAATTTCGTCGGATATGCTCTTTGCATTCATATTTTTTAATGCAGAAAAACCCAAAAATTCTTCACAAGTACATAGCTTTCCGTCCATACCCTTGGCTAGGAAACGAACTCCAATTGATAGTTGTTCAATACCAGAAATATCGGCCGTTTCATCCGCAATTAGTGAAAATGCAGTGCATTGATCATTATTGATATCGTCAACAATTTTATTTAGAATTAAGGACCTACAAATATTTATAAGTTCATTTTGAACGCGGTGGGAAGTGTATTTAGCATTTCCTGAACCTGTAGTTAAATGTTCGTGGATGATTGTATCCCCGGCATCAACCCTCAACTCTAACAGATCGCGAAAGTTACTCTCATTTAATTTTTTTCCACGAAGTGGCAGGTCGTGCGTACCACAGAAAATTATGGTTGACAAAATGGGATATAATTTTGGTCTATTTCTTTTAATTAAGTAATTTTCTGCTGAATTAAGTTGCAAATCAATACTGTGCCTTTTTTTAGAAATAATATTAACAAAGTTTTTGGATTTCATAACACTTTCTGCATGCCATACACATTTCTCGGGATTTTTTGCTGATTCATGAAAATCTTTATATTTCCTAAATGCGGTAGAAATAAATGAACCTTGATATCCTCTTTTTACCGCAGGCCTAAATAACACACAGTGTATACAAAGAACACCCTTCATTTTTTTTGAATATACTATCCACGGATACTGATAGGTTAGGTTAGGTTGAGAAGGGTGGACTAAAGCAATGTGCCCCAGTCCATCACGAGAGATCACTGTGGATCCATTGTGGTCCCCTCGTATAAAAACCGGGCTCTATACTACTGATTCCAAATATTGCTCTTCCTTATGAAGAGAGTAGTTCTCCATAAAGGAATCATCGCAAGTTCTGATAGATCGGTTAAGGAGAATTTCCCCAAGTACCGATGCCTGGTGCGCGCCAGACTATCACATTCACACACTAGATGCTCCAGTGTTGGCTCAACATTCTCGTCACCACAGCGACACAGGTCAGCCATGGGTATTCCCAGCCTTTCTCCATGCCTTCCAAAGGGACAGTGTCCCGTTAGGACCCCTATAAGTTGTCTGCAAATGTCCCTGCCCAGAGACAAAATGAAGCTAGAGTTCCTCCTATCAAGTTTCGGCCAGCAGATTCTTGCTTGCCGGCATCCCGAGAGATTCACCCAGGCCCCCTCCATCTGTCTGAGCGCTTCAATATCAATCATTCGCTTTACACATTCAATGGGACATAGAACCGACTCGTCGGCCAGCTCCATGCTCATCTCCGACCCCCTTCTGGCGAGCTCGTCTGCCTTTTCATTACCAGGGAAGTCACTGTGACCAGGAATCCAGCTAATCTTCAGGTTATTATTCATACCCACCATCTGCAATATTCTTTTACATTCTCCCACAAGCCTGGATTTAGTAATGTGCGCCTCAACAGCCTTGATGGCAGCTTGGCTGTCAACATAAATAGTTATTGTACTGATAAGACCATTCAATACGAAAATGTCTCTTACTTTCTACGGTGACATCTTTTTTATAGTCATAATTTTTCCCAGGATTTGGCGGATTTGAAATTAGATTAAATTTCGGAGAATCATTCAACGCAAGTAATTTTTTCAAGTCAAGAAAACAACCAATATCTATATGCACTACAACAACAAAATTATACGTTTTAGCGTCTTATCGACAGTTTCGTGGCAGATAAAAACGACGATGGCAATAATGTGAAGAGACACCCGTTTTGGCGACGCAAAACGGCGGAGAAGCAAACGCAGTCTTAAGCTTCACAAATTGAAAATAATAAACTTTTTTGTCTAGGTTGTCAAGAAAGAGGATTGAAAGGCATTGGTCCGTTTCAATTTTTATTACGTCCCTGAAGATAACGGACACTTTTTGGCGGAATCGGTTGAAATTCAATAAATTTGGGTTAACCCCTAAAGCAAGTCAACTCGCGAATAAGTAATTTTTCGAAAAAAATTCCGCCAACTTCATCTTATTTTAGCGAAAAACCTCGTAAAAATCACAATCCTAGAGCAATAAATTTGAGCTTTTCGCAATAAATTATAATGAAGAATTTAATCGATTCCGTCAAAAAGTGTCCACTAACTTCAGAGACGTATTTTTATTTGATACTATCATGAAGCATATAGCTTTATATGAAAAGCTAACTGAATACAACAATAATTGTAAGGGCTCTCATAACTCTGAAATTTTGAAAAAATTGATTTTTTTTACAGATTTTCATTTGTTATACTTTTAAGAATTAAAAAACAAAATTTAGAATTTAGAAAAAAAAATTTGAAGTAAATTTCACTACGTTACGGCTACGGCTAACTGCCGCGCCTCTCTCGACAGCAGCGTTTCGTATTTCTTTTGTTCGCAAAACCTGGGTTGCTTAGAAAAGAAAGTCGTTTAAAGGACCAAGTTTATGGGAAGATACAAGGGGAAAAAGGGGTACAGTACGAAGCTGGAATGGAAGACTAGCCGTAAGTTCACGTTGTACCTACCAGGAGCTACGAGTATAAACGCGTTTTTCTCGAAACTATATTTTTAGATAGTGTCGGCATGCTAACTCAGTCAATTTTCAATATTTTTGAACTTTTTTTTTAATTTTGATAATTTATTATTTTCTCTATAGTGTGACGAGAGGTTTTTTTAATTTTTTGTTGGACAATTTTTTTTAAATTGATAAACAATTTTTTTTTTAAACTGCAAACTAAAGTTTGAAATACTGTAACATCTTTATTTTTGAAAAAAAAAATAATTCCCTCTATCACACTATTATACTACATTATTTTACAAGATTATGTTTTATTTTTGCAAATTGGATTATTTTTGGTGAAGTTATGATGTCGACAAGAAGACGCCATGGTTTTCATACCCGTAAAAAATAATGTTAATATTAAAAAAAAAAAATTTTTATAGTTAAATACCTAGTTAATAAAATATGTGAACTCAGCCATTTAATTTGTTTTCACCATTATAATAATTTTTAAAATTTACTCGGTTTTCAGCGCGCAGGGAGGGGTATGTGAGCCCTTAAACACAACAAAATTCAAGAAAGTTACATCAAAGATACAAAAAATATTATTGATAATAACAAAATTGGAAAATACATTCAAAATTGTAAAATACATATCATTCTTGAAAGTTAAAATTTAAAAAACTCTTCACTTACATGGATATGTATGCTTGTTACTTGCAATCTAGCCGAGAAAAGAAAACCTAGCAATTTAAATACTAATCACAAATAGTAAGAATTTATACAAAAAAAACACTTTGAACTATTACTCGATTTGGAAATACCATACACTGCAGTCTGCTGTTATGTGCCTGATCTGATTCTTCTTCAGTTCGCGGCCTTGGTCAATTCCGGAAAAGGGCTAATTATCTATTTCTATAGATTCGTTTGATTTTCATTTTAGTGCCATTACTAAGAACTACAGTCGAAGCATGAAAGATGTGAACAATGATTTTACAGTGAATGGCAAAAATAGATGCAACAACATTTGATATTCAACATTTTTCTCAACTTTTAGCGATAGTCAAATGCAGGGGGGGGGGGGGGCAAGTGCCCCTCTTGCCCCTACCTGTGGGCGCCCATGATTGCTTATCTTATTCCCAACATTATCCAAGGAAGGTTGTCGAACCATTTATTCTTCTCGTTTCTGGCACGGATCGCTACTTTTAGTTGTCGATGGAAGCGTTCTACCATTCCATTCGCTTGGGGATGGTATGTAGTTGTGCGTATTCGATGTGTACCAAGAAGTTTGGTCAATTCGGGAAAGAGACATGATTCGAATTGGGTGCCTTGGTCTGTAGTAATCGATTTTGGAACACCAAATCGAGCTATCCAGGAATTTATGAATGCATATGCTATGTTGGTTGTATTTATTGTTCTTAAGGGAATTGCTTCAGGCCAAAAGGAAAATCTATCCTTCATGGTTAATATGAAAGTGTGTCCCTTGGACTGCGGAAGTGGCCCAACTATGTCTACATGTATATGTTCGAACCTTCCGGTAGGGGTATTATTTATATTTGACAAGGTATACAGCATTTGGCCCATTGATTTATGTCTTTATTAATCGATGGCCAAAAATATTTTTCTGTAATTGTTTTTCGCGCTACCCTTATGCTGGGATGAGACAGATCATGAAAATTGTCAAAAATTGTGCGACGGAGAATGTTTGGCACATATGGTCTATTAATTGTTTTTGAAGTTTCACACCAAATTTGGAAATCTTCAATAGGAATAATGATCTTTTCCAATTTGTAAGATGATTTCTTTTGGTCATATTTTGTAAGAATTTGTTTGAGTTCTGCATCCTGCTCTTGTTGTTTTTGAATGTTTCTAAAATTAATTTTCGTAAAATCAAGTAAATCCATGTGTGGTCTTGAAAGTGTATCTGCCACAACATTCAATTTCTGATATCATTGGAAAATTGTGCGATGTATTCTAAATGGTTGATTTGCCTAGGATATTTTTCTGTTTTTGATGTAATAGCTTTAGTCAAAGGCTTATGGTCTGTGAAAATAGTAAACTTCCTTCCTTCCTTCGATAAAAGATCTGAATCGTTTAACTGCAAGATAAATTGCTAACAATTCACGGTCGAAGGTTGAATATTTTTGTTTCGCAGGTGCTGTGATAAAAGTTTGCCATTCCTAGAAAACGTTGCAGTTGTTTCAGAGTTGTGGGTATTAGAAACTGTGAAATTGCTTCTACCCTGCTTGCAGCGGGAGAAAGTCCATATTTATCTATTTTGTATCCTAAAAAATTAATTTCTGCAACTCCAAGAACGCATTTATATGGGTTAATGTTTATACCATATTCATCTAGTCTTGAAAGTAACAAACGGAGATGTTTCTTATGTTCTTCTGGTGTCTGACTTGCAACTAAAATATCATCCACGTATATGAACAAGAAATCTAGTCTTTTCATTGCTTCATTTATAAAACGCTGAAAGGTTTGGGCACCATTTCTTAATCCAAATTTCATTCTAACGAATTCATGGAGTCCGAACGGAGTAATAATTGCCGTTTTGAATATATCCTCTTGAGCTACTGGAATCTGGTGATAGGCGCGAACCAGATCGATTTTTGAAAAGATTTTTCTACCGTATAGATTGATAGAACAATCCTGAATGTTTGGTAGAGGATATCTGTCAGGGATTGTCGCCGCGTTAAGGAGTCTGTAGTCTCCGCACGGCATCCAATCCATCTTGCCTTTCTTGGATACCATTTGTAAAGGTGAGGCTACTGATGAAGATGAAGGTCGACATATTCCCAATTTCAACATTGTTCTGAATTCATCTTGAGCGACCTTTTGTTTTTCAGTATTTAGTCTGCGTGGGCGTATTGTAGGTAGTTGACCAACTGTCTCTATTCTGTGGACCACGTTGTGTTTAACTGGTAAGTTGAAATTTGGAGGAGCTTTTACGGATGGGAATTCATTTAAAATCTTTCCATATCCACATTCAACTATGAAAATTCTTCGTGAACAGGATTGAATATTTTTGGAAGAACATGTTGTTGATAATAATGTTTTTTTGTCTACTAATGTACGCTCGTTCAGATCGACTATAAGGTTATTTTTGCATAGAAAGTCTGCACCAATGATTGGATAGTCGATAGCGGCAACTATGAAGTTGTGTGTAAATTCACGTCGCAAGCCTAAATTTAGTGTTAATTGTTTCATTCCGAAAGTCGCAATGCTGGCACCATTTGCGGCTGACAGTTTGAACTCGGATTTGTTGTTAAAAGTTTTTAAATATTGTTTTGGGATGGTCGAAATTCTGCTCCCGTATCGATCAGGAAACGAAGTTTTGATTTATTATCGTATACAAATAAACGACATGATATAGAGCCTGTTTTTACTGCCGTACTAAAAACTGGACTCTTTAGTTTTTTGGTTTTTGGTAATTACATGGCGATACACATTTATTCGCCTTTTCTTTGTACTGGCTGTGATACCAGCACATTGTGTCTTGAGTCTCATTGCTATTGTCTCGTGGTTTAGACTTTGATCTTGACTTGGGAAATTTTCTTGAAAACTGTTGCTTCGGTGCTCGAGATTGTCTAGTTTCTAGTTTATCCAATCGTTTGCACACAGTATCTATCATGGATTTAAAGGAATCTAGGAGAAATTGATTTTTTTTTTTTATTTCAAAAACAGAGCAATCGCAAAAGCAGAAGCTTGTGTGTGAGTGCTATACATAAAATGTTCAATTGAGCAAAAAAGAAAATAATGAAAATTCGAGTATACTTATAAATTAAGATTTCTGACTTCTAGCTTGATGTTATATACTTATAAATTAAGATTTCTGACTTCTAGCTTGATGTTATGTAACAAATTTATGTACATTATAAGCCCAAATTTAAAAATTCAAAAGAAAGTTTGCGATCAGGTTTAAGGAAAAATTTAAAAAAAGGATCTCGACATAGATACCAAAAAGAAAACAAATTTAGGAGCATAAATCCAGAAGCGTACGCAATGAAAATGATTGGCAAAATAACACCTGCAGTAAAAATTTTTATTTTATAAACCACTTTGTTTATTTTTAAGTTTTATTGATTTAGCACGCTTTAGCACGCTTGATCGCACGACTTAACCTCTTTTCTTTTTTGACAGCCCCCTGAGGTGCTCTCGCTCACCGCACTCAAATTCTATCGAGTGCATTCAATGTAAGAGCTGAGCGAAGTCACCACAAACGGTTACATATTTGAATTTAAACTTAGTCTAGTTTACATCTCGGCCATCCTGACAAGATATCGCCCTCTATATTAGCAACTGGCCTGTCACAAGCCCCGTCTAACATGTTGTCACTACCACCACGAATCCACGGACGAAGACGATTTGCCTCTAATATTCGGTTATATGGCATTTAGGTCATTTGGCAATTTTCCACGTTACGAACGACATACCGGTAGTTGGATAATACTTTATGAATCATGTATGGTCCCCTGTACTTGGGTATCAACTTTTTGTTTGCCCCCACGGTCGTGTCCACATTTCTGATAACTACAAAATCGCCTTGAGAATAGACATGTGGCGCTTTACTTCGTTTCAAATATTGCAGTTCGTTTCGATGTTGGAATTGTACAATAGCATCCGATGCTTCTTTACGGATTTCTTCCAAACTACCACACAAAGGGTGGCCTAACTTATCATCGAGGTATTCAGTAAACTCATCGATCTCAGGGCCTCTTTGAGTAATACCAAACAACAGTTCACTCGGAGTCTTATGGGTGCTACTATGAAAAGAATTATTAATGGCAAATTCAGTTTTTCCTAAAAGAAGAGACCAATTAGCATGGTTTAAAGGTTCTGCCAGTTTTCCTAAAACTGCGGTTAGGACTCGGTTAACTCGTTCCACTTGCCCGTTTGCTTGTGGAGCAGCTACAGCATTTTTTATGTGAATAATGTTTCGATCAAGGAGAAACTTGGAAAATTCTAACGAAGTGAAACAGGTTCCCTGATCGGAAATAATACGTGTAGGCCTACTATAATAATCAAAATATCTTTGAAGGGAGGCGCACACTTCCTTAGTACTAGTACTATTTACCGGGTAGAGCTTAACAAATTTAGTGAAAGCGTCGATAACTACGAAAATGTACTTGCGCTTAGAAATTAAATTCGGTAAGGGTCCATAATGATCAACATGAAGGGTATGAAAAGGTTCTGGTTTTTTAGGTATGCTGTGAAGATTTCTTTTGTTTATTCGGCGCGGAGCAGAATGCACAATACAACGGAGACAATTATCAATGAAAGAAGAAATTTTCTTGTTCATATTCGGGAACCAATAGTGGCGACGGAGATAGTGATAGCATTTCTCGGTACCTAAGTGTCCTAACTTCTCATGGGTTTGGCGAATTACGTTCTTTTCCATTTCGGCAGGAACATAAAAGAGCTTCTGATCGGGTGTTGTCTGATGATACACAATTCCATCGAGTAGAACAAATTTATCAATGACACCAGTCTCAAGACGCGATTTTATGCGGGCAATATTATTATCCCTTTGTTGAGTAGCTTGTAACTGAACGTCAATTTCACCGGATGAAATAACACACACGGGCGGATGGCGGCTGAGTGCGTCGACATGGTTCATTTTTATTCCGTGACGGTGAATTATAGTATAGTTGTAGTATTCGAGCTCTAGGGCCCACCGGGCGATACGGGGGTTGAGACTCTTTTTAGCTAATGTCAGGGTCAAAGAATTACAATCAGTGATTATCTTGAAAGGTCTGCCCTCCAGGTAAACACGGAAACGGCGCAAGGCAGCAAACAGCTAGAGTCTCAAGCTCAAAACTATGATATTTCGATTCAGGAACGGTTGATCTACGGGAATAATAAGACACGGGGTGCAGTCGGTTGTCTGTTTGTCGTTGCAATAATACAGCACCAAAACCATGCGAACTAGCATCGGTATGTAATTCGGTCTCACGGTTAGGATTATACACGGACAAAACGGGAGACAGAATCAAACTGTTACGGAGGGTATGAAAAGCTTTTTCGCATTCAGGAGTAAACGCAAAAGTTTTTTCTTTTCTCAACTGATCGGACATCGGAGCGGCAATACGGGCAAAGTTCGGTACGAATCTTCGGAAATAAGAGAACAATCCCAGACAGGACTGCACATCCTTTTGAGTTGTTGGTACTGGATAATCACGGATGGGTTTTATGTGCGAGTCATTCGGGCGGATGCCTTGGTGATTCACCGAATATCCTAAGTATTCTACATCAGCTTGAAAAAACCTACATTTACTCAGTTTCAATTCCAAACTAAATTCCGTTAATCTTTTAAAAACACGGGATAATATTGCTAAGTGCTGCTCGGGACCATCCGTAGCTATTAAAATATCATCGATGTAGATGAGGTCTCCGGCCTTAATAAGGTCCTCAAATATAGTAGCAATAAAGCGTTGAAACACAGCTAGTCCATTTTTCAATCCGAAAGGCATCCTGAGGTACTCATATTGTCCATGTGGTGTGACAAACGAGGTATACGGTATGGACTCAGGGTCCATTTCTACCTGATGGAATCCGTTCTTCAAGTCCAGAATGGAAAAACAATTTTTTCCATCTAAATATTCTAGACAATCCTCAATTAAAGGTAGCGGGTAGTTATCACGGGCGGTAATTTTATTCAAAGCGCGGTAGTCTACCGTATACACATTCTTTTCTCTCCGGATTTTTTTGTTACCATTACTATAGGAGAGGCATATTCAGAGTTGCTATTTCGGATAATTTTTCTACAAATGAAGTCATCGACGATTTTAATCACTTCATTACGTTCAAAATATGAAAGTCTACGTGGAGAACATCGAAAAGGAACATCGGATGTCAGTCTTATTTTCATATTAAGTTTCGGAACTTCACAATTCGTTCGTTTAGCTTGTAAATATTGCGCTACTATAAGTTTCTTACATTTCTCATAATTAATTTGACCAAACTCACAGCCAATGCTTAACGATTCGGGGGGGGGGGGGGGCAATCATCGGGTTTAATAGCGGTAACATGATTCACAAAGAATTGTATTAATCGGTTGCAATGATCAGCGGGAGCAACATGCGAGACGGTTACATTAAGTGGCTTTTTGGTGGAATCAAATGCCCCGAAATAGGATAAGTAAATAAAGTTTATTCTTTTCGTATTTTTAAATTCATTTTCAAGTTCAGTTTTAGTTCTAGGTAAATTTTTTAATTCATTTTTTGCTTAATATTAAAATAGAGTCCAATCCCGAATTCGGTTAAAAAATTTCGGCCTAGTAATACAGGTGTCGGAATTGCGGCGTCAGGAATAATAAAAAAATATAATTCGCGTTCCGTATCGCGAAAACGGATCAAAAGTTTTATGCGGCCATACGTTGGTAATAGTGTGTTCCCTATTCCCCGGTACTTTGAATTTGTTAACTGCTTCAGTGGCCGCAATTTCCTGGGAATGAGCGATTCTCTCACGAAGTTAGTTGGACTACCGGTATCAAACAACGAGATTAATTTTCCTATCATACATTTGATTCCACCTATGATGACAAAAAGACTTACCAATTGCAGAGCGGCAACTTCCTCAGTTAAAGTGTCGTCGCTATCACAGTCGGACATAACAGTACGGCCTCCGGAACTTTCGTTGACAACAGCTACATTGCGTCTTTTAGGACAATCTCGGTAGAAGTGACCCACTTCATGGCAGGTGAAACAGGAGTTAGCAGGGCGCTTTGGTCTCAAACATTGCGGTGCCAGATGGCCAAACTGACGACAGTTAAAACATCGGGTCTGAGTAAGATCGGCATTGGCGGACAAAGTCGGTCGAGTCCGAACGGCTGCTTGAGCGGGAGCACTTGCACGGCTGACGGGTATAGCGGTGTTCACCCGGCTAACGGATATCAGGTTTCGGGTTCGTCGGCGTTCGAAAGAACTCGGTAAATCCTTAATTTGTATTAAAGTACGGGCTCCGTACAGCATAGTAGCACTAGTTGAACGATCATCCATCCCATCAATGATGCATTGAACCAGATCGGGCTCGTCGATGTCAGCTTGTTGTGCAATTTCTTGCATACATAAAACGTAATGGTGCGACGTTTCATCTCGGCGTAGACGGCGTTTCGTCAATTGGCCGTAAAGCTCCTGTCTTGATACTGCTCGCCCGAATTCAGTCAACAAGGCGGCTTTCAGCTCGATCCACGAATTCACGGATACGCTTCGTAGAAATATCTTTGCTGAGCCATCTAGCAATCGGCGGGCACACGAAAGCTTAAAATTTTCCGCAACTGTCAATGAATGCATGACGTGCTCGAAAACCCGGATCCATTTCCTGATATTATATGCATCTTCGCCATTGAATTTCGGTACTGACGTTTCGATTTCGGAGAAATCGGGTCTTCGATCAGCAAGTACCACATGGCTAGCGGTGCTTTCCATGTTGGCAATCTCTTGTTTTAACATTAGAAGTTCACGGTGCTTGCGAAGTAATGCTTTCTCACGGTCAATCCCGTCAAATTCCACAGTGGGATTGACAACAGAGCGGCTCTGCGGGTTTCGGCTATCGGTTTCGGTGGAACGGGCGGTTGGATTAACTTCATCACGGTTTTCTTCATCATCTTTGCGTTCGCCAGCACTATCGGCGTTTTCCAGACTGCTCATTACCTCCTCGGTGTACAGTCTCCGCAACGAGGCCACCGATGAATTAGCGGGTGCTGCGATGCCGGCCGCTTCTAATGCGGCCACCATTCCCGCGCGGCTCAGTCGATTTGACATTTTTCGGTTAAATGATTTCAACCCCACACCTGAGTTATAAACCACTTTGTTTTTCTTTCTATTTTAACGTTTATTTTTAAGTTTTATTGATTTAGCACGCTTTAGCACGCTTGATCGCACGACTTAACCTCTTTTCTTTTTTGACAGCCCCCTGAGGTGCTCTCGCTCACCGCACTCAAATTCTATCGAGTGCATTCAATGTAAGAGCTGAGCGAAGTCACCACAAACGGTTACATATTTGAATTTAAACTTAGTCTAGTTTACAATTTTTTTTTTTTCTACGATAAATATTTAGCTAGGTCCCGAAAACTCGTGTAAATAAAAGTTTTAATCTTACTCTTATAATTTATATTATATAGACTTTGCTTTAAAACTAGAGGGAGCTCATTATATAGCTTTGGTCCAAGGATACTTGCATGTCGTGCGGTCAAACTCTTACTGCATATAGTAGTGGCTAGTGGTTGCGACAACTGACGTCTGGTGCTATAGCTTGTAGTATGTTGCTCAAAGTTACTAAGAATTACGTAGGTGAATTTTAATAGAACAAATACATATAATTGTCGAATCGTCATTACTTTGAAAATTGAAAAGGATTCTGTTGTTGAGAAAAAGTTGGATTTGGAAATACATATTTTAATTATTTTATTATGCAAACTCTGTAACGGTTGCAACGCATTATTGTAAGCAAAACCCCAGACTAAAATTCCATACTGCACAATGGATTGAACTAAAGCGAAATACATCATTCTCATTACTGGCAAATCTAATATTTTCCTTAGCATCAACAATTTATATTTAGTTTTTCTCAATTTTCTGCAGACTGAACTTATATGCTTGTCCCATTTAAGTTTCTCATCGATTTCAACACCCAGATATTTAATTTGTGAGACGCATTGGATTGACGGACGATTCATGAAAATTTAGGGTCAAAGCTAGTCTTTCACAATTTGTTTTGTTGCCAAATACAGTAAACTTAGTTTTATTCGAATTTAAGGCTAATTTATGCTTCGTAATCCATTCCCAAACTAAAGATAAACCCTGCTTCGCTTTTTCCAGGGCTGAGTCAAAGTTTTTATCTTTAAACATCAGTACAGTGTCATCCGCGAATGCAACTAAATGTCCTTTAAATAAACTTCGCTCAAGGCCACATAACTGGTTGACATAAACAAGGAATAAGCGTTAGCATCTTTATCCTGCTGTGTTTGCTTGCGACTCTCAGCAATTTCTGAAATGTTACCGCTTTTTGAGGTATCATTTATTCGATCTGAAATGTTTAAGATTTCATCGAATTGATGAGAGTCTTCTGTGGCATACATGCCTGTATTGCCGAAGGTAGCTTTCCCAACCATAATTTGTGTAATAATTTGCTATTAACTAAACTATTACATCCTGCCAATGTTTCCATCTGGCGGAATAATTCAGATGGTTTTAAGTCACCTAACTCAATTTTATTTAGAAGAGCGTCCAATCTCTTCTCTTCTGTATCTCGCGACCTCTCTATTAGGATTTTTTTTAAATGGTCATATTTGTTTGCATCAGGCGGTTTCATTAGAATGTCGGCTACAATTTGCATAGCCTCAGAGTCTAATGCTGAAATAATATGATCGTACTTGGTATTTTGTTGAGTGATTCCTTTTATTCGGAACTGAGTTTCTACTTTCAGAAACCATAGGTCGGGTCTATTGCCCCGTAAAGGTGCCCAGCAAACATATTGGCGAGAGTTTGCTGGCAGCAAGCATTAGGCAAGGGGAAATAAAATGCGATCAGCTCGCCCTTTTATCGAATTGTAATTGCTACAGACAATGATTTCAAAATTCTTGCTAAATGCTTGCAAAAAGATTGCAATTTGTAAGGATAACATTTTTTTAACCCTTAGAAATGGCACGCATTTCGCAAATGGATAGAGACCATATTGCATATTCTCGTTGGGTGTTTATTAGTTGCGCATCAGTCGGAAAGAACACTTGGGAGTGCTAACTATTGTATTATTTATTGCCTTTTTTGGTACGAGTGGAAGTGATTTTTAATAACCGGTGAGCAAATTAAACTTAAGACTTGCTGGCAAGAATTCTTGCCGGCAAGTCTAAAATCGCCACTTAGAAGTAACTTGCCAAATTATCGTTTTGAGCAAGGGAACTGATAAATTACCCTTGCTCGAAGCGATAATCAGGCAACTTGCGTTTAAGTTGCCATTTGTAACTTACCGGCAAGAAGCATTTTAGTCCGCCGTATAACATACTTTCGAGGGTTTTGCAATTGTTGCCGCAAGGGTTTTGCTTGCCTACTATAAGCCGCCGGCAAGTTACATACGAGTTAAAATGTTTGGTGGGTGGTAGCTTGATCATTGATACGTGATTGGGAACATTTTCCGACATCAGTGTATTCAGACTTGTTGATGCACCTGGTAAGGTATCGCTCGTCATTTTGTGTTCAGTGCTCATTTGAATACTGCTATTAAATACGTATGTATACTCAAAAAACGTTAATTACTTGCTTAAATAACAATGTGATAATGTGAATAATGTGGATAATACGCACTTATACCCAACGCAGCGTTAATTATTGGTATTAAGGAAGGTAAAGGGAAACATACAATATTATGTCACTAGTGCTATGTGACCGACTTCACTTGCACTGCCGAATGTTATATTATTTGACTTGATACGCACCAAATGTCAAAATATTTTGTTTAGATCCCAACTTTAAAAAAAATTCTAATCTTCAATCGAATGATGCGACTGCAATCACATGCAATCACAAGGATTGTTATTATTTGGTATGGTTAATTTTATTATTATTAATTTTAAAATTTGATCATGCTTTACCTAATGTTGCGATGAATGTACCACGAATGATATGACTAATGATGTGAAGGATGCTGCGATGAGAATGATGTGATGAACAAAGAGGTTAATGCTAATGTTGCGATGAAAGTGCGACGAATGATATGATGAATTATGCGATTGATGCTGCAACGAGAATAATGTGATGAATGATGAGGTGAATGCCGCGACGAATGATGAAATGCATGATGTGATGATTGCTGCGATGAATGATGTGACGAAAGCTGCGATGCGAATTATGTGACGAATGTTGCGATGCGAATTATGTGACGAATGTTGCGGTGAACCATGCGACGAATGATGTGATTGGAATCTACGTAGCAGGAACGTAATGTATTGATGTTGCGACGAATGATTCTTATGCCACTAGCTTGGTGTCAATTTTGAAATTTTTTAGGCGTCGATATTCTTTTAAATGCTCCTAGCTGTATTATGCGTGTACTGTTATATTGCACCGTTATACCTTTGATGATTAGCTGTGCGTTTCAGGCGTATAAGCCTCGTGGGGTCACCAGTGTACCGTTTCATATGCGATTATTATATCATTTAATAAAGAAACACGAGTACTTCACTTAATTTGATATTTATTACAATTCATTTTTACTTTAATATAACTTAGTTTATAATTAAATTTTAAAGTGTTTAATTTATATATCAATTCACGTCAGCATGCTTTGACGGTCACAATCCAAGAGGGCTTTTTTATCATTTTTTGGTTATACCTAATTTTGTCCTCGAATCGGTTTAGCTTAAAGTTGGCTACCGTTTAGTTTATACTAAATTCACAATGATCATATTCTGAATTGAGGTTGCCACAATGGGCAGAGTGAATATGAAAAAAAATTGTTCCAGATGACAGATAAATATTCCAGATGTGGACGCACCAATGAGCAATAAAGAATTTTTAGGGAATAGATATTATTGAAGTCTTGACTATTGCGTATAGCGAAACCCAGCATTCTCCGAGCTGAACTACATATTCTGTTATAGTGAGGTACGAATGTCAATTTAGAGTCAAGTAATAGACCCAAGTCTTTAACAACATCAACCTCTGGTAACAGCCAAGTATTAAGATAATAATTAATGTTGACGCGCTCACGACGTCTGCTGAAGGCAATGTAATTACACTTGGAGATGTTCAGTGGAAGACGATTTGTGATGCACCAATCATACAAGCAATTAAGATTATTTTGAATAATTCTACAATCGTGTACAGTATTTATAATTTTATAAATTTTTAGATCATCCGCGAATAACAAAAAATTTACGTTGACGAATATATTAGATACATCAATAATAAAAACAAGAAAGAGCAGAGGCCCTAAATGCGATCCTTGTGGTACTCCTGATGTTACGAGAAAAGGTTCCGATTGAGCAGATTGTATATTTACAATACTAGTGCGATCATGGAGGTAATCACGTATCCAATTCAGAAGATCGCCAGAGATGCCTAATGCGTGAAGCTTCGAAACGAGTAGGCAGTGATCAGCTTTGTCGAAGGCTTTAGAGAAGTCGGTGTAGATTGCGTGGACCTGGGAATTAGTTCCCATTGCATGTATAATAGTCTCAACATAGAGCAAGGATTAGTCATTGTAGACTTCCGTTTCTGAAAACCATGTTGGTGAGGGGTGATGTAGTTTCTCAGCAATGGTGTTAATTTGTTCGCGACGATTGGATTAAACATTTTAGAAAGGGCCGATTGGATTGAAATGGGCCTGTAATTGTGAACATTGCATTTATCATTAGACTTATGAATTGGTATAATAAATGAAGTCTTCCACATTTCGGGAAAAAAGACCCGAACGTAAAGATAAATTTAAAAGAATAGTAATGGGTAACGCCAAAAACTGACGACAGTTAAACAGAAACAGTGGTGGGACACCATCGGGTCCCATACCTTTAGATGTATCAAGAGTACCAAGCATCGAAGTGACATCTGAGATGACAACATTTAACGACGACAAACTTAGGTTATAGCTACCCAGTGAGGATAAATTCGGCACGGCAGATGGAAGAGTGCTATTATCGGAGTACACAATGGAGAAATACTTAGCAAAGAGGTTTGCAATGCTAGAAGGATCAGATGCAGTAATATCATTCGCATACATACAGGATGGAAGAACATTCTCTGACCTAAGTGAATTAACGTAGTTCCAGAATGCCTTAATGTTATTGGAAGAGATATTAGCTTCAATGTTGTGTATTCTATATAACAGGATGCCTTTTTAGCTTTACAGAGACCGCGTAAGCGTGAGAATTCCAGGTAGTCAGTTTGGGAAAGCGATACCTTATATTTAGCATGTGCTATTTTTTTGTCCTTGATAAGTTGACGCAATTGCGCGTCGTACCAACGAGGATATAACGAACTAGAAATAATTTTAGAAGGGACTCGAAAATATTATAAAGAACGCTACAAAATCTAGAAACGGCTTCATTAATATCTACCATATCGAGTAAGAGCGGCCAGTCGATTAATGAGAGCTGTTCACAGATAAAATTATAGTTAGCAATTTTAAAATTATAGAAAGCAAAGTGATGAATGTGAGCAATATTAGGGATTGAATTTAAATTTATGTTTATGTTGAGGTCTGGATGGTACATTTTATCAAGCGGCAGCAATTCGTGGTGCGATGAAACCACTTCAGGCGGTGGTGAAAGATTGGAAAATACCAGATCCAGTAGCTTCCCTTTGGCGTTGAGAATTCGGTTGCTTTGGGTAAAATTAAGATCGCAGAAATGATCAATGAGAGCACTGGCTGTGCTATTAACACTGGATTCATACCAGTTAAGGAAGGCCCAATCAACTTCTGGCTGGTTGTAGTCTCCAATGATCAGGGTATCCGCAAATGGAAAGCTGTTAATTATGCCTTCGATAAACTGGCAATGAATACCTAACTTGAAGTTGATGAAACCCAGGCTAGCAATGTCGGCATCCCTTTTCACCAGTTTCAAACATCGTATGTCATCATCGCAAATATTAAGTTTATTGGCAACGTACTTAATAATCGACTTTTCATCAGTGGCCGAGTTAAGTCGATAAGTGGAGCCATTTATGACCAGTAACAACTTTTATACTGTCTTGGACATCACCTTTACCAATTATTTTCCTGCGAGAATGTCGCTTATTATGGACAACACTCCACTCTGAGGATGCAGACGATTTATTATTTGTAGCTCTCAATTTCTTAGTTGGGGAAAGAACAGAAATAGTATTTGGTTCATTAACTGACGTAGAAGTGCTCCCAGTGGCTGATGGTATGGCAGCAGGAACATGGAGTGTACCGGAATCAGCATTATCCAAAGAGGCGGCGTCAAGTACTATCGACGGCAGGGGGATCTCCCTTTAGAGGATAATTTTTCTCCGCTCCTGCCGGGGCTGAGTTGAAGACTGTAGCTGATCAATCTCCGCTTGCTTTTGACGTAGAACAGATTTACTGCGAGATTTACAGAGATTTGTGAAGCACCTTTGTTGACAGATGATGACTGAGAAGGCCCTTGTAATTGGCAGAGCTCGTTCTTCAATGAATAGAAGGCATTTTGAAGCGACGTAATGGCTGATGACATATCGCTTATGTTGGCATGGAGTGCGGCAAAGCCAATGCCATCACAGCTTGTGCAAAGCCTGTGAATTCCCGGTAAGGCCAGTGCAGCGAAGTATTTCGGTACAGTAACACCAACGCATGCAGCATGAAATGACTTACCACACATGCCAGCACAGCGAAGACCGTCAACTGCTATAGGCAAGGAACATTGTCCACATAACATTATGCTTAATAGTGTGCTTAGACTCAGACGAGGTGGCAGCACTGTTCGAATTAAATATTATTATAATGAAAATAAAAATGGTGATTATCTTTGCTAATTTCGAGTATTGAAAAAGAAATTTTATGAAGTATTGAAATATTTTGGCGGCATCGTGACATAACCTCACTTCGAAACTTCAAAACAAACCGCACACAAAAACAAAAAAAAATAATTGTTTATGAAGACTCCGCCATCCAGAAGCCACAAGAGCTGAAAGGGGCTTTGGGACGACAGAATCACCAGGTCAACCCTTCGGAATGACCTGCCGACAGATGTAATGATGTCTATCGCGGCCCCGGAAGCCCGACAGTGGAGAACGAAAGAAACACTTTCACTTCAAGTCTAAGTCTAATTGGAGGTGAGAACTATAACTTGTTTATTATTTGTTTATTACAACACTTGAACTATGGGTTGGTTATTACAACACTTGAGGAAAACTTTTGTGATTTTAATAACAATTTATTTAATAATTAAGGATATAATGTCAGACGATCAGAGCCAATCATCGGAGGTAATGGTTACTTTCATAACGAATCCAGCGGTAGTAACCTCTTTTGGCGGCTGATCTGGAGTGCGGCTTAAGGCATCGAAGTGTGCCATTCAGTTTCCTTGACGATGCACCGGTACGAAATTGTATTCCAGTAATTTCATCCACCAACGTACGATTTTGGGAATGAGCTCCTTTTTTTCTCTCACTTTGGCTATAGCGGAGCAATCAGTGACCAAACGAAAAGTTTTTCCCAACAGAAGACTTTGACGACAGCCAACACCTCGAGGTCATAGTTATGATACTTGGACTCAGTATCGGAGCAATGTCGGCTGTAGTAGAGAACTGGCTTCCACTGTTCACCAGGAATTGACAGCAGGTAAACCAGCGAGTCCTACGCAATTCGCATCCGTGTATACTTCATGCTGAGCGGATGGGTCATATAGAACCAAAACCAGTTGGTTAGGTAAACTTTCGCTAAGCTTCTCAAAAGCTTGTTGGTGACTTGAACTCCATACAAAAGATTTGCTCTCGCTTTTCCGAATAATCGGGCACAAATTTGCGGAAAAAACCAGTCGACCCCAGGAAACGGCGCATTTCAGTCATATTCTCCTGTGTTTTGAAGTTTTTAATGGCACTGACTTTTTCATCACCAAGCGTTACACCATTTTTGTTGATAACATGCCCCAAGTGTGAAATTTCGGTTGCTAAAAATTCACATTTGTCCAGTCTGAGGGTTAGTCCGCTATCTTCCAAGAGTGTCAAAAACTTATTTAAACACTTGAGTCCTTCACCAACGGTTTTACTGGGAACGATGACATCATCCAGATACGCTAAGATCTCATCTTTTCCCATTTTAGTGATGAGCTTATTCATTACGGCTTGGAATACCGCTGTTGCTTCCACGAGCCCAAACGGCATTCTGTTGTACTCATAGTGTCCGTCAGTGATGATGAAAGCCGTAAATTTCTTCGATGATTCCGCCACTTCAATGTAATGGTATCCCATACGTAGATCAAGAGTCGTAAAGTAGTTATTTCCAGAATATTGTGCAAAGTGTGCCTCAAATATTGGCATTGGAAACGGTGTTTTGACAATAATTCGATTTAAAAGCCGATAGTCGATAGACAGGCGATGTTCCCCGTTCCTCTTTCCTAGTAGGACTACTGGCGATGCGTATGGTGACTCGGACAGGCGAATAATATCGTTTTCCAGTAGCTCTTCCACGATTTTGTTGAGGATTGGTCGTTTAGCAAATTCTAGCCGGTATGGCTTCTCGTTGATTGGTACATCGCAAGTAAGATTAATTTCCATTTCAGCTACTGTGCTCGTACACCTTCCCAGCTCTGTCATATTCTTCGCAAAACTTCGTCTGTGGTTACGAAGAATATTCATTAAATTATTTCTTTCTTCAATACTTAAATTGGAAGCAACTTTTATATTTTGATTCTTTTCTTTCCAACAATCTTCGCCTTCTATAATCAGTCGATTACCTTGGCGGCATAAAACATCTCTACCCAAAAGAACATTTTCGGAGAGAAGTTCGTCCTCAACCACCAAAAGATCAGTATCGAATTTCCATCAACTTCCAAGGTTTGCTCGCACTTTACCAGTGTATTGTCTACCAGCAAAACCTCTCAGAGGTTCAGCGCATGTCTCGATCTTACCGACTCTAGGGGCGAATAATTTCCTAACGAGTGTTCGTTGATTGCCAGGGTCCACAAAAGCTAAAGCTTGGTCCCCATTCACTTCAATTTTTTTCCTTACGGAACCATCTACTTGTTTTTTTTAACGACCCGGTAACACTTGACGCTTCGATCGTCGTTTTCGCCTTCCATATTTTTCGACGTTACTGTCTTGTTAGGTGGAACACTCGATTTAAGCGTAGGGACAAATTTTGGTTTCGCGTGAATCGCCTCGAACTCCACTTCATTGTATGCACAATAATTATTGATGTCGATAAGCAGATCGTTATACGTTCTGTATTCGTTCGATATTTTTTTCTTTAAGTCGGAATCGTTAATACCGTTAACTATGTGTCGCACTATCGCCATGACCGGAAGATCACCTTTGTTTCCAATCGACACCATTTTGTTGAAATACTCCTAGGGCTTTCACTGAACTTTCGTTTTATATTAACCATTTTAATATGGACACCCGCGATATTTTTCGAACACGGAAAATCTTGTAAGAATTTTTGTGCGAACCACTGCCACGAAAAGAAAACCTTTTGCAGCGAATCGACCCAGTATTTAGCCGGTTCATGCATTTGTCAAAATGTCAAAAAAATCCGTCTGGTCGTCCCAACGATAAGCACTCTTAAGCATTTCGATTCTTTTTATGAACTGTTTAGAATTTAATGATGCATTCAACGATGGATTAAATTCTGGCAACAATAATATCACGTCACGTACACCATACGGGTTAAACTGTCCATGTGACCGGATGTATATACGAGTAATCACATTTAATATATATGTTTTGACGTTTCCATTCGCAAATGTAGCTTGCGTTGCATACGGCTGAGACTGGAAAAACGTATATTGCGGCTGCGAGTTCATTTTTGGCGGTGTAGCAGTCGGAGGTCGTGTATACCAGCGACGCTGGTATACCCTAAGAACCATCCAGCTGTGATGCCGTAGGTAAACACTCTGTATCTGTGTTCGGGAATGAAACTGCTTTCGGAATATCGTCAACTATATGAGTGTTCTGCTTCTGATGCTTCAATTCTGGGAACAATAGCTTTATAGCTTCGAAATCGGGGCACGGCACAGAGACACACTGCAATGATGACGCATCAGAAACGGCAGCTGGGGATGACATAACCGATGGCTGGAATTCGCGCGCTGTAGTTAAATTCCTTTTGGTATAAGCGTCTTTTCCAAATCGATTACGCGTTTTTCATGCAAGTTTCTGATATTTCAGCACATGTATTTTCACGTGGAATAGCCAAAGCTTGTGTAGCATGTTCCGTAATGAATGAAGTTTGCGAGCCAGGGTCAATTAACGCTCTTAAGCATTCATAAGTGCCATTTAGAGTTCTTGCTATTACTAGAGCAGTTGCTAATATGACCGAATTGCCGCTTCCTTGAGTCTCTGTTGTTATCTCACCTAGAGCCTGAAGTTTTTCGGCGGTGGTTGAAATGTGTGCACTTGTTTTTTCGGGCGATGGATTTGGGTTGGGTGGGTTCTGATTCTGATGCAATAGACTGTGATGCGACTGTTTACAGGTATTACATCGATATCGGCTGTAGCATTTTTGTTTCCTATCATGACTTAAACAGTTTGAGCAGAGTGAATTCTTTTGTACAATATCCAATCGGTCTGTAATACAGAAATTTAGTGCAAGTATGTAATTTATGTGGTTCTTGGCAACAATGACACTTTATTTTGGAGGTAGCGGAATGATATAGTTTGTAATTTGAATGGTTATTGTTACCTCGATTAGATTGTTGCGTAGGTTTCGTATTGTGTCCTTCTTTTTTCTTGGGCTGTTCTTTCAATGATTCGAGGGATCGAAATATATTCCCTAGATACTTAAAAAGCTCATCCACTTCAATGGGTTTCTTAGAATCGTTCAATCCATGCTCCAATAGCTTGTGACTTTCAAAGTCAATATTCTGCAAGATTAAATGTTCGACTATTGGAGCCCATGTTGTTGTATCGATTCCGAGATTTTTCCAGGCATGCAGGCACTCCTTTGTTTTATCGTGAAGATTTCGTACTCCTGATGTTGACTCGGTTTCCAGTTTAGGTTGTGAAAACAAGATCTGTAGATGAGTTGATACTAATTTGCGCTTGTTGTTGTATCTGTCGTTCAGCAATGTCCATGCTGTGGTGTAATTAGCATTTGAAATATCTAAATGTTTTAATAAGCTACAAGCTTCCTTTTTTAGATGCGTTTTTAGGTATTGCATTTTTTCAGTTTTTCCTAATCGGGGGTTATTGTGAATGAGTTTCACAAAACTCCCCCCTCGAAGGTTGCAATAACGAGCCGTGGTAGTCGGATTTCACCATCTGGTCGTTGTGTTGAGGGTATTTTTCCCTGTTAAGATAAGTAAACCTTCTGGTAATGATCTTCCAAATTTTCGAAAGAATCATCACGGTTGTACTCATGAGAGTCGTCCAATGATGCCACTAAGTCTGAATGGTTCATTGAGATTTTTTCCCAGTACGTTTGGATAAGGTTGAGGTGTTTTCGGTAATGTAATGCTGGCTGCTGTACGTTCTCCTGATCAAGTTTACAAAGCATCCTCTCCAGTAGTCGCATATTCACCTTCTGCATTCTCAAGAGCCTCGTGGTGATCTCATCGACTTCAGGGATTGTGGCCTGATCTTGTTCCTGGATTTTTGTGCCTTGCCTGAGCTTCTCCTGCAGCACATCTCTGAAGCTTTCATACACAGCTTCAACATCCTGAAAATAATTTTTTAAAAAATTGTTATGGCCAGGTTTGGCTTGCTGCATCGGCAAATTTTTAATTTTAAAGAATCTGATCAGAGAAGTCCATCCACAAAGATTCCAGTTTTTGGAGCCGTGTCTCCAAATATATCTCGGTCTTCCTTGAGTCGGAGTCCTTCCTGTAGTTTGTTTTAAGCCGCTGGACGGCTTCACAGCAAGCGATTTGATGGTTTACCAACTCCTCCATGTTGTAGTTGTTGTTGTAGTTGCGTCAATTACTGAGGTGTAGATGCAGCTTCGTAGAATACTGTTTCCTCCGTAGTCTGGTTCGGTTACTTGATATGTGTGAATAGTTATAATAGACGCCTAGGCAGTCTCACTCAGGATATTATGGCTTAGTCCCGTCTATTTATTCAAAAATTTTCCGTAGGGCTCGACGGACCATGATAAAAGTACGAGTTTTGTTTTGAACCTGAGTTTCGTATAATTTCTTGATATTATTTCTAGGTACTTATTGCTAACATGACAAATTATTGGCCTAATTCTATAACAAAATGAACTTGATTGAACTCTTATGTAAGCAAATTATGGTAAAAGTATAATGCTGCAATGTTTACAAAATTAAGTGGATCATAAGGTAATGGACTTTGAAGAATTTAATTACTTGGATTATATGTAGATACTGAATGCTAGTTATAAAGAATGATCATGCCTCACTGCGTATCCCGCCACTATCTGATTCGAGAAGCTCCACCAATTTCTCTTTTTTTTCGGAAGCCTTTAAACCCGCCATTTTGCACTTTTTCCTTAACGCATCTACCGTCAAATCACGAAAACTCAGGTCTACTTTCTTTTGTTCGTTGTACTGAACTCAATTGATTCCACTTCTGACTTGTCAAGGACCGAGAAGTGAAAACGAAAATTAAAAAGAACTTTTCTTTAATTTGAAAAACAGTTGAAACTTTATTTCAATCGAATATGTCTTACGCGTCCCACGATCATTTCACGACTGTCGCGTCTCTGTTTTCCGCCTCGGTTTCACCCCGGTCGTTCTCATGTTCCGTCCCGACTGCCGTAGAGGCGAAGTAGCCACGTTTCGTTTTAGGTGAGCGTGACAAATGTATACCTCTTCTTTTTTCCAAATGTATAGACATTTGACGACTTCGGATCGGGTGAATCCCAGCACGGTTATGAAACTGTCTGTCTCAGACCATATAGCCTTTTTTAATCTGCATACTGAGTCATTCCTGCTTTTAAAACCGTCAGGAATTTTCATGAATTCCTCCTCTTCAATTTCACCATGTAGAAAGGCATTCTTGACGTCCATGTGGTTTGGATTAGATTATTCTCTACGATCACCCATAAATGAGTTCTCAGAGCTTTCAGTCTGGCTATGGGGGCATACGTCTCTTTGTAGTCGTATCCCTGTCTTTGAGCACAGCCATTGATTACCAGTCTTACTTTATGTCTTTCAATATTTCCGTTTTCATCGCGTTTGATTTTAAAAACCATTAGTTATTAATTGCTCGTTTTCCTTTGGAAAGACTGGTAAGGTTCCACGTATCACTTTCCAGTAATGCATTAATTTCCTCGTTCACTGCTTGCATCCATTCTTAGCTTCATAACGTTTGGTTTTTCTCCAATGAAGATGTTGGACTTCAATTTATTAGATAGACCTCGTTTTAATTGCTTCCGACCAAAAAGTTTTTCCCAAGCTGCAATTTAGTATCATGCACCGCTCCTTTTCTACAATACTGCGATTCAGCCTTTCCGCTACTCTGTTTTGTTGTGGGATATACCGGATAGTAAATTCAAATTGAATTCCTTTGTTTTCGAAGAATACTTTTATTTCTTTCGAGATATATTCTCTTCCATTATCACATCGGAATCGGCTAATTTTTACATTAAATTGAGCAGTAGACATAGTCTGAAATATTTTAAAATATCACACTTCTTCCGATTTTGATTCCAAAATATAGCTCGCCGTAAAATGAGTATAGTCGTCAATAAACGTTAGTACATACCTGTTAGAATCGTGAGAAATAGAGCTTACGGGACCCATCATTTCACTGTGAATCAACTGCAATGGACGTGTAGCTCGACTACGTTCCTGATTGTGTGGTTTGTGAGTCTGCTTTCCTTCGATGCATACTGGGCGCAACTCCTTTGATGTCCTCGAGAAATTAATACTCATTCCGGTAGTTTGATGTTGCAATTTCTTAATATCATCGTAGTAAAGATGACCCAATCTGTTGTGTCACAACTTGTAGTCACTGTTTTCAATGCTGACATTTGCAAGAATTGGTCTTTCGAGATTTAACTCGTACAATTCCCTTCTATTCTGTAATCTATTGCCACTGTATGATCACCTTTCATGACAACTCCGCGACCATTTTCAAATGTGATACGAAAACCATTAATTTCCAGCTTTCGAACTGACAGCAAATTAAATTCTGGTCCCGCCACTGAAAGAACATCTTTCACCATTATCATAATTTCCTTTCCGTTGAGAGAACTTGATAGTTGGATTTCTCCGATTTTATTTGCCTTCAGAAAGGTAACGGATTTAGCAACTTTTATTTAAAGTGGTGCTTGCAGTTCCCTGATATTTCTTATTGAAACCGTACTACTGATCAAATGTTCGGTAGAACCGTAATCCAAATACCATTTGACGTTACTATTTGTAATATTCTTTGTCGATGCTGAAAAACACAAATTATTCACAGTTACTTTTTTTTCGCATCTTGAAGCTGGATTTGCATTCTGCGTATTCTATTTTTGGTGTCGGCCATTTTCTTCGCCTGCTTATGTCCGATTTTTCCGCACCAGTTGCACTTAAATGGAAATCTTGGTTGTGCTTTTCCAAATTTTTTTCCAGATTCTGAAGCAAAAACTGTTGAGGAGGGCAGTTCAGTTCCGGTCTTCTTCTTCACCATGTCATTTCTTTTTCTCTCTTCATCTTGAAGGTTGCTTTTTACAAAGTCAACTGTCAGGTTTTCTGTGGCCAACGTCTCAATTGCTATTACTACTTAGTCATACGCACGATGACAAACAATGTATATCTCCAAGACCGCTCCCGTCGAGCATAGTGTTCGTATGAGACTATCAAAGCTTACAAAGTGGCTTGCGAGAATTTCATTTTTTCTATCGAATTTCATACATAAAATTGATTTTCGTAGCACTAGCTGGCTTGCAATTCCCTGCCTCTCGAACGTTTGACAAAGTCCCGTCCAAATATCAAATGCCGTCTCCTTGTCCTTTGCATACTCGAGGTGGCTGTCTGAAATTGTTTGTACAATTAGCGACTTTCATTTACGATCCTTTTTGGTATGTGCATTCAACTGCTCTTCCTTAGTCGTCCGCTGCTGTGCGGTGTCTGTTTCAAGAATCTGCACCTTCTTCATGTACGGCTCCTCGATGTAGCTCAGTAGATTCATTTCACTCAATAATATTTCCATTCGGTATTTCCAGTTGTTGAAATTTGTCCTGTCAAAAAGTGGAATTCTGTAATGGAATTTTCCACTTCTTCAGCCATGTTTTGAGGTTATGTATATTGCATTTTTTTTTGCTCAAAACTGGGTTTCCTTATTTCTTTTTACTTTAGTTTACTATGCCTGGGCCCATAACCTGTCAAGAGTGGCTGGTGGCTAGTTGGATCAAATAAAATAAATCACATCCGAACAAACAACTAGGGCTTTTAATTCAAAAGATATGACACGCGTTTATTGTCCAAAATGTAAAACGGAAGAGAGTGAAGAAGGCCATGAGAACAGTCAAGTTTTGTAACTGTAGGGTTCGTAACCATACAATTTTAAATAAAAAACTTTGTTTCTGCTTAAGGAGGTCGGTGCAAAACATATGAAAAAAAAAATTGATTTTTTTTATATATATATTATTATTTTACACTCATTTCTACACATCACACAAAATACCGTACCTCTTTCGGGTAACGGGAAGTGACTCAAATTTTACTCTGAAGTTGGGGGAAGTTGAAGATGTCAATGCATGTACTTTTTTGTTTTAAGGCTCTCCTGAAAAGTAATGCTTTTTCAACTTTCGGTACACGTTTCTCAGTAACCACACACAGTACCGTCTTAATTTTTTTTTTCATTTTTTTGCGGTAATATTGACTAGCTTCATACATGAGCAAATTAAAATATCTTATGAAAAACTATAATTTTTTCAAATATGAAAGAAGAAAAACAGTAAAAAATTTTATTCATTCCCTTTTTCTTAAATATCTCGACTTTTAGTGAAAATTTTTTAATTTACTCATGTACTAAGCTTTTAAATACACTAAATTGAAATTGAAATTGAAATTGTTTTATTCCTTCGATATTTACAATTTTTAACTTAAGCTAGTTTTAATGGTTCGGTGGTGAGACTTATTCGAAATCTTTACATCCTTAATAATTTATATATGTATAATAATTGAATTTATGTTTGTTTTTAATCGTTTTCTACTGGCATTAATTCATTTACGGAAAAAGGAGTTAAAAAACCGTATAAATAACTTAAGCTTAACCTTAAAACTAACCTTAATCTACATGTATATACAAACACTAAAACTAAATATTACTCAGGAAACAGAGAGAGAATTAAAGAATTTTCGGAGCTTTCGCATTTTTGTTTTAAATTTCCAGTCAGCTTTGCAATGGTGTCAAATATTTGAGGCAAGTCAGCTAGTATGTGTAGTTCTCTTGTGGAAAAATGCCAGGGCTTGTTCAAGATGATCTTAAGACACTTATTTTGGGTAATTTGAAGCTTTTTCTTATGCACGATGGCACAGGGATTCCAAACAGGTGCTGCATACAGAAGAATAGGCTGCATTACCGATTTATACAGAAGTAGCTTGTTTTCCTTCGATAGTTCAGATTTTCTATTTATAAGGGGATAAAGAATTCGTATGCTTTTCATGGTTTTTGAACAAGCTTCAGTAGTGTGGAATTGAAAAGTAAGTTTTCTGTGGATGCCTAAATATTTTCTAAGCTTTTAAATACACTAAGCAATAAGTGTGCAAAATCTCACTGTTGTGAGTTAAGTGGAAGCTGAGATTCAGGTACCGAAACATAACGCGTTTCGCCATACAAAATGTATGTGAGCCAGAAATTAGCAACGACTTTATATTAAAATAATTGAAATATCACAAGATCTAAACGACCGACGCGGGTATTCTTCGTAGACTGTATCGCATCTTAGATTGTTACCGTTTCACTTGTCGTCCAGTTGGCGTGGCAATCGCTAAGGGTTGCCACAATACTTCCCCCTAGAAAATGACGTTAGTAAGAGTCAAACTTGAAATGTAACACTTTGCTGGCGTTTCTTAGGTCCAGAATAAGTTTTTAAAATCGGCGGTCTGATGTTGATGTCGTTGTTTTGCGTTTTCGTTGTCGTGACAGTTGCAGGCATTAAATCGTCGACGTCAGGATTTAATATGAATGTCGGTTTTAAACGTTCTGTTGAAACGTTGCTATTTTTTCCATCAACTTGAATCGTATAAACTCGCACATTAGGACGTGCGATTACAGCGAAAGGTCCTGCGTAGAGTTGCGGCAAAGGTCTTTGTACACAAAAATTCTTTCTTGTTTATAATGTGAAACCGATGTTGGTTTAAGCCGTTGCATATCGCGTTTGAATTTCGAGAGGAAGATTTCCGGGTCGCTCGGTCTATTATCTTCAACGAAAAATTCGCCTGGTATTCGCAGTGTAGTTCCGTACACCATCTCCGCTGCGGAACTTTTGATGTCCTCTTTGTATGCTGTTCGTAGTCCAAGTAACACTGTAGGTAAATTCTCGATCCAGTTTGTAGTTTCGTGGCACATCAAAGCTGTTTTCAGAGTTCGGTGCCACCGTTCTATCATCCCATTTGCTGAAAGATGGTAGGCTGTTGTACGGATATGTTTTCAGCCAATCAGTCGAGTTAATGATCGAAATAACGTTGACTCGAACTGACTTCCTCGATCCGTTATTAATGTCCGTGGAGTGCCAAAACGGGCTCTCGAATTCGTATAGAATGCTGTTGCTACCGTATCGGCAGATATCTCACTAATAGGAGCAACTTCAGTCCATCGAGAAAATCGGTCGATCATTGTCAGAACATATCGATTATTATTAGACGGAATTAGTCGGCCAATCGAATCGATATGAACGTGATCGAATCTTTTATCCGGTGCTGCGAACTTTAACGGAAAGTTGGAAACATGCCTACTGACCTTAGAACGTTGGCATTGGAGGCACGTTTTTCTTCATGTTGTGATATCCTTCTTCATTTGCGGCCAAACAAACTTTGCTCGTACAAGGCGACTGGTCACGCGTGTACTTGGATGTGCTAATTGATGAACTGTATCGAATGCTCGTCGTCGAAGAGTTCGTGGGATATACGGTCGAATATCACCTGTTAGTGTCAGTAAAACACTTTTTCGTCAAATGGAAATCGCTGTAACTTTAAAGACGTTTCGTCTTTCAAGAGATCCTGCAATTCTTGATCTGATGACTGTTCCGTTGCGATGTCAGATATGTTCATCGTCGATTCAACAGTAATAGCGTTTAGACGAGATAATGCATTGGCCACTCTATTCGAATTGCCCGTAATATAAATTATCTCCGTGGTAAATTGAGAGATAAATTCGAATTGTCTCAATTGACGTGGTGATGCTTTCGTTGATTTCTGCATAAAGGCGAAACTCAACGGTTTATGATCAGTTTTAATACTGAATTCTCGACTTTCAACTCGATCTCGAAAATATTTGATTGTCGAATATATGGCCAGCAACTTTTTGTCGTACACACTGTATATCTGCTGGGCATCGCTGAATTTCTTAGAAAAGAATCCTAAGGGTATCCATTCGTTGTTTTGAAGCTGTTCCAGCGCGGCACCCATAGCAATATCCGAGGCGTCCGTAAAATGACCAATGTGGCATCTTGCGACGGATGAGTAAGCAAAGTTGCTGATGCAAGTAATTTCTTACTACTTTCAAATGCTTTTTCAGCAGTTGATGTCCACAAAATGACTTTGGTGCTCCTCTTCTGAACTAGAAGCAACCAAAATATCGTCTAAGTATCCAAAGCAAAAATTAAGTCCACGGAGAACGATATCGATGTATCTTTGGAATGTCTGCGCCGCATTCCGTAATCCAAACGACATAACTAAAAACTCGTATAAACCGAATGGAGTTATTACCGCTGTTTTTTGCACATCTTCATCTGCAACCGGAACCTGGCGGTACGCTCGAACCAGATCAATGGTTGAAAAAATGTTTTTCCCATTAAGGTTGTGAGAAAAATCTTCTATTATCGCGATTGGATAGCGATCAGGCACCGTTGAAGCGTTAAGGCGTCTGTAATCGCCACACGGTCTCCATTCTCCAGATTTTTTTGGAACTAAATGGAGTGGATTTGCCCATGGGCTAGTAGATGGACGGCATATACCGTTTTCAACCGTAAATTATAATTCGTCTTTTGCAGCCTTGTATTTCTCCGGTCTCAAACGACGAACACGTTCTGCGATGGGGGGTCCTTTCGTCAATATGTGGTGTTTTAATGTGTGCTGTCTCAAGTTGGTAACTAGTACAGGATTTGTAATTGCCGGAAACGCTGCCAATAATTTATAGTATGGTCCTACCTTGTTAACAGTAGTGATGGATGGAGGCATTTTGCTAGTGACTGTAGCGATTGTTGAAATTTGCGTTTCACCGTCGATGAGTCGTTTGCGTCGAATGTCGACCAATAAATTAAAATAACGCAAAAAATCGCCGCCAAGAATGGGTCGTGAAACATCCGCTATACAAAATCGCCATCTGAACATCCGACGACGTCCAGGGTCTAATGCGAGGATTTTTTCGCCGAAAGTACTTATAATTGTCCCGTTTGCGGCGTAAAGTTCTAAATTTGTTTTATCGTCGTTTTTATATTTCTTCCCGCACGGAATTATTGACATATCCGCACCAGTGTCCACTAAAAATGTCATACCAGTATTTTTATCACTAGGTTAGGTTAGGTTAGGTTAGGTTGGTAGCTATTGACAGAGATAGCTAACACATAGACCGCTAGATGTGTCCGTTTTGATCTCACTGCACCACGGCACGCCGCCTACGGCTGATGGCTGTTTTTTGGCTAATTTTCAAGGTCAAACTGGGCCCAATTGGCCACGGTATTGCTCTATCAAATATTTTTCCGTGTTTCTTGGTGCGAAGGAGAGAAGAGTTGGAAGGAATTGTATAGCAGAAAGGGGATACCGAACTTAATCAGTTTTAGGCAGTGTACTGTATTTTTATCACTAACTATTAGGTGGTTCTTGCAGTTATTGGCATCGTCATCGCTGACCGCACAGGTTGACGATGACGGTTTTAGTTTTCCGTCGTCTTCTTAAAAGTGCACGGTTCCCAACACTTTCGCGCATTATTGCCAAATGTAGCATGGTAATAGCACAATTCCGGGTTCAAATCTCGCGGCTCGGATTTCGATCGGGATCGTGAACGCAAACGAGAACGATTCGCTCTTTCCTTGCTCATCATTTCCAATTTCTCGAGTCGTTTCAAAATTTGCGTGAGTAAATTGATTTTCACTTTCCGATTTCGTTACAGGAGCTACCACACTTTTCGACGTCTCCGCTACCATTGGTGCAGAATTAAATTCTTCGGCGATTTTGTCTGCCATTTCTGTTAACGGAACGACGTCGGACGTTACCGACAAAATTGCCCGAACCCGCGGAGGGAGCCATATAGCACGGATTGCTTCGGTGGGTAATTGGTTTCCCGCCATTGTCTTAATATCCCTATAAAGTTGGGATGGTCGTTTGTCACGAAGTTTTAATTCCGTAAGAATCTTGGTCGGTGTGTCCGTAAACCGAGCAATTAGCTGACGCTTAAGTTCTATGTATCTATCGGTCGGGGGTGGTGGACGGTCCAAAATGGTGGCAATTTTAAGTCTCGAACCGAATTAATACGCACTAAATTGTCACTACGCGCGGGCAACAAGTCTTCCAGTCTGCGTCGTAATTCCGGATTCACTTTTGGGCTCTGCCTGCTTTCGGAGTTCTCGTCCGCGTCTTGAAAAGGAGTAGCTTCCGCGATCGCCATTTTAAGAAAAATTATTTCCTTCGATTTCTCGCACCGTTAAATATCGACTTAATAATTGTATCGCACTTGGGGTCACCACTTGTAGGGTTCGTAACCATACAATTTTAAATAAAAAACTTTGTTTCTGCTTAATAGACTTCATATTAAAATAATTGATCACAATATCTAAACGACGCCGGTATTCTTCGTAGACTGTGTCGCATTTTAGATCGTTACCGTTTCACTTGTCGTCCAGTTGGCGTGGCAATCGCTAAGGGTATATAACTTTAATTCAGTGCCATCTGTTGGCAATAAAAACAAACATGTTGATTAATTCAAAATTTACGTTGGGCTAAATTGATACTCTCAACAAAGTTCATCACCCAGTATGAAAGAGCGTTTAGAATCTAAGGAATTATATTCACAACAGACCACAAGCGTCAACATACAGAAAAAAGAAACTACTATCAGTATATAATTGCATAAATAATAATAGGCGGGTTTTTTGCACCATGCATTCGCAGCTAGGTAGGGTATATAAAACAAAATAAGCACTGCTATTTGTGTTTTTTCGACCCTGTAAGCTCACTGGTTCACATTGTTCTAAACTAACCTTCTATATTTCGGAAAAGTAATTAAAAATCACAAAAACAGTAGTGTTTTTGGTCTTTTATATGGCAAATGTCTACCCGACTTAGCTCTGGAAGAATGGCACAAAAAACGCCCTTAATATTTTCATCTAAGGCAAGCAGTTCAGATCGGGTTTCCTTTATCTAATCTGAGTTTTCGCTTGAAGTGAAGTATGGAATTGTTTTTACGGGAATACGTTGTTAGTTTATTGTCCAACTAAATAATATTCACGCTGATACAAGGGACTCTCTATGCGCCCGGTGCACTCAATGGGCTGAGCGCCCCCTGCATTTCGAAACAAAATCAAAGGACGGAAAATTTATTATTAAAAATAAGATAAGTTTTTTAGACATCAAAAATCTAAATTCATTCTGTTCATTATACTGGATTGAATACTAATAACAGCAAAAAATATAAATGTAGTTTAATGTGATGATTCATTTCGTATAACTGGTAAGCAACTAATATGTCCTGAATCATCGATGTTCTAAAAAAACATTCTTTTTCGTTTGTTTCGATGCCATAATTATAAATTTGCATACCGGAATCGGAATGTCAATCTCCAATATTTAAAACTTTTTCCACATTTTTTTTAAAAAAAAAGGATGCTAAGCTAATTTATTGAGATTGCAAAATAATCTTTTGATTTGAGTTAACTATCAATATCGTCATCCGAGGACCATTGAAAAGTTAGCATTCGATGAATAAAATTTCATATTTTTGTAGAAGAAAATGAATAGCCATTTTCTATTAATTACCTTTTAAGTAACTGTGAAATATTTTTCAAGATCGAAACTTATTCAGATTGAAATTCCGATGAAATATAGATACTTAATTTTCGTAAAATCGGTTTTTTTAAGCGGCACATATACCACCTTTATCTTCTTAAATTGTTCAGTTCGCCCCTTTCAACAAAAAGTAAGCATAATAACTCAGGCTTGCTCGTTAAGTATTTAATCGTGAACAAAAACCTAAATCTATCCCAAACATGAACCAAGAACAATAAATGGAACTAACCGACAGAACAGTAACCAGAAAGTGTGACTTGACGCCTCTCGAAATACACGGCTACTCATAGCGTCTGTAACACGTGCACGAAAGTTCTGAGTGTGTGACGGTGGCGATTGAACACTCGAAGCAAAGTTTGCCATTGCGCCCGCTTGGACTGATGTTTTCCATCGGACATTAATTTCGCCTGGTTCGTGGACATGATATTCACTTACTCATCAGAAAATCGGAAGTAAAATCCGGAAAATAAGATCGGGTCATATCGAGTTGTAGGTTTGCAGTTTTGTTTCTTTTTAATTTTCGAAGTGATTGATCTAAAAAATCACGAAAGGACATAATAGTCGAATTATCTATAACTAGATAATTTTTTTCTTTTTTGTTTTATAAACATTAACATGAAAGTCATATACTGGTGCTGATCAAGCTGCGCCCTTTCGGTGTTGCGCCCCGGTCACAGTGTGCCAATGAATACACTAAAGAGCCGGCCCTGTCTCTATGCCTAGTTAATTTCATTGAACTGGGTACAACAGCTAACACTGAAGTTCTGGGTTCGAATACCACTTTGTTTGTCAAACGCTGTCTAAGTAAAAACAATTATTTTAAAAGTAGTAGCTATTACTGCCTACTTAGAAGGGCGCTATTACTGTCCAGTGCCCAGAACAGTAATATGGGTCATATAGGTAGTGAAGAAGCTTATAAAATAAAATGAAATAAAAATATAATATAGTATGTATTATATTACTGAAATTAGTTTTTTAATCAATAATGAAAAATATTTTCAAAAAATTATAAACCAAAAATCAGGAATATACAAATAATTATATGCAGTGGTTAAACTTTAAAAAATATGCAGGTTAATCATCTTATAATAGCAGTGAGTGCTTCAATAAGAAAAACTGTAAGCTATAATAATGTCTAGGCCTTGTTAAATGAAATAATTGAAACATGCGTTAGAAAAACAGTAATATTTCAAAAGTCAAAATATTCGGAGGACTGATAAGGTTTGGGAAAAGAGGGGCCAATTCCGCCTACGTCCGAATTGGTGGCTGAAATCCCAGCGGAAGCGACACGCTTGCTGGCTGCCGGAACTAGCTACGGATGTGGGTTTGGTACGTTGCTCAGATCTCAGGCCTTAAACTCTTGGCCTATACAACAAAAATTTCGTGCCGACTTCTGGGAGACATTTTCCGCGTTGTTGCGCGGCTTCGCGATTTGTCAATACGCTCGCTATTTTACCTAAGCCATGACTGTAAAAAAAATAAAACAAAAATTCTGCGTCATGGCCCTTTACAGAGGTTCAGGTTCAGGAGCTTAGACGCTCGGGTTCACTTATTCATGCCTTCAGCCCAACATTATTTGGTAAAATGTCAACGGGTTAATAGAAGTATCTAAGACTCCGAAATATGTATAATTCAGCAGATTTTTAATATCGACGCGAACGTGAACACATGCCACCATATGACGAAGCAGAGAAATAAGACGATTGTATGGAAACGAGCATAAATAATGAAAAAAAGCGAAACTACCCCTCGTCCTTACGCCCATGTGCGAAATGCCGCAGTCCAACCAGAGTCCCGTACACTGCCCAGAATTGGCATTGCATTGTCCGCCAAGACTTGTCGATCGGTATTGTTTTGGTACTGACAAACCACCAGACCAGTGTCGGGACAATCCTGGTGATCAGTACTGAGCCAACTTTGGTCCGAGTTGCTGGACCTATGTCGGGCCTGGAATTGGCTTATTATTGGTGTCTAAGCTCTTTCGGCATTGGCTCGACGGTCGGCTCTGTATTGGGCACATCTTGGTAGAAATATTTTTTGTTTGTCAACATATCATCGGTTTCAACCCTATTACGAGAATATGTCAGATTGGTCTAGTGAGTAGCGTAGCGGACTAATGTGTGACGGGACCATGGTTCGAATCCGAGAGTGTATAAGGTGTGTAAGTAAAATCAGTTCGCATTTTTCAAAAAAATAATAATAGCAAAATAAATTCGTTGTTAAAAAAAAAATAGTAATAATACTTTTATTTTCGTTTCTTTTCTTTACTGAGGTCCAGTATCGGGCCAGAGTTTCACCAAGAGTAGGACCGGTGTGATCAAATCGACATTGGCTCAGCAATGATTTGGTCTAGGCCACATACTGGGCCCGAAACATTAGCCAATACTGGCAACTCCGGCACCAGTACTAAGCCTGTGCTGTGCCGTTCTGCTTTTCGTACATGGGCGGTAGTAATTCAAACTCAAACTCAAACAATATTTATTTATAATAATTCAATGTGCGTTAACAGAACAAACATGTCTTAGAGATTAGACTTTTCATCTTAACAGCTAAGTTGTAATAATTATTGCACTAGGCAATGAGGAAAAACAATGGAAAATATATAATAATTTGCCAAGGAAATGTATAGAGAAAAAAAACTTGCCTGTTTAAACTTAAGCTTCTTAAAACTAACTTGAAACTAATTACATAGTAATTTACATTATTATAATGCCCGAGACACACGGCAGCGTTAATAGCTAATTATCTACCATTCGGAAATTAACTCGGCTTAATTAGTAATTATTTGACTATTATCTTACTAATTTAATACAATTTCAACCAAAATCTATATTAAATTTCGCAATGATATTGTTGCGAGCTAGGGGTTCGCCGGGATTTCAAGTAAAACACAATTCGTTTAAAATCAAAATAACTAACAATTTATTAATTCGCACTTTAATTATATTCGCACTATATGGCAATACCGCCCGCTTATTTATTTCGTTTGATTCGATCACACGCAATCGATCGCTTTCCACCAATACGGTCGCGTATACACGCTGGCTGTCACAGTCGACGTAATAAAAATTACTATGTCCCTCGCTGAAAGCTTCACCTGCTTTTATACTACTTGTCTGTAGTCGAGACTGTTCTTGAATCTTCGTTCGGTGGTGTGTGTAGATTGTTCTGGAAAGCTTGAGAGCATTCTATTTGATCTTCAACGCTGTTCTAGTATATTCGAGCACATTCGTGTTGCTCCGCTCCCCTTATTTACCTCAACTAGGTTCTGATTGGGTTACTTTGTAGCTAGGTATTCGGTTGTTGATGTTTCCCCTATTCGTAATTGATCGAGTTGAGCGGTTGCCATGATTGCACGTAACAATATTATTGCAAGCTTCACGCAATGCGATGAAACGAAAAGCTTCTGTTTCTTTTCCAGTGTAACATGTGTATTTGACAGTTGTTGAAATAAATTGAATAGTTTAAAATTAATAATTTGTGGAAATGGAAAAAAATCGTAAAAAAGACTTCTGTGGTCCAGATCTGACAAGCAAAAGCTGATAGAGGCTTGGAAGGACAGTTTGCCGGATTTTAGGAAAGCTAAACGGAACTCGCATGTTTCAGTGGCAATGGCGGTACAGTTAAGTGGTGAAACATTCAAAATTTCTGGAGAAGAATTAAAAACTAAAATTAACAATTTGTCTCTAAAGTTTCGGTAAGTATGTACAATGAATTTAAAGCTAGCAGTGCATTTTCGATAATATAAGTATTGTTTATACTTAGTGCTGAAAAACGAGCTGTTGGAGTTTCTGGAGGGTCACCGTCAGACTGGCCGTTATATGATGCGATTCATGAAGTTATAGGTTCGCATAAGTGCAATGATGCGTCTATTGTTGATGAGAGCATAAGTACAGAATGTAAGTAATAAAATATACATTTTACTAGGAATTTAATTTAATTTTATTATTTTGATTTTAGATATAAATGCTATAACATCAACTGTTACTAATGATGACAGTCATTTCGTGGTAATTTCGCAGGAAGCTGGTACAGGGTTGCCAACCGTGGAAGATTCAGCCTCACCGACGCCACCGACGTCTGTCGTCAACATCACTTCTTTCATCAGAGGCAAGAGATTCCACTTCAATGCCGAATACATTAGGATCCTCTACATCACGAGTTGCATCTGATTTGTTACGGAGACAAGTATGACAAGAATGATTGACGTATTGGAAACATGAATGGCTACATTCACTGAGAACGTATCAAACTACGACCAAAAATTTATAGCAGAATTCAGTAGATTCAATGATATTCTTGAAAAAAGATTGAATGCAGATTAATTTTAGCAGTCGAATTTTTTTACTAGAATATTATTAAATGTTTTAATTTTTTAAATAAATAAATTGATAGAATGTATACAATCTTTAATTTTTTGATAAATAGGATTTATACTTACAGAAGTAATCAGTAATTGCATTTCGAATGGTCGTTCCAGCGGTATCATTCTGTCCTGCAACTGAAACACTGCTTGGCTGCTCTCGCTGTGAAAATCTTTCTAGTTCTTCAATCCAAGACCGAGGGACATTGTCGTTATTATATTTCATATGATACCATTTTATAATAAGAGTAGTTATATGGTGTGCTCTAGGGAGCAGAATAGGCCGTTTCGTGTTGTAGTTAACACCTATCGCTGCGTCAATTCTCCCGCAGGCTCGAAGGACACCTTCTGAGTCCAAGTATGGACTGGTTTTATATAGCTCGCTGTTTTTGCCTATCTTTCGTTTCTTTTCGGCCGGAAGATCGATATTTGACTGAAGTATGGCCATTTCGTCAGTATAATGGGCTAACTGAGCTTGTCGATAGAGCTGGTTCTCAGCATTCAGGTATTCCCCTTCGACACGGGACCACTTTTCCGTACAACACCTCTTTTTCTCTGGGTTGAATTATGAATGAAACGAAGAACAAATGACTGAGTTCGTAGAAGGCGATGCCAGGATGAGAAACGTTCGGATTCTATGAGTTCCGTAATGGGACCACCCCAGTGAATCATATGTGCACGAAGTTCTTCGGTGGTTTCTGGTGGAGCAATCGGTTGAGGCCATTGATTAGGAAAATCACGCAGAAACTCAGGTCCTTGAAACCATCTACCGGATGAACTCATTTCAGGAGTTCTTACCCATTTAGTGGCTTCGTCAGCTACGTTTAGTTTTGATGGGATCCACCGTCATTCTGACATCTCTGTAGACTCCAAAATCTCCCCGACACGAAACGCCACGAACTGCTTGTATTTTCGTTGTTCGGAATTGAGCCAGAACAATACTGTTTTGGAGAATAAGCGAGAGGAAATAGCGATCGAGTGTTCCCGTTGAATATTGGTAGCTAGCCGCACCCCCAACAGAGCTGCCTCCAGCTCTAGCCGAGGAATTGATATGCTTTTTAGAGGAGCCACTCTCGATTTAGCTGCAACTAGCGAGCAGTTTCCTTTCTCTCCAGTTTCACTCGCATCTACGAAGATGTGTAGTTGGATATCTACTTCGTCGTTAAGTGATGTTTTTAGAAGATAGCATCGAGGAATTCTGCAACTAGCGAGCAGTTTCTTTTCTCTCCAGTTTCACTCGCATAAGCACTTTCACTCGCATCTACGAAGATGTGTAGTTGGATATCTACTTCGTCGTTAAGTGATGTTTTTAGAAGATAGCATCGAGGAATTCTAATTCGTTGAACCTCAGGTAGTAAACAAATCCAACGAAGCCACCTTTCATGATGTTCTCCTGCAATACGTTCGTCCCAGATGTCCTGTAGTAGGATCTTGAGGAATATCAGAAAATTGGCAAGTAGGCCAAGTGGGTCGTATATAGTCATAAGTGTGAGCAGCACTTCTCGCTTCGTCGGCGGACGGGTTTCCGACAGTATTTCATTGTTCTTTTCGGTATAGTACGTGAATGTATCGGACGTTGTACACCACCACATTCCAAGTACCTTTTCTGCACCCTCCTCTGGGCTCATACTCAAGTTCCTTTTATCTTTTAACGAAGTTTCATCAAGAGAGTTCATTATACTACGTGATTTGGAAATCCAGTTTCTAATATTAAATCCACCTTGTGCGTGTATGAATTTAACGTCGCGCACTAGCTTAATACCTTTCTCTTCAGAGTCGACGCTATCTAAAAGGTCGTCAACGTAGTGGTTTTTAGTTATTGCTTTAACCGCTCTCGGGAACTCTTTGATGTAGTTCAACGCGTTTTTGTTTTTGTTGAATTGGGCGCAGCTGAGTGAACAGGTTGCACCAAAGATCAGGACATTCGGGTACGCTAGCTGCAGAATCGTTCCTCCAAAGGAACCTCTGTGAATGTCGGTCCTCTTCTCTTATTTGAACCTGGTGAAACATTTCCTGTATGTCTGCGCAGATAGCAATTGGTCTCTCTCTGAATCGATATAGAACGCCAGGTAAGTATGTCAGTTGATCTGGTCCTTTTAATAGCGCAGAGTTTAGGGAGACTTTCTCTACCGTAGCTGCGGCGTCCCATACGATTCGCATATTGCCTGGCTTGGCGGGATGCGTGACTGGGAAGATCGGTAGATACCTGATTCTTGGGAAGTTTCGCTTAAGTTCTTCATCTGAGAGTTTTCGAATATACCCTTTTGCAGTGTGGTTGTCGATTCTTTGCTGTAATACTTGTGCTAGTTCTGAATCTCGGGACAGTTGTTTTTCCAAACATCGAAAACGTCTTTCTGCCATGGCGTAGCTGTCAGGAAGCTTGATTTCCTCGTACTTCCATAGTAGTCCAGTTTCATAGCGAGAGTCTTTTCTTCGGGTAGTAGCATTCAGGATTTCCAGAGCCCGTTGATCTTCTGCTGATGAGAGGTACTTCCCTCGACTTGCAACACTTACTCCTTCCAGAGAGAAGGACTCTTTGACTAGTTGGTGAATGTCGCGTTCGCTCTCGCATATGTGAAAGCTGTGATGTTTGGAATTTGCTTATTTGTCCATTCATTATTTCTGCAAGAACCATACACTACCCATCCAAGGCGAGTCTTAGATGCAATGGGGATTAGCTTGTTCGTATGAGCCTATGACAATATCCTTTAAATGCGGAAACATGATGGATAGGTCATTTGCACGAAGAGTTTACTTTGGCAGGTTTAACTTCTTTACTGTCCGAGCATTCGATATTAGAAACTTACTTGAGTTTTGGTTGCTGGTAACTTCCACTGAAACCTTCTTGCAGCTATGTTCCATTCGGAGCGTATCGGCCGTCCATTTTAGACAAAGGGCTCATATTCTCCTTCTAGTCCTAGTTCTTCTGCTATATCTTCTTCTATGAGCGTTGTTGGTTTTATTATTAAATTCAAGTCTTTGTTTTTTCTTGATTTTCGGCTTTTATTTAGAAATTTAATTTAGACTATAATTTATTGTTTCTTAGTTTCTGTTTAGGATAAGGTCTACGTTAGAATTCATTTAATTTAATTTTTATATTTTCTTACCCAACTTGGTCTCGTCACGCTTCAAACGTCAAAATGATTGCGACCTAAGTTGGGTGCGGTTGGTCGGTTGGTCGGTTGTCATGGGTGCGTTCAAGGCATAGTCGTTGCATTTTAACGCAACATTCTCCCTCCTGGTATGTCGATCCGAGGGTCGGCTTACATGTTCGAGTTGCACGTCTAGAATAGCCAACTTCACGGCCGGTCTAGTTAGTATTCTGCCGGTTGAGGTTTGCACGATTGCCCGTCGTACTTGCCCCGATCTTCCAGCTGTAGTTTCTAACACAATTCCTTTTCTCCAACAATTCCGGGGTTGAGATTCGTCGACTATGATAACCACATCACCTTCTTTGATGGAGTCCACCTTTTTGTACCATTTTGTTCGTCGAGTTAGGTCGGGAAGATACTCTCTTACCCATCGCCGCCAGAAGAGATCCGCCAATTGTTGACCGATTATCCAGTTTCGCTTTAAGGTTTTAGGATGGTCGGTGAAATCACCCGGTGGTTTTTCTCCGTTGGATCGACCAAGCAGAAAATGGTTCGGAGTTAGAGCTTCTGCAGTTGATGATTCGATTGGCACATATGTAAGCGGTCGGGAGTTTATGATGTTTTCCGCTTCCATTAGAAGATTCCTTAGAAGTTCATCGCTTGTCATACTTGCGGTTAGTGTATGCTTCAGCGTTGTCTTCACCGACCGGACTAAGCGCTCCCAGCAGCCTCCCATATGTGGTGCTGATGGCGGGTTAAAGTTCCATCTGATCTTGTGTTTAGGAAGTGCCTTTTCTATTATATCTTGCGTTTTTATTTTTTCAATTTCCTTTCGAAGTTCTTCTTCCGCTCCTCTAAAATTAGTTCCGTTGTCACTAAAAATTTCCTGTGGTATTCCTCTTCGTGATGAAAAATTACGTATTGCCATAATGCAGGAGTCCGTCGTCAATGAATGCGCGATCTCGATGTGAACGGCACGGATTGTGAGGCAGGTGAAGAGAACACCCCACCGCTTCTCAGAGCGCCTTCCGACTGAGACTCGTAATGGGCCAAAGTAGTCCACACCAACGTAAGTGAACGGCGATGTAAATGATGCTAACCGGGCTGCTGGCAGACTTGCCATTTCTGGTGCAGCCGGCCTTGCTTCTAGATTCTTACACTTTTGACAAACTGCTCTAATGCCTTTTAGTGCAGCTCGAAGTTTTGGTATATCAAACTTCTGCCTTATTTCGTTCACAGCTGTTTCGTGGTTGTGGTGATGTAAGGTCCGATGGTAGTGATCAAGCAATAACTCGGTGATTCGATGATTTTTCGGCAGTAATATTGGACGTTTTGTGTCGTGGGTCACCCCTACAGCGTTGTCGATACGTCCTCGTACCCTCAATAAGTTATCGTTATCTATGTACGGCGATCGGTTATAAATAGCACTAGTCTTTGGGATTCCTTCAGCTTCACCCAACGTATCACCTTTATTATGTTGTAGAATCCCTATTTCATCTTGGTAGCAGTCAGCCTGCGCAATTTCAAATAATTTGGTTTCAGCCCTGGACAGTTCGTCAGAGTTTAAGGCTCCATGTGAGCGTAGTTCACCATTGACTTTAGCGCGCATATTGTATATCATTCGAATTACGTACGCCATTGTTCTTAGAAGTCTTAGCCATTTGGAGAATCTCTCTAGTTTGACGATATGGCTTCGTGATTCAGTGACGTGCAGATATATCGGCTTAATTTCTTCGTCTCCAGCTGTAGTTCGTACGTGTCCACTCGGCCAGAGAGGTTCCTCATCAAGAAGAAATGATGGTTCATTAAACCAGCGACTATTTTCGTTGAACTCTGGGATTTTAGACCACTTTGTCGCGTTGTCCGCCACGTTTAATTCAGTTGGAACCCATCTCCATTCGTTGATATCAGTTGTATCTAGTATTTCGGAAACACGAAAGGCAACATACGGACGGTATTGTTTGGGATCAGAAGAAAGCCAGCAGAGCACAGTCTTTGAATCTGTCCATAAATATCGGTCGCTGATTTTCAGAGAATGTCCTTCGCAGATAGTGGTGGCAAGTCGAGTTCCCAATAGGGCGGCCTGAAGCTCGAGTCTTGGTATAGTCAGAGGCTTGAGGGGGGCCACCTTTGTCTTTGCTGCGATGAGCGAACATTTCACGCCTTGAGCGTATTTGATTCTGAAGTACGCAGCTGCGGAATATGCGTTTTCGCTCGCGTCCACGAATATGTGAAGTTGGATAGATTCGTGACATAATGAAGCTGTGAGTGTGTAGCATCTTGGTATACGTAGGTTTTGAATTACTGGAATAATTCGAATCCACTTAATCCATTTCCCATTAAGGCTATCAGTGAGCTCATCGTCCCATTCCAGAGAAGATCGCCAGATTTCTTGTAGCAAAATTTTAATGTACACCAGATACGGCGAGAGTAGTCCTAGTGGGTCATAAATAGACATGAGCACTCGTAAGACGTCACGCTTTGTCGGCCGTCGAATTCCATTCACGATATCTGAATGGATCTTGTTAAAGGTCAGAGGAAAGATTAGAGTATCTGTTAAGGTGCACCACCACATCCCAAGGGTTTTCTCAATTCCGCAATCCGACTCAGTATTCAAATTTTTTTGCCGTTGCTGAGGGTTTCCACCCATCACGGTTTGGACTTCGCTAGAATTTGAAGCCCAATTATGCATATCAAATCCCCCTTGTTTATGGATGTATTGCACAGATTTTGCCAATTCGATTGCTTCATCGACTGAGTCAATGCTGTCCAGTAAATCGTCGACGTAGTGGTTGTTGATTATCGAAGATACCGCTCTAGGATATTGCTTCTCGTATTGATGAGCATTTATGTTTTTTACGAACTGAGCCGAGCTGGGTGAGCAGGTAGCACCGAATGTCATCACTTGCATCACGTAGGTGTCGTAGCGTTGACTGGGATCTTCGCGCCATAGGAATCGCTGTGCGTGTTGATCGTCCATCTTAACCTTAACCTGGTGGAACATCTCTTGGATATCTCCAGTTATAGCAATTAAATGTTGCCGGAATTTAAAAATTACGTTTGGTAGAGATGTGAGCTGGTCCGGGCCTTTCAAAAGAAGAGCGTTAAGGGATGTTCCATTAGATGTAGCGGCTGCGTCCCACACAATTCTAAACTTCTTAGGCTTATTTGGGTTTCTTACCGCAAATATTGGGAGATACCACGTTCGAGAGTGGCACACCTTTAGTTCTTCTTCAGTTAATTTGCGGGCATATCCCTTCGCAACATAGTCTCTTATTGTTTGACTGATGTTATTTTTTAAGTACTCATTCTTGGAAAACTGTTTCTCCAGACAAACTAGTCGACGTTGAGCCATTGAAAGACTCTCTGGTAAAGTGAGCCGATCATACTTCCAAAGAAGCCCAGTCTCGTATCGTTCATCTACGCGCCGAGTAGTGGAGTTCATGATATCTAGCGCACGCTTGTCATCTTTCGATTCGTAGGTTCCATCTTGAACCTTCACTCCAATGTTCTCGAGCGCAAAGAATCCTTTTACTAGGCTATGTAATTCTTTGTCATGATTGCATTCACATACGTGAAAATTGTGACTCTTTTCGTACATTTCTGCATTATTATTGTAGCCATGTGGCGTCCAACCAAGACGAGTTTTAGATGCAACAGGTTGGTCGTCCTTTCCTTCGCGTATTTTTAGTGGAATTCCTAGTCGCCAGTTGTCCAGGCCAATTAATATTCGTGGTGTCGCGTTGTAGTACGGTTCCAAAGGCAGTCCCTTCAGATGGTTATAACCTTCACAAAGGTTGGCATCCGGCCAGGATTGCGTTGGCAGATTTAACTTTGTAACCGTGCGAACATCAGTCATTTTGAACTTAGGAGCATTTATGTATGTTCCCGATATTTCCATTTTAACTCGCTTCGATTCAGGTTCAATTCGGCTATTGTCTGCAGTCCACTTTAAGCAGAGGCTTTCCTTAACGTCATTCAAGTTCAACTCATGAGCGAGTTCATCTTCCATTAGGGTGAGAGAAGAGCCGTCATCTAAAAATGCGAACGTTTTTATGGTTATGTTGATTCCGTACAATATAACTGGTATTACTCGGAACATTGTTGTCTGTAGATGGTATGAGTGACAGTTTGAATGAACGGTATTTGATAATTTCGTTTCCTGGGATTGTTCTTGCAAATTAGTATGGTCTTTGCTATCTTTGTTATTGTTATGCAAGAGCTGATTATGTCGGAATGTACATCCATTTATTCCACATAACCTATTTATTTTGCATTCCCAGACGTTGTGTGAGTTGAGGCACTTTCTACACAACGAGTGTTTTTTAACTGCCTTCCATTTCTCGTTGAGGTCAAGTTTTTTAAAATGAAGGCAGTTCTCCACCTTGTGTTTTCCTTTATTGCAGATTACGCAGTTCTTTACGTCGGTTTTTAAATTATTTTGTGCACTTGTCTCTTGCACATGAGTGTGCAGGTAACCTTTATCCCTGGTTGACCGTTTTTCTTGCCGAGCTTGTTGTGAGTTGCTAACTTACGGGGTAACATCACTTGCGGCTTGGGCTAGCTCAAAGAGCCAATTACCAAAGGAAGTAAGTGTTGGTGCGACTATGGACCTTTTGTGGATGGCCCAGTTCAGTTTTAATTGAGCTGGAAGTTTTCCTATGAGCTCTTGAAGTAGTGACGGATTATTAAGATGAGCTACAAGTCCAGATGCTTCCATCGTAGAGCACAGGTTCTGGACCGAAAGCGCGTACTTGATAAGCGAATCTAATTGTTCCGATTTAGGAGATGGCAGACTTCTGATGTCTTCCAAAACTGACTGTATAATAGTGTCAGGTCTGCCGTATAGCATTCGAAGCGTTTTAATAACATTTGGAACGTTATGTGGCAAAAGAAGTCTGCTTCTCACTGACTCCAGAGCATTCCCTTTGAGACACCTCTGAAGCCGCACTAAATTTTCTTCGTTGGTGAATCCGCATAAATGAGTTGTGTATTCGTAACCGCTTATGAAGATAGGCCAGTCGATTGGGTTACCGCTAAATGACGGTAAGTCTTTGGGCGTAACATGCCTTGCAGCTAGCTGATTCTTGCTCAACAGGTGAGACGAATAGTTAATGGTACTTTGGTGGACCCTATCAATATTGTTTGGTGGAAAGTGAAATGAATTACCTGACGGCGGTGCAGTGGAATACGTAACACCCGCATAGACGGCTGGTGGCTGGTTACTGTTGATTTGCACGTTCGTACCGACTTGTGGTAATGATTGCAGGTTTGTTAAATAAGTACCTGGAACTTGTTGTTGTGAGGCACTATATGCCATCGTTGACGAATTTGGCAGTGTCCCAGCTGATAACATTGGCATAGAAATCGGGACGTCAAAGGAGTTTTGCAACGGATGCGTCGTGGGCGCTCGGTATGTGTTTCCCGGAATGGAGAACTGTTGTTGGCACCCAAATGTGACGTTTGTTGACATTTCCTTTGCTCCGTATCTGTTTGTTGCCGTGGTGTATACCAGTTGGTTTTCTGCTGAATACGACGGATGAGCCTGGAAAGCAGTTGATTGAGCGTAGCGAGTTGAAGGTGACACGTCAATCGTTCGCTGGGCTTCAGGAATGATCCTCCTTTGAATATTCTGGTCCTCCAACCACTCGTGTGTGGCAGCGATTTTTCTCGTTGCGACGTTAAGCGCAGCTGGTGGATTTTCTTCTTCTTCTATTGCGAGGATGTCGTATTTCTTTTGAAGATACTCCTGTTTTAGCTTGTACTCCTCCTCTAATCTTTGGAGCTCAAGCTGTTTTCTTTTCGAAGACGTTTGAGACGCGCTCGTACAAACTTGAGATGTAGCGTCATCTTCGTGAGTTTCTTCCGTAGGTTTGTCTATCAATACACTGGTCGATTGGCTTTGGTTTCTGCATTTCGGGCAGGTGAAATCTTTTTCCGCAACGGAATCGGTCACATGTACGCAATCGTAATGATGCCACTCATCACAGAAATCGCATTGCACCATTCGGTCATCATCAGGCTTTTGGCACGTTTTGCAGTTAAACGATGGCACTGGATTTTGCATTTTGAACTTTTTGCCGGATTTTTGTGGTTTCATATAGATGAGGTTATGTCCGAAAATAAATTATAGGATGTTGGTTTTATTATTAAATTCAAGTCTTTGTTTTTTCTTGATTTTCGGCTTATATTTAGAAATTTAATTTAGACTTTAATTTATTGTTTCTTTGTTTCTGTTTAGGATAAGGTCTACGTTAGAATTCATTTAATTTAATTTTTATATTTTCTTACCCAACTTGGTCTCGTCACGCTTCAAACGTCAAAATGATTGCGACCTAAGTTGGGTGCGGTTGGTCGGTTGGTCGGTTGTCATGGGTGCGTTCAAGGCATAGTCGTTGCATTTTAACGCAACAAGCGTTAAGGATGATCCATCGTCCAGGAAGGCAAAGATTTGTACTTTCGTTTGACCCTTACTTAGCGTAACAGGAATTATACGAAACAGGATAGTTTGACTTGTTCGTTGAGCATTACGATGCAGACCCACTGTCTGTGCTTCTACCGCTGCTGAGTTTTTTGGAGATTCTACCGTTACTGGAATTTTTGGAGCTTCTTGATTGCCGTTGTGTAGTAAATGATGATGAAAGCGGGTGCAGTTCCTTACTCCACATTTGCTTCTCACGCTACATGGACTTCTAAGATGTGAGAAGAGGCATGTTCGGCAAAATCACGGAATTTAGGGCAATCTGCAACAGCTTTACAATCTTTGTGGCAAATACAACATTTACGGGGTCTGGATTTGTTGGTTTGCTTAGATTCTGTCGGCTCATCTTCCGTATGGGCATTGATGTATCCTTTTCGCTTATCCAATTTGGGATCAGCGAGTAATATCACCAGCTGCTTCAGCAATTCGTTATAACCAATAACTAAATGTTGAAATTGTTGCTGCTGGTATTCCCTGCTTGTATACGGCCCAATTTAATTTCAGCTGTGCAGGCAGCCTATCACAGAGCTCCTGCAGGAGCATCGGGTTGCAAAGGTGGGCGTGCAATCCGGATGCCTCCATCGTAGCACATATATTTTGAACCGACAGAGCGTACTTCACTAGAGTGTCGAGTTTTTCAGCTTTTGGAGAAGGTTCTTGTCGCAGCTTCTCTAGAAGTGAGTGTATTATTAATTCGGGACGTCCGAATAGCATCCGCATAGATTGTATTATGCCCGGAACATTCGATGGTAGCATTAGTCTTCATCTTACTGACTCCAACGCGATTCCTTTTAGACACTTTTGCAGGCGGATAAGGTTTTCTTCATCAGTGAAACCACAGGTTCGGGTGGAGTTTTCGTATACTGCAATAAAGCGTGGCCATTCTTCTGGACTACCGTTGAAGTTCGGCAGCTCTCGAAGCATGGAGTGTCTTGGAGAAAATTGTTGATAACCTATTCCTGTTAACACACCATAGCGCGCATGGCGAAACCGCCAACCGGCGAATTGTGAATGTGACGCTTTAATTTGTTTCAATGATAACGACGCATGCGATGCGCAATTGGCATTCCTCTTCTTCTTGGCCGCGAATTTCGCATTAGCGAATCTCCGTTAAACACGGTAAAAATTGCATAAGCACGGTAAAATACACAAATAATTGAATATGCAACTTTTTTGGACTTACCTTCGAAAATTATTTTAGTTGAACTTCAACTTTAAACTGCACTGGCACCAGAAAAAAGGAATATCAACATCAATTCTTAAATCGAAATCAAGAGACACGAACTCGAAACGAACACGAGACATGACGCTTTAATTTGTTTCAATGATAACGACGCATGCGATGCGCAATTGGCATTCCTCTTCTTCTTGGCTGCGAATTTTCCATGTCTCTGCACCTTTTTATAACACTAGGTATAATCGTGAAATTTGCTGTTGACTATCGAAAACTATCGACGATAGTGAAAAACATTCGCCGATAGCGACGATAGCAGAAAACCATCGATAGTGCCGATAGCGCTATCGATAGTTTTCCAGCTCTAACGGGCATCACCTTCTGTGCTTTCGTTCTCCTAAGAACCATTTTCAATTTCGTCGTAAACACTTTCTTCTTCACCATTTTCACTTCTTTGTGTCGATGCCGCCGTCATCGTCAAGATCGAAGTTTTCTTTAGCTGCGCACTAATTTTGTTGTCCATCGGTTTGAATAAATACACTTCTGGTTCGTCCCTCAACGCCACTTCCAACCGTTCCTTTAGCACTTCTTTCTTTCCCGTCGTATCGAGAGTTCGATTTGCCAATTCGTTTTTTTAGATCACCAACACGTAACTCTTTCAGTTTATGACTACCCATCGACATTTTGTCTTCGTATTGTCTCGCGGAACTTCCTAATTTTCGACTGGTCTGCATTGTGTTTTTTCGAACGCGAGATTTTACACAAAATGTCGTCGCTATATTTTTGGTCTTTTCCGAACGTAAACCCTCGCGATAAATCCCGGACGAGCCCCCACTTTGTGGGATCACGTGAATGAGTATACGACTCTTACATTAAAAGGATTTATTTTCGTAAACATACAAAGAATAAAAGATATGGTGAAAAGTAAAATACTCGGCGTCGCGTCCGCGTCGTACCACAGGAACTCTTTTTGTTTTTATTCCCATCGTTCTTCGTTGATTGTTTATCGTTCTTCGTTGATTGTTCACCGCCATCTTCGTCAATTATTCGTCGTTGCTTCGTTCCATTACAGATCCTACATCCAGGGTTGCCAGGTTTTCAAGAGACGCAGTAGCCAATTTTTAAACGCCGAGTAGCCAAAAATCGCCAATTTTAAATAAACGGATCCTAGTAAATTGTTGTACAAAAATGCAAATAAATAATATAGATATAAAAATACATTTCTACATTTTTTAGTTTATTACTCAAGCACAAAAAAAAATGTATTTTCATTAACACCAATCTAGGGAAATAACAAAAATAAAAACAAAAATATGAAAATCAAAACTCCGCTGTTTCTTCAAGGAACTGTTGTATAAATGCTTCCTGTTCTATTTCCTCGGATGTTTGATTTTTATATAATACTGTTCTTAAACAGACTTAACATTTCCTTTGTGACTGGAAAATCTTGACAACATAGACCAGTCAATTGAATTCGTGTTCTAATTTGTAAAATTGCTCCAAATGTCTCTAAGCTTAATTTATTTCTAAGCTTGGTTTTTACTAAGTTCATTTTACGGTGCTATTACTACTAGCAATGCAGAAGCATTTTAGAGCCAATCTTGATATATTCGGAAATATTAAGTCACCAATAGAGTTTTTATATTGACTTACAAAAACCCAAAATTTCATGGTGTCATATTGGTCTTCTCCCAAATGCTGACTTCAATTAATAAATTACAATTTTTCAAATTTCAGCTTTACTATTTCAAAATCAGTCCCTAGTAATTCCAGTGGAAGATCTTCAAATGGGATTTTACCCACATTTAACGGATTTAAAAATTTCATTTTTTTAAAAATGGAAAGATTCGGTGGCAGTCTCATTAAGATTTGCTTAGATATATTTTTCAAAAACATTAGTCATGTCTGTCATGTCCTCAAGGACAGCGATTAATGAACAGTCGGGGATTTCGTGTTGGGGTTTCACTCCACTGACGCAGGAAAACAAACAAAATTTCTTCATTTGTATACCTTTTTTAAATCCGCGCATTCTATCCAATTTTCACCTTCCAAATATCAAAGACTCGCAGCTCTATGGATTGCCAGTGCTGTTGTGTGCGAAAACAGCTTAGTGGCAAATTTGAATTACTGTCTTTCCGCTCCTTTAACGCTTAACACAATTTTTTATTTTCAGGGAAAGTGAAGAACCGAATTAACTTTTCTTCTTTTGTTCGATTTTTTTTTTGATTATCACTATTACAGCCATAAATAGCACAACGCATTGTTAGTAATTTTCATTTACAACACTAATAACATTAGTAACAAAAAACGCAAAATGTACAAAATCGCCCAGCTACCACTTACAAATTATTGCGAATCCGTTACAAAACAGCTCATACATTCGTTTGTTCCTCACTCGAACTCTCTGAGTGACGTCAGCACAGCAGAGAGAAGCATAAGGCACATGCGTCTGTCATAATCAGTGATGCCAATTTAGTGCTTTCAGCGTTAAATTTGTTGCCCAAAATTTCGTCTCAGCGGACAAAAATTAGTTTTACCGCTTGCGCGTTATTTGAATATTCCGGCGATTGATATGAAAAAATACATTTTTAGTGCCTTTAGGTTGAAATTAAAGCTCAAAATTTCATACTTTAGTGCTCAACCAAGAAAAATACTTGCCAACACTGGTCATAATCTTTTATTCTTTGATTTATGAACTGAACTGAGCAACTGCTAGCCCCCACCAGTGCCACTAACATTCGAATTGATATTCGCGTTGATGGCGGTTTTTGACGCGCATCAAAGGGATGTGCATTGAGCACGAATGTACTGTTTCCACTATCGCCTAGTCATTCCCGTTCATTGCACGTGTCCAATGCATATGAAGGCGATAGTGGACACGCGGCATAACAAAATTCCTTAGCATTTCTTTTCAAATTTAACTTGGTGTTAAGAGCCGTACAGAATGAACGCAATCGCAGTCGGATTGCAATGTCAAAATGCCGCAACGAGATGCAATGAAACGCTGTAAACCGCAAGTAAACGCTGCATGAAAACAATGACCGGATTGAGTTCGCAGTTCTATCAGTGTCAATAATCAAAGCGAAATTGTTATGGACGCAAAAAGCGGTGAATTATTTTTAATGCTCATCGAAATCTCTTTAATTTTGCATTTTATTATTTTCTTCTTTAAATAATATAGTGCGTTTTAGGTTATGATATTTGTCATTTCGATGCGTTCACTTGCGATCATTTTAAATATTACGAACTTACTTGCGACTATCTGCGACCCATAGCGTTCGTTCTGTTTAGCTGCATACAATCACATGCATTTGAAACTGGTTTTTACCCTTCCGTTATTTTGACACTCCAATCCGACTGCGATTGCGTTCATTCTGTACATCTCTTTAACATTAACAAATTCTCCACTGGGACGTCGGTTGTGCTTCCATCTTTTACACTGTAAAATACCACGATCAAATAAAAGTTCGAAACTTATGAGAGTGTAAGCTTTGACGTTTCAGAAGGGAGCATGTTCCGTAAAGCATTTGTTTTGTTTAATTTAACGGGTAATTGTTTAATGCTGTGTTGTTTTAGGTTTCAGTTCTTGATATACGCGGATTTTACAAGTGAAAGTGAAGCAGTTCGGTCGGTGTTTGTCGCTACTGTAGAAATAACATGTGAATGCGGTTGAATGTTCATGTTTGGTTCTTTTGTTTTATCATTGCATGGTTATCATCGGTTAATTTGTTGATATTACATTTTTATAGTAATATTTGTTGTGTCCGGCGTTTGCTTTTGATTTGCGAGTGAAGTGCAAGCAAGTTTTAACGTTAACGACATTATTTGCAGAATGCAGGTGTTCGTTAGCATAATGTCCCGGCTCCGAGTTTCCAATATTTTCTTTGGGTTGTATCAAAAGTAAGGTCAGTACGAATATCTATATTTTCTTAAGTTCGATTTGAATGTTCTTTGGAATTATTTTTATTTGAATTTAATTACTAAAAAATACAGTTACTCAGATAATTCTGTGGCAAAAAGCGATAACAGCTTAAGTCAATAAATGGCATTTTCGAGTATAGCGATTTAAAGTTTCAAATTACGATTTGAAAAAAATGTGCAATAACATTTGATGTTTGTTTAACCTATGTTACAATATTCCAATAAAATAAGACGTTCAAATGTATTTTTTATAATTTTATTTGTTTATTTCAGAGTTTTTAACAAAAACAAAAAATAAGCTTTTTAAACAAAATGATATACACATAATTTAGTACTTTCATTTACAGGTATTATTTCAAAATAAGTTATTTTTCCTATTCGCATTTTAATATTTTTGAAATTTTATTTCAGAAATTGAGCAAAAAAATGGTATTCATAAATTAAATTAAATTAAAAAAATATATAATTCAAATACATATAACATAAATATTATGGTAATATTTAAATTCATTCAATTTCATTCTTCGGTCTCATTGTCATCTTCAACTAGATCTGGATGAATATCAGGCGCTTGCTCTGTGGCAAGATTTTTATAAAATTCATGGAAAGATGGATTTATCAAGGGTAATAAATCTAGCAAGTCCTTCTTCTTTTTCTCGCTTATTTTAATTTCAGCTTCGAGATTAGGAACGTTATTTATTTGAATTTGGTTAATACCTCTTTTCTGAATATTAAGAACGGCGAATAATTCGTTTTCCATTAAACTGGTTTTATACATAACTTTCCCGAAGTTATGTTTATTATAACGAAGCCATCTGACCCGTCTCCAAACGAACTTTTCGGAACTCTCATCTCTATTTCTCCACATGAATTTCGTCTTCGAGAAAGAAGAAAAATCTTTGAAATCACTACGTTTCATTTCAATTACCTTAAACATTTTCTTTACTCCTACAGTTGCTACAAAATTGAACCAGTCATGAGGATGGTGGATTCTGGCCTCAGTTTTCTTCTTTCTTCTTTCAATTAATGCGTGGTCTGTATCGCACTCCATGTGCGTATGGCCAGGCTCCAAAAATTTGTGGTCAATAATTTCAATGTTTTTGCTGGATTGAAGGAATGTCATAAACATAGTACTTACATGTGAGTTCTTATTCTGACCAGCACAAGAATCACTGTAAAATATTACTCTTTTAATTTGATTTTGAGAATCTAAAGATTGTAGTTGTTTCAGCAAACATGAGAAAATTTCATTTCCTCCACGTTTTGCTTCTGCTTCATGCCACATATAGCAAAACGTATTATGGGATCCAAGTTCGTGTAATGTTAAGTTGAATGTCCATAGAAGTCTTTTATAAAACGTCACGGAAGTTCGAAGAAAAGGTGTCGGTAGGCATTGCTGAAGATCAAAAGCAAATTTCTTAATTGAATTGTTGACTTCAGAGAGAACCTTGTCACTTGTTTTTGCTTTATATGCAAGATCAGCTGCTTCCTGATAAGTATTCAGTACACCTTCAAGTTCTGCAGTTGGTAAATTTTCCACTTTCGCTGTTTTAATTTTATTCTGAAGTAGATCGCAGGTATTGCAGTTGTGTGTCTTTGGCTTTTTGAATTTAATACCCATAGCTAGATCAAAAGAAGAATATTAGAAAGTATCAACTCGGAGCTTCATGTATTAAAAAAACTTACGCTTGAATATTTGCGAATATGAGGACACGCTTATATTGATTTGTGGATGCATTTCACAAAAAAGGGAATGCATTTTAGATATAGAAAGATCTGAATGAAAATATTTAAGACTTGTATCACGCCGAGTGTAGTGACTCTCGTAGGCTGGAAAACTTTTTATACTCTAGATGAAATCATATAGAGTATTATAAGTTTAATCCAGCTGAAAAGTTTGTAACGCATAGAACCAAGCCTCGGACGAAAAAAAGTTATATATTATTTTTTGTTTATTTGTGCCCAAAAACCTCAAATCCGCCTGACGTCCGTCCGTCCGTCCGTCCGTCCGTCCGTCCGTCCGTCCGTCCGTCCGTCCGTCCGTCCGTCCGTCCGTCCGTCTGTCCGTTAGCACGATAACTCAAGAACGCCTTCACCTAGGATCTTGAAATTTTGAATCTGGATGTTTGGTTGAATTTGTAAGGCTAAGTTCGTTAACGGGCAAAATCGTCCTACTCCTTCGGGTAGCTGCCATACAAAATGTCCTTAAAACACGTGTTCAAGAATATTGGTCGATAACTTCAGAAGGGTTTAAGCTACGACATTGAAATTTTGTTTGTGTTATTTTTCCAATAGTTCAAACCAAACGTATGATTATCAAGAAAATCCTGTTAGTCCTTCGTGTAGCTGCCATACAAATATCCTGTCAAAGTGTCTTCACTTAATTTACGAAACTCACTATAACTCAAGTAATCTTTTAGCTACGAATTCGGAATTTTGTAAAAGTTAGTTTTGAGTGAAAAGGAAGTTCGAGTTAACTAATCAGCGAAATTCTTTTACTCCTTCTGGTAGCTGCCATACAAAATGTCCTTAAAACACGTGTTCAAGAATATTGCCGATAACTTCAGAAGGGTTTAAGCTACGTCTTTGAAATTTTGTATGTGTTATTTTTCCAATAGTTGGAGCTAAATGTATGATTATGAAGAAAATCCTATTAGTCCTTCGTGTAGCTGCCATACAAATATCCTGTTAAAAAGTCTTCACTTAATTTACGGAACTCACTATAACTCAAGTAATCTTTTAGCAATGAACTCGAAATTTTGTACAAATTAGTTTTGAGTAAAAACAAATTTCAGGTTTACTAGTCAGCAAAATCCTTTTACTCCTTCTGGTAGCTGCCATACAAAATATCCTTAAGACACGTGTTCAACAATATTTTTCGATAACTTTTGAACGCTTCAAGCTACGAATTTGAAATTTTGTACACGTTCATTTTTAAATGGTTCCAAGGAAATGGATACATATGTAAGAAATCGAGTGAGTCCTTCCTGCACCTCCCATGCGAAAGTCCTTCAAAAAGGACATTTTTGTTCGATGACTTACCCAGTTTAAGATATGAAATTAAACACTGAATATTGTCTTTTAGTTTTGAGTAGCAATCTAATGGCAGTCCTTAATAAAGGACATACAACATGCACACACGTAATTCTACTTTATCCCCAACTACAATATAAATCGGAGTTCAGTATTCATCTAGAGTATTATACGATTGGCTTGCAGCCGATCGTGACTGCAGTATGTTTATATGTATTTTCACTGTTTCAATAATCTCATCAGGCAGTTTATTACTCCCTCCGCCTTTACCCCTATGATCAACAATTTCACTATAGGGGTATTCCAGTTTTTTCTTAATAACACTTTTGAGGAAACTGTCAGTTTCATTGAAGCACTGTTTGAAGCATTTCTGACATATTTGAATCTTTTCAGCCTCAATTTCGAAATAGTATTTTATACTGTGCTGTCGATTTCTAGGATTATTTTTATGTTTTTTTAAAGTATGTGTCTTTTTATCATCAATATCAATAAGTGTAGAAATAAAAAGTATTCTTTGGTTATAGGTGCCGAAAGACCAATAAGTAGTAAAAGCTACTTCTTGAACGGCAAAGGGTATTTTTTCTTTATATTTTCGTCTGCAATTATTTGATAATGGTTCACATATTCTCCGAGGCACGATACCTTTCTTATTTTTATACGATTGTCCTGTACTTCGCTTTTTCCTCGTAATTTTTCGGGAGTCTGGTTGCTCGTTTTGCAGATGTGCAATATCAAATGTTGGTTTAGGAATATTAGCCAGACTGTCTTCAATCTCTTTAGCCATTAATAACATTTCTTCGTCTGTATGTTCTGATTCTATATCAGACACATTATACTCAGGATCACGAACTGAGTCATCTGAATCAAAATCTTGGTCTGATTGAAGAGAAGATTCAGTAACTGTAGAAATATATTTAATAGCGTCTGAATAATAATCACAGTTTCCTGTTGTTGCACAAATGTAATAATACTATTTTTAATTTATTTTTTGCTTTACTTACGTTTTTCGCCATTTGTTTCATTATTAAGAGCACGCTTTACCATTCTCAGCGCGCGCGAGGACATGACAGGCCAAGGAATAACAATAAATCAACCACAATCGCAAAGTTACACGTAGACACTGCACTTTAGCTGTGAAGCGTTCTGTCTAATGTCCATGAAACAACTGAACATGCATGGAACAGAACGAACTAACTCTAATTAATCGTCAAAAAGGAGACGTTACTAATTTGTAATAAACGCCTAAGTGTGATATGAAGCATTATGGATATAACGGTTTTGTGGAAAAAACGCCTAAGTCGAGTTAATAAGTTTCATTAACATTTCATCGCTTGTAAAAAGATATTAGTTCGAGATAGGCTTTTCTAGTTGCCAGACTTATATTCACAATGTGATCAATTTGGAATCGTAGAATAAACGCTTGAATTGACTTAGGCTAGTGTTGTAAACAAATTATTCGATTGCTCTGACCAATAAATGAGTTTGGTGATTATAGCACATGCTCATCTGGATCTATGTGACTTAAGCCGTTTTGATTTTCCATCATATCTTGATAGTAAAGTAACGTAAGAACATGAGATTTTGTGACATAGTGTAATCTAGTATCCTCTACACAGTAGTGTACATAACTCCATTTTATCATATCTCGACTTAAGCTTTTATAGATTTATGCCACAGAATTGAGCGTACACCCATATAAAAATTACTAATTGCTAAATAATTCAACTTGTTTTATTAAAGAAAAATTTATTGGTGCAAAAGAGTAACATTATAGTCAACATATTCATTCCTTTCCAATATAATGTTTCATGTATAAAATTATTTTTTTTAACAAAAATAAAAAATCTGCCAATGGTCTGGGCGAAACATTATTAGTTTTCGGGTAAAAGTTCGGGAGCGGTCAAAGTCGGAGTATATCATCACTTGTTTCGAGATTATAAAGTTTCTTGGAAAGTTAGTTTTTTCTTAAGATAAAAATATTTAAAATAGACTATTCGAATTTCGGTATATCATGTACACTAAAAGCCCATAGAAGTAAAAACCAATTTGTTGCCTTATCGGACTTAAGAGATATGACGAATCGTTAAAACGTATACAAACCCATTACTTCCACTTAGGGTTTGAATTTCGAAATAATTGTGAAACAGGTTTTTAGACGATTTCATAAGAAGCAACTTGATATCTCATGAGATACGAGGGATTTTAAAAAATTTGTGAAAACGTAAGCAAACTCTTCACACCCCCTTGGTTCTTGAAATTCGAAAAATCGTGAAATCGGTTTTAAGGTCATTACATCAAATGCCGTAATAACCAATTTTATATCTTATCAGAACTAAGGGATGGCAAAATTTGTGAAAACATATGCAAACCCTTAGTGGTTGAATATCCAAAAATTGAGAAATGGGTTAAAAAGTCTGTGGAAGTGAAAAGCGATCTAATATCTCATCAAACCTAAGAAATATGTCGAAGCATACTACCCCCTTACACCCCTGAGGATTGAATATCTGAAAATACTAAAATTGACTTTTTGGCTCTTATATGGGAAACCTAAGGAACTAAAAATGAATTCGATATATCATCAGATCTAAGCAATATGTAGGAATCTGTGAAAACATATGCAACCTACTTACCCCCACTTGATGATTGAATATCGAAAAATCCTGAAAGGAGTTAATAGATATATATTAAGACAGCACGAGAAAGTAAAAACCAATTCAATAACTTCTCACTTCTAAAGGATATGACGGAATTCGTGAAAATTTGTTCAACCCTTTTATACCCTCCTAGGGGCTGAAAAAGGAAAAAACTTAAAAACGAGACCATGAAAGTGAAAAGATATTTGATATCTGATCAGACCTGAGGGATATGACAGAATTCGTGAAAAAGTGTACAATCCCTTTTCACCCCCTTAGGGGTCGAATTTCAAAAAATCCTGAAAACCCGATCTAGGTATTTATATGAAGAATCCGTGGAATAAAAATGAATTTAATATTTGGAAAGACCTAATAGATATGACGAAAACCGTGAAAATATATGCATTCCATTTTCACTGATCATTTTTTTTTCCGAACGCCAATGAATATTTGAAAATTATTTTAATCTTATTTATTATTTTTATAGTTTATTTACATACCGAGTTTCAACTTTGTAGCATAAGCCGTTCTATAGATAGAAAAAACACCCCCCACCCCTGTACCATACTACCCCTATAAAAAATTATATTTTTCCAACATGCTATTACTATAGCTCTATCTAAATACGAAGTTTCAGCTTTATAGCGTTATAGGTTCTCGAGATATAAAAATCGGAACTTTTTCCTTTTCACCCTCCCCCACCCTCACCCTCTACACCCTCATCCACAAAATTTTGTTTTCTGCTAGCGGTCTATTAGGCCTACCTCTGGTAGGAATTTGAATCATCTACCTTACACGGTTCTTGAGATATGAGACGTGATTTTTTAGAATAATTCGTATCCCCTCCACTTTCATGATCCACCGCCCCCTTAAAAAATTTTACTTTCAGCAAACTTTATTTGTCAATCTTTATACACAAACCGAATTTTATTTGTCTAGTGCAATTGGTTCGTGAGATATCGTAATCTAAAGTTTTTTACCCCCCACCTCCATACGCCACTGTCACCACTCAAAAATTTACTTCCGATTTATTCTCCTAGTATACCTACAGATATTCATTAAGTTGCAAATTTGTGACGTTAACCGTTTAGGAGATATGGATTTTAGAATGTGTCGATCTCGGCTTTCGAGCGTCTCGGACGCATTCTTTTTCCCCCCACTCCTTCACCCGTATCTCCAATTTTTTTTGCAAATGGGTCCACTATCAAAGCTCTATATAGGTTTTAAGTTTCAGCCTCCTAGTATAAGCAGTTGCTGAGATCTAGAAACCAAAATTTTTCGTCTAAAACGCTTCCCCCACCTCCCCCCTTACACCCCACACCTCACAATTTGGTCACTTCAAGGGGCCTACCCACTCTATCTACGAAAAAAAATTCAACTAAATCGCTCAAAGGGTTTGGGTGCTACGAGCCTTCAAACAATTTTGCGTACACCGGTCGACGTACGGCGGACAGACGTACTGACATTTTTTTTGCTTTTTTCGTGTCTACCAGTCATGAAACGTGAAAAAAAAATTTTCAGGGTAGCACATTTTTTTTTTAAAAAAATCGAAAACAACACTGTATTATTAAAATAATAAAGTAAAAACAATCAGATTTTCATTGACACAAATTGAGCGTACAGCTTATTAAATTAAAATATTTCAGTACGAAAATGTAATAACTAATTTAATTAATATTTTGTTGCATATCCCTTGGCTGCTATAACTGCTTCTAAACGTCGAGGCATCGATTCCACTATTTTTTTTGTAAATTCTGGTGTACTCTTTTCCCACTCTACTTTGAGTTTTTCTTTTAATTGATTTTTATTTGTAGCATTACAGTTTTTCAACCGAAACTTGAGCTCATGCCACAAATTCTCAATTGGGCTGAGGTCAGGAGACTGAGGAGGAGTTTTTAGGAGCTTGGAAGCATTGTACAACAACCACTCTTTAACTACATGTGCTATATGTTTCGGGTCATTATCGTGCTGAAAGTAATATACGGGGGGCATTTGTAATTTTTCTGCAGAAGACTTCAAATTTCTTCGCAGGATATCTAAATATTTCATTTTATCCATGATTGTGTCGATAAACTCCAGTTTTCGAACACCATTAGTTGCCATAGAGCCCCATACCATGACCGAACCTCCGCCATGCTTCACAGTTGGGCATATGTTTTTCTTATTTAGCTCCGTATTTGGTGTCCTCCAAACGATTTTCTTACCATCCGAACCGAATAAGTTGATTTTAGTTTCGTCCGAAAATATAACATTATTCCAGAAGCTGTCCGGAAGATTTATATGGGTTTTTGCGATTTCCAATCTTTTCAGTCTATTTTGTTTCGAAATAAATGGTTTTTTTCTAGCAACTCTACCGTTATACCCATCATCACGCAAAACATGACGAACTGTTTCTGCTGATATCGACTCCTTGATCCTTGAGGACACTACACACGACAAGTTGGGCTTAGGATTGTCCTTAATTCCGAGTAGGATAAACCGTTTGTCTCTTAGGGATAATTTTTTTCCTACCTCTCCCTGCTTTGTTCCCTAGAATACCTGTACATTTATAATTATTAATAATTTTTTGGACTGTGGAATGAGTTCTACCTAAGGTTTCCAGATTGGGCTATTTACCGCGATTTGGGCTATTTAAATATTAAATTCGCGGGTGCAAATTTCAAAAAGCTACTTATAGCTTTTTGGGCTATTCGGCAAACGAAAATTGTGTTAGTTTGCTAGTTTACAACAGAGCCTATTTACGAGAAAAAAAAATAGAAATATAAAAATTAGAAAATTCAATTTTAGTCGTCTCTTGGATTAAATCTGCCAGTGTTACCGACTCAAATACAACGTTTGCAAACTACATCATATCACAAATCCTGTAGCCACTAAATTTTCGGTTCTCAGTTCTCTCTAATGAAAAATAATACTTCACACGATATCTATCTGGTATTTGCAAACTAAAATTAATTTAGAATCGGTTCATTATTTGTTGGCTTTCTACCAATGAACCACTTTCTTTCAAGTTTAGGAAAGCCATCGAAATATAACGTACAAGAGATAATAGATTTACTAATATTGATGACTGTCGTAGAGTTAAATTTTTTCATAATTTATTAATTATTATTTTTACTGGATTGGTGGGTTACAAACATGTGTTGCAAAAATTAAAGTTATTGTTACGTGTGTACTCTGGTAATCCGAACTCACTTATTATTGGCACTAAGGTTTCCAGAGAAAAACAACACCTTGCAATATCTTGGAGAGGTTCATATACTTCTCGCGTAATAGTTACTTCTTGCGCATTCCACACAAACAACCGAATATGCTGAAAATCTCTCGACTCAACACATGCAGTATATAAGCTCTGCAGAGCCCGGTGATATGTTTTTCTGCTGCGAGAATGAAACGACGATCAGTTCTACGCGAAATTGTATTTTACAAGTGATTTTCATCGATAACAGCGATCAAAGTAGTAAATGAAATCGAACTGTATTTTACTTGAAATCCCAGCGAACCTCTAGTTTACAACATAAAGTTGAACCGTTTGTATGCAACAATGTATGACGCTAATCGGGGGGCGGCTTGATCTTCTTTAGAAGCAGGATCTGATAGCTTAGGCGAAGATGATTACTAAGGTTGCCAGATAGTTGGCTGGAGAACCCGCCGCATGAGCTATAGAAATAGCCCAAAACCCACAAGAAGAATTGTAGCCCACAGTGCCCAACTTTGCAATTTTACAGTAGCAGTTTAATGTGTTGCGACTTCGACCAAGAACTGTGAATTTCTAAGAAACAATGTAATGTTAATATGATATTTGTGTGGATACATAAACTTGTATTTATCACCATTTCAAAACTCTTATTTGAAGAAAATATTTGGAACAATAATACAATATGAAGCCCTTGGTGTAATAAGGGGTCAACTCATTTTTTAATAGCATGAGAGGGCTTGACTTACTGACTCCTTATTGGATTCGGATGAAATTCAGCTGATACAGTTAGCCTCTTACGATTTAATATTAGGTGTACAAATAAGTTCCCGGCGTTTTTTGTCAAACTTGGAGCCTTTATTGCGAGAAATTGGTTGCATTATTTTTTTTAAAAATATTGTCCATCGCTAGCCACAACCTTTTCCCATCTTTTTGGAAGCATATGAATTCCGCGTTCAAAAAACTCCACGTCCTTTGAGGAGATCCACGAGTCGACCCAATTTTTGGCATCTTCGTAAGAACGGAAGTGCTGCTCAGCCAGGATATTTTTTATCGATCGGATTAAGTGGTAGTCGGAAGGGGCGATGTCTGGTGAATACAGCGGGTGGGGTAGGACGTCCCATTTCAGTGTTAACAGGTAGGTTTTCACAACCTGAGCAACATGTTGCCAAGCGTTGTCGTGTAGCAAAATCACTTTGTCGTGTCTCTGCTCATATTGCGGCCGTTTTTCTTTCAATGCTCGGCTCAAACGCATTAGTTGTGTTCGATAAAGAGGTCCTGTGATGGTTTCACTCGGTTGCAGCAACTCATAATACACCACGCCGAGCTAGTTCCACTAAATGCATGGCATGACTTCGGGACCATGGATATTCGGCTTTGCGGTCGATGTTGATGCATGGCCAGGGTATCCCCACGATTTTTGGTGCTTCGGGTTATCGTAGTGTATCCACTTTTCATCACCAGTCACGATACGATGCAAAAATCCTTTCCTGTTCTGCTATTGGAGCAGCTGTTCGCACGTGAAAAAAACGGCGTACGACGTCTATTGGCTTCAATTCGTACGGCACCCAATTTCCTTGCATTTGCATCATTTCCAAGACTTTCAGACGATGTGCAATGGCTTGTTTAGTCACATCCAATGAATCCGCAAGACTTTGTTGTGTTTAGCATCAATCTTCATCCAGTAGTTCCTCCGATTCTGCGTCTTCGAAATATTTTGGCCGGCCGGAACGCTCCTTGTCTTCCACGCCGAAATCACCCATTTTGAAGCGATGATACCATTCGCGACACGTTGATTCGCTAATAGAAGACTTGCCATAAGTTTCTCTAATCATCTGACAAGCCTCAGAAGCAGATTTCTTTGAATTAAAACAAAAAAGCAAAACTTCCCGCAAATGGCGCTTATTTGGCTCGAACTCCGACATGTTTAAGGACTCACAAGTAACTGACGCCGATAAAATTTTACAAATGTAATGATGGGGAATAGTTGCAATATGTCTGATCTTGCCATATTACGAGCTTGATCCGCCATTTTTTCCCAGTATTTCGTGTTAGCGCCATCTATACGAGAACGCCGGGAACTTATTTGTACACCTAATAATATTCTTAAGAATTTTAATAAAATCATATAAAAAAGAATAAAATAATTTTAATGCAATAAGGGGCCAGAAAAGTAACGTTTTTTCATGTTTTTGAGCATCAACACTTAATAATCTAATTGCTTCATAATCGTCTTCGCTTAAATCACAGAAATTGTCTAAAGAAGATGAAGCAGGCTCTCGATTATCGTCATACATTTTTGAATTGAAGCGGTTCAACATATCTTTGGAGGGAGTGAAATTTTTGCAACACGTGTCTGTAACCTGGCAAATTTTGTGACAAAAGATTTTGTGATATATTTCAAGACGCGACGAAAATTCGGGCTTATGCAAGAATATAAGTACCTTTAAGTGTACCCGAAGCCGTAAGAGAGAATCTAGCATTTGAAGTTGCATTCGATTGCGCTGCTAAACACACGCTCCACTACTGCATTACTAACAGGAAGAGTTAACGTTTTTAGTGCAAAAAGAGCCAGGTCTTTAAACGGCTGCTCGCCTCTAGCATTCGTAGTATTTAGAACACATGCCCAGAAATGTATTATGTCTATTTTTGGCAAATCGGCATTATGTTCAGGATGCAAGCACAACTGGACTAATGGTAGAGTGCCGAAGGAAATCCATTTGATATCAAGGCCAGCGACGCTAATGCATTCTACCAAGGCTGTCGCCAAGTTTTGGCCGGTGCAACTTCAACAATAGCATGAAAGTTCGTAGCCATAGCTTGGCGACTCATGCTGAAGTATCTTATGCATAGACCCATGAACTTTGTAACGGATACATCTGTTACCTCGTCAGCAATTATGCCATAATTCTTTTATCAGTTCAATGAGAAGTACATTTCGTTCGGTGTAACCTAATGCTTTCTAATTTTGAACCCTTTACTACGATTCTTAGTACGCCTAGATGGTCAACAGCATTTATAGATGCATGCAATGCAACATATACCTCATACCTCGTTCACGTGGTAGCGTAGTGTAGTGTAGCGTATTATGAAATCCGGTTGATATATGAGTGTTCACGTGAAGTGAATTGACGTTTCGCACTCTTGATTATTAATTGACAGCTGTCACAACAGGTATTTATTTTATTAAAAAAAAATTACATTCGTCGTTTTATTTCTTAAATAACCTTTCTTCTCTTATTTTTCAGCGAAATGGAGTCATTAAAGGCACTGGTATTAGAATCGTTGAGAAAGTCCAAACAAATAAAGTTGTCTGTCAACACAGTTTTTTGACAATTCACTCGAAAAGTAATACGGAGCGCAACGGCAAGTGTTCTCGTGGGAAAGATTAGCAAATCCACTACACTACACTACGCGGTTTTGCTACGTTGTAGAAAAACCGCTCCGTAGCAGAATTTCGTGTGTTCACGTGGTACTACGAAGTGCTACGTAGCGGTACGTCGTTGACCACGTGAACGAGGTAATAGACAGCCAGGCGCAAATCTGTAGTCTTCAGGTCCTCATTCACTTCGACGTAACCTGCCCGGAAATAAAAGTGAATACCAAGCTTATTTCAACAACATGCCCTAAAATCGTAATAACAATACAAACCATATTGGGTTAAACTGGATTGTAAGCTACGACTTAGAGCTCTCTCTTTTTCCATGTGCTTCATTGTTTTACCGTGTGTCATTAGGTCACTGTGGTGAGCTTTTAAGTTGCATTTGCATAGTTTGGACCTAGCTTCACCCTTGCCATTATTTACATCTGCTTCACTTGAGGGTTGTAACAAATCTGAGCGAGGACGAACAACGCGATCTAGAAAAATTAAGTTCTTTCAGGAACATTTCAAAAGTGGATACATTGATTTGGTATTTCATATTGGACAATGGTTTCATATACCGATCCATTCATATAAAAGTAAATTCAATTTATTTCATTTCAACTTCGACGTCGATTGTGATACTGTGTTTCTAACAATGCTTGGAAATTACATGAAAGTACAACTTCGGTAAAAAATTAAAAATCTATTTTCCAAGACGATTTACAGGTTAAAAGACGTTATAAAATAACTAATAGTGTTATGTTACATATGCACAGGTAATTCTACTCACTTTTGACATTTTTTTCATTTTACCATATTGGCTTATAATGCTTAAGATACTTTCCCCATTTTCCCATTTTTTCAGAAAAATTTCTAAGTACATAGTAAATTTTATAAAAAACGGAAACTTTTGAGCACTGTACACAGTATGCGACACGAAGAACGAATAAATGGATATCATAACTGTATACGAATTCAATGAATTTCATACATCGCGTTTGTATCGCATTTTTTTAAAGGTTTACAATAATATCGAAGTCGACGGTGAAATTTAAGCATTGCCACATGTATAGTATTTAGTGTATTGAAGAAAATAATAATAATTAAAACGACCGATATTTCAGTTTTCTATTACTATTTTTTTCTTGTAAAACGTCTCTGTTGTAAACTAGCGAAATAGTACAATTTGCGTTTGTCGAATAGCCCAAAAAGCTATAAGTAGCGTTTTGAAATTCGAACCCGCGAATTGGAAAATAAAATAGCCCAAATCGCGGGAAATAGCCCAATCTGGCAGTCTTAAGGGCCTGTGAGTCCCAAGCCAAAATCGGAAATTTCACCTATTTTGCTTTGATTTCATTTCGAGAGCGTAAGAAATTATTCGTGAGCATCGGAAATTTAAATCTGAACGATCACGCACGATGTACAACGATTCAACCGTCAAGCGATGCCCCTACACAGCTCTGTGTGTACGGACCTGTATGTGTGTGTGAGATGCAAAATGATGAAAAACGGAATGTAGAAAAATAGCGAAAGTATGAACGGAAAGGAGTACAATCCGATCGAAAGTTCGAAAGAAAATTCATTGACCTGATGTCTCGGGTTTTTTTAATTTTCTGTGGACGGTGGATTTCTGGACATTCGCATGACATAGTACTATGTATATTTATGTAGGCACGAGACATGTCTCCATTCATGTTTTTATAGGCAATTGTGGACTAAAATAAAATTAATTTCGTATTATTGCATATTGGGTCATTTCATCAAGAATCGCAAAATATTATGAAATTTGGGACCTTACCATCGCCGATTCTTTTGAAAATTTTTGTACTTGAAGAATTAGTGAAATTAATTTTTTGTTTCTATCTCAATTATGAAGATTTAAAGATTTTAAAGATTTCGCAAAAATGGTGTCCGAGTTCTCTTTGAAAATTCATATCTCTGGTAATTTTTATCATAGAATAATAAAATAGGGCTTATTTTAAAGGGGAATGTTATCGCAACATAAAAAAATACGAATAAAAATTGTCCTCCAATTTTTTTTTACAAGGATAACGATTTTGTCCTTTATCCTTGAATATCTCAAAATCCGTAGTTTTATTTTTTTTTTTATTTTTTTTTTATTTTTTTATATTTTGTATATTATATTGTTTTTCAAAACATATTAAAAAACCAAATTGGGATTTCAAGGGGATCGGGGTACAAAATATGGGTGAAGGAGTGTGGGAGTGGAGGAAAATAATGCGTCCAAAACGCAAAAAAGCCGAGATCGACACATTCTAAAATCCATATCTCCTAAACGGTTAATGTCACGAAATTAAAACTTAATGAACATCTTAGGTATACTAGGAGAATAGATTGGAAACAAATTTTCTAGTGTGGGTGAAAAACTTTAGATTACGATATCTCACGAAACAATTGAGTGCAATTGTTTCGTGAGACAAATAGATAAATAAATAATTCCTTTCTATAGAACAGCTAATACTACAAAGTTGAAACTCGGTATGTATATGTAAATCAACTATAAAAGTAATTTAGATAAAAAAATTTAAAATAGCCATTGGTGTTCGGAAGGGGGTGAAAAAAATGATCAGTGAAAATGGAATGCATATATTTTTACGATTTTCGTCATATCTATTAGGTCTTCCCAAATACTGAATTCATTTTTATTCTACGGCTTCTTCATATAAATACCTAGAAAGCGCTTTCGGGATTTTTTAAATTCGACCCGTAAAGCGGTTTTAAGGGGGTTGTATACTTTTTAACGAATTCTACTACATCCCCAGGTCTTGTCAGATATCGAATATCTTTTCACTTTCAAGGGCTTGTGTAATAATCGTCTAAAACTTCTTTTCATGTTTTTTCCATTTTTACTTCCTGGAATTTAGCAATCGAAATTTTATTTCTGAATGAAAATTACGTGTTTATGGTTATAGAATTCATAAAATTTGATGATCGTGTTATTGCGCTAGCCCTGCAAAGTTTCACGATACGCGCCTGATATTTATCTATCAACTCCTTTCAGGACTTTTGGATATTTAACCCCCAAATGGGTGTAAGGAGGTTGCATATCTGATGATATATCGAATTCATTTTTACTTCATAAGGTTTCCGATATAAGCGCCAAAAAGTCAATTTCAGTATTTTTAAATATTCAATCCCAAGCGGTGTGAGGGGGTTGTATGGTTTTCAAAGCTTCGTCATATTTCTTAGGTTTTATGAGATATTAGATCGCTTTTCACTTCCACAGACTTTTTATATAATCGCCTACAAACTCATTTCTCAATTTTAAAGGGGTGTGGGAGTGAGAAGAAAAATAATGCGTCCGAAACGCTCGAAAGCCGAGATCGACACATTCTAAAATCCATATCTCCTAAACTGTGGGTATACTAGGAGAATAGATCGGAAATACATTTTTGAGTGGGGGCAGTGTCGTACGGAAGTGGGGGATGAAAAATTTTAGATTACGATATCTCACGAACCAATTACACTAGAGAAATAAAAGTAGGTTTCTGTATAAAGGTTGACAAATAAAGTTTGCTAAAAGTAAAATTTTTTAAGGGGGTGGTGGAGCATGGAAGTGGAGGGGGTAAGAATTTATTTTAAAAAATCACGTCTCATATCTCAAGAACGGTGTAAGATAGATGCTTAGAATTTTTACCAGAGGTAGGCCTAATAGAAGCTTAGCAGAGAAATTTCAGGTATGAGGGTGTAGAGAGTGAGGATCTCGAGAACCTATAACGACATAAAGCTGAAACTTAATATTTAGATAAAGCTATAGTAGTAGCATGTTTTTTTATAGGGGTAGTATGGTACGGGCGTGGGGGGTGTTTTTGCTAACTATACAACGGCTTATGCTAGAAAGTTGAAGTTTGGTACGTGTATGTAAATCAACCAGAAAAGTAATTCTGATAAAAAAAAATTTAAATATCCATTGGCGATCGAAAGTGGGGTAAAAAAAATGATCAGTGAAAAAGAAATGCATATATTTTTAGAATTTTCGTCATATCTATTAGGTCTTTCCAAATATTGAATTAATTTTTTTTGTACGGGTTCTTCATATAAATACCTAGAAAGCGTTTTCAGGATTTTTTGAAATTCAACCCCAAGGTGGTGTAAAGGGGATGTATACATTTTCACGAATTCAGCCGTATCCCTCAGGTTTGATTAGATATCGAATAACTTTTTACTTCCACGGGCTTATTTAATAATCACCTAAAACCCGTTTTCAAGTTTTTTCTTTTTCAACCCCTAAGAGTGTAAAAACGGGTTGAACATGTTTTCACGAATTCCGTCATATCTCTTAGGAGTGATAAGGCATCGGATTGATTTTTATTTTCTCTGGCTTTCTTTATATATATCTAAAAACTCATTTCAGGATTTTTGGATATTCAATCCCAAAATGGGTGCAAAAGGGTTGTATATGTTTCCACAAATTCTTACATATTTCTTAGTTCTAATGAGATATCGAATTCATTTTTACTTCCAAAGGCTTCCTACATAATCTTCAAAAAGTTGATTTCAGGATGTTTGTTATTCAACTCCAATAGGACGTAAGGCTTTCGATATATTTCTCAGGATTGATGAGATTTTAGTTTGTTTTGACCTTCCACAGACTTTTTATATAATCGCCTACAAACGCATTTCCGATTTCATGTAATGGCCCAAAACCAAATCACGAAAAACCCTCTAATGGTGTAACAACTGATATTATACTAGGACTAGACCTCGTCCCGGAGTATGACCCAATTATGTAATTCATATGTTATATGAGGCAGCGGCGTAAGTATTCTAGCGCGACCGCATTCACATAGTAACCTACACCGCATCTCAGAATTAAACTCGTTCCGAACTTCCACCCAAAAAATAATAAAGTTGCGCCCAGACTGTTGGCAGATTTTTTTTTTCTTTTTTTCGATTTACTTTTTGCCCTGTTTGCCACATAGAAAGATGAAAAGCTAAAAATCACTTTTCATTCTGAGCAGGCGAATAAACATGCCGATTACACACACACACCTTGCCATGTAGTTACTATGCCTTCGAATCGTGTGCTGCAGGCTTGCAGGGTGGGGAATATCGTAACCTTTTTACTCTCAGCGAATGAAACATAAAAACAAACTTGCCGAAAAAAAATGCGACATAGCCACACGTCCGTTCAGCTCGACCTCTGCGAGTGGTCTGAATGGAAAATTTGATTGAAAAATGTTGTTTGAAAAATCGTTGCAAAAACAATGTTATACTAACTTTTTTGAAGCTTTTTGAGTTTAAGTTGCTTTAGAACGCTTTGATAAAGTAACATAAGAAAAAACAAAATAAAAAAAAATCGGTTTTCATAGAAAATTTTAATAATAAAAAAACATAATTTTTTTTAAAAATCAGAGTTTTCAAAATGTATTATTTCCAAACATAAGTCAAAATCGAAAATTCTAATTCCAAAAAAAAAATAGATTGAATCGTTCCTAATTGAGTGAAAATAAAAATAATGAAAATCACTTCAGAAATGTTTCCAAAATCGCAATTACCAAAAGTGTGTTTTCAATAATTTCGAAAACTTACTCGACGTAATCGCTTATAATTTTTCTTATGATCGAAATTTCAAAAAACAATAATCAACAGAAACTTTAAAACATATTGCTAATTATATTTGTCTAAGCAGAAAAGACCTATCTTTTGCTGCTTTGGAGATTTCGCGAATCGCGTTTGCCTTATTTTCAACAAAAATGCTGTTTTGGTATACACGGGGCCTTAATGATTACATTATTAAATATTGATGTGCTTCTTGTAACATTAACTAATATACATTATTATTCATAAAAGCAGAACGCCATATCTTATTTTTGCCTGATAACTTACATGTAGGATAATTCACTGAAGATTTTGATTCCATTGAATTATGAAAATTACATATTATTTTTTCAGACAAGACTTTTAAAATTGTGATAATGTGAATTTATATAATATTTTCACACACATATTTACATTACAGTGTTTCTTAAGAATTCTGGAGCACAGTTTGTCGTCGAAATCGCAACTATGTTCAACACATTTAAGTAGGTCTGATAAATGTCAACGTAGAGCGCGGTATTTGGACTACAAGTCTTCGTGCGGGTTTTGGGCTATTTCATAAGCTCACTCGGCGGGTTCTGCAGCCAACTATCTGGCAACCCTGGTTCTGCCCACCATTCTTCCTATTTCGCGTAAAGATTTCCCGTCACAATGTAATTTAATAATTATTTGCCGTGTAAACAAGTCAGTCTCTTTTCTAGCTCCAACCATTTTCTCAACAAACTGCAGTACTCTTAAACTATAACGTTAATGACAAATTTTATAACTGTAAACAAAAGAACGCTCAATAGGTCACAGAAAGTGTAATGGTGCGATTTATGATATTTCGCGGAACTAAGTGATATCATACATTTTATTACGTGTACGCTCAATTTTGTGGGGTAAAATTTTTACTTATTTCTGTTTTTTGCGTTAAAACGATATTTAAATGTAAAATTCCACATTATATTAAGTTTAATACCGTAGATAATGCTTTTCTTTTGGATATAGAAATTTTTTTTTTTTTGTAATCTAAGAGCAATTTGAGTTATTCAAGTTGTAGTTATTCATACATGGGTGTACGCTCAATTATGTGAGTAACTGTATGTCGGTTAGTATAATGCTGTGTTATTTTGCATTCAACTAAGATTGCAAGAGTATTTTGATATTACAAAAATCAAAACTCACTTCTAATTTTAAGATACATGTATGTCGCTATTTATTAATTTCGATTTGAGATGGTTTTATGTCTAGTCCTTGTAGTTTAAAGGACTATTGCAGACCAGGGCTTTTCAGTGACTGTCATTGGTTCTTTCAGTCTCGAGGTGTAATTAAACATTCTTCCTTGAAGTGAATATGTGTGTTTTATTGCTTTATGAAAAACCTGACCCATATCCATTTTAAAATGAACAAAAATTATTATGATTTTATTATTCGTATTTAGTTCAGTTTTGGGTCGGTCAATACTTCTATATCCGTCTTCTGCCCCACCCGTTAAGAATGTATTACTATTATAAATATTATTGTATGTATTAGGCTTACCAAACAAATGTGTTTTCGTCAATAAAAGATTGGAATTTAAAATTTGCAGGTAATTACTGTGAAATGAAAAATACAAACTATTTTATGTAGACGTTATAGTTATATTAGGATTCCAGCCTCTGACAGATCTCTAATATAATACACGTGCGCAGCTACATATGTAGAAGAATAATTTGTTATTTGAAAATTATTAATTTGAAAGATGTGGACAAGTTCTGTTTTTCCAAGTACAAATAATACAATACAACCTGGGATCGATAATAGTGGCTATGGTCAAAAGTTTTACTTGTTCAATGAATCCAAATCGCTTTTTAACATCGGCTACAATTAAGTCCTTCATTTTGAGATCGGTTAACGTGCTTGGATTATATCGATCAAATGAAATACAAAGGCAATTGATAATGGAAATTACTATGCTGCTTGTTACGTTTTTTACTCCAGAAATTTCTTTTGTAACATCCTCAAGGGTTTGAAATATTTCAACCAGCTTTTGCCGCTAACTTTAAGAGTCTTTCCAGTTGGTAGAATGTATAACTACAACGTTTTGGGACAGATTGCAGTAATTTCTAAGGTGTTGGTGCATCATCTTGACTCTTCCTTAAGTCAGCTGATGCAGAGGCGCTATTCTTAAAAAACATGACGATGTTCTTAACCTTCGACAGGTATGGTGGTTCCTGCCGAAATAGAAGGTACGGTCGGGTCGGACCCGACTCAACCTCATTTTAACAGTGGTTAAGTCATTAAGCATGTTTCAATATATTTTATAAAACAAAAATGTACTGTGAAAACATTCACCAAAAAATCAAAATAAAACATTTTTCTTTAATAAATAACATTTCAGTTTCATCAACACTAGAATAACTTTTTGGCATAACTATCGCATAGGTCTTCCGAAAAATAAAAATAAAAAATAAGTAAATTAAAATCATGTGCACAATTCTAAAATTATTACAGTTCCGTTTCCTCATCCCTAGAATCAATTTTTGCACAATTTATGCATAATACTGATTTGTGCTCTCCACATACACATAAATTGCATTTGGCGCAAAATGCATTTCCCTTTTCGTCTTTGGAGGTGTCACACAAGGCACATCTTTTTCGTTTTTTTGGCTGCTGTTCAATTACTGGATTTAGTTGAAGCTCCTCTTCTTTTCCTAAGACGGCCGCAATTTGCAAACCAAGTGACTTCAAAATGCGAGGGTTATGCATTCGCGTTTCCATGAAGGGTTTAACCAATGCCAAAGCTAGATTTTTTAGGAAAGTGGACTCCGCGTTTTTCGGAAACGTATCTTTTTGCGAATTCCATTCCATTTCAAAACGTAACTGTTCACAGCAGCAATATCAAGAATTCCGAAGAAGTACCTCTTTGGCCATCTTCTGCTATTCCTTTTGGTAGTCTTAGCTTTCGCAAGTTTATCCAAGACATCTACACCACCTTTCGTAAGGTGGTAGAATTCAATTATTTCAGGTTTGTTTGACTCTGTGTTTATTGTTCCAACGTGATGCATGGAAGACATCAGTAGAACTTTTTTGTTCTTCTTTGGGTTGAACGATTTTGTTGTCTTGGTACATGAACTTTGAAGTTCCAGGACAAGCAGGTAACAACATAGAAGGTGGTGTCTCGCGCTTATTTTTACGTACTGTACCGACAAACGTAAGTTTCTTCTTGTATAGTTTCTCTGCCAACTCGAAGGAAGTGAACCAATTATCGCAAGTCACATTTCGATTGCTCCCTGCAACGGATTCGGTAAGCCTGAGAACATACTGAGTCGGGAAGGATAAGTCACCCTTCATTTTCCTTTGTTCTCTGCCAACATATGGGATGCCTGAGATAAAATAAAAAGTCCTGGCGTCGCAATTTGAAATTATTTTCAGACCGTATTTATCCGGTTTGGATGGAATGTACATTTTGAAAGGGCATCGACCACGGAAACTAAGAAGAGTCTCATCTATTGCCAAGTACTCTGAAGGGCTATAATGCTTCGAACAGTTGGCAACAAAAATATCCCACATTTGCCGAAAAGGAGTAAATTTATCTGTAGCCCTTCTCGAATCCCTTGTACTCTTGTCATCGAATCTCAAGTTTTGTAGAAGGAACTCGAATCTTTTCTGTGTCATAGTACACCGAAAAATAGGTGGCCCATAACTCTCAGAAAACATATCATTTAGGTTTGAGTCTTTCAATACTCCACTCATAAAAAGCAAACCTATAAATGTAGGAAGTAAAAAGGAAAGAACGGAGTCAGCATACTTATTCCTTGACAGCTCCATTTCGTTATTAGTGTAGCGAACTATGTTTTCGATCATTTCATCAGTAATGAAAAGTGAAAGTAATTTACCTTCGTCCAATATCCCTCGTGCTTCCCCTTTAGGGTCAGGCAAATGAGTTATCACATTTGAAGAAGAGGTTCCTGCAAATTTCGAACGTAATGGTCTATTAGGCCAAGCCGTTTCTTCATCTTTCCCTAACTCAAAATCTCTATCATCTTCCCGATCACTATGGTCAGAATCAATCCATCATCACAATCGACAATATCTTCAACTGATATATTGGAAAGAACTTCGTCCTCCGTTTCTGAACAATTTTCTGCGAAGTCACGGTTTTTCTCTTCGTCATCAGATTCTTCCTCCACACGTCTTAGCTCGGCAAGAATCTCTTCGGAGCCAAGGTAGATTTTTTTTCCGTCATTTTCAGTCGGAACTGTGAAAAAATAGCATTAAATATTAGTAAAATTTGGAAAAACACGGTACGGTCGAGCAAGAAGCGTGGTGGGAAAACTGAAAAAAAGATGTTGATCACTTACCGATTAGTTGCGGCTGGATAGACCGCTTCCGCTCAACTGACTAATAGGGTTCCTTGCCCCACCCGTTTCTAAAGCGGTACGCGAGAAGGGGAACAACAGTTGTGACGCTTGGGTCGAATCCGACCCACACCGTACCTCTCGAGGGTTAATTGTAGTAACAAGTTTCTTTGCTTATTGTGTTCCTTCTTTTTCGTCAAATGGCTTGATAGCTACTAGGTTAACCGAATGCGCAAAACACGGAAGGTGTCTGATCAAGACTATTTTGCCTTGATATGTGTTGCACTACACTCTCTGATCACAGTATTTGATTTATTTCACTTTGAAGCTAAGGCTCTTGTTGCCTTCGCTTCGATTGCTGCGATTCACGAATATTCACAGTTTATGTTAGATTAAAACATTCGACTTCGATGAGTTATGAATTTATTTAACCACCTTCCTTTGAATCTGAATTACAACTAACAATTTATTTTTCGAAAGCAAACTTAACGACTAGATTTTAGGGTAACAAAAAAAATGCATATAGTGATTCCCACGTTTGCACTTGCCCTCATGCAGATTCTTTTGGTGTCTTATGACATTGAAATGCAGAAGGCAAGCTCAAACTGTGAGAATTCAAAATTCTATGTGTAATTAGATGCATTGATGCATCCAATTACGCACAGAATTGTTGTGTCTGAATTTTGAATTTGAACATTTTCCCCCCGTTGAACATCTTGTTCAACATCGGGTGTACATTTAATTAAAAACAAAAATATTAAATTTTGAAAAAGTGACGCTAACTTAACTTCTATCTCTGGACGACCGTGCACCTATGATACTACGATTTTGAAGTCCGGTACTGCGCCTGACCTTGGCCGTGGTTTTGGTTTCCGTTGACAGCATTTACAAACTTGATCCCTAGTTCTCCATAAGATCACGACGATGAGTATGGTAACTAAGGAGATGCACAGGTAGCCTATCGCAAACTGATGTATGTCGTTCATCCGTACTGTGTGTGGAAGATCCAGTAGGTTTTGCGAATTTAATTGGTCTTGGATGGCCTGAAGTTTCGTAGAGTGCGTTTTGTAATTAAGTGCCTTATAGTTGTCTGGGAGTAGCACTTCATCTAGCATGGTTGAGTTAACTGGGTGGCTTAATCGCGTGTACGATGAGTTGGTGCTGCTGGTATGGCTTTGGTGTCCATTGATGATGAACAGGTCCTGTTTTAGTGTACAACTGGGGTTCAGTCGCAGTATGCCGGACCCGAATAGCCTGATAGATGACGCTTGGTTGTTGCATACTATGATGATGGTGCTGTTGTCGTTGACAGTAAACATCCAATCATTTGCACGGCTTAGTGGCATCCAGATGGGATAGTTGTTTAGCCTTTTCAATTTACAGCTGGACGTCATTGGCATGTTATTCATGAAGTTGATCTCGTAAGTTCTGACATTTGCCCCTCTTACGTAGATGGGATGAGAGGCTCTGCAAATGAAGACTGAGATGGTGATGATTTTGCAGGCCAACAATTCATGCTCGTTTAAAGTGTAGTAATGGTCACGATGGAGGCTGATGGCGAGGAATGGTGTTGATGTTTCTATGGCCACAAGGGTGTCATTGATCATTGCTGGGATCGATAGCACCTTCAGTAATTCAAACGTTTCAGCCTTAACTAGTGGAATAATAAGCTGAAACGCAATATAGTTCTTCATCACGGATCCTCTGACTTCCATTAGATTGTAAAGATGTTGGATATCGTCTTGGTCTGCTGGTAGTTGAAGACCCACCGGCAGATGATTCCTTATGTTGATGACTTCTTGATGTAGTTGTTGTGGTGAGAGTAGTAACAGCGGAATCTTTCCTTGACGAGTGTCTGCTACCGTATCAATGATCGCGGACTGAATTTGTTGTAAATTCGATGATATAAGCATCAATTGCATGGACAATGACATCAACGCTTGAAGTAGTCTTATTTGGTGAACTTCGTCACCAGTATGGTTCATGTACTTAACCAATTTGGTTATTTCATTGTCCATGGATTGAAACTTGTCTACAGTAGCAGCTTCATCTCGTCTGATGATGTTGATCGTGGAATCGACTATCGACGTCTGGTTTCTCAGTAACGCGAGTAAGTGGTTTTCATTTCCCTGAACCGACTTCAGGGTTTTCTTCATTTCCTCAGCATAACTGGAGTCTAGCACACCAAACAAAGAGTTTACTATGTTTCCCACCACGTAGAATGCTCCGCGTCTTTGTCTTTTTCTGGTTGGATAAGGCTGCAGCAAGTCGTTGTCATTGTTGAGTTCCGTCATGATGTGCTGATGTTGTGAGATGATAGGTTGACATAAATCAGCTTGAGTGATTTGACTGCACAGTTGCTTCATCGCGTTGATCCCAGAAGCTAGAGCTATGTTTTCCTGCCAATACTGTTGGAGGTTGTAATACACTAGAAGTTTCCACTCAGCAGTTGCCAACTTAACCGTTCCCAGGGTATCGAAATGGAATCCAAGTTGACCATCAAAATGTGTAATCACAATAGGCGTGGAGTTGATTACTGGTATTGCCAGAAACGTCATCAATAGTGATAGCAATGTTGAACCTCATGCGTCTCGTTCTCGTTTTTTTGGAATGTCATCAGCCTTGGTGGACTGATGTCGCTTGATTTCTGTAGTGGCAGTGGTTAGACGATCTGCTCGGTCATCTGAGGTGTTGCTTGAGCTGTGCTCTACAGCAGCGTCAGTTGTCGATGAAGCCGTTGCGTCCATTGGAATGGGCTCTTCTTCGAACGGTAGAGGTGAGAGTTTGTGAATTGGGCGACGTAGAACTCCGGATGAAGTCCTTACGTCTGCCACTCGTACGAAGCCATCCCTTCCTTTGTGTACCTCCACAATTCTTCCCAACGGCCATTTCAGTGCTGGTGTGTTGTCTTCTTGGATTATGACCATTGTACCCGGTTTTGCATTTTGTGATTGGGTCTTCCATTTTCGCCGATACTGAAGTTCGTTTAAGTATTCACGAGTCCATCTGCGCCAGAACTTGTGCTTGATATATGCTACAAGTTCCCATCTGCGAAGTAAATGTATCTTCCTTTCTTCTGCATGCGCATCAATATACGCTGTAAGAGGTTCTCCAATGAGGAAGTGCCCTGGCGTTAATGCGGTCAAATCGTTCGGGTTGGCCGACATAGGAGTTATAGGGCGTGAATTCAGAATAGCTTCAATTTCCACGATAACTGTTTCCAATTCTTCATATGTTAAAGACGCAGAACCAATGGTTTTAACTAGTAGCTGCTTTGCTGACTTCACCGCCGCTTCCCAGAGTCCTCCGAAGTGAGGGGCTCGTGGTGGTATGAAATTGAAGTTAACTCCTTTAGAACTGCAGATGGAATTTATGGTTTGTTGAGATTTTTCTGCATGGATGATCGGAAGTAGCTCTTGCAACTTGTTCTTAGCTCCCACGAAGTTGGTCGCGTTGTCACAATATAACTCCTTACACCTTCCCCTTCTAGCCATAAAACGTTTGAGCGCTCCTATGAAGGCATCGGTCGTCAAATCAGACACTAGCTCCAAGTGTACAGCCTTTGTAGCGAAACAGCAAAACACTGCCAAGTAACATTTTTGCGGCCTCTTTCCTCTAAGTTTATAATGAATCCATAAAGGACCGCAAAAATCGACTCCTGAATTCACAAACGGTCGCGCTGGCTGCACTCTTGTGGACGGCAAGTTTCCCATAATCTGCTGCATCATTTTCGGTTTGATCTTAGCACATCGAACGCAATGGTGTACTACAGATCTGGCAAGAATTCTGCCCTTTATTGGCCAGAATCTTTGTCTGATGTTGGCTAGCAAGGCTTCTGCACCTTCGTGTGAGTTTGATTGGTGAAAGTCGGCTAACAGCAATTTGGTATGTGGGTGACCGTAAGGAAGTAACATTTGGTGCTTGGCGTCGTAAGTCAGTGCAGAATCTTCCAGTCGTCCTCCAACTCGCAGAATACCCTTGTCATCGATGAAGGGTGCTAGTTCACTCAAACGGCTCTTCTGGTCAATCTTCTTGTGTTGTTGTAATTGATGAATTTCATCCTTGAATTCTCACCTTTGCATCTCCTTGATGATAACCAGAAGCGCGTCTTCTAGTTCTTCTGCAGTGATGTGTTTTTGTGCTTCAATGTGATTATGAGGCGGTTTTGGGCGGTTTATAAAACGCAGAACGTATAGTATAATACGTTGTAGTTTTGAAAATGAATTTCTGTGATTGATGCTATTTGTGACGCATTCATCCTCCCTTGATGTTGTTAATGGTAATGCTCTAAGTTTTTTCTCGAGTAGGCATTCTTCATGTGCCCGGAAAGGTGTTGGCCATAATACTTCGTTCCCATGTAAGAATTTTGGACCATAAAACCAGAAGTGGCATTGTTGCAACTTGTCTGGTGATATTCCTCTTGATAGTATGTCCGCAGGATTGTCCTTGCCTCCTACATGCCGCCATTGTTGTGGAATAGTTAGATCTCGAATGGCTGTAATTCTGTTTGCTACAAATGTATGATAATGTGTTGCTGGTGAGTTTATCCATGATAGGACTATTTCGGAATCTGTCCACAATGTTGTTGTTAGATCCTGTATTTTTAGGTCAGCCTTGATTCTTTCGGCCAGTTCGGCTGCTAATCTAGCTGCGCACAACTCTAGTCGTGGAGTTGTTAATTTTTTGATTGGTGCCACACGTGATTTTGCACAAAGAAGGCGTACGATAATTTTCCGGTTGTTGTCTGTTGATCGTAAATATGCCACAGCCCCGTAGGCTTGTTCGGATGCGTCGAAAAATATGTGCAGCTGCTTCTTGGAGGTAGTTTCAGGTAGTGTCACATGTCTTGGAACCTGGATGTTGTCCAGTTCCTTCATTCTTGCTCGAAAGGTTGTCCATTGTGTATAGATCTCCTGCGGCACTGCAGCATCCCAATCAAGCTTGAGTTGCCATAATCTTCGAAGAAGTATTTTTGCCTTTGTCACAACTGGGGCTACCAATCCTAATGGGTCGAATAGACGTGCTATATCTGATACAATCATTCTTTTCGTGACATTCTGTTGTTCATTGGATTTTGTTTTTATCTTAAATTGATCCGATTTCGGTAACCATGTGATACCCAGTGTTTTTTCCGTCTAAAACGCTTCCTCCACCTCCCCCCTCACACCCCCTCCCCATAGAATTAGATCACTTCAGGGTGCGTACCTACTCTACCCAGGAAAAAAAATTAAACTAAATAGCTCGAAGAGTTTGGGTGCTACGAGCCTTCATACAATTTTGCGTACACCAGTAGACGTACGGCGTACTGCAATTTTTTTCTGCTTTTTTCGTATAACGTATAAAGTAAAAGGTTGTACACAAAAAAGCGATCTGGATTTAGCAATTTTTGTACTCGATTGAAATACCTGATTGTTTTCGTTTTATGATAGCCTGGAACCTGGCAAACACATTGAACGATATTTGTATGCAATACGTTCCTAACTGCCAAAAGCGGAATCATAATCAATTTGTCAAAATATTACAAATAAGCCTAGGTTATCGACTTATCACCAACGTAATAATTTTGCCAAAAATACCACTAGCAATTAAAAGTTAAAAGTTTAATTTTTTTTTACCAAGTTTAAAAAAAACTCTGTCTTCCGTTTAAACTAAACAAAATATTCACGTTTTTCAGAATATTAAATTAAAAAAATGCCCGAAATTATCCCGACTTTTGTTACAGTTTAGGTTATAATAGGTTCAAAACAGAATATGGCAATTACTTAAAATATTTAATTATTTACGAAGAAAAAAAAGACACGGACGCGATACTCTTTGCGACGAACAAAAATGAATAACAATAGTTATTATGGTGCTGTGATGTAAAATTAAGTAATTAAGGTACAGTTAAGATTTTATCAATTTCACGTTTTTCGATATTTTTTTTATGGATTTATAAACTTGGAAACTTTTTTTAATTTTTAATTTATGGTTTCGGTTTTGATTGAACTTTTGATTTATTTGTGGTTATTTGTAAAAATCACTACACAATAAAAATTTATCGATTGCGAAAACTTTAAGTAAAGAGTTTGCACAGAGCTTAGGTTGACCGGTCACTAAGGGCCGGTTTCACTGTGAAGGTTTAATCTTCGGATTTGTTAAACTTAAACTTGAGTATAAACTAGAGTTTAAACCTATTTCGATTTCACAGTCCAATTTTTTTTTTGGATTAACTAAACTGACTTTTATGTTTTTAAGTTGAGAACACTGCTAATATTGTGAATTTTTCTGCTACCATTGTGATTTTTTGTGTTCCAATTTGAATATTATCCGTTATTAATATTATCTGGTATTACTGTTACATTGCGGAAGGATCAAAGTATCTTCGTAGGGCTAACACAATAAAACGAACGTGAAATTCCGTGAATTCTGTAATCATAAATACGTAGTTTTCATTCAGAAATAAAATTTCATTTGGTAAATTCTAGGAAGTAACAAAAAAATTCTGCATAATTTTGCTACCGTATCGTTGCGCTAGCCCTACGAAGATTCACGCTACGCGCCTGCATTATATTCTGTCGCTTGACTTATCGAGTAAACTATCGCGAAATGGAAATTAATCGTAGGAGTTTAAATTTTTCGGGGGACGAAGTTAAACTTGTTTTGGAGTTGGTGAAGAATAAAAAAAATGTTATTGAGTGTAAAAAAACGGACAAAACACAGTGGCAAGAAAAGGAAAAAGCGTGGGTGGAAATTGAAACTGAGTTTAATATGAAAAGTGGTAAAGTGTTTCGAAGCAAAGGTGTTCTAAAGCGGAAGTACGAGAACATTGAAAAAACAACAAAAAGGAAATTTGCTGCGGAGAAGCGGTCTATCTATGGAACAGGTGGCGGGCCTTCAACATTATCTAACATTACTGTGCTGGATGAAACCGTAAAAGATTTGCTCCAAAAAGAAGTTTTCGGGATGGAATCGGTGTACGATGCCGACTTAGTTGACAATGCTAAGAATAACTATGAATAACCTGTTCCACGGGTGTATTATAACCACCCTAATTCTGAGTATATAACACTATTTTCAATGTATTTTTCAGGCAACGAAATCTATCAAATCCTAGATCAGGATGAAGAAAATATTGATACAGAAGGTATAATTTTAAGATTAAAATTAGTGTGAGTTAAGAAAATAATTTCGCCCTAGAAATCAGTAAGGAAGATGTCGATGTTGCAGAAGATTCCGTATATAAACCTGCAGCAGGATCAAGATGTTTAGGCAAGAAGAACAGTGATGACGGTATGGTATTCTGCTTTTGGGAACACACAACCGTCAATATATTACATTATACTTTTGTCTTAGACACATCTGATGCTGCCAAGAAATGGGACAAATATAATCCATCCATGTTGCGGAAGAAAATTTCTTCACCTTTAGCATGGAAAATTTCGGGAGCAAAAAAATACCCGAAGAAGTTGCAGGCATCAAAATGGGATAAGGTAGCAGAAGCAAAGTTGGAGTTAGTCAAAGCTAATCTAGACTTGATAAAAAGCCAAAAAGTTGAATCGGAAGAAAAACTCCTGGCTTTGAAAACTGAACACGACCTGAAGATGACTATGTTGAAAGAAGAACATGCCATTAAGATGCAACTATTAAAAGCCGACTTGGAAAAAAAGGTCAATAATTAAATTATTATAACATGTTTTTGACATAGTCATTTACTAGAAGTGATCTGTTTAAATTGTTGTCATTGTTGCGCGCATCATTATTTGAAGGTACGTTTAAAACCACATTTACAGCGGTCTCCAGAGACTCCTCTAATGGAGGTGATTCAACATCATTTTCCATTATACATATATTGTGCAAGACAGCAGTAGCAACAATAATACTCTGGTTTTTCAGAGCCTTGAACCTTAAACCTGTGGATAAAATTGGAAATCGTCTTTTCCATACACCGTAGCTTCTTTCAACACAATTTCTGGTTCGAATGAGAGATTCATTGTATAGATTTTCTTCAGGCAGGTTAACATTTGCCAGACATGTTAAAATGTAGTTACGATTTGCATATCCACTATCCGCCACAATGTAATTGTCGAAAAACTCGTTCGATTCCAATCGGGCGCAAGCTTTGGAGTTATCAAATATCGTCGCATCATGAGTAGAACCAGGCCAGCGGGCGACAATGTCCAATATTTTTAAATTCGCATCACATATCGTTTGCACGTTATACGAAAAAAAAACCTTTCCGGTTTCGAAAAATTTCGGCACTATTTCCGCCTAAAAAAATAAATTGTGGTTAATATGTGTTATTATTGTAAACTATCATTTATTTACCTGGTGATAATATTTTAACGTGAGTACAATCAATAGCTCCGATTACATTAGGAAATTTAGCTAATCCATAAAATGCGTATTTGGTTGTATTTATTTCCTCACTGTCACGCGGCAATGAAATAAAATAAGGTCTCAAAAGTGCAAGAAAATGAGAGACTTTTGCTACAATTCTGCATGCTGTAGATTTAGAAACCCCGGAAAAATCACCGGCAGTGATTAGCATACTTCCTGTGGCATATATCCTAAGCGTTAGCAACAACATAGTCTCTGCGCTCACGGCGTTATTCCTAAAATAAATAAGTATTTACAGTTAATGCACAGCACAAACATTTTCCACTTACCAATTTGTAATATGTTGTATTTGTGATCCTATGAGTTCTAACAAAACATATGCAGACTGGTTTGTAACACGGAAGCGCGTACGGAAATCGATATCATCCCATTCATTAAAATGATTTGGGCGAATTCTAATTATTCTTACGCGTCTGGGCACCATTACCACATCACTGATCTCCTCATCACTAGAATTTTCACTTAAATACGAGTACATTATGTTACCGAGTCTGTTCGCAGAGCTGTCAAAACGATATAAACTTTAGTTTAAACCCAAGCCATCCACCGTTTAAGTTTTTCTCAGGATTAAACCTAGGTTTGAGTTTAACTAATCACTGTGAAACACTTTTTACACTTAATCCAAACATTAATCCAAATGTCAGGTTTAAGCTTCTACTGTGAAACCGGCCCTAAGTGGCGTCGATGGAAGGTACAACTGAATAACTTTTTTTTTGGCGGGTTGCAATTTTTTGGAGAGTTTTTGAACTTTTTGTGATATTAGTTTTTGAATCTGGTAATGTTTGAATCGAACTCGGTAGATGTATGGATAGTGCCAATTTTAGAAATTCAATAATATTTTATTTTGAGACAAGAATTTTGGAATTAGTTTTGGAAATTAATTTAAAACTAGATGAATACTGAACTCCGATTTATATTGTAGTTGGGGATAAAGTAGAATTACGTGTGCGCATGTTGTATGTCCTTTATTAAGGACTGCCATTAGATTGCTACTCAAAACTAAAAGACAATATTCAGTGTTTACTTTCATATCTTGAACTGGGTAAGTCATCGAAAAAAAATTTCCTTTTTGAAGGACTTTCACATGGGAGGTACAGGAAGGACTCACTCGATTTCTTACATATTTATCCTTTTCCTTGGAGCCATTTAAAAATGAACGTGTACATAATTTCAAATTCGTAGCTTGAAGCGTTCAAAAGTTATCGGAAAATATTGTTGAACACGTGTCTTAAGGACATTTTGTATGGAAGGTACCAGAAGGAATAAAAGGATTTCGCTGATTAGTAAACTCGAACTTCGTTTTTACTCAAAACTAATTTGTACAAAATTTCCAATTCATAGCTTAAAGATTACTTGAGTTATAGTAAGTTCCGTAAATTAAGTGAAGACGTTTTGACAGGATATTTGTATGGCAGCTACACGAAGGACTAACAGGATTTTCTTCATAACTATATGTTTAGCTCCAACTATTGGAAAAATAACACATACAAAATTTCAATGTCGTAGCTTCAACCCTTCTGAAGTTATCGACCAATATTCTTGAACACGTGTTTTAAGGACATTTTGTATGGCAGCTACCCGAAGGAGTAGGACGATTTTGCCCGTTAATGAACTTAGCCTTACAAATTCAACCAAACACCCAGATTCAAAATTTCAAGATCCTAGGTGAAGGCGTTCTTGAGTTACCGTGTTCACGGACAGACGGACGGACGGACGTCAAGCGGATTTGAGGTTTTTGGCCACAAATAAACAAAAAATAATATATAACTTTTTTCGTCCGAGACTTGGTTCTATGCGTTACAAACTTTTAGGCTGGATTAAACTTATAATACTCTATATGATTTCATCTAGAGTATAAAAATAATTTCAAAATGCCTGAGTACTCCAATGAAGAATATGCTGACATTGTGTTCATTAATGAAGAGTGTCGCGGAAATGGACGAGCCGCGCGAAGGCTTTACCATCAGAGACATCCTCATCGACGGACATCTGACAGGGGAGTATTTCAAGACGTTTACAGGAGAATTAGGGAAACTGGAGCGTTAGAACAAGGAGAGTAAATGCAAATCCTGCGCCGATAATCGCTGTTCAGATTGATGAAAGAATACTGCGAGCAGTTCAAAATGATCCATCGATCAGTATCCGACGCTTGGCATTGCAGTTTAACATCTCTACTTGGAAAGTTTGGAGTATTTTAAAAGTAGAACGCTTCCATGCCTATCTTCACACACCAGGGGCCCTATTCTCGAGTTCATTCGACCAAGTTTCGTGCACGAATTTCATCAACTTTCGAATGACTTGAAAAAATTGCTATTCTCGAGTAGTCACACGGCGGTCGCATGCGAATCTTTTCGCATGATATGCAACGAGTGGTTTCTATCAATCGAATTAAACTTTCGTGCACGAAACTTTAGCCGTTACCATGTCAACTGTCAAACAATGTTTTAAATGTGTCTCGATAGTTATCCTGCGGGTTATGGTCAACAACCAGGACCGTTCTACATGAAATCTACCAAGTCGTCCCAAAATCAAAAGATCAATCCAACGCAAAGTAATATATCGAAACCGTACTTCCGCGAACGGAACAACTCGCTGGAATGAACTCATGGCGGCACCACAATTCAACCGTCCAATGCTGGATCCTCCATGAAATCATCAGAACCTGTCGCAAATTCGAAAGGTTCCTACTTTACACAACAGAGTCAAGCTTCCAGGCACCTTCCGTCGGCAGAATTGATACCATAGTCCCACCGATTCAACCGCAAGATCTTGAAAACATCACCGACGAAATAGCCGAATTAAGCGGAAATCGATCGCCCAAGGAGTTTTTCGTCTCAGTTCTACCGGAAAAAATCCAAGCCAAGACATTCCGGATTAATGTGATCGACAAGGAGTCCGGAAATCTGTTGGGATACTTTTTCGTCGATGAGCAGAAATTCAAGCAGGCTTGTGACGACGGGGTATTCGACAATTATTTGTCGTTATTTGTTCTGAATTCCCTGGGATCTTACAGCGATTTTGTTCGAATGGTAGGTTTTGAATAACTTGACTGCTACTAAAACAATTTTCTACACTCAGGTGACTATAGGTTTATGCTGTGCCTATTATGGATGTAGTCGCAACAAGATTTGGTATTACGAAAGGCATTTAAAGTGCGTGATTGAGCTTTTTTTCTTTTATTGAATGAACTTACTAGCAAAATAATACAATCTTTTTTTTTTGCAGAAAAGTACTATAAATCCAAAAGCCCTAAAGCGCTATCAATGCTTTGGGAAATGCACATGTAAAGAGGAAGAGCAACAATAGGTGGCTCAGAAAAATTGTCAAATTTAAATTGTGTTTGTTATTATGCGAGTGCACTTTTTTAAGATATTGAAAGATTCTAGTTAGGAAGAAGGATTGTAATATTAATTGATGAAAATAAATATTAGTATTCCCTACGAGTGATGAAGTTGTTTTTATTTATTTTCTAATCAGATCCACTTTGTCGTCCTCCACCCGTGGTTCGAATATCTTTAAGAATGCCCGCTTGCCACCCTTTCGTTTTGTTTTTCATATCCTGCTAAGTCTGTAAATTACATAAATAATTATCTTGATTGCTTGTTTATAATGAATAACCATACCTTGCGCCATTGCTTTCAATCCATTTTTGCACCAGGAATACTATTTAAAACATCCGAAACGATACCCCAAACTTGTTGCGCGTTTTCATGGGTAAATTCCGCATTGAATCTACCTTTAATTAATTTTGGATTACTTTCCAAAAATTCTATTAATATCGTTTTCTCCTCCCCACTAATATTACCAACCCGTTTTGATCCATTTTTTTAAGTTTGAAACTAACGGATTTCTGTTATGAAGTGTTTCACTTGTTAGTGGTCACAGTGGCTTACCGAATTCACGTTAAATAGCAAAAAACTTATCTGGCAATACCACTTCCAATTCGTGTACGACCAATCGAATGAAAAAGTTTCGCATGATATTCAAGAATACCAATTTTTATGGGAGTTGGTTCGTGTACGAAACTTATCATTCGAATTGATCGTATGCGACCAAAATTCGAATGAACTCGAGAATCCCAGTACAGGAGCTGCTATCCATTGATTTCCCCAACAATATTCTGTGGACGGATGAGTCCCAATTTACCAGAGACAGTATCACAAACTTCCACAACCTACATACGTGGACTCAGAGCAATCCACACACAAGAAGAGCGGCATCATTTCAGCACAGATTCAGTGTCAATTTAAGGGCAGGTGTGATTGGTGACGATTTCCTCTTACTTACAGTTTTTATCAAATGACCTACAGGACTTGTAGGATGATATTCCACTGGTACGATTGGCTTCGATGTTTTACCAACACGATGGTACTCCTGCTCATTACGGTCGACAGATCACAGATTGGTTAAATTCCAATTATAGCAATCGCTGGATTGGTAGAAATGGAATGATACACTGGCCTGCGAGATCTCCTGATCTTACTATTATGGATTTCTTTGTATGGGGACGGATGAAGGACCTTGTCTACGCAACGCCAGTAGAAACATTAGAAGATCTAAATATCAGGATCGATGCGGCAGCAATAGAAGTAAGGCAGCAGTTGAGGAATATGAATACCAAGAGAACACTCGCCAAACGAGCTTTAGCGTGCATTCAAAATGAAGGTGGCCATTTTGAACATTTATTATAATAAAAAAAATTTAAATAAAACATAAAAACCATTATTAAATTTTAAATTAATTAAGCAAAGATATTAGAATATCTTTTATTGTAAATGATGTGCCGAACAAGAGATGGCGCGGGAATTAATCGCTGCCTATTGAAGTAACTGGAAAAGGTCTCGCTCTCTATCTCGTTCGGCTACCGTCAAAGAAAGAAGACGTGTGTTTAATAAAGTAGAAATCGGTCGGAAGAAATCGTTTATTTATTCAATACTTTATATAAGATGTCCCAACCAATATGAAATCAATCAATAAAAAGCTTTACGATTGGCGACCATACTCTGGTGGCTATTAGAGCTTTTTATACAAATATTTGTAGTGCACTGTAAACATGCATCCGAAAGCTCTGTTTTATATTGTTTGGAAAGTCAACGTCACCGATTCCAAAATCTGTCAATTTCAATAAAACATTACATTGTTATCGATTACATATTGTTATCGATTTATAAAAAAAAAAAAATTTGCTACCCTAAAAATTTTTTTTCCACGTTTCATGACTAATATACATACACCAAAAAAGCGAAAAAAATTTTCAGTCCGTCTGTGCGCCGTCCGCCGTACGCTAAACGTTTGAAAGCTTATAGTTCTCAAACTCTTTGAGCTATTAAGGGCCCGTGAGTCCCAAGCCAAAATCGAAAATTTCACCTATTTTACTTTGATTTCATTTCGAGAGCGTAAGAAATTATTCGTGAGCATCGGAAATTTAAATCTGAACGATCACGCACGATGTACAACGATTCAACCGTCAAGCGATGCCCCTACACAGCTCTGTGCGTACGGACCTGTATGTGTGTGTGAGATGCAAAATGATGAAAAACGGAAAGGAGTACAATCCGATCGAAAGTTCGAAAGAAAATTCATTGACCTGATGTCTCGGGTTTTTTTAATTTTCTGTGGACGGTGGATTTCTGGACATTCGCATGACATAGTACTATGTATATTTATGTAGGCACGAGACATGTCTCCATTCATGTTTTTATAGGCAATTGTGGACTAAAATAAAATTAATTTCGTATTATTGCATATTGGGTCATTTCATCAAGATCCGCAAAATATTATGAAATTTGGGACCTTACCATCGCCGATTCTTTTGAAAATTTTTGTACTTGAAGAATTAGTGAAATTAATTTTTTGTTTCTATCTCAATTATGAAGATTTAAAGATTTTAAAGATTTCGCAAAAATGGTGTCCGAGTTCTCTTTGAAAATTCATATCTCTGGTAATTTTTATCATAGAATAATAAAATAGGGCTTATTTTAAAGGGGAATGTTATCGCAACATAAAAAAATACGAATAAAAATTGTCCTCCAATTTTTTTTTACAAGGATAACGATTTTGTCCTTTATCCTTGAATATCTCAAAATCCGTAGTTTTATTTTTTTTTTATTTTTTTTTTATTTTTTTATATTTTGTATATTATATTGTTTTTCAAAACATATTAAAAAACCAAATTGGGATTTCAAGGGGATCGGGGTACAAAATATGGGTGAAGGAGTGTGGGAGTGGAGGAAAATAATGCGTCCAAAACGCAAAAAAGCCGAGATCGACACATTCTAAAATCCATATCTCCTAAACGGTTAATGTCACGAAATTAAAACTTAATGAACATCTTAGGTATACTAGGAGAATAGATTGGAAACAAATTTTCTAGTGTGGGTGAAAAACTTTAGATTACGATATCTCACGAAACAATTGAGTGCAATTGTTTCGTGAGACAAATAGATAAATAAATAATTCCTTTCTATAGAACAGCTAATACTACAAAGTTGAAACTCGGTATGTATATGTAAATCAACTATAAAAGTAATTTAGATAAAAAAATTTAAAATAGCCATTGGTGTTCGGAAGGGGGTGAAAAAAATGATCAGTGAAAATGGAATGCATATATTTTTACGATTTTCGTCATATCTATTAGGTCTTCCCAAATACTGAATTCATTTTTATTCTACGGCTTCTTCATATAAATACCTAGAAAGCGCTTTCGGGATTTTTTAAATTCGACCCGTAAAGCGGTTTTAAGGGGGTTGTATACTTTTTAACGAATTCTACTACATCCCCAGGTCTTGTCAGATATCGAATATCTTTTCACTTTCAAGGGCTTGTGTAATAATCGTCTAAAACTTCTTTTCATGTTTTTTCCTTTTTTACTTCCTGGAATTTAGCAATCGAAATTTTATTTCTGAATGAAAATTACGTGTTTATGGTTATAGAATTCATAAAATTTGATGATCGTGTTATTGCGCTAGCCCTGCAAAGTTTCACGATACGCGCCTGATATTTATCTATCAACTCCTTTCAGGACTTTTGGATATTTAACCCCCAAATGGGTGTAAGGAGGTTGCATATCTGATGATATATCGAATTCATTTTTACTTCATAAGGTTTCCGATATAAGCGCCAAAAAGTCAATTTCAGTATTTTTAAATATTCAATCCCAAGCGGTGTGAGGGGGTTGTATGGTTTTCAAAGCTTCGTCATATTTCTTAGGTTTTATGAGATCGCTTTTCACTTCCACAGACTTTTTATATAATCGCCTACAAACTCATTTCTCAATTTTTCGATATTCAACCCCCAAGGGTTTGCATATGTTTTCACAATTTCTGTCATCCCTTAGTTCTGATGAGATATAAAATTGTTTATTACGGCATTTGACCAAAAACCAATTTAAAGATTTTTCGAATTTCAAAAACCAAGGGGGGAGCGTTTTAGACGAAAAATTTTGGTTTCTAGATCTCAGTAACCGCTTAGACTAGGAGGCTGAAACTTGGAATTTATATAGAACATCAATAGTGGACCCATTTGAAAGAATATTGTTGATATGGGTAAAGGGGTGTGGGAGTGAGAAGAAAAATAATGCGTCCGAAACGCTCGAAAGCCGAGATCGACACATTCTAAAATCCATATCTCCTAAACGGCTAATGTCACGAAATTAAAACTTGATGAACATCTGTGGGTATACTAGGAGAATAGATCGGAAATACATTTTTGAGTGGGGGCAGTGTCGTACGGAAGTGGGGGATGAAAAATTTTAGATTACGATATCTCACGAACCAATTACACTAGAGAAATAAAAGTAGGTTTCTGTATAAAGGTTGACAAATAAAGTTTGCTAAAAGTAAAATTTTTTAAGGGGGTGGTGGAGCATGGAAGTGGAGGGGGTAAGAATTTATTTTAAAAAATCACGTCTCATATCTCAAGAACGGTGTAAGATAGATGCTTAGAATTTTTACCAGAGGTAGGCCTAATAGAAGCTTAGCAGAGAAAAAAATTTCAGGTATGAGGGTGTAGAGGGTGAGGATCTCGAGAACCTATAACGACATAAAGCTGAAACTTAGTATTTAGATAAAGCTATAGTAGTAGCATGTTTTTTTATAGGGGTAGTATGGTACGGGCGTGGGGGGTGTTTTTGCTAACTATACAACGGCTTATGCTAGAAAGTTGAAGTTTGGTACGTGTATGTAAATCAACCAGAAAAGTAATTCTGATAAAAAAAAATTTAAATATCCATTGGCGATCGAAAGTGGGGTAAAAAAAATGATCAGTGAAAAAGAAATGCATATATTTTTAGAATTTTCGTCATATCTATTAGGTCTTTCCAAATATTGAATTAATTTTTTTTGTACGGGTTCTTCATATAAATACCTAGAAAGCGTTTTCAGGATTTTTTGAAATTCAACCCCAAGGTGGTGTAAAGGGGATGTATACATTTTCACGAATTCAGCCGTATCCCTCAGGTTTGATTAGATATCGAATAACTTTTTACTTCCACGGGCTTATTTAATAATCACCTAAAACCCGTTTTCAAGTTTTTTCTTTTTCAACCCCTAAGAGTGTAAAAACGGGTTGAACATGTTTTCACGAATTCCGTCATATCTCTTAGGAGTGATAAGGCATCGGATTGATTTTTATTTTCTCTGGCTTTCTTTATATATATCTAAAAACTCATTTCAGGATTTTTGGATATTCAATCCCAAAATGGGTGCAAAAGGGTTGTATATGTTTCCACAAATTCTTACATATTTCTTAGTTCTAATGAGATATCGAATTCATTTTTACTTCCAAAGGCTTCCTACATAATCTTCAAAAAGTTGATTTCAGGATGTTTGTTATTCAACTCCAATAGGACGTAAGGCTTTCGATATATTTCTCAGGATTGATGAGATTTTAGTTTGTTTTGACCTTCCACAGACTTTTTATATAATCGCCTACAAACGCATTTCCGATTTCATGTAATGGCCCAAAACCAAATCACGAAAAACCCTCTAATGGTGTAACAACTGATATTATACTAGGACTAGACCTCGTCCCGGAGTATGACCCAATTATGTAATTCATATGTTATATGAGGCAGCGGCGTAAGTATTCTAGCGCGACCGCATTCACATAGTAACCTACACCGCATCTCAGAATTAAACTCGTTCCGAACTTCCACCCAAAAAATAATAAAGTTGCGCCCAGACTGTTGGCAGATTTTTTTTTCTTTTTTTCGATTTACTTTTTGCCCTGTTTGCCACATAGAAAGATGAAAAGCTAAAAATCACTTTTCATTCTGAGCAGGCGAATAAACATTATGCCGATTACACACACACACCTTGCCATGTAGTTACTATGCCTTCGAATCGTGTGCTGCAGGCTTGCAGGGTGGGGAACATCGTAACCTTTTTACTCTCAGCGAATGAAACATAAAAACAAACTTGCCGAAAAAAAATGCGACATAGCCACACGTCCGATCAGCTCGACCTCTGCGAGTGGTCTGAATGGAAAATTTGATTGAAAAATGTTGTTTGAAAAATCGTTGCAAAAACAATGTTATACTAACTTTTTTGAAGCTTTTTGAGTTTAAGTTGCTTTAGAACGCTTTGATAAAGTAACATAAGAAAAAACAAAATAAAAAAAAATCGGTTTTCATAGAAAATTTTAATAATAAAAAAACATAATTTTTTTTAAAAATCAGAGTTTTCAAAATGTATTATTGCCAAACATAAGTCAAAATCGAAAATTCTAATTCCAAAAAAAATAGATTGAATCGTTCCTAATTGAGTGAAAATCACTTCAGAAATGTTTCCAAAATCGCAATTACCAAAAGTGTGTTTTCAATAATTTCGAAAACTTACTCGACGTAATCGCTTATAATTTTTCTTATGATCGAAATTTCAAAAAACAATAATCAACAGAAACTTTAAAACATATTGCTAATTATATTTGGCTAAGCAGAAAAGACCTATCTTTTGCTGCTTTGGAGAATTCGCGAATCGCGTTTGCCTTATTTTCAACAAAAATGCTGTTTTGGTATACACGGGGCCTTAATGATTACATTATTAAATATTGATGTGCTTCTTGTAACATTAACTAATATACATTATTATTTATAAAAGCAGAACGCCATATCTTATTTTTGCCTGATAACTTACATGTAGGATAATTCACTGAAGATTTTGATTCCATTGAATTATGAAAATTACATATTATTTTTTCAGACAAGACTTTTAAAATTGTGATAATGTGAATTTATATAATATTTTCACACACATATTTACATTACAGTGTTTCTTAAGAATTCTGGAGCACAGTTTGTCGTCGAAATCGCAACTATGTTCAACACATTTAAGTAGGTCTGATAAATGTCAACGTAGAGCGCGGTATTTGGACTACAAGTCTTCGTGCGGGTTTTGGACTATTTCATAAGCTCACTCGGCGGGTTCTGCAGCCAACTATCTGGCAACCCTGGTTCTGCCCACCATTCTTCCTATTTCGCGTAAAGATTTCCCGTCACAATGTAATTTAATAATTATTTGCCGTGTAAACAAGTCAGTCTCTTTTCTAGCTCCAACCATTTTCTCAACAAACTGCAGTACTCTTAAACTATAACGTTAATGACAAATTTTATAACTGTAAACAAAAGAACGCTCAATAGGTCACAGAAAGTGTAATGGTGCGATTTATGATATTTCGCGGAACTAAGTGATATCATACATTTTATTACGTGTACGCTCAATTTTGTGGGGTAAAATTTTTACTTATTTCTGTTTTTTGCGTTAAAACGATATTTAAATGTAAAATTCCACATTATATTAAGTTTAATACCGTAGATAATGCTTTTCTTTTGGATATAGAAATTTTTTTTTTTTTGTAATCTAAGAGCAATTTGAGTTATTCAAGTTGTAGTTATTCATACATGGGTGTACGCTCAATTATGTGAGTAACTGTATGTCGGTTAGTATAATGCTGTGTTATTTTGCATTCAACTAAGATTGCAAGAGTATTTTGATATTACAAAAATCAAAACTCACTTCTAATTTTAAGATACATGTATGTCGCTATTTATTAATTTCGATTTGAGATGGTTTTATGTCTAGTCCTTGTAGTTTAAAGGACTATTGCAGACCAGGGCTTTTCAGTGACTGTCATTGGTTCTTTCAGTCTCGAGGTGTAATTAAACATTCTTCCTTGAAGTGAATATGTGTGTTTTATTGCTTTATGAAAAACCTGACCCATATCCATTTTAAAATGAACAAAAATTATTATGATTTTATTATTCGTATTTAGTTCAGTTTTGGGTCGGTCAATACTTCTATATCCGTCTTCTGCCCCACCCGTTAAGAATGTATTACTATTATAAATATTATTGTATGTATTAGGCTTACCAAACAAATGTGTTTTCGTCAATAAAAGATTGGAATTTAAAATTTGCAGGTAATTACTGTGAAATGAAAAATACAAACTATTTTATGTAGACGTTATAGTTATATTAGGATTCCAGCCTCTGACAGATCTCTAATATAATACACGTGCGCAGCTACATATGTAGAAGAATAATTTGTTATTTGAAAATTATTAATTTGAAAGATGTGGACAAGTTCTGTTTTTCCAAGTACAAATAATACAATACAACCTGGGATCGATAATAGTGGCTATGGTCAAAAGTTTTACTTGTTCAATGAATCCAAATCGCTTTTTAACATCGGCTACAATTAAGTCCTTCATTTTGAGATCGGTTAACGTGCTTGGATTATATCGATCAAATGAAATACAAAGGCAATTGATAATGGAAATTACTATGCTGCTTGTTACGTTTTTTACTCCAGAAATTTCTTTTGTAACATCCTCAAGGGTTTGAAATATTTCAACCAGCTTTTGCCGCTAACTTTAAGAGTCTTTCCAGTTGGTAGAATGTATAACTACAACGTTTTGGGACAGATTGCAGTAATTTCTAAGGTGTTGGTGCATCATCTTGACTCTTCCTTAAGTCAGCTGATGCAGAGGCGCTATTCTTAAAAAACATGACGATGTTCTTAACCTTCGACAGGTATGGTGGTTCCAGCCGAAATAGAAGGTACGGTCGGGTCGGATCCGACTCAACCTCATTTTAACAGTGGTTAAGTCATTAAGCATGTTTCAATATATTTTATAAAACAAAAATGTACTGTGAAAACATTCACCAAAAAGCAAAATAAAACATTTTTCTTTAATAAATAACATTTCAGTTTCATCAACACTAGAATAACTTTTTGGCATAACTATCGCATAGGTCTTCCGAAAAATAAAAATAAAAAATAAGTAAATTAAAATCATGTGCACAATTCTAAAATTATTACAGTTCCGTTTCCTCATCCCTAGAATCAATTTTTGCACAATTTATGCATAATACTGATTTGTGCTCTCCACATACACATAAATTGCATTTGGCGCAAAATGCATTTCCCTTTTCGTCTTTGGAGGTGTCACACAAGGCACATCTTTTTCGTTTTTTTGGCTGCTGTTCAATTACTGGATTTAGTTGAAGCTCCTCTTCTTTTCCTAAGACGGCCGCAATTTGCAAACGAAGTGACTTCAAAATGCGAGGGTTATGCATTCGCGTTTCCATGAAGGGTTTAACCAATGCCAAAGCTAGATTTTTTAGGAAAGTGGACTCCGCGTTTTTCGGAAACGTATCTTTTTGCGAATTCCATTCCATTTCAAAACGTAACTGTTCACAGCAGCAATATCAAGAATTCCGAAGAAGTACCTCTTTGGCCATCTTCTGCTATTCCTTTTGGTAGTCTTAGCTTTCGCAAGTTTATCCAAGACATCTACACCACCTTTCGTAAGGTGGTAGAATTCAATTATTTCAGGTTTGTTTGACTCTGTGTTTATTGTTCCAACGTGATGCATGGAAGACATCAGTAGAACTTTTTTGTTCTTCTTTGGGTTGAACGATTTTGTTGTCTTGGTACATGAACTTTGAAGTTCCAGGACAAGCAGGTAACAACATAGAAGGTGGTGTCTCGCGCTTATTTTTACGTACTGTACCGACAAACGTAAGTTTCTTCTTGTATAGTTTCTCTGCCAACTCGAAGGAAGTGAACCAATTATCGCAAGTCACATTTCGATTGCTCCCTGCAACGGATTCGGTAAGCCTGAGAACATACTGAGTCGGGAAGGATAAGTCACCCTTCATTTTCCTTTGTTCTCTGCCAACATATGGGATGCCTGAGATAAAATAAAAAGTCCTGGCGTCGCAATTTGAAATTATTTTCAGACCGTATTTATCCGGTTTGGATGGAATGTACATTTTGAAAGGGCATCGACCACGGAAACTAAGAAGAGTCTCATCTATTGCCAAGTACTCTGAAGGGCTATAATGCTTCGAACAGTTGGCAACAAAAATATCCCACATTTGCCGAAAAGGAGTAAATTTATCTGTAGCCCTTCTCGAATCCCTTGTACTCTTGTCATCGAATCTCAAGTTTTGTAGAAGGAACTCGAATCTTTTCTGTGTCATAGTACACCGAAAAATAGGTGGCCCATAACTCTCAGAAAACATATCATTTAGGTTTGAGTCTTTCAATACTCCACTCATAAAAAGCAAACCTATAAATGTAGGAAGTAAAAAGGAAAGAACGGAGTCAGCATACTTATTCCTTGACAGCTCCATTTCGTTATTAGTGTAGCGAACTATGTTTTCGATCATTTCATCAGTAATGAAAAGTGAAAGTAATTTACCTTCGTCCAATATCCCTCGTGCTTCCCCTTTAGGGTCAGGCAAATGAGTTATCACATTTGAAGAAGAGGTTCCTGCAAATTTCGAACGTAATGGTCTATTAGGCCAAGCCGTTTCTTCATCTTTCCCTAACTCAAAATCTCTATCATCTTCCCGATCACTATGGTCAGAATCAATCCATCATCACAATCGACAATATCTTCAACTGATATATTGGAAAGAACTTCGTCCTCCGTTTCTGAACAATTTTCTGCGAAGTCACGGTTTTCCTCTTCGTCATCAGATTCTTCCTCCACACGTCTTAGCTCGGCAAGAATCTCTTCGGAGCCAAGGTAAATTTTTTTTCCGTCATTTTCAGTCGGAACTGTGAAAAAATAGCATTAAATATTAGTAAAATTTGGAAAAACACGGTACGGTCGAGCAAGAAGCGTGGTGGGAAAACTGAAAAAAAGATGTTGATCACTTACCGATTAGTTGCGGCTGGATAGACCGCTTCCGCTCAACTGACTAATAGGGTTCCTTGCCCCACCCGTTTCTAAAGCGGTACGCGAGAAGGGGAACAACAGTTGTGACGCTTGGGTCGAATCCGACCCACACCGTACCTCTCGAGGGTTAATTGTAGTAACAAGTTTCTTTGCTTATTGTGTTCCTTCTTTTTCGTCAAATGGCTTGATAGCTACTAGGTTAACCGAATGCGCAAAACACGGAAGGTGTCTGATCAAGACTATTTTGCCTTGATATGTGTTGCACTACACTCTCTGATCACAGTATTTGATTTATTTCACTTTGAAGCTAAGGCTCTTGTTGCCTTCGCTTCGATTGCTGCGATTCACGAATATTCACAGTTTATGTTAGATTAAAACATTCGACTTCGATGAGTTATGAATTTATTTAACCACCTTCCTTTGAATCTGAATTACAACTAACAATTTATTTTTCGAAAGCAAACTTAACGACTAGATTTTAGGGTAACAAAAAAAATGCATATAGTGATTCCCACGTTTGCACTTGCCCTCATGCAGATTCTTTTGGTGTCTTATGACATTGAAATGCAGAAGGCAATCTCAAACTGTGAGAATTCAAAATTCTATGTGTAATTAGATGCATTGATGCATCCAATTACGCACAGAATTGTTGTGTCTGAATTTTGAATTTGAACATTTTCCCCCCGTTGAACATCTTGTTCAACATCGGGTGTACATTTAATTAAAAACAAAAATATTAAATTTTGAAAAAGTGGCGCTAACTTAACTTCTATCTCTGGACGACCGTGCACCTATGATACTACGATTTCGAAGTCCGGTACTGCGCCTGACCTTGGCCGTGGTTTTGGTTTCCGTTGACAGCATTTACAAACTTGATCCCTAGTTCTCCATAAGATCACGACGATGAGTATGGTAACTAAGGAGATGCACAGGTAGCCTATCGCAAACTGATGTATGTCGTTCATCCGTACTGTGTGTGGAAGATCCAGTAGGTTTTGCGAATTTAATTGGTCTTGGATGGCCTGAAGTTGCGTAGAGTGCATTTTGTAATTAAGTGCCTTATAGTTGTCTGGGAGTAGCACTTCATCTAGCATGGTTGAGTTAACTGGGTGGCTTAATCGCGTGTACGATGAGTTGGTGCTGCTGGTATGGCTTTGGTGTCCATTGATGATGAACAGGTCCTGTTTTAGTGTACAACTGGGGTTCAGTCGCAGTATGCCGGACCCGAATAGCCTGATAGATGACGCTTGGTTGTTGCATACTATGATGATGGTGCTGTTGTCGTTGACAGTAAACATCCAATCATTTGCACGGCTTAGTGGCATCCAGATGGGATAGTTGTTTAGCCTTTTCAATTTACAGCTGGACGTCATTGGCATGTTATTCATGAAGTTGATCTCGTAAGTTCTGACATTTGCCCCTCTTACGTAGATGGGATGAGAGGCTCTGCAAATGAAGACTGAGATGGTGATGATTTTGCAGGCCAACAATTCATGCTCGTTTAAAGTGTAGTAATGGTCACGATGGAGGCTGATGGCGAGGAATGGTGTTGATGTTTCTATGGCCACAAGGGTGTCATTGATCATTGCTGGGATCGATAGCACCTTCAGTAATTCAAACGTTTCAGCCTTAACTAGTGGAATAATAAGCTGAAACGCAATATAGTTCTTCATCACGGATCCTCTGACTTCCATTAGATTGTAAAGATGTTGGATATCGTCTTGGTCTGCTGGTAGTTGAAGACCCACCGGCAGATGATTCCTTATGTTGATGACTTCTTGATGTAGTTGTTGTGGTGAGAGTAGTAACAGCGGAATCTTTCCTTGACGAGTGTCTGCTACCGTATCAATGATCGCGGACTGAATTTGTTGTAAATTCGATGATATAAGCATCAATTGCATGGACAATGACATCAACGCTTGAAGTAGTCTTATTTGGTGAACTTCGTCACCAGTATGGTTCATGTACTTAACCAATTTGGTTATTTCATTGTCCATGGATTGAAACTTGTCTACAGTAGCAGCTTCATCTCGTCTGATGATGTTGATCGTGGAATCGACTATCGACGTCTGGTTTCTCAGTAACGCGAGTAAGTGGTTTTCATTTCCCTGAACCGACTTCAGGGTTTTCTTCATTTCCTCAGCATAACTGGAGTCTAGCACACCAAACAAAGAGTTTACTATGTTTCCCACCACGTAGAATGCTCCGCGTCTTTGTCTTTTTCTGGTTGGATAAGGCTGCAGCAAGTCGTTGTCATTGTTGAGTTCCGTCATGATGTGCTGATGTTGTGAGATGATAGGTTGACATAAATCAGCTTGAGTGATTTGACTGCACAGTTGCTTCATCGCGTTGATCCCAGAAGCTAGAGCTATGTTTTCCTGCCAATACTGTTGGAGGTTGTAATACACTAGAAGTTTCCACTCAGCAGTTGCCAACTTAACCGTTCCCAGGGTATCGAAATGGAATCCAAGTTGACCATCAAAATGTGTAATCACAATAGGCGTGGAGTTGATTACTGGTATTGCCAGAAACGTCATCAATAGTGATAGCAATGTTGAACCTCATGCGTCTCGTTCTCGTTTTTTTGGAATGTCATCAGCCTTGGTGGACTGATGTCGCTTGATTTCTGTAGTGGCAGTGGTTAGACGATCTGCTCGGTCATCTGAGGTGTTGCTTGAGCTGTGCTCTACAGCAGCGTCAGTTGTCGATGAAGCCGTTGCGTCCATTGGAATGGGCTCTTCTTCGAACGGTAGAGGTGAGAGTTTGTGAATTGGGCGACGTAGAACTCCGGATGAAGTCCTTACGTCTGCCACTCGTACGAAGCCATCCCTTCCTTTGTGTACCTCCACAATTCTTCCCAACGGCCATTTCAGTGCTGGTGTGTTGTCTTCTTGGATTATGACCATTGTACCCGGTTTTGCATTTTGTGATTGGGTCTTCCATTTTCGCCGATACTGAAGTTCGTTTAAGTATTCACGAGTCCATCTGCGCCAGAACTTGTGCTTGATATATGCTACAAGTTCCCATCTGCGAAGTAAATGTATCTTCCTTTCTTCTGCATGCGCATCAATATACGCTGTAAGAGGTTCTCCAATGAGGAAGTGCCCTGGCGTTAATGCGGTCAAATCGTTCGGGTTGGCCGACATAGGAGTTATAGGGCGTGAATTCAGAATAGCTTCAATTTCCACGATAACTGTTTCCAATTCTTCATATGTTAAAGACGCAGAACCAATGGTTTTAACTAGTAGCTGCTTTGCTGACTTCACCGCCGCTTCCCAGAGTCCTCCGAAGTGAGGGGCTCGTGGTGGTATGAAATTGAAGTTAACTCCTTTAGAACTGCAGATGGAATTTATGGTTTGTTGAGATTTTTCTGCATGGATGATCGGAAGTAGCTCTTGCAACTTGTTCTTAGCTCCCACGAAGTTGGTCGCGTTGTCACAATATAACTCCTTACACCTTCCCCTTCTAGCCATAAAACGTTTGAGCGCTCCTATGAAGGCATCGGTCGTCAAATCAGACACTAGCTCCAAGTGTACAGCCTTTGTAGCGAAACAGCAAAACACTGCCAAGTAACATTTTTGCGGCCTCTTTCCTCTAAGTTTATAATGAATCCATAAAGGACCGCAAAAATCGACTCCTGAATTCACAAACGGTCGCGCTGGCTGCACTCTTGTGGACGGCAAGTTTCCCATAATCTGCTGCATCATTTTCGGTTTGATCTTAGCACATCGAACGCAATGGTGTACTACAGATCTGGCAAGAATTCTGCCCTTTATTGGCCAGAATCTTTGTCTGATGTTGGCTAGCAAGGCTTCTGCACCTTCGTGTGAGTTTGATTGGTGAAAGTCGGCTAACAGCAATTTGGTATGTGGGTGACCGTAAGGAAGTAACATTTGGTGCTTGGCGTCGTAAGTCAGTGCAGAATCTTCCAGTCGTCCTCCAACTCGCAGAATACCCTTGTCATCGATGAAGGGTGCTAGTTCACTCAAACGGCTCTTCTGGTCAATCTTCTTGTGTTGTTGTAATTGATGAATTTCATCCTTGAATTCTCACCTTTGCATCTCCTTGATGATAACCAGAAGCGCGTCTTCTAGTTCTTCTGCAGTGATGTGTTTTTGTGCTTCAATGTGATTATGAGGCGGTTTTGGGCGGTTTATAAAACGCAGAACGTATAGTATAATACGTTGTAGTTTTGAAAATGAATTTCTGTGATTGATGCTATTTGTGACGCATTCATCCTCCCTTGATGTTGTTAATGGTAATGCTCTAAGTTTTTTCTCGAGTAGGCATTCTTCATGTGCCCGGAAAGGTGTTGGCCATAATACTTCGTTCCCATGTAAGAATTTTGGACCATAAAACCAGAAGTGGCATTGTTGCAACTTGTCTGGTGATATTCCTCTTGATAGTATGTCCGCAGGATTGTCCTTGCCTCCTACATGCCGCCATTGTTGTGGAATAGTTAGATCTCGAATGGCTGTAATTCTGTTTGCTACAAATGTATGATAATGTGTTGCTGGTGAGTTTATCCATGATAGGACTATTTCGGAATCTGTCCACAATGTTGTTGTTAGATCCTGTATTTTTAGGTCAGCCTTGATTCTTTCGGCCAGTTCGGCTGCTAATCTAGCTGCGCACAACTCTAGTCGTGGAGTTGTTAATTTTTTGATTGGTGCCACACGTGATTTTGCACAAAGAAGGCGTACGATAATTTTCCGGTTGTTGTCTGTTGATCGTAAATATGCCACAGCCCCGTAGGCTTGTTCGGATGCGTCGAAAAATATGTGCAGCTGCTTCTTGGAGGTAGTTTCAGGTAGTGTCACATGTCTTGGAACCTGGATGTTGTCCAGTTCCTTCATTCTTGCTCGAAAGGTTGTCCATTGTGTATAGATCTCCTGCGGCACTGCAGCATCCCAATCAAGCTTGAGTTGCCATAATCTTCGAAGAAGTATTTTTGCCTTTGTCACAACTGGGGCTACCAATCCTAGTGGGTCGAATAGACGTGCTATATCTGATACAATCATTCTTTTCGTGACATTCTGTTGTTCATTGGATTTTGTTTTTATCTTAAATTGATCCGATTTCGGTAACCATGTGATACCCAGTGTTTTAACGGAATCTTCGACTTCTTCAGCGAAATCTAGTTGGATTTCTTGATCTCCTGCTGGTAAATTCCGTAATAGTGATGGATGATTTGCACACCACATTCTCAATTTGAAACCTGCTCCCTGCAGCATGGATTGAAGCTGACCTTGGGCCACCATGGCTTCGGCAATGGTATTGAATCCTGACATGACATCGTCCACATAGAAGTCCCGTGCTAATACTGCCGAACCTTCAGGATAGGTGTGTCGCTCGTCGAAAGCCAAGCGTTGTAAGCACTTCGTAGCTAAGTATGGAGCTGAAGTTGTTCCGTATGTCACAGTGCACAGTTGATAGCATTTTATCGGATGATTGGGATCGTTTCTCCAAAATATCAGCTGGAATTTACGATCTGCTGGGCTGATAATTACTTGACGATACATTTGTTGTATGTCTGCAGTGAACACATAGCGTGATAGGCGAAAACGTAACAAAATGGAGAAGAGCTCACTTTGAACTGTTGGTCCTGCGTGCAGTATATCGTTCAGAGATACATTCGTAGAAGTTTTGGCGGATGCATCGAAGACTACTCGCAATTTCGTAGTGCTACTGTCCGGTTTAAAAACACAGTGGTGCGGCAAGAAGTAGTGTGGTGACATAATGGTTTTTACGTCGCATTCTTCCATGTGTCCCATTCTTCTGTATTCTTCCATAAACTGTACATATTGCTCACGAATTTTGTCATCTCGTGCGAGTCTATTTTCCATTGAGTAGAATCTGCGCAGAGCCACTGCTTTGAAATCACCTAATGCGTTAGGTTCACTTGCGAATGGAAGGGTGGTCATGAAACGACCATCAGGAAGGCGTTGCGTTGTCTCGTTAAAGTGCAGTTCACATGCCTTCGCACTAGTTGACAGAATTGGCCTATCACCTTTGACTTCTTCTATCTTCCAGAACCTTTCAATACTTTCGTTGAGTTGATCGTCCGTGTTGCAAACACCACAAATTGCTCCCTGGTTGGTGCTGTCATCTATCCTTCCAGAAATAATCCAGCCGAATACCGTATTTTGTAACGTGGGCAATCCAGCAGCTAATTTTATCTGGCCCACCGCTAATAGTTGTGCATAAAATTCGGCGCCTATTAGAACATCAATAGTTTTGTTTAAGCTGAAGTCTGGATCTGCGAGATTGATGTTCTTTGGAATTGGCCAATTCGAGATATTCAAAGTATCGGTAGGTTTGAGGTGGCACTATCTGCTGTAGTACAAAGGCTTCCAATTGTTCCGAAAATCCTGTCGTTCTTGATTCCAATTGCAGATTAATTCGGCGTTGAGTGTGTTGTTTTCCGCTTCCTATACCTTGAATCACCATGTTGTCGGGCTTGGGTTTTACTCCGAGTTTTTTAACAGTTGCTTCGGTTATCAGGTTGACTGGCGATCCTGAGTCTAATATTGCTCGGCATTCTATAGTTCGTCCATTTGTGGCTGACAGTCGAATTTTAGCGGTGCTTAGTAGAATGTATATTCCTTGGCGTTGGCGTTCTTGAGTTGTCAACGTTATAGCTTGTGGTGACGATGAACCTTCTTGCGGGGATTGAGGTTGCGTGGGTTGAGTTGATTTAGTTTGGGTAGCCTTAACTGGTGCTGCACTCTTCTTCGGTGTGTTGTCGAAATGCAGCAGCGTGTTATGTTTTTGTGCACATTTCCGGCAGCTACCTGCTTCACAATTATTTGCCCGATGCCCTGGCTTCAAGCAGTTGATGCACAAATTGTAATTTCGAACAACCTGCATCCGGTTGTTTGGAGTTTGGTTTAGAAACATCTTGCATGCAAATAACGGATGAACTTCTTTGCAATTAACGCACGATGATGTCGACACTATTGATGTAAGTGCGCGCGTCGAATGACTGGTTGATTGCCTTTCAGTAATAAATTTTCCCTTCATGCCTAGGGCTTCCAGTGACTGGAAACGGGTTTCCAAAAACTGAGGAAGTGTTTTATTGACTGCAGTTGTCTTGGATCTTCTATAGATTGCTCATACAATATGTGCGTTGCCTTGTCAAGCTTCTTCGTTAGAATGTGGAGAAGAATTGGATCCCATTCCTTGACAGATATTTCCAAATTTTCTATACCCAGCAAGCATTCTTGAGTAGTATCGTGTAAACTATTTATTGCGTTTTATGACGCATCTGAACTGTTTGATGGTTGTGCCAATAATCTGTTGACTAACGTGGCCACCAACAACCGTTTATTCTCGTATCTGTCGTGTAGCATCATCCATGCGGCGCGATAATTTTCATTTGATAACGAAAAATGTCTTATGAGCTTCTCTGCTTCGCCCGACAGATTCGCCTTGAGGTACCACATCTTTTGGCAGTCAGTTATGTCTTGTTGGTGGACAAGCTGATCGAAGAGGTCGGAAAATTGACGCCATCTGGCGTAATCCCCATCGAACTTCGGGATTGCAATCTTTGGAAGCTGCATTGATGATTGTAAAGTTTTTGACACTGTTGATTGATTGTGGCTTGGTGTTCCTTCCAGTTTGGCCGTCAGTCGAATAACGTTGCTTCTCACTTCTTCTTGAAGATCCAGATATTTGTTGAAATTGTATCCTTCTTCGATCGGATCGCTTGAACCATCCCAGATTTGAGAATTCAATTGTTCTACCTGAGACCATAGCTGATTTATGGTTGATATGGTTATCTCGTAGTACTGCTTGGATTGAATGTCAGCTGGTATTCCGGAAAGTAATCGAATAAGTGATTTCATAACTGCTCCTTGTCGTCGAATATTGCGCTGTGTCTGGATTTCATCAACGGAGCTGGGCTTGGATCGTCTTGAGGTTCCTTGATTTGTCTTGTCCTTGGGAATCTCACTCTCGTTGAATCCCGTTATCGCCTTCGTGAACACCTCCCGATATCGTTCGACAAGCTGCTTTAGTAGTATGTGAAGTAAGCGTGATCGCGATGAACGTCTTCAATAGCACTTAACACGTCGTTGTCGTTGCCGAACTCAGCCCAGACCTCCTCGAGTCGATGTAATCGATCTACATAATACTTTTTGGTAGTTTTTCGGTCTTCGGAGTCCTTCTTGAAATTGTCGATGATTCGTTGGATCTCCTTCCCGATCGCTGTCTGCTTCGTAATGACATTCTCCATGGCTTGATGTGAGCGTAGTCCCAATGCTGTTGGGAACCGTTAGATCAGAAGAACACAATCACGTCGGGGTCACCATAAAATGATCAAGACTATTTTGCCTTGATATGTGTTGCACTACACTCTCTGATCACAGTATTTGATTTATTTCACTTTGAAGCTAAGGTTCTTGTTGCCTTCGCTTCGATTGCTGCGATTCAGTGTTTCACTGACTCGCTTTGTTCTTCTTGCACTCCACTCACTAATATTCACAGTTTATGTTAGATTAAAACATTCGACTTCGATGAGTTATGAATTTATTTAACCACCTTCCTTGGAATCTGAATTACAACTAACAATTTATTTTTCGAAAGCAAACTTAACGACTAGGTTTTAGGGTAACAAAAAAAATGCATATAGTGATTCCCACCTTTGCACTTGCCCTCATGCAGAATCTTTTGGTGTCTTATGACATTGAAATGCAGAAGGCAATCTCAAACTGTGAGAATTCAAAATTCTATGTGTAATTAGATGCATTGATGCATCCAATTACGCACAGAATTGTTGTGTCTGAATTTTGAATTTGAACAGTGCCTATGTTTTCCAAAAAGGTCGACCACGGCCTGGACAATATTGGCACCATTATCTGTAATTACAGCAAGAACCTTCTCTGAATCACTATGCTGGTCCGTTTAAAACAAGAATGTCTAAAGGACGTGGAATGACCACATTGAAAGGATACATTGCCTTGTTCGTATGTTTGGTAACGAAAGCTATTCATCTAGAACTGGTGAGTGATATGTCAACAGAAGCATTCCTTGCAGCCTTCAAGCGGTTCATCAGCCGAAGAGGACTTTGTCAGAAAATATTGAGCGACAATGGAACAAACTTTGTTGGTGCAAATAATCAAATGGACAAGGACATTCAGGAAGCCATTGAACGATCAACGAACGACGTAGCGCGTATCACAGCAAAGGACGGTGTTACATGGAAGTTCATACCAGTCGCCACACCGCATTTTGGTGGATTGTGGGAAGCTGGCGTGAAATCTGTTAAAGGACATATCAAACGTGTCTTTGATGAGTCAAAAATAGTTTCAACTTTTGAAGAATTTGCAACAGTTTTATGTCAAATCGAAGCCTGTCTCAACTCTAGGCCAATAACACCGATATCCAGCGATCCCAACGATCTAGAAGCTTTGACGCCAGGACATCTTTTAATTGGTCGTCCGCTATTAGCATTTCCTGAACCAGACAAGTCAAGCAGGACTCTACACGAACGTTGGCAGATCCTCACAGCAGTGCATCAGATATTCTGGAAAAGATGGTCGAATGAATATCTTCAGAGACGAACGAAATGGATTAAGAACGCCGAAAATCCTAGAGTAGGAGAACTAGTCCTCATAAAAGAAAATAACACGCTTCCAACACAGTGGCCGCTAGCACGAATTCACGAAGTGCAGCCCGGGTCAGATGGTAAGGTACGAACTGCAACAGTCAGATATCACGGCAATAAGCTCAAACAAGTCGGAGTTGTAAATCTATGTCAACTTCCAGTCGAAATCTCTGAAGAGCCCACTGCGTCGCCGGTAGTGTCACTTCACACACAAACGTTCAAGCGATCAGTCCCAAAATATCTTCCGCAAAAACGAAAACAAGAAGAAGTGCCAGTCGAACAACCAAGAGCTCAGCAAAAAAAAAACGAGGCTCGCGCCGTGCACATGGGCCACCAAGATACTGAACATGGTCATACTATTACTGTCACTTCTAACATTAGGACTTGCCGACCCAAGGATTCAGCTAGGTAGTAACTCTACCTAAAATATTTTCTCGCCAAATGGAGGATTCTATATTGAAAGATTAGGACATGCTCAAGTCTTTCGTGGAAATCTAAGACTGGAAGTAAACTTTCCCATCGATAATATGTTAAAAGATGAGGAAAATGTGTTATCTACCTTGAAACAAATCGAAGATATGTGTCTCAGGACGAGCGAATTATCAGCTATAACACACTGTGGCACCCTTACTCAACACATGAAATCAAGACTGAAGGTCATATACAGGAAGTCAAATCTGCTTCATATTCGAGAAAGAGAAGAGGTCTTTTTGGAAAATTTCTCACAGCTGTATTCGGAGTAAACGACGAGGTCTATACTGACATTGACGCGCTAGAGCATAATCAAAACAGTATGCTTAAGGCTGTTAACCAACAAAACATGCTCTTAAATACACGAATTTCAAGCTCAAACACGGTAATGGCAAACAAGCTCAACAACTTTAGAGAAAAGGTAAATCAAGTAATTGATTCAATTAACGAGATGAAAAGATGGTACACTCAAGTCGACCACAATAAGCTGAGTATCCAAGTGATTTCCACCTACCTCACGGCTATGGATTACTATGATGAAGTCCAACAAAGATATTCAATTCTAGCCAGGGCTCTATATGGACACGAAAGCATTTTGAACTTTCTCCCTTTAAGCACGGTGAACTTGACAATTCAAAGCGTTTCATACAAAATCGGCCTTAATTTTAAAATACTTCGGACTCCACAGAAAAGAAAAACGATGAAACATGAAAGAAACGCAATATCTGTCTACGGTTATTTTACAATAATCGATAGGAGCAGTTATGACTTAATGCATGTGACAGCAATACCACACAAGCTGCAAGAGAATCACTATTCAATGCTCGCCACCGGTACTCCAACATTGGCAGTAAATTTCAATCAGCAAGTTTACTTTACATTAGACGAAAACCAGCTGAAATCCTGCACGATGGAAGAAGAACTATATATATGCTCTCCTGGCCTGATCAGCAACATGAATAGTCGACCAAGTTGCATCGTTGACGAAATCTACAACAGACATAATCGAGCGCTATGTCCAGTATTCGAGACCACGACCACTCGAACATTGTGGAAAAATTAATGATGAAAAACACCTGGCTATTTGTACCAGATAAACCTATCGCAGCACACATCGAAATCCAATGATGTAGGCATAATATTTCTGACGGGAAACTGCATAATTCAAACTCAGTAGATATCGCTTCAATCAACATTCGACGAAGAAAAGATAGTTTCCAGCAGCTTTATTAAAGATGTAGCACCAGAGAGGTTCTCAGCAGAGCTCCAACATCCTTCAGCTATTTCGGATCCCATAACCAAGGACTCGGAACAACTTTTTACGAAGGAGTTCTCCGAAATCAAACCGCCTACAACGGTGCTTCGGGAAATCAAGAAGCACGTCACTCCAGCAGCAACAACCATTTTTATCACACTGATAGTACTGGTAGCTTCCAATATCTTATGGAAGAGACTTAAAGGATACATCGCAAGAAGGAAGGACGAAGTCGCTATTACTATGACTGACAACGACAATCCAACATCGCTCATGGAAAAGTTCAACAGGGTATTTGCTTTCGGCCGCCCAAGATGTTCAGTACCTGAACAAGATCAATGCACCGCCTGAATAATGCACGGTCATTTGAGTTCATGAGAACTTTGGATCGCAGAAATAATGTGTGTCGGGTAGTCATTCATTGGATCGATATTTAGTGCTGACACTTTTAGTCAGCATAAATATGATTATATGAATGCACTCACCTGACCTGCATTATTCTTGCGGTCATTTAACTTAGCACATAAGCAAATTATTTCATTTTTTTATTGTTAACGTAATTATAGATAGTAAGCAAAATTAGTTTATAAATATTAATGAACATCAAAATAATAAACACTCCTCCTAAAACCGGCAACTGAAAGGTATTTTTATTTGTCATTCCCAAAGTTTCCTCAAACCTAATTTTATAGCAACGGCTGGTGTGGCCGGTGTCTATAAATCCTTCCCTTTTAAATAACCGCTTCACTCGAGTTCTATTCCCTCGTTCTCGACTGAAACTACTTCATCGGCTGCAACTTACAATTAAAACAGCTGGTGTGACTGGTTTTAATAGTTCTCTGCCGCCGAAACATTAACGATCAAATAAACTATCAAAGTAAGATCATCTTATCAATTTTCATCTTACAATATCATTAGTTAATATGTTTTAAGTGGATAGTAGTAGTCAGCAAAAGATAAGTTGGGTTGTTGAAATCGCTGAGTACAACCATTCCCGTAACTTCTTTTTTAAACGAAATTTTATGTTTTATGTGTGGTGCTTAAACTGAAACTACCGATTACATATCCGATTAACGTTTCAGACTTCATTGCTTTATTATTGAGTGGTATAGAATACGATAAGGATATCCTTACGGAAAAGGCTAAATCTTTACACATACCCGAAGATATGGCAAAAAAGCAGATATTTAACGATGTGCTGGCGTCAATTCGACAATCAATAAAAGATGCCGCGAAAGAAGTAGCCGCAGATATATTACCTGACACTTGGGTTACGTTAGAAGGAACAGCTCTAAAAATACCTTATAGAGAAGCTGACGGCACTACAGACACAACATCGGTAACAGTTGATCTGAGTACAACCGACAAAATTGGTGACTTCTTCGTAGAGACATTTTTAAAAACACCAGTTGATAAACGTGATCCAGAATTGATTGACGAGACAATAAAGGAATCAAAAGCAATTACGACTATTATCAAGGAAAAGGGAACACCTAGTCCTGAAGCAGAAAAGGCAACCCCCCCTATAACATCTGATTCTGAGACACGAAAGCTAATTCCTCCGAAAACATCTGATCGCGAGGCAGATGAGGCACCCTTGCCGAAAAGATCTTACAGAGCTACAGACGAATGTAACGAATTCAACTTAATTCATGTTTACACGGATATTATTAGACCTAGAATTATAGGATGCAAATTGGTGCGGAATCTTCGAGTGATCCCTCTTGAAGAGTGTGACAGTGTTTTCAGATTTGATCACGTAGAGTACTGTCCACTGGAGAAGACCTTTATCGAAAGCATCTCTATAAAAATTATAGACCAGCAAGGTAAATTAGTTAACTTTGAATCGTCTTTTAAGCCTACCTATATAATGCTCCACTTCAGACGGATATAAGAAAGCTATAAATATTCACATACTACAGATAGCTGCATAGTGCTAATACACATTTTATGTGGCATGCTTGTTTAATGAGATGAATGCGCACTACACACGGTATTACCTTATACAGAGTGGGGGTAAATTATCCGATATAGGAGAACTGTATCGATCGCCTCTTGTGTACCAGCGTGGGAGAGGAATCGGAAGTTTTTTTAGCGGCCTGATACGCTATTTACAACCGATATTTTCATCAGGAGCAAAGGCTGTAGGAAAACAGGTTATTAACACAGGAAAGTCAATCTTTCAAGAAGTCGGGAGTAAGCCTATCAAGCAGATTTTGAAGGAGCAGGGAAAAACTGCACTACATGAGCTAGCTCAAAAAGGTATAAATAAAATGTTTGATGCTATGGACGGCAGAGGGAATCGAATGCCTATAAAAAGAGTTAATCCGTACACAAGCATGCAGACAAGAAGTTCAGCTAAACGCAAAAGACGTACTAAAGTAAGGAAATCGACGTCTTCGATCAGAAAAAAGAAAACTGTGAAAAAGCGTCGTAATTTGAAAAAACGTGTGTTGGATATATTTGATAGATAATTCGATGGCGATGCTTAAAGAATGTATGAATTCTGAATTGGACCTTTTTGCCTCACTACCAGTTCAGAGTAATATTTTAAAAACTGAAGAAGTTGCTTACAAACCTATAGCATCCCTAGATAACTCTTCCGTACTAGAGTTTGTTTCTCTCGGCCACGGCGACACATATCGTGATTTATCCAGCATCTACTTACGGTTAAAAGTACAACTCATTAAATTTAAAGATGGCAAGGAAGAAACCTTCACTGAGAAAGATACTGGAGGTGATCCATTCGGCGTAGTTAACAATTTGATGCACTCCTTATTCAAACAATGTACAGTGCAGTTAAATGGCAAGAATATAGCTCAAACTGACAATAACTACCATTATAGGTCCTATATTGAAAATTTGCTAAATTATGGAAAGGATGCCGCATCCACTCACCTAGAATCAGTGTGCTGGTTTCTGGATGAAGGTGAAATGGAGATGATTGCAGGAGGAAGGGGTGGAATAAGTAAAGACAATGAAGGTTATCTTAAGAGAGTCTCGATGTTTAAAAAGGCGCCATAGTGGAACTGATGGGAACGATCCATAGCGATCTGCTTAATCAGGGTAAACTATTAATAAATGGCGTTGATTTGCGCTTAATACTTTCATTGGAGAAGCCCGAATTCTATCTTTATTCTAAGGTAGATGATCTTAATCCACGTATTAAAATACTAGAAGCAACAATGTTTATGAATCATGTAACCGTCAACCCAGGAATACTATTAGCACATGAGAATGTACTTCAGCGCTCAAATACCATGTATCCGTACAAACGAGTCGAGGTGAAAACATACACACTTCCTGCTAACACTTTTACGCTATCTCTGGATAACGTAGTGATCGGCCAAATACCGAATTTGCTGGTTTTTGCCATGGTTGATAACGACTCATACAATGGAAATCGTACGAAGAATCCGTATAACTTCAAACATAACAACATAACAAACTTCAACTTGTCAGTAAATGGTGTTCAAGTTCCAAATCAGCCTCTGGAATTTGATTATTCAAAAGCTAATCCTTTAAGTACTAGAGGATATCTCACCCTCTTCAAAGGCACCGGAATAAATTACTTCGATAAAGGTCATCAGATATCGAAAAAATTCTTCGACGATGGGTGCTTCATGTTAGCCTTTGATTTAACAGCGAATAACTCATACAACTCAGGTTGTGGCAACCTGTTAAACCAAGGAGTGGTGCGAATTGAAGGTCGATTCAAGGAGTCTCTAAAGAACAGTGTCAGCTGCATTGTATACACAGAATATGACAGTAATATCGAGATAGATAAGAACCGAAATGTATACACAAGTTTCTAAAAAAGTATATATACAGCTTGATAAGGGGTGTATTAGCATAGTATCCAACTAGGTACAAAAAGGAAAACATGACAAATTGCCTGGTAAATGTTGAGTATCTATCAGAAGGACATTTAACCTTCTTTAAGAAAATATCACTTACAGGTTTCGGGGCACAGAATAAGCTCTACTCAAAAGAAATTATATATAAATATCCAACGTCTTTGGCAACTTCTACAGATCAGACAGGAGTATGTGGAAACTTAGAGCTCAAACGCCTAGATGAAGAACTTATCAGAACACTGGCAAAATTTTCAACAGTTTTTGCTAATGGTGAATCATCAAAAGAATTCTTACAAAGTTACGTGACTTCTCATACACAGATCATAAACCTTGAAAACTTAATTTCAAAAGCCCAGGAATGAACACGATTGAACTTGCCCAGATTCTGAAAACAAATAGCGTCACTAGAAACTTGTTGAAGGGCGTCTTCCCATGTGATCATCTGCCCAGTAAAATAAAAAGACCCGCATACGTTATAGCGAACACTGACCCTTCTCATAAAAGTGGCACGCATTGGATTGCTTTCTATCTACCCAGGAACGGACCTGTAGAATACTTCGACTCTTTTGGAAGATATCCGACAAATAAATACTTTAAAAAATTTTTACATGGCAACTCAGAAATGTTTATAAATAGTAAAAAGAGAATACAGGGTCTGTTTTCATCGACCTGTGGTAAATACTGTTGTGTATACGTATATTCCCGCTGCAAGGGGAAGAGTCTAAAGTTTTTTCTTAAACAGTTCTCATCAAAAGAATTTTCACATAATGACGCTAAGATCGTTAATTTATACCACCATATATTTTCATCTGATACTACACAGAACGGAGGGATTTGTCACAACCAGTATTGCAAATCAGAGGCTGAGAGTATAAAAGCAGCAGGTTGAAACAGTCGTGTTTCAGTTTTTATTGTGAAATCTTCAGTTCAATATGTCTACGATTCCTACAAAAAAAGTGCGTTCCGCGGATCTTACAAAAAAAGTGCGTGCCGCGGATCTTGGGATCCCTTTCAAAGGAAAAAAATCAGCACCCTCCGACAAAAAAGTTAATGAGAAGATTAGCAAAAAGAAAAGATCAGAGGTTCCGGGTGAAAACGCTCTACTAAACTACACCTACTATCTGGATGGCTGCCAGAACCGGAAAATTGTGCTCGGATTCGATCCATTCACGTTTGAGGCAAAAATAATCTTCAGTCACCATGGGCGTTTCCCTGTGTCAACAAACTACTTTGGATGGTTATCAGTATACAACCATCTCGCCCAGTTGAAGAATAATGTTGAGATGCAACCGGGTAATCAGCTTGGATTACTAGAGGAGTACAGAATACCTGTAGGGGAAGGCAGCATTAAATTGAAACATCTCGATCTGGTACGTTTGATTGAAATGATGGATTTCTTTAATATCGTCATGTTTCATAACAACAGCGCTCATGAAAGTGTGAAGGAGTATTTCAACCAATACACGACTAGATGTAAGGCGAAGGATGTACTAAATTTATCCAATGACGACATTTTTATACCATCACGGACTTCATATGTACATTTAAACTATTCTAGACTTTTTTATGAAATTCCATGGTTTTGCAGTGCCGGTATTCTGTTTAATATAACGATTGGTTAATAAAAAATTTTAAAAAATAAAGCTTTTTGTTTTTTTATTTTTGTATATAAACTTTATTCATTAACATAAATAGATAAATGTTTACGCAGTTCTGTACAGCACAACGTAGGGTCCGGGGTTGGCTATGAATTTTGCAGATTGTCTGGAAATTATGGAGATCCGATAATTTCGGAATTTCAAGCTGTATTATCTCGACTTCTGGTAAGTATCTTCTGATGAATCTCTCTTTCACAAGACCCTTTACGTAGATGGTGGAGTTGTCAAAGTCCTTCAAGATATCGGGAAGACTGTTATAATATGTATCACCATCATTCCAGTGTAGACCGTTGATATTTTCCCGCTCATACTTTTGCTGTTGATCCGTCTTTATGTTCAACTCCTGATAGGGGTGAGGGGGTAGTATGTGGTAGAACGTTGGATATATTGTGCCAAAAGGTAGTATCGCAAGCTCTTTTGCAAAATACTGTCCAGAATTCCCTGTGACAAACTGGATATCGAAAATAAATTTACTCATGTTTCCAGTAAGACACAATATCGTAAAGTGAAAAAAACAATTTATTTCTACGTATTTATATATTTTAAATTCTTAAAAGGTTATCATCTAATAACTAATTCTAGGTTTTTTGTATCCATACGGATATGAAAAATTTTCTTCTGTTATTACTCTTTTATCAAAAGTGAACTGTAGACGTTTCTTTTCAAGTGCTGAAATAACTGTTCCTGGTCGTTTACGTTTAATTTTTCGTTCATTTGTTACATAGACGGGTTCTCCCCCATCTTCACCTATTACTAAGGACTTCAGTCTATCGAAATTAACAGTTTTCGAGGTTTCAAAATTAAGAGTAATACCTTTACATTTAATTATGTACTCAACACCGCTCACAGTTTCTACTTTAAGACCATAGGTTTTCGGGCCTGTACTTACAAATTCCGAAATAAATGCCTCAGGACCAAAACTGTCAATTTCATTCGTTAAATCCCCTAAAAAGTTAGATATTGGCAATGAAATAGGATTATTTTTATTATCGATGAAAATCAAACTATCCGTGTCACAATAGAGAATTGACTTTCCTACCTTTTGTAAAGCTGTGTAAAGTTTAATTCTGGCAAAGGCTGTTGTGTTAGCTGCGATAGGTATATTAACATGCGGTAACAAATTGTCATTTCCCTCTAAATATCTCCATGTTACCCATATAGTATCATCATTGATGGGATATAAGGAACAAATTTCTATGCCAGGGGATTGTATAAAGTCATAAAATTCCTTGGGATTGTCTATAACCTTGGTTTGAGTTCTATCCTCCCTTTGTGCAAATTTCCCCCAGAAGGAATTTAGACAGATTTTAGCGGTATTTCGTCTGCCGGGAGTCTTTTGAATCTGGTTTTTGTCTAGAATGATGTCTTCTCTCATCTTGAAACTCTTTAGGAAGGTATCTTTCTCCTCCTCGGTTATGTATTCACCCCCCCACCCACTAGCTTCCTGTTTGATTTTTAAGAATGTGTTTACATATTCGGTAAATAGTCCACCCTTTCTGGTTTCCGGATCGTATTTGGTGTGATTATATTTCCAAACCTCGAAAACTTTTATTAGCCTATACCCATTCTTCACTGCTAAAGCTACTTCAGGTATAACCCAGGTTCCAATAATCATTCTTTCATCCTCTGTATGATTACATGTGGAAACTCTATTCAACTCCGCACATTTACGACACAGTGCAAAATACAACTTCGAATTATTTTTGAAAGGTAAAACAGGTGTGAATAAGTTAGTAGGCGCAACAATTGAACAAGTGATAAAACCATGCATTGAAAGTATCTCTGGTAGAGAAGGTATATGTTCCCTGCGAAAAATTTCAGGATGACCGATAGGGTATGGTGAATATTTGTTAATATACGGGTACAGACTGGTAAAGTCTAGATATCGTATAACTTCATTCTCACCGATTTTATGATGTAATTTAAACACTTCAGTACGTCCCCCATAAACGGCATCACGGGGGTTTAGTGGTGGAATAATATCTGAAACTTTTTTGTCTAAATCCCTGTTTACATCAGGATTTTTTTTCAAGAACTCTCTGAACTCACATTCCCACGAATATACCAGATTATAACCACTACGCCTAACAACCTCGATTCTTCTAATAGTGCTTTCGTATCTATGTGATAACGTTTCATGTGTTTTGTTAATGATTTTGTTTGAATCTTTTACTTTAAAACAATCTCTACAGCCATGGTAAAAGCATCCGAAAAACTCATATACTGTATTTGTTTTGGAATTAAACCCATCTACTTTTAATGCGCTTTTTTCCAACTTCACCTCTCCTTCATTATTTGACGAAATTATTTTATCATTTATTTGCGAACTTTGCCACTCAAGCCACTTGCTAGCAATAAACGACTGGTTTCGTCCTTTATAGTAACCATGTTTAGGCATTATGCCCAAAGTATTGTTTTGCAGAAAATTTCTTCGGAAAGCGAGCATACATGCTGATGCAATTGTTATAGATTCTACAAAAGGATTAACTTTAGCTATATCGAGGAATTCCCGCATAAATTGTATACACCCTAATCGTAATATATCGACATCATTTTTGCAATACTTAAGCATTTCACTTCTATTATGAAAAACTTCAAAAGAGACTGAATTATACCACTTTAAAAACTCATCACGTTCTCTTATTTTCATGGTATTATATCCATACATATCTGGGGATGGATATTTTCCAACATAATTAATATTCTCTAAGGTGTTAAAGTAGTATGGATAGAACCCTTTCGCATGATCTGTTATACCGAACACGGTTGGGAATTTGGAGAGCGGAAATGATAGAAAATTTAGACAGTCTATGAAAGCCACATGCTCACATCTTAATTTCATTATTTTAGTCCCATTCATTATAGGTTCAAGATTTACTTTTCTCGTGAATAATTCAGAAATTATAAACTGACCGTCGTACCCCTGGAAGTTATGAGCTATGCAGTATACGTTCGGAGTAAAAGAACGAGCCTTTAAACAATAATCCACAAAACCTCCCACAACACTCGTCGTATTGCTATATTCAAAGATATACTCCCTTTTTCCACAGATATCACAATTATTTCTGATATCGGAATCCTTGTAACAGTTATTACATACTTGATGTGCAACAATTAAATTGACAATATGTTTGAAAGAAGTGCTATTCTCTAAAAGAGTATTTTGAGTGCTCTCACAATCAAAGAATATTAATAAAAATTTCTTTTCAATGAAACTCTTTTGCGGTTTGATGAAGCAAAGGTGATCCACTGCAACGATTTTCGAGCAAATCTGGCAGTAATATTCATCACATTTATGCGAATCTGATGATCTATTTGTGAAATTCAAAAATTTTGTACAGTATGTGCATATCTTAAAAGTTTCACACATAGTCTTCTTACCACTTTTATTTGAAAAATGACTTGTAAAACAACTTTCCCCTCTAAATGAGCGGTTACATTTTTCACAGCTTATCATTTCCGTAACGAAATTACATGGGGGAGAAGAATTACAATAGGTACACTTCCTTTCACATTTATGAGATTTGCTGTGATACACTTTATCACAAAGGGTACATGCAAAACTCTTATTAAAAACATACTGCAGTCACGATCGGCTGCAAGCCAATCGTATAATACTCTAGATGAATACTGAACTCCGATTTATATTGTAGTTGGCGATAAAGTAGAATTACGTGTGTGCATGTTGTGTGTCCTTTATTAAGAACTGCTATTAGATTGCTACTTATTCAGTGTTTAACTTCATACCTTAAACTGGGTAAGTCATCGAAAAAAAATGTCCTTTTTAAAGGACTTTCACATGGGAGGTGCAGGAAGGACTCACTCGATTTCTTACATATTTATCCTTTGCCTTGGAACCATTTAAAAATAAACGTGTACAAAATTTCAAATTCGTAGCTTGAAGCGTTCAAAAGTTATCGGAAAATATTGTTGAACACGTGTCTTAAGGATATTTTGTATGGCAGCTACCAGAAGGAGTAAAAGGATTTTGCTGACTAGTAAACTTGAACTTTGTTTTCACTCAAAACTAATTTGTACAAAATTCCGAGTTCATAGCTAAAAGATTACTTGAGTTATAGCGAGTTCCGTAAATTAAGTGAAGACATTTTGACAGGATATTTGTATGGCAGCTACACGAAGGACTAATAGGATTTTTTTTATAATCATACATTTAGCTCCAACTATTGGAAAAATAAAACATACAAAATTTCAAAGACGTAGCTTAAACCCTTCTGAAGTTATCGGAAAATATTGTTGAACACGTGTTTTAAGGATATTTTGTATGGCAGCTACCAGAAGGAGTAAAAGGATTTCGCTGATTAGTAAACTCGAACTTCCTTTTCACTGAAAACTAACTTGTACAAAATTCCGAATTCATAGCTAAAAGATTACTTGAGTTATTGTGAGTTTCGTAAATTAAGTGAATACATTTTGACAGGATATTTGTATGGCAGCTACACGAAGGACTAACAGGATTTTCTTCATAATCATATATTTAGCTCTAACTGTTGGAAAAATAACACATACAAAATTTCAATGACGTTGCTTAAACCCTTCTGAAGTTATCGACCAATATTCTTGAAGACGTGTTTTAAGGACATTTTGTACGGCAGCTACCAGAAGGAGTGAAAGGATTTCACTGATTAGTAAACCCCGACTTTCTTTTCACTCAAAACTAACTAGTACAAAATTTCGAATTCGTAGCTAAAAGATTACTTGAGTTATTGTGAGTTTTGTAAATTAAGTGAATACATTTTGACAGGATATTTGTATGGCAGCTACACGAAGGACTAACAGGATTTTCTTCATAATCATACATTTAGCTCCAACTATTGGAAAAATAACACATACAAAATTTCAAAGTCGTAGCTTTAGGCGTTCCGAAGTTATTTGTCAATATTCTTGAACACGTGTTTTAAGGACATTTTGTATGGCAGCTACCCGAAGGAGTAGGACGATTTTGCCCGTTAACGAACTTAGCCTTACAAATTCAACCAAACATCCAGATTCAAAATTTCAAGATCCTAGGTGAAGGCGTTCTTGAGTTATCGTGTTCACGGACAGACGGACGGACGGACGGACGGACGGACGGACGGACGGACGGACGTCAGGCGGATTTGAGGTTTTTGGCCACAAATAAACAAAAAATAATATATAACTTTTTTTCGTCCGAGGCTTGGTTCTATGCGTTACAAACTTTTCGGCTGGATTAAACTTATAATACTCTATATGATTTCATCTAGAGTATAAAAACCTTTCAATGACTTAATCACGTAGAAATGTTTGAAAGCCTTGGAGTAATAGAGGTATATTTTACTCGGCCAATCATTTCTGTTAGGTAATTTAAAAAGGATTGAATTAGAATCCTTCGTATCATCAAACACAATTATTTGAAAATCATTTAACACTTTCTGAAACTTGTAAAGATCCGTCAATACACAGCCATCAGTATTAATAGTAACCTTTGCATTTTTACACATCTTTTTCACCATACGATCTAAAGATCGGATAGTTGAAGAATGGAATTGTAGGTTAAAATTTTTTGAGGTCATCTCCATAGCATAACATATAGATCGTGGGAGACAGCTGGTATCACAATTTTTCCCAACATCTATAACACTTCTTTTCCGTTGTAAGAACTCGCTTTCTTCGGCGCCTTTGATATTCAACCGCGCACCACCCGTTGGAAAATTCACAACCTCAGCATTTAGCTGCATGATTTCATCAGAGAGGAAAGCAGTGTTGGATTGATTCACATTCGAAATTAAACCAAGAATATAACGTCCATCTACGTCTTCAATAGATCTCAGACTTGACCAAATTGCTTTTATATGAGGTGAGTTCGGTAGTGTAATGGTGAAGCTGATTTTACTCCCTTTCCCCGAATTCACCCCAGCTTCTTTGATCACAGCATCAAAGATATTCTCTAAAATTTGTAGTGGATCTTCATTTACTATATCTAGAGAATTTATCCTGAATGTAATTTTTTTACCCTCTACGTTAAATTTTTTAAAAAACCTCGCCTGTCTGGATAACACTTCGAATCTCCTAGGTAGCCCACTTCCACTTTGAATTGGCTCACCGTGTGTAAAAATATCATTACCGCTTTGACCAAACTCATTGTTTTCAAAAGTCTGTCGTAGCGGACTATTAGATTGGGTTTCATTAGACGCTCTACGACTGTCAAGGACATCTTTCTCTTTTTCTTCGATTAGAAAATCATCTCCATCACTGTTGTTAAAAAATTTTAGACCTTCTTTCATCACATCAGTTGAATTACACTGAATTGAAAGCTTTGCAAATTTTTCCAGAAGAAAGTTTTTCTCCTTACATGAGAACCTAACTTTTTTTTCCTCTACTATTCTAACTAAATTACTTAAACTATAAATAAACATCTTATAATCTAGACTTAACGCAGTTTCTAAATTTAAAATAATATTTTTCACATCCATCTTTACAAGAAATTTAGCAAATCTATTAAATTTAACACTATTTTATCTCGAAAGATTCTTTTTACTTCAAATTTTTCCAAATTAATAATATTCTAAAATAAACAAGGCTATAAATAAAATATCTTTATAAAATTATTTCATTTTCTTTTCCTTTTTATTCGTAATGAAGCAGCAGTATCTAATTTGCGCTTCAACTCGATATTGGACGTGTTGAACCACGTCTCTCCAATTGGGTGAATTTTCACCTTTTTCCTTGTAATGGACGTCCTTACAGGAAAAGGTGGCTGGCTCTTACTCCCGGTAACAGCACCATCTTTAGAATTTTTGTCGGATCTGCTACCAATGTTGGGGGTTCTTAACACAATACTTTGTTTATTGCTTTCTCCAACGCTGCTTTCGCTGTTGACGGCTTTGGCCTCCTCTTCTCCTATCTCTCTGGCAGCGCTAAAATTTCCAGAGGCGTCAGGATTTAGCAGGTCATTCACTAGTTCAAGGAGTAACCCTGCTAGCTCTATTCTCCTTGCGAGGTTCATGCAAATTCTAAAAAGAAAAAATGATTAGTTACATTTAAAATTAAACATTTATTTCAACAAGTTATACTTACTTCTTGGTCGAATGTCTTCAATATTTTGAATTCATTTAAATTTTCAGTCCCTCTTTTATACTAGCTGAAATAAGTGTTCTTTTCCTTTTACATATCATATACACATATATCAAATATCATAATTGCAACATTCAATATCACTAATGAATATATTTTAAATCTCAACGACGACTTATATCTGCTTTAATGTACATTGTAATAGATATGTAGACAATGACAAATCTTATAATATCACTTGCAGGTGGGTAATCTAACATATTAATTACTCCCAATTGATCCAGACTTTGTAACATACAAAGTAACAAATGAAATTCTCTACATCTCAAAGAAGACTTGTACCTTACTCGCCCATGCATGATAGGAGATGAATATCATCTTCATCTAGAAGATGTATCCTATATTATCACTTCCAAGTGGTTAATCTAACATATTAATTACTTTCAATTGTCCATACTTTGTAACATACAAAGTAACAAATGAAATACTCTACATTTCAAAGAAGACTTTTACTTAACTAGCCCATGCAAGATAGGAGATGAATATCATCTTCATCTAGAAGATGTATCCTATATTATCACTTGCAGGTGGGTAATCTAACATATTAATTACTCCCAATTGATCCAGACTTTGTAACATACAAAGTAACAAATGAAATTCTCTACATCTCAAAGAAGACTTGTACCTTACTCGCCCATGCATGATAGGAGATGAATATCATCTTCATCTAGAAGATGTATCCTATAATATCACTTCCAGGTGGGTAGTCGAGATTGTATATAAATCGATCGAAGGTAAGGATAGAATCAGAACAATCTCAACTTTTCGAACAGTCGGAGATCCTACGTAATGGTAAGTAAACTTTCTATCAAATGATAGTTTTCAACTTGATTTTTAACTTAAAATTTTAACTTTGAATCTTCCAACAGAATTCCAGCACATTGAACGCGATTGCCAAGGGGAACACCGGAACCCTCACATCATGGGCTTCTTTGGTTGAAGGTGTGGAGTACAAAATCTCCACCTTCAAGCTAATGAAGACCAAATATGGCACCCGTTTGGCAGTCTTCCTTGAGGATGGGCAGTTTTGCTTCCTACCGCCGCGATTTACAGAGAAAGTAAAGACGCAGCGTCATGTAGAGGAGTTAAATCAGACCCCGAATCATTACCTCATATACGATGGTAAAGATGATTCCCGTGGTGGGTTCATCAAACTACGTTTTGAACAAAAAAATAGCGAGACACAATAAAGAAAAAGATTTGTAGTCTAAGAGAATTTGTTTTTATTTTCAACCCCATTCACGAGATCCCCTAAGAACGATCGACAGCAAACGAGCTGGAAACTTGTTTCTTAAATTCCCACGGTAATTCGCCCATATAAAAATCCTCATAAGAACCTTGAACTTGATCATTACCTCAGCAGAATGTACTATTCTTGTTTTGTAGAGCCATACTGCAGAAAATATCCAGCGCCGGTTAACTACAACAAGAACAAGTACGAAACACATGAGATCGTCGCAAAGAAAAACCACTTCAGTTCGAAGCACATGTAATCATGAGCACGTGGTAATAACAAACTTTCCGCCAAAACAAGCACGAATCATATGAGATCGTCGCAAAGAAAAACCACTTCAGTTCGAAGCACATGTAATCATGAGCACGTGGTAATAACAAACTTTCCGCCAAAACAAGCACGAATCATATGAGATCGTCGCAAAGAAAAACCACTTCAGTTCGAAGCACATGTAATCATGAGCACGTGGTAATAACAAACTTTCCGCCAAAACAAGCACGAATCATATGAGATCGTCGCAAAGAAAAACCACTTCAGTTCGAAGCACATGTAATCATGAGCACGTGGTAATAACAAACTTTCCGCCAAAACAAGCACGAATAATATGATATCGTCGCAAAGAAAAACCACTTCAGTTCGAAGCACATGTAATCATGAGCACGTGGTAATAACAAACTTTCCGCCATGATACATGATGACAACAAACTCAAATCTAGTTTAACCAGTGAAGCAAGATGCATATTCACTTCCTCTCATCCAACCCATTCACACCTTCATGACTCTACAAAACAAGAAACATGCTGATAACCTGTTTATTTCCACACAAGTATAGCTATCCCACTTACACTCCCATCCCTCTAAAAAACAAACAAATAACCTCATTCCGAAAGAACCAATCAGAAACAAACAGATTTCCTGTTTTATATGACCTAATTTCCAAAGACCATACCAGCTGGTCTAAACGGCCGTGGTACAACAACACTATTTCCATTTTATTTTGACCTCACTTCAGTATTGCTGTTCTGTACTGGCGTAATGCTAAAATGATAGGTAAGTGTGGTTCTTACTACTCCCTACTCGGATTATTCCCTCTGCATCTATGAAAGGGTTCAGAGATTTTAACTTACTGGTGTTCGCTACCTTATTAGTTTTAAGCATGGATCGAAGGTCTGCATGAAATTCTTCGAATTGAGCTAATTTGATCAGAGTATTTGTTGCCCGTTTTAATTCGGCTACCAAAATGTTGCCGACAATTCTATCTTGCGGCCTTGAGCTGCTATTATTCTTGAATCGCAAGCAATAGGCTGTGATTCTTAACAATTTGCTAAAAGATGACAATCTTTCAAACAGATCATTTGAGATGTTGGAAGTTAGAGTTATAGTGGGTTTGCTTTCATCATTAGTCACGAAAGTTTCTACCTTAGATGATTCCGGCCAACAAGGTGGCTGCATTAGAAGCCATACTGGTCCGTTCCACCATATTTTATTATCCCGTAAAACCCCTGGATCTGATCCTCTGGATATTAGGTCCGCCGGATTGTGTTCCGAGGAAATGTGTCTCCAGCTCATGCCTTGAGTTAAAAGCTGTATTTCTGAGACCCTATTGGCCACAAAATTCTTCCAACGGTTTGGCTGACCTGCTATCCAATGTAGCGTGATCGTGGAATTGCACCAACAATATATCCGATCCGGTTGCAGGCTCATTTTGAGAGCATCGCGTGCTCTGTTTATCAATTGAGCCAAAAGAACCGCACCGCACAGTTCCAATCTTGGTAGAGACACTGTTTTGATTGGTGCAACACGAGACTTTGCGCATAAAAGCCTTACCAACGTGTCGATATCCGTTGACGACCTGATATACACACATGCCCCATACGCGCTTTCCGAGGCATCACAGAAACCATGCATCTGGATGTTTATCGCCTTCTCTGCGATGACAAGCCTGGGAATTTTAATGGTTCTCATCAACTCAAATTCGCTATAATATTTTTGCCACAATTTATGCAGATGCTCGAGTAATGGCTCATCCCATGATAAGCCATGTTGCCATAATTTTTGTATGATTATTTTGGCTTTAGTGGTTATAGGACACAATAGCCCTAACGGATCGAAGACTTGCGCGATTATTGATAGAATCGCCCTTTTAGTCATTTGTTTACTACTTGTTTCAATGAGGTTCATAGAGTAGCTATGAGCATTCCATGAGATGCCTAAAGTTTTTTGGCCCAGATCATAATTTAGCACATAGTTTGCGTCCAATTTGGATTGCGCCGAAGAGGCCTGCGTGCCAAAGACTTCTGGTTTGTTCGACATCCATTTCCTAAGTTGGAATCCCCCTTTCAGTAAGATGTCTTCTATTTCGGCCTTGAGTTTGATTGTAGAATCAAGGTTTTCGGCTCCCGTCAAAAGATCGTCCACATAAAAGTCGGTACGGATCGCTTGACTTGCCTGCGGCCATGCATTTGAACTTTCCTTAGCCAGCTGTGTTAGACAACGTATAACTAGAAATGATGCAGAAGCTGTACCATACGTAACAGTGTTTAACCGATACTCTTGTAGTTCTTCTTGTGGAGTCGGGCGCCATAAAATTCGTTGCAGATCCCAATGATCTTCATTTAGCAATACTTGCCGATACATTTTGGTAATATCGGCCGTCAGTACGATATTATGCTTGCGAAAGCGCAGGACTATCGAAAAGAGATCATCTTGGATTATTGGGCCCACTGCCATGACATCGTTCAATGACAAGTTCGATGTTGTTTTAAAAGAAGCATCGAAGACTACGCGTAACTTCGTCGTAGCACTCGACTCCTTTATGATACAATGATGAGGCAGGTAATAATGTAAATCTGATTTTGGATCTGCATCTACCTTGCTCATGTGTTTCAACAGCTCATACTCTTTTAGGAAGTCTGAGTATTGTTGCTTGAGGACACTATCCTTTTCAAGCTTTCGCTCTAATGCATAGAATCGTTTGACAGCACCCTGCCTAGACTCTCCCAAGTAATGGCAATTATCCCTCAATGGCAATTTGACTATGAAACGGCCATCTTCATCCCGCTTGAAATTTCTGAGAAAATGATTTTCACAATCCATCTCCTCTCTTGATTGTGGTCGTTTATCCTGACATTCCTCTATCTCCCAAAACTTCTTCACCTCATCGTGGAGAGTGAGATGGCAATGTGAGTGCCTCGCAATTTTCTTTGGGTAAGTAATGGGACCTGAGATTATCCAACCCAATTTCGATTCTTGTAACGTAGGTTGATTGGTCCCCAAGCTTATTTGCTTACTGCACAGGAGGTCATAGAATGTGCCGACTCCTATCAGTATGTCAATATCCGATGGCTTATTGAAACCAGGATCTGCTAGTACAAGGTTCGGAGGTATTCGCAAATGATCGACATTTAATAGTTTGTGCGGAATACAACCTGTTATGGTGTCTATTACAAGGAATGGCAACCTTGCACGATACGAATTGTTTATGGATTTGTATGTTATTTGGGCTCTCTCGTTAATGTGGCTTTGCGACAAGTTAATTCCTGTTATTGGTAAATGAATTGGAATGCCCTTGTGGCCCAATTTACTAAGCAATCCTCTTGTTATGAAGTTAGATTGCGATCCGCTGTCCAACAGAGCTCTGCATGATATCGTTTTCCCCATGCAGTCGAAAACTTCCACGATCGCTGTGGACAGCAGTATGATTGCATCATATGAGGGTTGACTACAATGGGCAGTGGTGCTTGCTTGGTTTGAGAAATCATTTGCCGTGCTGTTGGATATAGAATTCGCAGCATCGGCAGACGTTGAATTACTCACAGCTTCGCGATGAAGCAATGAATTATGTTTTTTGTTGCACTTTCGACAACTGCCCGCCTTACAGTCCTGAGTTTGATGCCCTGGACGCAGGCAATTAATACATAGATTTAATTTTTTGACTTCACGGAAACGCGCAGATGGAATCATATCATTGAATTGCTTGCATTGATATAAGCTATGCGCTCCTTTACATAAATAACAACTCATGCCCGATTGACATGACAAACTCTTTGAATGCAAATGCTTTCTTTGAGAAGAGTCATTTACAGGGGTCGAGGTTTTGTTAGCCAGTGTTTCCAATAACTCGCACTTGCCCTTCACATACTCGACAAATTTTGCGACGGTTGGAGACGATGTGGACTTGCTCGTGTCCTCCCAGTCTCGCTTGGTTACCGTATCCAATTTTACACTCAGAATATAGAGTAAGAGTTTATCCCAGCTATCTACCTCTTGCCCTAGTGACTTCAAACACCGATAATGTTTTAGGAATTCATTTAGAAGATTTCTAAGTGCTACATAGCCCTCCCTTTGCACTTGTGGCAGCTCGAATAATCCCTTTAGATGCATTTGAACGATTAGTTTTTTGTTTTCATATCGTTCTTGCAGCAATTACCAGGCCACAACATAATTGCTATCAATGATTTCCAGCGATTGAATGATCTGTAAAGCTTCACCTTTCAGGGCCGCTTGTAAGTAGTGAAACTTTTGTGCGTTCACTATGTTAGCGTTATCATGAATTAATGATTTGAAAATATCGTGAAAATGTAGCCACTTATCGTATTCCCCGCTAAAGTCAGGTAGCGATATTTGTGGCAATCGAATGCTTCGATTTTGTACCAATTGCTCCCCGACGACCGAGTCACTTCGTTTTTGCCAGGAGTGTGACTTGCCTTCTATTCTTTGTCTCGCCCGGGCGACTACGTCGAAGTATTTTGATTCAAAAGATTCCCGCTCACTAAATTGTTCGCTAGATTCATCTAGCATTTCAATCTTGGATTGAACATCGTCAAACGCCGACCAATACGCTTCAATTTTGTCGAGTCGCGATTGTAATTCAATAAGCCTCTCGTGATCTTTCGTTTCTGTGAGAAACTTATCGAATCTCGTTACCTGCGATTTTATTTGACCGCGCCGTAGGATATGACCCTTTATGTCCTCGGTCATTTTGAGAATAGAAACCAAAAAAAAAACAAAACCGAAGAACTTTCTTTTCTAAATGAACCAGATCGAAGGCCCGACACGGGTTTTGGCAACGGGTAGATTAAACCGTGCGAGAATCTACCAGTGAACTCGTCACGAAGGCTAACAACAAAAAAGAACCAAAGGGAAATCAAAGAGACGACTCGAGCTTTAATTCCATTTAGTTTTGAAGAAAGATTTTTCTTCTTGTGAAGAAATAAACCACGAGGGTAATAAACCGCTTATCAACGGAGTGAAACCAATTCTCACGATGAGAGATTGCAAATTAACCACGATAAACAGTTATCGAACGGAGCGAAACCAATTTTCTCTATGACAAATTGCAAAAGAACCACGAGGTTTAAGTAAACCGTTTATCGAACGGAGAAAAAACCAATTTTTATTATTCGCACTACTGAAACACCACGCGCACTTATGCAACTCACGATCTTATTATTTTATGTTATTATGTTTATGGAGAATGTAGGATATTAGTCAAGGAAATGGGACTTACGTGGTTGTATCCGGCTCGACGGACCAATGTTTTTTAATACTTTGTGTAGTGGATCCAGTGTTTGGTTCCCTACACTTGTATGTACCGCCAGCGTCCGGGGGCGATATAAGCGGCCGTATGTGGAGGTGAGTTTTCCTCGTCTCAATTATGTAGTGGATCCAGTGTTTGGTTCCCTACACTTATATGTACCGCCAGCGTCCGGGGGCGATATATGCGGCTGTACGACTACGCCGATCAGCCTAAGGCGCATCCGAAGGCGGATAGTTCTAAAAAGAACTAGTTGGTTTACTCTTTGAAGCTTGACATCAGTCCTAATAAGAACTGATGCCAAGGGGAAATAGTTGATCCACCCTAGTAAGGGTAGATCCTTATGGTCATGCCGAATAGGTATCCGGATAAGTATGCTGCACCCGTTGCCTTCGCAAGATGAGTTGATCCACCTAGTAAGGGTAGATCCTTATTGTTATGCCGAATAGGTATTCGGGTAAATACACTGCGCAATGCGCCCTTCGCAAGATGGTTCTTCGTTTTATTACAAACACTTGCGACCTTTCGTCGCGACTTCCAATTTACTATTAACAATTTATTTACAAAAACTTAACTATTTATACAAAACGAAATAACTCTTGGTTATTTCCTACCAACGATGCTAAGTGCATCTCGACAAGCTTGAAATTCAAAACAATAGGTGACCTAACGGTCAACTTCGAATGCTACGTGCATTTTGACAAATTTTAATTTTTAAAACAATAAGTGACCTAACGGTCAACTTTTAATGCCAAGTGCATTTTAACAAATTTTATTGCACGGATTTTGTGAGACATTTAGCTGGACACAGTGGAGTCCGTCTAAATGACCCACACTTTGCTTTATTGTTTCAATAATTAATCAATTCTTGACATTGTAGTCGCTTCAATTCTTTTTAACTATACAAATATTTCTCGGCGGACCAATGTGTTTTTGAAATTTTGGTTGCTGTTCACCTTCCTCGGCGAGTTTCAAAATGCGAGTGAGTCAACAGTGGCTCATTTCTTCGTGGTCGGTCCCGGCTTGCTTGAAAACTGGTCCTTGTGGCTGATTGCCACGTAGAATTGCGAAGTTTTTAACATCAAATTGTGGTGTGATTTCGAACAGTATCAATTAGAGCTTCTGCTAGAGTTGAATTTATTCTGATAGTTTTGTACATAGGCTTGCATTCAGATGGCTGTTCTAAATTGCATACATTGACTTGTGTATCGCTTTTTGTGGACAAACCATTGACTTATGACCCTTCTGTTTACACAAATAACATACTAGATTCTTTTGACGGCAAACATTTTCTAAATGTCCATGTTTTTTGCAGTAACTGCACGTAATTTCATTTTTTTCAGAAGTTCGTTGCGGATTGTGCCTAGGCTTTGTTTCTTTATTTACAGTATTTCCAACTGACGAATTTGTATGGCCAGAATTAATTTTATAATGTTCATACACTCGTAGTTTTAATCTGAATTCATTAAAATTTTGAGCACTATATAGTAATATTTTATTTTCCGCTTTATCCTCAATACCATTAATAATATATTGCATCAATGACAGTTCGTCGACATTACCCTGTTGACTTATTTCTTGCATTTTCGCCACGTATCCCAGTAAACTTTCATTTGTTGACTTTTTTGTTGTTGTCAAAAGGTTGTGTATTTCAGCACTGGTTTTCGTGTTGTCAAATGCAGTTAACAGTCCACGTTTTAGGGAGTCCCAATTCTGATGAACAGTTGTCTGTGCAACTAAATTTGCAGTTCCAATAAGAGAAAGCTTTCCATAAATTAACTTCTGCATATTGCTCAAATTAAGAAGAAGTGCAATGTCCTCGAAGTTCTCTATCCATTTTCTTACCGAAATATGATCATCGCCGGAAATTTTTTTAATGCTTGACTGTATTTCGTTATAATTAAAGTGTGGTACCTGAACACCCGTATTGCACTGCTGAGGTCTGCTGATCTGCGATGAATATTCACCTGTTTGAGAATTCATACTCGCCGATGATATTGACGTTGCCTTTGGAATAGCATCTCTGTCCGTTTGGCGCTTTTCGTCGGTAGCACTCGGTAAATCAAAGTTGCCTGTATCCGATGCACTGTGTGCCATGAGTTGCAGAATTAATTGTTCGCGATTGTCCGTAACCGTTAAGCCCGCACGTTCCGTTAGCTCACACAGACGACCTGTATTCGATTTTTTTAATTTCGCTTCTAGTCCCGAATTTTGCAAAATAACAGAACTATCACTGTGAAATTCTTTGTCTGAGTTTTGCATTGCTATTCAATTTATTTAGTTCACACGACACGGCACTGTATTAGCTAATAGCGCACACAGAATCACGATGAATATTTTGCACTGATCGATGGTTGAACCAAATGATATCGATGTCCGGATTTTGCAATGCGATCACACAATTCAACGTATATTCCGACTTTATAATTTGCGTTTTTCTTACTATTATCACAAATTTCGTTTGAATTTCAAAAGAATGAACGGGTGTAACGAGCGAGAAAAAAAAATTCGATTGTTCCGCTACTATAGTGTCGCCGTATATCGCACTTTCGATTGTTTTCACCGTAATTTTCAATGAAAAATAATTTTTGTCCGAGCTTACTTTTCCTTTGGTTGAGCCCCCAATTGTGGGATTTAATACTTCAGTTGAATTAAACGCCACGGATAAACTTCTAAAAAATGTGGGATGTAATACTTCAGTTGAATTAAACGCCACGGATTAACTTTTAAAATGCTTTATTAACTCAATATAACGTTTCGGACTCATGGACAAACTTCGACTCTCGTTGCTCTGACGTTGCCGGCTAGCACCAATTACTGTACGTTCGGATCAACTGCTTGGGGTTAGTGTTACCACATATATGTTCTATACTAGACAGCTTAACTTTAAAACTTGATGAAAATACATCATATTTGTCATCAACCCAGCGCGTCAGAGTCTTCCTGCTAGGAATTTTGTATTGAGGTGCAACCACTTTCAATAAATTCCGAAATCCTTCGTTCTCAACAACCGAAAATGGCTGATTGTCTTTGCAAATCATAAATAATATACAATTGTTAATTCTTCTGGTTTTGTCGCCAGTAGAAGCATAAGAATAAATATTCTCAAAGCTAGATTTAATAGAAGTTTGGCGTTTTAGGGGTTGAGAATCTAGATTCGGAGTTGCACTCCTTTGATTTTGAGAGTTACATTCAGAACTTTGAATATTAGACAGTACTGAATTTGACGCGGAAATTAAACTCGTAGAAGACTCGGATTCGGTGATAGAAATTGGAGATTCAGATTCTTGCTCGGAAACAGATAAAACAGGTGATTGAATTTTTTGTAAAATGGAAACAGTATCGCGTTTAACAAAGATCTCAGAATAAGCAGCCTTGTGAATATTCCGAATATGTCCCATTAAATTAGTAGTATTCCCAGCGCATTTAATTTTATTTTGACAAAGTTTACATTTTGACATTTTGTCGTCAACTTTGTCATAGAATTGCCCAACCGGACTTTTTTTCATTGGTGGCATAGCGCAAGAATTTTAAATTGTAAATATTAAATTAAAAACAAAAAGTTTGACTCACAGCTCGCAGCTTATAGCTCCTGCACCGGTCTTCTAATTTTATAAAGTTGATAAAATTAAAGGTGAAACTGTGAGCAATATTTAAATTTTGTTCGCAAGCTTCTCGTTCACTGGCTGCCAATTCAAATTTTTAATAAAAACCATGCAGCAATGACCAGCGAAACAGCTGGCTCTTTTTTCCTGCAAAAAATAGTTCATCAAAATAAAACACGATTTAAGGTAAAATTATCGTTTAACTCACCTGCTTATTCAAGAGACCGATCTTAAAATTTTCAAACTGTCTGTGGTGCGTAACGGATTGAGAATGGGAGCAATATTTAAATTTTGTTCGCAAGCTTCTCGTTCAATGGCTGCCAATTCAAATTTTTAATAAAAACCATGCAGCAATGACCAGCGAAACAGCTGGCTCTTTTTTCCTGTAAAAAATAGTTTATCAAAATAAAACACGATTTAGGGTAAAATTATCGTTTAACTCACCTGCTTATTCAAGAGACCGATCTTGTAGCAGCTTAAAATTTTCAAAATTGTCGTACCTCGTGCGTCTGCGGTAAAGCACCGACACGCGTGGCGCGACGCGACGCGACACGGGGTACGGCAGACCGATACCGGGCGAAGCAGAAAATAGAAAAAACTAAGAATTGAAGTTGCTCGTTGCACCTGCACTTGCACTGCGCACTTACACAACATTTTACAGGACAGCCGCGACCACGACACAACACGACCGCCATACCAGCCACAAGCATTAACTACACGACACGACACACGACAAGAACACCACAAAATCACAAAAACTTCAAAGTAAACCGTAATCCGTAAACCCCGCAAGTTGCGGGCCGCAACAAAACAATCGACAAACGGCAAGCAAGAAGCAACCGCCAACCGCCATCGCCCGACGCCGACAGTTGTAACAAAGTAAAGTGTAATTGTGTGGTCTTGTGTCTCTTGTGGGTGTGTGCAGTAAGAGCAAAAAGCCAGGATGCCAGCCAAAAGCCGCCGAATGGCCGAAACGAACGAGCCGCGCCAACCGACCAATACCGCCGTTTTAGATTTCAATTATCGAATGAAAAAAAGATGATGTATCGAATATATCGAAACGTTACAATTACATCGAATTAATTCGATGCATTGGAACGTAAATATCGATGTTTTCGATGCATCGAAATATATCGCACATCCCTACGCAGAACCCATACACGAAGTGCATGTCTGCCATTTCTTCCGTTGTAAAAGACCTCCTATTGCTTGCCATGTTGCTCGTAATGATGTCTATGACACTCTGTTTGCTGCTGCTTCCTCCCGATGCTTTTATCGCAGAAAAATCTACTTAGGACGAAGTCATTCCTGTTCCTTAAGGGAGCAGGTAAACTCCACGCCCTACTTAAATGGATATTACTTAATTAACTTAAATGGATGTTAGTTAATTTACTTAAATGGACGCTATCTAATTAGTTGTCATATTTTTACTTACCTGTAACATAATTTCTAAACATAAGAGCAATACGTGTGTTGTTAACATGGTTGCTCATTACTGCATCTGTTTTGCGGTAAATTCTATGTTTAGCAGTATTTCCAACATGTGCAGGGAACTCAGTTGTTGTTGCAAATATGAAGAAATTCTGGTATCAAACGTATAGTGAAATTTTATGGGCTTTCCAAAAATGTAATAAAATTTGGTGGTTAATCAGGTCCTTCTTGGAGAAAACAGGACTTTTTTTGTATTTTTTTTTAATTTTTTATTATTTTTGTGTCATTTAAATGAATTTTTCTCAAAAAGTATAACACTGATTGACACAGTTGATAGCAATTAGAAAGAAGAATTTGTGTCCTTTCCAACGAGCCCAGAATTATTACGTTACGCTAAGTACAGCAGAAGTTAGAGATCAAACAGTGATCACAGGTACGATGAAAATCCTTCGTCCTTAAAATCGCGTTATCTCCTTAACGGTGCAAAAACGGGAGTATGTGTAGAACGATTTTCTACTCAGGACAAGTTCCTCTATTTCCCATTTTCGTTTGAACCTCAGTACTAGTTACACCCTGTATAAGCACATTGCTCACAGGTAGGAGCACCGTATAAGATTATAGGTTGTATTGCAGTTTTAAAGAGAAGTTTCATTATTTCCAATGGAGAGGTCTAATTTTATCACGGGCTCTTGTCTTGTGATAAGCTAAGATTCCAATTTCGCAGGAAAGTGGGTCTTGTCTATCCTTTTTGCGTTTCTCTAAAATGGTTTCTTTATGTCTTGACATTTGTTGGTTAAAGCGTTTATAAATTTCTATGGTATTATCCTTGTGTTGATTTATGCAGTTTGTGTATAAGAGTTCATTAATGTCAACGTCAAAAGGGCTATTAGATTCTAAATGGTCATTAATTACGTCTATTGGACGATGTTAAGTGGTTTGAATGTATAGAGTGGTTGTATCCCAGTATTGTGTAAAGCATTTGGTCAAGGATGTTTAGATCTTTTCTTGTTTCACTGAGAATTCTCAAGTGTTCGATAAGTGTTGAGTGAAATCGCTCGACGTGGCTGTTTGAGTTTGGGTTTAGTGGTGATGTATAATGCATTTGAATTTTATGTAGGGCAGAAAAATCTGTAATATGATTTTTTAGTTCGGTTTAGTAGAAACTGCATTTCGTTTTAAGAAAAGTTTTGTAAAAATGGTTGGAACGAAACTTGTAAAAATAGTAGAGAGAGGTGCTGCAAAAATGGTTGACAAAATTGTAACAATTTTTAAAAAAAAAATTAAAAATTATATTTAGTATTGGTTGGGGATGTTGTTTGTAAATATATTGTGATGGTAAAAGGTTTCAATTGAGTGGTATGGTTGGGTGATAAGAGATATTATGTATGACATGTTGATTGGAACATCTGATGATTTTGCGTTCTCCAACCCAAAGTTGTTTACTACTTTTACTATGTATGCTGATTGATTTAATGCGAACTGCCCATTTAATGTTTGATTGATCTGAAGTCCAAGATAGTTATGGATATCACCGAGACTTTTAATCTTAAATTTTGAATTCAAAAACTTTTCAATTCGGGATATCATGTAAATGCATTTACTGGCGATAAGGAGATCATCAACGTATATCAAGATATAGCAAAAATTACCTTGCTCAGACAATGTGTACAAACATGGATCGCTTGAACTTTGTATGTATCTTGCGTCGATTAACGCTTGGTGGAGTGCGATGTTCCAGACTCTAGCCGACTGCTTCAGTCCGTATAAACTCCTCCTCAAGAGGCAAACCTTTTCTTCGTTGCCTTCCACTGCAAAACCAGGCGGTTGTTTCATGTAGATGATTTCATCAAGTTTTCCGTTGAGAAACGCTGTCTTCGCATCAAAATGCATCACATTCATGTTTTCTCTTGCCGCAATGGTTAGTAAAATTCTAAACGTTGTCTGTCGAACAACGGGTGCAAAAACTTCAGATTATGATCCGTATTTTTGAGAGAATCCTAGTGCAACCAACCGTGCCTTATACTGCTGAACATTGTCAATTTGGTTGGTTTTAATTTTGTATACCCACTTACTGCCAATCGTGCGTCGATTGCTTGGCAGGTCCACTAGTTCCCATGTTTTTCTCGTTCAATGATTCGATTTCTTCTTGCATCGCTTGCTGCCACTTATCACTTTGGTTTGACGATATCGCATCGTTGTAACTGGTGGGCTCAAATTGTTTTTTACTGATAATATTTACTTCATTGCCATATCGAATTGGTGGTTTTCCCCGGTTGAGCCAGGTCAATTGACAAAAAGGGGGCGAAGTCTTCGGTATGGCACTCAATTCAGCATTATTAGGAATCGTAATGTCTTCATTATCCGCAGCAGTTTCTTCAGTCGAGTCAATTTCATCCTTCAGTAGTTCATGTTTATCATTAGTTGGTTCAATCACGATCGTTGTTTCTTCTTTTGCTGAATCTTTCCATTCACAATCTTTGTGTAAAAATTTCACGTTACGACTGATAACAACTCTGTTAGTTGATGGTACGTAACACCTGAAGGCCTTTGAATGCAAGTCATAGCCAACCAAAAACGCGGATACTGATTTTGCGTCCAATTTTCGTCGACGTTCATCCGGTATGAATACGAAGCACTTGGCACCAAAACACTTAAAGTGTGCGATATTTGGTTTTGCACCATGCCAGCCTTCTAATGGAGTTTTTTGGATGTTCCTTGCTGGCAACCGATTCTGTATATAATTCGCCATCATTAATGCTTCTGCCCAAAATTTATCTTCCAATTTTAATTCAATGAGCCTACAACGTGCCATTTCGACGAGTGTCCGATTTTTTCTTTCTGCAACGCCGTTTTGCTGTGGACTATACGGTGCTGTTCGCTCATGTTCGATACCTTCTTCTTTCATGTATTTGTTGAAAACGCGGCTGACATATTCGCCACCGTTATCTGTGCGAATACACTTTGGCTTGGCATTAAACAGGGTTTTACATGTCTCGACGTATTCTTTTAGTTTGCCCAATACTTCAGATTTCTCCTTCAATAAAAAGACTACAGAATATTTTGAGAAATCATCGATGAATGTGAGTACGTACCTCTTTCCTGATGGCGATGCTGTTTGCATCGGCCCACAAACTGAATGTATCAATTGTAGTTTTTCCTTAGCTCGATTCTCAGATTTTTCTGGAAATTGTATTCTACTCATTTTTCCTTGCAGGCACGTACTACAGTTTAGCAACTGTTTGCACTCGTCCGAACACTGTTGAAAGTTGACACCATCAAAATATGGCCCGTGTGATAGTTTCTTCACTATTTCAATGTCTCGATGGCCGAGTATACTATGCCATTCGTGGATGCAGGTGTTTGCTGGTTCTCCAATTGCACAAACCTTATTCGCTGTCCATAATTTGTACAGATTTCCGGTGATGTCTGCAATTGCAATCACTCTTTTTCCTGCTTTTATTCTGCAGTGCCGATCGTCAAAGTTAACAACATAACCTCTATCTGTCAAACACTTAACAGAGATTAAACCGCCCTCAATACCCGGCACATAAAGTACATTTATAATGTTCACTGTGTTTGTGTGGCCAAGTTCATTTTTAAAATTTACCGTGGCAATACCTTTGCCCATCGCTTGCATTTGATTTCCGTTTGCGATGAATATATTTTCTCGATGATTTGGATCGAACTCGACGAAATAATCCTTGTTTCCAACGATGTGACATGTTGCATCCGAATCAATTATCCAGCCTGACGGCTGGATAGAATGAATAGAAATTGGTTGGAAGATGCGACAATATTTGCCTCTTGTTCGATGTTCTTTTTCTGTAACCATTCTCTGTATTTCGGGCAGTATTTTTTTATGTGTCCGGGTAATTTACAGAAAAAACAAGTGATGTCACTCTTTCCTTTTTGATGACCGATTTGTAATGCCACAACTTCGTTTTCATCTTCATGATCGTTGCGACGTCTGTAGCTCGCGATTAATTTGCTGCTGACCAAATTGTCAGTTCCTCTTCGCTGCGAACCTCAAGGGCCTGAATTAAACCGTCGTAGCTCTCCGGCAATGATCCCAATAATGTTGCACACATGAAAAACTCTGGTTTAATTTCGTCACACAGTGCTAATAACTTCTGGAATAACTCATTCATTTTCCCGACGTGTTGCTCGACATTTCCGCCTTCTTCCAGTTTTTGTCGCATAATCGTCCGTAGGATATAAACTCGGTTACTTGGTGAATCCTTTTGGTGGAAATCTCTTAGTGCATTCCATGCATTTCTTGCTGTTGAACTATTCCGTATATGTTGAATTTGAGAGTCTTCCACGTTCAACGCTATTGTAGCAAGCGCCTTTTCATCACTTTTTTTCCAACTTTCCGTCGCTGGAGTTGGTGCATTGTTGCTTATTACACTCCAAATCTCTTTTTATTTTAACAGCATTTCTAGTTTATACCGCCAATTGAAGTAGTTGTCCGAATTTAATTTTTCAATTTGGTATTTAGAATCCGCCATTCTGTCTGTATATGCCGGGAACTTTACGCACTGATAAAACTGAAGGTGCCTGAAACCTTATGCACTTTACACTTGGAAAAATCCGTATATGTTCTTTTTATTTTTCTCCGAGGTACGACATGCGGCCGAAAAAAAAACTTCACGCATCAAAAAACTTCCGCGTTTTATCAAAAATACTGCTGTTGAGGGTTGAGGGCCCATAACCTGTTATAATATCGGAATTTAACAGCGCGTATTCAGAGTAAAAACACCGATGCTCTTTGATATAATTCTTAATTCATTTTCTAATGTTTCAGTAATTCAAAACCTGCAGCTGAAGGCTTTCGTGTACAGTACAAGAGAGAAGTAATAATAGAAAATAATATCGCAACAATGACTTGTCAGAAAGTCAGTGTTGCCAATATGCGCAAAAGGAGTATGAATGATATTCTATGTATTCCAACAAAATCCTTGAGTCAATTCGGTTTCGAAAGTAGTAAAGTAAATAGTGTGACATTTTTTTTTGTTGTTGCCGTCGTTTTGGATAAAATACACGGAATACTGAAAAACTATGGGTTTGCCTTCGTTCTGGATTTTTTTTTTTTTTTTAATAAAGTTTAGATTTTTGCAGATCTGGAAAAGGTTTCGTAAAGTAATAAAATGCTTAGATTTTCTGTTTTAACTTAAAAATTCAATAACTCATTGAGAAAATATATAAAAAAATAAAAATAATATCTATAATATTAAAGCAAAATTATTGTTTTAATTTCTAACTTATACTATAATAATAAATAAACTACACTTAGATAGATAGATAGATTGGAAAACCCCTAACTTAACTTAATAATAACTTAACTTACCATAAATTAATAATAACTTAACTTAAATTAATAATAACTTAACTTAATTAAGCTCTATATTTATTCCAACTCGTCGATAAGGTCCTCGCACTCGATATTGGATTGAGGATTATCTGGGCTACCACTATCACCCACATTGTTCTGCGGTTTGTTGGGGTCGTACAATTGTCCGCCCAGTCGGAAAAACTCGATAGTCCTGGCCAATTTGAGCTCGTAAAACATGTAACAAGCCAAGTTTCCAGGAATATAGGAGTAAAAGCATCGAAAGCCTAAGTCAGTGCGGGACTTTAACCCGCTAAACATCTCCTCAGTCGTACGGATGGATCCTCCCGGAACCACCATTAGGTATTGCGTCGGGAGGCCGTCATAGCAATATAGCTGAAACCGTCAGTTATTGTCTTTCTAGTTTAGTCAATCGTCTCCTGTGGTGCGTCGCGTTAGATGTTTCTTATTCGCTCAAAGCGGCGAAGTGTCGGCATAATCCGTTCTGCTGCAGTCTGGAAAGCTTGCCACTTGTGGGCTGTGTCACGAATGTGTCTAACGAAGTTTTCTGCGGTCGGAGCTTCTCCGAAGGCCTCCGCAACCTCGGCTCGCTCGACGTCGAAGTGCGGGCAGTGCAGTCCTCAATCTCGTGGGGCAGTTGGGACAGAACGAGTCTTCCTCATGCTTGAAGCGGTGAATATACTGCTTAAAACAACTGTGTCCGCTGAGCAGCTGAGTCACATAAAAGTCTGCTTCTCCGTGTTTGCGGCTTATCCAGCTGTTAATGTTTGGGATCAATGTGAATGTCCATCTCCCTTTGTTCGCGCTTTCCCCGCGTCCTTCTCATTCCTGGATACTGCGCCGTCGCTCGTCCACTTTCGATGCTTTATCTGCTGCTACGTAGAGTCGCTGAAGTTCACACGCTAGTATGTCCATTAGAAACATTGTCGATATTACTCCGATTGCTTCATCGGACACTGTTCGAAAAGCACTAGCAATCCTTAGTGCGCTAAGACGATAGATTGATCGGATTCCGGCTATATACGAATTCATCTTCGTTGCATCTGCCCAGATTGGTGCAGCGTATAGCATTACGGAACTCGTGACAGTTGCTAATAGTTTTCGCCTACCGGAGCGTGGTCCTCCAATGTTTGACCTGATGCGTGAGAGTGCACCATTCACCTTTGAAGCTTTGAAACGTCCTCGGTGTCATACAGAAGAACTCTTTCTTCGAAGTAGTTAGCTATGATTCGCTGTAGATATCTTGGTACGTTTAAACTATTTACTGCTTGCATTATTCGCAACCAGCTCGCTGAGTTGAAGGCATTCTTGACATCAAGTGTTACCACTGCGCAGTACTTTTTGTCGCCATTTTTCCATCTTTCACCGGATGTCGCATCACGCGCAATTCTCATGACAGCATGGATGGCGTCGATGGTGGATCTCCCTCGGCGAAATCCAAATTGTTGCTCAGATAGACCTCCAGGTCTCTCGAGTGACGCCTGCAGTCGGTTACTGATAATGCTCTACAGTACTTTTCCTAATGAATCCAGCATATATAGTGGCCGGTATGCTGATAGTTGTTCAGGTTGCTTTCCGGGCTTCAATAGCAGCACCAGTCGTTGGAGCTTCCAAAAAGCGGGGAACACTCCTTCATTGAGACATGCTGTGTACATCCTAGCGAATGTCTCGGGATCCTTCCGGATGCCCGTTTTCATCGCTACGTTAGGGATGCCGTCCAGGCCAGATGCTTTGTTGTCGGTCACTTTTCGTAGTGTCAGTAGAACCTCATCAGCTGTCACGGGAATAATATCACCCATATCTGCGGGTAGGTGATATATTTGCGTCCATAAGCGCAGGATCCGAGGGTTGCGGCGCTCTGTGTCCTCTTACTCTGCTCATCACTACCTTGTACGCCTTGCCACAGGGGTCGATAACCTAGTTATCGCATAGGGCGTGGTATGCGGAGTCCTTGGCGTCTTGAATCGCTTTCTAAAGCTGTAGGCGGCATACTTTGTAGCTAATACAATGACTGCCACGTGGTACGATTTCGCGTACGCTGCGCTTTCCTGCGCGCATAATGCATCGCCTTCTGCATTCGGCAATGTTCTCATTCCACCAATAGACTGGGGTTCTTGTTGGTGAACCCGACCTTCTTGGAATTGCTGCGTCGCATGCCACGCTCAATCGCTGCTTGATATTTCTCGCCATATTGGTGGCTTCGTCGTCCATTGCTGCCCCATGTCGTCGACCATGGGTTAAAGTCACCACCAATAAATGCCGGGAACTTTGATCTGGCCTCCGTCACCAGCTCCTTTAGCATCCGCTCATATTGAATTATGTCCATACTCGGTGGAGCGTAGCATGAGAAGAAGTAAATTCCGTCATATTTCACCCAAGTGAAGCCAGTGCAGGTTATTGAAGCTCTACTGCTAAACCCTACCGCCAAGTGTCCATATCGCTGCATTGCTGGATGCATCCGTCGTCCACTCCCATCCATCCACGTTGTGGTGTTGCTCGCACAGGATTGCGAGGTCGAACCGTTGCTCGAAAATCGTCTGCTGCAGGAGGTCCTGTGCTGCAATACAGTGGTTGAGGTTCAGTTGTACAATTTTCATTGTCCAAGCTTCTTGACCGCATTTTGATGTGCCGGACAGCGAGAACTGCCAGCTGCATGGTCGCCATGCAGTCGCCAAGTGCCCGTCTTCGCCGCAATTCCTGCATATATTTCTCCGATCTATTGGCTCCTTACAGTTCTGTGCCAAGTGGTTATACCCCAACACTTAAAACAACGTGTAGGCGAGACGCTCTCGCGTACTCGGCATGACACCCAGCCATCCGCTGTATCTTTACCACTCTCACAGCATCTTCGGCCGGTAGGTTGACATAAGCCGTCTGTGTGCCTTGATGCCCTTTCCGCATGTTGCGTACCGATGCTTCATCCGGGCGTCGTATTTCACACTGTGCGTGGAGCGCATTGCACACATCTGCTGGCGTTGTGACCTGGTCGAGATCTCTTAGCTGGATTGTTATGGTATGGGTTTTCGCCGGCACCTTAGCCGACTCGCATAATACTTTTTCCACTGCTGTCTGGTACGCTCCGGTATTCCGCTCTGGTGCACGCTTAAGTTCAAGCAGCAACTCATTTTTAGCAGTTCGTCGAACTGCACGTACGTTTTCGCCAAGTGACTTGAGGGTGTCATTTGTCTTAATCGTCCTCAAAATGTCAGCGTACGTAAGAGCCGGTAGCCAAAATAATGAGGGCGTCGGGTTTTGACCTTATACCCTTCTTCGTCTTCTGCTTCTTGGACTGCACTTTTGTCCATTTCTCCGTCTCCTCCGGCAGCGCTTGTGGCTGCACTGTATCTCCTTGTGCTGCCTCCATTGTGTTCCGCGCTTTGTTATTTTTTGTGAATAGAAGGGATTGTCTCTTCGGTAACAAAGCTGTCTCATCTTTCTTCTTCTTAGCATTTGTGTGTGCACCACTCAATGGGTCTTAAAAATTAAGTTAGTCGTTCACTTTCAAATGTCTGAAACCCTCTCATTCCAGACAATCGTACACCTTCCAACAATCCGAGATGTAAATGGTAGCATCCTCAATCGATTCTGTTATTATTGGCAGTGTCGTATTCTAGTCCCTGATTTTTTTAAAGCATTAGTACAATTGAAAAAAATATTGTAAATGTATATTATCTGAAATCGACGGGAACCACAGAAATTCGGCCGGTTTCCCTCTCAAAGCGACTGAAAACCCGCTGTCCTTCAACTCGGTGGCCCCTATGGTACTTCCTCTTACCGAATTTGCTCTCGTAGATTTCCACTGTTCTACCGGGTACGCCAATCTTCACCGGGTTCTTGTATCCAACAAAACTTCCCAATTTACTTAAAGTCTTGTTTGTTAGTATTCTCGTTTCGATGCCAATCACTTTTAGGCTCACGTTGAGCACCCAAAGGTTTACAAAGACTAAAATTTTTGTAAGATACTTATCTGCAAGCCTCCGAAGAAAGTCCTCGCACGGAAACTCATACGTTTGCTGTAACGAACTCTCTTCTTTTGTCAGTTACCAGAAATATGCGCCTTTTTCCGACCGTAGGAGGTAGCAACATTTTTAGAATGCCTCCACGAGGATTCTATGGCATTTGTGTGTGCACCACTCAAAGGGTCTTTAGAATTAAGTGAGTGGTTCACTTTTAAATGTCTGAAACCCTCTCTTTCCAGACAAACGTACACCTTCCAACAATCCGAGATGATAGTGGTGCCATCCTCAATCCATTCTTTTATTATCGGTAGTAGCGTATTCTTGCTCCCAAATATTTTAAAGCATTAGTACAATTGAAAAAAATATTGCAAATGTGAATTACCTGAAATCGACGGGAACTACAAAAATTTCGCCGGCTTCCCTCTCGAAGCCACCGAAAACCCACTGTCCTTTAACTCGGTGGCCCCTATGGTACTTCCTTTTACCGAATTTGCTCTCGTAGATTTCCACTGTTCTACCGGGCCCGCCAAACTTCACCGGATTCTTGCAAAACGCATCCAACAAAACTTCCCAATTTACTAAAGTCTTGTTTGTTAGTATTCCCGTTTTGATGCCAACCACTTTTAGGCTCACGTTGAGCACCCAAAGGTTTACAAAGACTAAAATTTTTGTAAGATACTTATCTGCGAGCCTCCGAAGAAAGTCCTCGCACGGAAACTCATACGTTTGCTGCAACGAACTCTCTTCTTCTTTTGTCAGTTACCAGAAATATGCGCCTTTTTCCGACCGTAGGAGGTAGCAACATTTTTAGAATGCCTTCACGAGGATTCTATGGCATTTGTGTGTGCACCACTCAATGGGTCTTTAGAATTAAGTGAGTGGTTCACTTTTAAATGTCTGAAACCCTCTCTTTCCAGACAAACGTACACCTTCCAACAATCCGAGATGATAGTGGTGCCATCCTCAATCCATTCTTTTATTATCGGTAGTAGCGTATTTTTGTCCCCAAATATTTGAAAGCATTAGTACAATTGAAAAAAATATTGCAAATGTATATTACCTGAAATCGACGGGAACCACAAAAATTTGGCCAGTTTCCCTCTCGAAGCCACCGAAAACCCACTGTCCTTTAACTCGGTGGCCCCTATGGTACTTCCTTTTACCGAATTTGCTCTCGTAGATTTCCACTGTTCTACCGTGCCCCAAACTTCACCGGATTCTTGCAAAACGCATCCAACAAAACTTTCCAATTTACTGAAGTCTTGTTTGTTAGTATTCCCGTTTTGATGCCAACCACTTTTAGGCTCACGTTGAGCACCCAAAGGTTTACAAAGATTAAAATTTGTAAGATACTTATCTGCGAGCCTCCGAAGAAAGTCCTCGCACTGAAACTCATACGTTTGCTGTAACGAACTCTCTTCTTCCTTTTGTCAGTTACCAGAAATATGCGCCTTTTTCTGACCGTAGGAGGTAGCAACATTTTTAGCATGCCTCCACGAGGATTCTATTGCATTTGTGTGTGCACCACTCAATGGGTTTTAAAATTAAGTGAGTGGTTCACTTTTATACGTCTGAAACCCTCTCTTTCCAGACAAACGTACACCTTCCAACATTCCGAGATGATAGTGGTGCCATCCTCAATCCATTCTTTTATTATTGGTAGTAGCGTATTCTTGTCCCCAAATATTTGAAAGCATTAGTACAATTGAACAAAATATTGCAAATGTATATTACCTGAAATCGACGGGAACCACAAAAATTTGGCCGGTTTCCCTCTCGAAGCCACCGAAAACCCACTGTCCTTTAACTCGGTGGCCCCTATGGTACTTCCTTTTACCGAATTTGCTCTCGTAGATTTCCACTGTTCTACCGGGCCCGCCAAACTTCACCGGATTCTTGCAAAACGCATCCAACAAAACTTCCCAATTTACTAAAGTCTTGTTTGTTAGTATTCCCGTTTTGATGCCAACCACTTTTAGGCTCACGTTGAGCACCCAAAGGTTTACAAAGACTAAAATTTTTGTAAGATACTTATCTGCGAGCCTCCGAAGAAAGTCCTCGCACGGAAACTCATACGTTTGCTGTAACGAACTCTCTTCTTCTTTTGTCAGTTACCAGAAATATGCGCCTTTTTCCGACCGTAGGAGGTAGCAACATTTTTAGAATGCCTTCACGAGGATTCTATGGCATTTGTGTGTGCACCACTCAATGGGTCTTTAGAATTAAGTGAGTGGTTCACTTTTAAATGTCTGAAACCCTCTCTTTCCAGACAAACGTACACCTTCCAACAATCCGAGATGATAGTGGTGCCATCCTCAATCCATTCTTTTATTATCGGTAGTAGCGTATTCTTGTCCCCTAATATTTGAAAGCATTAGTACAATTGAAAAAACTATTGCAAATGTAAATTACCTGAAATGGACGGGAACCACAAAAATTTGGCCGGTTTCCCTCTCGAAGCCACTGAAAACCCACTGTCCTTTAACTCGGTGGCCCCTATGGTACTTCCTTTTACCGAATTTGCTCTCGTAGATTTCCACTGTTCTACCGGGCCCCAAACTTCACCGGATTCTTGCAAAACGGATCCAACAAAACTTCCCAATTTACTAAAGTCTTGTTTGTTAGTATTCCCGTTTTGATGCCAACCACTTTTAGGCTCACGTTGAGCACCCAAAGGTTTACAAAGACTAAAATTTTTGTAAGATACTTATCTGCGAGCCTCCGAAGAAAGTCCTCGCACGGAAACTCATACGTTTGCTGTAACGAACTCTCTTCTTCTTTTGTCAGTTACCAGAAATATGCGCGTTTTCCCAACCGTAGGAGGTAGCAACATTTTTAGAATGCCTCCACGAGGATTCTATGGCATTTGTGTGTGCACCACTCAATGGGTTTTTAGAATTAAGTGAGTGGTTCACTTTTAAATGTCTGAAACCCTCTCTTTCCAGACAAACGTACACCTTCCAACAATCCGAGATGATAGTGGTGCCATCCTCAATCCATTCTTTTATTATCGGTAGTAGCGTATTTTTGTCCCCAAATATTTGAAAGCATTAGTACAATTGAAAAAAATATTGCAAATGTATATTACCTGAAATCGACGGGAACCACAAAAATTTGGCCGGTTTCCCTCTCGAAGCCACCGAAAACCCACTGTCCTTTAACTCGGTGGCCCCTATGGTACTTCCTTTTACCGAATTTGCTCTCGTAGATTTCCACTGTTCTACCGGGTCCGCCAAACTTCACCGGATTCTTGCAAAACGCATCCAACAAAACTTCCGAATTTACTTAAGCATTGTTTGTTAGTATTCCCGTTTTTATGCCAACCACTTTTAGGCTCACGTTGAGCACCCAAAGGTTTACAAAGACTAAAATTTTTGTAAGATACTTAGCTGCGAGCCAACGAAGAAAGTCCTCGCACGGAAACTCATACGTTTGCTGTAACGAACTCTCTTCTTCTTTTGTCAGTTACCAGAAATATGCGCCTTTTTCCGACCGTAGGAGGTAGCAACATTTTTAGAATGCCTCCACGAGGATTCTATGGCATTTGTGTGTGCACCACTCACTGGGTCTTTAGAATTAAGTGAGTGGTTCACTTTTAAATGTCTGAAACCCTCTCTTTCCAGACAAACGTACACCTTCCAACAATCCGAGATGATAGTGGTGCCATCCTCAACCTATTCTTTTATTATCGGTAGTAGCGTATTCTTGTCCCCAAATATTTTAAAGCATTAGTACAATTGAAAAATATATTGCAAATGTATATTACCTGAAATCGACGGGAACCACAAAAATTTGGCCGGTTTCCCTCTCGAAGCCACCGAAAACCCACTGTCCTTTAACTCGGTGGCCCCTATGGTACTTCCTTTTACCGAATTTGCTCTCGTAGATTTCCACTGTTCTACCGGGCCCGCCAAACTTCACCGGATTCTTGCAAAACGCATCCAACAAAACTTCCCAATTTACTAAAGTCTTGTTTGTTAGTATTCCCGTTTTGATGCCAACCACTTTTAGGCTCACGTTGAGCACCCAAAGGTTTACAAAGACTAAAATTTTTGTAAGATACTTATCTGCGAGCCTCCGAAGAAAGTCCTCGCACGGAAACTCATACGTTTGCTGCAACGAACTCTCTTCTTCTTTTGTCAGTTACCAGAAATATGCGCCTTTTTCCGACCGTAGGAGGTAGCAACATTTTTAGAATGCCTTCACGAGGATTCTATGGCATTTGTGTGTGCACCACTCAATGGGTCTTTAGAATTAAGTGAGTGGTTCACTTTTAAATGTCTGAAACCCTCTCTTTCCAGACAAACGTACACCTTCCAACAATCCGAGATGATAGTGGTGCCATCCTCAATCCATTCTTTTATTATCGGTAGTAGCGTATTCTTGTCCCCTAATATTTGAAAGCATTAGTACAATTGAAAAAACTATTGCAAATGTAAATTACCTGAAATGGACGGGAACCACAAAAATTTGGCCGGTTTCCCTCTCGAAGCCACTGAAAACCCACTGTCCTTTAACTCGGTGGCCCCTATGGTACTTCCTTTTACCGAATTTGCTCTCGTAGATTTCCACTGTTCTACCGGGCCCCAAACTTCACCGGATTCTTGCAAAACGCATCCAACAAAACTTCCCAATTTACTAAAGTCTTGTTTGTTAGTATTCCCGTTTTGATGCCAACCACTTTTAGGCTCACGTTGAGCACCCAAAGGTTTACAAAGACTAAAATTTTTGTAAGATACTTATCTGCGAGCCTCCGAAGAAAGTCCTCGCACGGAAACTCATACGTTTGCTGTAACGAACTCTCTTCTTCTTTTGTCAGTTACCAGAAATATGCGCCTTTTTCCGACCGTAGGAGGTAGCAACATTTTTAGAATGCCTTCACGAGGATTCTATGGCATTTGTGTGTGCACCACTCAATGGGTCTTTAGAATTAAGTGAGTGGTTCACTTTTAAATGTCTGAAACCCTCTCTTTCCAGACAAACGTACACCTTCCAACAATCCGAGATGATAGTGGTGCCATCCTCAATCCATTCTTTTATTATCGGTAGTAGCGTATTTTTGTCCCCAAATATTTGAAAGCATTAGTACAATTGAAAAAAATATTGCAAATGTATATTACCTGAAATCGACGGGAACCACAAAAATTTGGCCGGTTTCCCTCTCGAAGCCACCGAAAACCCACTGTCCTTTAACTCGGTGGCCCCTATGGTACTTCCTTTTACCGAATTTGCTCTCGTAGATTTCCACTGTTCTCCCGGACCGCCAAACTTCACCGGATTCTTGCAAAACGCATCCAACAAAACTTCCGAATTTACTTAAGTATTGTTTGTTAGTATTCCCGTTTTTATGCCAACCACTTTTAGGCTCACGTTGAGCACCCAAAGGTTTACAAAGACTAAAATTTTTGTAAGATACTTAGCTGCGAGCCAACGAAGAAAGTCCTCGCACGGAAACTCATACGTTTGCTGTAACGAACTCTCTTCTTCTTTTGTCAGTTACCAGAAATATGCGCCTTTTTCCGACCGTAGGAGGTAGCAACATTTTTAGAATGCCTCCACGAGGATTCTATGGCATTTGTGTGTGCACCACTCACTGGGTCTTTAGAATTAAGTGAGTGGTTCACTTTTAAATGTCTGAAACCCTCTCTTTCCAGACAAACGTACACCTTCCAACAATCCGAGATGATAGTGGTGCCATCCTCAACCTATTCTTTTATTATCGGTAGTAGCGTATTCTTGTCCCCAAATATTTTAAAGCATTAGTACAATTGAAAAATATATTGCAAATGTATATTACCTGAAATCGACGGGAACCACAAAAATTTGGCCGGTTTCCCTCTCGAAGCCACCGAAAACCCACTGTCCTTTAACTCGGTGGCCCCTATGGTACTTCCTTTTACCGAATTTGCTCTCGTAGATTTCCACTGTTCTACCGGGCCCGCCAAACTTCACCGGATTCTTGCAAAACGCATCCAACAAAACTTCCCAATTTACTAAAGTCTTGTTTGTTAGTATTCCCGTTTTGATGCCAACCACTTTTAGGCTCACGTTGAGCACCCAAAGGTTTACAAAGACTAAAATTTTTGTGAGATACTTATCTGCGAGCCTCCGAAGAAAGTCCTCGCACGGAAACTCATACGTTTGCTGCAACGAACTCTCTTCTTCTTTTGTCAGTTACCAGAAATATGCGCCTTTTTCCGACCGTAGGAGGTAGCAACATTTTTAGAATGCCTTCACGAGGATTCTATGGCATTTGTGTGTGCACCACTCAATGGGTCTTTAGAATTAAGTGAGTGGTTCACTTTTAAATGTCTGAAACCCTCTCTTTCCAGACAAACGTACACCTTCCAACAATCCGAGATGATAGTGGTGCCATCCTCAATCCATTCTTTTATTATCGGTAGTAGCGTATTCTTGTCCCCTAATATTTGAAAGCATTAGTACAATTGAAAAAACTATTGCAAATGTAAATTACCTGAAATGGACGGGAACCACAAAAATTTGGCCGGTTTCCCTCTCGAAGCCACCGAAAACCCACTGTCCTTTAACTCGGTGGCCCCTATGGTACTTCCTTTTACCGAATTTGCTCTCGTAGATTTCCACTGTTCTACCGGGTACGCCAATCTTCACCGGATTCTTGTATCCAACAAAACTTCCCAATTTACTTAAAGTCTTGTTTGTTAGTATTCTCGTTTCGATGCCAATCACTTTTAGGCTCACGTTGAGCACCCAAAGGTTTACAAAGATTCAAATTTGTAAGATACTTAGCTGCGAGCCTTCAAAGAAAGTCCCCGCACGGAAACTCATACGTTTGCTGCAACGAACTCTCTTCTTTTGTCAGTTACCTGAAATATGCGCTTTTTAACGACAGTAGGAAGTAGCAACATTTTTAGCATGCCTCCACGAGGATTCTATTGCATTTGTGTGTGCACCACTCAAAGGGTCTTTAAAATTAAGTGAGTAGTTCACTTTCAAATGTCTGAAACCCTCTCTTTCCAGACAAATGTACGCCTTCCAACAATCCGAGATGATAGTGGTGCCATCCTCAATCCATTCTTTTATTATCGGTAGTAGCGTATTTTTGTCCCCAAATATTTGAAAGCATTAGTACAATTGAAAAAAATATTGCAAATGTATATTACCTGAAATCGACGGGAACCACAAAAATTTGGCCAGTTTCCCTCTCGAAGCCACCGAAAACCCACTGTCCTTTAACTCGGTGGCCCCTATGGTACTTCCTTTTACCGAATTTGCTCTCGTAGATTTCCACTGTTCTACCGTGCCCCAAACTTCACCGGATTCTTGCAAAACGCATCCAACAAAACTTTCCAATTTACTGAAGTCTTGTTTGTTAGTATTCCCGTTTTGATGCCAACCACTTTTAGGCTCACGTTGAGCACCCAAAGGTTTACAAAGATTAAAATTTGTAAGATACTTATCTGCGAGCCTCCGAAGAAAGTCCTCGCACTGAAACTCATACGTTTGCTGTAACGAACTCTCTTCTTCCTTTTGTCAGTTACCAGAAATATGCGCCTTTTTCTGACCGTAGGAGGTAGCAACATTTTTAGCATGCCTCCACGAGGATTCTATGGCATTTGTGTGTGCACCACTCAATGGGTTTTTAAAATTAAGTGAGTGGTTCACTTTTATACGTCTGAAACCCTCTCTTTCCAGACAAACGTACACCTTCCAACATTCCGAGATGATAGTGGTGCCATCCTCAGTCCATTCTTTTATTATTGGTAGTAGCGTATTCTTGTCCCCAAATATTTGAAAGCATTAGTACAATTGAACAAAATATTGCAAATGTATATTACCTGAAATCGACGGGAACCACAAAAATTTGGCCGGTTTCCCTCTCGAAGCCACCGAAAACCCACTGTCCTTTAACTCGGTGGCCCCTATGGTACTTCCTTTTACCGAATTTGCTCTCGTAGATTTCCACTGTTCTACCGGGCCCCAAACTTCACCGGATTCTTGCAAAACGCATCCAACAAAACTTCCCAATTTACTAAAGTCTTGTTTGTTAGTATTCCCGTTTTGATGCCAACCACTTTTAGGCTCACGTTGAGCACCCAAAGGTTTACAAAGATTAAAATTTGTAAGATACTTATCTGCGAGCCTCTGAAGAAAGTCCTCGCACGGAAACTCATACGTTTGCTGTAACGAACTCTCTTCTTCCTTTTGTCAGTTACCAGAAATATGCGCCTTTTTCTGACCGTAGGAGGTAGCAACATTTTTAGCATGCCTCCACGAGGATTCTATTGCATTTGTGTGTGCACCACTCAATGGGTTTTTAAAATTAAGTGAGGGGTTCACTTTTATACGTCTGAAACCCTCTCTTTCCAGACAAACGTACACCTTCCAACATTCCGAGATGATAGTGGTGCCATCCTCAACCTATTCTTTTATTATCGGTAGTAGCGTATTCTTGTCCCCAAATATTTGAAAGCATTAGTACAATTGAACAAAATATTGCAAATGTATAATACCTGAAATCGACGGGAACCACAAAAATTTGGCCGGTTTCCCTCTCGAAGCCACCGAAAACCCACTGTCCTTTAACTCGGTGGCCCCTATGGTACTTCCTTTTACCGAATTTGCTCTCGTAGATTTCCACTGTTCTACCGGGCCCGCCAAACTTCACCGGATTCTTGCAAAACGCATCCAACAAAACTTCCCAATTTACTAAAGTCTTGTTTGTTAGTATTCCCGTTTTGATGTCAACCACTTTTAGGCTCACGTTGAGCACCCAAAGGTTTACAAAGACTAAAATTTTTGTAAGATACTTAGCTGCGAGCCAACGAAGAAAGTCCTCGCACGGAAACTCATACGTTTGCTGTAACGAACTCTCTTCTTCTTTTGTCAGTTACCAGAAATATGCGCCTTTTTCCGACCGTAGGAGGTAGCAACATTTTTAGAATGCCTCCACGAGGATTCTATTGCATTTGTGTGTGCACCACTCAATGGGTTTTTAGAATTAAGTGAGTGGTTCACTTTTAAATGTCTGAAACCCTCTCTTTCCAGACAAACGTACACCTTCCAACAATCCGAGATGATAGTGGTGCCATCCTCAATCCATTCTTTTATTATCGGTAGTAGCGTATTCTTGTCCCCAAATAGGTTAAAGCATTAGTACAATTGAAAAATATATTGCAAATGTATATTACCTGAAATGGACGGGAACCACAAAAATTTGGCCGGTTTCCCTCTCGAAGCCACCGAAAACCCACTGTCCTTTAACTCGGTGGCCCCTATGGTACTTCCTTTTACCGAATTTGCTCTCGTAGATTTCCACTGTTCTACCGGGCCCCAAACTTCACCGGATTCTTGCAAAACGCATCCAACAAAACTTCCCAATTTACTAAAGTCTTGTTTGTTAGTATTCCCGTTTTGATGCCAACCACTTTTAGGCTCACGTTGAGCACCCAAAGGTTTACAAAGACTAAAATTTGTAAGATACTTATCTGCGAGCCTCCGAAGAAAGTCCTCGCACGGAAACTCATACGTTTGCTGCAACGAACTCTCTTCTTCTTTTGTCAGTTACCAGAAATATGCGCCTTTTTCCGACCGTAGGAGGTAGCAACATTTTTAGAATGCCTTCACGAGGATTCTATGGCATTTGTGTGTGCACCACTCAATGGGTCTTTAGAATTAAGTGAGTGGTTCACTTTTAAATGTCTGAAACCCTCTCTTTCCAGACAAACGTACACCTTCCAACAATCCGAGATGATAGTGGTGCCATCCTCAATCCATTCTTTTATTATCGGTAGTAGCGTATTCTTGCTCCCAAATATTTTAAAGCATTAGTACAATTGAAAAAAATATTGCAAATGTAAATTACCTGAAATCGACGGGAACTACAAAAATTTCGCCGGCTTCCCTCTCGAAGCCACCGAAAACCCACTGTCCTTTAACTCGGTGGCCCCTATGGTACTTCCTTTTACCGAATTTGCTCTCGTAGATTTCCACTGTTCTACCGGGCCCGCCAAACTTCACCGGATTCTTGCAAAACGCATCCAACAAAACTTCCCAATTTACTAAAGTCTTGATTGTTAGTATTCCCGTTTTGATGTCAACCACTTTTAGGCTCACGTTGAGCACCCAAAGGTTTACAAAGACTAAAATTTTTGTAAGATACTTAGCTGCGAGCCAACGAAGAAAGTCCTCGCACGGAAACTCATACGTTTGCTGTAACGAACTCTCTTCTTCTTTTGTCAGTTACCAGAAATATGCGCCTTTTTCCGACCGTAGGAGGTAGCAACATTTTTAGAATGCCTCCACGAGGATTCTATTGCATTTGTGTGTGCACCACTCAATGGGTTTTTAGAATTAAGTGAGTGGTTCACTTTTAAATGTCTGAAACCCTCTCTTTCCAGACAAACGTACACCTTCCAACAATCCGAGATGATAGTGGTGCCATCCTCAATCCATTCTTTTATTATCGGTAGTAGCGTATTCTTGCTCCCAAATATTTTAAAGCATTAGTACAATTGAAAAAAATATTGCAAATGTAAATTACCTGAAATCGACGGGAACTACAAAAATTTCGCCGGCTTCCCTCTCGAAGCCACCGAAAACCCACTGTCCTTTAACTCGGTGGCCCCTATGGTACTTCCTTTTACCGAATTTGCTCTCGTAGATTTCCACTGTTCTACCGGGCCCGCCAAACTTCACCGGATTCTTGCAAAACGCATCCAACAAAACTTCCCAATTTACTAAAGTCTTGTTTGTTAGTATTCCCGTTTTGATGCCAACCACTTTTAGGCTCACGTTGAGCACCCAAAGGTTTACAAAGACTAAAATTTTTGTAAGATACTTATCTGCGAGCCTCCGAAGAAAGTCCTCGCACGGAAACTCATACGTTTGCTGCAACGAACTCTCTTCTTCTTTTGTCAGTTACCAGAAATATGCGCCTTTTTCCGACCGTAGGAGGTAGCAACATTTTTAGAATGCCTTCACGAGGATTCTATGGCATTTGTGTGTGCACCACTCAATGGGTCTTTAGAATTAAGTGAGTGGTTCACTTTTAAATGTCTGAAACCCTCTCTTTCCAGACAAACGTACACCTTCCAACAATCCGAGATGATAGTGGTGCCATCCTCAATCCATTCTTTTATTATCGGTAGTAGCGTATTTTTGTCCCCAAATATTTGAAAGCATTAGTACAATTGAAAAAAATATTGCAAATGTATATTACCTAAAATCGACGGGAACCACAAAAATTTCGCCAGTTTCCCTCTCGAAGCCACCGAAAACCCACTGTCCTTTAACTCGGTGGCCCCTATGGTACTTCCTTTTACCGAATTTGCTCTCGTAGATTTCCACTGTTCTACCGTGCCCCAAACTTCACCGGATTCTTGCAAAACGCATCCAACAAAACTTTCCAATTTACTGAAGTCTTGTTTGTTAGTATTCCCGTTTTGATGCCAACCACTTTTAGGCTCACGTTGAGCACCCAAAGGTTTACAAAGATTAAAATTTGTAAGATACTTATCTGCGAGCCTCCGAAGAAAGTCCTCGCACGGAAACTCATACGTTTGCTGTAACGAACTCTCTTCTTCCTTTTGTCAGTTACCAGAAATATGCGCCTTTTTCTGACCGTAGGAGGTAGCAACATTTTTAGCATGCCTCCACGAGGATTCTATTGCATTTGTGTGTGCACCACTCAATGGGTTTTAAAATTAAGTGAGTGGTTCACTTTTATACGTCTGAAACCCTCTCTTTCCAGACAAACGTACACCTTCCAACATTCCGAGATGATAGTGGTGCCATCCTCAATCCATTCTTTTATTATTGGTAGTAGCGTATTCTTGTCCCCAAATATTTGAAAGCATTAGTACAATTGAACAAAATATTGCAAATGTATATTACCTGAAATCGACGGGAACCACAAAAATTTGGCCGGTTTCCCTCTCGAAGCCACCGAAAACCCACTGTCCTTTAACTCGGTGGCCCCTATGGTACTTCCTTTTACCGATTTGCTCTCGTAGATTTCCACTGTTCTACCGGGTCCGCCAAACTTCACCGGATTCTTGCAAAACGCATCCAACAAAACTTCCCAATTTACTAAAGTCTTGTTTGTTAGTATTCCCGTTTTGATGCCAACCATTTTTAGGCTCACGTTGAGCACCCAAAGGTTTACAAAGACTAAAATTTTTGTAAGATACTTATCTGCGAGCCTCCGAAGAAAGTCCTCGCACGGAAACTCATACGTTTGCTGTAACGAACTCTCTTCTTCTTTTGTCAGTTACCAGAAATATGCGCCTTTTTCCGACCGTAGGAGGTAGCAACATTTTTAGAATGCCTTCACGAGGATTCTATGGCATTTGTGTGTGCACCACTCAATGGGTCTTTAGAATTAAGTGAGTGGTTCACTTTTAAATGTCTGAAACCCTCTCTTTCCAGACAAACGTACACCTTCCAACAATCCGAGATGATAGTGGTGCCATCCTCAATCCATTCTTTTATTATCGGTAGTAGCGTATTCTTGTCCCCTAATATTTGAAAGCATTAGTACAATTGAAAAAACTATTGCAAATGTAAATTACCTGAAATGGACGGGAACCACAAAAATTTGGCCGGTTTCCCTCTCGAAGCCACTGAAAACCCACTGTCCTTTAACTCGGTGGCCCCTATGGTACTTCCTTTTACCGAATTTGCTCTCGTAGATTTCCACTGTTCTACCGGGCCCCAAACTTCACCGGATTCTTGCAAAACGGATCCAACAAAACTTCCCAATTTACTAAAGTCTTGTTTGTTAGTATTCCCGTTTTGATGCCAACCACTTTTAGGCTCACGTTGAGCACCCAAAGGTTTACAAAGACTAAAATTTTTGTAAGATACTTATCTGCGAGCCTCCGAAGAAAGTCCTCGCACGGAAACTCATACGTTTGCTGTAACGAACTCTCTTCTTCTTTTGTCAGTTACCAGAAATATGCGCGTTTTCCCAACCGTAGGAGGTAGCAACATTTTTAGAATGCCTCCACGAGGATTCTATGGCATTTGTGTGTGCACCACTCAATGGGTTTTTAGAATTAAGTGAGTGGTTCACTTTTAAATGTCTGAAACCCTCTCTTTCCAGACAAACGTACACCTTCCAACAATCCGAGATGATAGTGGTGCCATCCTCAATCCATTCTTTTATTATCGGTAGTAGCGTATTTTTGTCCCCAAATATTTGAAAGCATTAGTACAATTGAAAAAAATATTGCAAATGTATATTACCTGAAATCGACGGGAACCACAAAAATTTGGCCGGTTTCCCTCTCGAAGCCACCGAAAACCCACTGTCCTTTAACTCGGTGGCCCCTATGGTACTTCCTTTTACCGAATTTGCTCTCGTAGATTTCCACTGTTCTACCGGGTCCGCCAAACTTCACCGGATTCTTGCAAAACGCATCCAACAAAACTTCCGAATTTACTTAAGCATTGTTTGTTAGTATTCCCGTTTTTATGCCAACCACTTTTAGGCTCACGTTGAGCACCCAAAGGTTTACAAAGACTAAAATTTTTGTAAGATACTTAGCTGCGAGCCAACGAAGAAAGTCCTCGCACGGAAACTCATACGTTTGCTGTAACGAACTCTCTTCTTCTTTTGTCAGTTACCAGAAATATGCGCCTTTTTCCGACCGTAGGAGGTAGCAACATTTTTAGAATGCCTCCACGAGGATTCTATGGCATTTGTGTGTGCACCACTCACTGGGTCTTTAGAATTAAGTGAGTGGTTCACTTTTAAATGTCTGAAACCCTCTCTTTCCAGACAAACGTACACCTTCCAACAATCCGAGATGATAGTGGTGCCATCCTCAACCTATTCTTTTATTATCGGTAGTAGCGTATTCTTGTCCCCAAATATTTTAAAGCATTAGTACAATTGAAAAATATATTGCAAATGTATATTACCTGAAATCGACGGGAACCACAAAAATTTGGCCGGTTTCCCTCTCGAAGCCACCGAAAACCCACTGTCCTTTAACTCGGTGGCCCCTATGGTACTTCCTTTTACCGAATTTGCTCTCGTAGATTTCCACTGTTCTACCGGGCCCGCCAAACTTCACCGGATTCTTGCAAAACGCATCCAACAAAACTTCCCAATTTACTAAAGTCTTGTTTGTTAGTATTCCCGTTTTGATGCCAACCACTTTTAGGCTCACGTTGAGCACCCAAAGGTTTACAAAGACTAAAATTTTTGTGAGATACTTATCTGCGAGCCTCCGAAGAAAGTCCTCGCACGGAAACTCATACGTTTGCTGCAACGAACTCTCTTCTTCTTTTGTCAGTTACCAGAAATATGCGCCTTTTTCCGACCGTAGGAGGTAGCAACATTTTTAGAATGCCTTCACGAGGATTCTATGGCATTTGTGTGTGCACCACTCAATGGGTCTTTAGAATTAAGTGAGTGGTTCACTTTTAAATGTCTGAAACCCTCTCTTTCCAGACAAACGTACACCTTCCAACAATCCGAGATGATAGTGGTGCCATCCTCAATCCATTCTTTTATTATCGGTAGTAGCGTATTCTTGTCCCCTAATATTTGAAAGCATTAGTACAATTGAAAAAACTATTGCAAATGTAAATTACCTGAAATGGACGGGAACCACAAAAATTTGGCCGGTTTCCCTCTCGAAGCCACCGAAAACCCACTGTCCTTTAACTCGGTGGCCCCTATGGTACTTCCTTTTACCGAATTTGCTCTCGTAGATTTCCACTGTTCTACCGGGTACGCCAATCTTCACCGGATTCTTGTATCCAACAAAACTTCCCAATTTACTTAAAGTCTTGTTTGTTAGTATTCTCGTTTCGATGCCAATCACTTTTAGGCTCACGTTGAGCACCCAAAGGTTTACAAAGATTCAAATTTGTAAGATACTTAGCTGCGAGCCTTCAAAGAAAGTCCCCGCACGGAAACTCATACGTTTGCTGCAACGAACTCTCTTCTTTTGTCAGTTACCAGAAATATGCGCTTTTTAACGACAGTAGGAAGTAGCAACATTTTTAGCATGCCTCCACGAGGATTCTATTGCATTTGTGTGTGCACCACTCAAAGGGTCTTTAAAATTAAGTGAGTAGTTCACTTTCAAATGTCTGAAACCCTCTCTTTCCAGACAAATGTACGCCTTCCAACAATCCGAGATGATAGTGGTGCCATCCTCAATCCATTCTTTTATTATCGGTAGTAGCGTATTTTTGTCCCCAAATATTTGAAAGCATTAGTACAATTGAAAAAAATATTGCAAATGTATATTACCTGAAATCGACGGGAACCACAAAAATTTGGCCAGTTTCCCTCTCGAAGCCACCGAAAACCCACTGTCCTTTAACTCGGTGGCCCCTATGGTACTTCCTTTTACCGAATTTGCTCTCGTAGATTTCCACTGTTCTACCGTGCCCCAAACTTCACCGGATTCTTGCAAAACGCATCCAACAAAACTTCCCAATTTACTGAAGTCTTGTTTGTTAGTATTCCCGTTTTGATGCCAACCACTTTTAGGCTCACGTTGAGCACCCAAAGGTTTACAAAGATTAGAATTTGTAAGATACTTATCTGCGAGCCTCTGAAGAAAGTCCTCGCACGGAAATTATACGTTTGCTGTATCGAACTCTCTTCTTCCTTTTGTCAGTTACCAGAAATATGCGCCTTTTTCTGACCGTAGGAGGTAGCAACATTTTTAGCATGCCTCCACGAGGATTCTATGGCATTTGTGTGTGCACCACTCAATGGGTTTTTAAAATTAAGTGAGTGGTTCACTTTTATACGTCTGAAACCCTCTCTTTCCAGACAAACGTACACCTTCCAACATTCCGAGATGATAGTGGTGCCATCCTCAGTCCATTCTTTTATTATTGGTAGTAGCGTATTCTTGTCCCCAAATATTTGAAAGCATTAGTACAATTGAACAAAATATTGCAAATGTATATTACCTGAAATCGACGGGAACCACAAAAATTTGGCCGGTTTCCCTCTCGAAGCCACCGAAAACCCACTGTCCTTTAACTCGGTGGCCCCTATGGTACTTCCTTTTACCGAATTTGCTCTCGTAGATTTCCACTGTTCTACCGGGCCCCAAACTTCACCGGATTCTTGCAAAACGCATCCAACAAAACTTCCCAATTTACTAAAGTCTTGTTTGTTAGTATTCCCGTTTTGATGCCAACCACTTTTAGGCTCACGTTGAGCACCCAAAGGTTTACAAAGATTAAAATTTGTAAGATACTTATCTGCGAGCCTCTGAAGAAAGTCCTCGCACGGAAACTCATACGTTTGCTGTAACGAACTCTCTTCTTCCTTTTGTCAGTTACCAGAAATATGCGCCTTTTTCTGACCGTAGGAGGTAGCAACATTTTTAGCATGCCTCCACGAGGATTCTATTGCATTTGTGTGTGCACCACTCAATGGGTTTTTAAAATTAAGTGAGGGGTTCACTTTTATACGTCTGAAACCCTCTCTTTCCAGACAAACGTACACCTTCCAACATTCCGAGATGATAGTGGTGCCATCCTCAACCTATTCTTTTATTATCGGTAGTAGCGTATTCTTGTCCCCAAATATTTGAAAGCATTAGTACAATTGAACAAAATATTGCAAATGTATATTACCTGAAATCGACGGGAACCACAAAAATTTGGCCGGTTTCCCTCTCGAAGCCACCGAAAACCCACTGTCCTTTAACTCGGTGGCCCCTATGGTACTTCCTTTTACCGAATTTGCTCTCGTAGATTTCCACTGTTCTACCGGGCCCGCCAAACTTCACCGGATTCTTGCAAAACGCATCCAACAAAACTTCCCAATTTACTAAAGTCTTGTTTGTTAGTATTCCCGTTTTGATGTCAACCACTTTTAGGCTCACGTTGAGCACCCAAAGGTTTACAAAGACTAAAATTTTTGTAAGATACTTAGCTGCGAGCCAACGAAGAAAGTCCTCGCACGGAAACTCATACGTTTGCTGTAACGAACTCTCTTCTTCTTTTGTCAGTTACCAGAAATATGCGCCTTTTTCCGACCGTAGGAGGTAGCAACATTTTTAGAATGCCTCCACGAGGATTCTATTGCATTTGTGTGTGCACCACTCAATGGGTTTTTAGAATTAAGTGAGTGGTTCACTTTTAAATGTCTGAAACCCTCTCTTTCCAGACAAACGTACACCTTCCAACAATCCGAGATGATAGTGGTGCCATCCTCAATCCATTCTTTTATTATCGGTAGTAGCGTATTCTTGTCCCCAAATAGGTTAAAGCATTAGTACAATTGAAAAATATATTGCAAATGTATATTACCTGAAATGGACGGGAACCACAAAAATTTGGCCGGTTTCCCTCTCGAAGCCACCGAAAACCCACTGTCCTTTAACTCGGTGGCCCCTATGGTACTTCCTTTTACCGAATTTGCTCTCGTAGATTTCCACTGTTCTACCGGGCCCCAAACTTCACCGGATTCTTGCAAAACGCATCCAACAAAACTTCCCAATTTACTAAAGTCTTGTTTGTTAGTATTCCCGTTTTGATGCCAACCACTTTTAGGCTCACGTTGAGCACCCAAAGGTTTACAAAGACTAAAATTTGTAAGATACTTATCTGCGAGCCTCCGAAGAAAGTCCTCGCACGGAAACTCATACGTTTGCTGTAACGAACTCTCTTCTTCTTTTGTCAGTTACCAGAAATATGCGCCTTTTTCCGACCGTAGGAGGTAGCAACATTTTTAGCATGCCTCCACGAGGATTCTATGGCATTTGTGTGTGCACCACTCACTGGGTCTTTAGAATTAAGTGAGTGGCTCACTTTTAAATGTCTGAAACCCTCTCTTTCCAGACAAACGTACACCTTCCAACAATCCGAGATGATAGTGGTGCCATCCTCAATCCATTCTTTTATTAGCGGTAGTAGCGTATTCTTGTCCCCAAATATTTTAAAGCATTAGTACAATTGAAAAATATATTGCAAATGTATATTACCTGAAATCGACGGGAACCACAAAAATTTGGCCGGTTTCCCTCTCGAAGCCACCGAAAACCCACTGTCCTTTAACTCGGTGGCCCCTATGGTACTTCCTTTTACCGAATTTGCTCTCGTAGATTTCCACTGTTCTACCGTGCCCCAAACTTCACCGGATTCTTGCAAAACGCATCCAACAAAACTTCCCAATTTACTGAAGTCTTGTTTGTTAGTATTCCCGTTTTGATGCCAACCACTTTTAGGCTCACGTTGAGCACCCAAAGGTTTACAAAGATTAGAATTTGTAAGATACTTATCTGCGAGCCTCTGAAGAAAGTCCTCGCACGGAAATTATACGTTTGCTGTATCGAACTCTCTTCTTCCTTTTGTCAGTTACCAGAAATATGCGCCTTTTTCTGACCGTAGGAGGTAGCAACATTTTTAGCATGCCTCCACGAGGATTCTATGGCATTTGTGTGTGCACCACTCAATGGGTTTTTAAAATTAAGTGAGTGGTTCACTTTTATACGTCTGAAACCCTCTCTTTCCAGACAAACGTACACCTTCCAACATTCCCAGATGATAGTGGTGCCATCCTCAGTCCATTCTTTTATTATTGGTAGTAGCGTATTCTTGTCCCCAAATATTTGAAAGCATTAGTACAATTGAACAAAATATTGCAAATGTATATTACCTGAAATCGACGGGAACCACAAAAATTTGGCCGGTTTCCCTCTCGAAGCCACCGAAAACCCACTGTCCTTTAACTCGGTGGCCCCTATGGTACTTCCTTTTACCGAATTTGCTCTCGTAGATTTCCACTGTTCTACCGGGCCCCAAACTTCACCGGATTCTTGCAAAACGCATCCAACAAAACTTCCCAATTTACTAAAGTCTTGTTTGTTAGTATTCCCGTTTTGATGCCAACCACTTTTAGGCTCACGTTGAGCACCCAAAGGTTTACAAAGATTAAAATTTGTAAGATACTTATCTGCGAGCCTCTGAAGAAAGTCCTCGCACGGAAACTCATACGTTTGCTGTAACGAACTCTCTTCTTCCTTTTGTCAGTTACCAGAAATATGCGCCTTTTTCTGACCGTAGGAGGTAGCAACATTTTTAGCATGCCTCCACGAGGATTCTATTGCATTTGTGTGTGCACCACTCAATGGGTTTTTAAAATTAAGTGAGGGGTTCACTTTTATACGTCTGAAACCCTCTCTTTCCAGACAAACGTACACCTTCCAACATTCCGAGATGATAGTGGTGCCATCCTCAACCTATTCTTTTATTATCGGTAGTAGCGTATTCTTGTCCCCAAATATTTGAAAGCATTAGTACAATTGAACAAAATATTGCAAATGTATATTACCTGAAATCGACGGGAACCACAAAAATTTGGCCGGTTTCCCTCTCGAAGCCACCGAAAACCCACTGTCCTATAACTCGGTGGCCCCTATGGTACTTCCTTTTACCGAATTTGCTCTCGTAGATTTCCACTGTTCTACCGGGCCCGCCAAACTTCACCGGATTCTTGCAAAACGCATCCAACAAAACTTCCCAATTTACTAAAGTCTTGTTTGTTAGTATTCCCGTTTTGATGTCAACCACTTTTAGGCTCACGTTGAGCACCCAAAGGTTTACAAAGACTAAAATTTTTGTAAGATACTTAGCTGCGAGCCAACGAAGAAAGTCCTCGCACGGAAACTCATACGTTTGCTGTAACGAACTCTCTTCTTCTTTTGTCAGTTACCAGAAATATGCGCCTTTTTCCGACCGTAGGAGGTAGCAACATTTTTAGAATGCCTCCACGAGGATTCTATTGCATTTGTGTGTGCACCACTCAATGGGTTTTTAGAATTAAGTGAGTGGTTCACTTTTAAATGTCTGAAACCCTCTCTTTCCAGACAAACGTACACCTTCCAACAATCCGAGATGATAGTGGTGCCATCCTCAATCCATTCTTTTATTATCGGTAGTAGCGTATTCTTGTCCCCAAATAGGTTAAAGCATTAGTACAATTGAAAAATATATTGCAAATGTATATTACCTGAAATGGACGGGAACCACAAAAATTTGGCCGGTTTCCCTCTCGAAGCCACCGAAAACCCACTGTCCTTTAACTCGGTGGCCCCTATGGTACTTCCTTTTACCGAATTTGCTCTCGTAGATTTCCACTGTTCTACCGGGCCCCAAACTTCACCGGATTCTTGCAAAACGCATCCAACAAAACTTCCCAATTTACTAAAGTCTTGTTTGTTAGTATTCCCGTTTTGATGCCAACCACTTTTAGGCTCACGTTGAGCACCCAAAGGTTTACAAAGACTAAAATTTGTAAGATACTTATCTGCGAGCCTCCGAAGAAAGTCCTCGCACGGAAACTCATACGTTTGCTGTAACGAACTCTCTTCTTCTTTTGTCAGTTACCAGAAATATGCGCCTTTTTCCGACCGTAGGAGGTAGCAACATTTTTAGCATGCCTCCACGAGGATTCTATGGCATTTGTGTGTGCACCACTCACTGGGTCTTTAGAATTAAGTGAGTGGCTCACTTTTAAATGTCTGAAACCCTCTCTTTCCAGACAAACGTACACCTTCCAACAATCCGAGATGATAGTGGTGCCATCCTCAATCCATTCTTTTATTAGCGGTAGTAGCGTATTCTTGTCCCCAAATATTTTAAAGCATTAGTACAATTGAAAAATATATTGCAAATGTATATTACCTGAAATCGACGGGAACCACAAAAATTTGGCCGGTTTCCCTCTCGAAGCCACCGAAAACCCACTGTCCTTTAACTCGGTGGCCCCTATGGTCCTTCCTTTTACCGAATTTGCTCTCGTAGATTTCCACTGTTCTACCGGGCCCCAAACTTCACCGGATTCTTGCAAAACGCATCCAACAAAACTTCCCAATTTACTAAAGTCTTGTTTGTTAGTATTCCCGTTTTGATGCCAACCACTTTTAGGCTCACGTTGAGCACCCAAAGGTTTACAAAGACTAAAATTTTTGTAAGATACTTATCTGCGAGCCTCCGAAGAAAGTCCTCGCACGGAAACTCATACGTTTGCTGTAACGAACTCTCTTCTTCTTTTGTCAGTTACCAGAAATATGCGTCTTTTTCCGACCGTAGGAGGTAGCAACATTTTTAGCATACCTCCACGAGGATTCTATGGCATTTGTGTGTGCACCACTCAATGGGTCTTTAAAATTAAGTGAGTGGTTCATTCTTATACGTCTGAAACCCTCTCTTTCCAGACAAACGTACACCTTCCAACATTCCGAGATGATAGTGGTGCCATCCTCAAACGAATCTTTTATTATCGGTAGTTGCGTATTCTTGTCCCTAAATATTTGAAAGCATTAGTACAATTGAAAAATATATTGCAAATGTATATTACCTGAAATGGACGGGAACCACAAAAATTTGGCCGGTTTCCCTCTCGAAGCCACCGAAAACCCACTGTCCTTTAACTCGGTGGCCCCTATGGTACTTCCTTTTACCGAATTTGCTCTCGTAGATTTCCACTGTTCTACCGGGCCCGCCAAACTTCACCGGATTCTTACAAAACGCATCCAACAAAACTTCCCAATTTACAAAAGTCTTGTTTGTTAGTATTCCCGTTTTGATGCCAACCACTTTTAGGCTCACGTTGAGCACCCAAAGGTTTACAAAGACTAAAATTTTTGTAAGATACTTATCTGCGAGCCTCCGAAGAAAGTCCTCGCACGGAAACTCATACGTTTGCTGTAACGAACTCTCTTCTTCTTTTGTCAGTTACCAGAAATATGCGCCTTTTTCCGACCGTAGGAGGTAGCAACATTTTTAGCATACTTCCACGAGGATTCTATGGCATTTGTGTGTGCACCACTCAATGGGTCTTTAAAATTAAGTGAGTGGTTCATTCTTATACGTCTGAAACCCTCTCTTTCCAGACAAACGTACACCTTCCAACATTCCGAGATGATAGTGGTGCCATCCTCAAACGAATCTTTTATTATCGGTAGTAGCGTATTCTTGTCCCTAAATATTTGAAAGCATTAGTACAATTGAAAAAAATATTGCAAATGTATATTACCTGAAATCGACGGGAACCACAAAAATTTGGCCGGTTTCCCTCTCGAAGCCACCGAAAACCCACTGTCCTTTAACTCGGTGGCCCCTATGGTACTTCCTTTTACCGAATTTGCTCTCATAGATTTCCACTGTTTTACCGGGCCCGCCAAACTTCACCGGATTCTTGCAAAACTTCCAATTTACTAAAGTTTAGTTGGTTAGTATTCCCGTTTTGATGCCAACCACTTTTAGGCTCACGTTGAGCACCCAAAGGTTTACAAAGACTAAAATTTTTGTAAGATACTTATCTGCGAGCCTCCGAAGAAAGTCCTTGCACGGAAACTCATACGTTTGCTGTAACGAACTCTCTTCTTCTTTTGTCATTTACCAGAAATATGCGCCTTTTTCCGACCGTAGGAGGTAGCAACATTTTTAGAATGCCTCCACGAGGATTCTATTGCATTTGTGTGTGCACCACTCAATGGGTTTTTAGAATTAAGTGAGTGGTTCACTTTTAAATGTCTGAAACCCTCTCTTTCCAGACAAACGTACACCTTCCAACAATCCGAGATGATAGTGGTGCCATCCTCAATCCATTCTGTTATTATCGGTAGTAACGTATTCTTGTCGCAAAATATTTTAAAGCATTAGTACAATTGAAAAAATTTTTGCAAATGTATATTACCTGAAATGGACGGGAACCACAAAAATTTGGCTGGTTTCCCTCTTGAAGCCACCGAAAACCCACTGTCCTTTAACTCGGTGGCCCCTATGGTACTTCCTTTTACCGAATTTGCTCTCGTAGATTTCCACTGTTCTACCGGGCCCGCTAAACTTCACTGGATTCTTGCAAAACGCATCCAACAAAACTTCGAAATTTACTAAAGTCTTGTTTGTTAGTATTCCCGTTTTGATGCCAACCACTTTTAGGCTCACGTTGAGCACCCAAAGGTTTACAAAGACTAAAATTTGTAAGATACTTAGTTACGAGCCCCCGAAGAAAGTCCCCGCACGGAAACTCATACGTTTGCTGCAACGAACTCTCTTCTTCTTTTTTATCTTTACTGTTTTTTATCTTTAACTGTCTGCCATTTTTCAGAGAGTTGCAGTCCGTTAAACTGACTGGCGTGTGAGATGGCGTGTGTTTCAGGCATGACGGTTGTGTTTCAGGCATGACGGTTGCTATATTATTTGCTAGATCGCTTTCCTTTCAAAGATTCTTGACAAGCGCTGTCTTCAGGTAATGTTACCTCGCTAGCGGCCTGAACAATTTAGAACAACCAGTCACGTGTTGTCAATGTTACGACTTGTATGATCTGTTTGTAAATGGCCCACGATAATTTAATATTTTCTGGGTGTTTATCAATCCGCTCATGCATAAGGGTGGGGTTGTAGAGGTGGTCTACAAGACCAGAAGTTTCTATGGTCGCGCAAAGATTTTGTTCGGATAGGGCGAATCTTACTAGTGTGTCAAGTCGCTCGGTTTTTGGCGCAAGTTGGTTCCCAATGCTCTGCAAAAGAGTATGAATAATTACTTTCGCTCGTCCAAATAGAAGTCGAAGGGTATCGATTATGTGAGGAACCGATTGTGGAAGAAGTAAGCGGCTACGAACAGCTTCGAGTGCTTTACCTTTTAGACATTTCTGGAGTCGAAATAGATTTTCCTCATTTGAAAACCCGCAAACCCGAAAACTGCTTATGAATATGGGCCATTCAAGTGGGTTTTCACTAAATATTGGAAGATCTGTGGGCATCGCGTGTCTAGGTAAAGCCTTGTGAGATTCATGAGACATGGTTGTATGTTGTGTACCGAGTGCGCACTGTGGTGCACAGAGTATATTACGCGGCGGACTCACAGTATAAGGTGGATTAGACCCCGCGGCAGGGTTATGTAACGCGCTAGATGCTCCGTGTGGCACTCTGTATATGGTATATCATACGAATTTAAAGAGTTATTTGGTACCTGACGCAATGCATTTGGTGCACTACAACTTACAGTTGTTCCGCAGTCAATAAACGGAATGCTACTTAATAACGGGTACACCGCAGCGGCGCTATGCGACGAACTAGGCGCTCCGTGTGGCACACTAAATATGTCGTACGAGGCAGAAGAAGTATCTGGTTCCTGACGCAACGCATTTGGTGCACTACAACCTACAGTTGTTCCGCCGCCGATAAACGGAATGGTACTTAATGACGGGTATACCGCGGCGGCTCTATGCGACGAACTAGGCGCTCCGTGTGGCACACTAAATATGCCGGTGCCAGGTGACGGAGCACTAAATGGAACGACTATTGCGAACCGTGCACATGGCGGAAAGTCGAAATCACCCGCGAAATTCTCCACTTTACCACCGATTTGGTGAAGAGTACTAGTCGATTCACTAAGCGCGATTCTTCGCGGCGGCTTGAACTCACTTTCGAAATTTAAATTGCCATTACAATGAGTTTTCTTATCGCTAGTAACAATTTCATTTTTCTTAGAAGCTAAAGTTTCTCTTACCATTGGTTATGTTCGCTTTAGTACTGTCTGGGTTTTGTCGATGCATTTTACGCAAACAAAGTCTTTTTCGTCGACAGATTCAGTTACGCCTGCACATGTGAAATGATACCACTTGTCGCATGTATCGCATTGCACCATGGCCTCGTTGTCTCCTTCTGTGCACGATTGACAGCTCGAATTTTCGCCTTTTCGTTGAGATGTAGTGTGCAACATTGTATTTTGTAAACGTATGACCAATTTGTAGCGTTGTTGGGTTCAATTTGTCAGAAACTAATAGTTTTTAGTGTTTTTGTAGTTTTTTATTAATGACTGTGTTTTTACAAATTGCTTTCTCTTTATTCTAAATAATGATAATTAAAAATTAAAAATTGAGATCAAAATAAGTTTCGAAATAGTTCGTATCTTTATAAATTCATTCTATAATATTTATTTATTTATTTATTTAATTCGGATGCGACCCGATTAAAAATCGAGTCCATCAAGTTTTCGGCTAAGCCCCTGGGGCATATTGCACGTCGCTACAATGTTTACAATTCAATCTTGCTCGTGTAATTAATTCAATTAATTTAAGCGCAAAGTATAATTAGAAAGTAGGCAAAGTATAATGATGCAAGTGATAATAAAATAAAAACAAAATAATAAGAAAATGTGATGAAAGCAAAAGCATGCATTAGGCAATTGAATTCAAACTTATACCTAATACTACTTATGACATGTGTTAATTCAGATTAAATAGGTATAGTGTATTGTATAGAAAAGAATGAAAAGTAAAGTAATAAAATTAAACATAATTCAAACTTATATCTAAATCAAAAGTAATAAAGCAAAGCGACATAAATAAACAATTATATGATAATTCATACTTAAATCTATTAAGCAGTAAAAATTTTAATCTAAATTAAAAAAAGCAAGATAATGATGTTAAAATTTAAACTTATATCTATGGGAGGTTGAATTGTCTTGAACTAATCGAATAATAATTGCACTTTTGTTTGATTTGTTTTCAAATAAAATATAAGTCCGATTTGATAATTTGAGTCTATATTTCAAAGAACGAAAAAGGTGAGTTCTGCTCGCGCCGAGATAACAATTTCAAGTTCGAGTTATACAAAGCAAAGCAGTAAGTACGGTTTTTGATACAAAACAAGTTTTCGATGCCGGCTGGTTTCGATGCTGGTTGCGTTTCGATGCTGGTTTCCTTGGAATTTTGCAGCCTGAACATTCTCCCCGAGTTGGCATCTCTGTGTCAATAGATTTCAAAAATTCCAGCTATGATGATGGTGTTTCGTCCATGTGGTAACAGAATGTTGGAGCTCCAGAGTCTTCAACGGGGTATACTATGACGTACCCGATTGTGTAGTTCTTCTATATGGCTTTCTTGGACGTTGAGTATCTGAGATTATTAAATTTAACAAGTAAGGAAATAAAGGATTAATTGGTTGGGAGAGGCATGGGAAAGTGGAAGCTATGACAGGTTTGCGCTTCGGGAGTTTATCGGTGATGCGCATACTTTGCCTATCGATCGTTTGAACACGCCTTCCTTCGTTTTTAGTGTAACGACGCGTACAATGCCGTCAATTCCGAGATGCACCTCCATGATTCGTGCCATTGACCAATGTGAAGCTGACATTCGATCGTCCTTCATGATTACAAGATCTCCAATAGCTAAATTTGGTTCGATTCTATTCCATTTCGGACGCTGTTGTAGACGTCCCAGGTATTCATTGCTCCATCTTTTCCAAAACGATTGATACATATGTTGTACGAGATGCCATCTTGTTAGACAATGAAGATTAATGTTCAGTAACGAGGGTTCAGGAAGTGAAATCAAAGTGTCTCCTATGATGAAATGACCAGGAGTGAGCGAAGTAAAATCGTCCGGATCGTGAGTAATTTCGCAAAGTGGTCTCGAATTTAAGCATGCATGTTGTTTGATAATAATGCACCGTTTACTGTTTGTTCGGTAGACGAGTGCGTCGACGCGAAAGAAATTTCCTTTGTCTGTACATTGGTCCAGATCCATTGTTTTGGCTATTTCATATGCTTTATCTAATGGAATGGATCCTTCGTTGAGCAACCTTTCTTTTATTTTAATGTGAGTGTTGCTTAAGCCGCAAATGAAAATATCTCACACCAATTTTTCACGTAGTGCGCCGAAATCACAGGCTAAACTTAGATTTTTAAGAATCGTACAGTATTGTTCAATACTCTCTTCGCTGCCTTGGTGTTTTGTAAAAAATTTATGTCGTTCCCAAGCAATATTGCACTTTGGAACAAAGTAGGACTCAAATTTTTTTTCTAAATTCGAAAAACTTACGGTGTCAAGATCCAAATTAAATGATTGGAATATTTCCAATGACCGAAGTCCCATGTGGTGAAGAAAGAGTGCTACTTTTCGGTCATCTTTGACGTCTTCTAGGCCGCTTGCACGAATAAAGATTTTGAATTTTATGTTTCAGTTCTTCCACTCTGCCGACAAATTGGATTGATCGAAATTCATCGGATTGAGGTTAAAGCTTGTGGCCACATGGTTTGCTTGTTCTGTTGTCGACGTCGATGGCTTTGAATCCAAGTTCATCTTCACTTACTACGTTATGTTTTATGTTATTGTTTTATTTTAGCACCCCACACCTGACACCATGTTGTTTTAAGTTCATTTTAATTAAATTCACTTTTATTGTACAGTTTTATTTAAATGTTCTTTCGTGTGATATACAGTGTATAAATCAGTCTGGCTTCTCTCGTGTCTCTTTTTGCACTGTCAGTTTTGGCATTGCCAACCTGTCTCCATATTCATTCGACCAGTTTTGGCATTGCCAAATCTGGCTTGACATTACCATATCACAACACGAGAAAGACCTTTTTTTTCTTTTTTAGTTGAGCATTTAGTAGTACCAAATTCCGGCATGAAGTTGGCCGCGACTCTTTGACTGCTTCTTGTTCATGCGTCGGCAACACTGGTGATACATTTAAACCTTTTACAGGAGTATTGTTGTATTCCAATAAAGCGACATAGAATTTTTCGGTGTTATTCGTTTTCTTTAGAATATTTTGAACTATTTGTCCCCACGTTCAGCAAGTCCATTTGACTAAGGATAATGTGGACTACTCGTGATTATATCAAAATTCCGTTTTGATGCAAAAATCTGGCAAACCTGCGATCCAAAAGGCATATTATCTGCAATGACTTTTGCAGGTATACCGCAATGAGTAAACATTTTAACTCAAGAGAAACATATTTCATTAGCTGTTTCATTTTTTGTTCTGTTTAGTTGGACATAAAGGGCGAAGAAAAGGGATTTTGCCTAATTCTTCCTTCAGGTTGGTCACGGCCTTGTCGTGAATAGGTAACCAAATAAACTCCGTATCCTTACGAAGTAGTTCTCTTAAACATGACGTCGGACTAGATAAATTTGGTATGAAATTTCTAAGATAGTTTATCATCCCTAAAAACCTCTGAAGTTCCTTCTTATTAGTGGGATTCTTCAGACTTTGTATGGCAGTACTTCTGTCCACATCGGGTTTCATGCCATCTTTACTAAATGTATGACCCAAATATTTCACCGAATCCTGACAATACTGAATTTTGTTTTCATTAAATTTCATTCCTAGTTGTTTTGCCCTGTTCAATAAATTTTTGAAACGATTGTCGTGCTCACTTTTTCCTTATATACGTTATGTTTCCTAAATCTCAACACAATTGAGAATAGATCGTCCTGTAAAATTGGACCCACAGCCATAACATCATTGAGCGATAATGTTGATGACGTTTTTGCAGACGCATCGAAGACGACACGCAACTTGGTTGTCAAGCTCGATTCTTTTGTAACGCAATGATGCGGCAAATAGTAGTGCAAGTTTGCATTTGGGATCGAGTTCACCTTAGTCATGTGGTTCAAGTTTTCACATTCCAACAGAAATTCCGAATATTGCAGCTTGAGAGAACTGTTCCTTTCAAGTTTTCGTTCCAAAGCGTAGAAACGTTTGACGGCATTCCGTCTTGAATCTCCCAGATTGTTGCAATTGTCCTTCAATGGTAACTTGACAACAAAACGATTCAAATGAACGCGCTTAACATTTTGTAGGAAGTGAGTTTCACAGTTAAACTCCTCCCTTGACAATACTTTCCTATCAGAACACTCTTCTATTTCCCAAAACTTTCTTACTTCTTCATGGAGGCTTAGATGGCAATGCAATGGGCCCCTTTGAGGATTTGTGATTGGACCCGAAATGATCCATCCCAACCTTGATTCTTGCAAAATACGCTGTTTGGGTCCCATTTTTATTTGATTGCTGCATAAAAGATCATAAAATGTACTGGCTCCTATTAACATGTCGATGTCACTGGGTTTGAAAAATTGAGGATCTGCCAGCTTAAGATTTGATGGAATTTTTAGATGTTCGAAATCAATTAATCTGTGTGGGATACGACCTGTTATCGCATCTATCACTAAGAATGATAATGTTGTTTGATAGGGTTGATGTACTGATTTCAAGGTTATCTTTGCTCTTTGAGTTATATTGGTTTGTGCCATGTTGATCCCAGTTATTGACTGATGAATTACTGTACCCTTGTGGCCCAGTCTAATAAGTCTTGAGTTATAAAATTGGATTGTGAGCCACTGTCCAACAGAGCTCTACATAATACCTTATTACCCACATGGTCATAAACCTCTATAATTGCAGTGGATAATAATATGGTTGTATTGTTTGATGAATGGCCACAATGGGTAATTGCACTCGATGAATTGCTTGTTTCAATCAGTGCGCTGTTACCAGTGATCCCTTCGATCACAGGATCAGAAACCTCTAAATGCGATGATTCGCCAGATGGTTTCGATTGCAATTCACGATGAAGTAAGGAGTTGTGCCTTTTACTGCATTTGCGACAACTACCCGATTTACAAACTTGCGCCTGGTGTCCTGGTCGTAGGCAATTAATACATAGATTTAACCTTTTTATTTCTTTAATACGTGAGGATGGCGTCATGTCAATAAATTGCTTGTACTGAAAAAGACTGTGTGATCCCTTGCATAAGTAGCAGGCTATACTTGCTTGACATGAAAAGACTTTCGAATTTGAATGCTTTCCTTGATGAAAATTCTGATTCGAATTGCTACTATTAGTAGAGGACTTGTTCGAGATTGTTTCTAATAGTTCGCATTTCTCCTTCAAAAACTCTACGAACTGAGTTATGGTTGGAAATGCCTTTGACCTGCTTGATTTTTCCCGGTTCCTTTTGGATGTTGAATCCAATTTCGATACTATGACATATAACAAAATAGTATCCCAAGTGTCGACAGGCTGCCCCAATGTTTTCAAGCAACGATAATGCTTCGAAAACTCATTCAAAATATTCCTAAGAGCACTGTGCGATTCTTTATGCACTGGACATAACTCAAATATTCCCTTCAAATGGGTTTGAACTATTATCTTCTTGTTTTCATAAGGTTCCTTAAGCAACTGCCAGGCAACGATATAATTCTGGTCGGAAATCTCCAATGACTGTACAACCTGCGAAGCTTCACCTCGCAAAGCGGATTGTAAATAATGAAATTTTTGCGAATTCGCTATATTCATGTTATCATGGATCAGCGATTTGAACAGGTCATGAAAATGCAACCACTTGTCATACTCCCCCCCCAAAGTCAGGCAAGGATATCTGTGGCAGCTTGATATTCTGAATCGGTGCCACATTTTCACCGACCAAAGACTCCCGTTTTTTATGACAGGAAGGGACCTGAATAATTATTCTTTGCTTCGCCCGTGCGACCACATCAAAGTATTTCATTTCGAAATTATCCCGTTCAACAAATTGATCAGATGAATCATCCAATAATTCAATTTTTGACTGAAGGTCGTTAAAATCGTTCCACGTCGTTTCGATTTTTTCCAAGCGCGTTTGCAATTCGATAAGCTTTTCATTGTCCTTCGATTCAATGAGAAATTTATCGAAGCGCGTTATCTGCGACTTGAATTGTCCGCGACGCAGTATCAAGGCCCTTAAATCTTCGGCCATCTTATGGATACTACTTAAAAACCAAATGAAAAACGTAGAGGATTTAAATTTCCAATATTGTGGTAATCCTTATAAATTCGAAAATTACGTTTATCAGAACTTATGCGAGGAAAAAAAAAGAATTCGAACAAAATCGATTGCATGAAGGGATCAAATCAATTATTATTAACTGTACCCTTGAATTGCGGTATTAAAAAAAATTCACCGTATGGTCCACGCTTTTTCAGCAACGTTTCAATTTAAAGAAAAAACAAAAAAAAAGATTACGAAAACCGAACACACTTAGTCACCCGCGTTTAATTACGAATTTCCAAAAAAAGAAGCACTATGGGGTTGTGTTTTGTGATGTGTTTAGGTGGGATATAGAAGGAAAAAAATTGGGACTTACATGTGTCGGCAACTTGTAGCGGCAGCAGCGCAGTTCCAGTTTTTTCTTTATATTTTGGTAATGTTTCGGCAACTTATAGCGGCAGCAACGCAGTTCCAGGAGAAAGAAAGGATAACGATCCCGTCGATCGCTATCCGGCTCGACGGACCAAAATGTTTTGTTGAATGCCTTGTGTACTCGTAACTCTGCTCGTTGTGCACTCCTTATGGTGCAGGAACGATGTAGCGATGATGTAGTCCCAACAACTACAGCCTTGCAGGGTGCCTTATGCACCGGCGGGCGAAATATTGTGCCTTATGCACAATATTCTGCTTCCTGAGTCAAATCGCCTTCCAAATCGACGACGATTTCATCCAAAATCCAAAACTTCGTCCTGCGTAGCAACGCGCGAGCGAAAACAAACAAAGAAACGTTGTCCGAAAAAAAATGCTGGAACATGAGTATGATCAAGTGAAAAAATACTTGCTATTTTAATTTTGAGTAATAATGTTACACTTTTGATGGGTACATCTCAACGGCTGAACTGATAATGATGATAAAAAAAAACTGAACTATTGCAAAGCTGCAATTGGAACTGAAGGTCCCGTAAGGTATATGCAAAATGCAGGGGACTGAAGGTCCCGTAAACTATGTAATAAAGAAAGTGAAATGCCTACGGCCTGATTTTGCCGAGGCAGAAAAGTTGTAGAATTCAATAAAAAGTTTAATCTTAAACATAAACATAAAACAATTCTCATAAATTCTAAAAACTAAAACTTAAAATAATATTGCAATTCTTAGGACTTATCCAGGGAGTCCAAAGCTGAACTCACGGCGGTGACGACTGGACCTAGGGTCGGACCACCCAAGGGGGAAGCGAAGGAAAGAAGGGAGGACTTCAGGACGAAGCGGGGCAGGTCGGACGATGCAGTGGCAGCAAGGGAGGCGAAGAAGGCTAAAGCTTCTACGTCAACCCGAGCAAGCGCTGTGGCTGACACGCTCCGCATCGCCCTTGTCAACGAGCAGGAACCCAGTGGCCGACTCCTGATGGACCAGTGGCTTCGGATCGAGGGCCTAATTCTCGATGCGATGCTGACCCAATATCGGTCGGGGGCTTCCGATCTGGAGCTGCAGTTTGACGGAGCAGGCTGGGATGGAGGCCACAAGGTAATAGCTTGCGGTAACGAGGCATCCAAGGAGCTGATATCGAGGGTGATTGAAAATTTTGGCGAAATCTGGGAAGGGGCCAAACTCAAGGTGGTTTCTCCAGCGGAACTGGCGAAATACGTCCTGCCAAAGGCCTGGGTTTGGATCCCGAGACCTTTCTTGGACGAGGAAAAGGTTCTGGATCTTCTCCGGTTCCAAAACAGGGACCTTAAAACGGAGAGCTGGAAGGTGCTGAAGGTGGGGCCGAAGCAGGAGTTTGGCCAGCACTACCTTCTATCGCTCAGCAGGGAGTCATTGCCGTATCTGGAGGCCTGTAAGGGTATGGTGCGTTTCGGATTGGGTAGGGTGATGGTGAAAGCAGCCCAACAGAACAGGGGAATTGAGGAGGCCATACCTACTAATGTTGGAGGTGATTCAAATCAACCTCCACCATAGTAAGGTGGCAACCTCTTGCTTGGTGGCCTTTATGGCAGAACAGGGAGTCTCGGTGGCGCTGATTCAGGAGCCCTGGGTGAACGGCAAGAATGTCATCCAGGGGCTCGGACTCCGGAATTATAAGCTCCACTACAGGAAATGCGAGGGTAAACCAAGGGCATGTATATTAATAAAAAGTGAGCTTAATGCATTTTTGTTAACCAATTACAGCAATGAAGATTTAACGGCAATTCAGATAGAAAGGGAAATGGGTAAGCCGATATGCCTGGCGTCGGCCTACTTACCTTACGACGGCAGCGAAGTTCCACCACAGTCAGTAAGGCAGCTCGCAGGGAGCAGTAGATGGGACCTGGTCATCGGATGTGATGCGAATGCGCATCATTCACAATGGGGAAGCACCGACACCAACGAAAGGGGTAAGTCTCTTTTTGATTTTATACTGGGATCTAATTTAAGGATATGTAATGTGGGCTCAGATCCTACATTCATAGTGCGGAACAGAAAGGAGGTTTTGGATATTACCCTTGCCACCAATTCCAGAACGCTGAGGGTTGATAAGTGGAAGGTTTCAGATAAACCATCATTCTCGGATCACTGTTGGATCCTATTTCAAATTCATTTTGAGCGGGAGAAAAGACAGTTCCCACGGAACCCCAGGAGGGCGGATTGGGATAGGTTCAATAGAATCACAGAGCGGCAATTCTCAACGATCCCGCGGGATCTGGTAAGTAGGGATGCGATTGAAGCAAGTGTGGGGACTTTCAATACCTTTCTGGTAACGGCTTTCGAGAAATCCTGCCCGCTACCTAGGGCTCCAAAGAAAGTTAATCCACCTTGGTGGAATAGCGAACTAAGGGAACTCAGGGAATCTTCTAGGAAGCTCTTTAATAGGGCGAAGCGTGATGGGAAGACGGAAGATTGGGATAATTACAAAGCCAGTCTCAGGGTCTTCAAATACAAGATCAGGAAGTTCAAAAGGGAGTCGTGGAAGAACTTCTGCGCATCAATAGGTGAATGTAGTGAGGCGTCCAGGCTTAGGAAAGTACTTTCTCAGGAGCCGTGTCCACCGAGCTACATAAAGAGGAGTGACGGGTCGTGGGTGGAGACTAGTCAGGAGGCTCTGGAGCTCTTGATGTCCACTCACTTCCCTGGTAGTACACCGGTGGATCCCTATTCTATGGATAATAGGGGCTTCTCTGGAAATAATTTGGTTGTACCAAATGGAATGGAAGAACTCCTGGGTGAGGACACGATCAAATGGGCTATAAGCTCTTTTGCTCCTTTCAAATCACCGGGACCAGACGGCATTAGGCCAATCATGCTGCAGAGAGCCTCCGAGGCAATCCTCAGCTGGTTGAGTACGATTTTCAGGAGCTGCTTACGGGCAGGGTATGTTCCACGGGCCTGGCGAGAGGCACGTGTAGTTTTCATTCCCAAAGCGGGAAGACCCGGTCACACGACAACGAAGGACTTTCGACCTATCAGTCTATCGTCATTCGTTCTTAAGGTGCTGGAGAGACTTATAGAAACATATATTCGGAGATTATGCGAGAACAGGCTGCTGTCTAACGCCCAGCATGCCTACATCAAAGGGAAATCCGTAGACACAGCCCTACATGAAGTAGTGGGGTCTATAGAGTTTAGTTTGGAAAGTAAGGAATTCACGTTGGCGGCATTTCTTGACGTTGAGGGGGCTTTCAACAACGTAACAGTGGAAGCAATTAGGGAGGCTTTAAATAGCATAGGCTTAGAGGATGGACTGACGGACTGGTTGACGACCTTGTTGGAAACCAGGATTGTGAGTTCGGAGAGGGGGCAAGGAAAGGTAACAAGGCAAGCCTCGAGGGGCACTCCACAGGGTGGGGTGATATCGCCCCTTCTGTGGCTCCTTGTAGTGAACGAGGTTCTGATGGAAATCGAAAGGAAGGGAATCAAGGTTGTGGCCTACGCGGATGACATAGTCATACTGGTTCAGGGAAAATTCTTGGATACTATTACTGATATCTTGGAGGCGGCACTCTGTACACTGAGCAGGTGGGCCAAGAGATGTGGCTTGGGGGTTAACGCCTCAAAAACTGAGTTGGTTTTATTTACTAGGAAGCACAAGATCCCGGAATTCAGGCTGCCAATGCTTGAAGGGGTCGAGCTGCAACTTTCGGAAAAAGCGAAATATCTGGGCCTGATCCTGGATAGGAAGCTAAATTGGAAGGAAAATGTTGGAGAGCGTGTTAAAAAGGCTAACAACGCGCTTTTTGCGTGTAGACAGGCCGTGGGAAAGAGCTGGGGTCTGAAACCAAATATGGTACATTGGCTGTATACGGCGGTGGCAAGACCCATTCTGACGTACGGGGCACTGGTATGGTGGAAAGCCACAGACAAAAAGTATATTCAAAGGGAATTGAGTGGAGTGCAGCGGAGTGCTTGTGTAATGATCACAGGGGCCCTGCGCACAACGCCAACAGCAGCACTGGAGGTTTGCATGCACCTTTTGCCGCTTGATATTTTCATTAAGCAGGTTGCTTCAAACACAGCGGCAAAACTATTGAGCTGTTGTCTCTTTAGGGAGAGACCCACAGGACACAGCTCCATTCTTAGGGAATTTCTTCAGGGTCCGGTCAACTTTTGCACGGATTATATGATCCCGGTGAATGATTTTAAGTCATCCTTCAGGGTTGTGTACCCAAGCAGAGCGGACTGGGAAAGCAATAGGGTATTAAATAAGGGAGAACTCTCCGTGTATACGGACGGTTCCAAAATGGAATGCGGCACTGGCGCTGGAGTCTTCTCTGAGCAGTGGAGTGCAAGGGAGTCCTTTAAGCTGCCGGATGCCTGTAGTGTATTCCAAGCGGAAATTCTGGCAGTGCTCCAGGCAGGTAACATCATGTTGATGGAGGGGTTATTCGGTCGGGATATCTCACTCTACATTGACAGCCAGGCGGCTTTGAATGCATTGGAATCAGGGACTATTAAATCCCAGCTAGTAAAGCGCTGTCGAGAAGTGCTCAAGGTACTTTGTAGTCAGAATAGAGTACGACTATGCTGGGTACCAGGGCATAGTGAGGTACCAGGCAACGAACAGGCCGATGAGCTGGCGAGACTAGGATCGGCGTCGGACGGGATGGTAGAGGAGGTGGTTAATCCACCTTTAAGCGGAATTAAAGCACGTATCCGGGATTGTGCAGTGGACGCAGCGAACTCTAGATGGGAGGCGCTAACGAGCTGTAGGACCTCTAGGGCACTCTGGCCAAGGTTGGATAGGCGAAAGACTAGGGAGATATTAACATGGAGTAGGGGAAGTCTGCGGCTACTTGTCGGAATACTGACAGGGCACTGCTTGCTAGGGAAGCACGCTATGCGTATGGGGATCGCTGACTCTGACGTGTGCAGGTATTGCCTGGACATATGTGCTGAGGAGGACATCACCCACATTTTGTGCGAGTGTCAGGCGGTTGCAAGGAGGCGACTGAGGTGGCTGGGAAGTCTTTTCTTTGACAATTTGGAGGACCTGAGGTTAATAGGGCATGATAAGCTAGTCAAGTTTGTTAGGGATCTGGGTTGTTTAGGGGATGTTTAGTGACCTACGAGGTTCTGAAGGGATCGCTATGGGCCCTTTTGGTGCCTAGTGTGCGCGGTGGCTCAGCGCTTCGCCCCTTCTTAAAACTAAAACTAAAACTAGGACTTATCCAAAATTTGCCTCATTAGCTCCATCTTTTCTTTGTGCAGCCGCTCTTTCATTTCCAATAAGCGTTGAAAATTTTCTTCTCTTGTTTTTAATTTTTCTAGTCTGTGTCGCTCCTTTTCTTCTTCTCTTTTCCGCCTGTCCTCCTTCATGTCTTTGATGCAGTTTTCAAACATAACATCAATTTTCCTTTTTTGGGGGGTGCTATTTGAACTGGTGTGAGCTGTGCTCGTTGCTGAAGAAGGTCCTCCCTGAAGGCCTCCGATGCCAACGAACTCGGTTGAGACCATCCAGTTGTACCGAATATTTCATTCATTCTCTGTGAAAAAAAAAACAATAATGAACAAGTTTTAAATTAACAGAATGACATATTTACTTCAAAGAAGGTCCAAGAGGCTCTATCATTTCCCGATACGTTATTGTGGTCAATTATTTTTTTTATATGTTCTTTTCAGGCCATTTAATTTTGTTTGGCATTGAGAACCACTAACGATATACCGCAAATTCTTTTCCCGCAATTTAGTTGCAATCTCATCCCAGATTGCTTTGTGCCGCTTCATACCAGTTTTGAAATCATCTTCATACTCCTCATATACACGGAGAGAAATCTTCGCATACAATATTCCTTATATGCTTGAATTCATCAAAAATTACGAATGAAATCAGTCCATGATTTTTCTAATCATGTTTTATTCTTAGAGTTCATAGGATATGCTTATTTAAAATCGCACTTATTATGATTATGTGTGAATAGATTCATAAATTTAGGAAGAAAAAGTAATCATAATTAATTCATAATACGAATAAAAAGTATAACTTTTATTCACAATATTTGTGACTAAAAATCATGAAATATCACTTATTATGATTATGTGTGAGTAGATTAATAAATTTAGGAAGAATAAGTAATCATAGTTTATTCATGTTAGGAATAAAAGTATAACTTTTATTAATGATATTTGTGACTAAAAATCATGAAATATAATTTTAAAGTAGAAACTATTATGCACGATTCATGATTATTTCGGGAACAGATTTATGCATCATAAAAGTATAAGTTGAATATTTAATTCATACTTGTGCTTCTTTTTGGAACTGAATTTATCAATAAAACTCTGTAATTTATTCTTAATATTCATATATTTTATTTTTTTTATTTATATAATTAATATGAATGGTATTATTATACTATAATACAAGAAAAACAATCAGTTTCTTAAAAAAGTTTTGGCATATAACATTGTTGACTATTTCTATACGGATAAGTCTGAAATGGTTTCGTGTTTAAGCCGTGGAAATCAATTATAATAATTTCGTCTTTTTTTTACCAACTACAAATACGCAATAGTGTCATAGTTTTGTGTTTCGTAAAACTGAAGAACCAAATAATAATTGGTTTCTTTTTTAATGACACCTAAGGTTTTATATAAATCATTTCTTAGAATTACAAAAAAATCTTTTTTAAAAACTGTTCCGTTATAATTTATATGAACAGCAATGCTCACTTTTTCTGCAGTATTAAAAGGAAAATGTATATTTTTTGAGAAATAATTCAAATTTGTAACATAATCAAGCTTAATTTTTTTAATTTCAATATTTTTTATTAAGATTGGTTTTATTCAAAAGGAAATGGGAGAATTTCCAACAAATTTTTTTCGCAAGTGAATATTCTAAATTAATTTTGGAAAAGGATACTTTAGAATATTCTTTTAAGGCTTTGTTCTTACTTTTATGCCTTAGGCACCATAAAAATTTCAATGGACCCACTTTTTCTATTATTATAGTATAAGAGTAAGAAAATGATGCTTCGGTTTCAAATAACTACCTTTGAAGCATTTTAAAAATATAGAATGATGCGTTTGTATCATATATCTTAAACAGTTGATTTCAATATTGCTAAATTCATCTTTTAGCAAAAATTCAATTAATTCTCTCAACTTTAACACGTATTTCCAAACCGGATCGTTATTTGGAATAAATTCCCCCATTAGTAAAGGCAGTAATTTTAAAAATATATAGGTTTCTATAGAAGAAAAATGTAATTTATCTGCTATTAGAATAAACTTCGCCGTAATTAAAGGTTTGAATTCTCTTATTTAAAACTTCAATTGAAAATAATTTTTTTGCAAAAATAAAATAATTTAGTGATTCTAATAGCCCAAATTTAATGATACCTTCGAAACAATCATGCATGAAATCCGCATATAAATTTTGTGTAACATGGAAAGTAAGCAAGGAGTTCAAAACGGAATTTTCCTTTACACCTGTATTTCCAGAACTTAGAATTCTCAAATGGATATTGTAAATTTAAAACAAAAAAAAGTTTAGTTCATAGTTCATAGTTCATATATTTTATTCTTATTATAGTTACATTGCTGATATACAAAATTCATATACATAGTTTAGAGATTAGGCTGATCTAAAGCCTTTACAACTAAGGTGAATTAAGGAAAATTAATGTAAAAAAACCTTATGTATATAATTAACCTAACTTAACCTATCGTATAACTAACTAAATAATAATAAAACGTAATATAATAAAAGAAAAGAAATAAGGAGAAAATAATAATAATAAGGATAATAATAATAATAATAATAATAAACTATGTGAGGCATGCAACCAGTGGATTTGATATATATTGGCATCTGCTGATAAATGTAGATTTAGCTCTATTGGCCATTACTTCGATCATTGAAACTTCCGCATTTTCGTGTAGACGTATTGTAGGGTAATAAAGGGGCTTGTTCAGGATTAGTTTCAAACATTTATTTTGCATAGTTTGCAGTTTTTTCTTATGAATGTTAGCACAATCATTCCATACCGGAGCACCGTATAAAATAATAGGCTGCATTACCATTTTGTATATTAATAATTTGTTTACATTAGATAACTGAGATCTTCTATTAATGAGTGGATACAACGAATGGATACAACGAGAGATTTTGGAGCATGTACTTTCGATGTGTGCGTGGAATGTTAGTTTTTTGTCCAAAATGAGACCTAGATACGAAACTGTGCTGGACCATTCAATTGATTGGCCATGAAAGTTTAAAGGCTGGTTTGGGAGATTTCTTCTATGGCGTTTCCTTGTAAAGAAGATTGATTGGGTCTTGTCAGGGTTAACTTTGATTTTCCATTTGTGGTAATACTCGTAGAGTGCATGTAGTTGTTCTTCAATGTTACAAGTTATGTCCGACCGATTTTCCGAACTTGAGAAAACACTGATATCGTCCGCGAATATTGCCATTTCACAATTGTCGTTCAGGGGTAAATCTGCGGTGTATATAAAGGGTTTTCCAATAGGGACTTGACAACTTTGAATTCAATTTGTGAACGCACCCTTTCACTAATCATCGAACTGTCACTGTCAATTTATTCAGTAAACTTAACATTTTTATCATGGTAAAGTACACGAAGGAACAACGTCTGCAAATTATAAAAATTTACTACAGAAATTCGGAGTCGGTGACCGCTACTTTAAGAGCGTTAACTCCGATTTTCGGTCGTAATTCTCGCCCTAGTAGACAGGCAGTAACAAGTTTAGTGCAAAAATTTGAGTCTACATATTCGTTGTGTGATGTTGCCGTGCCAGTGAGACAACGGGTTGGTCGAAGTGTCGAAAATATCGCTGCCGTTGAAACGTCCGTAGCAAATGATCCAAATCAGTCAATTCCACGGCGTTCTCAAGTGTTGGGCATCGCCCAGACCACGTTATGGCGAATTTTGCGTAAGGATCTTGGTTTACAAGATCAAGCTGACTCAAGAATTGAAGCCGATGGACCATTTGAAGCGACGTACGTTCTCCGATTGGGCTCTGGAAAAGATGCGCCAAGATGATCAATTTCATCGCAAAATCATCTTCAGTGACGAAGCTCATTTTTGGCTCAGTGGGTTCGTCAATAAGCAAAATATGCGTTATTGGTCCGGTGAAAATCCACATGTGCTTCATGAAAGACCACTTCATCCACAAAAAATAACTGTTTGGTGCGGTTTGCATGCTGGCGGCGTCATAGGGCCATATTTTTTCGTCGACGATAATGATCGTCACGTTACTGTGAATGGTAATCGTTATCGCGCCATGATTACCGATTATTTTTGGCCCGAATTGGAAGATATGGACTTGGACAACATGTGGTTTCAACAGGACGGTGCCACAAGCCACACAGCACACGTTACAATCGATTTATTGAAGAGTAAGTTTGATGAGCGTGTTATCTCAAGAAATGGACCAGTCGATTGGCCGCCTCGTTCGTGCGATTTAACGCCTCTGGACTTTTTTCTTTGGGGCCACGTCAAGTCGTTGGTCTATGCCAACAAGCCGACGACGTTGGAAGAGCTCAGAGCCAACATTGAACACGAAATAGCAGCCATTTCGGCCGAAATGTGTGGCCGAGTCATCGAAAATTGGGTCCAACGAATCGACCGTTGCAAACGTGCCCGCGGTGGCCATATGAACGAAGTCGAGTTCCATTCATAAATGTTTTGATTGTACTTCAACCCGATAATAAAGTTTTTGAAATATCTCAAATGGTTTGCATTTTATTTTGAAAAAAAGTAGTCAAGTCCTTATTGGAAAACCCTTTATTATAGAGGGTGGGGCTGAGACAGGATCCCTGGGGTACGCCGGCAGGGATTTGACGAGTGGCAGAAATCGTGGATTTAACTTTCACAGCGAAAGTTCTTTGGATGAGAAACGATTTAATTAGCTTGATAATATACACTGGAAAGGAGAAGGTGTGGAGTTTGTACAATAGAGCTTCATGCCAAACTGTATCAAATGCTTTCTCTATATCGAGAACCACCATACCGGTAGATTCTTTGCGTGAAAGAGAGTTTTTAATAGATCTTGTAACTCGATACAGCTGGTGAATAGTTGAATGACCGGGTCTGAAACCAAATTGAATATTAGGTAAAATGTCAGTATTACACAGGAATTCGTGAATACGATTTAGGATGATACGTTCGAAGATTTTACCTAGTACGGGGAGTAAGCTGATCGGTCGGTAGCTCTTGGGAGAGGAAGGGTCTTTTCGTGGTTTGAGAATGGGTATTACAATAGCCTTTTTCCATTGACCGGGAAAATGACCCAATTTTAAGCACGAATTAAATATATGTGTTAAATAAATAACGACCTTTTTAGGTAGGTTTTTAAATATAATATTGGGTAACAGGTCGAATCCAGGCGCTTTATTCGATTTTAATCGTTTAAGAACTAGAAATAGTTCCCGAGGAGTAACGTAATCGCTTGGTGTTACGTCGGCGTCCAAGGAATCGATAGTTTTAACCATGGTTTTAACTGTAAGATTAGTGGTTGGATTACCAAGATTTTCGGAAGCATGGTGAGCGGCAAGAAAATTTTCAGCGATCAGTTCGGCTTTGTCAAGATCGGTGGTTTTAAGATGGTGACCGGGGACTAAGAGAGGAGGGATTTGTTGTCTTCTACGCTTAAAAATTTTATTAAGCTCCTAGATTTTTTTTAGAGCTTTTACCGAGTTCAGAAAGCATTGTATTCCACTTTACGTTTCGTTGAACGAAAAGCCTGAATTTGATCATTTTCGATAGATGATTAATGCTAGTTTTTGTAGCTGAATTTCTCGTTATTTGCCATTGTCTTCGTAGGTTATTACGATTTGTGATAATATCTTTGGTTTCGCTGTCTATTGTAAGCTGGTAGTTGGGAATGAATGGTTTTGTTTTGGGTGTACTGTATTCAATGGCTCTCCAAATATTGTCAATGGTGTTATGGATCATAACGTCGATTTGCTCGGCGTTTACTATAGAGCTTAGATCTAGGTTATTCAGTGCCACATGACGTGTAAGATACCTAATAAATCTCTTCCAATTAGTTTTGCGAAAGGAATATGAATTGTTCTCGAAGGGTAATAAGGGAACATCTTTTTCGATTGCAAACAATACTGGAAGATGCGGTGAAGAAAGAGCGTAGGTGGTTATCGGTTGCGAGATTGGAATTATTCCATTACTAATTATGAGATCGAGTGTTGAATCAGTACCTCTTGCTGATAGGAAAGTTGGTTCAGTTGGAGTGTGAATGAAAAAATTTCGATTGCACATTTCGTCGAATAGAATATTGCCAGCCTTATTAGCTCTGAGACAGTTCCAGTGCCTATGCCTCGCGTTGAAATCTCCACAAACTAGATAACTCTGATTGAGTCCAGTTAGCAGCTTGACGTCGTCCTGAAAAAGCCTAAATTTAAGAGCGTTAAGTTTAGAACCCGGAAAATAAGCAGCAACTATTGTCAAATTAAGGTCCTCAATTCTAATCGCCAGAGTTTCAATGATTTTAGTGGGAAAGTGTGGTAAAATTTTGTGTTTTATATTTCTATTGATGCCGATTGCAACACCACCACCGGTTACATCCTCTTTTCTATCGTTACGATAAATGAAATAATGGGGGTTATAAAATTTGTCGTTAGATTTGAACCAAGTTTCAGTTATAAAGAATAGGTTTACATTATTATCAGCACAAAAATCAAAAAACTCATCTGACTTGTTTCTAACGCTTTGAGCGTTCCATAATAAACAATTAATGTTTTGAGCACTAAACATAAACAAATTTAATGGCTAGCCTAACAAGTGCATTATATTGATCTTGTTTGTTTTTACAATTTCGAAGGTCATGAATTAATTCTGCCGAAAGAGCAATTAATTGTTCCGGAGTAAATAATTCATTGCTCGTATCGGTGAGTCTCGATGCATCAGCTGCCGCAACATTCCGTGGATTAGTAATTCTGTTCTCTTTGAGAACTTCGTTGTAGGGTCTCATCGACCTTGCAGTCTGCTGTTGGATGTGCGTGTTCACTGCTCCATTCATTAAATTGGGAAAATTACTATCAGTCCCGAAGTTCATAGGATGCTGGTTCTTAACTCTCGGTGTATTGCGTTTACTGCCGGTGTTCGGTTTGGATCGGATTGCCATGTAGCTGACTCTACTAGAACAATTAGAATCATTGGCCATATGATTGGATCCGCAATTGGCACATTTAATATCTTCGTCGTTTTTCGAAATACAAGTAGAGTGTTTGTGTGCGCCGCCGCATATCAAACACTTCGGTGGTAAATAGCAGTGCGATGAACCGTGACCATAGAGCTGACAGTTCCGACATTGTGTGGGACCTGTTCGATTTCGGGAGTAAAAGTTCCAGCTGACAACGGTGTGCATGATAGCCTTAATTTTTCTGAGGTCGGCGATCTTAACGGAGCCGCGTTGAAAATAGAGAATATAAAACGCTTGCTCGTTGTACCTTTTGCGTGCAATATCTTTTTTTTTAGGTCAGTACACTCAATTTCGTGTGACGACTTTAGGTGATTTTTTAGATCTTCGCAAGGCATGTCATGGAGCCCTGAGAGGACTATTTTGAGCGGTCGTTCATCTGATGCGCGGTGCGTGAAAAATTTAACTTTTTTGTCTACTAGGTGATCCCGGATTTTAATGTAGTCCTCCATGGACGATATGTCGAGTTTTCTACTGGTAGACAATAGTGTTACCGTGTACCCAGTAATACCTAGCTGATTCATGATGACATCGATGGACGGTTTGCCAAGTTCTGTGAGTTTTAGTGGTGGAGGTTTTACCTTTTTAGGGATGACTTCGTCGGCTGGCTGCTTCTCGGTGTTTGAGGTGCTCGGACTCTCCAGGAGTGCGTATCTGTTCTGTGACGTGGTCATTGCTTCATTGCCCGTTTTCCGGAACTTCAGTCGGTCACGAAGAAAAGTAACGGGTGGGGAATTATCCCTAACCCGTTTGTTTGCAATTCTATCCGCGATTTTAATTGAACTGTTGTCGATGGCAATAATACTTAAATCACTTTTATGGTTTAAAGTTTAAATGTTTAAAGGTAAGTACTAACACGATAAGGAGACGCTTATTTGACTTGTGTTTGCTTTGATTGATACACATCGACTGAAAAAAAAAAAAGTTTAAAGTATGTGCCAAATGCGTGTAAAAAATCTTTGAAAATTAAAAGTATTTTTTCGTATATTACGGCAAATTGTGGTAAGTCATCCTTTGCTCCAACAATTGCAATTATGGGCTGAAAGTTTATCCTTTTGTCTACACAAAAACTGCTTTCTCTTATTGATCTCTGTGGATATGTCAGCCACAGTGTCCACTTCGAAGGCAAAAGCGTTCCAGGCGTCACCAATTCTCACGTTCCAAAAAGAATTGTTATGTCTTTTTCTAGCTGTTGGCTTTAAAGCGGCCAAAATAATTTTCATAAGTTGATAGCGCTTTAGTTCTGCAATAAAAGAGACAAGATTACAATATAAGTTGAAATTATTTATAATGTTAAAACTCACCTAAATTGTTCGACAAATTTCTTGCTATTTGCTACGCAGGTGGAAATTTAACTTCTTTTATCAAGATGTTTGCCAAATGCGGTTCAAGTATACGCCCACTATTAAACAAATTATTTGATTTATTAGGATGTAAATGATCAAAGTCAATTTCCACCTGAAAAAAAAAACAAAAAAAAAGATATGTTCACATAAATATATTTATTAATTCACTTGTAAAAAGATACTCACTAGTCTTCCACAATTTGATGATTTAAATAATGGCCACTCTTCAAAAATTGTTTCGAGGATAAATTCTTTTACCTCTTTGACTCGTAATTTAAATACCCTTTTTCTTGAATGCAACACTACACCATTCGCATAAACTTTTTACTCTATACGTTTCATTTGGAGTACTGGACACCGATACAAATTGTCACATTTATAAAACTATTATTTTTTTACTAGGATAACATTAATTTGATTATCATTTAGATTCTATAAAATTTCGAAGGTCCGATTTCATCACTTTTATTACAAAAGTGCTCTATTTATTGCATAAGCGCTCAGAATCATGCATAAAACTCATAAATATAAATGGATATATTTTTTTCGTAACAAAGAATGATTTATGAGTATGAACAAAAAATTCGTGTATATAGGGAATAATTTCACACATACGAATTACCACGATTATGATTTTCTTATGCAGATGTCATTCCTTCTTCGCAATTTCATTATATTTATGATTAACTACATGGAATTTATGATTAGATGGGTATAATATATTATAATTAGTTAGGTAAAACCTATTCCAATTTTGAATATATTCTTCCTATTATGTATAACTGCGGACAAAGTATAATCTTAGTGGTTTATGAACAGCCTAATCATGAATCATGCGAATATATTTCTCTCCGTGTAGTGTCAGGAGTAGCAGGACACATGGAGTACTCCAAATAAATAATGAAGCAGTAGAATTTTCTGAAAAGCGTAAAAGGAGACAGTAGAACTTAGATGGTAAATATCCTTTCAGTAACGTATTGATACTGACCGTTACTTTGTGATTCACTAATTTGCTGTTGCGGTGAATTTTCTTTCACTCTTTGGTTTTCTACTTGTGGCTCATTCTCGGATTACACTCGCGCCTTCGACTGCTGCTGCCTTATGCATTGCTGCAAATAATCACTATCTGCAAATGCCAGAAATATATCTCTTTTACTACATAAATTACAAAATAGAGTAAAATTTCACTTTGAAGAAGGTTTTGGCAATGGATCTGCCTTTAAAACATATGAACTCACCACGAAAAGCCCTTTGAACTTCATTAGGTGTCAAGTTGAGCGTAATAAATTCTTCTTGCTCCTCCAGTAACACTTCCACTTCAACAGTATTGTTATCACTCATTTTTCTTATAATTCTTCAATTTCATTAATAAATTTAAATCGTTTAACCGTCAATATGACAGATTGCAATGCCGTACTCACAGTGCCTATGCTCGAAACCGTGAGCAGTGTAAGCGTCAGAAAATTACCCCTCCATGCAAACTTTATGCATCGTGAGCGCAATTCGGACCGGTTGTAAGCGTGCTAAAAGCGCAGAAAGCGTAATTCGGACCGCGGCCAATGAAACACCTTGTTAGACTTTAATAATTCATATTGATCGGAATTGGCATTGGATTCTACAATAAATTTCGGAACTACATTTTTTGTGTCACAATCAACTAATCTAATATTTAATTTCATTAATATATCTTTACCGATCAACATCGGGTACGGAATGAGTTGATCGGGTACAACGTATATTTCACTAACAATTGATTTCTTACGGAACGTAATGGTGACCGGAATTTTCCCGTACGTATACAGGGTGTTTGGTACTCCGTGCACGACCTTGTAAGGGGTTATTCCTTGATATATTTGGAGAAAAAAATTGTTCCACAGGGTGGGTCAATTTTCAATAACAGTGGAGATACAGGGTGGTTAAGAAAAGTGTTTTTGACCGGTACCCTTACTTACTTAAAACGTTATATCTTGAAAACGAATAATCACAAGGCAAAGTCTTATAACTCATTTTTTAGGGAATCAAATTACCTTTCATTTGATGTAACAGTCTAAATTGTAACTGCACCCAATCTTGAGATATTTACTCGAAAACACCAATTTTTGCTACGTGAACCCTTAAAATTCAGTGATCAATGTAGTTTTTCTCAGAAAACCCCATTATAAACATGTCATTTTAATTTTATTTTTTTATGTGCCGTATTATTACCTACAAAAGCTGCATACATATGTATGAGTTACGATTAACATTTTGGAAGTAATAGGTAAAAATACATATCGCATAAAAATTAAATATTCCAAAAGTCAGTGCCATAAAGTGGTTGTTTGTTGAAAGTTATAACACTTTGCCTTGTGATTATTCGTTTTCAAGATATAACGTTTTAAGTGAGTAAGGGTACCGGTCAAAAACACTTTTCTTAACCACCCTGTATCTCCACTGTTATTGAAAATTGACCCACCCTGTGGAACAATTTTTTTCTCCAAATATATCAAGGAATAACCCCTTACAAGGTCGTGCACGGAGTACCAAACACCCTGTATAGTTTAAGGTTTCCGAGTCCTTTCCTTTGTACCCGGAATACTGGAGTTTATTTATTTCTAACAGCGTCGGAACAGCGGAACGCCTCATCAAGCTAATCGGACTACCCGTATCGAAAAGAGATAACAAAATGGAGTGGAGCCACAGCGAAAACATGATCCGCGAACACGCCTTGGTTCCGGACAACGAGCGCAGATATGGCCAATACCAGAACAATTAAAACACCGCAATATAGTTGTAGTGGACACCGGAACGGAAGAATTCGCAGTTGTTTTTGGTCGTAATGCGCGCTCGGACTTCTGATACTGGAAGACGGAACGGAATGACGTTCACGTAGTTGAGCGTATCGTGGTGCTAATTCTTTTAAGCGCTGAAGTGTTGTAGCCGGATATAACACAGCAATGTTAGCAGACTGGTCTCGAAATCTGTCAATAATGAAATTCACGGTTTGACTCTCCTCCATGCTGGCACGTGAGGCCAATTCTTGCATTTGAAGGATATACCCCATTACAGAGACTTTCGACGGAATATATGGGGTTTTCTTCATTCTATCAATAATTTCGATGGCGAGGAAGTTCGCCCGGAATGCGTCGTATGTTGTGGAATTATCGATGCGTAGAAACCATTCGGCTTCGGTATCCGGTTTCATCAACCGTCGGACACTCTTTAAACGGAAATCGGCGTTGTCATTTACCGAATCGCACACGCTTTCATAATCAGCCAACCACTTATTGGCGTCGTATCCGTTAGCACCGGAAAACATCGTAACAGAATGTTGAATGTCGTTAAAGCTCGGGGGGCTCGCAATAACGCCCATACTTCCAGCAGTTAACTCCGCACGTAACTGTGCTATACGACACTGTTTTTCCAGAATACGCAGTTCGATGTCTAGTGTATCCTCTTCGTCACATAACTGAAACATCCTTTCTTTTTCCGGAATAGCTTCCTCATCGGAATGATTTTCTTCCTGATTCGGATTTAATTCTGCTGTAACACTCCCTCAACTGTGTAACGTTAACGTTTCTTGGGAATTCAACTTCTCTTGGGAATTCAACTTCTTCTCAGCCATCGCACTCCCGAGATTATTTTAAACAACACTTATTAGGATGGTCTTTGGACTTCGAGATAATTCTCGATTGTATCCCACTTCTGAGTTGTTATATCTTTTAAAGAAAAAATTCAAACACCTTTTTATTTCGAACAGTTTTTTTTATTTTCACACTTTTAATCTTCCTCCGTTTATAGTTCGATATCGAATGCTCTCTTGTTTTTCTCGATCGCCGCTTAATTCCTACACCGCCTCTACCGGTGAACATTGTAAAGTCCCTATCTAAAGGTCTGAACCAATTGTTCGTACATCCATATTATTACAATCACAATTATTGTATCTAAAGGCTTGAACTAAGTGTTCGCACATCCAAAATTATTACAAAAAAAAAAATTTCTTTTCGGATGTTTCCCCTTAAAGAAAAAAAATGAACAAAACAATTAGTTTCACTTGCTTGCATATTTAAATTTCTGTTCTGAAGTGATTCTATTTTAATTGGAAGGGATATGTTTTTTGAATCTTTAATTCCGTTGTCAAAAAATTTTTTAGGCAATCGATCTCCACCGTCTCATCTCAACTAAGAAGCATCATGTAGTAAGAAGAAGAACCTGCATTCAACACTTCGTACTTTTAAAGTGAACAGTTGAATGTCCCCACATCGCGATCACAGTGTATAATTCTAAAATCATGTGATCATCCATCTAGAGCCGCACATACCACCAATCCATCTCCGCTGTCTCATCTCAACTAAGAAGCATCATGTAGTAAGAAGAAGAACCTGCATTCAGCACTTCGTACTTTGAAAGTCAACAGTTGAATGTCCCCACATCGCGATCACAGTGTATAATTCTAAAATCATGTGATCATCCATCTACCAGTCTGAGAATCCGTGGCTCCAACTAACCAGTCTGAGAAGATATGAACAAGTCAGACTTCGCGTAATCACCCCGCAACTAAACAGTCTGATGATTACACCACCCCCAATCTATCTCCATATCCACTTGAGTAAAACTACTCCAAATCAAGCGCGAGTTAACACCATCAGGGGCTAAGACCCAGCCCCTCTAAAAATATAACAACTTGTGCGACTGCGTCAACACTATACCAAACACTGACTACTTACTCGCTTTTAAGCATAAAAGCTCCAAGTCAACATAAAAAACTAAGCAAAATGTGCGGATTTCGATCAAAAGCTCCGGTCGTTTTCAGGGCAGTTGGCCCTCTCTCGCAAGGTAAGAACTATACAAAACCGCCGCACTTACTACTATCGTTTTTCAAAACTCCCTCAAGTAGATCGTGCATTATGTCGACTGCGGTATTTACAACTGCATGAAATGATGGCAAATTATTAAATATGCAAGGCTCAGATATTCCTGTTAGTTTAGGATTTTTAAGTAACAAATCTGCATTAAAATTTTGAACCGTTCTCAAACTAGACGTATTTTCATCACAAAGTTTTTGTGTTTCTTTTTTATGTGTTTCTGTTTTATGTGTTTTGCAAATTCTTCAAAAGTAGAGCGCTGAGAAGGATGATCTTAAGCCCAGGATTTTGTTTAAACCAAGATTATCTCCCGTAATAAGCCCTAAAACAAAATATATTTTTCTTTCGACACGTCCTGACTTAATAAGTAAGCCATTGATTTCTAAATCTAACAAAACTTTAAATAGTTTATGAAGAATGTCGTTTTGTTCATATTTTTTGAAATATTTCGATTTGACTAACATGGCAGGCAAACTATTTTTTAAAGAGGAACATTTATGTTGCAGTAGAGTTGGGAAATTTATATAAAATGCAGAGATAGAATTAACACCAGAGTGTGAACCAAACACATTATCAGGATAAAAGTCATCGTTATAAAGAAAATAAGGAATAACGGGTTTTTCCATTTTCTGAAAATCTCGAATGGATTTCTCTCCATACAGAGCCACATACGAAATGTTTTATATCATTAGAATGAGCCATAATATTGTATATCTCCTCTAGAGTCTCTTCTAATAAATTTCCAGTTTCAAAAAGTTTTTTTTATTAAGAAAGGAATAGGTAGAATTGTTCCTTTTACTTCATTGTACTTTAAAATTGGCCTACCATTTTCAATAACATTTTGTATTTCAGACGATATTGTTATATTACTCGGTGGCTTATATATGTTTATTTTTTCTAAATATTTCACCAATTTGTATTCGGTGTTAATTTCAGAAAACACAATTTCACAAAAGCTTTTCACGTCTTTTACTCCCGTAGTAGAATCGACTGATTCAAGAAAATTCTTCAGAGGTTCGAGCAAATTCTGTTGAATATTATTAACAATTTTAAAAACTAAATTTCTCAGCACCGTATTAGCATTAATTAAATTTAAAACAAATTGTAATCCAAGGTTAGGAATTTTCTTACCATTTGAAGAAGAATCAGTCTCTGTTACATTATCAGGAAGTTCTACATCAGATTCACTAGGAGAAAATAAATTTGAAAGTGGCACTTTATTGTTGGATGATTCTGCAATACAAGAAATTTTAGGCTGATTAATACTCATTGTAATTGGGACACTATTACTTCTTTCATTTTTAAAATGAACTCTTTTCAAATGACGCTTCAAAACATATCGGAAAATGTTTGTGGACAACCGTTGATTGCAGAGATATTGAGATTCATGTTTATGTTTATATTTCAAGTGAGTATAATAGTCACTTAAAGAATTGACTCTGAAGTCACAATTATAACATGTAAACATTTTACAGGATAATATTCAAAATTAAATGTAATTCCAATAATATTAATTATTAAAGATAATTCGGATTAGAGATATTTTTAATAATAATAAATAAAAAGATAATTCAGATAATACTAAAAACATAAAAATAAAATTTAAAAATTAATCAGATAATGCATGTTATTCGGCAATAAAACTTAAATCATTTATGAGTGCAATTATAGCTGAATTGGATTTTTCCGATTTGATTTTAAAAAAAATTCTTGCAAGAAATGCCAGACATTTGCACTTAGTCTTGGATATTGGACATTAAATACATACATTATCTTAAATGTACTATCAAGTGCCGACACGAAACTATCACTTTTGTATAAAATGTTATCGACTACAATATAAAAATTATTTTCGCACACAACGATTATCGACTGCAATGACGCATTACATTCTTAAATATCTCTTGGAATTCAGTCCAATTATTCCTTAAATAAAAGGCTAGTGTATCACCAAATAATTCCGTGAAATCTTTATCAATCTGTTATGAGAAAAATAATCAAATTTAACTTTTCAAATTCGAATTCAAATTCTCTTTATTTTGCCTAATCTGTATTAATTTCAGTGTAAGTTATAATAAAGTTACTTTAGAGTTATTGAGTATCTGTACCCATTTCAACTAATGTTTATGTATTTGTCGTAAGACGTGGGAGTTAGTGCGATTAGTATATGAGATTAAGGAAATACAAATTTAACTTTTACTTTTAACTTCACTTGAAGAAAGAATTGTCATATGAATTTACCAAACGCAATCCAATAGATTGGGTGAGAAGAGGCCACTCATTGAATATTTCAGCCGCGCTTTGACTTAAAGTGTCACTTCGCCTGATGGAACAAGCTTTCTTTTACTTTGATTACACTATTTCTAATGGATATGTGTTATATTTAAGCCAATTTTTATCATTAATGTCTGTCTTGAATAATGTACAAATGAATTTTTTAACGGATATGGTGTGTTTATTAAGGGCTCACATACCCCTGCACGCGCTGAAAACCGAGTACATTTAAAAAATTATTACAAAGGTTATATGGTGAAAAAAAAATTTATTTGTTGAGCTCACATATCTTATTAACTATTCAACTATAAAAAAATAAAATTTTTATTTTTTAATATTAACATTGTTTTTTACGGGTATAAACGGACTGCTTATGAAAACCATGGCGCCTCCTGGTCGGCATCATAACTACACCAAAAATAATTCAATTTGCAAAAATAAAAAAGAATCTTGTAAAATAATGTAGTAGTTATAGTCTGACGGACGGAATTATTTTTTTTTTTTCAAAAATAAATAAGTTACAGTATTTCAAACTTTAGTAATCAGTTCTTTTAAAAAAAATTTGCGTTTAATAACTTATAAAAAAATTTCCAAGCAAAAAATTAAAAAAAACCTCTCGTCAGACTATAGAGAAAATAGTTATCAAAATTTTTAAAAAAAAAGTTGAAAAATATTGAAAATTGGCTGAGCTATCGTGCCGACCATGTCTAAAAACATAGTTTCGAGAAAAATGCGTTTAAGGTTTTTGATAGGTACAACGTGAACTTACGGCTAGTCTCCCATTCCAGCTTCGTACTGTACACCTTCTTACCCTTGTATCTACGTGTTTTTCACAGATGGTCCTATAAATGACCTTGTTTTCTATGAAATCCAGTTTTTACGAAAAAATAAATGCTAAACGGCTGCTGTTGAGAGTGGCGCGGCAATTAGCCAGGAAGCCGCTCCAAACCGATGTCTGGTGACATTTGTTGCTATAACTTTGTAATGGAGTGGAATTTTCTAAATTCTAATTTTTTTTTAATTCTTAAAAGTATAAAAAATAAAAATCTGTAAAAAAAAATCAATTTTTTGGAAATTTTATGAGTATATGAGCCCTTAAATATAATTTACAGTCACTGGAAATGGCTGGTGAAGAAGGCCGTGATGGTTACGGTGACGCTGTCAAGATTAATATATCGGAAGAGAGGCTTTATCTTGAACCGATAATTCCCCTTTTTCTTAAATTTTTCAGTTTGTTATTGAATGCAGTATAAAGTTGACCTCTCGCTCGACCTCAACAAAATAAGAATTCTAAGAAAATTTTAGTTACTTTCTACAAAAAGCGTAATAGAAAGGCAATACATAAAAGAACATTTAACGCCAAAAATGCAATTTGTTTGCAATTCCAATAAAACATATAATATATTTTGGATGCTAAAGGTTTAAAACGATGATTTCTCTTAATACTTAGAACAAATCATCGGACGTAAGAAAAATAATATTTTAGATTTCCAAATAATTTTCATTATGTATTCAACAGATATATGTTCTTTTTTGTTGATTCAATATGTATATAAATATCTTTTAAAATACCTTTACTTCAAATGGGAAAAGCTTAACAATTTGACGGGCAAGGATGTTACAATCGTTCGTTCCAATCGTAATGTTATTAAACAGTGCATATTCAACGATTATTGAAATTAAATCCTTTCTCTCGGTGGAACTAAAAGGTGATTTTTTACTTAATAGTTTGTTTCCATGATTGCTGGATGCCAGAATATTTTTTATATCCTGTTTAAAAAAACTCAGATAGAAAATTAAAATTTTTGGCCGTATTTTCTTCATTGTACTAACCATATCATTTGCTTTTGTACACTTTGAAGATGTTGAAGGCTGGGATAAGAACAATTTTCACATGAACTGAGCCATTGAACTATTGAATTACCACTTCCAATAGAAAAGGTTTCTGTTAAGGACTTCACAGGCATATTCTTCAAAAATTTCGAAATTCTCCACTCTGCTAATTTTACCTTAAACATAATTCTTTCACGCATTAAACAAACAGGAATCAGTGCATCAATATCAGAAACTGTGATGTGTTGTAGGCACTCACTATCCAGTTTTTGTCCTAGGAACATTTTTCTTAAAAAATTTCTACCACTAGTTTTATTCTACTTACCACTGAAAATTGGCAAAAGCTTTGGAAGCTGCCTGTTTAGCAAAATATTTGCAATACTTTCACTGTCACTTGTATTTAAAGAACTGGAATTTTCTGTATAATATATTAAATTGTTGGGAAGTACTTGACTTTCTAGAGCAGATTTCTCTACATTGAAGCTATTACTTTCTACAAAATGGCTTGAATTTGTATCAGAAAATCCGATAAAATTTGGCTTTCACCAAAACCAGCACCGACTTGTTCCTCCATTTTGCCGTAACCAGTTCACTTTGTTTACCGAAAACTGCACTTTTACCAAAAAAACGTGAAAAACACTTCAATAAAACCAAAATTTAGCACAGACTATCACTATCACTCAACTCAATTCAACTCAACAAGTGGCGTCGTCACACTTTTGGAAACTTACTACTTCCGTAGTTAAAAACACTACCGCATTAGTCAAATTCATTACAACTTTAGTCAAATTTATTACAACTTCAGTCAGATTTACTACTACCGTCGTCAAGCACACTACTTTTTTTTAGTAAAATTCATTGCTAACTTAATAAACTGTATTACATTCGACAGATTCACAACTACTTTTGTCTAATTTACTACAAACTGTAATTCGAATATTTTCTTTCAGTTTAATTACAATTGTATAGTCAATTTTATTTTACCTTAGCAAAGTTACTACATTTTACTTTATTATTTTAATAATACAGTATTGTTTTCGATTTTTAAAAAAAAAAAATTTGCTACCCTGAAAAATTTTTTTTTCACGTTTCATGACTAGTAGACACGAAAAAAGCAAAAAAAATGTTCAGTCCGTCTGTCCGCCGTACGCCGTACGTCGACCGGTGTACGCAAAATTGTTTGAAGACTCGTAGCACCCAAACCCTTTGAGCTATTTAGTTGAATTTTTTTTCGTAGATAGACTGAGTAGGCTCCTTGAAGTGAACAAATTGTGTGGGGCGGGGGTTAAAGGGGGGGGGGGGAGGTGGGGGAAGCCTTTTAGACGAAAAATTTTGGTCACTAGATCTCAGCAACCGCTTATGCTAGGAAGCTGAAATTTTGAACTTATATAGAACTTCGATAGTGGACCCATTTGCAATTGCCGATATAGGTGAAGGGGTTTGGTAGTGGGGGGGGGGGGGGGGTGTGGGGGGGGGGGGGCTGGGAAATAATGCGTCCAAAACGCAAAAAAGGCGAGATCGACACATTCTAAAATCCATATCTCCTAAACGGTTAATGTCACAAAATCGAAACTTAATGAATATCTGTAGGTATACTAGGAGAATAGATCGAAAACAAATTTTTGAGTGATGGCAGTGGCGTACCGGGGTGGGGGGTGAAAAACTTTAGATTACGATATCTCACGAACCAATTGCACTAGACAAATAAAATTTGGTTTGTGTATAAAGGTTGACAAATGAAGTTTGCTGAAAGTAAAATTTTTAAAATGGGCGGTGGGGCATGAAAGTGGAGGGAATAAGAATTTTTCAAAAAAATCACGTCTCATATCTCAAGAACGGTATAAGATAGATGCTTAAAATTTTTACCAGAAGTAGGCCTAATAGACCGCTAGCAGAAAACAAAATTTTGGAAGTGTGGGTGTAGAGGGTGAAGGTGCAGGAGGGTGAAAAGAAAAACGTTGTGATTTTTATATCTCAACAACCTATAATGATATAAAGCTGAAACTTGGTATTTAGATAGAGCTATATTAGTAGCATGTTGGAAAAATATAAATTTTTATAGGGGCAGTATGGTACGGGGGTGGAGGGTGTTTTTCCTATCTATAGAACGGCTTATGCTACAAAGTTAAAATTCGGGATGTTTATGTAAATCAACTAGAAAAGTAATTTAGATAGAAAAAATTTTGAAATATCTATTGGCGTTCGGAGGGGGGGGGGCAAAAAAAATGATCAGTGAAAATGGAATGCATATAGTTTCACGGTTTTCGGCATATCTATTGGGTTTTCCCAAATATTGAATTCATTTTTATTGTACGACTTCTTCATGTAAATACCTAGAAAGTGTTTTCAGGATTTTTTAAAATTCGACCCCTATGGGGGTGCAAAGGGGGTTGTAAACTTTTTCACCAATTCTACTATATCCCCACGTCTTATCTGATATCGAATATCTTTTCACTTTCACGTGCTTGCGTAATAATCGCCTAAAACCGGTTTTCAAGTTTTTTCCTTTTTCAGCTCCTAAGAGGGTATAAACGGGTTGAACACGTTTTCACGAATTCCGTAATTACTCTTAAAAGTGGTAAGAAATTGAATTGGTTCCTACGGTCTCGTGCTGTTTTCATATTTATTTATTAACTCCTTTCAGGATTTTCGGATATTCAACCTCGAAGTGGGTGGAAGGAGGTTGCATATCTGATGATATATCGACTTAATTTTTACTTCCTAAGGTTTCCTATATAAAAAAGCCAAAATGTCAATTTCAGTATTTTAGATATTCAATCCTAATGGGTGTAAGGGGGTTGTACGCTTTACAAAGCTTCGACATATTTCCTAGGTTCGATGAGATATTAGATCGCTTTTCACTTCCACAGACTTTTTATATAATCGCCTACAAACCCATTTCTCAATTTTTCGATATTCAACTCCCAAGGGTTTGTATATGTTTTCACAAATTTTGCCATCCCTTAGTTCTGATGAGATATAAAATTAGTTATTACGGCATTTGATGTAATGACCTTAAAACCGATTTCACGATTTTTCGAATTTCAAGAACCAAGGGGGTGTGAAGAGTTTGCTTACGTTTTCACAAATTTTTCAAAATCCCTCGTGTCTCATGAGATTTCAAGTTGCTTGTTATGAAACCGTCTAAAAACCTGTTTCACAATTTTTTCGAAATTCAAACCCCAAGTGGGCTTGTATACGTTTTAACAATTCGTCATATCTCTTAAGTCTGATAAAGCAACAAATTGGTTTTTACTTCTATGGGCTTTTAGTGTACATAATATACCGAAATTCGAATAGTCTACACGAGCTTTTCCAATGTTTAATCGGCTAATAATAGCTATTTTAAATTTAAGCACAAAATTAATTTTCCAAGAAATCTAATAATCTCGAAGCAACTCATGATACAAGGCCGGGGTACATTGAATGCGAGAGTGCGATGCGCGACTATTGCGAGACTCGTTCTAGTTGTCAAATCGTTTTCATAACACATACCTCCATCTGGCAATGCACATTGCTTCGGATTTCGGAACAAACGATAGCGAGGATGGCTTTTCACTATAGAATAGTGCAGTGTTGTTGGATCAGCGCCAACATCAAACAGAAGACGATTCTAGTGCGGGAAACATACCACCAAGGTCCAACGACTCCTCTTTTCCGTCGCTTCCAGAACGGATGAGTAGATCGTCTTCATCGCTCGATAATACAACAGCAGCATCAAGCAACAAAAGAAAACGGAGTCCCGATGGTCCCGAATATGGGGAATTCTTAAAAGAATTGCTGCTGAGATGCAAAGAAGACGATACGGATGGCGTCGACAATTTTTTTCTGGGAATATCCTCCACAATAAAAAAACACAACTGATCGCCTTCGGAACTGGCTCGCGTACAATGCAAAGCCATGATTTGTATTACGGAGGAGTTGGAAAAAATCCACAATGAAAAGAAATAATTATGCTGTTGTAGGAATAATTTGAAGTAACGAAAACGTTACTTAAAATTATTCAATTCCTATATGTAGTATATCCACACTACACTAAAAATTTTTCTTGTGTTATTTTTATTTTATTTTCTTATTTTTTAAAAATGAATTAAGTTTTTGTTTAAGTTTTTTTTATAATGCATTGCTGTGAATTTTTTGGAAATTAAAACAATATTTTGAATTGGTGGAAATAAAACTTTATTGAAAGAGAAAAGAAATTTGTTTTGTATATTTAAGGAATAAACTTAATTATTTTGTCTCCCTCTATCGCGATTCAGATAAAGGGATAGTTTTTTTTCGCAAATTATACGATTCTCTTGAAGCATTATGAGCACGGGATGCAGGAATTCCTTCAAGAGCGTTGTCATTATTCTCACTTCTCCATTGTCCTGGAATAAGCACTCCATTTGCAGTAGAATCAACATAATTTTCCGGGCAATACGAAGTGCTTTTTTGGAGCATTAAATAATTATGCAACACAACTACTGCTCTAATTATTTTATCCACATTTTCGGGAAGCGCGTGAATATCGTTCATGAGCACTATCCATCGCATTGTCATCACTCCAAATGTATTTTCTATTGTGACCCTGCCGTGGGCAACTCTCTTGTTGAAGTTCTCTTCTTCCTCATCTAGATTATGGCCTTTAAGCGTAAAAAAATTATACTATAAGCACAATTACATAACGGATGATTGTTTAAGATGGGAGCTTACCAGGAAAAGAACGCATAAGATTTCGACCAAGGGAAAGCGCTGTCTCCGACGAAATAGTAAGGAAATGTCTCATTTGAATTTGGCAAATGTGAAGGGTGTGGAATTGACAACTTGTTTTGTGACAAAAGTTTGGCAAAAGAACTTGCCGAAAGAATTCCACCATCACTCTGGCTTCCATATGCTCCTACATCCACCATTGTGAAACAGTAATTTGCATCACAAATTGCGAGTAGAACAATGCTGTGTCGTCCTTTATAATTGTAATATTGCGATCCTGCATTAGGAGGACATATAATGGAGATATGTTTTCCATCAATGGCTCCAATGCAATTAGGGAGGTGCCATTTATTCTCATAATCGTATGCTATTTTTAACCAATCGTCGTGGTTTGGAGGAGACAAGTATATTGCACTCAACTCGTCCCAAATTACTTCACATGTATCCCGAATTATTCTTCCAACAATTGATGTCGACATTCTAAATTTCCATGCGTATATATAACGTGGGCCACCATGTGCTGAATATCTGCAATATAAAATGGAAACGGTAAATTTGTTTAAAACACTTTCCCACAAAGTATAATTTTCGCTTATATCACAGTTAAAGCGAGTCGGCATTCTGCAGAAATCGGTTTGCGTGGAGATTTTTATTTGCAATCGATTGCTAACGCAATTGAAGAACTATCAACACTCATCCGAGTAGCTTTGATAAACATCTCTTCATCTTCACATTTCATAGTTTGAAATGTAGTTTCATAAAAACCCAGAGTATCCCTTTCCTGGTAGATTGGTCTGACCCACCATTTCCTTTGAGATCTACTTCTCATTAATGCCTTATGAGCAAAAAAAGCAGCACTTCCATACAATAAGATTTTACGGATCCTTTTAAGTTGCATTGCGATCGACCTGAAATTTTGTATTTTTACGTTAAAAATAATAAAGTTGGTTCCAGGCTCTTGCCACCTTTTTATTATGCACTCGTTTACTACCTACCACAATGATTTTTATTATTATTAGTGATCGCAGTGAAAGTTATAATAATTCTATTACCACAATTGGACACTTTTAAAAACAAATTCTATATTTTTTGCTGCTTTGAAACGCCTGCTGTCACTATTCTTTATGTCAACGCCGCTCTGTTAATGTACTTCGGATTGCGATGAAGTATGCGAGCGAGATCTCGTTCGAGTCTCGCAATAGTCGCGCATCGCACACTCGCATTCAATGTACCCCGGCCTACACTCCGACTTTGACCGCTCCCGAACTTTGACCCGAAAAATAATAAAGTTTCGCCCAGACCATTGGCAGATTTTTAGTTCTTTGCCGCCGGGCAGCTAAGAATTATGAACAAGAACGATCGCTGAAGCAAAAATCGCTTTTGGAAAAAAGGGGATGTTGATAAATTTTTAATTTTAGTCGTATATTAGTTTTTTATATTCGCAGCTTATTGTCCCTGTGCGCTTTCTTGGATTCCGTTATTGGAAGTGCCGGATAATATGTTTTATTTGATAGCATGATCCGTCGATAGATTTCGTCCGTTTCACTGACGTCTTTTACTAGATAGATATATAAGATATATGAAGTGACCCACCCTCTCCAAATTATAATCTGCAATTGTTATATTTTGTCTAATTGGCATTATCTTTCTTGTTTGCGTCATTACTTTGGTTTGCTTTCGTTAATGCTCAATCCGACTTTTTTTGCGGCGGAGTCAAGTCTGACAAATACGACCTTAGCACTAAGGAAAGATTTTGCGAAGATGTTTATATCGTCAGCGTATACTGACATATGATGCTTTGTCACCAATCCTCGGATATATTGTCCTCTGTCGAAATTTTGCATATAAAATTGTATAGTATTTCCGCGACACCGTTTTTCAGTAGTTTAAATGGTATTTTGTCAATTCCCGGCGCTTTCTTTAGTTTTTAGTCATATAGGGCTGCTTCGATTTTGGCTAATGTGGGATGTTCTGGTTCTTCTTTGTCAGTTGAAATCTCAATTGAGATGTTGTTTGTCGTGATTGCCACTAATGGAGTGCGATTGAGAAGATTTCGAATTAGGAAGCCCATCTCATTTTAATTTCCTGTGTGTCGCTGATGATGTTGTCTTCCGTGTCTTTGCAGAGACTTTTTTGGGTTTATATCCCTTTTTGTAAATAAGGTCTTCATATTTGATTCGTAATATTCAATTAGCTAGTGGTTTATTCATTTCTATTATATATTTTCATTTCAAAATAGATCTTTTTCGTGTTACTCTGAAGTAATTTTTCAGTTGGATCTCGATGATATGTGACGATTAAATTTCAGTGATTCTGAAAAATTATGGTTCGAGATAATTGAGATTGCAGCAGTTTATTATTTTGTAAGTTTCGTTGTCTAACGATGTACCCTATTTTTATTTTCAAGTATGCATTTATAATGGACTTTGTCAATTTATATAAATGATTCGTATCTACTTCCATTTCCTTAATGGGAGTGATAAGGCTAGGGAAAATCTTATCAAAATTAATTACGCCCAATGTCAATATAAGCTAATTTTTCCATAACGTTCTTATGGGTTAAAATCAAATTTATTTCAGATGAATTTGCGCGAATTACTTTCTCGGTTTTACTACATATATATGTGACGTCCGCTGATGGCAAAATAAGTCCTCCCGGGTCTTTTGAAATATCAAATTGTTCATTCCCGGTGCAGCTCCAGCATGTTCTGCTAATAAAGCAAGATTACATTCCGTGCATTTGATTACCCTATTGACAATTTTAACTACATAACCACTAGTGTAGCCTACTGCAGATTCTTGAAACTCTGATAATTCCGTTATATGAAGTAGTGTCCAAATTTCATCAAAATCTAATTCTTCGGATGGTGGATACAAATATCCGTTGAGTCCAAGAGCATATTCAGTCCAGTTTTGGTGACGCTTATTGTGCTGGTAGATACCTGCAGCAAACTGCATGTCTCCAATTCTTGGACATTGCCTCCAGCACTTGTTATTTGGGCATGAGTCAACAAAGATTTCATTACTGTAACGAATTGTCTTGCAGTAGGGTTGTTGTTCCATCCCGATTTGCTTCTGATTGTGCAAAAGAATAATTCGATATGGTCCTGACTTAATTTATATGATAAGTAGAGCCCGGATAGTTATGCACGAAAAAAAGCCAAAATATGCATGCAAATATGCACGAAAAAATCAGAAATATGCTCAAAAACATGCAATTTAAAAGTCCAAAATATGCAAAAATTCAAAGAAAATTTCCAAAAATATGCACTAAAAATGGAAAATTCAATAAATACTGATAGATTCATTGTTACTTATTGAAAAGGAACTTTTTTTAATTGAACAAAAAATATTTACAAACATTCTATATTGCATGCAAAAAGTAGATGTTGTTTGAAATGTTCAAAGGTAAAACTTCGCCGTTTTTCACTCAAAACGGATTTGTAAGTAGAGAAAGAACGCTCTACATCGACCGATGTAACAACAGCAAATTTGAAGATTGTAGGTTCCAATTGTGTTAATGCCGACACATATTCATCCTCACCATGAAACGAACTTTTAAACAGTATATCTCTTATCTCTACCAATGATTTAAAACCAACATTACGAGCTAAAATTCGGTCAAATTTATCTAAAAATTTCTTCTGCTGAAGCAACACAAGTTTCGAACGAACTCCTTCGATCACATCCATGCTTTCATTTAGCTCTAATCCTTTCGATTCCTTCAACGATGCATGCAAAATTTGCTTTAATAAATGCTAGCTGCTTACGAATATTGTTTGATGCAATTATTGCCTTTGACTTTCGGATACTTTCAGCATCATTTTCGTCCAAATCGTCGATAACCAATTTTACAGCGTCAATATTATCAGCATAGTAAATGCAAGCTTTTAACCAGGTTCCCCATCGAGTAATTACCGGCTCTGGTGGCAACGGTATATTTGGGTTTGTTTTTTTAAACAGTTGTCGGCGAGCTGGCGACTGCACAATAATAAAACAAATTAATTTTTCCCTTGATTAAGAGGAACGAACAAAATCCAAAAGAGTAACGAACATACTTTTACAAATACAGCCTTTACGATTGATATCAATTCGTTTACTTCAGAGAATTCCAAACGAATGAATTCCGATAGACGATGCAATCCATGAGCAAAACAGGTAACATGCAACGTTTTTGGGAACAGCATGCGCAACGAATTCATTGCAGAAATCATATACGCAACAGCATCGGTAGCAACAAGCATAACATTTTCGTATTGGATTCCTTTATTGTTAAAATAAAACATTCAATCAAATCATTTCAAATGTTACGATTTCAAATGTTCCGGAGAATACAAACTTGCCATTGGGCGACAGGAACAATAAAGAGTCAGTGAAAAATGTAGCAATGGTATTGGCGTTGACTTTTTCTAGTTCAGCAACGTTCAGCAAATATGATTTTCCGCGTTCATTTTCGTCATCCATTATACCAAAGATAAAATTTGCCACCATTCTTTGCTCGACATCTGTTGTCTCATCTAAAGCAACCCAAAATCCGTTTTCCAGCAGCCTTTTCTCTAAGTTTTTTAATCATATCGTCATACAATGGTTTCACGTAATTTCGACGCAAAGTACTTTCATGGTGCGTTTACACTCACCCTTGAGGCGAGCCTCTACCGCCATCAGGCCATCGCAAACCGGTTTTCGTCGGCTGTGTTCTTTGCTGCGTTGAATGCAATTTACACTCAACATGCCTCTGCGTCGCATTTTACTATCAGGGCGACACGACAGGAATACGGTGAACTGCGAAATTATTATTTTTTTTTTGACAAGTGACAAGTGTAGTTAAATAATTTAAAATGTACGGGAGGATTACAAAAATTCAAAACACTAGAAGATTGAACGTTTTGAAAGTGGTTTTATTGTTGAAAGTGCAAGAAAGAGAAAAACGCCGATGTTGGGTTTCCGAAATTTTTAAAAGAAGGAAGGAACAAGGACATTATGACAATTTGGTTGAGGAAATGCGGCTGCACGACCGTCATCGGTTTTTTAATTTCCACAGAATGTCCGTTAATTTGTTCGAAGAGTTGTTAGAAATAGTTACACCAGCAATTGAAAAAGATAGTACTCGTCGTGATCCAATTTCGGCAGGCGCTCGTTTGTCATTGACACTGAGGTTTGTTTTATACTTTAAAATACATTTGAATATAGTTGGGTAAAAAATTATGTGACATATTTTCAGATATTTAGCTTCGGGGGATTTAATGAAGACGTTGAGCTATGACTACCGCGTATCTACAGCATCGATTTCTAATATAATTAAGGAAACCTGCGATGCTCTTTGGGATGCCTTATCGAGCGAAGTATTTCCAGCATTGACAACAGAAAAGTGGCAACTTGTTGCGAATGAATTCGAAAATAAATGGAATTTCCCAAATTGTATTGGTGCTTTGGATGGGAAACACTGTGTTGTCCAGGTACGCCATACGCTATATTAAATAGTATTGTATTAATATTTACAGTCCTGTTTTTAATTTCGATAGGCGTTTGGAAATTCCGGCTCCAGCTGCTACAATTATAAGAACGCACACAGCATAGTGTTGATGGCACTATGTGATGCTAACTACAATTTTTTGGTTGTCGACATCGGTGCATCTGGCAGATTTAGTGACAGCGGTATCTTCAAAAATACAAGTTTCGGAAAAGCTTTGACCGAAGAACCTAACCTACTACAGCTACCCAATAAAACTTATCTGCCAAACACTCGGATGTTAAGCCCTTATGTGGTGGTAGCAGATGAGGCCTCTCCACTAACGGAATATTTAATGCGACCTTTCCCAGGCAGGAGCTCTACAACCGGCTTACCACGTGAGGAGCTCATTTTTAATTATCGGCTTTCCAGAGCTCGTAGAGTGGTGGAAAATGCGTTCGGCATTCTTACAGCGAAATGGAGGATTTATCGACGTCCCATTGCAGCAAAGCGAACCAATGTCGTTCGCTTTATAAAAGCTACAATCGTTTTACATAATTGGATTAAAATAAACATCCCATCATTCTGTCCAGCTGGATACGCAGACCATGAAGGTGATAGCGGCCAATTAATTGAAGGACAATGGCGACGAGAAGTCGAAGTTGGAGGAGCTCTTTTGGATATCGGGAGCTTCAGCACCAACAATTCGTCCAAAAACGCCATTTCAATAATAAATAACCTTAAACATTATTTTTCGATTAACCCACTAGATTGGCAAGATGATCGCTTATTTTAAGATTAAATTAAGTGTATCCATATTATTAATATGATAAAAATAGCAATAAAAACGTTTTCATATAAATTAAATATATTTTTATGGTACCATCGAAACTTCATGGTTTGGACTATTCCAGGGGCACATTACTGTTCAAGGTGTAAAAAATGGTAGTTAGGCATTGGAAGGATTAGTGGCGAATGATATTTGCCGTTTAGTTTGTTAACGGAGAAGCCGGCATTGCTGAAAACTCTACTATTTATTTTTTAATTTTTCGCTTTGCTAGAAAACTTTGTTTTGAGCATCGAAGTCATGCCTGTTTCATACAACAATGTTGAAATTCGTATGAAGCAGCCTGTTTGTTGTGACTTCAGTGATCAGATGTGCTTTCAGCTGCCGGCTTTGTTTGTAGGTGCCATGGTGAAATTAAGGGGATAAGGACCTGAGGCGCCATGTCATGTATTCTACATAGGATGGGAGACAAACGACCCGTTGCTTCAGTAATATCTGGCCCGATCTCAACCAAATTTTGCATTTAGACCACTTTTACAGGTCGTGAAAATGTGATTTTTGTTGCATTCGGTTCCATATCGAGTCTATATTTAAAAATTAAATAAAAAAAATTTAACAATAGTCAATTCTGGGGTCCCTTAAATGAAACTTGTTGAAATAAATAAATATTACTAGACGTAGAGAACAAAATATAAATTTATTTTAAAAATTCATAACTTAAAGATAATAACAAAAAAAAAAAAAGATCACATAATTCAGGTTGAAACAAAAAAATTCATTTTAAAACTAAATAAATCTTAGTTACTCTTCGTATTTGGCGTTGTTGAGTATAACCTGGAACTCCATCTTAACACGCCTTTGTTCGGCCGCGTTCATTTTTTTCAGGTCGCCGGCAAGAGACATGCAGTATGCCTCGATGGCATCTAAGGGCTCCACCGGGATCGGCACGTTGAGCGCCTCAATGAGTTTTGTTATGTCATTTTCATCTAGGTAGGTAGGTAGGTACGCGTGGCTGCCCGTGAGAACACGGACACACTTAGACCTAAAAGGTCCGTTATGTTACCACAGGATCATCGAATCCGGTCCTACTCGTCGAACCATTTAGAGCTTGCAATGAAGCGTTGGATTCTCGCGACCTCCATTGAGGCAAGGTCACCGAGACAGTTGAAGAAGTAAGCTCCAAGATGAGCTTTCTTCTGGCTGAAAGAGCTGGACAGGTACAGAGAAGGTGAAGGACTGCCTCCTCCTCCTCCTCATCCAGGCAGCTTCTACAGAAGTCGTTTGAGAAGAGACCGAGTATTTTAGCATGTCGACCTATAAGACAGTGTCCGGTCAGGACACCGACTGTGGTGCTGATATTCGCCCTTTTGAGCAAAGTCAGCTGTTTAGAGCGTTTTAGATCCAGCTCCGGCCAGATCTGTCTCGCAGTGTGACACGTAACACCGTTTGCCCATCTTGAGTTGGTTTTCTCAATTGAGTCCAATCCCAGTAGCAGTTTACATGTAGAGAGAGGCACACCCAGATTCCGGTGTTCCGGCATAATCTGAAGGGTAGTACCGCGTCGAGCGAGTTCGTCAGCCATGCAGTTCCCTGGAATATCCCTGTGTCCTGGCACCCAGCACAGGAGAATATTGAACTGTTCAGCCATCTCCTTAAGAGATGATCGACATTCTGCGGCGACCTTTGATGTTGTCGAGGCCGATTCTAAGGATTTTATTGCCGCTTGGCTGTCTGTGAAAATGCTAATATCCCTAGTAGATATTACATTACACCTCAGCCAGGACAAGGCCTCCTTGATCGCCATAAGCTCCGCCTGAAAGACACTACAGTGGTCCGGAAGGCGGAAGGAGCTGCTAATGTTAAGCATATCAGAGAAAACACCTCCACCTACCCCGCCTTCAGTTTTGGAGCCGTCCGTATATATGTGGGCGGACTCTTCCATCCGTACCGAATCCCGTTCTCATTCTAGACGGGTTGGGATGACTGTTAGAAAATTTTTCTCAAAATCATAACTGGGAGGGGTGTAGTCGGTGTTTTCAGGAATGTTATTGAAGTGATTCAATATTGTTGAGTGACCTGCATATATGCCAGTCCACTGTGTAGAGGCCCTAAGTCGAATGGCTGCATTGGCTGCCATTTGCTTGCCAAAAATGTCTAGGGGTGGCAGACTGAATAGCATGTCTAGTGCTGCAGAGGGAGTTGTTCTCAGAGCTCCACTGATGCATATGCATGCTGATCTCTGTACCTTCCCTAGGGTGGTGCAGTTAACTGCTTTGTCTAAGGCCGTCCACCAAACAACAACTCCATACATAAGTATGGGTCTGATGACGGACACGTAGAGCCAATGAACTATCCGGGGTTGCATACCCCATTTTTTGCCAATGGCCTTTTTGCACGAGTAAAGCGCAACTGTTGCTTTCTTTACCCGTTCCTGAATGTTAGGTTTCCAATGAAGTTTCCTGTCCAAAATAAGACCCAAATATTTTGCACTATCGGTGAAAACTAGACCAGTACCATTCAGAGAAGGAGGGTCTACGTGAGGAATTTTATATTTCCTGGTGAAGAGGACTAATTCTGTTTTGCGTGGGTTCACACCCAACCCGCATTCAGGTGCCCATTTGGAGAGGATAGAGAGAGCATTTTGCAATATCTCACTCAGCGTGTTGAGGTGCTTTCCCGAGACAGCAATTGCCACATCATCTGCATAGGCAATCACTCTGCAGCCCGCCCCTTCCAATCTCAATAGCAGTTTGTTGACCACTAAATTCCATAGAAGAGGGGAGAGCACACCACCTTGTGGTGTACCTCTGCTGACAAACCTTCGAGAGGACTCGCCCAGCTTTGTGTTCACAATCCTGGATGTTAACATCAAATTGATCAGCGCGCCAAGCGAGGACTCCACCTTCAGGATAGAAAGAGCGTCAGTGATTGCTTCTGGTCTGACGTTGTTGAAAGCTCCCTCGATATCGAGAAATGCAACCATGGTGTATTCTTTAATACTGAGAGATTTTTCAATGGTGCGCACGAGCGAATGTAAGGCCGTTTCGACCGACCTCCCCTTCCAGTACGCATGTTGGGATATTGACAGCAGTCGCTTGTCAATATTGTCGCGGATGTACTCATCCATTAGTCTTTCCAGTGTTTTCAGAAGAAAGGATGATAGACTGATAGGTCTGAGGTCCTTAGGGCAGACATGAGAGCTTTTTCCTGCTTTGGGTATGAATACCACTCTGACTTCCTTCCACGTTTCAGGAATGTAGGTTAGATCCAGGCAGCCTTTCAAGATAACCTTCAGCCAAGGAAGAATTATGTCCGAGGTCTGCTGGATTTCAGCAGGAATTATTCCATCCGGTCCCGCAGACTTAAATGGTTTAAAGCCTTCTATCGCCCAGAGGAGCTTGGTCTCTGTTATAAGAGCGCCAGAGTTGAACGGTGCATGGTTTCTTGTAATGTTTACCCGCTCCGACTCAACAGGCGAGCTACCAGGGAAGTGGGTGTCCAGGAGGAGATCAGTGGTTTCCCTACTTGAGGTAGTCCAAGATCCGTCCGGTCTCCTCAGGTAGCATGGTGTGGTTGGATTTTTAGAGAGAATTTTGCGGAGCCTGGATGCCTCGGATGAATCTTCTATTTCACTACAGAAGAGTCCCCAGGATTTGCGCTGCGCCTTTCTCAGTTCATATTTGTATTTACGAAGTGATCCTTTATAGGAGTCCCAGTCGCAAACGTCTTTCGTGCTTTTGGCTTTGTTAAACAGTTGCCTACAGCATTTTCTAAGAGCCCCGAGTTCTGCGTTCCACCATGGCGGCTTATGTTTCCCTCTTGGCCTGCTCTCAGGACAGGAGTTCGACAATGCCTCGTTTAGGGCGCGCGTAAGGGTGGTGACCAGACCTTCGAGATCAGTTGAGCTACTCGGTTGGAGTGGCGGTATGGGAGGGAGTAAGCCGCTAAGAGTTTCCCTGTATTTGACCCAGTCGGTCCTCCGGTAGTTCCTAAAGGCCGGTGGGATAGGTTTGTAATCTTTCAGATTAAATTGGAGGTAACGATGATCCGAGGAGTTTTCTTCAGAAACCTTCCAGTTGCTGACCATGTGTTCGGAAATCAGGGTTATGTCTAAGACTTCTTGTCTATTCCTGGTTATAAAGGTAGGCTCTTGCCCTGTGCTGCATAGAAGGAGGTTAGTGCTTAAAAAGTAGTCAAAAAGCAACTCGCCTCTTTCGTTTGTGTCAGTGCTACCCCAGACTGCATGATGCGCATTTGCATCACACCCTAGAATGACACCAGTGTTGAGCTTACTAGCTTCCGTGATTAGATCGCTCATAATACTCGGTGGCAGTAGACCTTGATGGTCATGGGCCAGATAGGCCGAGATCAGCCAGTGAATCTTATTATTCAGTTCAAGGCTGACTGTGACGCGGCAGGAGGGGACAGGACCAGGATGCTCCCTCATAAGTTTGAGGAAACCATCCGCCAGCTCGCTCTGCACGTCTTTCCACTTGTCTGGAGTGATCCTTCCGTCATCGTCACTCCTGTCGATGACGGCCATCACGAGATGATCCTTCAGGACTTCGTTGAAGGGCCTTGAAGGTGCCGCGGTGCTTGAGTTGCCCGTCTTGGCCCTTTTTGCTGCCTCGGGAGACTCATCCAGCGATCTGAGTCTCTTGGACACTTGACCCTTGCCAGATGGTTCCCACCCCTCGGTGGTCAGCTTTAAAGCCCAGTCAATAGAGGCCCGTTGTTTGTCCGTCCGCTGTTCCTCTGGTATACTACCAAGGCGCTTCAGGATTCCCAGGGCCGTTTTCTTCTCTTTGTAGAGCTGTCTAGAGGGAGCGATATGGCCGGAACTTTTTGGGATATTTGCAGCTCCCTTTCCTCTGCCAGTACCCTCCTTTTTGAGTGAGCCAAGACCAGGTTTGGTGTCCGAAGTCTTGGCCATGGTAATTGGACCGGGTTTGGTGACCGAAGTCCTCATTTTAGAATGTCCACTTGGACCGGGTTTGGGAGCCAAAGTCCTCGTGGATGTTAAGTCGCTTGGACCAGGTTTGGTTGCCGGAGTCCTCGCGGGTGAGTTGCTAGAACCAGGTTCTGTGACCGCAGTCTTCGCAGGTAACCCCATTGGGGTGGAGGAGAGGGATGAGCTTTCGTCCATCTCTCCGTCCGGTTTTTTAAGAGATCCGGACTCTGTTTTTTGTTTGTGTTTGTTTTTTGAATTCATTGTGTTCCCACGAGTAGCGGAGAACGGAAGGTCCATCTGCACAGAGATCCGCATTGTGCAGATAAGGCTATTTAATCCGGAGGTCGCCAGGTATCCGGATACTCCGTTCGCGGCTGGGCTATTTGTATAGGGTCCCCAGCCTGGTCGATCCTCGGCACGGGTCGTATGACACCTTGATCCAGCCCGGATAAGTGGAGTGAAGGAATGTTGGGAGATGGATGGAGAGGGGGGACGTTGACCATCTCTTGGTTTCGGGCAAGACCCTACTCAGCCCCAACACCACGGCAAGGTGGACAGTCGTCGTTCATCTAAGAAATAAGCAAATTTTTTTGGTTATAACTCTGAATTTTAACAACAACCCATATATTTCGAAGGCACCTGAAGTACTTACTTTGTGTAGCCGTGGTTCTTCTTCGCTTTGTGAGATTATCCTTATTTTTCGTCGTGGACGATTCTGACGAGATACCGGAAGCCTCGGTTATGTTATATGATGGCTCGTCCGAGCTACCGGTCGACGACCGCGATCTTCTTTCGGTGCAAGATCCCGCTGCATTTTCCGAATTGAATTCTGAAAAGAATTCGCTCAGGCTTGCCGAACCAACGATCTTCAGGGACGACGCCAGGACACTACATTGAAATAAATAATATATATCATATTATTAAAAGACTTGTATACTGGTTTGCCATCAGTTGTTCTTAGAGAGACAATATACTCTTGTATTTTCCTTATCTCTTCGCAACGTTGGGTGTAATTAGATGGTCTTAACGGCCCTTTTGTTCCCTTCGAAAATTGATTTCTACTATTTAAGATATCGAAAGCAAGGTCGATTTTTCTTATATATTCGACTGTTGCTTCGGAACCTTCGAATTCTTCTAAGTGCAGTCCCTTGTTACAAAATTCAATCGCATCTGCAATACTAGCACTCAGAGTTTGGGTAGCATATTTCACCTTCATCTTATTGCTTTGCCATTCAAGATGAAGTTTTGAGAGCTTATTTCCCAGCTTTATGCATTCACTCTCTTGCATTTCATATAGCATTTTTATGTATCTCCAGTCAATATTTCCAGCTACAGATTTTAATTCTGTTGCAGCAAAGTGATTTCTAATCAGTTTAACGCAATGGCAAGCGTCCAGCATTGTAAATATGCTGTCATCTGGATTTTCTTTCATTACGAAAAATGGGCGTGCATTTGGTAAGTCTATGTTACTACCTAAAGCTCTTATCATGGACTTATTGTAGGATGGACCATCACATGTTACACAAGCAATTTTAACTCCAATTGCTTGTAATTTTTCAATAGCTGTTAGAACTAGATTAGCACGTTCATTTGCACTCAGCGAGTGAATAAAGAAATATGCTATAGGCAATTTCCAGTGAGCATTCATTGATACTACCATAAAAACATAGGCCTGAGTGGCTTCATCACTTTCCTGATCATTTTCTATTCCTAGGTCTACAAATGCTCTTATTTTTTACCGAGTAACTCAATTTTTTTCATAATACCCATCTCATCTATTATGAGAGAGCATATGCATTCGTAGTTCTTCATGTGCATGGATGAAACTTTCGCTTGAAGTGTATTGAAAGCTTCTTCCAGAAATCCTGGTTCACAATTTATACTAGAGTACCATCGCTGTATAGTTGATACGCTAGGCAAATTTTTTTTGAAAACAGTTCGGACGTAGTTATATGCCTTTGGGGAGTAAAAATGAAGGGTGCAGGCAAATCTACGTAATTCTTCCGGATATGTTTTGACACGTTTGCCTTCTAGTAGTTTCTTAAGAAAATAAAAAAAGGTAACAATGAAATCATTTTTTTTTAAATTAAAGGCAACAACTACAACAACTTAAGTACTTACTTCCGATAAATATTCGACCTCCATCGGAATCGCGCACTTCCGAAGGGTCGTTTTGAATGCTGAGTGCGTTATATCCTTCTCGTCGAAATGATGGCTACATAGCATTGGTGTTCCCTGTTGCAATATAGCTCCAGGTTCTATATGGAAGACCTCGCACCAGCTATAAAAAGAAGGTGACGTGGCCCGAGGAAATCTGAAAATTTCATGTCTATTATTATAGTAGGAAATATTTGAAACAAATTTTAATTTAGTGTCTCTCGGCCTTAGTTTCACCATTCTACAATATACGATGACAACAGATATTATATGTAGGAGCGAAGACTTATCAAAAGTGTCGTGGCCATTTTCGGCCCTAAGAAAACACACTAGTCATGGTCCACAATTAACTATTTATTTTAATATTAACGATTAACAACAACAATTATTATTAGTACCTTTTCAATTCAAATCCAAAAACTAACTAACTCGTCACCGAGGATGACAATTCGTCCCGGTCGATATCTGCCAATCGTGCAGATATCGTTGGATCACACGCGCCGTGGTTATTGACCCGATAGTTGATCGATGACCGTTGAGTTAATTGCATTGTGTCGATGGTGCATTTCACCTTAAATCGGCAGTATGCAATCAACCTCGAGCGGAAATCGTATCAGGTCATTCATATTGCTGTACGGGCATTATGCCGAGTTGATGACCCGTTGCACATGCTTTCCCGTAATAGAGGAATGATGGGCGAAATAGGGCCTCGACATCCTTCCCCCCTTGGAAAAATTGTACCGTAGGGATTGTCATGCTCGACTTACACATAGTACACAAGGAATCTTAATTCAATATAAAATTTAAAATTAAAAATCTAGAAGATTACATGCACTAATATTTCTTCCTATTTGAGTGCTAAAATGTCTAAGATATATAATATAATTGTAAAGAAAATTTAGAGTGCTAAATTGATCTAACATTACATGTATGAATATTATTGTTGCCATTTGAGTGTTATAATATCTAATATCAAGAAAATTTGATAAGCTTTAACACTAGCTGTAGGACATTTCGCTTTTGGTGTGGTATGGTAGGAGGGGTCGTTGAAATATCTTCCTTCCGTGGTGAAGTGGGTTTCTCATGGCGTGTCATGGCACCCATAGAAACTGCCGAGGGTGGTTGGTCCTGGCATGATAAAACTGCAATTTGCGTCTCCATTTGCTGCCTGGGTTTTTCCATATGGTCACGTTCGAGGATCGCTTCAGTAGTGTGGTCGTAGTTGGTGGGGGACAGCTTACAGGCTGACTTCTCGGGCTGTTGTCGAAATGGACTCGTATTTATATTGACTCTTCGACGCGTCCAGTAATGTTTGCCAGCGACGTAGATAATGCCTAGCATGATTATCACTAAACTGGTAGCCGTCGCCGATATGAGGGTGAAATGTAGTGCCGTTTTTTGAGCTAGTTGTCGTCGATGATTCTCGTTTCGGGTTTTCTCGGCAAGTTTCTCGATGACCCTACCCTCGGTTTTCCAGGCTTCGTCTAAATTCGATCCTTCAAGAACTGTGGGGTGTAGACGGTCTTGGGTCTGCAAATCAAGCTTGTTCATTACTTTGTAAGGCTCCTTGTATTCCGGAGCCTCCGCTAACGTCATATTAGGTCGTTCTTCTGGTATCCAAAGGTTGATGTCTCGCTGAGTGCTATCAATTGATGTTATGATAACGTCCCCGCTTCGAAAACTGCAGTTCTCTTTAATTGAAATAACGCCGAGGTTGTTGATCTCTTGTATTTTCGTAAATGTGTTGCGTCAATGGATTTCTATTTTACTTTTTGATCCCATGATGTAAAGCCAGCTGTTCTTAGTATTCATCTTCACGAAGGCACTCCATTTCCTGGTTCTCTTTGTGGAGCATTCGCTGGTATCCAAGCTACACTGGTGGTCAAAATAATAAATACACGCCTGCGTTTTTTGGAAAACATCTATTTTTTCAGCTTTCAATACCTTGTAAGTTAAGCCAGTCTATTGAAACGATACGTTGAAATGTGTAGAACATATTAGTAGGAAAAAAAAGCGTCTTACCTGTTAAGGGTTTTTAATATATTCCGATTTGGATTCATTATCCTAATTATAGAGTGGACAAAATAATTAATCCAGTATGAGAAATTGTATTGAAAAATTTAATTCTTTTCAAGAGAAGTTTTCAGTTTTATTTTTTTTATAATTTCAACTTAGTAATTTATTGCGTGACCCTTATTTTTAGGAATTTGTTTGCAACGAGCCGGCATCGAATCCACTAAACGTTCACAACTTTTTTTTGAAATCAAGTCCACAATTCGAACTTATTTCTAGGTTTATGTACATAAACCTTATCCTTGACTTGCTTCCACAAGTTCTCAATAGGATTACAGTCCGGTGACTGCGCTGGCCAATCGAGAACCGAAATTTTTTTGCGCCGCAACCACTCCTTCACTATTTTTGCAGTGTGCTTCGGATCATTATCGTGATGAAATGTCCATCGAAGCGGCATGTCTTCCTCTGCAAATGGCAGCATTATGTCCTTTAGTATGTCCAAATAACTTTCTTTGGTCATAATCCCGTCAATCAACTGAATTGGGCCTACACCATACCAAGAAAATGCTGCCCACATCATTATGCTACCTCCCCCATGCTTAACGGTCTTTTTGGTATATTGTGGATCAAATGGTTTGTTGGGAGGACGCCTAACATATACTTTTCCGTCCGATCCGAAGATGTTGAACTTGCACTCGTCACTCCAGAGAATATTTCGCCATTTTCTCGTGCCTTCTTCTCCGATCCAATATAAATGGGCCCTTGCAAAATTTAGTCGGTTCCGTATGTTTTTTTTACTTAGGAGAGGCACTTTTCTTGGTGATCGGTCTGGTAAGTCTGCGTCCAATAATCTTCCACGAATTGTTCTAGCACTGACTTTAGCATTTGTTTCCCGCAAAATCACGACCGAAGACGCGAAAGGGTTCCTTTTAGAGACGCGCATAATTACTCGATCCAATGATGGAGTGGTTTTCCGTGGTCGGCCGCGATTTTCTTTATCATTCTTCTCCTTCATGGCATTCTGGACCATTCCCAAAGAGCAGTGAGAAATTTGTTGCAATCTGTCGAAGAGAGTAGCCGTCGTCCCTTAGTCGTTGCATTTCGATCCTCTTTTCTGCGGAACAGTGCTTATTTCGGTCCATGTTTGAACTAAAGAATTATTACAAAATCAGATAATTTGAACTTGTTAGAAAAGTTTTCACTTAAGTTACTCGAAAGAAAATAAATTTGGGAAAAAAAATTAAAAAGTGGCCCGAAAGTACTTATTTAAAAACACTGTATTTATTATTTTGTCCAATGTGAAAGTGGTCCTTTGACTATCAAATTCAAATTAACATATCCGCATAAAACATATGAACAGGCTTGCTACTTAAAACAATGGCTTCCCAATCTAATGATTCATTGCAGTTGATTACGTCACTTGAAAAGCATTGCCAGCTGAAAAAATAGATGTTTTACAAGAAACTTAGGGGTGTATTTATTATTTTGACCACCAGTGTATGTCCTCGGTAAAGGTTCAGCAAGCAGTTTCTCCCAATTGAGGCTAACATCGGTACGTTACGTTCGCATAGAAAACGGTTATAGGGCTCAGTAATTATTAATTGCTTGCTTGATTTAAACGCGTCGTAATTTAAAACGGCATATTGATTCATGTCCGTGTTAGCGGCAAGAAAATCCCCATTCAAAATATAGAAGTAATACCCGGAGTCATCTATATGTGAGGGCACTGTGTATATTTTCGAGACTGTGAATTCTGTTTTTTCGGGTTGCGGTATATCGATTCGTATTAGTAGGCTGGCCTTGTCGACGATGGTTCTCACTGTAATTGTCTGTACCACGATGTGGTAGTTGAGAGCTTTTGCATCCAATTCACTATGATCCACTATTGATGATATGATCTTCATCAGCTCATCTGCGTGTGAAACTGCTGGATGTAATTTCCCCATATGGTTTGTTTGAGCAATCCCCGTTATAGTGTCGAGTGAACTTGAAATTCGTCGGACTTCCATTTCGGCCAGTATCATGAATTCCGTGATGTCGGTTCTTCTTTGCTCAATTATAAGTTTATCTGCTTGTCCATATAGCACTGGTGCCATTGAGCATAGAAATGCAGTAGTTTCTTTCTCTCATTAGCGGCTTGTACTCGAGACTCGTTAAAAAGTTGGAAATTAGACTTTAGTATTGTAACTTGTTCCTTTATTAGATGGAATGACGCACTTTCTTTGTCGTCCAGATTTTTCAGGTAGATATACGACGATTGTCATCACTGTCCATTGTCCCGAACAACGTTTTGCTGAGCGCCCCGCCCCCACTCCGTCGAAAAATTATCTCTGTTGGCCACAAAACCCAGTTCCTCTTCAAAGTTCGGTATCTTAACTGTGGACAGGATAGTCCAGTGATTACTGTACCAGTTGAGTTTGCCCACTTCCTCGAATATAGCGCCGGTTGGCTCTATCTCTCTAATGGGGTATTCTGACCCGGCTAATACTTCCATGACTACCACCACCACCCAAATAATGTGCGATATACAGCTTATCATCATTGCTTACTGGGTATTCTTAAATCCTTCAATTCTATGCTACTCTTACTTTTACAGATTTATATTTATGAAGTTGTCTATCCTAATTTAGTTCCTGACTTAAACACTTAGTTTTGTATTCTTTATTTATTTTTTTTTTTTTAGGAATCTGTCTCTCTTTTTTTTTTATATAAACAAAAATTTTGATCTCTTTATCTCAAGTGTTATTTTAAATATTTATAACACATGAATCTTACTGTATTTTTTTTTTTTTTTCGTTTATTATTCTTTCGGCTGTTACTCCATTCTTTTATCAAAAGAGCACTTCTTGGTACTTACTTACTTGTATTTGCTGTCTACTATAACTTACTGTCTACTATTATAATAGATGAGTTCTCGTGCGCGTTGAGTTTGAAACTCTATAGTCCTTGGATCCGGTTGCTGCTGCTATATTTGATGAAATTCGGCATTTGTGCATAAATATATATCAGTTATCTGTAATAAAAACCGGTTTGAAATCTGTATTTTTAAAACCTGCAAGAGCCCTATAAAAATTTGTTAGTTATATCGATTTGATTGTTACTTTGGAACCTATGAGTTAGATAATGCTCTATTTTACTTATTATTTTTTTTTTTTTTTTTTATAATGTATACATATATATTACAATACGTGATTTTAATTAATTTCCCTTTTCGAGTCGGTGGTTTATTCTTCGCGTTAATTGGTTTATTTTAGTACTGTTCCCTTTCCAGTTTCTTTCGAAACCACTTGTGACAATTCTTGGATGTGTCGGTAAAGTTATATCTTTCTTCCCTACCAATATCTTGTTGTTCCCTATTTTCGCCCACTGACGACTGGTTTCTATTCTTTCTTTTATCTCTCTTTTCCTCAACTTCCGCTGTTTTCGCCGCTGGTTGATTAAAATTTGCTATATTGCCGTTATTGGATCTTACAAACCCAACTCGTTCCCTTGGGGCCTCTCGTTTTTGGTTTGTGTTCCTGTAACTGGCACTATGCGGGTATTCTTTGCTTTTATATTGCCTTATACTCTCACCTGATTCTAACTTCATTAGTTTCACATCGTTCGGACTATTTGTTATACACTGCGTTATATTTTTCTGATTCCACTTATTTCTTTCTTTTTCTATACCTCGTTGTAGTTTCTCTCTACTCTCTGTTGACTGGTTTCTATTCTCTTCAACCTCAACATTTTTTCCCGATGGGTTGTTAAAAGCCACTATCTCGCCAATATTGGAGCTCACAAACCCAACTCGTTCGTTTTTGGTTTGCGTTCTCGTAACTGGCCATATCTGTGTCTTCATAATTTCTGGTTTGCTTCAGTCTAATGCCCGAATCTATTTTATCTAATTACTCTGAGTTTTTCGGTTCCGTGATTTCTTTTCATTATAAATTTTCTAATTTTTTTTTTTGCTGAAGGCTTATTTTATATTTCTTTAAGTTTCCTGAGACGAACTCATCTCCGTTGACAATATTGATTCCTGCACATAGTACCTTCTCTTATTGCGATGTGGGTTGTTCTTTTTGGTGCTGCGATGGTAGGCTCGTCCGGCAGTTTTGAGTCTCATGTCCGTATCTATTACATCGAGTGCAATATAGATTGGATTTTCGTTGCCTGCAGTCCTTCGCAATGTGTCCGGGTTTATTGCAACAGTAAGACGTAAGTTTTGCTCTGAGTGGGTTCGAGCCCTCGGCTTTTTCTCGGGTTCCACTTCCGTTGCTATTGGAGGTCTCTTTTGTTCCCTGGTCATGGTTCCTAGAAGTCTCTTCGCGTGTCAGTCTGGAAAAAGATGTCAATTTTCTCACCTCACCCTCATAAAATACCGCAGCTTCTTTCACTGCACGTAGCGTTTCCACGTTTTTCCCAATTAGGTAGATCTGGGTATTTTTGTCTTTTATACCTGCCTTAAAGGTGGCTTTGGCGTTTCTGCTAGAAATTTCCAGTCTTGAATATGGCCTTCTAATTTCTTCTCAAGAATACTAATGATTTCTTTACATTCTTCGTTTTCCTGTACTAACGCTTGAAATTTTGCTAGTTCATCCCTTCGATCTTGGTGTTGACATAACCAGGGATGACGATCAAAAAACAATTTTACGGGAAAATCCACGCGTTGTACATAGCCCTACTATGACAATGAATTTAACCCCCTGCGAATCTCAATTGTAAAATACTTTCCGTCCACAGCCATCTACTCGTCAGGCACTATTTGCCCTGATATCTGTAGCTCTGTCGATAATGCTCTAAAAGTGGAAATTAAATATCTACACCAATGAAAAATTTAATTGTTAACGCCTCTAAAACGCAAGCAGTATACCTCACTAAACGTAGCACTCATCACTACTAACCACATCAAATAAACGTCACATAAACTAATGCCCTTAAAAAACCCTCTATCCTTTCATAACAGAAAATCACTATTAACATCAACGATAAAATACTTGTATATAAGTCGACTTTTTCGATCAAAACTTGCAGTTCTAAATTATGCCTTTCTGTTGTATAAGTATGTAGTTTTAATAGTTTGGTAAAGTTTTTAGTTATATTGTAGTTAAAATTCATCAATTAGATTTTTGTTTTGCTTGCCATTTTCCTGTATATAAAGGGTTTTCCAATAAGGACTTGACAACTTTTTTTCAAAATAAAATGCAAACCATTTGAGATATTTCAAAAACTTTATTATCGGGTTGAAGTACAATCAAAACATTTATGAATGGAACTCGACTTCGTTCATATGGCCACCGCGGGCACGTTTGCAGCGGTCGATTCGTTGGACCCAATTTTCGATGACTCGGCCACACATTTCGGCCGAAATGGCTGCTATTTCGTGTTCAATGTTGGCTCTGAGCTCTTCCAACGTCGTCGGCTTGTTGGCATAGACCAACGACTTGACGTGGCCCCAAAGAAAAAAGTCCAGAGGCGTTAAATCGCACGAACGAGGCGGCCAATCGACTGGTCCATTTCTTGAGATAACACGCTCATCAAACTTACTCTTCAATAAATCGATTGTAACGTGTGCTGTGTGGCTTGTGGCACCGTCCTGTTGAAACCACATGTTGTCCAAGTCCATATCTTCCAATTCGGGCCAAAAATAATCGGTAATCATGGCGCGATAACGATTACCATTCACAGTAACGTGACGATCATTATCGTCGACGAAAAAATATGGCCCTATGACGCCGCCAGCATGCAAACCGCACCAAACAGTTATTTTTTGTGGATGAAGTGGTCTTTCATGAAGCACATGTGGATTTTCACCGGACCAATAACGCATATTTTGCTTATTGACGAACCCACTGAGCCAAAAATGAGCTTCGTCACTGAAGATGATTTTGCGATGAAATTGATCATCTTGGCGCATCTTTTCCAGAGCCCAATCGGAGAACGTACGTCGCTTCAAATGGTCCATCGGCTTCAATTCTTGAGTCAGCTTGATCTTGTAAACCAAGATCCTTACGCAAAATTCGCCATAACGTGGTCTGGGCGATGCCCAACACTTGAGAACGCCGTGGAATTGACTGATTTGGATCATTTGCTACGGACGTTTCAACGGCAGCGATATTTTCGACACTTCGACCAACCCGTTGTCTCACTGGCACGGCAACATCACACAACGAATATGTAGACTCAAATTTTTGCACTAAACTTGTTACTGCCTGTCTACTAGGGCGAGAATTACGACCGAAAATCGGAGTTAACGCTCTTAAAGTAGCGGTCACCGACTCCGAATTTCTGTAGTAAATTTTTATAATTTGCAGACGTTGTTCCTTCGTGTACTTTACCATGATAAAAATGTTAAGTTTACTGAATAAATTGACAGTGACAGTTCGATGATTAGTGAAAGGGTGCGTTCACAAATTGAATTCAAAGTTGTCAAGTCCCTATTGGAAAACCCTTTATTTCTTCACGTATGTTACGAAATTAAACAGCTTGAAGCATTATATTCTTAAAAGTTGTATAGTTAGTAAGTTTGAACACTCATATATAATTTTCATAAAAAAGGAAAAACTTACCCCAAGTTCTTACTTAACACACAAACTTCCCACTACACAGTTTTGCTTTTGTAATGTAATTTTAATTTATAGCTCACTACATAGGTTTAATTTTTTGTTAATGTTCACCTAAACAGTCACTTGTTTAATTTTATTTTTTTTTAACTGGCTGCGCAATTTGTCGTGGCCAGGTTCGGCCCTAAGAAAACACACTAGTCATGGTCCACAATTAACTATTTATTTTAATATTAACGATTAACAACAACAATTATTATTAGTACCTTTTCAATTCAAATCCAAAAACTAACTAACTCGTCACCGAGGAGGCCGATATCTGCCAATCGTGCAGATATCGTTGGATCACACGCGCTGTGATTATTGACCCGATCGTTGATCGATGACCGTTGAGTTAATTGCATTGTGTCGATGGTGCATTTCACCTTAATTCGGCAGTATGCAATCAACCTCGAGCGGAAATCGTATCAGGTCATTCATATTGCTGTACGGGCATTATGCCGAGTTGATGACCCGTTGCACATGCTTTCCCTTAATAGAGGAATGATGGGCCAAATAGGGCCTCGACAAAAGTAGAGTATCGGGAAAATTACGTTGATTTGGGCGAAAGTGCTACTGTTACAGAAGAGGAAAAGTCAAAAGTCCAGAAGTTCAATTTCTGTTTTGCTACCAGTTTCAATTACTACAATACAAGATACTATATCGAAGGAAAAAGAGAGATGTAATATCAATGTTCTCTTTCTTGCCAGAAGAAGTAGTAAACTTCAATAAAGTTTTTTTAAAAATATATTAATTACTACTTATTTGTAAAATATCGAAAGACTCTATTTTATTCTTAGATAAGGTAACTAAGGATAGGACACCCCGGTGTAAAAGCACGAAAAAAATAGAGACCAAAATTATTTTGACAGCACCATGGGATCGAAGGATGCCAAGGGATCTTGCTTGTCAAAAACACACGTAAAATAATTATGAAGGAATATTTTGCTGTTTGTTTTTATTGGTTGTCATGGTAACCTGAACGGCCTGGATTTTGGATCCAATGGTGTAGCAAAATAACGTTATAATTGGAGTCACAAAAGCGTTACAAAGGTGAACATTTCGAACATGCAACTGTACTTAGAAAAGAAATATTTATTAAAATATCCATTTCGGTACAAATGCTTTGCATCGAAAAAAATAGTATCCCTTAAGTTCACAACAATATAGCCTTCTCATTAAATTAGTAATAAGAAAATGGTCGCATTATTGTTAAAAATAGGTCTAACGAAAAATCTAAATTTGGTGTTTATCAAAAAACACATTTGAAAAAGCTACTCGTTTCTAGTATTTCGCCGAGATTTCAGTTACAGAATCGTACCAGATCATAAGTAGATATGTACATATATGATAAAATAACATGCATCTGTAAAGCATACATACATAGATTACAAAGAGATAGATAGTTTTATACTCTAGATGAAATCAGAGAGTATTATAAGTTTAATCCAGCCCAAAAGTTTGTAACGCTTAGAACGAAGCCTCGGAACACAAAAACAGTTAAATATTATTTTGTGCTTATTTGGGGCTAAAACGTCCGTCTGTCCGTTAGCATAATAACTCAAGAACGCCTTGACCTAGGTTCTTGAAATTTTGATCTGGGCGAATTTGTAAGGCTAAGTTCGTTAACGGGCAAAATCGTCCTCATCTAGAGTATCATACGATTGGCTTGCAGCTGATCGTGACTGCAGTATGTTTATGCAATATATTTAATATATGCAAAAAACTTTTAAAATGCGAGCTAAAATGTTTGCCCCTAAAATAAATAAAATCAGTTTTGTACGCCCATGCAGCTTTTACTTCGACATGCGCATCCAAAAAATCGGCTCTTTTTTATGGTGGCATGTCCAATCCTTTTAGGTATATAATCTAAGATTTTTATGTTTGAATACATATTATTTTAGGTATTGACCAACTTAAAAAACACTTATTTTTGTTAAATTTTCTAGGCTTTCATTTCCTTTCATTAAATTTGTCTTAAGTTGAGAAATAAGCGATGAATATCTATATTAGAAAAGTAGATTCATTTTTAGTTGAATTATGCATTAAATTTTTTTATTGTATATTTAACAAAACAGGTATTGAACAAGTCGATTTGTACTTAAATGTTGAATATGCAGCAAAAAGTGGTATATTAAAGAAATTTATTTATTTAATGAAAAAACAAGTGCTATCTGAATCAAAGGAACTCTGCTAATTATTAACAGAAATTTTTATTTTGACGGAACTGCTATGAATTTTATCTATCCTTTTTCTACGACAGATTAACAACCCCTACACGAAAGTTTCACAGAGCAAAAACGCACTTTTTTTTGTTAGTGAATAATGATACTGAACTTTCAAATTAGATTTTCATCCTGTGAAATTATAAAAATTTAAATCCTGCGGTTTCACTTAACCCGAAACATACCGCTATGTGGGCCCTGGATTCCCCAACCCACAATACTTCGAAAAAACTACGTCAGCTGCTTTTATTCCACCCGAAGCCTTCGTACACCTCGATGAAAACGGTTACATATTAGACTCTGACTGCGTACCAATTATAAGCCATACGTGTAGGCGCGCCACCGTTAAAAAAATATTATACGACTCCAATCTTAAAACTAGCGACTCTCTGGCGTTATGGCGATACTCCATCGCGAACTTCATTGACATTGGCAGAAATGAGCGTGAGGATACAAAATACTGATGGCTTAATCGACAGGACATTTAGTTATTTTTCTTAGAATAAGTTAATTTTAAACTAACACGGAAAAAAAGAAAAGAAACTAGTCTAAGTACTAACATTATTAGGAGCTTCCCTAGTATGAGGCATGCTGGACCTTCAGCTATCGGTCCAAGTGGAGAATGGTTCGGCCTGGAATAATTATAAGAAAATATAATTTATAATTTTATCGCAATTCATACAAATACTCACGATTTCCAGGCGGACATCCAACATAGTTGGATGAACTCCGGCGGATTTCGTGGGTATTATAGACATATGTATACATTAGAATTGTCATTGAAATAAAGATACTTTGATCCCCCCAAAAATAGTCCCGATACCATTAATATCTTAGAGTGCCCACTTAAGGCCATTAAGAACATTAGCAGATTAGATATTAAAGCACTTTTTAAAACTTAAAAAATACCGCTACTTACCTGAAAAACTTAACATATCTTGATGCGCCAGCTGCATTGCTTAAACAGTTCTCCACACTACACTTCCACTTTCCCACATACATTATTCCACTTTCCTTAAAAGTATCTATGTACGAATATAATTTCCTATTTAATTTTTCCAAATCGCTCTGAAATTTCCACGCACTTTCTATATTCGACAATAAGTCAGAAAAAAAATTCTCAGGAAAAGAAGTTTCTCAGAATTTATTCTTGCAATACTTTATGTACTTTATTAATATCATTAAGAGACTTTACTTACAACGATACACGCAACTTTTCTCAATACTCTTTTTGGGAATTCGTATATTTTACAGGAACTATCTTCCAAAAAAAAACAGTACCTACTTGTACAACATTTTTTTATTTAACTGTATCAATAACAATTTATTTATTTGATATAGCAAGACACAATTCTACCATCTGCCAATTTCAATTATAAAATAGAAAATTTAATATTATAAATATTTAAATCGGTTTTGATTTGCGAATGCAACGGTCAAATCACAGCTGACAGCTTAATTTCACTTCCCAAGTTCGAAAACAGCACACTCCATCTTCTTCTAATTCCCAAGAGCTGAATGCATTTATCTCTGTCCAGCTCAATAAGGAAATTAAATTACCCAAATTATGTCCCTCAGCTTTCGAAGTTCCATAAACGAGCTAAAATCAAGTAAAAAAATCTGCCAACAGTCTGGGCGCAACTTTATTATTTTTTGGGTAGAAGTTCGGAACGAGTTTAATTCTGAGATGCGTTGTAGGTTACTATGTGACTGAAAACCTAAAAAAAAGTTCGGGAAGCGGTTAGAATGGGGTCGCGCTAGAATACTTACGCCGCTGCCACATATATCATATGAATTACTTAATTGGGTCATACTCCAGGACAAGGTCTAGTTCTAGTATAATATCAGTTGTTACGCCACTAGAAGGTTTTTCGTGATTTCGTTTTGGGCTATTACATGAAATCGGAAATGCGTTTGTAGACGATTATATAAAAAGTCTGTGGAAGTGCAAGCCAATCTAATATTTCATCAATCCTGAGAAATATGTCGAAGGCCTTGCGTCCTATTGGAGTTGAATAACAAACATCCTCAAACCAACTTTGTAACGATTATGTAGGAAGCCTTAGGAAGTAAAAATGAATTCGATATCTCATTAGAACTAAGAAATATGTAAGAATTTGTGAAAACATATGCAACCCCCTTGCACCCATTTTGGGGTTGAATATCCAAAAAACCTGAAATGAGTTTTTTGATATATATAAAGAAAGCCAGAGGAAGTAAAAACCAATCCGATGTCTTATCACTCCTACGAGATATGACGGAATTCGTGAAAACGTGTTCAACCCGTTTTTACACTCTTAGGGGTTGAAAAAGGAAAAAACTTGAAAACGGGTTTTAGGTGATTATTAAAGAAGCCCGTGGAAGTGAGAAGTTATTCGATATCTAGTCAGACCTGAGGGATACGGCTGAATTCGTGAAAATATATACATCCCTTTTACATCACCTTGGGAGTCGAATTTCAAAAAATCCTGAAAACACTTTCTAGGTATTTAAATGAAGAATCCGTAGAATAAAAATGAATTCAATATTTGGGAAGACCTAATAGATATGACGAAAATCGTGAAAATACATGCATTCCTTTTTCACTGATCATTTTTTTTGCCCCCCTTCCGAACGCCAATGAATATTTGAATTTTTTTTTAATCAAAATCACTTTTCTAGTAGAGTTACACATATGTACCGAATTTCAACTTTCTAGCATAAGCCGTTCTATAGTTAGGAAAAACACCCCCCACCATCGTACCATACTACCACTATAAAAAATTATATTTTTCCAACATGTTACTACTATAGCTCTATCTAAATACTAGGTTTCAGGTTGATATCATTATAGGTTCTCGAGATATAAAAATCAGAACTTTTTACTTTTCACCCTCCCCCACCCTCACCCTCTACACACTCATCCCTGAAAATTTTTTTTCTGCTAGGGGTTTATTATGCCTACATTTGGTAAAAATTTTAAGCATCTATCTTACACTGTTCTTGAGATATGAGACTTAATTTTTTAAAAAAATTCTTACCCCCTCCACTTCCATGCTCCACCGCCCGCTTAAAAAATTTTACTTCCAGCAAACTTTATTCGTCAACTTTTATACACAAACTAAATTTTATTTCTCTAGTGCAATTGGTTCGTGAGATAACGTAATCTAAAGTTTTTCAACCCCTACCCCCGTACTTCACTGCCCCCCCTCAAATCTATTCTCCTAGTATACCTACAGATGACTGTTTAGTTTTAATTTCGTGATATTGACCGTTTAGGAGATATGGATTTTAGAATGACTCGATCTCGGCTTTCGAACCTTTCGGACGCATTATTTTTCCCCCCACTCCCACACACCTTCACCCATATCATCAATATTTTTGCAAATGGGTCCACTATCGAAGCTCTATACAAATTCCAAGTTTCAGCTTCCTAACATAAGCGGTTGCTGAGATCTAGAAACCAAAATTTTTCGTCTAAAACGCTTCCCCCACCTCCCCCCTCATACTTCCACCCCCCAAAAAGTGGCCACTTAAAGGGACCTGCCTAGTCTATTAACAAAAAATTTTCAATTTAATAGCTCATAGGGTTTAGGAGTTATAAGCCAGCAAACGTTTTGCGTACGGCGGACGGCGCACAGACGGACTGAAATTTTTTTTTGCTTTTTTGGTGCTTATTAGTCATAAAACGTATAAAAAAAATTTTTCAGGGTAGCAAATTTTTTTTTTTTAAAAATCGATAACAATACTTTATTATTAAAATAATAAAGTAAAATGGTATTTCTGAATGAAACTACAATAAAAGCTATTATCAGAAATTATTTTATGTTCATTTACAATTTTAGAACGATATCTTGTTTATACATATACAAAACAAGTTCGAGAAGTGCAAAACACGACTAATCACGTACAATTTTTTCGAAACTTCAAATCAGAAAACTTGTCCCACATGAGATAGCGAAATAGGTAGTCCATCTATATTACCAGGTCCCTGGGTACGAGATATCGTGCTTTGTAATCCGAAGTTGGGAATTATTACCATATTTTCAATATCGCAATTACTTTCAGACGATGTTCCTGAAAAGTTTTCTATTACATCTATCTCGCCTTCGGCTTCGATGAGTGTAAGAAATCCTTGACGCTTGAGTTTACACTTTCTCGTCGTCCACCCGGCGGCCGGTTGGGAATTTACGTCATTTAATTGCTTTTGCAGTAACGAAACACGTTTAATTGGTGTATGTGGCGGATAGTATCGCCGAAAGCAACTTCTTACAGTTTTCCACTGTTTCAACGATTTTGTACATTTTCGAACGGGTGCTCCGTAATAACCGAAAGAAACGTAATTACGAAGTGTCACGTGAGCCCACATAAGACTAAAATTTGGCTTTTTATTGCACCATAAGTGTTCACTGCATCACTTATTGCACTAGTAAGCCGTTGTATCTTCTTAATGAGCTTGAACCCACATGAAATCGGATTCTAATCTGAAGCATGAATATCATTAAACAAATCTTATAGTCATTACTTTAGGTACTCGTACTTCATATACAAATCTCATAAATAAACTAAATTTCCCCTTGCCACAACTTTAAATATCATTTACATTACATAGAGCGGCAGATTTAAATCTACTTACTCCGAAAACGTAAAATACCAGATTTGCTCCCACAACCAAAAGAAAAAATTATATTTCATATATTTAACTGTTCATATTCCATCTTAAACCTGTCTTGGGAGGTGTTCCGCGACCTTAAGTAATTGTTTCTGTACGGTCCTTTCTGCTTCCCGTTCATAATGAAGGTTGAATAAAGGCCCTTCAAGTTATGTCAACGAGTTGACGCAACTTGAAAGGATGAAGGATGATGAATTAGAAAATGAAAACCGCGATACTATTTATACGTGATGAACACTACCAATACTCACCTTCTACAGATCGTACGAGATTTCGTGTACATGTCGTGCTCCTAATCTTTGAAGAACTTTCTGCACGCGAAATAAAATCGCCGGAGAATAATCTCAACGAGAGACGTTTTGATAAGCTGCTTAGGCAATCGTTCATACTAAAATAAAACGGCTTCTGTATGTGAATTCCGGAAGCTGAAAGTGGACGACCGCCTACCAAGCGCTAGAACGCTAGCCATGGAGATATGGCAACGAATAGGCAACGGGTTGCTTCAGTCAGCCTTGAATATTACTCTATTTTTGCGAATACGTAATACACTCCGTCCGTGCAGATCATTCGTATCTATGAAAAAGACTGAAGGCGGATTGACTTGATATATTTTATTATACCGCTAAACTTTGGGAAAGATGAATAACATGAAAAGGTGCTTCGAAAATCTCGTAAGGATTTCCTCCCGAATCAATATTACGTCCGATTATTAACATAAGGACCACAGAATTAACACAACCAATAAATCATGACTATTCATGTACGATGTGAAGAAAGAGATCTATAAATCTTGAGGATGTTCGACTGCTTTTCGATGAGAATCACGGAGGAAACTAAAGACATTGCCGGAATCTACAAAAGTAGCGACTGCCATATTGCTCGCTCTCTTATCAGTTTTGAAGCAGTTGCTGTGTAAGATATCTAATAAAGGAATCATATATACTCGTATATATATCTACATATTTTACTTATCTTCAAATTGAATTATTGTTGTTGAAAATGGCGACTTCATCGAGAACAAAACCTGAATTTTGTAACGAGATTAATGGAGATATTTGAAGAAAGAATAAACTTTTTTGCTGGAGGTACTGAAATTGATGCGGGATTTGGACGAAGATCGGGTATCGGTAGTTGCGTAATTGGTAATTGATATGAGCATTTCTTTTCCTTCGTCTTTGTTTGTAAGACATAAAAGTCTTTCTACGTAGTATGTTGAAACAGGTGGCAAAAAGGATCATTCCGAATTTTTCGCGATAGTTAGAACACCTCTCACAGCTGGTGTTTGCTGGATTCAGAAGCAGATCAGTTCCTTCAGAACGTATTTCTAAGGTATTTGAGGCAAATAAAAGATGGTTTTATGTATCGAAAGAATAGTTTGTTTAAATGCCACGAAACGCGAAAATTTATTTATTGGACACATTTATTTTTTTTAAACAAAAAATTCTATTTAAAAACATTGAAATTAGTTTTTATGAAAACTGCAACGTGAGAAAAGTGTAAAATGATAATCGCGCTTATTCTGGAAAACGGCGGATTTTCTATTCCTGTCGACTATGCGTTTCACATTCCATTCCCATTCACGGTACATACGGAAACAGCTTTATCGATATACTTTGAAGACATCTTTCCCGGATGTTTGAAATCATATTTTAGGGCATAAAAATGTCAAAAATTATAATACTGTAAACGTGAGGGATGGACTGTCTCAAATATTTCTTTTTATTTAATGCCAATTACTTTCTAAATAATCTTAAAACCGCGAATATTTCATTGCGTATATCAACTGTAAAAGTATCGGGAAAGTGAATCAATAATATGAAATTGCAGAAATCGCAGATTCCAGCCGGCTGGTTCCAAAATAAGGTTGATTATATTCTTTTACAATATAATGACAGTAGAAACGTTAAACGTGGTAACCCTCAAGACCACAATTTTACAATACACGAAAAAAACGCATAGAACCAATTACTTTATTATTTTTTAATAATAAAGTATTGTGATCGACCTGAAATTTCAAAAAAATTTGCTACCCTGAAATTTTGTATTTACACGTTTTAGGACTAGTAAGCACCGAAAAAGCAAAAAAAAAAATTTCCGTCTGTCCGCCGTATACGCCGTCCGCCGTACGCAAAATCGTTTGAAGGTGCGTAGCTCCCAAACCCGTTGAGGTATTAAGTTGAAATTTTTATGGTGGGTAGATTGGGTGAACCCCTACGGATAGTATCTTTTAAGGGGTGGAGGTGTAAAAAAATTATCGATAAGGGTTGAGCGGTGTGGAAGTGGGGGGGAAATGAGTCCAAAACGCTAGAAAGCCGGGATTGAAACATTCTAAAATCCATATCTCCTGAACGATTGATGTCAGAAGATTGAAACTTTGTAGTTGCCCTGAAGGATACTTGAAGATTAGACAAGGGCTAAAATTTTTAAGGGGATGGTAGGGTGTGGGGTTGGGTGGTGAAAAACTTTGGATTACAATATCTTCCGAACCAATTGCACCAGGAAGATAAAATTTTGTTTCAGTATATGGGATCTCAAGAGGAGTCTACTGAAAGTAAATTTTTTGAGGGGGGAGGTGGGGAACGAAAGTGGGGGGATAGCAATTTCTCAAAAAATGTAATTTAATATCTCAGAAACCGTATCAGATATGATCTTGAAAATTTTACCGGAGTTGGGATCGGTAGACCTCTAGTAGGGAAAAAAAATTTTGTGATGGGTGTGTAGGGGGTGATGGTGAAAAGGGGTAGAAAAGAAAAAAATTCTGATTTTTATTTCTCGAAAACCGTAATGAGTGGAAAGCTAAAAATTTAGGATTATATAGAGCCACTATGGAGACATCCTGCAAAAATAAAATTTTTCAAAGGGGTATCAAGGTACGGGGGTCAGGGGTGGTTTTTTATATCTCAGAAACGGCTTATGCTAGAAAGTTGAAAGTTAGTACGTATATGTAGATGAGCTATTAGAGTAACTAGAGCAAAAAAAAGTTCAGATTTTTATTGGCGTTCAGAGGTTGAGTAAAAAAAGTCACTGAATCCACATTTTCACAAATTTCGTTAAAACTGTTAGACATGACAAACTATCAAAGCAATTTTACTTCTGCGGGCTATTTATATAGGCGCCTAGAAACTTTCTTCAAATTTTTTTGATATCCAACCCCTAAGGGAGTGAAAAGTGGTTGTGTACATATTCATGAATTCTGATATATTCCTAAGGGATATTGAGATTTGGAATTCACTTTTACTTCTATAAGCTTTAAACGTAGTCGGGGAAAAACCCGAATTAAGTATTTTATTTTTAACTATAAAAGGAAATAATACCTATTAGTTTATAAGCCTCATTTTTTTCCTTTTTTTAAGCCTATGGGCAGAATCGTTCACTGAATTAAACACGAAAGTCAATCTAATTTAATCTAATGTCGAAATAGTTCAAGCTAAGTTCATAATCAATATGTAAGCAAACTGTAAATAATGTAAATACAGTAGATGCCGCTTATAGTAATCGCGGATAATGTTATAAGCCGCATTTTGTTATCAAAACAAGTTAGTCCCATTTTCCACAAACGAAATTCATCGCTTATTGGAATAAAAATTTGCTTTATGTTATCATTCCGGCCAGATTTCCATACAACATAACAAGTTTTGTGACTGTATTCTTAATCGCTCCTCTTTTTTCTTCATGTGAATGTGATCGAAAAGGCAAAATAAAAAGAATCTCAAAATTAAAGATGATTGCTCTTGGTTTTACATTTATGTAAACACAAGGCGATACATATCATAGATTGCTATGAGAAATTTCAGTCTTTTTGTAGCTTCTGAAAACTATTGATGTTAATCTCGTTCAACTTCGAGTAAGTTTTCGAGACAGCTTAATAGAAGTGGCGCGCTGAGCTAACAGATATGACCGAAGCTGGATCTAAAACGCTGTACAAGGCTGAATTTGCTAAAAAGGGAGAGAATCAGCACATTAAGTGTCCTGACCAGACACTGTCTTATAATCCGGCATGCTAAAAGACGGCGATTCTTTTCAAACGACTTTCTGTAGAAGCTGCCTGGATGAGGAGGAAGAGAAAACAGTATTTCATATTCTCTGTAACTTTGTGAAACATTGAAGCTAGAGTTGTAATTAACACTTAATGAATAAAAAAAATAATATTAGATTCTTCGAGCAATCTATATTCAAGCGAAGGAAAATAAATGAGAAAAATTTCCCTCTTCGTCTATTGTTATCATCCGGTTAATGTTATTGTTTATGGCCGGTCCCAAAGTGATTACAATAAGCGGCATCCACTGTACTATGTAAATATAATGTAATCAAACCGAACTGTTAGACAATAAGCACTATATGGCACTAGGCAAATAAGCGCCTAGGGGAAAAAAAACATAAAAAAATCAAATTTATAAAAGAGTAATAACTACAAGCCTCGAAGGTACCTTTGGGCAGTATTGCACACAATCTGAACTAAGCACAAAACTCATTCAACTTTAAGTTGAAGTAGGAATGTTAACGGGTGATTCGCCAAATATTAGTTTTAGTTTTAGTTATAAGTTAGTATAAGTTTTCTTTAGGTTAAGTCAAGTTAAGTCATATGCCATACGAGCGATTGGCAAAAATTTCATGTTCATGCCAAACACACATACTCAGTCTCGGCCTAGGTCGGAAAGCATAAAGTTCAATAGACGCTTACGGTTATTGTTCTTAACCCTTTTATTTTTACTGGTTGCTGGTCTTTTCTTAATAGATTTTCTTTTTGATTTGGTACGTTTTCCACGTTTAGGAGTAATTTTTAACTGTGCTGTCGAAAACGAATTAGCCCTTTTTATAGCCATGCGCCTTTTCATATCCTCACCACCCACACTGTCAAAGAGTTTTTTCACTTCCTTTTGCATCAGCTCTTGAGTAGCAGCTTGTCCTTGCTCTTTTGTTGTTTTTGAGAGGTTTACTCCCCACCTCTGATAATATTGTTTTACCAGTCTTTATAGCTTGCTCCTCTATAGTTTTTACACCTGAGGAAACTAAAGGTCGTAAATAACGCAGTAATCCACCGAAGAAGGTGCCAATACCTCTTCCACGCTGGTATATAAGTGGGGATCGATAAAGATCCCCTATGTCCGACAAACCAGCGCCACTTTGGATTAAATAATACTGTTACATGTAAACCTGGCAACCGCGCAACCGTGCAACTCGATCGTTTCACATAATGAAAACAACAACAACCGAATACCTAGTTGCAAAATAACCCAATCAGAAACCTAGCAGAAGATAAGGCGAAACAATCTCCCTTCTTATCGAATGCTCTCCAATATACTAGAACCCTTTGCATACACCACTGAACGAAATCGAAGATCAAAATCGAAAGCTCTAAAGCCTTCGAGAAACATCCACACCACCGGTGACCATTCAAGTACATCCTAGACTGCAACCGCCTAGTATATAAGCAGGTGAAGCTCTCAGCGAAGACACAGTAATTCTGATTACGCCGACTGTGACAGCCAGCGGGTACACGCGACCGTGTTGAGAGAGAACGAAAGTGAACGAATCAAGCGATATATGGTATAAGCGGGCGGTATTGCCATACTGTGCGAATTATTGTGCGAATAGAATTTAAAGTGCGATTAATAAATAATCACTTATTTTTATTTTAACCGAATTGTGTTTTACTTGAAATCCCGGCGAACCCCTAGCTCGCAACAATACCTTGTGTAATATGAATTCATTTCGATTTGAATGTACACTATGAAAGGCCTTATTCACATCTGAATATTTATACTTTATTGTCTTTTAAAGTGAAGCATCACATATGTCGGGGTATAGCCCGGTATGAAGTCAATTAATTCACCGGTTCATCGGTTATCTTTATGGAGATACTTTCAATGTAAGTCTTTTCCAGAGGGTAGTATTGTATACATGCTCTTACCTAAAGATATTATCGCACTCTTTCAAAGGTATCATACGGAGATTTCTCACTAATTTGTTGCCTACTATTTGGGGGCGAATGATATCTCTTAAGCCTTACATTCTTCTGCAACTACACTTGTTAGTTCTCGGGCAAATTTGCTCTTTATTTCGATAACAGAATCTTCTAATACGACGATTCTGTCTAAAGTATACTTCTTCTCCTCTTCTTCTGAAACCTTATCAAACGACTTGCCCACCTCCTCGGCAAGGAGACTAGCATCACGCTTCTCCGGAGGTATTTGCAAGAATGTATCGCTAATAAAACCGGATAAGTCATTTTGCTTCAAATCTATAGGCACATCTGTCGTTAACAGAGTACCATCGGATAGTTTTTTATAGGGAACTTCCAATATTATACTTTTATCTGTAATTATGCGTGTGTTCGGTATTTCAAAGGCAGGGGTCACTGCACCCAAATCACTTAGAGATTGAAGAATTTTTTTCCTAATTTGACATGATTTTCTCCTCCGAGCTGTAACAGATTCAGCTTCATCATCAAACTGTATATTCGCAACGAAAAGTCCCACTAAATCATTAATATTAATGGGCGTTGGAATCGGGTTCTTTATCTTTATTTTAACATTCAAGTCTTTTATCTCTAAATCTAAAGAGTCAGGCTTCTTCACCACAGTATCTCCGCGTTTTTCACTTATGCTAAGCACTGGCGGTATGTAATAGTCTATCATATGTAATAGGGCTTTATAGTTACGTTTTTCTCTAGGGATCTGTTCAATTATACTATTGAACATATAATATATAGACTTATATTCCAAAGCTCTTAAAATTACAATATCTGCAACCTTGCTATCTTGTTAAATATGTAAAGTGGAATCTTCCGGTTTTGCGTGTCGGTCATCTTTGCTAGTATCAGGGATATCACTACGAATTGAATCTGATTCTAAGGCGGAGTATAAAGTCTCTTTAAAATCTGGAAAAACACGAGCAATTGCATCGAGGAACGAAGATAAGAAAGTAGAAAAATTCATATCTTGTTTCTGGTAACATAAATTTAATAACTGTTATCGCGTACAAACTTGTTTTATCTATTCCGCGAATTTTGTTGTCTTTAATTAAATAAAATACAACAATTTTTATTTTGAGCTTGGTTTGGAAGGTCTGCTGACCCTGATGCTCAATCCAAGGCTGATTTTATTCTTAAAATCTACCATAAAGGAAAACAAGTATACAGGGTGTAACTAGTACTGAGGTTCAAACGAAAATGGGAGATAGAGGAACTTGTCCTGAGTAGAAAATCGTTCTACACATACTCCCGTTTTTGCACCGTTAAGGAGATAACGCGATTTTAAGGACGAAGGATTTTCATCGTACCTGTGATCACTGTTTGATCTCTAACTTCTGCTGTACTTAGCGTAACGTAATAATTCTGGGCTCGTTGGAAAGGACACAAATTCTTCTTTCTAATTGCTATCAACTGTGTCAATCAGTGTTATACTTTTTGAGAAAAATTCATTTAAATGACACAAAAATAATCAAAAATTAAAAAAAAAATACAAAAAAGTCCTGTTTTCTCCAAGAAGGACCTGATTAACCACCAAATTTTATTACATTTTCGGAAAGCCCATAAAATTTCACTATATGTTTGATAACAGAATTTCTTCATAGGTTGAATTGTAAAGGAGCGGGGCTAACAGTTATCAAGCACGTTCCCTTCAAGTAAATCTGGTTTGACCGGTGTATTGTGATAGGGATACAGTCCTTCTCCTTGCAGAATTCGGAACAACAAAACAATTGTATTTGCAGAATAATATATCGACTTTGACTAAAACAACGATCGTGAAAATCAAATTAGTATAGAAATGGATATTTCGTTATTGAATATGAAAGCAATGCTTACATGGTCGCGTATTGGGACATTTACCTTATTACAACTTTCAAGTGCTAAAAAAAAATTTTTTTTTTTACAAAACAAAATGGGGCGTTGTAGGGTATTCCTTTAGGCGTCTTTTGCGTGACGTCGAAAACTGCTCCATTTGTCATATTTTTTCTATTGATCTTAAACTGAAAACTAAAATATTTTTGGAATACTAACAGATAAATTGGAAGGATATACCTAAAAAATTATAAAAAAAATATAAAACAAAAAAGATATGAGGCTTTTCAATCAAATGTTCATTTTTCGACTATTTTCGATATTTTTTACTCCAAAAAAGTGGTTTATTTACGCGATATCCTCAAAACTTTAGGTATATCCTTCAGATATGTACAGCTGCGAGCAGTGAAATAGTAGTGGGGACCTACATTTTATATTTCTTAAAATTACTAAGATATCAAAATAAGTTCTGCATAAATTTTAATGTAAAATCAGTGTACAAGTCACAGGCTAAATGTATTGATGAAAAAGTTTATTTCACATGAGTATTAAATAATATAATTCACTTTAAATGAGCTCTTATGAAAATTTCAGCGAGCAATAAAATAGTAGTGGATAAAAAAAACAAACTTTTGGCAACAAAAAACAGTATTCTGTAAATTTTTTCAGAATATTTAAAAGAAATGCTTAGTATTTGGTAGCATGACCGTTATTTTTAATGACTGCTGCACAACGGTTCCTCATCGAGTCTACGAGGCGCTCGCACCTTTCTCGAGGTATTGACTGCCATGCACGCTGGGCCACAGCCCACAGTTCGTTATTATTTTTGGGCTTGGCATCCCACACAGCTTTCTTGAGATCAGCCCAAAGGTTTTCTATTGGATTGAGGTCAGGGGATTGAGCTGGCCAATCCATGACCTCAATTCCATTGTCCCGAAACCACAATTTTGCCAGCTTACTTGTATGCTTTGGGTCGTTATCTTGTTGCAGTACCCACTTGATAGGCATTTCATCCTCAGCGAACGGTAACATAACTTCCCGCATTATTTTCACATATGCATGTTGGTCCATAATAGTCCTTATCCAATATAATGGCCCCACACCGTTGTACGAGAAACAGCCCCATACCATGATGCTTGATCCTCCATGTTTCAAGGTTTTTGTGGTGTACCGTGGATTGTACTCAGTGTTTGGGGGCCGTCTCACATATTCGCGAGAACCTTTACCACCATATAAAACAATTTTGGACTCATCCGTCCACAAAATGTTCCTCCACTTTTGATAGGGCCACTCCATATGTTGCTTGGCGAAATGAAGTCTGCGTACTACATGATTTTTCTTCAGAAGAGGTACCTTACGTGGACTTCGAGCATAGAGGTTATGTTCGCGTAGTCGTCTTCTTACGGTATGTACACCACAGGGCAATTTAAGCTGGTCCAAAATTTCAACAGCTGACATTGTTGGCCGAGCTTTGGAACATCTAACGATTTGTCGTACGGTGGTAGATGAAAGTTTCTGCTTACCACCCCTTTTTTCAACTTTATTCTTATATGTTATTGCATTGCGTATCATGGTTGGAGAACAACCAATAATCTCTTCCACTTCCTTATAAGTTTTACCACTTTTTATAAGATTTTGGATGATTTCTCGTTTTTCTTGAGTGCAATGCACACCTCGTCCCACTAAAGTTATAAAATAATAATTTTTTATTTATTTTGCCACCATAAATATTTAATAACACAATAAAACTTACTTTTTATTAAAAAAAATATAATCAATTTGAACTTACAACACAATTTTCCTTACTATTTGCTCTGTGCTACTATTTCACTGCTCGCTCAAAATGCCACATGCAGCAAAGTCTACAGCTTTAAAAAAAAACTGTAACGGTTAAAGTATTTAAAATTTTCACAGATGTAGTTGATCAACTAGAGATGATAATTAAAAAAAAAAAACGAGCCCAATACCGTTCAAGGTTAAAAAAAGAGTAGTATTCATATTGCAAGTGTGCACTACTATTTTAGTGCTCGCAACTGTATATAGACAGAAAGCTGACAAAAAATTGGCCAAATCGATCCTTAACTTTTTGAGCTACAATAGGAGCAGTTTTTGAAGATGCAGTTTCGAGATAATCGCTTTTAAAGTTTCAATACGAGAAAACTATCAGTTTTAGTAACTTACCGATCAATCAGCGATTTCGGGCGCATATAATAGGTAAATCTTCAACTTCTTCGAAAAGCTGGTTATCTTCCATCTGTTGCTGTTTCCGGGCTCTACGAGCTGCTTTAGTCTCAGAAAGACTCATCCGGTTCTGCCGCGCAACCCTCGCCTCATCGATATTTTCGGCGAAAACATTCGAGTATTTGCCAATAACTATATCCCAGCAGCAATGTAGGCTGAGATTTCAATGATTTTTAGTCCAGAATGCAGGTGCTTTGAAGCCAAACTGTCGCGTTAAAACTTTCATTAGCATTTTGGGTATGGCCACCCAAGCATCTTGTTACAGGACGATCTTCGTGCTAAGACGGCGGTCGTCCCGTCTTCAGATTAACGGTTCCCCCTGGATCTGGACAGCACATTTTGCCGGCTGCTCAGGAACGTGGGAGTGGGTGATTTTTCATTTCGATCCAGAGGGAGTCACCGTCCTTGTGAGTGCTGTATATGTAAGTAAAAAAAACTAAATGAAAGAAAAAAATGGGGAAAGAAGAACATAGAAATCTGAAATTGGGAAAGGGAAAGGTCAACATACGACCGAGGATGACCCTACAGAGCTCACGCAACTACCGCTTACTTACTTTTCCCGCACAACATCCCGCTAAACACGGGACTACACCATGTACCTACAGGTATTTCACTTGCGAAATGGAGGTCATCTACCTCTGATGCAATCGATCTTCTAGAACTCCCTCGTTTTCCTTAGCCTACCGTCATCTTCGCTCTTTTATTTATCAATAAAAAAAACAACATCTAATAAACGAGTACTTACAAATAAATTCACATATCTGGATCATTGAAATAGCTAAATAGGTGTTTTTTTGTGTAAGTAATGTATTATAATTCAACAAAAAATAGTATATATAAAAAAAAACGATAATCTTGTGTATTTCTGCTTAAGACTATGGTACCTGATGAGTTGGGGCCTTTGCTGCTTCTGCTTCGACGTTTTATTTTTTTTTCTTTTATCCAACTCCACTTTATTGTATTTATTATCGATTTATTTAATTATTTGGGGTAATGTTAATTTTTTCTTTCTTTTGTCCACTTCCACTTTATTGTATTTATTGTCGATTTATTTAATTATTTGGGGTAATGTTAAATTTTTTTTCTTTTGTCCACTTTCACTTTATTGTATTTATTGTCGATTTATTTAACTATTTAGTTATTTATTTATTTAATAAAAACCTCTCGAGACGTCCGACTTCTTTCGCTTTCAAAACTTTTTTCCTCTCTCCAAAAGAAAACTCCAAAAAAAACCCCCAAAAAAATTTTTTTTTTCCTGCTTCTTTCTTTTTTCCAGTCATTCCCATTCACCTCCAACATTTTTGGCGCGCAATTCTCGTTATTATAGCTTTTCGGTTTTTGTTTTCCTAATTTCCTCACAGAGGGCTATCATTTTTAATACCAGCGGTTTATATTTTTAATTTATCTTACACTTACAAGAAACTAATAAAAAACTTTCGGGGCGTGTTGGTTTGAGGGATGAGAAAACTAACTATGAAAATATAAATTTAATTATGACTATAGAAAATTACAAAAAAAAATAAAACGAGCGACGGACAGAAGTTATAATAAAATAAAATATGAATAATAAAAAAATCTGCCAACAGTCTGGGCGCAACTTTATTATTTTTTCGGTAGAAGTTCGGAACGAGTTTAATTTTGAGATGCGGTGTAGGTTACTATGTGACTGAAAACCCAAAAAAAAGTTCGGGAAGCGGTTAAAATGGGGTCGCGCTAGAATACTTACGCCGCTGCCTCATATAACATATGAATTACATAATTGGGTCATACACCGCCATTAGAAGGTTTTTCGTGATTTGGTTTTGGGCCATTACATGAAATCGGAAATGCGTTTGTATGCGATTACATAAAAAGTCTGTGGAAGTGCAAACCAATCTAATATCTCATCAATCCTGAGATATATGTCGAAAGCCTTACGTCCTATTGGAGTTGAATAACAAACATCCTGAAATCAACGTTTTGACGATTATGTAAGAAGCCGTAGGAAGTAAAAATGAATTCGATATCTGATTAGAACTAGAAATGTGTAAGAATTTGTGAAAACATATGCAACCCCCTTGCACCCACTTTGGGGTTGAATATCCAAAAATCCTGAAATGAGTTTTAAGATATATATAAAGAAAGCCCGAGGAAATGAAAACCAATCCGATGTCTTATCACTCCTAAGAGATATGACGGAATTCGTGAAAACGTGCTCAACCCGTTTTTACACTCTTAGGGGTTGAAAAAGGAAAACCTTGAAAATTTTAGGTGTTTAATAAATAAGCCCGTGGAAATGAAAAGTTATTCGATATCTAATCAGACCTGAGGGATACGGCTGAATTCGTGAAAATGTATAATCCCCTTTACACCACCTTGGGGGTCCAATTTTAAAAAATTCTGAAAACACTTTCTAGGTATTTATATGAAGAACACGTAGAAAAATAATGAATTCAATATTTCGAAAGACCTAATAGATATGACGAAAATCGTGAAAATATATGCATTCCATTTTCACTGATCATTTTTTTTGCCCCACTTCCGAACGCCAATGGATATTTGAATTTTTTTTAATCAAAATTATTTTTCTAGTTGATTTGCATATACGTACCTACTTTCTAGCATAAGCCGTTCTATAGTTAGGAAAAACACCCCCCACCCCCGTACCATACCACCCCTATAAAAAATTATATTTTTCCAACATGCTACTACTATAGTTCTATCTAAATACCAAGTTTCAGCTTTATATTATTATAGGTTCTCGAGATATAAGAATCGGAACTTTTTCCTTTTCACCCTCCCCCAGCCTCACCATCTACACCCTCACCTTCAAAATTTTTTTTTCTGCTATTAGGCCTACTTCCGGTAAAAATTTTAAGCATCTATCTTACATTGTTCTTGAGATATGAGACGTGATTTTTTAAAAAAATGCATACCCCCTCCACTTCCATGCTCCATCGCCCCCTTAAAAAATGTTACTTTCAGCAAACTTTATTTATCAACATTTATACAGAAACCAAATTTTATTTCTCTAGTGCAATTGGTTCGTGAGATATCGTAATCTAACGTTTTTCAACCCCAATGTCACTGTCATTTGTTTTTGATCTATTCTCCTAGTATACCCAAAGATGTTCATTAAGTTTTAATTTTGTAACATTAACCGATTAGGAGATATGGATTTTAGAATGTCTCGATCTCGGCTTTTGAGCGTTTCGGACGCATTATTATTCCCCCCACTCCCACACCCCTTTACCTATATTATCATTTTTTTTTTTGCAAATGGCTCCACTATCGATGTTCTATATAAATTCCAAGTTTCAGCCTCCTAGCCTATGCGGTTACTGAGATCTAGAAACCAAAATTTTTCGTCTAAAACGCTTCCCCCACCTCCCCCCTCACACCCCCACCACTCAAAAGGTAGCCACTTGAAGAGGTCTGCTCAGTCTACCAACAAAAAAAAATTCAACTTAATAGGTCAAAGAGTTTGAGAGCTATAAGCTTTCAAACGTTTTGCGTACGGCGTACGGCGCACAGACGGACTGAAATTTGTTTTTGCTTTTTTGGTGTCTATTAGTCATGAAACGTGGAAAAAAAATTTTCAGGATAGTAAATTTTTTTTTTTTAAAAATCGATAACAATACTTTATTATTAAAATAATAAAGTAAAATGTGTACATACATATGGACTCATATATACAAAAGTAATAGCAGAAAAAATTAGAAAGAGAAAAATTAAATTTGTAATTCGTCACAATGATTAAATTTGAAATTCGTCACAATCTTTGAAGTAAATCGTCCCTGGATAAATCTTCATAAATTGGTAGGAGATGCTGTTTCATCTCTTCATCAAGAAATGGAGTAAGATCTTCAAGTTTTGGATCCTTTTTTAAAGCGACAGCTTTCTGCCACTTGCACCAGCTTTCGGCTCCAATCGGTGAGTTTCTATGATTCGGCTCTTTTTTTGTTGGAAAAATATGAAAATACGTAGCCATTATTTCCTTTTTCATATTTTCAACATTATTAACGTTTCTTATAATACTCAAACCATAATATTTCGTGAGTTTTTTCACTATTTTATCCGTTAACTTGCCTTTTCCGGAAAGTTTTTTTTCTCTTCTTACGTTTCGGAGTCTGGTGCCCATTCTCTTTTCTACGTGGCCGATCCACTCACTTTTTACAACAGTCAACTCGTCACCATAAGGATTTAATTCTAGTATGGCCTTGAAAGTTTTTGAATCCCCATCTCCTATATAATTACTATATTTCACGCCGAAGCTCTCTTCCGAGTTCGAAAACAACAACCTCCATTTTTTCCCGAGGAGCCCTCGTGATTCCTCATGCATTCTTCTTCGTGATTCTCAAACCATTTATGATATTCTTCAGTATGAGTCTTATTTTTCCAGGACGTACATCCTTGGCAATAACTGCTTTTTACAACTGAATCGATCACTTTGCCGTAGTAGTAGCCGATGATCCTTGTAACACCATACAATGATTTGAAACCACGCTTTTTCCATGTACCGTCACCAGAAATCTTGAGACTTTTTTCTTCTCTCCCATGGCCAACATTTTTTTCGATTTCTTCTTTAACTACTTTTAGTGATAACAAATTGAATGATGACTTAGCAGCTGCATGAATATGCTCTACGATTTTGGTGTAACTGCCTTGACTCAATCCAGTGCACATGTCCATAAGATTGCAAAACACATTTATTCCTTCTCTTGCGACGCCTAACAGTCTCATGACAAACACTCTCCTTCGATTTATTTCGTAACCAGTATTAATAAAAGGTCCTGAATTTATTTCTCTATCACCGCACCGACACGTAACAACAATTTTAAAACCTAGGCCTCTCTGCCCTGACTCTCTAAAGCTTATTATTTTTTTTATAAATAACAAATCAAAATCTTTGACAGAGCAGTGAAAACAGTGAAAAACTCAATAATTCTGTATCCGTGCAAAGGATTTGTAACGGTATCCTCACAGCTGGCAGTCATTAGTTTCTTTGCACTTGCACTCACATCGTCACTTACACTCTCCTCGCATTTATCTCAGAATTGATTCCCTTGAAACCTTCTTTTTTTTTAAAAAATTTCGAGCTATTTTACCTCGCATGCCTTTGGTATGTTTTGGCATTTTTGCTTTGAAAAATCAACTGCACAAGACATACTTTCGAGCCAAACTGGCCCAATTTCTTGGACAACGTTCATTTTTTGAAAATTGTAATTGGGGCCATCATCTCGTTCTTCGACAAATATGAAGGAATTTTGCGGCCGACGTGCTGTACAGTCTTCATAGTCGATCATGAGACGACCATTTTTCAACATTTGGTGAGTACATTTGTTGAGTTGTCAATAGACAACTCGACCATTTCCTGCTGGGCGGTTGTGGGTGCGCTCAAGGCTCAGCATACGATGACTTTTGGTCGCACCCACAACTGCCACCAACTGAGCGGCAACAAAAAAAGGGACCGTTATTCGGTAAATGCCGGAAGCGGCATAGCGGTCGAGGATTGCTTGGTGACACGCGACGGGAGAAAAAACCCTCGGCTTCCTCGTGATAATTCAAGGGTTTTCTTGCGATTTCGTTCGGATCGTTTATATTTTCGTGTGTCGGAGTCGAGATCCATTTTAAGCAGTGCCGCACAGTTCGAATTTAAAAAAAAAAAAAAATAAGGTAGCACGGAAAACGTCGGACCTCTCTGACTCGAGTGTTTTCGCAGGAAAAAGTTTTGGTGCTACACAGAAATTTTCGAAACTGATTTCATTTTTATTTAATAATTTCTACAAAATTTCGGTGTTCTTTGTTTGTGTAACATTGTGCCCTAGTTTTCTCATTGTTGCTAACTTTTCAAATGAAGTTAAATAACTTGTGATAGAAAAAAAAAGCAAGGCGAAGCGAAAAGTACATGGTGTTGGTCGTCGCGTTTTAGAAATGTCAAACATCGAACGGCGCAGCAGTTTATAGTGCGGTCCGCCCTCGAAAATCTCTCGTTCGTTTCCCGATTAAAATAAATTTTATCCGGCGGCAATTGCAATTGCGTGTGACGACGACGACACGGAATAATAGTCGTGTATTCGATCAACACTAAGCCTTCGCCACCAACCGAGCGCCCCCTTGTCATCGCCTGTGACAAAATGTGTCAAAGTGTCACGAGTGTAGTATAGTTCGAATTCGGGAATTTTAAGTTTTCTTGTAATTTCTGTCCCAAAAGGCTGATAAACGGGCGAAACAAAAACGTTTGATTCGCGTTGAAAGTTTTAAATACTTGTGAATCGTCCTGCGCGAGTATGAAGATCATGTGATTGTGATAGACGAAAGTCTTCAAAAAGCCAATTCTACGTATTTTTACCTGAGATGCGCGTACACACATTCGAAAATGAAATACAAAAAAAGAAATGAATTGAAATTCTAAAAAAAAATTAGAAATAAAAATTAGAAAAAATGAAGTAAAAATTAATATAAATTAATAAATATAAAAATAAAATTAATGACTAACGACAGGACAGACGGACTGGAAAACGTATAATAGATAAAAATAATAATTTAAAAATCCACAGGTGAAAAAGAAAAAATAATGGGGTGAGTTTTGTTATTATTTCCATATCTTTTGTTCTTTTATCCTTTCTTTTTTTCTTTCAATTTTTGTTGTTGTATTTATTTTGTTTTTCAGATTTTTTTTTTGTAGGGGGTTCATATGATTGTGTTTTTTATTTATTGCGAAGATGCTTAAAGGCTAGAAGAGCCAAATAGAAAAATGAACCCGAGCGTCTAAGCTCCTCTGACCTGAACCTCAATAAGGGGCCATGACAGAAGTTGTTTTAGGACAGTCATGGCTGAGGTAGGGTGGGCAGACAGGGCGCTATACCACCTAAGCGCCCTGACAAATCGCGAAGTCGCGCTATTCCACCGCTTCTTGTTCTTTCACGACCTATTGGGGAAATAGTCCCAATTTTAAATCACCCTGGAGTAAGCCGACACGAAATTTTTTGTTGTACAGGCCTAGGGTTTATGGTCTGAAATCTGGGCAAGAACCCCCCACAACTGCCGTAGCTAGTCCCGGCCGCCAGCAAGCGTGTCGCTTCCGCTCGGATTTCAGCCACCAATTCAGACGTAGGAATTGGCCCACTCTTTCCTGAACCTTCCTTCCTTTCCCTCGAATATTTTGACTTTTTCAAGTCGAAATATTCACTCCAAGGCCTCCGTTCACAACACATTGAAGCGGCCGAATTGGAATCGCATCTAGTCCGCACAATGTTCAATTTTGTGGACTTCCGTAATCAAACTCGGTCAGCTTTGCCGCCGTTGTCATCGTCGTCTCAATCAGATCAGCATGGAGAGCTGGACCATCAGACTCACGACTAGTGATCAATTTGACATACTGTTATCTTGCATACATCAATACACAGGCCTTTCAACTGTAGTTGAATGTGTAAGTTCCAGTTTAAGTTTTCATCTAGAATTACTCCGAGATAGTTTACTTCATTCACTCTGGAATAAGGCTCTCCATTAATTTTACTTTATTATTTCAATAATAAAGTATTTATGTTTATTTTTAAGTCCGGTTTATTTTTGTTTGATTACCATTAAATTTGTCTTTTAATGTTTATTGTTAATCTGTTGCCATTTAACCAGTTAATGTGTAAGTTGTTCCTCTTATTCCTAATTCCTCTAAGTTGTTTAGAAATAAAAGTTAATTTAATTTTGAAAATAAATAATTGTTTTATTTATAAAAATTGTTTAAATTAAATTGAAATGTGGTGGTACTGCCATGAAACTTCTCCTTCGTCGATGAAGTAGTGCATGAATTCTTCTTGAATTGCCTTAAACTGGTCCGAATAGTCTCGCGCTGGTCCTAGTGAAAACATTGAATTGTTTTGTTCATCTGTACGCCACTCGCCTGGAGACGTGAAATTGCCGTTGTCATCGTACCACTTTCTTGGTCTTTTCGGCGTTTATGTGGATAGGCTTTCGTAGTACGCGGTAACGTGGTGACAATACGCCGAACACATTCTCAATTTTGCGACGTGCACGGCTCAGACGATAATTGAAAACCCGCTTCGTTAACGTTAGATTGGTCGGGCGTAAGGTTTCATGACGTTTGGTCGCATTGCGAATGCATCGTCTGCTACGAGGACATATGGAACGGGAATTTCTCGTCCGGGTAGTGCTTTCGGTGGAGGTAAACTCTGTTGATCGGTGTCCAGCGCTTGACCAAAAGTACAACGGTTAAACACACCACCATCCGAGAATCGTCCGTTGCGTCCGACGTCGAAATAAATTAATTTGTAGTCCGCAACTCCCATTAATATTATGCTGTGGGTACCTAAAAAAAATTAAATGAAGCGCAAGATTCAAGTTACGAGTAAGTGAGAGAAGAATCATACCTTTATAGTTGTATAAAACGCTACCAGAATTACGTGGTGCGACCATCACGACGTGTTTGCCGTCCACTGCGCCGATGCAGTTTGGAAATTGCCAAACTTCTTGAAATTGCTTTGATACTGCCTCGCATTCCCTTTCGCTGTTAGGAAGCTATCCGAAAAACGGAAAAATTTGTTAGTGAATGATAATGAAAATTTGATTTCATCCTTGACTTGTTAATAGCACATATGTACCTTCACAAAGTCGTGGTATCGCAATTAATCGTTATTATTAATCGATCCGACGAGGGAATACTCGATCTCATATTTGTGCTGCTTTTTTCTATGTGCGGCTTGACCAAAACATGTAAGTAGTCGAACTGTTCGGCCGACATACGAACAAAGTTCCTGTACAGGCCCGGTTCGTCAGCACGCAATTCGAGCAGCAACTTAGCACAAAAGCCATCCTTTTCGCGAAGCCTTAGCCAATCCTTCCTCCAAACGCTGCGCTTTCGTGACACTGTCTCGTCAGGAAGGGGTTCATCATCACTCTCCAGCATATACGCCGCTAAAATTGCCATCTCCAAATGATTTGTCATTTTCTTGAAAAAAATCACTGAACGCGAACAAATTCAAATTCAAATAGTTTATTGGCAATATATCTAGTACAATAGTTATACAATGTATACACATTAAATGTGGGTTAAAGGTACGCGTCCACTAGGGCGGACTGGCCGGGCCGGGCCGCATCGCAAAAATCCGCCTGCCATACATTGTTATGGAAGTGCGTCCACTAAAGGCGGGCCGCATCGGTGTGTGACGTATTTTGCTGGCGGATCGCTTTGCGAGCGGATTTCTGATAGAGCAGAATGACGCCCCGGCTCGTCCCACCTCGCCCCATCACAGTGGACACAGCAAAACAGATGAGGTCGGCATTTTCCCACCTCAGTAGACACGACGAAGCTGACGAGTTCGGTAGTCGGTGCATTTTTGTCGGCAATTAATTAATGAACTAAAATGAATGAGGAATTGTTGATTGCAGCTGTTCAACAATACAGTGAAATTTATGACACGGGGATCCCCGTTACCACGATGAAGATCGCAGGCGAAATATATGGAAGGAGATAGCTGATGGTATGAAAGAGACTCGTAAGTATATACATTTTATTTGAAAGAGTTATAATCTTTTAATATAAATAAAAGCCATTGTATGTAATATATATATGTATTTATTTCGTAGTAATGATTTCTTAAGAAATTTAAAGGAAAAAAAATTAGTTATGACAACCTCTTCTTACAATATTTGATTGCCATGGCAATGATCCCAATTCTGACATAAAATAAGTTTTGAAATTATTACGAACTCTAAGAGCAGTTCGAGATGCATTTACGCCGCTGTGAGGTAAATTTAACAGTCCTGTTGTATGTTCAAGACCGTCTTCTTGCAAATTATTCGCGGAGCTATTCAGCAAAAAATTGTGTAGACAGCATGTTGCTGCCACTACCATGCCTACATGTTCAGGAGTCAAAGCAAGGCGTCTTTCATAAATCCTGAATTTTCTCGACAATATTCCAAAAGCGTTTTCGCTCACACGGCGAGCTCTACTTAGTCTATAATTAAAGACTTTTTTTCCTTCGTCCGATGTGGTTTGATTTCCTGGAAATGGTCTCATCAAATGTCTTCCTAAAGGAAAGGCAGCATCTCCAACAATAACATATGGCATCAACTCGTCAGTTCCTGGACGGGGTTTGTCACTAGGTACATGTAGCTTGTTTTTTTGTAGTGCTTTTCCCATAGAAGAATTCATAAATATACTGCCATCAGAATTTTTTCCAAGGCCCCCAATATCGACTAGTAAAAACTTATAGTCGGCCCCAACCAAGGCCAAAAGAACTATCGAAAATGTTTTTTTATAGCAGAAATAATTTGAGCCACTCTTTGCAGGGCATTCTATGACAACATGTTTACCGTCTAGTGCGCCCAAACAATTGGGGAAATTCCATTTTTGTGAAAACTGCTTTGATATTTCTTTCCATTCTTCTTCAGAAGGAGCCGTTACTTTCATTTTGTTCCATATCGCTGTACAAGTTCCGTAAACAATTTTTCTCACAGTTTTTTCTCCAACGCGGTAACTGAATGCTAGTGACCGAAATGAATTTCCAGTCGCCAAATATCTGAAAAAATACGTTCTTATTATTCTTCAATTTTGAGAGTACCTTAATAAAAAACCTTTAAATAAAAAAAAATTAAATATCTTCAGATAGACAGACTAAGAGTTTTATTATTGTTATATATAAATTCCTTCTACAGTACGTGTTTAAGTATTTTTATTTTTTAGCGGAAAATTGTCGCGAACGATGGAAAAGGCTGAGAGACAATTTTAGACGAGCAAAAAGGCTTCGACAAACCAAGAGTGGCCAATCTGCAACCAGAACAAAACCTATTAGATTTGAGAAGGAACTGGATTTTCTATGCCCATTTATATGTAGTGAAACATCGACTTTGTCTAATTTACCAGCCTCGGGAAGTGATGAAGGAGAGACGCCCTTCACTTCAGGGTCACAATCAAGTGAAACTGAAAGATCGAGTTCTACCGTAAATTCTCGGGCAAAAAAGAGAAGAGTAGAAACTGGAATACCTACAAGTACGTTATTTGAATCGTACCTCCAAAAAAAATATCAAACTCGGAGCGAACCAGATACTATAATAGAATTTTTTACAAATATGGGGCGAACGGTGAAAGCATTTCCAGAAGACATCCAAATAAGTGTGAAGGGTGCAGTTTTTAAAATAATAAATGAAGCCGAGTCTCAAATAATCCGAAGAAAACAAATCAGCCTACAAGAATTCTCTACAGTACCTGTTCACCATTCCCCATCTACAGAAGAGTGCAATCAGACATCATTCCTTCAAGAATTTTTGGTACTTCCCCCGCTAAATAAAGAATAAATACAGAATTGAATTGAAAACATACTGCAGTCACGATCGGCTGCAAGCCAATCGTATAATACTCTAGATGAATACTGAACTCCGATTTATATTGTAGTTGGGATAAAGTAGAATTACGTGTGTGCATGTTGTATGTTGTATGTCCTTTATTAAGGACTGCCATTAAATTGCTACTCAAAACTAAAAGACAATATTCAATGTTTAATTTCATATCTTGAACTGGGTAAGTCATCGAAAAAAATATCCTTTTTGAAGGACTTTCACATGAGAGGTGCAGGAAGGACTCACTCGATTTCTTACATATTTATCCTTTTCCTTGGAACCATTTAAAAATGAACGTGTACAAAATTTCAAATTCGTAGCTTGAAGCGTTCAAAAGTTATCGAAAAATATTGTTGAACAGGTGTCTTAAGGACATTTTGTATGGCAGCTATCAGAAGGAGTAAAAGGATTTCGCTGATTAGTAAACCCAAACTTTGTTTTTACTCAAAACTAATTTGTACAAAATTTCCAATTCATAGCTAAAAGATTACTTGAGTTATAGTAAGTTCCGTAAATTAACTAAAGACGTTTTGACAGGATATTTGTATGGCAGCTACACGAAGGACTAATAGGATTTTCTTCATAATCGTACATTTCGCTCCAACTAATGGAAAAATATCACATACATAATTTCAAAGACGTAGCTTAATCCCTTCTGAAGTTATCGGCCAATATTCTTGAACACGTATTTTAAGGACATTTTGTATGGCAGCTACCAGAAGGAGTAAAAGGATTTCGCTGACAAGTGAACTCAAGCTTTGATTTTACTAAAAACTAATTTGTAAAAAATTCCGAATTCGTAGCTAAAAGATTACTTGAGTTATAGTGAGTTTCGTAAATTAAGTGAATACATTTTGACAGGATATTTGTATGGCAGCTACACGAAGAACTAACAGGATTTTCTTCATAATTATATATTTAGCTCCAACTATTGGAAAAATAATACATACAAAATTTCAATTTCGTAGCTTAAACCCTTCTGAAGTTATCAACCAATATACTTGAACACCTGTTTTAAGGATATTTTGTATGGCAGCTACCAGAAGGAGTGAAAGGATTTCGCTGACTAGTAAACTCAAAGTTTGTTTTCACTCAAAACTAATTTGTACAAAATTTCGATTTCGTAGCTAAAAGATTACTTGAGTTATATTGAGTTCCGTAAATTAAGTGAAGACATTTTGACAGGATATTTGTATGGCAGCTACACGAAGGACTAACAGGATTTTCTTCATAATCATACATTGAGCTTCAACTATTAAAAAAGTAACACATACAAAATTTCAAAGTCGTAGCTTTAGGCGTTCCGAAGTTATTGGTCAATATTCTTGAACACGTGTTTTAAGGACATTTTGTATGGCAGCTACCCGAAGGAGTAGGACGATTTTGCCCGTTAACGAACTTAGCCTTACAAATTCAACCAAACACCCAGATTCAAAATTTCAAGATCCTAGGTGAAGGCGTTCTTGAGTTATCGTGTTCACGGACAGACGGACGGACGGACGTCAAGCGGATTTGAGGTTTTTGGGCACAAATAAATAAAAAATAATATATAACTTTTTTTCGTCCGAGGCTTGGTTCTATGCGTTACAAACTTTTCGGCTGGATTAAACTTATAATACTCTATATGATTTCATCTAGAGTATAAAAATGTGAGGAAGTGAGTCTTTTGGAAAAATTTTTTTTTATTTCATAATAAATACCACATTATCTACATATTTACACTATTTGTTTTTTTTTGTTTACTATTATGTACTTTTAAATATATTAAAGAGAAAAGGAGAAAATTATTTCTAAAATAATAAATGGAATACTCGAAACTTCGTGCATTATTATTCTTTATGCTTACCTGAGACAAATAGCTAATCGTTCTTCTGGCTGAATTGGTTTTCGAAAACGGGTTCTTTGTTTGTTCAAGTCATCATAAAGGATGTTTAATAGTTCTTGAAACGATTCGTACGATATTCGGAAGTATTCAAAGAATTTTAAACTATCCATTTGCAAGTCGTTGAACAAATGATGAAACTCACCAAACAAAAACCTTCTTTTGCAAATATTGTGCACCCATACTTTATGCTTCCTTTTTTTCTTTTTTTTTCTTCTTCGTCAAAAAGAATTTGAAACAAAAGCATTTCCTCGTCCGAACTATCCATTACACCAGTGAAGAGAGCAATGATGTGAGCACAAGCAGAGCTAAATAGCGACTGACAGGAAAAAATTCGCATAGGCAATCCGCCTGGTCATTTTTCCGTCTCCCGTGATCCGTCCCAAGTGGACGCAGAAACAAAAATCCGTCTCGCACCGTTGCGATGCGGCCCGCCTCTAGTGGACGCGTACCTTAACACTACATCAGCATTAGCTGATCTACCAGTGTTTGCTAAACAATTTTCGCTTGATACTATTAGGTTAACAATAAAATAATTTTTTTTTTTATATAATACAGTTGTTTGGGCCTGGAAAGCCAAGAAAACCAGGCTCTGTCTTTATAACGATGAATAAATAAATAAGAACAACACACGCGTATAAATACATTACTGCGTATGAGCCCAGTCAGGCTACGGTTACAATATTTCTGCAGACGGAGCTTTGAAGATAACATAATTTGTGGAAAGCCAGCTTACAATTAATTGCTGAGCTTAACAATTGTATTTTAAGATTATAATTCTTATAAATTTTTATGAATAAATATGAGTCGAGCTTGTGGAGGGAAAAAGTAAAAAGTCGTTCAACTAGTAATTTAAAAATCCAGAGATACAAAAATAAAAGAAACAAAAATAAATCTCTCTCTTTCTTATACTTAACCTATCATATGCTCCACAGTCCCTTCACTCCTCGATAAGTTACTTTAGCTTTTGCTATAACCAACTTTATACAATAATTACAAGTTAATTTACTTTAAAACAATAAGGCAATAAAGAGTTATATCTCTTTATTATTACATCATATTATACCAGAAGGGTGTGTTTGGGGTGACAATTAACTGTTAGAGCAGAGTCCACCGTATTCCTAAAATACGGAGGTCTGCCCGGCAACTTTGGATTAGCGCCCTTCTGGCAGTTGCACATAGTACAAAATCACTTAGCATAAATTATTTAAATGTTTATTTATTTAAATGTTAGCTTACATTATTTAATTGGCTTAAAGAATCAGTCTAAATTTCCTGGAAATTCATTGGGTCCAATCTCAAAGATAAGCCTATTTAAATCATTGCAGTTGAATCTTCTGTTATAAAAAGTTAACCGGTTTTCATTGTCTGTTATTAATTTTTTTGTATGTAGAAAGTAGAGAAAAGACAGAGGGAAGTTTTTGTATCTAAAGTTTTGGGAAGGTTGGCCATAGGTAAAGCTAAGAAAACTAGGACTGACTAGTCTACTTAGGTCAGAAACATTGCTAAACTCGAGTTTTTTAAAGTTTTTTATGAAATTACCAACTAGAAAGTTGTCAATTGTTCTAAATTTCTTAAATTTATCGTATAACTTTTTCTTTGAAATTCTCCTAAAGATTTCCGGATCACTTCTTAACCTAGTAAAAGCTTCTTTCGGGGGCAAAGATTTCTAAAGTATTTTCCGCTCAAAAACCCTAAGCCGGTTCATCTGAGCGGAGGAGGCCGAGCACCAGCCCGGAAAGCCATAGGTTAGTATGGGCCTAATGAGCTGCTTATAACTGAGGTGTTTAAGATCCGTTTTAAAGGCAATTTTCTTGAAGAGATTATTTAGTAGCTTGAAGGCTATTCTGGCTTTATTTATAATCGCATCAATATGCTTGATGCATTTACCTTTTTTATCCAGTACTATACCCAAGTACTTTATTTCATTAAGCACTTTAATTCACCTACCACCTAGATCAATTTTGATATTAGAGTTTATTTTGAAGGTCTTGTGCTTGCCACTTAGGAAACCTTCATATGTTCTAAAGAGTATTGCCGAGCATTTATCATAATTAAATTGGAGTTTCCATTTATTGCAGAAGTTATGTATATTTCTTAGGTGGGAGTTTAGAATTTGGATGGAGTTTTGTACATCCCTGTCTGATCTTAAAAGAATTATATCATCTGCAAAAAGTAATGTAATTATTCCCGTCGCATTTCCACAAGGAATGTCGTTTATGTACAGATTGAAGAACATTGGTCCAAGGATTGAACCTTGCGGAACACCAGCTCTGATCTCTGAGGAATTAGATGTAGCATTGTTAATTTTGACCGACATTTCCCTGTTGGATAGAAAGCTATGGAGAGTTGTAACTATGTAAAGGGGGAAATTAGCCTTTAGTAGCTTATAGATTAGTCCATTCGACCATACGGTGTCGAAAACTTTCCTAAGGTCAAGTGAACAAGCCAAGGTCGGGGCTTTAGCTCTATTTCCTTCATATATCTTTTCCATTAGCAGAGTAATAGCTTGCCCTGTGGATTTTTGCCTAACAAAACCAAATTGCGTTTTTAAAAGAATGTCTCTATCCTCACAAAATTCGTTCAGAGAATGGCTGATAATTGACTCAAAGAGTTTACTCCATGCAATCCAAGAGAAATATAGGTCTGTAGTCAGCAGGGTTGGTCGAGGAATCCCCCACTTTTGGGACGGGGACCACAATGGCTTTCTTCCAGGCTTGAGGGAAGTAGCATAGGTTCAAAGCGTTATTAAAGATTATGGCCAGGTGATTGTCAAATTCGGGGGGGAATTTTTTTATTAGATAATTGGAGAATCCATCAGGACCTGCCGCTTTTTTTTGAATTTTTACTTTTAATGATTGATCTAATCCACTTAGCATTGGTAAAGATTCTTTGTTCATCAGTAGTGCTGCTCATAGATGCATCGTCATCCTCTTCCATAGACGCAGCGAGAGGAGCGAATTTGTTGCCGGTAGTGGCAAATTGCTGGGTGAGTTTATTTCCAACAGGCTTGGCCTGCTCACGTTTCTTCCTTTTGGCACTATTCGCGGGTGCCGACTTTTGCTTGAGTAGGACACTTTGTTTGTCATACTCGTCCTTCAGATAAGCGAACTCGAGAGCCAGGGCATTTAGCCTGGACACGAGGTCAGAGTTTTGAAGTTCTAGCTTATTAATAGCTTCAGCTTGTATTTGTTGAGGCAACAGATGCTGACTAATACTGGGCGAGTCCAGCGAGCACTCATAAACAATTTGAGGAACTGGGACCACATGTTCCGATAACTGTTGTTGTTGAATTTGGTGAATTTGGTGCTGCGCTAAGTCCGCAGCTTCAGGAATAACTGGATTATTTTCCACAGCGTTTACAAATAGATGGCTAGACGGTTAATTAGATATGCTCGCATCTTCATCATTACTGCTAGCTCCAAATTGCTCGTTGATTACAGATTTTTGTTCTGCCGAAAGGAGATTTGCAACGCTGCAATATTGATCCATTGGCGAGTCGGGAATATAATTAAAGTTAACGAGGTTAGCATAATCAGCACTAAGTATAAAGTTTTTTACCCGAGATGGGTCGTCCGCGGAGGATTCACTCGCCCGTAGGGCACCCTCATTTTCTTCAATAGTTCTTTCCTGGGGTTCAATCTTACTGAGGTTAAATTAGTTAGATGCTGCACGTGGAAGGCCCACGCGGAGCTGAGTTCCCTTGAGCGCACACCGTACACCGGATTAAATGTCTTTATACTGTTGAACCACAGAGGATTCATTAAATATTTCACGATTAGCAATTACTATGCTGAATTAAAACTTCACAATGTAATAAACTTAAACAAGTCCAGATGGCCACGGCGTCGCTTTCTTTTTATACCACAGAACTTTTAAACACTGTCAAAAAGACGACTGTTCAGTTGCGCTGCTCCTAGTCAACTCCTGAACGCGAACTACTTTATATTTTCAGACAATAAAAATTACAAAATTACAATTCTTAGCTTGCTGTCAATTTCGTGTGATTTGAAAAGAGAGATGTGTCAATCCCGTATATTCGCATATTTTTACGTGCCATTCATTGACAACGTAGGCGACAATTCGAATTGACTACCAGCATCATCAGTCAATTTAGTTTTGGGACAGATATGACTAAAATGGTCTATCGTAGCATAAGTTTATAAAGACAATCACCGTTTATTTTGGAACTATCGTTCAAATGGAGATGCCGAAGATGGTCTCAAAGCGTGTCAGGCGCATACTCTCTTTCAACAAAACTGGTACATCTGGACTGTTCGACCAATACATCCTTTTGTTTGGATATTTTCCATAATCTGACAAAAGCGTTCCTCCTAGTACAACATAAATTTCATCGCGCGTTAGATTCAGATTCAGGTTTTTTTGGTAGGCGTTCAAATTTGATTGAATTAGAACAACTTCAACTAATTCATCTGTAAAAAGTTGACAAAAAAAATCTATTGGATCTTTGCAGGAAGATACTGATTCGGATATTGGGACTGGTATACACTCAACGGGAAAACTTAAATGATGTTTCTCAATAACCCTTTTCTCTCACTTGATGGATCTTTTTTTTTTATTTTTTTCCTGTTGTGGTGCGCTTATATTTTCCGAGTGGTTCATCATTTTCGGAATCGAAGTCATCCGAATCGTTAGATCTACTGTTTACAATACAGTTTGACCGTAGTAATCTAGAACCCAAGCAATTCAAGTTACTTTCATGCTCGTTGTCGCTAAGATCACTGTCCACATCTGTATCTGCTAGTTGATCCTCAAAGGGAGGTTCCACAAAAATTTTGAGTATTTCATTACCTTCGTCTCTTTCAAGTTCACTCAATATTTCCGCTACTGTTAGGCTATAAAAATAGCATTATGTACCACACTGACATGCATAGATAAAATGGTAATATTTCGCGCAAGCGAATTTTAAAGTTACCGCTGTGCACAATATCCGTTATAACGGATCAATCTTTTTATCTGCTAATAATTATACTTTTAAGAGTTCCGTAATGTTTCAACATATTTATAAGCATTGATATACACGTTAGTGTATAAATAAAGGAAATAGTGCATTTTGATTATTGCTACTTTAAAATTTAAATTAATTTTACTGACGAGGGTCATGACACAAAATTATTCACTTGCTCGTTCGAATAAGAATGGCAATATAAAAGTCAAACAAACGAAAGTAGGTATTTCTTTATTTTTAGCCGATTTGGGAAAATGACACCCAGTATAACTAATCCGATTTTCAGCATTTGGATGTAGTTCTGCGTCTAAAACAAATTGAAAAAAAATAGTTAAACTTACTTTTACACTTAAACTTTTTGTAGGGTCTTACCAACTATTTTAAGCCATAGTGCAGTTGTTGGTATGGCAGCAGAAATATCATCAAATGTCACACCAAACTGGAAATAAAATATCTTGCTCAAATAATTTCAGAGTACATACACTTGCTAGAAAAAGTCTGCGTTCACCTGCTGTCAGTCAGTTTGTAACTTTAAAAAATCAAAAACAAACAAATATTTTCCAGATTTTGTTTTACATATTTATTAAGTACTAGCCGCGTACCGCGGCTACGCTTGCTTCGCTCACGTTGTTCCATCGCACCTGTTACTCCCGTTGATCCCGTTGCTCCCGTTGATCCATTGGTCCTGTTTCTCCCGATACTCCTGTTACTATCGTTGCTCCCGTTACTCCGGTTGCTCCCATTTCTCCCGTTGCTCCCGTCCTCCATCCACCATCCAATATCCACCATCCCCCATCCGCCATCCCCCATTTCTCCCGTCGCGCCGTTGCTCCCGTTACTCCATCCTCTATCCACCATGCTCCATCCCCCATCCACCATCCTCCATCCTCTACCCACCGTCCGCCATCCTCCATCCTCCATCCACAATCCTCCATCCTCTATCTAGCATCCTCTATCCACTGTCCTCCATCCACCATCCTCCATCTTCCATCCGCTATCCACCATCCCCCATCCTCCATCCTCCGTCCTCTATCCACCATCCTCCATCCATCATCCTCCATCTTCCATCCTCCATCCTCTATCCACCATCATCCATCCACTATCTTCCATCCACCATTCCCTATCCACCATCCCCCATCCCCCATTTCTCCCGTCGCGCCGTTGCTCCCGTTACTCCATCCTCTATCCACCATACTCCATCCCCCATCCACCATTCTCCATCCTCTACACACCATTCTCCATCCACCATCCTCCATCTTCCATCCTCCATCCTATATCCACCATCCTCCATCCACCATCCCCAATCCCCCATCCTCCATCCTCTATCCACCGTCCTCCATCCACCATCCTCCATCTTCCAAACGCTATCCACCATCCCCCATCCAGCATCCCCTGTCCTCTATCCACCATCCTCCATCCTCTATCCACCATCCTCCACTATCCCCTATCCAACATCCATCGTCCAACTTTACCATTTAGTAATGGGAACGCATAGCTAATACACCGAAATCGAACGAACTGCCGCTAAATCATATGAAAAACACTCAAATGTTGAAATAACTCGCGAACCACCAACTGTTAAATAATTTTGTTAACGCAGAAACCATCGAGGGCGTACCCTCAACAAATCACCAAAGTTTCATCGCAATTGGATGAGTGGTTTAGGAGCCTATACAGGACAAACAGACAAACATTCATTTTTATATATAGAGATTTCTTACGTATTCGACACATGTAAGTTCATTTATTTCGCTTTTACAATTTTTGAGATAACGGCTCTTTTCAGAAAAAACATACAAAAGCGAGGCAGAAAAAGTCTGCGTTCACATGTAATAAAAATAATAAAATAGAAAATAGTCCCCGGTTCTTTATTACCTCTCGGAGCCTTTTCGGCATCGAATTGACGAGCTTCGCTGTCTCTTCAGCACTTGTTTTCTCCCACTCCTGAAAACAGTTTTCAACATTTCCTTACTAGCTATTGAGTGTTGTCGAATTTTCTTCTCTAGCGAATCCCATAAGTGTTCGATGGGGTTTAGGTCTGGTGATTGTGGGGGTGTATGTAGCTGTTTTGGGGCATAATAGAGTAACCAGAGCCTCACTATCTCGGCTGTATGCTTCGGATCACGATCATGTTGGAAGCAAAAATCTGAACCTAAGCCGAGTTTAATGCCACTCTGCCTCAAATTATTTTTCAAAATGTTTTTTACGTGTAATATTTCTCTCCTACCCCTATCCGCATAGGGGCGAACGACGACGAGTCCGACTAACCCGTCGAGACGGGGTGGGCGCCACACAACTAAGCTTTCGTCGTCGTTCTAACTACCTAGCCAGCTGTGAAGCGAGGTAGGTTTTAGTTCCACCGGAAATCTCTCCCGCGGATCTGTAATCGGAGGACGTCACACTAAATTAACACAAATGCTTTAGAAAAGAATCGTACTGTGGTTATAAGAATTATTTTAATTAAGTTCAACTAGTAATATAAATATGTGAATGAAATTGTAAGAAGTAAAGAGAATGATAGCTAAATCAAGACCTTATGCTAGGGTACCACTGGTGTCAGTCTGCTCCGTCCTCGGGACTAATCCGCCTCACAGCGATCCGCCACAGTTTTTATCTTCGCGAAAGCCCCGATCTGCGTATTTTTTTCTCCGCACCACGTTTCGCACCTTGATGTTTTTTTTTTGCCTTTTAAGACTACCTGGAGTACGTACGACGAAGTTTTCGCGCACCCCTATGTCCGTAACGACGCGTAAATTAACTCGTGATATTCGATCACCAAGTCCGTACGATACTTCGCTGACTTATCAGTTCTATCACTTCGAATCACAATTCGATACCGTCTCAAAATTCGTACTTCCAGTTCGATATACTTTTCACATCTACTTCGTAAGCAATCATTTACCGATACCGCACTTGATATTCTTCAATTCCATAAACGTTAAATTAGTTCGATATTTGTTCTTTTCCACTACTTTTGCCTCCAATCGTATTCCGAATCCGCACTCGATTTTCTTAAATTCCGTAAACGATAATTCAGTACGTTCATTTCATCCACTTTCACTTCTAACCATTGTATCTCGATTCCCATTCGTTTTTTTCTTTTTTCGTCTTGTCTGAAGCTCAATCACCAAAAAAAAGCCCCGGTGTCACTTCTTCACCAAAAACGAAACCTCATAACGGTCACCCTCGTTCGGTTAGCGCCTTTGACCTCAGGTCTCGGTCAAAAACCCCTTTTGGAGTTTTCGAAATTTTCACAAATTTGCAACAGTTTCGAATTCGTCAAATTGGGCCACAACACTAATAGAGTTCCGAATTTGGTAGTGTTTTCTACCCATCATGGCGGCGCGCAGTGTTATTGTTTATTACGCGTGAACTGTCAGTTCCGTCGCGAATTCAAGTGTCCGCAGTGTTTCTGTTTTTGTTTACTTCGGTTTTTGTCGACTTTGTCTTTTTTTTTTTTCGTGGGTGCACTCGCGCAAGTCGGACGATACCGATCAACGTTTTTAGTCCGCGATTTTTATTGTTTCCGGCACTTTGCAAACCTGGATTTGTTTGAGGTATGTTGTTGTTGTGTCAGTCGTAATCCTCGTTGACTCCTTAATCCTAAACCTTACCCTACCTTAATTCATCTTCTTTTCTTTTCCTAAATAATATTTCCTAATATATCTATAATGTTACGTTAATCCAACTTAACAAATTAACTAAACTAAAGTTGACTCCGCCCTCCGATTTCAGGTTGTTTTCGTAATTTTCATCATAACAATTTCTGTGCGTTATTTTAGGTTTTCCGTGCCGTAGGGGAAGGTGACACGAGCCTCACTTGGGGAATTAACACCCAATAATTTGCGGTAAGTCTCTACGTTAAGCAATTTAGTTTCAAGTTTAATATTCTATTTCTGCATACTTTTCCCAGGTTCCGGATCAAGAGCGACCGTCGGACTTCGCCCGGGATCGTTAACGAGGTATACCCTAAGTATCGAATAATTACTAAAATAACTCCTCCCTTTTTTTTTCAGACGTAATATGTTGAGATATATAAATCTATCCATCGTCGATTCGATAAACTCCAACTTCCCAACGCCAGTACTCGCCATACACCCCCACACCATTACTCCACCACCACCATGTTTTACAGTGGGTAAGAGGTTTTCTTTTTGGAGTGCTGTTCCAGACTTCCTCCATACTAACTTGCGTCCTTTTATGTCAAAAATGCAAAATTTACTTTCATCAGAAAATATTACATTCTTCCAAAACTCTATTGGCTCATTTATGTGCTGCTTGGCAAATGCAATGCGCTTTTGTCGGTTGACCGGTGAAATGTACGGTTTCTTCCGAGCAACCCGTCCGTGGTATCCAGCCTTTTTGAGGATTTTTCTTGTAGTATCCGGACAAATATTTTTCTTGAATTTTTCTTTGATTTCAGTTGCTATTTGGAATGCAGTCAGCCGTGGATTTTTTTTTACTAGTGACACGATATGTCGTTTTTCCCTGCATTACAACTTTGATGGACGACCGGAACGAGGTTTGGATGTGAGTTCTCCTGTCGATTTGAAATTATTTATAACCCTTTTGACTGACGAATATTGTCTTCCCACTATTTTTGCTGTTTCTCTGTAGCTGTTACCTTCTTTCCATAATTTTATGATGATTTTTCTTTCACTCACACTAATTTCTTTCCTTTTACCTTCCATTGCGAAAAAAAAAATTATTCACAACACAAACTCTGCAGGAAACTATTTAACCACTTACCAGAATAGCTAGTAATGAATAATAAATGCAATAAAACACTAGAATAGTGTATTTGAAACGACTTATTCCGGGAAATCCCATAATTCATCAAGTGAACGCAGACTTTTTCTGCCTCGCTTTTGTATGTTTTTTCTGAAAAGAGCCGTTATCTCAAAAACAGTAAAACCGAAATAAATGAACTTACATGTGTCGACTACTTAAGAAATACTTAATATACAGGGTGGGCCATCTAGTGGTTTCTTTTTAAATCATTGGTTATTTTCACACTGAAAACTGTTTCCCGCTCGAAATCTTGACAGAAAGTCAGTATCATACCTCCGCGGAACGAAATGAGTCGCTTTACGCTTGGACAACGTTGGGAAATATTGAAAACTTATTTCCAAAGTGAGTGCTGTGTAGCCCAAACAGTGCGTTTTTTGAAAAGAAGTTTTGGCCGAAATGAAGCACCCACCGCGCCTGCTGTACTCAAGTTTGTGCAAAAAGTTCGTGAGACTGGCATGCTAGTGGACAACACTCATGGCCCCCGTCGTCGTACGGTGCGCACAGACGAGAATGTAGCTGCTGTAGCCGAGAGTGTGAGACTCACTCCACGAACATCAACTCGCCGTCGATCTCAACAGTTCAACATTTCACGCACTAGCCTGAGGAGAATTCTGCACAAAGATCTCGGATTATTCGCTTACAAGGTCCAATTGACTCAGCAATTGAAGGCGCACGACCATCCGCTTCGTTATCGCTTCGTAATTTGGGCCTTAGAGCAGGTTGAATTGGACAACGATTTTGGGCGAAAAATCATCTTTTCTGACGAGGCGCATTTTCATGTCGGCGGCTACGTTAACAAACGAAATTGCCGCATCTGGGGCTCGAAAAACCCGTACGTTATTGTCGAGAAGCCAATGCATCCACAGAGAGTGACAGTTTGGTGCGGATTGTGGAGTGGTGGCATCATTGGACCATTTTTCTTCGAAAATGAGGTTGGGAACAACGCTTCGGTCAACGGTGAACATTACAGAGCCATGGTATCCGACTTTTTTTTTTACTGAAATTGAAGACATGGATTTGGACGATCTCTGGTTCATGCAGGATGGCGCGCCATGCCACACAGCCCATGCCACAATCGATCTTTTACGCACCAAATTCCCAAATCGTGTTATCAGCCGACATGGCGATGTCAATTGGCCGCCTCGGAGCTGCGATTTGACCCCTTTGGATTTTTTTTTGTCTGGAACCGTGAAGGACCGATGTTATGCCAACAATCCAGAAATGATTCAAGCACTTAAGGCCAATATCATCCAAGCAATCCGTGAGCTACAGCCCGAAATCATCAACAAGGTTATTTTTCCTTCACTACCACTGGACTACAAACATCATATTTTTTATCGCAAATTCCTAAAGCATTTTTTGTTCCCACAATTCGCAAATTCCTAAAGTATTTTTTGTTCCCACAATTCGCAAATTCATAAGGTATTTTCTTGTCTAAGCTAAATGGGACCATAAAACCACAGGGTGTTTGAGGTTAATTTGTCCGGCTGTGCTCCTCTAGAGAGTAGATCTGCTGGGTTGTCCTTAGAGGAGACGTGGTGCCATTGCTGGGGAGCCGTTTGGCGTTGTATCGCCGCTATTCGATTGGCGACAAATGTGCGGAGCGATGAAGTGGTGGAATTGATCCGAGCCAGAACTATTTCTGAATCACTCCATAGAAATACACCTGGGCTTGTCATCTTTAGATCCATCTTGATTCGTGTGGCGAGGTCTACTGCCAATTTTGCTGTTTTGTGTTCAAGCCGTGGAAGAGAAACTTGCTTAGCAGGAGCTACTCTGCTCTTGGAGCAAAGTAGCCGTACAGTGATCAATTTGTTGCTGTCCATTAACATCACGTACGCTGCCGCGCCGTACTCTTTCTCTGATGCGTCTGCGAATGTGAATCTGAAGTGTCTTGATCTGGTAAGACCTTTAAGGCTGTCCCTGTACTTCAACCACGTGGAGTACAGTTCTTGTGGAAGAGAAGCATCCCAATCAAGTTTTAAACCCCAGAGTTTTTGTGGAAAGATTTTGGTGCCAACAACTAACGGAGCTATAAGCCCCAGCGGATCAAAGATGTGAGCTATGTCGGTTGTCAGGCAACGAACTGCTTATAACGAATGTGTCTGTCTTCGGCAGCCATGTCCGACCCATAGTTTTAGTATTCTCCTCCTGGTCCCAATCCTTTTTTTTTACGATACGAATTCCGCGTTGAAAAACTCCACGTCCTTTGAGGCGATCCACGAATCAACCCAATTTTTGACATCTTCGTAAGAACGGAAGTGCTGCTCAGCCAGGCCATACGTCATCGATCGGAATAGATGGTAGTCGGAAGGGGTATTTTTTTACCCCTGGTGGTGAAGTGGAGGATTTGGTAGGACGCCCCATTTCAGTGTTTCCAGGTAGGTTTTCACAACCTGAGCAACATGTGGCCGAGCGTAACAACAACTCTTCCTGGTAACAATAACTCTTCCTGGGCCGCCAATCTTCACCGGGTTTTTAATAAATGCGTGCAACAGAACCTCGCGGCAATAGGAGGCCCAATTCACCAGTGTTTTGTTCGTGGTAATTGCCGTTTGCATTCCTATCGTTTTTAGTGTTGAATTCAGCACCCACATATTGACAAAAACCAGAATTTGCAGTATGGAAAGTTGGGATCCTCCGAAAAAAAGCCCTGCACGGAAACTCACCCTTTTGCCGCAGCGGACTCTTTTTTGCTTTTGCCGCAAAATTGAGTTGGAGCACCGATATTGGTAACCATCCGGACTGAAAAATATTTTTTCAAAAAACAAAATAAATGAATTGTAGTTAGTAAAATTTAAAATCTGAAAACTTCAAAAATCAAAAAAAAAAAAAATTAAATGCACTTAAATTTGCTGCAACTTTAATTCCATTTCAATTTCTTTCGAGAGTTTTAACGATTTTCAGTTTCAAGATTATTTCAACCGATCGAAATCGAATGAAAAACTTACACATTTTCTCTATTGTTTAAACGCATGGGCTGTCCACATTCCCCACATTTAACTTGTGGAATCAGCCCCCAGCCGCGCAAATTCGCAAGGAGTTCATCCTTATTTAATGATATCAACGTAAGTTTAATTGCGTTAACTTTGCTGTGGAGTAAAATAACGTTAGTAGTTATAAAATTTTAAATCACCAGACATTTTAATGTCATTCCATGAAGAATCGACCACAGTTAGGACCATACCATCGCCGATGCTTTTGAAAATTTGTGTATTCGAAGAAAAGTAGTGATTTAAATAATATAACCTTAATTTTTTTTTTGTTTCTATCTCATTTTCTTTGAAAATTCATATCTCTATAATTTTTATCATAGAATAATAAAAAAAGGTCTCATTTTAAAGCGGACGTGTTTAACCTGTGGGATTGCTTGAGTGTAATCATTTCAGTTACTAATATTGTTAATATTGGGCACACCTCAAGCAATTTTCCAAATTTTTCAAGTTTTTTTTTTAGTTTTCTGGTTTGACAATTACTTTATTATTTTTTAATAATAAAGTATTGTGATTGACTTGAAATTTCAAAAAAATTTGCTACCCTGAAATTGTGTTTTTTCACGTTTTAGGACTAGTAAACCCCAAAAAAGTAAAAAAAAAATTCCGTCTGTCCGCCGTAGACGCCGTACGCGTATGCAAAACCATTTGATGGCGCGTAGCTCACAAACCTTTTGAGATATTAAGTTGAAATTTGTATGTTGGGTAGATTGGGTAAACCCCTACTAGGGGTATCTTTTGGAGGGGTGGGGGTGTGAATTTTACTTCTGCGAGCTCTTTATAAAAGTGACTAGTATTGTTTTTTCAAAGTTTCCGATATCCAACCCCTGGAGGTGCAAGGTATTGTTCAAGTTTTCAAGTATTCCGAAAATCTTTTAGGTTTAATGAGGTCGAATTCGCTGTTACTTCTATTGAACAAAAATACGTAAATAAATAAAAAAATCGTCTAACACGTTTCGGACTTCTGCCCAAAAAATAATAAAGTTGTGCCCAGACTGTTGGCATATATTTTTATACTCTAGATGAAATCATGTAGAGTATGATAAGTTTAATCCAGCCCAAAAGTTTGTAACGCATAGAACCAAGCCTCGGACGTAAAACAGTTATATATATTAATTTTTGTTTATTTGTGGCCAAAAACTCCAAATCAGCTTGAAGTCCGTTCGTCCGTCCGTCCGTCTGTCTGTCCGTTAGCACGATAACTCAAGAACGCCTTGACCTAGGATCTTGAAATTTTGAATCTGGATGTTTGGTTGAATCTGTAAGGCTAAGTTCGTTAACGGGCAAAATCGTCCTACTCCTTCGGCTAGCTGCCATACAAAATGTCCTTAAAACACGTGTTCAAGAATATTGGTCGATAACTTCAGAAGGGATTAAGCTACGACTTTGAAATTTTGTATGTGTTAATTTTCCAATAGTTTGAGCTAAATGAATGACTATGAAGAAAATCCTATTAGTTCTTCGTGTAGCTGCCATACAAATATCCTATCAAAATGTTTTCACTTAAATTACGAAACTCACAATAACTCAAGTAATCTTTTAGCTCTGAATTCGGAATTTTGTACAAATTAGTTTTGAGTGAAAACGAAGTTCGAGTTTACTAGTCAGCGAAACCTTTTACTCCTTCTGGTACCTTCCATACAAAAAATCCTTAAGACACGTGTTCAACAATATTTTCCGAGGATAAGGATAAATATGTAAGAAATCGAGTGATTCCTTCCTGCACCCCCATGTAAAAGTCCTACAAGAAGGAAAATTTTTTTTCGGACTCACCCAGTTCAAGAGATGAAATTAAACACTGAATATTGTCTTTAAGTTTTGAGTAGCAGTCAAATGGAAGTCCTTAATAAAGGACATACAACATGCACACACGTAATTCTACTTTATCCCCAACTACAATATAAATCGGAGTTCATCAAGTATTCTGGAGCGTAGACAACCTGGAATTGAAACCCTGTCTTTCCGGAATAGTATGCCGTCAAGTAATGTAAATTCAGAATTTTCTGGTTGATTTATAAGATTATTGACGATTTTGCTAAGTTCTTGATCTTTTTTAGTTTCGTCCTTTATAGTCATGGATGTAATTTTTCCGTTTGAAATTTGAAAAATAACTTGTGAATATATCTGGTTTACTTCTTCACCGATGGCTTCGTCTGCTGAAGTTCTGGATTTCGGTAAAGGTGCTCGTGATAAACAATCCACGTTCTGATTTTCTTTCCCTTTTTTGAATTGTACAGAGTAATTAAAACCTGATAGAAAAGAAGCGTATCGAAGTAGAAGATGTTTCCCGAACAAATAATTATAGAAATGTTGACTGTAATTTCTTTCTGAAACAGTGAGTGATCGCGTTGGCCTTTCAATTCCGTTTATGTAATGGCTCAATATCGCGGCTATACCTGTTGGACTTGCATCGGTTGTTAATACAAGTGGTAAGCTGGGATCGAATGGTATAAGTACTCGTTCACTGCAAATCTCGGCTTTTAATTTCTAGAATGCTGATTCGCAGCTCGATGTCCATACCCAACGTTCACCTTTCCTTAGTAAGCATCGAAGAGGATATGACATTGTTGATAAATTTGGAACAAATCGAGAGTAGTACGTTATTAGTCCCAGAAATCTTCTAATCTCGTCACAATTTGATGGACGTGGCATGTCTTGAATAGCGCGAACTTTTAATGTCGTGTTCTACTATATGACCCAAATACTCGATTCTTTCTTTCAAAAATGAGCATTTATGTTTATTGATGTGAAGGTCATAACTGGATAGCTTTTGTAAACACATTTGTAGATTTTGAATGCATTCTTTTGCTGTAGTTCCGTGAACTATAATATCATCGAAATATGCTTCGGTTTTTGGAATGTCTCTTAGAATCTGAGTAAGGAATTTATTGAATTCGAATGGAGCTGTTTTGATTCCAAAACTCAGTCGGTTCATACGGTATGTGCCCCGATGTGTTGAAATTGTCTGGATTATGCTGCTATCGTCATCCACTCTGAGATGTAAGTAAGCCTTATATAGATCAAGCTTACAGAAGTATTGCGAATTTCGAAGGCTGTTGAGTATCTCGTCTATACGCCGTATTGGATGATATGCCTGGACCAATCTTTCGTTTACTCCGCACTTGTAGTCGACGCACAATCGAACGCCACCATCTGGGTTTGGAATTACAACTAATGGTGAGCCCAAATCGGTATTTGAAACTGGAGAAATGATTCCCTGCTCTTCTAGAGAATCGAGTTCCTTTTCCACACGTTCTCGTAGTGCAAATGGTACATCACGTTCCCTCGTAAAACTGGGTTTTGCGCCTTCCCGCAGTTGAAACGCGACTTTGAATTCTGAAACACAACCTATTCGTTCTTCGAAGATTGATGCGTAGTTTTTGAGAATATCTTCAATTGAATCGATAGAATGTGTTTGAGACGTCTGACATACTTGAGATCAATTGAATTCAATACCTAGGCGTCGTATCCATTGTCGACCTAGGAGTGCTGATACGATGTGTAATTCGCCAATAATCTCCTTTCCTTGATATGCAACTTTAACAGAAGTTTTTCCTTTCTGCTCAATTATGTTTCCTGAATACGATCTGAATGCAATATTTGACCTTTCGACAGGAATATTCAAATTCATACGATTGAAAACATCTTCTGGCAATAAGGAAAATTTTGCACCAGAATCGACTTCAAACTTCTGATATTTTGCGTTAATCTTTACCGAAATAATATACTTGTCTGAATCAGGAGCCATTTCGAATAAATTTACAATTTCTATTTTGTTAATTCCATGAATGAGATTCGAATTACTGGAGTATGTGTCAAATGTGTTATTTACTGATGATGTGTCATTTGAATTACCTGGTCTACTGTGTAATGCTTTTCTAAGACTCGAAATACATACTTTTGAAACATGTCCGGCTTTTTTACAAGAGTTGCATTTGAATTTATTTTTATCAGTGCGACACTGATTTATTTTATGATTAGCTTTTCCGCATCTTATACAAAGATTTTCGATTCCAAGCGCCTTGTAATTAGGTATACGCCTGAAGTTGACTTGAGGGTTTCTGGAGTCTGGACTGGATGATTTAAAACTGGCTTGAATTTTTGAACGATGGCTTGGAGAATTTGAAATTTTATTTGTATCTGAGACATTGAAATTTGTACGGTTCGAATAAGAATGCTGTCCTAGTTCTTTACTTTCGATTTTTGATGCTTCTAGGGCAGTTCCTTTAGTTAAAATGTCTTGAAAATCAGTAGCGCCTGATTGTAAAATTTGTTCACGTAACCCCAGTCGTCACGCAGGTCACGAACAAACTGTGCTCGAAGAAAACATGCCGTACTTGAAACTGCTTTTCCACATTGACATTTGACTGTAAATTCGCATTCTGCGATATCGCTTTGCAATTCGGCAACGTATTCTGAGATTTACTGTGATTCCTTCTGGTACTTGTTAAGGAAATAATGTTGAGAAACAACGCAACTCTTCTTTGGAATAAGCATTTCTTTTAGTGCCTTTATGAGTTCGTAATGGCTTTGACCAATCGATACACATAGAAGTTGTGCGATTTTCCCTTTATCGCTTAACCCTTTCATGTCGCAGTAGTTTCCAAAACGCTCTAAGTAGCATGAAAACTTTTCACGGCGAGCTTCGAAATTTTCGAAAGTGGTTATGTTGAAAAATTTCTTGGACTTTTCCGGTTGTCGGTCCTGAGAAAATTTTTCTGCAATTTCTGCTATTAATGTGCGCTGTTGCTCATGTAACGCGTCTAAAATTTCTTTAAGCTGGTTTGCATCCATTTTTGACCACTTTCCGGTAATTTATGGTAACAAATAATGTAAGATTTTTACCTTGTAAAATTAGGTTATGTGCCTAACCCTGTAGACATCATATCGCCGTGTCGCAAGAACAGTGACGCAACTGCAATTTAAAAAATTTTTTGTTTTCACATTTCAATATTTTGTGGTTTTGCTATTCTTGCATAAAATCGTTCCCCGTTGTTTTAAACGAACGTGCTCTTGATCTAAGCTGTCAATAGTAACTATTAATAAGCTCGTATGGCTTGTGGTCAATTGTCAAAAATGATTTTGTTTCTTCGAAAAAAATTAGAATTTTTTGCAGTTGCGTCACTGTTCTTCCGACACGGCGATATGCGAGTTACGCTAAATTTGAATTTTTCCCTCGTATTTATTCTCTTATACACTTTTTTCACTCGTCGCCAACTAGTATGATCTGGAATTACCGCCAATATATTCTGGATTCTGGATTAATCTTCTTATTGAAATAGAAACACGTGCGACTCGCTCTTGACATTGTGGGTCTCGCTATGCCTCACCGTCACGATATAACGCATGCCAATAAAAACACGGAAGGTTTTGATTTTTAAGAGAGTTTAATCATATAATTCAAACGAAACATAAATTCTTTTATCACGCTGAACTGCGTCGTCGCAAGTGTAGAATTCAACTCGGCTTGGGCTTTTTTTATTATAACGAAGTTGTTGCCCGATGGCGCACATAACACCTGACGAACAAGTTTTGTGGAAGGTGTTGACAAGTGTGGAATTTGTCGCACCAATGTGGTGGAGAGATGGCGCGACGGGCACGATGTGCCGTTGCCACCACATGCCTCCCACCAAGTCACTCTGCGATAAGTCGCACCGGGAATGAAACTTTTCTTCCGGATCTTGTAGTTGTCGTTCGTGACTTAAGGATACCCGGCCTAGGAGGTATGGCCAGAAAATGGGGCGACTGATTCCTTCTCCAACTAGCGGAATCGAAAGGTTTTGGTCCGTCGCGTTGCTCCTTGGGTTCCTTACTGTTTATTTGATTGTCCACGTTGGAGGTTACCGGATCGCCTCGTTGATCCGTGGATTTAGTAATTGCCGCCCAGTCGGCGGAGTCAGATGTTACCGGATCGCCTTGTTGATCCGTGGATTTAGTAATTGCCGCCCAGTCGGCGGAGTCAGATGTTACCGGATCGCCTTGTTGATCCGTGGATTTAGTAATTGCCGCCCAGTCGGCGGAGTCAGATGTTACCGGATCGCCTTGTTGATCCGTGGATTTAGTAATTGCCGCCCAGTCGGCGGAGTCAGATGTTACCGGATCGCCTTGTTGATCCGTGGATTTGTTTTGACTATGGTTTGACCGCACAGAGTCACTCATTTTTGACTGTTGTCGCTGGTCCACTTCCACACTGGGGAGGTATGCCGGTTTAAGACGATCGATGGTGATGTTTACGTTTTTGTTGTTTATGAGGACCTTGTAGTGTTTCAAGTTTCTGGAGATCACTGGAAATGGGCCTTCATAAGGATTAACAAGCGGTGGTCGATGCAAGTCTTGGCGTACGAAAACGTGAGAGCACCGGCCAAGGTCTTCATGGATGAACGGATGTTCCACTGCGTTATTGGAAGCTTGAACCGGCTTTAGTTTGTTCATAACTTTTTTAAAGTCCGCCACGAATTCAGTTTGTTGCATCTCTTCTGATGGCTGAAAAAATTCGCCGGGGATTCGTATCGTGGTTCCAAAAACTAGTTCTGCGGGCGACGCCTGTAATGCTGGTTTATATGCTGAACGAAGACCCAGTAAGACTATTGGTAATTTGGCTGCCCAATCCTTAGAGCCTTGGCACATGAGCGCCGACTTTAATGTTCTGAGAAACCGTTCGATAATACCATTCGCCTGGGGATGATAACTAGTTGTTTTTATATGATTGATACCAAGCAGCTTGTTCAACTCGTCGAAAAGCGATGATGTAAATTGGCGACCTTGGTCGCTGGTTATGCGCAAAGGAACGCCATAGCGTGCAATCCACGTTGCTATAAGTGCGCGAGCAATGGTTGGGGCGGTCATGTCGGGTATAGGCACGACTTCAGGCCATCTACTAAATCGGTCGATTACTGTTAGGCAGTATTTATTCCCCTCCGAAGGCGGTAAGGGGCCGATTAGGTCAATATTGATGTGTTCGAAGCGACTTCGAGGCGGCGTATATTGTCCGAAAGGTGATTTAGTGTGCTTGTTTACGTTTGCTTTTTGACATTTAATGCAGGAACGGACAAATTCTTGAATGTCCTTACGCATACTAGGCCAAACAAAACGAGTTTGTAATGCTTTGATTGTTGTTCTGATTCCGGTGTGCGCGAGGTTATGTACTTGATGCATGACTTGACGTCGATATTTTTTCGTAACGAATGGTCGGATTTGCTCATTATTGGTGTCGCAAATAAGTGTTGTGGTTGTGTTGTCCAGAACGATGGGCCTTAAATTTAACGATGAATTTGTGGCGTTCAGCAATGAAATGATCTCTGGATCATCCTTCTGGTCAGCTGCCAATGTCTCCCACGTCAGTGCACTGGTGATACTCTCCACACGAGAAAGCATATCCGCTGTGACGTTCTCCGCACCCGGAATATGTCTGATGTCGGTGGTATATTGGCCAATCAGGTCCAAATGGCGAACTTGCCGTGGATTAGCTTTGTCCGACGCCTGCCGAAACGCAAACGTCAAAGGCTTGTGGTCCGTATAGATGGTGAACGGTCGACCTTCCAGCATATATTTGAAATATTTGACCGCTTGGTAAACAGCAGTCAGTTCTCTATCGTACGTGGAATATTTACGTTGTGGGTCTGTGAGTTTTAATGAATAAAACCGTAACGGTTGCTGTACGCCATCCACTTGTTGCAGAACAGCGCCCACGCATGAGTCGGAAGCATCAACTTGCAAAGAGAGCAGTGCATCTTCTCGCGGGTATGAAAGTAAAGCGGCTCGTGCCAGCGCGACTTTACACGCTTGGAAAGCGATAATTGCTCGCTCGTTCCAGACGATGGGTGTTTTGTCATTTTTTTTATTTTTAAAACCGGCCGTTAACGCAGTAAGGTGTTGTTGTTAAGAGAGGTGACGAATCCCTTAAGCTCTTTTACCGTATTTGGGAGGCCGATTTTGTTTAATGCTTCCACTCTTTCCGGGTGGGGGGCTAAACCTTCTGGGGTTATCAATGTCCTAGAAAGGTAAGCCTGTTCTGGTTGAACGTACATTTTTCCGGATTTATTGCCAATCCGAATTTATCCAAACGTTCAAAAACCAAGCGTACGTGGGCCAAATGCTCTTCTGGAGACGTTGAAGCGATAAGGATGTCGTCCACGTAACCAAAAACGAAGTCCAAACCAGCCAGCACATTGTTCAGCAAACGTTGCATGGTTTGCGCGGCATTACAGAGTCCGAATGTCATTTTTTCGAACTCGAATAGCCCAAACGGTGTAATTATCGCCGTCTTGATAATGTCCTCATCGTTGACTGCTATTTGGTTGTAAGCTCTCTGGAGGTCTATCTTGCCGAAAACTCTTTTTCCATGCAGCATTACCGTATAGTCCTGCAAAAACGGCAGTGGATAGCGGTCAGGTACGGTGCGGGCATTAAGGGCTCTGTAGTCGCCACAAGGGCGCCAAGAGCCATCCTTCTTCTTAGTGAGGTGCAACGGGCTGGCCCAACTTGATTTAGATGGTCGGCAGATTCCTTGCATCACAAGGTAGTCGAATTCCTTTTTTGCCGCCGCCAATCTGTCAGGCCGCAACCTGCGCGCACGAGCGAAGACCGGTGGTCCTCTCGTCTCTATATAATGCCGTGTGTTATCTTTAGTAGTCTTCTCGACGTTGAGTACTGCCAAATGTTTGTATTCGTTCAACAGCTGATGAAACGCGGTATTTCTGTCAATAATTTTAATTGACGTATGAACGTCAGCCGACGATGACGCCGGAACTGTCAATCCTGTTGCATCGATAAGTCTCTGACGTTTGATGTCCACTAGAAGGTCGTAATGGCGTAAGAAATCCGCTCCCAATATCGGTTGATCAACCTCCGCAATAGTGAATGTCCAAGAATAACTTCTTTGCTCGAAGGAAAATGTAATTTCTTGTTCGCCGTACGTAGCGATAGCTGTCCCGTTGGCGGCATATAGTTTGATATTGGATAAAGGAGGTGCTTGGTTCAAACAAGATAGCGGGAGGACGGAGAGATCTGCTCCCGTATCGATAAGAAAAGGCTTAGCCGTCCGTTCGTCTAAAACGAGTAAACGGTCAATACGCCCGGCGGTTTTTGCACGCCGGGCCATTTAGTTTTTTGCAACATTGCTCTCCTGCCCCACTTTCTCCATCGACTGCTTCTTTTCGCGTTCTGCCGCCTGCCATTTATTATTAAATTTGCACCCTGTTTCGCATTTCCTGGCACGATTACCATATTGGGCATGAGTGCGACATGTCCATTCCCTCTCGCTAGGTGATTGTCGAGAGCTTTGTTGTCCTCGGCGTCCGCTACGACCCGAAGAACGGTTCCGCCGTTCGAAATGCGTTTCAGAAATTTGTTTGATTAATTCAGCAACTGATTCACAGAGACGATCGATCCTCTTCGAATTAGATTTTGTTACCGCTATCGCTTGAACGGAAGAATGTCGCGTATCAATAAGAGAGTCCGCTACTTTAGCGACTTCTTCTAAACTTCCTTTTACGATTGAAAGCGTGGGTCGCAAATGTTGAGGGAGTCGGTCGAGAAAAATGTCTCGGATTATCGCGTCTGAAGCGGCGAGACGTTCTCCTAGCCGTCTGAGGCGACTGAGAAACTGGGATGGACGTTGGTCGCCCAGGTGCGCGTCCGAAAGTAGTAGTATTTTCCAAAAGTCGGTGGGCTGCTACATGCTGTATATCACTGTAGGGCTGTTCGGCTGTCAATCAGTGACAATGTAGTGTTGTACCGCCAAGCGTCTGCATTCGGAGCGTTCTCGTCGATTTGGAGCTCGAACGAAGATTCCAATCTTAGGAACCACATCTCTACGTCCTCACGCTCAAATGGCGGTGGTGGTATTTTGATATTTAACCTGCGGGCTGCGTCGTTATGTGTTTGCGGAGTTGGACAAGCTTTGTGCAACATCTCTTGCAACGCGGTCACCTGTTGCTGCAGCAGAGTTATTTGCGCCGCCTCGCTGATGGGTTCGTTGCTTTCCGTAAACGGCTTGCAACCAACTGCCGTGCCGACCATCGACGACGGGGATCCAGCTAGCCCGGCATCTGGGAGGTGTGTTGCCTCCAGTCTAGCCGAAAGTTGGTTAGCCGCAGGTGGCTCTATGTGCGAAACTGGATTCCTGTACCCGTCCGAAGTCGGTTCTGCGAGTAAACCGAACGGAGTGTTTGACGCAGGCAATTGTTGGAGCTGGCGAAACCGCTGTATATACGGATGCTCCGTTTGTGCCGCGCCGGTGCCAATAAAGTAATTTTGTAATTTTGAAAATTGTTCATACCTGAGAAATGTTTGAAAGTGCTCGTCATTCCAAGCAATGGGTACGCCATCCAGCGACGCGCAGGCCAACGGATGCATTTCCAATGACTTTTTCGAATCTGGCGATAAAATGACCGATTCTTGTAGCGCGCTTTGAATTGCCGGCGTTGGAAGCGTCTGAGGCTGTAATGCGAAAACAGATTGCGGCCCAGCCGTTTGGGGCTCTGGCTTATCTGAAGTTGACGGGGAATTAGCGTCATCCGGCATAACCTCAAAAACCTCCGGAATTAGAGCGGACGCACCTACCGGCGCGTTTTGCTTTGATGTCGAAGCCCGAGTATTTGCTTTTGCTTTGTTTCCAAGCATTATAACGGCGCGGTTTTTTGGCTTCGAGCCCACTATTTGCGGAAAATCGCTGAAGTTTTTGTTTTTTTTTGTGAAAATTCTCGTACGACACGCGGGCGCTAGAAAATATTGTTCATTTAATTCACTAAAGGAGTCACCAGTTTGTGGGTCTCGCTATGCCTCACCGTCACGATATAACGCATGCCAATAAAAACACGGAAGGTTTTGATTTTTAAGAGAGTTTAATCATATAATTCAAACGAAACATAAATTCTTTTATCACGCTGAACTGCGTCGTCGCAAGTGTAGAATTCAACTCGGCTTGGGCTTTTTTTATTATAACGAAGTTGTTGCCCGATGGCGCACATAACACCTGACGAACAAGTTTTGTGGAAGGTGTTGACAAGTGTGGAATTTGTCGCACCAATGTGGTGGAGAGATGGCGCGACGGGCACGATGTGCCGTTGCCACCACAACATAAACCGAGACCGGTTGTACCAATCTTTTTATTACTTAGGTTTACCACAACATAAAATTTACATTTTTAATTCATATCATTACACACAAAATTTACATTTTTAATTCATATCACTACACATAAAATTTACATTCTTAATTCAACTTATCTTATAAAATAAAGTGTAGATTTTATAGTTGAATAGTTAATAAAAAATGTGAAATCAACAATTTAATTTTTTTTTCACGGTGTAACCTTTTCAATAATTTTTCAAATTTATTCGGTTTCCGGCGCGCACACGGGTATGTGAGCTCTTAAGCGAATACGATTACGATTATTCGGAACATCCCTAGTAGGCAATGGCAAATAACTAGAAACTCTGCAACAAAAACGTTAATAAACTATTTAAACACTAAACTTCGTTGAGATATTTACCCTTAGAAATCGACTATGGAATAATTTCCCATCTGAACTAGATAAAGGCCACAATAAAATATGGACTTTTAACAGAATCTTCAGAAAGATCCCCTTTAAAATAAGCCCTATTTTATTCATCTAAAATATTCGACATTTACACCACAATAGGCCGTATTTGTTGTTCTTTCACGTCTGCTGAATAATATGAAGAGTGCGAGATTAAAAAGGTTATATTTATACTTTTCAAAAATCAGAATGAATTCCACGAAGTTTGTCTATTTCAAGACTTCCATCATGCTCGGTATATACCATACAAGTTACACCTTTTTCCAGCGCTTTCTTAAACCTTTATTCGATCCTCACTGTTCCTTGATTTAATAAGCTGCCACAAGATGACCTGTATGAATTGTCTGCAGTTAAATCGAACGCCATTAAAAAGCATCCATTATCGAAGAATTTCTTTGAGATTTGATTACCTTTGTCGAAATAATGAATACCTGTTCCCTTAAATAGTGAAAGGTATCCCCGTGTACTTATAGGTTTTTCCTGAGAGTAATCAAACTCTAAAGCCTGGTTCGGAACTTGGACTCCATTGATGGATAAATTGAATCGTGAGATATTATTGTGTTTAAAATTGAATGGATTCTTCGTCCATTTACCGCTGTAGGCATCATTGTCTATCATGCCGAAAATTAACAAGTTCGGCAGCTGTCCAATTATAACATTATCTAAAGATAGTGTTGAACTGGTAGGTGGTAGTATATAACTCTTTACCTCGACACGTCTGTCTGGATATATCACGTTTGAACGTTAAAGAATAGTTTCATATGCCATTAAAATATTTGGATTAACAGTTACATGATTCATATACATTGTTGCATCTATAATTTTAATTTGCGGCGAGTTCCCGTCATCTTTTGAGCATAGATAAAATTCAGGGTTTTTCCAGAGAAAGTGAGAGTCTGAAATCTACCCCATTCATAAGTAGCTTATCTTGATTAAGCAAATCACCATGAATCTTTCCCATAAGCTCTACCACATTACTTTTCGAAAGCAATTCAGATCGTTTGAGGTATCCTTCATTAAATTCACTTTTGCTTCCACCTGCAATCATTTCCATGCCATCTTGGTCGAGGTACCATCCTACAGATTCTAAATGTGTTGTTGATGCATCTCTACCGTAATTCAATAGGTTTTCAATGTAAGCTCTGTATTGGTAATTGTTGTCAGTTTGCGCAATCGGTCTGCCATTTAATGCATCAGGTTGTTAACTACGCCGATTGGATTACTTGACTCTTCATGTTCAACACCTTTTGCATCCTTAACTTTGGTTTTTAATTTTCCAGTGTAAAATTCTTCTTTCCCACCTTTTGCCTTAATTAGCTGAACTTTTAAGCGAAGGTAGATACTGGATAAATCGTGGTACATGTCCCCATGTCCTAGCGAGACGAATTCCAGAACTGACGAGTTATCAAGAAATGGTATTGGTTTGTATGATACCTCTTCTGTTTTTAAAATATTGGCCTGTATCGGTGATGCTTTAAGTAAATCTAATTCAGATTTCATACATTCTCTGTACGAGGCCATTCTCCTTACTTATCGAATATATCCAATACACGCTTACGGTTATTATTCTTAATCTTTTTGTTTTTACTGGTTGCTGGTCTTTTTTAAATAGATTTTCTCTTAGATTTGGTACGTTTTCTACGTTTAGGAGTCGTTTTTAACTGTGCTGCTGAAAACGGATTAGCCCTTTTTATAGCCATGCGCCTTTTCATACCTTCACCACCCATACTGTCAAAGAGTTTTTTCACACCCTTTTGCATCAGCTCTTGAGTAGCAGCTTGTCCTTGCTCTTTTAAAATATTGCTAAGAGGTTTACTCCCCACCTCTGATAATATTGTTTTTCCAGTCTTTATAGCTTGCTCCTTTATAGTTTTTACACCTGAGGAAACTTAAGGTCGTAAATAACGCAGTAATCCACTTAAGAAGCTGCCAATACCTCTTCCACGCTGGTATATAAGTGGATATCGATAAAGATCCCCTATATCCGACAAACCAGCGCCGCTTTGAATTAAATAATACCTTGTATAAGATGAATTCATTCCGATTTTAATGTGCACTATGAAGATCCTTATTGACGTCTGAATATTTATACTTTATTGTCTTTTAAAGTGAAGCATCACATATGTCGGGGTATAGCCTGGTATGAAGTCGATTAATTCACCTTGATCATCGGTTATTTTTATGGATATACTTTCAATGTAAGTCTTTTCAAAAGGGTAATATTCTACAGTCGCAAACCTAAAATTATTATCGCACTCCTTCAAAGGTATCATACGTAAATATCTCACTAATTTGTCGCCTTCTATTTGGGGGCGAATGATATCAGTGTAAACTTGGATTATCCCTGTGTCCTCGCAATTTTCAGCAACTAGACTTGTTAGCTCTCGGGGAAATTTACTCTTTATTTCGAGAATGAAATCTTCCAATACGGCGATTCTTTCTGAAGTATCCTTCTCCTTCTCCGCTTCTACTGCAGCCTTATCAAACCACATGCTCACCTCCTCGGTAAGGAGACTAGCATCACGCTTCTTCGGAGGTATTTGAAAGAATATATCGGTAATAAATCCGGACAAGTCATTTTTCTTCAAATCTATAGGCACACCTGTCATTAACAGGGTACCATCGGATAGTTTTTTTTAAGCCCGAAACACAATGCTCCCGTTCCGTTCCGTTCCGTCACGACAAGTGAGGTTATGTGATCCGTAAAAGTTGAATTTTGGTCAACTTTTCCGATCCGTTCCGTTACGACCATTGTGTGCATTTACATGGTCAACCCATAAGATCTACTTTGACAGTTGAACGGAACGGAACGGAACGGGAGCATTGTGTTTCGGGCTTTATAGGGAACATCCAATATTATTCTTTTATCCATAATTGTACGTCTGTGCGGTATTTCAAAGGTGGAGGCCTCTGCGCCCATATCAGTTAAAGTTTGAAGAATTTTTTTTCCTAATTTGAAATTGAATACTAGTACCCCGAGTCAGTCGCCTTCTTCTTCGTCCCAATCAACAGCATATATAACAATTTTAAATCATTCACATACTAATTCCTCAGATTTTTTCCAACAACAATCTTCTGTTCAGGTTGGAACCCCACTAAATTCCGCTTTAGCGTCTTCACGGAGTACAATCTTGTCAAACGAAAGTATTGTTCCTGCAACTTCTCCAAACATCATAGAGAGCGCTTTAAACTGGACTTGATGATGAAACTCAGCAGTGAATAAAATAATACAGTACAGTAACACATATTATTTCATATTAATAACCATTCCAAAGAATAACATTTTTGTTTTCACTAAATAAAGATACAATCTAATTAAGTATTTGAATAAATAATTGTTTTTGAAAGCTTTTATTGCTTACCTTACGCTTGAAATTTTAAATAAATAATGAAGACTCCTATAATTGTCCCCAGTAGCTAAAAATCTCAGCTAGGTAATCGTACTTTCGCTGGTATCGGAACCCTAAACCTGGTTTTTTGTTTCCTAATTTCCGGTTAAATTTTAGTAAGAAAAATTCAAAATGTGTTTGCGACATCCGACAAAAATTCGAAAATTTTCTGGAAGCTTCGCAGACCATTTCTTGGAACATCTTATCCGTACTGTACTTATGCTATGTCAAATAGAAAATCTTCATTAAAGTACGAGAACTTAGAAATATTTACATAAAAGGAATGTTTTGATGGTACTTACAGGGTTCTGTTGCGATGAGTTGCTATTATCCACCATCTTCTCTGACGCCGCCGTCCCTTTTGTTTATTTTTTTGTAATACGTTTAGTTATTTGTCTAAACCATATACCATAATGCCGAAGCCACAACAACTTTTAAATCATCCATGGCTACACAATTGCAACTGACCTCGAAAAGACACTGCTCAACTGAACTCATGATACAACAAAGAAAGATAACGACAAGTGCCAGTCCATTTCGGTCATGTTCTGCGCATGACGTTACTTAGAGAATTCGTGTAGACAGTCGCACCTTCACTGGAAGCCAATATTCGGTGATTCTTAATTATTTTCCTTGGTTGATGGCATAATTCTTGTGGAAATAGAATGTTTGAGTTTAAAATAAAAAAGTGTATTTTTATGTGACAATTTTCTTCATTTTATTATTTTTATTTTATTATTTTATCTTTATAACACGTATCTGATTTTCTATTTAAACTGTTTTATTCTAAAATTCTGTTCAAATCTTTAATTCGAAAATACAATCTAGATCTTAAAAATAATTTGTTTATTTTTTCTGGACAATCAATATTTTTCGCGTTTTCTAGGTTTACCCAAGTCCACGAGTAATCTTTCATTATTGAAACTGAAATCTGTGGAGACATATTTTGAAATTTATGGCAAATAAAACCTGCTAAATTATCCAATCCATCGTTTCGCATTTCGTCAATTTCATTATGGAGGTTGTCATCTTCTTCCACGTGATGTTCTATATTGTTGAGACGACTCAATACCTTTGCTGTAAAAACCAAAAATTATTACTATTTTTGAATAATTTGTATAAATTGGTACAAACCTGAGAAAATTGGCTCTATATCTGGCGTATTATCTTCACTGGCATTTGAGCTGTTTACGAAACTACCTTCATTAAGTCCAACTACGAGTATATACCCTGAACTAGAATTCAGAATGATCTTGCAAGCCATATTTACTGCGAATGACAGAGAAAAAATTCTCTAACACATCCTGATTGTTTTGTAGGTCTTCAAACAACAAGGCAAGTGCTTTATTGGTTTGTATGATTCCTATTCAAAGAACAACAACAAATTCATTGCAATATTTATAGAATAATAGACTATTCATAAATAGTAGCTTTTAGAAAAGGCTATATAATTTTCTTGCCAACAGCTCTAACTTGGCCCATTAAATCTGTCATCTACGTAACTATTCTACTGCAACAAGATCGATGTTTATTCCGTATGCCTTTATTCGATCTCTTGAGTCACTGTATGGAACTCGCACATATAAAATATCGAACCAATCATTGACCTTAAAATACGTACTACATGAAATTATACAATGGAGCGTTGTTTAATATTTAAATAATGATATGTATACCTTTTTTTTTATAAAATCCGCGCATTCTATCCAATTCTGACCTTCCAAATATCCAAGACTCGCAGCTCTATGGATTGCCATTGCTGTTATGTGCGAAAACAGTTTAGTGGGAAATTTGACATTCTGTCTTTCCGCTCCTCTAACGCTTAACAAAATTTTTTATTTTTAGGGAAAGTGAAGAACCGAATTAACTTTTCTTCTTCTGTTCGATTCTTTTTTTGATTGTCACTATTACAGCCATAAATAGCACAACGCATTGTTAGTAATTTTCATTTACAAAACTAATAACGTTAGTAACAAAAAACGCAAAATGTACATAATCGCCTAGCTACCACTCTACAAATTATTGCAAATCCGTTACAAAACAGCTCATACATTCGTTTGTTCTTCACTCGAACTCTCTAGTGACGTCAGCACAGCAGAGAGAAGAATAAGGCACATGCGGCTGTCATAATCTTTTAAGGCCGTGACACATTAAAAGCAGAAAGCAGCGGCAGAAGCAGAGAAGAATGTGTCCGTGCTAACTACCACCATTGTATTTATATCTTATAGTAGTATCACGAATAACTTCACCTTAGCTCAAAAGATGACGTTGCATGTTCCGATTGGCGAGCTTTGTGCTGTTGCTTTCCACAAATCATTCTTTTCTCGTCTCGTCTGTCTTTTCAATGTTCTTTGCGATGTATAGAGTGAAGAAACGGGTGAGCTATGAATGAATTTTTTGCGTTTTTAATTTTCATTGCGGGGTGGAGAGCGGAGAGAGCCATGACTGATTTTCTTGCGTCTTCTATCTTCTTCAACGAACCCGCATTGATAGATTGCAAAATGCTTGTTCGTTGACCTCATTACTTTGATTTCGTCGCAACTCGCACGAGAAAATACCGGCGGTGAAGACGTAGAGAGCAGAGCATAACAACGGTCGAGCGTTATGTTGCGATTATGTATATTGGTTACACACAAAGTATATAGTATGTATACATTCATTTATAGTGGTGACAAGGGGTTGTCATAGTTTAACTTTCCGTAAGATCAAATATCATTTTCCTGAAAAGTTCTTGCTTGAGAGCCCGACTTCGTTGCAAAGTCGGAAAAAGTGTGTTTCGTGGATCATTTTATTGCCAACTAAGGGGTCGGGTTAAAATCCGTGTTCTAAAATCCCGTTCTCCCAAAATCCCGTTGTCCCAAAATCCCGTTTCGTAAAAACTCGTTAAGCCAAAATCGCGTTTAATAAAATCTCGTTTTCTTATTAAAATTAAAATTTCCGCTTTTTCTGCCCAACTAAAGCTGCGCATCACATCTTAAGGAATAGGTTGTGTATTTTGGTCGTAGATATGTGATCCAAATTTCATTGAATTATTCGGTCGAAATTTGTAAGCAATCATCCAGATTTTGACACTTGAGGTGTCATTCGAATCAAAATCACGTGTTCCAAAATACTGCTCTTAAAAAAAACCGTTTCCCAAGATTCTATTTCGAATATATTGTTTTCTTTTTAAAATTATATCCCTGTTTTTTATTCGACTAAAGATGTGTTTATTTTTTATTTATTATTGTTTCACCAAAAATTTGTATGTTCATTCGTAGTTTGTACGCGACCTACCTACTTGCCTCAACTGAATAAAAAACGTGAATAAAAAACATATTTGTGAAAAATTTAAAGCAGTGGTGAAAATGAAAAAGAAATGTAATGTATAAAATTAAAGTTTATCAATTCGGGCATTTATATTATCCATAAAAACGGGATTTTGGCAATAGTGATTTTGGGAAACGGGGAAAATGATCAACCTAACCGTTAAGTTGCACTGCTCTAACTTAGTTTCGTAAGTCCGTATTTTATAAAATGAGATTTTGACCCGATCTTGTTACACTTCAGTACATTACGACTTCACTCCGTCGAGAAATTGCGCGACTTTGCAAGTCGAACAAAATGGTAGTCGTATAAAAAAATCTGCCAACAATCTGGGCGCAACTTTATTATTTTTAGGTAGGTCATTATGCGTAATTGAGAACAAATTTCTAGCTTTTAGCATTCTGAATTTATCGGCCAATATTTTTGAACACGGCTTTTAAGGATTTTTTGTATGTTAGTTATCGGAAGAAGTAAAGAGGTTTCGCTAAGTAATAAACTTGAAATTAAATTTCAATTAAAACTAATATGTACAAAATTTCGACTTCGTGGCTAAATGATATCATTTCCACAAATTGAGTGAAGTCAGTATTTCAAAAAACGGGATTTTGACCCGATCTTGCTTCACTTCACTACGATTTTACACCGAAGTGTTGCAAACAGAGCTAATATTTCTCATTGGACCAGTCGAATTATTATTTTCCATACAAAAAATAATATCAATGCAAAAAAATTATTTTGCAGGATTGAAAAACCGAAATGTCGAAATTTCTAAAGTTCAAAAATTTCCGGGAAAATGATAGTCTGGCAAAAGTATTCGTCCAAACGATGAAAAAAAATATAAAAGCGATTCCACTACACAATATCCCCGCGCGCCGCACCGGAACCAATCAATCTCTTGGATAGTAGAAAGAGCAAATGAATGAACTGATGAAACGAACGCGTAGGATAAGAGGGAATTGGCAAAGCACATGCAGCGCCTCTAGTGTAAGCCGGTTAAAACATCGAAGTGAGCTTCGTGATACTACTATAATATATAAATACAATGCTACCACCGAAGGTAGAAGCACGGAATAGTGTGTCCATAGTAACTGTTAACAGGCACAAGTATTTTAGTCTCTTGTTTGAGCGGACGAAAATATTTTGTTTCCGTTGATTTTTCTGAGCTTTTCGCTTAAAATGATCATTAAATACGAGTATATGGAAACAATTTTGACACATTAACATTTCCATTGCTGACAACATTCCCAATTCTTAGGGGATTTACTTTTGTAGTACTGAAGCAGAAACAGAATTTTAGAATTTAGAACGAAAAAGCAGCACTATTTTCGTCTCTGCTTCTGACGCTGCTTTAATTTAAACAGGTGCCAGATGATCCTGCGCTTTCTAAACCAATTCTGCTTCTGCCGCTGCTTTCTGCTTTTAATGTGTCACGGCTTTTATTCTTTGATTTATGAACTGAACTGAGCAACTGCTAGCCCCCATTAGTGCCACTAATATTCGCATTGACATTCGCTTTGATGGCGGTTTGTGACGCACATTAAAGGTTTGTGCATTGATCACGAATGTACTGTTTCCACTGTCGCGTAGACATTCGCGCTCATTGCACGTGTCCAATGCACATGAAGGCGATAGTGGAAACGCGACGTAACAAAAAACCGTAGCATTTCTTTTAAAATTTAACTTGGTGTTAACATTAACAAATTCTCCACTGGGACTTCGGTTGTGCTTCCATCTTTTACACTGTAAAATACCACAATCAAATAAAAGTTCGAAACTTATGAGAGTGTAAACTTTGACGTTTCAGAAGGTAGCATGTTCCGTAAAGCATTTGTTTTGTTTAAAATTTAACGGGTAATTGTTTAATGCTGTGTTGTTTTCGGTTTCAGTTTTTGATATACACGGATTTTATAAGTGCAAGTGCAGCATTTCGGTCAGTGTTCGTCGCTACTGTAGAAAGAAATGCATAACATGTGAATGCGGTTGAATGTTCGTGTTTGGTTCTTTTGTTTTATCACCGCATGGTTATCATCGGTTAATTTGTTGATATTACATTTTTATAGTAATATTTGTTGTGTCCGGCGTTTGCTTTTGATTTGCGAGTGAAGTGCAAGCAAGTTTTAACGTTAATAAGACAATCAACATTATTTGCAGAATGCAGGTGTTCGTTAGCATAATGTCCCGGCTCCGAGTTTCCAATATTTTCTTTGGGTTGTATCAAAAGTAAGGTCAGTACGAATATCTATATTTTCTTAAGTTCAATTTGAATAATCTTTGGAATTATTTTTATTTGAATTTAATTACTAAAAAATACAGTTACTCAGATAATTGAGCGTACACCCATATAAAAATTACTAATTGCTAAATAATTCAACTTGTTCTATTAAAAAAAAATTTTAAAAAATTTTTTCAGTAATCAACACTGAAAATGAAAAAACAAATTTTTTATCGGCGAAGAATTTAATTTTAAGCAATTTGCCATCAAAAAAAATTGTCGCTCGACCTTAAATACAAAAATATTACTATTTAAAACTTTACAATTCACTTACCTTTTTCGTGTCAGTTTAACTTCAATTTGACATTTCGCATGGAACCAGCATTGCTACGCTCCAACTACTTTTCGTGCAGCCCTGCGGGGCTCAGGGATTAAAACTCCCTTTTCGTGTTCATGTTTGGCTGACGCGCGCTACGCTCCAACTACTTTTCGTGCAGCCCTGCGGGGCTCAGGGATTACAACTCCCTTTTCGCGTTCATGTTTGGCTGACGCGCGCTACGCTTCAACTACTTTAAATATTCTACGGCTAGTGGTCTTCCAAACAAATCCCACTAAAGTTTGAATATTGCAATGCTGGTTCCATGCGAAATGTCAAATTGAAGTAAAACTGACACGAAAAAGGTAAGTGAATTGTAAATTTTTAAATAGCAATATTTTTTTATTTAAGGTCGAGCGACAATTTTTTTTTGATGGCAAATTGCTTCAAATTAAATTCTTCGCCGATAAAAAATTTGTTTTTTCATTTTCAGTGCTGATTACTGAAAGTAAATTTTACCCTTTCGTTAATCCTTCTTTTGTCTTTGTCTCCTAATTGAAAAGAAGACTGTACTATTTAAAAATATTTCAATCGAAAAGTAATAAAATTTCGAATATAAATATATATAATCAATCGTTGGGTTGTGATGTGTTCTGTTAAGGAAGTAGCTTTTACTGTTTGAACAAATTTCGATTTGGATTATGCTTGGACAATTGTCATTATGTGCATCCTAATACTACATTAAAACGTAAATTGTGGTAAATGCAGCTAAACACAATATCATTGCTGTCCAGATCGTTTTGAGTGGATTTTGAACTATGTTTTCGAAAAACCTAGTCATCGGAGCAGATATAAAACATATTCAAATTTATCGGTTATCCAGCAATCTTAACAGTTTTGTCGAAATCACGAGAGAAATCAGCTATAAGTTCTTAATTATGAGTATTTACAGTAACTATTACATATTAATAACTGATTCACATCCAAAGAGCCTGGATGTAAAACTTGATTTTCCGAAATGTTGAGATTTCGATAAGATTCTATCTAATTCTAATATACGAGTATTTCCCATATTAGGATGAATTTGAAATCTACTCGGGTAAAAAGGGTAGTTCAAACCCCAATCTAAGCTAATCACTCAATTTAAAAATTTTGATTTTTTCGCAGCACCCATCAGGCTCGGATTAGTGTAAAAAAAATACGTTTTAAGTTTCATGTCGATAATATATAGGGAATACGTGCCTCAAGAACCTTAAAGAAACCAAAATTGTATTATATAAGATTCCGAAAACTCTCAAGATATCGACATAGGGCCTAGAATAGTATCATTCTGTGGGTGATTGTAACTCTAAATATATATAGGTGGTGTACCATCGAAAATGCCATCTAGTGCCTAAATTCAGCAATTGAAGTTTTTCTTAAAAAATAAATTCTTGGGTGTAGCTTTGGAATGGTAAACGATACGAAGTCTTTTAGAGTGCTCAATGAAAAAAAAAAGAAAAAAAGGAGTCCTTCAGCAAGGACGAAAAAGATGATGTTTTACATTTAATCACTAATCCGTCATAGTTTTTGATTTCGTACTTGATGAAGGACTTTCTGAACTGATTTCTTTTTCTATAATATAATATTGAGCATTAGAAATCAGATCATTTTGCCGACGATACATACTAACTTCGTATTATTAACCATTATAAAAATACTGTCGAAACCGATTGAATATGAAAAACTTCACTTTCTCAGTACGACCACTAGATGGTATTTCCGATGGTACATAACCTATATATTTAAAACTACAACCATACACAGAATAATATTATTTGGCCGTTTTGTCAATGCATCGGGACCCATTTTTCGGAATCTCATTTTTTTTTTATTTTTTCTGATCGGGGTGAAACTTAAAACATATATTTTTTACACTAATAGAACCATTATAAGAGGTACCGCAAAAAAAATCTTTGGGAAAAAAATCCTCAATACAAATAATAGTCACTGAACAGCCCTGAAATTATCTGTCACCACAACTACCTGTATAAACTATTACAAAATTTCAAATTGCATGATAATGCAAGCTTTCGACTCTTGTTCATTCAATTTAAATTTCTTCCTTTCCAAATGTTAACTCTTACAAAATAAATTAAAAATTTTATCATCAGAGTCGTTGTCAAACAAATGTCTTCATAGCGTTGTAAACACTTTTCGAGATTTCAAAATCTATACTATACTAAAATACTTGCCAAAATCTTGCGATGTAAATCAGGTATAAGATACTGCTTATGAAGTTATTATAATTGAAAAGAGTTTTAGAGAATTTCTGAGTTTGGTTTTTTAAATTTTTGAATTAGGAGAGTAGGTTAGGTTAGGTTATGGTGGCAGTCATCTAAACTATAGATCGACTCAATAAGGAGATTAAGTGAATATGTATGTAGGATTAAACACGATTTTAAGTAATTGAGAGATGATATAATTCAATATATGAAAATTAAATAATAGTTCTTTAAATGAAAATTATACAATTAAGAAATGAAATAATTCAATAGATGAAAATTAAATGATTCTTTACGACTTTGGCTACGTCCGTCCACGTCCACGGTTGCTTTGTTAAGAGAAAGAGCCAGCTGCCACAAGTTATTAGTTGCCGACTAGTAGTGTGGCCCGATGGATCGGCGTTGCCAACCCAATCCCACATGTATTCATCACCTAATAAATTACATTGACATAAAATATTTATTTCGTAGATTTAAAGTATTGTACGATAACTTAATAACTGGGGTGATCACTTATTCGTCGGGCCTGAAGTCTTTAGATTATGAGATATTGGGTTCGGATTTTAATGCCCAATATTGAGTTTCATCAAATATGTATGATAGTAGAACTGGATTTGGCGAAATTTCGGCATTTTAACAAAACTCTCAAAATCTACTAGATTTCTCGTACATGTGAGAGATCTTGAAGTCTGTTGGGTCTTCTAAATTTTGTCGAAATCGAGATCGACATCGACTTCTACTGAAATCGGAAATTATGTTCACCAAGCTTTTTCTATTGCTTAAAGACGTATAATACAGATTAAAATTTTTGATATCATACAAATAAATTGAACGATGTTAAAGAAATCCCATCAGAGCGATATTAAGGATTTTTAATATCCTGAAATTCGGTTGTCAAAATCTGGCGATTTAGATGCGGAAATGAGAAGTTGATATTTTCAAGCAGTACCAACCGCAGCGACCATAACAACGCTGCATTAACTGGTAGCTACCGCACCTATTTTCTTTACAGTAGCTATTGAACTCCAATGGCCCCCCCCCTTGGATGAGCAATATGACCGCCACTGATTTGATCTGCAAGTGCCAAGCCCACGACCTGAGTGGAATTTAAACCCAACGAACTTCGGTTTGGAACAGAGTCGTCAAATTTAATTTTCGTTTTATAGTCTTGCGTGATCCGCCCGCCCTATCGTAAGTTTGGTAAAACAAGTCAGCACAGTTTAGTACAGCGGACCTTTATATTCGTTCGTAAGACTGGTAAAGTTTTAACGGATCAAATGCCCTTTATCTTGTTCACCATAATCAACATTACGAGGCGGCTACAATCCAAGTGTGTGCCAAATTCACACTTAGCTCACTTACAAAACAAAATCTTAATAGTGTAAGGTTTTCACTCATTGTTTATACTCAATGGCTTCGAACCGCTTTGATTTTTGTCGAGTTGCGTCTTTACTACAGTTAGAGAGCATCGTACAATTCTTCTTTCAAGATTGCTCTAACACCGAAAAACAACTTTAGCATTACTAAGCCATAACTTACAATAAAACAATCTAAAAATCTTCGAAATTTAAGTTATTATCTTTAAATCTACTGGGTGCACTGTACGACAATGTAGTTCATAAAATTAAAAACCTTTCATTAAATTATTAATTCCCTAAATAGAAGATTGATTACTTGACCGTGTTCTAAAAATTCATTGTTATCGTTTTATGTTATCAAATCTTTTGGAGAAAAAACGTTTAAATGATTTAATTAAGTGGGCTTACATATTTTCGATTAGTTTGATCAACTTCATGATGCTGAAACGCTTCCGGGATAGCGGCATTAGAAGCGCTCCGATCAACTGATATACTTTCGTTTCAAAGCACGAAATATATCTATATATCTTATCTTGTATAGGGATTGAAAGTTTCTCTTTCAAATCGGATGGATTGAAGCGCATCTGGTGAAAATGCGGGGAGTCTCAAAAATAGGTTTGTGCGATTGCTCCTCGACCTTGGTCAGTCATCAAAATAGTTTGATCTAAGGAGTAGCGTGCGTTTGTCATTGGAGCCAACCTTTCACGAGATCACTCGACAGTGGCGGTGCAGTACATTTCCTTTAGTCTACGAAATTAGCACTAGAGATTTTGTTTGAAGATAGCAAATCTTATTTAAAAATTAGTACCTGGAGGACGCTGTCTTTGGATGGAGACGATAGGAGGCGACGACTTCAGGATGGTAGTGTTATTGGTCAGACTCCTCGGTGAATTCGCTGTCGGATTCGAGTGTCTCACTGTCGGATCCGAGTGTGTCGCGGTTACCACTATCATCGTTAAGCCGTTTGTTGGGGTGATATAACTGTCCGGCCAGTCGAAAGAATTCAACACTCATGTCCAACTTCAGATCGTTACATCTTTTTGTAAACATGTAACGAGCCAAGTTGCCCTCAATGTGAGCCTTCTTCCGACCGTATGAGGGTACATAATTTGTTGCATGCCTCCACGAGGACTCAATTCCATTTGTGTGTGCACTACTCTCAAGATCTTTAAAATTCTGAGAGTGGTTCACCCGCAAATGAATGTAGCCCTCGCTTTCCAGACAGTCATATGCCTTCCAGCAATCGGAGATAATAGTGGTACCTTCTTCGATCCACTCTTTGATTATAGGCAAAAGCGTCTCCCTGTCCCTAAATTTTTTAAAGCATTAGTACAATTTAAAAAATATTGCAAATATATATTACCTGGAATCGACGGGAACCATGAAAATTCGGCCGGTTTCCCTTTCGAGGCCACCGAAAACCCACTGTCCTTAAACTGGGTGGCCTCTATGGTACTTCCTTTTTCCAAATTTGCTCTCGTCGATTTCAACAGTCTTGCCGGGACCTCCAATCTTATCATGCTTTTTAACTAGAGCATGCACCAAAACTTCCCGACAGAACGATGCCCAATTCACAAGAGTTTTGCCCGAACGTATTTTCGTTTGGTGGCCAATCAATTTCAGGCTTGGGTTGTCTACCCATAGATTAGCAAACATTAAAATCTGCAGTATGGTCACGTGAGACCCCGCAAAGAAAGTGCCCGTGCAGAAACTCGTACGATTTCCGCATAGGACTCTCTTCTTCTTCTTATACTGGGCAGTTTTATTGTTGCAGTAGTATTTATATCCATCTGCACTGAAATATAATTTTTTTAAAATTAAATAAATGAATAATAGTAAAATTTCAAATCTGAAAACTGCAAAACCAAAAAAATTAAATGCAATCAAATTTGCTGCAATTTTAATTTTTTTCCATTTCTTTCCAGAGTTTTTACGACTTTCAGTATTTCGGTATTATACAACCGATTGAAATCGAAAAAGAAACTTACACATTTTCTTTGTTATACAGCTTCATGGGCTGTCCACATTTACTGCAGTTTAATTGCTGTGGAACCAGCCCCCAGCCCCGTAAATTTAAAAAGGGTTCCTCCTTATTTTGGGCCATTAACGTAAGGGCAGAGATCGTGATGTCGTTGCGGTAAATGCTTAGCAAAGCAGGTACTGTTGTTTGCGGCCTTTCCATTTTTCCAAAACACTTGATTTCACAGTTCGCACTGAACAGCTGAAACCAAATAAACCACGTCAAACATTTAAAATCCACCAATACTCAACTGAAATGAACATCATCGGCTGCCGCCAAGTATGGCGACACCACATCCGGCTACTCGCTCCAAGCATATGGCCCTCCAATTTTTCCGTCATTTTGCACAGCAATGACAGTTCCGTGCGGAGCCATCCGTTGAAGTCGAATCATGTATGGCCCTCCAATTTTTGGGTTTTTCCAATATTTGTCACACTCAAACAAAACACATTTTTACAAGATAATTTTATCAACAATATATATTTTTTAACGTTTACAAAAACTTTTACAATAACAACAAATGTGAATCTGAAAATGATGCATCCCCCAGTGGGTACACCCGAAATGCTTTCATGATGTAGCTAAAACATAAAACGTCCGTACTGTATTTCTCCATTAGCCGTGATTAAAACTCTTTTACCTGGAAATGAAGTCATTTCGAAGCAAACGTATACAAACCCATTACTTCCACTTGGTGTTTGAATTTCGAAATAATTGTGAAACAGGTTTTTAGACGATTTCATAAGAAGCAACTTGATATCTCAAATTTTTTATCGGCGAAGAATTTAATTTGAAGCAATTTCCCATCAAAAAAAATTGTCGCTCGACCTTAAATACAAAAATATTGCGATTTAAAAATTTACAATTCACTTATTTTTTTCGTGTCAGTCTTACTTCAATTCGACATTTCGCATGGAACTAGCATTGCCATATTCAAATTTTTGTGGGATTTGTTCCACATCAAATTTTCTCAAGCAAAAAATGAAATGGCGGGAAAAGTTTGAAAAAATTTACAACAATTATTGTTCTTGCACGACAAATGCTTTGAAATAACTTAATTTGCAGGTAAAAGAGTTGTCATCCGTTCAAACCTGCATGGCTAATGGAGAAATACAGTATGGATGTTTTATGTTTTAGCTACCCAGCAGGCAAAGTTTGGTATACTATACGAAAGAAAAGACCGTAGAAAGGCTGGATAAAGCCTGTAGAATTGTAAGGTACAATGTCCGCGGCCGCTCTGAAAGTGTATACGTATAGTTTTGAAGAGCACTATACGAATAGTTTGAAAGAGCACTAGCCGTAGAATATTTACGGCCATTCTGCCATTCTACAGAAAAAACGTAAGGTGGCAAGCAATTCCAGAATCGTACAATACGAATGGACACGCTCATTTTGAAGGGGCTAACGCTAGGATACCATCAGATCCTGTCGATTGATACCGCACTTATTCGTAATGCAGCTGGTCACAATAATAAATATCATTCTCCGTTGCCGTTAATTGCCTAATGTGTGGAAAATTTCAGACGTGGTAATGATTCAGAAGTCTGTCCCCACAAAATAATTGCCCGATTAGCCTACTGTCTGCACTTGTAAAAGTAGCAGAGAGGGCTATTCTCAAAGACTTTAGTTTAGGAATATGTTGATAATAAGAGCATCCTTTCTGATGAGTAATTCGGTTTTCAAGTCGATCATTCGACAAGAGACCAATTGGTCCAGGTCTTCGAACACACTACAGAAGGTTTTTACGAAAATTTATACGGGGGCGATATCCTTGGATGTTGAAAATGCTTTGAATAAAGTCTGAAACAATGGACTGCTGTTCAAAATCGTTGAAAATGAGCTTCCAATCAAAGTAGTGAGATTAGACAGCTTCTACTTGATTTTTGAAATATTTCTGAACGTGAAGAGATCGACACTAAAGGCCGAAACTTTGAATTACCACAAGCAAATGTTTGCGTACGAGGAAACAGAGATTAAATATCGCGGTAGAAAAATTCAATATGAAAACGTAAAAAACAAACATTTTCGAATGACAGCTCGCAAAATTTATTATTAATATTACTCCTGAAAATTATAGATCTGGTTTTCAACCTTGTTTTAATGATGATTTATTAAATTTAAAAATATTGGTAGAAAATCATCACCATAAATATGTAAGCATTTTTAATACAGAATTAATTCCGAAACAGCATTTTCTAATTCACTATTCGTCGACAATTAGAAAGTTAGGGCCCCTCAAAGGAATTTGGGCAATGCGTTTTGAGGCGAAACATAAGGACCTTAAGTCATATGCTACAGTAGTAAGAAGCAGAAAAAATATTTTAACCAGCCTTGCTATCAAATCTTCATATAATTTTGCAAAAATTATCCAGCAAAAACAATTTATTTTTAAAGAAAATTTTATTTATAATGGAAATTTTATTAACTTTACGCTATATAAAGATTTTCAGAAGATAGAAGTTATGCCTGTTAGCAAAAAAGTATTTGAAACATATTTTCTGCAAGAGATATAACTATTAATAATACAATTTACAAACTAAATGATGTTATTGCTGTATCTGGTAATAACTATAAGAAAGTAAAATTTTATAAACTTAAATACATTTTTTCTGATTGCAAAGGAAATATTTTCCTTTATTGCAGCAAAATTGAATACTCCTTATTTGATGATCATTATTTAAGTTATGTAATCGTAAGCGAAAAGTGTGAATTATTAAGCAATATTACTTTATCGGATATTAAATTTCCACCACTATCAGTTGTCAGAATTCCCAATGGAGACAATGTTATAAAACTAAAGGTACGTTTTTTCTAAGACATATATGTATTATCTTAGTATATAAGAAATGTATTTACTTTATTAGAATAAATTGTTTTTATATTAAAATAAAAAAAAAAATCAGCTATATTTCTCGAATATCTTAATAATCTTACAAAACCATCCGTGGTGAATTAAAAAGGTAAAAAAATCAAAGAAACATTTGTTATTTTAAACAATTTGATATAGTAATATCATATAGTTGCCATCTTTATATCAAATAAATTATTTATTTGTTCGACGAAATCATTTGCAAAGTTGTATAAAATTTTTAGATCGTTCATACAAGTTTCGTGGCTAGTTCAATAAAAGCGATTTGAAACTTTAAAAAATAAATTTGAAAAGTCAACGAATCAAATGATTATTTTTTCAATTTTTTTCTCTTGTGAAATTAATAAATCCTAATTTGTTAAAACAATGAATTAGTCTGTATGACTGGATTTCAAACAAAACATTGATATAAAATGAATAATACCTTGGTTCAATCTATACAATTGTTACGATCCTCTGCGAAAGATGTCGCAGGTGCCAGTAAGCGGCGTTAATGCGGGCACTATCCGGGCGGAGAGGGTGGCGTGATCCTCGATACAAATTAGATAAAAAAATAATGGCGAATGTTCTTGTGTACGAATAGACATCATCTCTTGTAGTTTTTCGTAATAGTAAATAATTAAAGGCGTTTTGATATAATAATCGCGTGTTTTATTATCTGCGTCAAAGATTTTCTAACACAATCTTTTTTCTCCGTGTAGGTAGAAGAATATACATATTGAAAATGTGTTTTAAAAATAAAAAAAATTCTTCATGAAAACTTACAACTAACTATATAATGTAATAAAAATTTAACTTAACTCAATACTAACTTAAACTACGTAAACTGCAGTGAAAAAGAATAATTGAAAAAAAAAAAATTCTTCATGAAAACTTACAACTAACTATATAATATAATAAAAACTTAACTTAACTTAATACTAACTTAAACTGCAGTGTGCTGGCTATGTACAGGTTGATGAAGATAGCAAATCTTACTAAAAAATTAGCACCAGGAGGACGCTGTCTTTGGATGGAGGCGACGACTTCAGGAAGCTAGGCTTATTGCTCAGACTCCTCGGTGAATTCGCTGTCGGATTCGAGTGTGTCACTGTCGGATCCGAGTGTGTCGCGGTTACCACTATCATCGTTAAGCCGTTTGTTGGGGTGATATAACTGTCCGGCCAGTCGAAAGAATTCAACACTCATGTCCAACTTCAGATCGTTACATCTTTTTGTAAACATGTAACGAGCCAAGTTGCCCTCAATGTGAGCCTTCTTCCGACCGTAGGAGGATACATAATTTTTTGCATGCCTCCACGAGGACTCAATTCCATTTGTGTGTGCACTACTCTCAGGATCTTTAAAATTCTGAGAGGTTCACCCGCAAATGAATGTAGCCCTCGCTTTCCAGACAGTCATATGCCTTCCAGCAATCGGAGATAATAGTGGTACCTTCTTCGATCCACTCTTTGATTATGGGCAAAAGCGTCTCCCTGTCCCTCAATTTTTTAAAGCATTAGTACAATTTAAAAAATATTGCAAATGTATATTACCTGGAATCGACGGGAACCATGAAAATTCGGCCGGTTTCCCTTTCGAGGCCACCGAAAACCCACTGTCCTTCAACTGGGTGGCCTCTATGGTACTTCCTTTTTCCGAATTTGCTCTCGTCGATTTTAACAGTCTTGCCGGGACCTCCAATCTTATCATGCTTTTTAACTAGAGCATGCACCAAAACTTCCCGACAGAACGATGCCCAATTCACAAGAGCTTTGCCCGAACGTATTTTCGTTTGGTGGCCAATCAATTTCAGACTTGGGTTGTCTACCCATAGATTAGCAAACATTAAAATCTGCAGTATGGTCAGGTGAGACCCCGCAAAGAAAGTGCCCGTGTGGAAACTCGTACGATTTCCGCATAGGACTCTCTTCTTCTTCTTATACTGGGCAGTTTTATTGTTGCCGTAGTATTCATATCCATCTGCACTGAAATATAATTTTTTTAAAATTAAATAAATGAATAATAGTAAAATTTCAAATCTGAAAACTGCAAAACCAAAAAAATTAAATGCAATCAAATTTGCTGCAATTTTAATTTTTTTCCATTTCTTTCCAGAGTTTTTACGACTTTCAGTATTTCGGTATTATACAACCGATTGAAATCGAAAAAGAAACTTACACATTTTCTTTGTTATACAGCTTCATGGGCTGTCCACATTTACTGCAGTTTAATTGCTGTGGAACCAGCCCCCAGCCCCGTAAATTTAAAAAGAGTTCCTCCTTATTTTGGGCCATTAACGTAAGGGCAGAGATCGTGATGTCGTTGCGGTAAATGCTTAGCAAAGCAGGTACTGTTGTTTGCGGCCTTTCCATTTTTCCAAAACACATGATTTCACAGTTCGCACTGAACAGCTGAAACCAAATAAACCACGTCAAACATTTAAAATCCACCAATACTCAACTGAAATGAACATCATCGGCTGCCGCCAAGTATGGCGACACCACATCCGGCTACTCGCTCCAAGCATATGGCCCTCCAATTTTTCCGTCATTTTGCACAGCAATGACAGTTCCGTGCGGAGCCATCCGTTGAAGTCGAATCATGTATGGCCCTCCAATTTTTGGGTTTTTCCAATATTTGTCACACTCAAACAAAACACATTTTTACAAGATAATTTTATCAACAATATATATTTTTTAACGTTTACAAAAACTTTTACAATAACAACAAATGTGAATCTGAAAATGATGCATCCCCCAGTGGGTACACCCGAAATGCTTTCATGATGTAGCTAAAACATAAAACGTCCGTACTGTATTTCTCCATTAGCCGTGATTAAAACTCTTTTACCTGGAAATGAAGTCATTTCGAAGCAAACGTATACAAACCCATTACTTCCACTTGGTGTTTGAATTTCGAAATAATTGTGAAACAGGTTTTTAGACGATTTCATAAGAAGCAACTTGATATCTCAAATTTTTTATCGGCGAAGAATTTAATTTGAAGCAATTTCCCATCAAAAAAAATTGTCGCTCGACCTTAAATACAAAAATATTGCGATTTAAAAATTTACAATTCACTTATTTTTTTCGTGTCAGTCTTACTTCAATTCGACATTTCGCATGGAACCAGCATTGCCATATTCAAATTTTTGTGGGATTTGTTCCACATCAAATTTTCTCAAGCAAAAAATGAAATGGCGGGAAAAGTTTGAAAAAATTTACAACAATTATTGTTCTTGCACGACAAATGCTTTGAAATAACTTAATTTGCAGGTAAAAGAGTTGTCATCCGTTCAAACCTGCATGGCTAATGGAGAAATACAGTATGGATGTTTTATGTTTTAGCTACCCAGCAGGCAAAGTTTGGTATACTATACGAAAGAAAAGACCGTAGAAAGGCTGGATAAAGCCTGTAGAATTGTAAGGTACAATGTCCGCGGCCGCTCTGAAAGTGTATACGTATAGTTTTGAAGAGCACTATACGAATAGTTTGAAAGAGCACTAGCCGTAGAATATTTACGGCCATTCTGCCATTCTACAGAAAAAACGTAAGGTGGCAAGCAATTCCAGAATCGTACAATACGAATGGACACGCTCATTTTGAAGGGGCTAACGCTAGGATACCATCAGATCCTGTCGATTGATACCGCACTTATTCGTAATGCAGCTGGTCACAATAATAAATATCATTCTCCGTTGCCGTTAATTGCCTAATGTGTGGAAAATTTCAGACGTGGTAATGATTCAGAAGTCTGTCCCCACAAAATAATTGCCCGATTAGCCTACTGTCTGCACTTGTAAAAGTAGCAGAGAGGGCTATTCTCAAAGACTTTAGTTTAGGAATATGTTGATAATAAGAGCATCCTTTCTGATGAGTAATTCGGTTTTCAAGTCGATCATTCGACAAGAGACCAATTGGTCCAGGTCTTCGAACACACTACAGAAGGTTTTTACGAAAATTTATACGGGGGCGATATCCTTGGATGTTGAAAATGCTTTGAATAAAGTCTGAAACAATGGACTGCTGTTCAAAATCGTTGAAAATGAGCTTCCAATCAAAGTAGTGAGATTAGACAGCTTCTACTTGATTTTTGAAATATTTCTGAACGTGAAGAGATCGACACTAAAGGCCGAAACTTTGAATTACCACAAGCAAATGTTTGCGTACGAGGAAACAGAGATTAAATATCGCGGTAGAAAAATTCAATATGAAAACGTAAAAAACAAACATTTTCGAATGACAGCTCGCAAAATTTATTATTAATATTACTCCTGAAAATTATAGATCTGGTTTTCAACCTTGTTTTAATGATGATTTATTAAATTTAAAAATATTGGTAGAAAATCATCACCATAAATATGTAAGCATTTTTAATACAGAATTAATTCCGAAACAGCATTTTCTAATTCACTATTCGTCGACAATTAGAAAGTTAGGGCCCCTCAAAGGAATTTGGGCAATGCGTTTTGAGGCGAAACATAAGGACCTTAAGTCATATGCTACAGTAGTAAGAAGCAGAAAAAATATTTTAACCAGCCTTGCTATCAAATCTTCATATAATTTTGCAAAAATTATCCAGCAAAAACAATTTATTTTTAAAGAAAATTTTATTTATAATGGAAATTTTATTAACTTTACGCTATATAAAGATTTTCAGAAGATAGAAGTTATGCCTGTTAGCAAAAAAGTATTTGAAACATATTTTCTGCAAGAGATATAACTATTAATAATACAATTTACAAACTAAATGATGTTATTGATGTATCTGGTAATAACTATAAGAAAGTAAAATTTTATAAACTTAAATACATTTTTTCTGATTGCAAAGGAAATATTTTCCTTTATTGCAGCAAAATTGAATACTCCTTATTTGATGATCATTATTTAAGTTATGTAATCGTAAGCGAAAAGTGTGAATTATTAAGCAATATTACTTTATCGGATATTAAATTTCCACCACTATCAGTTGTCAGAATTCCCAATGGAGACAATGTTATAAAACTAAAGGTACGTTTTTTCTAAGACATATATGTATTATCTTAGTATATAAGAAATGTATTTACTTTATTAGAATAAATTGTTTTTATATTAAAATAAAAAAAAAAATCAGCTATATTTCTCGAATATCTTAATAATCTTACAAAACCATCCGTGGTGAATTAAAAAGGTAAAAAAATCAAAGAAACATTTGTTATTTTAAACAATTTGATATAGTAATATCATATAGTTGCCATCTTTATATCAAATAAATTATTTATTTGTTCGACGAAATCATTTGCAAAGTTGTATAAAAATTTTAGATCGTTCATACAAGTTTCGTGGCTAGTTCAATAAAAGCGATTTGAAACTTTAAAAAATAAATTTGAAAAGTCAACGAATCAAATGATTATTTTTTCAATTTTTTTCTCTTGTGAAATTAATAAATCCTAATTTGTTAAAACAATGAATTAGTCTGTATGACTGGATTTCAAACAAAACATTGATATAAAATGAATAATACCTTGGTTCAATCTATACAATTGTTACGATCCTCTGCGAAAGATGTCGCAGGTGCCAGTAAGCGGCGTTAATGCGGGCACTATCCGGGCGGAGAGGGTGGCGTGATCCTCGATACAAATTAGATAAAAAAATAATGGCGAATGTTCTTGTGTACGAATAGACATCATCTCTTGTAGTTTTTCGTAATAGTAAATAATTAAAGGCGTTTTGATATAATAATCGCGTGTTTTATTATCTGCGTCAAAGATTTTCTAACACAATCTTTTTTCTCCGTGTAGGTAGAAGAATATACATATTGAAAATGTGTTTTAAAAATAAAAAAAATTCTTCATGAAAACTTACAACTAACTATATAATATAATAAAAATTTAACTTAACTCAATACTAACTTAAACTACGTAAACTGCAGTGAAAAAGAATAATTGAAAAAAAAAAAATTCTTCATGAAAACTTACAACTAACTATATAATATAATAAAAACTTAACTTAACTTAATACTAACTTAAACTGCAGTGTGCTGGCTATGTACAGGTTGATGAAGATAGCAAATCTTACTAAAAAATTAGCACCAGGAGGACGCTGTCTTTGGATGGAGGCGACGACTTCAGGAAGCTAGGCTTATTGCTCAGACTCCTCGGTGAATTCGCTGTCGGATTCGAGTGTGTCACTGTCGGATCCGAGTGTGTCGCGGTTACCACTATCATCGTTAAGCCGTTTGTTGGGGTGATATAACTGTCCGGCCAGTCGAAAGAATTCAACACTCATGTCCAACTTCAGATCGTTACATCTTTTTGTAAACATGTAACGAGCCAAGTTGCCCTCAATGTGAGCCTTCTTCCGACCGTAGGAGGATACATAATTTTTTGCATGCCTCCACGAGAACTCAATTCCATTTGTGTGTGCACTACTCTCAGGATCTTTAAAATTCTGAGAGGTTCACCCGCAAATGAATGTAGCCCTCGCTTTCCAGACAGTCATATGCCTTCCAGCAATCGGAGATAATAGTGGTACCTTCTTCGATCCACTCTTTGATTATGGGCAAAAGCGTCTCCCTGTCCCTCAATTTTTTAAAGCATTAGTACAATTTAAAAAATATTGCAAATGTATATTACCTGGAATCGACGGGAACCATGAAAATTCGGCCGGTTTCCCTTTCGAGGCCACCGAAAACCCACTGTCCTTCAACTGGGTGGCCTCTATGGTACTTCCTTTTTCCGAATTTGCTCTCGTCGATTTTAACAGTCTTGCCGGGACCTCCAATCTTATCATGCTTTTTAACTAGAGCATGCACCAAAACTTCCCGACAGAACGATGCCCAATTCACAAGAGCTTTGCCCGAACGTATTTTCGTTTGGTGGCCAATCAATTTCAGACTTGGGTTGTCTACCCATAGATTAGCAAACATTAAAATCTGCAGTATGGTCAGTTGAGACCCCGCAAAGAAAGTGCCCGTGTGGAAACTCGTACGATTTCCGCATAGGACTCTCTTCTTCTTCTTATACTGGGCAGTTTTATTGTTGCCGTAGTATTCATATCCATCTGCACTGAAATATAATTTTTTTAAAATTAAATAAATGAATAATAGTAAAATTTCAAATCTGAAAACTGCAAAACCAAAAAAATTAAATGCAATCAAATTTGCTGCAATTTTAATTTTTTTCTATTTCTTTCCAGAGTTTTTACGACTTTCAGTATTTCGGTATTATACAACCGATTGAAATCGAAAAAGAAACTTACACATTTTTTTTGTTATACAGCTTCATGGGCTGTCCACATTTACTGCAGTTTAATTGCTGTGGAACCAGCCCCCAGCCCCGTAAATTTAAAAGAAGTTCCTCCTTATTTTGTGCCATTAACGTAAGCTCGGATATTGTGATGTTTTTCATTTTTCTGAGGAATAAAATAACGCTGGTAGTTATAAAACTTGAAATCACCTCTTATTGGTGAATTTTACAAACATTTTAGGGCCATTCCATTAAGAATAGCCAAAAATCACGAAATATGTGTCCTTACTATCGCCGATCTTTTCGAAAATTTGTGTACTTGAAGAATTTGTGAAAAAAATATAATATTAATTGAAATTTATTATTTTTTAATAATAAAGTAAAATAAAGTAAGATCGACTTGAAATTTCAAAAAAATGTGTTACCCTGAAATTTTGTATTTTCATATATCTCATATCTCAGATACTAAGTACGTACATTTAGAAGTATTACAGGAGTAATTAAAACAATAAAAAAGTTCAGAATTTTATTGGCGTAGAGGTGGAATAAAAAAAGGTTCGTGAAAACATTTTCATGAATTTCGTAATATCTTTTTGATATGTCGAATTATCCAATTTAGTATATTTTGTATTGTGAAATATTCTCTGAAAAGACTAAGAAAAATGGTCATCAAGGATCAAAAATATTTACGTGCGACGGCAAATAGTGTTAAAAGTTGCCAATGTGAACGGAAATTTCACCATCAGTGCGTAAATCTTACAGAAAAAAACTTTAAACACACATCTGCAGAAAATAAGAACAAACGGAAATGTGTCGAGTGTAAACCGGATAACAGTTTTATTAAGAACCAGTTCGAAATCATGAACAGGAAACTGGAAAGTGTAATGAAGTCTTTTGAATTTATGAGTGATAAATTGGATGAATTTCATGAACAAATACAACACCTGTTTTCTATGTTAAATAGTTTAAAAACATATTTAAAAATGAGAATTAGACAAGTTTTCTCATCTGGAATTGAGTTTTCATAGTTTTCTATAAAACTTAATTCCAGATGAGAAAACTTTTCTAATTCTCATTTTTAAATAAGTTTATAAACTATTTAACTTTGCTTTGCCCAACAAAAGCTTGCACATTAAGAGAAAACTTGGTTTTTATCATCCAAGTTATGGACCCGCCATACAAAGTTTTTGCGATTTGTATGGAGCTGTCATGTTTGTTATGACTCGTTTTTTTTATGTTTAACTCAGCTGCTCGGCTATAGTTCAGAGGGCTCTGGCGCGGCTTGAGTTGAAGTCGTCGTTGATAGTGTATACGAATTTTTGCCTGCTGAGCAGCTGACAATTTACGAGTATCGAAGTTATTTACCAACAGGATTGTTAACCCTGCTAAATAAGCTTTAAATTGATCCACATCGTTCTTTTCAATTTTGATCTGATCCAGTTGAAAAGAACGCACCTATTGTCACGGAATGTTTTTTTTAACTGTAATACTGATCAGAAATTTTAAATTCTCCCACTTTATGCAAATACTTTAGTATTTGAAAAGCTGTTAAAAAATTTTAGATCGCCTGAATCGTGTTAATTGTAAAAAGTGAGTAACATTTTTTATTCTGGCTCTGTACAAGATTTTTGCTATAGCTGCTATCAGCTGCTTTACAAAGTAAGTCATTTAATCGTGAACAAAAACCTCAATCTATCTCAAATATGAACCAAGAACAATAAATGGGCCGGAAGAACAGCAATCAAAAAGTGTCCCTTTTGCGCCACTCGAAATACACGGCTACTCAAGCGGCAAATACACGATACAACAGTTGTACCGACGTGTGTTGTTGCAATACCTTTCCAACGGTTGTGTAGACAATACACACTATACGATTTGCTTACAATTTTCTTGTAATATGCATGCGACCGCAGATTTTCGGTTGGAAGCGTGATATCGGTCCAACCGTCGTCGTTCATAAACGCATACACGATACAATCGTCGCATGCAACGACATAAATTGGGGTAACAATTGGGACAACCGCGTGTATTTACCGCTTAACACGTACACGACAGTTCTGAGTAAGTGACGGGGGCGATATAACCAAAGACTATCTGCAACAAGACTGGACACTACGCAGTATTTTTCTTATCAAAATCTGACCTTGGTTTTTTTTATTTAATTAGGGAGTAACACCACTGTAAAATTTTCAAAAAATCAATTTTTTTTTTGCTTAACAAATTGTTTGAACCTTGGAGAATATGGGGAAAAATGTTTAAAACATGAAAATCAATTTTTTTCTGGAATTTCGAGCTTTTTACTACCTGCTTCGGATCAGGTATCTATCTGAGAAGATACTGCCTAATGATTTACCTGTTGGTTTCGAACTTCTCGAATACACTAATAGATGTCGCTAGAAAGTTTTTGTGTTCCATCGGATGCATTTTCACACAGAATTACGTTAGTATAGCGTCAGTTCATGTACAAAAAGGTCAAAATTTTATTTAAGTAGCAAGAAAATCCTAAATATTGCAACGGATATCGCTGTATGCAAATTTTAATGATGGACTGACTAACATACTACGGATTATGAAGGTTCTGGATGTTTTGTGGCAAATCTGATGCTAAGCAAATCCAGTACGTTAAGAGTTCATTGACAGATGCGGCAAAAGAGGCGCGCTCCACCATTAAATCGTCGAGGAAAGAGATTGAACAGTTGCAGATTAATGGCAAAAAATTTTAAAAGTAGAATTATTTTTTTGTTCATGTCTGTACCACATTTCAAAACTTAAAACGCGTTTTTCTCGAAACACGATTTTCGAAATCGGCACGCAGTTTAACTCGAACAATTTTCATTCTTTTGATTGGAATTTTTCACCATATCTTCAAAATAATATTTCGAAGAGAAACACGTACGGGATTTTCGATACGTTGATTTAAAAATTAGTTATTAGCAAATAACTGTCCTGTTTTTGGTCGAAAACTGAATAAAATTATTCAAATACTCGCCAATCACACAAAACTCCATATTTCTAAATTCCCCTACGTGTTTCTCTAGTTATACTCATTAGGATTCAGTGATTTTTTTTTCTTTGTGCTAGATTCAAATTTACGTCAGCTAAACTGCGTGCCCCAGAGCGCCTTAAATTGAACATCACTCGGGAGAATGGGTAAAAAAAAGAGCCATCTCACGTAATGACCCCCTTATTTCGATATATTTCTTAGGTCTTATTAGACGATATATCGAATTCACTTTTAAGAGCTTTAACACAAAACCTACCAGAGCGGCCAAATGACCGCTTATGACACTTTAATCAAAATTGTTAAATTCCAGGTTTTCATTTTTCTTGAACTTACAGCACGACTTTTTTGTAATATGTAGCTACTAAATTTTTCAATATCTATCTATCTTGAAAGACGAAAGACATAAACATCTGTATTAAATGTATAAAACACTCTTCCTATAATCCAAAAAAATTAATGTTTTCTAATTATTATATGACAATTATTTTGTGTTTTATTGCCCATGATAAATTCTCTATTATTTATAATCAACTAGAAAAGAAAATAACGTTTCATTTGAATGCCATCGGTAAAAATAGGTATATATAAAATGTCGGTAGGCAAATAAATAAAAATAATCTGCCAACAGTCTGGGCGCAATTATTATTATTATTATTATTTTTTATGTAATAGTCCGGAACGCGTATAATGGTGAGATGCGGTATACGTTACTATGCGATTGACAACCTAAACATTAACTAGGAGGCTATTGGGAACGTCATTTTTAAGGTTGTCCTTCGCATAGTAACCTACACCGCATCTCACCATTAAACACGTGCCGGACTTCACCCAGAAAGTAATAAAGTTGCGCCTAGACTGGTGACTGTTTTTTGCAAGTTGGAGAACTATTTGAAAATCTCTGTTAATTTTTATCATAGAATAATAAAATAGGGCTTATTAATTTATTTATTTTTATATTTTTCTTTTCAAACAGTTCTCTAGCTAACAAAAAAAATGAGATAGAAACAAAAAATTTAAATTATCCTTTTTCTGTCACTAATTCTTCGAGTACAGAAAGAATCGGCGATGGTGATGGTGTCACAATAATTGCCCATCAAGAATAGACCACAATTATTGTTTTCGATTCTTTATGAAATCTTGAAATGATCATTTACTTACAATTTTTTTGGATATTTCCAATAATCACCAATCAGAATAAAATTAAATTAATTAAATTAAATTATTTAAATTAAAAAAGCAACACTTTTAATTTAATGTCTTGTTGTGGCTAAATCGGCGAATTGTTTTTAATGTCTTTTGGCTATTTTCAATAAACACTAATCACAATTAAATACTTTAAATTGAAGCACAAAAGGAACACTTTTAAGGGCTTATGCGGGTCTTGACGCTTAAAGAAATTACTCGATTTAAAGAAATTACTCGATTTACGGTGACTACCGTGAGTGCACTTCTTTTGGTATGGTCAACTTCACGAGACTCTCAATGGCCGATTTGTTGATATTTTTCTTTAAAATTTTCACAGAAAATTGTTTAAAGTACTTTTATATAAAATAAATTAAAATTGTATATAATTCTTAAAGTATTTTTTGAAAAAAAATCAAGAAATATGCATATTTTTGGCCTTCTAGACGCGCATAAGCCCTTCATCTCTCGTTGTATACTCCACCTGCAAATTGTTTTTAACAGATTTTCAATAAACACTTTATATAAACTCTTTCTATAAACACTTTCAATAAACTCTTTCGAAAAACACTTTCAAAAAACACTTTCAATGAACACTTTCAAAAACACAATCTGACACTTTGAATTTCAATCTGTTGTGAATTGCAAATTGTTTTTAACGGCTCGAATTGGATTACCATATCAACAAAAAAAATCTTCAGTGTGGATTTCATTTGAACCATAATTCCGTAGAACCTCCCAGCAGGCAGATCAAACCCATCGAATATTCATTAAATTTGTACACATTTTCTACAGACCTCTAAGTCTCTATGTGCGATAGAGGTAGCATGTACTCATCTATTAAAAAAAGTTTCCGCATTATTGTAAGGAGCATTAAATACATTTTCTACATACATCTTTCCCAATTGGTTTGTTCTCTTTGCAAGGTTTAGTTTACACTTTAGTGTAGCCAACACTTTAAGTGTAAAACACTTTACACTGAAAGTGTAGAGTGTAGATCGCGCAAAAAGAACGGGTTCAATGCAAATTTATTGCCATTCAATATTCTTGAATGTATTCATTCAAAATAGTTTTTTCATAAATTCAAAAAGTCTATTTTGTGTGTACACTGAGTACACTACACTCAACAAAAAGAACAGCCAACTCAGCAATAAAAGTGTAAAAAGTGTAGAAAGTGAAGGCAAAAAGAGCAAACCTATCAGGTTTGTTCTTTTTTCCAGGTTAAGTATACACTTTTGTGTAACCTACACTTTACGTATAATACACTCTACACGGAAGGCCGTGACACATTAAAAGCAGAAAGCAGCGGCAGAAACAGCAGCATCGTCAGTGCAGCCTTTTGCTCTGCTTTATGAATTTGAATAAAAGCAGAAGCAGAGAAAAATATGTCCATGCTAACTACCACCGAAGGTAGAAGCATGGAATAATGTGTACATGCTAACTGTCAACAATCACAAGTATTTTAGTCTCTTGTTTGAGCGGACGAAAATATTTTGTTTCCGTTGATTTTTCTGAGCTTTTCGCTTAAAATGATCATTAAATACGAGTATATAGAAACAATTTTGACACATTTAATATTTACATTGCTGACAACCAGGGACTAGTCAACTACCTATTTCTCTATCTCATGTGGGACAAGTTTTTTGATTTGAAGTTCCAAAAAGATTGTACATGTTTAGCCGAGATTTGCACTTCTCAAACATTTTTTATATATATTTAAGTAAGATATCGTTCTAAGGCCCGGTATTTCAATGTAAAGCTAACTTCTCAGTTTCGTAACTAATGCCAATAAGTTAACTGACAGTTAACTTGTTAAGCGTATTTCCAAAAACGTTTGGTTTCAAGTTTGTAAGATGTTAGTAAGTGAGTATAGTTAACAGTTTAAGTATACAACAGTTTATCGATAATAAATAAATGCATCAAACAGAAAAAATTGCAGTCAATTTAAAAATTACTTCAAAATTTTTAAGATTATCAACTGGCAACTGTCAGTAAAATATAAGCAGAAGTTAACTGATGCCTGAAGCATGAGTTAACTTTTACTAACACTTTGTAGGTTATCTGATATTGAAATACGGAAAATTATATTAACTATCAGTTAATCAAAACCACTCAAGTTAACTTCATATTGAAATACCGGGCCTATATCTGTCAATCAACATTAAATAATTTTTGGTCATAACTTTATTGTAGTTTTATTCAGAAATGCATTTTTTTTACTAGATTTTAGCTGCATTTTGGGACTTCGAGAGTTGAGGGACATAATTTGTGTAATTTAATTTCCTACTTGTGCCGGATTATGTCTTGTTATTATTTATTAACGAATTCGAAAGAAAGGTTCTCCGAAGAATTTTGGAACTTGTGAAAGAAGAAATGGCATGACGAATAAGATACAACCATGATTTGTATCAACTCTACAATGGGCCGAGGAATATGGGTAGGGAAAATTTCGAAGCTATGAGGAATGAATGAAGATATATAATAGTAGGGGAAGAAAACACAGACGAGAAGGTATTGTGCAAAGAGCTCACAAGATTCTTGAGAGTTGGTAGCGGTGGAGTCATTATAACTCACTTCAGTAGTGAAAGAAGGAGAGGACCGCAAAGTGTGAACATAAGACCAACAAAGTTTTGTCTCTCTACGGTTGACTGATGATTCAACTTTGGCTATGTAAGTACGTATAGCCGATCTAATTGAAGATTTTGCCAGGCAACGGTAGCGATGGAACATTGATTTATCTTCTTCAGAACCAGACATCAAGTAACGAGAGCGGCTTACATTTTTTAGATGAAGTGCTTTGGCGACTTAAGTGTTGAACCAGACCGGAGGATAATTTTTAGGGAGCTTGCATAGGGGAACATAGCGGTGAATAAGTCCATTAAGAATGTCATAGAAAATCTGAAGTGATGTTTCAATACCATGATGAGCAAAGCCAGCATTCCAGTCCAAACTACCCAGAGCGAGTTCAATGGAGCTTAAAGTCCGCTTTACTAAAGTTAAATTTTTTCACACTGGGCATCGACTTACGGGAAGACGAAGTAAACCTGTAGGAGAGTGCAAGATGTGGGTGATATGGATCAATTTTAAGATAAGGAGATATTGAAGTTATAGTGTTAGATCTCTTGTGATCTACGATGTTCTTTTATCGCTTACCTTATGAAGACCTTACGACTGTAAAGAACAAATTAAAAGAGTGCTGGATTTCTTTTGTGCAGGTTTACTTTATTTTTTCTCAATCTTCCTAGCTTCCTTACTTACTGCTTGAATCTACCGCTCTATGAGTTCCTTGTTCAAAACACCTCGTTAAATGCCGAGAACGACAACTCGACGAAGTGTTCTGAAGTCGGATTTGATTGACTTGCCTTTACCTATTTCTCCTTATGGAGGATCCTGCCTTTAAAATATCCTGTTGAGTGCGGAAACGACAACTCATCGGGATATTCTAAAGTAGAAGACTTTATTCGTGGTATGCTTACCTTTGTAGTTTTGCCGAATCGACAGTATTGCGCCCAACCGACAGCAATTTTATTTCTATGATAGGAATACAAAGAGGTCGAGGCCGTCGATTGTCGCGACCTTTATAGTGCTATAGAGCTTTTGATTTACCACTTATCCGGGCGGATACATGCGGCGCAATCAAAAATTGGACAGGCGCCGGTACAGTGACCGCCCGAAACAGTGAACATTCTTGATGTTATGTTCGAATTAGTGACTATGATGATAAAGATTCGAACATTCTCCCGCGCCAAAAACATTAGACTATATGATTTATAAATATATGTTACATCCTAATAATGCATTTTCTTAATTTTACTAAATTAATCTTAATCTTAATAAATTTAGGCTATATCATACTTAAATTATTTTATTTTTATTCAATGTATTATTATTATTATTTTTATTTTTTTTTTTAAATTCCTTATTATTAATTAATTCAATTATCTTTATATACACATTTTATTATTAGTTTGTTTTTTATTATTGACTTTTATGCTATTTTTCTTTTCAAGTTAAACCATGTGGTGCGTCCTTTGTCAAATTTGACTCGCACCTTGCCTCCACCTGTCAGGAACAATGTATACTGTTTCCTCCGTTTGTTTTTTAATTCGCCCCACGGAATCGACGCCATCTCCTCAAAGGACACGTCGAACGAGTCACCCTGCTTTGTGACTAAATTGTACGGCTTCGGTCTTGTTGCTGCCGGAAACCGCTGTAACGCTCGTTGCAGCTGGTCGGTATCTTCTTTTGTCACCTTCGCGGACAAATTTCGTCCTGGCGTTACAGGTAACTCGATGACGGACGTTGCTGGTGACAGCGGACATAAACGCGTTGCTGGCGTTTGCGCAATTGTTTCCTTGACGACTTTTGTTGACATATTGTAACGACTCGTTTAGTTGCCGGGGTATGTTCAGTGGTCTTCCAGGTTTCGTTACAAAATTTATCTTTGTTTTACTTCACTTTAATTCAAATTAATTTTAATTTAGGTATTACACTCGGATTCACAATTCATTTTATCTCCAAAAATCCTTTCTTGTTTGTTGGTTCGACGTATCTCGTCTGCTCGCTATAGCTCGTCTTGTGCGACTCCTTGTCTCTGCTCGCCGCACTTTGTTTCTGCTTCGCCGCGTCTCGTCCTTGCTCGCCGCACTTCGCTTCTGTTCGCCGTGTCTCGTCTCCTTGTCTCTGCTCGCCGCACTTCGCTTCTGTTCGCCGCGTCTCGTCTCTACTCGACTCCTCGTCCCTGCGGGTCGCACTTCGCTTCTGCTCGTCTCTGCTCGACTCCTTGTTCCTGCTCGCCGCACTTCGCCTTTGTTCGCCGTGTCTCGTCTCTGCTTGGCTCCTTGTCTCTGTCCGCCGCACTTCGCCTTTGTTCGCCGTGTCTCGCCTCTGCTCGGCTCCTTGTCTCTGTTCGCCGCACTTCGCTTCTGCTCGTCTCTGCTCGACTCCTTGTTTCTGCTCGCCGCACTTCGCCTCTGTTCGCTGTGTCTCGTCTCTGCTTGGCTCCTTGTCTCTGTTCGCCGCACTTCGCTTCTGCTCGACTCCTTGTTTCTGCCCGCCGCACTTCGCCTCTGCTCGCCGTGTCTCGTCTCTGCTCGGCTCCTTGTCTCTGTTCGCCGCACTTCGCTTCTGCTCGTCTCTGCTCGACTCCTCGTTTCTGCTCGCCGCACTTCGCCTCTGTTCGCCGTGTCTCGTCTCTGCTTGGCTCCTTGTCTCTGTTCGCCGTTCGCTCGCCGTCACTCATCTGCTACGATCGCCTTGGCTTAGTTCTACCCGACGTCTCTGCTCTACATGCCCATTCTGCTGTTCGGTTTGTCGCTGCTTGGTCTGGGTTCTGTCGCTCGGGGTGTGTTGCTCGGGTTGTCTCTACCGAGCCCAACGTCGCGTCCTTCGCTGCTTGGCTTTCTCCGATGCCTGGCTTGTCTCTGCGTGAGCTTCTGCTTTGATTCGTCTTGGCTGTGTTTGCTGGTCGTGGTTTCCGCGTCGTTCGTCGTGGCGTTTTCTTCTCTGCGTGACTATTCGTGGTTTGGCCGACTCCGTGCAGTTGTCAGACTGACTATGACTGGCTTTGACTATGCTAAGCGGACTTATAAAGCCACAGCCTTAGTATCGTCTCGGCGTCCTCAGGGCGGTTTCAAATTAGTCGAAGCGGACTTGTAAAGCCACGGCCTTCTCGTAAAATGTCACCGGTCAGTGACGGTCGTTAATTCCTTTGGTCGCGTCGACTCTATGGTTTGGCGGACTTATAAAGCCACAACACAAACATAGGTCGACTGGACCTGAAACACAGTTTCCAGTTTTCGCTCAGGCGGAATTATAAATCCACAACCTTCGCTACTGGCTGGTAGCTGCCGACTCCTCGTCCCTGTTTGTTCGTTGCAGGCTATATATTCGTGTGAACATTTGTCGGGTGCGAATTATGTTAATGCGAAATCGAGTTCTTTGTTTTTCATTTTTTTTTATTGTTATATTTATTTCAATCTACAAGTTTCTTTCAAGCTGGTACTCAGCTCCTCTGCTTTCGGCAGTTTGTGTGGGCGGAAATTTGATTCAGGATTTCCGTCCTTACAATATCAATATTTCTTCCTGGTGTTAGCGGCAATTGGGGCTCTGGTCTCTCTTGGTCCTCTCTTAGCAGCTCCTCCTCCGTATACACCTTACCGGTGCCAAATGATTCCAGGTCATCATCTGTTATTAATTCGAGGTAGTCGATTTCATACGTCGTCATCTGAAAAGAGAAGCAGAAAGTATTGAATCTAGAGTATATTTACCATACGCTGACGCGGACGAACGCAGTGGTTTAACCAAAAAAAAATTTTTTTTTTTTTTAGTGTTTCGGCAGGATGCAGGTTTTTGAAATCGGTCGCTGCATAATCTTGGACTGTGATTCCACGGTGACCACTCGAACTAGTCCATCCTTGCCACGTTGAACTTCGAGGATTCTTCCCAAATGCCATTTTGAAGGCGGCATGTTGTCCTCTAGAATGACCACCACATCGTTCACATCGACGTTGTCAGTGGAAACTCTCCATTTCTGCCTTTGTTGCAGCTCATGGAGGTACTCTCGGGACCATTGGCGCCAAAACGTTTGGTGCAGCCTTTGGCTGTATTTCCATCTTCTGATGGGACAATCTGGAATGAGACTAGAAGTAGGTTCTGGAACCGTTATTAGTGGGGTCCCTATCAGAAAATGACCAGGGGTTAGGCACAAGGTTTCAGGATTCGAGCTGAGGGAACAGATCGGTCTTGAGTTTAGACACGCACTAATACGGTCGTCAATTCTTCGAAAGTCAACGCCGCATCACCAACTGTGCGCCTTAGATGATGTTTGATTGACTTTACTCCCGCTTCCCACAGGCCTCCAAAATGAGGTGCTGCAGGAGGGTTGAAGTACCAGTTGATTCCTTCTTCGGAAGTTGTTCTGGCAGCATTTTCCTTTACCGCCTTGGCTAATTGCTCTTTGAGCATGCGGTTTGCGCCGACGAAATTAGTGCCGCAATCAGTATACACGTTTGAACACATTCCGCGTAGTCCGACGAATCGTCGAAATGCTGCTATAAACGCTTCAGATGATAAATCCGATACTGCTTCGATGTGTATGGCCTTTGTTGCGAAACATACAAAAATACAAAAATATCCCTTCATATGTCGTGCCTTTCGGAGATTTGATTCCTTCAGCACCAGAGGTCCTGCGAAATCAATACCGCAATTTTGAAAGGGTCTTGCCATGCGAACTCTGGTTGCCGGCAAATCGCCCATTTGTTGTACCGTTGCCTTAGCTCGGAATCGATAACATTTAACACATTTTCGGACTGTGTGTTGGACTATGTGTCTTATATTCACTATCCAATATTCGCTTCGTATGGCGCTGATCATCAGTGTGGTTCCTCCATGTAGTGTTCGCTGATGATAATGATTAATGACTAAATTAGTATAGTCGTGTTTTTTAGGTAGCAGTATGGGATGTTTCCTGTTATATGACAACATTGACTGATTAAGCCTTCCTCCAACTCGGATGATACCTAGGTCATCGATGAAAGGGCTAAGGCTGCTTATATGGCTGGTGGCCGGTACTTGCTTGTTTTCTTGTAATAATTTTAATTCCTTTGCGAACTCATCTCTTTGTGTCAGTCTAATCAGAACTAATTTTGCGGCTTGATACTCATCTCTGCTCAAACTTCCCACACATTTTGTTTGTTTCTTTCTTACATTAATGTTGCGATAGAATCTAAAGCAATATGCCGTGACTCGGATCAACGTAGATAAATTTGAAAACCTTTTTATTAGGCTCCAATCAGTTTCAATCGTATGTAATGCTTTGGTAGCCTTTACTTCCAGCATTGTCGTTGGGGTAGAGTTGACTTCCGATTTAGGCCAGCATTCTGCTGATTCCTGGAGCCATTGTGGCCCATTCCACCATTTGATATGATCTTTTAGCTCGCTGGGCGCTATGCCTCTGGATGCAACATCAGCAGGATTGTCACTTGAAGATACGTATTCCCATTGGTTGTTTTGTGCATTGTTTTGGATGGTTGCTACCCTGTTGGCTACGAAGGTTGTCCATTTTGCTGAATGCCCTGTGATCCATGCTAATGCGATCCTTGAATCGGTCCAAGAATATCCCTTGACGTCCTTTAGATCGAGGTCTTCTCTCACTGTTCTTGTTAGGTTCGTCAGAAGATCTGCCGCACACAACTCTAATCGTGGCAGCGTGACTGGTTTGATGGTTGCTACCTTAGTCTTGGCGCTTATTAATGTGATGTGAACATTGTTTTCGTTATCCGTAACTCTTAGATATAGTACGGCTGCGTACGCTAGCATTGATGCGTCGCAAAAGCCGTGGAGCTGGATATTGCTGGTGTCATTAGCACTGGTCTTCATCCATCTAGGAATTTTAATATCCAGCAGATGATGAATCTCTGCATCATACGACACCCATTCTGACAGCAGATTGGGAGGTGGAGGATCGTCCCAATTGCAGCCAGATATCCATAGTTTTTGTATCATGATTTTGGCGCGAATGATGGCCGGTGCCACCCACCCTAGTGGATCGAACAGCTTAGCGATTTGGGATAGGATGGATCTTTTTGTCCATTTCGCCATCTTATCAGATGTTGTACTCATGGACAATGTAAAGTAATCGTGCTCTGGATTCCACAAAATTCCTAGAGCCTTTATAAACTCTTTCTCTCCGAATCGTACAGGAATATTTAATTCACGATCTTGTACTGGAATATTTTCTAGTAACTTAGGTTCGTTACTTGTCCATTTTCTTAAATGGAAGCCGCCTTCTTTGAGGAGCTCTATGGTTTGCGTTTGCAACTTCATCGCTTCTATGATGTCGTTGCTACCTGACAACATATCGTCAACATAAAAACTCTGCAATGCTGTCTTAGCACCCAGTGGGAATCTCAGTTGCTCGTCCGTTGCCAGTTGTTGTAAAGTCTTGATAGCCATGTATGGAGCTGCTGCTGTTCCGAAGGTTACCGTCGTAATACAAAATTCTTGGATGGGCTCATCCGTATGATTTCGCCATAATATTCTCTGGTATTGTTGGCTTTTCTGGTCGACACTTACCATACGATACATTTTCTCAATGTCGGCTGTCATTGCGTATCGATGAAGCCTCCATTTCATCAAGATTGAAAATAATTTTGGTTGTAAGGTCGGACCGGTGAGCATTTGCTCGTTTAGGCTCTTGCCGTTCGTCGTTTTTGCGGAAGCATCGAATACGACGCGCAACTTAGTTGTTGTACTTTCCTTAATGACGGCGTGATGCGGCAGGTAATAATGATTCGTGTTGTTTGTGTCGGTGGTAGAATCTACCACGTCTTGAACAGGTACCATATGGTAGAGTTCTATGTACTCGTTGATACATTTTGAATAAAGTTCTTTCACTTCAACGTTTTTTGCTAGTTTACGTTCTAGACAGAGCAGTCTTTTCTTTGCCATGTATTTTGATTTTCCTAGCACTGGAGGATCTGGCTTAAATGGTATACTCACTTGGTATGAACCATCTGCAAGCCGTTTGTGTGATAGGTCGTATTGACTTTCACAGAGCTTCTCATCGGAAGTAAGTTGACTTGGTGATACTACGTCTTCGATTTCCCAGAATTTTCTTAATTCCTCATTTAGAAACTTATTAGACGCAGTTATGCAACCCGCAAATTGGTTTGATTTTGTATGTGGGCTGGTTGGCACTTGGCCGAACAATATCCATCCCAGTGCTGTGTTTTGTGCTACAGGAACTCCCTGTGGGCCTTGTCTAAACCCTGGACGCAAAATTTGAGCGTACACCTTCACTCCAAGAAGCAGATCAATCGACCCTGGCTCCATGAATTTCGGATCTGCCAAGGTGATTTCCTTCAGGTGTGGCCATTCGTTTGCTGATAATGAAAATGCGGAGCAGACCTTTGTAATATTCTTTATTACGTATGCTTGCGTTCGCAATTCCTTCTTTTTTCCGAATTTGGTGGATATTTTTATATCTAGGATCTTGTTTTGCGGTGCTCACATTCGTTGAGTTGAGACCGGTGATCTTTAATCGATTAAGGCTCGAAGAGAAATCATACTCCCGTCTGCGGTTTGTATGTCTACGATGGCTGTGGCTAGAAGGGCTTGCTGATTCAATTGGTGAAAATTGCAACTAGTTTTTGAAGAATTCATTGTGTCTTCGTTGGCGCTTATCGTCTTGGTTGGATCGATCCTTGACGCACTATCTGGTTGATGCGGCGTTTTATTCTCGTCATGCAAAATGGTGCTATGTCTGCCATTGCATTTCGAACACCGACGCGTATTAGTGCAAGTATTAGCCAAATGCGCGCCTAAACAATTTGAACAAATAGTTCGAGATCGTATGAACTTCCATTTTGATGGTAAGTCCATACCTTGAAACCTTTTGCATTTGAATAAAGGATGATCGGATTGACAGCATACTGCTGATTTTGGGTTCGAAGAACTTGTGAAACTTTTTGATTTGTTAATCGAATTTGGTTTTGGACGGGATTCTGCCAGAACTTTTAAAGTTCGATGGCGAGCTTCTATAAAAGTCTGAAATTCTTTATAGGTGGGCAGGTTTTCTAACGTGGAAACTTGTTGCTCCCACAAACTATGCGTTTGATACGGGAGTTTCTTAGTTATAATGTGAAGAACCATCGGGTCCCAATCTAGAGTTTTTACTCCTAAAGTTTCTAACTCGTGTAGAGTTTCATTGACTGTGTCGACGAGATTTTTTAATCCACGGTCAGATTCCGAACGAACTTCGAGTGTGTCCATTAATTTTGTAATGAGTGAATTCACTTGAACTCGTTTGTTTCCGAACCGTTTTACCAACAGATCCCAGGCAGCTTTGTAATTATCTTCCGTGATGTCGAATTGGTTAAGAATTTTACTTGCATCACCTGAAATGCTGCCTTTGAGGTAAAATAACTTTTGCACTGGAGGTATTTGGTCACTATCGTGAATTAGGGATTTGAATAAGTCGTGAAAGGTGCGCCATCTTGCGTAATCACCGTCGAATTTGGGGATATCGAACCTTGGAAGGTTAATCATGGTTTGAGTCTTGGGAATTTGAGCTTGATTTTCAACTCGGACTGTAGCTTTCAGTTTTAAAGCATAATCCCTAAGTTCGCCTATGTATGTGAATACGGCTTCTTCAGCGCCTGCATAGAGTTCTATGTATTTTTCGTGATTATCCTTTGGCTCGCTCTCGCCTATGCCGATCAGAATAGTTTCGTGTTTTAACTTGCAACACGACCATGTTCGTTCGATATCCTCGAGACGACCAGCTATGTAGCCAGCAGTTCGCCTTGTCTCACCAGTCTTTTTGAAATTTAAGATCGACTGCTTTACCATTTTGAACATGGCGTCCTGCTCTTTCATGGATTTTTCCATGATGACGCTTGATATTGCGTTTTCGCTTGGGCTGATTGCACTTGTGTGGGTTGTTAGTTGTTGCGTGAACTATGGGTTGGAGTGAGACGAACAGACGTCGTCGAATTTAAACGCGATCAGCTGGTAGGAGCAGTAAGAAATAGTAGTAGTGAAATGAACGCGACGCCGTCGGTCAATCTTTAAGCGATTTCGGTATTGTGTTTATTTTACTTTTTAGTGATTTTCGGGCTTGCTTTCTATTTATGAGTTTCTTTAACTCGGATTTGTGTTTTAACCGTGATCTTCGTGCGGTGAAAATTTCGCTCCTATTATTTCGATTATTCCGGTGGTATTGAGTGGATTATCGCTTGAAATTGTAAGCGTTTCGATTTGATATCGCCGAAATAGTCAAGGTATTCGACGAGGCATATCGTGTTGTGAATTGAATTTTTACGGGTGATCTTTGATCGCTTATTGATATTTTTTCGTACGAATCGTATCGGTTGCAATTGGTATTGCGAAGTGTAGAGCAGTCAATTTTACTGTGTGGGTTTTGATTGTAAAATGTGTTGCAATCAATTAATGTGTTGGTGACCAACGGCAACTAGCAGTTTTTATCAAGCCCTTGGACTTGACCGTGAATTTGCCTTGTTTTGGTGTTCGTGAGCTAACACGGGGTTGTTGTTGCCGCGAAATGCAGCGTTTTGCTGGGTTAGTGAGCCAACACGAAGTTGTTGTTGCCGCGAAGTGCAACGGTTTGCAATGCTAGTGAGCCAACACGGAGTTGTTGTTGGACCGGCTATTGCTATATTTTAATACGATGTATAGATCGTTTGTGTTAGTGAATTTTCGGTCAGAAATGGTGCGATTGAATTTTTTCTTTGATATCGAAATTTGCAATTTCTTATTGCGAATTTCTTCTTGAAAAATAGGAAAATTGATTGAAATTGCTCCTGCAAATCCGGATCGACGGACCAATGTTAGATCTCTTGTGATCTACGATGTTCTTTTATCGCTTACCTTATGAAGACCTTACGACTGTAAAGAACAAATTAAAAGAGTGCTGGATTTCTTTTGTGCAGGTTTACTTTATTTTTTCTCAATCTTCCTAGCTTCCTTACTTACTGCTTGAATCTACCGCTCTATGAGTTCCTTGTTCAAAACACCTCGTTAAATGCCGAGAACGACAACTCGACGAAGTGTTCTGAAGTCGGATTTGATTGACTTGCCTTTACCTATTTCTCCTTATGAAGGATCCTGCCTTTAAAATATCCTGTTGAGTGCGGAAACGACAACTCATCGGGATATTCTAAAGTAGAAGACTTTATTCGTGGTATGCTTACCTTTGTAGTTTTGCCGAATCGACAGTATTGCGCCCAACCGACAGCAATTTTATTTCTATGATAGGAATACAAAGAGGTCGAGGCCGTCGATTGTCGCGACCTTTATAGTGCTATAGAGCTTTTGATTTACCACTTATCCGGGCGGATACATGCGGCAATCAAAAATTGGACAGGCGCCGGTACAGTGACCGCCCGAAACAGTGAACATTCTTGATGTTATGTTCGAATTAGTGACTATGATGATAAAGATTCGAACATATAGATTAGTTTGAATGCTATCACAATTGGATAACACTAGATCTAAAACTTTACCATGGTGGTTTGCTACATTATTGATCTGCTTAAGAGAACAGAGTGACAAAAAAGACGCTACTTTAGAAGAGAGAGCGTTAGCAGTAACATTGAGAATCGACTCAAAGTTAGGTGACCAAAGAACAGAAGGTAAATTAAAATCACCACATATGATGAAGGATGATGAGGGATAACGAATATTTATGTAGTTTGACAGTAACGAGAAAAGATCATCATATATGCAAGGAACGTAGACACAAGCGTCGAACAGACTGTTGATAGGGGAGACACTGATTTTCGCAAGGATACAGTCAAAGGATTTGGAAGGAAAGTCATTGCAGAGTATACAAGTAAGTGAGTTTCTAACTGCAATGAGAACACCACCGCCATCCGATTTATCACTTACAGTTAAATCCCTGTCGCGGCGAAAAACAGAATGGCTTGAAGAAAGTTCAGAACTGAAAGTCGTTGAGCCAGGTTTCAGAGATACATGTGGTTCATTCCGGGTTTTGTTGATGAAGTCCTTATAAATATACCTTCAGGTCAGAAATCGACTTTAGCAATGTCGGCCATATCCGGTGGATATGACAGCTTGAATGAAGCTGTGATACGGTCGACCAGATTATCCGGAGTAAGCTTCTTGCACGTAACCTTCTCAGGAATGAAGCCTAATTTGGAAGTGACACGGTGGAGTACGTCATCGGAGGTAGTCACGTATGCAAATCGCGTTATAAATAGGCTTCTTGGAGGCACAACGATTAGATGTTTCCGAGGGAACTGATCTGGCAATAAGTTCAGACGTGGACGCCACAGTTCGAGATGAATGTGAAAGCAGAAGTGACTCACCAGCTGGAGGTCTTACTCCTATTTGCTGACCAGACTCAGATGCCGCCACAGTTCGAGTGGTAATGGTGATACCACTTTTAGTAATTGCCGCAGTTTTCGGGCGTAATTGTCTGGCAAAAGATCGCGCAGCATCGATGTTGTTGTTTACTTTCGCTGTAGACTGCGGCCGTGGAAAGGAAACCGGGGAAGGTGCTGGATGAACAGTATTGACAGGCAGTATGATGGCGAAGATGCTGGATGAAGAGTATTGACAGAAGTCGGCTCAGGAACATTATTAATATTAATATTAATATCACTCAGTATACTGCTAAATTTTGCACTCAGTCTTTGAAAGTCCTCATTAAGCGCATTGACTGATGCTCTCACTGATTGTAGTTTACCAGCATAAAAAGATATAGATGCCGGCGTACAGGTGCTGCAGAACCAGTAAAGACCACTGGAGGAGTTGGTGATAGCATCACCAACGGTCCCAAGAGACCAACAAACTTACTGTGAAAAACGACCTCACAAATACCGGCTGAATTTACTATGGGTTGTGCTGTAAATCTTTAAAAATTTCCTTTTGAAATAAAATTGCGAATCTTGTAGAGTTGGATAAAATTGTTATATTTAATCTTTCTTAAAATATTACTACTATTACTTACAACTATTAAAAATCATTCAAATAAACTAATGTGACTTAAAGGCAGTGCAGTCGGCATGCCTAGGAATTTGTCGAATACTTGTTTGTTCTCGTTGGAACAACTCAAGTAGCGCAATTTGGCCTACTTGAGAGGTTGCAACGGATGAAAAGCAAAGAATAAAAAAATAATAAAGAACGCGTAAAAAATGCTACCTTGAAAATTCAGTTGAGCTTCCTTCACGCACCGCGATTCTGGCCTACAGTCATGAATCTCAACAGAAAATATTTGTCGAAGAGGGCGAGGTGACGTTGCGCGTGGCTTAAATAGCCCGATCATGCTTCAGTTCCCGTTGTCCTGGACCAATTTTGGCGAGGTGAAATTGGGTGGACAGTACGGGCTGGAAGTATTGTAATTCATTTGACATTATTTTTTTTTTCTTTAAAATTATGTTTGGGAAGTCCAAACACCGGCACAGCAAATAAATGGCGTTTTGTTCGCTGAGTCCACGCAGGTAGCAAGCGAGCATTCAGCCATGATTGTAATAAAAACCTCTGAAACGGGCAATTGAATTGATCACGAAAAACCGGGTCGACTCCTCGGAGTTTTGCAATGATAAAAAATGATTAATAATTTCTCACGTGAACCTGTAAGTCTATTCTTCGGGTAAACTTTCTACTGAATAAAATTCACAAAATTAAACGATTAACTTTATTCTGTTAAACACGGTTGTTCTTGTTACGCATCGCGTCCGTTAAGCCACAATGTTTTAGAGAGAGAGTGTGTGTATGTGTGTGTCAACGCCGGCAACCTCTTGGCGCTGCTACTCGTTCCGGTGCCGCCAACTGCTCAGCGCTACAAACCCTTCACGTATCAATTCACTTATAGTACTCTTAATGTTTAGGGAAATACATAATGCATATACGTAGGCGTTGGTAATTGTATGAACTTAAATCAAAAAAAGGTTGTTCATAGTCCACATGGGCTTTGGTTAATGTGATCTTCGCAGAATCACCAGCAATAACAAGAAAATGCAATTATTCTGAACACTCACGAAACTAAATAACCCAGTGTTTCTCAAACATGAAAGCAAGTTACTTTAGCTGCACTTTTAACCAAATTTTCGGCACTAAGGGGCACTAAGATAAATAAATTTCTAAGAAATTATGCAGCAGTATCAAACACGAACTGACAGTTGGAAGTATTAAGTGTGGTTATGTGATCTGCATGAACGGTGGTGTCTGTAAGAAAATATAAAAAATTGTATATGATATGATACATATTACTTTCACTGTCACCGCTTGAATATTTGCTTCAAATTGACGCGTCAACGGTTTGTTCAAACTTAACAGCTGGTTTTCTTTGTTGTCTCCGGACATTTTAATTCTAAAATATAAAATAATGTAATTAATTAATATTTTCATTGAAATAAAATTTCTATGTACTGTGATCTCATGTAGAACGGGAATTAGCAAAAATTTATCTTCGTACGGCAAGCACATTTTTTAATAAGCCAGATCTTGAATATTAAAGATTTCAATCTCATCTAATGTACGTTCTTCTACTAATGTTATTCCTAGGCTTGATATTGATTCCATTGGTAGGATGAACAATTTTTGATAGTTCAAGAACCGCTTTCCTTTTATGAATTTTTCATTTGCCATTTCAGCAAATCCTGTAACCTTAATATGTATAAGGCTAGTCGTCCATTGGATGCGTGTTCGTCCGAATTCGGACGAAAATGTGCGAACAATCCCAATCAACTAAACTGCGTGTAGCGTCGTCCATTGCATGCGCTTCAAATTGTGCGTTTACAAGCGAAATGTTGCGAATCGCAAACGATCCCATTTGATTGGGATTTTCGCAGTAGTTCGCATTTGCATTAGCTGGAAGACGCGTTGTTAAAGAAGTCTTTTGATTGTCGTATCTTTCGTATAGTGGTTCATTATGGATGTGGAAAAGTTAATTACTGTGGTATTTGACGGAAACCCTTTGTGGGATATGACTCTGAAGGGTTATCACATGAGACATGTCCAGCGCAAATTGTGGAATGAGGTTGCTGTGGAAATGGAAAAAGAAGGTAAGTACAATAAATAAATAACGCTTTTAAAGGAAATGAAAATACTCGTATATTTTATGAGTTTAAATAAACTTCTTCACGATTTTAAATGTATTAATTTGATTCGCCGGAACAAAAGTATGCTTTGAATTTATCTCTGATAATATATGCTGAAGAGAAACCTCTGTTTTCTCCTATTGTGCTAAACCTTGGACGGTTTGATACAGTATTTCTACCAGAATGGGAAAACAAAGTCGTAAATTCTTCGCCTTGTCCATCGATTACGATATTGTGCAGCAAACAAATGCAACATGATCGGGTGTCACTTCAATTGCTTTTTGTAATATTCTCCATTTACTAGTCATAATACCAAATGCACACTCAACAACTTGTCGGGCTCGTGATAACCGTTCATTGAATCCCTTGGCCCAAGCTTTGTCATCGGATATGGTCTCATAAGATATCTTTCGAGAGGATATGCCTCATCTCCTAAAAGAACATGGGGCACTGTAATGTCTGTTCCTGGCAAGGGATTTTGAATAGTGGTGTTTAACGCTCCTTCTTCTAATTTCTTATAAAAAGTACTGCTTATAATTGCGATATGTACTTCCTGAGTGATGTGGGCACTTAATTCGAATGTGTTTTCCGTCGATACATCCGACGCAATTCGGAAATTTCCACTTGTCCCAAAATTGATCTCTTATCGATGATAGACAGTCGCCTGCTGGAAATGGCATATGTTTCGTATAAAGATTATCCCAAATAGCTTGGCAAGTTTCGTGAACAATTCTTCCAACTGTTACGTCTGACATTCGGAATGAATAACCCAACGTTTTAAAAGATGAACCTGTTGCCAAATACCTAGGAAAATATTTTTAAAATAAAATTCGATCTTTCAAAAATTTGCATTAATTTAATTAAATTATTATATCTACTTGAATTATTTATTTATCATTAAAATTTTCAGTCGAAGAAGTGAAGAAGCGTTGGAGAGGAATTCGAGATACTTTCCGAAAGGAACTAAGGAAAACGTCAACACATAAATCTGGTGATAGTGCCAGTTCTAGCCCATTTTCCACTTGGCCATATTTCAAAAACCTACTATTCCTCTCAGATTCGATGAAACGGAGAAGGCTTGACGGAAATATAACTCAAGAAAGAGAAAGTAATGTAGACCAGTCAGATAACGAATCTGAATCTTCGGATAATAGAGTCGTCCTAGAGCCTTTGGTACAAACACAAAAAAGCATCTCTTGTCAAGGTACATCTGTAGAAGACGAAGTCACGCAAGATGTAATGCAGTGTTCTGCATCACAAAATACAGAGGCAGCAGAAAAACGAACTCTAACTAATACATCTGATACACCCTTTAAGCCTCCGATAAAGAAATCTAAATATAAGTCTGTTGATGACAAATTTTTGGAAATAGAAAGGGCTAAATTACAATACATTAAGAATGCCGAAGAACAAAAATCTGATAGTGATCTTCAATTCTTACTAAGCCTTCTACCTTATTTAAAAAAGGTTCCACATGATCGAAAATTGGTAGTAAGGTCAAAAATACAACAGGTATTCATAGAAGAAAAAGTAATTCGCACACCGCATTCACCATATCAGCTGTCTTCAAGTGGCTCTTCTAATTCATCATCCAATTTATATGGTACACAACCTCCACCACATCCTCTTTCTAAAATTCATTCTACACAAAATATTATTTAACAGCCGCAATATAATGTATTTGAAACACTTTCTTAACTAATTATATCAATAAAGAATAATTAATGATAATTTTTTTTTGAATAAAATGGTAAAAATCTTATATACTATAGCAGAGAATGAAGTAAATTTTATTTTTATATTATATTCAAATGAACAAAGTATTCAGTTTTCAAATGAATATATTTTATGTACTTATATGTTGTATTAATAAAGAATTCTTTATAATAAAATATTTATTAATTTACCGTAAAGTTACTGTCAATCGTTCTGCTGGTGAGATAGTCTCCCGAAAATTTGAAGTTTTTGTTACTGTCAAATTAATTTTGCTCAAAATGTACTCGAAAGTACTACGATTCATTCCGTAATAATTGAAAAACTTTTCTTCGCTATTTTTTAAGTCATCAAATAAGTGGTGAAATTCATCTAATTTTTATCTTTTGTCGACAATATCGCTCATCCAAAATGCTCTTCGTTTTCGACTACGTCTACGTAGATAGTAAGAGCTTTCTGTCAATAAAATAGTATCCATTTTTAATCAAGAACACAACGTCCGACACCTAATACTGCCCGTTCTATACTAGAATGTAAATTTCGCATCACTTCGGATGCACCTACTGGACGATCTCAATGTTTGAAATCATGCGAATTAGTTCGTCCGAATTCGGACGAAGGAAATTCGGACGAACACGCATCCAGTGGACGACTAGCCTAACGACGACTAGCCGATGTATACAACAACAATTGTCCGGTGCCTCAATACTTAAATAATGATGTTTAGTCTTATGATTTATTATTTCTCCGGCAACACTTTTTTTTAACATCCGTACGATGGGTAAGTGATAATTAAATCTTGGTGTTCTAATTTATTGTATAATTGTTGTAAAATTTTGCTTGGCTTTTTGATCTTCCTTTTAATTTCTTGCATGAAATTTTTAAATTTGTATGCAGTAAAATCGTTGATAAATCCCATTTTCTTTACGCATTCTGTTATGTGTAACAAACTATGTACATTATACGTCACACGTTTTTCAGTATATATATTTGGAAACTCCTCAACAAATAATTTCAACATGTCAGTAGTAACATCAATATTAGCTTTTGGGGCATGACAGCAAACGATATGCGCAAAGAAGAAGTAGGAAATGGTAATAGCAATCATGATATACGATTCCTTTTCAAACAACTATTCCAGTATAAAGAATAAATTGTCTAAATTCAGTGGCCTTCCATTTCAAAATTTCGTCTAGACTTCTAGGCTTTCTAACTAACTCCCTAGGTATGTGGGGCGCAAGTGCTATTAAACGCGATTACAACCTCATTTTGTCATTTGAGTTCAATTTAAAGCAACTTGTAGTACCTTTCATGGTGCATTTACACTCAGCGTTTGAGGCGAGCCTCTATCCCCACCAAAAAATCAACCAATCAGATGGCTCGTGCAGTCGCAAGAGTCTAACATTCTTCAACTTTTTCTCCGACGCACGCTTCCATATGTGTACACACATACAATGAACTGTGGCAGCATGCACTTCGCAGCTCATCGTATTTCTGTCGTTTCGCACTTATAGGCAAGTTGTGCCGCAGAGGGATGTTGAGTGTAAATTGCTTTCAACACAGCAAAGAACACAGCCGACGAAAACCGGTTTGCAATGGCCTGATGGGGGTAGAGGCTCGCCTCGAGGCGAGCCTCAGGGGTGAGTGTAAACGCACCATCATTAAACTTAGAAGCATTTTACGCGTCACACCTAAATCTATTAGTTGCATGGGGTCTAAGGGAAATTGGGAAACCATGCCTATACCGGAATCTTCAAGTAAGGCATGCTTTTCCCGATACATGATTTTATGTTGACTTAAATATGTCCGTCTGTTAAAATTTTCATCAGTACGTAAAGTTGAAATACTAGTAGGGGGAGTCCGGGAGAGTTGAACCAAGTTTTATTTGAAGGTCCATAAGATCAGAGTGTATACGATTTACCGATTCAACTTTTGTGTTACAAATAGTCATCTTACCTGACTACTATTTTAATGCTGTACCATTTCAATAAGTTAATAAACGGAAGCACCAAAAATTTTTTTTATTAAAATCAGATTTGGCTCATTTCTCCACAAGAGCAGGGAGATATGATCCACCATGTCGGGAGATTTGACCATTCGGGGACAATTCATGAACAAATAAGAAATATAACAATTCACACAAGTTTATTTTTATTTTATACTAAGATAGCACAAAATTTAAAAATGCAATACATTATATTGCAATTTAATTGCTCTTTTCAAATAAGGCCCAGCTTTAGGATAGGGTTTAATCATTTCCGGCGTGATGATTGCAATGTTATCATGCAGGTTTGCTTTAGAAGTGGATGGCATTGCTGAAGTAACAGGTACAGCTGGATTTGGGTCAAAAGTTTGTGTTACTGGTCGTGATGGTGTTGTTGCAGATAAGATTTCACAAAGAGATATTTCTCTGTCTGTGACTACAGAGCACAAAAAATCTTCCTCGCTGAATATTTCAGAATTGAAAGGATGTATTCCCGACTGCCTAAAGCCACTCAAAATGTTAGCTTGATTGATAGATTGTGACATTACCTCCCGTACAAAATCAGGAATGTTGTAAATTGTGATTGTCTTCCCAGGGTTTGACAGCATCCAGTTACTCATGGCAGTGTTATATCTTGCCTTAAAGGATGAGTATACGGCAATATCTAGTGGTTGGAGTTTATTGCTACAGTGCGGTGGAAGAGTTAGTAACGTAATCCCATTTTTCCTTGCAAAATCAATCCCTTCAACACTAACATGACTCTCGTGATTGTCCAAAATCAAGAGTGTGGGATTATCATTAGAAGAACGGGAATGCTTAACAAAGTGCGCCATGAATTTCAGGAAACTCTGAACAGTCATAGAACCGCTAGGATAGGCATCGCCATCTGACCCTTCAGGACCACCGGATATAAATGCTTCATTGTACTTTACTCGTGGGAATATTGAAAAATGGTGGCATGGTATTACCAATCGCATTTACAGCAAAACAAACTGTAACAAGAGTACCTCTATCGGCAGAAGTGACTTGTCCAACCTGACGGGATTGCTTACTAGCAAGAACCTTGGGACAATCATGTACTGTAGTACACCCAGTCTTGTCACAGTTATAAATGTTTTGTGGTTCAAATTGGAATTGTTCCTTAACCTCCCTCAAATTTTCAAAAAAATCGTTAACATTTTTTTTATTGAAGCTGGTAGCTCTAGACAGACTTGTAGCTTCTGGTGTTCTTAAACTAATTTCAGAATTCCGGTTTAGGAACCCACGAAACCAGTCCTTACCAGCGGAGTTATTAGCCGACCAGCTCGGTGGTATCTTCTTTATGTTAGCCTGTGCAAACTCGTATGCGAACTTCATAGCAGCCTTCCTAGTCAAACCATAATTCATTTTACTGCAGGTCAATAAATAATTGACCAGCAATTTTTCTTCTTCGATCGTAAAAATCTGTGAGTCCTTGTACTGACTTCCCTTAACTTCCATTTTAATAAGTTTAAGTCTATCCTGTTTATACCTTCGCAATGTTGTCCGGTTTATGCCATATTTAGTTGCAGTTTTCCTTATAGAAACGCCACTGTCTATTTCCTCCAATGCATTTTCCAAAACCTGCTTACTAAATCCACTTCTTTGGGCAGTTCCCTCCCTCGGTTTGTACTGAAACGGCATGTCTCCCTAAAAATTAAGATTAAATATGTAAGAGCAACGTGTTTTGTTCCTTCTGAATAAAAACAGGGAGAGTTGACCCACTGGTCATCTCCCTATACCGAGTGGGTCAAATCTCCCGCCCAGCACTTTTCCGATTTTGATGCAGTTTCCCGAAAAAATATAAACAATAGAATAATAAAACTTTAACTGCCTCAAACTGCAATAATTCATGGTGCAATTAAGATCGAATTTCTGTACAAACCTTGATGGATAAAAGAATGGCGATTATATAAACAACAAATTTTATTTTTGCTTCTGGAACAATAATTCACGTTTACTTCACTGACGGCCGAAACAAATTGCCGATCGTCATCTTTTTCCGTGACATGCAAGTAACCAATGCTCCGTATCGCGTGGACTTTAATCACCCATCCCGAAGGGAAATTTGAATGGGATATTTGAAGTGGTTCATCTCTCCCATATGGTCAAGTCTCCCGGACTCCCCCTACTATACGTTACTACATTTCCTACAGTTTTGCCAAATTGGGCACATTTCCTGCATCCAGCAAATGAATTGTGGCCTACAGTCCCGCACATAATTGACCGAGCGGGAGCATCACAAATAAATGCCTTAATTTTGAAATTAATTCTTTTGTTTGAAATAACAAGACCATGGGTTGTTAATTTTTTTATTTCGTTCACTAAATCATGTAAATATATGTATACCCAAATTCATTGGTTTTTTTTCCCAAATATCACCGATTATAAAAATTTCAATATTTGATATATTTACTACATTGGCCAATATGGGCCATGAATCAAGTGCTGAACTTTTGTAAAGTGGTAAACCATCTACGCCAATACGACAATTTCGTCGTACTCAATAAGCTTATCTGCAATTTTATTTAATTGGGTTTCAATACCGATATGGTAGTATTCACGAAACAATTTTTTTTTCCGGTTTTTAAAAAATTCTTTTAGCTAGTAGGAACGTTCAACTTTTCGGAATTCAAAAGCTTTAAGAGAGATTCAAAACTTTCGCTTGATGGATTATATTTTACATACCACTGCTTCAGTTTATTTATCTTTCAAGGAACAATATTCATTTCTGTGCATTAAATTTCCACTTACTTCATTGTCATCTATCTCCTCGTAATTACAAGCATCTTCTTGAAAACAATGCTCACTTTCCTCTTCACTTTCACGTAGATGGATATCGAAAAAACTATCGCTTCGTACAGAATCATGATTTTGATTTGTTATATCCCGAACACCACCACTTTCATTAGAATGTAATTTTTTTAATAGTTGATTCCTTTCCTTACTAATTAACCTAGTTAAATTCCTTTTGCTAAACCCTCTGTCACTCATGCTTGTGATTAACCCTCTAACCGGCGCAATTGAACAGGCTAATATTTTTCATTGGGAATTTTTTAAATCATAAATCAGAGTCTAAAAAACATATCTTTCAATTTTCAAACAAAAATACCTGCGCAGTCAGTCGCCTGGTAGGAAAAACGAATACGTTCCTACAGGAACGCTTGTCGGGTTAAGTGTAAAAAAAACAAAAAGGTATGAATATGATATTTTATGCTGAATAACAGGACTTATAAAGAAAAAAGATACATAAAAGGTGAAAGACAGTGAAAAAAGATTATTCTTAGAACTAGTAGATTGGTTATGACTATGGTAAGCATTAAAACAGTTTTTCGCTACTGGGATACACAAATGCAGGCGACATTTACTACAAAAAAATTGAGTTTTGGACTTCTTGCAAAGCTTGCAGTCTCTTTTTTCTTTGTTTGTTAGCATGATGGGATTGTGGTCCAGTCCATCAAATCGAATATCGTTCACGGGATGCCTGGCGTTTTGACCAATCTTCAAATTGCACGGTGGTGGTGTTGATCGTGGTGTCGTTGTGGGTGTTGTGGGTGCTGACCAGCGTGATGATGGTCTACCAATAACACTTTTTTTTGGGGTGGAGACGAGACCAGCAGCAATTTTTTCTCGAAACTGTGATAAGTTACACAAATCGATGTCTGCGGCTGAAACATCACTGGAATCACTGCACCTTGCTGCGTGCATTCGCCGATATAAAATATAGGCGTTGGTTGCAGCCATATCAATTAGATGGTAGAAAATACGTACCATTGCATTTCGGGTTTTCGCTTTGATATGGTACCGGCCCAGTAGACCATCCATCAAATCAACGCCACCCATGTGACGATTGTACTCGACTATTATTTGTGGACAATCGACTTCGATGTACTTTTTATCTTTTTGATCATACCGCGCTGCTTTTGCGGGCTGTTTATTCTGGTTTGAGCGGATGAACGGCTTTGTTGCAACATATGTTGATGGCAGTCGGACACATTTATTGTCTTTCCACAATACCGTTGAGATATCAACACCATATGCGGAGCCAACAAATTCAGCTAAATATCCTCTTTCTTTTTTTTCACGGCATCATCGTTTGGAAGCTTGCAGTTCGGAATCCTGTTTACACGGACTGTGCCTAAACTGTAAATTCCTCTAGCACGCAAATATACCAGCAATGGAATCGAGGTATAAAAATTATCAAAATATAATATGAGACAAGCGAACGACAACGTTCGCAGCGCAACCAAGATCGGGCTGTCCGTCAAGCACCACATTATCTCCAGCACCATTGTAGATTTCGAAACGATATGCGTATCCACTCGAATCACAGAGCACAAATAATTGTATACCCCATTTATGGGGTTTATTTGGCATGTATTGTCTTAGATGATGTCTCATCTTTGTTGAACAGATCTGTTCGTCCACACAGAGTCGCGCCGTTTTGGGAACGGAATCGAAACGATCATTCAATTTAGTGGCTCGTTTTCGGATTCGAAAGAGAGCATCATAACCTTGCTCTCCTTTCTTTTTGCGATTGGCCTCGTCTCCAAACGATAAATGCTTTTTTATGGTCATGAACCGCTTCACTGGCATTGTTTTTGCAATAGGAGAGAAAGAATGTTGTGACCAATAGCTATCAAGGTTTGGATAGCGGTATATTGACATATATAACAATATACCGATATGTCTATACACCTCTGTTGCATCTGTTTTGAAGACGGTGTTTATATCCTCAGCCAATGCGTGTCGATTTGTTTCTTCGGCTGTGATTTTTGCTGTTTCGTCAGTAAAAAAGTAGCAAAAAAACTGCATTGGCGTTACAAGCTCATTTATGGCCGTTGACAAACTACTGTCTCCTTGAAACGCAACATCATTTACGTGCAATTGTAGATTCTTCATCTTCCACACGATATTTGAGAATTCGTTTGCGTCTTTTACAATTGATGTAATATCTGAAAATAAAAAATGGAGGAAAACTTTTATCTTAAACTTTTATTTTTTATACTTTTTTTTCATTTTCAAATTTACCTGTTCCAGTAAAACCACCTGTAGACAGGGTAACTGCAGGGCCAGTAATTTCCATAGATGGTAATGGTGACTGGGGTCTTTTTGCTGGCTTCAGCGCTGGTGGTTTTTCAGCTGGTACAGCAGTGGACGTATATGGTTGCGGCTCTGTTGTTTGAACTACGTATTTTTCAAATGCGGAATCCGATATATTATCCAGGCTCAAGTTTATTGGACAATTTGTGGCATCTACACGTGGATCGAAATCGGAAAGTGCTACGCTGCTGTCACTATTAAAATCGCTGGCATCTTATTCATTCGTTTCGACCGAATTCAAGAGGTCCATCACCACTTCTTCACTTAATTCACTCAATTTGAATGACTTTTGCCTTCTATTACTCATTTCTATGCATAAGGTGAGGAAAAATAGAGCAAATGAAAAAAAAAGTAAAGAAGGAAAAAATGTAGCGTGAAACGGCAAGCGTTCCTGTAGGACCGCATCACAATTACTCACCTGTACTGCGTTGAAATCAACCAAATCACTAGATAATAACACTTTTCACTTCAAAAAGGTTTAAATAACGCAGAAAAAAATGTTCGAATGAATTTAAACTGCTATAATCCTGTTTTTAATGAAATTAAAAATTGTGTACCGGAAAAAAAAATTTTGCGTGCTCTTAACTCGAAATCTTACACAAAACTATTCATAAATGTCTAACGAAACGTCAGATCGCGCTCGTACTTTGACACATGTGCTGACTGAAATACTGCCATAAGACTTTAATTCAGGTTCGCAGGAAAATGTTTCTAGGTAGCAAGAAAATTTGATTTTTGTGATGCGTTCCTACAGGAACGCTTAAGAGCCGTACAGAATGAAAGCAATCGCAGTCGGATTGGAGTGTCAAAATAACGGAGGGAAAAAAACGAGTTTCAAATGCATGTGATTGTATGTAGCTAAACAGAATGAACGCTATGGGTCGCAGATAGTCGCAAGTAAGTTCGTAATATTTAAAATGATCGCAAGTGAACGAATGGAAATGTCAAATATGACAATATCATAACCTAAAACGCATTATATTATTTAAAGAAGAAAATAATAAAATCATCTATTTAACAATTTGACGCACTCTCTTCTCTCCACCTCTAACCCAGAACTCCTCTCACCCAGAACCCCTCCTAAACTCTTTAATCATCTCCATGTTTCACACCTACTATAATTTATCCAACCAGACCTCTCGCTCTACCTTCTCACTATTTCTAAGATTTAACTTACTTCATAGTTGTTTTTTTCTCTTTTTTTTTTTGCATTAATACACTAATCTTAAGTTTTATTAGAAGTTATACCCTGTACAGACTATGCGCTTTAAACGCGTTTAAGTAGGCAAAATTGACGAGTTAAAAATGTAGTGTTCACACTAGGCAACTTGTTTAATTTTGACAGCTTGACGTGATTTCTTTTGACAAAGAGATAGTTAGTTGTGTTTTTAAACTTTAAAAATTATTTCAAAGGAAAGTTTTGAAATTGTAGTGATGGATACTGAATTAATTTTGTTAATGCTGTCGTTGCACCAGCAAACAATTGACGGGCTTAGAACCAGAGGGGTGCAAGTGACAAATTCGCGGAAATTGAGTTAATAGCAAGAAATGTCTCGTTAGACTGTCTGCTGTCCTCTACCAGTGGTGCACAGGTACAAGAGTAGCTTAAAGGCCGGTTTACATGTCGAATGCAAGTAATTTTTACTGAGATTGTGAGGGAGAAGGAAATCCCTAATGAGAAACTGATCAGGAGTGAAACGAACAGAGTTATATTCAGTAATATTGACGATATTTCTATCAATGTGTGCGTGCCAACATTTTTTTCTCGTGGTTGCTTCTACTCCATTGAAAATTCGATAAGCTAGCTCCCTCACAATCTCAGTAAAAATTATTTGCAACCGACATGTAAACCGGCCTTTAGGCTGCTATTTGTTAAAAAACGAATCCAATACTAAACGAAAAAGCACTAAAAATACGAGCCAGAGGTGTACAAGTGCAAATATAAATTATTTTTGTTTTTTTTTGCACTAATTGTATTTAGCGATCATGGTACGCTTTGTTACTGTTAAGTTTTGTTACTTGATATCACGATTTTGTTTTCGAGCTTCGAGTCTATGCCATCCAATGACGAAACAGCTCCTTCGGACCTAGTCCAACACAGTTTTATAAAAAACTGGTTTATCCAGTGAAGATTTTTCAACTGAGTAGTAGGGATATGGGTGTTCTGGACCGGAAGTGACTTGTGGTTAGACTCATGACGTCATCAATTGTAGATTCGAGTCTCATGACGTCATCAATTGTAGATTAGGTTTGTACTCATACACACATACATATAAACATAGATATAAAATTGTGGTTTTTAAGTATAATGACCTTGATAGGAAAGTTGATAAGAGTACGTGTTACTAATTAAGCAATGTGGATTAGTCATATATGATAAAAAAAGTGTCTCAATTGTTTTGAATTTTTTGTGGTTAAAAAAAATGTGTTTTTAATGAAGTTGATAATGGAGACACATGCTGAAGGTTTTTTTTTTTTTTGGTTCTTATAGTGATGTAGTAAAGTTGATAAGAGTGCGCTTAATGAATTGGATTATGAGGATTCACCGTTTATGGAAAAAAAGTGGAACCACTTGTTTTGATTTTTTTTTTTTTTTGTGGTTAAGAAGTTTATTTCGCTATATCGTATAGTTAAAAAATCGTGTGAATTTTCAATATGAATTAGATTATGAGGATTCACCATTTATGGAAAAAAAGTGGAACACTTGTTTTGAATTTTTTGTGGTTAAGAAGTTTATTTCGCTATACCGTATAGTTAAAAAATCGTGTGAATTTTCAATATTTTCTTTACGAAAATTAAATTATTGTGGTTTTATGATTTTATTAAAAAGTTTATTTCGCTATATCATATAGTTAAAAATCGTGTGAACTATCAATATTTTATCATACAATTTTTGGTATAAAACGGAACTCTGAAAATTGTTTGACCATTATAAGTCAACTACATCGAAGTAGGTAAGTAGGTAATTTATATTACCATTTTTTTTTTGTTTAAATAATCTATATAATTTTTCTTTTTTTAATTTTTTCCAGCAATTAATTTACAAAAACTTTATTAGAAATGGACATGGATTCACATTCAACAACAACATTCAATGATAATGATGATGATGATAATCTTCTTATCGATGTTGAACGTATAGCGACTCTTAAAGAGTTGAATACGCTCAATGCAAGGCCGTTAATGAAGGTAAAGGACATGGAACCGTACATGCCCTATAGGATCTTATCAGCAAAAAAAATAAGGACGGAGTTCGGAGACTCCATTTGCGTTGAGTTGGAAGAAAATAAAATTTTTCTTCCTTCGAGATATGCAAGACTCTCTGATGACGCGTTATCACAGCTAAACACGCGAAATTATAGCGTGGCGAGGGGACCCTCAACAGGAAGAAGCTATCAAATGCTGTTTGCATCCAAAAACTAATGCAAGTAAGTATGGTTTTTTTCCCCCTTAGAGTATTTCTAATAGTATCATTTGTTTATTTTTCAGATGCTGTCGAGGCTACCAGATGCTGACGAAGCTACCAGATGTGCCCAGGAAATAAAAATAAAAATTAAAAATACATTTTTTATATTTTATTTATTTAATTAATAAAAAAAAAAGTAATCAATTTTAAACAATTTGTTGTTGTTTTCTTTTATGAAATTGAGTTGAAGAGGACCCTCGAAGTTGTCAGTTGGAGTTGGGCTTTAAACGAGAAGAATAGAGAAGAAGAAGAAGAAGAAGAAGAAAGATTTAAGAAGAATTTGCGGTGAAAATAAAATGTTTTCAATTCCAAGAGACTTGTTGAAATAAAAAAAAAAATTTTTTTTTACATATTTTATTTAATTAATAAAAAAAGTAATGAATTTTCAACAATTTGTTGTCTTCTTTTTTTATGAAATTTCCATTTTATAAAGTTGATTCACACTTCTAGCATCAATTATTTCGACATCTGTTTTATAATCTACGTCCTGCGTCCGAATCAATTCCACTTCGCCATTACTAAGAATCCTTTCTTTCATGTATTCGCGATATTCATAGCACTTTATATTCAAGGTTTTCTTTTCGAAGTTGCTATCATAAGTACAACGGATTGTAAGTAGTAGATCGTTTTTGAATTGTAGTTGGAAGTGTCTGTAAAAAGGTCGTTCACTTTCAATAATTCCTGCAATTTCACGCTCTTTTTTTATCAAATCCTGCCTGAAAGCCTCAATTGCTTCTTGAATGGTGACAAATTTTCCCTCTAATGGTTCAGTTGTTGTATTTTCTAATGTTACAGCTGTTGTTGTTGAGCCACGAGGATCTTCAGTTGAACTACTATTCAACCCATTGCTGAATTTTAACAACTGGAATGATAATCCAATTTGTACTGTATCATTACTAGGTAGCTGTAATGCAAACTCCAAATTTCCTTTATTTTCACCACTTCCATTCAGTATTATAGGTATCACACCCGAATGGACGGCACTAAATAGTACACACATAATAAGGGTGCAAACAATACTTTTCTGGATATGATTGCCATTTATTTGTGAAAGAACTTGCTAATTTGGATGGTGATATAAAAATTATACCTCAAAATAAAGAACGATATATTTCTGTATCAAAAAGAATTGTAGTTAATAATTCGAAAACGATTGAATTAAGATTTTTAGATTCTATCAGATTCATGCATAGTAGTTTAGATGAGCTTGTTAGATATTTACCCACAGCAAAACTTGAGACAATGCGTTCAATATACGGTGAAGAAAGCAAATTTAAGCTGCTAACAAGAAAGGGTGTATTTCCCTATGAGTACTTAAATTCGTGGAGTCGATTGGATGAACTTTGTTTACCCCCACGAGAAAATTTTTCAAACACGTTAACAAATAGTGAGTGTAGTGAAAAGGATTATGAACACGCCCAAAAAGTTTGGGTAGAATTTAATTGTAAAACACTTGGGGATTATTTAGAGTTGTATTTAAAAACAGATGTATTGCTCTTAACAGACGTGTTTGAAAATTTTAGGAAAATTTGCAAAGAAATCTATGAGCTGGATCCCCCTCAATATTATACTGTTCCGGGGTTAGCATGGGATGCTATGCTGAAAACAACAAACATTAGACTAGAACTTTTGAATGATATAAACATGTACAATTTTATTAAACGAGGTATTAGAGGGGGTATTACCCAATGTTCACATAGACACTCGGTGGCCAACAATAAATATATGGAAAGTTTTGATGAAATGACCCCTTCAAAATACATAGTATATTTGGATGCTAATAACTTATACGGGTGGGCAATGTCTCAATCACTTCCATATTCTTCATTCGAATGGGTTGAAAATGTTAATGACTTTGATATTCTTAATATTCCACTGGATTCTGAAAATGGTTACATTTTAGAGGTTGATTTAGAGTATCCAGACTCAAAGCATAATGAGCACAACGATTTACCCTTTTGTGCAGAAAACAAACCCGCACCGGGGTCTAAAACCAACAAGCTTCTTACAGATTTTTCAAGCAAACAGAAATATATAATTCACTATCGGAATCTACAACAGTGCTTAGATAATGGATTGCGACTCGTTTGTATTCATAGAATTTTACGATTTAAACAGTCTTGTTGGCTGAAGAGTTATATTGATTTAAATAATTCGTATCGTATAAAAAGCAAAAATTCATTTGAAAAGAATTTCTTTAAGTTATTGAACAACGCCGTATATGGGAAAACGATGGAGAATGTGGAAAAGAGAAAATATGTGAAAATTGTAACAAGATGGGAAAGTCGGGGTAGAAATTTAGGAGCCCGCGCTCTTATAGCCAAACCTAACTTTCATAGTATAGCTATATTTTCAGAGAACATGTCTGCTGTTCAGATGAATATAGTGAATGTGTGTTATGACAAACCAATTTATTTAGGATTTACCGTTCTTGATATTTCAAAGCTAAAGATGTACGATTTTCACTATAGTTATATAAAACCAAAATATAGGGAAAATGTTCTTCTAAATTATATGGATACGGATTCATTTATTTATACAATTCAAACAGAAGATTTTTATAGAGACATTTTGGACGACATTGACAACCACTTTGATACTTCGGAATTTTCTAAAGATAATCCCTATAATATTCCATTAAAAAATTGTAAAATTTTAGGATTATTGAAAGACGAAACACACGGAAAAATCATAACCGAATTTATAGGACTAAGAGCGAAAATGTATTCGTTCAGTGTTGATAATGAAAAGACAATTAAAAAGGCAAAAGGTGTTAAAAAAACTGTAACGGATAAATTAAGTATAGATAATTATAGAAATTGTTTGTATAGGGAGAAAGTTTATAGAGGAAATATGTATATATTTAGGTCTAAACTTCATAAAATATATACGGAATGTATTAATAAGATAGCTTTAAGTCATTTAGATGATAAGAGGCTAATTAGGGAGGATAAAGTTAGCACATATGCTTGGGGACATTTTGAAATTTGAATTAAAAATAATAAAATCATTTTTTAAATATAACATCTTTAACATTTTTATTTTTTTTTTTAACTATTCAGATTCAGTTTTAAAAACTAATTACAAACTTCGTTATCTAAAAATCTTCTAAGTGATAACACATTTCGCAAAGCACATTGTCCGGAATGATTATTACACACGTCCCCCAGTGGATATTTTACTTCTAGTACTCGAAGTGCTGGACAATTTAAGGTATCCATGTCATGGATTAGCAGCATATCAATTCCAATCATATTCTTCAGCCACACCAATTTTTCCAATCCTTTTACATAAATGATATCGTTCTGATTATCGATATTCATTTTAACGAACGCTTTCACGCTATCGAATGTCAATGTTCCTTTATTCCAATCCAAACGATGAAATTTATTTGTCAACCAATGAACTTGCTTTTGATAATTTGGTGGTAAAAGATGAAAATCATACGGTGGTTTCACCAAAAACCGTTGATACTCTGTTGTATTAAATGAAATAGCGAGCTCCTTCAATATAAATGTGTTTTTTGGAGCTTTAAAACCCTGAACGTCGATGATAATGTGTCTTTCAGCCATGCTCGGAATATACTGTGGGTAAATATGTACAACAACGCTAACATAAAGAAATATGTTTTAGAAGTCTGTTATCACAAATGGGCTACACACAACAATACAAAATTTGACCGCATTTTTAAAAAAAAAATGTGCTTTATTTATATATATTTTTTTTTCTTTATAAATGATTATTTTCTATATTAATTTCCTAACTTCGCTGGTCAACGGATTGTATTCTACAATTCTATCGTGCAGTAAGAGACAAAAAGCTGATGTGTTTGATGGAAACACGATCGATGTTTTAAATTCTATCTTCACATCGACGGGGCCAGTTTTTAAGGCTTCATTTTGGAACGAGCAATCAATAACAGCTATTGGAGCTAAACTTTTGAACTTTTCACAATCTAATAGCGGAGGAGACTCTTGACCATAGTATGATCGTTTGAATTTGGTGTACATATCATACAATAACGCGTATCGGTTGCGCTCGAATTTAAGATTAAGATCCTCGTACGGGTAGGTTTCAGAGTTCAAATGTGCTTTGATGTCTGTTAGATTGCAGTGATCAAATGCGGTTACATCCTTTTCCTTCAAATTGTTTTTGCTAGTTTGTAATGCAAAAATTATGAATCGAGGTTTCTCGAGCTGTGAAGAAGTTTTCACCGTCCAAATGTGATGACTAGATGCTGTTGGTAATATGGGATATTCGTACATATCCCAACTCCTAAAGCTCATTTGTATAGGACGCCCTGCATTTACAATATTGAGAAAATTTAGTCGTTCAACATCGGATACGGTTATGTGTGGTATACGCCATAGCAACTTATGAATAGACAGATCATAATCTTTTGTTGTATTAACAGCATTATGATCGGTCCTAGATCGAATTAAAATCAAATCGTGTCGTGCGTTAACAACAACTCTCTTGTAATCTTCTGTGAAGCCGAGCAGCATTTTAAGCGGAATACAAAAGTTGAAAAACGAATCTGGAACTTTAAAGTGTTTTTCCGGTGACCAGCCTGCATTTTGTAGTATTTCACTGTCATTTTTGGTTAGGGAAATATAATTTTTCAGCGTGGTTGTGACCCCTAAACATCTGGTACGATCAATTTCAATACCATTCAATTCGTATCGTATTTCTTCGAAAAGAAAAGATATACAATTATTATTGAGAACAGAGTTAGCAGCATCTAATTTTGTTCCATCTGTTGAAGTAATTGCGCCCTCAATGTATAGAAAACTTTCGGTTGGTAGTAGATACAAGTCTTGATGTTGGATTGAAATTCTGATTTCATCACTGTTTTTGTATGCTGTTGAAAATGGTGAATAGGTGTGGTACTCCTTCTTTATAATATCTTCACTCAATACAGGCTGGCTAGTTATGTTGAGTAAAAATGTCATTTTATCTTCTTAAGTTTAAATCCCAACGACTGCAGAAATAACTTGTTTGCTTCTATTAAATGTGCTTTTCCGAGAACACTTGGCCTTTTCTTGGGTGTTGAATAAGTAGACGCTGATTGTACACTGCTCGAAATAAAACTGTCATCTTGGTTATATATCAACATTTTTATGAAGATGAAGTCGAACGGTAATTGTTTCACCGCGGAAATTAATAAGTTGTCCGTCTTGATCTAAGATTTTCAACTCTAAGAACCTTACTTCACGAGTATTTAGCGGTAAATAGATGACACTTTTCGGAACTTCAATTATTTTATACCCTGGGCCAACGTCAGGTGCGAATTCATGAAGAGTGTGTGCAAGATTGTTGTTGATATACGAGCCAGTGATTAGGTTGCACTCTATGCGAATTGCATTTACTTTTATAATGTTAACGGGTAGTGTTGAAGTGTGTGTTTTAGTAGGGTGTAGAACCACATCCTTAAAGCCCAGTAGTTTACCAATCGTTCGCTTCCGATTAAAGTATACTGTCTCACTACTTTTTATTTCTGTCCTGAGAGTGTTGTTATTTGCTTTAATTCTAAACGCATATCTTTTTCCTCTTTTTTCCAATTCTTTTTCTATGTAAAAAGCAATATCGTCAACTTCATAAGATCCCACTGGTATCTCAATTTCTTCGTTTGCAATATGAAAAAGGTTATTTTCGTTATCAACATTCGGAATTGAGTTATACGTTTGAAAGTCAACCAAACCGCAGACATAAGCGCCATCCAATTCTAATGGAGGAAAATATTCTGCGGTTAATATAGAAGTGTTTCCATTTAAAGTCAAGGTTATCGACATGCTGATTATAATATTGCATTAGTCAGACTAAACAAAAAGTTGTATATATTCCAATATTTATATTTATTTTTCATAGAATTTAATACAATCATATAGAAATCTTAAACATAAGTGTCCACATATCACTGAATCAAAGTCTTGATATTGATTATAATTGTATTTGATATTGGAACCAAGATACCTAATAACTTCCTTTGGCGGCTGTAAGTTTCCAAAGCTATCAAAATATTCCACATAATTTTGATGTTTGTAGTACGCTACCCAATGTGTGCCGGGACCCGATGAAATATCCAAATTTATTACGCCACACTCCGTATACCAGGGATGCTCTGGAAGCTCATCACACATAAATACACCACGAAAGTAGGGAATGTTTTTAGTCAATTTAAATATATCGATCTCAGTTAACGCTCTATTGGGTAGCTGGCTTAGAAGTTTTTTGGTCGAGTTAAGTAAAGCCCTAGTCCCTTTCTATATGGTTTCAGATAAAGGCCCTTTCCGAGCGCAACAGCTTCCATTTGCCTATTATGTCTCACACTTTCTGCCAGTTGTTCTTTAACATTTTTTGCTGTATTAACAGCTTTTGCGATCTGTGATGCACCGCCAGCTAAGGCCCCAAGTGCTGAAAGTCCAGCAAATATCGGTATGAGGGGTAAAAAACCACCAACTTTTGGAATTGGTATTATCCGTGGAGTTTCAACTAGAGATCCTTTTCTTCCAATAACATCTTTTGCAGTTTTCATCGCTAATTTGATGGTGCTCGATATGCTTCCTGGCCTTTTTTTCTTCAATTCAGTATTTATGTTTTTAAGCGTTGATTTAAATAAATTTTTGTTTCGTTTTCTCTGCTTTCGCTTTACTCCTGATTTCCTCTTAGCGCACCCCATTCCAAGTTTCACTTTAGCTTTCATAGCGTTTGTTATCAACCAAGCGTTCGTTCTCTCACCGAATTTGGCGCTATTTGAAGTTGTCCTGTTCCACGCCTTTTCCGCTAGAATTTTATCCGCGATGTTTCTGTTAAAAGTATCCTTATGTTGGGAGTAGGCAATGTCGTGCTCTCTACACGCCTCATCAAGTGGATTCACACCACGATCACCTCTAGCTAAACGTTTTTGTAGTTTTGTACCTGGACCACAGAAATTATAGCCCGGTAAATGTATCTCGAATGGTAGATTGCTGATGAGTGTATTTATTAAACCTTCTCCAGTGGAATTTCGTGGGTTAATAGTCGATTCTCGTCCATGTTCAATCATTTTATATTAAATAATATTGCAACCTTTTGCTTCAGACTTTTGATGTAAACAGATTGAAAACCCTATAAAACTAAGTATTTATGTGTGTTTGAACGATAGTACACAAAATGAAGTTAATTAAACAACATGCGAAACTAAGTATTGAAAATTTTGATTTTGAAGGTAGTCACCAAAGGGCGAGAGCAAAGCATAGCGTACTTTTACCAAATGATATTAGAGCGATAATTGTTGGTCCATCGAATTCTGGAAAAACCAATATAATGCTAAGCCTACTCTTACACCCAAACGGTTTGAAATTCGAAAATATATATATATATTCAAAGTCGTTGTATCAACCAAAATATGAATATTTAAAGCGTATTGTATCACCCATCAAGGGACTCGGTTATTATACATTCACTGAAAATAACGCGGTCATAGATCCCAGCGACGCAAAAAAAAATTCAGTTTTCATATTTGATGACGTCGCTTGTGAGAAGCAGAATAACATGAGATCATACTTTTGTATGGGGCGACACAAAAGCATTGACAGTTTCTACTTGTGTCAAACGTATACACACATACCCAAGCACTTGATCAGAGACAATGCAAATTTTATAATATTGTTTAAACAGGACGAACAGAATTTAAAGCATGTATACAGTGATCATGTGAATACAGACTTATCGTTTGATGAATTTAAAAAGATGGCTGCTGAATGTTGGAGGGACAAATATGGATTTTTGGTTATTAGAAAAGAATGTTCAATTAGTGCGGGACGCTACAGAAGGGGGTTCGATGTTTTCATTAAAGTATAAAACAATAGCACACAGCCTGTGTCCACTCATTGATGAAAAACTCAGCTGTAAGTTGGTTGCGAATTGGTTGCAGGTTACAAAGTTGAACACAAGCTGGTGGCAAGTTGGTTACAAGTTGCTTGCAAGTTGGTTACAAGTTGGTTGCAAGTTGGTTACAAGTTGGTAGCAAGTTGATTGCATCATATTTTTCAACACCGTGCAGAAGACAGGTTTCAACTTGTTATGGACTCAAAACTACTCGAAAACATTATAAAATCAACAAATAATATACGAAAAAAATATAAAGCATTGAAAACCGGAAAAACTGAACGAGAGCTAATGTTGAAAGAAACATTTAAACCAATTAGTGAACCGTTGAAAGAAATCAAAGAGAAGGCGGACGAAGAACTTAATAAAAAGATTAAAAACGAAGTGAAGAGGGAACTATCTTCTATCGATCCACGATTGCAAGTCAATGCTTATGATGATGATGATGAGGATAACAAGAATGCTGATTCATTCATTCATCATTCCTCTTCAAATAGAACACCAAATAAATCTTTAAAACGATTGCGGATGCCGGTTCGGCACAGCACACCCTTAAATACTATGAAAACATCTCCACACTCACTCAATGTGAGTGAATCGTTGAATAAATCAAGATCTTTATCTAGATATTATATCAACGAATATATGAATAATACTCGAAATCTTGATAAAACCTATGGACCTAAATTTAATGAACGCGTCAACAAGTTTCAAATGGGTCTTTTGGATATGGAATTCAATGAAAATGCAATTGATATTGGTGGTACAGAGTATGATGCAACTCAGGGGTTATACGAATTGATTTTCATGAAAAACCCAAGTAATTACAACCCAAACGATTTAGAAAACTACAAAGATATTTTACAAAAATCAAACGTTTATCGCACAGTTATTGATGATGTTAATAGTAGAATCAAAGGTAATGGAGGAGAAAAGTATAAAAAAATAGTTAGCAAGCTCATCGGAGGAAAAAGGGGAAGCGGACTAATGCTTTTGAATAGTCAAAAACCCAATTATGTGTATTGGGATGATCCAAATGAATTGGTGGAAAGACTGCGGTTACTTATTTCGTCACAGCAAGCCGGCCATTCCAATCACAATAACGAAATAGTGTCAATTATTGAAGAACTGAGAGAGGTCAATTTAGTTCTTTAAATTAATTTTGATTAAAAAGAAATTGATTATTACGATCATGAGTGTTGATAAGTTTGGACGCTTTGTGAGCAGGCGTGAAAGACCTATGCGGGGAGAGCGCGGTCTTCCAGGCGTTGGATTCAATTTAAACAAAAACGGGAACTTTGATTTAGAGTCTAAGCTAATTGAAAACTTGGGAGATCCCCTACAGTTGCAAGATGCTGTAACAAAAGCCTATGTTGATAAAGAGATTGAGAAATTAAAAAAAGAAATGGAAAACGTCGTTCAAAAGGCAAGCGATAATATTTCTCAAAACACAAAATCTATTGATGTGTTAGAATTAAAACTTAATAAATGGTCGGGTGAAGATGAAGAATCCTTAGTTGATGGTCAGGATAGAGATGATTTGGTGGTGGTGGTCACTCCAACACCCAAAGTTATTTTAAAAGAGAAATAGACCCAGAACTGAAGATGAGTAAGCGAGATTTGGTTGAAGAGTTACATAAGTCAGCAAGAAAAAATTTTAAACGAAGACGAGTTATAATCAGGGGTCTCGACGACTTGTGGCAAATTGATTTAGTGGAAATGGGTGCATACTCTACCGATAATAAAGGATATCGCTATTTGCTTACCGTAATCGATTCATTTTCAAAGTTTTCTTGGGCCATTCCATTAAAAACTAAACGCGGAAGTGAGGTGACTAGGGAAATGAAAAGTATATTTTCTGAATCATCACGAGTCCCAAAAAACGTACAAAGTGATCTTGGAAAGGAATTTTACAACAAACCATTCCAAACATTAATGCATAACTACAAAATCAATCATTATTCAACATACAGTCCGCTAAAAGCTTCGATAGTTGAGCGCTTTAATCGAACCTTGAAGGGAATAATGTGGAAGGAGTTTAGTCTAAATGGGTCCTATAAATGGATTGATAAAGTACAAAATTTGGTAGACAAGTACAACAACACGAAACACAGAACAATCAAAATGAACCCCTGCGATGTGAATTCTTCAAACGAAAAGCATTTGTTAAAAACCGTTTATAATAATTTAAAAGTATTCTCAAAACCGAAATTTAGAAGAGGCGATTTTGTGCGCATCAGTAAATACAAACATGTTTTTGAGAAAGGCTACACTCCAAATTGGACAACTGAAATATTCAAAGTGCAAGCTGTTAACAACACAAGTCCAACAACGTATTTGCTTGAAGATTATGAAGGTGATCCCATACAGGGAGGATTTTATGAAAACGAATTGCTTAAGACGAAACATCCTGACTTATACTTGGTGGAAAAGGTTTTAAAACAAACAGGAAATAAATTATATGTTAAGTGGTTAGGATTTTCATCCCAACACAATTGATGGATTAAAAAAACAGATTTATCGTAATACATTTTATATTTTATTCGTTAATAAAGACAAACGTTTTAAAACAAAAAATCTTTACATCTTTCATTTCTTAATTTATAGTAAAATTTTATAAGTCTTTCGATGTTGTTACATTTTTGATAAACACTATGGCAAGCGCATGTATCCGGACCGGATTTTGCGTCGTCTTTAGACCAAGGACAATTGATAAAGTGCCTTCCGTATTTTGAATTTGTTTCATCCATTTTATAATATTGCATTAAAAATAATATATCTTTGAGAATTTCTTCGCGGTGTTCTTCCAGCAAGATGCAATTATATTTATTTAAAAACGTTAAGTAGTTTTCAAGCTTCATTTTAGCTTTATAAATGTGAATGGTCGTCACTGGTCGACAGCTTCTCCTTTACTAAAAACTTTATTTTTGTTCAACACCTACTTCATGAAACTCATTGGTTAGTGTTAAATCCATTTCCATTAAAATCTCAACAACTCTCTTGGAATTGAAAACATTTAATTTTCTCCGCAAATTCTTCTTAAATCTTTCTTCTTCTGCTTCTTCTCTATTCGATTCCATATTTACTAACTTCTCGTTTAAAGCCCAGTCTTCTTCAGCACCGAAAGAACATCCTAGTGGGAAGCCATTTGGAGTTTTATAGCTAGTGAAGCCATCAATGACTTTCCCTAGAATTGTAATTTCTCCGCCTGAAGTTATAGTTTTATTATAGAAAAAAAATTATTTCAACTAAAACAGAAATATTCACCTATCACTTCAATCTTAACGTGTTGAAAGGGTTTGAAAACGAACTCAAACTGACAACTTCGAGGGACCTCTTCAACTCTCGTTGACAATATAAGATTTCTTATTCCATTTTCGGGGGTCATATATACCTCTAAGTGTCTATTATATATCATTATATTAACAATTCTAAACGAATACCACCCCGATCCACAAACACAATATTTCCGATTTCGTGATAGTGTGTCCACCAAAAATCTTTTCCCATCCATAGTTGGTAGCTTTGTGTGGTGGTGTGTAAGTTAGCTCAGACTTATAAATTTATATCATTAACAAATAGTCTAAGAAGCGGGGGGAAATGCTATAAAAGTGTTTTATTTTTTAAAAATTAGAGCATTATCTCTGTTGTTGTGTCCTAATAGCCAAGCAATACAATATGCGTGGAGAAATTGTTTGCACCCTTATTATGTGTGTACTATTTAGTGCCGTCCATTCGGGTGTGATACCTATAATACTGAATGGAAGTGGTGAAAATAAAGGAAATTTGGAGTTTGCATTACAGCTACCTAGTAATGATACAGTACAAATTGGATTATCATTCCAGTTGTTAAAATTCAGCAATGGGTTGAATAGTAGTTCAACTGAAGATCCTCGTGGCTCAACAACAACAGCTGTAACATTAGAAAATACAACAACTGAACCATTAGAGGGAAAATTTGTCACCATTCAAGAAGCAATTGAGGCTTTCAGGCAGGATTTGATAAAAAAAGAGCGTGAAATAGCAGGAATTATTGAAAGTGAACGACCTTTTTACAGACACTTCCAACTACAATTCAAAAACGATCTACTACTTACAATCCGTTGTACTTATGATAGCAACTTCGAAAAGAAAACCTTGAATATAAAGTGCTATGAATATCGCGAATACATGAAAGAAAGGATTCTTAGTAATGGCGAAGTGGAATTGATTCGGACGCAGGACGTAGATTATAAAACAGATGTCGAAATAATTGATGCTAGAAGTGTGAATCAACTTTATAAAATGGAAATTTCATAAAAAAAGAAGACAACAAATTGTTGAAAATTCATTACTTTTTTTATTAATTAAATAAAATATGTAAAAAAAAATTTTTTTTTTTTTTTTATTTCAACTACTCTCTTGGAATTGAAAACATTTTATTTTCTCCGCAAATTCTTCTTAAATCTTTCTTCTTCTTCTTCTTCTTCTTCTCTATTCTTCTCGTTTAAAGCCCAACTCCAACTGACAACTTCGAGGGTCCTCTTCAACTCAATTTCATAAAAGAAAACAACAACAAATTGTTTAAAATTGATTACTTTTTTCTTTTTCAATAAAATCATAAAACCACAACAATTTAATTTACATCACTACAAGAACCAAAAAAAGAAAAAAAACCTTCAGCATGTGTCTCCATTATCATCTTCATTAAAAACACAATTTTTTTAACCACAAAAAATTCAAAACAATTGAGACACTTTTTTTTATCATATATGATTAGTCCACATTGCTTAATTAGTAACACGTACTCTTATCAACTTTCCTATCAAGGTCGTTATACTTAAAAACCGTCATGAGACTCGAATCTACAATTGATGACGTCAAAAAACCTCAATTTTATATCTATGTTTATATGTATGTGTGTATGAGTGCATAGCGAATCTACAATTGATGACGTCATGAGACTCGAATCTACAATTGATGACGTCAAAAAACCTCAATTTTATATCTATGTTTATATGTATGTGTGTATGAGTGCATAGCGAATCTACAATTGATGACGTCATGAGACTCGAATCTACAATTGATGACGTCAAAAAACCTCAATTTTATATCTATGTTTATATGTATGTGTGTGTGAGTGCATAGCGAATCTACAATTGATGACGTTATGAGACTCGAATCTACAATTCACTCAAGGTCATTATACTTAAAAACCACAATTTTATATCTATGTTTATATGTATGTGTGTATGAGTACAAACCTAATCTACAATTGATGACGTCATGAGACTCGAATCTACAATTGATGACGTCATGAGACTAACCACAAGTCACTTCCGTTCCAGAACACCCATATCCCTACTACTCAACTGTCATGTCCTCAGGGACAGCGATTAATCAACAGTCGGGGATTTCGTGTTGGGCTTTCACAATTCATACCAGAAACTCCACTGACGCCGGAAAATAACAAAAACTTGCTAATATTACATTTTCAAAATCTCGATATAGATAAATTTTCAAAGTTTCCAAACTTTTCCCCCTCAATCTCACCCCTCTACTTCTTCTTTTAAAATTGACCTTATCTAGGCTCGTAGTATCCCTTAATACAGCCCCACTTCACCACCTTTTGACATCAACCGTTCAGGAGATATGGATTTTAGAATGTTTCAATTCCAGCTTTGGAGCGTTTCGGATGCATTATTTTGCTCCACTCAACCCCATTCAACCATTTCGCAAATGGTTCCACTATATCAGTACTCTGTAAGTTCAAAGTCTCAACCTCCTAGCATAAGCGGCTCCTGAGATCCAGAAGCCAGTATTTTTCATCTAAAACGCACCTCCTCCCTCTTATTATTAAAAAATAATAAAGTAAAAATCTACCAAATGTATACACGAACCAAATTTCATCTCTACTGCGTAATTGGTATGCGAGATATCATAATCCAAAGTTTTTTATGAGCCTAAATTTATCGTCTAAAACGCCTCCTCACCTCCCGTAACAACTCTTCCCCAGGATTACCACTCGTAGAGGTTCACTCAATCTACCTACCAAAAAAATTTCAAAACATGAAATACATGGAAATACGATAAAGTTCAGTGCCAGAGGGGTACAAGTGCAATTTTTCACGAGTTCAGACCACGTTAAACAGTATATCTCGGGAAATTATATAAATTTCTTTTTGGCGCCGCTGTGGGATTTAGAATACTAAGTCCCTAAGAGGAAAACCAATCAACCCAGTCGGTAGATCTTTGCCATAATTATTGACACTTAAAAGACTTTGATATGATTTTACTTGAAACTACTTGAATTGCACTTGTACCCCTCTGGTTTTAAGCCCGTTAATTGAGTTTCTTCAGTTTATGGATGAAATAGACGAAACAGAAAAATCAACTGAAAGATTTGATACGAAAATCAGATAAAAACATAAAGCGTTGTAGGAAACAGGTAGTGCACTTAAAACTGGGTGAAGTAAATAAAAAAATAAAAATTTTACCTGGACTCCATTAACGGGTGACAGTAACGTCACTTCAAGTGATTAGAAATTAGTGAGAGTTCAGAGGAATTCACACATATAAAGAAATTTGATTCTTTTCAATTAATTTTGAGTAAAAACGCAATTTCCCGGAACGGGGTATTCCTGCACTATTATTAAAGGCATGCAAATTAATTCTCGACAGCAAAATGTGCAATTATATCAACTAAAGAAAATATTGAATGGAAAATAATTTTTCCTTCCAAGAATTATCAGATTCTGTGGGTTCTGTGTGAAATTTTGAATTTCTGAGTTTTTGCTTGCTATTTACTATACACAATCAAAGTGAATAATCACCTATTCCATGGTGCTTTACTCCTGTTTTCACGATGAGAGTTATTGACATAGTAGCTATGGTGAACACGATGATCACAATCACTTAAGCTTTACATTGTATTCCACTATGTCAAATTTGCAAGTAACAAGCAATGCGAAATATCGAGTTAGAGTTATACTCACAGTATCCGGTCGGTAAAATTCGATACTTCGCATTGGTTATTACTGCAAATTAGACATAGTGGTATATAGTGCAATCCAAGCTTAAGGCCCTGTTTTAACAATAATAGTTTTTAACGGTAGTAGGTACTATTGTGAGACAAAGACCGCGAATGTTAGGGTGTGATAGTGTGTTTTATACACGACGCGATATTACGGCGATGCGATAGTTCGATAGTAGCCTGTTAAAAGTGAAGACAATTTTCGCTTGACAAATGGATACTGCTGTATTCTAAATTTGCAAAGGCAGGCCTGACAGCGGCAATAATTGTTATTATCATATTTGTCACGGTTTCTTTAAACAATTTAAAGTCGGTAACAGTATCTATGATGACATCAACTATCGCAAAAACTATCACCGTGTAAATGGAGCTTTATAGTGTGAACTGTATGATAGTTGCTTTCATACCGTCATGCAAGCACCATTGCACTATCACGTTTGATGAAATAGTTGACAGTAGTAAAGTCCCGTTTTCACGGTGATAGTTTTAAAGTAATATCGCGAGAGAACAGAGAACATAACGATTGTGTGAGAGTTCGGCAGTTCGTTAGCCTGTTGTATATGTACACTGCGATATAATTCAGCAATCAATAGTAGGCTATCCAACGTCAACACGATATTCATTTGACAAGTCAGTATCAACAAAATAGTATTGTGAAATAACAAGAATCGCGACAGTACGGCGAGAGTTGGCGCAATTGTTTCATAAATTCTGCGATATTGCTATCAACTTTCTCGTCATTGTGTAGTATAGTGGAATGATCCAATCGTGATAGGTCGAAAGCAATATCAACTATCACAAATCACAAAAACTATCACCGTGTAAACAACTTTCGCTGTGTATACCGAACTATCGATATTTGTTCACTTTCGCGATCCATTTTTGTTGTCATCGTTATCAAATAAATATCAAGATGTCGATAGATAGCCCACTATCAAATCGCCGTACTACCACTCCATGTATACAAATATAAAGAAACTAGCGCACTCTCAAATGTGGAAATGTGCTATCACGGTACTGCATACTATAATTAAAATAATAATCGTGGAAACGGGGATTTAAAAAGGCATCACTATCCAATCGCAGATCCAGAGGGGTTGGCCGCCCTACTTTCTGTCAAAAACAAAAAGTAATAATTCACTATAATGCATATATAGAAATATATATATCTATACATATATCTATATATATTAGAACCGCCCCACCGTCTGGATCCGGCCTTGTCGCTATCGTACTGTTATGTAAGCGATCTTGCACTGTAAATTTAAATAAAATAGTTGAGAGCATATCGAGAAAGTTTTGACACTAATCCGTCAACTATCACGGTAAAGCTGAATTTTCACGATTTTCATCACTATTATCAGATTCGTGACACCTTTTTGCAAATTCCAAACTAAAATAAACAAAATAAACCACATGACACATGTTGCCATCGAGAATGTTCCTTCTGCCCAACAGACAAAATTTTAGTTTAAATTGTAAAAATAGGTACATACGTTAATTATTCTTGTTCTACAAAAAATACTCCTTCAATTCTGGAATTGCCTTAACGCTGTATTACCTGTATTTTGGCGTTATAAATAAATCGGCCGCAAAAAAAAAACCTACGCGGTGTCTTGAACCCGGGATTCCCCGGTTGAAGGCTATTCGCTCCACCACTCGGCTATGGCACTTCTTATTTCCGACTACTTCCGTGCAGTTGATCTCTAGAGCCGGCTACGCTCCGCCGAAGTAAGGGGGATTCGGGAACTACTTTCGTCGTTGCTGGGCGCCACCTAATCTGAATTTCGGAGGACGATTAGGAAACCTCCGGTATGTCGAAAAAAATTAAAACCCAACTTGGCGTACGTTATAAAAGAGTATTCTGTATTTCGGTTAGAGTATAGCCCAACGGGTCCCACTATTGGGTATCTCCACGCCACGGTTACGAGAATTCTCCGTTCGTTCTTCCGTAGGACCTAAGAGGGAAGGGAAAATATACCCACTTGAACTCGTAAAATTTCGTCCGCGCGCTCCGTCACCACCGCATACGCCTTGCTCCGTTCGTCTCAGGCCGACTCTTCAGGACTCCTCGCTTACACCTTCCTGGTACTATCTTTCCTTCGCCGTAGACTCCAATTCTGAATTCTCAATCCGTCGAAAACCAACTCCGGTACCACTCTCCAACCGCCACAACGATCGACACCAAACTCCCCCGCCAAAATCTTTTTTCGCTCCTTCAAAACTCTGTCCGCATGGCAACTCCATACTTAACAGTCTTCGCATCTGGTTACACTCTTCCGGTCCGAATTCAGCGTTCCCTGTATTCTTGGCGAAACGTCAACAGACATGTTTATCATGACTGATCGGACTGTTGGGCAGGAACGATCTGGTTAAGCCTCTTCATAGTTTCGGGTCGTCCTGCACCGAAGTCGACGTCGAACAAATGCTCGTCAAGTGCTGTTGTAGTGGAATCCCGGCCGGTCCTTCTCCGCCCAAAAGTGCTCCAATTTTTCCCCGTCTGGTACCGGGATTCACATACGGTAGCGGACGTTGTGGGGAATCGGCTGCCTGCTTGACGGAATTTACGCGGAGTTCAGTATCCTGGCTGCTGGGATATAAAGGACAGCGTGAACGGCGGTGTCGGAAGATGGAATGTGCAATTGCTGTCGTTCGCGAACTATGCGGCATATTCCTCTCCCTCCCAGGTCCTACTACGGCTACACCGCTCTAACCGAATCGCTCTAAGACGTGGAAGGACACATTTCCAACTAAAACAGGGCTGGGAACCGTTGAAATTCGGTATTGAAAACAAATATCACAACTAAATACCATAACATTATTTTTTTTTCATTTTAGACAGCATGACATACCGCCACAAGCACAAAGGTGATGTACTCCGTGACTTCTGGGCCCCTCAGCCGACACGACCCCCGTTGAACTCCTCTGTCCGCTTCCATTCATCCCTTTCCGCTCCTAAATATGACCTGGAAGAGGAAAGGAGGGTGTAGTTGAAGGGATCATCACCTACACAAGATCAATACATAATAATTCCACCATCACCTCCTGGAAAATTTCTTCGTCAAGAAATTTTCCACAATACAAAATCAATCGGGAAATAACTCGTCTTATTGCCTTAGGCAACCAAAATCCGACATCTCTGGCGAGCATCTAGAATACCGCCACCAACCAAAAAAAAAAAATAATACCTTAGAACCTAATTACTAGCTAACTTACGTCTAACCCCCACCACCTCTTAAATATTATCCTACGACTAGACGCCACCACCAAAAAAAAAGATTATTAAATATGAAGAAGTTCGGGCGTTCCCAGCCCAATGCGCAATCCTACAGATCTGTTTCGTCATGATACGGTTTGAGATCCTTAATATGCCACGTGCCTTTCCCCATGCCCTTGTCATCTACCTGGTTATTTACGTATGGCGGGGGTCACATTTCGCAATCCTGAACGGTCCTAGAAACTTCGGGCCCAATTTTGCCGTATAGAAATTCGCCGCGTCCGACAGTGCAAAATTCCTTCTCCAAACCAGATCGTTCGGGAAGAACCGTGTGTCCCGACGCGATGCGTCATAGTTCCTTTTCGCTTTACTCGAGGCCACCGCCATCTTCTCTACAATATCCCTCTTCAAAGTCTCCAAGGCTTCCAGTTTGGCCATTCGAGCGACCACGGCTGAGCTAGATACTTCTTCCAGATCCGCTTCCGATTGAGACCCGATATTGCCGTTCGTTACCATTTCTCTTCCAAAATTTAGAAAGTACCGAGTCACCCCCAGAACTTCGTGTTGTGCTGTACGAATCGCACACGCGACTTTCGGAAGCTGAGAGTCCCACGAACGATGGTTTTCCGACACATAGGCGCGAAGCGTAGTCTTCACGATCTGATTCATTCTCTTCGCCGGATTCGCCTGAGGATGATAATGGGGTGTATAGCTAGCGTATGGTTGTACCGTAGGACGTGAGCAAGTCCTTGAACGCCCTACTTATGAACTGAGGGCCGTTATCACATATAACGTACTTCGGTACACCGAACAACAACATCACGTTGTGCTCCAATTCGCGACAGATCGCAGGGGTGGTAGCCGATCGCAAGGGAAATAGAAGAGGGAATTTTGTAAAATAATCGACCACCGTCAGGATATAATTAAAGCCCTTCGTTGAACGCAAATCATCTCCCACGGACGAGACGTGCCCTTCCGCTCCACCATCCAACCTCTTCTTCCGTTCCGGCTTGACTCTCTGACAGACTTGACAACCCCGGACGTATTTTGTTGTATCCGCCCTCATTTTCGGCCAATCGCGCATAGGTCTTAGATACTCCCTTATGCCCAGCCAGGGGGTTATCATGGTGCTCCCTCAGGATATCTCCCCGAGCCCCCTTCGGTACGACCCACTTCCAGTCCTGCCCATCCTCAACCACCTCCGGAAAGTGCAACGATACTCGCTTGAAAAGCTTTCTTTCCTCGATCCTCCAATCCGGAAAAGATAAGGGGTTCTCGTCTACTCGCTTCAACATTTTCGTGATCCACGAATCCGGCACCGAAGTCGACATGACAGCCAATTCGCCCACTGTTCGTGACAGCATGTCGGGCACGACATGGTCTTTCCCCTTGCGGTGAACAATCTCCATGTCGTACTGTTGCAGGCGAACCGCCCATCGAGCCAGCCTACCACAGGGATCCTTGAGATTAGACAGCCACACCAGTGAAAAGTGATCCGTAATGACCCGGAAGCGACTTCCCTCCAGATATGGACGCAATTTCTCCACTGCCCACACCACTGCCAGGCACTCTTTTTCCGTGGTTGAGTAGTTACGTTCCGGTCTCAATGAACGACTAAGATACGCTACTACTTTCTCGCCAGTATCGTATTCCTGTGCCAAAACCGCTCCGATTCCGAAATCTGAAGCATCCGTCTGCACCACAAAGGGTCGCTCAAAGTCTGGACACGTCAGAATTGGAGCAGTAATCAAACATTCTTTTGCCTCTCTGAACGACTCCTCGCACTCTTCCGTCCACTCAAATCTTTTATTTTTCATTAGCAACTCCGTCATCGGCTTGGTGAGTGACGCGAAATTCGGTATGAATTGACGATACCACGAAAGGGTGCCCACGAAACTTCGCACCTTCTTTACACTATTGGGAGCTGGAATTTTCACCACACAGTTTACCTTCTCAGGATCGACGTGCAACCCCTCGGCATCCACTACGTATCCCAAATATTTCAGTTCCGACCGACAGAACTGACATTTCTCCCTGCTTAATTTCAGCCCTGCATCGGTTAACCTCCGCAAAACCTCGCCAAGCACCACCACATGCTCTTCAAACGAAGGAGTCTCAATAATTATATCGTCCAGGTAGACGAAGACATGTGGTTCCAAGTCACCCCCCACGACTTGGTCAATAAGACGTTGCCACGTTGCCGGCGCGTTGTGCAACCCGAACGGCACGCGCTTAAACTGGAACAAACCCCTGTTAGGTATAGTAAAGGCCGTGAATGCCTTTGATTCTTCCGCCATCGGAATTTGCCAATACGCCGACTTAATATCCAGCGTGGACAAAAATTGCGCGTTTCTGAACTTGTCCAAGGTAGCCGAAACGAATGGAATCGGATATGCGTCGCGTTCTGTGACCCTATTCAGTTTCCGAAAATCCACACAAAATCTATACTTCCCATCCTTTTTTTTGATCAAAAGAATAGGTGATGCCCAGGGACTATTCGAGGGCTCGACTACGCCGTCCGCTAACATCGCATCCAGTTCTTCGTTAATTTGTCTCTGAATGATCGGATTTACCGGATAATACCTTTGTTTAATAGGTTCTGCCTCAGTACGTATTTTGTGCTCCGTTAAATGAGTACGGCCCAACCCTGTCGGTTCTGAGTTCAGCACGCTCGCGGTCAGATCCTCCAATTCCTGCGCTTGATTCGAAGTTAAGTGGGACGTGAGAGAGTGGTCTTTAATTGACGCCAAGGCCTGCGAGTTGCTGGAAAAGGTCCAGATGTTATTACTCAAATCTGGTATGATTCCGAACTTTGCCCAGAAATCCGCCCCTAAGCAAGCTGGTTCGCGTAAAATAGAGCAAGGTTCTTTACCATGAACGAAAGCTGCGTCGACTCTGGACATGGCCCGCTTAAACGAGAAAAAAGGCTAAGCATCACACTTACGAACATTCCAATGCTCTCTTTCTCGCCCTGTGTACGATGTCGAATTTCCTCCAACAACCTATCGTTGTACCCCGGTGGAAAGAATTCTTCCCTTAGCCTAACCACAAGCTCTGACCAATTGCTAATGTACGGCTTATTGGCTCGTAGCCAAATGAGTGCTCTACCGTCGAAAAGATCGACCGCCGAGCTGTACAAATTCGAAAGAGGGCATCCCCTCGCTTCTCTTAGCTCCTCAACTCGCTCAAGAAACCCGCTTAAGGACTCGCCCTCCGATCCTGAGTATTAAACCCCCCATTTGTACACTGGGACCCAGTTGGCGTGAGCCGTATTGGATGATCTTTCTTCACCAGTGAAGCCCCCGAGGTTTATTATATCTCGTGGAATCGCCACATTAGCCTTGACACGCTGGTTATTGGGCCCATCGCCTTCTAAATACTACTGTAGCTCTTCGCTCGAATTTAGGTGAAGACTCATGACTCGGTCCAGCGGAATGGCCCGTAACACCTTCCCCCAACGTTGCGGACTCCAATTTCTTCGATTTTTCCGTAGACAATTTATCTGCATCCAATACACTGGACTCACAACTCTCTTCCAAACCATCCTCTACTTGGTCAGCCTGCTCATCCAGAATGACAAAAATATCCGCTACTCTTTTCCGCACCCCCGAAATATACAACTTCTGATCCGATTCCAACGCCGTCATGTGGTTCAATCTTCGTAAAATCCATGCCCCCTTAGCATTAATCTTTTTGTATTCAGCCGAATTCTCATCACCCACACCAGTTTCCAACAATTTGCCAATTTCCTCTAGTTTTGCCTCTACAGATTCCTTATCCTCCTCAAACGAAAACGAGTAGTCAGGCAGGGTGAAACTGGCAGTTCTCCTCAACGTCGCCCGTAGTTGTGACCGCATGCAGTCTACGGACCCCTCTGGCAAGCCTAGTACAGCCAACTCGTACTTCAATTCTTCTGAGGATAATGGTCCATTATTATGCCAGCAAAACAACAACAAATCAAAATACATTCGTTTATTTAGAAGAAAGCCAAACTAATAATATTGAACATAACAATGAGAGAAATTTGATGTGTAATTGTTTATGCAGCAAGCTAAAACCTATTGTAACAATTTCCAAATTCGAATGAACGTCCCGATCGCGCCGGTAGCAGCCCTCACTCGTATTTGGGTGAAATGGTCCAATTCTGTGCTGCAATCCACTAAAAGAAAAACTTCAGATAAGAAAACAATAAAAGGAGAAGAAAAAAGTATCATTCACCGAGCTAGAACCGTGATCTATACGATCCCAAACTGTAACGATCTAACCACTGCGCTGTATACGATTTCTTAAGCCGAATCTTATAGACTTTATTCGAACAATGCTAACCGATCACAACACAAAATAAAATTTATCAATAATTTAAAATCGCGAGTAATACCGCATACAAATTTAAATAACCTGTCGCGCTACTAGTGGTATGAACATTTTAATTTATTTCGTGAGTATTTCGAATAACGAACACGAAAAAAAACTGTCCGGTCTGTACAACCCGCAATTAACGGACCAATTTATCCGCGACAAAGCTAATGATACCATGCACTCCCGTAATTGCAGTACACTATCCCGGAATAATATCACACTCCCGTAAAGTTCCACACTCCCGCAATTTCAGCTGTTGCACTTCCCTCGGAATTTATTATTCAACTTATCACCAAATTTGTCACTAGCACTTAACACTTACCATTTCAACGACCTTCCACTTTTGACTTCGAAAGCAGTTCCAAACAGCACGTTGGGCGCCAGTTGTCGATATGCCTGTACTTTCTCGATATTTCATTCCTTCCTTGATTGTTTTGTTGTTAATATTTTAAAAACTTCTTGATTTTTCGCTTCGATTCGATCAAAGTTCTTTCCATGAAATCATAGAAACAACTGATTTTAATTTCGTTTCTTTCCTAACAGTCAATGACCGAATCTGCAACAGGTGCAGCCACATACACAGTACGCATAGAGTGAAAATATGCGCAAGCGCGTAAGCTGAATCTTCGAAGGGCTAGCGCAACGATACGATCGCTTTATTTATGTGAATTTTTTGAATACTTCCTGGAATCGAAATTTTATTTCTGAATGAAAACGTTTTCAAGGTTATAGAATTCATTGGATTTCATGATCGTGTTGATTGTGGTAGCCCTATGAAGCTTCACTCTTGTGATGATTAAAATACGGTTGGATAATTATCTCACTTTATTTAGTCCACAATTCACCTTTCTGCTTGCTCGAACAGGACGGAAGTGACATTTCGTCTTACTTGAAGTTGGTTGCCATCCGCCACGGGAGTGCGTTCTATTACATCCTCCGTCGCTATTCCATTGTTACAATTCATTATACAAGTTTTTATGAAATAATTTAGTTTGATTCAATTTAACTTAATCCAATTCATTTAATTCAACTTAATTTAATTTAATTTAATTTCGATTTAATTTAATTTAATTTAATTTAATTTCGATTTAATTTATTTTAATTTAATCTTACACAGAAAGTGACTCGAGTTTATCATTGTTCTTGGAGTGGTGTCGCGAATCTGGCCTTGCATTTTATTTTCTCAATGTGCCGAATGATGTTTCTTCCATCCCGCAGCTCACATTTGTACATTCTTTTACCGAGCACCCCTGACACTTTGCCTGGAATCCATATCGACTTATTATTTCTTACATCAAATACCATGACTTCCTGCCCTATTTCTAATACTACATTTCTCTTCCCCCCATAGCTAGATTTTTGCCTGTCTTGACTTCTTTGAATATTTAAATCTAAAGATCTGTTTTTGTTGAAAGGTATGTTCCCTGGGTGTAGGTTATCCAATCTGGTCTTGATTTTTCTGTTGAACATTATTTCAGATGGTGACTTCCCTGTTGAACAGTGTTCCGTAGTCCTATAACTCAACAGAAAGTGCTGCAATGTCTTTTCTATCTCATAGTCAGTTTTAGGTTTATGCTCAAGAGCTTTTATTAGTGCTGCTTTTGTCGTCCGAACTGAGTTTTCGGCTTGCCCGTTTGTTTTAGGGTAATATGTGGGCGTTGTTCTGTGAAGAATGCTGTTGGACTTCATGAAATCTTGTACCTTCTCAGACAAAAAAACCGTCCCATTGTCTGAGACCAAATCTAGCCATCGTTTCTCTCAGCTTGGCTCTTGTGAATTCTGCTGTGGCTTGTTTCGTTTTGAACACTTCCAACCATTTGGACTTTGAGTCGATTATTATAAGAAACCAAAATCCCCACTTTGGTCCCGCGTAGTCCACGTGAATCCTAGACCAAACTCTTTTAGTGGGCTCCCACGGTATAAGTGGTGATTTCCCAGGATGACCTGAGTTTGCTAGACAAGCCTCACAGCTCTTCACGTATTCTTCAATGTCCTCGGTCATTCCAGGCCACCAAAAGTAATTACGAGCTGCAGATTTCATTTTTGCCATGCCCATGTGCGTTGAGTGTAACTCTTTTAGTATGAAACCTTGATATTTATCTGGGATCAGTACTCTGTCCCTCCAGACAATTAGCTGAGCGTTTATTTCTAACTCCTTGGCCTTGCGAACGAATGGGATGTATTCTGTTCCTTTAAGTTTGAATACGGCTTGCTTTTGGATGGCGTCATATAGTTGTTTCAATTTATGATTTGTTTGAATCTCTGAACGTATGTCTTCTAAATCAATAGGCATACAGTCTTGTTCGCCCAAAAAGTTTAGTGTTACAGAGTCTCCTCGACTAGCATTGCAATCGTAATCCTCCACATTATTTATTCTCGACAAAGGGTCTGCAATGTTCTTTGAACTGGCCGTATATTCTATTGTGTAGTTGTAGCTGGATAAGAAAATTGACCAGCGTTTCAGTCTTTCTGAGGCAATGACTGGAATGCCTTTATCTGGACTGAATATTCTTAGAAGCGATTTTTGATCAGTCTTGAGTTTAAACTTCCTGCCAGCTAAGTACTGGTGAAGTTTTTTGAAGGAATAGACAATTGCTAATGCTTCTTTGTCTACCACCGAGTAATTTTGCTCTGACGAGCTTTCTTGATATGAAATATACAGGCCTTTCCTTACCATTTTCTACCGTTGTCAATACCGCTGCTACACTATGCTTGCTCGCATCGGTTGACAGTGTCAGCGGTGCATTAATGTCATAGTGTGCTAGCACCATGTCTTCAGCAATCTTATTTTTTATCTCACCAAAGGCTTTTTTGCAATCGTCATTAAATTCAAACTCTTGATTCCGTTTTAAACAATTGTAAATGGGAGTCATTATTTTGGCTATGTCCTTGACGAATTTGGAATAATAGTTTGCTAGACCACAGGAGGCTCTTACTTCATCAACCGTTGTCGGGAATTTGCTGTCTATAAAAGCCTGAACTCTCTCCTTGTTTTTGGACAAGCCCTTGGCACTAATGGTGTGGCCTAAGTAATTTATTTCTTTTGCAAAGAAAATACATTTGCTTCTATTGAACTTCAACCCTGCCCTGTCGAACGCTTGAAATATTTGCTCTAAACGATGAATTAACTCTTCTTCGTTTCTACCAGATAGCAATATGTCGTCGACATAGACATTGGCACCTTCGATGCCCGCTATTACCTTTTCCATTTCCAACTAGTATTTTCCAGTCGCAATTTTGATGCCATAAGGCATTCTTTTCATTTTGAATATGCCCAGGTGTGTACTGAGTGCACATAATTGTTGCGAGGCTTCATCTAACTTAAATTGCATGAATGCCTGTTTTACGTCTAATTTAGCGAAAATTTTCCCTCCCGACAGAGAAGCAAATATGTCTTCAATTCTGGGGAGAGGATGATTAAAATCTTTCAGAAATGGATTGACTGTTGTCTTGTAGTCACCGCACAATCTTATCCCTTTATTCTTCTGAACAACCACAATTGGTGTTCCCCAATTGTTATTGTCGACCTTCTCAATTAACCCTTCATGACACCATTTCATTAACTCCTCTTCCACTGCAGCCCTTCTGGAGTATGGGATGGGTCGTGGTTTTAAAAATTTAGGGGTTATTTCTGCACCGTCTTTCAATTCCAACGATACGGACTTGTAGCGGTACTCGCCTAATTGATCGTCAAATAAATTTTTGTGTTTTTCTAATAACTCTTCAAGTTTTTCATTACCATTGATCTGATTCACGTTATTGCTATGTCTGAAGGTTATGTTGAATTTTCTCATGAAATCGCGACCTAATATGTTCGACACCGCATTCCTAATCACGTGAAATTTTATGTTATTTGATTTTCCGTCGTGTTCGATGTGCTCGGTAAAACAACCTAGAACTTTAAGGCACTCACCTGAATATGTTGAGACTTTTGTTGATACTGTGGTTAACGGGATGGAAGAAAATTTGTCCAGATATTCGCGTTCTGTTATGGCTGAAATCGCGGCACCACTGTCAAGCTCAAAATTACACAAAATCTTATGAATTACAATTGCAAGAAAAAAAGGATTGTATTTTGTTTCACCTGACAAGTTTAGGATTACTTGCTCCGGTTGTGTTGACTCTGATATGCGGCTTTGGACCATGTTGGCTGATTTTGACGTTGACGGTGTGACTTCTTTCAATTCCCCTTCAATTTGTGAGCGACAAACTGTTGCTAGATGACCCCATTTCGAGCACTTGGAGCACTTGTATGTTTTGTATCTGCAGATGTTAGCCTTGTGCCCCGATTTTCCGCATCTCCAACAGGCGTTGTCGTCTCTGGGTGTGTCCCATCGCTCGGATTTCGTAAAGTTGCGCCGGTTTTGTGCACTGAATTTGTTGTTGATTCCGTGAATCTCAGCTGTTTCCGTCTTGTACTCCGTTGCTTGTGCTATGCCTAATGCCTGTTTGAGTGTGACTTCTGATTTTTCGCCGCTCAATTTTTGAAACAGTTTGTTTGAGGTGCCAGTGATGAACTTGTACTTTATTAATGATGAGATTTCGCTGTTGAATTGACAAGTAGACGCCAGGTTCATTACTCTGGCGTACCAGGAGTTCACAGATTCGTCGCAATTCTTGCTGGCGTCAAAGAATTTTTTTCTTTCACACCATATGTTCTCTACTGGATGGTAGTGTAGATCCAGAACACTGCATAAGTCTTCGAATGTTTTATCTTCTGGCTTCTCGGGTGTGCACAGATCTCGTAACGTTTTGTATGCAGCCGGAGATAAAACGGCAATCAATGCACTCACCTGGTCTTTCGCAGCTACTTTGGCTAGTTGAAACAGATGTGTTAATTTTTCCTGGAATATCGTCCAGTCATCTGTGGATGGCTCGAACTGTCTTGTGGCCGAAACGAAATTGATTAGCGCCACATTACTCGAGTTGTAATCAGACTCTGGTTCTTTGAAACTCAGGTCTCTCTGGTTCTTTTTGTTTCCACCCATAGGGTCTTTAAATCCTCGTCGCCAATGTGATGATTAAAATACGGTTGGATAATTATCTCACTTTATTTAGTCCACAATTCACCTTTCTGCTTACTCGAACAGGACGGAAGTGACATTTCGTCTTACTTGAAGTTGGTTGCCATCCGCCACGGGAGTGCGTTCTATTACAACTCTACGCACCTGAGTTACGCACATAGGGATGTTTTCTTATGTAATGTTTTGTTACATATATGCTTTACACTACAAAGCATACAATATAAAGTTTAGAATATGCAATTTTTGAGAGGGGTGGAGTACGGAAATGGAGGAATATGTTTTTCAAAAAAATCATTTTTAATATCTCAATAACCCTTCAAGCCATATGTATGTACATAGCTTGGAATTTATAGTAAAAGTAGACCCAAAACAAAATATTTTGGTCTGGCATAAAAGGTGTTAGGGTGGGTGGGTGTTCGTAATACTCAAATGCATTGAGATCTTAAGTTAACAGATATTTTGACGGTGGACCCTTTTAATCGGGAGGAGTTTTATTGAGTGGAGGCGTGAATGTGAGTACCTACTTTAACCAGAAAAAAAAGTTATTACTCTGGTGGAATGGGTTAGTGATGAGGATGGAGGACGATGGAAAGCGAAACATTCTGACTTTTATATCTCGGGTACTTCTAACGGTGGAAAGTTAAACTGGGCTCAACTTTATAATTTATTGGGTATAAATCCGGATCGCTTTTATTGCTAAGATGCGGTGTTGGTTACTGTACGACTGAAAACCTTAAAAACTTGGCGCAACTTAAATATTTTTTCGGTAGAAGTTCGGAACGAGTTTAATTCTGAGATGCGGTGTAGGTTACTATGTGACTGAAAACCTAAAAAAAGTTCGCGCTAGAATACTTACGACGCTGCCACATATAACATATGAATTACATAAATGGGTCATACTCCGGGACGAGGTCTAATCCTAGTATACGCCGTCGTGATTTGGTTTTGGGCCATTACATGAAATCGGAAATGCGTTTGTAGGCGATTATATAAAAAGTCTGTGGAAGTGCAAACCAATCTAATATCTCATCAATCCTGAGAAATATGTCGAAAGCATTACGTCCTATTGGAGTTGAATAACAAACATCGTGAAATCAACTTTTTGACGATTATGTAGAAAGCCTTAGGAAGTAAAAATTAATTCGATATCTCATAAGAACTAAGAAATATGTAAGAATTTGTGAAAACATATGCAACCACCCTGCACCCACTTTGGGGTTGAATATCCAAAAATCCTGAAATTAATTTTTAGATATATATAAAGGAAGCCCGAGGAAGTAGAAACCAATCCGATGTCTTATCACTCTTAAGAGATATGACGGAATTCGTGAAAACGTGTTCAACCCGTTTATACACTCTTAGGGGTTGAAAAAGGAGAAAACTTGAAAACGAGTTTTAGGTGATTATTAAATAAGCCCGTGGAAGTGAAAAGTTATTCGATATCTAGTCAGACCTGAGGGATACGGCTGAATTCGTGAAAATGTATACATCCCCTTTACACCACCTTAGAAATACCTAGAAAGTGTTTTCAGGATTTTTTGAAATTCGACCCCAATTGTTTTCAGGATTTTTTGAAATTGGGGTCGAATTTCAAAAAATCCTGAAAACACTTTCTAGGTATTTCTATGAACAACTCGTACAAAAAAAGTTAATTCAATATTTGAAAAGACCTAATAGATATGACGAAAATCGTGATAATATATGCATTCCATTTTCACGGGCCATATTTTTTGCCCCACTTCCAAACGCCAATAGATATTTGAATTTTTTTTTAATCAGAATTACTTTTCTAGTTAATTTACATATATGTACCGAATTTCAACTTTCTAGCGTAAGCCATTCTATAGTTAGGAAAACCATCCCCCACCCCCGTACCACACAGCCCCTATAAAAAATTTTATTTTTCCAACATGCTACTACTATAGCTCTATCTAAATACTAAGTTTCAGCTTTATATTATTATAGGTTCTCGAGATATAAAAATCGGAACTTTTTCTTTTTCACCCTAACCCACCCTCACCCTCTACACCCTCATCCCTGAACTTCTGGTAAAAATTGTAAGCATCTATCTTACACCGTTCTTGAGATATGAGACGTGATTTTTTAAAAAAATTCTTACCCCCTCCACGTCCATGCTCCACCGCCCCCTTAAAAAATTGTACTTTCAGCGAACTTTGGTTGTCAACCTTTATACAGAAACCGAATTTTATTTCTATAGTGAAATTGGTTCGTGTGATATCGTAATCTGAAGTTTTTCAACCCCCACCCCCGTACGTCACTGCCCCCTCTCAAAAATTTGTTGCTGATCTATTCTCCTAGTATACCTACAGAGGATCATTAAGTTTTAATTTCGTGACATTAACGGTTTAGGAGATATGGATTTTAGAATGTCTCGATCTCGCCTTTCGAACATTTCGGACGCATTATTTTTCCCCCCACTCCCACACTCCTTCACCCATATCATCAATACTTTTTCAAATGGATCCACTATCGAAGCTCTATATAAATTGCAATTTTCAGCATCCTAACATAAGTGGTTGCTGAGATCTAGAAACCAAAATTTTTCGTCTTAAACGCTTCCCCACCTCCCCCCTTACACTCCCACACCCCAAAAAGTGGTCATTTCAAGGGGCCTACCCAGTCTATTAAAAAAAAAAATTTCAATTCAATAGCTCATAGAGTTTAGGAGCTATAAGCCCTCAACAGACGGACTGAAAATTTTTTTTTGAAACGTATAAAAAAAAGTTTTTAGGGTAGCAAATTTTTTTTTTTTAAAAATCGATAACAATACTTTATTATTAAAATAATAAAGTAAAATGTATCAACAACTAAGTTGATTTGGAAATTGGTAAATTATTTAACTACAACCTTAAACAAGAATGTTAACCATCTTTAAGTATTTATAATAGGATGGAAGAAGCACATTTTGGGAAGACGAGGTCCCGAAATTCATTGAACAAATGTTCAAATCGAATTTCCGCTTAACGCGACAGTCTTTTTTAATTCTGGTTCAAAAATTAGAACATCTTCGGAAAAAAGACACAGTCCTGCGAAGAGCTATACCATTAGAAAAGAGAATAGCCTTTGCTCTTTACACGGTTGCTTCTTCCGCAGAATACAGAACAATCAGTTCTCTATTTGGTATAGGAAAATCAACAGTATGTGAATTGGTGTTAGATTTTTGTGAAGCTGTGTGGACCTATAACTGTTCGCTCACTTTGCATTATGAAATAATACACATGTGGTTTTTCTATATATATGTTAAAAACACTTTATTTCATTTCATTTATTTCGCGTCTTATGTCTTCCGGTGCCACCGGGATGTGATGATATGCACGAACTAAATCTATCTTTGAGAAGATTTTACCCTCATGCAGTTGAAGTGAAAAATTTTGTATGTGAGGTATAGGGTACCTATCCGGAATAGTTATGGCATTGAGTCGTCTATAGTCTCCGCAAGGTCGCCAATCTTCAGTACTTTTCTTAATTGCCAAATGTAGTGGTGATGATACCGAAGACGAGGATGGGCGACAAATACCGAGATCGACCATATGCTGAAATTCTACTAAGGCCGACTTGTGTTTAATCGGGTCTAGCCGTCTTGGTTTGGCAAAAGGAAGTTGGCCGTTTGTTAAAATATGGTGCACTATGTTGTGCTTGACTTGTACATTAAAATTTGGAGATTCTGTTAATGTAGGGTATTTTGCTAAAATGCTCCCAAATTCGTTATTTATAATGCTGAACCGTGGAGTAGGGGTATCGACGTAAATGTCAGTAGCATTTATAGACAATTTGGTTTTGGCATCGATTAGTTTCTTGTTTTTTAAATCTACTAATAGATTATATTTTGTTATAAAATCTGCTCCGATAATGGGTCTATTTACTGAAGCTATAGTGAAGACATGTAGGAACTTTCTACGTACTCCTAAATTAATTTCTAGAAGTTTAGTTCCATATGTCGTTATCGGTGAATCGTTAGCTGCAGATAATGTAGTGTGTGAGAGTTTTTTGTAGTTTTTAAAAATAGTGTGAGGAATGACAGATAAGTCTGCACCAGTATCGACCAGAAAGTTTAAATTATTTGCGCAATCTTTTATGAATAGGCGGCAGGAGTTATTGTTGTCCCTACAAGTTGCCGCCCTAATAGTAGGGCATTTTAAAAATTTTGGCTGGTTGATGGTAGTGGATCACTTAGTTTTTCGGAACATGGTGCTTGGCATTTTTTAGCGTCTTTTCCAAATTTTCTATGGTACCAACATTTATTGTCGGACGATTGACTGTATTGTTGACCATTAGAACGGTTGTTGGAATGACTATTAGATCGGCTATTAGATCGACTGTTAGATCGGCTATTAGACCGACTGTGCCTTGCAAAGGACGAGGATTTTTTGTTAGTTGATAACAATTTATTAATTAATGATTTAAGTGTATTTATTTCCTCTTTTAGATCAGTTAAGGTCGTATCGTTGTTAGAATTATTTTTATTACTAGGCGAATGGGTTGTACGCGTTTGGTTGGTATTAAGGTTAGATATGTTGGCTTGCTTTGGTAAAGCGTCCCAAAGTTTATCGGCTAATGAACTTAACTCTGCAATGGTATTCTCACTTTGAGGTATCAAGGACAAGTTGATTAATTGCGGTAGCCGTCTCAGCCAGAGTTTTTTAATAAAACTTTCACCAATGGTTCCAGATGTACCAGCCAGTTGTTTTAGGTATCTGGTTTGTTTTAGGTATCTGGTTTTCTGTCACCCATTTCTTCGTTAGAAATGAGTTTCTCAATCCGTCTTTCTTCACTTAGTGATTGCCTCTCGATTAATATCTGCTTCAATTGTGAATACATATCGGAAAAAGGAGGATTCGCGATAAAGTCTAGGATCGATTCCACGACGTCCTGTGGTAAGGATGCAATAACGTGGTTGTACTTACTTGTATCACTTGAAACCCGACTTACAGCGAACTGCGCTTCCGTCTGCACGAACCAGGAATTTGGTGAGTTGGTCCAAAATGACGGAAGTCGTATGGACATTACTGCTGGTGTGTATGGTGCGCTTGAGGGAGTGGTTTCAGCTGGTATGTTAAGTTGATTTTCTGTGTTAATTTTCTCTTCGCGCGATGTCATCTTTGATTTTGATTTCTCAAATCAAGTGTCTCTCGAGTTGTACTTATTAATTTTGAAAAAAAAGAAACTATTAATATAACGATTATTGAAAATTTTTTTTTTTTTTTATGGTTATATTTTAATTGAAAATTTTAAAATACTAAAATAATGTTTCCTATACTAAACCAAACGATGGAGTTCCCGTTGAGTTTATTATTTTTTTCTCTGTGGTCCCAATTTCGGCCTTTTGTTTCGTCCAGGTGAATTTTTTTTCGTCGGCTGCACCTTTCTTCTTGTTGGGTTGATTGTTGTTTTTGGTGCGGTACCTTTTTCGGATGCACTTTTCTTCTTATTGTTGGTGTTTTGTGTGCTGCTTGTTGTTGGTTTTAGCTCGATTTTGTGTGGTATGTACTCGTCGATTGCAATGCTTTTTTTTTTTTGTACCAATTTTATGCACAATTCGGAATGCGCTTAGAAACGTGTCGTTTTAAATGTTATTGAAGTAAATGTTATTGAAGTAATTGTTTCAGGGGGTCACCACTTATAACTGTTCGCTCACTTTGCATTATGAAATAATACACATGTGGTTTTTCTATATATATGTTAAAAACACTTTATTTCATTTCATTTATTTCGCGTCAATTATAATTCATATTTTTCGTTATATATTTTCTTCTGCGTCAATTAGTTCAAATTCAATACTTAATATTAGTTTATAATTTACTTATATAAAAGCGAGTGATGTTTTGCGATTATTTTAAAAGGTAACTTTTAAGACACTTGTCGACTTATTCGCGCCACGTTCCGAAAGGAAGAGAAAGAATTTCTTTTTTATAAACCGGAAATTTTGTTGTTCCCGTTTCTTTTTTTTTGTTTATGAAGTTGTTCGAATTTATTTTATGATTTTGTTACTTTGACGCCTAGGTGGCTGTGCTGTTACAGACCCACTTACAGCCTGAACTGTTAAACTCTTACCAAGTGAATAATTCAAAGTTACAAGAAAATGTAGGCGGATTAAATGCATTGGGATTTCCGCAGTGCTTTGGTGCAATAGGTTTCTATTTTCTTTGTATATATAGAATGTCTCACAGCATAATTAATTCTAGACGGATGTCATATTGAAGTTCAACCGCAAAAAGAAGACGCTGTAGGCTACTATAAATATAAAGGCTGGTACTCTATGGTTCTATTAGCTATAGTTGACTATAGGTATTATTGGTAATTTTGTAAAACGCGTAACGAAATTATATAGCTTAATTTATACAGATACAGATACAGATTTTTATACATTAATGTTGGTGCTCCAGGACGCTGCAACGATTCATATCTCTTCGAAAAATCGAAGGTAAAAAAACATCATTTGACAAATCAACTATTCACTGAAAACAAGAAAAGCTATTCTTCAGTCGACATACCAGTCGTTTTAATAGGAGACCCAGCTTTCCAATTGAGTGGGATATTGCTGAAGCCGTATCCATTCAGGGAAAACCAATCAACAACAGAAAAATTATTTAATAGAATGCTTTCGAAAAGTAGAAAAGTCGTTGAAAATGCCTTTGGCCATTTGAAGGCGCGTTTTAGGAGAATAGGTAGAGGCATGGAAGTCAACATTGAAAATGTGCCGATTATAGTTAAGGCCTGTTGTGTTTTGCAAAATTTTTTAAATGAGCAAAATGATACGGTATGGAGAACATGGTTGGATGACCAAAGAAAATACAGCGCTGGAAGTAGATCTCAACCAGATAGAATTACAACAATAGGCAACAGCAACGAAAATGGAGGCCGCATACGTGATGCATTGGCTACGTATTTCCGTGAGTAAAACAATATCAATATTGGATTTATATATATATATAAAGACTAATACCATAGGTCCTTTTATTTAAAAAAAAATTGACTTCTTGCCGTATAAAAAAAAATAAAATAACAAATTTAGGGTTGATTCACCCGGCTCTGTAGAAGATCAATAATTCGGCCTTGGTTGGCTACATTTTGTGCAATGTATTTTTCCGTAGCTTCTTGTTTTTTTTTATTGCCAGTTCGACTAGCTTTTCCTTCAGTGAAGCATTGCTCTCACATTTCCTCTCTACAATGTCGTTGCTTTTGTTGACAGCATCCAAAATATTTTGCTGATAACTTTTTCTTTTAATATTTTTAGATGCAGAAACCACAGTTTACAATGAGGGTTGGTATGAGGGTACTACTGCTGATGACGATGATGAGGAAGGCAATGAAGCAGAGACAGGTGATGGAGAGGCTGGTGATAGAGACACTGATAACACAGTGTGTGTTCTGGATGTGGATGCCTGATATTCCTGAAATAAAATATTCGTATTAACTTAAAACAAAGAAATGTATATGAAAATAAACCTCACCAAATACTAGTGACACGCTGTGTGTTCTGGATGTGGTTATTACGGTTTTTCCCCGTGGAAAAACCGTTAGTAACCCCCAGCACAAAAGGGGGCTAACGGGCCTTGTCCGGCCAACCCAGAGACGGGTTTTGGGCGCCAGTGATCCTTTTTTAAGGGTCCCGTTCTGCACTTTTCGCCGTCCGAATCACAAGTCCGGAGAAAAGTTTTCGCACGCGCGTAAGCTCAATAAAATTACACCCCGGAAGGCGAGTTGAAACACGTCACACCAAATTTACGACAAGCAAAAGGAAATTCTCCTAGTAAAATTGACTCTACTTTATTTAAATCCAAAGTAACGATCTTATCGCCTCAACAAACGAAACAAATTTACTTGCGATAGATTCCTGTGCTAACTACCTGTTGATTTTGTCTAACCTGGCTACTGTCGTACATACTAGGGCGCCTCTGGTGTGAACTCCTTCCCTCGACGCGGTCCAAACGCAGCAGCTATTTCGGTTGCTCGATTTCCGCAGTCCTGGCTACCGATCTAAGTCGCGTCGTATGAATTTCTCGGAGTCTCGATTCTGCTCCTCGTTCCGCCTTGCACCACTCTTTGTTCTCCACCCGGAATCACTCTAATAATCTACTCGTGCCGTCATCCACTTGTGACGCTCGACGCACGTTCTTCTGGTTAACTCTAACCGCAAGAATAATTTCAATTTTCTAAACAATTTAGCCGACCGTCCACACTTAATACACTCGATAAAAGAGACCGTTTTCGGGTGCCGTACTTTCCTCGAAGTCTCGGGTCAGTTTTTTCCACGGTTAATCCCCGTTTCGCAGGTCAATGGTCGATTCCTCCAGGTCATTCCTACCGCTTTCTCGCTCAGGTGCATAGCTTTCTTCGACCTTCGAAATTTATTTTTATACCCCAAACGACGATCTAGCCGGATCCAAACCGATCATCTACACGGCTCCAAATTCACACGATGGCGCAGTATTCGCTCAAGTGGTTTAGTGATTTGTTTACTTCTGCTTGCTCAAATGACGTGACTTCTGACTTGTAAGGCAATGTTTACATTTGTGCGGTGCGGTTTCATGTTGTGTTTCGTGTTGTGTTTCGTGTAGTGTTTCGTGTTGTGTTTCGAGCGCGGCCTGGATATCGCTCTTGTCTGGTAAGTATGCCAAATCGTAGGTGAGTTGAACTTCTCGTCAATTGGTACATACGGTGTCTTTATTGTTGGTCCCCTTCCTTGAGCTCGATGACGGATATCAAGGATCCGATTGCGTCGGCCCAGCTAACCGCAAGGGATTTATCGCCATCTCGATGGTGATTGTCGACGCGTCCTATCTACCTTACCTATTTCTCCCTATATTAAAACTCTCCAAATATATTAAGTAATCCAATTTTATACTACTAACTAATCCTACTAATACAATTCATACCCTACATATAACTATTAACTAACCATATTGCAGCTCGACTTCCGATCAACATTTTTAATTGTTTGTTTGCCCCAAGTCATTAGATTTCAGTGACCCTAAAATAGAGTGAATGGAAGAATACAAATCCCATCCGGAAGGTGAACCTCCTTTCTTTTCTAGTAAAACAAAAATTAATAAATAATAGGTTGACAATATTAATTTTTACCTATATTTCTGTGTCAAATTGTGAATCTTCGACTTCACTTCCGTAGCATCCATGAATACACCACACTGCACCAACTCCTGTGCCATTTCCTTTAGAACATGGCTATTTCTTCTGGAACGGCGAAGATCAGCCAAATTTCGAGCCCATACCTCCAGAAGCTTCCTAAGATCCTCTTTCGTCCACGAAAAAGGTTTTTTATATTTTTTCATTTATCGTTTTTGAATTTATAGTTTTTAAACTGTCAAAACAAATTGTCTTCTTCTTGTATGCACCATTAAATAGTAACTTCCAAAGTTTACTTCGATTTCCGCGAGGGTGGCAGTACATGTTTTCGGTTAAACGAGTCGTAGCTTCGTGTTTTCGTAAACGCCTTCGGGAAGTGTTTTCAACGCATTTAACGCGATTTAAGCGTGTTAATCTCGAAGTCTGAACATAGCATAAGCATGAATTCATTTAGTATTTTTCATTTTACATTTTTCATTCATTGTTTCGATTCATTCATTTTCTATTTTCTAGTTCTTTCTCTTTTTCATTATTATTTTAAATTAGTTTACTTAATTTTTTGAAATCACTTTAACTCTGTACACAGTGTACAGAATTGTAACACGATGTGCCATATGCCCTCTGGGCCGAAAACTCGATGGGCTCCTTTATTTTATAATGGGGCATCATCTGGAAATAAATAAATAAATAATAAAAAGATTTGACGTTTATGTACATACATGTTAGAAAATATGATTATTAAAACACTCAGTTACGGTATAGTAATTTTATGGATTTTAATTCTCAACTTGTAACTCAACAACTACAAATAAAAGGCGCGTTGCTTTTTCCGGCACTCGGCTGAAGGACTCGGCGTGTCACTTAAGACTGGCGATCAACTTCCTTTTTGCCCGTCAGTCATCTCCGCTACCGACCGGTTGTATGTGTGCGCTATCACGGCCAATTTGATCTGTAGCTCGCTCTCAAGATGTGTCCTGAAATTTTCAATTTATTGTTATTCCGTCGAAAATAATAATATTCCATGCAAATGTTCAGAGGTCCTCTAAGGACATGACAAATCATGTTCGTGCTATTTTTCTAGAAATCAGTATCGCATAACTAACATGACAATCTTTAGGTGATACAATTTACTCAGAGGCCAAAAGACATGTTAAATGTATAGAATAAACAAAATCTATTCAGTGGCTAGCATAGCCACTCGAAATCAGGATAAACTCAGAATTGGATCACATCACTGACCTGACAATCTTTAGACGACACGATTTACTCAGAGGTCAAAGACATGTTAAATTTCGAATAGATCATTCAGCGGTCAGCATGGACTTCATGACATCAAAATATTAGAACAATTTACTTAGAGGTCAAAAGACATTTTAAATTATTCTCAAACTCAAGTTTCATTTTAATCACACCGTACATTGGAATAAGACTCGTACTTACGCTATTACGGCTCAAACTGTAGTTTTATTTTTTGTTGTGTTTAGTGCTAGTTGAATCTTACTTAAGTAATTTGTCCATTCCATTATTTTGTCAATGTTGGTCCTTAAAAGATTCGCCACCACGTCAACAAATTTTTCCACTTGGCCATTAGCTCTGCTTATCCCAGGAGCTATTGTGTGCTGCTGAATACCATAAGTTGTGCATATGTTTTGAAATGCACCCCCAACAAAATTGGTACCTTTATCACAGATTATCCGAGTAGGAGCTCCAAACAGAGCGATAAACTCAGATAAGGCGTCAACTGCTTCAACCGATTTAAGTGTTTTCATTGGTTTCAGTATGACAAATTTTGTAAAAGCGCCTACCATGATTAAAACGTATTTATAGTGATATCCTTCTAATCCTTTTAATGGACCCATGCAAAATATATGTATAGTGTGGAATGGAATGGGCTTCTTTTCAATGGGATGCAGTTGACTTTGTTTTTTTCCGGATGGCCGTTTTGCTATAAGACAGATTATACAATGTTCCACAAATTTGCGTATATTTTTGGACATTGAGGGCATCCAGAAATGTTCCTTTAGTTTAGCCAATGACTTCTCCCATCCTATATGGCAATTATCTTCGTGAATATGTCTCATTAGTGATGAACGGCACTGTTGTGGAACGAAAAGCTTAGGTTCACCCTGTACTTTCTTGTAAAGTAGTCCTTTCGTGTAAACGTATTCTGTTTTGTTATTTACTTCGCCATCCTGAGTAATACTCTGAATTGTATCAATTGTTTCAGCGTCGCGTTGTTGGCTATTCGTAACCAGTTGTAATTCAAATTTGTAACGCGAAAAATATTTCGTGGTTGCTGAGAGTTTCTGCTTAGGTTGTCGACATGTTGGACGTGTTTACTCTTACGATACTCAATTGTAAAGTCAAAATCTTGCAGATATATCCACCATCTGGCCACTCTAGGCAACAAATCCCTCTTATTTTTGGTTGCTTTGAGTGCATTACAATCGGTTATTATTTTGAACTGAATTCCCAGTAGGTAAGTTCGGAAATGTCGTAAAGCGGCTAACGTTTCCAGCTCGTAGCTGTGGTATCTTTTCTCTTCTGGTCTGGTAGGTTTACTAAAATATGCTATCACTCGTAAATCGTGGCTATGTTTCTGGAATAAAATTGCTCGAAGACCCAGCGAACTGGCATCGGTATGTAATTCCGTTGGCAGATTAGGTTGGAAAATTGTAAGTAATGGTCTGTTTGTAAGTTGGTTAATGATATATTGCCTAGCTTCTTCACATTCAACTCCCCATTTCCATGCCATTCCTTCTTTTGTCAATTTCGTGATACATGCTGTTTTTGCGGAAAATTGAGGTACAAACTTTCTAAAGTAGTTTGCAAGTCCCATAAATTGTCGCACTTGTTTTTCAGAATCTGGTACTGATGAATTAATTAAGGCATCTATTTTATTAACTCCAGGTCTAATTCCCTCAAATGTGATTTCTCGTCCTAAATATTCGATTTTTTGTTGAAGAAATCTACATTTTTCAATATTTAATGAGAATTCGGCTACGACCAATGCTCCTAAAACAGCATCCAATTTTTCTATACCTTCTTCTATGGTTTTCGATGGTATTAGAATGTCGACCAAGTAGACTAAGGCTACTGTGTCCTTGAGTAGCCCTAACGCTTTATTAATTGCACGCTGGAGTACTGCTGGTGCGTTGGCCAATCCATCTGGCATTTTCAAAAATTCGAAATGCCTGTCGGGTGTTACAAAGAGTTGTTTTCTCAATAGAACTCTTGCAGATTGGGATTTGGTGAAAACCTGAAGCCATATCCAATGAAGTATAGTAACGACTATTCGCTAGTTTATCTAGCTGATCGTCAATTCTAGGCAGTGGAAATCTGTCTTTAACTGTTATTCGATTTAAGGCTCTATAGTAGATACAAAGACGACGTTGTCCATTCTTTTTATGTACTATTATGATCGGGCTAGCAAAAGGTGACTCACTATCACGAATAATGTTATAATGTTTTAAGTAATCGTAGAAGCTACCTCCCTGTACGAGACTGAAATTCTGTACGGACGATAATTAACAGGAATGTTCTCGGTTAAACTAATTTCTAGTTGACCAGTAGAAACTGTGCTTACATTGTAACCCTTTGTAATAATTTTGCGATGTTTGCTCATTATTTCAGATAGCTTGACATTGAATTTATTTTTAATTCCATCTACTATTGGTAATTCAAAGTCGTTATTAACGTTTAATATAGCACATGTTGTAAGTTTATGCCGTATCTGTGCACCACTTCCATCAACAACAATTTCCAAGGATGAATCTTCTAAAACATCCCTGCCAACGATCAAATCGCATTTCATGTATTTTTGCAAAATTTAAACGTTACATCCTCAAATTCTATTATTAAATTTAATTTCCCACAAGCCAAAATGCGATCATTGCCAATACCTTTTTCGCTGATGATGGATTGTATGAAAACTACCTCTTTCCCTTTCAAGACTAACATCCTTCTTTACGAAATATGGCGCCTGTCTGGTTTTTACGAAACACGGATCGTCTCTTATCGATGAGAAATTGTCTAACAATTTCTGAATGTTGGTTGGCAACGAAAATGTGAGTGAGTTTCGTAAAATCACGTCGGAAACACAGCCAATAATAATTTTTATGATGATATTTTCATCCAGAGTAAAAGGCAATCGGCTAATTTGCGACAATTTTTTTCATGGCTTAGTCTTGGTAAGAATCTGCTTCACTATTAACTATTTGGCGGAGTTGCGTGACGATGTCGTGACCACCAATGGAAGCACTTTTTAAACGGTGCTGTAAATCAGTCCAAATACTAATTTGATACCCATAATTTTGGTACCATTTCGAAGCTCGCCCTAATAAACACGATCCTACCTTAGATATCACTTCGAAATCCGATAAACGATGGCTGCTTTTGATTTAATCAACACCCTTGCACCACTCAGCAATGTTGATCATAGAACGGTCGGGATCAAAAGGCATAAAATTAGGCACGTCCTTTCGCGACGGTGTTTTTTCTGCGTTCTTCAGCATTTGAACTATTTGAGTTACTATATTAACTTCTCTCAACGGAGGGGTTAAACTATCCCGATCACTACTATTTTTGCGTTTACTCATTGTCGCGGTAAGATCAAAACACAGTCAAAAGTAAGAAAAAAAAAATTGTCACACGTGGTTAAAAAAAAATTCACTTCAGTTATGGGCGTTTATTTTTTGGGTAAAGTACACTTCTGATGTTAGAAAATATGATTATTAAAACACTCAGTCATGGTATAGTAATTTTATGGATTTTAATTCTCAACTTGTAACTCAAGAACTACAAATAAAAGGCGCGTTGCTTTTTCCGGCACTCGGCTGAAGGATTCAGCGTGTCACTTAAGACTGGCGATCAACTTCCTTTTTGCCCGTCAGTCATTTCCGCTACCGACCGGTTGTATGTGTGCGCTATCATACATACAAACATAAAATATCAGTAGCGGTATATTTGCTTGGATAGTAATTTTGGTACTCTCGAATCTCGATAATGTCTATGTGCACATCGACCCACATGCGTTGACGCCAAAGACGACGGTCATTTCGTTTGTACTAGTATACTATTAAAAATCATAAATCCTGGAACTTAGACTTATTACATATTAGATTGTTGCAGATGAAATGTCGTTTTTCGCTATGAAATGAAGTTAGCTGCAATTTTCATGTCTCGCATTGCCGCCAGGTGACACTAGTGTTATTGGGTATATAGCGTATAATAAAAGCACTATATTTTAATATTTAATTTATTTAAAAAGGTACACAGTTTAAAGTACTTCCTTGCGGATGGAAATTCAACGACGGAATGAATCATTCCTTCATAAACAGAAGCTGAAGGTATTCAGTGCGGCAGTCCTGTGGTACTGCCATGTAAAAGTTCTGCTATGCGATGGTGCTGCTACTGTACTCCCCTCCGAGTGACGTTCCGATAATGTCACGGTGAAATTACGTGAATGTAACGGATTTTTTTGGTTTAGGTCCGGGATAAGTTTTCACAATTTCTCTTTGATTTGCGGACTGCGAAACTGTCGGTGATGGCGGCGTTAATGTTGGCGCGTTGGAAGTTGAATGTTCTGAAGTGTAAAGAAAATTTTCGTTTTCTTCATTTAACATAAACGCCGGTTTAAGTCGCTCTGTCGAAACGTTAACATCTTTGCTGTTCAGCCTGATAGTAAAAACTCTATCCGATGGACGAGCGATTACTTCATACGGTCCACTGTAGGGCTGCTGAAGTGGTTTTTTTACTGCATCCACTCGAAGAAACACATGAGAGCAGGTATACAAATCTTTATGTACAAACATGCTCTTGGTATTATGATGAGCGACGGGTGTTGGTCGGAGAGATTCCATGTCACGTCGAAACTTTTCGACGAAGATGTGCGGATCACTTTCCATTTCTTGATCAAGAAAAAATTCACCGGGTAAGCGAAGAGTTGTTCCGTAAAGGAGTTCTGCTGCGGAACACTTCAAATCATCCTTATACGCAGTTCTTAATTCCAGTAGAACAGTTGGTAGAGTTTCGTTCCAGCGTTGATTGTCTTGGCACATAAGAGCGGCTTTAAGGGAGCGATGCTATCGCTCTATCATACCATTTGCGGCGGGGTGATAAGCTGTAGTTCTTGTGCGTTTACATCCTGTAAGTTGCAATAAGGCACGGAACATTGTTGCTTCGAATTGGCTGCCTTGGTCGGTTGTGATCGTTTTGGGAGAACCGAATCTGGAAATCCAGTGCGTGTAGAAACTTGTGGCTACGGTGTCTGCCGATATATCCGGAATAGGTACTGCTTCCGGCCACCGCGAGAAACGATCGATCATTGTTAGAACGTAGCGATTACTTTAAGTAGTCGGTAACGGTCCTACAATATCGATATGCACGTGGTCAAATCGTTTATCTGGGGCTGCGAATTGTAGAGGAATATTCGATACATGTCGATTAATTTTCGCTCGTTGGCAGTTCATACAAGCTTTTGACCATCTGGCAGCGTCTTGACAAATCTTGGGCCAGATGAATCTCTTCCGCAGGAGTCTGCTGGTAACTCGCCCACTTGGATGAGAGAGTCGGTGTACCAGTTCAAACGCACGTTGACGTAATGACTGTGGAATGTACGGTCGAATTTCTCCTGTTGTAGTATCGCAGAAAAGAATTTTGTTGTTGTTCAAATGTAACTGCTGAAGAGAGTTCTTTGAAGACAGAATCTGTTTAAGTTCAGTATCATTTAATTGCGCATTAGCGATCTCCGATGTATCTATTTGGACGGGCATTGCAATAGTTTCGATGCGAGATAAGGCGTCAGCAACAATGTTGTGTTTCCCGGAAACGTGCACAATTTCTGTTGTAAATTGGCCAGAAGCTCCTTACTTTTCTGGAATGCGTTATCACTTTCAGGTGTGCATTGGATTTGTCGCTTATCATTCCTTTTGCTGTCAGTCAAATACGCATTTAGTGGCTGCAAAATATTCGCTGCATCCTTCAGAAATTTTCGATAAAAATTCAGAACACCTAGATAGCGACGTAACTTCAAGATTGTTTGTGGTTTTTTGTAATCTTGAATGGCCTGAACTCTTGCTGGCAGCGGACCAGTACCTTCGCTATTAACTAAATAGCCGAGATACTGCACTTCTTTTTCACCGAAATGACACTTTGCGACGGTTATTTTTATGCCATAATCTTTTAATCTCCTGAACAATTGTTGTAAGTGGTTGAGATGTTCTTCCATTGTTGTTGAAGCTCCCAAAATGTCATCGAGGTATCCGAAGGTAAAGTTGAGTCCACGAAGAACGATGTCAATAAACCGCTGAAAGGTTTGCGCGGCATTTCGCAAACCGAACGGCATGACGACAAATTCGTATAGACCGAAAGGTGTGAACCGCGGTCTTGGGAATATCCTCCTCAACGATGGGTACATGAAGCTCGCACTAAATCAATGGTGCTAAACAACTTTTTTCCGTGGAGATGATGGGCAAAATCGTTGATGTTGGCTACTGGATATCGATCCGGAACTGTTGCGGCATTTAGACGGCGATAATCGCCACAGGGTCTCCATTCGCCCGACTTCTTGCGTGCCAAGTGGAGCGGACTAGCCCAAGGACTGCTCGAAGGTCGGCAAATACCCTGTTCTACCATAAACTCGAACTCAGCTTTGGCCTTTTTAAACTTCCCGGGCTGCAGCCGACGACCACGTTCGGACACCGGTTGTCCTCTCGTCTCGATATGATGTTTGATTGAATGTGCCTTCGTGCTGCCATGTATCGTAGGTCCAGTCAAGTCTTCGAAATTAGCCAGTAGTCGATGAAATTGGTTGTCCGGTTCTAAAGCGGTGATGGTGTTGTTAATTTCTTTCGAAATATCCGCCAGAGACGAGAGATTGGTTTCGCCGTCAAGCCTCTGATGCTTGAGATCTACCAGAAGAATATGTGCTTTTAAAAAATCTGCACCCAGTATTGGATGCGCTACGTCGGCAATGCAGAAAACCCATTTGAAGCGGCGACGAAGTCCAAAATCTAGCACGAGAAGACGCTCGCCATACGTGTTAATGGTTGAACCATTCGCTGCGTATAATTTAATTGATGATATCAGTTGGTCTCTTTTAATCCGAGTTACAACCGAAATATCGGCACCGGTATCAATCAGAAATATAGTACCGTTTTGACAATCCCGTAATAGTAGGCGGTTCTGCTTGCAATCACCGTCGCTGACCGCTAAAGTTGACGACGGTGCTTTTAGTTTTCCGACGGCCTTTGGAAAGTGCACGGCTTCGTACACTTACGTGCGGACTCTCCGAAGCGTTGGTGAAAGAAACAAAGGCCAGTGTTCCTTGTGACTGACTTCGAACGTGAGCGGGAGCGAGATCTTCGTGCCGGAAATATTCTTTTGTCTCTCGCCTCCAGATCTTCGAGCCTTTTTGTTAGAGCCGCAATTACTGCTTCTTGAGATGCAATGGTTGGTTCGACTGCTACAGCCGAAACGGAAGGAAATTCGCGGCTTTCTTCCAATATCTTATCGGCTACCTCGGTTAAAGCTGATATATCTATATGGGAGGTAACGGATAAAATTGCTCTTACCCGTGCTGGAAGTCGTCGCAGCCATAACGATCTTACAGCATGAAGTGGTAACTGATCTCCGGTCGTAGATTTCATTTCTCTAAAAAGTTGGGACGGTTTCTTGTCACCGAGCTCCATTTCCGTCAATACTTTTGTCAGTTGACTTCCGGGTGTTTCCGAGAATCGCGCTATCAATTGCCGTTTAAGTTCCTCGTACTTATTAGTTGCCGGGGGATGTTCCACGATATCGGCTACTTGTTCTAGCACGCTGACGTCGATTGATCCAACAAGAATATTGAATTTCGTTGAATCCAAATATACTCTGTTGGTAGTGAATTGTGCTTCTACCTGTGCGAACCACAAAGACGGACGCCGTTGCCAAAATGGCGGAAGCTTAACATTTTGTACTGCGTCGACGCGAGGTATCGTGCCGGGATCAAGAAAACGACGCGGTTGATTTTGTTCCACTGGCGCCGATTTTGGAGTATCGACATTTTCAGCTTGAGTCGGATTGCTTTCTTCGTTTTCCGACATTTTTGATTCCCGAAACTTTCACAAACACGGAAATTATCACAAATGCGTTACGGCGATTGTTTATTTCGATAGTCAACACAAAACACAGTTAGAATTTAAGACACGCAAATCACGTCGGGGTCAGCAAATATAGCGTATAATAAAAGCACTATATTTTAATATTTAATTTATTTAAAAAGGTACACAGTTTAAAGTACTTCCTTGCGGATGGAAATTCAACGACGGAATGAATCATTCCTTCATAAACAGAAGCTGAAGGTATTCAGTGCGGCAGTTCTGTGGTACTGCCATGTAAAAGTTCTGCTATGCGATGGTGCTGCTACAGGTATTGAAGTATAAGTACCCCTATATTTACTCATGAAATCATTTCAGTTCTGGACTTCATTGTGATCGGACAGAAAAAAAAACGTGGATTCGAGTCAAAAACGGGTACTTTTCCTTTACGAGTTTAAACTTGGCCACATCGCAACGGAGGCCACCGGAAACATCAACAGGGCATTTGGAGTAGATACGGCAAACAAACGAACCACACAGCGATGGTTCGCAAAATTCCGATCTGGAGATATGACCCTTCAAAGTGAGCCACGTGGTAACCTTCGATCGTCAACGACGAGCTGAATTTACTATTGGAATCTGACTCACGCCAAACTGTAAGGGACATTGTAGATAAATTGGGTGTACACTATTCGACAGTTTTCTGGCACTTGCAACAGCTTGGAAAAGTCAAAAAGCTTGATAAGTGGGTTCCGCATGAACTTACTGAGCCAAACATGACGTGTCGACTGGAAATTTGCAGTTTCCTGCTCTCCCGGAACAGCAACGATCCGTTTCTGAACAGAATAGTGACAGTGACATGTGATGAAAAGTGGATACTGTACGACAATCGTCGCCGATCCGCACAATGGCTGGATGCTGATGAGACCCCAAAACACATGCCGAAACCAGGCCTCTATCCCAGGAAGATAATGTTGACTGTTTGGTGATCTGCAGCTGGAGTTATTCACTATTCCTTTTTCCAGCGTGGTGAAACCATTAATGCAGCGAAGTATTGTACCCAACTCGATAAATTGCATCAGAAATTGCGTATTTAATGACCTAGATTTGTCAACAGAGATGTAGTTATACTGCTTCATGACAACGGCCTCATGTTTCAAGAACAACGGTCCAAAAATTAAACGAGTTGCAGTATGAGACTCTTCCTCATCCACCATACTCACCAGACCTTTCACCAACCGACTACCACTTTTTTTAAACATTTGTATCTTCTTTTGGCGAACAAACAATTCGATAATGAAGCAGCCATCAAAAATGGCTTCGAGGAATTTCTTCGCTCTAGAAAGTCGGACTTCTACGAAACTGGCATAAATGTACTTGTATCTCGTTGAGGGAAGTGTATTGCATGTGCTGGTGCTTATTTTGATTAATAAAATTATGTTTTGTAAAAGTTGCAGTTGTTTCAAATTGCACTACCACAAACGACATTTCATCTGCAACAACCTAATATATAATTTTTAAAATAATTAAATACATGTTTTTTACTATTGTTGAATAAACTTTTTCGTACTATTATCAAACACCATCCGTCTGTCCGCCGTATACGCCGTTAGCAAAGGCGCGTAGCTCCCAAATCCGTTGAGGTATTGAGTTGAAATTTTTATGGTGGGTAGATTGGGTGAACCCCTACGGATGGTATCTTTTAAGGGGGTGGGGTGTAAGGGAGGATGAGGGGGGAGCGTTTTAGACGAAAAATTTTTGTTTCCAGATCTCAGAAACCACTTATGCTAGGAAGCTGAAACTTGGAACCTATATAGTGCTATGATAGTGGACTCATTTGCAAAAAAATTATCGATAATGGTTGAGGGGTGTGGAAGTGGGGGGGAAAACAATGAGCCCAAAACGCTAGAAAGCCGGGATTGAAACATTCTAAAATCCATATCTCCTGAACGATTGATGTCACAAGATTGAAACTTTGAGATTGCCCTTAGGGATACTTGAAGATTAGACAAAGGCTAACATTTTTAAGGGGGGTGATGGGGTGTGGGGTTGGGTGGTGAAAAACTTTGGATTACAATATCTTCCGAACCAATTGCACCGGGAAGATAAAATTTTGTTTCTATATTTGGGATCACAAGAGGAGTCTAATGAACGTAAATTTTTTGAGGCGGGAGGTGGGGCACGAAAGTGGGGGGATAGCAATTTTTTAAAAAATTTAATTTTTATATCTTAGAAACCGTATCAGATATGATTTTGAAAATTTTACAGAAGTTGGGATCGGTAGACCTCTAGTAGGGAAAAAAAATTAGTGGTGGGGATGTAGGGGGTGATGGTGAAAAGGAATAGAAAGGAAAAAAATTCTGATTTTTATTTTTGGATCCTAGAAAAATAAAATTTTTTATAGGGAGGTCGGGGTTGAGGGGTGGTTTTTTATATCGCAGAAACGGTTTATGCTAGAAAGTTGAAACTTAGTACGTATATGTAGATGTGCTATTAGAGTAACTAAAGCAAGAAAAAAGTTCAGATTTTTATTGGCGTTCAGAGGTTGAGTAAAGAAAATGTCCGTGAATCCACATTTTTACGAATTTCGTTAAAACTTTTAGACATGTCGAGCTATCAAAGCAATTTTACTTCTGCGGGCTATTTATATAAGCGCCTAGTAATGTTCTTCAAATTTTTTTGATATCCAACCCCTAAGGGGGTGTAAAGTGGTTGTGTACATATTCACGAATTCTTATATATTCCTAAGGTATATTGAAATTTGGAATTCACTTTTACTTCTATAAGCTTTAAACGTAGGCGGGGAAAACCCAATTTAAGTATTTTTATCTATTAAACCACCTGGGGTATTGTTCAAGATTTCACTGATTCCGAAAATCTTTAATGTGATCGAATTCGCTTTTACTACCATGAATTATTCTATTGATAAAAAAAATAAGTAAATAAATAAAAAAAATCTGCCAACAGTCTGGGCGCAACTTTATTATTTTATGGGTAGAAGTCCGAAACGTGTTTAATGATGAGATACGGTGTTAGGTACTATGCGACTGACAACCTAAAAAATAACCAGGAGGCTATTTGGAACGTTATTTTTTAGGTTGTCAGTCGCATAGTACCCAACACCGCATCTCATCATTAAACACGTTTCGGATTTCTACCCATAAAATAATAAAGTTGCGCCCAGACTGTTGGCAGATTTTTCTTATCAAAATTTAACCTTGGTTTCTTTATTCAATTATATGAGAGAAGTAGATAGCAACCGATATTGCATGATGAAAAACGAGACAGAATATAATGTGGAACGGACCACAATTTGCTTTCACACAGGGTGTATTGAGAGGCAATGTAACATTTTTTAATCATATTTTTTTAAAACGTAATAATAGCTTCATAATACACTTCAAAGAATCTGGTACCATCACGGCGCGACGAATTAACCTACAACTCGGTCCCTAAATATTTATACCACAAGTTAATTTAATTTTTTCCATTAAAATTTTACACCCTGTGATCATCGAACTGATAACAAGCTGCATTCACCAATTCATGACATCGTTCCAGATGGCCTAAGAAAGTCCATTCATAAAAAATTACAACAAACCAGTGCAGACACGGTTCAGCTGTGCTGGTGTGATTTCATTTCTCATATTGTTCCTATAAATTTGTGTGCTGAAACACTTGAGAATAGACAGACGCACGCAAATTGCGTTCTTCTGGCTCACCTTTAAAAGCGCATTGTGAAAAAACGATGCAGACAGATGTGAATGTGTAATCATTCACTTCTGCATATTTGTGTACTCTTTTCTTCTCATGTGAATTTGCAAAAGAATTCGCAATTGAAATTGCTCAATCGAATTTCTTTGTTCCGCTTATACAATGGTTTTTTGGTTTTTTTAAACATAAAATGCATGTGTATTAAGTGTTCAGTCTTCTAGTGGATAGTCTTTGCTATTATACGGCATAAGAAAAATAATTACAAAAAAATCTCAGAAAGATTCGTATGGTGTCTGTTTGTGTAAATACTTTTTTTATTGATTACAACCCAGCAAACAAAAAAGTCCGATATCGTTACGAATTCGCCACGATTTGTCGGTAAAACGCGCCGACATCAGACACGACTTCGTACCGATGTCGTGGCGAAAAATGTATGGAACGGTTGACACGATTCGGGAAAGAAAAATCGAAACGACTACCAAGATATATTTCGTATCGAATTCTGATAGAAAAATCGTAACGATATCTTAAAGATATTTCGTATCAAATTCTGATAGAAATATCGTAACGATATCTTAAAGATTTTCCGTATCGAATACTGTGAGAAAAATCGTAACGATATCTTCAAGATATTTCGTTTCGAACTACAACGGAAAAATCTATATGAGATTGTAAGGTATATTCGATTCGATTTCAAAACAGATTTCTGATATAAAACATACGGCAGTCATGATGGCCAGCAAACCAATCGTTTGACACTCATAATGCAATACTGAATTCCGATTTATATTGTAGTTAGGGATAAAGTAGAATATGTATTCCACATGTACTTTTTCCTTTTTTTGAGGAATATCGTTTGTTTGATATTCGAAGGAGGACAATATCTCGTTTTCAAGTCCGTACTTGAAACTTTTTATAAATCACCTACTGTCACTTTTTCTTGTGACAGCAAATACCATTACTGAAGCATAATAATAAAAATAACCAAGCCATTTTTCTTGCAAGTTCCTTACTTTTTATTTATTATATGCAAATAAAAAAATAAATAAATAATTTGTATATACACATGTACGTAATTCAAGTATATAACTATTTGGAGTAAGGTAAGTAATAAGTAAGTAAGTACATAATACACATAAAACGCAAAAAATTACATTCTGTAATTAAATTCTATTACAAGTAAGTACCATATCTGACGAGAGTTCTTCTTCATAATTTCTCGCACTTACAGCTGCAGTGGTGTTAACACCCTCAGCCCTTCTTTTTAAACGCTTGTTGTGACGGTCCTTCACGTTACTAAAATATTTCTTTATGGCCGTTGTTATATGAACGATTTTAGATTGTGGGTTATTTAGGATACACGAATCTGTAATTTTATAGGTATATAAGTTGAAAAAATTGTACGAAAAGTCATTATGAATAATGTAAAAAACCTTTCAGTACATCGATAAGTACATAATTTTTGACACCAACGTTATTATTAACTGCTGTCCAAGAGAATTGTGAAGTAAGTATGTCAGTACCGAATAAAATATTTAAATTTCCACTGACATATTTCGAAACGTCGTTTGTCGAATACTGAGCAAATTTGTCCCTCTGCAGTAATATAAATTTTATGTGCATGGGTTATCGTTAATACACAATTATAATTATTATGTTGCATGAATTACCAGTTGTTTTCTCATTTTTTTCTCATTTTTTAAATTTTCCTCTAGTTGCAGAACATCTTCCTTAGAAGACAACGGAAATTGAGGTAAAAGATCAAATGTGCTGTTAGAATTCATTGACTGTAATAGTGTCTCAACTTTTTTGCGTAATGCAATGAATTCCTTAGTGAAATGCAGCATAAGGTCTTTATTATTTTCTTTAAGTTTTTCATTTTCTTCCAAAATTTTTTTATTTTGGGCCTGCGTACCTTCCAGAAGTTGTACGATGTCTGGAAATAAAGCATTTAGAAGCACACAATTTAGGAGCGAAAGGTTTCATACTTTTTAGTGTCATGCCCTCATCAGTTGAACTCTGCTGAGTAGTTTGTTGATAGGAATTATAACTATTCAGATGTGCACTATCTCCGAAAACATGAACAGCTTGACTATGATATGGTATGTGTTCAGTTGAAGTGACTGGATAGTTACCTTTATTGTGATAATTTGCAGTTATAATGGATGTAAGACTATAATATAGGAATACTCACTGGGATTTACCATAAGAAATTGGTTATATGTAGGTGTTTCGTTCGCGGAAGGACCGACAAAAAGTTCTTGGGATGATGCAATATCTTATTAAATAAAATAAAATAACAAAGAAAAAAAATTGTCTAATCTAATTTAACTTTCAGTAACTAATTTTTGCAAGATGTGGCAAAACAACTTAGTTAAATTTTTTAAATATTATATATTGTCCTATTTACCTTCAGTTTCAAAAGCGTTCTTATCTTTCTCAGCGGATGAATCCATTTTTATTAAACTTAATGTTTTTTATTAAACTTAATGTTATATATAAACTTAATGTTATGTTATGTTATGCTATATTATTTTTGTGTTTTTATATATGTGCATACGTATTGGCTTTCACAATAAAGGCACAACTAGCTTCAATTCGGATGAATCTTCTGTTGATAAAACCATGTATTTTTTAAAATGATCTCTTGTTTGACAGTTTAAATTTGTATTTTTCTGTATGTTCTAAATTTTGTGTGACATGTACTTGCAAAAAAGAGAGATCAATTTCTAAATCGTAAAATTCTGTAAGAGAGTAAAATTCATATCCTTCAAGAAATATTTCTTCATTTTCTTTACTTCATATATTTTTCCGCCACTCATGCAATAGTTATTAGGTTTCTTTGTAGAAACGGTAAAAGTACCCAAAATTACTGATTTGATGTTATTATATTTACGAGATGATTTTATAATAGGATACTTAAATTCATGTTGACTGCAGAGATTGGAGATAAATGTGCTTTCTTCAAGAAGTCTGTTTGACAATTGAGCAAGAATGAAGTTTTCCTTTTTAATTTTTTTTTTCAAGCATTTGAGGTGATTTTCAAATTTAAACGCACTGAAGTTATCTAGACAGCCATGGTTCAAAACATCACTAGAAAGATGTATCAAACAATGAACATTATATGTTAAAGTTTGTAATCCATATAATGTTTCAATACTCATTACAAATTCCTCTAACAAAGTTTTTGCCAAGAAATTATATGTTATACATAAATTGGAATCACTAAGAATTCTTATAGCTGCCGATAATTTCATAAAGTGATTGTAATAAGATTTCGGAATTGAATTTTTTAGGACTAGCGGTGCGCTATATAAAAGAAATGTTCTAAATTCTGAAGCTTTCCACCGGTCTAGTTCATCTAAAGTGCAAGGTTTCCTATTAAATTCTAATGGGAATTGCTTTTGCATGTGTATGTTCTGCATGGTTATATATTTAATTTTTCCATTTGGAAGGGAATATGGTCTGCCTGTTTCCTTTGTCCACAACTTCATTAATTGGCGAACTACCCCGAGACATACAACATGCATAAAATCTAAAGGAAATTGTGTTACACACTTTATATTTAAGTCTTCGAGCGAAAGCTTTTCTTGTTTTTTATGATGTTCTTTTTGAATTCGGTTTGAAAACGATTCATATGTTCTTAAAGTGGCATCAAAATCTGAGAAAACAATGCGATTACTAATTCTTGATCCTTTCTGTGTACATTTTGTGCAACTATAAAACCCTGAATGCGACTTTATATTTAGCAAAAACGCGCGAGCAGGGGCATCGCATACGAAAAAAAGAGCTTCAACTTTGTACGTACGACTATGGTACGTAAACCCTACGTGTAATAATTCTGATAGTTCCTTAACAAAGTATTCCAAGAAGATATTCGTATCTGGAGGCTTTGAATTAATCTTTTCCTGCTTTTTCATTTCTTTATTTTGATTACTGAAGCACCCGATAAGATATACTTCTGAAAAATTCATAACATTCATTAAAATCGTCCAAATTTGCGCGTTACTGGATTTATATAATGGTAGCCCATCTATTCCAAAGCTAAGGGACAAACTCATGGATGTAATGAATTTATTGTGCTGAAACATAAAATCTGTTAGGCAGTTTTTCAATCCATAATGGACATATGATCCATTTCCCATAGAAATTATTTCTGTTGTTTGAGGAGTTTCGCGAACAGTTCGTATATCTATAGGTAACTCGTTATCAAAAGAATGTAATTTCACCAATAGTTCATTCATTGCTTCGCTTGAAATATTGTGTTTAATGGACCATCTTGCTAAAAAATGTTTCAACTTTTCTCTTCTAGGAATATTTTCAGTTTCGATATCGTCAGACAACAATTCTTCCTGCATTTCGGTTTGGTGAAATGTATCTTCAAAATTTATATTAGTTCCATTTTCACCCATAGCTTTACTTTGAAAGTCTGCTATATTTGAATTTTGCTCATTTTTATTATCTCTGCTTTCAATATCGTTATCAGGGTTATCATAAGAGAGGATCGTTTTCAAAAGTAAATTTGCTTCCCTTGTTACACTTTTGTGAAAGTTTTGTCTTGACATTGTGATACCTCTGAAAACAAAATATAGTAAATTCTATCCATAAAGTCTATCACAAAAGTATATTTTAATATTCCGAACAAATAAAAATACTATTATCTCGCTATAAAAACATTAAATTTAACTCTAAGAACTGGAATTCACAACAAATCTATATTTATTGTTACAATATATTATAAATAATTATATATAGTACTCACAGGTTTTAATCACATATACAAATCAAATTAGATCACTTCACAGACGATGTACGGTGCGAACTGAGCTCAATTAACATAAACTTCGCGTGCGTGCGAGGCTCGCGATTCAAATCGAACACATAATGCAAAGCGATACCATTGCTACTCATGCATTGCAACCTGAAACCATCAAAATCAAGACATTTCTTTTCGAATTCTATCCGAAATCGTTGCGAAATTTCTGTCATAAATTTTCCACCGACATCTAAACGATTCGGTAAGACAAATCCTTCCGAATTTTCCGACCTTACGATATTTCGTGGCTTCTTGTTTGCTGGGAATAAAAATTTAATTTATTGACGGTTGTTTTCAACACTACTTGTATTTTTTGTATTGTGGTCACTATATAATTTGACAGAGGTTGCGAATTCTAGCCTAGAGTAAAGTTACAGTTTTGATTGAACAAATGAATTTATAAAATTTTCAGTTTCGTGGCTTTGGAAAGTTTACAAATGGTTGCTACACCAACACGTTCAGTGAAAATTTTAAAGATGTTGCGATTTTGGCCCATTTTGTCAGGAACGGTCGAAAATGTAATGATCAAAACGAGGACCTAACCAACCAAAGGAAAAAAACTGTTATTAATACGATTTAAATCTTTATGGATCTCTGGCTGCTTTCTTTTCCAAAAATCATCATCAGTTCTAAACTGTGACGGTACTGTTGTAAACGTGGTGACGGAATCAATTTTTCGTCCTTTCTGATAACGTTTTCAGCACCCAATTAAGGAATTATGGCTAACAATGTCGCACATGAAAGATCGTACTGGTGTGTCATACATACAAAGGTTCTTATTTTGACTTTTACACATTTGTAGTAAAGAATTATGCCATGTTTTATAAGGTTGTTAATTTCTTTTATGTAGTCGTGCAGGCTGCAATTTCGTTGGAATTATCTGGATTATCGTCCTTTCCTTCTTCTTTTGCGACGGCAATATTGATGTGCTTGTTCGGTTGCGGCTCCGCGTCCGGATCTTCAATCTTCGACGGGATCTCCTACGTCGAGATCTTCACCGCCAATAAAGTGGCATTCCTCGGCGTTTGCCTGAAAAATATGTTTACTTCGTTTCCGATTTTTTTGTCGGGAAACACCCAAGCGCTTATTTGTAGCACGGTTTCTGGCGTTTGAAATAATTTTCCGCGAGCAGAAAGTTTGCATTTAAGTTGCTGGAATGATGCATAGAAAGAGCTTCTGGAAGTGCTCGAACGGTTCAAATACTGTTTTAGTTATTGACTTATCGTTATTGCGGGCACTCCAGGATACATGTAGGATAACTGATCGCTCATACAAGTTACCCACAATAGTATAGCCCATGTCGGTAGCCGTTAATGTTTATTTATTTATTTAGAACAATAAAAATTGAACAGAAAATCTTTTCCAATTATACAATTGCCACGAATTACAAACAAAATATTTTACATGTAAATAAAAAAAAATAAAAAAAAAAATATGAAAGTACTAATATAATAACGACAATGAAAGAAGTATAAGAAATTAAAATATTGGATTATGTATCACAAGAACGAAAAAGAGTGACCTTTAAGTACACTTTAAATGAGTTTAAGGTAAAGCTGTCAAAACTAAGACAATACAAATTAAAGGAGCGAGGTAATCGAATTAGAGGAGAGTAATAGAAGCAATTAATATTGGCTTCAGGTACTTTAAAAATGTCGTGACATCTAGTATTGTAGTCAATATTTCGCAGTCTGAGCGTATCCTTGAGATTCGTACTGAAAACAAAAACAAATTTATACAAAAATGCCATATCCAAGTATAATCTTCTGTCCTTCATACAAGATATGCCAAGTAATTCGAGACGAGTTTCATAAGATATATCATGAAAGCCAAGTTAACGAAAAAATGTTGGGTCATTGCAGACGACTTTCAATAAATTACCTGTGAAACAAAGAAATCATAAGTAATGAAATGAATCCTATAAATCTAATAATAATATCAAGAATAAATCTCTTACCATTTTATCGAAAAACCTGTGATCATGCAGCTGCGAATTGAATGTTCTAATCTTCTTATCTCTAATGTTTTAATCTTCTAGCTTCTAGCTTTTCCATTCTAGCTTCTAGCTTTTCCATTTTTACCGGTGAGTTTCAAAATTGATTCGATACCTACCTAGTTTGAATTTAGTTAGACGGGAATCGGTTGTATTTTTATGCGCCTCAATTTTTCCAACTTTATACAACAACGAATGCAGCAACATCTCAACAGCATTGGTATTAGCGGCGGTATCATTAGGAGCAGTGGAATCGGTAGAATCAGCGGCAGTATTATTATCAATACTGAAAGGGTTCATTTGGCGATCACCTGAGTAGCCTTCAAATAATTGAGCCGCCGTCAACACTTGATCACCGTCTTAATATATAATAGACTGGATCATCAATACAATTATTTTCATCACTTTTATTTGAGACGACAAGAGTATTGTTTTCGAGCACAGTTATGCCTAATGAAGAAGATGGCGGTGCGTTAACACTGATGCTCTTATTGCCGGAGATGATCGATGGAGAACCATTTGAAAATTGAGTGATATTAGCAGTCAAATTTTAAAGCTGAAAATAGCTATAAAATAAAATAGAAACTCCAATGAAGTTTAAATTTATTACCATATCAGTGTAATCCTGCGCATTTTCACGCCCAATTTGTTCATAACTTTTTATGTCGCTTTTGATTTGCATTTTATTTGTTTCTGGCGTGACATCACTGCAATCGGTATCACTTTTGTCTGACATAGTTTTCCACTCATGCATCGCCTCGTTATATGTATGGAAGATTCACTTTCATCGGCATTTCACAGAAATCCAATTGTCATGCGGAGTTCTATGTTCATCTGCCCGCCTTTGTTTATAATCTTTTTTTTTTCATTTGTGCATTGCATTTTGAATTTGCCCAATTGACGAATCCGTTCGATTCCCAAACAGCTGGCACAATGCTCAAAAGATCACGTTCCTTTTCTCTTATTTGAACGATTTTATATGGCATCTGCGAAAGGCAAATTCATTGTTTATACTATTATATATAGGGTGATTTTTAGGTGCATGGTAACTGTGGTTTGACAGCTGAGAATGTCAAACTGTGTTGACATTTCTGTTCAGTAAGGTTTGGCAAGTCATCATGAATCGTTTAACGCCAGAACTACGCTTCCAAATTGTGGAAATTTACTTTGAAAAAAATAAATCTGTTCGCGAATTTCATAGAGCACTTCGTCCATTTTACGGTCAACATAATCATTTCTTTCGAAATGAGGAAGGAGCTGCCGTTACGGTGAATGGCCAGCGCTATCGAGCCATGCTGACTGAATTTTTGTTTCCAAAAATTAATCACCTAAACATCACCGACATTTGGTTTCAACAAGACGGCGCAACTTGCCATACAGCGCGCTTAACAATCGATTTATTGCAAAATCAATTTGGTGACAACTTGATTTCCAGAAGTGGTTCTGTTAACTGGCCCCCTCGTTCGTGCGATTTAACGCCTCTGGATTATTTTTTATGGGGCTATATTAAGTCATGTGTTTATACCGACAAACCAGCAACTCTTGAAGCATTGGAAGCCAATATTCAAACCACTATTGACGCCATATGGCCAGCCAGATTTATTGGGAAAAGTAGTCAACAATTGGACTGATCGAATGGACCATGTAACTCGTAGCCGCGGCGGACATATGACGGAAATCATATTTAAAAAATAAATGCCATGAAATTATCTACCAGAATATAATAAAAAAATTTCATTCCAACAATATTTCTGTCTTGTATTATAATTTTAAGTTCTCATGCACCTAAAAAAACACCCTATATATATTCCATACAGACGCGATTTACTTTTACTGGAAAAGCTTTAGTATCACGCACAAGCGAAAAAGTAATGTAAGAGATTTTTCATCTCAGCATGCACCATCACGGAGGACGAAAAAAAAATCAAAACTGGTATAATTACTACGTTTACATGAAGGATTGAATCCGGATTCAATCCTCTAAAATCTCATGTAAACGCAGATCGGATTGGAATGAGATCGACTCGATCCGAACGAACTTCTCGACCTGGATCGAGTCGAAATCGGATCGAACTTCTCATGTAAACGCGGATCGAAAGATCGACGCTACAGCAGTTACCGGTGTTGAAACGACTTTTGAATCAATTGTTGAATTTGTAAGTCAATTTGAAGTACCGTCATTCCACTTTTATCGTATGCTTTCGTGCTATTTAATCTAATGCACCAAATTAAAGAGTGATGATATTGATGGCAATGAAGGTGGTGGCGTAATAGAAAATGGTACTGAGAATGAAAGTCTCCACAAGGAAATTTGAGGATTTAGAATATTTGGAGGAAGAATATCAATGCGTTATTTTGTTTAATGTGTTATTTGGTTTGTTGCGTGTGTGTTTTGTTATAATAATATTAAAAAAAATGGTTGTTGAATAAATTATAATTTTGCTGTTCTTAAGAATTGTTTTTTTAACGAGTAACATTACATACCATAAATATTAGGTACTTAATATAAATATTGGTAAAGTAATTATACAGTTAAAAGAAATTTCGGATTATGCGTTGTTAAAGAATTCGAGCTTGAGCCAAGTCTGAATTTACTCGGTGTGCTCCATCCGCAACATAAATTTTGCTAATCGCCATGTTTACATTTTTACCAATATCCAATTGGTAGCTTCCAGATGCCAAAAATCTCAATGTTGTTAGTACCTAAAATAAAGATTATATATTTTTTTTACTCCACTTTACTTTATTAATTTTTAGAGAACATATTTTTTGATAAATAATAAAGTATTTTAAATAAAGATTACCCTTAATGTCTTACCTTTATAGTAGGGTCCAAAGCAGAACTTCTTTGCACATCACTTTTTTCTGCAACAAGATCAATTAATTCTTCAGCCATTTCTTTTCGTAATCGAAACATCTTTTCGAAATGTCGATTCGATAAATCAAAGGCGTCATTTCTATGAAGAAATTGTCTTCTGACTTCCGCATGATCTTCTGCATCTTCTAATGCAGACAAAAATGTTCCGAGAATGTTGCGTTGCATCAAATTTTTATATATTATTTATATATTGAAACAATATCTTTTGATTTTATTTGTGTATTTGGTTTGAAACAATACTTTTTTGGTTTTATTAATGTCTGTTCTATTCCATAGGACGGATCGTCGCATTGGATGTTAAAACAGAAGTGTAAGAGCTTCGGCAGCTGCAGTGCCTTTTATACTGTGGCGGAGCTTAAAGCTTCAAGCTCTGTTGTTTTAGTGGTGTGTTGATTCTGGTGCGCTGACACTGCTGCGTTTCTTGGATCGTGTTGTTACAATATGTATAAAAAAATATTCCAATTTTTAAAATTTAAACTCACTTTTTAGAAATTTAAATTTAATTTTTATACACATTTAAAATATTTGTTGACAGTTGACATGGTAACAGCGAAAGTTTCGTGCACAAAAGTTTAATTCGAATGATAGAAACCACTCGTTGCATATCATGTGAAAAGATTCGCATGGGGCCCCAGGTTATGTTACTTGTCATTTTGATCTTCCCATGTTTCGATCTTTCGATCCGGTGTAGTCATATACGCTATTCAAATTTGGATCTTTCGATCCTCCATGTAAACGTAGTAAATGACTGGTAATTTTTTTAAACCAAAATACCGAGTCCAAGTCTAAATAATCCGCAAGTCGAGCGAGAAATGGCGCGATATGAAACAAAAGTATTATTTCTTAGAATGTTATTTAAATATGAAATCTAACTTACCGTTTTTGATTGAAGCGAGAATATAAGCACACAGCACCACGGACCACTGAGAAAAATCAAATTCACTAACATCGTGAAACCAAACGCTTTTTTAAGTAGTGCCAATACCAATAAATCGGTCGGAAATCGAAAAAAGAAATGCCCCATTAATCATAAATTAGTAGCGAAAAATTTGAAATAGTGGAATATTGGTTTTAGAAATTTTTTTTAACAGTTGATAGCCCTAATCTGTCTTATCTACTGTATAATATAGATCAGTAGCGTAGCGTCGCGTGAAACCTCGGGGTAGCGCTCTTAAGGGTTCCATATACGACAGGTCGATCGTTAAAGAATATTGGTTTTTTTTTAATTTTGGATAGGTACTCTTAGTAAAGTATAGCACTGTGTTCGGCGAAACGAAAACGAACGAAAAAGATAACTTCGAAGTAGAGTGAAATAAATTATTCACCTCGCTACTAGATGTCAGTGAAATAAAAACGCACGAAATTTTAAAGAAATTAAAATATTGGCTAGAATTTACAATTCCGGCACACAACACAACAAAATATAGCTCACACAAAATTTCCCGAGCATAAACGAACTGAACTAACAGCGAACCGTTGAAAGTGTTGAATTGTCAAATATTTCGCTTGTCATAAAAGGGTACCATACCCTTGGGATCAAAACTTTAACGGAACCAAGCGCCATCCATTAGTGACTACTGCAAATGTCCATTCCGCCCATGAACACAGTACTGCAAAACGAACGAAATATTTCGTCGCGAAAAGTAAACGAAAGAATTATTTTTTTTTATATCTAATTTGACAGTTCATTTCGTTTCGCTCGGAAAACAGTACTAGGCTTTAGAAGTAAGTGACTTTAAACCACACGCAAATAACATGTCTAATTTCCTATATGCACCCGTACTGTCGTTTTGGTTTCGTTCATTCGATTAGATTAAGTCTTTGAAAGAGAGAGATTGATTTGAGTTAAAATAAATCATAATTTCATATTATTTAAACGCTAAATTAATTTTGCTTTGCCAATCAAGGATTGTTGGTAAAAACAAAAGATTTTCAAAAATAGAACATGGTAAAACAAATTCATCTATAAAATTTGTTCGTAATTCTAACAAATGTGATTTCCTGGTCTCAAGTCGTAATTTTGATCAATTTGTTTTTCTAAAGAAGGGACCAAATTAATTCAAATGGCTTGATTGTTGACATCGTCAAACAGAGAAATATACTGTTTTATCAAAGGAATGCAAATTGCAAAAACACAGTTGAATCAAATTGCCATATGCCAATTAACAATTTAAAATGCAATATAAAATCGTAATTGCAGTGAAACGACAACACTTTCAAAAAGAAAACCATATAGAGGAAGCGCAAATTTCTAGCGCTGGCCAGGCCGAAGAAAAGTGCGAATGTTTTTTTCTTTTGTTGCTGTGATTTTGTTCTAGGTTTCGTCGTGTAGCATAGCGCTAAAAAGTTGCGATACCCTCCATGGAATGATAGTTTTTTTGAAGGTAATCAAGAAACTTTACGTAAGCTATGGATCTCGATACTTAACATTTGGATATGTAAGTTATATGTTGATTAATCGATTGATTAACTCAAGTATGAATTCATATTCATGAATGCGTAAGTGGACTAGGAACGGAATAAAGAAAAAAGATTCTTTCAAGAATGAAAGGGGTAGCGGCGCTACCCCCGCTACCCCTGACGCTACGCGCCTGATATAGATGTGTAATGGCTGTCAAAAAGCTCACTCCACAGCAAAATGTACTTAATGTTGTTAAGAGCTGCCAGAAAGTCACATGATTTCACTATTCAGTAAACAGTACCTATGTATATGAATGCTGTATGAGGGCTACTTCGACGGTTTCTTTTCGGATTTAATATCATCCGTATTAAACCTTGTATTAGGCAAGTAGACAAATAGATCTGTGGTTAACGAGTAAAATTGAGAGGAACCGAGTTCAATTCCCAGTTGGTGAATATAAAAATAAAATAAATTAAATTAAATGGAAATAATTATAATGACCTCAAGTTGGACGTTTTCTTTGCTGAGATTGTTGGCCTTTTGCTGATTGTTTGTTGTTGATGATTGTTTTCTCTTGTAAGTCGAAGTACGAAGTAATAAAAAATGATGGTTAAAACCAAGGCAGTATAACTCACTAAAAACTGATGCTGATCATGTGAAAAGCCACTTGGTATTGACTCTTCTTGACTTTTTAATCGATAAAGCTTGATTGATATGTTGCTTGGAATGATTCTTGATTCGGGATGAATCGTTCCGATAAATTAATGGTGGATAGCGTAATATTCAGATCCTTTGGAAACTTTACAATGGGCTGGGAATTTTGTATTGCTTCCATTGTGAACGTATGGTGGGATTGAATTGTTAAAGGATCATCTTTTAGTACACAATTTTCCAAAAATGAGAGTACACCATTATTTACAAGCTTAATTTGAAACTTTTTATCCTGACAGACAACATTATAAACTGCTTCATTGTCCATTGAATATAGCCAAATGTTTTTTTTGTTGAAGTTGAATCCAATCCTTGGCGGGTTTCGAGACCTATAAGATCCCAATGCTGCACCGGAGCACTTAGAGCTGATAGCGCGTTGAGAGCTTCCGTGGTCGAGTTTAAAATGCCGTTGAATTCCTTCGCTGATCGAGTGACCATAACCTTTCCTTCACAGAGTTTTTCTAGCTGGGCTGAGTGGATCCCAGCCTGTTGAGAAGGAGTCACCAGATATGGAGAGATTTGAGATTGATTGAGCTGCTTCCGCTGTGAGGCTTGTCCGGAGGTAGTGCATTTTCTCTATATTGGTTAGCTCTGGGTGTTTGCCGATCATTGAAGTAAACATGTCCTGAAGCGGTCTCCAAGAGTGATACTCCCCTGAGAAGGTTGGTTAGGTAATTTCCGGTAGTGGGAGTTAAATAGTTATTATTTAGCGTGACCAAAAATTAAAGAAGTATTTTTATTTTTGGGAGACTTTATTATAAGAAGTTTCAAGATTGAATTTCAAATTAAGACTAACTTAGGTTTGCTAACTTACTTACTAGGAAGGCTCGGTCCACTAACAATTCTTGTGGCCGTTGCATTCCTTATCTTTGCTGACGGATGCGTCTGCAGTTATTATTAATGCCTTCTAAGATTATTGGCATGCATATTGGGTCCACTTAATTAAATCCTATGTGGTCCAATATGATTATTACTATTTTTATTGTCTGGGATCTTATCTTATCTTTATTATGGTGAGCTTGGTGAGTCATATCTTTGGATAGAGTTCTTGTGGTGGTGTATATGTGACTCCTCCCTCCTTAGGTTTGAGGTCGTCCTCGAGCTTTACATTTTGAATATTTATTTTTATATTTTTTTTTTTCTTTATTATAAAGAATATTATTATTACAATAATAGTTAACGCAATAATTATAATTAAATTCGATATGCCAGCTGTTCTGTGAAATATTTTTCTTGCATGAATTTCTTGAATTTTTTCAATATTATATAATATAAATGAAAGGTAATGTTTTTATTATATTTTATTTCCTTATCCAAATGGATTGAAAATTTTTCTGTAAATGTTTCAAAGTTATTTGTGAATTCTACTGAGTTTACTTTAATTGTGCAATTAATAAAATTTATTATATTATGTCCATCAAGGTAAGTTTCTCTGTTATTACAATTAGATGAAATTGGTAATTTTCGTGCATTAGTTATTAGTACTAAACCCTTTTCGATTTCTTTAATTGTAGTTTGATTATTAAATCTTCCGTCGCTTTTTTTTTCACAAATTTGGGATAATTTTAATTGATTTACATCGGTTTCCGATGTGATTACATATGTCTTATTTTCTAGTTTACATATTTTAAATTGATCTGTGTTTAATTCTAGTTTATCTTTATTAGGTAATGGTACAATTATTGATGTTTTACATTGGTCAACTATGATTGGTATGCTTATGGCTAGTATTATTTGTTCATTATCGTTTTTTCCGATAGATATCTTTATATTTTTTAGTTTTCCGAGGTCTATATTATACAAGTCGATTTCTTCATTAGTTAAAATACTTGCTAAGGTTATTCCATTTCTTGCTACTGATATGCTGTTCTGAATTAGTTCCAAATGGTTTTCTATTGATTTCAATTGAATCATTAATTTAATAAAAATAATTTCACTTCTCTTCTCACTTCTCTTCTGTATTACTCTAATAAATCTTTTATTTTTCTTTGTTTTCCTGAATCTCATCTTTTAATAGATATAGGGTTTTGTTAAAACTATCATTGATTGTTACCTGTTTGTTTAAATTGTTTATGATATTGTGTTGGTTTATCTTTGAAACTCTTATAAATTCTTGGATTTCTGCTTTATCAAATTCATCCATGGTTCCAAATAACCAGTTAAATCCTATACCTAATACTGGGAATAATGATCTCCTATGTCTATGTGGTATTAATGTATTCATCTTATGTTTAATTATATTTAATTCTGTTTTTATGGACATTTCATTGTCTTTATTTTGTATTATTTTAAAATTTTCCTCTAATGATTCCATTACTTCTGGTAGTATTTTGATGTCTATTATATGTAAAATCTTTTGTCTCGTCTTTACTAATTGTATTGATGTGGTTTGAATTTCCGCGTAACCTGCTTGGCTATTAATGTTTTCTATTGTCATTATTGAATTTGTCAGTCGTATGCTTAATAATATCAAAAATATTATTGTTGTCAGTCTAGTTGTTCTTGTCCTTGTCTGTGAAAAATAAAATGTTTCACTCGTTAAGTCCATGTCAGTTTGTCTATGTCGTTTTAATATAGTCTGTCGATATCTCATTAAGTATTGTATGTCGGGCATTCGTATAATGGGTTGGGTCTAATTTTTGATTTATAGCTAGCTATTTTGCTGTGATACATGTGTATACTCCACAATCGTATGAATTGTTTTGTTTTGGGTTTCCTTCTATATATTTGGTAGGTTTTAGTTTTAATTCCGTTTTTAATCGTTCCTTGTGTTCTGTCTCTAGATAATTTTTTATTAGTTCTGTATCTATTTTCTCTTTCATGGGGTTGATATAATGTAGTATTTTTGTGTTTACGTCGTAATATATTAACGTCCAGTGATTTCCATTTTCGTTAATCGGAAAAAATATTTTGTTATTTTCGAAAATATTATATTTCTTTGTCCAATTCTTTATACCTTCGTATCCTCTATTTTTTAATGTTTGTATAAAGTAAACGCTAAAACAGTGTATTCCATCTATGTTTTCTTGAAGTAATTGTAGGTATTTATCTATTACTTTGTCATTTAGCCATGTCTTCGGGTCTAAAGTTCTTAGATCTGATTCGGTTAATTGTAGTCTGTTTTTTGTTTCCTTCTTTGTTATTGGTTCTTCTGTAGGTATTGGTTTCGTTGGTTTTATAGGTGTAAATCTTTTGGGTCTTTTAAGTTGTTCCGCGCTAATTTTATGATATTTATGATTTTTCTTTGTAACGTATTTGTTTTTATTTGTGTATAATTGTATTTTCTTGAATCTTGGTTCGGTCTTATGCCTTTTTGCTTTGTAATTTTGTAAATATTCTTCTTCGTTAATTTTTGGGATTTCTTCTCTTTTCCTGTTGTGATAGTTCAGCCATATTTCTTTTCTTTCTTCTAGTTTATTGTATACTTCGATTTTTGGAATTTTTCCAGACTGGATCTCTAGTGGTCTAGTTTGTGTAGTTGAATGGATTGTTGAATTGTATTTTTCTGTTGCTGAAAATATTAATGATTCTGTGTCTTTTTCTTCTGATGTTAAGGATAGTATTCTAAAATGTTCCAATAGTGTGCTGTGGCATCTGCTCATATCGGAGTTTCCTGTATGCGAGTTTGAAGTGCAAAGGTGTAGCTCTATTCCTTCTGTTCTACAAAAATCTTTAATGTTTAGCATATCAAATTCGTTGTCCGCTATTATTTTCTTCGATTTTCCCATATTGGCGTTTCTTTCTCGTATTGTTTGGATAAATGTTATGGGGTTCTTATCCATGATTGGCTTTATATAAAGATGTTTAGAGAATTTATCAATTGTGGTAAAGAAATATTTCTGTTGAATTGTAAATACATCAATGTGTATTACTTCATTAATATCTTTAGGTGTTTCGCTTTTTCTGAATTTAATTTTTAAGGGTTGTCTATCGTATTTTGCGATGTTACATATGCCGCAATTATTAATGTAGTTGTTTATTAGGTTGGTCATCCTTTTATAATAATATTTATCTTTTAATTCTGCGTAATTTTCCCATATTCCTCTGTGATTAGTTTCTATGTGTGTTTTCTCTATCAATTTTATGCATTCTTCTTCGGTTTTAATATCTTTTGCTTCTTTTGAGCATGTTATAAATTTTAAATCTTTACTATTTGTATATAGTTCTATGACATCCTGTTGTACCTTATTGTATTCGTGGTCATTTAATTTCGTGTGTATTCCTATGTTTCCTTTATTTTTTATATATCGTCTCAGTATATCTTTAATTAGTTTTTTTTTATATCCTCTTTGTCTATATATATTTTCCTTTTTCCATTTATTACTCTTATTTCTTTATTCTTTCTCTCTACTATGATAATTTGAGTATTGTAAATGTTTACTATGGTATCCTTGATCGGTATGTGATCGTGTAAATCTTCTACCCCGGAATGTATAGTAGCATCTACACTCATTTTATCGTCTATTTCCATCATATTCGTTATTTCTTCTTTTATTCTGTTTTCTGTTATATCATTGTTAACATCTATTTCCATCATGTTTGTAGTTTCTTCCTTTATTCTTTTATCTGCTATGTCATTAGTACAAATTTCTCCGTTTTTGATTCTACTCAGAAAGTCTGCTATCAAGTTATCTTTTCCTTGTACATAATCTATTTCGTAGTTATATTCATTTAATTTAATTTTCCATCTTTGTATCATTGAGTTTGCTTTTTTGAAATTATGGAGCCAGATTAGTGGTCTATGATCTGTACGAATTTTAAATTTTATACCGTAAAGGTAAGGTCTGAAATATGTTACTGCCCAAACTATTGCCAGTAGTTCTTTTTCAATTGTTGCATAATTTTTTTCGTGATCGTTTAATGTTCTGCTTACAAATGATATTGGGTGTCCTTCTTGGGAAAGAACCGCTCCGATTGCTTGAATGCTCGCGTCAGTTGTTAATAAAAAGGGTTTTTTGAAATCTGGGTATCGTAAGGTCGGGTAGTTTGTTATTAGTTTTTTTAATTTTTCAAACGCTGCTATATATTTGGGATCGTTTATATCAATTTTTTTTATCTTTCTTTAAAGCGTTAGTTAGGGGGCTTGCTATTTGTGCGTAATTCTGAATGAATTTCCTATAATAGCCGGTCATTCCTATGAATGATTTGATTTGTTTAGTGGTACTGGGAATTTTTACATTCTGCATTGCCGTTATTTTATTTGAGTTGGGTTTGATACCCTCGGTCGTTAAAGTGTGACCTAGATATTCTGTAGATTTTGAGAAAAATTTACATTTGTCGGTTTGTATCTTTAGGTTGTGTTTCCTTAGAGTATTAAATATAAGTTTAATATTAGTTTCCATTTCTTGTAGTGAGGTCGCGAAGATCAATATGTCGTCAAGATAGACAACACATATCCGATTTATATACTCTGAGAGTACTTCGTTCATCATTCTTTGAAATGTTGCTGGTGCATTTTTAAGTCCGAAGGGCATACGAATAAATGTAATGTCCTTGTTTCGTGCTAAATGCCGTTTTGTGTTGATCCTCTTTGTCAACAGTTATTTGATGGAATCCTTTTGCTAGGTCCAGAGTAGTAAAGTACTGTGATTTGCCTAACTTATCGAATAATGCGTCGATATTAGGTATGGGGAACTTATCTTCGATTGTATCTTCATTTAAAGATCTGTAATCTATTACCATTCTCCACTTAGTTTTTCCTGAATTATCCAATTTCTTTGGCACGATCCACACTGGGGAATTGTACGGAGAACTAGATTTCTTAATAATTCCTTGCGTCAGCAGATCCTCTATTTGTGTTTCTACTTCTTCTTCGTGACACTGTGGAAACCTGTACATTTTTGCATAGATTGGTTTGTTGCTTTTTGTAACAATATCCTTCTTCGTAAAATATATCTTTGTAATTTCTTAGGATATTTGCTAATGCTTCCCGTTCCTCGTGGTTAAGATCTTTGTATAGTTTGTCAAATGATTCTATTGGTTCTATCTCTTGAAATCCTATTTCTGGTGGTGCGGCGTAGATGAATTGAATTTTTTCTTTACCGATTTCGAAGTGACCTGCACCTACATTTAGTTGTGCGTTAAATGGGATTAGTAAATTTTGGCCAATTACTCCTTTGAATGTATTATTCGTGAAATCCATAGTGTTCCACAAAATCTCGTAGTTTTCTGGCATTTTGAATTCTTTAGGCATTTTGGTTTTTTTTTTAATTTTATCATATTATGACCCCCTACACCATTTATTTTTATAGGTGCGTCTAATTTTATTTGTTGATGATTTGGGAAATAGTTATAGTCTATGACTGATATTGATGACCCTGTGTCAATTAATATAGGTAATTTTACTTGGTCTATTTCCAAATATGTTATTGGAAGAGGCCGGGTTTCGAGGCTTGTTCCCGAAAATTTACAGTTTGATCTATGTCCACTGGTTCAACATTATTTCGCCTAGTTTGATTTGTGAATGGATTTTTGTTTTGTCTATACTGTTCTGTATTTTGATTAAAATTATTTTGTCTTGTTGGATTGTAATTATTTTGCCTTGGTGAGAAATTATTTGGGTTATAATTATTATTTTGCCTTGGTGCGAAGTTATTTTGTGAATTTCGCTCGTATCTTGGTTTGTAATTATTATTCATATTCCTATCATTTGAATTGTTATTACTCTCTCTATTCTGAAGATTATATGGTTTTTGATATTGTTTATAATTTTTATTTCTTTGATATTCTGTTTTTGTGTCGTGACTGTGTTCACAAGCTTGTAAGGTAACATATGCACCTAAAAGAGTGGTACATCCTCTTGCTTCTAAAAGAAATGTCTTATATTCGGGAATACATAATTTGAATCTATTAAGTACGAGTTGCTCATTCCGTAATGGGCAAAACTCGGGTACTAGTGTTGGGTTTATGTCTCGTACATATTTAGTATTAATTTCATTGAGTAAATCGCTTAATTTATCATACACATATCTTATGTCTTTATTAAAACTTACTTTATGAATTTCATTTATTATAGTATGGTATGGTTGTGTTATACCAAATGCCTGATTAAGGACTGCTCGTAATTCTTCCAGATTTGTTGTCGTAAATCTGATTGCGACATCTGCTGCTTTTCCTTGTAGTTTTCCTTTGATGATTGTGTAGATGTGTTCCTTTTGTGGTCCTTCCTCTGCGAATTAAGTATATTTGCTGCTGCTAGTAGCCATCCTTGTAGGTTTATTTCCCTATTGTTTCCGTTGTATGTTGAGAGGTGTCTTGCCTCCTTGATTAGTTCTTCAAAGCTGAACGTTATTTGTGCCATGATTCTTAAAATTTTAGATTTTTGAGAATCTTCGTAGTAGCTTTGATCGCTTAGGATTCTTTTATGATTTTTATTTCACTTTTCTGGTTGAAGTACCAGGGGACTTTTTATTTTCTGCTTTGCTAAAATTTCGATGTGGTCCTCTATTAGACTAGAGTATCTCTCTCGAAATTTTGTTTTTCAGTTTTATTTTTATATAATTTCGATGTGGTCCTCTTTTTTTGGACTATTTTAAGGGAGACTAGAGTATCTCTCTCGAAATTAACGTAATTCAGTTTTATGGCACTGATTACGCCTTTATTATTATTCCTGTTCAAAATTTTCACTTTTGACAGGGAGCGAATTCTTTGAAAATTCAGCTCGGATCCTTTCTATAGATCCTAATTTTATTAGTTCACTTTTATTTGTTATTAATCCTGCTCAAAATTTTCACTTTTGGCAGGGAGCGAATTCTTTGAAAATTCAGCTCGGATCCTTTCTATAGATCCTAATTTTATTAGTTCACTTTTTCACTTTACTTACGTGGGTGCGTTGGTTTACATCTAAGAAGGTTCCTCCCTTCTAAGACAATCGACTGCGCCAGTTAAATAGTTATTATTTAGCGTGACCAAAAATAAAAGAAGTATTTTTATTTTTGGGAGACTTTATTATAAGAAGTTTCAAGATTGAATTTCAAATTAAGACTAACTTAGGTTTGCTAACTTACTTACTAGGAAGGCTCGGTCCACTAACAATTCTTGTGGCCGTTGCATTCCTTATCTTTGCTGACGGATGCGTCTGCAGTTATTATTAATGCCTTCTAAGATTATTGGCATGCATATTGGGTCCACTTAATTAAATCCTATGTGGTCCAATATGGTTATTATTATTATTGTCTGGGATCTTATCTTATCTTTATTATGGTCAGCTTGGTGAGTCATATCTTTGGATAGAGTTCCTGTAGTGGTGTATATGTGACTTGGGCGTGAGCTCGGAGTTGAGGTAACCGCTGAGACGTCCGCGAGATTAGAGCCGTGATTAGGAGAGAACTTTTCCTTTTTGTCCCGATGGATGAGTTCCTCCGCTTTTGTCTTTGAGTAGAGTTGTAGGCATTGGTCGTACACGTCATTTTTCGCATAATCGCACTTCAAGAATATTTCCGCCTTGAGCTCCCAAAGTTTTTCGTGCACTGCTTCAAACTTGTTCCAATTGGACGCCAGGATATCTAATTTCATGGTGATTTCTTTTGGAATTTATTTATTTATTTACCAAACAAGGTATTTACAAATTCAACATTAATTCAGATTATTCTAATTTAATACAATTTGACTTAATTTAATTTACTTTAATTAGTATAAAATTATAGGCACTAGTAAAAGGTTGGTTAAACGGGATGTGAAGGAGCTGATAAGATCGAACGCAGTTTCAGTTTGTATGTTGGCTTATTTATTGGAGGTTTGAAATGTGCGCTGAAATTGTTAAATGTTCTACAGCATCTATTAATGGGTTCATTTTGACCGTAATCAGCACGATGGGGATATTCCTTAAGAGGTTTTGAATGTCTCGTCAGTCTGACAGTGTCGTTAAGTCTGATTTTATTTGTAAGGTGGTCAACTTTAATATCACCATTCAAGACATCTAAGGTAAAGCAGGATGTGAGCATAGTTCTTCTAGAGCTGAGCGGTAGAAGATTTAACAATCGTAGCCTAACGGTGTAGTGTGGAAGGTCATCAAAGTCTCTGGGGTCATACAAGTCCCTAAGAGCAAAAAGAAGAAATTGCTTCTGGATTGACTCTATTCTGTTGCTGTATATTTGGGAAAAGGGATCCCAAATGGGACATGCATATTCCAGAAGAGGGCAAACAAGGGAACAGAATAATGATTTAGTGACCCAAACATTTTTTAACTCTTTAGCCCTTCTTTTAATGAAACCTAGAAGTTTGTTGGCCTTTGAGATTATTCTGTTGTAGTGAGATGTAAAGCATAGTTTATTGTCAAGTAGCACGCCGAGGTCTTCAATAAGCTCTACTCGATTTAGACCATTTCCACTTAGAGTATAATTATGGTGGTAAGTGCATTCTTTACGTGAGAAGCTTATCACGTGACATTTACCGACATTAAGCTTTAATTTATTTTGACTGCACCACCCATCTAGTGCCAAGAGCTTGGATTGCAGGAATACAGCATCTGCGGGGGAGCTAATGGAATGATATATTTTCAGATCATCGGCGTATAAAAGATGTGGGACACTTTCTAGTACTTCCGAGAGATCTGAAATGAAGATGTTGAATAAAAGAGGTCCCAAGTGACTTCCTTGGGGTACACCAGAGGACACTGCTATATCTTTGGAAATGAAGCCTTGGAACTTAACACATTGAGTTCTATTACTAAGATACGACTTAAGCCAGTCAAGTAAAGGTCCTGTTATACAGATTTTTTTTAACTTAAAAATTAGAGTATTGTGATCTACTTGGTCGAAGGCTTTGCTAAAGTCAGTGTATATTGCGTCGATTTGGCGCCCATTTTCCAGTGCGCAGAGTGTATCAGGTACAAGAATCATTAGGTTAGTCGTGGTGGAGCGCCCTTTTCTAAAACCGTGCGCTGGGGTTGATAATATTAGTGATTTTATCGCAGATAATTTTTTCAAATAATTTCGGTATGGCTGATAGTATTGCTATACCTCTGTAGTTCTCAACGTTTCGTTTGTCACCATTCTTGTGAACCAAGGCCGAATGGAAAATACCTCACGACAGTGACTTGTTGAATAGAAAGTGTAGAGGAGTTGCAAGTTGAATGGCACACTTTGATAAAAATAGGAGAGGAATAAGATCCGGGCCAGGACCTTTTTTGACGTCAATATTTGTGAGAGCATTAAACACCTCCTCAGCGGACAATGAAATATTGTCAGCAAGTGAAGGGACCGAGTTGTCAGGTTCGCTGAAGGTTGATTCTGACTGGGGACTAAAAACTTCTCGAAAACGGTCAGCAAACATATCGCAGATATCGCGCCTGCAGGATGAGTGCTTGATTTCATTGGACGTGGTCACGGGGTAACCTGAAATTTTCCGTTTTGTATTCACAAAGTCGAAAAAACTTTTTGGGTCGGTAATGATATCTTCACCAATTTTGTTTACATAAGACTCATACGCTGCTCGGGCTTTAAAAAAAAATTCCGAGGCCAGCTTGTCATATTTTTTTGAAGATCAGGAGTAGTCGTACTGTCGTGGTCATTTTAAAGTCTGATCTAAAAACACTGCCACTCTGTTCACACTTACTTTATTATATATTATATATTTATACAAACTATTAACTAACTTTTTAAACTGTTAACTGACTAACTATTAACATTTCTACACTTAGTTTATTCCACTTGATTACTAACTATTCAAATACTTCAATATATTTCAATACAAATACTTTATTCCACTTGATTCCTAACTATTCAAATACTTAACTTTTTAATGAAAAACCAACCGGTCGGTTTGAAACGCGATCCCAAACTCTTCCCGTTTTTTGGACTTGCGAATCTCGATCAGCAATTATCGCTTAATCGGTTAATGTTCACCGTGCCGATAATTGCTGATCCGCATCGGTCATCGATCAACTCCCGGTAATCGACCCAAGTTGGGTTTTAGCTGATCGATAGCCGACGTCGCATTTTCCTTCCTGACCGTCGGGCACAGGTGTTCGAACTTTGTACTAAATAAAGTGCATCACCTCGTATCGGAAGTCACTACATACCATATATCGATATTCAATATACTTTCCGGTACGAGGTATGCCTGCATAGGAAAGTCGGGGTCAAACCGACCCACGACAGTACCCGTTTTCTTAAGTTTTTTGAATATCTTATTTCTCTGGTTCCGCAGTGATCTGAGATTTTTATTCAGCCACGGTTCTGATACTTTATCTTTCAGCTTGATTACAGGAACATAGTTAATGACAATTTCGAAAACCACATCGTAAAACGAAGATATAGCATTGTCCAGATCATTAGATGAAAGAAGGGATGTCCAGTCTATCGAACTCAATTCATTATTAATACTAATGAAATCGGCATTACGGAAGTAAAATACAATATTATTGTTGTAAGAGTGAACAAAATTAATATAGTCACATGGTAGGTCTACTATGATAGCAGAGAGGGTATTTGAGAAAAGATTCTCAGCGTCAGATGCAGGGCTAACAATCACTTCATCATATGCGTCTGCAAATATCATATCAAGCCATCTCCCGTTTTTATTCGGAAAATTCACTACTATACATCGTGTCTATGATAGTGGTGTCAATAACAGACGTAAGATTCCCAGATATGATGGTGTTATCTGAATGATTAGTGTCGAAAGAAATGCTTGGGCGATTAAAGTCGCCGAGTAGGAAAAGATTGTAAAATATCCAGAATGTCATGGTATTTGTGGTCTTCTGAGTCAGGTTGGATATAAACAATACCAATGTAAACATAATTATTGATCCTGATAAACTTATGTTTGAAAAGCAGTGAGGGGTTTGTGGTTACAGTCTCGCTAGATAAAGATCTGTGAACTGCAATAAGGACACCACCTCCTATTGATAGACCAGTAACGCTATAATTCCTATCATTTCTGTCCATTATTTCTTCGTTTTTAAACGAGTCGTTAAGCCAAGTCTCCGTTATAACTAAAACGTTGAAGTGACATGATTTAGCGTCAATAAAAAGATTATTTACTTTTCCCCTAATGCCGCCGCCGTTGTGGTAGTATAATCGTAGGTTATTTCTAGAGATAACGTTCACGTTAGGAACGAATAAACCTATTGTGATCTTCACGGCTTTTCTGCATATTAGAAATATGCATTGAAGAAACATGGGAGCCGAATGTAGCGAGATCTTTTTGAACTTGGTCGGGCGTGAGGTTGAATTGTTCGTGGAATCGAATGTAGAACTGCCGTAAAGCTTCTAGATCCGTTGGAAGCCCTTCTTGCTGGATGGATAGTATCAGACTGGTTTTTGTTTTTCCAATGATGCAGGTTGAGTCAGATTTATTGTGCATATAAGCAAGATACAGCCGCACTTTGTCAAATATTCTATGCTCTCTCAACCGCGATAATAGATATCTGTTCTCTTCGGATTTCGCCGAATTTATTGAGTGCTTTACGACTGGGAGAGAAGTGGGTCAAGGAAAGGAGGGTTATTATTATCAACAATATTAACGCCTGGAGAAATGCAGGAAAGCATATCATTGTTGTCCTGATTATAAGTTTGTGATATAGTGTGTACTGAAGACGAAGGGTATGGATTGATTGTATCGCCGCGGACGAAATTTTTGTAAGGATCAGGAACTAGGACAGAATTCGAAGTGAGAATGTTAATCGCTTCAGGTATAGGATTGTTACCGGTGTTGATGCGTTTAGTTGAGGTTTTAACGGGGGCGTTAGTACTAGGTTCACGTGGTGTATAGTTGGGAGAAGTTTTGGTTTTGTTAATTTTATTTCTAATTTTACTATTACTATTGTTACTATTATTCTTACTGTTACGTTTGAAATTTGCCTTCCAGTGTCGGATTTCCATGTTGTTCCATTTGAAGACGTCCGATTTTGAGTTGAAGAAGAGCCAGTCATATTCCATGGGCATATATAGTTTGAAATTAGAGTATTTAGGCGCAATCTTACTAAGTCTGCGGTTTGGTAACTTTTCACACTTACAGCCTTTAATAAAGAATTGTTTCGCAAGGGATTTGCTCAGCCATGATTCGTCTACGTTTGGAGGAGCTTTCGTAACGAAATAAGAAAAGGTGTTGGGTGACTTTTTCTTTTTTTCTTGATTGTTCAATCTATTGAGCCTCCTTATTCTGTCATCCCAATCAGTTTGCGACCATGTTGTGTTGAATTTTCTAAGTGAGTTTGCATCAGGAACATCATCAGGTAGGTGCACCTTCGGTAGCGAGAAACTATGATTAGCTGATAGCGAAACTGTATGGATGTGCAGGTTTTTTTGCGTAAATCGTCAGTAGTGTCCTTGCAAACAAATCGGGTAACAGCTAGTTCGCGTTCGAAATCAACAAGCTTCGCCGCCAAGTCGCTGGATGGCTTAATTTTGGATCCGGAAGTGTCATCCAATTGATTAGATATGGTAGCGAGCGATTTGTCAGCATTGGCTGCCAGTACTTTTACTGACCTGATGTCATCATGGATTCTGTTCAGCTTGCTTGTAACAGCATTCATCCGAAAGCGAAACGTTATCAGGCTGTGCAGAAAAACCGTCAGCAAAAGTACTATCAGATAAACTATTTAAGATAGAGGTTAGTTTGGAGTCTGATTGTGTCCACTTTTTTGTTAATTTTGATGAGTCATGTTGGATTATACTGCAACATGAGTGTAGCTTGTCCATTTGGGATCCGTAGTCACGAAATTCGTCAACACAATCACTTAAGTTAGCTATGTTATCCACTAGATTATTAATTTTATTGGCAATGAATGTGCAAACACTTTTTAGGTCCTCTAATACAGTGTTGCTCGAGTCGTTTCGTAATGAGGTAATCTTTAAGAGTCTCAAAACATGACACGGCTTGATAGCGCAACACTCACTACATGTATAGTTCCGGGAGGATGTGATACAATCAGTATGAAAACTGCGTTCACAAATTCCATCGCATATAATGTTATTATTGACATCAAGAGCCTTAGCGCAGACACCACATAACTCGATAGATAGTAGCGAAGACATATCGAATGTTAATTTTCGTTGGGATAGGGCAGGAAAACACCAAATAAGCGCCGATGACGATGAACAAACCGTTTGGTTAAAAAAAAAAAAATTTAGAGTCGATTGAGACTAGGTCAAAGTTCAAATCAATATACAGTCGATAAAGTCATCGAAAACGGCAAGGTAAGCGGTTCGCACTACAAATGAAACGGCAACGTAAGCGCAATATGATAATTATGTACGCACAAGACCGAGCAAATTATCGATATTGTTACATAATACTATGCGTGAAAGTACACGTCCGTACAGTTTAAGTGTCAATATATTGCTGTACAAGTACATACAAAATACATAACATAACCAATACTCTGTTTTTAAGGTAATAAAGTAAAATTAAATAATAAGTTAATGACAATCAAAATCAGCAAATCCCTTCTCCTCTCCTGGACTGTTAATTAATCATTAATTTGAAATTTTCTCTCATATACTTTTCTTCCCCTTTTGATAAACTCAAGTCCTGCGATATTGCTTGCTGCGACAAAAGTTTGCTCAGAAGCAGGGAAACGAGCCATCTAGTATTTTCGTAACGGTCGTTGATAATTTTCCACGCTGCACTATAGTTGGCGTCAGCGGGAGTGAAGTGTCGAATTAACCGCTCGGCCTCTCCCGACAGACTAGACTTTAAGTACCAAAGCTTCTGGCAATCGGCGATGGGCTGATTATGGACCAACTGGAATAACAAATCCCTGAATTGCCTCCATTTGAGATAGTCCCCATCGAATTTTGGGAGCGCTATCTGCGGAAGCTTCATCGTTGTAGCGGTCTCGTGGTCGGGTCGCCACATTAGAGCACTGAATGTGCCGTGATAGCGTCGCCAGCGTCCGAGGGCTAGCGTTGTACGGGCTACGATCTGAGGCCCGAGTAGCTGTCGTCCAGGAGTGATGGATGCGTGGGCCGTATGTTGGCCCGTCTGGAAACCAAAACCAAAGTGCCGCACGGAGGAATTCGACTTTATGGTAAAGGCAAAAAATGGGAAAAAACAAAAATGATGATGATTCTGAACAATCTCTTTGCATGAGAATTCCCGCAATCCCGATCACGCTCGTGTCTGTGTGAACTTCATGAGACGCCTTCGCGTCGTACAGCGCTAGAGTTGGTCGTTCTGTCAGTTTCGACTTCAGCAATTCGTACGCTGATTGTTGTTCGTCTGTCCATTGAAAACCTTGATCCCCTCGCAGGAGTTTGGTCAGCGGTCTCGACTTGTTCGCATAATCGGCAACAAACATCCGGAAATATCCAGTCAAACCTATAAACTGCCGAAGATCGTGCAGATTCGTTGGTACCGGAAAATTCTTAACGTCATCGGTCTTTGTTTCCCCTGGAGATATTCCGTCTTCGTTGACTTGGTGACCCAAAAATACTATTTTCTGGGAGAGAAATTCACATTTATCTCGTCGCAGTCTGAATCCGCTATCCCAGAGGTAGCCTAAAAATCGTTCAGGCGTTCTAGACCCTCTTCTATTGTTCGGCGCGGGATTATAATATCATCAATATACGTCAAGACTCAGTTGTTCCTCCACTATTGTTTGACCGTCTTGGAATGTAGTCGTCGATATTCCAAACACAAACGATATTCTCCGTTTGCCTTCTGCACTAATACGATGGGAGAAGAATAACATGCACTGCTTCGTCGAATGATTTTGTTCTTCAGCATGTCGTCGATTAACGATTTGGTGGTAGGGATATTGGGATTTCGTCCGTTAACTGAATCGTCAGTTCGTCGGTATCGCACGTACCCAACTCCTCCAAACTTTCGACGAAACTTCCTCGGAATTCGTTAATCAATGCCAACGTCCGATTTTTCAATTGCATATCTACTTCGCTCCCAAAGTGCAGATCCTGCATCTCTAACGGGTTCCTCTTTTCTTGATGGTTCTGGCTATCGCATTCCTCAATTGTCAGAGAATTTCGTTCCTGAACAATTCGAATGTTCGGCTTATAGAGACAGTCCTGTCCCAAAAGAATAGCAGTATCGAGCAGATTATCGTCAACTACCAGCAATGCACCTTTAAGAATCACGTCGTCTATTCTCATGCGCACTTCTATTAGTCGTGTGCCCATGGTATATCCGTTTGCAAATCCTTTCAGGTGTTACGGGATAAATTCAAAAACACCGATATAATAGTGAAGATAACAAACGCTTTTATTCAGGTTATTATACACAAAAAGATAAGTCGCCCGCTTTGTCTCACGCCACAGACACAAGTGCGCCGCGTCGCCTGATCAACGCACGTAGAACTTTATCGCCCATTGCCATTCTAGTTCTTCCTGCTGCGCCTTTTCAGATGTAACACAGGATCTTCACCGTCTTAATGGTTTGCACGTCCTTCGGAACGTCTTTCTCTCGGATCATTGACGAATCACTACCCAGATCCACAAACGCTAAATACTCGTTACCCTCTATGTAGACAGGTTTTTTTCGAAATCGTGGCATTTATACAGTTCACTGGACCACTTTTGCACTGTGATGTGTCATGATTTGTTTTACTGCATTTTTCACAACGGCGTGACCTCTGTGGTTTCGGGCAATCTTTGGAAAAATTACCTTTTTCCCGGCAGTGAAAACAAATTACCTGCGATTTGTCGGCTTTCCCTGACGTATTGTGCGTCGTGTCTTCTGGTAGTACTGGCGGTTTCGGTTTTTCTTTTGTTATACAAACGCTAAGATAAGATGCGATCTCTCAAATCGTCTACGAATTCTATTCATTGTCCCTGAATCGACGAATGAAACTGATCGTCTTTCATTCCCAATATCATGTATTTTACGATAGCCGATTCACTTACGTTGCCCTGATGCCCTAACCTCATCATTTCGTCGACGTAAGTCAGCATCGGCTCCGTATATTGACGTTTTTGGCTCATTAAAACGATGTGTACGTCGGCTTCGTTTGTCGTAGGTTTAAACCGTTTCACGAACACTACCTCTAACTCTTTCCAGCGTCGAAACGTCGATGTTGTATCCAACCACGTTTTAGCTGCTCCCGCTAATTTCGCGGACACACAAGTCCCATTCCATCCATAGATGTTCCATATATCTCGTACCTTTTCCGTTCATTTTCAGCTGTTAAACTCGAATTCGTTTCGAAAACCGGCAACACCTCGATCACTTCGCGCGGCGTGTAGTTTACGACCGTCGGTCGGTCGTTTATGACCGTCTATTTTAGCACTACACAGTTCGTCGTGGAAGCAGCTGAGGCATCGAACACCACTCTGAGCTTGGTAGTAGTGCTAGAATGGTGCGGCAAGTAGTAACGAGGAGAATTGCTTGCTCACAGTAGGTTTGAAGGGCTTCATGTGCCCAAGAGATAGATAGTCGGTCATGAATGCTACATAATCTTGACGTAACTTAGTATCACGACTAAGTTTTTGTTCAAGGAGTTGAAATCTTCGAGATGCTATGACTTTCGTATCACCCAACCCTTTCAAGACTGCATCCTTGGTGGGTAAGTGAACGATATAGCGTCCTGATTCGTCACGCCTGTAGGTTAATGAGAAGTGATCTTCACATTCTCGCTCTTCAGCGGAAAGACTGTCAGATTTAGGAACATCCTCCAATTCCCAAAAGCGTCTGAGTAGGAAATCGAGGGTGTCCGTAGTTGTTATGTTGCATATGCCATTTGAGGTTGTTGAATGGTTAGAGTGGTTAGAATAATTACCTCCAATTATCCAGCCAAATTGAGAGTTTTGCAATGTGGGTAAGTCTGCCGACAATTTTATTGTCCCGTCAAGTATGATATCCCAGAAGATGCCTGCACTTAGTAAAATATCCACATTGCTCGAATGCACGAAATTAGGATCCGCAAACTTCGCGTTCCGAGGTAGACTCCAGGCAGATATGTCAATAGGTTGATCTGGTAATTGAGTCGTAATTTTTGGCATAACAATAAAATCCAATGTTTTTGAGAACTTTGAGACACGCGAAACTATTGTAGTAGTTAGTTTTTTCGAGACATTAACAACAGATTGGCCGATGCCAAGCACTGTCTCTTGTGTTTTCCGCGGAACTAGATTTAATCCCTTTGCAAGCGATTCAGTTATGACATTTATCGTTGAACAGCGCGACACTGTATGTACCGATCCTTTGAATCCTTTAGTAATATAAGAGCGGTAGAGAGAAGTATTTTCGGTGAAGCTGATGTGATACTGCAATCGTTATTACTACGATCATCACGATTTAATACCGATAGAAGTGCGGTTTCACTGTTATTGGCAATGGGGATTAGGACGGGTTCCTTGGGAATGTTTGAATCTGGCACATAATGGGAGTGCAACAATAAGTGATGTTTTCGACGACAATGGGAACAAGTCCGTACTGAGTTGCAATTTTTGGCGATGTGTGAGTGCCCAAGACAATTGACACACAAACGTAGTTCCAATATTTTGGAGTACCTTTGTTTAGCGCTGTAATCTCAGCAAACTGTTCACATCGGTATATTGTATGCGTTGGTACTGCACAAATTGGACAATCATTTTTTGTTACTGTCACACACGATTTGTGTTTGATAACACTTGTTTTGGATGCCGATTTGGACACATTCTGTTGAATATGTAGAACATCTTTTCTGCTTAAATTATTTTTGTTATATAAACCAAGTGTAAACTTCAATCAACATTGGGATATTTCATTTTGTGAATCACAGGTATTTAAAGTCGAAGATTGAATTTCATTTGAACTGTCAGTAAAGTTCAAAGATATGGAAGGAAGAGAGTCAGGAATTTCAACGTTTATTTGATCTTCGATACCTTCATTTGGTGAGGTGCGTTCACATAGCTCATTCGGAATATTTCTATTATTTACGACTGAGCTGGAAATATTTATTAAGTGCTTTTGAGTGCGTTTTTTATATGAGGAAAATCGTGGAATCGACTGATTGCAATAATTGTAATTACATTTATACGTACTAAATTCACTTAAAAAATTAATCCTTCTGAAATGTTCCCTAAGACCACAAATATATTCGGCTATTTGTTTGCAAATAAAACAAGTTAACATTTTTAATTTATAGAGGAAATAAGTTCAGATACAATAGAGCTCTTTGGATCTTCGAAATTCATAATTTTATATATGTATATATTGTAGCAGAAACAGCCATATTTGTTTTTATTCCACCGGGTACAATAAATTTAAAACGAAAAACGATTTAAAACACGAGTAAATTTCAAAGTAACATTATCAATGCAAACATAAAACCTGTTACCCGACAAACAATTTCAATTTTTTGTCAAATAAAATTACCGAAGTGTTACCGGAGACGGAGACCGAGTTGGTAACGAGCCCGAAATCGTAATTATAGATTACCGATTGTTGGCACACTTTGGGTTGGAATATTTACCATAAAAATGTGGTAGTTAAGGACCGTCATATTACGGTAATATTACCGTCATATTACGGTCTTTAATTACCACATTTTTATGGTAAATGTTCCAACCCAAAGTGTGCCAACAATCGGTAATCTATAAGTACGATTTCGGGCTCGTTACCAACTCGATCTCCGGTAACACTTCGGTAATTTTATTTGACAAAAATATGAAAGTATTTGTCCGATAATTCGATGCCAATAACCTATACAAAATGGAGACAAAAAATGAAACAGTAAGGATAGGTAGTAAGGTTTTAGGAGTGGAATTATTTAAAAAAAATATAGAGTAATAATTTTTGTAAATTATGCAAACATGTTTTAAATATTAAGATGTCCCTTTTTAGGGTTTATATTTCATTATTTTTTGGTAATTCAAGTTGTGTACATATTAAATTTAATTCTATAAAAATATTTATATTTTAATTCGCATAATATGCATCAAGAAAAAATTGTTTTCTTACTATATAAAAAAGACTTACTCTATAAAAAAAGGATACATTTCATTGTTTTGTAGTAATTCAAGTTGAGCACATATTAAATTTATAATATTATAAAAATATTTATTTTTTAACTCGCCAAAAATTTATAAAGAAAAAAGTTTAAATGAAAAAAAAGTTACGCAATAAAAAAGGGAATATTTCATTGTTTCATAATATCGCCGTGTCGGAAGAACAGTGACTGCAAAAAATTCTAATTTTTTTCGGAGAAACAAAATCATTTTTGACAATTGCCCATAAGCCATACGAGCTTATTAATAGTTACTATAGACAGCTAAGATCAAGAGCACGTTCGTTTAAAACAACGGGGAACGATTTTATGTAAGAATAGCAAAACCACAAAATATTGAAATGTGAAAACAAAAAATTTTCAAAATTGCAGTTGCGTCACTGTTCTTCCGACACGGCGATATAATAATTAAAAAAAAAATTTTTTTTTTTCCCAAAAGATTAAAAAAGAAATATAAAAAAATTTCACTTGAAAGTTGGAAGATTTTATTTTATATACGATTCATTCGAGCTATATTCATTGAAGACCTTTTCAAAAATACTTGAATTCCTCGTTTTACCTCATCTGAAGTGATTGGTACGTCCACATTCAAATAATTCAGCGTGTTTTCGATGAGTGCGATAACTCCCGTGAGTTCCAAAAAAATCAATTTATTTATTCCTAGTAGAGTGAAGTCAAATATTCATGTAGCTATTATATTTTAAAAATTTATTGTACAATTAAATACCTTTAGTAATTCCAGATTGTCCAGTCCAAGAATACATACGAACCAACTCGTAGTTGCAGAGGTGTTCAAAAATATTTTTAATTGTTTTGTTCACGTTTGGTGTTTTGTATGTATGTAGTCGCACAATCTGCAATAAAAATACTTAATATAAATATAAATATAAATAGTTGCAAAATCTGGCTAAGAACTACGTTACCATTTGGTCCATATACTGAGTCTCCGTTAATTTTGAATTAAACATAGAGAGCTGATTTGCTGTTGCCATTGGTATTGATGGATACTGGAAAGATATATCCTTTGCAATTCTTTTAGCCTTATTTAAGGAGTTTGTCGAAAGTATCATAGACTGCAACAAACTGTTTGTCATTTTATTTTCTTTCAATATGTTTTCCATTTCATTAAGAACGCATCTCTTAAGTTTTTTGTTACTCGCTAACATATCTTCTTTCAAATTTTCAATTGTTTTCGTCTGCTTCTTTTCAAGTTCGAGACGATACGGCTTCTCAGTATCATCTATCAAGAAGCAGTTCGATCGAACAACAGGAGCATGGCGTATAGGAGAAATGTTCTCACTAGTTTCTGCTGAACCAGAAATCGAAATGGGTGGAAATGACGGAGTTGATGATAAGTGGCTGATAGTCTCAGTAAGTGTTTCGTTGTCGATATTGTCAGCTTTGTTGAGTTCTTTGTTCTCGGCATTTACAACCATATTATCATAATCCAACAGTTCAGGAGCTTTGCAACAGTTTTCGAACTCGGCATTAAAGTTGGCATCCTGAACTTGGTTCAGTACCCCATAACTGTTTTCTGACTCAGAACAAGTGTGCTCTGCCAAATATTTTTCTTTTATTTTGGCTTCAGCATAAGTAGCTGAAAAAAATGTTTGGTAGGCCATGTTGAATTTCGTGAGTGTTTAGCAGAAATGAATTCTACCTATATTTTTTTTTAATACAACACATGTATACTTCGACCATGAAGAATCTGGGTTCGCCATAATTAAAATAAAAATCGTCTGTATTTCGGGGGCCAAAAAACGATCTTGCCTTGAATCAAGGAAGTGAGAACTACTGAGACTTCTTTCAATCCGCCAGCTTGCACAGTTTCAACAATAGAATACATGGTATGATGGTATAAAATATTAATGAGAATCGTGAATAATTAAATACATATTGAATTGAATATCGAAAATCTTTGCTGCAGTAGAGCTTGTCATACTCATCAATGTTTATTCTGCAGTATGCATAATAGGGAAAAAGACGCAATATCCATTATTATCATCGTTATTTGTCATTCCGAAAAGCTTGCACTTAAGCATGTTGGTAGACCGCAATTGCTCCTCATTTCCTTCGTGAAACTGGCATTTGTAAATATTCAATTTACTCGATGCTATAGGTTTTTCATAAAAATTTTCCAAACAATCTATTATCTTTCCGCGTATACTCGTAGTTTTGTTATCATTGCCCATTTCAATATATGAAAATTTCACTACTTCATTGCTTTTCGTTAAAAACCAACTATTTCTTTCAGCATCAAGAATAAAGTTTTCGAATACAGTGGATGCCGCTTATTGTAATCACTTTGGGACCGGCCATAAACAATAACATTAACCGGATGATAAAAATAGACGAAGGGGAAAATTTTTCTCATTTATTTTCCTACGCTTGAATATAGATTGCTCGAAGCATCTAATATTATTTTTTTTTATTCATTAAGTGTTATTTACAACTCTAGCTTCAATGTTTCACAAAGTTACAGAGAATATGAACAGCTTCTACAGAAAGTCGTTTGAAAAGAATCGCCGTCTTTTAGCATGCCCGATTATAAGACAGTGTCTGGTCAGGACACTTACTGTGGTGCTGATTCTCTCCCCTTTTAGCAAATTCAGCCTTGTACAGCGTTTTAGATCCAGCTTCGGTCATATCTGTCAGCTCAGCGCGCCACTTCTATTAAACTGTCTCGAAAACTTACTCGAAATTGAGCTCATTCTGTTGAACGAGATCAACATCAATAGTTTTCAGAAGCTACGAAAAGACTGAAATTTCTCATAGTAATCTATGATATGTATCGCCTTGTGTTTACATAAATGTAAAACCAAGAGCAATCATCTTTAATTTTGAGATTGTATTTATTTGGCCTTTTTGATTACATTCACATGAAGAAAAAAGAGGAGCGATTAAGAATACAGTCACAAAACTTGTAATGTTGTATGGAAATCTGGCCCGAATGATAACATAAAGCGAATTTTTATTCCAATAAGCGATGAATTTCGTTTGTGGAAAATGGAACTAACTTGTTTTGATAACAAAATGCGGCTTATAACATTATCCGCGATTACTATAAGCGGCATCTACTGTATTAATGTTTGAAAAACGCGGACAAAATTTTTTTATTCAAATTTAGGGTATATTAAGGGTATTCCATTTGTAACCTAAGACAGTTAGCAAAATTTAGTAAATACAACAGACTATCAAAAATTGAATCGAATCACGCATTTCACCTGTTGAAACGATTTTGTTGAGTCCGTGAGAACTTTCTCAACTGTGGATTTTTCTGTGGTACTCCACCTGCAATAGGTAAGTCTTCCAATATGTGGCAAAAGACAAGACGTTGTTTCCATCTTTACGATCTTTTTTTACTGTTGATGGGCTAGAGGTATCCCATAGGTAATAGATATTACATTAATAGCAACAGTTTATTTGATCATTTTATCATAGTGCGACATTTGGGTCTTGTTCTAGTTGTTCTCATTTTACTATTAAAAATGAGAACCAGATATTCCACGTAACAGGATTTTACCTCTAAGTTTATGCCGGGAAATGTACTTTCATAAACTTGATAAACCAATTCATGTTTGAAGTACTTAACATTAGCAATAGGTTCGTAGATACCGTGCACGTAACAATTTACAAAAAATTCAATAGAGATTGAATTGTACATCCCCTTTAATAAATTATAAAATAAAATAAAAATAATAAATAAAAAAGGAAAATTTATACAGCCTAAGTGGCTAGTAAAATTCTCCATCCCATCTACGTTACTTTAATTACGTGTCTTTTGGAGTCTGGAATCGTTTTTTACAAAGTAGACTACTTTGTAATGGCAACTCATTTGACAGGCCGTTTGGACATGGAAATAGGCCAGACTGTCACATAGTCTTATTCACGGCTTAGCCCAGGACTAGAGGCCGTTTAATTTGCCATTCTCCGTGTCTGCCTTGCCTCTTCCGTAAGAGGGGGCAACCCCAGAAACCACTTTTATTTTTAAACAGTGTTAGATCCACATCCCGCAACAATCTTACGATTGTCAAAACGTGGAAATAACGTTGACTATATGAGATAGTACAACTTCTGTAAGGGCTTTGTTCCTATAAGAGGGTTACTAACCTCAAATCCGATTGCCTTCCAGACACCTGTTTTTTACACCTCTGGGTGAGTGAAACCAGGATTTTTTTTAGACAAAAAACAAGTTCGCGATGATTTTCATACATAAAATATGTACAAAAACAAAAACAAAAATTAAAAAAACTCTAATATTTTCCTTGGCAGTAATTCAAAAATTGAATCCTAACATATTCTAACTAGCTACGGCAGCCCAGACTAGTTTCGACCCAGCCACGAGGTTTCTTCAGTAGGTTTATAACATTTTAAATTAAACTGTACTATCTGTACTATAATACTCTAATAAAAATAAACTCAACTCTCTAATAACAAGTATAACATACTTATTATTTATCCCAGTGACTATTTATTAAACCACCCAACACCCCAGTCACTATCTATATCTCTAATACTAATTATATTATTTATGCAATAATATATTGTATCACCAAATATGGTCTACCGATACACACTCCAGCTCATCAATAAGTGTAAAAACCCGGCTATATTTCAACATAGAAAATATAGAAAAAATACCAAGAGAATAATATAATCCTCTAGGTTGTAAACAAAACGAAACGTAACATTACGAAACGCTGCCAAACACCAAATACATGATAGGTGCATTTGATGAACCGAAAAAAAACGAACAAACAATTGAAGAAACGAAAATCTTACAATTGCAGACAAAATTCTCAGTTTGGCCACTGAAAAATTTTTTTGAATAAATAATTGGGAATGAAAACCACCATTTTGTATATATGGATATAAAAACATCCAATCACAACACTAGCACAACTAGAAAAACACATTGGTAACCACCTGAAATATTTAGTTACCTTACGAAAACTATACGTTAAGTAATTTAATGTTATTAACAAACTAAACAGCACGATACACAGTTGAAACATTTAAAAATGTCACAGAAACTGAAATACGATCTGCCACTTTTTAGGAAAAACACAACCGCCCGTATTGCACCTATTATTTTTATGTATAGTATTATGTGGACCTGTCAACCAGATCACAATACTATCGAAAGAGGGCTATGTGTAGAATTATGTGCGTAGTAGTGCTGACATTTGTAGGGTTTAACCGAGAAATGCGGAAACATTGCAACAAGTTGTGAAATTCCGCTACTTATGTCACACTCAAGAAAGATTGTGCAACTGCGCAATACTATCCTTCCTATTGGTGGTCTCTTTTTTACTCAGGCCTGTCATAACAGGTACACTGAACCAACACTAATAAATTCAAATTATTTTAATCAATAATGTTGCAAAAAATAATAAATAAAAATTAAATAACAATCAATAGTTCTCATTACAATGTAGTATAATAGTCAATTCATCAAAATTACAGTTTAATAAAGTAAAGAAAAGTAACTATAAAGTTCGTATAACAAATAATAAATCTTATAACATAACTATATTCATAATTTAAAACAAAATAATAATAGGGATAAATTATATAACCCAATAAAACAAATACAGTGAAACCTCCAATAGCCGGACACCCATGGTGCCAGTCTTTTTGCCCGGCTATGGGAGGTGTCCGCTTGTAGGAGGTATCGAACAAAATACAACATTTTATAAATATGTAATGAAAATATGATTGTAAAAAAGCATTTTAATAATAATTTCTTCATATTTATTCTTATTCTTGGAGTTATAGTGGTATGTTTACATTATTCATTATTCACTTAGAATAGAAAAATTGATCAATTTTCGATTGTTGAAGCTTGGTTTGTTTCCATTTAAATTGCTGATTCTCAATGTGACTTTCTACAGTTTTTAAATGTTGAAAAGCTACATAGTCATCTTTTACAAATTCCTTTAGACGAACAATTTCCTTCAGTGCTTCAGCATATGACTTTATTGGATCGGCATCTTGAATGTCCTCGCTACTGGAGTCACTTTCTTCCATAGTGTCAACTAAGCTTTCAAATCGAATTATAATGTCGTCTTCTTCAAAAATTCTTCCAAATTTTGATCCTTTAAATTGACGAACACATTTGGTAAGCTGAATAAAGTTGATAAAGGTAGATCATCTTCGGCGTCAAATTCCAAAAGGTCCTGGTTTGTTTGAATGAATGCTGCTTTCCAAAAACAGTTTTTGATGGTTCCTGCGTTAACTTTGTCCCACGAAGCTTTGATATAATATATAGAGCGTCAAGAACATTGATAGTTTTGGCGAGCTCTGATGCTGACTTCGTTGTGTCAACTTTCGAGATGATATGTTTAAGGATTAATCCTCTGTAGTGTACCTTAAAATTTTGAATTATCCCTTGATTTAAGGGTTGACAGACTGATGTAGTATTAGCCGGTAAGAAAATTATTGTAACGTTCGTCAAATTTAAATCTTTCGGATGGGACGCCGCATTATCCAAAAACAAAAGGACCTTCCTTTTTTGAATGTTCATTTTATGGTCAAATTGTTGTAATCATTCAGACATTATATCTCGCGTCATCCACGCTTTTTGATTCGACTTCCAATTGGCTGGTAAGTCTTGGAAGCGAAGATTTTTGAATGCGCAAGGGCGGGCTGCTTTGCTGATAACTAGAAGCATCTATTTTTCCCCTGCCATGTTAACACAAAATAAAACTGTCAGCCTTTCTTTCGACAGTTTACCTCCAACACATTTTTCCGATTTTAGGGCGAAAGTTTTATCAGGCAAAGCGCGAAAAAAGAGGCCACTCTCACCGGCATTATAAATATCTTCGGGCTTGTACCCAAGTAACATAGAGGGTATTTTTGCCCTAAACTGGTCGACGTCTACTGGATTCACATCTGAAGCCTCGCCAGTTATGCACTTGAATGTTACGTTGTGCCTTTTACTCCATTCCACGCAAAAAACCACAGTATCCCAATTGGTCGGGAATTTGTTTTGCCTTGGCTTTAATAATTGGTCCAGAGATAGGTATATGCTGGCTTCTAGCTTTGGCAAACCAATGAAAGCAGATTTGATCGATTTGTGAGCCTTCCGTCTTAAGAAAGCTTTTCTTTTGCTGGACATTGATACCGGACATCCATTTGCGACGAATGTCATCTCGATTCTTCACAATTTCTGCGGCTTGAGTTTTCCCAATATGAAACCTTAAAACAAATAAATTCTAGTCCTATTCATTTCACTAAAACACGATAAATCACCTCTTAGCTAATTGTCGAACGGACAGTTTTTCTTTTTCAAACACATTAATTATTTAATTTTTTTCATTTAAAGAAATAACATTTCTTCGTGGAGCCATACTGATATTAACACAACACAAAAAATAACCTTTAACACACGCGAACTATGCTAAAACGTACAAATGACACAGCAAGATCGGATCACGACTCTCATACAAAACAGAATTATGTTCTAAAACGGGGAATGACCCTATATATTACAATCAACGACAGCTCAAAGCTTCAATACTTCTAATAAGGGGAATCCCCAAATTAATTCCAATTTCTGTATGAATATTTTTGTGATCAAGTAAGCTTTGTGTCCGCTTGTGAGAGGTTTTCTGAGTCAAACGTACATAAATATGGTGTCCGCGTCCGTCCATTGGAGGGTCCGCTTGTCGGAGGTCAATTTGTTCCTAAAGCGAGTCCTAAAGCGCGCGTAGAAGAAATTTGTCCGGATATAGGAGGTGTCCGCTTATTGGAGGTGTCCGCGAGTGGAGGTTTCACTGTAATTACATTCAGTATTAAAATAAAAATAAAAGTATTAACTCACTAAAGGTGAGACATAAGTCCTGCTAACTCACCTCTGATGATTAGGGTCATATTTTCGTTTAGGTTAATAGAACGTGTAATGTTCAACACAATATGTGATTTGTTCCTCAAAGATGTACTTATAAAGTATGTCTCACACAGCTGTTTCAGTTCCCTTTCACTGTGGTGACTGGCTATGTAATTGATCTTGTTTGAGGGTGAATGATTGTTTTTGCGCAAATGCTCTCATAGAGGATTGGACGTAGATAATGACTGCAAATGATCCATAGTCTGCCTGGCAATAAGGGAACCATAGGTATAACCCACAACAATGGTGTTGCATTCATTGCAGAAACAATTAAAAACGCAATTGCGGATTATCAGAGAGTTACTGTCCTTCAGAGATTTATGAAACCTCTCTCCATTGGTAGACCCATTCTTGTAGCAAAGCTCCAAATTAATCACATTACCGTATATTTTTCTCCAAGTGTCTACAAGTTGATGTGTGACGTTTCCCATATATTGCAGAGTGATTCGTGTTTTTGGCAGAGTGCGTTGAATGGATACTATGGCACCTATTGAGTAAAATGATTTAAGATTATTATAGTGTTTTTGAATGAGTATGAAATGCAAACCTTGATCATTGGGAAGTATCAAACTGGAGAATGATGGATCACTTGAAAATAAACTGGGAGACACGTAAGCGGCAGCGCTCTGGACCTGTCCAGTGAGATTCCCTTAAATAAATATATAAATATATATATAAATATATACATATATAGAAATAGCAAATATGGAAATAACAAAGATATTTGACTTAACATTCGATATAATTTGGCTACTACGTCAATGACTAATTACCTCCAGCTTCAAGAACAACAGATGATTTGGACAGGAATTCCTTTTTGGTTGACACTATGATGAACATATGGACAACAAAGATTAATAATGTTTTTATAATGAGTTATAAGTAAAATATACCATGCACTTCGTTTTCGCAATCAAATATATTGGTCAGCAGAGTAAAACCACTTGAAGCATCTGGAGATACAGGAAAAATATTTAAACTGCTGGGATGGGGTTCCTTATCCTCATCCACAGAGGTGTTGGTGTCGTAGTTGAAATTGCGAATTATGGAAGGAAGCATTGAACCAGAGTTGGAAGTGCATTTATCACTGAGATCGGTGTATTCTACTATAAAGCAGATTCGAGATCGTTGTCATCTAACTTGTGAAGAGTATCTAACAAATCATCCTCATCGGCAATTTTTGAAAAATGGTTGTTACTTATTTCGGCCATTAGCATCGATAAAGTCTTAAAACCTAACCGCTCTTTTACCAATTTCTTCTCCTTCAGAGTATTTAGCACAACTAATAGTCTGGCCCTTATGTATTGAATAATATACATATTATCTTTTAAAATATCTTTCCATTTAGATATCAGTGAACCATAGAATGCTATATCACTTGCTAGCAATACATCAGTCAACCTTTGCTCCACTACAGCCCGACGCTGAGCGGGACTGACGCAACTGTAATAGTGCAAGAAACGATTGGAGGTCAATTCCTTCCTATACCATTGAGTAACAAAACTCCTTTTAGTACGATAAACCGTCATGTCCAGGTAATTTATTGAATGAGATATATGGTTCTCTTCCTCAATTGTCAAGCATAATGCTGATAGCTCGTCTTCAATGATAATCTTTTGGGATTCAGTTGGAGGCTCAGAAAGGGAACCGACAACGTATTTTTCGGATAGATAGTGTATTTGTAGGTCCCTAGCAGTTTTTTCCAACCCATCCTTTATGGAAGCAATAAGGCCACTGGGAGCGTACAATAATATGTCATCAACATACTTCATTATAAATTGTACTTTATACAACTTAAAGTCATACCAGCTGTCAGTGAACACTTTGTCCATGTACAAATCCGCTAATATGGGGGATAAGGGACTCCCCATGGCTAAGCCTTTGATTTGCTTGTAGACTTCCTCTTCTACCAAAAAATAAGTACAACCAAAAATGCAAAATTTTAACAGACTCCTTAAAACACAGTGGATATGGCATAGCCTTCGCATATGAGGGTACTGAACATCCTGCAGATGTAATCTAACATAAATGAAGCTGGTATGTTGGTAAACATGTCAACAACATCAAGACTGGCCAACACGTAAACATCATGAATGATTTGTGCACCTAGAATTCTTAGAAGATGATCATTGTTCTTGATGTTAAAGTTTATATTTCTGCAGAAAGATAATATTCTAGATAGAAAGATGCTCAAGAAGTGAGTGGGTGAATTGGTCCCATCTACAATGGGCCTCATGGGCATCTCCACCTTGTGCAACTTTATTGATCCATATAACCGAGCCAGATTGAAACCTATTATGTGTAGATCTTCCCAGCATTTATGATCTGCATTGGTGGGACACGCCAAATTGAGTTTTGTGTTGGTTAAGATTCTTCTATAAACATTGGTCATCTTCTGCAGAATATCCTTGTTGTCTTCTTTGCATTTATATAACACACCGCAAGAAACTAACTTAACCAATAGCATGTTAATTTTTTGGTGATATTCACGGACACCTTCCCCTTATCTGAGGCAACAATTAATAATTTACTTTCTTTAGTGAGAGTATTATCTAGCATAGCACAGGCGGTATGCAGGGAACGATGAACTAATTGTTTTTTCAGTGAAAACCCTGAAACATTTTTAATGCAGTTAACAAGAATCTGTAGGCGAGAGCGAATTTCAGATGAGTGCACAAAAGGAAAGTATTCCAGCCGCTTATCTTCAAAAGACACACAATAGCTCAAAATGTGTTCCCATTTAATTTGTAAGCGTGATGGTGGACAAATGAATTTGGGCCCATAGCTCAGTAATGCTTCAACACATGAAGGTAGAGATACACCCGATAAATTTAGGAACCCACGGGTAACCTTCCTCAATAGTACCACTTTATCCCTACCATGAGATCTGGCTGTACAGGATCTAGGAGTATGTGGACGACATACCAAAAATGGAACGAGTGGGTCTGCCCCTACCCCTATTCCGGAATGGGTTGTTTGGATTTCTGCCTCTACTACTGGACGTCAAGGAGCAATATAAGGGATTTAATATCCTGGAGGAGGTGAGACTTGTAACATTGACTGAGCTATCTGCAGCATTCAACATATTGACCCCGGCAGTGTTCTTTTCGGAAATATCGATAATTGAGGTAACTACATCCTTATCTATATCAACAATGTCCATTTTTACATTAGAATTTGTGGGGTTGTTCATGTATGTGGTTAATATGTGGTTAATATGTGCTTGTATCTGTTTAAAAATTGGTAATCCTGTATAAAGAAAGGAGTGGCAAGAATGTATAGATGTAGAACAATTTAATATACCATTGTGAAATATATGAAAGTATAATAAATATAAAAAATATAAAAAATAAAAAATAATTGATCCTAGACAAAAGTAGGAAAGATAAGAGTATATAGGTATATATCGGTCAACTGTACCTTTGAGAAATATGGATGAAATTACGAATGTATCTTTGACCGGATGGGTGATGGATGTGATGAACCACGGATGGACTGTAGGTTTGTGGCCTGTGATCACTTCAAGTGATGAGCTCTGCCAAAATTCTTAAAATGCTGTTCTCACCTGTAACACAGACAAAATGGTTGTTTATTAATAAAATATTTATCAACTGAAGTGATACACTGGAGTGTAAATGGGGACTGTTTTTGGTTTGTGTAAAAGGAGGGATAAACGCACACAACACATTACGAACTAATACTGTTAATTTAAATAGGACGCGATAAACAGGATACCCTTGAAGTATAATACTCTAAGACTTGTGATTGGATTTGCGATGGGTTTTAATGTAACTTTAAACCATTAGCAATTAATTAACGTAACAATAAACACACTACGTGGAACTTACCACAGGTTTCAAATGGGAGGAAAAAACACCACTGGATTTTGATCGCGGAGTAACAACAATAAATTTTACTTATAACTATTAACTTTATGCACGGTGCATGTACCATATATTCAAGCGTAACTGATTTTCGGAACAATTGCACTGGTTGTAAATGTACTAATGTTTTAACACAGAACAACTTGAAGGTTTGCAAATGAAAAAGTTTAAACCACAGAGGGTATCTTATGATTGCCAATAACTACTAATAATTTCCTGTAGGTATAAAATACAATAAGTACGTAAGACTCAGATCGGACAATTCATACGAAGAACTCTACGATTAATGATAAACTGATGAAGGTCCGAATCTGTAGCAGGAGAAAAGTAAACATACCTAAAGGTATACTGACACAATTAAAAGATCTTACACGTATTGTGAAACAAGATACGTCAAACAACCTAGATGATTTCGACTGGAAGACAATTGTTTCATTTGGAAAATGAATACGCCCATATAAGGAAATGGAAGACATATGAAAGACCATCGTATAAACCTACACAGGTTTGATTTTGAATGAGTATACAGCGAGTAACACGGCGCGATAGGAATTTGGCTATAGCAGATAAGATGGTTTTTCTGGGTATACTAATGCAGCTTCAATGTGAAACATTGGAAGAACAAACTATAGTGCGTCGTAGCATGGATTATGAATTTTTCAACTTGCGTTCAAAATAACATTCCAAGGCCATGATTTATTGTACGATTTGCCATATTATAGGGTGAATTTTGATTTGCGGTGTACCTTTTGGGAGATCTATAGTGGATCTAACATAAGGTGCAATGATGTAGATTACTGGCTTTGAGAGTTTGTACCTTGGGATGGTCTGGGTGTAAATTCAATGATAGATCAACCAAGGACATATGATCCCATGCAACACATGAGTTTATTACATAATACATATAGACCATTATAGGTATATGTGGTGTGAATTCTCGCCATCCTCATAGGACTTATGGCAATTAAGCCAAGTATATAGTACACAGAATAAGCTCATATGGAATAACTTAACTAAGATCATGTATGAGTGCGATAGTCGAATGCAGTATGGGTTTGCGGTCTGATGATGGTAACTTACCTAGCATAGTACATGTTTTTTATATGTACAAAGTGGAGTATATAAGATCACGCGCCACTAAATCCTTCACACAGTATAATACAATAATTCAACGAACATAGTTTTAAAATAAAGAGATAACTACAATAAAAGAGATAACTACATAGTTATATAGAGTGAAGTTTTAGATTAATACAAAGTAAGCTAACGGTATAACCTATCGTGATTAAATTAAATTTAATTAAATATAATAAAATTTGATATAACACAATAATGACGATTACAAACAAGAATATATTACAATGAATAGGAACATATAACAACAAAAATTAAGTAGTACAATTTATAACATAATTTGGCAATACTATAGCTTGCGCAACTAGGTATACATATGTTAATATATACATTATAGTAAATTTTCAAAAATTACATTATATAATAAAATAGGTAGAGTCCATTGTCTTTGAACATATCCCTCAAGAGTTCTGAAGATGACCCTGTGGTGAGGGTCGAAAAATGTAAGCTCAACCTATAGTAATCACTTACCTAAAAGTCTCATTGTGACCCTATATATATGGGCGTAGATCATATAGTAAAAGTGATAAAATAATAACATCCGTGTGGCAAATTAATTGCACACACATGAAGTCTCATAAAACTTTACCTTGTTGACATTAGTTAGTGTTTGTTTATTGTGGGCAAGGAGCGTTTTCCTTGCCACAGGGTTTATTAAGGTATTCAAAAATCACTTTACAATTCAGCAATGATGAATTGGAGAATTTATTAGGGTTATTATGAAATTATTAACTCTTGGCACTGACACATTTAGAAGTTATTAAGTTATTATAAAACTATTAGCTCTTGGCACTGACACATTTGGAAGTTATTAAGCTATTATAAAACTATTAGATCTTGGCAATGACACAGCAGAACAATTGATAGAAACGGGAACACGATGTTGCTCACTGGACTACTCTACAAGTAATGAAAATTGGAATCTTTAAATTGGTAGTGCATGGTACCAAACTGCATCGAGCAAAATGCTGACGTCCCTGAAGTTAGCGGACACTTTTTGGCGGAATCGGTTGAATTCTTCACCATCATTTACTGCTAATTTATTGCTAATTTATTACGAAAAGCTTAAATTTATAGCTTCAAAATTGTGATTTTTACGGGGTTTTCCGCTAAATGAAGGTGGAGTTAGCGGGATTTTTTTTGAAAAATTACTTAATTGCAAGTTGACTTGCATTACGGGTTAGCCCTCATTTATTGCTAATTTATTGCGAAAAGCTTAAATTTATAGCTTCAAAATTGTGATTTTTACGCAGTTTTCCGCTAAATGAAATAAAATGAGCGGGATTTTTTTTGAAAAATTACTTTAAAGTTGACTCACATTACGGGTTAGCCCTAATTTATTGCGAAAAGCTTAAATTTATTGCTTAAGAGTGGAACCTCCTTTATCGGTTAAAAAAAATCGTTTTTTTGGAAATAGTCTTAATCGACTACTAAACTATTCAAGAATATTCTCTGCAGAAATATCAAGTCGATATATGCAGTGTTTACGAGTTACAGCTCATAAAGCGGAGGAGTCGGGTGATGAGTATATAGTATTTTTATGTTTCCAAAACTTTAAACGCGTTCTACTCGAAATATAATTTTTTGATTTTGAGTACACGATTGAGAAAATTCTACTTTATTCGATTTGGCTTTATGATGGCTCATTTTAAAGATAACGTTATCTATTTGATGACGTTAATTGTTTTTTGAAAAACAATTTTTTACATATTTTTTTCGTATTTAAAAGTCGTTTTTTTTAGCGAAATTTCACTTTAAATTTAAAACTGTGTAAAATCATGAACTACCAACTTTTTGTTTAAAATACTCGATATCATCTAGAAGCCAGTATCATAAACTTTACAAAAAAATTTTGTTTTTTTAGGTTCAGTTTAGGACGCTAGAGTGTACGCAGCTAAGCAACTCAATAAACGAGGCGATATTAACATAGCATCCATTTTACTTTATTATTTTAAAAATAAAGTATTGTTATCGATTTTTAAAAAAAAAAAATTTGCTACCCTGAAAAATTTTTTTTACACGTTTCATGACTAATAAACACCAAAAAAGCAAAAAAAAATTTCAGTCCGTCTGTGCGCCGTACGCCGTCCGCCGAACGCAAGACGTTTGAAAGTTTATAGCTCTCAAACTCTTTGAGCTATTAAGTTAAATTTTTTTTTGTTGGTAGACTAAGCAGACCCCTTCAAGTGACCACCTTTTGAGTGGTGGGGGTGTGAAGGGGGAGGTGGGGGAAGCGTTTTAGACGAAAAATTTTGGTTTCTAGTTCTCAGTAACCGCAAAGGCTAGGAGGCTGAAACTTGGAATTTATATAGAGCATCGATAGTGGACCCATTTGCAAAAAAAAAATGATAATATGGGTAAAGGGGTGTGGGAGTGGGGGGAATAATAATGCGTCCGAAACGCTCGAAAGCCGAGATCGAGACATTCTAAAATCCATATCTCCTAATCGGTTAATGTCACGAAATTAAAACTTAATGAACATCTGTGGGTATACTAGGAGAATAGATCCAAAACATATTTTTGAGAGGGGGCGGTGACGTACGGGGGTGGGGGTTGAAAAACTTTAGATTAGGATATCTCACAAACCAATTGCACTAGAGAAATAAAATTCGGTTTCTGTATAAATGTTGACAAATAAAGTTTGATAAAAGTAAAATTTTTTAAGTGGGTGGTGGAGCATGGAAGTGGAGGAGGTAAGCATTTTTTTAAAAAATTACGTCTCATATCTCAAGAACAATGTAAGATAGATACTTAAAATTTTTACCAGAAGTAGGCCTAATAGCCTCCAGCAGAAAAAAAAATTTCAGGGATGAGGGTGAAGAGGGTAATGGTGGGGGAGGGTGAAAATTAAAAAGTTCCGAGTTTTATATCTCGAGAACCTATAACAATATAAAGCTGAAACTTTGTATTTAGATAGAACTATAGTAGTAGCATGTTGGAAAAATATAACTTTTTATAGGGGTGGTATGGTACGGCGGTGGGGGCTGTTTTTCCTAACTATAGAACGGCTTATGCTAGAAAGTTGAAATTCAGTACGTATATGTAAATCAACTACGAAAGTAATTTTGATTAAAAAAAATCCAAATATCCGTTGGCGGTCAGAAGTGGGGCAAAACAAATGATCAGTGAAAATGGAATGCATATATTTTCACGATTTTCGTCATATCTATTAGGTCTTCCCAAATATTTAAATAATTTTTTTTCTACGGGTTCTTCATATAAATACCTAGAAAGTGTTTTCAGGATTTTTTAAAATTGGACCCCAAGGTGGTGTAAAGGGGATGTATACGTTCACGAATTCAGCCGTATCCCTCTGGTCTGATTATATATCGAATAACTTTTTACTTCCACGGGCTTATTTAATAATCACCTAAAACTTGTTTTCAAGCTTTTTTATTTTTCAAACCCTAAGAGTGTAAAAACGGGTTGAACACGTTTTCACGAATTCCGTCATATCTCTTAGGAGTGATAAGACATCGGATTGGTTTTCACTTCCTCGGGCTTTCTTTATATATATCTAAAAAAAAATTTCAGGATTTTTGGATATTCAACCCCAAAGTGGGTGCAAGGTTGTTGCACATGTTTTCACAAATTCTTGCATATTTCTAGTTCTAATGAGATATCGAATCCATTCTTACATAGTCGTCAAAACGTTGATTTCAGGATGTTTGTTATTCAACTCCAATAGGACGTATGGCTTTCGACATATTTCTCAGGATTGATGAGATATTAGATTGGTTTGCACTTCCGCAGACTTTTTATATAATCGTCTTCAAACGCATTTCCGATTTCATGTTATGGTCCGAAACCAAATCACGAAAAACCTTCTAATGGCGTAACAACTGATATTATACTAGGACTAGACCTCGTCCCGGAGTATGACCCAATTATGTAATTCATATGTTATATGAGGCAGCGGCGTAAGTATTCTAGCGCGACCCCATTTTAACCGCTTCCCGAACTTTTTTTTGGGTTTTCAGTCACATAGTAACCTACACCGCATCTCAGAATTAAACTCGTTCCGAACTTCTACCGAAAAAATAATAAAGTTGCGCCCAGACTGTTGGCAGATTTTTTAAATTAAATATCGATTTTTTAATGTGAAAAAATTACACTTTGCTCTTGAATGATCCATGAAATTGTCATAAAAATCTTAAAGTGTTTCGAGTTATTATACCTAAGAAAATAATTCGTAAAAATCATATATTTTTCGACTACATAAATTAGGTTCCCCCCTTAATTCTTAATAGAAAACACTCTACCATGTTCCCCGCACACCCAAAACAAATTAAACATAATTTTTAGCGGATATGTAAGCTATAAGCCAGGCGCGTAGCGTGAAACTTCGTAGGGCTAGCACAATAACACAATTATCAAATTCTATGAATTCTATAACCATAAACACGTAATTTTCATTCAAAAAGAAAATTTCGATTGCTAAATTCCAGGAAGTAATCAAAAAATTTCTCGAAATTTAGCGATCGTATCGTTGCGCTAGCCCTACGAAGATTCACCCTACGCCCCTACTATAAGCCATCAAACCAGTTCGAGTACGGATTTATGGCGGGAAATTTTTTTTGCTTTTTTGGAGTCTACTTGATTTTTTTGGGTCAACTAGTAAGGCCGGGTGTAATGTAAAAAATAAAAAAATTAAGCAATATTCAAGGATAAGGGTCAAAATCATTATCCTTAAAAAAACTCAAGGATAATTTTTATTCGTAACCTTACCCTTTAAAATAAGCCCTATATTATTATTCTACTATAAAAATTACCAGAGATATGAATTTTCAAAGAGTACTCGGACACCATTTTTGCGATCTCTTTAACATATAATACTATAGCTAACAAAAAATAAGATAAAAACAAGAAATTGGAATTATATTTTTTTTAAACTAATTCTTCGAGTACATAAATTTTCAAAAGAATCGGTGATGGTAAGGTCACACCTGTTTTCGATTCTTGATGAAATGTACCATAACTATATTCCTTTTTATAAAGTTCCGCTATGTTCCGAATAAATAATGTTTATGATTTGTTTAAGTAGATGTATAAGTACATCTTGTCTTTAATGATTTATATATAACAGTAAGAATATACGCCATATTACCCGAAATTACCTTATATCAAACAACATTTCAATAACGGTTTAGATTTAAAAGTGAACGATATTATTTTCGAATGCAGGAGAAACACCAGTTTTGAAAGAAATTTTCAGACCAGTGTGAGAACGGTTTGGTGAAACAAAACTCCCATGAAAAATTTTCCATTTAATTTTATTTGGGCGCTTTGTCGAAGACATGCAAAAGGAAAGATAAAGGGATAATTACCAACGGTCAACGGAGGTGATCAAAATTGTAAAAGTAAAAATAATAATAATAACATTACATCGATTGTTCCGAAGTTCATATCATTCGCAATATAATGTCCTTTGAAATTATATCCGCAAGTGATTGATGTTTGACTCCATATTTGATGTACCTACTACAAGATCGCCCCATTCGCCCTCATCTTTGAATCCAATGCAAATCAACTTGCGATTAAGTAATTTTTCAAAACAAATGCCGCTAAATTCATCTTCATTTAGCGGAAAACCCCGTAAAAATCACAATTCTGAAGCTATAAATTTAAGCTTTTCGCAATAAATTAGGGCTAACCCGTAATGTAAGTCAAATTACGATTAAGTAATTTTTCAAAAAAAATCCCGCTAATTTCATCTTCATTTAGCGGAAAACCCCGTAAAAATCACAATTTTGAAGCTATAAATTTAAGCTTTTCGTAATAAATTAGCAATAAATTAGGGCTAACCCGTAATGTAAGTCAAATTACGATTAAGTCATTTTTCAAAAAAAATCCCGCTGACTTCACCTTCATTTAGCGGAAAACCCCGTAAAAATCACAATTTTGAAGCTATAAATTTAAGCTTTTCGTAATAAATTAGCAATAAATTAGGGCTAACCCGTAATGTAAGTCAAATTACGATTAAGTCATTTTTCAAAAAAAATCCCGCTGACTTCACCTTCATTTAGCGGAAAACCCCGTAAAAATCACAATTTTGATGCTATAAATTTAAGCTTTTCGTAATAAATTAGCAATAAATTAGGGCTAACCCGTAATGTAAGTCAAATTACGATTAAGTCATTTTTCATAAAAAAATCCCGCTGACTTCACCTTCATTTAGCGGAAAACCCCGTAAAAATCACAATTTTGAAGCTATAAATTTAAGCTTTTCGTAATAAATTAGCAGTAAATGATGGTGAAGAATTCAACCGATTCCGCCAAAAAGTGTCCGCTAACTTCAGGGACGTAAAATGCTGACTCCACTTATTCGTGGGAGTCAAGATTTTCTCGATGTCCCAAGAAGAAAAATGAAATGCCGAAATAAGACACCAAGCATATTTCACTTTGCAATTATGTGCATTCAAATGTGCTTGGTTCTTGTATTTAATGCTGGTGTCATGTATCCGAGATTATGGATTTTGTTTTGATTTCCATGCAGCCTGAAGCACATTCGCTGATTAGTGAGAACCATGATATGTGATTCGTTATCTGAGTAGTCTGGACTAGCATGTAGCTTGTGAGTAGTAGATTGCAATTCGTTATTTTGCTAGAATGCAATCAGCGAATTTACCTTCAAGCTGCATGGGCCAAAAACTCAAGAAAGGTGAATCTAAACAGTTAAATTATTATTATAGATTTATCATTAAAAGTTTTTCTTCTTGAAATGGAAATAAGCTTAAGATAGGTATTAGGGCATACACTGAAATTAAACACTATATCATCAATATATTAATTATTCAATAACGTTAAGTGAATGTGGTAACAATATTAACCAATATTTCTAAATAATATAATTAAATAAAAAAAACCCTGGTTCCACCCACCCAGAGGTGTAAAATACAGGTGGTAGGCGATCTACTCTGTAGTGATTATCCCTCTTATAGGGAAAAAGCATTAAACAGAAGTTGTGCTATTTTACATACACAACGTGATAATTCCACTTTTTGACAATACATAGGCATAATACTTAAGTATACTTTATACTAATAAGTGACAGATCTGTGTTTTGTCGCGGGAAGTGGAAGTCACACTGATCTAGAATAAACCATAATTCCGATGATACCAGCACATTTTATCTTGATTTTTTTTGACCTGATGATCCTTGCTGCGAGAACGACCACGATTTGGTTGTTTTTTATTCTGCCCTTGCCGGCAAAGGTTTTGAATCTTTTGTTTCAGTTCCAAAATTTCTTTGCGTAGGAACGAAATATCCGATTCTGGTTCAACCGCGCATCTGAATTTACATTCGGCATTGCGTCCCAGATTTTATCGACTAATGATAATAACTCTGTAATGTTATTGTCCTTGTGGGCAATTAGAGCAATACTGATTGGTTGTGGTAGTCTTCTCATCCATAATTTGCGAATTAACTTGTCGTTAATCGCGTCGCTGGAACCAGCGATTATGGTCAAGGATATAAAAAAATCCGACGGTTTTCTATCTCCCAGTTCCACATTTCCTAACAATTTTTCTATTCTCCTTTCTTCACTCAGAGAGTGCCGATTAATGAGAACAGACTTTTGTATCGCGTCAAGAACTGTTTCGATTACTTCTTGCGGAAGAGCCGACAAGACGTAATTGTATTTCGTTAGGTATTTTCCAATTTTTCCGATAACAAATTGTGCTTCAGCTTGAATGAACCAAACTGAAGGAGAATTGGACCAAAAGGTAGGAAGCTTAACAGAAAAAGATGATAGATCATCAACCTTTACGTTAATATTGCTCCTTTCACCTGTTTTCTGAACCTTCTCGGCAGAAGTGAGTTCAGTGTCACTGTTAACCATGGTTTTTTTTTATCCTGACACTTTGTAGCGAATGTTAACAACTCTGTACACTAGTAGCAACTTGTCTTAACTTTCGGAATTTGTACTACTTCCAAAATTTAAGACACAAACGAGAAAAAAAAATTTTTTTTTTACTATTTCTTAAAATGAAATTGAGTTAACCGCATTTTTTTATTGGATTTTTTTAGAAGAAGGAGTTAGTAGCGTGTTGTTTTTAAATAAAATAAAATTATTGCAAAAGTTTATCCTTACCCGACATTTCGGGGAATGGATCAATATTTCGGGTGCACTTGCGAGACTATCTTGCGGTTGGGTAGTTAACACCTTAAGATTTAATTAATTCCATAACAAATTAAAGGTCACACTAGCCCGAAATGCTGCGCATAGAAGTATTTCTTTTTTACTCCGTATTTTATCTTTATGCACCAGACACCGAAAATAAATATGCACTTAACAGTTGATCCTTACATATTATGCGATAAAAGCAATTCGATTTTATAGTAACTATGTAATAATATCAAATATAGACTGCACCAAATTTTAAATCGTACAACTTTTGTTGGAAATCAAATCAATTATATTGTATAATATAATATTTTAGGTAAAAATTTTGTGTTGTAAATATATAATAATTAAAAATTAAAATATTTGTTCTTTACTTCTTCTAATCTAATAATTTTAACGTTTCACCTGGTCTCCGTTTGGTTTAATACCGGTCGATGTTTTCTTGCCTGATTTTTATTGTATGTAATCCCTTTGATGACTATGATATTACGTCTGTTTTATCTTCGTTGTTGCTGTTTCTGTGTTGGGTGTCGAGATGTCGGATGATTGCCGCTTACTTGGTGCTTATTTGATGCTGTGATATCAATTGCTTGTTGTTGTTGTTCCCAATGTTGGGTGTCGATATATTGCTATATTTTTTTGATGTGAATCTCGTTGTGAACGACGACGACGGATGTAAAATATTCTAGCGTTGATCGATGTTGCGTGAATTGCTATACGACGGATTTAAATATCCTAGCGCTGATCGATGTTGCGTGAATTGTTACACGGCTTACGTGTTATTGGTTGCCGTCGGCAATATTGCTGCGAGTTGTTTCTTTTAAAAGAACTTAATCGTGGAATTAATGTAATTCCGTAAGTTTGAAAATTTCGATGAAATTTCCCAAAAATTGGGTAATAGCTGACTTCAGTTGAGGGTTTCACTTTTGTCGGGAGGTCACCACTGTAGGATTATGGGTTGAACTGGGAAAGACTGGGAATTGTTCAAAACCCAACCTTCTTGTTGAAATGTTTATTCAATACTACATTCTAAAACTAAAACTTACGACTAACTAAACTTGACTAGACTAAATTCAATTTACATTACATAAGTAAAATTCTGTACATAAAATTAAAAGCGCGTTTTATTTTCGGTGCATTAAGCCATAGGCTTTACCGTAAAGGGTCGCTATTGTTCAACGATAACGAACAGCAGCGGACAATTTCAAATCCTATTCAAAAGGCAAACATTTTGGGGCGTATTTCTTTCTCATTGTATTTTCCTATCGTGTTACTTTTAAATTTTGAATTTACCGATCCCAAATATCGGTCCAGCCCAATTGTTTGAAATTACAATATTGAACTTTTATTGTAACAACCTTGAGACGCTACAAAGATTCCAACCACTCCTCGTCAGTAACAAGTAAAGTTGTGGAGATTGGGCCGATGCTCAGCTTTCAGCTCTTCTTTTAGCGGTACGTACTTTATCGCCCGTGGCAATTCTTATTGGTCTAATGTTGCCTGCTTGAATGTTGGTACGTAGGTATTTACGCGTTCACTACCGCCAGACTTCATTGGCCAGGTGTCGTGAGAATGCATAGCCTCCTGCGATTTAATTCCTTTTATTTTCATCAAATGGCTAGACCACATTTGTTCTCTCGTAGGTCCGTGTGACCTATTATTAAGGCCTGTTAAGAAAGCTTTTAAAAAAGTCTGATTAAACATAGCAATGACATCACCGGCTGCAAAATCGAGCATTTGCGGCGTAAGTGGCCTGACGTCCCAGCATCTACGTTGCTGATGGCAATGCCAACGAACGTCATTTTTCGTGCTGTTTGGTGGTGCACCATACCTTTTACAAATCTGATTAAATATCAATCTCACTGTTTAATCAAAACGATTAGACTCTTTTGCCTAACCGCCTCTGGAGTCGGTAATATTCGCAGGGTAATAGTCGGATACGAATCCGCCTATTGTAATATATTGTAGTGGTTCGGTGCTACACCGACCCACCAAGATAATGTCACCTTCAATTGGAATTGCCAAGAACACTCTAGGTTGCTGCGATTGATTAATTTTCACTTCACTGAAAACACAACTCCTAATTAAATGAAGACACAGGTAAATTCGTTAACTCAAATTCGTTTATTACTGTTTCTGTTGATGATTAAAGGCCGACTGATCCAACGAGAGTTAGATTTACAAATTTTACCTCGCAAATTGAATTTCCCACAATGTGGAAGGTTCACCTTACATGTGCCGGCTCGCAGTAAATGACACATGAGCCATGGGAAAAACTAAAACTGATGACTTGCGTCTAGACAGTGAAATTATGTATCTTAAAACATCGCTACTGGCTGGTGACCTTGTAATAGCAAAATTGAATTGAATTTTAGACATTAAAATGAAATTTGGAAACAAAATATAGAATTTGGAGATAAGTGCATGCTGGCTTGGACACTCACATCGCGTCTCACTTTCGGAATGTTGTGGCCCAGTTGAATTTCCATGTGTGCATCGCGTACATGAATGCCCATTTGGAGCGTAATTCCGTATTGATTATATATTTTGGCCGGTGCCTTACACCAATCGTAAAATACAAAAATATTCTTACTGTCTTCTAAAAATTTTCGCAGCCATCACTGAATAAAATCGATGGGCATGACTTCATATCGAACACGTACGCCAGCCCTTGTCATGTACCCACGATTATTAAAGAAATCGTAGAGGACGTATCGGTTATCACGCCCTGACAATCCAGCGAAAAGTACCGTCTATTTCCGTTACCAGTACTTAGGAGATCAGTTAGTAAGACGCGGCTTACTTCGTCTGAGTTTATTAATTTCACCTCCGTTTTTGGTACTCTAACCGAGGTAAATATTCCTTCCGCCTGCACTTTAATTGGTGATCGAACAGCTATAAAAGGAAGGCTCTTGTTGGTGCCATTACTCTCATTGTTCGTCCCAGTTGAGTGGCTTCGGTCTTTGACAGTGTCGTGGAAAGGGCAATACTTCAGGTGGCTATCGTCCCATTCCTGGGAGCTCAAATTGTGCCTGTTGAACACGATACCACTTGACATGTTTTCAGCTTCAGGTACTTCTTTCGTTCATCCGTCTTCGCTGGTGCACCGATCCGTCCCTGGATCCAAAGGTGCTTAGCAATTGTCGGCTTCGACCTGGATCGGCGGATGTGTAATCCCTATTGGATCAACCGTTGCTCTTTCCCTTTTCTGCTGCATTCCCTGTCTACTGTTTGAAACGCCAATGTGTTCCACCCCACCATCCTTGCCAATCTCTTCCACCGGAAATGATAAGTGTAAGCTCGCCCGTATTACTGCTGTTAAAGTTTCGGGATGGATCTCACATTTAGCCAGCGGTATTCAATCAACAAACGGTCTAATCTTTTAAACACGATGAAACATGCACATAATTTTTATGCAGCTGGTGTTAATTGTTACACCGGTTGGATAATTTTTTTGCAAAGTAGAATTTCGGTTGAAGAACAATTTTTTTAACACCGTATACACATTATCTTTACCGTGTTGGATAAAATTTTATTAAACACCTAATATGCGGTGAATTTTATTGACATTAATTCACCGATTGGATATAAAAGATGCGTTATCCGATTACTGGTGTAATAAGACCACGCAAATTTTTTACTGTGTATACATACACAGTGTATTATTAATCTGTGGCGACAAATCTGCCTTCGTTACCAAGATATTTTCTTTGTTTTGAGTAGAACACATTGCTATAAATTGAAAAATGGCCAGAACACTAAAATTAACATGAGTAAAATATTTATTACCAGTCCCTAATTTTACTGGTGTGTTGTGGATGGTAACCTCTTGCATGCGCCTTAACGGCTTTCGTTGCCTCATCTTCACCAATTTTCCACTAGGAAATACAGAGGGACTATCTAAAAAATAAATATAATGATATGAATACTTGATGTTATGTCATGATGAATGACAACTTTTACTCATATTACTTACCGTTATATTTAACGATAGGCCGAATCTGAGGTTCCATGGTTTCGTCTTGAGAATCTAAAAAAAAAACCCAAAATAATAAAGTACATAAAATAGAGTGCACGTTAACTCATCGGGTACTGTCGAACCGTTGATCTGTACTGCTTTGGAAATTACACACTACTAATAATCTATGTAATGTTTAACAATGTTGCATTTGTGAAAAAATACTAAATACTGGTAATTCATTGCTAGATATAGCATGTTCTGAACAATGGTTTCAAATCAGAAATCGAGTGTCGATTGTACAAGGCTATTTAAAATCTTATTTTCAAAAAAGCGGTCTTGAAAATCATATTGAAGATCGATTCTGTCGAAATTAATTATTCTACAGTCAACCCTCGTATAACACGATACTCTTAGAAGACGATTTCGATATAACACGGTACTGAAATTGCGTCAAATTTGTATTACTTCTAGGTTTCGCTTAACACGGTACGAATTCATCGTGTTATACGAGGGTTGACTGTATATAATAGTACTATATTTGTACCTATTAATACTGGAGTAGCCGGGTTTTGTTCCACATACACAACATCACTTTCTCAGTTCTGCAGTTCGGCGAACTCCGGAAAATATTCTGCTAGATCCATTTCTGAAATATGTAATTATATTTTTAGGGTATACAATAACTTCAAATTATATTCAATTGTCTTTAGTACCTGAATTTAATATATTATGTAGAGCTACGTTTAGAGCATATTTCGCAATTTCGATGCAAGTTGGTTAATTTAAAATAAAAAAACATGGCCCCAGCCAATTCTTTGTCTGTCCGTTCAAATCCGATGACGAAATGGGGGAAGGAGTTTTCTCTGAAAAGTCGAATGTAGCTCTCATTTCTTCCAATCCACTGGTTTATAGTCGCGGTGAACAGAAAGCTTATCTTATACATAATATAGAGTTTTAAGGCTTTGAGAGCTTCTTATGAGCTTTACATGAATTGAGCTTTATGAATGAATTTGATCTTTATAAGAATGGTTGGTGTTACAGTCTCCCCCTCTGGCGCAAATTTCGTTCCGATAATGCGGCAGGAATGGAATCTGGTGTGGATGTTGCAGTCTTCTTAGCTTTTGGGCGTCCTCGTCTCTGTAAAGGTCGAACTGCTGATGTCATCTGTTTTATGGTGTTGATGAAATGTCTTAATGTGGAGACATGATATGTCCCCAATGGAACATCCAAACTGTCAGGATGTGCTATTTGGAAACTGGTTGACCCAATTTTCTTTATCAAAACATAAGGTCCGTCTCGCTTAGGAACGAACTTGGAGGTGATGTTCTTGGACGCGTTGCTCAAGACGTGTGTTGTTACAAGGACCTGGTCACCAACTTTGAACGCAGGTTGAGGCCTTCTCTTCTTGTCGACGTATGCTTTGTTTTTGTCTTGTAGTCTTTCGGTTGATTCTCTGGCATTTTCGAAAATTTCAGCTAAGTGCGTCAACTTTGGTAAAAGTTGTGTCACGAAATTCTCGGATTGCGTGATTGATCGTAGATCGTGGTTGATGTCATCTGGAGTACGAAGGTCACGCCCAAATGTGAGATACGCAGCAGAATAGCCTGTACTTTGACATTTCGCTGTATTCATTGCGAAACGTATTGATGATAAGTGATCTCACCAGGCGGTGTGATGGTTCCCAACAAGGATAGATAGCTGGGTTTTCAGATCTCGGTTTTTTCTCTCTACTGGATTGGCTTCTGGGTGGTATATTAAGACAAAAGGTCAGTTGTTGCATGATCGCTGATATGAACTGTGAACCGTTATCGCTTATTAGACGACGTGGTAAACCGTATCGTAGGAATAGCTCGTCAAGAAGAACCCGAGCGCAGGTATCCGCTGTAGCTTCTTTTAATGGGAATATCTCAACCCATCTGCTAGCCAAATCCTCGGTTATAAAGATCCATTGGTAGCCGTCTGAGGTCTTTGGTAAGGGTCCAAATAAATCAATGGACACGGTTTCGAAACGTTGATTTGATTCAACTGTTTGCAAGAGTCCAGCTGGTTTTAGATTGGTAGGTTTGTATCGCTGACATTCAGTACAGTATGCTTGGTGATGTCTCGTCTCATTCCGGGCCAGTAATAACGAGTTGAAATGCGGGCGATAGTTCGGTCAACTCCGTAGTGACCGGCGGTTGCGTCATCGTGATAAGTACGTAGTATGCGTGGGCGTTCTTGTTCGGTACCACTAGCTGTGCATCTTCGGTATCGCTTGCAGCACAGTATCTGTAGAGTACTCCTTCGTTTAAAATATAACCGCGGGAGGTCCATCGAGTTATATTTTCATCATTATTTTCAAATGACTCTGTTATGGATTGGAGTTCTGGATCCTGAAGCTGTGCTTGTCGGATATCGTGTGCACCTCTAATTGGTAGATCCACATGAAATGTGCAGATGCTAACATCTAATTTATCATCGTCAATCGGGGGTCGAGACAATGTATCCGCAACGACGTTTGTTTTCCCTGGGGTATATTGGATGTTTATGTTATATGGCTGCAGTTGAAGTGCCCATCGCGCTAATCTTCCTGTCGGCGATTTCAGCGTCATGAGCCATTTTAACGGTTGATGATCCGTAAGAAGAGCTACTTCCGATCCTTCAATATACCCACGGAACTTCGCGACAGCCCAGACGATGGCTAAGGTCTCGCGTTCAGTGGTCGAATAGTTCCTTTCGGCGCTTGTTAAGAGTCTGCTGGCATATTATATTGGATGCTCTTCGGGTCCCTCCCCCTGGACTAGAACTGCACCTACAGCATGGTTACTGGCATCTGTTTTCAAAAAGTATGGTTCATCCTGTTGAGCTTGTTGTAGTATTGGGCTGGTTATAAGTAATGTTCTCAGATGTTCAAAAGCTGTTCGTTCCTTGTTATCACAGGTCCATACTGCATTTTTTTTAGTTAGGTTGCTGAGTGGCTTTGAAATGTCTGCGAAATTGGGAATAAAGCGTCTGTACCAAGAACAAGCTTGTAGAAATGATAGGATTTGCTTTTTGTTTCGGGGTTCTGGGCGACATTGGATAGCAGCTACTTTGTCTGGGTCAACTTTAATGCCGTCTCTGGTAATGATGTGTCCCAAGAATTTGACTTCATCGCAGCAAAATTTTGATTTGTTCCGATTTATTTTTAGGTTGAATGTTTTTAGTTTCGCAAATGTTCGTTTTAAATCGTCTATATGTTTTTCGAATGTGCTAGAACATATGATGATATCATCGAGATATATTAATAGGAAGATGTCGCTTAAGCCAGTTCGGAACTTATCCATTAATCGTTGAAACGTTGCTGGAGCATTTCGGAGTCCAAATGGCATTCTCTTAAAACGAAACATCCCGAACGGAGATATGAATGCTGTCTTGTCTTGATCTTCTTCTGCAACTTTAATTTGCCAATAGCCGGACTGCAAGTCTAATGTGGATTTGAATGCAGATCTTTTCGTTGCGTGCAGTAAATCATCGATCCGTGGTAACGGATATCTATCTGCTGTAGTGATGCTGTTAAGCTGGCGATAGTCTATGCATACACGAATATTACCATTCTTTTTAGGTACAAGAACGACTGGCGCAGCCCAAGGTGACTCACATTCTTCAATTATTTGAAGTTCAAGCATCTTGTTGAGTTCGTCTTGAAGCTGTTTTTTCCTTACTGGGGATAGTCTATATGGGGTAGTTGCTATTGGAGAATGACTACCTGTATGAATTTTATGTTCAGTGTATGGACTAGCTTCGCCAATACTGTTGAAACATTCGTTTTCGGCGATTAGAACTTTGTTAATTTCCGTTCGTTCATTCGTGGTTAACGTTGTTCCTTCATCGTCTTTTAGAATGATGTCGATTGCGTTTAACTCCATTATGAAGGAATCTTCTGTGATGAGTTAACTTGAATGTTGATCTGCCTGAAACAAATTCGGTGTATTTCGATTTCTATCGGGAGTCACTTCTGTGATGGGAATGGAATCGCGAAATATGTCCTGAATTCTTCGTGGTGAATAGTCGTTTTCCCATGGTTCTGAAGGTCCAGAATACTCTGTTTTATGTGTTGGCCGAACAGGAGTACCTTTTAGTGGAGTGACAGGTGTAATGTTTCCAAACCATGTCAGAAAAGCTGTTGTCTCTTTTATGGTATTTTCCGTTGGACCTGCGCAGACTGATTCGTTTGTATTGTAAAAAACGTTTATACGGTTGATCTTCATAGTACCAATTCCTTTGAGCGAGATTCATAACGACTCCATTTTGCTCAAGGAAATCAATTCCGATCAAGGTGCGGTTATCAGTAGCTTGTGGCAAAGCTATGAATTGAATTGCTTTTAGTCGATTCCCAATTATAATATTGACTTCGCCTACGTATATCTCTTGGTGCGAAGGAATACCATCTGCGAGTCTGACATCGGCTTGGAGTTTCGTAAATTTTGTACCGTTTCTGATCAGATGAAGAAACAGTTGTCTGCCTGCGACACTTGTTCGAGCTGCTGTGTCCAAGTACGCAACTCCAACTTCACCGTGTGCAGTAATAGGAATTGTAGGAAGGTCATTTCCTATTGATGTCTTGAAGCAGTTGAATGATACAATGGGTGGGCCCTCAGGCCTCTTGTTGGTACAGTTGGGACAGTTTGACCGGCAATACCCTGGTAGTTTACAGCTGTAACAAGAAACCGTATGAGTTTCTTTTTTTGTAATTGGATGTTGTGTAGTTGACACTTTCTGGATGTCGGCTCTCTGTTTTTTCCGACATTCAGTGATAGTATGACCAGTGTGTTTGCAGAAGTTGCATTTTTTGGTCCTATCGACTTGGGCGAAATTATTTGCGGCTGCTTGTTTTTCAGCGAGTGTACATATGTTCGACTCCGCGGGCTTGAGTCAAAAGTTCCTTGAAGCTCTTGATGTTATCCCGTGGAATACCTTTTCTTATTTTCATATTTAAGATACCATACACAAGATCAAGCATGACTTTTTCCGAATGCTTCGGCTCGGGAAGTAATGACAAGAGAGCTCGTTTGCCACAAATGAAGTCATCAGTGGATTCACCATCACTCTGCTTGGTTCCAAAAAGTTCTACATAAATTTGGTATGCCGGCTTAGATGGCGAGAACGCGTTACGGATTAATTCGGTAACATTGTCCCACGTAATGGCTTCATGTTTCACCCCTTGCCACCAAGATGCTGCTGTTTCTTCAAAGAGCAGAGGCAATCTGTGTCGTTGATGCGCTCTATGTCTTTGTAGACACTTATTGTTGTAATGAAGTCTTCGACTTTAACGGGATCTCGCTCCCCCTTGAAGCGAGCTGTACATCGGCTAAATGTATCCGAAGATTGATTTGCTACCGGTTGTGAGGTAGTGATCGTAGCTAATAGCTCCCGAAATTGCTCTGTCGTCATCGTTGCCATGTTAAGTTGGGAGACACCAGGCAATGTTGAAAGCAATTTGATACGTTCGCTACGGCGAGGGCTACTTCCAAATTTGTCCGTGGTTTCTTCTTTTTTTTCAAAAAAAAAGAATTGGCCACTGGTTGGGCGCCAATTGTAAGTAATTTTATTATTTTATTAAAGAATACTTTATTAATTCTGAATTGTAAGTAATTTTATTATCTGAATAAAGAATACTTTATTAATTCTTCCCACCACGAGAGAGCTGTCGGAGACCGTTGCCCTCGTTGAATGTTCAAAATGAAAAGTAGCTGAAATCAATACTCAGCCGAAGGCTGAGCCCGAAGGGCTCAGTCGGCATAAAGATGAGTCGCGCCCTAGGCGCTGACTCCGTCACCTCAATAGATCCCATAATAGGAGGTGAAATGTGATGGTAATAAATCACTTTACCACATTTAAGTCAAAAGGTGTACGGAAAAAACCGAGTCACCAATGACAAACTAACGTGCGTCCATGGACGACCTTGAAGAGTGCAACGACATTTGTCTACGCTCCGCAGGGAAACCATGGAAGACCTGTGGAATTGCTAAAACAATTTAGGAGAAATTGCTATCGATGGAGTAGCTGAAATGATTTTGTTTCACGCTTTTATAGTCGCGGTGATCAGAAAGCTTATCTTATACATAATATAGAGTTTTAAGGCTTTGAGAGCTTCTTATGAGCTTTACATGAATTGAGCTTTACATGAATTGAGCTTTATGAATGAATTTCATCTTTATAAGAATGGTTGGTGTTACAATTTGTAATTACTTTAATTTCGTGTCAAAGCTGAGAGAAGATAAGTTTAAGTATAAATATGTAAGACAGGAATAAATACAAATTGTTCTTTGATTTTATTAATATCAAATATTTCAACTGTGTTTGAAAGCTGTGTGGCTGAAAATATTCCTAAGTCGGAGGAACGCATTGGGACAGTAAAAAAATCCTGACATTCTAAAAATCTGTTACCCTCAATCACTTCTTCTTCATTGTGTATACCAATCATTGTTATTTTTAATATTATATTAGGTTCAACGCAACAATATCTATCACATTTATTTGTTGAAATAGTAAAGGAATCAAATTTAAAATATTTGTAGCATTTAGAGAAAGAACTATTTATCCGACTTGAAAATATGCTGCGGGGCTGACAGGGTAAATGTCTGATTTAGAATTAAATTCAATTTCAGCTGTTCTGTTGGCAATTTGTTGCAGGATTTTAGATGGTCTTTTAATTTTTTTTTTAAGAACTGGAGATAATTTTCAAACTTGTATGCAGAAAATGAATCTAAGCTACCATATTTTTGAACACAAGATGATATGTGCAAGAGACCATGAACATTAAAAGATATTTGATCTTCTCCGTAATAGATGCCAAACTCTTTTACAAATCGCTTAAGTAATGTTTCTGCGATCGGTGCGTTGTAGCAACTGTTCAACGGACAAGATAGCAAACGATACGCACAAAATAGGTGTAAAAAATGAGAATACATGTTAGCATCTAAGCATTGTTTAAACAATGTAAGACCTGTGTACAGTCCCAATTGCCGAAACTCAGTGGCTTTCCATCTTTTGACTTCATCTAAACAACGAGGTTTTCTACCAAATTCCAAAGGGATAAATGATACATATGAAGTTAAAGTAGCGGACATAGATTCTACGAGTATACCCATTTTATATAAAATCGTTGTTTTACACTTTCGCATTATTATTAACATTAATATTTTTTTAATTCCACCCAAATCAATTAAATGCATTGGATCTAATGGGAACTGAGAAACCATATCAATATTAATGGTTTTTAAAGTATTGAGATTACTATGGAATTCAATTTTATGATATTCTTTATCACTCCGGTTTGAAAAACATTCGTCAGTCCAAGGATCACCATCTACATTTTGATAGACTGTTCTGTTGTTAACACGAATGCCAACCTGCTTGCACTTGCTACAGCTACGTAAAGCATTATGTCCTACTATCCCCGTAACGTATGACCGAGCTGGAGTGTCACAAGTAAATAGTCTTATTGAAAACTTTCTTTTATCTTGACCTTCAACTAACGACACTCCTCTTTCCAAAAGTGATTGAACTTCAGTAACAAATTCAGATAAAAATGCATTAAGGGACTGAGGGTGACTACTTCCGGTGTAAGCGCCAACTACAAATGGCCGTATATGTTTCTTATTTGACATACTGGCCAATATCGGCCATATCGCAGTTGGCCTACTTTTAAAAACGGACATACCGCGTATACCTATGTCAACTGAAATTTCTTCGCAATCCAAGAGAAATTCTCCTAATGCGTGAAGTCCATTCTGTAAGCCAAAGTGGTGATATTCACCACTACCAACTTTTCGTGGAATAATTTTACGAAAGGGAATACCTAGCAAAGCTCTTGATGACTGTGGTAAGTCATGACCCCACTTCCTCAAAATATTTAATAGCTGATTAGTTAGTAGCCGACCCATATTGTTTCCTACTGCCAATTGAGCTAATTGACGCTTTTTATTTAAACAAATTGAAACTTCGAAATTGCGATTATGTCTATGCTCATCTTCCTCTTGCATATTTTCCTCATTTTCGCATCTTACAATTGTTGTATCCAAACTTAGAGAAGTGGTTGGATTCACATTATGTTCCGTCCATGTGCTACATTCAGGTTGATTTGACAGTTCTTCATGGACAAAGTTAATATCCTCTTCTTCATTGGGAAAAACTTTAATCGCCGAAGTGTCAAATTCTGGCTGGCTTAACAGACTAATATCGTGCGACTCCTTCATTTCTTTAGCCTTTTTTGATACTAGCCTACTGAAATGTTTAGGACTTATTTTTTTTTGATTCATGATTACAGACTGGTGTCGTGTGTTGGTGAAATTGTAGGTATGGCCTCGAATCCGTTCTTGAATATTATATTAAGCTGTTGAGTTAACAAAAGAATAATCAATATTGAAATAAACGATAATAGTAACAAAGTATTCCCGGAAAAAGTACTATCTAGAGAAGCTTCGAGAAGAAATTCAGATCAAACGAATAGATGACCACAATATTTAATTATTGAATTTCGGCGATCCCGCCATATAACACAACAGAGTACCTAGGAAGTGGATCAGTCGGTAAACAACATATGAACTGATTCACTTCTTATGCAATAATTGAATAGTACTGCATATCATCAATTGTCATGTATAAATATTGCAATTTGATGGTAAGCAATATTATGGCCCAGTTTTTTGTGTGTTCAATAATAACTACCGTTTGACTTGTTAGCAATTAATATTACTCAATACTTCTAGCCTAATTTTACTCTAGCAATAATAATAATTTTAATAAACAATAATTTTGTATAAAATATTATCAATAAGGAGTTAGTGTAACAAAAGATATACTCGGAGGAAAGTCTTAATATTTCAAGTCCAAACACAGTACACTACTGTGTCTTTCAACAGTAGATGACAGAGCACAGCCAATTATAATCCTTTAAGTTGACGCTATTGAATTTTGCATTGAATAATCATGTAAGAATGCAACCTACAGAACAGTGGTAATAAATACAGTTGTACTCTCTTAATAAAACCACATATTATTTGCCTCAGTTCCTATATAAAGATAAAAGCGCTTCCCTTGATTGCAACCTTTATTTGGTACCAGGACTTATTCATTTCATCTTGATTGTGTACTTCTAACTTTTATATTCGAACTAAAAATATTGTCTACATATGTATATATGTTTCTCTGGTTTTTTAAGCTATGATCGTGACTTGAATTACAAGAAACGAATTTCTTACCTTTTTTCCTTCGCCTTCGCCTTGGTAAAAAAAGAGCACCTGAAATGTATTTTCACTGTTAATTCATATCACATTAATAACAATTAACTTAATTTACCAATAGTTTCAATCACTTTTCTTGCATATACTTGTATTTTCACTTTTCTCGACACCGCTAACAATTTTCACAATTGAAAGTTTGCTTACACTTGAACTGTCATCGTGTATAGCCCAGTTGCGGTACCTAGTGACCAATACCAGCATTTCCACTAGATTATCGGAATCATATACGTTTGTATTGCTTTCTCTTTCTCTCTATCGATGAAGAAGAGGCAAGCATCACGAAACGCATAAAGACAATGTCTCGAAAGAGACAAGCGACCAACTGGGATATAAGTGTGCACAATACACATTTAGGTCTTTAACCCCCCAGCGAAAAAAAAGCGCTTTATAACCGATATGCAAGCGCTTTGCTAAAGCAGCAAACCGCTTTGAACATGCTTAGGTTCACTCAAATTTAACATTACATGTCATTGCTACATAGCAATGGACCTCGCTATAATTTCAACGCTTATAAAGCGCTTGGGCCTCGCTATCATTTCAACGCTTATAAAGCGCTTTTCCTAAGCAAATGCAAAGCGCATTCCCTAAGGAATTACAAAGCGCTTTTTCTAAGCTAAAGTAAAGTAAAGTAAGTAAAGTGCTTTGCCTGATTAATTGGAAAGAAACATCCTCAACTGAACAAGAAATTATTGATGCTTGATCTTATTATTGGATTATTGTTGTTGTTAATTTTTTTAGTAAATTTTAATCTCTTTATATAAAAATGCATGTTTGTCTGTTTGTTTGTCCCGTATACGCTTCTAAACCATTCATCCGATTGGGATGAAACTTTGGTGATTTCTTGAGGGCACGCCCACGAAGGATTCTGCGTTAACAAAATCATTTTAAAATTGGTGGTACAAGAGTTATTTCAACATTTGAGTGTGTTTCATATAGTTTAGCGCCATTTCGTTCGTTTTCGGTGTATTAGTTATGCGTTCTTATTACCAAATGATAAAGTTGGACGATGGATGTTGGATAGGGGATAGAGGATAGTGGATGAGGGATGGAAAATGGAGGATGGTGGATAATGGATAGAAGATGGAGGATGGAGGATGATGGATAGAGGATGGAGAATAGAGGATGGAGTAACGGGAGCAACGGGAGTAACAGGAGCGATGCAGCAACGGGAAGCAAGACTAGAAACCGGTGGCTTTGCAGTTTCGATAGTATAGTACTATACAAACGAGAGCGTAGCGAGCGTAGCCGCGGTACGCGGCTAGTTCTAAATAAAAACTATAAACTAGATGACCACAAAATAAAATTCGATGTACGGATAATAAAATTCTTATCGACCTTACTTTCCTACGAAAAATTTAAGGCATAAAGCCATTAAATAAAAATCAAAAATGAAGTTAAAGATAAGATCTTGGAAAAGATAAGCAAGAAACATGAAACAAGAAAAAATGTATTGTCTTATGATTTATTTATTTATTATTTTTGTTAATATGGTTCCCATAGTGCACCCTCATCTCTTTTTCAAACTCCTCACGAGTTAACGAATAATTCACGGCATCTGTGTAAAAGAAATGTTGATTTCCATAATGATTAAATTAAAATCATCTTACCGTATTTATATTGCGAGAACAATTTTTTTTTTTTTCAAAGCGATTTTTTTTTGTTGACTATCCCAGTTCACGGTCAATAGGAATTCTTCCGTTAAAAACAACGGAATACATTTCCGGATTTCTTGCTTCCCAATAATGGAATGTAAATAGGTAACCTGTAAAATCGTTGTTGATATTTATTATATAATACGTAATAATAAATTGTCTTACAAATTCTCCTCGGCGCTTACAATATCTTCAAGATTTCCAATTCGAAAGATTTTCAAATCAATTTGCGGTTGGATTATAGTTTTAGCTAATTTTTCAAGTATAGTCGAGTGCCTTGCAAGACACTCATTTTGACGCAATAATATATCCTTTATTTCGTCAATTTTGTCACTAATTAGTGAAATTAATAAAAAAAAGCAATTATCCTTTGCCAAAGAATATACACATTTCAAAGCTTTGGAAAAACGTAATATTTGTTGATATACATACAATACATTATATACATACTCGTATATACATGTACAATACAACCTATTTGGATCAGATAGACGCCAAAAAATAGGGCAAAAGCCAAATACGGCACTTCAAAAGGAAACCTACACCTACAGTGAAACATGGCGGCGGAAGCGTAATGGTTTGGGGTTGTTTATCGCACTATGGGGTTGACAACTCGAATTTTATTGAGGGCACGATGAATAAATGAGTTGGAACGTCATATTAGAAACCATAAATTTTTGAATATTGAACTAAGGTCGAAATTTCTGGAAGAATGGAACAAGTTACAAAGAAAGAATTTAAAAAAATTATAGAGTAAAATTGGTCGAACCAATGCCCAACGATTAGCTGTAGTTATTAAACAAAAAGGTTATACAAAAGCTGAAATTGATCGTCAATTAAATGAAATATTTGTTCGTGCCAATAACCATGTGATGAAAATTATGACCGTGTATTTAATTTTATAGCTAGTTTTATAATGAAGTACGTTTCTTCTTGTTAATTTTTATTTAATATGTTGGCAAATTACATTACGTTAAATTTAATCTAAAAACAAAGGTTTATTCTAAATATGTATGAAGGAATCTAAAAAAATTAGTGGTGTGCCACAACAAATAAAATACTACAATAATAATAATAATATTCTACTCACATGTGATCACTAATTTTACTCTTTGAATTTAAAATAACACTTGAATTTAAATTAGCACTTCACGAACACTGAACACTAAGAATGCGAATGCGAAGAATAGCGCGCTTCTTTCGATAAGTCGGGAATCCCCGTAATATATGGCAATTTACACAGAACTCTAGAATATATATATAAATAATATCAAAATGAAAATTGGCATCTGCTTTGCTCTCGCTCGTTTCAAAGCGCTTTCAAAGCACTTTAATGTTTCTGGTTACAAAAGCGCTTTATATGCGCTTTAAATCAATGCGCTTTGCAATTTTTCGCTGGGCCTATAAACCAAACATCGATGAAGAGGCGATGAAGAAGCGAACAGTTTCGAAACTTGTCGCTGAAAAAAGATTATCAGTTGGGAACAAGTTCAACTATGTACTTGCTGTCTGTGAATACGTGTGAGGTATCCGCATTTCTTTCTTCCTCGTACTGAAATGCATCTGACCCTCTCATTCGCACTCGTCGACATGAGAGATCTCCTATCGCGCATTGTATTTCAAAATGGAATGAGCAAGAAAGAGATGGCAATACGTGCACTCGGTGAACAGTGAGTTTGAAGTCAGTATGAAGTAGAGCCTACTGGTCATCAATGAAGGGTGGACCTGAATTACATACGAATTCCAACGGAACGATCATCGCGGATCGATAGAATGGATTTACACATGAATTATGTTCTACCGCTCATCGACTAATGGAGAAATGGAATTATAGATGAATTCTCCTATACCGCTCATCGCCAACTGGGGGAATGGATTTATAGATGAATGCTGTTATACCATTCATCGATTAACGACTACCCGGGGGATAGATTTACAGATGAATTATGTTGTACCGCTCATCGACTAATTGAGGAATGGATTTAGTGATGAATTTATACCGCTCATTGAGAAATAGATTTAAATGAGATTTTCGTTATATCGCTCATCGATTAATGTAGGAATCATGCCAATAAAATACATGTGTTTCTGCAGTCAACGTTACAAAATACCGACGACTAGTAAATGAAGAAGTTGTATATAAAAATTACGAGAAGTGTGGATGTCATAAGTTAATCTCGGTGAAAATTTTTACATTGGCCCTGAATTTAATATGAATTCCGGTAATAGAATAGACTGACATATGAATTTTTCAACTCGTCGAGTACAGGTAGAGTGGACTTACATATATGAATTAGTTTGTAGCGAGCCAAACTACATTAGTTTATATTTATTTATTTCGTAAAGATGTAGGGTAAACTACCCGGTTTCGGGCCCCCTTAAGAGATTTTTTTAGTTCCAAAACTTACTTTTATCTTAGTGTGTACCCATTATGTAAAAAAATTATTGTTTTATATTCGTCATAATGTCCTTTTTCTATTTTGATATCACAATTTTAACTAATAATAAAAAAAAATTAAGAAAAATAAATTTTAATGAAAAAAGGCACCATGCCCAGTTTCGGGCTCTCTTCCGACCAGTTTCAGGCCATGCCAATTTCCCAGTTTCGGGCCCCTGTATAGTAACAAATAATTGCAATGTTGTAGAAGTTAAACGTAGGGTACTATTATACAGGGTGTTTGGCACTCCGTGTGCCACCTTGTAAGGGATTATTCCTTGATATATTTGGAGAAAAAAATGGTTCTACAGGGTGGGTCAATTTTGAATATTAGTGGAGATACAGGGTGGTTAAGAAAAGTGTTTTTGACCGGTACCCTCACTCACTTAAAACGTTATATCTTGAAAACGAATAATCACAAGGCATATTGTTATAACTCGTTTTTTAGGCAATCGAATTACCTTTCATTTGATGTAACAGTCTAAATTGTAACTGCACCCAATCTTGAGATATTTACTCGAAAACACAAATTTTTGCTACGCGAACCCTTAAAATTCAGTGATCAATGTAGTTTTTCTCGGAAAACCCCATTATAAAAATGTCATTTTAATTTTATTTTTTTATGAGCCGTATTATTACCTACAAAAGTTGCATATATATGTATGAGTTACGATTAACATTTTGACAACCACTACGGCCGCGTCTCTTTTGTTCTAGCTAAAGACGCAAATGCGAATAAAATAAAAATCTAATGAGTTGCAATGAATGTTAAAACAATGAAGAAAAATACATTAACAAAATTTGTTGAAAATAAATTCTGAAAGATGATGATCGTGTCACCTGTAGGTGACATTGGGAATTAACGGGTTAACTATTCACACGCATAGCTCTTTTATTAAACAGGGCCCGAAACCGGCATGGAAAATTTACATCAGAAACCCTAATTTGGGCCCGCTGGCCCGAATTACGATTTTAAGCATATCTTAGTCCGATTTCGGACCCCCCAAATTTTTACTTATTTTTGCATTTTCCATCATCTTTTGTTTTTTTAAAGAAATTTTACTTTCATTTTGCTTTATAATTTAATATCTATCTAAACTAAAACTAAAACTACTGTTTTGTTTAAAACCGTTCACAAAACTATGCGTTAAAACTAACTCGCGCTTAGCAAAATACCTAAGGAAATGCGAAAACTTGATGTGTCATCTTCAAATATTCCAGAATGATTGCACTGGTTACTTAGAGTATACAAAGCGGCAAAGAAATTCATTCAGAACATCTTAAGCAGCTCAAATTAGCAATTGAATAGTATTTTATTTAGATGGAGCTTAGTATAAAGAGAAAAACAACAGGGGGGCCCGAAATAGGCGGGGGGCCCGAAACCGGGTAGTTTACCCTATAAGTAGAAAAATCAAAATGGTTTAAAAGGGAGCGAAAAAAAATTACTTTTCTAATTTAGTTCACAAAATTGAATTTGGACTCAATCGTAAATGCTGTATTGATATGAGTATTCTGTAATGATGGAAAGAGAAATAGTTTTCAATGAACAGAAAAAAAATTACGAACCCCGTCAAAGTGAATAGTTTGCTCAAACTGATTTCATTGTAGCTTTCATAAATAATTCCAACTTAAGACCTTTTGAAATTCATTATAATTTATTGTTGTTTTGCTATTTTAAACTTTACATTAAATTCATATCGGAATAAATACATTTTTTAATTCAGTTCAATGTATTTTACTACTACTTTCATGTAAATTATTTTAATAAGCCACGAATTATTGCACCGAGTGATAGTAAGATACAGTTTTATTTATTATATTAATTCTTAATTGAAATAATCGTACTAGCATTTATGGTACTAAGTTTTTTCAAGTGACAGTAAAAATTTATGAAGAATAATACTTATGTCTTACATACTAATTAGACAGCTAAATTTTTCCTTTTCGCTAGCAATTTGTGGTAGCGATTGTGAGCGAGGTGAATACTACGACGTATACACGCTTCGTACTCCTTCCGACCTTTTCCTGAGCTACAGGTTTCTGAAAAAGTTGAAGGGTATTCAAATATATACTTAATAATAATTAAAAATTTCATACCAAACAATGACGTTCCAAAAAATTTGTACCTAATGAGCGATTTTTTCCCCGACCTATAATGTACACAAGCATGTTTTTGGCGTAGTAATGCTGAAGTGATTTGGTGCGCTATGATATGAACTGAATCATACCATAGTATCCGTCCAACCAAATCCTCGCACAACATTACTACCCAATTAATCGTCTCAGCCATCAGTAAGGGTTCGTTCTTTACCCCGTCATGAAACAACTGAAGGGAGTATGTCTCCATCAACAATTGTCTCACGTCGGTCAGGACAAACCCACACCGCGAAAACGATTGTCAGCCGGTTACCAAGCCACAGTTGGGTGACTTTAGTCCCATGGTTTCCCGATAGGTAGCGTGCATCTAGCTCTAGCACGTGCGTAGCTCGTCGGAAGGGGCGTGAGTGGCTACCTTTAACCATGGACAAAACGTATTTATGCACGGTTTGGGCTGAAAGTTCGAATTGAGGAGTTCGAACTCTATCTTCAGCGGGCTGGAAGGTGGAGGAAAAAGGAAGGAAGGATTAACAGACGGTGGAAATGAAAATGGAATAGAAAAGAAGGAAATGAAAGGCGGAAAAGCACAGAAATGTAGACTTTTCGACGGGAAGGCCGAGGTCATTCTCAATCACACATCATCTTGAGATGACATAAAATTAACTCACAAGAGTTGAAGTTCTTTGAAAGCCCTAAGGCTCATGGAATAGGACTTTTGACACAGTCTATATTCGAGATGGATAGAATTATTATTATTTCCAGTACCAGTTGACATATATGCAACTCTGAAAAGAAGTCTTTGGCTTAGTTCCGAGTATAAACCTCCCGACGCCTGAAGCGGTAGGGGCCATATGGGCATCGAGGTGCAAAATCCCCTTGGTATCTTAAAGGTGCCCTACCAAAGTATCCCCAACCAACACCAAAAGAAATAGTCGTGGCCATTGGAGATTCCTTTAAGCTACGGAACCCGATATTGAACCGATTGTAGTGGTCAACGCATGCTCGTGGTCTTGTACTACGAGCAGCGCCTGTTTCCTGAAATAAGAACTTTCACTCATGGCACCTGAGGATGCCGATGTGTGGAGCTTTACCTGACTAGAACTATGGCACCTATGGATGCCAAAGTGTATGACTAGTCAGGCTTGTATTTTCTCTGTAAAAAATAGTTAAATTAGTAATTACCTCTTTTCTAAAAAAAAGACGAACGAGACTTGTTTGGTGTTTTAAAAGGTTTTATATTTCTGGTGATAAAAAAAAGACTGAGAGCTTAATCATAACATCGAACAACTTAAATACTAAATTATCGCTAAATAAGTATTTGGGAAAATGGGCCAGTCGTTCAACCCATTGCAAAAGTCCATGCAGTTGGAATTTGCCGATCAAGACAATCGGCAATTTTTAGTGACCCACAAATGGTGCAACCAACTGAAAGTGCAATGCGCCCATTTGTGGGTCGCGACTATTTCGTAATTTGATCGCGAGTGAAAAATATAATAAAATAAAAAATAAAAAATAAGCAAAACAAAACAAAGCGAACAAAGTAGCAGCTCGACCATTTCCAGTACCTATGGCACGCGACATGTTCTGACTCAGCAGTAAAGGAGAATCCAGTGGATTCCCCTGGCTGTGACGTCACATTACCGTACCTCAGGCCAAGAATTGCAATTCGAACTGTTTACGGTCGAGTTGCTAGGTTGTTGTTTTTGTTTTGATTAATTTTAAAAAACAAAGAAGAACGACTGGTCTGAATTAAAATAATATTCGTCGGGAGGAAATGTAAACGCCGGATGCTGCCCTTTGGCTGGGCACAACATCCCTCCCCATCCTAACGAGTTTGCATTTACTCCCGAGTTACAAATTTCTATTCGATATACTGTACAATATGCTTTTTACAAATTTCTATTCGATATACTGTACAACGAATTAAAAATTGAGATTAAATGCGTTAAATGAAGGAAAAGAAATATATAACAATCTATAATTTAAACTAATGCGAACGTAATGTTATCCGTATCTCTTGCCGGGGACTGTGGTGCTGGTCTCTTGATGTAGGGCTGGGTCCTTGGATGCTGCGTCCTTCGTGATGACCTCATGTGCAATTCGGGCAGAGTGGGCTCTTCATGTACGACTCCTCTTGATGAGTTCGAAAACGATGGTGACGCTAGACGTTTTGACTTGTTTCGCGCTTTGACGAACCGTAAACAAATCAGACCGACTATTATTGATAGTGCGAGAAATGAACTTAGTGATACCATGGAGTAGCGATGGAATATGAGCTCTTGGCCTTGTTGAACAATTTTTCTTGCGTCGTCTGCTCGATTTAGATCGTCTTGCAGGGCGTCTAAGGTTTTTCTTCCTTCGGCCAAGGAGGCTGCTATGTCCTCATGGTTACCAACCTTAATTGGTAATGGTTTTCTGGAACTAACGGTTGGTTCATGGGAATCTACCATAGCAAAGTTGAACCTCAAAGAGTCGGTGAGGTTCACAAATTCTATCCACGGTTGCTTGTACTCCGTGGCGGTGTGAAACGATCTTTCGTACAGCAATCTTATCTCCCTGTTTCCAAATTCACAGGGCTGCGTGATCTTAAATATCCCCAATCCAGTCAAATTTACGGCATAATGGGCTCCATTGTAAGAGGTAGACAGTATGATGGGGCTTTTTAGTTTGTATAGCCATTGATTGCTGGCTATCATCTTGGTGAAAACTCCTTCAGTTGCTGGCACTGCCACGTGTTTGCAAGTGACTTCTGCGGAGCGTGAATGTTGTAGTAGTTCGACCAGGCATTCGGGACTTCCGTTTGTCAGGATTGGTCCGTTGTTGGGGCATATGGCTAACGTAGACGTCTTATTGAAGGCCACTTGTGTACATCGTGAATAGTCCTGCTGTGATAGCGTGATGAATGCGTTCTGGGACTCTGCCTCTGCGATGTAGGGGTACTGTGTTTGGAGCAATAGATCCCATTTTTCGTTGAGTTTTGATGGTAGGTAATGCACTCTCTGAACGGCGAACAGAATTGCTTCTGGTAGCGGAATTACGATTTTAATCACCAGATTTTGCTCGTCCTGGAAAACTGTTGTTTTTGCTGCTTGATGTAAGGCAAATAGATCTTGGAAAAACGGCTTCGTTTTCGCTGTTACTAGGAGAAGTCTTAGAGTCTTCGTAATATCGGTGACATCTAGTATGAACGGATGTAATTTGCCGTTGTATAAATCATTTAGAATGGATAATTCTGTGGATTGTCTACCTTGAACTTCTAGTAGATTGGAGTTTATGATAGCCAGTAGCTCGTATATATTCGTCTTGACTTTAAGTTCTGCCAATTCGCTGTTTATTTTTGATGTGAAATTATCGTGTTCTGCTCCTAGCATGCGAAGGTTCTCCGAGATGAGACTTATGTCGGATGTTAATGCTGATACGGGTTTGCTTAATCTATCAAAATTCGAACTCATTACAGTTATCTGGTGTTTGAGTAATTCGAACGTTTGCGAGTCTTGTTTTCCTAGTATATTCAATTGGTTATAGATTTTATGTGCATCCTCGCTATCCATACTTCCAAAGGCCCATTTGGCGAATTTACCTATGAATTCTATTGCTCTTCTGGATCTTCTGGGGCTGAGTGCGTGGCGCATATGGTCGTTATTTCGACGCAAGGTTTGAATTATCGTCGTAGTTTCCTTCACCATTTGTTGACACGTCCTCTGGAAGTTTCGCTTGGTATCGTTTTCTCTCACTAAGTTGCATAACTGGTCGATTTGGCGGTCATATCGATCGGCGATGTCCAAAACGGTCGAGTAGTCCATAGGTGTGAACTTAGTGTAAATGGTCCACACGTCTTTGAAGAATACTGCATCTCCAGCTTTTTCGAAAATTGCTGGCGTGTCCTTCAACTGGATGTTTTGGTACGGTTGTATTTCTTCCGGGGATACAGATAACAAAACGTGCGGTAATAAATGAATGGCAATTTTATAATTTATTTGTGTTGTAAAAACATTCTTAATGATGGTAAAAGATTTTTTTTTATTTATTGTATTGTATTGTATTTCTATTGTTATATAATTTGATCTACGTTAAAGTTTTAGTGTTATTTATCATTAATAATTATTCATATTTATTTATTGCGTTTATTATTTAACAATGTCTTATGTATTTAAAAACATTACTTAATTTCTTATATTGAGATTTTTTTCTTATTTCAAATGTAAGTTTCTTTTTAATAAAAATTTTATAGACTTTACGTAATTTCATGTGATTTTAGTATATTAGTTAATTGTATAATAGTATTTTTGTGATTTAACTTTGTTTGGATTTTGTACATTAGTTAAATGTAGTATTTATATGATTTAACTTAATTTAGATTTTTTGTGTAGTAGCTAAATGTAGCAGTTATGTGATATAACTTTTATTTAGTTTTTTGTGGAGGAGTTAAATGTAGTTATGTGATTTAACTTGTTTTAGATTTTTGTGTAGAAGTTAAATGTAGTAGTTATGCGATTTAACTTTGAATATTGTGTGAATATTGTTTGAATATTGTGTTTACCTAAAAATAAAAATAAAATAGAATCGAATGATATTCAGTTTAAGGAAATGACCTATACCAGTGCTGAATCAAGTTTTGAGCTTATCTACCGGTTCTACAAGATCATGGTGATAGCCGCTGGCTTGGTTAAGGGTACGAAAATAGCGACAGTGACCTAACTGGTCCGGAATGTCTATGATTCTGGGCAGTGGAATCGAGCGCTTTATGGTGGCTTCGTTTAATTTGCGTGAACTCACCATACCCTTTACCATCGGCCTTTTTCTGGGCACTGCAACGAGTGAAGGATTCCAGAGTGACATACCTTTTGTAAAATACCGACCGACGGGGTATTGGCATGTTTTTTAATCTCGACTTTATGCTTTAGGCACTGTTTGGGACTAGTGTTGCCCGCCGAGGTCTTAGTTTTCCTATGCTTTAGATCGTGGAAGACTGGAACAAGATCAGCATTTAGAGGATCATCAGGAGTAAAGTTTAAAGTGGGTATCAGTACTTTATTTGGTTTTACTTTTGCGAAAGTTTCCCCGATGTGAATACCCGAACTGATTTCCTGAGATTTCCCTAATACATCACGCTTTTGGACTGGTACTCTGGGCTTCGTAGCTTTCTGTGTACGAGTTTGAATACCGAAAAGTCTGCAATGGTTATCCAATTGCGTCAGTCTCTTTAGCGGGAATGTTTCTGCTGCTTCGTATCCACCGCTGAGGAGTGTTAAGGTTTTGGCAGTGGTGTCGATTATGGATCGGTTCCATAAGATATCCCGACCTAAAATTCCATCTGCTGGAATTCCATTTAAATCGTCTACCAAGTGCCATTTCGCCCTAAAATGTAGTTTAGGATGAATTCCTATTAGAACGGTGCCTAAGGTTCTACCTAAACTACCAAATACTCCACCTATGTGTCTTCTTTTGCGTTTATCCATCTTTCGAAGGCTCTTCATCGCCGATTGTCGTAAAAGACTTGTATCGGCCCCTGTGTCCACTTGCACTACAATCTTACCAGATTTTGCTAGAGAACAGGGGAACTCGATGAATACATCGTCGTCGATGTCCTTCGTTAACGTATCTAGGGCGGATTTTTTGGTGCAATCCACGCCTCTCCGTTTATTGGACACGCTTTTTAATTGCCTACGCACAGGACATACTTTTGTTTTCACCTTACATCCGAGCAAATTTGTTCGGATGAAAAGGTAGGTGAAGTGCAAGAACTGTAGGAAGCTGGTACCCAGAGTTGAGTTTATGCTCTTCTGGGGATTGATTTGCTTCCTTTTTGTATCGCTTTTTGATTTGCGGTTCCTACGCTTAGTGTTTGTCTTAAGAACTGAGTTAATTGTATTAATACTTATTATCTTATTATTATTGTTAGTGTCGTTGCTAACATTTTGGAAGGTTGAAGTGTGGATCATATTTGTCGGGGTGCAGCGTTTAATGTTGAGCTGACACTCTAATCGTTTGCGATGCTTTTTTAAATAATTGCTTTTGTTAAAACAAATGTCTTCAATATGTCCAAGTCTAGAACACCATTCACATTTTAGCTTAAAAATGCGACTTGAACGGGTGTTTTGGAACGTGTGTAACTTTGAACGATTCCTATAATTCACCAACGGCGCTGAGACATTGATAATGTCCTTAGATGTGACCTGGTGCGTCATCTTGATCTCGCACAAAATGTTATCGAGAATTTTAGTTGTTAACGTTTTTAAAAGGGAAAAAAAATTAAGAGAAGCTCTTGAATGTATACGTTTAGGACTTGTGTGTAATTTTTCAGAGACTAAGAATATCTATCTGATTTTAAAAAATAAAATGTCCAGATGTCTTTGGTGATAAATATTAAACACGACAAAATTTATGAAGAGAAAGAAAATTTAGAAAAATCACCGAATTTGAAGAAGCTAAAGAAAAATTACTGCTGAAGGCGAATGTGTGCATTGTCGACTCCATGCCAACAAGCAATCATTCGGGCTTGGCTTACAGTCATTCTTTGCTGAGAGACTTCAATTCCGTATTTTTTACTTTCGGCCCTATGCCGATAAGTAGTAATTCGACTGTTAAGTATACCCATAGGAGTAAAGGGTTACTAACAGGTTGAAAACCGGAATGGTTGAAGAAAGGAGAAATGAACAATTTCTTTTTTTTTTTTAAAAAATAAAAAAAAAAAAAAAAAAAATTCGAATTCCGACCAAGTATATGATTGACATATACCAGGGGGAATCCTACCGGCTGCGCCAAAATGTAGTGGTCAACGCATGCTCGTGGTCTTGTACTACGAGCAGCGCCTGTTTCCTGAAATAAGAACTTTCACTCATGGCACCTGAGGATGCCGATGTGTGGAGCTTTACCTGACTAGAACTATGGCACCTATGGATGCCAAAGTGTATGACTAGTCAGGCTTGTATTTTCTCTGTAAAAAATAGTTAAATTAGTAATTACCTCTTTTCTAAAAAAAAGACGAACGAGACTTGTTTGGTGTTTTAAAAGGTTTTATATTTCTGGTGATAAAAAAAAGACTGAGAGCTTAATCATAACATCGAACAACTTAAATACTAAATTATCGCTAAATAAGTATTTGGGAAAATGGGCCAGTCGTTCAACCCATTGCAAAAGTCCATGCAGTTGGAATTTGCCGATCAAGACAATCGGCAATTTTTAGTGACCCACAAATGGTGCAACCAACTGAAAGTGCAATGCGCCCATTTGTGGGTCGCGACTATTTCGTAATTTGATCGCGAGTGAAAAATATAATAAAATAAAAAATAAAAAATAAGCAAAACAAAACAAAGCGAACAAAGTAGCAGCTCGACCATTTCCAGTACCTATGGCACGCGACATGTTCTGACTCAGCAGTAAAGGAGAATCCAGTGGATTCCCCTGGCTGTGACGTCACATTACCGTACCTCAGGCCAAGAATTGCAATTCGAACTGTTTACGGTCGAGTTGCTAGGTTGTTGTTTTTGTTTTGATTAATTTTAAAAAACAAAGAAGAACGACTGGTCTGAATTAAAATAATATTCGTCGGGAGGAAATGTAAACGCCGGATGCTGCCCTTTGGCTGGGCACAACACGATGAATTAAATCATATGGAGTCGGGGCCGTATATTGCTCGGCTCCGTCTTCCGATGCCATATGTTGGCCGTCATATCATGTATGTTGTGCCCTGACGACGCAAAACACGTCGTCGGGTACCCTATATTGGACCCTATATCTGGTTTGGCGCAGCAGTTTGCCGTCACAGCGTAGTGCGCCGTACAATGGGTAACACTAGGTAATGACAAAAAAGAATATCGATGGGGTACCAAACCATATGGGCCCTGAATGACTGCACGTCGCCGGAAGGCACCGACTATGCACTCGTACTCAAACACAAAAAAAAATTTAGCCCGCGATCTTCCGCTCTGCCAACTACATAAAAACACTATGGACCACATGATTTGTGTTCATCGGATTTTCGAAAACAAAGAAAAACGTTAAACCATACAATTGATCAAAATCGCCAATAGATTGGAGATGCCATAACCACCAGAATAGGTGCTATCGTACTGTAAAGGCCAACCTGGTCCGGCACGTGCTAGGACTTAACCTATGATTGTGGCCAAAGATATTAAAACCCCACCAGTATCCACAATGGTTTTCTTATTCTTTCCGTTCTGGTTCCCTAACCTTTTTCTCACAGCTGATCGCGAAATGGCTTATGGCGGCGGTTTTTTTTTTAAAAAAAAAAAGGTTTGAATAAAGATATGTATGTACTTGTGGGTATCGTCGTATTGCCAAATTATTTCCTGCATACTTCCTTCATGCGTCCGGATCCTGGGTACCTGGCAAAAAAAAAACTTGCACCTAAAGACCAGAAGAAAATCGATTTGGGGCATATGTCCTAAACAGGAGTGTGAGTAATCGGTCAGAGCAAAAAAAAATAAAACTGGGGTGGCTAATCTTGATCCAGCCGTTGAAAATGCCTCAGCTTGGTCCACTTGGCTATAACACCTATATTCAGTCCAGAAAATTAAAAAGGTAACACTCGCAACGAAGAGGCCAGAAGAAGAAAATTCCCTTATCACAAACTATCAATCACATTGCTCTAAAATCGAGTCACCGAAGAAAAAAAAAAGCACGCGGTTGCGCGTCAGTTAGCTGCACTTCTGACATGGCTAACGGTACCGACTAACGGGCTGAAGCCAAGCTTGAAAGAGGTACTGTTAATTGGCCACAATTTCCACGCGCCTAGTGACACTGAAAATTCCGGTAAAGAGCCGAAAATGGAAAAAGGAACGTCGCATCCTTGCCCCTTTCGTTTGTGAAATCAAAAAAAAACTATTACAACTCGCGAACTTAGGTTTGAGATTTTGCGGCGGATATTTTTAGTTGGGGGCCACGGAGCCTGCAACATGCCGTATGTAGTTGAAAATCGCTAGTTTCCGCGAACTATAAATAACTACATAAGAAAAGGGAATTGTTGCATCAACAAAAATCCGACTCCTGTCCATGCATACTGTAATAAAGGGGCGCTAGCGCTTTTCTGACATGCTCTGAGGCTCCAACAGGGCTGTCAGCTCGCATGTCCACAGTATAACCTCAATTACCTACACCCCTTACGACCGAACGGGGGTTTTGGTATCACGGCAATGTGCGGCACCAAATCCTTCCAACGTACGTGAACAAACAAAAAAAAAGTGGGCACTTCGCGGCACACCGGAAACGACGCACAAAAAACAACAACAGGCACAAACAACCAATCAAAAAAAAAGGATAAAGGTAATTTCCTTGACTTACATGATTTCTTTATTTTTTTTTCTTATGTTACTTTCTCCAATTCTTCGACAGCAACCAAAAAAAAACTTCCGGGTGCGGGCTAGAGTTGGTCCGGCTGCGCACGGCTTCCACTCATATCCAAGAATTGCGGACTCCTTCTCGTTTTCGTGCCGTTGTCGCACCACACTTCAAAAAAAAAAAAAAAGGCACCGTACCGGCTCGGCCTGTAGCTGGAACCAACTCACTCAACAAAGAAAAATGGCGACCGTCGCCGCCGGTTGTTGAAACAAGACCTTTTTTTTTTTTTAAAGCAACACAACTATCCTCGTCGGAGGTTGAAACATCACTCCACTCTCGGGCACCTGATCGTGGATGACAGGTCATTCTTCAAAAAAAAATCTGCAGCGCGACGTCTGTTTAGCGGAATAGTCTGTCGTGCATGCGTACTTGACATCTGCAGTTTATTGCCCAGCAGGCAAATTTCTCGCGACAGTGTTAGTTGAGATTTCCGAACATTTTTGCTATGCTAGATGTAACATTTTTTTGGCGTTCGTTACAGACCTTCCATCCAAATTGAAATCTATATAAAGTTCATCGGTTCCGACAGCCCTGAAAATTGCGTCTAGATCCTTTGAAGTCCCTTGCATTCTTCGAAGGTAACTCATCTAATTGAAGATTGATATGATAAACCAATCATTATACCTACATATTTTAAAATTTTACTAATCAGTTTTCCAACAAAAGACGCATCTTGTAGGCGGACTTCCAAATCGCTCAGTGCTACAACAGTTTTAGTTGGAAAGAGAAGTTCCAATTCGAGGTTTGTCTCATTCATATCTTCACCTGTCAATCGTTTCATTTGCTTATTAATATTTGTTGTGAGAAGAACCGTTCTTCTCAACAACTTGTTATCGGCAAGTTTTTCCGCTGGGACGTTCGTATCTTTCTGGAAATGTAATAATGTAGTGAACTGTAAATGCAATAGTTTTTATGAACAATTTGCGATAAACTTACATTTTTTAAGACATCTACATCTCGTTGCAATTTATCCAGCTTGCTTGATATAGTTTCAAGCTTACTTAAAACTACTTCCAACGTAGCGGAATCGCTTCGGGAAGATGTGCTAGATTCCGGTGCCCTTATCTTTCGTTTCTTTCCTGATTAAATGTAAATAATTATTATTTGGATAAAAAAAAAAGTGTTTTGAGGAAGGTTTTACCGGTAGAATCAGTAAAATTTTGCTTGGAAAAAGAAGCTCTATCGCGATAATTATTTCGAAAAACTGGCTCGCTATCTTCTTCTAAATTAAACTGTCTTTGTTGAATCGGCAGAGAAATGTTTGTTACATTTTTCTCGTTCCCGGCAGCCTCAATAGGTGTTGAGCGCTGGTTCCCTGATTAAATGTACATAATTATTATTTAGATGAAAACAAATATGTTTCGAGAAAGGTTTTACCGGCAGAATCAGTAAAATTTTCCTTAGAAGAAGAAGCTCGATCGCGATAACTATTTCGAAAAACCGGCTCGCTATCTTCTTCCAAATTAAACTGTCTTTGTTGAATCGGTAGAGAAATGTTTGTCACATTTTTTTCCTTCCCTGCAGCCTTAATAGGTGTTGATGCTACTAATCCTCTAGCAACACCTTCACTATTCAAGGAATTGTGATACCCGTGCACAATCGGTACGGGTGGGTTGAAGCTCATTTTGCGTGCTAGTAATACAGTAGAAATATTAAAAAAAAAAAATGCACAATGCAAAAGGAAAAAAATCACTTACAGTTTAAGTCTCTATCATTTGTCGTGGACATAATAATGCCAATAAATATTGTCAACTGGTACAAACAACTGCATATCATGAAAATGGGAAGAAATTTAGTGCGAAAATTGGCTAAAGACTGAATGAAGAATGGGTATGAATGGAAATTCATCATTAAAAGGAATGAAATTATATTTATATTCCCCTCGAAAGACAGTTATCACGTCTTTGCTCATATCCTTGCAAATGCAAGCACCTAAATGGCGATATGAATTTACAGGAAGAGTAAAAATTGGTTCGGGTTTATCAAATTTATATCCTACAAAGGTTTCTTTACCATTGCTTTTTCCAAGAGCAATAACTTTTAAAATCGTTCCGTTCGAATTCCAAAAATGGTCTTTATCATTATCTAGAACTATATTTGCATTAGACATTTTACTGGAAGAGCATGCATCAAACTCTTGAAATGTGTTTTCCTGCAAGCGCTTAAAAATTTACTGCAAGATCTTAGTCTGTTTCCGCACTATTTTCTTCATGTTTTGCATAAAGTTTTCGAACTTATATGCAGAGAATGAATCAAAGGAACCAAATTGTTTGACGCATTCCGCTAAATGCATGCACATTAAAGCTAACGGTTTCTTCACCATATATAACAGGGAAAACTCGAACAAATTCTGCAAGTAGCTCATTCGCTAAATCACAACTGCTTAAAATAGATTGACTTGATGCAATTATCCTGATCGCGCTATGTAAAAGAAGATAATGGTAGTAAACATCATCCGAGACTGTACCTTTCAGAAAAAAATACCAATATATAATAAAAAATACCTGAATTCCGTTGCCTTCCAGTGAACTATGTCATCTAATGTTCTACAGGTCCGACTAAATTCCAATGGAACAAACCTTGAACACAGCTTAATTCTTTCATTTATTTCTCTTACATTTGACCAGTACCCATTAAAATGACCATGCGAAATTGCAATTAACATTTTCTTCATAACTCCAAGATCTACAAGATGCATTGCATCAAGGGGAAACTGGGAAACCATTCCGATATTTATTGACTCTAATATGAGTGCATTCTTGACAAATTTCGGGTTGTGATGATTGGTATGAGTTCTATTAGAAAAAGTTTCATCTGATCTTAAGGATCCAACAAATGATTGAAAGACAACTCTTTTCTTTTTATAAAAACCAACTTGGTTACATTTGGGGCAACTGTTTTTTCCTGTGTGGTATTGGACGCCGGTGATAAACGCTCGTGCGGGACTATCGCACGTAAATAACCTAACATGGAACTTCAAAACATTCAAAGAATTTTTCAGCTTTATGCCAGTATTTTGCAGTACTTCTAACTCTTCCACTAAATCCGACAAAAATGCATTTACTTCCAAAGGTTTTTCTAAGCCCGAGTAACATCCTATGACAAATGGTGTAACCTCTGGAGTATTTGAAAGTGCTCCTAAAATAGGCCAAAGAACACGCCTAGAGCTGTTAAATAAATTTAACCCATCAATTCCAATATCAACTGAAACTTCACCTTTATTTTTCAGAAAAGGTAGTTCGTTTTGCAGAAAATAATTTTGGACACCGAAATGGTAATACTCCCCAGGCGTAACCTCTTTTGTTACGATGATAGTTTATTTATTATTTCGAAATAACAATTTTGTGTAAAGTAATGGTTAATAAATTAAGTAGATACCTATGGAATAACCTGATTTTTTTAAAAGCATTAGAGGGCTTGACTTTTCTGACTGCTCATTGCATTCGGATGAAATTCAGCTGATACAGTTAACCCCTTACGATGAAAATCCTTCATAATTTAAAAAAAATCAATAAAATAATTTTAATGCAATAAGGGAAAAGTCAAGTTTTCTCATGTTGTTGGAAAAATGAGGTCACACCTTGTTGTACCAAGGCCTTCAATTCAAAATGAAAGATCCATTTTTCTCTCAAATGAATCATCAGTAAGTGAAAACATGAAAATTGTCTATAAAATCTCACTTAGTTTCTGGGTTGGAAGTGTTCGCAAACACAGTTGTGAAAATCTAAACAGTATGTCACTTTTTTCAATAAACGCTAAAGAAACCTTCAAAATACCAATTATGATTTTCGATCATAGTCCGGGATGCGATCAAAGTTAAATTGCAGCACTTCACTTCTCTTCGGAAGAAGTAGGTTATTTGGAAAATTAATTTTTGTCAATAGAAAAGGTTCTTCCAAGATATATATATTTCAACATTCATTAGTGGTTCATTATACAAATATTTTAATAAATATGTGCGAAAATAACATTCAACGAACTGACAAACTGCCAACATTTTGAAATCACAAAGGAATGCCAAAGCCATAAAATATGTGCCACGGCCCGATACGATAAAGCATGTGGCACAAGCACCACAGAAGACTCTTTTCCAATTATCGGTACAATAATGCAGAACAACCAGTAGAATTCCAAAATAAGAAAAATTAAGTTTGTTTTTAAATTTTAAAATTTATGTTGCTAGTCCTATTTTCAGACAAAAGAAAACAACAAAACGAAAATGTTTTTTTAGTCACACTCTACATCTACATCTACATATATAATTTTACACAATGAAAATACGGAACTGAAAACTTACCACTCTAAATTTGCAATCAAATTGTCTTTAAAATAAGGCATTTGTTTTCGGGTGATCTTTGACTTCGATCGTTTTTGGTAACAATATAAAAACTGGATTTTGATTTCACTATATTTTATTCAATTTCGTTTGACAGATAAAAACTTTCGCCTCCTTTTTGTTTCGCACACACACGAGAGTGACACCGGATGCTTTCTTCCGGCACTGTCAGTTCGACGTTTTTTCCTTCGCAGTTGGTGCTATTGGAAACATCAATTCAGCTGTGGATCGCCAGTGTTACGAAAGTGGACTGGATCGGCAGTGTTGCGAAATTATAGTTGACCGGCAGTGTTACGATCTTCAACATTCTCCCGGGCCTTCAAACAATCGTTTCAAATTTAGCGGTAGACGAAAGGTTGCATGTTTCGCTCGTTATCGTGACATTTCCGTCGTACGATACAAGGAAACATTCTCGAACAAGGGGTTTGAATGCGCCCCGACTCGCATATGATGAATTCATGGAAATTTTGGAATTAGGGAAGGTTGTATAGGGAAAGTGTTTGAATATCTTGAGCGTTCCATTAACTATCACGAGGTAAGTTCATATGTGTCACAGGGGCATCTTCGAGTGGGAGGATGCTTATCTTGTGAATGGGTCGTTTGATGGTCGAATTTCTGGTTCTGATGTCCACAACGCGTACAAGACCATCTTTTCCGGGATAGATACCAGTGATTCTTCCCATCATCCATTTGAGTGGTGGGAGTTTTTCATCTTTGACTAACACCAGTTGACCGATAGTTGGATTGGGTGTCACGCGATTCCACTTAGGGCGCTGTTGAAGTCGACTCAAATATTCGAACCGCCATCTATGCCAAAAATCTTGCTGTAATTTTTGTAGCAGATGCCATCGGTTAAGACTAGTTTCCTTTATAGTAGAAAGATCTTCTTGCGAAGGTGACAGCAAAGCTTCGCCAATAAGAAAGTGCCCTGGAGTGAGACTACTCAAATCCTCTGGATCATCGGTTAAAGGACACAAAGGTCTGGAGTTAAGGCAGGCTTCTATCTGGCATAACACAGTGGTGAGCTCCTCGAACGTTAAATTAGTGTTACCGACCACTCGACGTAAATGATATTTAATGGAACGCACGCCTCCCATAATCCGCCAAAATGTGGTGATCCGGGTGGAATGAAGTGCCATTGAATCCCGTCATTAGCAACTAGCTCGGCTGTCTCGACTGTAGCTCTTCGTTGACATAATTCATAATCCTTTTGCAGCTGGGATTTTGCACCTACGAAATTAGTTCCGCAATCCGAATAAATGGCTGTACAGAGACCTCTGCGTGCTATAAACCTTCGTAATGCAGCGATGAAAGCTTCGGTAGTTTGATCACTGACGACCTCCAGGTGAACAGCCTTTGTGGCGAAGCAAACGAAGATGGCAACATAACCTTTGTGGATTCGGGGGTTCCGTCCTTTTGACATTTTGACTGATAATGGACCGGCATAATCGATTCCGACTGACGAGAATGGGCGCGCCGGTGTGACACGAGGTCTTGGAAGATCACCCATTAGTTGAACTGATGTTTCTCTTTTTTGTCGAAAACAAATGACGCAGTGAAAAATGCATGTTTTGATTAACGACTTCAATCTAGGGATCCAATAAAGTTTTCTAATTTGAGCCATCATTAAAGACAGTCCACCGTGTAGAGTCGTTTTATGATAGTGGGAGATGATGAGTTTCGTCAAATGAGCAGTAGCTGGCAAAATGACTGGATGCCTCTCGTCGTATGGTAGTTCCGTTTGACTCAGTCGTCCTCCAACTCGCAGAGTGTCTTTTCCATCTAGAAACGGCGTGAGTGTTTTCAATGGGCTTCGGGAAACTAACTGGGTTTTCATTCTTAAGTCGTTGATTTCATTCGCGTAGTGGATTTGTTGAGTAGAGTGAATCCAAAAACACTAGGCCTCTTTGAGTTCGGTAATTGATATATGTTTATTTCTTCTCTTCGGAATCGGGTGACGACAATTGTGGACAAACCTTAGGCAGTATGCTGTGACTCGGATGAGTTTCAAGTAGGATGAAAAGTGTGTAATCGTTAAAAGGTCTGAAAGCTTATTTGATATGCTCGTTAGAGTTGTAACCTTTCGGCAATCTTTGTTGGTAGAATAGGTTTTCGAAATAGGCCAGTGATCTTCGTCTTCGGTAAGCCAGGGTGGACCGTTCCACCACAGCGTATGGTTTTCTAATTGTTTAAGCGTTACGCCTCGACTGGCGCAATCTGCAGGGTTCTCTTTCGTTGGAACATATCGCCACATAGTATTTGGACCTTCTTGAAGAATATGCGACACTCGGTTTGCAATAAATGTTTTCCATCTGCTGGGATGATCTTGAAGCCAAGCTAACGTAATAGTGGAATCAGACCAAGCGTAAGTTGTGATACCTTGCATTGATAAATCTCGTTGCACTCTTCTCAACAGATTTGCTAGTAGGGTTGCGCCACATAATTCCAATCGCGGAAGTGATACAGTTTTTCTTGGAGCTACTTTAGTTTTGGCCATTATAAGTGAAATGACTCTTTTATCGTTCGGTGTCTTGACTAGAGTATACACCACGGCAGCGTATGCTTGCTCTGAGGCGTCACAGAATCCGTAAAGTTGCATCTCGTAACGAGTATCTAGTTGAGTCCAACGTGGTATGCGCAAAGTGTCTATGGACTGCAGTGAACGATAGAACGTGAGCCATTCGTGGGATAGAGTATCTGATAACGGTTGGTCCCAGGTTACCTTTAATAGCCACAATCTTTGCATAAATATCTTAGCCGTCACTATGATCGGAGCGATCCAGTCCATAGGGTCAAATAACTTGGCGACGAGTGATAGCACCGTCCTTTTACTTACGACAGGAATGTCTAAATTAAAGTTTACTTTGATATGCAAATAATCTTGATGAGGATTCCATGCTAGTCCTAATGTGTTTATGTAAGATTTCGAATCTAGAGCTAGAGACGTAGACGCCAACCTATCTGAGGCAGGAATATCGGTTAACAGATCGGAACGGTTGGACGCCCATTGACGTAATTTAAAGCCACCCTTCTGCAGAATTCCAGTGACAGCGCGTTGTGCTTCGAAAGCAGCCTCAAGAGAATCCGCACCACTTAAAACATTGTCAACGTAAACTTCCTTGCGGAGTATTTGGGATCCCATTTTGAAGGACTTTTCTTCATCTTCAGCTAATTGGTTGATAGTTCGAATTGCCAGATAAGGCGCGGAAGAAACTCCGAAGGTCACAGTCGTAAGCCTGAAGTGTTGAATTGGATCGTCTGGATTCTGCCGCCATAAAATTCGCTGGAAATCGATGTGTCTGTTGTCCACTTTTATCTGTCTATACATTTTCTCCATATCGGCAGAAAATGCTACACGATGGCTTCTCCAGCTGGTAATTAACGCAGTTAAATCTTGTTGTAGTGCTGGGCCGACAAACAAAAGATCGTTGAGCGCTGGTCCTTGCTGAGTTTTGCTGGATACATTGAAAAGGACTCGTAATTTCGTATGTTCGCTAGACTCTTTGATAACTGCATGATGAGGCATATAAAAGTGATGAGTAAAGTTTGAGAGAATTTCAGATTGCGGAATTCGCTCCATGTGACCTAGTTGGATATATTCTTCGATACATTGCTGATATATTTGTTTTAACTGGGCGTTGTGCCCCAGTCTACGCTCCAATGAATGAAAATGCTGATAGGCTTGTTCTTGTGATGGTCCCAATAAATCGGTCGATCCTTTAAAGGGTAAGGATACTATGTATCGACCGTTAGAGTCGCGACGATAGGTTGTTTTGTACTGTTCTTCGCATAGCGCATCATCTTTGGATGCGGGTATTTTGTGTTCGACTTCTTCTATTTTCCAGAATGCTCTCAATTGCTGGTCAAGCTCCATTTTATTGAAAAAGGTAGCGAGCACGGGTTCATTCCTGCTGTTGTTGGTTGTAGGTCCAGATACGATCCAACCAAATACGGTTTTCTGAGCAATTGGCATTCCACGTGGTCCTGTTTTGAGTCCCTCCTGGATAATGAGATGATAGATGTCTGATCCTAAGAGAAGGTCGATTGGACCCGGTTTGTAAAAGAATGGATCTGCTAATGGGAGATCCATCAAATATTGGAATCTCTGAGTTGAGATGTTCATTGATGAAAGTATGCTGGTAAGCGTTGGTAGCACAATAGCTTCCACTTCTGTAGTAAAATCTACATCGAGCTTGGATTAAAGAGAAATGTTGACTATAGCTCTTGCTTTCCCAGTAGTAACCATGCTCAATCCTGTGATATGCTATTGTTATGAAGCTTGCTTGTGACCCGGTGTCAATTAACGCTCGAATGGTGTGAGTCTGTCCATTACTTTGGACCTCCAGTAATGCTGTGGCTAAAATTACAGCTTGTTTGTTATGTGAGTGTAATGTGTTCACTGTTGTAGTATCCGCTTGGTGAATACTTTGTAACGTGGTAACATATGCATCGTGTAAAAGTGTGTGGTATTTCTAACCACACGTGAAACACCCTTTTTGGCTGAGGCATTTGCTTGCAATGTGAAGCAGAGTGAGTATTTTTTGACTGCTTTCGATCGGTCTGTCGGTGAGAGCGTAGAGAACGCAGTACATCGGCGTATGATGTGTTCGCCCTTGCAGTGCGCACATGTCATGTCTTTAGTGGTAACAAGTGAGTGCACGTGCCGGGTTGTTTTCTTCCCGCTTTTAACACCTTCTGATTGCGTAGCTTCTAGGGTTCTGAACCGTCCTTCGAGGAATTTTAAGTATTCGTCTAATGTCGGCGGATCGGTTGAGCAACTGATTTTTTCTTCCCAAACTCGTCGACTTTTATCTGGTAGACGTTGAGTCTGTATATGAATTATAGCCAAGTCCCAATTTTCGACTTTAACCGCTAATGGATATACTTTCGTTAGTGGTATCATATAAGCTCCGTATGGATGTGGCAGAGTCTTGTGAAATACTAGACTGCTCGAACAGAAGTCTCATTTGAGCGTTTACAAGTAAACGTTTGTTGTCGTACCGATTGCAAAGCGCCGTCCAGGCTGGAGCAAAATTGGCTTCGGCCATCCCGTAAGCACGCAAGAGTTGTTCCGCTTAACCTTTCACTGCTCCTTTTAAATAATGTAATCTCTGAATGTCAGTGAAATTCGAGTTTTCGCATATTAGAGATTGGAACATATCGTGAAAATGACGCCAATCACTATACTCGCCACCAAATGGCGGAATTTCTATTGGACGTAACCTTATTTCGGAACATTTTTCCTCTTTTTGCTTCTCGGACCCTGTGATTTCGACTTTATTGGTTTGAAGGCGATCATTGATAGTACCGACGCAATCGTAATATAGTTCCTCATATTTTGCAAATATGTCTTCTTCGATATAAGACGTCGGCGTGTCCTTCGGATTAATCACTGCGAGAATTTCGCGGTGTGTTTTCGTGAATTGTGCCCATAAATCGGCCAACCCTTTTTGCCGCCCTTGCAAGTACCCGGTGGTACTGTTTGCTTTCGAACATTTTTTGAAATTTACTAGAAATCGATCAATTTCATGCATATTTGCTCGTTGTTTGGCCACGAGAGCTTCCATATTTAACGATACCTCGTGACAATGCTAATTTAAAATATAGCGCTCGAGATAATAATAATATTTACCGCTGGGAAATCCGGCTCGACGGACCAATGTTTTCGGGTGATCTTTGACTTCGATCGTTTTTGGTAACAATATAAAAACTGGATTTTGATTCTACTATATTTTATTCAATTTCGTTTGACAGATAAAAACTTTCGCCTCCTTTTTGTTTCGCACACACACGAGAGTGACACCGGATGCTTTCTTCCGGCACTGTCAGTTCGACGTTTTTTCCTTCGCAGTTGGTGCTATTGGAAACATCAATTCAGATGTGGATCGCCAGTGTTACGAAAGTGGACTGGATCGGCAGTGTTACGAAATTATAGTTGACCGGCAGTGTTACGATCTTCAACAGCACTGCAGATTTAATAATTGTACCCTTCGCATAAACAAAGAATGGAAAACATGTGCTTTTTATTTATTTGGTGCGATATCGGCACCAACTCATTAGCGCGAGCTATCGTGGTAGTGGTTTGTACATAAGTACCCATGAATTTTTCGTGGTTTTGGCTTATAGGGAAGTCACCCTGTCAAACATAAGGTTTTATATCAAGCTCTTCTGTCTTAAACGTATATGTGACCTCCTATAGCATCTCATTTTATCAATATGAAGAAGCACTTGATAACATAACAAGAACATTTAAATTTATTCCCGGAGCATCATATTAGATTCTTTCTTTTAGCGGTATAAGAGCTTAGTGTTATTCCCTGGGACTTGCATGAGACTTAAATTTGGCTTTCTATTGCACCATAAGTGTTAGTAATTGATCCCAAGAAGATCTGCGAGTTAGATATAGAAACGAAAATGTTTGTTGGGTGGTAGATGGCTAGATGGGCATAAAGGAGTGAGCAGAGTACTGTCTAGTGTTTTGATATTGCATTTTGGTGAACCACAGTCGTTACAAATAGAAACTGAACAAGTGCTTCGTACAATTCATTGAATTCGCCTAAATTTATAACACAACATTGCTAATTGCACTTGTAAGCCGTTTTATCTTCCTAATGAGCTTGAACCCACATGAAATCGGATTCTAATCTGAAGCGTGAAAATCATTAACAAAAATTGTATAGTCATTACTTTAGGTACTCGTACTTCATATACAAATCTCATAAATAAACTAGCTTTCCCCTTCCCACAACTTTAAATATAATTTACATTACGTAAAGCGGCAGATTTAAATCTTACTCCGAAAACATAAAATACCATGATTTGCTGCCACAACCAAAAGAAAAAATTATATTTCATATATTTAACTGTTCATATTCCATCTTAAACCTGTCTTGGGAGGTGTTCCGCGACCTTAAGTAATTGTTCCTGCACGGTCCTTTCTGCTGCGCGTTCATAATGAAGGTTGAATAAAGGCCCTTCAAGTTATGTCAACGAGTTGACATAACTTAAAAGGATAAAGGATGACGAATTAGAAAATGAAAACCGTGATGCTGTTTATACGTGTTGAACACTACCAATACTCACCTTCTCCAGATCGAACGAGATTTCGTGTACATGTCGTGCTCCTAATCTTTGAAGAGGCCACTTTCTGCACGAGAAATAAAATCGCCGAAAAATAATCTCAACTAGAGATGTTTTGATAAGCTGCTTAGGCAATCGTTCATACTAAAATAAAACGGCTTCTGTATGTGAATTCCGGAAGCTGAAAGTGGACGACCGCCTACCAAGCGCTAGAACGCTAGCCATGGAGATATGGCAACGAATAGGCAACGGGTTGCTTCAGTCAGCCTTGAATATTACTCTATTTTTGCGAATACGTAATACACTCCGTCCGTGCAGATCATTCGTATCTATGAAAAAGACTGAAGGCGGATTGACTTGATATATTTTATTATACCGCTAAACTTTGGGAAAGATGAATAACATGAAAAGGTGCTTCGAAAATCTCGTAAGGATTTCCTCCCGAATCAATATTACATCCGATTATTAACATAAGGACCACAGAATTAACACAACCAATAAATCATGACTTTTCACGTACGATGTGAAGAAAGAGATCTATAAATCTTGAGGATGTTCGACTGCTTTTCGATGAGAATCACGGAGGAAACTAAAGACATTGCCGGAATCTACAAAAGTAGCGACTGCCATATTGCTCGCTCTCTTATCAGTTTTGAAACAATTGCTGTGTAAAATATCTAATAAAGGAATCATATATACTCGTATATATATCTACATACTATATTTTAATTATCTTCAAATTGAATTATTGTTGTTGAAAATGGCGACTTCATCAAGAACAAAACCTGAATTTTGTAACGAGATTAATGGAGATATTTGAAGAAAGAATAAACTTTTTTGCTGGAGGTACTGAAATTGATGCGGGATTTGGACGAAGATCGGGTATCGGTAGTTGCGTAATTGGTAATTGATATGAGCATTTCTTTTCCTTCGTCTTTGTTTGTAAGACATAAAAGGCTTTCTACGTAGTATGTTGAAACAGGTGGCAAAAAGGATCATTCCGAATTTTTCGCGATAGTTAGAACACCTCTCACAGCTGGTGTTTGCTGGATTCAGAAGCAGATCAGTTCCTTCAGAACGTGTTTCTAAGGTTTTTGAGGCAAATAAAAAATGGTTTTATGTATCGAAAGAATAGTTTGTTTAAATGCTACGAAACGCGAAAATTTATTTATTGGACACATTTATATTTTTTTTTTACAAAAAATTCTATTTAAAAACATTGAAATTAGTTTTTATGAAAACTGCAACGTGAGAAAAGTGTAAAATGATAATCGCGCTTATTCTGGAAAACGACGGATTTTCTATTTCTGCCGACTATGCGGTTCACATTCCATTCCCATTCACAGTACATACGGAAACAGCTTTATCGATATACTTTGAAGATATCTTTCCCGGATGTTTGAAATCATATTTTAGGGCATAAAAATGTCAAAAATTATAATACTGTAAACGTGAGGGATGGACTGTCTCAAATATTTCTTTTTATTTAATGCCAATTGCTTTCTGAAAAATCTTAAAATCGCGATTATTTCATTGCGGATATCAACTGTAAAATTATCGGGAAAGTGAATCGTTCACGCGTTTTCAATAATATGAAATTGCAGAAATCGCAGATTCCAGCCGGCTGGTTCCAAAATAAGGTTGATTATTTTATTTTACAATATAATGACAGTAGAAACGTTAAACGTGGTAACCCTCTAGACTACAATTTTACAATACATGAAAAAAACGCCTAAAACCAATTTTTTCTAGTTTAAATCAAACAATATGTGACTAATAAGTTACCAAAGAACAATATTGCTCCGCTTAAGTCTCAGAGATCGTCTAGAGAATTGTTGCTAACTTTACTATAAGAAGCCAGATTTTAGTCACATGAAATTGCCAGCGAATAGCACCACTAGCTTCTTATAGTGATAAGATAAAGTATCCGTTTTCATGCTCGGGGAATAAATTTCAATTTAGTGTCGTTATAGTAAAATAAAATTTCAATGACGTAGTGATTAGAGTAGTGATTAAATTAGTGATTAAAATTTACATTGAAAACACCAAGAATATTGCTGTTTTTGTTATTTTTTATTTCTTTTCCCTGTAGATAGTAGGCTAGAATATAGATTTTAACCGGAATAGTTAACCCAGTAAACTCACTGGGGGAACTATTCGCGATAAATTCTCTAATCTAGCCGACTATCTATTGAAAAAAGTTATAAAGAATCGTAAAAACAGCAATGTTGTTGTTATTTTGTATATATATTTTCTAAGCTAATCTGTTCTGGATAAGTGCGCAAAAAACCACACCTAATATCGTCGCCGTACAGGTGAACTAACCTAAGCTACAAGCAAGGTTATAAATTCGCTTAAGCCAAAGACAATAGACTCTATAAGATGTCTCAAGTCATTAAAAACAACCGAAAGAGCTTTGAATTTCAGTTACACAGATCAGCGGCTATTGAAAAAAGCTTTCGCAATCTTCCTAGCTACCCTGTTTGAAAAAATCCACAAAACCTGCCGAATGCGGTTTGCTTGGAGTCGGTAAAAAGGGAAGTTTACGACCCACTCTACGCCTTCCTTTTGAATTCCAATCCAGAGCCTGTTTGGAGAGGTTTTGCTCAAGAACTGACCGATCCATTGCCTCTTTTGTCTCTGAAAATCAATGCATATCGTGGTCTGCACAGTCCGATAATATTCGGATAATAGGGTTTAAACATTATAGTATACATACATATTTCTACTCCGGAGTGAATCAGTACTATAAGTTTAATTCAAGCCGAGAAATTTGCAATGCTTGGAAATATGGTATGAATGCTAAAAACAAGATTTGTTTAACAATAAAATAGAATACTTTTATTAGTGACAAAAATCTCTTATTCATTCGGATTCTACGTACAAAAGTCAACAAAACTCGTGATTCAGCACATTGCACGATAATTCGGGAACGCTTTATCTTGTGAGCGGTAACTTTAATTAGTGAAGTGGAAAGTTCTCATACGGACAAAAAGAGAATTTGAATCGCGGAAAATCCTTAACGGACAAATAAAAGATAGTGAAAATGCCGCGTTATTTAAAAGACTTAAAACTAATGGAGCTGAAGGAAGAGCTCGGTAGACGCGAATTATCAACAACTGGGAACAAATCCGAACTTGTCAGCCGAATGATCGAAGTGCTTGAGGCTGAAGGTAAGGACGCAAACAGTTTCGAGTTCCCTATCGAAGAAGCTCGTGCAGGAAGTGGTGAGGAGTATTCTGGTACATCAGATTCTCTGACGTAGTTAATGCAGCAAATGATGAACAAATTAGACCAGACGTCGAAGGACATTAATCAGGAATTAGAACAACAAAGACAGCTCTCAGCAGACCTCTCAGCGGATCTCAGTCAGAAAATGGACCAACAAAGTCAGAAAATAGACCAAACTTCAACGGATATTAACCAAAAATTGGAACAGCAGTCGACAGACCTTAACGAGAAGCTAGACCAGACTTCAAAGGACCTCAACCAAAAATTGGAACAGCAAAGCGAACAGACGAAAGAGCTAAAAGAAGATCTAAATAATAAAATAGACACCATGGGTAAAATAATCGAAGAAAATCTGGAGACGAAACTTCGAACATTTGAAGAGCAAATAACGGAGAAGACATCAGCGATTGTAGAAGAAGTCGAACGTCTAAAAAGGGACTTTGATAACGTGAAAGCAACTGGAGTCATCAAAACAGAACACGTTACACACCAAGATCTCAAAGCTCCAATATTCGATGGACAAACATCGTGGGCTATCTACAAGACCCAATTTGAGGCTGCCGCAAGAAATAATCATTGGAATAATTTGGAACTAGGAACGGCTCTTATATTGGCGCTAAGAGGTCCACCAGCAGAAGTTCTTCAAACAATTCCTCAAGAGCAGCAACAAGATTTTTCGACGTTAGTGCAGACATTGGATCTTCATTACGGCAGTGACCACATGCGAGAGATCTACAAAACACAACTCTACAACCGAACCCAAAAGACTGGTGAAACACTTCAAGAGCTGGCGCATGTTAAGAATGTCGTTGTGATTTTATTTAAAAAAAATGATTTTAAAGTTCCTATTCGCGGAACTGAATGAAACACTTTAATTAAATTTCTTGATTTTTATTATCTTATCACTTTAACAATCTTATACAAAAGTTTCGAGCTTTAGCTCTCACATCGATTTTCTTAATATAATTTTGAATAACAGACTGACCCCGATCTTTATGTTAGAATCGTATTTATAGTCTGATATCCTTTGTTTGATGAATCTTGTATTTTGCTGACTCTGCGATCTATGCGTTTGCAGAAGTCAGCTATCGGTTATTGAATATTCTTTATAAACAATATATGAAATTGGATCTGCAATACGTGATATTTGAATAGTGCGTATTAAGCAGATTTGTTGATATTAAGTTAATTAGAAAACTGTTATGGTTTTTCATATAATTGTGTTTAGATTAAAATGCACGCATTTAATGTGTGACATGAGTCATGCATTAAATTTGGCGGTGATGTCATTAGAGTTGAGGCTTAGTGGGTCTAATCTAACTCCTCCCTCCTTAAGTTTGTTGTTGTCCTCAACAACTTTTACATTAAGTAATTCAACATCCTTTTGTTTAATTTCATTTAAATTAATTTGTAAATTTTGATTTCGGTTTTTACAATATATATAAAGTATAAATGATATGGTAAGTATTAAGATTATAATTAATAGTATAGATCCAGTTGTAATTGTATTTTTTGTATTAAAATATTTAATTTCTTCAATTTTCTTTAAATTTTCGATATTTTCTAATTTTAAAGCTTCAAAATTTGGTTCATATGAATATCCAGTGATATTTTTTATAGGATTTAATGTTAATATTTGTTGAAATTCTATTATTTCGTTAGAAAAAATTTTCTGTAGGATCTCTACTTTACAGTTACTAAATCTGGCTACATAGTTTCCATTTAATTGGTATGATTTTTCATTACAGTTATGTTTTATTTTTTCATTAATATTTATGATTAAACCTTTTTCAATTTCAGCTATACTAGTCTTATTATTATGTCTTATTATACAATTTGAATTCTTACAATTTAATTTGTTTCTTAATAATTTTACATATTTTTCATATTCGTAGTATTCTCCATTATACATTAATACTTTACTAATGTTTATATTTAATGTTTCTGAATATTTATTTGGAATTTTTCTTACATAATAGGTTAATATAGGTTGGGTAAGAATAGGTATATTGATGACAAATATGATTATATTTTCTTTTAATAAAACATTAATACTTATGTCTTTTAATTCATCAAATGTTAAATTAAATTCGTTAATTTCGTCGTGTGTTAGAATTGATCTTGACATGATTCCAGTTCTAGCTGAATTTACATTGTCTATTATTTTCTCGAGTTCATCTTTTATTAAATTTAAATTTTGGCTTCATTGTATATTTATTAGAATTCTATTCATTTGTCTAGTTGTATTGTTGATATTACTTACGAGTTGTGTATATGTTTGATTAATATTTGAAACTATTTTGTTCAAATTATTTTGGAAAGCGTCATTAATTTTAATTTGTTTATTCATAGCTTCTATTACTGCGTGGTTATTACTATCTATAATTTCTAAATGTTTCATAATTTCTTCATAATCATCCATTAATCCGAAAAGACATTTATATAAATTTCTGACTGGGTTAATAAGTCCTCTTTTTGTTCTTTTATTTGAAAATGGGTTAATTTTGTTTAATATGGAATTATCTTTTTTGTTAAAATGTAATAGTTTTATTTCGCTTCGTATATTTTCTATTATTTCGGTATTATGTGAATTTATTTCAACTTTGTTTATAATTTGGTCTAATGCATAATTGTATTGTTCAAGATTTATTTTATGGTAAATTCGTTTATGGTCTTTAATTAATCTTACTGGGTTTCTTTTAATTAATATAATTCCTGATTCTGATTCTACTTTTTCTATAGTTATATCTGCTTTTGTAGTAGATATTATTGTGGTTAGCATTAGTATTATCATAAATACTTTGATCGTTTTGATCGTAAAGATCTGAAATTTTAAGAAAAAATTATACATTATTTAATTGAGTAATTTCCCTTGAATTATTTCCAAAATTATCTTTTGTCTGAAATAAGGTATTTGTTTTTGTGAAAAGTTTAAACTTTTATTATTATTGGTAATGTATTCTGCAAATGTACATGTGAATACTCCACAATCATTGTTATTGTCTTGTTGGGGTATTTCCTTTGGGTTGTCTAAGGTAAGGGTTTTAAAAGGTTTCTTGAGTTTGTCTAAAGATTCTTCTTTTAAATAATTCTGAATTAGTTTCAATACTTCGTTGTTTTCATTTCCTAATGAGTCGTAACATTTTATATTTTCTTGTTTAAAATCGATTACTACCAAGGTCCAGTGATTTCCGTTTAAATGTATAGGTATTAATACTATGTCGTATGAAAATATATTAACTTTTCGTGTCCAACATTTTACTGCGTTATATCCTGTTTTAAAAAGTGTTGGGAAAAAGAAAGTATTCATATGATATACTTTTGGTAATTCTTTAGAATTCTTGCTGCGTTCCGTAATCAGTCCTAAATAGAAGTTTATGATTTGGTCATTTAACCATTCGTTATCTGCTAAGGTAATTATATCATTTCCTGTAATATTTAAGTTAAATCGAGATATTAAAGTTTCGTTTAAGGGTTCGTTGTATAATGCATTTTTGATTTTGGTTTGCTGCTCGGGTATAAAGATTAATTCATCTGGTTTTTCAGGTTTCTTCTGAAATCTTAATATTTTCTTCTCTGTCAATTCTTTTTCCTTTAGTATATTTCTTTATTCTTTTTTTCTATTAGGGTGTATTTTACCTGGGAATCTATTTTGTTTGCTTTTTTCTTTAAGTATTATATTTTTATCTTTGTCCTTTGTGACTTCAACTTTTCTAAATTTGGGTTTTTCCTTGTGTCTTTCGTTTTCATAATTTTTAATAAAGATTTCTTCTTGATTTATATCGGGTTGTTTTTCTCTCTTTCTGTTGTGATAATCAATCCATTTAGTCTTTTTGTTTATTAATAGTTTATTTAATTTGTTTTTATCTATATTTCCATTTTGTATATGCAGGGGTTTAGCTTGTGTTATAGAATGTATTGTGTTGTTATAATGTTCTGTAGCTTTTAGTAGTTGTTCTGCTATATTTAATTCGGGTTCTGTTAAAATAATTATTCTGGTTTGTTCCAATAATGTGCTATGACATTTACTCATGTCTGAGTTTCCTGTGTGTGATTTGGGTGAAGTAAAATGAATTTCTATCTCTTCCTTTCTCATGTATTCCTTGACGTTTGTCATGTTAAATTCATTGTCTGCAATTATCTTTTTAGGTTTTCCCATTATAGCATTTCTTTCTCGAATAAGCTGTATGAATGTTATGGCATTTTTATCTACTGTTTCTTTTTCATATAAGTGTTTTGAAAACTTATCTATTGTCGTAAAGAATTGTCTTTTACCTATTGATGTGGATTAATTCATTTATATCCTTTGGAGTTTCGGTTATTTTAAATTCAGGTTTTAATGGTTTCCTGTCGTATTTTGCTACGTTACATATTTCACAATTATTTATGAATCTCGTAATTAGTTTCATCATTCCGTTGTAGTAATATTTATCTTTTACTTCATTATAGTTCTCCATTATTCCTCTATGATTGCCTTTTTCATATATTTCTCTAATTTTTTCAAAACATTGATCCTCGTTTATTAAATCTTTTGCATGTTCAGAACATTTTATAAATCTTAGGGTTTTATTGTTTGAATACAGTTTTACTAGTATTAATTGTACTTTATTCCATACATGGTCATTTAATTCACAGTATATTCCTATGTGTCCTTTTTCTGGTATATATTTCCTAAATATGTTAATTAGTGTGTTTTCATTATTTGTATCAGTTTCGTTAATACATATTTTATTTCTTTTGTTTATAGTTTTATATTCCTTCATCTTATTTTTAGTTATAATTATTTGGTTCTTATATATGTTTACTATGCCTTCTTTAATAGGTATGAGATCATTTTGATCTTCTTGTCCTGAGTGAATTGTTGCCATATCACTACAATCTACTGCCATTTTTTCGTCTGTTAACATATTCATTTCACATATGTCTTCTGTTATTCTGCTCAAAAAGTCTGCGACTTTATTATCTTTTCCTTTTATATATTCTATATTGAAATTGTATTCATTAAATTTGATTTTCCATCTTTGTAATTTGCTGTTTGGTTCTTTTAGGTTACTAAGCCAAACTAAGGGTCTATGATCTGTTTTAATGTCAAATCGTACACCATAAAGGTAAGGTCTAAAATATTGTGTTGCCCACACAATGGAAAGTAATTCTTTTTCAATTGTTGAATAATTCCTTTCATGTTCATTTAAAGTTCTACTCGCATAAGATATTGCTATTGCTTTATTAGAGGCATCTGTTGTTAAAACAAATTTTTGTTTAAAATCTGGATATCTAAGTACTGGGTAATTCGTTATTAGTTCTTTTAATTTTTCGAATGCTGCGATATGATGGATCTTCAGGGTTTATTTTGGTGATGCGACTTTGGCATAATTATTTATAAATTTCCTGTAATATCCTGTAATTCCTAGAAATGGTTTTATTTCTGTTGTAGTTTTGGGTACTTTTATATTTTTAATTGCTTTGATTTTGTCAAGATTAGGTCTTATTCCTTCTGGAGTCAATGTATGTCCTAAGTATTCTGTGGATTTTGCAAAGAATTTGCATTTAGCAATTTGTAACTTTAATTTGTGTTTGCGTAAGGTTTCTAGTATTTTCCTTATATTATCGTCCATTTCCTGGAGCGATGTTGCAAAGATTAATATATCATCTAGATATACTACACATATTTTATTTATATGTTCGCGGAGTACTTCGTTTATCATGCGTTGGAATGTAGCAGGTGCGTTTTTTAAACCAAAGGGCATTCTGATGAATTCATAATGTCCTTGAGGGGTAGAGAAAGCGGTTTTATATCGGTCATGTTCGCTGACTTCAATCTGATGGAATCCTTGTGCTAAATCCAATGTTGTAAAATATTGGGCTTTACCAAGTTTGTCGAATATTGATTCTACATTTGGAATCGGGAACTTATCGTCCACTGTATCTTCGTTCAATCTTCGGTAGTCAATTACCATTCTCCATTTCTGTTTTCCAGAACTGTCTATTTTCTTTGGTACCATTAGTATAGGTCAGTAGCGTAGCGTGGCGTGAAACCTCGGGGTAGCGCTCTGAAGGGTTCCATATACGACAGGTCGATCGTTGAAGGATTTTAGTATTTTTTTAGTTTTGGATAGGTACTCTTAGTAAAGTATAGCACTGTGTTCGGCGAAACGAAAACGAACGAAAAAGATAACTTCGAAGTAGAGTGAAATAAATTATTCAGTTCGCTACTAGATGTCAGTGAAATAAAAACGCGCGAAATTTGAAAGAAATTAAAATATTGGCTAGAACTTACAATTCCGGCACACAACACAACATAATATAGCTCACACAAAATTTTCCGAGCACAAACGAACTGAACTGACAGCCAACGGTTGAAAGTGTTGAATTGTCAAATATTTCGCTTGTCATAAAAGGGTACCATACCCTTGGGATCAAAACTTTAACGGAACCAAGCGCCATCTATTAGTGATTACTGCAAATGTCCATTCCGCCCATGAACACAGTACTGCAAAACGAACGAAATATTTCGTCGAAATAATTATTTTTTTTATATGGAATTTGACACTTCATTTCGTTTCGCTCGGAAAACAGTACTAGGCTTTAGAAGTAAGTGACTTTAAACCACACGCAAATGACATGTCTAATTTCCTATATGCACCCGTACTGTCGTTTTGGTTTCGATCATTCGATTAGATTAAGTCTTTGAAAGAGAGAGATTGATTTAAGTTAAAATAAATCATAATTTCATATTATTTAAACGCTAAATTAATTTTGCTTTGCCAATCAAGGATTGTTGGTAAAAACAAAAGATTTTCCAAAATAGATCATGGTAAAACAAATTCATCTATAAAATTTGTACGTAATTCTAACAAATGTGATTTCCTGGTCTCAAGTCGTAATTTTGATTGAGTAAAAACTGAATCTCTAAAATTCATGATCAGTTTGTTTTTCTAAAGAAGGGGCCAAATTAATTCAAATGGCTTGGTTGTTGACATCGTCAAACAGAGAAGTATACTGTTTTATCAAAGGAATGCAAATTGCAAAAACACAGTTGAATCAAATTGCCATGTGCCAATTAACAATTTAAAATGCAATATAAAATCGCAATTGCAGTGAAACGACAACACTTTCAAAAAGAGAACCATATAGAGGAAGCGCAAATTTCTAGCGCTGGCCAGGCCGAAGAAAAGTACGAATGTTTTTTTCTTTTGTTGCTGTGATTTTGTTCTAGGTTTCGTCGTGTAGCATAGCGCTAAAAAGTTGCGATACCCTCCATGGAATGATAGTTTTTTTGAAGGTAATCAAGAAACTTTACGTAAGCTATGGATCTCGATACTTAACATATGGACATGTAAGTTATATGTCTATTAATCGATTGATTAACTCAAGTATGAATTCATATTCATGAATGCATAAGTGGACTAGGAACGGAATAAAGAAAAAAGATTCTTTCAAGAAAGAAAGGGGTAGCGGCGCTACCCCTGACGCTACGCGCCTGGTATAGGTGCATTATATGGTGAATTTGAGGGTTTAATTATTCCTTGTTTTAACATATCATCCATTTGAGTTTCTACTTCCTTTTCGTGGAATGGTTGGATTCTATATGTTTTTAGGTTTATTACTTTTCGTAATTATCTCGTGCTTCGTTTGGGTTGTACAGGATAGATTTTCTCCTTCCTTGTATATTAAATCATCGTAATCTTTTATAATTTTCTTTAAGGCTGCTGTTTCTTCGGAATTCGTTCCTATAAACAGTTTATCTTGCGATTGTTTAGAATCGATTTCATATTGAAAATTTATTTCTTCAGGTACGGCGTAGTTAAAGTTTAATTTTTGATTATTAATTAGCATGTTTCCTTCCCCTAAATTTAGTGTAATATTTAATGTGTATAATAGATTTTGTCCTATTACTGCCTTAAAAGGTTTATTTTGGAAGTCCATAATATTCCATAATATTTTGTGTGAATCGGGTAATTTGAATTCATTGGGCATATTAGATTTTAATTTTTGTTGTACATAATAAGTACCTCCTAGTCCGTTGACTGCTATGGGTTCTTGTAAATTGATTTTTTCGTTATTAAGGAGACAATTTTTGTCTAAGCTTGAAATAGAAGATCCCGTATCAATAAGTGTAGGGATAATCTCGTTATCTATGTTTAAATTTATTATAGGTAAAGGGTTTCCGAGGCACATTGTTGAAAATTTGTGTCCATTGGTTCGGATTTACGATTATTATCTGTTTCTCTATTGTTTGAATTTTGATTGATTCTAGCTGAATTATCTATTTGCATTGGTTCAGGTTTGTTAGTATTATTATTGTTATAATTCTGCCGGTTGTAATTATTATTGCGATTATAATTAGGATTGTTTGGAGTTTTAAGATTCCGTTGGTTATAGTTATTATTATTATTATTATTATTTCTGTTATTAAATTGTCGGTTTCCTTGATAGTTATAATTTTGATTGTTAGGATTTGTGTTATTATTTCGATTATTGAGGTTTTTGTCATTGTTGTTATTTTGAGTATTATTATTTCGATTAATAGGATTTTGGTAATTCTGATTATGAGAATTTCTATTTTGATTATAATTTTCATTTCTATTCCTGTTATTGTTTCTTTGTTGAAAATTACTGATATTTTTCACGCTACTTTCAGTGTTTTGCTGAATTTCTTTAAGTGTATTGTAGGCTTTATTTAAGGTTTCACAATTCTTAATTTCTAGTAAATAGGCTTTATACTCTGGTAATAAGGATTTAAATTTATTTAATGCGAGGCTTTCATTTCTAACTGGATTAAATTCATGAAATTGATCTCTGCGTGGATCATGTAGATATTTAATATTTATTTGATTCAACAGTTCGTTAAGTTCATTATAAGTATCATCTATATTCCTATTACTTACTCTGTGTATTTTATTAATTAGTGTACTGTATGACTCGTTTACGCCAAATGTTGATGTTAGGATGTTCTTCACAATCTGCCAGGTAGGGACAGGTATCTTCTGCACTGTATTTCTCGCTTCGCCTGTGATCTTGTGCAGGATTAATCGAAAAATGTATGATTGGTGGTTTCCAGGTTGGGTAAAGTTGAGTATAGTGTCGGCTTCGTCTAGCCATGTCGTTAATGCGTATTGTTTATTGTTTCCGGTGTATACAGGTAGTCTTCTAGCTTCCTTCAAGATTTCGTCGAATGTAAATTCTATCGGTAGTGGTGGATTAACTTCTGCTTGTTCAACCATTTTCACTTCGTTTTATTTTTTTGTATTTAATTAATTATTTTTTTGGGTTTTATCACTATTGTCCAATTTGCACTTGAACTAACTCCTTGTATAAAATACTTAGTGGAGTACGTGACTTTATGTTGGTTCTTTAGTCAAAGGTGGTTCCTCCCTCCTATGACGGACGACTGCGCATGTTAAGAATGTCGTTGTGATTTTATTTAAAAAAAAAGATTTTAAAGTTCCTATTCGTGGAACTGAATGAAACACTTTAATTAAATTTCTTGATTTTTATTATCTTATCACTTTAACAATCTTATACAAAAGTTTCGAGCTTCAGCTCTCACATCGATCTTCTTAATATAATTTTGAATAACAGACTGACCCCGATCTTTATGTTAGAATCGTATTTATAGTCTGATATCCTTTGTTTGATGAATCTTGTATTTTGCTGACTCTGCGATCTATGCGTTTGCAGAAGTCAGCTATCGGTTATTGAATATTCTTTATAAACAATATATGAAATTGGATCTGCAATACGTGATATTTGAATAGTGCGTATTAAGCAGATTTGTTGATATTAAGTTAATTAGAAAACTGTTATGGTTTTTCATATAATTGTGTTTAGATTAAAATGCACGCATTTAATGTGTGACATGAGTCATGCATTAAATTTGGCGGTAATGTCATTAGAGTTGAGGCTTAGTGGGTCTAATCTAACTCGCGCGATATTGAACGACTTACACTATTATCGCTTCCCAATGCGCAAACAGAGCAACGCAACGATACAGCTGTTTTCGCATTTAACAATGCTGTACAGGACAGAGAGCTGCAGCAGGCGTTAAAACTGGCAGGAAAGAAAACGATTGGCGAAGCCTTAGTATATGGGCTTACGTTCGAAGCTGCCAAGCACAGCTCGAGAAAAATCTACCGAGTTCGAGAAATAACAGAAGAGTGTGTATGTCAGAGAGCGGAGTACACCAAACGGAGCGAAGGATCTGGTGCCCCTCGATGTTGGAATTGCGGACAGGCAGGACACTTAAGACGCGACTGCCGAAAACCAAGAAAAGCTACCAACTATTGTTCCGGCTGCGCTGCTAAACAAAAAGGAGAACGAGGCGAACCGTCACGAGAGCACGTTTCGCCTAATTATAGTCCGGGACACGAGTAAAAGCCAACTTCAATTTGCAGAAGTTGGCTGGTGGAATCGACGCCCCCGGAACTATCATCGCAGTTTCTCGACTACATCGTGGCGAAAACTACTTATGCATGAGTGGTCTAGTCGACAAATTAAACTGCATAATAACAATTGACACAGGCGCAACACGATCAGTGCTAAGATCTGACCTCGTAGACCGTACTTGGCTTCATAACACCAAAAAGAACGCACTTCGCATAGCAACAGGAGAAACTACTACAGTCCATGGGGAAATATCACGTGACATCCAGCTTGGAGACTTGTCATTCTCACATGTATTCGTGGTAGCTGATATTACCGACGAGTGTATTCTTGGAATGGATTTTCTAAAACCACACGGTATCCAGCTGGACCTAGGACAACGAATAATGAAGTGGCGGAATATCGAAATACTAAAACTATCACTCATCAACGTAAAATTAGTCCTACTCTTTCCGTTATTATTTATCTCGCATTAATTATTCTCGAGATGGATGTCGGCTACTATTGTAAAAACAAACGAAGAGTTGATATTCTGTCACAATTCTATCAAAGCTAAATGGCAAACACGTCTAGTCAGTTTGACAGCCAACACAAAAGTGTAGTCGGTTATTTAATTCATATTGTATATAGCATATAATCGCTCTCTCTATTTCTATGTGCTATTGCAGTACACTGTTAACACTCCGCCTCGATTTTAGATTTAAAAAATAGTTTAACGATTCAAAAGTTTTTAATTCAATTTATGTATAGTTAGTCAAATGAAGAATTCATTAGAAAGATTCATTAATGAGATAATTAAAATCAATATTAAATTAATTATTATTTTAATCTGAATAACTGGATTGGTTAGGTCAATCCCAATTTCTCTCGTAATTTCGCATGTGTAGTAGCTGGTAACCCCTTCGTCATTATATCTGCCAACTGCTCTTTGGTTCCAATGTGGATCACTTCGATATCGCCACGTTCAATTACATCACGAATAAAATGATGTCGAATGTCGATATGTTTGAGTCACCGAGATTTCTTTTTACTTAATGCGATGGTTATACATCCTTGATTATCTTCTCGAATAATTGTTGGCTCTTTGATGGCTTGTCCTAGTTCTTTCAACAATCCTCGCCATATATCTTCACATGCTGCCAAACTCAATGAGACATATTCAGCTTCAGTTGATGATAGAGCCGTCATTGTCTGCTTTTTCGTTGACCATGAGGTAGCATTTCTAAATAACATAAACACATAGCCTGAGATCGATTTTCGATCGACGATATCGCCACACCAATCTTCATCAGCGTATCCCGTCAATACAGCTCCATTATCTCTTTGCGAATACATCAGTTTCAGCCCCAATATTGCCTTAACGTATCTCAGTATTCTCTTCAAATGCGTCCAATGTTCATCTGTTCATCCTGCTTGGAATTGACTGAAGTAACCAACAGCTGCGCATAGGTCCGGTCTTGTTATTGTAGCAGCATACATTAAACATCCAATGAGCTCTCGATATGGTTTAGTCAATGCCACTCCTTCCTCCGCCCTCCATAACTTTAACTTGCACTCGATGGGCGTCGAAACTCCATTACTGTTCTCCATGCCAAAACGTGTTAGCACATTTTCGAGATATGCCTTCTGGCTCAGTTGCAACAATCCTTCCTTTCGATCACGGTGAATGCCAATTCTCAGGAAATGATGCACTTCACCCAAATCCTTCATTTGGAACTCCTGTGATGCAATCTCCTTGATGGCGTTGATTTCATTGACTGACTTCCCAACCAGAATCAGGTCGTCAACGTATAACAGCAGATACACCGCTTCGCTTCCAGTTCCACGAACATATAAACATTGGTCATATTTTGATTGTACAAAATCAATACTTGTGATAAACGTATGAAAACGCTAGTTCCATACTCTGGAGGCTTGTTTCAGACCATACAACGATTTCAGGAGTCTGCATACAAAACCCTTCTTGACGAACCCGTCCGGTTTCCTCATGAAGATTTCTTCCTTCAACTCGCCATTTAAAAATGCAGTGCACACATCCATCTGATGAACCTCCAAATTTCATTGAACCGCCATTGCCAACAGTGTTCGCACCGTAACAATGCGTGCCACTGGCGAGTAGGTCTCAGTGAAATTGAGACCCGGTTTCTGCGAAAAACCTATGGCCACCAATCTGACCTTGTAGTCCGTTGGTCGCCCAAACTCATCGTTCTTTCTCGAAAACACCCATTTCGAACCCACGATAGATCTACCGGATGTCGGATTAACCAGCTTCCATGTTCTATTCTTGATGAGTGAGCTCATTTCTCGACACGGCTCACAAACTGCATCCATATCATTTCGAAGAACTCCAATTCCATCTGTTGTTACAAGGCCTTCTCCTTGTAATCTTACGAAAAGGTTCTAAGTCACTCTGCTGTTCAATATAGAATACGATCTTTATTACAAAATGATCGTCTTTTATGATGCAGTTGCTGTCGAGAACGATAATACCGGAGTTGACAAGAACGGTTTGAGTCAATTTCACATTGCAAACGATGTTGACTGTGGTCTTCGAGTTGACCGAGTAGATCCAATTGTTTGGGCTATGAAGCGGGGTCCATCTTCGCAGGTTATCCGTAACTATTGATCTGCAACCGCTTGTTGAGAAGTCTTCATGATTTAAAAGATTGATCTCGTATCGACTTTGGTTGGAACCTTTGTGATAAATGGGATGTGCTTGCCTGCAAAAATATTCGCCATTGAAAAGTTGTGTGCATTTGTTGAACTGTGTGATAGGTAAATATTGATCCCTGTATGGATTAATCACCAATATTTCTGTAGTTTGAGCTATGTGAAAATTGGTGTTGTTTATGTACATCTGCACCGGAATTACTTGCAATGTGTCAAAACGCTCGTTAGCGAGTAGCGGAATTTTAATTTCTGCTATAATATATTCGTCTGTTGCACGCCCTTGAAGCGTCATTAAACGGAAAAGCTGCAATAGATCTATGTAGTTCTCATACTCAGGCAATCGTCTTGCAAGGGGCAAATGAGGCCGAATTTTGTGCATTCCGGACTCTAATTGCTCAGGCGTTATGAGTAGTGGACTAATTCGTCCGTGATGAATTTTGGTTAATACATCTAGCAAGGTAGACTGGATATCCTGGTAGTTCTGCAAGATCAAAGAAAGGTGAACTGATGAGGACGTAGTCAAATGCTTTAGTTCGTCTGACACCACTTTGTTCCACAGCGCATCTATCGCTAGATTCAGGTGAGAAAATTTTTCCTTTATATTTTCCTCGCTTTTTTTTTAAATATATTCGCTGTTGATTCGATTATGAGGGTCTGTGAAGCCATCATCTCCTTGAGATGATTGTTATTTTTCCGAACTAATTCCTTAGCGTAGTCCTGGTCCAGTAGCCCGAACAATGAGTTAGAGATACTGCCAATAATTTCAAGTGGAGCTGTTCGCTTTCGAATCTTTTGGTCGCTGCTGATCAATAGGCTGTTGAGTTCCTGTATTAGTTTAAATTTCTGCTGAAGTTGGTCTGAGATCGCCGTACAATAATTGTCACTTTCGGGGCGTTTGCAAAGCAAACCTAAATTTCGATTTCTGTAGCAAGGCTTTTATCCTCCTGCCAATATGACCGCATATTGTATATAGTAGACGATTATCTTCTATTCATCTGAAATAATGTTTGTTCTCCCGATATTTTCAAAATAAAGCCCATGTGGAGATTGAAATGGAAAGAGCTGGATTGCTTTCGATAAAACTGGAAATGTTAACACGAAAAGCATTAAGTTGATTGTATTTAAAGAACCACCGCGACGACGTCGCTTTTTGGGGGCAGAATCAGATGGCAATGTTGAGCTGTAATGTTTTTCTGTCGTACCTGATCTGACTGGTTTATTCTCTTCGTTAGTTATGTTTAAAGAATTATTGTGTGGATCCAGTGGTATTGCACATAACCGATGTATTGGTCTGCGATAGATCCCTTCTGCTGTTTTGCCGTCTGCTACTCGAACAAGCTTGTCTTCCCCTTCAATCGCCTTAATAACTCGGCCCATGTGCCATTTCAAAGGGGGGAGATTATCGTCTTTGATTAGCACCAACGTTCCCGGTGAGACGTTAGGAGAAGAGTAAGTCCATTTTGTCCTACGTTGAAGCTCGCATAAGTACTCCTTTGTCCATCGTTTCCAAAACTCCGTCTTGACGTATTGAACCAATCTCCAGCGTGTCAGAAGATTTGGGCGATCCGTCGAGATGCTAACTTCAGGCGCGCTGGTCAGTGGCTCACCAATTAGAAAATGACCTGGAGTGAGCACAGCTAGGTCATTTGGGTCTGCTGACAAAGGAGTTAACGGTCTCGAATTGAGTATGGCCTCAATTTCTATTATAGCTGTCTCTAGCTCTTCGTACGTTAGAGATACTGGATGAATAGTTTTATGGTATATAACAGCCGCTTCGCCGATTTTACCGCAGCTTCCCACAGACCACCAAAGTGCGGCGATCGTGGTGGAATGAAATGAAAGTCAGTGCCTCTTGAAAGACAAAGTGACGTTAACTCTCCTTGAAACTCCTTCTTCTTCAACATCTTCTTGACTTCTTCAAGTTGGTTGTAAGCTCCCAGAAAATTAGTTGCATTGTCGCAATAGATGCTCCTTGAACTTCCTCGTCGAGCAAAAAAACGTTTTAAGGCTCCCAAAAAACTACTAGAACTTAAGTCGGAAACGACTTACAGATGCACTGCTTTGGTGGCGAAACAGACAAAGACCGCAATGTAAGCCTTTTGTGGTCGCTTTCCACGAATTTTAAAATGAACCCAGATCGGTGTTTTAAAGGTGAAAAAATTTCGACCATCTTGAAGGCCGCCAATGTTGAAGTCGAGCCCTCCTGGCCCGGTCTTTTGGCCAAAGCCCAGGAAGGTGTCAATGTCAAGGACTTGATCACCAGCATTGGATCCGGTGTCGGTTCTGCCCCAGTTGGAGCTGCCGCGGCGTAAAAAAGAACCGAAATCAAATTTGGTGTCTTCCTTCAGGGCTCGAACACGGAATCGATCACCTCATCGGCGACCACAAAAAAAAACCATTCAGGAAATGACCCCGGGCCGCAAGAGGTCCGGCCCAAAATTCGAACTATCCAACGAAAAAGGAAGAAACCAAACGTATGACGGCCGAAATCGACAAGAACGGCACGGGAAAACTCTCGTTTGGCGACTTTCTGCAACTGATGTCGCTAAAAATGGCAGAAAAAGATACCAAGGAGGAAATCCTGAAGGCATTCCGTTTGTTCGATAACGACAATACCGGACGGATTTCTTTCAAGATAAAATGTAAAATAAGAAATAAATGTGATTTATTGAAAAATAAAAAAAAAAAAAATGTTAAAGCTCCCAAGCATAGACATATATACTGGACATGACAAGCAGCGAAATGGCTTGAAGGCGGAAAATATCATTTGTTACATGTAGTGGTAAAATTTTCCAGTGGCGGAGGAAAAAAATTATTTTAATGGGAAAATGTTGAACACTGAAATGATAGGATGATGTACACATATTCTTTTAATACATAATTTATTACACATTATAAAGAATTATAATTTCTAAAGATTTATTAAGTAGGTATAATATGTTTATACATGAAACATAATTCAGCGAAATCGAGTGTTTTATACAAATTCAATTTAATAACGTTACGATTTTCGGTACAATTTACTACAAATATTTACTAAAGATTAGATAATTACAATGTACATGGATAACAATAAATTATTATCATCTAGTGTAGTTCCAATAATAATAGAAATATAAAACTGTGGTAATAAGTATAGAACTACAAATCAACAAAAAAATCTTTCTCTATGGCCCGTTCCTACGATCGTCAGTTAAATTCTAACTGGAACTTTAACTGAAAGTTGTCTATGAAAATCTGTCAGTTAAAGTTCCAGTTAGAACGTAACTGACGGTCGTAGCAACGGGCCTATATGTTACACGTTTTGGCCTTGTTTAAGATACACATTGCTGTATCTGTTTCGTATCCTACTATTATTTTATTGACCTCTGAAAATAATTAGCTTTGTATATAAATTTCTATAGTAGATCAAATGCTCACTATTGGTTTTCTCAATATATTTCAATCTTAAAGTTAAATATTTTTCTATTATACATTTAATTAAAATGGAAATATGTCCGTCAATTGGCCCCGTGTCAAAATTGTGTTGCAACATTGAATTAAATATACTAGTATTATGAACTTCATATTTCGCTTTTGCCACTATTTGACAATATGATAATTTGGGCTCTAGTTCGCTATTTCTTCGAACGTATTTTTCAACAATATTGCAAATTTTAACAACATCGGTTGTTGGATATTGCAAACCTCCGCGAGATTTCTGCTTAATTAAGGAGAACATAAAGTCTTCCATATTTCCTGTTATAGCGTTAATGCATTCCTCACATCTAAATCTACTTTTAACAGATTTGGTTACAAAACCTGCTATATATGTCATGACTTCCCTCAGATATTGTGACCACTCCCCGGAAAACTGAACTGAATCGAAATTTTCACATTCGATTTCTTTCGTCAGTGTTGTCGTAAATAACACGAGGATCTCGTATCATTTGCGCCGAAGAAACATTTAGAATACTCACATTTTCGAGTGATATACAGTTACCAAATCCTCTATCACTTAATTCAACATGTACCACAATTCGTTTATTGGCTGCTTCAAATTGTCTACATGTGGGATTATTATTATAACCAAGTCTAGATCGAATTGTGGAAAAAAAAAGTTCAAGATGATCTTGACTAAATTTGTATGTTGGAATATACTTAAGAGTACCTTCAGAAACTACATATTTTTTAAAAATTTCTACAGAATTTTTTAAGCACGTAAGCAAACCTATAAACCCCATTTTTCTTCTGCTAGATGTTATTAAAGTTCCACTTGAATACTTAATTTTTGAAATATATCCTACTGTCGAGTCGACAAATATTTTAATATCGGCGATATTTTGTTGGGATATAGCTTTTTTAAAATTTGTCGAAAATAGACTTCTTGAATTAAGAATATCGAAGGCTCGATCGATACACCTAATAAATTTTACGGTTGCCTCTGAGCCATGGAAGTCTGGTATATTTAATATTTTATTGCAATATTCTATAGCATCTGCAACTGATGAGCTCAAAGTTTGTGTGGCTAGACGAACTTTCATTTTTTGTTTAATAAAGTTTATATGCGCCTTTTTTAACTTTTTTGCTAAATGTAAACCTTCCGTTTCTTGTAAATGGAGAAGTTTTTCAATAAAATTCCAATCTATTTTATTTCCTTCTTCATCAAAAAATGGACCGGTTTCAGCGAAAGCATTTCTTATAAGTTTTATTACATGACAAGGGTCAATAAAAATAAAAATATCCCTTTGTCTATATGTAAATTTGGAAACATCTAATGAGTCTATTTCCTTGAAGACACATCCTAAAGAAGTAGCCATGCTTATATTGGAATGCGCACCATCAAATGTAAGGGTGATTACTTCAATTCCAACGTCAAATAACTCGTCTAAACATGTTTGAATTAAATTTTTCTTTTGATCTCCTCTTAACGAATTAATTAAGAAATATGCAATGGGTAATTTCCATGTTCCATTTACTGCTACTAACATAAAAACCAAAGCTTGAGTGGCAATAATTTGAGGACCGTCGTCTCTATCTCCAAAGCTCACATAACCATAATATTTTCCACCATCGAACTCAGTATGGCGACGAACATACATTTCGTCCATTGATAGGGCACAAACTATTTTAGTTTTACTATTCGATACTAATATGCGTAGAGCATTGAAAGCTTCTAAAGTGAAACCTGGACTTCCATCAACAGCTTGATACCACCTCGATATTGTTCGTTGATGTGGTAAGCATGTATCAAAAGTTGACCGGACATATTCATACCCCTTCGGCGACAAAAAATTTAATGTCAATGCAAATTTGCGTAGAGTAGCAGAATAGTTAGGAACACGACTATGATCCGCTTTTAATTTCATCCGCGACAAGATCTCAACACCGAGTTGATCTCTTCCAATTATTTCGTAATCGTCATCAGAAATCAAATTCTTATCAGAAAGTTCTTTTAAAATATTTGTTAAGCTAGATACCCTTTTTTTCAGCCTACGGACCTCTTGATGTAAATGTTTCTTGTGCTTCCGATCGATCTTAACAATTCCCTTCAAAGTCCTATATCTTCTTTTCAAACGCTTCTTGGTCGGTGATGTTTGATTCGAACTAGACGGTGAAGAAGTTTTCAAAATTTTGTAGAGCGGCGTTGTTTTTTTTTCTAAAAAAAAGGAATTAATTTTTTTATAAATTAGACGAATATCTATTATATATCGCTTTTAAATTTCAATTACAAAAAATAAAACGAAAACTTACGCGAATAACATCTTTTCTCATTGGACTTTTTTCAACACTTTGAAAGGTGAAGGTACTGCAACTAGGTACCTGTTATATAAAAAATTAGTAAATAAAATAGAGATTATGAAGATGTAAATTTGCAAGTCTCAACGTCTTTAAACAGATTGTTAATTAGCGTCTCTATGCATAGTAATTGTAGGTATACTCACAGCTTCTGCCTTCTGTCCATAAAATGGTGGCAAAAAAACTTGTTCGCAGCTGGGCTGTTCGATCGGGTCAACACTCTTAACAAAAAATTTAATCAGTGCCTCAATACATAATGTTTGAAGGTTAACTCACCATTCTTGCTTGTCTTTCATAAGGTGGCAGCAACACAATTTCTTCGATGATAGGCTGGAGTGTTTCCGAAAGCTTAAAAACAACAAAAACACAATCAGAACCTAAATACATAATATTTCAAAATAAACTCACCATTCCAGGTTGTTCTCCATAAAATGGCATCAAACCATGCTCTTCGATGATGGGCTCCTGGAGCGTTTCTGAAACCTTGAAGAAAATATTAAAACCGGAACTCATACATAATATGTTAGGTGTAACTCACCATTTCCGACCGTTCTCCATACGGTGGCAGAATCACTATTTCTTGGATGATAGGCCCTTGGAGCGTCTGCGAAAGCTTAAAAAAAACATAATCAGAACCTCAATACATAATATTTAAGATAAACTCACCATTCCAGATTGTTGTTCATAAAATGGCATCAAACCATGCTCTTCGACGATGGGCTCCTGGAGCGTTTCTGAAAGCTTGAAAAAAATATTAAAACAAGGACTTATACATAATATTTTAAGGTAAACCCACTGATTCAGCTTGTTGAGTATCAACTGGCTGCAAGGCACTTTGTTCACTGCTGGGCTCTTCGCGCGGCTGAATATTCTTCAATAAAATATTGTATTAGGGCTTCAATACATAACATTTAGAAATAAACTTACCATTCCTGCAGCATCAAATGGCAGCAAAACTTCTTCTCCGTGGCTGGACTCTTCACACCGCTCAACATCCTTAAGCAAAATATTCAAATAGGTTCTCAATATATAATATTATAAGGTAAACTCACCACTCCTGTTTGTTGGTCATCAACTGGCTGCAAAACATGTGGTTCCCGGCTGAGACATTCACACGGCTAATTTAATATAACATTTAATTCTCAATATGTATAATATATATTAATGCATTTACCATATCAATACGAAGAAAAGGTACTGCTTTAATTTTCAGTCGTTTTCTGTTATTCTTTTGCTGCAAATAATCTGTTTCCAAAAAGTAATCCTCACAAATCTTATTATATATTTTAGGATTAAATTCGGTTTTTTTTATAGCTTCCAGCCACTTCTTTCGTTGAACCATATCGGTAGGGAATCTGAAAGTTTTATATACCTTATTGATTTTATTTTGTGGATCGTCTTCATTTTTTGTTTCGAGTGCACTTTTTTAAATTAAAAAATAGATACTATTCGATTAGAAATAAAGTGAGTTTAAGTCATTAAGTATAACAAGGCGTCCCTCGAAACTGTAAGTTTTCTACCATCCATATTTTTCACCGAACTTTAATTAACAAATTCACTTTATTTACCGGAAAACTTGGTTTTTAGCATTCAAGATCCCTGAAACGTTCTTTAACTTCTATAAGTTCAAAGCGCCCCAAACAAATTTTTTAACGTTGCCACTGCACATAGAAACGTCAAATGACGCACGGAACGAAGTAAACAAGCCGGTAACTGAGATATACAAAGACATATTTTTTCTTGTTTTTGAATTAATTCAAACATTCTACTTTTATAAAGTTACTTTAAATGAAATAATGGAAAGTTTGTGTAGTATACTTACTTGAAAAACGATTTTCCTTTGTTGATATCGGTATCGTTTCGGCAACTACTAACCGAGCACTTCATTTTTCGTTTTTAAAATTCCGGGTACTTTACGGATAAAATTTTGAACACGAGAACGCGGAGCACTGTCTTCACTGAACACGAACTAAGTTTTGAAGAAAACACTTTATGTTTTAACTCAATATATTAAGTTCTAAACATTTCACTTCACTTCCAGGTAAAAAAAAATTTGTTTTAACGAACCTGTGTTGTCTCGCTCTTGCAACGTGTTGAATTTTATACACACAAAACAACAACAATTTTTCTTCAGGTAGTCCCCGACATCCCCTCACAGACCATACGAAAATTCTTATAACGAACCTGTGCTGTCTCGCTCACAAGGTTTGACAGTCGAATTCCAGGGCTGGACAAACGACACCGATTGCTATTAAATGGCGCGAAATTCAAAAGTTTTTAAATTTTCTTCTTCAAAACAGTTACAGTAACCAATATTCACTTCGGTAGTTTAGAGAAAACCGTCGTTGATGTCGATTTTATCTTGAGTTTCGAGAAATATGACATTTTTAAAATAAATTTCTAATTATTTTTATTGAATCGTCTCCGCATGAAACGCACATTTTGCAAATCAAAACTGAAATTTTTGCATGTGTTCAACCCTGAAAATTGAAAAAAAATCATGAATCTGTACACAGATGTGTGCATGTATTGTCATGCTTCAAAGGGCCGCTTATAAAAATACCATCATGTCGTCTCCAAGAGCTCTATGCTCCCAAGAAACTACTTGAACTTAAGTCGGAAACGACTTCCAGATGCACTGCTTTGGTGGCGAAACAGACAAAGACCGCAATGTAAGCCTTTTGTGGTCGCTTTCCACGAATTTTAAAATGAACACAGATCGGTGTTTTAAAGGTGAAAAAATCTCGACCATCTTGAAGGCCGCCCAATGTTGAAGTCGAGCCCCCTGGCCCGGTCTTTTGGCCAAAGCCCAGGAAGGTGTCAATGTCAAGGACTTGATCACCAGCATTGGATCCGGTGTCGGTTCTGCCCCCGTTGGAGCTGCCGCGGTCTTCCTTCAGGGCTCGAATACGGAATCTATCACCTCATCGGCGACCACAAAATTAATCCATTCAGGAAATGATCCCGGGCCGCAAGAGGTCCGGCCCAAAATTCGAACTATCCAACGAAAAAGGAAGAAACCAAACGTGTGACGGCCGAAATCGACAAGAACGGCACGGGAAAACTCTCGTTTGGCGACTTTCTGCAACTGATGTCGCTAAAAATGGCAGAAAAAGATACCAAGGAGGAAATCCTGAAGGCATTCCGTTTCATAAAATGTAAAATAAGAAATAAATGTGATTTATTGAAAATTAAAAAAAAAAAATACCTTTTATGGCTCCCAAAAAACTACTTGAACTTAAGTTGGAAAAGACTTCCAGATGCACTGCTTTGGTGGCGAAACAGACAAAAACCGCAATGTAAACCTTTTGTGGTCGGTTTCCACGAATTTTAAAATGAACCCAGATCGGTCCACAAAAATCGACTCCAACGTGTAAAAATTGCCGACTTTGTTGAATCCTAGGTCCAGGTAGATTTCCCATGAGTTGGGAACTTAACATCGGCTTAGCTTTGAAACACCGTACGCATTTCTGTACTACTGACCGGACCAAAAGCTTCCCTTGTAGCGGCCAGAAACGTTGTCGAACAATTGCTAACAGAGCCTGTGGCCCTGCATGACAATTATTTTTATCCATGTCAGCTACCAACAGCTGAACTAGTGGATGATTCTTTGGTAGAAGCATTGGATGTTTGGCGTCGTAAGATATGCTTGCTGCTTGAAGCCTTCCACCCACTCTTATAACTTTGTTGTCGTCAATAAACGGTGTCAGGCTTATAATGCTGTTGTTCCTACATAATTGATTTCCTTTGGTCAGCTCCTTTAACTCCTCGGCAAAGCTCTGAGCTTCAATATGACGCACAGTTATGAATAAAGCTTCACTGATTTCTTCGATTGCCACTGGTCCGCTTAGAAGTCGACTATTTCGCAGGTTTCTCGTGAATCTGTAAATGTAGGCTACAACTCGAACCAGGTGTTTAAAAGAGTTTCGATGGTCAATAGTGTCAACGAAATGAGACCCATGGTGAACTGTAAGCAACGATATGCGTTGTCTCAATTCAGGCTGATCACATTCCATTATGAATTTTTAATGTTAAAATTGTAGAGACTCCTCACCCCTAACACAAGGATATATCCTTAGAAGGGGGAGTAGTGCATACGTAGACTAAGAATATTTGAATTTGAATAAATAAAGCATTTTTATAAAAAAAAAAAAATTATAGCTTTTTCTGAAGGCCACTCGAAAGGGGATTTCATTAAAAACTCAGGCCCGGAAAGCCATAAATCTGACTGCACCAACTTACTCGGTGTCATTCCTCTGGATACTAGGTCTGCAGGATTGAGGGTGGTGTTCACATACCTCCAATGACTTCTCACACTTGATCTTTGAATGGAAGCTATTCTGTTTGCCACAAACGTCTTGTATGATGACGACTCTGCACTTATCCAGCTGAGAACTATCTTGGAGTTACACCAATAAAATATTTGCTCATCAGCAAGCTCCAGTGTTTGTTTGACTCGATTGGTTATTTTAGCTAACATTTGCTCCGCGTAAAGCTCTAAGCAAGGCAAGGTGACTGATTTAGTTGGTGCAACCTTAGATGCTGCACATAGTAGTCTAACAGCCGTTTTTCCACTGGTGTCGGTTGATCGTAGGTAAATAGCTACGCCGTATGCCTTTTCCGATGCATCGAAGAAGCCGTGGATCTGCAGTAACGCCTTTGCTGTTGTCACGCAAACTTGCCTGGGTATCCTCAACTTATTTAGCATTGGAAGCTCATCCCTGAATCTCATCCAGCGTGTGTGGAGTTCCTCTGGAAGTGCTGCATCCCAGTCGAGTTTCAGCTTCCATAAAGGATCGAAAATATGTGCAATGTCTGAAAGAATAGATCGCTTCGTTACTTTTTTAGTGATCGACTAGTTCGTTTGGATCGAAAATTGGTCCGACTTAGATATCCATGTTATGCCTAGTGTTTTGATGCCTTTATCGTCTTTGTCATCTAAGTCTAACTTCAGTTCGATATTTTCATCGGGTATGGTGGCCAACAACAGAGGGCTGTTAGAGCACCATTTTCGAAGATTAAACCTTGCAGATCGTAGATGTCCCTTCAGTTGTGACTGCAGTTGAAGAGCTTCAGTCAAATCGTTACTGCCGGTCATAACATCATCCTACTAGTATTTGGTGGTACATTTTTTCGATATCCGCAGTGAACACGTATCTGTGTAAACGAAAACGTGTTAATAACGAAAACAAATCCTCTTGTATTGCCGGTCCCTTATAGAGGATGTCATTGAGTGAAACGTTGAACGCTGATTTGCAGGATGCGTCAAATACTACTCGAAGCTTAGTAGTGGTACTATTCGCTTAAGCACGCAGTGATGAGGAATACAAAAGTGAGATTCCATTACCTCCGTTTCCTCCACCTTCTTCTCCATGTGGTTTAATGCTAAATATTCAGCCATAAAATCCGTGTATTGGGACCTCAATGCTTCGTCCTTCATCATCCTTCTTTCTAAGGATAGGAACTTGCGAATCGCGATGTCTTTAGATTGATCCAACACTGCGGGGTTTTTACTAAAGGGTAGCTTGAGGATAAATCGACCAGATTGGTCACGCGAAGTTGATTCAGTAAAGAATTCTTCGCAGTACTGTTCTGATTGAGTTCGTGTTTGAATTGGATTACAGACCTGCTCTAACTCCCATATTCGTTGAATATCTGCATAGGTGTCGCCTTCAATATTCATTCAACAAAATGCACTTGTGGCTTTATGCTTTGAAATCTTACCCAGGACGACCCATCCAAATGTTGTATTTTGAAGGGTGGGCAGTGATTTGTCGATCTGAATTTGTCCCACGGACATGAGCTCTGAATAATGTTCTGCTCCAATCAGCAAATCAATTTTTCCGGGTTTTTTGAAACTCGGATCCGCAAGTTTGATGTTGGATGGCAGGCGCCAATGCTTAACATCTATCATCTGAGCTGGTTGAGCACTCGTTATTTTTGGTAAAATAACCGCCTCCAAGCCTACAGCAAATTTGTTGAGTCTAGACTGGATTGTTGTGTGCAGACGCTGTTGCGCCTTATGTTCTCGGCTGCCAATACCGGTAATAACTGTGTTGTAGTGCGTGTACTGAAGATAAAGCTGCTTTGCTAATTCGGCTAAAATAAAATTAAGCTGTGAACCAGAGTCGAGAAGCGCGCGACACTCTATAAGATTGTCATGATTGTCCTTTATATGTATAATTGCAGTAGCAAGGAATACATAATTTGAGCGGCAATCTTCCTCCACTCCGGATGTAAGTGCTATTGATGCTAGAACGAGTATATCATCAGTTTTCTTTGTTTGAGCAGCTACTTGACTGCCTTTATTCTCCTCATGTTGGAGCGTGTTGTGTTTCTTGTTACACTTTCTGCAGCCTCCCAATGAGCATTGATTGAGGAAATGTCCATGCTGTAAACAATTTATACACAGTTTATGACTTCTTACCGCTTGATTACGCGCCTTGATGTCAAATTTTAAAAATTTAGGACAAGCATACACTGCGTGCGAAAGTTTGCAAATAGGACAAGTTGATGAGTCCGATGCGACTAGTGCTGCACCCTTCGAACGAGTGTCTGCATGAGATCGTTGTCCAGAAGCTCTTCCCAAAGTCTGCAGAGAATGGAAACGCGCTTCCAAGAAGTTTAGCAGCTCTTGAATACCTTGTACTTGCTTTGTATGCTTCAAAGCTTGCTCATACAAGGCGTGCGTTGATCTATCCAATTTTTTTGTTGTCACATGAGTGAGGAATGCATCCCACGACTTGGTAGAAATACCAAGGTCTTCCAATCCTAAAATGCACTCCTTCGTGACATCATGTAATGCCTTGATACCGGAAACAGAATCGAGCTGGACTATTGGTTGACCCAGCAGTCGGTAGAGAATTGTAGTCACCGTCATACGCTGATTGTCATAACGCTCTACTAGAGTATCCCAAGCCGAATTGTAGCTGGCGTCTGTTACAGGAAAATGCTGGACTAACCGTTTGGCCTCTCCAGACAAGTTAGCCATCAAATAAAACATTTTTTCTGTTTTATTTATCTGCTGCTCATGAATAAGCTTTCGATATAAACCAAAAAATTATTTCCACTTCAGATAATTACCATCAAATACTGGTAATGTGACTCGTGGCAGCTTCACTGATGATGAACTAGTGTGTTGATTCATTTGTGATGGTATAACGCTCTGAAGTAATTCTCTTAACTTAATGATTAATTCCTGAGCAACTTCCTCCATGTCACAAATGTCGTTGATATTGTAGTCGTACTCGTCAGGAGTACTGCAGATGGACCATATCGCCTGATTTAACGACATGATCTCGTCCAAATATTTATTTACCGCATCGATCTTGACCTGATAAAAAATAGATGACTGTGGTGAGCCCAATCTACCTCCAATATCGGTCTGCAATCGCTTTAACACGTTCATCAGTGCGTGTTGTCGTCGGATGAGACCAGTAACCTGGGACGCCTGTGGATTTGCATCATCGCATGGCCGTCGTCTTGCCGTTGAGGCGCCCAATCCAGATGTAGTTCCTTCTTCAACAGGGTTAAGCGGTTTGTCGACTAACTTACCGAATTTTTCCGTTATTAAGCCTTTGATCTCTTCCCTGAGTCTGCTGCAGCCATCCCTGACCCTTTCAAAGTACTGACTTATAAAGTACTCTGAGTCGTCAGGCCCGATGATGTGTAGGCCTCGATGTCCCCGTTCGAAGGTGGTCCATAGCCCATCCAATCTTTCCAGTTTAGAACGCAAGTAACTTTCGGTCTTCCTATCAGCAGAGTCCTTTCCAAATTAATGATGAGGCTCTCGATCTCTTTCCCCAACTGTTGTTGTTCGCTGATTAGGTGCTCCATTGTATTAGTTACAGTTGTCCTGTCACGGTCGCCAAATGTTGTTACAAGGGCTTCTCCTTGTAATCTTACGAAAAGGTTCTAAGTCACTCTGCTGTTCAATATAGAATACGATCTTTATTACAAAAGCGTAGACTTAAATACAATTCGGAGCTGCATACATGACATGCTAGCCCATATTTCATGTTTACAATCTGGAAATAATGACAATGTACGGAAATAGCAAAATAAATTTACGGAAATGAATAAATTGCATTTTATGCTTATATAAGTTAAGAATTATGCCAAGCGCATGAAAACTAGCCCATAAGCATAAAATGCCAATATACTAAATGATGCCAAGTGCATTTAATTATGCAATTAATTTTAGATTTGATGCGACGCAGCAACACCATCAACCATACCGGGCAACCGTTTGATATCGTTCGTGTTCAAATGCGCTAAGCGCTGATGCCAAAACTTCATGCTTTGAGTAGAGTTCCTTTTTATTTTTGTTTGTGAGTGGGCCTCGTTGACTGTTAGTATTTGTCTTTTCGCCTTTCTTCAACTGAACAGCATTTTCCATCGCAGAATGATCACACTTCATTTCGAATTCATACAAATTCCCACTCCTCCGACCGATTATCAATTCACTACGGTTCTGTCGGACGTGTACTTTTCCATTTGCAAAAATGGCATTAAAACCAGCATTCTCCAATCGGCTCACTGAAAACAAATTGTGTTTGAGACCGTCCACAAATAAAACGTTAATAATGCTTCATGGTTTTTCGACGCCGTTTATAACTCCTTTCACTGTTACAATTTTCGTTGCGTTTATCGAAACACCATTTTTCGCTACGCCGATCGAAATTGGTTCACTCAGCAGACAAAAATTTGAAAACAAGGACGCATCGTTCGTCATGTGTTCACTTGCGCCTGAATCAATAAACCAACGCACACACGATCGATTATAGTTACATTGCATTGCATTAAAAATGTTATGTCACTACAAGCAATACTAGCTTTGCTCTTTTTCGGGTTTGATTGCTGTGGTCGTGTGTATGCACCAACACTGTTACCGGCTTTCAATTTCGGATATTCGAATTTCCTATGGCCCAGTTGGTTGGAATAGTAGCATTTAATTTTTGACTTTTCTCAATACGTAGCCACACAATTGGAACTTTGAGTATTACCACCACCATCAGGGCCTTTTCGTTTGCTTTCTTCATCAAGCAATTGGCTTCGAACAAGTTCAATTGACAACTGCTTCGGGTCCATTGTCTCGAGTGCCGTTACAACCATGTCATATTCGGCCGGAAGTGTCACCAACAATGAGACGACAGCCATGCAGTCATTTGTTTCTCCACCACATGCCGTTAACTCGCGCAAACACTTATCAAACCGTAGAAGATAATTTTGAAGCGTTTCTTCACTACCGCACTTCATCGTCAGCATACGTTTTCTGATTACAATCTTACTTGTCACACTTGCGCGTTCAAATGTCTGTCTGTGCATTAGCACAGATGATTTTGTATGAACTCGTTTTGTCTTTAATATATTCCAAATGACTGGCGATCCGACGAACTATTATTGACTTGCACGTTTTATCACCTTTTAGAATTATATTTCGTTTCGATCCTCCGAGATCGTTCGTGTCATTTAACTTTGCAATTTCTGTTTCAGAATCCACTTCAATCCAGTTCACTAAATCTTTTTCATCGAGCACCACCCTCAATTGAAACAGCCAATTGTCAAAATCGTTTCCGTCAAACAGATGCAGATTTTAGCTAACACTGTGAAATGTTTATCGATCGATAAAGTACAACGATAATGCGTTTCGAACCACGACTTCTTGCAGGAAAAAATGCACTTCTCTGAATACTTGCAATAATGTACACAATAATAAACTTACACCAAAAAAAATTATCAACTCTGGGCCCATAACATATTGTAAAAACTATCGAAGAGTTGATATTCTGCCACAATTTTATCAGAGCTAAATGACAAACACGTCTAGTCAGTTTGACAGCCAACACAGAAGTGCAGTCGGTTATTTTATTCATATTGTATATAGCATATAATCGCTCTCTCTATTTCTATGTGATATTGCAGTACACTGTTAACAGCTACCTTAGCAAAGAGGGCGGTACAGGTAAGTAAAATTTTCTTTACTTTAATTTAAACTCAGGTATCTTACAAGTATATATTGTCAGCTTTGATTATGGAAGCAGAAACTTGTGTTTTCACGGCCGCCAAACAGGAAAGAGAAAGCGGGGGTGCGGGTCTTTTTACATTTCGCGTTGAGCGCACTCGGTGAGTGCGTTCACTGTGTGTTAAAAAATAGTTCGGTATAAATTTACCACCCGCTGTAACATTCTCCCTCCCGGTATGTTGACTGCTATTAGTAGATTTACCCATTGTTGGCGGTTATATCACTTGTTAAGTCTAACACGGCTAGTTTTACGGCTGGCCTGGTTAGTATTCCGTTGGTTGTCTGTATTACAGCTTGTCGGACGTGTCCCGATCTACTCGCGTTAGCTTCCAGCACTATGCCCTTTTTCCATGTATTTCGTGGCTGTCCTTCATCAACAATTATAACAACATCACCCTTCTTTATTGGCTCTGCGCGTTTAAACCATTTGGTTCGCCTAGTAAGGTCAGGGAGATATTCATGAATCCAGCGTTTCCAGAAGCTGTTCGCTAGATGTTGTGAAATTTTCCAGTTCTTTCGTAAAACTAGAGGGTCATTATTGAATTCTCCCGGAATTTTCTGTCCGCTAGAGGTACCCAGTAGGAAATGGTTAGGAGTTAGAGCTTCCTGTTCGATTGACTCCAAGGGTATGTACGTAAGGGGTCTACTGTTTACAGTCATTTCGACTTCCATTAACATAGACCTTAGGAGCTCATCATTCGGATACCGTACATGCATTATAAATTTCAGGGTCTTTTTAACGGACTGTATTAAGCGCTCCCAACTCCCTCCCATATGAGGAGCTGCGGGTGGATTAAAAACCCACTTCAGAGGTTCACCAACAAAGGTTTCTTCCTGGAGCTTATTGTTGTTGATTTTGCAAATTTCCCGGCGAAGTTCTTCATCGGCTCCACGGAAATTAGTTCCATTGTCCGAACGAATTTCTTTAGGAAGACCCCTCCTAGCTGCAAAGTTTCTTATTGCAAGAATACATGAATCTGTTGATAGGCTATATGCAATTTCAATATGCACAGCACGTATTGTAAGGCATGTAAAGAGGACGCCCCACCGTTTCTCTGTGTGTCTTCCGACAGTCACAAGCATGGGCCCAAAGTAGTCGATACCTACGAAAGTAAATGGTAGCATGTAAGAACGTAGTCGCGCGTTTGGAAGACTTCCCATTTCAGGCGCAACTGGAGCTGATCGCAGGTTCTTACACGTTTGGCAGGCCTTTACAATTTTCCTTAAGAGGATCCGAAGAGTGGGGATATCATAAATCTGACGAATTTCATTACCAACAGTCTCATGGTTATGATGATGGTATTTACGATGAAAGTTGATTACTTTGAGCAGATGGGTGATAACATGATGTTTTGGTAGCAATATAGGTCGCTTAGCAGCAAGTTGGGTGTTTGTAGCTGCATCTATGCGTCCTCTAACTCTTAGTACACCAGAGTCGTCTATGTAGGGTGATCGATTATAGATCGGACTGGACTTTTTTACTAGTGACTGACTTGCCACACTAATCGTTCTATTATTAGTGTAGAGATTTCATTCTTATAGCATTCAAATTGTGCTATCTGAAATAATTTATTTTGCGCTTGCTCGTACTCTTCTTGAGTTATAGAACCTAGGTTGCGTTGAGACTTTCGTTGCGTATTACGAATGAAACGATAAACGTAAGACATTGTTCGTACTAAGCGTAACCAGTTTGAAAATCGTGTTAATTCTAAATGGCTGTATTGAAATAAAATTAATTATAATAGATTGGCGTGGAGGAAAAATGGTTAAGAAAAACCTTCGGAGAACTAAACAAAGAACTAACAGCACAAAATGAAATAATAAAAAATAATTAAATTAAAAAACTAAAGTTAAAGATGATATTACATAATAAGTCTGAATAAATATATAGGTTAGATAGAGATAATTAGGGGGTTTGTAAATTAAATTTCTATATAAGTTTTCGAAAAAAGTAGCAGCTAAAGGAATATTAGACAATTCATGCTGTAAGCTAGTGGAGAAGTGCCATGGTTTGTCCATAATGATTTTTAAACATTTATTTTGTATTATTTGTAGCTTTCATATATGAGTTTTTGCGCAACTACACCAGACAGGCGCACCATATGAAAATATGGAGAGTTCTTAAAACTTCCCGTTTGGTAGGACGGCGCTTTCCTGATATAATATCTTCGTGTGACCTTGCTAGCTTAAGAGAATATGTAAATGTATCAGACGAGGTGCTCCACAGCATACCAAGGGCTTTTTCGGTGCAAGGTTCGGATTTAATGACTGAAGTTCTCAAGTTTTGAGTTTCGGTTTCGCCCAAAGCCTCTAAGACTTCGGCTGAATTTGATACCCAGTTTCGGATTTCAAACCTTCCGTGATGATGCACGAATCGTATGTCTTTGGACAGCTTTATCGCTTCTTCTATGGAATTTACACTGATCAGCATATCGTCGACGTAATGGTTTTCAATAATAGCATGCACTGCAGATGGAAACTGCTCCAAATATTGGTTTGCATTTAGGTTTTTTACATATTGTGCTGAACTTGATGAACAAGTCGCTCCAAATGTCATGACTTGCATGATATATGTGTCGGGTTTACTTTTATGAGGATCACTTTTCCATAAGAATCGTTGGGAATCTTGATCTTTTTTCCGTACTAATACTTGGTGAAACATTTCACGAATGTAACCTGTCACGGCTATTGGCCTTTCTCTAAACTTGAAAATAAAATGTAGTAACGGAGTTACTTGATCTGGCCCTTGAAGAAGTGCGGAATTTAGAGATATTCCGTTTACCTTTGCGGCAGCATCCCATACGATTCTTCTTTTCCCAGGTTTATTTGGATTTACAACTGTAAACAATGGTAAATACCATTGTCGTGGGTGCTGAGCTTTGGCTTCTTCGACATTTCCGGACGTAGCCTTTAGTCTCATAATCCCGTATCATTTGTCGAATATTTTCTCCAAGTTCTGTGTTTCTGCTCATTTGTTTTTCTAGGCAAATAAAACGATTATGAGCCATGCGATAACTATCCGGTAAAACTACATGGTCGTATTTCCACAGTAAGCCTGTTTCAAATTTAGTACCTACTTTTCGTGTAGTCGTTCCCATAATTTTCTTTGCTCGAGTATTATCTCTTGAATCGAGAGCGGCATCTGAAACCTTAATACCGATATTTTCCAGATTGAAGAAGTACTTTACTAATTCATGTAACTCTTTACGAGGTTGGCAGTCACACATATGGAGGCTGTAATGCTTATATGTAGTGTGACTTAGGTTAGATTTATACTGTCCATGAATAGCCCAGCCCAGTCGTGTTTTAGTATGTAGATACGGGTTCTTGGTTTTCCCCTTCGAAATAAATTGGCTTGTCCAACAAGGAAAACAATTTATTGTAGTCTATGCAATTTACAGCAAGGTTATCTTTTTTAAATGATAACTCAGCAACTTCATCTTTTCCTTCAGAATATGTTCTTTTGAAATCGGATAAATAACTATTCATTTCTTTGCAGCAGAATACTAAGCTTGGAAGGTCAACGTCTTCATCGTCTAATTTTTAGATTTTCCATTCTGGATAGCCTTTTTGTCAAAAACATAATTGCTTTTGTTTCTCCTGGCATTGGGCTCATGTTCTGGTAATCAATTGGGAGATTTATGGGGTGCAACAAGACTAATCCTGTGATGTCTGCATTCTTTTCAGTGGAATAATCGAATAATGCTCTTGCGGAACTCAAAGTTACTTTTACTTCTATGAACTTCTTGTATTGTATGTCGATTATATCATAGGTTTTGCTCATTACCCCCATCCCCCATCTTCTTGACCAAAATGCTTGGATGCTTTTCTCATTCGGATGCCCTTCTATTGGAATGTATCTATACTGAGGTTGATCACCCAACTCTACGGCTTCTGTTTGCAGCTCATAAGGCACCCTGTTTTCATTATCCGATTCTTCTTCTGGATGGAGCATCAAGATGTCCTCATCTTCGGAATCCGAATCGGGGTTTAGAGAGGGAGCCACATCCACTACTGAGGAGGGTCCTGCGGGCTTGATGTCTTTTTCACTTTCTTCCTCTATCTTTGATAGCTTGCCATCAACATATATCCTCGTGAAAGCTTTATGATCTCCCCGAAGTGCACTATTACTTAACAAGACGCAGCACATATCATGTCTTAGTGAAGCTTCCCTCTTTCTCCAATTTGCTGTTCCTACCAAACTTGTTTACTATGAATGGCTCGTATAAATCTGCATCTTCTATCATCATCTTATATTTTTCTGATATATTGAGATTATCCTTATGATTTACTACATTTACTTTACTACCAACAGAAAGAAATAGCAGTATTAAAATAATTCCAAAAATTTGACATGGGTAGCAATTTTCTCAACGAAATTTTTCTTGCTGGGTTGTTATTACCAAACGTGGGTTACTGGATCTCTTCATCAATGCACAATTTTTTTCTGTTGCAGCTAATTTCGTAGTAAAATGTGGCCAAATCTGTTGATGTTCGAATCTTTTTACAGTTTAAATTTGTTCGCTTAGTTAACGTTAACTAATTGATAATGTCGAATAATTAACATCACTCATATCGATTGAGGAAATAGATTTCTTTAAACAAATTAATCGATTAATCGAATCGAAATCGAACTGTTATGAAATGAGCTTTATCTTAATGATAAATTCATCTCAACGTCAGATTAATGGGCTCCTCTGGATCCGATAGCATTTTCGCCGGCTATCTCAGGAGCTTGGTAGTGGGACAAGGAAAAACGATCTATAGGAGGAACCATTCTGGCCGTGCTGTATATACAACAAAAAATAACTGTGTTAGGACTGGATAAATGACGGGACTTCCTCGCTAGAACTCACGAACGACTACTGTGAAATACGGTGGATACGGGTAATTAACTCCGACTGATGCGGCATACAACAAACAAACCGAAACGGAACCGATCTCCGTGCAGAAAAAAGAGAAACAAAAACTCAGGGCTCCCTACCATCTCACGACTGACTGCCTCCCCCAAAGGATCCTCCACCGAGAATTCTTCACTCGCTCTCCATCTTCACCTAGATTTTATAGAAAAAAAAACCCAAAAAAAAATAACTTAAAATGCCATCAAAACTACCCAAGAACCAGTTCCACCTGAGAAATTTTAACGTAAAATGAAAATACACCCTTGTTCCTTTTAAACATAAACTTGCAATTGTGATCACTTGTTTTAATTGTTATTGGGTCTAGTTATTATAGTTTTTAAGGTTTTATTTTTCTTTTAATTTTTGTAATTTAACACTAACTCCATTTTTTCCTCCTCCGATTTCCGTCCTCACAGTTTCAAAGCACAATCGCAAATTCCATTTTTTCCGTCCACCGCCCAAAATTTCCTTTTTGCCAAGTCCCAATTGGCTCGAACTCCACCAATTTTGCTCACAGAAAGCAATACAGCGTTTACAATTTGATTATTTGAATTAAAAAAATAATAAATATACTTTTAATTTAATTTCTATTATCATGAAACGTAAAAAAAAAATTAATTAAAAAAGAAGGAAGATGAAGTACCAGGGTTCAACTTGTACTTAAACTGAGCCTACAACAAAAAAAAACAATCAATCATAAATAAAGAAAAAAATTAAAGCAAAAATAAAACTTAATAAAATGGGGTGTTTTGTCACAATCGTAGGGACGACTAGACTCTGAAGAAGTCTCATGCTGTAAGCCGGGCCATATAGAACTAAAAAAAATTATAAGCACCAAAAATTGTAATGTACTCAAGAGCGTTTTTAAAATACAATGCCGCAATCAATTTGGGGTGCCATGACATGAACCGAAGCACATCCGTCCAACCAAACCGAAAAATTGCAACACTGTACTCTAATTAATCGCCTTCACCACGGGTGTATAGTACCCTGTACTCCGCCCTGAAACAAGCATTACGAGTAGGTCTCCATCACCATTTGTTCAAGACGGATAGGGTCATATATACCGGCGAAGACAATTATTGTCTGGTGACAAAGCCACAGTTGGGTGGCTTATGCCCCATGGTAGCGTGCATCTATCATAAAAGCACGTGCGTAGCTCGTCGGAATGTATCCATGTATCCGGATGTATCCATGGACATCATAAATATTTATGCACGAATTGGGCTGAAAAGTCCGGTTTGGGAAGTCCGTACTCTATCTTCAACGGGCTGGGTAGGTGTAAGAAGAAGCAAAGTAGGAAGTCAGACTAGGAAAAGGATGGAGAAAGAATGGAGAGGAAATGAAGGAGGAGAGCGCAAGGCTGGAGACTTTCGGCGAGAAGGCCGAAGCAGTAACCATATTTTATTGCTGTTCATCGATATACATATATATATTTATCCTTTCGTGATAGAAAGGCAGAATAAAAAGCGATCTCTGTGATCATTCATACTAGTATATCAGTTATACAGGTATGAATGTGGAGGAGGGTGATATTGTACCACCGTAAGCCCCCAAAAAAAGAAAAGAAACTTATGAAGACGAAGTTCAACCAAAATAAAAAGAAAGAAACTCAAGAAAATCTATATAGATGTTTTCGCACATGTGATTCAGAATTATTCGGAGAATATTGTGGCATTCGTAGTAATCAGGAAATAGGGCGCCCCTCTAATAGGACTACCTATTCGTACAAACGAGCATCGATACTAATTTTCTATTTGGAATACCGCATGTGTTGGTATTCACCTTTTTTGAGCGAAAGAAGATTGAACTTCTCTAACTCGAACTTTCGTGAAAACAGTTTTTCGTGGTATATTTTGGCTTCACTTCATGGCACAAGCTTTAATAACGAGTCGGCGTCGGCGAATTTCCGAGAATTACTTACAATGTTTGATACCCTGCCTAACCAAATTGGCATTGATATTCTAATCCAAAAAAAAATAATGAATCCTTCTTGCGCAGGCGTGTAAAGGTTTGGCTCCGATTTGCGTCCATCCTTCTTGAACGTAAATAATAGGCTCCACTTGGGCACACTGCATGGCTATAAATAATTCGGAATCCGCTGAAAATTTGAGAAAAAGGGAGTAGAAGATATTCACATACTCCTGCATTTTTTTTGTGTTTCATTTATCTTCTTCGAAGGCAACTTGCCGTTTTGATGGGTCTGAAAGTCTTAAAAAACTGCCGAGCTAGGTCCTATTTGCAATAAACCAACGCCAAAAGAAACCTTAAGAAAACGTAGTAATTCATGCCAGAATTATTTCGAAGACGGTGTCTTCTACCACTTGATGAACTCCAATCGGATTCAATCAATTGTGGGGCCAAAAATTGGCGTAGAATCCCAAAAGACAAGAAAAGAAAACTCTAATCAAACATTGAAGAAACCATGAGAAAAGAATTTTATACTTCACGGTACCGCTTGCGGTAAACTATATCCACGCGGTTGAGCGTCATCCACGCCGCTTGAAAAAGAGCAAACGGTACCTGCCGAAAAAACCGTTAATTTTCGGGGGGAACCTCGACACCGCGTGTCTTCAAAACCCAAAACCCCAAAGTGGATTTAAACCGTACAAATCGCGCAGCGTCAACGATATCAGGACAAAAGGGGGCTCTCTGACGCCACCGATCTTCAGGTCCTTCTGAAACGCGGAGGAAAAGAAGAAAAAAAAACCTTCCAAAAAAAGGAGCCATCGGGGCTCCACGGACGTAGCGCGGAACCGCAAGAGAAATAAATCAATAGGTTTTAATCCGTGGGCCCCCAAAAAAGAGCGCAGAATCTACCACTCGCGAACAACACATAACACCACACATAGTAATATACTTCAACTTCACCACATTCAAACAAAGCTACGAAAAATATGAATTTATATATGTATATATAATATAAGAAAAGAAAAAAATTATTATGTTTGTTTGGCCTCTTAGCATTTATTGAAGATATCGCGGGTTATTTTTTTATTAAGTTTCATATTGATGCTATATTTATTTCAAGTTTGATTTTACTTTAACGAAAATAATCCTTTCCCCTTCTGAAGCTAGGTATAACTACATATGCAAGATTTGCTGCCGCCAAAATATATCGAGCTAGGAATATTTTGCGTAACAAATACTGTATGAAAAGTTTATGGTGTTTGACATGAATTCGCAAACGAAACTCGTTTCGAAATCGGCACGAATAATCTTAAGGGGTAATACCTAGTCGGAAGCAAAAAATGAGACGGTTTTTTGTGAATTTTTTGTGTCTTTATTAAAAAATCGATTAATGCGAAATATTGAGGGATCATTACACTTATCTTGAACTACAAAAAAACATTTTTTATTTTAATTTTTATGAAAAATGGCGGCTGAGCAGTGCACGGAACGAAGGTCGATTTTTTGTAAGCGTCCCGCGACTAGCAGCACATGTCTTTAACGAATGTATCTGGAACAATGAAAAAAATTACCGTTTACAAATTTTGTAACCTCATCGGACCCATGCCGGCCAAATTTTTCAAACTGAAAGAGAAAAAATTATTGAAAACACGAATATAAAGATACTGTTTTGTCGTACCAGCTGTTTTTGCATTCTTTTGTTTTCCTGTAAATTCTTTTCAAAGCTTAGGACCTCTTCTTTAAATTTGAATGGAAAGTCTGGCAGTTGGTCAAAATTGTTATTTTTAAGTTTTAAGTTGTAAAGAACCAGGTCAACTTTACTACGCAAAGATACAAATTCCTTGGTGAAAGAGAGCATTATATCTTTATTTTGTTTCCGAATTTTTTTGTTTTCTTGAATCAATTGTTCGTTTTGTTTTTGCGTTTCTCGAAGTAAATTCAAAAATCATTTATTTTAGAGTGTCTTAAGAATATATATGTATGTGTGTATGTACTTAGTTGAAATGCTTATCGTTTAATGAATTTGGAGATACTGTCACTTCATTATAATTTTCATCTCCATCGTTCTCTACTTCTTTCATTGTTTCATTCAGCAATTGTTGTACCGCAATGTCTTCAGTACCTGATATGCTTATTATTATTATTATTTTCTATGACGCTAGCCTATGAATATACTAGCGCATATATTTAAGTGCCAGGTCTTCTATAGCCATATGGCACTAGTGTATGTATTATAATGTGGCGGTTATGTTATGACTGTTACTTTGTTGAAGAAAATTGTGGATTGGCTTGAAGTCATGGGTGTTACAGACTGCTCCTGATCTTCAAGTGGGTAAGGAGTTTTAGTAAATTGTCAGGACTGGAAACTGACAATAGGTCTTCAATTGGAGGAGGGCGATACTGGAAGAAGGCAATGGTTTGAGCGCAATGTAGAAGGATATGCTCCATTGTTAGCGGCTGTTGGCAAGCTACACCTCCAGGCTGTGGAGCTTTGCACATGTAGTGACCGTGAGTTAGTTTCGAGTGTCCAATTCTCGCCCGCGTGACTGTCACAGGCATCGAAGGCTCTTTCCAGATCGAGAGAGGGAATGTGGTATTCCTCTCTTTTGGAGATTGCTAGTCTCGCTTGATTTTCAAGTTTCACTAGCAGCGAGGTAGTTCCTCTGCCTGTTCTGAACCCATGTTGCTCTTTGGTTAAAACGTCCTCGAGCAGGGCACCAAGCCTCTTGCCAAGAATTTTTTCAAATAGCCTTGAGAGACATGGTAGCAAGGAAATCGGTCGAAAATCGTTTGCCACGGTATTCGCTGCGGTGGTAGAGCAGGATCTCTTTCGTAGTGGCACTTGAATAGCTTTTTACCAAGTATGGGGAAAAACACCCTGTGCCAAGATATTTTTGTAGAGTCGATCGAGTCTGTGAAAAAGTTCGTCCGGGAGTTCTTTAATCATACCGTAGGAGATCTTGTCATATCCTGGAGCTGAACCTCTACAAAAGCTAAGTACAGAGCTTAGCTCCGAGAGAGTTATGGGGTATCGTCTACTAGGATCTGGTGAGTAGGGGTAGTTAGCGGTAGGATCCAGTTGTTTATCAGCTAGCTGATCAGGCGTGAAGCCCGGTCCGCTGAGTAGTCTATCCAAAAAGTTGCTAGGTATTCGGCGATTTGAGTGGAGTCGGTAATGGATCCTGACAAGGTGTTTAAATTGGTAAGTAATCCGGATGGACGGCCACCAAAGTATTGTTTGACCTTTTTCCACGCATCTGAAAGATTACAGCTAGGGTTAATCGATTGAGCAAAGGCGTTAGTGCTATCTCTCTTAGCCACTCGAATCAATCTTTTTGTGAGAGCAGCGTCTTGGCGATAGTGACTTCGATTTTCCACTGATCTATGCCTTGTGAATTTCTTCCAAGATTTGTTTTTGGTTCTGATAACAGCCGCAACTTCTGGGTTCATCCAGTGTGGTTGGGATGATAGAACGGGTTTGGAGCAGGGGATGGAGGTAGCCGCAGCTATGCGAATTATTTTCGATATTTGAGCCGCTTCCACATTTACGTTGTTTGAGGTTGGGTACCTAGATGCCACTTCGGACACCGTTCGCCTGAACTTCTGCCAGTCGGCTCGTGACTCTTGAAATCTTACGTTAGTTTTATGGTTAGCTAGACCTTGGCTTGATTTTAATATGATTGGGCGGTGGTCACTGCCTTCCGGATTGGAGTGCAAGCTCCATGTGAGATGTAGGGCAAGGCTCGGGGAAGCGAAGGTTAAGTCAATGGCCGTCATTGTGTTCCTGGAGGGATGTAAGGTGGGCGATCCATCGTTTAGTAGGACGAAGGATCCTTCTTCGAACCAATCAGCAATCAGCAATCTTTGCGATCCCAGGCTTGGTCGCCCCAAATGGGGCTGTGACTATTGAAATCGCCGCCAATGATAAAGTTTTCAGGTAACTGGTTGGTGAGGCTGTCCAAGTCATTCCGAGAGATACTATTGCCGCACTCCAAATAGAGTGAGACCACTGCCATTTTTGGTGCGGTATCAATACGAATTGAGCAGTCCTGCAGATCCGTTTCCAGATCTATTTTCTCCCATGCCAGGTGTGGACTAGTATGGCGACACCGCCATGCCTAGATGTTCTTGGAATGTTGTGGCCCGTGTATGAGTACGAAGAACCGAATCGTGTAGGTTCCTCACCGGAGATAATATGAGATTCCTGTAGTAAAATAACATGAGGACGGTATCGAGATATGGGTAGTTCAAGGTGGGCTCTGTTGCAATTAAGTCCTCTACTGTTCCATTGCAGAATAGTCAGGTCACGCGTTGGGAGCGGAGTATTCAGTGTGGATTGATTTATACTTATACCAAATTTAATCAGTCTGGTCCTGTGTAGGTCCAGACATTTCGTGATCCATATTGTTGAGGTCTTGCTCTGTTAGGTCACACAAGGGCGTGAAAATGGGTGGCAACTATTAAAGGAAATTCGGATGGTAGTTTAGTATAGGTAGATGCTATTGTAGTTAGCTCGCTGATAGCATATATCAGCAGCTCTTTGTTTGGTGATGTTGAAGTATTAGGCAGTAGGTTTTGCAGATGATTGATTACTTCCGGTATTTGACCGGAATGGTTCCTGTTCGGTTGTTCGAAAGAGCTTTAGAGAGGGCAGGTGATTGCGGTCTTTGAGGGCTAGTTGATGATATATTATCGCTTTTTTTTCTGGGCACGAAAGATTTGGTTGGGACAGTATTTTGGTAAACTGAAAGGTGTTTGGGATCCTTGCGGCTTGAGGAGGCATATCCTGGGGTTTATCTGCGGCTTGATGCACAGCCGGCGAGAAATGGGGACGTTGGGTGACATTTGAGCTTGCCTGCAGGAGGGCTCCTTGAGCAACTGCTGAGTACTGGGGCCTATTTGTAAAAAGGCCGGGGTTTTGTTTCCGGTATACTTGTTTTGTTTGTTTTGAAATGCAAGCACTTGTGAATGGTTTTTATCCTTAGAAGGGCCTTGTTATATAAGTAGGTTGGACAGTTTTTAAAATTCGAGGCATGTCCTTCCGTGTTGCAATTGACGCAGTATTGCCTTGAACATTCCTTGTTGTGTGGAATAGCTTCTGCGCAGGTCCCACACAGATCATTTCAAAGCTTTACACCTTTTCAGTGTGTGGCCTATTCGCTGGCATTTCCGACAGCGCATTGGATTGGGAATGTACTCATTAACCCCAACCTGCTTAAAAGCTACTTTGATCGTCTTTGGTAGCGTGTAAAGATTGAAGGTGAGAATGAGTCGCCCAGTTGGAGTGGCGATGCCGTTATCCGGCCTCGTCAATTGTATAACTTCTGTAACCTTCTGATCTTTTAAGCCTTCTAGGATGGTTTCTTGATCCTGAAACTTAGAGCTTGGGGAATATACTGTACCTTTAGTGAAATTTAGGCGTTCGTGGTATAAAATTTTTACTGTAATATCGGATACTACTTTTGTGGCTAAAAACTTTTCGGCAATAGCTATGTCATGACATAGGAGTAATAAGCTACCGTCTCTAAGAAAATACGAGCTAGAGAATTTCGTAGAAATGGCATCAATCCCTTCCTTAGTTTGAAGATGTTATGCCTAATCAAAGATTTATCAGTGTTTTCGGCCTGAATAATAATGAACTTGGGGATGGTTGGAAGGATGGTGAGCATGGGGTGGGAGCTTCTGGATTGTTGGTTTCAAATTTGGTGAGTACGCGTTTGTGCTAGCCATGCTAGCTCTTGTATGCAGCGCTTATCAGAAACCGGTTCAATAGAAAGTAGTGGTACCGTATAGGTGAGAAAGGGTATTAAGATTTCGGCACCGTGTGCTAATATTGTTTTTCTATTATTATTTTTTATTTTATTATTCAACACCGTGCCTTCGCACGGCAGTGTTTATGTTCAAACCAACTTCAAGGATCGGGTTTCACATACACTTAGTTAGAAAAAAAAACTTTCACTTGCAGCAGGGCGAAAAACGCCGGTTAAACCGGTTTAGCACTACTATGAGATCACTGACTTGATTAAGGCACCGAGAAAAAAGACTTCCGACCACTTCAGGGTTCTGGTGGCAACTGCCCGATATGCTATGTAGAGTACTTACAGCCTGCAAATTATGCGAAACCTTCTGCGTGGATGTGGCAGGATATCGGTTTGGATTTATCATGAGAAACTGGGAGTATGAGTTAGCATCCTTATTTGAATATAAAATATTCGAGGAAGTTATCGGATTATATGAATCACTCATATTTATTGAAATTTTTTATATTATAGTTAGTTAGTTTTATGGTCTGTATATCTGGAAAATAATGTTTAGTATAATCTAGTTTTCGTGTAACTAAAATAGAATTTTGTTTGTTGTATGTCATTTGTTTGTTGTATGTCATCAGTTGATGGTTGTATTTCCAATTTCGGGCACATTTTTCGAAAAGAGTTTTCACTTATTGTAGTTATGGCTGATCCCGTGTCGAATTCCATTGCAAATGGTTGGTGGTTGATATGTAGTTGTATGAACACTTTACTGCCACTCCCAGGCATTGTAAGTAGCTGTATGGCCAAAATTTCTTGCAATTGGCCTTCTGTCTCTAGGGGCATCTCTATTACATGTGCTCCTTTTGAATTTGAATTTCGGGGGTTCATGCAAACCGCAGTCACATGCCCCTTTGCTTCGCATTTCTTGCATTGTAGTTGGCGATCAATTCTACATTGTGTTGCCTTGTGGCCCAGTTCTCCGCATCTGTAGCAGGTTATCCGTCTTGTTTTTGTATGATTGCTTGTTGTTAGCATCTGATTTACCCATATCATCGTTCTGCTTTGTGTTTTCGACGACTCGATTGCGAGGGCAAGTTTCACGACATCATCAAATTTGGATCCCTTTTCCTGTAGGAGTCTTTCCCGAATGTCGCTGTCCCTCATCCCCCGAATAAATTATAATCTAAGATGAGTGTCAATTGTCGACTTTTCACATGAATCACATTTGAAGTTGCAGAATGTTGTGAGTTTTTTTAGCTCCGCCACGAAACTGGCAAGAGATTCTCCTTCGTGTAGTGTTCGAAGTGAAAACTTATGTTGTTCTGTGATTTCGTCTGGAGTTGGGCATAGATGCTTTTCTAGAAGTTTTTGTAGTTCTGCGTATTGTTTTGTATTAGGCAAATCGGGTGAGGTTAGGCTAGCCAAGATTTGGTAATGTTTTGTGCCACTTTGGCTTTTTTCACATCGTCGACGATGTTTCGCAGTTCGAAATAGTTTTCGACCCGTTGTCTGTAAACCAGAAATGTTTCTTCGCCTTCTTTAAATGGTTCGAATTTAATGTCTGCTGTTGCATTTGATGAGCTGGGTGCTTGTAATGACTGCAGTAGGTTAATTAAAGTCTGTACATTAATGTTTTCCGAGTTAATCCCGGGACTTGCATGTGCTTCCATTTTAGGTTAAGTCGGCCGAAATGTAAATTTTATTCTTGAATTATGTAAAATAAATTGTTTTACCCGAGAGTTCGTATATCCTCGTCGCCACTATTGTAATGATACGTCGATTACTTGTTTATTATAATATTTATTGTATGTAGTAATTATGGATTGAATCCAACTACGTGTTTTCCTGCTGACAGCTGGTGTGACAAGACCTTTTCAATTCACTGTTGTCATCATTCATAATTCACAATCACAACAGTTCTTTTATCAAATTTTGGGCATTGGTTTGAGTGATATCTGTTAGATCTACGCAAGATCTTGACAAGGTGTCTGCCACGACGTTTTCTGATCCTTTTATGTATCTGATGTCATTGGTAAATTGTGCTATATGCTCTAAGTGGTTTATTTGTCGAGGAGTTTTTTCAGATTTAGAAGTAATAGCTTTCGTTACGGTCTTGTGGTCGGTAAAAACTGTAAAGTCTTTACCTTCTACATAATAACGAAACCTCTTTATAGCCAGATATATCGCTAGGAGCTCTCGGTCGAAAGTAGAATATTTCTGTTCCGTTGTTAAAAGTTTTTTTGAATAGAAACTTAGGGGTGTCCACGTTTTGCCGTTGTTGTGCCCAGCCAAATAGCAGCATCCGACGTCTTGCATTTCCTCTCGAAATTATTAATTTAAATCTGACCAGTCGTTCAACTCCAGACCCATTAACACTTCGTTTATGAATCGTTGGAAGATCTGCGTGCTGTTTTTGACACCGAAAGGCATTCTAGGAAATTCATATAATCCATGACGGCTGTTTTGTAAATATCGTCTTGTGCGACGGGTATCTGATTGAATGCGCTTACCAGATCTATTTTGGAAAACACTGTACAGTCTTGAAGGTTGACCGTGCAGTCCTGTATATTTGGAAGGGGGGTATTTGTCGAAAGTTGTAACCGAGTTAAGAAGACTTCAATCTCCACATGGCTCCCAGTCAGTGCTACTGAAGAGGAAGACGGGCGACATATGCCCAATTCCACCTGTTCACGACGCTCGGATAGCATTGAATGGTGTTAGTATGCCCGACGGACCAATGTTTACGACTCTCGAATAGCATCGAATGGTGAATATGCTCGACGGACCAATAATTGCGGTGCTCGAATAGCACCGAGAAGTGTTGATACGAACAACGGAACAATGTTGCACGATGCTCGAATGACACCAGGTAATGGTAATACTCGTATGAACGATGAAATTTGTACGACGCTCGAATAACGCTAAGTGTAGTGAGTAGTGCTAATATGAACGATGAAATATGATTGTACGACGCTCGAATAACGTCGAGTAGTGTTGACACGAACAACGGAACAATGCTGCACGACGCTTGAATAACGCCAGGTAATACACTGATCAATGCCCCTTTTTTGAAGCGCTCAAATAGCGCCGAGTCTTCTTACTTAAACAAGAAGCTTCACTTTTAAATCTTACTTTGTTTTTCCACTGACCACCTCTCTCTCTATGAAGTCTGAATCACAAGTGCCGAGCGAAACAAAAGATTCTTATATGGTTGGGCCCGGAACGGCTGGGACTGAAAATCCCGTAGCCGTAATACATTATCTTTGTTGTGGCTGATTGCCACGTAGAATTATATAAGTTGTAGTGTAAATTTGAACATAATTGTAGTGCAAACTCGAACACCACCATTGTTTGGAATTCATTTTTGGCAGTTTTGAATTTCTGTGGTTTAAGTCTTCTAGCCCGTGTGTTTGGAAGTGGACCAAATGTTTCAATTGATTGGTAAATTGAAGTTTAGGGGTGCTTTCATTGTTGGGAATTCATTGAGAATTTTGCCGTAGTCACCTTCTAACGTATACAGTTTGGGTGAGCGCTGCAGTTCACGAAAAGGAGCGTTTGCTTATCAACCAACTTTCTTTCACGTAAATCAACCAATAGGTTAAAATTGTAAGGAAAATATGCACTAATTATGACATAATCGGTTGCTGCAATTGCGAAGTTATGAATGAAATATCTGTGTTACTGCAGAAATCTGCCGGATTGTTGGCGCAGGAACTTTTCTTATCAAAAATCCATGAAATTTGAGAGTATGTAAATTTATATTTAATTATATTGTTGTATAAAAGAAAAAAATTGCAAACTTCAAATTTGGTATTATAGTAGGAGGCACTCGTTTTTCTTTTTCCCGTAATAATTCAAAACGTCAAAAAGAAACTTCAAGCTTTCAAAGCGTAAAAAAAGGGTGACTAGAAAGGTACTAGAAAAATGAATGCTTGGTTACAGCTGTTTCAAATTTCAAATTAATCTGTCAGTTGAATTCATCTGTCAACATCCTCCCTCTCGGTACGCAAATCAGTCCGTTTTGCTTACCATCATTTCTGGCTGTAGAACGTCCAATTTCGCCAATTCGATAGAAGGTCTGACGAGTACCCCAGTTGATGTTTGTACCCTAGCTTGCCTTACTTGACCATCTTTTCCTGCTACCGTTTCTATGACGATTCCCTGTCGCCACATGTTTCGCTGTGCGGTATAATCCACGATGATTACCACGTCACCCTCCTTTATCGGTTCAACTCGCTCAAACCATTTCGTCCTTCTCGTTAAGTCGGGTAGGTACTCTTTAACCCACTGTCTCTAGAATGAGTTCGCTAGTTGCTGTGATCGTTTCCAATTTTCTCTCAAGGTTAGCGGATTGTCCGTAAAGTCTCCTGGTAATTTTTTTCCATTGGAGCTTCCGAGTAGTAAATGATTCGGAGTCAGTGCTTCAGCGTTGTCACTCTCGATTGGTACATAGGTAAGAGGAATCGAATTTACGATGATCTCGATCTCCATTAAGACTGCTCTAAGTAGTTCGTCGCGTGGATTACGTGTCAACGTAATTTGTTTAAGACTCTTCTTGATAGATCGTACCATTCGTTCCCAACTGCCTCCCATGTGAGGAGCAGCTGGAGGATTAAAATTCCATTTTATTTTCATGTCAGCCGATACATCTTCCCGTATCCGGTCGTTGTCTAGATTTGCAATAGTCGTGCGTAGCTCTTGGTCCGTGCCCTTGAAGTTCGTACCGTTATCCGTATAAAACTCTTGCGGAGTCCCTCTTCTAGCTATGAAGTTCCTGATCGCCATGATGCATGTTTCCGTGCTTAGGCTATAAGCGATTTCGATGTGAACTGCGCGAATCGGTGTGAATATGACTCCCCATCTTTTTTCGATATGTCTTCCTACTGTTACGGAAATAGGTCCGAAGTAATCGATGCCGACGTATGTAAATGGTCGGACGAAAGACGCTAGTCGTGCAGCAGGTAGTGGAGCCATTTCTGGAGGTCTTGGATGCGCAGCTTGATTTTTACATCTTTGGCATGAACTGACTATTTTCTTTAGAAGGGTTCGAAGAGTCGGAATGTCATAAGTTTGTCGGATTTCGTTCACTACCGTCTCATGGTTTTGATGATGATAGGTCTCTTCGTTCCGAAACTTACGTTTTCGGCTTGGTCTATGCATCCTCGCACTCGTAAGACTCCGGCGTCATCTAAATACGGTGATCGGTTATATATCGTGCTTGTTTTGTCTATAGACTTCTTCTGGTCCGACCGGAGGTCCTGATTCCTTTTTACAGTTCCAATTTCTTCAGCATACCAATTTAGTTGTGCCATTTTATATAGTAGATTTTCTGCTATTTCCGCCTCAACTGGTTCCAAGGGTCCCTTTCGTGCAAGTGTTTTTTTAGTTTTCGCTTTTATGTTGTTTACAAATCGTATTACATAGGCTAGCGTTCGTAGGAGTCGTAGCCAATTGGAGAAACGTTCGATTTCTACGATTTTATTACTTTCGGTGCTATGGAAGAAAGTTGGTCGTAATTCCTCGTCATTTAGTACATATTCTTCGTCCAAGTTAGTTGGCTATTTGTCTTCGCTTTCCAGTAGGAATTCCGGTCCGGTAAACCAACGACTTGTGGGTGTCATTTCTTGAACTTTGCTCCATTTAGTTGCCTCGTATGCAACGTTAAGTTTGGAGGGTACCCATCGCCACTCCCTTAGGTTTGTTGTCTCTAATATTTCACCAACTCGAAACGCAACATATTGTCGGAACACGCGAGAGTCAGACTTTAACCATGTTAGGGCAGTCTTCGAATCCAACCAGAATACTCGTCGCGTAAAGGAGAGAGAGTGTCCTTCATGGATACTATTGGCCAATCTTGCACCAATCACTGCGGCTTGAAGTTCGAGCCGAGGTATCGGAACAATAGTCTGTGGCGAAACCTTTGCTTTCGCTGATATTAAACTGCACGTTACACCCGTGTCATTCTCGATTCTAATATATGCAGCTGTTGCATACGCCAATTCGCTAGCATCGACGAATACATGCAGCTGTACTCCTCATTGTTTAGATGGTACTTTTCTCGGGTAGCATCTGGGTATGTACAACTTCTCGATTGAAGGCAGAGTGAGCACCCATTTTCTCCATTTATCGTTTAGTTGTTCCGTCAGTTTGTCGTCCCAATTCAGTGTAGATCTCCAAATTTCCCGTAGCAAGATTTTTACGTAAACGAGGACCGAAGACAGTAATTCCAACGGATCGTATACGCTCATAAGCGTCCGTAGTACCTCACGTTTTGTAGGACATCGTTCACCGCTGAGGACTTCTTTGTTAACTTAATTGTATCTTAGAGAATATGTGAGTGTGTCGGTTGCTACATCCCACCACATTCCGAGAACTTTTTCCGTATTCGTTTCCGGAGAAATATTCAGATCTTTCGTTTCGTTGTTTAGTGCACCAGTTAGAGCTGAAATCACTTTCAAAGAATTGGACATCCTGTTTCAAATTTCAAACCCTGCTTGTGCATGTATAAATCTAACGTCCATTGCTAGGCTTATAGCTTCTTCTTCCGTATCAACACTAATAAGCATATCGTCTACATAATGCTCTTCCATAATGGCACGTGGTGCTCTTGGATATCTTTCCTCAAAATGTTTCACGTTCGAATTCTTCAAGAATTGTGCTAGGCTGGGCGAGCAGGTTGCGCCGAACGTCATGACTTGTAGCACGTACGTATCAGGTTCAGTGGAGTTATTCTCTCTCCATAGGAAACGTTGCACTTGTTGGTCTTCTTCTGATATGAGGACCTGGTGGAACATTTCTCTTATGTCCCCAGATATTGCAAACTTTCGTTCCCGGAATTTGAAAAGCATGTGTAGTAGTGTTGATAGTTGATCCGGACCCTTAAGAAGGAATGAATTTAACGACGTTCCGTGCACCTTTGCAGCTGCGTCCCAGACGATTCTGTGTTTTCCAGGCTTGTTCGGATTGGTTACTACGAAGAAAGGTAGATACCAGACACGAGGGTATTCTTTTTTCAGTTCTTCAGTATCTAATTTTCGCGCATAGCCTTTACTTAAATAGTCTCGTATAGCTTGCGTAATGATTTCCTGTAACTTTGGGTTCCTCTCCATTTGTTTTTATAGGCAGAAGAGTCGACTGTGGGCCATGTCAATGCTTTTCGGTAGAGATATGTTATTATGTTTCCATAATAGCCCGGTTTGGAAGCGATCACCTTTACGAATGGTTGCAGCGATCATCATCTGACGAGCTCTACTATCGTCTCGTGATTCTGGGATCGTATCTGGGACTTTAACTCCTAGACTATCCGTAGAAAAGAATGTTTTCACTAGTTCGTGAAGTTCTTGTCCGGGTTGACAATCGCAGATATGCAGATTTGGTTGGGCGTCATAATATGGAGAGACTTGCAGCGCAGTATCACTGGAGCATCCGTGTAATGTCCATCCTAGACGACATCGTGTTGCCACAGCTTGTCTCCATTTGCCTTCTCTTATCTCATGGGGAATACCTAGCTTCCAGTTGTCTATCCCAATAAGTATTTTTGGAACTCCGCCAGCGTAGGGCTACAATGGGATATCCTTTAAATAGGGATATTTCTCTTTAATTTTCGTTACGTCAATCGATTACGTTGGCAGATTTAGCGATTTTATTGTTCGTACGTTCGTAATCTTATACCTTCCGGCATTACTATAAGTACCGGAAATGTCCAATGATACTCTTTTTGATTCGGGTTCATATCGTATAGTGTTCGATGTCCATTTTAAGCACAGACTGTCTTGTACCCCATTAAGTTCTAGCTCGGTGGCTAATCCTTCTTCATTTAAAGTTAAGGAGGAGCCCTCATCAAGAAATGCAAATGTTTTAATTGAGGAGTTTTTTCCGTATAAAACGATAGGTATTATTCGGAATAGAACTAGCGAAGATGGTTGTCGATGAGTATTACAGTTGGAACCCGTGGTGTGAGGGCTAATGTTACTACTTGCAGGTTTTTCCTTGTCCTTGTCCCTTATGGAGTGAAGGGTGGTGACGGAACAAGCACTCATTTTTTCCGCAACGTTTCTTGGACTTGCATGTAGTAGAAAAGTGATACCCCAGGCACTGACGGCATAAGTTATGCTCTTTGACCGCATTCCATCTTTGTGTATGATTGAACTTTTCAAACTCCGGACATTCGGTCACTTTATGACTTCCCTTACAGACCCTACATTTCCTTTCTGTATTATCTCGCACCTCGTTACTAGCATCCTGGGTGCTGAAGTTATTATGTTCACGAACTTCATTCTCGGAGTGAGTGTGAAGATAACCTCGTTCACTAGCAGGACGTTTTGGGGACCTCGTTTCATGAAGCACTTCGAAAGATGGTAGCGTTACGTCACTGGCTGCCTTTGCAATTTGAAAAAGCCATTTGTTGCTTGTACAGGGCCCAGCTTAATTTGAGTTGCGCTGGAAGTCGATCAACTAATTCGTACAGTAAAGACGGATTGCACAGATGGGCTGATAATTCCGCTGCCTCCATTGTCGCGCAGAGATTTTGAAGGGACAGAGCATAGATTATGATCGTATCTAGTTTTTCTGACTTAGGCGTTGGTTGACTTCTTATAGCTTGAAGCAGGGTGTTAATTATAATTTCGGGACTGCCGAAAAGAAGTTTCAGCGTTCAATCACATTCGGTACGGTGTGTGGTAGCAGTAGTTGACTTCTGACAGCCTCAAGGGCTCTTCCCTTTAAACAACGTTGAAGTCTTATTAAATTTTCGGCGTTCGAAAATCCGCATGCCTCGGTAGTTCCGACAAAATTACTGACGAATAAAGGCCATTCGTGAGGATGTCCAGAAAATAAGGGCAAGTCCTTTGGCATTGCCTGACGGGCTGCTAGTTGGTCTGCATTGAGGCGAGGGATATGGTTTGGCGGTGAGGTATTGTTCGCGAGAAATGTGTGGTTATGGCTACTTGGTGGCAATCCGAAGATGGATGGCGCGGTAGTATTATACGTCGCGTTTTTAATGTTAATCGGAGGAGGGCAAGCTAGAGTACTTATATTGTGTAGAAAACTGGAGTACATACCTGTGCTGGTTGCGCTTGGATCGATTGGCTTCTGATCTGGCGAAACTCTGAATGATGATATTTCGTTGGTATGAAGCTGGGCTGGTCCGATGTTGCATGTAGCACCGTATGATCTCGGGTTCTGACTCGCGGTAGTAATACTAGTAGTTGCATAGTTGCTTTGTTGCAAACCGAGGATTCGTGAGGGGGTTTGCGTTGTCATAAGCGGGCAGGCGAAGGGCCTCTGCCCCGTTGTTATCGCAGTATCGTTGATTTTGGGCTGGATTTGTGCGAAACCGCTCGTGGTTGCACATAACCTCATTTTGTTCGCTTCTGTGATCGTGGTGTCGGTAGCAGGCGAGCGGGTATAAAAGACTCCTTGGTCCATTTCCTTGTTAATGGAGAGATAGTCTTTTCCGTCATCCGATGTAAGATGTCGTGCTCGTTGATTGCACTGTACGCACACGAAATCTTTGTCAGCGATAGAGTCGCCTACCTCGACACAGCTGAAATGGTACCAGCGATCGCACAAGTCGCACTGGACCATAGTTTCGGAGTCTGGTTCCTGACATACCTCACATGAGGAAGTCGTTGCACCTTTTGCGGATGTTTCAGGATTCCATAGATCCTCTCCGTGGTTCGAGGACCGCTCCATGTGCTTCAAATTTGAAGAATTGTTACTGCAGAAATCTGCTGGATTGTTGGCGCAGGAACTTATCTTATCAAAAATCCATGAAATTTGAGAGTATGTAAATTTATATTTAATTATATTGTTGTATAAAAGAAAAAAATTGCAAACTTCAAATTTGGTATTATAGTTGGAGGCACTCGTTTTTCTTTTTCCTGTAATAGTTCAAAACGTCAAAAAGAAACTTGAAGCTTACAAAGCGTAAAAAAAGGGTGACTAGAAAGGTACTAGAAAAATGAGTGCTTTCAATTACATACTTGGTTACAGCTGTTTCAAATTTCAAATTAATCTGTCAGTTGAATTCATCTGTCAACAATCTGCGTAGGCCTAAATTTAGTGAAAGTTGTTTGAAGCCGAAGGTTGAAAGTAGACTGGATTTATGGTGTAATTTTGGGAATTTTTTCTTTGGGTAACACCGATACCTCCGCACCGGTATCTATCAGGAATTGTAAATTCGTTTTACTATCGAAAATAAAAAGGCGATATAAAACATTACATTGACTTAGTTTTTTGGTTGCTCTAGTTGTTGATCACATGGTTTGATGCATTTGCTGGCATTTGATCCATAATTTAAATGGTACCAGCAACTCTGTTGACTTCCCGAGCGAGATGGCGATCTTGGCTTATCCTTGCGTGGGTGAGGACTTCGGTCTCTACGCAAGTTTCTTTATTCGAGTATCTGTACCCGTTTGGATAAGTCCTCTAAAAGGGTTTTCAAAGAACAAATCTCTTGGTTATTTGAATCTCTCCGTTGGTTGATGGAGGCTATGCCAGAAGTACTCGAGGAGTTTCATATATCCGATCTGCCACATCGAAAAGTTCTGGGGTTTGTGAGGTTTCGATTGGTATTAAGCAATCTTGCATTGCTTGGGGTAGTTTTTTAAACCACAGTTTACGGAGCAATTGTGTATTCATGAGACTGATACCTCCACCGAGACTTTTCTATATAGCTCTGAAGGTTTTTTGTCACCTAACTCCCCAGTATGTAATAGAGTGTCTAGGCGTTTTTCCTCGGTATCCCGGGTTCGCTTTAAAATTAACGCCTTTAAATTATTGAATTTATAAACGAGTAAAAGGGTTTGTTAGAAAATCCGCTACCAATTCCGTAGTATCGGATTGGAGGGTTGATACCAAGTAATCGTATTTAGTAGTTGAAGCGGTGATTCCTTTCATTCGAAATTGAGTCTCGACCTGAAGGAACCACAGATCCGGTCTGTTATTCCAGAAAGAAGGCATTTTCATGGTTGCTATTTGGTGTTCTAAGACAGGCATAGAGACTTCGTTGAGGTTTTGATTTGTGTCGGTTCTTTTGGATTCTGATTCGCCGGGAGTGATCATATTTTTATATTTTATTTATATATAATATATCGTTAGTATAAAATAGATGATTGTAATGTACACGCGAGCGTTTTTGGCGTAGCAATGTTGAAGCGATTTGTGGCGCTATGATATGAACTAAATCATACCATAGTATCCGTCCCAACCAAATCTTTAACAACATTACCACCCACGCAGTCGTATTAGCCATCAGGATGAATTCATCCCTTACTCCGCCTTGAAACAACTGAAGGGAGTATGTCTCCATCCTCAATTGTCCCAAGTTGGTCAGGACAAACCCACACCGCGAATACGACTATCGTCCGGTGACCAAGCCACAGTTGGGTGACTTTAGTCCCATGGTTTCCCGAAAGGTAGCGTGCATCTAGCGCTAGCACGTGCGTAGCTCGTCGGAAGGGGCGTGAGTGGCTACCTGTAACCATGGACTACGTAATTATGCACAGTTTTGGGCTGAAAATCCGACTTGAGAGGTTCGGATTCTATCATCAGCGGGCTGGTAGGTAAAGGAAGAAGGAAGGAAGGAATGCAGACTATGATAAGGAAATGGAAAAGAAATGAAGGTGGATAAGCACATGAGTAGAGACTTTCGGCGAGAAGGCCGATGCACATCTCAATTATATACTTTGGTGGCGGTGTAAACTCAATAGAGTTTAGGAACTAGCTAGTATTATGCCGACAATACTTCAACGCGTTGGCAAATCTAGTAAAAACCCACTTGGATGCCAATTACCCAAAGACGAACTGATTCTGATGTTCATCAGGCGTCATAAAATACCACATAACTCAGTGGTCCAAAACGTCATCACGAGTGCTAGGAGGCCGAATTTTGGCGCCGCGTTCTTAATCGCCATTTGATGTATGGTATAATGTGTGTGGTACGTTGGGGGTACCAGGCAAAATCCCAAAAGGGTATTATAACCTCCTGATATATGAACGTTGAGGACCCTCAACCATATAATGCTGACAAAAGAACTATTGAGTAGAACGTCAGGCGCCTTGAAATATATTGCTTGGATATTGGTAGGTGCGCCAAGTAATGTGGGTCATGAACCGACAGCACAAAAAGAGGGTGCCACGTAATGTACCTGGTGCCGTCCTATACGTTGGGCGCCATATAATGCACATGCCCCGGCTAACGACGCCTTAAAGGGTAAGGGCAACCACGTTGGGGCGCCATGTAATGTACATGTCGTCTTCTGACGCCTTACAAGCTCGATGGACTCCATGTACTGTGGTGCTTTAAGGTGAACTTGGTGTTGGTCTTCATAAATCCCATTATAAAGTTATGGTATCTTCGGGAGCCACCTAACGGGGCCCTGAACAAAAAACTAGCCGCTTAATTAGGTGCGTGCCGAACATTAAAACACAGAACAAAAAGAACTACAGACAGCGGGGTGTCCTATGAGTAAAACGATGCGTCATCCGTTGCTGGTCCTTCACTCGGCTTCGGAGGTTTTTTTTTTTTATTTCTCGGCTTGAAGGGTCAAAAGAAAACATAATATGGCCGAATCCGCTAAAATTTGAAAACGCGCGTACCTAACCTGAAAAAAGGAAGAAGGCAACTTTTCAGCTATTGCGGCTTAACTGATCCAGCCGTTACTTTTGATACGCGCCGCATGTCCGCCTATGGGGTTCTTAAGATTTCTGAAAATTCGTCTACAAGCCGCAAAGGTGCGTTAGGGCCGAATTTAGTACCTACTGGTTCATGATTTGATCAAAAAAGGAAACCCATCGAAGTCTTTCGAAACCTGAAATGGACTTAGCGAAGTCAGCACACCGGACGCGAAGCTAAAAGGATCCACTTAGAAGGCGCATGCGGGCAACCAGGGACTGCGTTGGCATCCATGACGCAATATACGCAAAGAAAACTATGTCTTCGTTCGGAATACGCACAAAATTTGTGGATCGAGGCGGAAATTCCCTTTAATTTGAAAAATTTTCTGAACCTTTCCAATTTCACTTTCAAAAAAAACTTATTAACTTGATTTCGTTTCCGCAATATTCGAATGAATTTCGTTATGGTCGGCTTTTCGGATTTTCTTTTCTTTCTATACGCGGACCGTTTTACGGTCGATTACGAGCGATCTGATCTAACCTTAAAATGTATTTAAAATAATACACGCGCGCTTCCTTCGGAGCGTTTTAAGCTAAGTGACCGTAAGGATTATGATGATAGCGGCGCGCTCACGGACGAACATCCCAAAACACAAAAAACCACCACAAAAAAAAAAAATCACTAGTGGACCACACAAAAAACAAGGAAACACAAGAAGAAAGGAAAAATCCGTGGTTTAGACCATTTTGGGCCAACCTCGCGCACTAGCCATCCCGAAAATGGCAATATCCAACAAAACTAGATACAAAAAAAAATAATATAGAAGAATAAAAGAAGTTATAATTCCTTACATGATAATTTTTTTATTCTTCCGTTTTGTTTTTATCAATCCGGTCAGCTCTTCCTTTTTTTCCTGTTTCACCGGGTTGCCGGCTCTTCTCCACTCCTTTTGCAGGTGGTCGGCGTCCGTGCAGAACCAAAAAAAAATTCAATCCCAAACAATAAAAATTAAACTCTTTTTTTTTCACTTTACGTTTTTAAAGGTATTATTTCAACCTGCGCGGTTGGTGGTTTTCTTCCTACTAACCTCGTTCTGTCAGTCCGTACTGCGCACAAGCCTCTTTTTTCCAGCTAGGCTGTGCAGCTTGATGTCTGGTGTGCGGTGTTGCCTCGCATGTACGCGTACTTGGCTGCACTTAATCGCCTCTCCCGGGTATTCTATGGTCTCAGACCAAAGAATGACATATGGGGTTTTCCTATTCGTGCCCAGCGGATTCTCTAGCGATAAAGTGCTAGGAACTTTATTCGATGTTCTGGACTGGTGTTTTTGAAATTTGTTCTCTGCCACATTGTTCTACGGGCCGTTCGTTACATGATTCGTTAAAAACTTTAAAACGGTATTATAAAATAGATGATTCAAAAAAAATATAAAAATGTGAACGCGTTTAAAACTTTGCAGTATATGCATTAATAATTGGTTTAACCGTTGTGTTTCATAATGCTTCGAACAAATATAAATGCTAATATGTATATAATGCATTGAACCGTAATACGGGTTTGGTGTGATGTAGTGGTACAATACCTATGTATAATGAAAAAAACTAACTACAGTAATTTCAAATTTAAAAAAAAATTTCTAAACTTATGCAATTATTATTAATTATAGTTTGTACGCTGGTCGTAAGCTACTTTGCGTGTCACGATTTTTGGGCGTGGTTTGTACTGTGGATGCTCTTGTTGGGAGACTCCTCGTTGAAAAATTCGAGTTGGGCGATTTCGCGTTGTGCAGCTTGCATAGAAATACGCGTGTTAATGGGTTTTCTGCCTCGTTGTAATTTTCGGCCATTGTCTTAGTTTTACGGCTCATCGGAGGTAAATCGCATAATTTTCAAATTAAATTAATTGCACAACCTGCCGCGACAAATAATTGGGTGGTGCCTGCGTTGCTCATGGGCCGAAAGTTATTCGTAGCGTACAGGAAAAACAAAATAATATGTCCAACCAACGATTGACGTTTGCAGAATTCCGGCGTCAATTGAATCGAAATATGATCAAATTGATGTCGAAGAAGCGAAGCGGCAACATGAATAGTTTGTGAGTACATTACGCGAATTGTAGCTGGACGTTATCGAATTGCCGGCTGATGAAAATTTACTGGAAATCGCTTTCTTTTTTCTTGTCTGGGGGTCACCAGTGTTGGATTGTTATGGTTCTATGTACTAGGAATAAAATCAAACATGTCTGTCTTCTGTTAGGTTAGGACTCCAACTGGCCTTTTAATTCACAATTCATTATTATTCGTTTTATGCAATTCACAATATGTATGTGCGTTGTTTACATTAAAGTGTTATAATCAACAATCGCTACAGTCGTAAGTCAGTAATAGTATTGTTGATGCAACTCCACCGTCTTTACAATCCCCCAATGGGATGATAATGGGCTACTTGGTAATAATTGCATTTACAAAAAAAAAACAATAACTACTTTAAAAGTATGTGGTCTTACCTGGTTGTTCAAGATCCATTACTGTATTTTACCTTGTATTTTTGAAGAGTAACACTGAATATAAAATGTATACTTTTTAACTGGAATGGTTACACTTGGAAAGCCAAGAAAAAAAAGTGCACTTGTCGCTACGATCAAGTTCAGATTAAACACACGGCATCAAGCGCAGCAGGTTGGGAGGGGTTGAATTAAGATCAATGTTTATTTAACTTAAATAATAAAAGACTTTTCTCTACCTGCTTTGAGTTCTTAGAAATTCACTTTCGTCCGCCTAGACTGGCAAAATACCCCTATGTGCGGCGTTCAGTCGGCGATAATCGCCGCAAGGTCTCCAAACGCCGTTTTTCTTTCATGACATGTGAAACGAATATGCCGAAGGGATGGTATGCAAGAACCTCGATCCAGTATTTGAAATTCCTTTTTGGCCGCCTTCAACTTTTCGGGATTCAGACGTCGTGCATGTTGTGCTTTCGGTGGTCTGCGTGTCTCGATGAAATGTTTAACTCCATGTGGAGTATTTTTTTTTGTGTTGAACTGTCATAGTAGTGATGGAAATTCTTTTAACTCTTCACATTCATGTTATCCAGTGACTGAAACGTCGGACGTTGTTAAAAGGTTGACAGCAGCGTTCGGTGTTGGTTTTAGTTTATCGTCAGTGGAAAATAGCAGAATTCCGGTCAGTCTTTGTTGTCTTTAATGTTGTGGTTACTCATTTTTTCTACCGACCTGGTCAATTTTGCCATTTCTTGCGTCAGTGATGTAAATGTGCCATTTACCGAAGCCTGACTGACTGGCGTCAAGTCTTCCACCTTCAGTTACTACTCGATCAGCTATTTCTATGAATGGTTCTATGTTAGGCTGTTCTAACTCTGCTAAGATTGCGCGGGAACGGGTCGGTAATCGCTGTAACCAAAGTGATTTAAGAACTTCCTTGGATGGCGACTTGTTGTGAGCGACATCATCTCTCGCCATAGCTGTGACGGTTTTCTGTCGCCTAGTTCTATTTCGTACAATGCTTTACGGAGTTGGCTATCCAACGATTCTGTGGAGAGTGCAATGATTTAGTTTTTTAGCGTTTCGTACCTGTTTGACTCGGGGAGCAATTCCACAATATCTGCTACTTGTTCGAGAATTTCTGCATATATGCTCGCTACCACTACGTTGAATTTGCTCTTGTCCGCACTGATTCTGTTCGTCGCGAATTGTGCCTCGACCTGCGCACACGTGGTCGCCTTAACTAAAATGGTGGGGGTTTAATTCGGCTCATTGTATTCATTGTGTTAGTCGCCTCTGCAAACTGACGTTTTTCTCCCGATTCTTCGAAGCCTTCTGGGCCGATTGATTCGTGAAATTTCTCACTGTCCGACATGTTGAAACGCGTTTCCTTTCGCACTCGAGAAGATGATGATCGGTAACCACCGTAAATTTTGCTCCTTCGAGGTAAGAGCGCAACTGTTCAACTGCCCAAATTACAGTCTTTTCCGTGGTTGAAAAATTGCGCTCGGATTTAGTCAAACACCGACTTAATTACGCAACTACCTTTTCTCCCTTCTCGTAACTCTGCGTCAGCACTGCCCCGATTCCGAAATCAGATGCTTCAGTCTATACCTGAAACGGTCGGTTGAAATCCGGGTATGGTAAGATCGGAGCCGAAATCAGACACTCTTTAGCTGCACCGAACGCTTGCTCACACTGTACCGACCAAATGAACTTGCGATTTTTCTTTAAGAGCTCGCTTAGTGGCTTAGTAAGTTCTGCGACATTTAGAACAAAACGTGGGTACAAGGATATTGTTCTTACGAAAATTTCGGTGCCGGTATGTGGACGATGCTACCCACCTTGTCTGGATCCACATGTAGTCCGTAAGCATCCACCACGTATCCCAGATACTTCAGTTAAATTCGGTGAAACTTGCACTATTCTGTGCTCACTCTAAGATCTGTCTTCGCCAATCGACTGAGTACCTCCTCCAAGACTTCCAGGGGTTCCTCAAAAGTTTGAGCCACGATAATAATATCGTCTAAATATACAAAAACGTGCGGGTCCAAGTTCGCACTCAAAACGCGGTCGATAAGTCGTTGCCAAGTCGCAGGGGCATTCTCTTAAATTGGAACAAACCTCGGCAAGGTACGGTAAAAGCCGTAATTGGTTTCGATTTCTTTTCCATCGGAATCTGCCAATAGGTGGACTTAATGTCCAGAGACGAAAGGAACTTCGCGTAACGAAGCTTATCTAGTGTGGCGGATACGAAAGGGAACGGGTAAGCATCCCGTTCGGTGACTTTATTCACCTTCCGAAAGTCGACACAGAAACGAAACTTCCCATCTTTCTTCCGCACCAATACGATAGGCGACGTTCACGTATTCTGGGAAGGCTCAATCATACCTTCTCCCAATATAGTCTACAGCTCCGAATCAATCTACAGCCCAACCCACCTGCCATCGTACCAAATAACTTAGTCGTTAGTTCATTTATAAGTTGAATCTGCTTGGGAGTTAAGTCCGATGGATGGACCATAGGTTTGAGAGCGCCTAAGTTTTGTGCGTGGGTTGAAAATACCCAACTGTTGTCGCTAAGATCGGGAACAATTTTGAATTTCGCCCAAAATGGGCGTTTGAGGCAGTGATGGAATTACCAGCACGTACTTCAATCCTACCTCCCCTTTTACACAAAAAGAAACTACTATCGTACCCAACACAACTACTCCAGAACCATTAGCCAACGCTACCGAGGCCAAATCCTAATCCTTGAAGAGTACACCAACCTTACTTTCGCACAATCGTTCGTGATGCTGCTGCACCAACAGCCCCAGCATCTTAACTCCATATACTGTTACTAACAAGTACGGCCTATTATCTCTCGAGCCGCACTCGAAGGCATAATATACATGGGCACGATCTTCCTTCCCACAAATATCGGAATCAGATTCCACTTTACTCACCGCCTCGATTTGTGAACACCCGCTGGTGTTATCGTACTGATAAAGTACTGTCATTTCGACCCTCTGATTGAATTCTCTCGACGATAAAACCACCTTCAGAATTGAGCCCAATCTCATCAAAAATACTGTTTTCGTCGGAAGAATTACTGTCAATATCGAACTCACCCTCAACAATACTATCCTTTGCGATGGCAGAGCTGCTTCCAGTACTGAGTCAAATCTCATCAATACTACTTTTCTCAGTGGAGAAACTCCCACTCATATTGAGCCCACACTCATCAATACTACGCTTCCCATCCAAACTACTCGTACCAACACTGAGGCCACACTCATTAATTTTGGTACCCCATCTCTTCCTCCGTTTGATGCAGGTGGAATTACCTGGGAAGTCATTGCTCTGCCGTTCCCTGAATTCCCTTATCTTTTCCCGCACAAGTCGAGAAATTCTTCCGTATAACGTTTTCTAAACCGCAACCATAGCAACGTCTTGGCTGTCGACAACGATTCGCTAAATGTCCATCACCGTTGCAATTAAAGCATTTATACGTCCTGCCCGGTATTCCAGATTGGTTCATACGGTCCGACTTACCATTATTTTGTCCATTGGTTGCTCCTAATGTGAGTACGGATTGTTGATAATCCTGTTGACTAAATTGCGCTGTAGCGACATCAACATAAGTCAGATCAGGTTTCAACAGGTTCATCTGTTTCCTTGATGGCGGTGGTACGTAGCTCTCAACATTGTAACGAGTTGCCTCTAATTTCCTTCCCACACTTAGAAGGTGTTCGATGGAAAGGATCTCCAGATCAGGCGAATCCAATCTGGGCCTGATTAGGGTGTAACGCTCTCGCGAATCTGGACCGGACATGGCGCCTGACGTTTGCCGGATTTAGCGTAATTCTGGCCGGACTTGGGCCGGTCTTGAGCCTGATCAAGCCCAAACATGAGCCAGAGGTAGCCCGGATCGGCTCTACTGATAAAAATTAAATGTGTTTCCAACAAAAAACAATTTTTAAAATAAAAAAATTACATTTTAGAACACATTAATTTAATTCATTATATATACATCATTCTTTGTTGTTTTTTTCTTCGGATCTCGCGATTTCCGTCCCAATCCAAAGCGTTGTTGATGACGTTGCCAATTGCATCGGTGATGTCTTTTTCGGTAACGATGCGTGATGAGTACCCAGTACGATTTAATCCCGCCAGTAACGCATCTGTATTTGATAAATAGATGGATTAAGTATAAGAGTAAGAAAAATTGTCAATCTAAAAATGTTCGTACTCACCATTTATATCCACAAAGATTTCATTGTCACTCGACTTGCCCGGAAGCGGAACTTGCTCTGCATGTTGAATTCTCGAGGTGAGATCCAAATCCTTAAGATGCTCCGATGGCATGATATCGGACATTATGGACAATGTGTCATCGTCTGCACAGAGTTTACCCTCGTCCGAAGGTTCATAACTCGAATCACTATCAACTATTTGTCTTCCTGTTGACGTAGAAGGTTGTGCTGGGTCGGTTTTTTTGTATTTTCCTGACGGCGTCATTACTGCGCATGAAGTAATATTAGAATTATTAGAAAATTAACGAAGACAAATTTGTCGTAAAGAAAGTTATATCTTTCTCTATAAAACGAAATTGTGACTACTCACCGAATTCTTTCTGTAGCTTTCGTGGATGTCGCTTCACCGTATCGATACATTTAATCTTTCGCGCACTTATATTCGTCGATGAAATTTTCCGACCACATTTTAGAGATTCCTTAACAGTTGATGGTGCATCAAAATTGCATGCAGTGTCACTCAACATTTCGTCGACAGGTGCTTCGTCGCGCGGTCTTCTACGATTCTTTTACTATGCTTCGAGTTATTACTTTATTCTTTTCATTCGTATGCTGCTCATTGTCCGTCGAATATGCATACGTTGCCGTTTCAAGTTGTACTAACTTTTTCTCGGCTTCTTCGTACGTTCCTGCGTGATAGACACGATAAAAACTCATATAAACCATATATCTATAAAATATTGTTTATAAATAAAACACTGCAGGGACTACTTACTTGCGGACCCTCGAATCTCAACTCGAAAAGTTGGCCATGTGTCTGGCGGGTTGTTATTACACTTCACCAGCGCAGTTAATAATTTTAAATTGATCTTCGATACGCTTGGAACATAGGGCTTGACTAAATGTTTTTTGTTGGTATCGAAATATATCCAGTTGACGGGGACGAAATCCACACTCAACCTTTCTCCAGGGTCATCGACGAAGACCACCAACATAAATTTTGATTCACGAGCCATCTTACTGTCGAGGAGAAAAAGCGTCGTCAAATTAACACCTTATTACCGAAAGCACTCTGAAGCGGCTTATTTAGTCTTTACGATTTGTTTACCTTTTATTAAGAACAAAAGACAGCGTTTTCCACGTGCAGTACTCTTCGGCACGAACTTAATGTGCATGTGAATAAGAAAAACTAGAAAAAAACCACTTGAAAAACACTTGGAACTCGTCGTGATAATCGATGTTGTCGAGAACAGAATTACCGGGTGACTGTGATCAGGCGCGTAACGTGAAACTTCCTAGGGCTAGCGCAATAACACGATCATCAAATTCTATGAATTCTATAACCATAAAAACGTTTTTTTCATTCAGAAATAAAATTTCGATTGCTAAATTCCAGGAAGTAATCAAAAGAATTCCGCGAAATTTATCGATCGTATCGTTGCGCTAGCCCTACGAAGATTAACGCTACGCGCCTGACTGATATTTTAATTGCTTGTCGAAGAGTTTTCATTTCTTCCGCCGCGACACGGAACGGGTAGTTATGACAAAATCTTCTAAGCCGGTCGAATCGGGCTGTTACTTCCCTTCTTCACAGATAATATTAAATTAAAATTAATATACTTACACATATATTCGATTTTATAATAAAGTAATAACTGTATACCTATAACGCACAGAAAAAATATTTATTTCTAAAATATAATAATATTTTTTTGTTTATTTCGAAATTTTTCGTTTTAAAAAAAAATATTTTTTACGTATATTTTGTTGCATTATACCCAAAATAAAATAAATGAATAGTATTTTAAAATATATGATTATTTAATTGATTAAAGTTATTTATTTACGCATTTAATTATTTATTAGCTATTAAACATATATCCAACCCATACTACATATACTCGTATGTATATCTGTAGTACGGGTTATTTTATAGCGACTACATAAAATTGAATGTCATTTATGAAATGTAAAAAAAAGTTCGAGGAGCCTGAACAGCGAGTTCGAGCGATCGTAAGCAAGCTTGCCGTACTTATACCAGACATGGCCCTGATCCGGCGCAAGTCTGGCGAGCCTAATCAGCCTTGCCGTATTTATACCAGACATGGCCCTGATCAGGGGTACGGCAAATCAGGCTAGCCTGAAAAAATTTCTACTCGGGTTGTTACTTAGGAGCTTGTTATTTTTGGTTATATATATTCTGTCTTTAAGATAACTTGAAATTATTGAGTTGGTTGTACCTCTTATACCTAGCTCCTCCAAGCCCTGGAGTAACACTTCGTGGTCAACTGTGTCAAAAGCTTTCCTCAAGTCAGTGAAAACTGCAACAGCATAATTAGCTTCATCCAGTTCCTTATTAATATACTGCATTACGTCAATGATTGCTCCTGTTGTATTGCTTTTTTGCTGGAAACCGTATTGGTACTTGTCAAATCCTCCTATTGATTTCACGAATTTAACAATCCTTGTATTCAGTACCTTCTCAAAAATTTTGCTTAACGAATTTATGATCGCAATTGATCTGTAATTATCTGGGTTTTTGGTGTTACCACTTTTAAAAACTGGAATTAGTACTGTCGTTTTTAGTATATCTGGAAAGGAACCAAGTGATAGATGTGAGTTTATAACTTCGGCAAATGGACCAGATATAATATTGCTTAGAATTTTTAGGTCCATTGGTGTTATATCGTCAAGTCCTGGTGATGTGTTCGACTTTAATGTTGTGATAATACTGCTGACTTCCACTTCGTCAGTTGGTTATAAATACATAGTCTTAGTTACACGGTTGTTTATTTGTCGTTTTATGTTATGATCCGGTAATTCATTAGCTAAGTTTTTACCTACACTTGCAAAGTGGGAATTCATGTGGTTCACTATTTGACCGTCGTTCGTTATTGTAGTGAGAGGAGTGTCCATAGGCGCGCCGTTGGGGGGCCCAGGAGGGGCCGGGACCCCACCTTGGACCCTCCCAGGAAAATAACTCTGGCCCCTTCCAGAAAAGTTGTTCCTTCCTATCCGCAAACTTTTTGTTGCCAATTGTTTTTTTTTCAAATATTTTTTAACAATACAAACAATATAAAAGAATCTTCTAAAATGAACGAAACAAATCTCAACTGACTTTTGAAAGTAACAAGACATTTTTGAATTTTACAATCATTGTTCTTTCGATCTGACGACAATATTATTTTAATTTAGCAAAATAAATTGGAAATTGTTTTTAAAACAACAAGATTCTCATGAAAAATTTTTGAGTTTTACGAAATTGTAACAAGATTTTCTTTAAGTTTACAAACGTTTTTGAATGTAACCAGCTTTTTTTGAGAATATCTTTGAATTTTAGAAAATGTTTTCAATTTAACAAATTAAAGTAAAATTGGTTTTAACATAACGACAATTGCATCAAATATTTTTTGATGTTATGAGATCCTAGAATAAATAAATTATTTGGTTTTTGAACATATCGAGTTTTTTATTAAATACATGCCTACGATATTGGATTCGTATATTCCGATTTCTTAGTATATAGTTTTGAACAATTTTTTGTAACTGAAGTCTTACCAGTATATTATTCACTTTGAATTATATCTTTGATGGTATTGAAATCAGAAAACTTTTGGTTAATCGCTTAAATACATATATATTATAAATATAATAGTAATCATAAATAATAACGTTAAGTGAGAATTGCGAAAACAATAGAAAATAAGCTAGGAATGTATGAATACAATTTTCTTATCGAAATTGAAGAAAACATCTTACGAATACAAAAAAACCTTCTACATATCCATCAAAATCTTCAAATCTTCGGGAACGCTAAAAATCTTCGAATGGAAGAAAACTATTCAAATCTGGCATCGCTGCTACTACTCAAGATATATTCTCGAATCTCTCAATCACATTGAATTCAATTTTAAGGACTCTCTTTTGGTTGGAACTCGAAACTAAAAGACATTGAGTTCTGTAAATTGAGTGAAGACATTTTTACAGGATTTTTCTATGGCAGCTACTCGAAGGAGGACTCATAGGAATAGGGCCACCCTAACAACAGGGCTAAATGGGCTATAGCCCTGGGTGGCATGCCTTTTGGGAGCGGCAATTTTTATTGATTTTATGTTTTAATTTTTTTTTAGAAAATACTGACCACAAGAGCGCAGAAATTGGAGATTGTATTTTAAAACTATTATCTGATTTAGATATCAATTTGGAAGATTGTAGAGGGCAATCTTATGATAATGCTTCTAATATGTCGGGCATAAACAGCGGCATCTAAGCGCGCATTAAATCTACAAAAATCTTGCCATTTACGTACCCTGTGCAGCACATTGAGAGTCGGCGGCGGAATGCTACGTGCAAGCAACTAAATTATTTTTATTTCTTTAAAATCTATACAATTTCTTCGCCGCGTCAACATCAAGATGATTTTGACAGATACGCTAGCATTAAAAAAACAAAGTGCCCATAAAATTAAGCGACACTCGTTAGTCAGCAAGAGCTGATTCAGTGAAGGCAATTGTTTCCGTTTATGAAAATTTTAAAGATGCTTTGAATAAAATTTTCGAAGATAATTTTCAAAAGCCTGCACCAAAATTTGAAGATGAGGGGTTGTTAAATGAGTTCAACTCACTGGAAACTGGAAAGAAATATTATAAATCATAGATAAAACTAATATATCACTTCAAAAAGTTGATACTACAATTGAAATCATTATTTGATTATACGCTTCTTTAGAAAAACGAAACGAAATACAGAATCATTTAACCTTTATAAATCCGAAGGTATAAAATTGTCTAATTCTGAAACTTTTATATTTTGTATTTGCCGCTTCCACTAGCCATCAAAATTGTATTTTCTTATGACGAGGGGCGCATTATTTTTAGTATACCACGGGCGCCGAATATCTAAGGACGGCACTGCATAGGAACTATTTAAAAAATTTTCCTTCAACTGCAGCTAGTTGAAAAGCAATGTATAAAACATTTTAAAGTCGCAACCTAAGACTAATCATTCGTTGTTTATACGAACATCTAATTTGTAAGCACAAAACGGACGAACTGTGCCTTTCGGAAGAAGTCGTATGTCCTGATCCATTCGGCCCCTGGCCCCTGCCAGATTTTAGCCCACGGCGCGCCTATGGGGGTGTCTATTTGTGTAATTCCAGCAGACGATGGCGAGTTAGTGTTTTTACCCATTGCTTCTCCGACCACTTTCCATAGTTTTCTTATGTTACCATCAGCGTCTGATAGTCGTTTGTTGAAATGCATGTCCCTTGCCAATCTAATTACTATGTTTGCTTTGTTTTTAAACCTCTTATATTCAACTAGCAAGGCGCTATTAGTGCTATCTTTTCGTAATTTGTTGTAAGTGTTTCTTTTTTGTGTCATTAGAGATAAAATTTCCTGCGTTATCCACTTGTTGTTACGAGTCCTCAAGGTTTTTACCGTTATGGCTGATTTCTTCGCTGTTGTGATGGCGTTAATTATACCCTCAAAGGAAAGGTTTTGAAGTTTTGATAAGTTGTTCCGTGTCTCATCTTTTAAGATGTCATACTTTGTTAGTGTAACGTGAGCTTTTATCATTGGTTTTTTCGCTATGGTCATATTGTAAATGGTCAAGGTCATAACTTTGTGGTTCAATTCTGGCCAATCGTCGAGAGTCAGAGCAATGACAGGGTCACTTATATTGGTAACTATGTGGTCAATTAGTGTTTCTGATAAATTTGTGCACCTCGTTGGCATTGAATCGTTCAAAATAATGCAATTGTTGCTCTCCAGCATTTCCAGATAATTGTGAGTAGCCATCGAATCGAATAAAACATTAATATTCACGTCAGCAATGGATATAATTCTAGGATATTTTGAGTATAGCAGATCAAGGTGTTCTATAAGCTCATTGTCGGGTTCATTTGGTGCCTTGTAAAACGTCATAATTCTGGTCAACTCATTATTTATATTTACGTCTATTATAATTGTGTTGAATCTTATATCGATATGTGTTGAAGTAAACGCAATACTGTCCTTTAAAAAAATTGCTGTCCCTCCTCCTCTACTAATGTCACGACAGTTGTGAACAGCTGTATAGCCCGATATGTTAAAATATTGCGCTTCAAGAGAATATAACCATGTTTCAGAAAATATTAGTATTTCAATGTCCTTATTTTCTGTGACAAATCCCTCTATGTCAGATAACTTACTACGCATGCTTCTCAGGTTGGCGTAAAAGAACTTTAATTTATTCATTTCTGGCATTTTAATTTGAAAGGTAGTCTATTTTCCTCTGAGTAGTTTTTATTGCCTTAATGTATTCTGGGCAGAGGTTGCTGTCAGCTCTATGTTGGCAATGTTGCGGATGATTAACCTGACAGTGGACACATTCCACTTTAGTTTCGGCGCAAGCAGCTGTACGATGAGGGCCTGCGCACTTTGCGCAAACTTCATTCGTATTTTTACATGTTTTTGATGAGTGTCCTATTTTTGACAGTTGTGGCATCGTAGCACATTGTAATCCTTAAACCCAATGTTTATATTCTTGTCAACTAATCTCTCGAATATATTGCCAGATACTTAAATGTAGTGAGTCCAAGTATTATTATTTTTTATTTGCCTCGTATGCACAACATCCATAGTGAATTTGCCCGGTATAGAATGGTTCAGGCTCACGATTTCCTGCTTAAGCTCGTCGGAATTATACATTTTTTGCAGACCGTGGATAACCATTCTGGGCTTCTTTTGTTTGGTATTTTCTACTATGTAAGAATCAGCCAGCTTGGACTTAATGTCCATTATAAGTTTTTTATTATTTTCTTTTGTGTCTGATTTCAGTAGTATGCCACCGTTTTGGATGCTACGTTTGTAGACTATTGGGGTTTTTAATGTTTTGGGGTCAATGATCTCTTGCAATTGCCTTAGTGTGGTATCAGATCCCTGTGCACATTTAGGTTTGATGACTATGCCACGGTTAAATTTCGCTACATTGATATTATTGTTGACTGTATGCACTTGTTGCTCATTGACATACTGTTCGCTAGTTATTTTTGCTACCGAGGCATAAGTAAAGGTGCCGCTATTTATCGGTGGGCTTACCTTTTCTACAATATCACTTACCTTCGTACTAATTGACCCTGTAATCTCGACCAGTTCCTTAACTTGCCTACCGGTATTGTCACAAGCCTTCAACACTTCGCCGAAATTACTGTTGATGCATCTGTCGTAGATCAATTGGTCCTCTGTACAGAGCCACAACACTTTCACTTCTAGTTTCGTAAGTTTAGCATAATCCTTGTCGCTAACTTTAACACATTTCGTGTGATGCCACTTCTTACAGCTGCCATCACATTTCATAGCACTTTCTCCCGATTTAATAATTTTTTTGCAAATTCCGCACAGAGACACTTCACTGTCGTCGCTGTCGTCCGCCATGAGTCCCTGTCTGGTCATTTCCAATAATTGCCACTCATTGCGATTGTCCTGATTTTCACGGTTTTATCATTTTTGTCTAAAACCATTCCTTCAAATTTTACAATGACAAAGTCGTTTTTATAAACATAAGTCTCATTTTCTTTATTTTTTGATATCGTTTTCACAATATTTTGGTTTCGCTGAATTCGATTAGTTTTTTTGTTTTACTCTTTTAATTTATTGGCTTCCCGTTTTTGCATGTTATTTAATTTATTTTGTTCATTTACCATTTTCTTTTCATTTAAACTTTTTAGATGCTCTATGAATTCCTGATTAATTGCAACCGTAGGTGGTAATTTTAATTTTTTTCTTGAAGTAGTAGTCTTCCGGCTAATAAAGAGCTGTTTTGAAGGGAGTACGATATTCATTTGGCTCATTGGTGTCATATCTTATTTCGTTATTGGAAGGTGTTTCAGAGCCTCTACTTGTAATTGGTTTTGAAGTTGAAGATATTTCCATGATATTCAGACTTCCATCTGATTCAACTATGTCTTCAATCATGTTATTATTTTTAGTCCAGAAGGTTTCATCTACATTTATGAAGTCCGTGAGTAAATCTTCATTTTCGGTTTGACTAGAATCCAATAAATTATTTACTAAAGCGACTTCATCATTTGTCTCATTTATTTGAACGTTTGCTTGGGGATGACCTTAGTTCTTCCAAAATTCAAAAAGAGCTTTAAACTGTAAGTCCCCCGTCCATTCGTCGCGTGTACTTTGAAATGTCTGCACCACTTTTAGACATAGTCGCAGTTCGATCTGAGGTTTTAGTACTAAATCTGAAATCATTTCGTCCTTTTTATTATTCTTCTTTTGTATATTTGAATATTGATTTTTCGAAGTAGTATCCAATTGTGTTAGAAGTTTTGAATAGGAAATATTATTTTCATTAAAAGGATATATGCCACAAGCTTTGAACGCGCTTTGAACAATCGCAGGTTTGATGACTTCGTTTAGAGATGATTCTAAAAGTTTTGCGAAATCTTCTCGTTGTAACTTTCTCGCTGTGTTGGCTATTCGCCAATTTCGAACATTATTTCGCCAAACATTTTTAACCGGAAAGAAAATGCCAACATCTAACGGCTGTAAGCGATGAGTAGCATTCGGATAAAATGCTGTCAGTATTATCCCATTCTCTTTACAAAATTGCGAAAGGTGCAGATTTATGTGGGAAGAATGACCTTCTACGAAAAATAAAACAGGACGTGATATATCATTTTGCTCCAACCATGTATTACCCCACCAAAATGGGGCCACGGCTGGGGTGAGGAAAAAGCGAAAAGGATTCACCTAGAAAAGTTTTTTTTTACTCTTTCTTTGGGAAAGATCTCGCACCCTTTAGTCCAAACGATCGACGTGTTAACCGCTCAGCCACCGTACTGATCGAATATCTTTGCCTCGCGACGCCAATGCCCAGGCTTGCTCAACTTGCTATTAGTTGTGTACTTGCTATTAGTTTCAACTGAATTATCTTTTAAGCGCCACCCTATCGTTTATTACGAGGACGATTGGGAAACCTCACACTCAATGAAGGAAACGACAAATGACCGTTATAAAATAATTCTATATTTAAAATTTGTCGACGACACTGGATCGCACAGGCATTAAATAGTCGTTGTCCAAAGATCCCCTGTGTAGAATCCTTCCTAGGGCTCGCTTCACGCACTTGAAATAACGCGAACACTGTACTCGACACTCACCTCAGGTGATCAACCATCCACAAGAAAAACCACGAACTTTGAATAACTAACTATTTATCATTTATTTACTTGTTTTACGATTTCGTTACACTTGACTATTGGTTGATCTACACATTACATTACACTTAACTACTGGTTGATTTACACATTACATTACAATTTACACAACTACTTTAGAAACCGCGGAGGCTACTCGATTTCTCGGGAATCGTCGTAAGACTGACAGTTTCCCGGACTTGGAAGAATCGATCAGCAATTATCGCTTAGTCAATTATTGTCCATCATCCCGATAATTACTGATCTGCATCGACCATTGATCAATTCTCGACGGTTGACCCGAGTTGGACAGAACTGATCGATAGTCGTTGTTGCAAATTTCCCGCTGACCGCCGAGCAAAGGTCTCCGGACTTTGGACTAATTTAAGTTTGTCGCCTCGTATCGGAAATTGTGACATAGTTCGAATATTGAACCCAATCACCGATACGAGGTGCGCGTAGGGAGAGTCGGGGCCCAACCGGACCACGACATTCCTCCTTGAAAAAACCGATGCTCAACGGTGTTAAGGTTTTCCCAGTCCGGGGCATGTCCGTACATGCTTAGTTGTTTTCTTATACATATATATCATGTATATCAGATTTTAGAAAAAATGTATTATTTTATTACTTTTTACAAATTGTTGTCTATTACCTCTTTAGGTTCATATTGTTTCTTTAAAATTTTTATTAGTTTATATAATATAGACCGGTTTTTTTTTTTGAGATTTTTTTTTTTGTTTGTTGTTTCGTTTTTTTTTTCTATTTTATTTTTCCTTTTTCTACTATTCCTATACTAAAGCTATAGTATTCCTGTTTTGGCGTGGAACCGTAGTTGCTGGTATCTGCGTCTCGGGGGTCTGGGCGATGGTAGCCGGCTGGTTTTCAGAATAATTAATTTCTAAAAAAACTAACTAGAGTGACCTTGGGCCGAAGGGTCGCCACTGCGAGACACCCTATGACGATGTAATTATTCGGAGAGGCAAATAAAGGGGCCACCTAAAAGGGAGGGGGAACCAACAAGGATACTTAGCTTTTCTTATAGTCGCGCGCTCGACTCCGCCGTATTCCCCACTTTCCTGCCTCAGACGTTCCTTCTTCCTGTAGCCTGCTTTCCCATCGATCGTTTCAACTTCCTCAGCTTCTTCGCGTTCTTCGTTCCACCGTCGTCTTCCCACACCTCAACTGTCTTCAACTTTTCTTTTCCACACTTTCAATCGCGGCTCTTGCAGCTGACGACTCGTTTTCCCAAACCACGTCGTACCTCTTCAACTTCCGAAAAGCACTCCCCTCCCGAGACGGCGTTCGGTCTTTATATCCCCAGCCAGTACGGACTCGGCAGGCTTCGTGTTTCGTTGCCATCAGTTCCTATTTCCAGCATGGAAAACTGAACTGTCAGACCTCGATCGATGACAATTCACAGAAGCTGGTGTTGTCGGTTGTTTAAGTCTGTCCCGGAAGATTTTTACATGTTTTCAAGTACGTCTGTTTCAGTGCGCTCCGTAATTTAATAAAGAAGAAAACGCGCGAGAATTAGCCTTCCAGTACTTCCGAAATTGATTGAACCAGATTGAAATCCGATTGGACCGATTCTCCCCGTTCTGACGCGCTTCTTGTCCCACCCCAGGCTCCGGAATTCACCTACGGAGCCTGATCGGTAGGGACGAACGGTTGCTCCTTGTGCGGGGATGCTGTTGTCTTTTAGATTGCTGCTACACGTCTTTTGGCCCACGTCGCAAGGAATAGACAGCGGAGTTGAAGAGATGGGGCACCAAATCGCCATCAACATAATTCCTCCTCCCCCCTCAACTGCCCCGACAGCCCTAGTAGGCTCGTGGAGGTAGAGGGTCTCCTTCCCATAACTTATTGGAACTGAGACCTTTCGGCGTCAGGTATTACATAAGTTATAACATGATTTATAATCAACTAAAATTCATATTCTAGCATCTTAAGATATGTACAAGAGGTTTTCTGATACAATAAAACCGTCCCGGTTGCGTCGTGTGCCACTTCGGCTGGTCCGTAGTCGTCGCCTCCTCGGCTCTTGATGCCCTCCTTCTGTCTCATGACGTGAACCTGGAAAAGGAAACGGATCTATAGCATCTCCTATTAGGACACAAAATAGCACATAACACATGGGTGAAACACGCTCGTCATGTATTCAAAAAATGCTTCACTTGTCATCCAACCCGATTCTGTTCGTCCTATACCCCAATTCTTAGGATATTTTGCATGGATATTGGACGGTATCCTATTTTTATAGGGATATAATACCATTGCTGGATACCATCAGCACTCACTGTTACCAAAACTGTCAGGCACTCTTTTTCGTTATTGTAAGTACGAGAGTACACTTTCTTTGACCATTTCCTAACCATAACCTTCTTTTCTTTTGGACACAAATAGAATGCGCTTTCGTCGCTATTGAATATCCTTTTAGGGTCATTTAAAATCTCTAAAAATTAATTTTCCGTTAAATATGAACGCACCCGCGAAAACCAATTTCTGATATCACTCTCCGTTACATCAGCTCTAGGTGCGGTTAAACTTTGTGGGACTCTATTTGATATTTCTAGATGTCTGGCCAAAAAACTTTTGTACCATTTATATCCCGGAATGCCATCCTTAAATGAGTTATCCCGCTTCAAATTTGTAATCAATTGTGCAACTGATTCCAAAAGTTGCGCTTTTGTTACAGGAAATCCATTTTCTCCAATTCAATAATCCAATTAACTAAATTTTTTTCTTCTTCCGCGCTAAGTACTGTAGGTGCCCCGACATTCCTTGCTTTTGGGTATTTATTTTTTAGTTTGTCAATAATCGTAGTTCTTGGAATGTTGTAATGTTTGGATGCCTGCCTTATGCTTAGAGATCTATGTTTTATAGCTATCAAAGCAGTTTTGAACTGTTCGTTTGCATATTTCTTTTCTTCAATTCCATTATGAAACAATAGCAGAGAAATATAAAATTTATTGTAATCTATCTATCGAAGAAGGCTCAAATATACAACATTTATGTTTAATTTTTTTTGATAATTAACGAAATATAAATATTATTGTAATTCATTCAGTATGGCTGCTAGGTCGGAAATGGGTAAATTGATAAAAGTGAATGTCCTAATTACCGACCAGAGATATTAGTAAATTTAGGGCCATATTATTCACCTCGGGTTATTTTCGCCTTAACCAGCTGTTAACTTATCCGGGGTATTAACTTTAATCACTGATTAATTTCTCTGGATATGAAATTGTATTATTCACCTCTGGTTAGCGATTTAATAGGTCGGGTTATCTTAACGGCTGGTTTTCCATTTTTCCATTATTTTTCCAGTCAAACGTCAAAAATTTTATTAATTATTTACAGAATGTGACATTTTTATTTGTTGTGAATATTTAAATTTGGAATTTCAGGAAAAATGAGAATTTTTGGCTGCAATTTTTTCATGGTTGCGGATCTGGGAGCACTATAAACGATGTGTGTGATGCACAGTTCACACGCTCAACGAGAACCATCCCATTTAATTCCGAGAGTTTTTTGAGTGTGTGCTACCGGGTGATTGGATTTCATAGTGCGTACAGTTAATTGAAGGCTTGCATCTCCCACACCCTTGGAGCTATTCAAGTTTATTGGTAGAGTAGATTGAGTGGACGCCTTCAAGTGATAAAGTTTCTGGTAGAGGGGTGAGCGGCGATGTGGGTGTCGTTTTAGACGAAAAACTTTGGTTTTTATGTTTCAGGAACCAATTACGCAAGGAAGCTCAAATTCGAAACTTACATACATAGATCTATGATATTGTATACCCACTTACAATAAACATCTTTATAGTATAAGTGAAGGGGTTCGGGAGTTCGGACAAAAACAATGTGTCCGAAACGCTTGAAAGCTTAGGTCGAGACATTCTAAAATCGAAATCTCCTGTCACAAATTTGAAACTTGATACTTGCTTGTAGACTAGGAACTGGGCGAATAGGTCGAAAATAAGAGAGTGGTCAGCGGCGTAGGTGGGTGGTAAAAAACCTTGCATTGCGATGTCTCACGAACCAATTAAACCAGAAAAAGGAATGGCTTGATTCGTTGTGCCATTTTGTATTGGCGACGCTCCAGTCGTCTTCTTCGTCAGAATCACTCCAATTATCCCACAAATGAGATCTTGACATAATTTCAATCGTGAATAATACAAAATTTGTCAAATCGCCGGTTAAATCCCTGGGTATCGTAGTAAACTGGAACTTTTTCACCGATTAAATTTTTCCCTGGGTAACTTTAATCACTGATTACAAAACCAGCGAATCACCGGTTAAAAACGATAACCAGAGGTGAATAATACCAAATCTCTGGGAAAACTGGAATTAACCAGAGGTTATAAATAACCCGAAGTGAATAATACGGCCCTTAATCTATTACAAAGTTAATATAGCAACATAAATTGTGCAACAAATAACGTACTTAGTCCATTAATATTTTAATAGAAGATATTGTATTACTTAAACTGACAAATAAAGCCTCCATTACACATCAGTTGCAAGTAGGTAATACGTCCCCTTCAGGTGAACTTTCGAGAACTAAAACATATATTTTGAATATGTCGTAAATAGGATCGAAGATAGTAAAGACAATAATACTGATTTTAATTATTTACTGTATATAAATATAATCTTTTAATTATTTAAAATATTCCCTCGATATTGCCTTATACCGAACACTGGTCGTAATTGGGACACCATCTGAAATCAGACGAACCTATTTCCGACCACTACATTTAATTCTTTCGTTTCTCAAATTCTATGACTTTAACATATTTCATCACATTTCAATACGAATTACACGTTAATAAATGAAAAAAAAATTAATTACTTGTTGTGATGAAAGTTACCACTCTAAAATTGCGATAAATAAAACCACAAAAATTTCGATTTTAGGCGTAAGATTGTAGTTTTTCACGACCGTTGTTGAAAAATTAAATCACAAACTGAGGAAATGACATGCAGCTACAGTTATTCACAACAAAAGGATAAAGAACAAACGCGGGTAGATATGGCGCCTATAATTTACAGTATTGATCGCGATAACAAAAATTTATCAACAAAAAACCTAAATGGTCGGAATTAGGAAGGCGGTCGGAGATAGGGCACTTTACGTTATTCGCTTTTTAAATATTAACAATCTTATGAACTCATTAAATTATTTATTTAATAATTATATACACTATGCACCATTCGTATTCATACAGGGCAATTTTTTCTAGAAAACATGAAATTTGATAAATATTTCACAATTTAAACAAAAATTTACCGTACTGTTCTCTTTAAGCATTCCTAGCGTTGCATTTTATGCAGAAAAAAATGCTAGCGAAGTGCGTGAAAGAGACAAACAAGCAAAAATATTCCTTTCCTTTGTTTTCACATGCGTCATTCGTATTCGTACACCCTTAGGAGGTAGACCTAATTGCCCGATTCAAAGCGTTACTTAAGATTTGTTTTACTTGTTGCACATAAGAGTAAGTAATATTGTATAATTTATATGAAAAAAATATTGTAGATTTCAATTTTAGCAATTATTTTATAAATGGAAAGGAAAGGCAACGAAACGAGTTTGGACGTCCGAAAATTAGTTAAGGATTTGCACAATAAAGGCAAATCTTTAAAAGAGATTAGCGATATTGTTGGTAGGCCACGATCTACAGTGCAATACATCATTAAGAGACATCACAAAAGTGGTTGCTTAGAAAATAGACCGAGGAATACTAATCGAAGCAAGTTAACCGAACGTGATAAACGGTGTCTTATAGCATTAATTCGTCGAAATCCAAAGGAAAGTGCTCCTAAAATCGCGAGTAGCCTTCAACATCACTTGAAGAAATCAGTTTCGGCAAGTACAATTCGTCGAATCATTAAAAACTATGGTTACATTAACTGTGTTGCGAGAAAAAAACCATATATCAATAAAGTGAATCGAATGAAAGGACTAAAATTCGCGAAACAATACGCAGAACAGGACCATGACTATTGGAAACGCGTAATTTTCACCGATGAGAGCAAATTTAATGTTGTAATGTGGGACGGAGTCACGAAGATCTGGCGAAAACGGAATTCAAGTTTGATGCCGAAAAATATTGTGCCCACGGTAAAACACGGTGGAGGATCGGTGATGGTGTGGGGGTGTTTTTCAGCTGCTGGAACTGGAAAATTACACTTTATTGATGGCATCATGAATGCTGATAAATATATTAGTACTCTAAAAACAAATTTACATTTTAGCGCTGAACAGTTAGGAATAAGGAATAACTTTGCTTTCTACCAGGACAATGAGCCGAAGCATACGGCTATAAATTCCAAACTCTGGCTACTATATAACTGCCCAAAAGTTTTGAAGACACCTCCACAATCACCAGATATTAATCCTATAGAAAACTTATGGGCAAAAGTTAAGCGGGAGTTGAAGGCACATCAGATCAGAAACATTACAGATCTTAAAACTGCACTTCAGGAGGAATGGCAAAAAATTCCTAGTTCTTATACAGAAAACCTAGTGAAATCCATGCCAAATCGTTTAAAAGAGGTTATTAAGCAGAAGGGGTATCCAACAAAATACTAGCTTCAAATTTTTTTTTTATATTTTTATACAAAATGCTTCATGTGTCTAGTGTACGAATACGAATGGCACATTTAATTTCAGCTCATTTTCATTTTTTTATTTTTTTGTGATTTCAAATTGTGATAAATGGATTTGTTTAAGTTTTTATAATATTCATATATATATGCAAGAAATGTTATTATATTTTTATTTTGAGAAAACATCATGAAAATTAAGGTCTTTTTTAATGTCTTATCAAGAATATGCACGTGTAGGAATACGAATGGCGCATAGTGTATGTTAGAATAAATTATTCTTTTAATTATTTATGATTCAAAGATATTTTATCTGTATTTAATTGATCTTAATAGATCTTATTCGTTAAACAGTTTTAATTCAACTGACTTTTCTCCAATCCATATTTTTTTTTTTTTTTCTTCAATAATGAATTCCGAGTACTTGACCTCAATACAAGCACTCCGAATAATTTATTAATTATGTTACAGTAAATTTCTCAATTTTTAAATGTGCAAAGTAATGTACAACCGCACCACCACATACCCTTTGCCTAGAGACAACGTTCAATATTTAACTGAGTGGTTTTTTATTTCAGCGTGGTCCTGCAGTTGGTTCAATGTCATAGAAACATTTATAATTTTTTCTTTTTTTTTTACGAAAAACAAGGTTATAATCTGTCTATGGACACTTTTTTTTGGAATTCCTTATCAGTAAGGTTAGGCATTTTTCATGTCGATCTAATAATGGGTATGGACCCTCAAATGGAGTTTGTAACGATATTTTTGCTGGATCTTTTCTAACAAAAACATGACTACAAGTTTTTAAATCTTTAAAAATGAAAGTTTTTTGACTCCAATTTCTTACAGGGTCCTTAGGTTTTATATTTTGCATAATATATCTTAATTGTTTGATGTAGTCATGTTCTGATAAGCTTATTTTAGTACGGTACGGTAACCTAAGATTCTGATCGTATACTAACTCTGCTGGGGTTGATTCCGTTCCTTCCCTGAAAACTTTACGCAAACCGAACAATATAAATGGAAGTTGCTGAACCCAGCTTGTAATTGTGTTGCATAACAAAGCTTCCTTTAAAACTCTATGCCAACGTTCGATCATTCCATTTGCTTTCGGATTAAAAGCTGTAGTTCTACACCGTTTAAATCCCATTAACTTTTCAAGTTGATTGAATAAATGTGATTCAAATTGGACACCTTGATCCGTTACGATAGTAAGCGCGGAACTCCAAATCTTGGAAAAAATTGCTCTACTAGAGTATTGGCCACAGTCGTTGCCAAAATATCCGTTAAAGGATAAGCTTCTGGCTAACGTGAAAAACGATCTATTACCGTAAGTCAATAGCGGTAACCTCTATATGATGGAAGAGGTCCTATAATATCTATATGGAAATTATTAAATTTTTCAGAAACTGGTGCAAAACTACCTGAAGGACTTTTTACAGATCTTGTTACTTTGGCTTTCTGACAATTATCACACTGTCTGCACCAGTCTCGTATATTCTTATTCATAGACGGCAATAAAAATCGTTGACTAATCAACTTTACTGTTGCCTTTATACCAGGATGTGCTAAATCATGAATTTTTTCAAATATTAATTTAATAAGTAATTTTGGAATGTACGGACATAACATTTTTTGAAATGCATCAAAGCATAATTGCTTTTCAGAATTGGGCATTGATATCGCTATTAATTTAAATTTTTTATTAGCTTTTACCTGTTCTAATTCACTATCTACTGATTGAGCTGTAGCTACTTCTTCGAAATCTATAGTTGAAGGAAGTTATCTCATTAATACGTGAAAGAGCATCCGCTACTGGATTGTCTAAACGTTGAATGTGTCTAATATCCTTCGAAAACTGACTTATAAAATTGAAATATTTTAATTGTCTAGGAGACACCTTATTAGCATTTTGATTAAATGCAAAAATCAGCGGTTTATGGTCTGTGAAAATCATAAAATTACGCCCTTCCAACATGTAACGAAAATGTTTGATTGTATCGTAAATTGCAATAATTCTCTGTCATAAGCGCTATAGTTACATTGCGTTGAAGATAACTTTCGTGAATAAAACGCTAAACGTTGCTAAAATCCTTTTACTTTTTGTTGTAAAGCCGCTCCAATTGCCGTATCCGATGCGTCAGTTACAATAGATAGTACTGCGTGAGAGTTTGGATAAGCTAATACAGTAGTTTCAACCAGATGTTTTTTGCAAAGTTCAAAAGCCTTACTTGAGTTGTCTTGAAGTTTTATCTTTTATCTTTTTACTTCCCTTTGTTAAATCATCTAGAACCGATTGCGCGATAACTACCTTCGGAATAAATCTTCTATAAAAATTAATCATTCCTAAAAATCTGCGTAATTCTAAGATATTGGAAGGTGGTGGAAAATTTATTATTGCTTGCACCTTAGCTTTAATAGGATGAATCCCAAACTCATCAAGTCTATGCCCTAAAAATGCAATTCTTTGTTGAAGAAAATGACACTTGCTTAGATTCAGCACTAGACCATTTAACGCTAAACGCTGCAAGACCGTATCTAGATGTATTAAATGTTGTGTCTCATTTTCTGCTGCTATTAAAATATCATCTATGTAGACAATTCAAGATCTTTAAAAATTGAAAAAATTAATCTTTGAAATGATTGAGCTGCATTGCGTAGCCCAAAAGTCATTCTCAAAAATTCATATGAACCAAACGGAGTAGTAATTGCTGTTTTTGGAACATAGTCCTCATTCATTGTTATTTGATGATACGCTTTTTCTAAAAAAAATGTTGAAAAAACTTTACAACCATGCAACTGTTGTGTAAAATCTTAAATATGTGGAATGAGGTATTTATCTGGCAGAGTATTTGCATTCAATGTCCTATAATCTCCACAAGGTCTCCAAGTACCATCCCTTTTGACTGCCATATGTAACGGCGACGCCCATGGACTATTAGGGGGTCTGCAAATTCCTCGTTGTAACATTGTTAAATTCTTTTTTCACTACTAAAAGTTTTTCTGGATTTAAACGCCTAGGTTTTGCAAAAACAGGGCTACAATTCGTTACACTGAAATGTTTAACTTTGTGTAAATCTTTAAAATTTACATTGTTATCGGCTGTGGTATTAACCAAACCATGGTTACTTAACATTTCTTGAATCCTATCATCAATTTTCGGAATTGATAAAATAGCTAACGTCGATGATGGTCCTTTATATAATTTTCCTGATACAAATTTGTGATTATTAGTTGGATCAATCAAACGTTTATTTTTAATATCTACCACTTAACCAACATTTTTTAAAAAATCTGCTCCTAAAATTTGCCTATCTACATATATGTGCTAAAATAAATTTCCACGAAAATTTTCTACGAAGATTCCATGAAATAAATAATTTTCTTTCTCCAGAAGTAGCAATTCTTGTACCATTTGCTGTTGTAAGAAAAAATTTCATATACATATATTGAATTATCTAATTTTTAATTATGAGGTAAAACTGAAACCTCTGCTCCTGTGTCAATTAGAAAAGAATAACCAGATAATGGATCTGAAATAATTAGGCAATTTGATTGCATTTTTGTGTCAGAATCCGCCATTTCCGACACCATGTTCAGTTTTTTGAATTTGCAAAACTACATGGTTTGATACATTTGTGTGCATTATTACCACATTTTTCGTGGAAAAAGCACATTGAAGAATCACTTTTTGAATTATCGTTCTTAAAATTTGATTTGATGTGAAAAATTTTTTTACAATATTCACAAAAAAATTTTTTGTTTTCCAATTTTGAAATTTTTTAAGAGAAAGTTGCCAACTGTTGTTGCAACTCGATTACATTAGAATGAATTGACTGTTGTTCTTCATTCTCAATAGTTGAAGTACTGGCTATCTGATTACATGGTACCTAATTCAACTAATGATGCTGAATTAGCTGCCAAAATGACTTGTATTTGATGAGGTAGGCGTTGCAACCACAATTTTTTTAACGCTACATCGGCGATATTATTTCCCGCTAAAGATCTCATTAGACATAAAAGTTGAGATGGTTTTTTGTCTACTAAATCCATACCTGTAAAGAACCTTTGAAGTTTGGCATCATCAGATTCCCCAAAACGTAATACCATAGCATTTTTAAAATATTGGTATTGATGAGATGGTGGAATACTATACTCTGAATTGACCTAGCACATTCTTCAGCAGTTAACATACTAATAGCATGATTGAATTTTGTTAATTCTACAGATATTGATGATGCCGCAAATTGATTGTCTAAAACGCTAAACCAAGCTGCAGGATTCTGTGACCAGAATGCAATTTTTTGAATTGTAACTGCTGCCATAATTGGTGTAGAATTAGTCATTACTGATGAATCACTCGAATTGAAGGGTATTTGATTAGCTTCAGTTGACATACTTGTAGTTAAAATTTAATAGATAAAAATTCTGTTTAGAATCCTTAAATATCTTAAAAAATCAATACAATAAAAACGTAAAATATAGAATTAAAGAAAGTGCAAATCTAAAAGAAGTTATTTGATGAATGTGATATTAAAATATGATTTGATAACATATATAATTATTAATACCTAAAAAGAAATATAGTTAAATATAATAACTAATATTAGTGATACTTAGTTATTTTGATTGTTTGATTAACTTCAATTAATTTATTTCTGTTGAGTTTTTTTTGAAAATCTGTTGAAATCCTTATATTCTTCTGATTTTATTCAGTCTAAATTATAATAAATTTTTAATATCTTCTTCTTTCTGTTTACAATTTTCTGCCCGTCTTTCCGCGTAGATTAGGCTAAAAGTATTTTCTGATTGATTCTTGTCTGGAAACTAGTTGCACGTTTGTCGGGGTCACCAATTGTTAAGTAATCAAAAAAGTTGTAAACATTTAATTTATTCGATTTATAATTGAAGTTTTACAATGATTAAATTATTTGTTAGTTAATAAATTTATCACTAATATTAACTATTCACTTTTTAAATATTAACAATCTTATGAACTCATTAAATTATTTATTTAATAATTATATATGTTAGAATAAATTATTTTTTTAATTATTTATGATTCAAAGATATTTTATCTGTATTTAATTGATCTTAATAGATCTTATTCGTTAAACAGTTTTAATTCAACTGACTTTTCTCCAATCCACATTTTATTTTATTTTCTTCAATAATGAATTTCGAGGACTTGATTTTTATACAATAATACAGCGATCAAGCACTCCGAATAATTTATTAATTATATTACAGTAAATTTCTCAATTTTTAAATGTGCAAAGTAATTAACAACCGCACCACCACACTGGATATCTGGATTTTCACTAGATGCGCTTCTACAGCAGCCATTTTGTTTCGTATGCTTCGTAAGTTTGCGTATAAAAATTTTACTTGGTTACCCATAGTTATATTGTTATTCAGAGATTCAAAAGAATTTGGTTCAACAATCGTATTTAATTCCAAATGCCTAGCAATCAAATTATTGTCCGTGCTTTGCTGCGCCACCGATTGCTAGATCAATCCCAATCTCCGCCTTCCGCGTACGGTTGCTATCTTTATCATTCAGTATACTTCTTGTGATTTCCCCTTTAGGTGTTTTCGTTAATACTGGTTTTTTCTAGAACGACATCGATGTTCCGTCAGATACGCAATTAACTTTCGATTAGTTGACTTTATGTGCGGGAACATCTGCCGAAATATAATTTTTTTGGGGTAAAAGAGAGATTTCTTTTACTAGTGCTTGCCGAAGGTACCTTTTTTTCGTTTACTACTAGCTTGTCATATTTGATTAGAGCGAGTTTTCCTTCTGCTAGAGCTTTTTCAAGCGCGGGCCTGAGTTCTTTATGCCTCTCAAGAATCTTCAGATGGAGTCCTGTTTGATGTAGCACCCCGTGTTCGCCATATTTTTCTTGTTCTGAAGGATATTGATCTTCTTTTCCAGCGTAGTAAGCCCAAAGAAAAGAGGTCTTGGATTTTTTTCCTTTCCTACCTATTCTTCTGACGAATTCCATTTCACTTTTATTCGTCTGTACGCCCATAGAGAAAGATCTAATAGAGAAGCAAACCTATAGCCGTTCTCTACTGATTTGTTTTTCATACATTCGATTTGAAATTTCTAGCCTTAAAAGCTCTTCCATCCCAAAAAGCTTCACTCACCACTAGTTCAAAAAGCTTGAGTTTAGCCGAAAAGGGGAACAATTTTAAATTATGTTAAGTTCATTCATCGTTGTTTCAGTTTAATTCTGGTGAAATTTTATTTTATAGGATTACAAGAGGGTAAGAAATATTGAAGTTCATTTTACTTTATTATTTTCTAATAATACAGTATTGTGATCGATTTTTAAAAAAAAAAATTTAATTTATTTAAAATAGACCCCTAGCAGAAAAAAAATGTTTGTGGTGAGGGTGGGGGAGGGTGAAAAGGAAAAGGTTCCGATTTTTATATCTCGATTACCTATAATGATATAAAGCTGAAACTTGGTATTTAGATAGAGCTATATTAGTAGCATGTTGGAAAAATATAATTTTTTACGGGGGTAGGGGGTGTTTTTGCTATCTATAGAACGGCTTATGCTACAAAGTTGAAACTCGGTATGTATATATACATCAACTAGAAAAGTAATTTAGATAAAAAAAAATTCAAATATTTATTGGTGTTCGGAAGGTGGCGAAAAAAATGATCAGTGAAAATGGAATGCATATATTTTCACGGTTTTCGTCATATCTATTAGGTCTTTAAAAATATTGAATTCATTTTTATTGTACGACTTCTTCATATAAATACCTAAAAAGCGTTTTCAGGATTCTTAAGGGAGTGGAAAAAGGGTTGTATATTTTTTCACGAATTCTGCCATATCCCTCAGGTCTGATCAGATATCGAATATCTTTTCACTTTCATGGGCTTGCATAATAATCGCCTGAAACTCACTTTTGAGTTTTTTCATTTTTCAGCCCCTAAGAGGGTATAAAAGAGTTGAACAAGTTTTCACGAATTCCGTCATATCTTTTGGAAGTGATAAGAAATTGAGTTGGTTTTTACTTTCTCGTGTTGTCTTCATATTTATCTATTAACTCCTTTCAGGATTTTTTGATATTCAACCCCCAAGTGGGTGTAAAGAGGTTGCATATCTGATAATATATCGAATTCATTCTTACTTCCTAAGGTTTCCTATTGTTCAAAACTAATCACTTGAAACTAATCTTTAACGGATAAATTGACTTGACAAGTGTCACCAAAACGTTCAAAACTGATCACTTGAGACTAATCCTTAACGGATAAATTGACTTGACAAATTGACTGGCACGATTGGTATTAATATTATACACACACTAAACTTTATTAGTAATTAACTTAGCCTATATATACAAAATTTTCTAAACTAAAGAATGCTTATTTAGCAGTATGCAAAGTTCATAAAAATGGAATCGGTTGCTGGTATCCAAAGCTGCAATTCCCATCACCTGAAATATGCACAGGTAATTTGCTACCTTTGTGTCTAGACACAACGTCAGCAAATCACACGTCCAACATATTTCACGTGATGTGAATTTTACATTTTTTGTGCTACTGATGATTATGCGAGTACATAATTTCTAAAGGTGAAATATGAACACCTATATAAGCGCCAAAAATTCAATTTCCGTATTTTTAGATATTCAATCAAGAGATATTAGATCGCTTTTCACTTCCAAAGACTTTTTATATAATCGCCTACAAACCGATTTCTCAATTTTTGGATATTCAACCCCCAAAGGGTTTGAATATGTTTTCACAATTTTTTCCATCCCTTAGTTCTGATGAGATATAAAATTGGTTATTACGGCATTTGATGTAATGACCTATAAACCAATTTCACGATTTTTCGAATTTCAAAAACCAAGGGGGTGTGAAGGTATTATACAGGGTGTAACTAGTACTGAGGTTCAAACGAAAATGGGAGATAGAGGAACTTGTCCTGAGTAGAAAATCGTTTTACACATACTCCCGTTTTTGCACCGTTAAGGAAATAGCGCGATTTTAAGGACGAAGGATTTTCTTCGTACCTGTGATCACTGTTTGATCTCTAACTTCTGCTGTACTTAGCGTAACGTAATAATTCTGGGCTCGTTGAAAAGGACACAAATTCTTCTTTCTAATTTCTATCAACTGTGTAAATCAGTGTTATACTTTTTGAGAAAAATTCATTTAAATAACACAAAAATAATAAAAAATTAAAAAAAAAATACAATAAAATTTTTGATAGGAGTAGCTAGGTACGGGGATGGGGGGGTGTTTTTTCATATCTCAGAAACAACGTATGCTAGAAAGTTGAAACTTAGTATGTATATGTAGAAGTACTACAGGAGTAGGTAGGTAGGTAGGTAGGTACGCGTGGCTGCCCGTGAGAACACGGACACACTTAGACCTAAAAGGTCCGTTGTGTTACCACAGGATCATCGAATCCGGTCCTACTCGTCGAACCATTTAGAGCTTGGAAAGAAGCTTTGGATTTTCGCGACCTCCATTGAGGCAAGGTCACCGAGACAGTTGAAAAAGTAAGCTCAAAGATGAGCTTTCCTTCTGGCTGATAGAGCTGGACAGGTACAGAGACGGTGAAGGACTGTCTCCTCGTCCAGGCAGCTTCTACAGAAGTTGTTTGAGAAGAGACCGAGTCTTTTAGCATATCGACCTATAAGACAGTGTCCGGTCAGGACACCGACTGTGGTGCTGATATTCGCCTTTTTGAGCAAAGTCAGCTTTTTGGAGCGTTTTAGATCCAGCTCCGGCCAGATCTGTCTCGCAATGTGACATGTAACACCGTCCGCCCATCTTGAGTTGGTTTTCTCAATTGAGTCCAATCCCAGTAGCAGTTTACATGTAGAGAGAGGCACACCCAGATTCCGATGTTCCGGCATAATCTGAGGGGTAGTACCGCGTCGAGCGAGTTCGTCAGCCATGCAGTTCCCTGGAATATCCCTGTGTCCTGGCACCCAGCACAGAAGAATATTGAACTGTTCAGCCATCTCCTTAAGAGATGATCGACATTCTGTGGCGACCTTTGATATTGTCGAGGCCGATTCGAAGGATTTTATTGCCGCTTGGCTGTCTGTGAAAATGCTAATATCCCTAGTAGATATTACATTACACCTCAGCCAGGACAAGGCCTCCTTGATCGCCATAAGCTCCGCCTGAATGACACTACAGTGGTCCGGAAGGCGGAAGGAGCTGCTAATGTTAAGCATATCAGAGAAAACACCTCCACCTACCCCGCCTTCAGTTTTGGAGCCGTCCGTATGTATGTGGGCGGACTCTTCCGTCCGTACCGAATCCCTTTCCCATTCTAGACGGGTTGGGATGGCTGTTAGGAAATTTTTCTCAAAATCATAACTGGGAGGGGTGTAGTCGGTGTTTTCAGGAATGTTATTGAAGTGATTCAAGATTGTTGAGTGACCTGCATATATGCCAGTTCACTGTGTAGAGGCCCTAAGTCGAATGGCTGCATTGGCTGCCATTTGCTTGCCAAAAATGTCTAGGGGTGGCAGACTGAATAGCATGTCTAGTGCTGCAGAGGGAGTTGTTCTCAGAGCTCTACTGATGCATATACATGCTGATCTCTGTACCTTCCCTAGGGTGGTGCAGTTAACTGCTTTGTCTAAGGCCGTCCATCAGACAATAACACCATATATAAGTATCGGCCTGATGACGGACACGTAGAGCCAATGAACTATCCGGGGTTGCATACCCCATTTTTTGCCAATGGTCTTTTTGCACGAGTAAAGCGCAACTGTTGCTTTCTTTACCCGTTCCTGAATGTTAGGTTTCCAGTGAAGTTTCCTGTCCAAAATAAGACCCAAATATTTTGCACTATCGGTGAAAACTAGACTAGTACCATTCAGAGAAGGAGGGTCTACGTGAGGAATTTTATATTTCCTGGTGAAGAGGACTAATTCTGTTTTGCGTGGGTTCACACCTAACCCGCATTCAGGTGCCCATTTGGAGAGGATAGAGAGAGCATTTTGCAATATCTCACTCAGCGTGTTGAGGTGCTTTCCCGAGACAGCAATTGCAACATTATCTGCATAGGCAATCACTCTGCAGCCCGCCCCTTCCAGTCTCAATAGTAGTTTGTTGACCACTAAATTCCAAAGAAGAGGGGAGAGCACACCACCTTGTGGTGTACCTCTGCTGACAAACCTTCGAGAGGAGGACTCGCCCAGCTTTGTGTTCACAATACTGGATGTTAACATCAAATTGATCAGCGCGCCAAGCGAGGACTCCACCTTCAGGATAGAAAGTGCGTCAGTGATTGCCTCTGGTCTGACGTTGTTGAAAGCTCCCTCGATATCGAGAAAGGCAATCATGGTGTATTCTTTAATACTAAGAGATTTTTCAATGGTGCGCACGAGCGAATGTAAAGCTGTTTCGACCGACCTCCCCTTCCAGTACGCATGTTGGGATGTTGACAGCAGTCGCTTGTCAATATTGTCGCGGATGTACACATCCATTAGTCTTTCCAGTGTTTTCAGAAGAAAAGATGATAGACTGATAGGTCTGAGGTGCTTAGGGCAGACATGATAGCTTTTTACTGCTTTGGGTATGAATATCACCCTGACTTCCTTCCATGTTTCAGGAATGTAGGTTAGATCCAGGCAGCCTTTCAAGATAACCTTCAGCCAAGGAAGAATTATATAAGAGGTCTGCTGGATTTCAGCAGGAATTATTCCATCCGGTCCCGCAGACTTCTATCGCCCTGTTATAAGAGCGTCAGAGTTGAACGGTGCATGGTTTCTTGTAATGTTTACCCGCTCCGACTCAACAGGCGAGCTACCAGGGAAGTGGGTGTCCAGGAGGAGATCAGTGGTTTCCCTACTTGAGGTAGTCCAAGATCCGTCCGGAGTAATTAAAGCAAAAAAAAAGTTCAAAATTTTATTGATGTACAGAGCTGGAGTAATGCGTTGCAGATCACTATGCGACTGATAACCTAAAGATTAAACAGGAGTCTATTTGGAACGTTATTTTTTAGGTTATCAGTCGCATAGTGACCTACACCGCATCTGATCATTAAACACATTTCGGACTTCCACCCAAAAAATAATAAAGTTGCGCCCTGACTGTTGGCAGATTTTTTATTATTGTATTATGTAAGATATTATAATAGTACAAACAAATATAATAGATATGTATCGATATTTCATTATTTTTGCTCTTCACTAACCTTTAATTATTATAAATTCATACATTCATTTAATAAGGCATTCGCCATTAGTACCTACGTATATACCTACGTATTTTGTTTGTTCGTCATTAACATTCGTCATATTTAAATATTCTTTAAAAAAAACAAGTCTGAATTTACTTCATAATTTTGACTTCCTGTATCCTGTTAGCGAATTCCGTAACAGTAATTTTTTGTTCGATTTGCCTGATATTCTGTTTTTTAAGTGCAAATATTGAAACATTAATGTGTGCATAATGTTAAGCTCCTAACTTGAAGAATCGTTAATACGTGTTTTAAGGACTTTGGTATAAGAGGTACTGGAAGGAGTGAAATGATATCGCCCCTTAACGAACTTAGTCTTACAAAACGTATTTGATCATGAAAAAATGTGACCGTCATCCACTCCTGAGCTATCCTGCCAACAAACGAGTTTTTGGGCATAGCTGAACGAAAAATAATAATTACCTTTTTTTATCTGTGGCTCCATGATTTGCGTTACATACCTACCTTTCGGACCTGAACAATTTTTTTATATATTGGCTTATAAATGGCTCCACAGTTAAAAATCTACATAAGTTCCAAGTTTCAACTTTCTTTTGTAAGCGGTTGCTCATGCTCCCTCACCTTTCCTCCATCTTATCCGCAGTCTCCAAAAAGTCACCACTCTACCCTGTCTACCCACTTAAAAAATTTCAATTCAATAGATCAAAGGGCTTGTGAGATACTCGCATTCGAACACGCATGGCGGGAAATTTTGAGGTCTAGTAGTCGTTAAACGAAAATTTAAAATATCTGGGTAGGGGAATCGTTCGCATTGAAGAAAGCTTCCAAGTACGAAAACAGTAACCTCCTTACACTTCCCCCAAAGTCGCTTTCATTGCCCACAAGGATCAGACAATGTTAGAGAGTTGTTACTCTATTAGTACTTACTCTATGGTACGCCTAAGGTCTCAGTCAGGATAAATAAAACCGTTGCCTCCAGGTCGCGGTAGTTGCTCTCTTCTTCCTTTACTCCAAATAGCATAAGGTTTCTTTGTCTCGTCTGTCTCTCCAATGCGTCCTCAGTTTCAAGTACTGCAAATTACGCTCTAGTTCTCTAAATCTTTCATTCGTATTATTATACTATTGATATCATCTACTATTTTATCACTTTTGGAATTTAGGTCAGTATTGAACTTTTCGAGCATACGTGCAATTTCATTCGCCATACTTTCGTTTTTAGAATTGTAGAATAAGTAGAAGTTAATTTGCGGCGATATCTGTGCAAGGATTGTGGTATTTGCTAGAAGTTTTAAGTTCTAGGAATGTCGACAGCTGTTCGTTAAATGTGGAACGTAAGTTCTGGCGAACAATATTATACTACGTAAAAGACAAGGTCGACTTCGGAGCCTTCGTAACTCTAGAGTCACTTTATAGAACCTTCTTTTGCTCTGCTGTTTTACGCTATCGAAACAGATTCAGATTCAGAAATTTTATTAAGACTTTTTCTTTTTTTTTTTACATGAGAATATAATAGAATATATAGCTTTTAGCTTGACATCGATCCATTGTCTAAGCTGCTGTGACAGGTTAAATTTCCGACCTTGGCCGAGACTGAATAATTGTGTTAAGCGTTACAAAATTTATGCCACTCGCTCGTATGGCTTATAACATATAATGATAACTTAACCTATTTTGCTAACCTAATACTAATTACTTTACTAGTTCTAAGGTGAAATCACCCCATATTTTTCTTTTTTCTTTTTTTTTTTTTTTTGTTTTTTAAAACTGAAGATGGTTCGCCCATTTTGTGATTAACATTTTATAATACATTATGTTTATTATACATTCTTACCTAAAATCAATTTACATTTAGTTGCTATATTTACATTTTTTATTTAATTTAACTGAAGATGGTTCAACCATTTTGGGATATTGGATATATTTATTATTTAGACTATCCTTCAGCTGGGATAGTTTTGTATATTCTTTATTTACATCTTGCTTAATGGCATTTATTTTTGCCTTATAGAATATTTACATATAATACATATTTACATTTTAGTTTTTTAATTACTTATATTTGTCTAAGTGCGCTATTATTTACTTTAATTTACATTCTCTGTGGTGGGTAATCTTACGGGGTATACTTTGGTTATCCCTAATAGGATTTACGTATTTAATTCCTTTCGAATTTATTAATTTCTTATTCAATAAATGAGTTTGTTATATTATTTTTATTTTTTATTTGCCTTTTCTATCCGTTTATTTCAGAATTGATTTTTGAACAAACCTCAAGGTAGGTGGCTTTTGTTTAATTGATCGATAGCTAATTTAATTTAAATTTTCCTGAACAGATGCAACCGTCCCACGTTCCGGATTCTTGATTTTTACCCAGTGGTATCCTTCATTTTAGTATTTCAGCCCTATGCTTTAATTAGTTGCCAAGTCAGGGGAAGTGAGCTCTGACCTTCTCTTCATCCCCTATGTCCGTTTATTGATGTAGATAGATAAAAGCTTGGGATTGGGTTAGTGTCCTCAGCGCATGGAAGAGTGTATTCCTCTAATATCCTTAATGGGTATAAGTAATATTGTTCATCAGGCCAGGGCGGTTCGGGGAATAGAGAGCGGACTATCCGAAGTGGATGTTGGCGCCATCGATCAGTTCTTTTTTTGCTGCTTTGGAGCATATAATGCAGGATTGGGGTGATACTTGACTCCTTATACAGTATCGAGTTCCTAAAGAATTTCTTGTTAGGCCTTCTGTATTTGGATAGGCATTTCCTTAAGATTTTCCTTTCGAAGATGCTAATTTCTGTTGCTACTGTTGGGGATACACCCACCCAGGCTGCAAAGCAGTACGTGATTACTGGCCTAATTAATGTTTTGTACATAAGGGTTTTACTTTTGACGCTGACTGACTTGGAGGATAGTAGAGCCCCTACTGCCCCCGCCGCCGTCTTGGCTTTATTAAGTACAAGCCTTGCATGTGGATTGAATTTGAGCCTATGATGGAAATTGATTCCGAGATATTTAATTTTTTCTTTTAGTGGGATCACTTCCCCATAAGCCATTATTTTAACCCTTCTGCTTTCCGGCACCGCTTTCTGGTGGCCTCTACCACTTGCATTCCGGAAGCAGATCACTTCGGATTTGGAAGTATTCATTTTTAGTGCCCATTCCGATAGGAAGTCAGCCAAATTGCTAACCATAATCTGGGTTGTTGTTTGTGCCCTGGACGGCAGCTCATCGCTTGTCATCACAATGATGTCGTCTGCGAACATAAGCCCTAGTTGCCTGTCTGGAGACACTAGTTCTGGCTGGGTTCTAGGGAGGTTTATTGGTATATCCCAAAGGTATAAGTTGAAGAGTGCTGGTCCCAGGATCGATCCCTGAGGGACTCCCGCTAGCAGTGGGATACCCGGAGAAAAGCATCCTGCAATCCTTATCTTGAACTCTCTATTCGACAGAAAGTCTATCAGTATTCTACACAGTGGGGTGGGACAATTAGCATCAATAATTTTTAGAATGAGACCATCGACCCAAACTGAATCAAAGGCTTTTTTCAAGTCAATTGCGCAGGCTACAGTGCATCTTTTTTCTTTTAGATTGTCTGTGATGTAATTGTGGAGTACCATTATGGCTTGCTCAGTAGATTTTTGTGACTCAAATCCGAACTGCATGTCTGGGATCATGTCGTTGGAAAAGTCTTTAAGCCTTGAAAGGATGATTTTTTCCAGAACTTTCCCGATGTTTGGTAGCATTGAGATTGGTCTGAATGATTCGAGTTGTCTATCGGCTCCCTTAGGGATTGGTATTAGTAACGCTTTTTTCCATGTTGGCGGGAAATATCCACGATTTAGGCAGTTATTAAAAATTACTGCTAGTGGTCTGGCCAGAACCGTTCTGTTTTTTTTTAATATTTTGTTGGGAATTCCGTCTAGTCCTGAGGACGTTTTGCCATTTATTATGGAGAGTATTCCCTCAACCTCTGCGCTGTTTGTGAAAAAGTTCGCAAACGCGGATTGGTCGGGGCAGCTAGCCAAGTTGGTTTCAGAGAAAACGCTCAGCAAGGCTTCTTGGTGGCCTTCTATGAAGGATTCCTTTACCTCCCTCGCTCTTTGCTGTAACCATGTGTTACCAAATGCTCGCTCCCCATACAGTTCACCATAGAATGTAGCGCAAGCTTCTATTTTATCGTCTATTGTATATAGTGTTCGGGTTCCTAATTTAAAGCTATCCTCATCCATATTGAATGTTGTCGCTTTCCTGCCAGTTAGTTTGTTAATTTCCGCAAAGACTTTATGGCCGGGTTTTAATGCCTTCAGCCTAGATTTAAAGGAATCATTAAGATCAATCCTAATTTTTTCATTTATTATTTTGCTTATTCTTGAGATTCTCGCCTTTATTTCTATATACTGACTGTTATTTCTATTCAGGGTGGAATTATATGTGCGTTTGAGTTTTTGAAGTAAGTGATTTCTTGCTTTCATTAGATCTCTGGTAAAATCTGTTAGGTATCTTTCTTTGGAGTTTTTAATTGGTTTGGCTGGGGCAAATCTGTCAATACAATGTACAATAGTATCTGTCAGTTCGGAGATATATTGATTGATTTCTTGAGCCTCAAGATTCCTGTCTTCTGGGAAGGATTCCGGCAAAGAGTCTTCTATTGCATCTGAGAAGTCCTCCCAATTAACGTTTTGGAAGGAGCGATAAAGTCTAGGAGCAGCTAAGACTGGCAACAGATCCAGGGAACTTAAGTAGAGAAATAGTCCAAAGTGGTCCGAGAGGCCCGGCACCGTGCAGCAGTGAGAGGAATTTGGGTTGAGCTGGGTTTTTGATATTAAGAAGAAGTCTAAGTAAGAGGCTCCTCTAGGGAATGTTGGGTATGGTGCATTTATTATGTCTAGTTCTATAAACGCTTCAGATAGATACCAATCCAGAAGATTCTTACCATTGTTGTTTTGTGTAGAATCCCCCCAGTAGGTGTGTCTCGCATTAAAATCTCCTCCCAATATAATCGCGTCGTATGAATGGGATATATTAAAAATAGTCTCCAGAGACCTTGGCAAAGTGTTACCGGAGCCTGAAGGAAAGTAAATTGCTCCTATTAGCAACTTGAATGTTACCCCCCCCTCTCTTAAACAGTACAGAGGCTAGTGTGCATGAGCACGAGGAGTCAACGAATCTGATTTGCTCAGCATGGAATTTATTCCTTATAATAATCGCTGTTCCTCTTCCCTCGTCATTTCTGAACACGGTATAATTATCTAATCTTCTTTTATGCTTTGTTTTTAGTCTGGTCTCCGTAAGGAAGGCAATATCTATCTTGAGGTGGCGGAGTTGGTTTTCCAGTGATATTATCTTGTCTGTATTTACTATAGAGTTTACATTTGTATTAAGGCAATTTAATCTGAGCATGTTGATCTTGCAAGAGTTGAGAAAAGGAATGAAATTTGTGCCTGTGGTCGGCTGGCTTCGCTAGTCCTCTGGAACTTCTGTTTAAAAGCACCTATGCGGTCGCATATTTCCCAGACCGGGGAAACAAGGTATGCAGAGGCTTGCTGGTCAAGCCAATTAAGTTCGCTGAAGCTCTCATTAGCTTCACCTTGCTTCCTCGTGACGTCTGCAAAGATAACACCTTTCTCTACTAAACTTGGTCTAGCGATTGGAGCCATTTTCCGGCTAGTCTCCATTATACCCGGTGTAGTTTGATTGGACTTCTTCTTTGATTCCAGTCTTCTTTCTCTAAATCTTTCCCTTACCGGGCAGTTGAAATAATTTGCCGGGTGGTCAGAAGCTCCACACGATACGCATTGTGGAGGCGGCAGGGATTGCCGATCTGGTATGTTCTTCCTCGGGCAATTCATGGAGGCGTGGTCTTCTAGGCAAGCTACACATCTGGGATCGTACCCACAGTTGGCCGAAACGTGGCCATATCGCTGACAGTTGTAACATTGGGTTACGTCGTTTTGCTTAGGGCGTTCCCAGTTGGTTTTCTGTGATAATACGTATCTTAGCTTTATAATTTTTTTTAAGTCGTCTGCAGAAGCCAGCGATAGCCGGAATAAGTCCAGCTTTTTGCCAGTGGATCGCGACCAAGGGGTGGCTAATTGACTGATAGTTACGGCTCCCAGGTCCTGTATCTGGGCTTTAATGTTTTCTAATAACTCTTCTGGTTCAAACTCCCCGCTCATACCTCTTAAAATAACCGTAGGTTTTCTGAGAGATGCAGGTGTGAAGGAGTGTCCAACTACCCCGGACCCCCTCTGCTCTTGAAGTTCCTTGAGAATCTCCGCATAGGTAATTAAAGAATTCACTTTTAGTGAGATATTTCCTGGTCTAGAAGAGATGATTCTAAATTTAGTGGATGGCCACTTGCCCATCCAAGTGGTTACCCCCCTTGCCGAGATATTTAATAACTTGATTATTGGGCTCCATATATCCCTTGTAACTGTAGCCCTCGTATTCTCGTTTGTCCTATTAGCTGACAATTGATTATTTTCAGGAAGAGAATCTTGTATTAGAGGATAGTGAATTCGCGTGGCTTGAGGCACTGTGGGTGGGAGCGCTTGGGCCGGGTTTTCCCAACCTCCCTTGACCTGGCCCCCCTGAGAGCTTCTGTATACATCAAAAAGATCCCTGAGGGCAAACTTGTTTCCGTTACCTTTCACGGGCGGTGTTTGATTAGGGCAGGTTGCATCTGTTCCCCCATTTTTCGAATTTTTAACTTTATTTTTATTTTTATTTATTTTTGACGGTCCACCTACCTTTTCGTTTTCGTCATACATGCTATAATCGGACCCCGAGAGGGTTGTTTCCATGGCTTCTTCCGCTGTCCGTTCGGCTGTTCCCTTCTCCTTGTGTGTAGCTCGTTTTCTTTTGCTGACTGGGTTGTTGTCTGCTTGTTGTCTTATTATAACTTGTTGCTTGTTGTAGCTGTCCTTTATTAGGAGATAGTCGGCCTCCAGTTGTATGAGGCGGTTCATTAAGTTCGCGTTGGCCCTTTCAAGAGCTTCAATCTTGGCTTCTGCGATGCTAGCTTCCATCGTTTCAGGATTACTTCCCTCGGGAATTGTTGGTATTTCTCCTGGCTGTTGTAGTGCCGGTGTAGTGTTCCTTTCGGGTTGTTCACACCTGGGGTCATCGTCGAAGGCGTCGGAGTGACCGAACTTCGCATTAATCTCGTCTATTTCGCTTGCCGATAGAAGTGACGCCACGCTAGATTGGGCCATCGTGAGTAATTTTTGTAGGTTAGCTTGTGGCTTTGTATTTTGTTTTTCGCTATTCGCGCTTACCGGTGTAACATTGGCAGACTCCTCTTTCTAGCGGGACTCTCATCTTTTTTTTGATGATTAAATTGCTCCAGTGCAACACAATCGTTGTATTTTAGGATAGATTGCACTATTCCTTGTAATTTTTCTTGAGTTTTTACTATTTGGTTTTGCACGTGCACTTAACCTTAAACTGTCTTTATTTAACTTTTAACTTTTAAATTCTCGGTTGGAGTCCGATCTCCTTCCATTTATCTTGTTTATGCTCTTGAATTCAATCCGATGTCATCAATTTTTAGGGATTAATTTCTTTCGTTAATGATTGGCTTAAGCGCCACACTCACGCTTGGCGTCACTTTTCCTTTGTCTTTCACTTTTCCTTTGTCTTTGGTTTAGAGCTGGCTGACACGTCTACTCTCGTCCAGATGCTCAATCGACGAACACCAATTAATTTCTACGCTATCGAAACGAGTTTGCACAGTATAGAATTCAGGGAGCGTTTGATATTAGAATATAAATAATTAACAGCTGATATATTAGGTATATATAATTTGACTAAGTATATAAGTATATCAAAACAACACCTACACTTGGTATCAGCTGACTGCTTGTATACATCGAAACTATGACGTTAGTATATGTATAGGACTTTCTCGCCAAAATCGCAAACTTTTCACAAAAAATGAGCGATGAATTTAACTAAATTTCTGCTACAACTCAGCGACACCATTTATTTTTAAATACACAGAACCCTCCAAAGACTTTGATCTTTATACAGTCCAGAAGTCTGCGTTAAATAATGACAGGCAAAACCTTTAAACAAACTCGCACTGTTTAACACTAGTGACCACTCCTTTGACATATTCTTCTTCTCTCCGCATTTGCAGCAGGTTCCGGGAATTCACGTCTTAATGACGCTTTATTACCCTCGATGTCTTCCTTAATTAACAGGTTTTTGACACTCTTAGCGCCCAGGATATTATTCTCGACCCTTAGGGGGACCAATTGCGGCGACGATGATATCGGCGTCCGAAGCCATGATGCTAAGTATTAATCAGGAATTTTGCAGCTTTTTTTTTACAGTTTCTGATATTTTAGCTGTTCGGACTGTCTCTCTCACACCAATATCTAAATTGCATGTTAAAGTTTCTATCTCTCTTCATTTGTATTTTCTAGCCGTTTTGAAGCGTCAAAAATAACCAGTGTCATAACAGCATTAAGACGAACATAAACCATTTTTTCGTTAGATTGTTTTTTCGTTTTGGTGTTTGAAATTCGTATCTTAAAAAAATAAATTTTCTTTATAAAATGTTATGATACGCTTGTCATTCTTAATTAATTATGAGGTTAATTTAAATTCACTTCAAGTGATATGGTCTAGTAAAGGCTGGTTTTCATTACGACGACATTCTGCAGATGTCTGCCAGAACAAGATGAAAATATAAACTGTACATGCGTGCGAAAGAGAGAAAATATCATCTGCAACAGATCTGTAAAAAGTGTCTCGTCTGCAAACTCAGATCTGTGATCTGTAACCATAAAGTAAGGACGAACATTATGGCGAAAAGACTTGCATGCACATCTTTTTCCTATAATTTGCTTCCGACAAACCTACACAATAGACATCCGCACGCACACTACTGTGCCAAATTATGGCAATTATGATTTTGACATTTGTCGAGCCGGTAATTGTTTTCTTAACAATTTTGTAATGTGAGATGAATATCAAAAAAGGAGATAAATATGCTTTGAATTTCATTAGAAGTACATGCATAGATCATGCTGCTGTCTATTCGCTCAACATGAGAGATACGTTGCAATTGACAAGCCGCAGATCGGTTTTACCTTACAATAGTTGTCGAGAAAATTCACACATTGTACTTTTTCTCAACTGAAAGCGTACAAACAGTAAAAAACTCAAGAAATTTTAGGTTAGAAATTTCTTTCTGTCAAAAACTATTGCTATAATTTTGCTATAAAGTCGAAAATGTTGTCCCTTTCTTCCTTCTTAAAACCGATTTGCTGTCTCTTTTTAGTTTTCTGCTACAGATCTGTAATGTCGGAGTAATGAAAACTATGTCTCAGTAATGAAAACCAGCCTTAAAACACTTTTATTCTCCCTTTACTTTTTAATCTCAATTTAGTATGAAAATAACGTTCAACTGCTAGTTTCGATTCGACGTATAGTTTACGAAACTTTGCTTGCTGGTATTTAAACATGCGATGGGGTTAGATCGCGTCGCATCGGATGGACATACTGCGAAATGGTCTTACACTGTAAAGTAGCACGGTATCCAAAAAAGTTCTAACTTGCGAGAGTGTAGAACGGGACGTCATCGAGTAGTTTTGACATTTGCGGTTTTCCGAAGACAATTTAAATTTTGTTTGGAGTTTGCGAATTGAATTCCAGTTCCTTCCATTATTTGGCTCATCGTGATTACGGAGTGTGTACGATAGTGAGTAGTCGGTTATGGCATGCGTCGTCCGAGCGGAGCTTGAAAAGTAAAATGGGATTTGTTTCGGTGGAAAGACTAGCGCGAGTTCGTTCGACTTTGTTTATCCTAATGGCACGTGGTTATTACCGGCATGTGAATTTAATTAGTTTAAGTAATTTAATAGGCCCGAGTGTGAATGTAAATTTGTCGGTTTTTCCCCGGATTGTTGAGTATTGTTTTGTGAATTGTCAGTGAAGATGAGTAAAAAGAGGAAATCGCCGTAACGTACATATCTGCAATTCAACAGGTTACCAAATAAGTGCCCAGTGTGCAAAAGTTAAGTGTTGTGTGTTGCTTTTTCCCGTTCGCGATTTGAGCAGATGACTGTTTTTCAAGTTACGAAGAGTGTCACCGCAAGGTAAGTGTTCGGCTAAGTAAATTGGCTACTTTTTCAAAAAGATGTAGTAAGAACTGGGATCAACCGTTCTGAACTATGCGCGCAAAAACAATAGCTATCTGGAGCTCTCAACCGTAGGGAGTTTGGAGCATAATTTACTAAAACAAAAATTAAGCGGGTGGCAAACACATCCCATAGAAACGAGGCTTTCCCAGTACATTGTTCATTTATATCTTAAAACTTTCAAAATTGAACTAGTACACATCTAAAGCCGCTGTCTTTTTTGCCGAGTGTAGATACCCAGCAGGCAAAGTTTCGTATACTTGACGAAAGAAAAGACCGTAGAAAGGTTGGATAAAACCCGTAGAATTCTAGGGTACGATGTCCGCGTCCGCTCTGTAAGTGTATACGTATAGTTTTGAAAAGCACTTGACGTACAATATTGACTACGTTTATACGTACAGATGGGAAGGCCATTATACGTGCAATGTTTACTTCGTTCAGACATAGTTTGAACGAACATTAGTCGTGTGATATTTACTTCGTTTATACGTATAATGTTTTTATTAATAACGCAGACCTATTGATTGAAATCTTGACGTATAATATATACGTTGGTTATGAGTAGAATTTTAAAGGGCATTCTACGTAAAAATATAAGGTCACTTTGACGTATGGTAAGCATGATATTAATAACAATAATATATGAGGATACGAATGTAAAAACGACTTAGTCGGGAATTGAAACATATTTCCAAATACCGGTTTTAATTAAATTACATAGCATTTTTAACGATCTGTAACATTTGAGTAAATATCGAAAGTGTGGATTTCAAAGACAAAAATGCAATGGAATCAAATTCAAACCTTTATTTGAAAATTTGTCAATAAAAAAGAATCCCGGTTAAGTTGTTTTGCATCCGAGTCCTCAGTTTGATCCTGTGTACAACTTAATTTACTCGTACATTTACTTTATGTCAAGTGGTATGGCTTATGCATGAACCACGACGGACAAAGAAGTCATGGTGTAGGTAGAGAGGACTAATAAAGGTGGATTCAACCAAACCTAAAAAATAATTATTTTTCTCAATACAAATGTTTTAGTTAATAAAATGTTTAGGAAATCTTCAAGGACAGCTGAAGCGCTCAGAACTCTTGCTTTCGAAAATTAATAGTTGAAGAAATACAACATTTCAAAGTAAGTTTCAACACGATTCAAAAATTTCATAAAATAATAAGTGTCCAGACTTCTACAAGTGTCATTTAATAATATATTCGCATTTGGTAAAAGTAAAATATAAGTGACAGTAAAATTAAAAAAATATTTTTTTCATTCCAAGAATATAACATAACATAAAATAATTAAAAACTAAAATCCAAAGTTTCAAAGATGTAAATTGCACAACAGATAAAATTTAAATAATATTACTAAAAGAAGAAATTAAAGTCTACGACTTGCAAATTAGAAATAAATTTAATTCAAAATTGTTTTAAAAAAATTTTATAAAAAGAATTAGAACGTTTGGAAATTGAAACAAAAAAATTAAAAAAAAATTCATCTAAAAAAAAACAATAAAAGAATTAAAAAAATTATTTCGGCTGACGCTTATGACGTCTTATCCGCGCTGTCTGTAGCTGGCTTCGTATTGACTGTATATAAATCGAAAAATTAGATATATCATCTGAAAATAAAGAATGAAATAATACTCATCGCATATAATATATGCTTTATAAAAAAATACCAAAGAGAACTTAATTTAGATAGTTCAGACGACCGAATTTTTTTTTGTTATGCGATTCATCCCAGTTGTATGGGGCAAGCTGAGCATCTGTCAATATCCTTGCCAATCCGAATGAATTTGGGCATTCCGTTGGAGTTGGTACATATATGCTTAATGCTCTTCTCTGAAATACGTAAATTGTAAATACTTTAAATTATTCATAAAAGAATTATTGATCTTCCAAGATATGCACCAAACTCGGGATCTACCATTGACCGAGCCTCTCGACAGGATTCCACATATTTCTCTAGAAATACTCAACTTCAGAATGCAGGGATTGAACCAAAAGTATGATTGAATTATTTGAATGGCGGGGAAAACACAACTTCCCTAAAGAATTTAAAAAAACGTAAACAATCTTTTTATATTAATTAATGCCATATCTGTACTTACATCGAAAATAGTTTATTATTCCAGCAATCGTTTCTCACCAATTTTTATATTAATCGACGACTTACTACAAACACTTTTGTTAAACAAATTTATCACAAAGATTTCCTTAAGATCACAGATTAGACACAGAACGTATAAAACTTGAACGACGATACTGTCAGCGGCACTCAGCACTCACACACCCTTGTATTCCAGATGCAAGCAAAATACACATTTTGATCCTTTTGTGATTACGGATAGTCGATACTCGATACCTGCGTGGATCGAAAAATATATGTCCAGAAGGGTTTGAGTCTGAGACGCACAATCCTCGTAAACCGAATGCAGCGGTTTTATATTTTTTTAAAAAGGAAGAAACTTTTATTTTACTCTGGTATAAATTGCATCGAACTTGACTTTTCTACGGAGACGATTTTTATTCGGTGTCCCTTTCTTACACACAGAGTTCACTGGCAGTAGAAAATGTATAGAATTTCGATGACTTTTTGACAAGTATGATCAGCCTGCCGGGTTACGTATAAATTGCAACGAACGTTTCTTACATTTCTACGGAGATGATTTTCATTCGCTATCCCTCTCTTATACATGGAGCTCAATGGCCGTCGAAAATGTGTAGAATTTCGATTAGTTTTCTACAGGTACAATCTGCCTGTTGGGTAGCTTACTTTTACACTCATTCACAATTAACTTTTTACTTTATTATTTTGTTTACACTCGATCGGGAGCAGGTGGACGATGAAATCATTTTTAATTAATTTTCACTCTATTCGTTTGGGAATCGCTTGGGAATATTTGGGAAAAGGTTTTTTAGATTTAGGTAAGCGTTATTTATTTAATATAAAAATGTAAATTTTTTGAGTGTATAGATAGCAGACACTCATATGAAAAAAATCAAATTATGGATAATTTGATTTGAAATCGTTTGGGAAACTTGTTAAATTTATCAATTTTATTTGGGAAAGAATTCTATTCATTCTGTGTTAATTATGCTGTTATGAGACTGGCTACTTTTCTCGCTAGAAAAAAGTACAATAATAGCCAATCGTGCGACAAGGCGAACAACATTAAAAGAAAGAGATACCGCTCTTTCCGACGCTAGCGGCATCTAGTAAACGAAATTAACAACTGGTTTGTTAAGAACAACCGGTTCTGGCGCGTTTCATAACATTACATGGCACTTTCCATAATTTATACGTACCGAACTTTCTTGGATTAACTGCTAGAATGTTGCGAAACACTGCTCGAATGCGCTTTGTTGCAGCTTTTTTTTGACAGTTATGGATTGTTTTTTGACATTTACTCATAGTTTTGCTGTTCGGACTGTCTCTCACACCAATGTCTAAATTGTATGTAAAAGTCTCTATCCCTCTCCATTTGGATTTTCTAGCCGCTTTAAAGCCGCAAAAATAGCCAGTGTCATAACAGCATGAAAAATGCCATTCTTATTGAAACTAATAGTTCAACCATTCATTACTCGTCCATCAAAACCATTTACAACTAATTTTATGTAATTTTTCAAAAGTGTATAAAAGATACATTATTTACAGCTAATTTTTAGTAAATCCATTTTATAGGTGATTTCTTAATATGATGGTTTGGAAGAAACTTTATAAAAGCTAAGTTTCCTTAACAATTTAGGTAGCAAATTCAGAAATTTCAACAATGTCGAAACCTAAGGCCTGTTTTCATAATACCAGACCTCTTTATTTTTAGTTAATTAAGAGTTACATTTCTATAAACAAAACTAATATTTTAATATAAAAACTGCAATTCACAAGAGATGAGCAACAAGGTAACAAATATTAAAGTTCAACATTTTTGAAATTATTTATCTAGTCTTTTGTTACAACACTATTATCCATAATTTTCAGCTAGTTTAAAGCTAAACTTCTATAATTAAGATTAATATTTTAACCATTCAATCGTAGATAAGCAGATTTTTTTTAGAAAGCACAGTATCATATGACGCCTGTATCTGTTTTTTTTTGTGTAGTATACGCAACTTTGCCTGCTGGGTACTTGTGACTGTTGACAGCTAGCATGGACACATTATTCCGTTCTTCTACCTTCGGTGGCAGTTAGCTTGGACACATTCTTCTCTGCTTCTGCTTTAATCGACATGGAACTTTGTGATTAATAAACACAGAATGAATAGAATTCTTTCCCAAATAAAATTGATAAATTTAACAAGTTTCCCAAACGATTTCAAATCAAATTATCCATAATTTAATTTTTTTATATGAGTGTCTGCTATCTACAGGGTGTAACTAGTACCGAGGTTCAAACGAAAATGGGAGATAGAGGAACTTGTCCTGAGTAGAAAATCGTTCTACACATACTCCCGTTTTTGCACCGTTAAGGAGATAGCGCGATTTTAAGGACGAAGGTTTTTCATCGTACCTGTGATCACTGTTTGATCTCTAACTTCTGCTGTACTTAGCGTAACGTAATAATTCTGGGCTCGTTGGAAAGGACACAAATTCTTCTTTCTAATTGCTATCAACTGTGTCAATCAGTGTTATACTTTTTGAGAAAAATTCATTTAAATGACACAAAAATAATAAAAAATTAAAAAAAAATACAAAAAAGTCCTGTTTTCTCCAAGAAGGACCTGATTAACCACCAAATTTTATTACATTTTCGGAAAGCCCATAAAATTTGACTATACGTTTGATAACAGAATTTCTTCATAGGTTGAATTGTAAAGGAGGGGGGCTAACAGTTATCAAGCACGTTCCCTTCAAGTAAATCCGGTTTGACACCCGTCATTCGCCGAAAGAGTATGATTAATAATAGTGAGGACGAAATAAAAGAGTTGAAGTATAGTTTATTACGTTTATTTAGTTTATTACGTTTACAAATAATTTTCAACATGTCCGCCGTTGTGGAGCAAGCTGAAGTGGTATCGCCGACGAATGGCATTGGTGGGGTTTCACACGCAGTAGTTGGGCTCGTAACTGATCGCATGCTTCGGTGATACGGGAAATGAGCTGTTCTCGTGTATGAATTTCCTCTGCGTAGACGATGCTTTTCAAATACCCCCAGACATAAAAGTCCATGGGAGTTAAGTCGGGAGATCGTGGAGGCCATGCAATGGGACCGCCACGACCAATCCATCGATCCCGAAAATTTGCGTCGAGCCACCGACGGACATTAGCACCATAATGCGCTGGCGCTCCATCGTGCTGGTACTAAAACCTGACCAGTACACGGAGTGGTATATCTTTTATGAGGTCTGGTAAAGTTTCCTCTAAAAATTCGGCATAATTGGTGGAATTGAGAATTGGGGGAAGAAATACCGGACCGATGAAAGTTCTGCCGATGATGCCAGCCCAAACATACACACTGAAGCGATGTTGATGGGACGTATTTCGGCTGGTATGGGGATTTTCACGTGCACACACATGCATATTGTGTAAATTTTGTATGCCATCGCGGGTGAATTGCGATTCGTCGGTCCAGAGAAATCTTCCGAAAAACGCTGGATGTTCGTCTGCTCGCAGTAACATGGTACGACAAAAGTCTCGCCGATGTTCACGATCACCGGGCAACAGTTGTTGCACCGGTGTATTGTGATAGGGATACAGTCCTTTTCCTTGCAGAATTCGGAACACTTGCATGTGGTTGATGCCTAATCGATGGCCGATGCGCCGGGTGCTTACCGTGGGGTTCCTATCCGCGATGCGCAGTATGCGCTCCTCCGTGGCCACAGGTACCGAGTGTCGCCGTCCTGGATGTTGTGTCTCCCGCCACGGCTGCAGTCTACCTCGTTCACGAAGGTTCCGATGAATGCTGAAGAACATCCGATAATGGGGGTACCGAGATCTGTCCGGATACCGTTCCCGGTAAACTCTTTCGGCTCGCCTAGCATTCCCGTCGCACAACCCATACACGAAGTGCATGTCTGCCATTTCTTCCGTTGTAAAAGACCTCCTATTGCTTGCCATGTTGCTCGTAATGATGTCTATGACATTCTGTTTGCTGCTGCTTCCTCCCGATGCTTTTATCGCAGAAAAATCTACGTAGGACGAAGTCATTTCTGTTCCTTAAGGGAGCAGGTAAACTCCACGCCCTACTTAAATGGATATTACTTAATTAACTTAAATGAATGTTAGTTAATTTACTTAAATGGACGCTATCTAATTAGTTGTCATATTTTTACTTACCTGTAACATAATTTCCACACATACGAGCAATACGTGTGTTGTTAACATGGTTGCTCATTACTGCATCTGTTTTGCGGTAAATTCTATGTTTAGCAGTATTTCCAACATGTGCAGGGAACTCACTTGTTGTTGCAAATATGAAGAAATTCTGTTATCAAACGTACAGTGAAATTTTATGGGCTTTCCGAAAATGTAATAAAATTTGGTGGTTAATCAGGTCCTTCTTGGAGAAAACAGGACTTTTTTGTATTTTTTTTTTAATTTTTTATTATTTTTGTGTCATTTAAATGAATTTTTCTCAAAAAGTATAACACTGATTGACACAGTTGATAGCAATTAGAAAGAAGAATTTGTGTCCTTTCCAACGAGCCCAGAATTATTACGTTACGCTAAGTACAGCAGAAGTTAGAGATCAAACAGTGATCACAGGTACGATGAAAAACCTTCGTCCTTAAAATCGCGCTATCTCCTTAACGGTGCAAAAACGGGAGTATGTGTAGAATGATTTTCTACTCAGGACAAGTTCCTCTATCTCCCATTTTCGTTTGAACCTCAGTACTAGTTACACCCTGTATACACTCAAAAAATTTATATTTTTATATTAAATAAATAACGCTTTCCTAAATCTAAAAAACCTTTTCCCAAATATTCCCAAACGAATAGAGTGAAAATTAATTAAAAAGGATTTCATCGTCTGCCAAGTATATCGAGCTGAGCAGGTGTATGAAAGTGAACTTACCATCTGTCAAACTTGATGACTGTATCAAGTTAAAATTGTGTTTTAATATGTAGGAAATTATTGTTTGGAGTGAACACTTGCAAGTATGTATATTGTATGGTAATACAGCGAGCTTAAAAAAGTGTACTCTTTCTACACTCTACAAAAAGAACAGCGGCTTCTGACGTCACTCGTCAAAAAGAACAGCAAAAGTGTACACTTTCTGCACTAAGCACTAGTGTCGTAAAAAGGCCTTATGCAAGAACAACAAACCTCTAGATATACATATATATATATATATATACTGGATATGATAAGAAGAAAATAAGTTGAAGCCGGACAACCAGTGGTCATACGTGTAAAATTAGTGTACATGAGCGTAATTTTTCACGAGAAGGAGGAATATTAAAAATGGATTGGAGTGGAAGTGAGATGCATGTCGGTGCCCAGTGTAATAAGTAAAATACCGAAGAACAACTGGAAATGAGATACAAGTATGGTGTAAGCGGATGATGCAGGCAGATTGTCAAAAATTTAAGTTGTGATTAGTTATAGGCTAACCAACATTCATACTTCCATGCACCAACACAACCAGATTTCATTACGAAAAGTCTAGTTCTAAGCCATTCCATATACTTCCTTGAAGCCGGACGACTTGCATTTACTCACAGGCAAAATAATAACAATTTGACACTAGTCCAGTGTTTATCTCATTCACATCTATATTATGACTCGCTCTTCAACACGCACTAAGATAATATCAATGTGACACTAGTACAATATTTTATCTCACTTCTACCCCGCTTCCATGAGCATCATATAAAAAAACGGTGTCTTGTCGTCTCCAGTACAGATATCTCTATGCTTGCAATACAAATTAAAGGCTGGTAAGTTAAGAAAAAACTAATTATTCACGATTAAATACACATAAGTTTTCTTTATTGATCAAAAATGACTTAACAGAATGACTTCGTCCATAAGCCTTGCAATTACTTTTATACTGTAATTGTGCTTACTTTACAATTTTATTAAATCGACGGCAGCACTTAATATGACAAACTAAGGTGTTGACATACTAGAATCAATCACCACCCAAACTAAAAGGTGATTTTGTAAATGCTTCTTTTGTCAAGTTAAAAAAATTAAATCAAAATCGCTAATTGAGTTTTTCGGTAAATTAATCTATAACCAATGCATTAATTAAGAATATAAGAAAAAAGTCGCGTGATGTCAGACAATAATATTTCATAGTGAATATGTAATGTTACTATAACCCCTCCCCCGCTAGATTGAAACTACTGGTTCAGGTAAAATAATTTTCTCTTTTTCCTTTTCGTACTTGACAAATTTTTTCTCAAATTTTTCGAATGTGTATGTTTTTCTGCCGGTGAATTAACATTTATTTATATTTTATTACCTTTAAATTTTACATATATGTAAATACATATAAAAATTTCATTAATACAAATTGTAGTTGAAATCGATGAAATCATTATACCTATTACGCTTATGTTCCTTGAATTTAATTAATTTTATTTCTTCGATTCTTTCAGCTTTTTCTAATCTTATATCTTTTATGTTTATTTCGTAGTTAGTATAGTTTAAAAGTATGGGTGGTGACATCGTAAATTTGTGGTTGAAATTTACAATTTTATTTTTATATATTTGAGGAACATATTACCCCAAGAATATATTCTTCTGCCAGTTCCATTCCATTTTATACGTGGGAACAGTTTAACCACGGAGCCGCCTCGTTCTGAACTTTAAAGGCAGGCGTCCACTAGGGCGGACGGGCCGCATCACATTGTTATGGAAGTGCGTCCACTGAACGACACTCGCAACGGAACGAAGTACGTAGAAAAAAAATTGCTCGCCGCACCGTTGCGATGCGGCCTGCCTCTAGTGGACGCCTGCCTTTATACAGGGTGCGCCATCTTTTATATCGGTATGTAGACATTGAATAACTTTGAAAAAAAAACAACTGATTTTTATATGTGAGGTGTTTTTATTCAATTTGGTCCTTTAGAATTTATTTGGATTAGTTTTTGAATACAGCATTAAGTGGCTGCCTCTTTGAAAAAAAACAACTGATTTTTATATGTGCGGTGTTTTTATTCAATTTGGTCCTTTAGAATTTATTTGGATTAGTTTTTGAATACAGCATCAAGTGGCTGCCACAGCAAAATGTGGCCTTTTCGCTGCGTTTTCCATTACTTTTTCGACCATCTCGGGCGGTATAGCGATGATTTCGGCACGAATGTTTGCTTTGAGCTCTTCAATGGTCTGAGGCTTGCTGGCGTACACTTTGCTTTTCAAATAACCCCATAAAAAGATGTCCAGAGGAGTCAAATCTGGAGATCTCGGTGGCCAGTCAATGTCGCCTCTTTTCGACATAAGACGTCCAGGGAATTTTCATTACAGAAACTGAATTGTTTCATTTGCAGTGTGGCATGGCGCATCGTCTTGTTGAAACCTGTAACCATCCAGACCTTTTTCACGCATTTGCGTGCAGACATAATGAGCTAACATCCACCGATATCGTTTTCCATCGACTGTTTCGTTTTGTCGGAAAAAATGGCCCAATAATATTTGGAGCAAACGCCGGCCCAAACAGTCACTTTTTGATCATGCAATGGCGTTTCATGGATCTCGTGTGGATTCTCCGTTCCCCAAATGCGACAAGTTTGTTTATTAACGCCGCCAAAAAGTGTGAAATATGCCTCGTCGGTCATCAAAATTTGCTTCCAAAAATCAGGTTCAGTGTCAACCATTCGAGCGACTGTTTGGCCGTATTCCAATCGACGTGGAAGGCCTGTCGCCAATATTCTTGAATTGACGTTTCCAAAACTTGTCCAATCAAGTCAATCTGTTGAAAAATGTCAAGTCTTCAATGTTTACATACCGACATAAAAGATGGCTCACTCTGTATATAATTAGTAAACAAGCCGCGAGTGATATTTAAGTTGGTACTTTACGTACTAAATACTGGTTTACAATTCATATTCAATCTTACAAACTAGGTAATGTTCTTATCATTATGGTGTAATTCAGTACATATTATAAGGTGTTGTTCAATACAAATAGCAAATTACATCAACGTAATCTTCAAATCACTTAATTCCACTGTTCGAAATCAAAATACACACTTTACTCGTATATCAAATCAAATCTTTAATGTTACTCTATATCGATTTACACTACTTTCAAAAATAATACAAAATTTCATAATTTTTAATTCAAAAGGGTACAAGAACTTATTCAACTTCTTTTTGTGTCAAGTAAAACCGAAAAGGTGAAAATTCCGGTAAAATTCTGGAGAAAAAAAACTAAAGTGATCATTCCGGTAAATTCCGTTCGTCATGCTGACAAAAATTCACTTTAGTGAGAGAGTGACATCTATGAGTCGATTTAATTTTACAAGTTAAGTATAGTACTGTGTTCCGCTAAACGAAATCGAACGCAAAAGGCAGCTTGGAAATAAAGTGAAATAAATCCTACTGTTGACTACTAGATGTCAGTGATAGAAAAGCGCGCGATTTTTGAATGTTCGATTTATTTGTGTCAATTTTCAAGTAATGCTACATAAAACTAAAAACGGAAACAAACTGGCAAATGCTTTGGCATCCGGAGTAAAGTGTACTAATTAATACTATTAAAAATAAACAAATACCCGGTTTCGTAATTATCTTTTCTGACTACTGTCAACGCCGACTTCAACTTAAGTTCGTGACATTTGTGTTTTCATTTTGTGTGTTTTATTGTGCCAAGTAAAATATTATAGTATAGCTATGTGCTTATTTACCAAACGGAAGCATATTATTTTGGGATGCGCAGCTAGTGCACTTGTTTTACTTCTAGAATATAGAAGACATACCAAACGACCTGCCAAACTGGACGCATATTTGAAGGACCGTCCTCGGAAGGGCCGATTTGTAAATGACGTACGAACATGTAAAGGAAAAATTAAGAAAACAAAAAATTATCTTTGTTATAGTTTACAGATTTGAGATGGACTAAAAAAAGTTTAATGAAAGTTATCGCATGGATCCTATTGTGTTCGACGCTTTACATAATTTAGTTGAACCGTATTTGCTTCCGAAACGTGCCACACATACCCAAAACGCCATATCGCCGAAAGAAAAATTGGCTGCAGTTTTAGAGTAAAACGAATTTACCTGTGTGAGTTTCATGCAATTATCTATAATTATTATTTGTTCTTGTAGACATTTTGGAAGTGGATCGCTCCAACGACACGTAGCATCCATATACAGAATAAGCAAACAGCATTTTGGGCCAATTTTAAACGAGGTATCTGATGCTATAATCAGCGCATTACATGAACAATTTCCTTTCTTGACTGAAAAACAGTTATTGGATACATCAAATGATTTCCAGCAGAAATGGCAATTTCCAAACTGCGTTGGAGCGATTGATGGAAAGCACGTCAACGATAAGTGCCCAAACAACGCTGGAAGTTTATTTTATAACTATAAGGTTTATTATTTGTTGTGTTTTTTTAAAAAAATGTTTGATAACCCGATTTTGGCATTTCAAGGATTCCATAGTGTTATTCTAATGGCTGCAGCTGATGCAAATTACAAATTCACTTTTATGGATGAAGGAGCTTATGGAAGCGAAAGTGATGCAGCTGTTTTTGAAAAAGCCATATTAAAAAACAGGTTAAAATTTCTGGAAGATGCCACAATTGGCAACGAAAAACTGCCCTTCTTTTTTATAGGCGATGATGCGTTCCCGCTTCATGAACGCTTAATGAAACCGTATGTGCCGAAAAAAGGGCATCCACTTACCAAGGAGCAAAGAATTTTTAATTATCGATTAAGCCGCGCCAGACGTTGTGTAGAAAACGCCTTTGGTATTTTATGCTCAAGGTTTTATTGTCTTGCTCAAAAAGTTTACTATTCAGCAAGTAGGGCATCAAAAATTATTACGGCATGTTGCTATTTACACAATTACTTGATGAAAACAAATAGGAGTTCCTATTGTCCGTTGAAATATTCCGATTTTATTGATGAAGGTTGAGGGTGAGTGGCGAAAAAAAGTCGGTGAAAACACGTTATACAGTGCAGACGTTCGTTTCGGGCAAGGTAGGCACAGTAATCGTGCAAAAGAGGTAAGAGCAAGTCTGGAAAGGTATGTCAATTCTAATGAAGGATCGGTAGCCTGGCAAAACAAGGCTTGCCACTTGCCATAATGTAGATATTAACAACAAGAAAAAATTATTTATGAAAATAAATGCAGTTTAATTTAATTCAATTTCTTTTTTTTTTATGGCGTCAACCGTCATTGAAATAAATTTCACATTCAATTCCATGACGTCTTCCTCCGGTAATTTCTGGAGCAGGTCGTCCAGATTTGCCAGCATACCTTTATATCGCAGTTCGTTCTTGTCTGTCTTTAAAACATTCGACATTATATTGATAAGGTTGTCTGCCTTATCCTCCAAAGAAGACACTCGTCTGTTTGATGGAGAAGGAGTGCTTTCCTAAAACAAAATAAAATTTACATGATATACACTGAAATCTGAGGACTATACTTATGAACATACATATGAGTACGTGGTCTGCCTTGATGCGCAATCTCGCGTGTCGTCTCCCACCAATGTAGTTGGAAACGTCCTATAAATACGAAATTAAATTAATACTAAATTAGAGTTCAATATTTGACATGATATTACTAAATTATTTTCTTCTCCACTTACTTCCTTTGAGATGATGTTGGTCGTAAAAATGAAAGTGAGTCGGAGAGTTCCCACTCACACCCTTCTTCAGATCCACATTCCTCTTCCTGCGGTAAATCTGGATCGAGTCCGCTCCCAGACTTTTGGACAGGATTTTTTTTTTTTTGTAATACCTGTTGCTGTCCTTCATTCCCTTCCACGCAAGTTTACAATCTTCCACTAAAAGAGAAGGAATTATGTACAAAATATTGCTAAAGTAACGAATGATTTAATTTTATTTCGTTGCATTTCATCCGAAATACGCTTTCAGCAAGCTCCGACAACATCATCATTCCGATGTCCGGCGGTTTGCAAATTCCAGATGGGCTCGTTATTCTTAATTAATCCTGCCATTTTTTTTTCTTGTAAAGAAAAATATTTTCGTTTTCGTTTCGGCAGTTTGGCCGAAGAACTTGCCGCGGCTGTAATATAATATAATAAATGTAAAGAAAAGGAAAAACTTTGAAGTGAGCATAACTTACGAATAATGCTCTTGCTTGGACTAGCCTGCGAAACAAATCGTGGGACAGTATCCTCCGCAGGAGTGTCCTCCGTAGAAGTGTCCATATCATACGACGTCATTTAATACGTCGACCAATTGCTTGTCTCGGCTGAAATGAAATGCATTGAAAATGGCAGGAATAAATATAAGGTGCGAGTAACTTACGAATAGTTTTATGCGTAGGCCGCCTAGGCTGCGGAACAAATCGGGTGGCCGTGTCCTCCGCAGCAGTGTCCACGTCATAAGGCGACATATAACTTGTGGCCAACGTGCTTGTCTCCGCTGAAATTAAATGCATTGAAAATGAAAGAAATATGTATAAAGTGCGAGTAACTTACGATTAGTTTTATGCGTAGGCTGCCTAGGCTGCGGAACAAATCGGGTGGCCGTGTCCACGTCATATGGCGACATATAACTTGTGGCCAACGTGCTTGTCTCCGCTGAAATTAAATGCATTGAAAATGAAAGAAATATGTATAAAGTGCGAGTAACTTACGATTAGTTTTATGCGTAGGCCGCCTAGGATGCGGAACAAATCGAGGGGCCATATCCTCCACAGGATTTTCCACTTCAATATAAATTGGGTAGCTCCTCGACAACGAACTTGACGCGGCTGTAATAAAATGCAATGTCAATTACAGAAATAAATGTTTGGTGTGAGTTACTTACAAATAATCTTTTGCGTCGGCGCCCTAGGCTGCGGAATCAATTGAAGTACCCTTTCTTCCATCATACCGCCGACAGCACCGGCCTCGGGCAAAGTTGTCACGTAAACATTACAAAAGAACCGGAAATTAAATTTTCTGTGGTATCCCGCACACACGTACCTTTTTACTTTTATTATAATTCATAACTTCGAATGAATTCACACAGAAAATTTAAAAAAAACACGAACTGAAAAAAAATCGCGAGCACAAACAAAATAAGCTGACAGCGAACTGTTGAAAATTTAAATTTGTCAAATATTTCGCTTGTCAAAAAAGCCTACCGCACTGAATAAATCGAAACTGTCACGAAACCGAGCGCCATTTCTTAGTGACTACGGCAAATGTCCATTCCGCCCGTGAACACAGTACTGAAAAACGAGCGAAATATTTCGTCGTGAAATATCAGCGAAAATTTCCTTTTTTTTATATGGACTTTGACAGTTCATTTCGTTTCACTCGGAACACAGTACTAGGCTTTACACTGGTCTAAAGTTAACTTTGACATTCTAGTATCAAGATGTGATATTTAATCGTTTGTTATATTTAATTTTGGTCGATGGATTTTCAACAGGTGTAATTCAGTAATGTTAATATACTACATCTCCCTCTTCACAATGAAGGAGTACTATAATTTATATAACAATTTATACATTTCAATTACATACTTTTTGCCTTACTTTTTACATATTTTTTTTATATTATATTGCTGTCTCAGACACAATGAAAGGTAGGATCGCGATCATTAATTAGCTGTTTTAAGAAATCGAGAGTTTGGCCTCAATGTTGGCCATACCTTACCAATACGACGTGGTGTTCTATCCTTTTCTATAGCTATCGCTTTTTTCCCATATTTTCACTTCTCTCACCTAAACTTTTTGGTTTATTCTCAAATCATCTCTATTCCTACAGTTTCGAGCGTAATATTCCTACTATTTTCTGAGTTTCGCTGTGACAAGGAGTTTACGTGTTTGTTCAAATAAAGTGGTTTTTTCGTTAATTCGTGATCGTGTTTTCCTGCCACACAGCAGAGGGGAGAATTATGTTCCTTTAATCGGAGTGTTTCGATATTCCAATAAAACTTTCCATAATGGACAACTACTTTCCCTAGCTTTACTCATTGACGATTTTGCTACTTGAACGTTCTTTTCTGCGAATCCGTTGGATTGACTATAGAGTGCGCTAGTTGTCGTCAGAGTTATATTTAGATCTGAACAAAACTTGCGGTAAAAATATGACCCAAATGGACATTGTTTTTATTTCTCTGCTTTTGGCAGATTATGCATTTGCTGATTAAATAAAATAAGCGGCCAAAATACCAAGGTTCTTGCTCTTGCCTTTGTTTTTTCCATTCCCATATGTTGTTGTGGTTTGCTGTACTGAATGGCCTAGGAAAGTCCCTTCAATCACTAATATTCAAAAGACCCAAGGAAAAGAGGTAAGCAAGAGTGGGCCAGCTTCTCTACGTCCAAGCTGGTGACTTGTTGACAACCGGAGCGACGTGCTCGCTGAATACCGGGCTAGCAGCGGCTGTGGTGAGGTTCGTTGTCATCAACTCGCCATGAACCCTATTGCCTGACCAACAACACAATTTAAACACGCCGTCTTAACCGAAGGCATAAAAAGAAATCGGATTTCTCACCCAGTCAAAAACAAATACCGATCCCCGAATACGAACTTTGTTGGGGGGGGGGGGGGGTTGCCTAGTTAGAATTGCAAACCCCAATTGCCAGCCCTGCCTTTGGACATCACGTATTTACCGATCTCATGATTGCGTATGTCCCCATTAAAAAAAACCAGAGAGGAAGACTAAATAAAACGAACTTAGAGCCTGATCATCCTGAGGGCAGAATCCATTTCCACTCCTTCTCTTTAATCATTAACATTTTCCCCATAAACATTTTTTTTTTATTTCCTTTTCTTTTTTCTCTTTTTTTTCCAGAATAATAATATTACGAAATCATTTAAGAATATAAAATAACCTTCAAAGATACCTCCGTTCCATGATCTGCTTACTTGAACAAATCTGCTCCATCAGGAAAACCGCTAACTACTGTCATAATAAACTTCTCCTTCGGGAAAACCGCTCACTCCGGAACCTCAGAAGCCGCTTACTGGTCAAAATACCGAAACTGTTACCAGCATACCATACAAATTCGAACAGCTTATATTAGTCATTAATTCATGTATTTCTTATATTTTTATTTCTTTCTGTTATTTGTTGATATATCAGTATATAGCACTTTATTTTGTAATAATAATTCAGTAATCGTTATTTTAACAATGTTAATTTGGTTTTTTTGTTTACTCAACGTATATAGCACTTTATTTTTTCATAAAAAATTCAGCAAACATAATTTAACAATGGTAATTAGTTATTGTTACAAAATTCCATACTATTATCATTATCGCACGTTAAATCATAAACCAATTAGTGGGTATTTATAAAAATTCACTATAATCCATAATTTATTATGTCTTCTTTGTCATGAACATATCGAAATTTCCACAAAAAAAAAAAAAATGTTTAAGTCACATAGTACTTCATATACCCAAATCTTCTCCTTTTTTTTTTTATTTTAAACTTTTTAAATTATTGCAATTTATTTATATTTTTTTGTTTTTATTTTTGTTTTAATGTTAATTCACAAACTACTCATGTATCTGCTCCAAAATTTAATTCCCCCACTTTTCCCTCCGCCATATTTTAAAAAATGCATCCCCAAACAATTGAATAACTTCCTAGAACCAACTGCACCACTCCAAAACCTCTGGAAGCATCTCCGCTCCCTTCTCAAAACTCCAATTTTCACCAGACTCCCACAAATCAAGCATATTTTTTTTTCTCTGAAGAACACATATAGAGCAGCTGAACCCACGATCTATGCCTCATTAAAAGAAAGCATAAGTCTCATGTACTCGTTGAGTTAGCCGGGCTCCTTTTACACTCTGTCTGATCTCATTGTCTCAAATCCTTTGAATGATACACCCCCATCAGTTTTCCTTTTAGGTCTTCTAATTCGTAGCGGGAATTCCCCAATATTCGTCGGATCCTACATCTCAAGAATTTTTTTGCCAACTTTGCATTGTAATTTTGGGTAGCAGCGGATAGGGTAAATTTTTTCGAAATACCTCCTGTCCTTCTTTATATTGTGTTGTAGCTGATCTCATATCATATCTCTTACGGCTGGACTCGTGCGCCGCATGAAACCAAAGATGTTTGTTCCCTACAAGATAATTTCAGTTCAGTATCTCCTACTGCCCCCAATCGTTGAAGTAGTTTATAATCCCCTCCGTGGTTTATCATCTGAGTTCCGAATAAAATTTGGTATGGTGAGAATTTTGTGGACTGGTGTATTGAACTCCTCAGAGCACAGGCTATTTTTCTCAAATTTTTATACCAAAGGGTCTGATCCTCCGTGATGAAAGCCCGAAGTCCCGATATAATGGACCGATCACCTTATTGACGTTTTAAGAATCGCATTGCCTTGTTGCCACATTTATTTCCAACACTGACAGCTGTTTATAACAATGTGGTTCATGTAATTTTGATAATATATAATCACGCATCCACTGAAGCGCCACTACTCTATCGTTAAAGAATATAATTTCATTTTCTGAGTTTACCCCATCTTTGAATTTCCAATATTGCTTTATTTTTTCAGATAATTGGTTCTTTCCGACAGGTCACCCTTCTCGTATGATTGTCATTAATCGTCTCAAACTTTCATCATTTTCTGTCTCCTTTTTAAACTCTTCTATTTTCGGCGTACTTATATTTAAGGTATGAATGACAGCATCAAGGTCTACTATTTCTGGTTGTTGCAGCTCAGATAGAAAGTTTCTAGACAACAAATCTGCGATAAACATATCCTTGCTAGGGACATGTGTAAAGTTCAAATTATATTTTAATAGACGTAACTTCATTCTTTGTAGTCTTGCAGATGCTATCTTTCCTATTTCCTTGGACATTAGGCCTAGTAACGATTTATGATCAGTTATAAGTAATTGATGAACGACCGTATATCAATTTATGGTATTTTGAGCATGCAAACACTATACTTAATAGCTCTTTTTCGATTTAAGCGTAATTCGATTCAGCAGCAGTTAGGGTTCGTGACGTTAAGCTAACATGTTTACCGTTTTGTATGTGGCAACATCCTAATCCGAGCTGTGAAACATCGGCTTGAATTGTAATATCTTTACTATTTACATCGAAGGGTTGAATTGTCGGTGCACTTGCATGTCATATAACTAGGCATTTCTCGGCGGCTGTTAACCATTCAAATGTAATTATGGTTCTTTTGCATGCGGCTTATCTAGTATTTTATCCTTGTGATCTGGCCAGCCCTTATGAACATAATTTATTAAGGTTTGTAATAACACATCTTGCTGTGTAATTTTTTGTAGTTTTTAGTGGTACTTACATTAACAGAGTGAACTACGTCTTTTAAAGAACTATAAGTTCTTATATTATTATCTGCCATTGAATGTCGTGATAATAAATCTGCAATGTGCAAATCTTTCCCCTATTACCTCCAGATTATATTTTAACAATTTAATTTTCATTCGTTGCAATCTATTGGAGTGTATTTAGTTTAAATCTTTTTTCATAATAGCCATAAAAGGCTTATGGTCTGTATTTATTATCGTACGAAAACCATAAATAAAATTATGAAATTTTTCACAATCATATCGATAGCTAAAAATTCGTTTCCTATCTGTGCGTAATTTTGTTCCGTTTCTGAAAGACTTTTTGAAGCAAAAGCTACTGGTTTACTATCTTGGATCAGACAACATCCTAAACCATTTTTTGAAGCATCAGTTTGAATAAGTATTGCCTTCCTAGAGTCAAATGTATGAAGAGTTGTAGTATTACTTAGAATATTTTTGATTCTTTGTAAAATCTCAGCCGCTTTGTGACTCCATCGAAATTCTATATTCTTCTTTAATAATTGCCTAAGCGGGGCATTTATTTCTGCGAAATTTGGAATGAATGGTCTCATATAATTAAAGGTGACCATAATTCTCTCTAAATCTTTCTTATTAGTGGGTGCTTGTATACCTGAAATTGTTTTGATGCGTTCTGGATCTACTGAAATGGTATCCACTGAAAATATATGTCCCAAATACCGGACCTGATTTTCACAAAACTGTAATTTCTTAGAATTGAACTTTATGTTTAAAACCCTTGCTTGCTTTACTACTGCACAAAGGTTTCGGTCATGTTCTTCTTTGGTGCGACCCCCAAGAAATATATCGTCAATATAGATGAAACAACCCGGCAAACTTCCGAAGTATTTACTATTTAACTCTTGGAATTTTTCTGGAGCGACACTCCCTCCGGATGGAAGAACATTAAATTGATATGATCCAAATGAAGTACTAATGTAGGTTTCTCCAACGTAGCTCGTTGGACCCAGAAAACCTTATTATAACAATGTAGTTTGTTTTAATTAATGAGTTGACATCTTAGTTAGTTCAAGTCTTCTTAAATGACGAACTTCAGTTCTTCCAATAGTTTCAATTGCTTACAACGATAAAAACTTTATTTTTCAAACGTAATCATAAATTACATCAGCAAAGTTTTAAATATTTAAAAAAGGATTTCAAATAATTAATTAACATAATCGATTGGAGATTATTTGTAAATTAATAGTTGGTTTAATCTTTCGTCTCAATTAAATTCATTAATATTGATGTTTATTACACAGTTTTAAATGAAATTTATTGATCTGATTCAATCTCTAAATTCATATTTTAAATAGATAAATTCTTATTATTTAATAAATTATATTTTAATTTTAATCAAACTTTAAAACGGATTTGTACATGTTAGAATAGATAGATATCAACTGATGAAAAAATAAAAATTAATTGCAAAACTACAAAAGCATGCCAACTTCGATTAATAAAAATAAACATCGAAGTTGAACAAAAATTATCGAATCGACAGGGGCGAAAAACTAACTCAGTTAAAGAGAAAAAATTATTATGACCAGCGTCACCACACTAATCACTGTCAACTCCTTTGATTGGGGCTCTAACTCTACTTGCCAGAATCCTTCTTTTAGATCCAGGACTGTAAAATATTTGTTTTCCCTCATTAAAAAACTGAAATCTTCAATGTTTGGAATTAAGACATGTTCCTGTTTTGTATTTTTGTTTAACTCCGAAGGATCTAAACATAATCGCAGAGTACCATCTAATTTCTCTACAACTACTAAATGGGGCGACCATTTAGATGGACCTTCTTTTTTGCTTAAGTATAATTCCACGACATTCCATCTGCTCCAAGTCATATTTCACCTTTTCTCTAATACTGATAGAAATGCGCCTCGGCGCTTTACTTGATGGAATTGCTCCATCTATTATTCCAATAGGCACTTATCAGAGAATCTTCCAAAACCCTCAAATATATCACTGGTTTTTGCTATGAATTTTTCTTTATCACTACTATCACACACTTCATGTGTCCGTTTAATTAAACCAAACGCAATGCACGTATTTAATCCAAGTATGGGTTTATTATTACCCTCAACAACGATGTATTCTAAATTTATTTTCCGCGATTTATATTTCGTCGGCAAGACAATAGAACCTGCCAGTTTTATTTTGAATCCCCCATATGCTTCTAAACGAGTATTGGTTTCTATTAATTTGCCATTATTAATTTTGAGGTCACCTAATACAAATTTAGGGACTATATTCACTTCGGCACCACTATCAAGTTTGAATTCAAATTCGATATTATTAATTTTTAAAAAAATCCGCCCAACTTTTAATTTTTTCACCCGTATATACCGTGTCTAAGTACAGTATATCTTCTTCGGTTCTACAATCGATGTCTCTTACCTGTTTTAATGTTGAACGACAGACAACTGCAAAATGATTATATTTACCGCAAACCAGACATTTCTTCCCATAAGCAGGACAGTTTCCAACCACATGTTGCCTATTAGAATTTTTACGTAGTTTACTCTGAAATTTTTTGTAATTAGTTTTGTTCAAATTATTTAATTTATTTGGTTTATATTTTGTTCACTTGTTTTTAAAAAGAAAGACGCTTTTTTTCTGTTCCGTTCACCGGCAAGTTTATTCCAAAACTGATCACACTAAATCGTCTAAAGGCCTTTTCGGCGATACCTTGTCTAGAGGCCGATCGTCAGCGATTTCTCGTCTAAAGGCCGTTCGTCGGCGACATATTTCCTATCTAAATTTTCTTTATGTTGGTTTTGCTTGCTCTCTTCTCTGGCTGTGTTTTCTCTCATGTTTCTTGTGACATCTTCTACCGCTGATCGCTGCATTTCCTTCGCTTGAAGTCCAGTTATTTCAGCAATTCGACAAAATTCCTTGGCTTTGTCGAGAGTTAGCTAATCCATTTTGATTAGTTGCATCTGCATGTTGCTATCCGCTATCCCGATCACTACTCTATCACGCACCATGCCATTTTTCTGTGCCCCAAATTTGCAACTCTCAGCTAGTTTTACTATAGCTGACATGAAGTGGTCAAATGGCTCTCCTTCTCTTTGGCAACGGGAATAAAAATTGAACCGCTCAAAGACTACATTGGTACGCGGATTGCAGTAATTTACAAATGCCGTTTTCACGTTGTCAAAATTCTCTCTTTGTTCTGCTCTTAACGGTAATGTTTTGTACAGCCATGATAGCGTCCAGTCTGGTTGGCTTAGTAACTAGAGCACTTGCCTTCGGTGCACCTGGTACCAGGTTCGAATCTGCTTGGCGACAAGTAATTTTCGAGAATGGGATTGGGTGCCGGACTACCAGTTCACTCAGCTGTAAATGAGTGCCCGAGTTAAAATCGGGGTAATAATCACGGACGAGCGTGTGGCTGACCACTTTACCTCCTAGTGTTTCGTTGGTCTAGTAATGAATTAACTATAGCATTACTTCAAGGCCTAGGCCCAATTTGGGCTGTTGTGCTATTGATTATTATGATAGCGTCGTCCCCGGCACAGCTTAAGAATCTCGCAATTTGCACTTTTTCCGATTCGCTAATTGTTTTTGTGGATAATGCGAATATTTCGTAGAGTCCGATGAATTTTCGGTAATTCTCTTTTAAAGTACCTGACAGGGACAATGGTTCTGATTTTGTAAATTCCATTTTTATTTTTCGTACTGTACTGTATGTATTTTTCACACGTTGGCACAATTTTACTTCGTTCACTTATTTTTGTGTGCTATTTATGATTTACTGATTAATTTTTTTTTTATCTATTATATTTATTTCCGTTTTTACTTAGCCACTCGACTTTACACCGACTGCGCAATGTTGCATTTTATTAGGTCTTAGGAAGTGAATGGAACTTATACAAATAATTGAGGGCTGCCAATATACTTCACACTTTAATTAGATTTAACTCGCCTTTAATTAATTCTTTAGGACAATCGTCTATTCTGAAATCTATTACTCGTTGAGTAATTTTTTTTAAATATTTAGTGTATGTTTCAACACTTTTTGAACCTTGCTTTGTGCTTGGTAGTTGTATGAATAATTGGTCTATCGTGGCCTTTTCTTTAAAAATGTTATCAATATATTGCTTCAGAACGTCACAATTATCAATGTCAGGGTTGGAACGTAGAATGTCCCTTGCATCTCCCGTCAAGGCATGTTTAATATTTCTAAAAAGTCTTGGCATATCCTCTATTCGCTCCAATCTGGCTCCAATCAGTTTTTAAGCAAATTTTGTGCGGTTCAGGAACACTAGGTATTCGAGGGGATAAATGAAAAAACTTTATGGTCTTTCCTCTATGACGATGCTCGTCTAAGTGCACGAGTCTTTTTATTATTCAACCGTTGTTCTCGCAGATGATGCGATGATGCTGCGTTGATGTTAGTGTATAATAAAAATGTAAGCTAGTTAAAATGAGAAGTGTCCGGGTAGTGTTTATTCCGAAGGTTGGCAAGAGAGGTCACGAACTCGCGAAGGATTTCAGACCCATTAGCCTAACATCATTCGTGTTGAAAACACTGGAGCGCATTATAGATATACATGTGAGGCAGACCCTGGAAAGGTCACCGCTATCCAAATCTCAGCATGCTTACCTCAGAGGGAGATCCACGGAGACGGCTCTCCACGAAGTGGTGCGCACGATTGAGCACACGATAAACTACAAGCAATACACTTTAGCAGCCTTTTTAGATATAGAAGGGGCATTCAACAACGTCCACACCGAAGCTATCCAGGAATCTCTTACCGAACTGGGTGTGACCGAAAGCTTCAGAAATTGGATAATATCCATGCTACGGACCAGAATTATCCGTTCAAACCTAGGAAAGAGCAATTTGACCAAGCACGTGCGTAGGGGAACACCACAGGGCGGTGTTATCTCACCTCTACTCTGGCTATTGGTCATGGATAAAATCCTAGTAAGACTAGACAGGGAGGGAATCAAAGTGATTGCGTACGCGGATGATCTGGTGATTTTGGTCTCGGGATTATTTCCTTCGGTAATCAGTGAGATTATGGACAGCGCTCTGGGTAAGGTAAGCACCTAGGCTACCGGCTGTGGCCTTGGTGTAAATCCGGATAAAACTGAGTTGGTACTATTCACCAGGAAAACCAAGATACCAGACTTTAACCTTCCCCGCCTGAACGGCCAACCGCTCCAGCTCTCCTCCAGCGCAAAGTATCTTGGTGTTATCCTTGATTCAAAGCTGAGCTGGAAACTCAACATAGAAAACCGGGTGGAGAAAGCCCGTGTGGCCTTCTACGCCTGCAAAAGAACCTTCGGCAAGAAGTGGGGACTCAAACCAAGGATGGTTTTGTGGCTGTACACTGCTGTAATACGTCCAATTCTCAACTACGGGTCACTAGTCTGGTGGCCCGCTCTGAGTAAGGACTATAACATAACTAAACTCAGTCGAGTTCAACGAAGTGCGGCCATAGGCATTACAGGTGCTATGCGGTCATGCCCGACCGATGCTCTAAATGTGCTACTCTACCTCCTACCAATCGACCTTTATATAAAAAACACCGCATCAAACAATGCCGTCAGGCTCAAAGAATCTGGGTGCTGGACTACGAAGCCATACGGGCATAGTAATATCCTGGGACAGTTACCAAAGGAATTGGTTACGTCACCGACTGACTACATCACCCCCAAACTGAGCTTCACGAAACGATTCTCTGTTGGTTTCCCAACTAGAGAGGAGTGGAAGAACGGTGCGGTGGAAGCAGACTTCGACACGATAATATTTACCGACGGTTCGAAAATGGACTGCGGGGTCGGGGCAGGAATATTCTCAGATACACATAATATCGCTAAGTCCTACCGCCTCCCGGACCACGCTAGCGTCTTCCAGGCAGAGATACTGGGGATCCGGGAGGTGTGTCGTACACTAAAACACGACTCATCGCCAAAACACAACATCGTCATTTTCACCGACAGCCAAGCCGCAATCAAAGCACTAGACTCGGCTATTACCTCCTCTAAACTAGTTCAGCAATGCCGTAACGAACTAGCCGGTCTGGCGGAACGGCTCAAAGTCACTGTGCTCTGGGTCCCGGGGCATAGAGACATAATGGGAAATGAGCGGGCTGATGAACTGGCCAGGGAGGGCTCCGCTCTTCCCGGCTCTCTTGCGGAACTAGTTCATGTTCCTTTAGGAGTCGTAAAGAGGGTCATACTCTCACACTACCAGACAGTGGCTAATTCCAGATGGAAAAGCCTAACTACCTGCTCCATATCTAGGAAGATGTGGCCATCTTACAACCGAGCCAGGTCAGACGAACTTCTATACAAGACCCGGGCAGACGTCTCCAGAATCACGGCGATCAGTACAGGTCACTGGCCGATTGGGGATCATGCGGCCAAACTGGGCATTCCATTCAATGTAAACTGCCGCAGCTGCCAGGACACTAATGAGCGAGAGTCGCTTGTTCATTTCCTTTGCAAGTGTCCGGCTCTAGCTAGAGCCCGAGAGCGAGCACTAGGCAAGCCCTTCTACGGGGACCTGATGGAGATTTCGGGGAAGAGGATTGGAGAGTTATTACATTTCCTGAACAGCACAGGGTGGCTATAGCGATCCAATTCAATCAACCTTTCTTACATTCATCTTCTGTATATTCTGAGTTTAATACGAGTTTGTGGTTTCAAAACGGCCTCTGAGCTAATTGAGCCCTGTCTGGGTGACAGGGCTGCCACTTAAACCAACCAACCAACCAGTTAAAATGTACCTGTGCGATGTTTATTCGCGCATGGGTGTGTGATTATAGTATTCTACGTTAATTTGGCGGTATTATTTCAAATGAAATATTTTAACGTAAATTATTGAACGCACTACAGTACCCCCCTTTTAGTAGAACGGTTGTTCTGAGGGATGGTGCAACATAAAATGGGAATTCCGAGATCTACTTGTAGTAGCTTTGTTCGGACTCTCACGTCCGAACCCTTCCTTCCTGAAATAAATCGGGAAAGGTTAAGAAATAAAATAAATGCCGATTTGTGAGTTGTAATTTTCAATTTTATTTATTTTTTTTTGTTGGATTTTTTTCGGTGATTTTGTAACCTGTCGGGTGCGCTGTTCCTTCTTCAAAATACCCCTTGGAAGCAGAACCGCAACTCAAGGGGAGTTTGAAGCGAACTTAATGTGATCTGAAGGGTTTCCTATTGTTTTCCCTTAACTATCTTTTCGTCGAAGTGGCGAAAAGAAAGTGTAAGAGAAAAAAATAGTGTATGTGTGAATAGTGAATGCGGGCTATTGCTTACCTTAATGATTTCAGCGCCGAAGCGGCGCGTAAATCAAAAAATATATTTGCAATGCGAGCGCGAATGTGATCCGTCACGGCTTATACATATGTATAGGGCCATGGAGCTTTCAGAATGTCGTTTCCCGGGCCTCTACAGACGGTGCCATAAACTACAACCCGCCCGTGTTCACAGTGGCCGTGTGCAATAGTGGCCAATATGGCCATGTTCAGTGAAGTCGGAACAAGCTTGGTACCAAAGGTATTTATTGTTGTTCCATTTGCTGCGAATAGGCACAAATCGGAATTAATTTGTTTATTGTTGACAGAGAACTTGCGTGGTACTACTGAGCGATCAGCGCCGGTGTCTATCAAGAAGTTTAGGTTATTATTTGTGTCTTTTACAAAAAGGCGGCGGCTCTTCGTGCACATCCCACTATCAGCTGCCTGAATGGTGGGATGCATTAGTTTGTCGACGAAGAGGTGGTAGTGGTGAATTTGCACGGAGAGATGCATTTTTTTGCTTGGCTACTGTGTTTGAAATGATACCAGCAGAGTGCTCCGCTTGGATTGAATTTGGTTCCCTCAGAGCTAGATTGATTACTAGTGGAACTTCTTCCTCTAGATGTTATCGAGACTTCCTATCATGGGTGAATTTCTTACTGATTGTCTCCCTCAATTCCTTTATTTCGTGCTCTAGTTTCTCTAGTCTAAATAGTTCTGCTGATTTGGGCTGTTTTTCTAAGGGTGCGTTAATGGCTGAGATATTGCTACTGTTCTTCATTGCTTCTCAGATTTTATCTGCCGTGTCTAATATGCATTGCATGTCATTATTCATTTGTGGGATCAATGCTATGTTGATTAAATTGGGAAGGCGGCTTAACCATAACTTTTTAATTAGCTCTTCGCCCACTGTTCCTGAAGTCCCCGCCAGGAGTTTCATAGTGCGAAAAAATTCGGATGGCTTTTCGTCTCCGATTTCTTCTACTGAGGTTAATTTTTTTATACGCGTTTCGATACTTAGTGAGTGGCGGGCAATAATTGCCGTTTTTAAATTTGGGTACATATTTTCTTTCGGAGGGTTTTCCAGTATATCTGTTAGAGAATCCGCAACGTCCTGTGGCAAAGCAGACACAACATAGTTGTACTTGGATGCGTCGCTGCTTATTCGACTTATTGCGAACTGAGATTCTAACTTAATAAACCAGGTTGTGAGGCTGTTAGGCCAGAAAGTGGGTAAGCGTACGTTCATGGACTTAATTCGATGCCGGCGGTATCGTTACCGCTTTCGTTGTGGGACGTATTGTCCGATTTTCTAATCGAATTATTGGATTGCGATAATAACTCTTCAGAGTCGCTAATTCCCATGATATAGTTGAGCGTCGAACGATTTATTAATTGAAATGATTTTGTTCCGTTATTGTGCGCGCGCGTTCACTTTTCCTATTCTTTCTCTACACTTTTTGCAGTGGGTAACTCGTGCTTAACACTTTATATAGGTAATAGGTATCCCGTTTTATGTTTCACCATGGGGTATAAGACCGTTTTTTTACTTTTTCAAATACGCTCTCAATTATTTTTCTATTTTTTTTAACACACTCGCGAATATTTATTTTTCATTGTATTTTTAACGCGGTAAATTAAAATATGTATGTCATCGGTACGTACTTACATGGTTTTTTGAATTTTGTAAATCGAAGAACGGTTTCCTTCGAGTAAATCGCTGTAGGGTTTGTTGCTGACTCCAGGTCGATTCTCGTGGTTGTCTTCTTGGTTTTTAGAAAATCCAAATCCGATCCTCGTGGTTTTCTATTAGATTATTACGGAAGAAAATTGAAACACGTCTACTTCAGCTGAATGACATAACCGGAAAAAGGGTTTTACTTTATTCCATTTTTAGGTTGGTACAAAAGGAGGTATTGCCAGATATACATTTTTTATTCTATATTTCAACACCCCCACTGAATAAAAAAAACTAATTCATATACAAAGTTAAACGTAAATAATTAAATTTTTAAAGTTAACAACTATCAATTTTAATGATTCTAAATTCACAAAACGATTGGGGTTGATTCGTTTTGTGTCAACTTTATGCTTCGTGCTGTTAATCGCTTTAGTGAATATATCAGCTACCATCTCGTCTGTTGTTACTGCATGCACTTCAATAGATCCATCTCGTATTTTTTCACGTAAGAAGTGATGCCTGATCAGCGTTGCCGCACGTCATTAATTAAAAGGACCACATTTTCACGAAAATGGTCTAATATGGAAAATAAAGGACCATAGAATTTATTCAAAAAATATATGTGTATTTAAAAAAAATTTACAAAAATAATACATAATTCAATCAAAAAAATTAACATAACAAATTTCCTCCATAAAAAATGAGCAAAACATAACAAACTAATTATTATACTTTCAGTAGGTACTTATAGAAATAAACCAAAAATATTTTAAGTGAATTCTATTTTTTAGTTTTTAAATTGTCTCCTTTGCAGCCATTATGTTATCAATTGTTTGCAAATCAAGACGATTTCTATTTCTTGTTTTAATCAGTGCTAACTCAGAAAATTTTCTTTCAGCAGCTGCTGAACTATGCGGTAAGCATAAAAGATGAAAAATAAAGGTCGATAATTCTTTGAAAATGGGTTCACCTAATGCATTTTTCATTGTATATATTTTGCTCCAAAAAACATCAATACTGATATTAGGTATGTCAAAATTAAGTTTGGTAGCTTGCAATAATCGCCACTGCGAGGTAATATTTTCAATGTCGCACTCTACTAAGTGCGAGAAACTTTGTAAAAGCGGTATGATACTTTGATTGGAATGCACACTTTCTGGCTGTAAAACTGATAATAGCTTTACATTTGTATTCGAAAAGTCGAAGCGCATATTTATTTGCCTTAATAATTCCAAGTAAAAATTCAAAATATTTTTCTTTACTTTTGCCTTTGCTTCTGTTGGGATACTAGCATTCTGTAAACAGATTTTTGCTTTAGTTCCTATATAAACTTCTTCAATTGGTAGATAATTTGTATCATCATCTATATTTATTGAAGCAACGCAATCATGCCTTCGAATAAAATCATTTTTCATGAAATTGCCTGCTATTGACTTATAGTTTGATGCCATTTGTACGTACAAATAAGGTAAACGGACATATTCACTTTGGAACTCCATATTCAAAACGTTGATAATTTTTAAAATATAGGACAGGAAAAGGAAGTATGTCTTATTTTCTTGTTCATCCATTGATTCTGCCAAATATTTCGACGCAATTCCTTCTACTTCTAAATAGCATGATACAAAATAAAGTTTGAGGGCATCCCACTGCTCAATAATGCGATTAATTACAGCTTCAAAAGACAACCATCTAGTTTTGGACAAACCCAAAATTTTATGTGGCTTTAAAAAACAAAATTCTTGAAATTCACGTAATTCATTTATCCGTTTCGGACTGTGGGCAAAAAAATTGAAAATATCTCTGCAAAGGCGCTCCACTACCATTGAAACTTTTTTCGAGGCATATGAAGCGCATAAATGAATGGCAGATACACCTCATGAAAAATAAATTTTCATTACTTTGTCGAAATTTAGCCTGCAAGCCGTTTAGCTCACCAGCCATGACATTAGCTCCATCTGTAGCCAAACCAATCATTGAAGATAATGGTATATCAAAATCTTTGAATAATTTTAATATTGATTGGTATATTGATTCGGCATCCGACTTTTTGAGTTCCATCAGTGCTAGAAATCTATCCCTAATTGTTTGTGTTGTCCTGTCGAAATATCGAACAATGATAATAAGGGCTTTTTTTGAACTAACATCGGTGCTTTCATCAACAATAATGGAAAATTTATTGAGTTTTAGTTCTTTCATTAAATTTTGGCGCCCTCGTCCTGCTAGCTTCGTCGTGATTTGAACTGCTTTTGTTCGCCTGCAGTGAATGCCACCAGCGATTTTGGAATCGGGACAACAATCGATCAGCAAATTAGGCAAAGAATTCATTGTGAGGAATGGCAGATTTAAGATTAAGCAAAATAGAACAATTTTTTCCTCGGCCGCTTCCACCTGCTTTTTAATTGTCGTGTTTCCATTGATGAAAGTATCAAGAGATACTTGGTTTTTTTTTCTTTCGTAATTGCTGAGATGGGAAGGCGTCCTGTCGTGGCGCTTTAAATGACCCACATGATTATGTAGGTGTTTTTCACAGGCAGTGCAAAAAGATTTTTTGTTCAACTCAGTTAGCCACGAGAACTTGGTTTTCCAATCAACGTTGAATTTTCGTAGTTTATTAGTATCCTATATTAAATCAATAGATTCATTGAGCATAGAATCAGCAGCAGATTCCCTTTGGGAATCTAAATCACTACCAATTTGGAATATTCTAGAAAATATGTAAAAATGCAATAACAAAAAAAAGGAACCTTTCGTTTCTGCTGATATTGCTTAGGTTTTTTCCATTTAGTCCCGGCCGTTTGATAAGGTACTTCTACATCTCAACAGAGACCAGAGACTTATGTAATGTATACCTAAGTAAATTATGTACATACATGTTGATTATGTGCAACAGTACAACTAAAATTAAATTTACCACTAAAACAATTCTGCACGGAACACTGCAGTCGCCATCAGCTTCAAATTGCTAGACACTTATGTATATTGTAAACCTATGTAAATTATGAACATGTTAGTTATGTGCAACAGTACAACTAAAATTAAATTTACCACTAAAATAATTCTGCGCGGAACACAGCAGTCGCCATCAGCTTCAAATTGCTAGAAACTTATGTAATGTAAACCTATGTAAATTATGAACATGTTAGTTATGTGCAACAGTACAACTAAAATTAAATTTACCACTAAAATAATTCTGCACGGAACACAGCAGTCGCCATCAGCTTCAAATTGCCAAACGGTTAATTATTTGAACACAAAGCTTGATAGCTTTCTTTATGGAATTATAATGAATTGCGAGTAAGACAAGAGCTATTGATTTATAGACTCAGAAAATAGAACCATCCATGAGCTAATCGTACTTCCCAGCAGGCAATGTTGTGTATACTATACGTCAAAAGTAGTTCAGTTAAAATCCGTATACCTATAACCCAGGTCTGGCTGCTGGGTTCTTTAATAGAACACCATACGAACTTTTGACAAAAGTCGTATTTTAAAAAATGGTCTTTTTCGTAAAAAAAAGTACCACCGGACCAATTGGAAAAAAAAGTACCAACATTAGACCAAACGGACCAAATATGGCAACGCTGTGCCTGATGTCTATGTGTTTTGTTCTTGGTAATACTGTGTCGTTGTTTGCCAAACAGATGGCTCCTCGATTATCACAATGTAACAGTATTGGCTGGTCACAGTACGGCTGACTTAGTTCTGTTTATACCACAACGCCTCCTGCACGGCCGTTGAAAGAGCCATATACTCAGCTTCTGTAGAAGATAGAGCAACCGTCTGCTGTCTTTTGCTGCACCATGATATCGCTGCACCGTTCTTCATGAAAATGTAGCCCGTACTCGAACGTCTGTCATTTTCATCATTTCCCCAACCTGCATCAGAAAAACCAGTTAGTTTTGAATTACCAAAGTAGATACCGGAGTAGATACCGGATTGCAATCCGACATATTACATTTTTTAACACTTGATTTATATATTGCGCTTGGTTCAATTTAATTATTCCTTTTTCCCGATTACGTGATATTTGGAAGACGAGGCAGGTTCTTGCAGAACCTAAGTCTTTAATTTTAAACGTTTTTTTGAGAACTTGTTTTAAATTGTTTTTTTTTAATTGATTATTATTCGAAATAATTATTAAATCGTCTACATACACTGCCACTATTAATTTTTCTGTATTTGAAATTTTATAATAAACACATGAGTCTACTTTTAATCGTTTTAACCCGAATTTCGTTAAAGTACAGTCTAATTTTATATTCCATTCTCTACTCGCTTGTTTTAACCCGTATATCGCTTTTCGGAGTCGACAAAAACGATTTGTACCGTCGTCTTCTTCACGCAGGTCTCCCTGTAGAAATGCTGACACTGCAGACCAGATGGACAATTTCTAAGTCATGTTCAACTGCCATTGCCAATAAATATCGTATAGGGTTGTACCGCACTACTGGTGAATAGGTCTCTTTATAGTCAACTCCTTTGACTTGAGCACAACCTTTTACAACTAGTCTTGCTTTGTACTGTTTGTTACCATTGCTATCTTGCTTCAGTTTGAACACCCACTTTGAATTTATTGCTGACCTTCCTTTCGGCAATTCTTGTAGCTCTCACGTTTGATTTTCAATAAGTGAATTCATTTCCGAACGCATCGCATCCTTCCATTCTGAAGAAAAATTCCGACTTAATGCATCTGCAACAGATTCTGAGTCACCGCATCCTGAGGTTTCCATTTCTGCGTTCAACTTCATATGCCCACTGAAATAAGTTGGCTTATTTATCCGTGATGATCTTCTCAGTTCTACATTCGCATCTGGTATATATGAGGTTTCAAAGTCTGGATCGCGTTGTGTATTATCGATCATTGAAAAATCCATCGTTGCATCTCGTTCAGCCACTGAATCCAAGTGTTCCAGTTCAAAATCCTCTTTGACAATTGGTTTTGATCGATTGATCAGAAAAACCGCTGTATTGACTGCTTCCGCCCACAGTTCATTTGAAAATCCTGCGTCAAATAACATACACCTTGCTCGTTCTACAATTGTTCTGTTCAGACGTTCAGCAACTCCATTTTGTTCAGGAGTATATGGGTTTGTAGTCTGATGTCTAATTCCATGATTTCTTAAGAAATTTTGTAATGCACTGTTACAGTACTCGGTACCATTATCAGATCTTAGTATTTTGATCTTGTGATCTGTTTGATTCTCCACAAGTACTTTAAAAGTCTTAAATGTCTCGTATACTTCATCCTTTGTCTTCAAAAAGTATATGAAAATTTTCCTTGTGTAGTCATCCACTAACGTAAGAAAATATTTAGCGCCTCCTATTGATACTGTCTCCATAGGACCACACAAATCTGAATTTAATATTTGCAACGCACTGGTTGCCCGTGTGCCTATACTTTTGAAAGAATGACGTGTTTGCTTTCCTTTCAGACAGATTTCGCACTTCTGTATCTCCGTCTTTTTAAATTCCACGCCTTTTACTACTCCATTTTTCAGGATTTTCATGTCTGCATAGTTCAGATGTCCTAATCGTCTATGCCACATTAAACTTGTTGCAGCCACGCAACTTCAAGTTTTTGTATGCCATCAAGCTTATAAATGTTATTTTGCAAACTGGCAGTCGTGATCAATTCTTTGTCACTGTTATAAATCTGGCATCCCGACGGGCCAAATTTCACCGTATCACCGAATTTTGTCAATTGACCAACAGAAATTAAATTCGCACTTAAGTTTGGTACGCATAACACATTGTGTACAACTAAATCTGTTGACATGTCGTTATTCAAAATTCTGAGGTTAACGTTTCCTACACCAGACACAGTCAATTTCGCATCATTCGCAATATAAATTTCTTTGACGCTTGAACTTTGACAGCTAGTGAGCCACTTCGCGTCTTTGGTCATATGTTGCGACGCGCCACTGTCAATGATCCAGTCCGAATCACTGAATTCCCCTGTTAGGAATGTTGTACGAAATGCCGCTGCCTTTGATTTAGTGTCTTCGTTTTGTTTTGAAGAAGTCGGGTTTTTACATTGACTCGCATAATGACCCGGTTCATTGCATTTAAAACAACGGAACGATTTAACTTTTGTCTTTTTATTAAATGACGTCTTTTTATGGTTACGCCCTAAAAATGCACTGTCCGTACTAGTTTTATGTACATCTTGCAGTATCTTAGCCTTTATCGAGTCGCCGGTGATTTTGAGGCCACTACTCTCTAGTCCCCCTGCCAAGAGGAATGTTCCAATCCACTGATCATCCATCCTACATCCAATTTCCGCGAGTTTGTGAGAACACGTCATAATTTTGTTTACGTATTCTTCAACCGATGCACAACTTTCGAGTTGAGTCGTCACTAACGCACGTATTAGACCAATTTTTCTGGACAAACCTTTATCCTCGAACGTTTCTTTCAACTGGTCCCACGCTTCCTTTGTGGTTGCAGCACTCTGCACGTGAACATAATTTTCAGGTTCGATCGAAAGAATCAGCTAAACCTTCGCTTTCCTTTCTTTCTCAGCGTCGGTTTCCGATCCGTCCAGACATTTATCTAACCCACAAAAATTTTAATAATTTTCGATCGCAAACTTCCACGTCGTGTAGTTTTCCCTTCCTTTCAATTTCTCTATTGTAGACAACAAATTACTGCTGCTTTGAGCCATTATCGCACAAAAAAACACGAGGTTAGGCGTCCCGAAATTGTAACAAATATTTCACACTATAATGGAAATCCACAAAGTTTTGCACAATTTACTATAACAAATTTTTTAATATTGAAATAATTCGCGTTCTGGATGATTACGGAAGAAAATTGAAACACGTCTACTTCAGCTGACTGACATAACCGGAAAAAGGGTTTTACTTTATTCCATTTTTAGGTTGGTACAAAAGGAGGTATTGCCAGATATACATTTTTTATTCTATATTTCAACATTTTCTTCTTGGATTTGGGAAAATCCAATTTCGATTCTCGTAGTTTTCTTCTTGGATTTTTCCTCCCGATCCTCGTAGTTTTGCTTAGTAATAATAAGATCCAAATCTACGTGATTGTGAGTCTGTACTGGAACTGATGTAGCTTGTGCTCTATACAGGGTCACCACTGTTAAGGCTCCAATCAGTTTTTAAGCAAATTTTGTGCGGTTTAGGAACACGAGGTATTCGAGGGGATAAATGAAAAAACTTTATGGTCTTTCCTCTATGACGATGCTCGACTAAGTGCACGAGTCTTTTTATTATTTAGCCATTGTTCTCGCAGATGATGCGGTGATGCTGCGTTGATGTTAGTGTACGAGGGCGGTCCGACAAGTACCTAGCCTCACCGCCCGATGGCGCCACTATCGCAAGAGAAATTTACTATCGTGTAGTACATTCTCGTAGACGGCTACTGTTAAAATTTCAGCCGAATCGGACTCGTAGTTTTGTTTTGGCCGCGTGTGGAAGCGGGCGTGTCCGCGGATTTTAGAAAAAAGGAAAAAGATCAATATTGGTCGGTGATTCGATTCTTGTTTTTGGAAGGGAAATCGCGCAGCAAAATTAAAGAGCGCTTGGATGCTGTATACGGTGACTCTTCTCCTTCGATGGCGACCGTCAAAAATTGGTTTAACGAGTTTCAACGTGGTCGCACGTCGGTTATTGATGAGCCACGCCCAGGTGCCCCGAAAACGGCTACCACGGAGGATAACGTGACAAAAATCCACGATCTCGTATTGGCAGACCGCCGATTGAAGGTGCACGAGATAACTGAGACAGTAGGCATCTCAAAAGACGGCGTGGATCATATCCTGCATGAAATTTTGGGCATGAGAAAGCTGTCGGCGCGATGGGTGCCGCGTTTGCTCACTCCGGACAACAAGCGCAACCGTGAGACCACTTCAGAGCAGTGTTTGACGCCGTTTAAGCGCAATTCGAAGGAGTTTCTGCGTCGTTTCGTGACCGTCGACGAAACATGGATCCATTGGTACACACCAGAGACCAAGGAACAGTCGAAACAGTGGACTTCTCCCGGCGAACGTGCTCCGAAGAAGGCGAAGACTGTCCTATCGGCCGGAAAGGTGATGGCCACCGTTTTCTGGGATTCACAAGGTGTTATCTACATCGACTACCTGGAGAAGTGCAAAACGGTCACAGGGCTCTACTATGCCGAATTATTGGCCCGATTCGACGCCGAAATGCAGAAAAACGGCCCCATTTGGCGAAGGAAAAAGTGCTCTTCCACCATGACAACGCACCGGCTCACACCTCCGCCAAATTGGTCGAATTGGGCTACGAACTGCTGCCCCATCCACCGTATTCTCCAGATTTGGCCCAGTGCGGCTTTCATTTTGATTCCACACTTGAAAAAGTCACTCGCTGGGCAGAAATTTGAGTCGAATCGCCGCCACGGAGGCCTACTTTGTAGACCTCGAGAAAACATATTTTTCAGACGGGTTAAAGAAGTTGGAGCATCGCTGGGTTAAGTGTATCGAGCTAAAAGGAGACTATGTTGAGAAATAAATCGCCACTTTTCCAAAATTTGCGATTTTCTTTTGTAAGCTAAGTACTTATCGGACCGCCCTCGTATAATAAAAATGTAAGCTAGTTAAAATGTACCTGTCGATAACATACACTGGTGTATTTTTAAAGTGCGATGTTTATTCGCGCATGTGTGTGTGATTATAGTATTCTACGTTAATTTGGCGGTATAATTTCAAATAAAATATTTTAACGTAAATTATTGAATTGATTGAATCCGAAGACATGTATCTTCGGATTCAATCCATTCGTAAGCCAAGTTACATCCCTCAAGAAAGCGTTCAGCTTCCTTCGGGTGTCCATGTTTCAATATAGTGTAATATGTACTTCACGCCACGCAGTCATGGTGTTGTAATATGAATGTGGTATCGTTCGAGTAAGTGTAGATTTGCCGGATGATGATGTTTTATTAGTTCGCCGAGTATGGCGTATCGAAGACAACTTGATCAGTTTATAGGCGCGATCTCGCCACTTGAATAGAATAGAGCCGATTATTACGGTTCAAAACGCGGTAGCGGTCTTAATATCGCAACTAGCGCGTTTTCTCGGCAGAAAACAGCAAATAAAACCCCTTTGCACCAAAAGGCAAAGCGAACGGGTCCTTGCCGGCCAACCCAGAGAAGGGTCGAGTGCGCCAGTGGTCCCTGAATTTAAGGATCCCGCTCTTATACGATTTACCCCGACCGAACTACTAGTTCGGGAAATCGCTCTTTACTATTCGCTTCAAACCAAACTATGCACACGGAGAAAAGTCTGAAATACGTCATAGACATTTACAAAGACACAATGTTCTAATAAAATATAAGATAATATGATTCAAGTAATCCGTATAAATGATATAATGACTGTAAGAGATAATTCAACTAATGACTAATTTTTGATATACTGAACTTACTCGATACTCCTCTGGAGACTCGGGAAGGCATACGCTAGAGGTTTGTCCAGCGGAGTTGTCAGTAGAATTTAACTGGATTACTGTTGAACGATGCCCTTCAGCACCGTTCATGTTTTCGACGTGAACGTTGTTCGTGCCGACGAGTGAAGATGCACCAGTGGATGGTGTATTTGCTGGCATGATGATAGGCCTCTCCTTCGGACCAGCCTGGCCAGAGGCCTTCGAAGAGCGCTTCTTTGAAGCAGGTAGCGGATATGGAGCTACAGCTTTTCTGGTGTCGCCAAGAACCCGCCCAGAAAGTTGGGAGGGCACAATAGAGACCTTCGACGTCCCTCGACGTATACTAACCGGTACCACCGGATCAACAGCAGAAGGGTGGCAGGCTAGTTCTAGAAGAACATTTGTCACAAGAAGGTCACTTTCCCGAGTCTCTAGTGAGCGGTCCGGCAGCGGGATTGTAAACGGATGTGCTGCCTTATGGTAAGAAGACGGCTGAGGATTTATGGTCTGCTCGGGGCACAATGCCGGCTGAGAACTTGTTGTAGAATTGGCATCCAATGGCGGATTATGTTGTCCACAAATATCGGACATTGACGAGGATAGCGTGAGATCCGACTCAATCTTCCTCACTAGGTGAGAAGGATGAGCCCTCGAATAGCAACACGCAGCGCTGGATCAATCCGAATTTCAAAAATTGTAATTTCATTTTAAAATGGCGGCGCTGCTAACAAGCGCACACACGCGGTCGATCGTTCGAGAAGCTTCTTTGTACTTTGTTCAGTCTAATTCCCTAAGGGCCAACTGCGCACGCGCAGATTTGCAGAGACGCGTAATACTTTTCTGCTAAATATTTACCAACTAGTAAAGATAGGCTTGATCCCTGCCCCGACATTAAGTCGGATGAGGCAGATGACACAAAAAAAAACGCGATGGAACGAGATTCAAATGTAAACTTCGGCCCGAAAGTCGTCTGTATACTTCGTCGGATGACGTTTCTTGTTGTTGTGTTGACATTTGTGCGGTTTGTGCTGTGTTCTCTGTGTTACCCGTTGGAAAAATTAGAAGTGGTGGCTAAAGAGGAGCCAAGAAAATTAAAATGTTTGCTTTATGATTCAAATATTACTAATCCTTTATTCTTAAGTTGCTATCGTTTATATAAAAAATTATTGCTTACTCCTAAATTCTTACAATAGTGCACCTGCATAAGGGTGCGTCGTACTTTACGTTAATATTGCTAGCGTCTATAGTACATATGTACATTTTCATTGATAAATATTCTTACTCATCCGCTATGCGAAGAGTTCAGAAGCATGTAATTTAATATAGTCAAGAAATGACTTTACTGTTTGGCGCGTGCCTTATGTTTTATTATGATAGATATATTTATGTATTATACTCGTACATATGTACGTATGATTGCGTATCTTATTGTTACTTGCTTTGACTTTGTTTTGAAAATATTTAATATTTGGTTACTGTAGGTATCTGATTATGTTATGGGTATACATACTACAGTTTTCTTGTTAAGAGAAATATATATGGAAAACACAAATGTGAAGTTTCCTCTACACTAGAGTCAGTAGATTGGACTTCTTGAAGAAAGGATTCACACAAGTCTGGATTTTTATCTCCCTTTGGCTGTGAAAACATCGAATTTTCAGAAGTATCTTGTTCACTAACACTTTCTTCACCTTCTTTACGTCCCAGCGAAAAAAAAGAGCTTTATAACCGATATGCAAGCGCTTTGCTAAAGCAGCAAACCGCTTTGAACATGCTTTGGGTTCACTCAAATTTAACATTGCATGTCATTGCTACATAGCGCTTGGACCTCGCTATAATTTCAACGCTTATAAAGCGCTTGGACCTCGCTATCATTTCAACGCTTATAAAGCGCTTTTCCTAAGCAAATGCAAAGCGCATTCCCTAAAGAATTACAAAGCGCTTTTTCTAAGCTAAAGTAAAGTAAAGTAAGTAAAGTGCTTTGCCTGATTAATTGGAAAGCGTTTCAATTTCCAAAAAGAAACATCCTCAACTGAACAAGAAATTATTGATGCTTGATCTTATTATTGGATTATTGTTGTTGTTAATTTTTTTAGTAAATTTTAATCTCTTTATATAAAAATGAATGTTTGTCTGTTTGTTTGTCCCGTATACGCTTCTAAACCATTCATCCGATTGGGATGAAACTTTGGTGATTTCTTGAGGGCACGCCCGGGAAGGATTCTGCGTTAACAAAATCATTTTAAAATTGGTGGTACAAGAGTTATTTCAACATTTGAGTGTGTTTCATATAGTTTAGCGCCATTTCGTTCGTTTTCGGTGTATTAGTTATGCGTTCTTATTACCAAATGATAAAGTTGGACGATGGATGTTGGATAGGGGATAGAGGATAGTGGATGGAGAATGGAGGATGGAAAATGGAGGATGGTGGATGGTGGATAATGGATAGAAGATTGAGGATGGAGGATGGTGGATAGAGGATGGAGAATAGAGGATGGAGTAACGGGAGCAACGGGAGTAACAGGAGCGATGCAGCAACCGGAAGCAAGACTAGAAACCGGTGGCTTTGCAGTTTCGATAGTATAGTACTATACAAACGAGAGCGTAGCCGCGGTACGCGTCTAGTTCTAAATAAAAACTATAAACTAGATGACCACAAAATAAAATTCGATGTACGGATAATAAAATTCTTATCGACCTTACTTTCCTACGAAGAATTTAAGGCATAAAGCCATTAAATAAAAATCAAAAATGAAGTTAAAGATAAGATCTTGGAAAAGATAAGCAAGAAACATGAAACAAGAAAAAATGTATTGTCTTATGATTTATTTATTTATTATTTTTGTTAATATGGTTCCCATAGTGCACCTTGTTTTTTTGACCTCGGATTCCAACCCTCATCTCTTTTTCAAACTCCTCACGAGTTAACGAATAATTCACGGCATCTGTGTAAAAGAAATGTTGATTTCCATAATGAATAAATTGAAATCATCTTACCGTATACATATTGCGAGAACCATTTTACTTTTTTATTTCAATAATACAGTATTGTTATCGATTTTTTAAAAAAAAAAATTTGCTACCCTCAACATTTTTTTTTTCACGTTTCATGACGAGTAGACGCGAAAAAAGCAAAAAAAAATTTCAGTCCGCCGTACGCCGTACGTCGACCGCTGTACGCAAAATCGTTTCAAGGCTCGTAGCTCCCAAACCCTTTGAGCTATTAAATTGAAATTTCTTTGATGAATAGAATAGGTAGGCCCCTTGAAGTGGCCAAATTTGGAGGGGTGGGGGTGTGAGGGGGGAGGAGGGGGAAGTGTTTTAGACGGAAAATTTAGGTTTCTAGATCTCAGCAACCGCTTACGCTAGGAGGCTGAAATTTAGAATTTGTATAGAGCTTCAGTAGTGGACACATTTGCAAACATACTGCAGTCACGATCGCCTGCAAGCCAATCGTATAATACTCTAGATGAATACTGAAGTCCGATTTATATTGTAGTTGGGGATAAATTAGAATTACGTGTGTGCATGTTGTATGTCCTTCATTAAGGACTGCCATTAGATTGCTACTCAAAACTAAAAGACAATATTCTGTGTTTAATTTCATATCTTGAACTGGGTAAATCATGAAAAAAAAATGTCCTTTTTGAAGGACTTTCACATGGGAGGTGCAGGAAGGACTCACTCGATTTTTCAAATATTTATCCTTTTCCTTGGAACCATTTAAAAATGAACAAGTACAAAATTTCAAATTCGTAGCTTGAAGCGTTCAAAAGTTATCGAAAAATATTGTTGAACACGTGTCTTAAGGACATTTTGTATGGCAGCTACCAGAAGGAGTGAAAAGATTTCGCTGATTAGTAAACTTGAACTTCGTTTTTACTCAAAACTAATTTGTACAAAATTTCCAATACATAGCTAAAAGATTACTTGAGTTGTAGTAAGTTCCGTAAATTAAGTGAAGACGTTTTGACAGGATATTTGTATGGCAGCTACACGAAAGTCTAATAGGATTTTTAACATAATTATACAATTAGCTCCAACTATTGAAAAAATAAGACAACCAAAATTTCAGAGTCGTAGCTTAAACCCTTCTGAAGTTATCGGTCAATATTCGTAAACACGTGTTTTAAGGACATTTTGTATGGCAGCTACCAGAAGGAGTAAAAGGATTTCGCTGACTAGTAAAGTCGAACTTTCTTTTCACTCAAAACTAATTTGTACAAAATTCCGAATTCGTAGCTAAAAGATTACTTGAGTTATAGTGAGTTTCGTAAATTAAGTGAATACATTTTGACAGGATATTTGTATGGCAGCTACACGATGGACTAAGAGGATTCTCTTCATAATCATATATTTAGCTCCAACTATTGGAAAAATAACACATACAAAATTTCAATGTCGTAGCTTAAACCCCTCTGAAGTTATCGACCAATATTCTTGAACACGTGTTTTAAGGACATTTTGCATGGCAGCTACCCGAAGGAGTAGTACGATTTTGTCCGTTAACGAACTTAGCCTTACAAATACAACCAAACATCCAGATTCAAAATTTCAAGATCCTAGGTGAAGGCGTTCTTGAGTTATCGTGTTCACGGACAGACGGACGGACGGACGGACGGACGTCAAGCGGATTTGAGGTTTTTGGCCACAAATAAACAAAAAATAATATATAACTTTTTTTCGTCCGAGGCTTGGTTCTATGCGTTACAAACTTTTAGGCTGGATTAAACTTATAATACTCTATATGATTTCATCTAGAGTATAAAAACATTGCCGATATAGCTGAAGGGGTTTGGGAGTGGGGGGAAAAATAATGCGTCCGAAACGCAAAAAAGGTGAGATCGACACTTTCTAAAATCCATATCTCCTAAACGGTTAATGTCACAAAATTGAAACTTAAGGAATATCTGTAGGTATACTAGGAGAATAGATCGGAAAAACAAAAATTAGAGTGGGGGCAGTGACGTACGGGGGTGGGGGGTAAAAAACTTTAGATTACGATATCTCACGAACCAATTGCACTAGACAAATAAAATTTGGTTTGTGTATAAAGGTTGACAAATGAAGTTTGCTGAAAGTAAAATTTTTTAAGGGGGCGGTGGAGCATGAAAGTGGAGGGATAAGAATTTTTCTAAAAAACCACGTCTCATATCTCAAGAACAGTGTGAGATGGAAGATTAGAATTTTTACCAGAAGTAGGCCTAATAGACCCCTATCTGAAAACAAAATTTTGGAAGTGTGGGTGTAGAGGGTGAGGATGGGGGAGGGTGAAAAGGAAAAAGTTTCGATTTTAATATCTCGACAATATATAATGATATAAAGCTGAAACTTGGTATTTAGATAGAGCTATATTAGAAGCATCTTGGAAAAATATAATTTTTTATAGGGGTAGTTTGGTATGTGGGTGGGTGGTGTTTTTCCTATCTATAGAACGGCTTATGCTAGAAAGTTGAAACTCGGTATTTTTATGTAAATCAACTAGAAAACTAATTTAGATAAAAAAAATTTCAATTATCAATTGGCGTTCGGAGGGGGGGGGGCAAAAAAATGTATCAGTGAAAATGGAATGCATATATTTTCACGGTTTTCGTCATATCTATTAGGTCTTCCCAAATATTGAATTCATTTTTATTCTACGGCTTCTTCATTTAAATACCTAGAAAGTGTTTTCAGGATTTTTAAAAATTCGACCCCTAAGGGGGTGCAAAGGGTGTTGCAAACTTTTTCACGAATTCTACTATATCCCCACGTCTTATCAGATATCGAAAATTTTTTCACTTTCACGTGCTTGCGTAATAATCACCTAAAACTTCTTTTAGAAGTGATAAGAAATTGAATTGGTTCCTACTTTCTCGTGCTGTCTTCATATTTATTTATGTGTAAGGAGGTTGCATATCTGCTGATATATCGAATTCATTTTTACTTCCTAAGGTTTCCTATATAAAAAAGCCAAAAAGTCAATTTCAGTATTTTAGATATTCAATCCTAATGGGTGTAAGTGGGTTCTATGCTTTTCAAAGTTTCGACATATTTCTTAGGTTCGATGAGATATTAGATCGCTTTTTATTTCCACAGACTTTTTATATAATCGCCTACAAACCCATTTCTTAATTTTTGGATATTCAACCCCCAAGGGTTTGTATATGTTTTCACAACTTTTGCCATTCCTTAGTTCTGATGAGATATAAAATTGATTATTACGGCCAACCAATTCACGATTTTTCGAATTTCCAGAACCAAGGAGGTGTGAAGGGTTTGATTACGTTTTCACAAATTTTTCAAAATCCGTCTTGTCTCATGAGATATCAAGTTGGTTCTTATGAAATCGTCTAAAAACCTGTTTCACAATTTTTTCGAAATTCAAACCCCAAGTGGAAGTAATGGGTTTGTATACGTTTTAACAATTCGTCATATCTCTTAATTCTGATAAGGCAACAAATTCGTTTTTGCTTCCATCGGCTTTTAGTGTACATAATATACTGAAATTCGAATAGTCTACACGGACTTTTTCAATGTTTAATCGGCTAAAAATCTCTATTTTAAATATTTTTATATTAAGAATAAAAATAATTTTCCAAGAAATCTAATAATCTCGAAGCAACTCATGATACACTCCGACTTTGACCCGAAAAATAATAAAGTTTCGCCCAGACCATTGGCAGATTTTTTTTTTTTTCAAAGGGATTTTTTTTTTGTTGACCGTCACGGTCAATAGGAGTTCTTCCGTTAAAAACAACGGAATACATTTCCGGATTTCTTGCTTCCCAATAATGGAATGTAAATAGGTAACCTGTAAAATCGTTGTTGATATTTATTATATAATACGTAATAATAAATTGTCTTACAAATTCACGAGAAGGAATACCCTTTATTTTCTCCTCGGCGCTTACAATATCTTCAAGATTTCCAATTGGAAAGATTTTTAAATCAATTTGCGGTTGGATTATAGTTTTAGCAAATTTTTCAAGTATAGTCGAGTGGCTTGCAAGACACTCATTTTGACGCAATAATATATCCTTTATTTCGTCAATTTTGTCACTAATTAGTGAAATTAATAAAAAAAAAAGCAATTATCCTTTGCAAAAGAATATACACATTTCAAAACTTTGGAAAAACGTAATATTTGTTGATAAACATACAATACATTATATACATATTCGTATATACATGTACAATACAACCTATTTGGATCAGATAGACGCCAAAAAATAGGGCAAAAGCCAAATACGGCACTTCAAAAGGAAACCTACACCCACAGTGAAACATGGCGGTGGAAGCGTAATGGTTTGGGGTTGTTTATCGCACTATGGGGTTGACAACTCGAATTTTATTGAGGGCACGATGAATAAATGAGTTGGAACGTCATATTAGAAACCATAAATTTTTGAATATTGAACTAAGGTCGAAATTTCTGGAAGAATGGAACAAGTTACAAAGAAAGAATTTAAAAAAATTATAGAGTAAAATTGGTGGAACCAATGCCCAACGATTAGCTGTAGTTATTAAACAAAAAGGTTATACAAAAGCTGAAATTGATCGTCAATCAAATGAAATATTTGTTCGTGCCAATAACCATGTGATGAAAATTATGACCGTGTATTTAATTTTATAGCTAGTTTTATAATGAAGTACGTTTCTTTTTTGTTAATTTTTATTTAATATGTTGGCAAATTACATTACGTTAAATTTAATCTAAAAACAAAGGTTTATTCTAAATATGTATGAAGGAATCTAAAAAAATTAGTGGTGTGCCACAACAAATAAAATACTACAATAATAATAATATTATTCTACTCACATGTGATCACTAATTTTACTCTTCGAATTTAAAATAACAATTAAATTTAAATTAGCACTTCACGAACACTGAACACTAAGAGTGCGAATGCGAAGAATAGCGCGCTTCTTTCGATAAGTCGGGAATCCCCGTAATATATGGCAATTTACACAGAACTCTAGAATATATATATAAATAATATCAAAATGAAAATTGGCATCTGCTTTGCTCTCGCTCGTTGCAAAGCGCTTTCAAAGCACTTTAATGTTTCTGGTTACAAAAGCGCTTTATATGCACTTTAAATCAATGCGCTTTGCAATTTTTCGCTGGGGTGTAACTAGAGTCATTGTATACGAACTAACACAAACAACCATTATCTAGAGTACGGACAATATACCCTTTTAGTAAATATTTAGAACGAAATTCGCAGGTTCTATAGTGAAATTCGCAGGTTCTAAAATGCCATAGTGTTAGTGTATATACCTATACATGTAACCCATATGATTTTGATTGACAGGAAAAGATATACCAGTTCACCAAAACTAAAAAATGATGTCGAAATTTTTTGTTTGTGTAATTCACCCTTCTAACCAATAATCCGGATTGTTCAATTTGCGTATTTTTGACGCTATTATTTTTCCGAAATGGTCGTACTCATCCATTTCGGAAATGGTGGTTTTATTTTTTAATAATTCAAACGCCGCATCCATTTGCCGCTTTGCTGCAGCCAAGTTCTCCGAAACGGATGGCTTTTTTGAGCTAGTAATGCGTTTTGGTGGTTCCGTCGGGAGTGGCTCGTTTCTTGAAAGGTCGTTTTCGTATTCTGTTTCATTTTGCTGGAATAAATCCAGAAAAAAAATTATTTATATTTTTATAACTTTATTTTTCTTTCATTTACTTACCTCAGTGTTTACTGTCGCATGACAATCGTAAACTGACCTCAAAAAAGAATCCATGGCATCGAACGCGAACCAGTTTGTCCGGTAAATTTCGCTCGTTCCTGCTCCAGAAGTCTTTGATTTCTTTATTTTATTTAAATGTATTCTGTAGTAAGCCATCAACGAATTCTTTTTTTTTAATTCCTCCCCAGAGGCATCAAACGACAAGGTGGAGCGAATACGACGCCAAGCGTCGTTAACAAATTTTTGTTCTTATGTGCTTTTATGCGTGGATTCCAGATTGCCTCTTCGGTGCGGAATATTTCCAACATTTCGAATATTTTATCGTTAGTCCACTCCATTTTCAAAACTATGACAGCTGTAACGTCAAGTGGCACAATCAAGTGTGGCCACGTTATCGCGCAATGCGAGACGCCATTGTGATTTTTTCTTCGGCACGGCACCTTTCATGTCCTTCGTCGTGTCTCTCTTGAACATCTTTTTTGAATTTGAACGTTCCTTCATTCGGTCATATACTTCCAGTTTGTTTTTAAAATCCTGCGTTGTTCGTGCACCATATAAAATAATTTTATTCGTCTCTTCATCCCAAATGCCATCTGTAATGTACTGCATCAATGCTTCGTCTTCGATACATCCTTGCGAAGCGATTTCTTGCATAGCATACACATACTGACGTCCACTTTTGTCCGACTTTCGTTTGCGTTTGACAAGTCTGGCATGAATTATGGCACTATTAACTTCCGGCTTAAATTCTATTAATAGACGTTTCTTTAGTGTTGACCACTTCGTGATGCCAGTCTCGTAAGTTATGAATTTTTTCGCTGAGCCCTGCTGCATTTTTTTTCCGTAAATCACTTTTTGTAAATCACTCCACATCAGCAGCGTTGCCAAATCCTCGAAGTCAGATATCCACTTTTTAACTGACAATGCGTCGTCACCTGAGAAATGTGCGATGCTATCCTCCACGTCCTTAATGGTAAATTGAGCTACCGTTTTACCTTTTTTCCGATTCCGTTCCGTCCTGTTACTTTTCGAGTTTCTTGCGTTCCGCCTTTCTTCATCGTCACTTTCATCATCTGTGTCCTCGGAATCTTCTTGATGCTCCCAGCTGTTTTTGCTATTATTGTGGTCGTCTCTGACATCATCATTGTCACCGAAATCATCGTTGCCATCGTCGTTGTCGTCGCTGTCACCTTTTTTGTTATCGTCGTCTTTCTCGTCGTTCCACTCTGCTTTAGCAAATTCCTCTAACCTTATTTTCAACTGGGTCTTCTTGCCGACAGTTGACATTCCGAATTCACTTAGACATTCTTGCATTTCCGAAACGCGCATCTTTTCGATTTCTTCGAGCTTCGCCCGAAGCTTCTTCTTCTTTTCTTTTGTTTTCATTGTTTTGGCTATTTCAGAAGCCACTGTACTATTTCGCTCCGTGACGACATGGCTACTGGTGCTGTCGTGTTTCTGAGCTTTAAAGCTCGCGTTGTCGTTCGCGCTTTGACTACTTGATTCCGCCATCTTGATCAAACTTGTATTGACACAATAACTTTATGCAAATCACCGAATAGTTTTTTTGTTCACACACCTCGCACTGTACTTTTGCCCATATCCCGGTTGAGCCCCCATAAACTGTGGGATTTATTTATTGATGGGTATATATGAAAATGTGTCAAGAATGTAACTAACATAAAATTGAAGATATTGTTGCGAGCTAGGGGTTCGCCGGGATTTCAAGTAAAACACAATTCGGTTAAAATAAAAATAAGTGATAATTTATTAATCCGCACTTTAATTCACAGAATTATATTCGCACAATAATTCGCACTGTATGGCAGCACCGCCCGCTTATACCATATATCGCTTGACTCGTTCACTTTCGTTCTCTCTCAACACGGTCGCGTGTACCCGCTGTCTGTCACAGTCGCCGTAATCAAAATTACTATGTCCCTCGCTGAAAGCTTTATCTGTTTTTATACCACTTGTCTGTGGTCGAGACTGTTCTTGAATCTTCGTTCAGTGGTGTGTGTGTAGATGATACCCGAAAGCTTGAGATCTTTCCATTTGGCCCTCTACGCTGTTCTAATACATTCGAGCGCATTTGAGCACATTTGATAAGAAGTGGGGTATAATCGTGTTGCTCCGAGTAAATAAGAAGACTCAACTAGGCTTTTGATTGGGTTACTTTGCAGCTTAGGTATTCGGTTGTTGTTGTTTCCCTATTCGTAATCGATCGAGTCGCGCGGTGGCCAGGCTTACACGTAACAATATATTCAAGTACAATGTGTGCCTAATTCAAAAGACGAACTCCAACTGTTTGTCTTCTCGTTCGTTGCCTATCGCCCTACATCCCCACCACCTGCTACTCGGGTTCGATTTCACAGTGGGTCACAAAATCGTTCCTACATACGTATGTATGAGGATAAGGCCCTGATAGTTATAGGACAGATCGTCACTTGAAAGGCGCATGTACAGACGCTTTTGTAAATAGATGATTCATGTGTACATATACAGGGTGCGCCATCTTTTATATCGGTATGTAAACATTGAATAACTTTGACATTTTTCAACAGATTGACTTGATTGGACAAGTTTTGGAAACGTCAATTCAGTAAAATTTTAATAATGGATCGCTTCACACCGAAACAACGTGCCGAATTAGTGACGCTGTACATTGAGAATAGTCGTTCCGTTGTGTTAACTCAACGTGTATATCGTCGAAAATATCGTGGCGAACAGGAACCGTTTGACAACACTATTCGTCGTTTGGTGTCGAATTGTTTTGAGCACTGGACAGTGGGAGATCGTCCACATGCCGTTCATCGACGACTACGACGTTCCAATGAACTGGTTGAAGCGGTCAGAAAGAGCGTTGCCGAGAACCCAGAAATCTCGTATCGTCACCGCGCTCAGCATTTTAGCGTCAGTGGAACCACTTTGCGGCGCATTTTGAAGGATGATTTGCATTTCTTTCCGTATAAAGTACAATTAACACAAAGAATATTGCCGACACACCGTCCACGACGCTTGGAATACGGCCAAACAGTCGCTCGAATGGTTGACACTGAACCAAATTTTGATGACCGACGAGGCCCATTTCACACTCTTTGGTGGCGTTAATAAGCAAAATTGGCGCTTTTGGGGAACGGAGAATCCACACGAGATCCATGAAACGCCATTGCATGATCAAAAAGTAACTGTTTGGGCCGGCGTTTGCGCCAAAACCATCATTGGGCAATTTTTTTTCCGACAAAACGACACAGTCGATGGAAAACGATATCGGTGGATTTTAGCTCATTATGTCTGCACGCAAATGCGTGAAAAAGGTCTGAATGGTTACTAGTTTCAACAAGACGGAGCGCCATACCACACTGCAAATGAAACAATTCAGTTTCTGTAAAAAAGTGTACGCCAGCAAGCCTCAGACCATTGACAAACTCAAAGCAAACATTTGTGCCGAAATCATCGCTATACCGCCCGAGATGGTCGAAAAAGTAATGGAAAACGCAGCAAAAAGGGCACATTTTGCTGTGGCCAATAGAGGCAGCCACTTGATTGATGTTGTATTCAAAAACTAATCCAAATAAATTCTAAAGGACCAAATTGAATAAAAATACCTCACATATAAAAATCAGTTTTTTTCTTTCAAAGTTATTCAATGTTTACATACCGATATAAAAGATGGCGCACCCTGTATATGTATATGTTTAGGCTTATAAGACTAGATGGGGTTTTAGTTGACCAATTCCTATCTTTACTAGTGCGGAATGAAGGAGTATGTACGTGTGGATATCAAATAGTGAGGAAAAGATCGCAACCTAAGAGTCTCTTAAGCAGAGTGCTTGAATGTATCAGTAATTCAAGTAAATATATATAACCATATATAGATATAATAAGTATTCAAATAGTTCTTTCTTAGCATTAGTAGTACGCCTCTGACGATGACTCTTTAATTGCCTTTAGAGTCTGAAAATGGTGCCCTTTTAATTTTACTTCGAAAAATGAATCCCTTTGAAATTTGGTAAACTTATTCAGTACCGGCAATTATTCTTCGATTTTATAACTTCAAATTATTAATCAATTGTTTAGCGTGTAATTCTTTATTCTCAATTGATTCTCAATTCAGAGGGTTATAAATGCTCCTTAAATGAAGGATATGATAAATATAAATATAAGGATAGAGGATTATATGACCTACTTTCTTTCGTGTTCTACTGCGCCACGTTGCTACACTTTTGACGTATTGCACTTTTGACGTATTGCACCACCTTGATCTATTAACGTGTTGCCAGCTAATCCCCCTTCTTGTGGCACTACGGTTCAAGACTGCCAACAGTACTCTTGTAGACAGTTTGCAAATTAGAATAATTGTGATTCATCAAGCCGTTTTTTTTGTCGACCTGATGAAGTCGTAAAAAAACACCAAAATTGACGATAAAAAGTTCAACAAGTTGCCAAAAAATAACTGTTCAATATTTTTTGATAATCCTATTTCCGAAACTAGTTCAAACTTCACAGATTAAAATGCCGTTTGATTTTTTTATTTGAGATAAGCAGAACGCCCGCAATCGTGTCTACTGAAAACAAGTTTTTTTGAAAATGAGTGGCTAAGTTGCCGTATAATCTCAGCAATGAGCGACAATTTCGGGCTGAAAAAATTTTAAAGTGTGCTCAAAATGTGGTAAATATGTTGTAAAAATTTCACAAATATTCTAAAAAAGCGTAAAGTATTGGAAAGTGTTCGTGATCACGAGAAAACTTATATAAATTTCCAGTGAGAACGGAATGGTTCTCGATATGGTTGGCAATATTCGCCAAACTCTCCAAAATATTTGTGTTACAATAGCTGTTTTATAGATTTTTTGGGAATACACCCTTCAATAAGCTAAGGCCACTCTGTTCAATATTTTTCGCTAGGTTTTCACCAACGGTTACAAAATAGTTATTGAAGATATTTGTTATTTCTTCGGAATATCCTTTAATGGCTATGTGCATTCCATCATTGATTATTTCATTAACTGTACTTGAATTATCTTAAACCATTCAATTAAATAATTACACTTTCTTTTTGATTTTTCAATAAAAATATAATTCAGATTTCCAATACTAATAATAATTTGATCGTACAAAGAAGAAAAAGCGAGTTCTGTTCGCGACGAGATAACAAATTTAAGTGCGAGTTCTGTTCGCGACGAGATAACAAATTCAAGTGAGTTATACAAAGCAAAAGTAGTTTACGGTTTGTGATACAAAGGTTTTCGATGCCGGTTGTCGTAGAATTTTGCAGCCTGAACAGTACTTAATCGATTTTTCCTTCCTATGGCAGTGTTAATCGCTTACAAAACCAGTTTGTCGTAGAATTTTGCAGCCTGAACAGTACTTAATCGATTTTTCCTTCCTATGGCAGTGTTAATCGCTTACAAAACCAGTTTCATTGTTTCCTGTATTATCCAGCATTTTCTTAAAATAGTCCATTTTTACTTTTTTCAGTAAGGCACATAGTTTATTTCTGAATTTTTGTACATGAGTTTTCAGTTTTTCATTATTAGGATCTTTCATTAGTTTCTTTCGTAATTTGTCTCTTGTTGTTATTGAGGTCACCAGTCCTTTTGTTATCCATGGTTTGATTTTTAGTTTTCGGGAGCATATTCGCGTCTGCGTAAAAGTCGCTTCGCTAATTATATTTTTTAGATTTTTGTGCACTTCGTTTGTGCATTCGTCGACGTCTGAATACAACAATAATTCATCCCAGTTTATCGATTTCACATTATGTTGTATATTGAAAGTCCGAACTACAAAATAACTATATTCTTTTTATTTGGCGTTATCAAACGGCGTCACTTCACACATACTCCATTTTGTGGTTAACATAAAATGTATACAACTGTCAGAAAAATTCAAATAAATGTTGTCAACCTCAACGATGAAATTCACTGGGGTTAGTTCCAAAACCACGATATTACATTTCTTCCCGCTCTTCCACAGCTATTCGGGAGAGAAGATAACTCGAGGTTTCTTCGCTCTGGTCGATCTTCGTGGGGTCACTGGTAGGGCTGTGCTAACCCGAATTTATTTATTTATTATTTATTTCTCGGTTTTCAATTTTAAACATCCTCACAGAAGGAAGTAGGTAAACTTTCTATTTACTGGAAAATTATTAAACTTCGAAATAAAAATCGAAAAGTTATAGAATGTTGTGATTAAAAATCGAAATTTTCCCACGCACACATTTACATTTTAGTACATCATTGACAATAACATTTCGAATTGTCAAGTTGTGATTTCGCGATTCGAGTGTTGTTTCGCGGCCGCGATCATAAAAGCTAAATTTCCCGGCACAATACCGCAGAAAATGAAAGTGATAATGTTTCAAAAGTGATTGTGTGGAATCTAGAGTTGAGTTCCGTCGAAATTTATTAAATCATTTCTTCTTTTCGATCACATGACGGCAGCCGCCTGCCTGTCCGAAAAATCTCGTCGCGTTGAAGTAATTTCGTTGAAGTAATTCTTCGATTCGTGCGATAAGGTCCTGACCTTAATTACGTTCGTTCAGCTGTGCGATGAGGCTCAGGCACTAAGGCGCTGTGCACATTGCACACGACCGAACGAATATCGTGTCGTAATTTCGTGTGAACAAGTGACATTTCTCGATTCCGTGAAATGTCAGTCAAAATCCATCGGCTACACGTATACACACTAACACTCTGTCATTTTAGAACTCGCGAATTCCGAAATTCGCGGGTTCTAAATGTACTAAATATGTACCAAAAAAACGTAAAAACTCGTTTAGATTCGGGACTCCTTTGTCGTGTCCATAGTTTTTAGGGCGTCTTTGATCGTTTGGACGCTGCGTTCTGCCTGCCCGTTTGTAGATGGATGATATGGCGCTGGTAGCTTATGAAATTTCACTCCTACTCTTTGAAGGAATATTTTGAACTCGGCGGATGTGAAGTTAGTGCCATTATCCGAGACCAATGTGACTGGAACTCCGTAAGTCGCAAATAGTTCGTCGAGGATGGTGATGGTGGCGCTCGTCGTCATTGTGCTGGTCGCTTTCACTTCTAGCCATTTGCTATAAGCATCCGAAATGATGAGCAGCATCTAACCCGCAAATGGCCCTGCATAATCTATGTGAACTCGTTCCCACGGCCCTTTGGGGTACTCCCAGTGATGATGTCTGAATTTAGGAGCCATGTGTGCATGTCTTGCACAATCGTTGCATGTCTTCGTAGTCTTCTCTATGTCCGCGTCAATACCCGGCCAAAATACAAACGAGCGCGCTAGTCCTTTCATCTTTACAATTCCTAAATGCGCAGCGTGAAGATCGTGGAGTACTGCGTTTCGTAAATTCATTGGGATTAGTACTCTATGTTCGAAAGTTAAACAGTTAACTGCCAGTCTGTACCTAACCTCCGGTGCCTTATATCCTGCGCGAACGAAACACTGCCCTGACTCAAGTAATCTCAGGATTTTGCCCAATTGTGGGTCTTTCCTTGTTTCTTGGGCGGTACTTTCGGCACGTATCGGCAATTGTCGAACAATCATAAAACTGTCGAATGCGTCGTATTCTTCTTCCTTCTCTTCTCGGGATATTCCTTGCTTCTAATGATCGGTGCTTGAACGCGTGGTACGGGAGCAATAATCGGCATTTGCGTTGTCCTTTTTCGTTTTGAAGAGCACGTCGTAATCAGCATAATTAGCCATGCGACTGATGCAAAGCACTGAAAGGGACTTCTCTGGATGTGTTAATGGCTTGTGGTCTGTTATGAGGGTTCAGTGCCTCGCGTAGAGATACAAGAAAAATTTTTGCACTGCCCAGACAATAGCTAAGGCCTCTTTGTCTATTTGAGGATAGCGTTGTTCCGTTGCGCTCATACATGTAGTGCGGCTTGCATAGGCTATCGGACGTTCTTGACTGTTGTTAAGGCGGTGTGATAGTACTGCGCCCAGTCCTGTTTTGCTTGCGTCCGTAGCTAACAACAGCGGTAGTGATGGGTCATATGGCATTAGGACCTGTGGTGATATTAACGTGTTTTTGATGTCCATAAATGCTTGCTCGACATCTTACGTCCATTCCCATGATTTTTTGGACAGCATATCTCGCAGTTTCCGGTTTCTAGTGGATAGGTCAGGAATAAAAGCACTATAGTATATTGCTTTACCAATAAACAGTTGTAATTCCTCCTTCGTGGATGTTCTCGGAGCATCTCGTATTGCCTCAATTTGCTTGTCTGATTTGTGTACGCCTCGTGCTTCAATTTTGTGACCCAAAAACTCTACTGCCGGAGCGGCGAACACACATTTGCTGCGGTTTAAGTGCAAGCCCAGCGCTCTCATCCGTTCCAGCGTTGTTTCGAGGACATTTATTAGCTGGTCAAAATTGTCAACGTATATCGTCGAAAAAGTTTCGTATGTGATCAATACCTTGTAGCACTGTTTCCATGCGCCGCTGCCAGATGCCCGGAATATTTGCAGCGCCATACACTGCCCGAGTCGGTCGGAACAATCCGTGTGTTGGAGTATTTAGTGTCAGTGCGTGACTGAACTCCGTGTCAATTGGCAAGTGCGATTACGCATCTGTGACGTCGAGATGGAAGAATATCGCTGATCCTTCTATTTGGTTAAACAGCCAATCAGCTCGCGGGATAGGGTACTCATCGATGATCAATCTCGTATTGAGCGTCGGTTTGTAGTTGCCTATGATTCGGATTTTTCCATTCTTCTTAGCCACTACGTGCGTAGTCGATGCCCACTCGGAGTACTCCTCACGTTCAAAGAATCCTGATGCGATCTTGGCGTCTATTTCTCTTGCATATGGCTTTTAAGGCTTTTTTTTAATTTCTCTTGCCTTTGCAAAAACTGGTGCGGCGCCAGGCTTAAGGTGCAGTGTAGCAGGCGGGCCAACGAGTTTCCCAGCGACATCAGAAAACACATCGTCGTAGCGCAAATTATGTTTAGGTTTTCATTAAAAGAAAATGTTTGAATTTATTATGTTTAAGTTTTTATTAAAAGGATTTTAAATGTTTGAATTTTGAAGTTTAATATTCGAGAGATTGAGCCAGACTGAATTCTTAGTGAATCAGTCGGACCTGGCATAGCGATCCTCAGTGGATGTGACATGATATGCCTTAGAGATAAGGATCCGTGGGATCGCTATGTGCATGGCATAAGACATTCTCGTAGAAGAATGTTTACATTTGAATGCAAGATAATATTTTGTGCATGAAGTGCTGACGGGTCAAAAATGATATATGAGTAGATATGATATGTGAGAACTATATTAATACTTTGTGCATGAAGTGCTGATATATATAAATGTACATATAGTATGATATATGAGTAGATATGATATGTGAGAACTATATTAATAGTTTGTGCATGAAGTGCTGATATATATAAATGTACATATAGTTTGTGCATGAAGTGCTGATATATATATAATGCATGAAGTGCTGATATAAATGTATGACGTGTGTGACATATATAACTCGCATCAGCACTTGATCCAGTAAATTTTTTTGTTCGGCAGACAACTCCGGTGCCGTCGTCGTTAAAGATTTAATTTGCTTCGTGGTCGCAAAAAGCTCGGTCAGATTAATTTCCTGGGTGAAATGGCCAATCCATTCTCTCCCAAGGGGAGTGTCAAAATCTCCATCTACTACGTACAAGTTTAGTCTCTGTGTAGTTTGGCCAATTGTGGCATTGACAGCTATCCAATGCACCGAATTCTGTGACAAGTGTAGCTCACGAATATCCTGCTCGTCTTTTTCACGCGAAACGTCGGCTTAATGGTTCGGAGCTTCTTTATGCTGACGATGGCGCATGGAATGGAGCCAGTTAAGAAAATACTTAGTTATTAACGATCGAACTATTTTCTTTATTGATCAAAGATATATTACAAAATGATAATTTCCAGAAATTTGCAATGACTTTTATATAGTAATTTTGCTTATTTTATGATTTTTAATAACTCAACGGCAGCACTTAGTACGACAAATTAAGGTGTTAAAATCAATCATCACCCAAACTAAAAGGTGATTGTTCGGTAAGTGAATCTATCATCAATGCAACAATTAGTGAAATAATGTTGTTATAACTATCTATCATTAATACAACAATTAGTGAAAAGGGACAAATGGCTTGTGTGTGATGTCATACAATAATTATTATAACTCCTCCACCGCTAGACTGAAACTCCTGGTTCAGCTAAAATAATTTCTTCTTTTTCCTTTTCGTACTTTACATGTTTTTTTTCTAATTTTTCAAATTTTTGTGCGAGTTTTTCTGCCGGTGAATTAACATTTATTTTTATTTTATTACCTTTACATTTTACATATAGGTAAATACAATAATACAAATTACAGTTGAAATAGATGAAATGATTATGTTACGCTTATGTTCTTTGAATTCGGTTAATTTGATTTCTTCAATTCTTTCAGCCTTTTCTAATTTTATATCTTCCATGCTGATTTCGTATTTAGTATAGTTTAAAGGTATAGGTGGTGACATCAGCAATTTATGGTTGAAATTTACAATTTTATTTGTATGTAGTTTTGTATCTAACTGTACAGAGCAATTGTTGAAATTTATTACAAAATTACCGATGGTTTTAAATCGTTTTTCATTACAATTATGTTTAATAGTACCATAGAAATTCTCTACTAATAGAATTCCATTTTCTATTTCTTCAATATGTGTCCTGTTATTGACTTTCATAATTTTACAGGTGTGTTCACAATTAATACGATTTCTTAAATTTTTAACATATTTATTTTCAGGATAATATTGATTATTAAAATTAAGTACAATTTGATTTCTTATATCTACCTTTGTTAGGTTAGAGGTAGGTATAGTTCGTAAATAATATGTTGATGTAGGTTTATTATAAAATATAGGGATGTTTAATACAATATATAGGATATCTTCATCACTTTTAGTGAATATTGAAATAGTTAGTTCTTGTAATTCATAGAAACCTATCAAATTTTGTTCTATTTCTTGTTGATCAAGAATTGAGCGAGACATTATTCCAAAACGCGCGGCATTAATATTGTCAATGATTTTATCAATTTCATATGTTAAATCTCTTAAGGTATTTTTATATTTTAAATAGTAAATTTGTAAATTAACGTTATGTAATTGATTGGTAGTCCAAGTTGAAAATTCTTTAAATTGATTTTGTAGTACTTCCGTACGATTTTTAAGCAAGAAAAGATTACGTTGAAAGATTTCATTATTTTTTATTTGTTTGTTAAATTTATTTGTTATTTCTTTATTGTTTTGGTCTACATTTTCAAGATATCTAAGTATTTGCTCCCGATCATCGTTATCCATTACTCCGAATAACCACTTGTACAATCCTCCAATGGGATTTATTAAACCTCGTTTAAGACGCTTAAGAGTTTCGATTTTTTAATTATGTACATTTACAGGGTTATCGTTATCAATGCTTTTTATTAGTTGAATTTTGGTTTTTAGGTTATCTAATTCCTGTGGCAAGTCAGGAAAATATTCGGTTACAAACTTATAGTCATGATGAGTTATTTTAATTTTTATTTTAGATAGGGCAATAATTGTATTAGAATAGTCTGTAAGAATTATTTTATGGAATATTCGATATTGGTCTGCGATTAAATGTATTTGTTGTTTTTTTATCAATATTAATCCATTTTCGGATTCCAAATTCTCAATTTGAATGTCACTCAAAGCTGACGGTAATATTAGGAATAAGAGTATTCCTTGTAGAAACCTCGTTATCATCTGAAATGACAAGGCGTTTGGGACGTTTTATATTAGTTGCGGCTTTTTTATTTAAATTACATTTTTTATATTTAGGTAAGTGTTTAGGAGTACGATTAGGTGTTTTAACATAACCAACTGTTCGTGTTTCCTCATAAGTTTCACGCGTTTGATTTTGTTTGTTAATAGATTTTTCTTTATTAAGTTTTGTTAATTCAAGGACTTTAGCTTTATCAACTAAGCCATGATGAACTTTGAATGGTTCCTCATTGATTGTTGAATGAATTTGACGATTATAAAAGTATAAAGAAGTAAATATACGTGATCTAGAAGACTCACTGGAAGAAGTAGTTCTATACTTAGTGGCGAGTGTTTGATGTAATCTTTCAACATCACTATTGCCGGTGTGAGAATATGGTGTCGTAAAATGCAATTCAAGGTTATAATGACAACATAGTTCCTGTATAAAGAAGTCATTGAATTCGTTGTCGGCAACAATTTTCTTTGGTTTTCCTAAACATGATAGGAAAAATAATAACGCTTCTTTCAAAGACGATCTGTTATGGTCATAGCGATTGCATATTTAGAGTATTTATCGATACATGTCGCAACTTTAATGCGATCAATAAAAAATATGTCAACATGAAAAATTTGGTTAATTTCATTTGGGGTTTCAGTTATTCTAAACTTAGGTTTTATAGGTTTATTTCAATGTTTGGCTTTATTGCATATTTCGCAATTGTTTATATAACGTGTTACTAAATTTTTTAAAGCAGGGTAATAAAAATAATTAAGGATCCCTTTAAAGGTTTTTTCAATTCCTCCATGTCCTATTTCTTTAGTGTGGTACATATGAATTTGGTAAATAGCTTCATCTTCAGTTTGAAGATCTTGAAGGACTCGAGTTACTTTAATAAATTTGTAATGGTTATCAAAAATTTCTTTCAGTCTTATTTGGAGTTTATTATAGAAATGATCACTGAGATCCGAATAAATAGCTATACTTTTATTTGATGGTAATTTTGCAATTAATTGCGGTATGTATTCGTGAAAATGTAAGTCGTGCTCCTTTATTTGGATACGAATTTTATTTACAGGCTCCGGGTAATTTTTTTCAGATAATACTATTTGATATTTAAATTTATTTATATATTCTTCTTTTGTTGGAATTAAAAGATTTTGATTTTCATGTTCTGAGTAAAAAGTAACATTTTCATTTGCTTCAGGAGGATTAAATATAGAATCATTTTGTACCTGTAACGATTCGGATATAGCCGGTATGTTTATATTTTCAGGAAGCTGAATACTTTGTTGTCTACAAATATCCATTACTTCTTCAGGGTTTTCCCTAGTTATTAATTTAGGTATATTATATTCATTAGACGTTAGGGATTCCTTGCCCATATGAACTTCATTATTTTCAATGTTATTGTTTTTAATGCGTGATAAGAAGTCTGCAACTTGATTATTTTTACCTTTAATATAATTTATCTCGAAATCGTACTCATTGAGTCGAAGTTTCCATCGTATTAATTTCTGATTAGGCTCATTTAATGAATTAAGCCAAATTAAAGGTCGATGATCTGTTTCAAGTTTGAAATGACGACCGTAGAGATAAGGTCTGAAGTTTTTGGTTGCCCAGACGATTGCAAGCAATTCCTTTGCAATCGTAGAATAGTTATTCTCATGCGCGTTCAACGTTCGTGACGCGTATGCAATTGGGTGATTATCTTGTGATAATACTGCGCCTAATGCATGCTGGGATGCATCTGTTGTTAAAGTAAAAGATTTTGAAAAATCAGGATATCTTATTAAAACTGGTGGGTTGGTAAGGATTAATTTCAATTTAGTGAAACATTCCTTGTATTCAAAGTTGTTAATGTCTATTTTAGCATCTTTTTTAAGATATCTAGTCATAGGAACCGTTAGTGCAGAATAGTCTTGAACAAATTTTCTGTAGTAACCCGTTAAACCGAGAAATGATCTGAGTTGTTTAATGGTTTTCGGGATTTGGAGATTTTGAATTTTATTAAATTTTTCAGGATTTGGTTTTATTCCGTCTTTTGTCAATATATGACCCAAAAATTCGGTTTGATGAGTAAAGAAGTTGCATTTATCAGGTTGTATTTTTAAATTATGATCGCTCAATTTCCGAAATATTTTGCGAATAGAATCGACATGTTCATTAATTGAGGTACTAAATATTAATACATCGTCTAAATAGACAACGCAAATTTTATTAATGTATTCCTTCAAAACGGTGTTTATCATCCGCTGGAAGGTTGCTGGGGCATTTTTAAGCCCAAAAGGCATTCGTAGGTATTCATAGTGTCCATTGTGAGTCGAAAAAGCAGTTTTTGCTCGATCGCTTGGTTTTACTAGAATTTGATGAAAGCCTTTTGCTAAATCTATGGTTGTGAAGTAATTGGCTTTGCCTAATTTATCAAATAAATCCTCAATATTAGGAATTGGGTATTTATCACTAATGGTAACATCGTTCAATTTACGATAATCGGTTACTAACCTCCATTTAGTTTGCCCTGAATTGTCTGCCTTTTTGGGTACAATCCATATTGGTGCATTATATGGAGATTCTGATTGTTGAATTATTCTGTTTTGCAGCATTTCTGCAATTTGTTTTTCCACTTCCTTTTGGTGGATTTGTGCAAACCTGTATATTCTAGTAAAAATAGGTTTCTCCGAAGTTAGTTTAATTTGATGTGTAACAACATCAGTTGAAGTAAGTGCATCACCTTCCTTATAAAATAATTCATTATATTCGTTTAATATTTTTAATAATTCATTTTTTTCTTCAAGATTTATTAAGTGGCTAATTTTTATATTTGAAATTTTTTCACATTCAATTTGGGAAATTTGGTCTAGTGCAAGACAAAGACTCTTCGATATTATTTCAGGATCTTGATCTTCAGTAATAAATGGAATCTTTTTATTATTGATTGTAATTGAACCATCTATATTACTAATTGTAGACTGAGTAGGGACTAAAATATTTTGTCCAAGGATTGCATCGAATTTAGGATTCCTGAAATGTGTTAGTTTCCATTCGATATTAGTATTAGGGAGATTGAATTCTGTGGGAAATTTAGTCCATATTCCATTTTTAATTACTTCATTTGAATGAAGACTAGTTAGTTTAATAGGTTGGTGCAGAGTATGCCATAGAGATTCTGGAAATACATTATTATTAATTAAAGATGTATTACATCCGGTGGCTACAAGACATCGAATAGTTTTATTATTAATAGTAATGGGAATCAATGGTAATTCCCAATTTTGAAACTTTTCTTTAGATTCTTCCAAAGATGATGCTTGGAAATTTTCAGCTTCGCCATTGTTAAGGGTGCGAATATCAGCATCAAAATTTTGATAATTGTCAGTGTTAGAATTTGTATTATTAGAATGTATAATAGTAGACGTATGTAGTTTGGTCTTGGTCAAGGTTTTTAGCCTCGTTACTGTGAATGGTGCGCATACTAGCATCAGAATCATGGTTATTATTTCTAGGGTTGCTATTACCAGGAATAGGGTTATTTTAAGATCTAGAAGTACGCATTGTTTGATCACGGTCAGAATACCGATCTTGTTGAACTCTTTGTGTTTGAAAATTTTGATTATTATGGTGTTGAGGAGGACCGAATTGTCTTTGTTGAGGGTAATTACCTATATTTTGATCGATTTGAGTGTTTTGGTTACGAGGATATGAATTATACGAATTGCGATTATAATAGTTAGGTCCCACGTTAGGTTGAGGAACATAATTATTGTCCTTGTGTTTATAATTATAATTATTATTTTTAAAGTCCTTGTGTTTAAAATTGGGTATATTATCTCGAGATTTAGGACGATTGCTATCAAGTAATTCTTGAACTTGTTTTAAAGTTGAATACGCATCATGTAAAGTTGCACAATATCGCATTTCGATAAGAATAGTTTTATACTCAGGAATACAGGATTTGAATCGCGATAGAGCAGAGATAGAGAGTGTTTAATTTATTCAAGATATGATTAATTTCAGTATACACTTTTTCTATATCTGTACTAAATTGTACATGGTTTATTTCGTTAATTAAAGCATGATATGGTTGAGAAATTCCAAAATGTTGATATAATAATTGTTTTATTTGTTGCCACTTGGCTGAAGGAAACTTATCAACTATATATTGTGGTTCACCACGGATTTTAGTCTGAATTATTTGTTCGATGTATTGTTTTTGAGATTCCGTTTCGCAGAGTTCCAATATCCGATCAGCTCAATTACAAAACGGTTGTAATGATATTCCATTACGTGAGTTGGAAAATTCATCTATGCGGCTGACTTCCCGTAAAATGTCCTCGAAAGATAATATAATGGGTATTGCTGCATTTACTCCAGATTGGTCGTTATTAATTATTTCCTGCTGATCTTGGTTAGCACTGCTTCCTTGTTGCTCCAATATGGCTCGAAGTTGAGCAGCGTTTTCTCCAGGAGTTGGCATTTTTACTTAATAATAATTATAAGCTAAACTTACTTTGAAAATTGAAATAGTTACTGCTATTTTCGCAAGGCAGGAACTGATGAAAACAAAAAAAATTTTTTGGTAAGTGTTGCTCAAAAGTCTTCACTGTTTGTTCTGTATATTTTTCCTTCTTGATGGAGTAGGGTCCTTGGTAGAAGTTATGTTTTACGGTGCTCCAAAAGTAATCTTTCGATTTCGTAGTATGTACTGGTTTAAAGGACTGTGCAAGCGTCCCGTAAGATATGATTTTTTAAAGTTGTTGCACTTCAACTCTGTTTTTTATTTTAATTCTCAACGCGAGAATCTGCTAGATTAACTAGTCAGGACTGCCACTAACACGTACACAAAAAAGGACTCACTCAACGATATGTTGAGAGGCGAATTCTCTGAAAATTCAGCCTTACGCGGAGACAATGCTAGTCTCAGTACTTGGGTAGAATAAAATTCGCGTTACTGTTTGAAAAAATTTTTTTTATCTACTAGGTAACGACTATCGACTGCGCCAGTTAAGAAAATACTTAGTTATTCACGATCGAACTATTTTCTTTATTGATCAAAGATATATTACAAAATGATAATTTCCAGAAATTTGCAATGACTTTTATATAGTAATTTTGCTTATTTTATGATTTTTAATAACTCAACGGCAGCACTTAGTACGACAAATTAAGGTGTTAAAATCAATCATCACCCAAACTAAAAGGTGATTGTTCGGTAAGTGAATCTATCATCAATGCAACAATTAGTGAAATAATGTTGTTATAACTATCTATCATTAATACAACAATTAGTGAAAAGGGACAAATGGCTTGTGCGTGATGTCATACAATAATTATTATAACTAGCCCCTGTGCCGAGTTCCATCTCCAGATCTCTTCCATCGATCTGCACTGAGTTTTTTTTTCTAGATGATCTATCGCATTCACTTCATTAACTGTACGAAGTTGAATGATGGAGTCAGCGGTTTCCGTCACTCTCATCTGCGATTTTTGCCGTCTTGGCCTTGCATGCCCTTGCAATATGCCCCTTCCTTCCGCACGCATAACACTCCACGTCCAGAAATTTGCATTGTCTTCGGAAATAGTGGCCTCCACATTCATTACACTCTGTTGTTTCTGTATTCTCTTCCTGCTCGACTATCGTACTTCTTGCGTTAAGATGTTTTGTTCGGTTTGGGACTCGAAATTTTCTTTTCGAGTTTTGTTTTATTTAAGCCCGATTTTTTTATTGATGAAGGATAATGGAGTAAAAAATGGAACTTAGATTTTAAGTTTACTTTAAATAGTTTTTGATATTGTTCGTTATGTTTTTTAATTGTTAAAGTTAATTCATTTAGTTTATCATCATCAATATGCGGAAGCAATATTATATCAATAATCTTAATTAATAATGTTATAAAATGCCATACCTTATCATTAACTGGCACTAAATCTCCAATCATGATTGGAAGAAAATGAACCAACGTTAACATTTCTCTTGCGCTAAACTTGAATTTAGATTTTTTCAAATGTTCAAACGTTACAACTTCTGATTAGTTACCAATTTCCGATTTTCCGTATGAAAATAATTGTTTTCTTGAATTAACAACATCAAGGCTCAAATATCCCTTTTCAATAAAATACAACAAGCTTTTACTTAAATCATAATGGCAGACGCCTTCAAGCAAGTCGTGCATTGCATCAAAACAAAAATTATCTATAACATGATATGAGCATATTTGGTTAAAAATGCTATTTTCTTGTATTCCAGTTTCCTTAACATTATTTTTTTCTAAATCAAGTGCATAGTTATACGAAACGAAGAAGGGCATTCTTTAACATCTGATCGCATATTAGATTTATGACGTTTACAATTTCGACAGTAGTAATTGCTGTTGAATGACTTCGTGATACCCAATATAGTGTTCAATCCTTTATTATCGCCAGTTATGAGCCCAAGCATGAAATGGATCCTAAAAACTCCTTCTTCAGTATTTATCTCAATTCCTGTTTCTTCCAAATCTTTAAAAATATTAACTAGGCTATTGAAACATTTATCATTAACATAGTTTTTATGGTCTTTAGTTTTAATAAATGCGGCTGTAAAAATATATTTTAGTTTTGATTGGTAATGTTGAGGAATAGTGGGAAAAGTATAATAAAGCGCGTTTATTGATTTATTATCAGAATGGCTTCTTAATGTGTTCGTAAGTTCAACATCATCGGCATATAAAATGAAGGGTATAACCAATCTATTTTCAAAATTAAGTTTTCTTCTTTTGTAGTTCTCCCCATTTATAAAATTTGAAATATAAGTATTTTCATCGAGCGTTTTAGAATTTTCTAAAGTTAACTTCAAAACATTTGGAAGTTCAAGTTTAAATTGAAATTTTAAAGGCATAATGTAACCTCTTATATTATTTTGATCCAAAGTCGGTTCGTAGTTGACTATTCTTATATCTATTTCATTATTAATAGAAAATGCAATTGGATGCTCAAACAATTTTTTTTCTTTCAAATGTTTAAAATATAAAAATTCAGTATCAAAATCAGCAAAAGGATTTTTTAATAGATCTGAAATCTCTATTAATTTACTTGTTTCTATTGAATTATTTTCAAGTACTAATTTTATGAAATCATCAATTATTGAAGACATAAATGATTGGGTTATGATCTTTATATCTTGAACATTTTTTCGTGATAAATTGGCCCTAGAATGTAGATCATTCAAAAAAATGCAGGATTTTTGTTCAAGAAATTTTTTTAATTCATCTGAATTATTTATATCAGTATCCTTTAGTTTCTGCAATGACGTGATTGAACCTTGATTAAAATTATCTGTTACTTTATTTAATAATTCAATAGCAGTTTCATTAGAGTTATTAGTTGGTTCAGGAACCCTATTTTCTTTATTACATGACTTTAATTCTAATGTTTTTGTACTTTGTGGTATTTTAAGATCTGTATGTACATTACGTAAATGTCGTTTGAAATGAGAGAAACTTTTGAAACTATTTGGACATTTATCTTGACCACAATCAACATTACAGTTAGAAGTAAGACCATGAAGTCTAAAATCATGAAACAAATCTCCAATAGTTTTAAAAGCATCTTTACACAAGAAACATTTATACAGTATGCTATACTGAAAGTAGTTACAACTTTTTGAGATTATTTATCAGGCGACTAACGCATGAGTTCTTACTTTTCAGGGAATTAATGTTCATTTCGTAAATAAACGTTTGTATAAACATCCATGTTGAAAAACATTGCTTCGGATATTCAACATTTAAAAAAAAAATAATTTAAAGCATGTGTCTAAACATGAAATGAAATTAGAGAATTTCAAAAGCGTACCATCTATATACATATAATACTCTTTTGTACTAAAAATATTCTCTCCTACAGCAATTATAGTTGGCTGCAGCGTTAACTTATAATTCAAATATTTATTTTTTTGTTCTTCAATCCGTCTATTTATATCATTGTTTGCGGTGCAAAATAAAATAAAGGAATCCCCTCAGCGTCTTTTATACCAACTTTCGTACCTTTTTTTTTCCCGGTGCACTTAATAACTGCTGACGGAGTAAGTATTGAATTCAAGAAGAATAAGTTTTTATAATATTTCATTAATGTATGGGTGACCTTTTTAATTAACGGGCCAATTTAAATTTTACAATTTTTTGGCGGGCCGCACATAAAGTAACATTATTAATAATTTACAAAACTTTATTTATAATAAACATTAGAATAAAAAAAATATAAAATTTAAAAAAAAGTAAAGATTTCATATACAAATTTTAATGCAAAATGAAAACAAACAAGAAAAGAACAATAAAACGAATTTACTTGAAATTTTTAATGAGAAATTTGGCACTGTTTTTTCGATAAAAGCTGATCAATATCAGCCGGAATTGATGAGGTAGCTACACGTACGCAGCTTTCTAATCGTGCATCACTCAGTCTTGATCGGTGGTCATTTTTGATTAATTTCATGGTTGAAAATAATTGTTCGCAAACATACGTACTTCCGAACAGAGACATTATTTGATTTGCATTTTTCGTCAAAAGCGGAAATTTCTCAGGGCTCACATACGATTTATAAAAATTTTCGATGTTTACTGAGAAAAATACATTTTTTTAATCGGTATTATTCTGCATGTCAATCACTTCCATTTGAAAGTCTTCGGGAACTGTATCCACATCGATATTAAATGGCGAGGAAAACATTTTCATGGAAACCGCTGTCTTCTCAGCTTTGAACATTTGGAATCGTAATTGAAATTCGTTGATTAAAATGTCTATATATTGTGCGTATTTTTGAGAAGTAGTAACGTTTTCTTTTTCTAAATGTAGAAAGTGAGACACATTATTCTGCAAAAGATGCTGTTTCCACAATTTTAATTTGCACTCAAAGCCCTGAATTTTATCATACAAATTGTGAATAAACTGTCCTTTGCCTTGAAGTTCCACATTAAGATCATTGAGATGCTGAGTCATGTCGATAAGAAACCCAAAATCGCAAGTCCATTCTTTATTACCAAAATGAGGAAAGGCATATCCCTTCATATCCAAGAACAATTGTATTTATTTCGCTTTTTAAGTTGTATACTCTTTTTAGCATTGCACCTCTACTAAGCCAACGTACTTCGGTATTAAAAACCACGTCGCCATATTCAGTTTCTAAATCTTTCAGGAATTCTTTAAATTCACGGTGATTTAACGCGCGCGACTTTATAAAATTGATTAGTTTAATTATTGGTACTGTGACATTTGGCAAACTCAATCTTTTCGCACACAAATTTTCCTGGTGAATTATGCAGTGGTTAACGAATATTTCCCTTCCTGTGACCTTCTTAATGTCTTGAAATAGCGTTTCCGATACTCCTACCTCCATGCTTGACATTGCTCGTGTTCCATCTGTCAATATACCAATAATCTTTTCTAATAAAATTGAAAAATTTTCCAACACAGACTTTAGTTCATCGTACAGGTCTTTGCCGGTTGTAGTCCCATTTGTAAGATTTGTAAGAATTCATTGTAGATAATTACTAAAAAACATACAAATACATTATATACCTGCTTCATATTAATTAATAATACTAAATTCACAATTATCATCATCATATGATGCATCCTTAAAATCATACATAGCCTCGGTCATTCGTTTGATCATAGTTTTATTTGGTTCAAATAGAAGACAATTGCCCAGTTTTTTTACATGATCCGCGGCTAAAAGTGTCGCATTAATGGTACGAGTTACAAGCCGATTTCGAGTTTTTGTTTTTATCAAATTTATCTTGCTAAATATTCTTTCGCATTCAGCATTTGAATGTGGTATGCAAAGAACATTTAATACAAAAGTCGACAAATCAACAAATTCTTTTTCACCGTAAACATTTTCGTACGCTAGAAGCTTGGACCAAAACTTATCAACTTCGATCTCATTTGCAATCTCAATTGGTAAACTACAAATAGCTAATTTTCGCCATTGGTCATCAATGATTTGCCTTGTATTGAAATTTGATCCAGCAGCACGTGGAAAGTTTTCATAAACTTGCTGAAGGGATGGGTAGTCGAGCCTTGTGTTATTCGATAAAGTTTTTTTTGGTGAGAAAATTGATATGCATTTAAGGGTCTCATCACTAAAATCAAATCTTTTTTAATTTCATTGCAGGCAACAACAAAAAAGTTTAAACATCTGCATAAAAAGTCACGCCTTAGTTGCAAATTATTAATTATATCAGGATTTTTTAGTTCATTTAAAATATGAACCCCCAAATACATATTTTCTAATTTAATGTACTTGCTTTTGTTAGATGGATCTATATCTGCTAAATTTGTTCTCATAATATAGTCCCTTTCCATAAAACATAAAAGAAATTCTTTATAGAGATCAGCAAGCTTTTCATGCAGATGAGTAACAATTACCTTTTCGGATTGAAAATATTGATTGAATGTAGTGAATTTGGGCAAAATCCATTGCAAAAATATGAAATATAATTTCATGAAGGGGTCATTTAAATCATTAAAAATTTGTTCGGTAGCTGCTAATCTCTCTGCCAAATAAGTATGTGTAAAATATAATTTCAGAGCAGACCATTGCTCCAAAATTCTATCTATTAAAGTTTTTAATGAAAGCCATCTGGTTTGAGATGGATGAAGCATCTTGTGTATATCTAACTTTAAGAATGCTTGAAACTCACGTAAGGTACATTGTCGCTTGGCACTCGATTTAAAAAGATTATAAATGTTACGGCCCAAATCTTCACATCTTCGCGGCAAACATTTGCATGCTTCAGATGAGCATAAGTGAGCTGAATGGCAAGTGCATTTCATAATTTTGATTCCGGGACAGGCTTCTTTAAGAAACTGAATTATTGTGACCCATCATGACATTACAGCCATCAGAACCAAATCCAATAACATTATTTAGAGGCACACCGAACTCTCTAAACGAATCTTTTATATTATTAAACAAATTTTCTGCAGTTCCACCATTACTGTCACCAGAAGAGTAAATGTGGATTAGGGCCCAAAACGAACTCTGAATTTGCTTCGACTCTTTGTCAAAGTAACGCACCACAATGCAAGAAGTTTTTTCAGAAGCAATATCTGTCGAATCATCAGTTAAAATACTAAATTTAGTATTTTTATTTATTTATTTATTTATTGACGTCTACCATATATATAAATATTTACAGACTACGAAATTAAATTAGTAAAATTAAGAAAAATAATTATTGATTGTTGGACAAAGCAGTAACTAATGTTTTCATTTTCAATATAAGTTAAATCTTCAACGTTAATTAACTCTCCAGACATTGATTAAAATAGCCTTAAAGGCAAATCTACCCGAACTTAAAACAACAAGAGAACAAACTTCATTGAACCGCGTAGCACAACGCGTAAGCGGCTCATTCATGCCATAGTTTACTTTATGTGGATTGATTTGAAGAAAGGCACGAAGACGAAGTGGTCGTTCAGGCGCATAAATGTGGAAAGAAGCAAGAAGTACCGGCGAGATTATTCTATAGCACAATACGTCACGAGCAAACATTATATCGCGAATATGTCTACGACTCTGCAAGGATAGCAAATTAATTAGTTTGCACCTACTTATGTAAGAAGGTAATCCATCGGACCAATGTAATCTTCTAACAGCAAACCTCGTAAACCTTTTTTGAACACATTCTAGTCTTTTGATATGAATGTCATAAAAAGGATTCCAAACGACTGAGCAATATTCTAAAGTAGATCTCACAAGAGAGCAAAACAGAGTTTTTAAAGTATATGGATCGTTAAATTCCATAGAGTTTCTCATCACAAATCCCAATTTAGAATTTGCTTTAGATATCATTCGATCAACGTGCATATTAAAAGTAAGTTTGCTATCCATTAACCCGCCAAGGTCCACTACTACCTCAGATCGAGTCAGAGTAATATAAGGAAAATTATACGTAAAATGAACTGGAGAAAAACACCGACGTATAGTAAAGATTTTACATTTATTAGGATTTAATAATAATGAATTAAAATCGCACCACTCCCAAAATAGAGTAATCTCAGTTTGAAAACTAATGGAATCGATTTGACTATTCAAACGAGTAAAAATCTTCAGATCATCGGCGAACCCCAAGCATGACGCATATTGAAACAGATCAAAAACATCATTAATAAAAATGAGAAAAAGAAGAAGACCGAGGTGACTACCCTGCGGAACACCCGAAGGAACTGAAATGCATCGTGATAAGAATGAAGATAAACGAACATATTGTTTCCTATTATCCAAATAAGACCCAATCCACAGCAAGAGGTTAGAATGGAAACCAAGGGCACACAATTTAGAAAGCAACAGGTTTATATGTATTCTATCAAAGGCTTTCACGAAATCAGTATACAAAACATCCACTTGAAAGCCCGACTCTACTGCTTCCAAACAATAATGGGTGAAAACAGCAAGATTGGTCTCAGTAGATCTTCCAGACACAAATCCATGTTGTGAAGTGGATATATGTTCCTTAACCTCGAAGTAGAGTTTAGTTTTCACAATACTTTCCAGTAACTTTGGTATAGCAGACAATTTAGAAATCGGTCTGTAGTTCTCAACCAGATGCTTGGGCCCAGACTTATGAATTGGTGTTATATATGATGTCTTCCAATCATCTAGAAAAGTACCCGATGATAACGACATATTGAAAATTATACATAAAGGAGTACATAAACAGTCCTGACAAGATTTAAGAAAACCAGCAGGTATTCCATCCGGACCCGAACTGAAATTATTTTTGAGATTAGCTAATGCAGAAGAGACATCAGTCTCAGATAAAACCAATGATCCAATATCAGTAATCGGGGTTAAATGACTGAACCTTTTAGGATCAAACGGATGAATACTTTTATTATAAACAGATTCAAAAAAATTGGCAAATAAGTCACAAGATGAAGATAAGTCAGTGGAGGAGCACCCACTAAATTCCATCACAGAAGGGATGGACGAATGTTTTTTCTTAGAATTCAGAAAAGACCAAAAGAGTTTACTATCCATTTTTATTTTAGCCTCTGTAGACAATAAATATTGTTTGTAGAGGAACTTGTTTAGACAATCATAATCCCTGCGTAACCCCATAAACCGTTCAAGATCCACTATCGACTTCGTACCCTAGAATTTTTCATGAGCTTTATTTCTCGCATTTTTAAGTTTCGAAAGACGCACGTTGTGCCAGGGAAGCTTGTTACTCTTGTTGATTCTTTTAGGAACAAATAGCGCAATACAATCATTAACAACAGAACTAAATTTAGTGTAAGCAGCATTAAGATCAAGATCTTTAAATAGTTCAACCCACTCAATTGAGGAGAAGTAATTATTAATATCACAAAAATTTGCGTTAGCAAAAGTGTACAGTAGTTCACTACAGTTACCATTGGAATTATTATTAGAACCGAAACATTAAAATTGAAAATTAATTACAATTGCTTTATGATGAATTGAATTACTTAAAAGGTTAAAAACTGCTTCATCAACATTTACAACTTTAATATTTTTATCAAGAAAAATTAGGTCTAAAATACGTCCTAATGAATTTAAAACATGATTGACTTGAATTAGATCTAAACAAAAAATTGAATCAAGAAAGTTAGTTTCAATATCAGTTTTGGCATGAAATGGGATGAGCATTTTACTATCTGGACACCATGTCCAAGAAACATTGCCAAGGTTGAAGTCACCAAACACACAAATGCGCTGATCGTCGGATAAGCTCTTGGCAATGAAATTAATATTTTCATAGTGGAGCATATATACTTCAAAGGAGCTACTGGGAGGAATATAGCTGATGAAGAAATAAATTTCATTTAAGGCGTCAAATCGCACTAGGACACAGAGTTGATCAATTTCCACTTGATTCACTTCCAAGGATGGCAGCACAATTTCCTTACTCGAGAGCTTCGAATTTATTGCCAGCAAAACACCACCTCCTCTCTGATGACACCCGGAATTTGCACGATCTTTCCGATATACATAGTAAAAACTATCAAACAGTTCAGAAGAATAAATCTGATCATGTAGCCATGTCTTAGTGATGGCAATAATATCATAGTCATGGCCCGAAGAAACCTTGAAGAATTTCTCTGTTTTCGTCCTCATTCCGCCAGCATTGTGATAAAAACAGGAAAAAGTACATCCACTCCCATTAGCTACTGCGCGGTTGGAATGGATTCCGCCTCTACGTTTTTTGGTCGGTGTACGAATGTCCTCACTTGAACACCTAACGGCCAGTTCGATGACTTTAGGGCGCTACTCAATAATTGGGATGGGATGCCCAACTTGAAATTGACAAATCGCAAAGTGTTGACATCAACACCATTCTTTATCAACTTATGGCAAACAAGTTGAGCAGCCGGAACATGAAGTTTATCGGAAATTAACTTTATAATCGCATCAGTTTCCATAGTTGATTTAAAGCGCGAAATATGCAGCCAAGACCTAATAGGCACTACATCTAACTCCGCTGACGAATGCGAGACATCAGTTCCAATTAGACCCCTCCGCTTGCTCCGAGAGCGCGATGGTATGGCTACCCAATCATCCGTAAGTGGAGTATTCGGCTGAACAATGTTATTTTCAGCAGTCAAGTTGGTAATAGTATTTATGCTAGTTGAGGCATTGCAGTTGACGTTAGATGATTGAGTAACACTGAGCGGCAATCCAGCTACCGATTGAGACGCTATGGATGCATACGGCAGTGGTATTGGTGAACGCTGCGAATCAGCTAACATGTCGATAATTTTCTGCGATTTATTTGGCGAATTCACCATATTGGCATATGTCACTCCTTTAGCCCTTGGCCTTAAGACTCTGTCTGTAGTTAGGCGTTTAAACGACATATCACCAACCGGCATTGTAGGCAGAAGGTCAGTAGCGCCCGCAGGAGATACTGTTATGGTCGGCACCGTTTGAGTTGGAATATTGATTAATTCCAGTTTATTCACCTCTAAAATAGCAGCCTTCAGATGACTCTGTTGAGATGATAAACCATCAAGCGTAGAACACACAGCGGCTTGTAATACTTTGAGCTTAGCCGCATACGATGATATTGACAATAACCGGCACGAATCACAATACCAATAAAGCCCATTACCCGATTTTGCAACAGCATCGGCAATAGTTCCCGTGAGGCCAACACATTTACTGTGAAAGACCTTTTCGCACAGGGCAGAGCAGCACACAAACGGTGTTTTGTCCCAAATGTCCAAGCACTTGGCCGCCGCACAAACAGCCATAATTAGTAACAAGAACAAAAACAAACCGATTATATTAAAGTCAACTGATTATTAAAGTCAAACCGATTTTATAACTCAACGAAATAGAGATCACTCGCGACCGATGGCCTTAAACAGCGCCAAGGGTGGCAATCAAAATCGAAAAAAAAAAGTTAAATAAATGCAGGTAAACACGTCCGACTGACTCCACTAATATTGAAAATATTAACTTCAGCAAGATGCTTTTTTTGCACTGGCGCAATGACGTCCTTCACAATAGATGTGACTTTCGTCGTACCAAGCTTTATGTCTTGCGCAATTTTTGAATCCTTAAATATACTTTTTAAAAGTATACTTAAGTGATCAGCTGTTTTAAACGATATATTGTGCTCTGCGAAAAAAGCAGCGAGACAAATTTCGGCAATATGCACTTCGTCTGCCACATTCTTACAGTTTGACGAAGTGTATTCCTTCAAAAATTGTTGGGAGTTTTTCGTACTATCTTTCAGTAAGCCAACGTGTTTTTTGCTTGCTGCGTGAAGTTTTATAACTGAAAGTTCCGACTTCATACTAGTTTTGCATATTTTGCAACTAGCTTTGAAGTCCGAATACGGATCACTCTTCAGCCAGCTCTTGAAATTTTTATCGTTTTCCCACTTCTTTCTAAATTTTTGAATTCTCTTTTTCGTTTTTTTGCTAATTTTTCTTGGCGTTTCTAAGCTTTTATCTGACATGATGGCACAAAGTAATTGCTGGCTTGAAAGAACCCTTGAAAAAACCGAATTACCTTGAATTACCGGTCAAATTTCAGGAGCTGCAACTGGTACCGAACTGTAGCCTATCGGAAAGCAGAAATAAGCTGCTGCAAGATTCCAAATCCGACAACTATGTCCGAATGTATCGAATAGCAGTAAATACACGAAAACCACAAGGATCGGAGTAGCTAACAAATTATGCCTACGACGGAAGCACTGAACTGGAAAGAAAACGTCATGAAGAGGATCTTGCGAGTTGCTGTAGAATTTAAAAATAATTACCGGCCAAATTTCAGGAGCTTGAAATGGTTTTGAACCACAACGATTATTCGAACTGACATTGCTTGCAACACCGCGTTAAAACAAAAGACATGTTCACGTTCACCGTTCACAAAATAGAAGACAACCTATCGAAATCGAATCGAAAATCGAAAAGAAACAACGACGAAGAACACGCGAGATCGAGAACGAGATTCTTCGAGAAAACAACGGGATCAGGATCGAAATTCTTGGTTTTCTTAGTACGACCGACGTCAAAAAACTACACAAACACAATACACTGCTTGCTCTTGTTGGCTGGCTGCCGCGGAAAATGAGATTGAAAACAACGGGATCGAATTGTAGTACGACGACAAAAAACTACCACGCCGCGATAACACACACCGCTCTTGCTGGTTGGCTGCCGCTGTGCAGAGGAGCCCCACCACTTGCCAGTCAGTTTTTTGTGACACGCATACTACATTGTTTGAAAGACAAAAACAGAGGCGTAGAAAAATCAGAGGAGTAGAAAAATTTGTAATTTTTCTTACTGGTGTTGCGTCTTTTTTTAAAAATATAACACACGATTTTCTTAGATAACTTTATTTAACACGTCTTTCGCTTTCGAACTCTTGGTCAAGAAGACCGGATGCCGCTCGCTTGACAGAAGACGACCGATCACCATCTCTTCTCAATGATCGGGTCGCCATCTGTTAGTCACATATAATTATTATATATTATAACACTGAGTACAAAATTGCAAAATTATGGTATTTTTGCCGTACCATAGTGAGCAATTATGGTACATGGTACAATTCGTAAAATGTTGACGAAATTATGGTACGTTTCCATAATTATGGTACGGTTGGCATCGCTGATCGTAAGGCCTTTTTATGTTATATTCTTTTAATGTTGAAACAGTCTCTGAGCATATAAAGCATACAGCTTTATCTTTGAAGAAAGTGAAAAAATAATCAAATTTCCACTTTTCTTGGAAATGCCTGTGCTCATCCGCAACCTTCCGTTTTTTTGTTTGCTTTTCCGACATGCTATTATGGATTAAAAATTTGAAAGTTAAAAAAATTTGTAGGAAAACTTAATTTTGAATAAAAAAAACTCTAATTATACCTTTTTGACAATAATATTGCACTCACGCCTTTCAAGAAACACAAGAATTGCTAAAATTGCTAGTTAACAGCTTACCAGTCTGACTGATTGTGTGACAGAAGCAAACACAAACAAGCACAGACGCGGCGCGTTCGTATTGCATGTTTGAACAAGTTGCCGACAAGTGTGTATCTCGTCACAAAAAATCGCGCAGACGCGGCGCGTTCGTATTGCATGTTTGAACAAGTCTCCGACAAGTGAGTAATTCGTCACAAAAAATTGTTTCGGTTTAGTGTGTACTACCATTTTATTATAATTAATTTTATAACAATATATTGATGGGAGAAAGTCGATAAAATAAATTCAATTTTAGAAGCTTGGCGGGCCGCATAAACATGCAAGCGGCCCGCGGGCCGCGTGTTGCTCATCCCATTAGATTCTAATGTATATATATTTCTGGAGGAAACACAAAGAAAATAATAATGATCTTGTTATTATGTTAATCAAAATGAACACCACTTATAAAGTACCCCAAAAGGAAATGATCCGTGATTTATCGCACACTAAGTAAATTGATTGTAGAGTCAAAAATCTTATTTGAATGGCATATATATAAATATAAGTATTAATAATACTAATCATAACCTTATCTTCCTCCGGAAATGTTTTTATTATATCGTTAGATATAAGATCGAGCTCATAAGTTCAAAGTTTCCTATTATAAAGTTTATAATATTCTAATACAAGTCCTACAACTTGTCATTGCTGACGATGCGTCAATGATTTTTTATTTGAATGTTCGGCAAGAATGTTTGTCCAGCTAAGGACATATGTAGGATATCTGCCACAGGCTAAAAAGCAAAATAAATTATAAACATCTGATTTGCTGACATAAATTTTCGTATATAAATTAAAATTAAATTTTAAAAATATTTAATTGCAATCTTTGAATTTAAATTTCGAGCAAAGGGAAATCATAGGTTCAAAAGTTGCGCTTCTATTCACTGCGAGTGAAGAAGCAAGCACCTTTTTAGTACACGCACATAGCCTATTAGGGTTTATCTTAAAAAATTTACCTTTAATGCGGATCTTGTTTCAACGCTATCTACGGAGTTTACCCAACTCTCTACATTCGACACTGATGATAGAGTGCTGCATTTAGTAATCTATATTAATAATGCACATAAGTAATAAAAATAAAATCAAAACATATTTCCCAACTCTATATCCTTCCACTTTTTGAGCTCGTCTTCAAACTCCAACTGAAGACCAAGTTCAGAGGACGGAAATATTTTATTGAAATGTGACGTCTGGAGAAGTAATAGGCTTCTTTAATTTAATCCTTTATCTAATCAAAAAAAAAATTATAACGTTAAATAAATGTCTAGCCTATTCATCTATAGATATAAAATATTTTTGATCTATGAAAATTTGTGTCATTTGTGGGATGAGCGATCGAGGTGTTCAGAATTTTCAGTAAACAAAAAACACGCTTTAAGAAATTAAGTTTTTACACCTTTTAAACACGAAAATTCTTGCAGTTGATATTTATTTACTATTGAAAGAGCTCAGAAATACCCACGTTATATGTGTATGAAATTAGAAAACTATGTAAATATTTGCATTTGCATTTTAAACAATAAAAAAATTTGTTTGCTCAATTTAAAAAAGCCGTCTTACACTACATATGTAAATACATACATTGTACGTTTCAAACATATTTTTTACGGAAGTTTTCCGAAGAAAGACTGGCGAAGTTTTTCGTGACAAAACATATTCTTTGAAATCCAAACTTATCTAAATACGGGACACTTCTTCTACACCGAATTTTATATTATCACTTGAATTAGCATGCAATATCTTAAATTACAATAAAATATACAAGAAGATTTCCGAAATAAACACAAGAAAAACAATTATTCCCATTTTCATGCACTACTCCACTTATTTATTTGTGATGGAGGTATACCTACTTACCTGCAAGAAATGGCACTACGTCTTTCGATAAATTAAGGGGGTCGTCTAGTGTGAAGGCAGTTTTTTAATGCTTTTTTGGGGAATTTTTTTTTTACAAACCATTAAAATAAAATAATTTATAAATTGTATATCATTTTCATTAACATTTAAACAAACTTTGTGAATTTTTTGAAGTCATTATATAGAATATAGTCGGAGATACACCGCCCAACAGGAACACATATCGCCGTGTCGGAAGAACAGTGACGCAACTGCAAAAAATTCTAATTTTTTTCGGAGAAACAATATCATTTTTGACAATTGCCCACAAGCCATTCGAGCTTAGTAATAGTTACTATAGACAGCTTAGATCAAGAGCACGTTCGTTTTAAACAACGGGGAACGATTTTATGCAAGAATAGCAAAACCACAAAATATTGAAATGTGAAAACAAAAAATTTTCAAAATTGCAGTTGCGTCACTGTTCTTCCGCCACGGCGATATATAAAAATAAGTGCTCCACTGCTGCCATGATTCCGGCCGTTCTGCTTATGTGAAATCAAAAAACCAAACGCAATTTTAATCGTGAGACTTGAGGCTCTACATGGAACTAAAATAAACTTAGAATTCCTAAAAATAATTTTTTTTTTACGCCTTACAAACAAAATTAAATTTTTAGTATTTTTTTGGGGTCTATATAGCTGACAAAAAGAAAACTAACAAAGCAATCTTAATTATTTTAGTTCAACTTGTAGTTATATATGTATTAAAGATGCTGTATAAATTTGAGCAGAATCAATCAAATAGTTTTTGAGATATCATGGCAGCAGTTTGAAAAAATCGTGTTTTGAGAAAAACGCGTTTGAAAGTTGTTGCATATAATTCATAATTAGAAAATGGTCTCACCATCAATCTGCTATGCCTGGACCATAGAGTACACCTTCCTCTTCTTCAAAGGTTTTGTGAACAGTTCTGGGTACCCATTAGTTGAGTCTAGTACACAAAAAAGCTAGATAAGCAGTTGGGCTCGAGAATATTCGATGCGAAAGCCAGCGCTGCGCCGCCCCGCGCGCTCCGTATAGCTCCTCCGGTTTACGGCTGTAACTTTTCAACCGCTTCAAATTTCGAAAAATTCTTTTACCCACGTCTTTTATACATGTTTCAGATGTGATTTATGAAAAAAAAAAATAGATTTTTTTTATCTGACACACTAGACGACCCCCTTAAATGTTTTTACAATATTGACCACCTCGCCGTCAATTGCACTTACTCCAGACACCACTTGTTCACTTTCACACGCGTCCACGAATAAATCCTCCAGGATTTCTTCCATATTGGGTGAGTGCGTCTCGTTTCGCGATGTGATTGCCAACGATTGTCGACTTTATTATTTGAAAGTTACCGATAGTTGTGAAATTCATGCGGGTTACCCATAAATGCGTGATGCAACAAGTTGATTGACTGTGCAGTATTGCATGTTAATGCTGTCAAATGAATTTGCTGTCAAATTTACAACATTTTGCTACAAATTTAACAACAAATATTTACAAGTACCTGTAAAATCTACTGTTAAGGATGTAGAAGAAATACGCAATATTTACATGTTTAGCAATCAACATGCTTGTTAAATTCATGATAAACACAGAATATGATAAAATTAACAGCATAATCTGTAATTTCTAGCATTTTACAGAATATTGTTATTTCAATTAGTCTCGACTGTTAAACTAACAACGAACATTTTTTTGGGTGTAGTTTTCAATTCGGGATTTTTTTGCAAGCCTTTGTTCCAGTTGAAGAAATCGTTTAAGAGCGATGTCCTTAGAATCACCGAGCATACTAGTCTGGTGTGAGAAAGATAGACTAACTTCAAAACGTCCTTCAATTGTTCTTAGGACATGTTGCTGGAAATGCGCCTCGCATTTCATCTCCTGAGTCGTCATTTGAGTCTGAGTTGGTTCCTTGCCTTTCATTTTCTAGAATTTTTCCATTTGTTCGGATAACTGAGCATCCTCAATGCTATTGATACCGCACATTGGTAAGGGGTTTCCTGACGTTCTGACTGTATTTATCTTACCAGCCACGACCCATCCAAATGTTGTATTTTGTAATATCGGTAATCCTTTTCCAAGGTTTATTTGTCCTATCGAAATCAACTGGAAGTATAATTCTGCTCCGATCAGAATATCGATAGGACCTGGTTTGTTGAAGCTCGGGTCTGCGAGTTTTATGTTGTTAGGTATCGACCAATTTGACTTGTCTAAACCATGTAATGGTTGCGGACATGTTATTTGAGGTAGAATGTAGGCTTCTATCTTGGTTGAAAAGTTGTTAATTCTTAAGTGGATTGCAAGCTTTACTTGACAGTGTACTTTCTGAGCAATTCCTCCTATGCTGCGAATGCTGATTTTCGATAACATCGGTTGAAGAGAAAGTTTCTTAGCTTCCGATTCCGTTCTCAAATTCACCTGCGAACCACTATCTAAAATAGCTCAGAGTTTCGTTGGGTATCCATTTCTGTCCGAAACATTCAGAATGGCAGTACTTAGCAGTACTTGCGATGTTGTTGTTTCTGCTGCTAACGATACTGTGGTACTGCTTGAAGGTGCTTCATCCTGTTGAAGCTGATCTGATTGTGCTCTTGAAACAGCGTTGTTGCTAGGAATTGGATGATTCGGTTTTGACGTTACCATTTTATCATCCTTGTGCAGTAGTGTGTTGTGTTTCTTTTCGCACTGTTTACAACTCGTTGCGGGACATGTTGATGTGGTGAGACCTTTTCTCAGACAATTTATGCATAACTTTTCTTTCTTTGCCGTTTGATATCTCGCAGTTGGAGTCAGAGAAAGAAATTTGGCTCATGAAAATAGCTGATGACTCTGCTGGCACAAGATACAACTTGTTTCCTTGTCGGTAGCTAATAACGTAGATCTTGTGTTTGATCCTATTACTCTACCACCACGTGGTTTGGTCGCAGTGGCGAAAGCCTCGAGACCTTGAAAACGCAGCTCCAGGAACTCTTGTAACTGCGTCAAGGTTGGCACTTCTCTGGGGTGCGTCAACTGTTACTCAAATTGAGTGCATGTTGCCTGGTCCAAACGCTGCAGCAGGATGAAGACGAGGATTGCATCCGATTCATGTACTGGAACATACAAGTTTGCTAGAGCCTGGCAACACTCGTTTGTAGTGTCATGCAGAGCTCTAATTGCACTTGCATTTTTGCTGCTAGAAGACGGTTAGGAGAGCAATTTGTTGATAAGAGAGTTTTCTAACAGGCGCTTGTTCGCGTATCTACTCTCCAGGATGTTCAGGCCGCTTTGTAGCCAGTATCGGAGATCGAAAGATGCTGGACCAGAGCTTTAGCTTCTCCAGTCATATTACTCATCAGGTAAAACATCTTCTTGGCCTTGGGTAATTGCTGGTTATGGATGAGTTCGACATATAAGTCCCGAAATTGCTTCCATTGTAGGTAATTGCCACTGAATGTAGGTAATTTTATTTCCGGCAATTTTATTTGTGTATTGCAAAGAAAGTCGCAATGGGAGGTCCTTCTGATCGGACTTAATTTGACAATTGTGAAACCAGCCGCTCTTGCAAGTTTATCAAAACTTGTTGCTGTGTGGGCAACTAGCTCGGGCTGATAATCTGGACAGCTGATTGCACCCATTATTTCCAAATGAAATTCGGATATTTATGCCCATATTCCTGAATGCTAGCAATCTTCTGCTTATAGTATGCTGATGATTGCATTTGCTCCATGTTAACTTCAGATGGCTCCAAAATGTTTTTTATAGCCTCTATCAGAATTTTCTGCTGCCGAATTTGCCTTTGTTGCGCCGTATTCGGTGGATAGGTTGAACACCCCGCTGCACCGCTCAATTCAGCCGCATAAGTCGCATCCTTGGTGGCTGCTAATGCCTTGCTGTATTCCTTGTAAAGCTGCTCAACCTGTGCGAATAGGTTTCCGTGAAATAGAGATGATCAGCGTGCTGCTCGCGCGATCAGTTGATAATACTTAGATTTTTCGGATTTTATTCCCGCATTATAGAATTGAGCCTCAATTTGGGCAAACCATAATTCCGGATCATTACGCCAGAATGGTGGAAATCTAATGTGGCTCGCAATTTTGCTCATCATGACGGGGTCAAGTCCTTGTGAAGATGGACTGGCTTGGCCGTCTTACTTTCAACCTTGTCAGACTCCGACATTGAAAAGTCTAGTTAATTTTGATAAGGTGTTTTAGAGCAAAGTTGTTTTTTTAGTTAGTTTTGTTTTTTTTTTTTTGATTTTAAAAACAAAAAAAAACGAGTATGATTTGAATCTTTGATAGTGTTTTGTGTAATTTTAATATATATGTGTGCTTGTTTTATTTCTCTTGATACTTTTTTACCTTTGATACTCTTGTAATGTACGCAGAAGCGTTTTTAAACTCCAATGCCGCAATCTATTTGGGGCGCCATGACATGAATCGAATCACATCATGGTATCCGTCCAACAAAATAAAAAAAAAAAATCGCAAACACTGCAGCCTAAGTAATTGTTCTCACCACGAGTGTATACTACCCAGTACTCCGCCCTGAAACAAATAGTGGGAGCAGGTCTCCGTCACCATTTGATCAAGACGGCCAGGATTATATAGACCGGTGTAAACAATTGTCGTCTGGTGACAAAGCCACAGTTGGGTGGCATATGACCCATGGATTGCCTGAAGGTAGCGTGCATCTAGCATAAAAGCACGTGCGTAGCTCGTCGGAAGGGGCGTGGGTGGCTATGGACATCATAAATAATTATGCACATTAGGGGCTGAGAAGTCCGGTTTGAGAAGTCCGAACTCTATCCTCAGCGTGCTGGGTCAGTATAGGAAGAAGGAAAGCAGGAAGTCAGACTAGGAAAAGGATGGAGAAAGAAGAGTGAGGAAATGAAGGAGGAGAGCACAAGGATGGAGACTTTCGGTGGGAAGGCCGAAGCAGTAACCATATTTTTAGCTGTTAGAAGTATTTATATATATATCCTTTCGTGATAGAAAGGCAGAAGAAGAGCGATCTCCATGATCGTTCCTACCAGCATATTGACTATACTAATATGAAGGTGGAGAAAGGTGGTATTTCACAACACACACCACAAAACTCACGAAGACGACGTTCAACCAAAATTTAAAGAAAGGTCCAAGAAAATTCTATATGTTCTCGTACATTTGACTCAAAAAAAATTCGGAGAAAAATGTAATATTGCTAGTAATCGGGAATTAGGGCGCCCCTTTAATAGGACTACCTATTCGTAAAAACGAGCACCGATACTACTTGCTATGTTGAATACCGCATGTATTGGGGCATTCAGTTTTGAAGCTAAAGAAGTATAACTTTTCTAACTCGAATTTTTCTCTAACTCAAATTTTTCATGAAAACCCGCTATTCACGGTATATTTTGGCGTTGCCTCGTGGCGCAAGCTTCTAAAACGGGATTATCTGCGGCGTAGGCGAATTTCCGAGAATTTTTGCTGATTTCAGATATCCTCCCTAATCAAACTGGGTTGGAAATTATACCCAAAAGAAATATGAAACGCAGGCAAGGAAAATTATTTGAGAATTTTTTTGTTTCTGCCATAGGAGAATGCTGAGCTTTGGTCCTTCCTTTGTTAACCTCTTCGTAGGCGCTATTCTCCCTTTTTCTCCACGGCATGGCTTGCATAAAATAATCAAAATCTGCATCCGCTGAAAATTGAAAACACCAAAAGAAAGAAAGGAAGGAAAATACGTCGATCTTCTCATAATCTTGCTGAACCGACCTAGAAGATGAACCTGAAAATCTTATAAAGTTCTTGTTTTCGGTCCATATTTTCAACGACTTTTCGACCGAAGGAAAAGTGGAAGTTTATCCCAAAATTTCGAAGAAACTGATAGCTTCAATTTGATGAACTCCAATCTGATTCAATCAATTGTGCATCAATTGCCGAATTGTCGTAGAATTCGCCAAAACCCACAAAAGAAAAAAAAACAACAAAAGGAACTAAAATCCGAATTTTTCTCAAGATATGCTAGAAAATGCAAAAGGAACGAAACATTTTCTTTCTAAACGGGATGGCAATTAGGAAACGATATCCACGCGGTTGCGCGTCACCCACGCCGTCTGACGAAAAGCAAACGGTACCTGCCGAAAAGAAACCGTTTCCTTTCAGGAGGGCTGACCGTTATTTTAACTTTTCCATTTTTTTCGGCACCGCGTGTCTTAAAATCACCCAAAAAAATTAAAAAGGAAAAACCCAAAGGGCATCAAATGCCACACATGACACGCACAAATTGAAATTCCACCGGAAAAGGGGGGTTCACGTATGCAACCGATCTTCACATTCTTAAGAGAAATCTATCACAAAATGGGGCTTTCGGGGCTCCCTGGTCGTAGCACGGAAACCGCAATCGATTTATAGGCAAAATGGAGAAATTTCTCCGACCATAATTCGCCCGGGTATTTCTGTATTTTTTTTATGCTGGGCCCACGAAAATAGTTGTAGAAGTTCCAACTCGCGAAAATCATCTATCAAAACACATGTATTACACTTAAAGACATTAATTACATCATCCGAACACACAAAAAAAAAGTTCCAAAAACAGCAAAAAAAAAATTAAGTTTGATCGGCTAATAGGCCTTTATTTTCGTACACAACCCGCTTTAATATTTTAGTAGGCATTCTGATGCGCTAATTAGTTTCCAGGTTTAGCTTTAGCTTTCGTTATTTGGTTTTAAAAAAAATAATAATGAAATAAAATGCGTACCGTAGTTCTTTAGTTTTTTTTTGTTTCGTGCCAAATTGCTGGCGGGAGCAGCCCGATTTTAAGTTATTGTCACTAGGTCCTCCCAGCGAGCTATCGGGTTCCCGGTGGCCGATCCTGGCCTCATGCTGGCGGGAGCAGCCGTGTATTTTTCTGGAAGATCCTCCCAGCGAGCACTCCTAATTGTGACACCTCACTACTTGGTGTCACAAAAAAAAAGAAACGACCGGCTCGGTCTAATGATGAACACTCACTTTTTCACGACTCGCTCGGCCTGATGTTCAAATCCAACTCCACTTCTTTTCGTTCCCGACATCTAATGCCTGCTGACGATCCTTATTCACCTTTCGAGTATCGTTTTAGGTGAGTGGTGAATATCGTTCATTGTATATTGGTGATGGCGCAATGACAGTCAGGCTCAAAAGTGCCTGTCAATAGGCAAATCGTTGTGACTTCGTAAAATTCGTGCGCAGGCATTCCATTACACTCTTTACTTTCTCTGATTGTTTCTTCTGCCTGATTTTTTGGTCCATGTCTTGATGTTTCACAGACTGCAGTTTTACTTTGATTTCCTTTTATTAATTTTCACTATTTTGTTTTAAGCCGCGTGTTGGAAAGATTTTTTTGGTTATTCACTCCCTCTTTTTTTTCAATCACGTTTTGGGGATTTTTATTATTCACCGTTATTCACTTTCTTTCAATTCAATACCGCGTGTTTTTTTTACTGTTAATCACTTTTTTTTTGGTATTTTCTGGTCGCGGGCCTTTTTTGTGTCTAGCACTTCGCGACACTTTTTCAGTATGCACCTTATTTAGGTTTCGTATTACTAGCATACAATTTTAATACGCACTTTACGCTAGTAATCCACCACTTATTTATTTTCGCACGGCTTAATTATACACCGTTATTTTAATTTCACTACTAATTTCAATATTTCACGTAATTTTATGGGCATTTTAGATTTTTCACTTGTTTTAACTAATCCACGCACCGTTTCAATATTTTTAATGTACTATGTACGACCGAACATGAACTAATATAAAAGAAGGTATATAAAATTATTTCACGTCTCAATTTGGATTTCTAATGCACTTTCGCGTTATTCTCGTTTTTGGTCATTATCGGATTCTGTGTTATACTTACAGTACTGTGGAAATAAGAAAAAAATAATCCTAGGTAGATTTTTTTTGTGTTTGCGGCGTAGTCGAGGGTCACCAGTTATAGCACTAATGCTATTCGTTCGTAGGTACCTGTGGATTTTTGGATTCGGGTTTTAAAAAATACAACTGTGGTGCTCGGATGTTCGGTAGAGAAGAAGGCTTTTATTTTATCACTTCGTTTTTATATCATGTGTAACAATGTTGCCTGATCTACTTTGTCAAATAAAATATACAAAAATACTGGGAAATTTACTTTAGGCATAAATTAACGTCTGATTAATAAAATGATAATTTTGAATTCATGTTCAATTGAACTGATGTTTTAATGTACTTTAATTTTAATATTGATGTTTATGGTGTCGCCACAAATGTACCAAGTCGTCCACGTAATGGTTAATCACTATAGCATCCACTGCTTCAGAACATCTCTGGTAAAAATCTCGTGCATACCGATTTTTCACGTATTCGGCAGAACACGGCGAACACGTAGCTCAAAACGTCATGACAGTCGTGACATACACTTCAATCGGTTCATTTGGATCTGCTCGCCATACAAATCGCTGAGCCGTTTGATCCTTCTATATGATTTTTACTTGAAGAAATATTTCGATTATATCGGCGCACACTCCCACTGGTCCGCTGCCGGAACTTTATCAAAACTGTATTTAAAGGCTGACAATGACCTGTCCCGCTGATCAACGACGTGCCATTCACCTCAGCCGAGGCATCAAATACAAGTCTCGATTTGAAATGAGAAAGGTGCCAAGTGCGCTGTTCTTCTTGGCTTAGTTTTCTCGAATAACCCTTCTTGTCACAATCTTCCATGATGCGCGGATACTCGACCTGAAGATTTTCATCACGCTTGAACTTTTTTTCTAATGACAGAAACATTTTAGTAGCCATCGCACGGCTGTTGGGCAGGGCCATATCTTGATTCTTCCACAATAGTCCTGTTTCAAACTGCGATCCTACGCGTACCGTGGTTTCCTCCAGAATCTGTTTCGCACGTAAAATTTCTTTAGGCTCGATAGATCTCTCAGTTACACGAACTCCTAAATTGTCATCGGCGATAAATCCCTTGAATAGCTGCTCCATCGTATCGTCTTCTCTCGCAAAATCAACTTGACACGGTTGACTTGTCACTGCGGCCTCCGAAAACTACCCAGCCAAGTTTAGTCATTACTACAACGGGTCCCTCACATCCATTGGCTACAATTCTTCGTGATATTCCTTAATTGGCATTGTCAAGCCCAATCAACAGCTCTGGCTTAGCCCGACTATACTCGTGAATCGGCAACTTCTTTAAATGGCGGTATTTTGACTGAATCGTAGATCTGCGTCGGCAGCTGGAGGTTATTAATCGTTCTGACATTTCGCAAGTCAATCTTCTTGCTATTTCGCCAAACTCCCGAAATTTTCACGTCGACACGATTTGACGGCTCCGTCACTGTCCTATTTCCAAGCCACTCTAGCGTTAAGTCCTCCTTAAGGCCTTTCAGCCCAAGACGTTTCGCCAAACCTTCACTCATCAATGACGTTGACGAACCTTCGTCAAAGAACGCGTAGCATTTCTCCTGAATTCCGTTCGCATATAGAGTAATTGGTAATATCTTGAACAGTAGCTTCTGGTTGGATGGCTGCTTTAAGGTATTCGAGAAGACTTGCTGTTGTTCTAGTCGTTGTTCCTGTTGCTGTTCTTGACGTTGTTCTTGTTGTTGACCTTCGTTCCCAACTTGACTTTCATGCAACAGTTTATGTATCTTCTTACCGCAGTTTGTTGATCCGCACTTGTGCTGCAAGCTGCAACCATCGCTTCTACGCCCGACTCATAGACAATTCACACACAATTTGCGTCGACGAGCACATCGCCACTTCTGCCCGTAATTCATTTCTAGAAAGCGTTTGCAATCACTTATTCCGTGCTCCCCCGAACACAGTGCGCAGCTACCTTCACGGTTGCCAACTTCATTTGAATGGAAAAATTTTGTCCGTCCGTCAGCTCTGCTGTCAGCTGGTCGAGTCGCCTCGTTCATATTCACGCAAGCACCAATTACCATACGCGATAACTCCTGCAACCAATCGCTGAAATTTCGTATCGTCGCCCTTGGTTGTATGGTTATCGCGTATCTGGCCCAATCCAATCCTTTGTACTGGCAGCTTCGTCATAAGCTCTTCCATTAAGGTGGGATTTGACAGATAGTGGTCACTTTCGTTGCATATGGCACCAACTGCTCGATACGAGTTTCTGCAATCGACGGAAAATTCCGAATTCGTGTTATCTGGCTCTTCACTAATTGTTCCGGCCTCTCAAAGCGCTCTTGTAGCGTCTCCATAACTCGTTCAACGTTTCTGCTGTGCACAATCAAACACTCCACGACTTCCCTCACCTTCCCCTTTAGCGCTTTCTGAAGGCGCATCATGTTCAAGCGCTCATTATAGTGGTATTAGTCTGTTCTCATCGCGAATGCTTCTTTAAACATGGGTCAATCTTCGGGGCGCCCATCAAATTCGGGGAGATCGTGTAGTCTTCGCCTGTTTTCTGGCCTTGACGTGGCTAATGTTCGGCTTAAATCGCTTCAGGCCGCCGCCGCCAGCGTAACTTCAACTTCAATTGCACTGCCACTTTGAGTTGCCAGAGAAGTCGATGCCATTTCCCGTTGTTCGCGTGCTCGCACGAAATCGGTGCTCCGCCTAACTTCAGCTTGCAGATCCTTAATTTGCTGCATCATCTATCCTAACCTCACTTCGACCGACGCTTCTGGCGTCCTCGTTCTTTTTGTCGGACGCCAGTCTGCTTGCCCTTCCCCTCGTGGTGGGCATAATTGTCTCTTTGCGCAGCGCGACCCGTTATCACTGTTCTTTTTTCCGTAGCGCGACCCGTTATCATAGTTATTTTCCTAACGTGACCCGTTATTACTATTCTCGCGACCCGTTTTCACCTTTATCAAATCCGAACAATTCTCCCACCGACAATACCCCAAATCGAGTTCTCAAAGGTACTCACCTGTGGTTTTTCGGCTTCCTGGTGCTCCTCCAGCGGCCAATGCTCCTCTGGACCCTTAACTTGCTTCTTACAGCTCCTCCAGCGGCCAACGCACCTCTGGACCTTCAACTTTTACTTCTTACTACTCCTCTAGAGCCAACGCTCCTCCGGACCCTCAAACTTTACGATAAAGTGAAATAAAAGGCGTTGTGGCGCGCCGCCACTACGGGGAAAATACACACAATTCAAAAAGATCGTGCGGTACGACGACACACACTTCTTGTTTTCTCCGAATTTTTCCTTGTGCAATCGCAGGAATTTAATTTGACGAAATGCTTTTCGTTGCACTCGTCTTCGCGATCTCGTTTGATTTTCACTCAACTCATGCCGTGATTACCGGATAAAAAATCTGCCAATGGTCTGGGCGAAACTTTATTATTTTTCGGGTCAAAGTTCGGGAGCGGTTAAAGTCGGAGTGTATCATGAGTTGCTTCGAGATTATTAGATTTCTTGGAAAATTATTTTTGTTCTTAATATAAAAATATTTAAAATAGAGATTTTTAACCGATTAAACATTGAAAAAGTCCGTGTAGACTATTCGAATTTCAGTATATTATGTACACTAAAAGCCCATAGAAGCAAAAACGAATTTAATGCCTTATCAGAATTATGAGATATGACGAATTGTTAAAACGTATACAAACCCATTACTTCCACTTAGGGTTTGAATTTCGAAAAAAACGTAAGCAAACCCTTCACACCTCCTTGGTTCTGGAAATTCGAAAAATCGTGAATTGGTTGGCCGTAATAATCAATTTTATATCTCATCAGAACTAAGGAATGGCAAAAATTGTGAAAACATATACAAACCCTTGGGGGTTGATTATCCAAAAATTAAGAAATGGGTTTGTAGGCGATTATATAAAGTCTGTGGAAATGAAAAGCGATCTAATATATCATCGAACCTAAGAAATATGTCGAAACTTTGAAAAGCATACAACCCCCTTACACCCATTAGGATTGAATATCTAAAATACTGAAAATGACTTTTTGGCTTTTTTATATAGGAAACCATAGGAAGTAAAAATGAATTCGATATATCACCAGATATGCAACCTCCTTACACCCACTTGGAAGTTGAATATCCACAAATCCTGAAAAAAGTTAATAAATAAATATGAAAACAGCACGAGAAGGTAGGAACTAATTCAATTTCTTATCACTTCTAAAAGAAATGACGGAACTCGTGAAAACGTGTTCAACCCGTTTATACCCTCTTAGGGGCTGAAAAAAATTTAAAAACAAGTTTTAGGTGATTGTTACGCAAGCACGTGAAAGTGAAAAGATATTCGATATCTGATAAGACGTGGGGATATAGTAGAATTCGTGAAAAAGTTTACAACCCTCTTTGCACCGCCTTAGGGGTCGAATTTTAAAAAATCCTGAAAACGCTTTGTAGGTATTTATATGAAGAATCCGTAGAATAAAAATGAATTCAATATTTGGGAAGACCTAATAGATATGACGAAAACCGTGAAAATATATGCATTCTATTTACACTGATAATTTTTTTTGCCCCCCCTCCGAACGCCAATGGATATTTGAAATTTTTTTTTATCTAAATTAGTTTTCTAGTTGATTTACATAAACGTACCGAGTTTCAACTTTGTATCATAAGCCGTTCTATAGATAGGAAAAACACCCCCCACCCCCGTACCATACTACCCTTATAAAAAATTATATTTTTCCAAGATGCTACTAATATAGCTCTATCTAAATACCAAGTTTCAGCTTTATATCATTATAGGTTCTCGAGATAGAAAAATCTGAACCTTTTCCTTTTCACCCTCCCCCACTCTCACCCTCTACACCCAAAATTTTGTTTTCTGCTAGTGGTCTATTAGGCCTACTTCTGGTAAAAATTTTAAGTATCTATCTTATACCGTTCTTGAGATATGAGACGTGATTTTTTAGAAAAATTCTTATCCCCTCCACTTTCATGCTCCACCGCCCCCGTAAAAAATTTTACTTTCAGCAAACTTTATTTGTCAACCTTTATAAGGAAACCAAATTTTATTTGTCTAGTGCAATTGGTTCGTGAGATATCGTAATCTAAAGTTTTTTAGCCCCCACCCCCGTACGCCACTGCCCCCACCCAAATTTTTGTTTCCGATCTATTCTCCTAGTATACCTACAGATACTCATTAAGTTTCAATTTTGTGACATTAACCGTTTAGGAGATATGGATTTTAGAAAGTGTCGATTTCACCTATTTTGCGTTTCGGACGCATTATTTTTCCCCCCACTCCCAAACCCCTTCACCTATATCGGCAATTTTTTTGCAAATGGGTCCACTACTGAAGCTTTATATAAATTCCAAATTTCAGCCTGCTAGCATAAGCGGTTGCTGAGATCTAGAAACCAAAATTTTCCGTCTAAAACACTTCCCCCCCCCCTTCCCCCCACACCCCCACCCCTCCAAATTTAGCCACTTCAAGGGGACTACCCAGTCTATTCATCAAAAAAATTTAAATTTAATAGCTCAAAGGGTTTGGGAGCTACGAGCTTTCAAACGATTTTGCGTACAGCGGTCGACGTACGGCGTACGGCGGACAGACGGACTGACATTTTTTTTTGCTTTTTTCGTGTGTACTCGTCATGAAACGTGAAAAAAAAAATTTTGAGGGTAGCAAATTTTTTTTTTTAAAAAATCGAAAACAATACTGTATTATTAAAATAATAAAGTAAAAGACACGATTTTACAAGAAAAAAAATTGCACGCCCGACCGTATCCACCGACTAGCTGTTTTTCTTCTTCTTTTTCAGTTTTGGTCGAATGGCACTCTGTACATCGAAGTCGAGCTCATCCAGATTTTATCTCGAGCAATAGTTCGAGAATCGATCGCACTCACAAAGCCCAGACGGGATTTGTGTTGCCAGCGGCAACTCAACATCACAAATAAAATCACTTCGAACAATATTAATTTAGTTTATTTTGATAAAAAATACGTCTGGACTCCGATCGAGCTGTGATCAGAAAAAAAATTAACATCTATTTTTCACTTGAAGTTGGCTGCAATTAGTCTTTTTAGTGCAGTGTCCTGTTTACAGCGGCTATAAGTACTTACATTTCGCTATATCGCCAGCGAAGCAAAGCTGCACCGTCACCAACAAAAACTTTACATTTAGCTCTGCACTACAATTTGCATTAATTTCACGACTAATGAAACGAGTGACGAGACGATGATGTTAGAAGACGACTCACGGCACGACACAACTCTTAGTTGAAGTCTGAATTGAACTGAAAAGAGAACAAAGAACATAAATAACCATTATATTTGAAAAAGGTACAAAGGGACTGAAAAAAAAATAGTACTTACATTTCGTTATATTGCCAGCAAAGCAAAACTGCACCGTCACCAACAAAAACTTTACATTTAGCTGTGTACTGCAATTTGCATTAATCTCACGACCAATGAAACGAGTGACGAGACGATGATGTTGGAAGACGATTCACGACACGACACGACACGACTGTTGTATGAATTGAACTGAAAAGGGAACATAGATTATAACGACCGTTATGTTTAAAAATGAAATGAACAGAACACAATACTCATATTTTGTTATATGCAATCCACAGTTCCAAGCCAACGGATAACAAAACTAACTAAAATTTACTGCAACATGCACTTGCACTGCCACCACAATGGAAATGATCACGAACTACCAATACCAATCACGACACACGACTGTCCGCTGAACTGAACTCGAACATCGAACTGGAGATTGAAAAACAAAAGAATATTATCAAGTGCGATAAACAGAGCAGAAGCCTCTCCGGCCGAAAATACAAGTAAAACATAACACCCAGGGTCAATTCTTTCCAGTTCCAGTAGTTGATTCCTAAATTTGTTCCAGCGATTGTGGATTTCGATTGGAAGCGGATCATCCCATTTCAGTCCATGCAGCCATAACGCTTGAAGTATGATTTTAGCTATAATGATCGTCGGTGCTAACCATCCTAAAGGGTCATAAAGACGTGCGATGTCCGAAAGCAGTTGTCGTTTCGTGAAATTTGCGTTGTGAACTCGAAGTTGTACTCGATAGGTGAAATGGTCTGTCGCAGGATTCCAGATGATGCCTAAAGATTTGTAGCCTTGGTTGAGATCCATTTCTAACGGAGTCTTCATTTCGATATCCGCTTCAGGCACACCTTCTAAAACTCTAGTATCGTTAGTTATCCATTTTCGCAGCTTAAATCCTCCAGATTCTAATATTCTCGAAATCGCTTTGCGATGCTCAATGGTCTTGTTTATATCAGGACCTCCTGATAGTACGTCATCAACATAGAATTCGTTCATGATGGATTCATATACATCTGGATATTTATGCCTTTCGATTTCAGCTAAGTATTGCAAAGTCCTGATGGCTAAATATGGAGCGCACGTTGTTCCGAATGTGACTGTGTTCATGCAATAATCCTGTATGTCTTCAGATGGATTTGCTTTCCATACTATCCGTTGAAAGTGAGTGTCGTTCGGGTGCATGTTAATCTGACGATACATTTTTTCTATATCAGCCACAAAGGCATATTTATGCAATCTCCATTTCAAAACCACTGAAATCATGTCGTTCTGAATCGCGCAATGTATCATTTAGCGAAACTCCAGAGCTGCTCTTTCGTGATGCATCGAAGACTACTCGAAGTTTTGTGCTGGTACTATCCTTCAGAACAGCATGATGTGGTAGGGATGTTAAAAAAATTTCGATATATCGAAATTGCGATATTTTTTGAACGATATATCGATAATATCGGCCGATATTGTAAAAAGCGATATATCGATATTGAAATCCGACTATCGGACTCGATATTTTTTTTAAGTATAGCATATTTTAGAAATCGAACGGGTTTTTTACATTTAATCTGCATTTCTGATTATTTATGAGTGATGCCAGAAACGTTGAAAGTAGAAAAAAAAATTTCGATCACGGAAACCATATCTGTCGAAACTAGGTTCAAGGCACGTGATATATACGGGCACATGCACGCAAATCTTCACTTCAGGCGCCAATACAAATATATGTACGACGAGGCAAACAGGCAACTATCAGAAATACCTGATTGTCCCTGCCTCATCGTTCTCATCCGAAAGAGTTGCGTCGGCAATAAATATTGTGGTGCCAAATAATCGCAGTCGGCTTACTGGAGAGCATATTAAGGAGCGAGTATTCTTAACAACTGTCTCAGAAAAGTACTGGTTCTCATAAGCTCACATTTTAAAAATATGTCAGTATATAATATTTCATTAACAAATAATTAAAATCAAGTTTGCTCTTAATACTTTTTTCGATTTTGCCCCTTTTATACTTATTTCTTAAAAATAATATATTTAAAAAATAACAGTATTTCTATCCGGAAACTTTATTTCGATCAAAAAATTATTTTGATTTCATCAGTCAACTGAGAAGAATTTTTCGCTTTCCACCAACATTTCCAATAGTTCAATCAAAAAACTCTCAGATATTGAAATTGCAATGATAAAATTGAAATTGAATTTCGGACTCTAAAAATAGCTCAATTTGGCAACTGTGACCGAAGGCAACGAAATCAAATGTCATTTATTTATTAGCTTTCGGTTTGGTAAAAGCCGCGTGCGCCGTATATATCGTCAGCCGATATTGAAATTTCCGTTTTCAACAATAATTTCGGTTTTGTTAGTGACCAAACTCATCTGGGCCAAGTCGATAAATTCTTGTATACATTTTCTATGTTCATTTTCAAGTTCTCCATCCCGACAAAATCGATTTTAAAAAATTTAAAATTTTTACAGCTGTTGTGCGGGAGTGTCCTGCGTATTCTTAGCATTATCATCTTTAAATGGCAACCTCACTATGAACCGTCCACTATTTTCTCTTGAAACGTTCGCTTGAAAGTGATTCTCGCATAATTGTTCTTCTTGGCCGAGATGCTTGCAAATCCTCCAATTCCCAGAATTTCCGCAATTGATCACTTACATCTTGATGGGTTTCTATTTCGACCTTGAAACGTTGGTAATTCGACGTATATGCTGACTTCACTTCCCCAGAGATGATCCAACCTAATTTCGTATTTTGTGCGATTGTTCCATTTGATAGATTTTTAATATTTCCGAGGATTACTAGAGCATATACATCAGCACCTAGTAACAAATCGATACGACCTAGCTTATCAAATTGAGGATCTGCCAATTCAATATTCTTCAATATTCTTCACCTTGTCTAAAACCCAGGCTTGAAAATTAATTGCTTCACCATTACAAGCTAGTAGCATTGGTTGCACTAATCCTTTGGCGACAGTAGCGTTTGTTTTCCCAATTCCAATGATGTTTGCATATACAGCTTTCCTGTGTAGGCCTAATTGTTGCACTGCAGACTCCGTGATGAATGAAGCTTGTGTACCTTGGTCTAACAAAGCTCGCAAGATGACTCGACCATTTGGTGATTCAACGGCTACTAATGCAGTTGCTAACAATACTTGTTTTTGCGTCGTTACAGTAAGAGAGTTGATATCAACGAGTTCTGCTGTTGCATGCGAAGTTGAAGCTTGAGGTGAAATAGTATCTTCCGCTACAAACACCGCACTTCGTTCTTCCTTATGGAACACAGTGTGATGCGCCCGTTTGCACCTTGAGCATCTAAATTTACTGGGACAATTAGATGCAAGATGTCCTCTTCCCAGACAATTCAAACACAATCCATTCCGCTTTACAATTTCAAATTTTTCTTGGTGTTCCATAGCAATGAATTGTTCACAATTTCGCAAATAATGTGACTCCTTACATACTGGACACGCTGATTGTGATTCGCTGTGATGGGAATGAATATTCGTTGTACTGGTATTACGAGTGTTTTGTTGTGTTGTTGTCGATGGTTTTCCAAATCTCGGACGTTCTAATCCAGCAGCTTCCAATGCTCTGAACCTATTTTGTAAAAAGAGTTTCAGTTTTTCAAACGAAGCCAATTCCGAATCTATCGCTTGTTGTTGTTCCCACAATTGTCTAGTTTCTGACGGTAAGCGTCGTGCCGTCATAAAAAATACGCATGCATTCCACAAATCTGGAATTTGCATGTTTTCTAAGGCTTGCACTGACTCCACGGTTTGATCTAATAAAGGGTTTATTGACGAAGACGATTCGTTTGCGTTCACAATACCGAACAGCTTTTTGAACTGTGATGTTAATACGGCATTTTTGTTGTCGAATCTGTCGTTCAAAACCTTCCACGCAATTTTATAATTCGCGTCTGTGGTTGGAAATTGCTTAATGAGCCCTAGTGCTTCACCCTCTAAACTGCACTTCAAATAGTGAAGTTTCTCCATATCGGAAATCGATTTCCGTTCATGCACTAAAGCCACAAACAAATCGCGGAACGACATCCACGCTTCATAATTCCCGAAAAATGTGGGTAGTGAGATTCTAGGCAATTTTATGACGCGTTCCCCTTTTGCTATTTGGGAAACGTTCACTACCGAATTCTCACATGCCCCTTTATTTTCTTGCATCAGGTCTTCGACTTCAACTAGGAACACTAAAAGCGTTTCTTCAAAGGTCCCGTTCACGTTGTTCGCGAAGTACGGTATTTCTAGCTCCTTTTCATTTCCACTGAGCGAATCAAGAATTCCTTTATGCGTTTCCGTGAAGTTTCTACGCAGGGATTCAATCCTTTCAAGGATTCGGTTGAGGTACGCGACCGTTTTACGCGACCTCGAATCTTTGCGAAAGTTAGTTTGAGCCCGCAGCAACTGCTCTGACGTCAGTTTTTGTTTCATAACTAGTTTTGCAATTTTTTCCATTTTCGAATGCACTTTTATGACTAGCAATGAATCACACTTATAAATAATATAAAGTATATAGGTATATAGAGGAAAGGATCAAAGACTTACAGACGAAATCCGGCTCGACGGACCAAATGTTCAATACAACTACCAAATTACGTCATGTAATTTTCAAATCGCCAAATGTTCAATATAAATCACAAATTATATCGACGTAATTTCCAAAGCGCCAAATTCCACTGTTCGAAATCAAAAGAAAACACACTTCACTCGGATATCCAACCAAATCTTTAATATTACTCTATATTACTTTCCACTACTTCAAATTTAATATAAAATTTCATAAAATATAATTTAAAACAAATGTACACAATTTAGTCAACTTCTCTTTTTCAAATCAAAATGCCAAGTGAAAATTCCGGTAAAATTCAACAGAACAAAAAAACCAAAGAGAAAATTCCGCACCGTTCGTTATGCTGACGAAAATTCACTTTAGTGTGAAGGTGACATCTATGAGTCGATTTAATGTGACAAGTTACAATGGTTTAAAATCAACTTGACGAAGCTGCAACATTCAATCGTCTGGTGTGGTTGGATTTTCAACACCACCAATAAATGCCGGGAACTTTGATCTGGCCTCCGTCACCAGCTCCGTTAGCATCCGCTCATATTGAATTATGTCCATACTGGGTGGAGCGTAGAATGAGAAGAAGTAAATTCCGTCATATTTCACCCAAGTGAAGCCAGTGTAGGTAACTGCAGCTCTACTTTGGTAAACCCTACCACCAAGTGTCCATATCGCTGCTTTGCTGGATGCATCCGTCGTCCACTCGCATCCGTCCACGTTGTGGTGTTGCTTGCACAGGATTGCGAGGTCGAACCGTTGCTCGAAAATCGTCTGCTGCAAGAGGTCCTGTGCTGCAATACAGTGGTTGAGGTAGAGTTGTACAACTTTCATCGTCCAAGCTTCTTGACCGCCTTTTGATGTGCCGGACAGCGAGAGCTGCATGATCACCTTCGCATAATGCGCATTTTGTTTTGTTTGTACATGCAGTCGCAAAGTGCCCGTCTTCGCCGCATTTCCTGCATATATTTCTCCGATCTATTGGCTCCTTACAGTTCTGTGCCAAGTGGTTATACCCCAAACACTTAAAACAACGTGTAGGCGAGACGCTCTCGCGTACTCGGCATGACACCCAGCCAATGCGTATCCGCTGCATATTTACCACTCTCACAGCATCTTCGGCCGGTAAGTTGACATAAGCCGTCTGTGTGCCTTGATGCCCTTTCCGCATGTTACGTACCGATGCTTCATCCGGGCGTCGTATTTCACACTGTGCGTGGAGCGCATCGCTCACATCCGCTGGCGTTGTGACCTCGTCGAGATCTCTTAGCTGGATTGTTATGGTATGGGTTTTCGCCGACACCTTAGCCGACTCGCATAATACCTTCTCCACTGCTGTCTGGTACGCTCCAGTATTCCGCTCTGGTGCACGCTTAAGTTCAAGCAGCAACTTATTTTTAGCGGTTCGTCGAACTGCACGTACGTTTTCGCCAAGTGACTTGAGGGTGTCATTTGTCTTAATCGTCCGCAGAATGTCCGCGTACGTAAGATCACCGGTAGCCAAAATAATGAGGGCGTCGGGTTTTGACCTTATACCCTTCTTCGTCTTCTGCTTCTTGGACTGCACTTTTGTCCATTTCTCCGTCTCCTTCGGCAGCGCTTGTCGTTGCACTGTATCTCCTTGTGCTGCCTCCATTGTGTTCCGCGCGTTGTTATTTTTTGCGAAGAGAAGGGATTGTCTCTTCGGTAATAAAGCTGTCTCATCCTTCTTCTTCTTAGCAGACGTATGCGCTACATTCATGCGCTTCGTTGGTGGCGTCTCAAGATCAGACTCTTGTCTTCTCTTCTGATTTAGTTTGAACCATGGTGACGTTTGCGAGGAGTTGTTTCTCCTAATAACTTCTTTCGCAGTGTCATATTGCTGCTCTTTTGCAAATACCTCATATAGCGCTCTGATGCTATCGATTGTGTCACGCATTGGCTGATGGATCGAACGCCTTCCATCCTTGAGCATGTCCACGAGTGAGTTAATCTGCTCACCGAGAAGGTGAAACGATGATTTCACCGATTCTGGCTCCTTGCCGTTGTCAGCTGCTGTTGGCGTTTCGGTGCTGTTATTTTTAGAAACCTCACTTATCTGTTTTCCTCCTGTCGTAGAAAGTTCTCGTGCGCCGGCTGGGGACCTTTGTAGCCTTGCGCATCTCTGAAAAGGGTTTTCATTGCCGCTGTTAACATTTATAGCGCCATCGTTGTCATTACTGTTTCGTCGTTCACTGTTGTTTGGTTTGCTGTTGTTTTTATCATCATTCATGTTTTTGTGGTCCCAACTCAAAGCCGTTATCCCCGTTCGAATGTGTAGTCACCTAGGATCCCATGATTATCTTTGCAAGCAGTGAGGCCATGCAAGGGTTGACGCAAGCCCTTATGGGGTCCTGCGTTTAGAGCCAGGTCAGTGCTAGTCAGGAATGTTACATCTGAGCCTACACCACTAACTTAATGGTGACAAACGCGGAGCGTTCTTTGAGACCTGCCAAGGTTTTACCGGGATGGAGGCGATTACTGCATTAGCCTGAAAGCCATTTCTGCTCGATTTCACTCTTACATACTCAGGTAACAGAATACCGCAATCGTCATCCCAAATGCTATCATTTTGTTTCGTTGTTTCCAGTATTCATAATCAAGACTTTACTGGACTCAGTCTTAATATCTACGGCCGGGGTTAGTTTCGATGTTACTGTCGGCTGGTATGGACACAGTCGTAGATTGCGAAGTTGTCCCTCGTTGCTACCCACAGGTCAAAGGCACATTTGGAGGACGTAAGTAGGATGTAAGTAGCCGAACTGATCGGTCGACATACGAACAAAGTTTCTGTTCGTCGGCACGCAATTCGTGCAGCAACTTAGCGCAAAAGCAGTCCCTTTCGCGAAGCTTTAACCAATCCTTTTTCCAAACGCGGCGCTTTCGTGACACTGTCTCGTCAGCAAGGTTGTCATCATCGCTCTGCAGTATATAAGCCGCCAAAATCGCCATCTCTAAAAAATTTCATTTGTCATTTTCTTTAAAATTTTTTACTGAAAGCCAAACTATACTTTATTTTTTCACATAAAAAAAATCACAATTCACAGCTTACTGTCAATTCCGTGTGATTTGAAAAACGTAATTTAACAAAATTTTACTGATGTGAATATTCTATCCATTGTTAATTTCTAGAGATCTGTCAATCCCGTGTGCCATTCATTGACAACGTAGGTGACAAATCGAATTGACTACCCCTAGCCGCATAGCGTGTTTCCTTAGCATTCAGTGACCAGTCAGTGTTCCGACGAGATCTCGCCAGCTCGTCCGCTCTTTCATTCCCTAGTATATTATAATGCCCCGTCACCCAGCAAATCAGTACTCTGTTCTGACTACAAAGTACCTTCAGCACTTCTTGTCAGCGCTTTACTAACTGGGTTTTGATAGTGACCGATTTTAGCGCCTTTATTGTTGTAATAAAACTGCCTGCGATGCGAGTCGGTTCAAGGTAGAACAAGAAGTAAGTTTTATTCGCAATGAAAAGTTACAAAACAGATGTTAGTACTAAAAAGACCAATTCACAATATATTCACAATATTCTTCGTAGGACTAAATTCTGGGTTTCATTTGCTTTACTTGCTTTAATTCAATATCAATCTAATCATATTAGCTAATTTAATTTTAATTCAATCTTAATAACATCATTCAAAAATATATCATTCCACAGTTCTTTGAAAATGTATTGTTTTTGATTGGAGGGACAGCTGTGGTGAATATGTCTGCAATCATTTCATCAGTCTTTTTGTAATTCAAATTAATTACACCAACAGCTATACATTGTCCCGAACGAAGTGATGTCTCACGTCTATGTGCTTGCTCCTCGCATGATACGCTGTTGTTGATGCCAAGTCAATTGCGCTCTTGTTGTCGCAGTAGATGGTAACTTTGTCAGATGCACCAAGTAGTTCTGCATTCAGTTGCTTAAGCCATATGGCTTCTTGCAATGCCGCAGCAAGCGACATGTACCCTGCCCCGTTGCTTGTTTCCTTGAATTCCAAGAAATTGCTGCACCTTGGAACAAGAAAACGTAGCCAGTAGTAGAACGACGTCCATCGATGTCGCTACCCCAATCGGCATCACAGTAGCCTACCAAACTTGAGTTTCCGTTTCGATTGAAGACCAATTTGGCATCTACAGTGCCTTTTAGATATCGAAGAATTCTTTTTACAGCCATCCAATGAGCAATTCCAGGATTTTTACCATAACGCAGTGGCGTGGCGTCCATGGAAGCAAGGGAAGCATTGCTTCCCTTACATTTTGCGAAAAAATATTATATCTAAAATGCGTTTTCTAAATCGCGCAGAAAAATCGCGAAAAAAATTTATGTTTCAAACATTTTCTTTGACACAGTCTAAATAAAAGTTCGCAAGAAACTACACGCGAATATCGCACACAGCCGATTTGGCAACACCACGAAAAAGCCAAGCGAAAAGAATCCAAGAAGAAGACACATGGAAGCAATTTCAAAGTTGCATCTATGAGCGTTCATTTCATTCCGTAGTAAGCCTACTGTGACGTCATGAAAAAAAATGTTCGTACACACCACGGTGGATGCAATAAAATATTTGCTTCCACACATTCCTGGCTGCGGCGGTGAAGCTATCAGCAGGCAGAGATCTGATAAGAAATAAGTGCTATCAGAGTAGGATAGGAATTGAATTTTGATCGAAGTTTGGAATTGAGTTGTGGTAAATAGTTGAATTATATTTAATTTGGTTTTTAGATCTCAGGAACCACTTACGCTAGGAGACTGAAACTTGGAACTTAAGTAGAACTATGATAGTGGACCTATTTGCAAAAAAATTGGCGATAAGTGTTGTGGAGTGTGGGAGTGGAGGGGAAAGCAATGTGTTCGAAGTGCTTGAAAGCTGGGGTTGAAACATTCTAAAATACATATCTCCTGAACGGTTGATGTCAGAAGATTGAAACTCTGTAGTTGTCTTAAGGGATAATAGGAGATTAATCAAAAGCTACAATTTTTGAATCGGGTGGTGGTATGTAGGGGTTGGGGTAAAAAACTTTGGATTAGAATATCTTCCGAACCAATTATACCAGGAAGGTAAAATTTGGTTTGTGTATATAGGATTACAAGTGGAGCCCATTAAAATTTTTGGGGTGGGAGGTGGAGCACAAAAGTGGGGCGATAGCCATTTTTAATAAAATTTCATTTGTATGTATATCTCAAGAACCGTACCACATATCATTTTAGAAATTTTACAGGAGTTAGGCCCAGCAGACTTCTAACAGGGAAAAAATGTTGGAGGTACTGGTGAAGGGGCTGATGGTGGGAGGGGGTGGAAAGAAAATAATATCGATTTTTATTTTTCAAAAACCACAAACCATAGAAAGCTAGAAATTGACTACATAAAGTCAATAAAGAAGTATCCTAGAAACAATTTTTTTAAATGGGCAAGGCAGTGGGTTGATGGTGGTTTTTTAAATTTCAGAAACGGCTTATGAAGAAGAAAGTTGGAACTTAGTACGTATATGTACGTATGCTACTCAAGAAATTAAAGGAAAAAAATTCAGGTTTTTAGGCATAGAGGTTGAGTAAAACAAATGTCCGTGAAAAGGGATTTTTCCACATTTTCACGATTTCGTTATACAGGGTGTTTGGTACTCCGTGCACGACCTTGTAAGGGGTTATTCCTTGATATATTTGAAGAAAAAAATTGTTCCACAGGGTGGGTTAATTTTCAATAACAGTGGAGATACAGGGTGGTTAAGAAAAGTGTTTTTGACCGGTACCCTTACTTACTTAAAACGTTATATCTTGAAAACGAATAATCACAAGGCAAAGTCTTATAACTCATTTATTAGGGAATCAAATTACCTTTCATTTGATGTAACAGTCTAAATTGTAACTGCACCCAATCTTGAGATATTTACTCGAAAACACAAATTTTTGCTACGTGAACCCTTAAAATTCAGTGATCAATGTAGTTTTTCTCAGAAAACCCCATTATAAACATGTCATTTTAATTTTATTTTTTTATGTGCCGTATTATTACCTACAAAAGCTGCATACATATGTATGAGCTGCGATTAACATTTTGGAAGTAATAGGTAAAAATACATATCGCATAAAAATTAAATATTCCAAAAGTCAGTGCATGTGCATGTTGATCTACACTACTTGTTTGAACTAAAAGAATTTAATAATGGTTTTTATGTTTTATTTAAAAAAATTTTGTTATAATACATGTTCAAAATGGCCACCTTCATTTTGAATGCACGCTAAAGCTCGTTTGGCGAGTGTTCTCTTGGTATTCATATTCCTCAACTGCTGCCTTATTTCTATTGCTGCCGCATCGATCCTGATATTTAGATCTTCCAATGTTTCTACTGGCGTTGCGTAGACTAGGTCCTTCATCCGTCCCCATACAAAGAAATCCATAATAGTAAGATCAGGAGATCTTGCAGGCCAGTGTATCGGTCCATTTCTACCGATCCAGCGATTGCTATAATTGGAATTTAACCAATCTGTGATCTGTCGGCCGTAATGAGCTGGAGCACCATCGTGTTGGTAAAACATGGAAGCCAATCGTACCAGTGGAATATCATCCAATAAGTCCTGTAGATCATTTGATAAAAACTGTAAGTAATTGGAGCTATTTAGAGTACGCGGAAGCCTAATAGGTCCAAGTAAATCGTCACCAATCACGCCTGCCCATAAATTGACGCTGAATCTGTGCTGAAATGATGCCGCTCTTCTTGTGTGTGGATTGCTCTCAGCCCACGTATGTAGGTTGTGGAAGTTTGTGATACCGTCTCTGGTAAATTGGGACTCATCCGTCCACAGAATATTGTTGAAAAAATTGTCGTCATCTATTTGTCGTTCAAGGAGCCAATTGCAAAACTCCATCCGTTTGCGGAAATCAATGGGTAGCAGCTCCTGTACTGGTGTGTGATGGTAGGCATGGAAGCGTTCTACTTTTAAAATACTCCAAACCTTCCAAGTAGATATGTTAAACTGCAATGCCAAGCGTCGGATACTGATCGATGGATCATTTTGCACTTCTTTCATCAATCTGAACAGCGATTATAGGCGCAGGATTTGCATTTACTCTCCTTGTTCTAACGCTGCCAGTTTCTCCTGTAAACGTCCTGAAATACTCTCCTGTCAGGTGTCCGTCGATGGGGATGTCTCTGATGGTAAAGCCTTCGCGCGGCTTGTCCATTTTCGCGACACTCTCCATAAATTAACACAATGTCAGCATATTCTTCATTGGAGTACTCAGACATTTCGAAATTATTTTTTTTATTCTACTGACACCTTCTTCTTTTAGCAACGTAACTAAAACTGATAAAAATATGAAGGTAGTTTTGCTTTTATAGGCTTTTTATTTTGTAAGGCACCTTATTAAAAAGGCATAGTACCGCACCCAGTATTACCTACCACATCCAGGTAAAAGCATCAATTATGTTGAAACTCAGTTACATTTCATTGTTTTCCTACATACTTTAAATAGTAATAAATGGGCAATAAAAATACTTCAGTACTACCGACAAATTAAACGAGGTCCAGTTTTCTGAGAAAAACTACATTGATCACTGAATTTTAAGGGTTCACGTAGCAAAAATTGGTGTTTTCGAGTAAATATCTCAAGATTGGGTGCAGTTACAATTTAGACTGTTACATCAAATGAAAGATAATTCGATTGCCTAAAAAACGAGTTATAACACTTTGCCTTGTGATTAATCGTTTTCAAGATATAACGTTTTAAGTGCGTAAGGGTACCGGTCAAAAACACTTTTCTTAACCACCCTGTATCTCCACTGTTATTGAAAATTGACCCACCCTGTGGAACAATTTTTTTCTTCAAATATATCAAGGAATAACCCCTTACAAGGTCGTGCACGGAGTACCAAACACCCTGTATATATTGGACATGCCGATATAGATTTTATTTCTGCGGGTTCTTTATGTAAGCACCTAGAAATGTTTTTTTTTTCCATTTTACGATATCCAACCCATCAGTGGGTGTAAAGTGGTTGTGTACATTTTCACGAATTTCCATATATTAGGTTTAATGAGATATTCAATTCACTTTTATTTCTAAAGGCTTTAAATGTAATTGAAGAAAAATCTGATGCAAGCATTTTTTGATATTAAACCCCTGGGGGTTTTCACGAATTCCGAAAAACTTTTATGGTTAATGAGATCGAATTGACTCTTCTATTCAGAAAAATACGTAAATAAATAAAAAAAAATGTGCCAATACTCTGGGCGAAACTTTATAATTTTTTTTATAGAAGTCCGGAACGCGTTTAATGATTAGATGCGGTGTAGGTGACTGCGACTGACAACCTTAAAAAGTAACGTTCCAAGTAGCCTCCTGGTTCCCGTTCGTGATTGCTGGGTGCTTTTATATTAGTAATGTTAAAAGTAGGTAATGGAGGAGGTTCAATTAACCAATTGCTTCCCCTTGTTGAATTATCACGCCACGCCACTGCCATAACGGCTCATGAAATTAACGGCGTAACAAACGTCGGGCCGGCTAACTTGGGAAATAGAATACTGCCTATAGCTTCTTGGTACGGTATGTTACTCATTTCAACTTGTTCTGATTCGTCTGTTGGACACTGAGCGGATGATAACTTTTGGTTGTGGTCCATTGGTGTGTACACTGAATTGCATGTTGAAGCGACGAACAACATCGCTAATGTAGAGCGACTGATCGATAGAAATTGTGCCGAGACGACGATTGCGTATGATACGCATTTCCAGCACTGATGAAACGTCACCGTTGTCTTTCATTTTAAATTGACTCATCAATTCGTCTTTGATTTGCTTCCTCCGCATGCCGTCACTGTCCGATTCCAGACGCTCCACCAACTTTTCTTTTTTTCCCGACGCTTTCAACCCCGCCATTTTACACTTTTTTCGTAAATCATCTACTGCTAATTCACTCAGACTCATGTCTTCTTTCGTTTTTGTTTTGTTATACCGCACTCATTATATCCCACTTCTGACTTGACAGGAAGGACAGAGAATTTCTTTTTAATTATTTTAAGAATAACTGATACTTTATTTCAACACGTCTTACACCCGTTCCTTACTCATTTCACGACTGACTTACGTCTCGTTCTTTCGCCTCTCTTTTTCCCCGGTCGTTCTCACACACCATATCGACTGCCGTAGTTGCCACGTTTCGTGCTGGGCGAGCGTGAAATATAAATGAGCTGGAAAATGTAATCAGTGTGCATCAAATCACTATTTTATTCTCCATATATCGTGGATACACTACTGGTATACAAATTAATTTATTGAAATCATGATATGCGATACAAGATTGCATGATACACAGCCCATACATGTTATACTTTGACATTTGACTGTCAAAGACAAAATTTCAAGCGTCTATCAATCGTAGTATTGTGCTTATATTGTGATATTTTAGAATTAATATGAATTCAACGCAGCAACAAAATTTAATGGAACTTTTAATTAATCTGGGACAGTTAAAAGTGCATTCCGAACTTTTAGCATTTAAGAAAAAAGGCTTCAACGGCTAGCTCTTAGTGCCAAACGTTGCAGTATGATGTCCGTCGAAAGCACTTTCATGGTTAATAAAGAAATGTAGAAAGCGGACAATCAAATCACGCACAAAAATGAAAACACGTTTAAACAATTTTAACTGACGGAAGGATATAAAAATCCACTATTGTCATTCATAGGAACTTCAGTTGATTTCACTTTTAGATGGCGGTGATGGCAGTTAAATGAAGGCTATATCAGCTAAAATCATAGAATTTATATACAAGGATATAGGTTGGATATTATGGAGATATCAGCTCGTTGACGTACTATATGCATATTATTGGGTGATACACTGGTGATATTGACGATATAATGATTTATACATATACGAGCTGTGGTAGGTATTACCCAAACATAATTCGCCAATTTGGCACATTGAAAAACATATGGACTATGCGTTTATTCACGTTGGACAATATGAAAGATGCCTGCAAAAGCTATACTCCTTGGTTAGCAATTTTAAGTTTAAAATTTGAAAATTACAACATTAGTTAAACATTTAATTTATACTTTTATTACAGGCACATCTCTTAATGATAGTACAGATAAAATCTGCTATGTATACATCGAGCATATACTTGTTGCAAAATATGAAAATGAAAATCTATTGGATATGATCTCTTTAGCAGTAGCATATTTTTACAATTTCAATATGATGTATCGAAATCGTCAGATTTTATTTTCAATATTTTGCTCAAAATTTACTAGGTGCAAAAAAGCATTTAAATAATTTTTCAAAATTTAATAATTTAATTTTGAAACTTGCATGCCTACAATAGGTACTCAATAATATCTGTATCTATTAGGAAAAAATATTAACTGAGGTAAAGCTGTCTTGAATTAAATTGAAATACTGAAATATATGTAAAAATAATGTTTTTTTTTCTATTATTAATTTTTAAACATAAATATATATACATACATATCGAAAAACTAAATGAAATGTATAGATGCCAATAAATATATATAAATATCGAAAAGAAATGTATTTAAGCAAATATAAAACAAATAAACATACGCTCAAATTGCTGTGTGTTAGCACGGAGAACAATATATTCGCATGATTCATGATTAGGTTGTTCATAAACCACTAAGATTATACTTTGTCCGCAGCTATATGAGGGCGGATTGATAATGACGTGCAAAAATTGAGAAAACATAATTTTATCCGGAAAAATTTATTTTATTTTTCAACGTAGTCTCCTTTTAGCTCGATACACTTAGTCCAGCGTTTTTCCAATTTTTTGATCCCTTCCAAATAATATGATTTGTCCAACCCTTCAAAATAGGCGTTGGTTTCACTTATGACGTCAGTATTCGTGGTAAATCTCTTTCCAGCAAGCCATTTTTTCAAGTCTGGAAATAATAAAAAATCGCAGGGTGCCAAATCTGGAGAATACGGTGGGTGAGGGAGCAATTCGTACCGTAATTCAAACAGTTTTGCCGTTGCAACAACGGACGTGTGAAACAACACTTTTTTCTTCGCCAAATGAAGCCGTTTTGCCTTGATTTCAACATCCAATGGAACCAATAACTCAGAATAATATGCTCCCGTCATTGTTTTTCCTTTCTCCAAGTAGTCGGTGAATATCATTCCATTGGAATCCCAAAAAACTGTCGCCATAACCTTTCCAGCCGATAGAACGGTTTTACCTTCTTCGGTGCGCTTGAACCGACATCCTTCCATTGTTTTGACTGTTGTTTGGTTTCTGGAGTGTAGTGGTGAATCCATGCTTCATCAACAGTTACGAATCAACGAAAAAATTCATTTGTATTAGGTTAAAACAGTTGCAAACCGTGCTGCGAAGCTGTCACACGATTGCGTTTTTAGTCGTTTGTGAGCAAACGCGGCAGCCATCTTGCGGATAGCTTTCTCATGTCCAAATGGTTTTTCAAAATATTCCAAACACATTCAAATGAGATGCTTACTACGTTAACTATCTCACGCACTTTTACTCGACGATCTTCTATCACGATATCATGGATTTTATCGATCATTTCTGGCGTGGTGGCCTCATTTGGACGACCTGGACTTGGTATGGTTTCAGTGCTCGTAGGTCCACACCTGAATTCAGAAAACCATTTGTAAATCATTCGGATCGATGGTGCAGAGTCCCCATAATGCTTATTTAATTTTTCTTTGGTTACTTTAGGTGTTTTCCCTTTTAAAAAATTGTGTTTAATCAACACACGAAATTCACTTTTATCCATTTTCAACAATTTTTGTAAGTCGACTTGCTTAGACGGCTGCTTCTCGAAAACTAAACGAGGTATCAGGCTTAAACTTTGCAGGTAATCTATTTAAGGATGGTCCAGGTAAAAAAAAATAACGAATTCCTTACCTGCCCACTCCTTCTTGATTTTTGCACGTCATTATCAATCCGCCCTCGTACATAATAGGAAGAATATATTCAAAATTGGAATAGGTTTTACCTAACAATTATAATATATTATACCCAACTAATCATAAATGTCATGTAGTTAATCATAAATTTAATGAAATTGCGAAGAAGGAATAGCATCTGCATAAGAAAATTATAATCGTGGTAATAGTATAAAGTATAGTTCAATGCGTTCGAGAGTTATGTTGTAGGCAGACGGACAGACAGACAGACTACAAATATTTCTGTTCCCTTGGCTACTCTGTGTGATCGTTATTTCTTAGCGTTAGAAACGGTAAGGCAAACACAATATAATATGCTCTCAGATTTCATCTAGAGTAAAAAATAATAACTTGATAAATGTGCCAATTTGTTCGTGACATGGTGATCGGGTTTGCATGCCTAATTTTACTCCATTCGTATGCGTGAAATTATTCACTATATACACGTATTTTTTGTTCATAGTCATAAACCATTCTTTGTGACGAAAAAAATATATCCATTTATGAGTTTTATACATGAGTCTGGGCGCTTTTTCAAGAACTAGAACACTTTTGGAATAAAAGTGATCTCTTGCTTAACAATGTAGGCATTTCTGTTTTACTGTTTCGGAATTGACGATTTGTATGTGAGGTCCTTGACAGGACGCAGTGCGAAAATCGCAAATAGCGGATTTTAAGAGCGCATAAATCATAGATTCAGCTGGTATAGTTATTTGGTGAAATTTTTGCTTTTGGAGAATCTCGACCTGCGAGTTGTATGGGAGGTCCTTGAAAGGACATAGCGCAAAAATCAGTTGTAATGAATTCTGAGAGCGCATAATTCCTGTGTATTTATTTTTTCAATTATTTCATATTTTAGGGGTGGGGGGGGGGGCTATCTTGCCGTCTACTCAGCCCCCCACCTTTAAATGATTTATCCTTACTAAACGAAAGGAGCGCAAAAATTTTTTCTTGGTGTTTTGGAGAGCGCATAAATAGCGCATAATTCTGTAATTTTTTCATTAAGTTTGGATGAAGTGGGGGGGCCAGTTGGCGGACGTCATTAAATTTGGGCTATTAGAATCACTAAATTGTTTTATTTTTACAAAAAAATTATTTTCAATTGATGTTTTAAATAAGAGAATTCAAACCTTTATTTACGGCGAAGATTATTCTTATAGCAGACCTCCGGCTAACGTTAAGATAGAACACTTCAAAAATAATAAGTTTCATTTTTCTTCTATGGAAACTTTTATATTTTTAAAATGATTTGCCTTTACTAATATGGGAATTTATTCCAAATAACGATCTGGTTTGGAAGTACAAGTAAAAGATGAGAGAAATTATTGAATTTTTGCTGAAAGACGACTTTAGCAATATTGAAATGAACTGTTTAAGATATATGATACAAACGCATCATTCTATACTTTTAATATGCTTCAAAGGTAGTTATTTGAAACCGAAGCATCATTTTCTTACTCACTATCCTACAATAATAGAAAAAGTGGGTCCATTGAAATTTTTATGGTGCCTAATGCATGAAAGTAAGTACAAAGCCTTAAAAGAATATTCTAAAGTATCCTTTTCCAAAATTAATTTAGAACTTTGTAAATGATTGATCGTGGAATAAAATAAAACTCACGGCGATGATCTAATAACGAGTCTCAATTTATTGGATATGTGCATCTTATATACTAAATTACAATGTGATTTTGCTTAGTAATAATTTATTGATTTACTTAAATTTAATTGAACTTTGGATTTGTGCTTATTCAGATATTTTCTGGAGTGTGCCAGAAAATATGCATGTAGGTTCATTCGCCTGATGGACTTATTGCTTACATGCTGACTTAAAGAAAAATGTGAATAAGCACAAATTACATTAATAATTGTTTTTTGTGGCAGGTGAATTATTATGTCGATATGATGTTTCAGACAAACTTCACTTGCGAAAAAATTTTGTTGGAAATTCTCCCATTTCCTTTTGAATAAAACAAATCTTAATAAAAATATTGAAATTAAAAAGATTAAGCTTGATTATGTTACAAATTTGAGTTATTTCTCAAAAAATACTCATTTTCCTTTTGACACTGCAGAAAAAGGGAGCATTGCTGATCAATTAAATTAAAACGGAAGAGTTTTTAAAAAAGATTTTTTTTTAATTCTAAAAAATGATTTATATAACATTTTAGGTGTCATTAAAAAAAACCAATTATTATTTGGTTCTTCAGTTTTACGAAACACAAAACTATGACACACATTATTGCGTATTTGTAGTTGATAAAAAAAATACTAAATTATTATAATTGATTTCCATGACTTAAACACGAAGCCATTTCAGACTTATCCATATAGAAATAGTCAACAATTTTATATGCCAAAACTTTTTTTAAGAAACTGATTGTTTTTCTTATAGTATAATAATGCCATTCATATTAATTACATAATAACAAAAATAAAATATATGAATATTAAGAATAAATTACAGAGTTTTATTGATGAATTCAGTGCCAAAAAGAAGCACAGGGATGAATTTTAATATTCAACTTATGCTTATGATGCATAAATCTGTTCCCGAAATAATCATGAATCGTGCATAATAGTTTCTACTTCAAAATGATATTTCATGATTTTTAGTCACAAATGTCGTGAATAATATTAGGTGTACAAATAAGTTCCCGGCGTTCTCGTATAGATGGCGCTAACACGAAATACTGGGAAAAAATGGCGGATCAAGCTCGTAATATGGCAAGATCAGACATATTGCAACTATTCCCCATCATTACATTTGTAAAATTTTATCGGCGTCAGTTACTTGTGAGTCCTTAAACATGTCGGAGTTCGAGCCAAATAAGCGCCATTTGCGGGAAGTTTTGCTTTTTTGTTTTAATTTAAAGAAATCTGCTTCTGAAGCTTGTCAGATGATTAGAGAAACTTATGGCGAGTCTTCTATTAGCGAATCAACGTGTCGCGAATGGTTTCATCGCTTCAAAATGGGTGATTTCGGCGTGGAAGACAAGGAGCGTTCCGGCCGGCCAAAAAATTTCGAAGACGCAGAATCGGAGGAACTATTGGACGAAGATTGATGCCAAACACAACAAAGTCTTGCGGATTCATTGGATGTGACTAAACAAGCCATTGCACATCGTCTGAAAGGCTTGGAAATGATGCAAAAGCAAGGAAATTGGGTGCCGTGCGAATTGAAGCCAATAGACGTCGTACGTCGTTTTTTCACGTGCGAACAGCTGCTCCAACAGCAGAACAGGAAAGGATTTTTGCATCGTATCGTGACTGGTGATGAAAAGTGGATACACTACGATAACCCGAAGCACCAAAAATCGTGGGGATACCCTGGCCATGCATCAACATCGACCGCAAAGCCGAATATCCATGGTCCCGAAGTCATGCCATGCATTTAGTGGAACCAGCTCGGCGTGGTGTATTATGAGTTGATGCAACCGAGTGAAACCATCACAGGACCTCTTTATCGAACACAACTAATGCGTTTGAGCCGAGCATTGAAAGAAAAACGGCCGCAATATGAGCAGAGACACGACAAAGTGATTTTGCTACACGACAACGCTTGGCAACATGTTGCTCAGGTTGTGAAAACCTACCTGTTAACACTGAAATTGGACGTCCTACCCCACCCGCTGTATTCACCAGACATCGCCCCTTCCGACTACCACTTAATCCGATCGATAAAAAATATCCTGGCTGACCAGCACTTCCGTTCTTACGAAGATGCCAAAAATTGGGTCGACTCGTGGATCTCCTCAAAGGACGTGGAGTTTTTTAAACGCGGAATTCATATGCTGCCAAAAAGATGGGAAAAGGTTGTGGCTAGCGATGGACAATATTTTTAAAAAAAATAATGCAACCAATTTCTCGCAATAAAGGCTCCAAGTTTGACAAAAAACGCCGGGAACTTATTTGTACACCTAATAGTTATACATTTTATTCGTATTATGAATTAATTGTGATAACTTTTTCTTCCTAAATTTATGAATTTATTCACATATAATTATAATAAGTGCGATTTTAAATAAGCATATCATATGAACTTCAAGAATAAAACATGATTAGAAAAATAATGAATTGATTTCATGCGTAATTTTTGATGAATTCAAGCACACGGCAAAGAATTTCAGACTTTTTTTACCTCAGCTTAAGGTTACGTCCATATTTTTAATATCATTATATTTGTTTTCAATAACGAGAGAAAATTACATTAAAATCCAATATTTTTTGGGTTAAAATGTAACAAATGCAAACATTAGCAATTACAAAAATATATGTAAGACACTTTCCTTTCGTCACCAAAGTATGATGTCCGAAATAATGTTCCATAATCTATTTGAAGAAAGAAAAATGTACGGAAAAATAAAAGAAGTTTACAGTTTCTCAAATTTGCCAGTTCAAATTTCTGAACATTTTATTAGATCGTTACCTGAATTATCTGAAATCCGAGACTTGATTAAGTGTTATTGTACAAACTGGTTCGAAATCGAACCAGGTTTTCATTACAGAAAAGAATTATTTTTATTTTTAAAAAATTTAAATCAGTATGGAAAAATTGAGAATGTAATATAAATGAAGAGTCCTATTTGTCATTAGTTCTTTATGATATCTTACAAATGAATGAAAAACTTAACACTAGAGAAATTAAGCAAACGACTGAATGTCTATTTGTTAACTATTTAGATTTGCAGTGTAAGCGATCTTTTGAAAGATTTTTTGATAATGAGAAAGAATATATTTTAGTTCCATATTTGTTTTAAGTTTAAGATTATAGTTAATAAAAATTGATTATCGAAATTTCCTATATTTTATTTGATTTTTTTTCTATTTTACGTAACATATCCTTAATTTTATAGTATAAATGTTAAAATGTAACATATTTAATATTAAAGCGTTAGCAATAAAAAGCGATTATAATATAACCCTGGCAAATTACATTGTCATAATAAAGTCAGGGTTAAGTTTTATATTTAAAAAAATAGATAAACTGTAACACGAAGCATATTAAATAATAACACCTGATAAATTACTTGCTCGGTTCTAATCTTTTGAAGAAATTAAAAATTAACCCGAAGTTGGGCTGGTCTAATATGTAACCCAATTTTTGTTGAAATTTAATACAAAATTTTTTGCCGTGCATATAAGGAATATCGTATGCGAAGATTGCTCTCCGTGAGTTAAAAATATTAAAAACAATTATTCAATAAAAAAAGGAAACTATTTCATGAAAACTTATATACTATAATAAAAACTTAACTTAACTTAATACTATCGTAAACTGCAGTGGGCTGGCCATGTAGAGCGGATGGAAGACAGAAGAATCTCCAAACTTTTCCAAGCTTTTGAAGGCAAAGCCTTTGATGTGGTAACAGGCCAGTAGGCAAAACACGCAAGTGATGGGAACACTCGGTGGATGAAGACATCAAAGTGAACTTCAAAACTAGCAGCTGGAAGACGCTGTCTTTGGATCAAGACGACTGGAAACGACGACTTGAGCAGCTAACTCCTCCCTCAAGTCATCGCACTCGATGTCCGGTTGTGGCAAACCTGGGTTATGACTATCATCGATACCACTATCATCGTTCTGCGGTTTGTTGGGGTCATACAACTGTCCGGCCAGTCGGAAGAATTCAACAGCCCTGTCCAGCTTTTGCTCCTTACATCTTTTTTGGAACATGTAAAGAGCCAAGTTGCTAGGTATGTGATCCTTCTTCCGACCGTAGGAGGATACAACATTTTTTGCATGCCTACATGAGGACTCAATTGTATTTGTGTGTGCACCACTCTCTGGATCTTGAAATGAAGAGAGTGGTTCACCTTCTAATGCTTGAAGCCCTCGCTTTCCAGACAATCGAATGCCTTCCAATAATCAGAGATGATAGTGGTCCCGTCTTCTATCCAGTCCTTTATTATTGGTAATAAGGTATTCCCGTCCCTAAATTTTTTTATAGCATTAGTGCAATAGAAAAAATATTGGAAATGTATGTTACCTGAAATCGACGGGCACCATAAAAATTCGGCCGGTTTCCCTTTCGAAGCCACCGAAAACCCACTGTCCTTCAACTCGGTGGCCTCTATGGTACTTCCTTTTGCCGAATTTGCTCTCGTCTATTTCAACTGTTCTTCCCGGACCTCCAATTTTAACTGCATTCTTAATGTAGGCATCTAACAGAATTTTGCGGCAGTAGGAGGCCCAATTGACTAACGTTGCATCTGATCCAATGCGTGTGTAAAGTTTTATTGATGTTAAAGTTGTACTCTGGACCCAATAGAATACAAATAATAAAATTTGTTTAATTGTTAGTTTTGAGCCTCCAAAGAAAGTCCCTGTGCGGAAACTCATGCGTTTGCCGCAAGGAGCTCTCTTCTGCTTTTGCCGCGAAATTCTGTTTTTGCAAGAATACTCTAGTCCATCTGCACTGAAAAAAACATTTCAAAAATTAAATAAAGGGATTAAAGTAAAATTTAAAATCTGAAAACTGTAAGAATCCAAAAAAAACAATAAATTAATGCAATAAAATTTGCTGCAACTTTAATTTATTTTTCATTTCTTTCGAGAGTTTTTACGACTTTCAGTTTCAATATTTTTTTGGAATTTCGTATTTCGATATTATACAACCAAAAGAAATCGAAAAAGAAACTTACGTATTCTCTCTGTTGAAGAGTTTCATGGGGTGTCCACATCTCCTACAGTTCACTTCTTGTGGAACCAGCCCCCATTCCCGCAAATTCGACAAGAGAGCCTCCTTGTCTCTGCATATGTCGGTAATATCCTCTGGGTTCATTTTACTGTGTAATTAAATAACTCTAGTACTTATAAAACTTAAAATTACCTTTTATAGGTGAATTACACAAACATTTTAGGGTCATTCCATCAAGAATCGCCAAAAATGATGAAATTTGTGGCTGAAAATACAAGTTTTCCGGGTTTAATACTGTTTATTTTATTTTGTATGACGCTTCGGACTTGACTGAGTCCTTTACCCTTCTCAGTCGAGTACGAAACGGCACAAAATAAAATAAACAGTATTAAACCCGAAAACTTGTATTTTAAGTTTAAAAATGTCACAAAGCATTCACCAGGAAATTTGTGGCGTTATCATCGCCGATCCTTTTGAAAATTTGTGTACTCGAAGAATTAGTGAAAAAAATATAATATAATTTAAATTTATTTTTTCTATTTAATTTTACTTTATTCATACAATTTATGTTTTAGTATACATTTTTCACAATGTCATGAAATGTTTTTTTTAACTGTAATACTGTGCAGAAATTTTAAATTCTCCAACTTTATACAAATACTTTAGTATTTGAAAAGCAGTTCAAAAATGTTAGTTCGCCCCCTTCAACATAAAGTAAGTAAGTCATGCTTGCTCGCTAAAGATTAAAACGTGAACAAAAACCTAAATCTATCTCAAACATGAACCAAGAACAATAAATGGACCGGCTAAATAACAATAAACGGGTACTCATACACGTACACGAAAGTTCTGAGTGTGTGACGGGGGTAATGGACAATAACACCGAAACAACAGTTTATCATATTTTTTGTAAAAATATAACACAATTATATTTTTATATTTTCAAATCAACAAACTAAATAATAATAACATAGTAAATAGAAATAGAAAAAGAAATAGTATATCACAAATGATGTGATAGATTGTGATGTGAGGAATATAGATCAAGCAATGGAAAAATTTCTCATGGTATTATGATACTGGTTATTTTTCGCGCTTACAAAAAGCACAGGAATAACCAATTGTGCGACAAGACGAACAACATTAAAAGAATGAGATACCACTCTTTCCGACGTTAGCGGCATCTAATAAACAAAATTAACAACTGGTTTGTTAAGAAAAATACCAGTTCTCGCGCGTTTCATAACATAACATGGCAATTGCCATAATTTATACGTACCCAACTGTCTAAAAAACATAACTCAGTCACGATCGGCTGCAAGCCACTCGTATGATACTCTAGATGAAATACTGAACTCCGATTTATATTTTAGTTGGGAATATATCAAAAGAATGAGGAGTGCACATACAATTATTCCATGACCTTTTATTTACAGGTTTAATGAAGTCATCGCACTCGATGTCCGATTGTGGCAAACCTGGGTTATGACTATCATCGATACCACTATCATCGTTCTGCGGTTTGTTGGGGTCATACAACTGTCCGGCCAGTCGGAAGAATTCAACAGCCCTGTCCAGCTTTTGCTCCTTACATCTTTTTTGGAACATGTAAAGAGCCAAGTTGCTAGGTATGTGATCCTTCTTCCGACCGTAGGAGGATACAACATTTTTTGCATGCCTACATGAGGACTCAATTGTATTTGTGTGTGCACCACTCTCTGGATCTTTAAAATGAAGAGAGTGGTTCACCTTCTAATGCTTGAAGCCCTCGCTTTCCAGACAATCGAATGCCTTCCAATAATCAGAGATGATAGTGGTCCCGTCTTCTATCCAGTCCTTTATTATTGGTAATAAGGTATTCCCGTCCCTAAATTTTTTTATAGCATTAGTGCAATAGAAAAAATATTGGAAATGTATGTTACCTGAAATCGACGGGCACCATAAAAATTCGGCCGGTTTCCCTTTCGAAGCCACCGAAAACCCACTGTCCTTCAACTCGGTGGCCTCTATGGTACTTCCTTTTGCCGAATTTGCTCTCGTCTATTTCAACTGTTCTTCCCGGACCTCCAATTTTAACTGGATTCTTAATGTAGGCATCTAACAGAATTTTGCGGCAGTAGGAGGCCTAATTGACTAACGTTGCATCTGATCCAATGCGTGTGTAAAGTTTTATTGATGTTAAAGTTGTACTCTGGACCCAATAGAATACAAATAATAAAATTTGTTTAATTGTTAGTTTTGAGCCTCCAAAGAAAGTCCCTGTGCGGAAACTCATGCGTTTGCCGCAAGGAGCTCTCTTCTGCTTTTGCCGCGAAATTCTGTTTTTGCAAGAATACTCTAGTCCATCCGCACCAAAAAAAACATTTCAAAAAAAAATTAATGCAATCAAATTTCGAGAGTTTTTTTACGACTCTTTTAGTTTCAACATTTTTTTGGTATTTCGTATTTCGGTATCATACAACCGAACGAAATCGAAAAAGAAACTTACGAATTCTGTTAGATCTCTTATGATCTACGTTGTTCTTTTATCGCTTACCTTATATGGAGACCTTACGGCTGTAAAGCACAAATTAAAATGAGTGCTAGATTTTTTGTGCAGGTTTGCTTTATTTTGTTCAATTTTCCTTACTTCCTTATTTAATGAGTGAAATTTACCGCTCTATGGGTTCCTTGTTCAAAACACCTTGTTAAATGCCGAAAACGATAACTCGACAAAGTGTTCTGAAGTCGGATTCCTTTTTGGTTTATCAAGTATGTTGTTTTTTTTTTACTTTGCTGATGCGATTGAATCGCTTAATACCTTTTCTCCTTATGGAGGATCCTGTCTTTAAAATATCCTGTTGAGTGCAGAAACGAGAACTTGTTGTATGTCACGCACCTCGGCGATAGGTGCGGACGTCCTTTGTTGAGGTCCTGTCTCTTTACAGGACCGAATTAATTAAAATAAAGCACTAAGTATTTTTTCACTAAATGGGGCTACCCATGTCCAATTACTCCGCGGATGGTCTGATTCTCACTGCCGGATTCGATGGTTCGATTCTTTCCATCCAACCTCGAATCCGGCTGCTGACCGATTTTGCATTTCCCACGACATTGCATTTTTCACTTAAGAATCGCCGATTCTATACGCGCAGTCACTTGACCTCATGGGTCGTTAATCCACATGTGTAGCGTCGGCATTTCAGTTTCGGTTCAATAATTTGTCGCACGTGTTACATACAAGAAATAATTCAATATACAAGAATAATAAATATTTTATTTAAACCAATTTATATTTTCCTAATACGAATGTGCCTCCTTAGAGGTTCGAGATACAACTGCTTTATTCTTAAAATTTATCCCTCAAGAAAGATAATCTTTCTTTCGGTCTTACAATACTTGATGACCCAGCATTAGGGTAACAAGAATTATCATCTGATGACATATACATTCCTTGCATCGCGAAATGTGCAAGATAAGAACGTTCAAATGAATATCTGAACGTTAGCCAAAACAATTACTGTAAGGGTATCCGATTACCTTTTGGTTCACACAAAGTGTGTGACTTATTTAAAATTTTGTGAAACATTGTTGCATCGGAATGTAACACACGCGAGTTACGAATGTGGTTCTGGGTTCAAGTAAAAAAATTGATTTTATAGTTCCTTTCCGCGGAACTTGAATAAAAACACAATTTTAAATTAAATTAACTTAATTTTATTCACTTGAATTTGATAGCACTTCGTTAACAATTATTATGAGCTTCAGCTCTTTAACTTACAATACAATTGATAGATAAACTCTTTTGAACAGACTGACCCCGATCTTTATGTTCGAAACGTATTTATAGTTTGTTCTCCTTTGTTTGATTCTGCTGACTCTTAGATTTATGCGTTAGCAGAAATTAGTTATTGGTTATTGATTTATAAACAATATATGAAATTGGATATGCAATGTTATGATTTTATGTTTAGATTAAAGTATGCACGTATTTAATGTGTGACATGAGTCATACATTAAATTCGGCGGTGATGTCATTCGAGTTGAGGCTTAGTGGGTCTAATCTAACTCCTCCCTCCTTAAGTTTGTTGTTGTCCTCAACAACTTTTACATTAAGTAATTCAATATCCTTTTGCTTAATTTCATTTAAATTAATTTGTAAATTTTGATTTCGGTTTTTACAATATATGTAAAGTATAAATGATATGGTAAGTGTTAAGATTATAATTAATAGTGTAGATCCAGTCGTAATTGTATTTTTTGTATTAAAATATTTAATTTCTTCAATTTTCTTTAAATTTTCGATGTTTTCTAATTTAAAAGCTTCAAGATTTGGTTCATATGAATATCCAGTGATATTTTTTATAGGATTTAATGTTAATATTTGTTGAAATTCTATTATTTCGTTAGAAAAAATTTTCTGTAGGATCTCTACTTTACAGTTGCTAAATCTGGTTACATAGTTTCCATTTAATTGGTATAATTTTTCATTACAGTTATGTTTTATTTTTTCATTTATATTTATGATTAATAGTAAACCTTTTTCAATTTCAGTTATACTAGTCTTATTATTATGTTTTATTATACAATTTGAATTCTTACAATTTAATTTGTTTCTTAATAATTTTACATATTTTTCATATTCGTAGTATTCTCCATTATACATTAATACTTTACTAATATTTATATTTAATGTTTCTGAATATTTATTTGGAATTTTTCTTACATAATAGGTTAATGTAGGTTGCGTAAGAATAGGTATATTGATGACAAACATGATTATATTTTCTTTTAGTAAAACATTAATACTTATGTCTTTTAATTCATCAAATGTTAAATTAAATTCGTTAATTTCGTCGTGTGTTAGAATTGATCTTGACATAATTCCAGTTCTAGCTGAATTTACGTTGTCTATTATTTTTTCGAGTTCATCTTTTATTAAATTTAAATTTTGACTTAATTGTATATTTATTAGAATTCTATTCATATGTCTAGTTGTATTGTTGATATTATTTACGAGTTGTGTATAGGTTTGATTAATATTTGAAACTATTTTGTTCAAATTATTTTGGAAAGCGTCATTAATTTTAATTTGTTTATTCATGGCTTCTATTACTGCGTGGTTATTACTATCTATAATTTGTAAATGTTTCATAATTTCTTCATAATCATCATTGTTTATAAAGCGATGGACCTCTTTTGATCCACCGCTAGAATTTCACTCTTTGAGTTCACTTTTACTTTCTTCTCGTTAGATGCAATATCTACCGAGAATTCCTATAAGTTGTGCCTTGGTACAAAACCAATGCACTCTTGATGTTAAAAGAAATATGTTTAATGTTACTCGCACCGTGTCTTTATTTCGTCTGATTTTAATTTACAATATTTGAAAACTTTACAGTTAGCCACAAATGAAAATTATGCTGACCTAATGTCGGCGATTTAAAACATCTTATCCACAAAAAAATTTAATGCAACTTGATTCCCTGCATGCACATAAATTCTTCGCAAGCATGGGAAATTAACTTTAAGTGAAATATGAACTGAACTGAAATTTGGAATGTGTCTCAAAACTTTACTTTATTGTGGCAACCAAAAATGATGACAATTGAATTTTTATAACAAGCAAAACGCTAAGAAAAATGAGAGGAACGAATTACAAAAAAAGAAGAACAAATTCAGGCACGAATTTGTACAATCATTATCCATTAATCCGAAAAGACATTTATATAAATTTCCGATTGGGTTAATAAGTCCTCTTTTTGTTCTTTTATTTGAGAATGGGTTAATTTTGTTTAATATGGAATTATCTTTTTTGTTAAAATGTAATAGTTTTATTTCGCTTCGTATATTTTCTATTATTTCGGTATTATGTGAATTTATTTCAACTTTGTTTATAATTTGGTCTAATGCATAATTGTATTGTTCAAGATTTATTTTATGGTAAATTCGTTTATGGTCTTTAATTAATCTTACTGGGTTTCTTTTAATTAATATAATTCCTGATTCTGATTCTACTTTTTCTATAGTTATATCTGCTTTTGTAGTAGATATTATTGTGGTTAGCATTAGTATTATCATAAATACTTTGATCGTTTTGATCGTAAAGATCTGAAATTTTAAGAAAAAATTATACATTATTTAATTGAGTAATTTCCCTTGAATTATTTCCAAAGTTATCTTTTGTCTGAAATAAGGTATTTGTTTTTGTGAAAAGTTTAAACTTTTATTATTATTGGTAATGTATTCTGCAAATGTACATGTGAATACTCCACAATCATTGTTATTGTCTTGTTGGGGTATTTCCTTTGGTTTTTCTAAGGTAAGGGTTTTAAAAGGTTTCTTGAGTTTGTCTAAAGATTCTTCTTTTAAATAATTCTGAATTAGTTTCAATACTTCGTTGTTTTCGTTTCCTAATGAGTCGTAACATTTTATTTTTTCTTGTTGAAAGTTGATTACTACTAGGGTCCAGTGATTTCCGTTCAAATGTATAGGTATTAATATTATGTCGTATGAAAATATATTAACTTTCCGTGTCCAACGTTTTACTGCGTTATATCCTGTTTTAGAAAGTGTTGGGAAAAAGAAAGTATTCATATGATATACTTTTGGTAATTCTTTAGAATTCTTGCTGCGTTCCGTAATCAGTCCTAAATAGAAGTTTATGATTTGGTCATTTAACCATTCGTTATCTGCTAAGGTAATTATATCATTTCCTGTAATATTTAAATTAAATCGAGATATTAAAGTTTCGTTTAAGGGTTCGTTGTATAATGCATTTTTTATTTTGGTTTGCTGTTCGGGTGTAAAGATTAATTCATCTGGTTGTTCAGGTTTCTTTTCTTCTGAAATCTTAATATTTTCTTCCCTGTCAATTGTTTTTCCTTTAGTATATTTCTTTATTCTTTTTTTCTATTAGGGTGTATTTTACCTGGGAATCTATTTTGTTTGCTTTTTTCTTTAAGTATTATATTTTTATCTTTGTCCTTTGTGACTTCAACTTTTCTAAATTTGGGTTTTTCTTTGTGTCTTTCGTTTTCATAATTTTTAATAAAGATTTCTTCTTGATTTATATCGGGTTGTTTTTCTCTCTTTCTGTTGTGATAATCAATCCATTTAGTCTTTTTGTTTATTAGTAATTTATTTAATTTATTTTTATCTATATTTCCATTTTGTATATGCAAGGGTTTAGCTTGTGTTATAGAATGTATTGTGTTGTTATAATGTTCTGTAGCTTTTAGTAGTTGTTCTGCTATATTTAATTCGGGTTCTGTTAAAATAATTATTCTGGTTTGTTCCAATAATGTGCTATGACATCTACTCATGTCTGAGTTTCCTGTATGTGATTTGGGTGAAGTAAAATGAATTTCTATCTCTTCCTTTCTCATGTATTCCTTGACGTTTATCATGTTAAATTCATTGTCTGCAATTATTTTTTTAGGTTTTCCCATTATAGCGTTTCTTTCTCGAATAAGCTGTATGAATGTTATGGCATTTTTATCTACTGTTTCTTTTACATATAAGTGTTTTGAAAACTTATCTATTGTCGTAAAGAATTGTCTTTTACCTATGATGAATATATCGATGTGGATTAATTCATTTATATCCTTTGGAGTTTCGGTTATTTTAAATTCAGGTTTTAATGGTTTCCTGTCGTATTTTGCTACGTTACATATTTCACAATTGTTTATGAATCTCGTAATTAGTTTCATCATTCCGTTGTAGTAATATTTATCTTTTACTTCATTATAGTTTTCCATTATTCCTCTATGATTGCCTTTTTCATGTATTTCTCTAATTTTTTCAAAACATTGATCCTCGTTTATTAAATCTTTGGCATGTTCGGAACATTTTATAAATCTTGGGGTTTTATTGTTTGAGTACAGTTTTACTAGTATTAATTGTACTTTATTCCATACATGGTCATTTAATTCACAGTGTATTCCTATGTGTCCTTTTTCTGGTATATGTTTCCTAAATATATTAATTAGTGTGTTTTCATTATTTGTATCAGTTTCGTCAATACATATTTTATTTCTTTTTATTGTTTTATATTCCTTCATCTTATTTTTAGTTATAATTATTTGGTTTTTATATATGTTTACTATGCCTTCTTTAATAGGTATGAGATCATTTTGATCTTCTTGTCCTGAGTGAATTGTTGCTATATCACTACAATCTACTTCCATTTTTTCGTCTGTTAACATATTCATTTCACATATGTCTTCTGTTATTCTGCTCAAAAAGTCTGCGACTTTATTATCTTTTCCTTTTATGTATTCTATATTGAAATTGTATTCATTAAGTTTGATTTTCCATCTTTGTAATTTGCTGTTTGGTTCTTTTAGGTTACTAAGCCAAACTAATGGTCTATGATCTGTTTTAATGTCAAATCGTACACCATAAAGGTAAGGTCTAAAATATTGTGTTGCCCACACAATGGAAAGTAATTCTTTTTCAATTGTTGAATAATTTCTTTCGTGTTCATTTAAGGTTCTACTCGCATAAGATATTGGGTGTCCACTTTGTGATAATACTGCTCCTATTGCTTTATTAGAGGCATCTGTTGTTAAAACAAATTTTTGTTTAAAATCTGGATATCAAAGTACTGGGTAATTCGTTATTAGTTCTTTTAATTTTTCAAATGCTGCGATATATGATGGATCTTCAGGGTTTATTTTATTACATTTTTTCAATGCGTCAGTAAGTGGTGATGCGACTTTGGCATAATTATTTATAAATTTCCTGTAATATCCTGTAATTCCTAGAAATGATTTTATTTCTGTTGTAGTTTTGGGTGCTTTTATATTTTTAATTGCTTTGATTTTGTCAAGATTAGGTTTTATTCCTTCTGGAGTTAATGTATGTCCTAGGTATTCTGCTGATTTTGCAAAGAATTTGCATTTAGCAATTTGTAACTTTAGTTTATGTTTGCGTAAGGTTTCTAGTACTTTCCTTATATTATCGTCCATTTCCTGGAGCGATGTTGCAAAGATTAATATATCATCTAGATATACTACACACGTTTTATTTATGTGTTCGCTGAGTACTTCATTTATCATGCGTTGGAATGTAGCAGGTGCATTTTTTAAACCAAAGGGCATTCTGATGAATTCATAATGTCCTTGTGGGGTAGAGAAGGCGGTTTTATATCGGTCATGTTCACTGACTTCAATCTGATGGAATCCTTGTGCTAAATCCAATGTTGTAAAATATTGGGCTTTCCCAAGTTTATCGAATATTGATTCTACGTTTGGAATTGGGAACTTATCATCCACGGTATCCTCGTTCAATCTTCGGTAGTCAATTACCATTCTCCATTTCTGTTTTTCAGAACTGTCTACTTTCTTTGGTACCATTAGTATAGGTGCATTATATGGTGAATTCGAGGGTTTAATTATTCCTTGTTTTAACATATCATCCATTTGAGTTTCTACTTCCTTTTCGTGGAATGGTTGGATTCTATATGTTTTAGCATAGAGAGGTTTATTTCTTTTCGTAATTATTTCGTGCTTCGTTTGGGTTGTACAGGATAGATTTTCTCCTTCCTTGTATATTAAATCGTCGTAATCTTTTATAATTTTCTTTAAGGCTGCTGTTTCTTCGGAATTCGTTCCTATAAACAGTTTATCTTGCGATTGTTCAGTTTCAATTTCATATTGAAAATTTATTTTTTCGGGTACGGCGTAGTTAAAGTTTAATTTTTGATTGTTAATTAGCATGTTTCCTTCTCCTAAATTTAGTATAATATTTAAGGTATATAATAGATTTTGTCCTATTACTGCCTTAAAAGGTTTATTTTGGAAGTCCATAATATTCCATAATATTTTGTGTGAATCGGGTAATTTAAATTCATTGGGCATATTAGATTTTAGTTTTTGTTGTACATAATAAGTACCTCCTAGTCCGTTGACTGCTATGGGTTCTTGTAAATTGATTTTTTCGTTATTAAGGAGACAATTTTTGTCTAAACTTGAAATAGATGATCCCGTATCAATAAGTGTAGGGATAATCTCGTTATCTATGTTTAAATTTATTATAGGTAAAGGGTTTCCGAGGCACATTGTTGAAAATTTGTGTCCATTGGTTCGGATTTACGATTATTATCTGTTTCTCTATTGTTTGAATTTTGATTGATTCTAGCTGAATTATCTATTTGCATTGGTTCAGGTTTGTAAGTCTTATTATTGTTATAATTCTGCCGGTTGTAATTATTATTGCGATTATAATTAGGATTGTTTGGATTTTTAAAATTCCGTTGGTTATAGTTATTATTATTATTATTATTATTTCTGTTATTAAATTGTCGGTTCCCTTGATAGTTATAATTTTGATTGTTAGGATTTGGGTTATTATCTCGATTATTGAGGTTTTTGTCATTGTTGTTATTTTGAGTATTATTATTTCGATTATTAGGATTTTGGTAATTCTGATTATGAGAATTTTGGTAATTCTGATTATGAGAATTTCTATTTTGATTATAATTTTAATCCTGTTATTGTTTCTTTGTTGAAAATTACTATTATTTTTCACTCTACTTTCAGTGTTTTGCTGAATTTCTTTCAGTGTGTTGTACGCTTTATTTAAGGTTTCACAATTCTTAATTTCTAATAAATAGGCTTTATACTCTGGTAATAAAGATTTAAACTTATTTAATGCAAGGCCTTCATTTCTAACTGGATTAAATTCGTGAAATTGATCTCTGCGTGGATCATGTAGATATTTAATATTTATTTGATTCAACAGTTCGTTAAGTTCATTATAAGTATCATCTATATTCCTATTACTTACTCTGTGTATTTTATTAATAAGAGTGCTGTATGACTCGTTTACGCCAAATGTTGATGTTAGGATGTTCTTCACAATCTGCCAGGTAGGGACAGGTATCTTCTGCACCGTATTTCTCGCTTCGCCTTGGATCTTGTGCAGGATTAATCGAAAAATGTATGATTGGTGGTTTCCAGGTTGGGTAAAGTTGAGTATAGTGTCGGCTTCGTCTAGCCATGTTGTTAATGCGTATTGTTTATTGTTTCCGGTGTATACGGGTAGTCTTCTAGCTTCCTTTAAGATTTCGTTGAATGTAAATTCTATCGGTAGTGGTGGATTAGCTTCTGCTTGTTCAACCATTTTCACTTCTTTTTATATTTTAATTAATTTTTCGTATTAATTCGTTGATTTTTATTTTACTTTATTATTTTGATAATACAGTATTTATTAAAGCTTTGTTTTCCCTTATTGATCGTACTAAGTTTTCCTTAGCTGATCTTCGGTAATGCAAAACTTGTAGTTTTTAAATTCAACTCGATTTTCTCTTGTTGAATGTGTAATTTAGTTTTTCACTATTTTACTTTTTTGGTTTTATCACTATTGTCCAATTTGCACTTGAACTAACTCTTAGTGGAGTACGTGACTTTATGTTGGTTCTTTAGTCAAAGGTGGTTCCTCCCTCCTATGACGGACGACTGCGCCAGTTACGAATGTGGTTCTGGGTTCAAGTAAAAAAATTGATTTTATAGTTCCTTTCCGCGGAACTTGAATAAAAATACAATTTTAAATTAAATTAACTTAATTTTATTCACTTGAATTTGATAGCACTTCGTTAACAATTATTATGAGCTTCAGCTCTTTAACTTACAATACAATTGATAGATAAACTCTTTTGAACAGACTGACCCCGATCTTTATGTTCGAAACGTATTTATAGTTTGTTCTCCTTTGTTTGATTCTGCTGACTCTTAGATTTATGCGTTAGCAGAAATTAGTTATTGGTTATTGATTTATAAACAATATATGAAATTGGATATGCAATGTTATGATTTTATGTTTAGATTAAAGTATGCACGTATTTAATGTGTGACATGAGTCATACATTAAATTCGGCGGTGATGTCATTCGAGTTGAGTCTTAGTGGGTCTAATCTAACTCGCGCGATCAAAAATTATTGCCGTTTAGTCGGATCGCATTACGTTCTATATGGGCCCAGTATGCCCGTCGGCGAGAACGAATACGATACCCTATTCGCTTGAGGTAGGTCGTAATAGTTGTTGTTGGACTCCCTTGTTAATGGTGTAAAGGAATTGGTCCAACAACAAAAGTTGTATTTACAACATTCCTACCCCTTAAAAAAAAAATTTCCTAATATTGGAAATTTTGCAACGACGTTAGAATAATATTGGAAAGTAGAAATTATATACATTATAGAATTATATAGAATACAAATCTGGTCTCATAATGATGCATACATATTTGAGAAGTTTTGTTTGAAATTTTTCGTGTTTGAGCATATTCGACATGAGTATGAACCCTTGTTTTGTTTTAATATTAAACCCATTTTTTTTTTGAATAGTTATCTTTTACATATTATTACATATTACGCTTTTCTTATTATTAATTTTATTGTATGGTTAGTGTAGGGTAATATTACATACATATTACATATTATTACATATTACGCTCTTCTTATTATTAATTTTATTGTATGGTTAGTGTAGGGTAATATAAGCTTTAATAGTTTACTTTCACATTACAGTGTGTATAGCCCTATATTTATATAGTTATATATTTTTGTATTTTAAGTTTGCAAATTGTGTATATAAAATGAATATGGGTATAGTTATATCTAAGAGTCTTATTTAATTAATTTTATTCAAAATTTTATAAATATAGTAATTTTTGTCATTAATTTTTCAAAGATAGTATTACGTGTTGTTTAAATTGTGTATGAATTTATTTGTCCAAGATTTGTCCAAATTGATTTATCTTTGTTTCTCCTTATTATTATGTAAGTATATTCATTTATTGCTAGTAGTAGTTTCGTATCTTTAGTATTGTTGTATTTTAGTGGTTTTCGGCTCTTGGGTAATTGTTTGTGGGTAACCGATTTTTTTCTTGTGGTAACCTAAACGCTGACGTTAGCTAAACGGATTGGGGTCTCCATTTCCATGGCGACATTCGCATTTCCAGTGGGGGCGTCTCTGTTTCTATTCTTGCATATTTTTCTGAGTTGGATTCGATATCTGATCGTGATTGTAATCAATATGATAAAGAGGAGCACGTAGCTCAACGCATAGTGATGATAGTCGTGGTGGTTGGGGTCATTACGATTGAATTCGTCTTCTAAACGGTGTTGGTTTTTTATTTCGGTGTTTAACTTTTCTAACTCCGTGTGGTCCGAGTTTTTCAGGATCAGGGTTTGGGTTAATGGTTTTAGGCGGCTTTCGCTATTCAACGAGGCTATTTGGGAGGATAGGTTGACCATTGGTACGTAATCCTGCTTTATTTTTAGCTCACTGGTTGAACTTGCGTACAACTTCAGGCCTTCGCTCCTTACGTAACAATTCTCTTTTATTTAAAGTACTCCATTAGAATTTAGGTTTTCTGTTTGCAATTGGTTATTCAAATAATGTCGACAGGTGTTGACTTATCGAATGAGTAGAGCCATGTATTTGCTTGTGACAATTGCATCCAGAGTTGTGTAGGTGGGATTTTTTTGATTATGCAACTATTAGGGATTGTTTTAATAATTGTATTTCGCATAGGCTGATTCCAGAATGCGTATTATAGATTGGTAGTACTAGTTCGCATAAGTAGTCATTAGTTTTAGTGTGCTGACAGGAATAGAAGTCGCTTTTACTCATCGGGGGGTATTGCTATATATTATTATATATATTGGTATATACCGTGATTAATGTCGATAGCTACATATATATTCTGAGTTGGGTTGTATATACACAAATTCATTTCCGTGTTTTGTTGGTAAGGGGATGATTTTAAAAATTTGATATGGGGACGTATGGTAGGGGTATTTTTGTTTGTATTATTATTCTAGATTCGGTCTTTATGGCTGACATACTACTACATCTATATATTTGAATTAGATCAGAATCTTCCAAGTTAACGGGAGGTTCCAGGCCGAACTTTAAGTGCCAACGAATTTCTGATAAAGCGTTTTCAAGTTGTAGGGGATTCAGAAGATAAGGGTTCGGGCGTCCATGTGTGACATCTAGCAATATTCCTATTAATTTTGATTGGATACTTTGGTGTCTTATTAATTCAGTCGTTATTTGGAGGGCCACTGAATTCAATTCCTCTGAAAATTTTAGGTTTTCGAGGTCCTTCTGAGATTCGTTTAATACGTTATCGACCTAGCTAATTTTATTGGCTAGTTTGATAAAATTATCGCGTATTTCTGTTTGTGATTTCTTGAAGAGGTTTGCGGTGTTGTCCACAATGATGAGTTCTAACATGTGTGTTTGGCTATTATTGAGCCTATGAATACTTTCTTCGTAATTCTTCCCATCTTCTTCGCTAAGAGTACCGAATGCAAGTTTTTGTATAGTTCCTACTATGCCGAATAGTGCTCGCTTGTGGCGGGCGGGATTACTACTACTCAATAATTCGTTATGCAGTTCTGTGTGTTTTACTGCTCTTGCCAACTCTATTATTTCACCTGAGCATAGATCTACCGCAGTTGGACGATCTTTGTGATATTTTTCGCATGACTCACCTAACTGATGGGCTAAACGTTTTAGATAAGAAAACTCTGCGTGGAAAAGATTTGATCGGTATATGTAACGAGTCGCCAAAAATTATTGTATAGTTTTACTTCGCCTGCTTCGTCGAAGTACATTCCCGCGTTGTCGTTGATTATGGTAATTCTGGCATTTGAAGGATGGTTGTCTACGTTCGTCGAAAGGGTGATTGTAACAATCGCCAGGGAAATTGTTAAAACGTACACACGCATAGTGATTCCTCGCTTGATTGGTTTTCTGTAATCAAACATAAAGTGGTATTTGAATTATCAGATTTTTACGAACCGCAACATGGAGAAATCGTCAGGCAGGTTTAGAAAGCTTTGTTCGTAATTGTGGTTAGTCACGTGGGTGTGATGCAGGATTGTGCTGTAAGTGTTATTACTTTGAGTATATACGAGTATGTTTTACTTTGTATACCTTATATTTTTGTAGAAAATATTTTAATATGGGTTTCAGTAGAGTTTAGTGTTCGACTGGCGTAGCAAATTGGTTTATCGGCTCCGACTTTACCTTGTGATAGCACGGCTCCAATGTCAACGTCTGATGCGTCTGTTGTAACAATAAATTGTTCGTCAAAATTAGGGTATTGCAGCAGTGGTGCCGTCATCAATTTGTCTTTAAGTGTTTGGTAGGCTTCATCACAAAAAGGTGTCCATTTAAAGTCGACTTCTTTTTTTAAGAGTGTCGTTAGAGGTTTGGCAATCTTTGCGAAATTTGGAATGAACCTTCTGTAGTATCCCACGAAACCTAGGAAAGACTTTATATCTTTCACTCTTTGGGGTACAGGATATTTCTCCACAGCTTCTATTTTGGAAGGGTCTGGCTTTACTCCGTGTTCGCTAGCCAAGTGTCCTAGATATTGAATTTGTTTATCCAGAAAATGACATTTTTCTGGTTGTAATTTTAGGTTATTGCTTCGGAGTCATTCCAGTACATGACATACCTTCTTGTTTTGATCCGACAAGTTGTAGCCATGTATCACTATGTCGTCCATGTAGACAAGGCATTCCACTCCCTGTAGTCCCACTAGTACTGTATCCATCAGGCGCTGAAAGGTAGCTGGGGCTCTTTTCAGTCCGAATGGCATTCGGTTATAGTGATAATGTCCAAAAGGAGTACTGAATGCAGTCTTCTCCTTGCCTTGTTCGTCTCATATCTCAAGAACAGTGTAAGATAGATGCTTAAAATTTTTACCAGAAGTAGGCCTAATAGACCCCTAGCAGAAAACAAAATTTTGGAAGTGTGGGTGTAGAGGGTGAGGGTGGGGGAGGGTGAAAAGGAAAAAGTTCGGATTTTAATATTTCGACAACCTATAATGATATAAAGCTGAAACTTGGTATTTAGATGGAAAAATATAATTTTTTATAAAGGTAATATGGTAGGGGGGTGGGGGATGTTTTTCCTATCTATAGAACGGCTTATGCTACAAAGTTGAAACTCGGTATGTATATGTAAATCAACTAGAAAAGTAATTTAGATAAAAAAAAATTTCAAACATCTATTGGTGTTCGGAAGGGCGAACTTATCAGTGTAAATGGAATGCATATATTTTCACGGTTTTCGTCATATCTATTAGATCTTCCCAAATATTTCATTCATTTTTATTCTACGGCTTCTTCATATAAATACCTAGAAAGTGTTTTCAGGATTTTTAAAATTCGAGCCCTAAGAGGGTGTAAAGGGGTTGTATACTTTTTCGCGAATTCTTCCATATCCCCCAGGTGAATATCTTTTCACTTTCACGTGCTTGCGTAATAATCGTCTAAAACTTATTTTTAAGTTTTTTCCTTTTTCAGCCCCTAAGATGGTATAAACGGGTTGAACACGTTTTCACGAGTTCCGTCATTTCTTTTAGAAGTGATAAGAAATGAAATTGGTTCCTACTTTCTCGTGCTGTCTTCATATTTATTTATTAACTCCTTTCAGGATTTTTGGATATTCAACCCCCAAGTGCGTGTAAGGAGGTTGCATATCTGGTAATATATCGAATTCATTTTTACTTCCTAAGGTTTCTTATATAAAAAAGCCAAAAAGTCAATTACACTCATTTTAGATATTCAATCCTAATGGGTGTAAGGGGGTTGTATGCTTTTCAAAGTTTCGGCATATTTCTTAGGTACGATGAGATATTAAATCGCTTTTCATTTCCACAGACTTTTTATATAATCGCCTACAAACCCATTTCTCAATTTTTCGATATTCAACCCCCAAGGGTTTGTATATGTTTTCACAATTTTTGCCATTCCTTAGTTCTGATGAGATATAAAATTGATTATTACGGCAAACCAAGTCACGATTTTTCGAATTTCCAGAACCAAGGAGGTGTGAAGGGTTTGCTTACGTTTTCACAAATTTTACAAAATCCGTCTTGTCTCATGAGATATCAAGTTGCTTCTTATGAAATCGTCTAAAAACCTGTTTCACAATTTTTTCGAAATTCAAACCCCAAGTGGAAGTAATGGGTTTGTATACGTTTTAACAATTCGTCATATCTCTTAAGTCTGATAAGGCCACAAATTCGATTTTACTTCTATGGGCTGTTAGTGTACATAATATACCGAAATTGGAATAGTCAACACGGACTTTTTCAATGTTTAATCGGCTAAAAATCTCTATTTTAAATATTTTTATATTAAGAACAAAAATAATTTTCCAAGAAATCTAATAATCTCGAAGCAACTCATGATACACTCCGACTTTGACCGCTCCCGAACTTTGACCAGAAAAATAATAAAGTTTCGCCCAGACCATTGGCAGATTTTTTAAAATAGTTTTCAGCTGATTTTTACTTGTTATGTTATGATCCTGAACCTTTTTTTTTCAAAATTGCCCACAGGTGCTCAATAGGATTTAGGTCCGGAGACTGTGGAGGCGTTTTGAGTTGTTGAGGTACGTTGTACAGCAGCCAACTTTTGACTACAAAAGCCATATGCTTTGGGTCATTATCTTGCTGAAATTTCCAGACACGTCCCAATTTAATAGCACTATCTTTAATATTTTTTTTTAATATGTCTAAGTACATTTATTCATTATTCCATCAATAAAATGCAGGTGTCCCACGCCGTTTGCCGCCATACAGCCCCATACCATGACCGAACCTCCACCATGTTTCACTGTTGGCACTACGTTTTCTTTATTCAGTGAAGTATTTGGTTTTCTCCACACTTTTTGATTTCCATCTGCGCTGAAAATATTGAATTTGGATTCGTCACTCCAAATATCACTCTCCCAGAATGAATTATCCTTCTCTAAATATTTTTTATCGAATTCCATTCGTTTGATTCGATTTGCAGCTGATATGTATGGTTTTTTTCTAGCGACTCTTCCATTATATCCTTGTCGGCGAAGAATTCTGCGCACCGTTTCATCAGCCACTTGTCGCCTTGTAGTTTCCCGGATTTTCTGGTTGAGTTTTGGTACATTTAACTTTGGATTTTTCCGAATTTCCTCCACTATATTTCGTTCATCACTATCGTTTAGTATTTTTTTTCGTCCACGACCGTCCTTATTAATCCAAGTTCCTTCGTTTTGAAATTTTTTTACATTGTACTGAACGGTGGAATACGGTTTATTAACAATTCCTGCAATTTTGCGATAAGATTTTCCTTTTAAGGCTAAACTTATTATTGTTCCGTAAATCATTTTCCAATTCTTTACCGCGACCCATTTTGATAAAATTGAATGTCAGAACTGTTTACAGATTGACATAACTTTTTCAGACAACTCATTTAAGTATTACATCAGCCGAAATTAACCCGAAAAATCATAACGGGCGATTAAAAACAGTAGACAATAAAAGTGACCAAATAATTTTGTGAGATGAATTTTTGACCTTTTATTTTCTTTTTAACTTAATAAATTTATTTCAACTACTTAAAATTATAAAACATATTGTCTGTTTATTAACAATATCCTAGCTTTCACTTTTTTCGTATATTCCATTTTAGTGTCTTAAATTGACGAATTTAGCTCGGATTCCCGAGTGACCAAATAACTTTGTGAGCAACTGTACTTCTCAGAAGAAGGATTATTTATTCTTGTAATGTACATATTATACACGTAAAATACAATTTAAAAAACAGAACGACTTCTTAGAACCGTCGCTGCATCGGAAGAATACGAATTTTTGAATCTGCTGGAAAATGAACTGAAATTAAACTAAATTTGACGGAAAAATTACCAGAACTTAAAAATCAACAGACAGATACAAAAGTCGAAGGTACTATTTTTGTATAGAATTGAAATGGAATTTACACAGAGTTTTCCACGATATATCCGGATGTCGGAAAGTTCTTTTGGAATTCTGCCTGATAATTCCATGAAATTATTATTGTTTTTCCTTATGGAATTATCTCTAAATTATCCGACTGAAATCCACCGGAAAATTTCTGCCTCCTATATCAGAAATAGCTCGGAACTTTCCGAGGATATCAGAACATTCCGCTTTATTGGTCTGCTGGGGAATTATGTAACATATACATACCTATGAAGAAGATGGCAATATATAACAATAAATTAATTTTACTTCTGCGGGCTCTTTATATAAGCATCTAGAAATTTTTTTTTCAAATTGTTTGATATCCCTTAAGGGGGTGTAAAGTGATTGTGTACGTTTACACGAATTTGGATATATTTCTTAGGTCTCATTAGACGATATATCGAATTCACTTTCACTTTTAAGGGCCTTAACACTAAACCTACCAGAGCGGCCAAATGACCGCTTTTGAGACTTTAATCAAAATTATTAAATTCCAGGTTTTCATTTTTCTTGAACTTACTGCAGGACTTTTTTTTATAATATGTAGCTACTAAATTTTTCAATATCTATCTATCTTCTTCTTTAGTTTTTCCTGATAATCATATGAACTCTACCGTTATCGACCGGGAGCGGTCTTTTGACCGCTGGAAAATATATGAAATTTTTTGAAGTTATCTGTATTGAAATCTCAAACTTCCAAGTTTTGTTGTTGGTTTTTATCAAATCTCTTTTTCCTACTGTGATTTCTCGTTCTTTTCTTTTCCTAGCAAAAGGGATGAAACTGTTTGACAAAAAATGCAGAAAGGTTCTGAACCTGGAAGATCCCCGATGCATACTATTTTCAGAGAAATATCAGGGCCAACGGGATATGCGAAACGCAATATTATGAAGGGTAAAGTAAGGAGTGCATTTTTCTTGATACTTGACCATCGCATTATGAATAATATAAAAATGTGTACGGAATCAGAAGCACGTCGAGTTTTAGGATCCGAATGGAGTCTATTGGTATATATTTTTCAAGATTTCACGACTTCCGATTTTTGTTTAATGAGATTGAATTCGCTCATACTTCTATTGAAAATAATCTGCCAACAGTTTTGGCGCAAATTTATTATTTTTTATGTAGTAGTCCGGAACGCGTATAATGCTGAGATGCGGTGCACGTTACTATGCGATTGACAACCTAAAGTCTAACCAGGAGGCTATTGGGAACGTATTTTTTTAGGTGGTCCGTCGCATAGTAACCTACACCCCATGTCACCATTAAACACGTTCCGGACTTCTACCCAGAAAATAATAAAGTTCCACCCAGACTGTTGGCGGATTTTTTTTGCTAGTTGGAGAACTATTTGAAAATTCATATCTCTGTTAAGTTTTATTATAGAATCATAAAATAGGGCTTATTTATTTATTTTGTTTATATTGCGACAACCTTTCCCTTTAAAATAAACCCTATGTTATTATTTTATGATAAAAATTAACAGAGATATGAATTTTCAAAGAAAAACCCAAAAAATTGAGATTGAAACAAAAAATTTAAACTATACCTTTTCATTCACTAATTCTTGGAGTACACACATTCTCCAAAGAATCGGCGATGGTGAGGTCACAATTGTGCTCTTTTACTTACGATTTTCGTTTCTTTTTCCAGAAATAACACTTAAGTCACTTTTTACTCTAAATTAACGACACAACGACACAACAGTATACTAAATATTCAAAACAAGAAGATTTGTTTTTACCGGCTCGAATTGGCATTACCATATAAAACGAAATGTACGGTGTGGATTTCGTTTGAAGTATTTAAACAATAATCCTGTAGAACCACCCAGCAGGCAGATCAACCCCATCGAATATTCATTAAACTTGTACATATTTTCTACGGATCTTTAAGTCCATATGTACGATAGCGAAAGCATGTATTCAGCTATTAAAAAAGTTTCCGTGTGAATGTAAAGAACATCCCAGCGGGAAAAAAAATGCTGAAAAATGCATTTCGTAAACATTCCGATTCAATGGGTGGAAGCATTACTATACTATTCGCATTTCATTTATTTTTTAACATTGATGTCCTAGGTTGGTAAGGTACATAAGGTTCCACGAAAAATATGAACACCATACTCCAAGATTACCTGGAATGTTAAGGGAATGATTCTCCATCCACTCTGTAGACTGTGACTTGGACACATTCTCATGAACACTATCATCATGCATAACCTGGAATGTTAAAGGAATGATTGCCCATACACTCTTTAGAATGTGAAAAGGATGCATTCTAAATTCATAACCTGGATTGTTAAAGGAATGATTCTCTATCCACTATTTACAATGTGAAAGTGACAGATTCAAATGAATACCATATTCATCCATAGCCTGTAATGTAATATAGGTAACGGTTCTTTATTCACTCATCTTCTTTTAAATTTGAGCTGAAACATCACAAACTCTATGCTGAAATTAATATCAAAACCCGGTTTTTTGCAAACCTATCATACAATTTCATTCGCCAGGATTGATAATTCAAAAGATACTGGCTGCAATAATTATTGCAAATTATGGATTGAACAAAAAATAAAACATCATAAAACGCAAATAAATTCAAGTATTACTTTTTATTGTTAATGTATGAACGGAAAAGTTCAAACTTATTGTTATTATAACTTTTTTTAAAACGGAAATATTCAATGATTTTTTTTTTATTTGAAAATAGAAGAAAATTCATTTATTTCTTTTGTCTTGCAAACATCTATTCTTATAAATCCGACCTTTTGCAATTTTCACGGCCTTTTTCATGTCTTCCTCGTATTGCGAATACCCATATGTATCGCTTTTTACTGCATCTGCGAAAGTAATAAAAAACACTATTTATTTATATTTTTCAGTATACATATACTTCACTTACAAAACAATAGTGTATGGAAAAGCTTGTATTTCTTCAAAGCAATATTATTTTTTATACCATCCCAATTCGTACGAAGAATTATGTTTTCGTCAAGGAGGTATTTCAAGGAACGCGAAGTCCTTCCATTTCCAATTATTTGTTTTAAGTGTAATATCTGTAAAAGAAAGTTTAAAAAAGTTATAATATGAGTGTAATTAACATCTAAGAAATTACCATTTCTCGTTCGGGAATTTTTTCAATTTCGTTGTCTATTAATTTATGGATACTTTTAATTGGAAAAATATCGATGGTAGCACTTGTGTCCGGTACTATTTTATTGTACATTTTCCGTAGTAAATCCGTTTGAGCACTAATAGCAGCAGATAAATCTGCCACGCAATTCGCAATACCGTCTAATTTCCTTTCTAAGCTTTTATAGGCTGCTTCTTATGGAAGAAAAATATATTAGATATCGAATAACATTGCCTTTAATTCGAAGGCTGTATCTACCTTGATGCTGAAGGCCTTTACCATCATTCGTTTCATTGGTTAATTCTGTTGACGAAAATAAAGTGGTAAGTGATTATTAAATTATACACTCTTTAAACACATGGTGTAAGTATATTACCAAGTTCCATGTTTTCTTTGTTTGCCTGACTTTGAAGTGGCGCCGTTGAAAAAATAACAGCGTTTTGCCTAAAGACTGGAGTTGCAGTTGGTAAACATCCTTGGAAGGCATTGTCGCATTCGAATTGATTTCCGTTTTCAGACATCGTGAAGTCGATTTATTTGTATGTACGAGTATCTGTCGGTTTATTTTACATTATACGTATTGCACACTTTTAAATTTAATTCGTACAGTGATGTAATATCGGAATAAAAATAAAATTGTTCGCTGATAGAATTACAAACAATATCTGTTATTGGAAACATTTCTTCATTATAATTAAGATTGCTAACACGCGAAATACACAGGGAGTGAATAGAGTCACAAGGCGCATTGAAAAAACTCTCCGTTTTCATATAGCGAAAACCAATAATACAATTACTACCCTCACCATTATGGCAAAACCCCGCAACTTTGAACGGTATTACTGGCTTAATGTATCAGCAATTATCTGGCAACGAATCGCTAAGTTAAAATAAATCAAAGTAGTAATTACTGTACGCACTGGAAGAAATAATATTGAACTTTTTTTTGCTTCTTTCAGTGGTCCGATCTTTTTCACACTTTCCTGCAGAAGGCTTCGTTCCATCATTATATTATTTAACTGTTGCAATACTTTGGTAGGCTGGCGTATGTCCTTTTTCAGTAATTGCATGAAATTCTCAAAACGATTTAAAAGTCGTATTGATTTTTCAATTCCAACATGCAAATATTGACCTGGTGGTATGTCTATTATATTTATATCACTATTTTCTCTTCTAAGGACTGTTTTCGTACATGTTGGAATGTTCATTCCTTCTTCCTGTAGAATCTTTAAAATATCGTCGAATGCTTTACGCTATATTTTGTGGCTTATGTACCAATCAGATAACTTTTTAGCAAACTGATTATTATCGCCAGTAATTGATTGTTGAATGGAATTTGAAAAATCATCTTTTAATGGATTTGTGATTTCAATGTGGCTACCATTATCGACATCATTTTGTGGAACAGTCTCTGCCACTGCTTCACCCTGACTTTCAAATTCGTTAATTCTTACTTTTGCTTTCGCCACCAATCTACGCATACGGCGCTTTGAAAATCGAATTTTTCCATTGCTAATTTAAAAAAAATCAACTAATAAATTAGAAATAATGGCACATGTAATGCAAAAAGTGTATTTAATATGTGTAAGAATGGTACAGATTCTATATCAAATGATTATAGGTGAAAAAGTTTCTGAAGATGTACATCTCCATTTGTTACAAATGAATGGATAAATTGCATGGTGAACGAAATAAATAAAAAAGGTGGTTTGAAACGATAATTTATGGGTTAATGGTTCGCAAAGATGTTCATATATTATTTTCAACAAGCATAACTGATAATTGTTGTATAACTTACGAATGAATAGTTCACTTCAAAAATGTCACAATATGATAATTTTTATAAAATATTACACTCCTTTTTACGCACTTTACGCAATTAAACCAGAACTTGACTGACGCGATGCACTATAAAATAACATCTAACGCGATAACTTTTTATTTTTCGTTTTTTACCGCGAGGCCTCAAAACACTTAGGTTTTTCTCCGAATGACGTTGAAACAATCGCGTCAACTTGAATAATGCATTACCTCTCAATTCCTGTATACATTCCATGCAATGCATAGTCCATGAAACAGATTCGAAGAAGCAATATACCTTACCTCTACATTCTTGAAGTAATGCATTACCTCTCACTTCCTGTATACATTCCATGCAATGCATATTCCATGAAACAGATTCGAAGAAGCAATATACCTTACCTCTACATACATTCTTGAAGTATTAAAAACAATGATTACTTACAACTTTTCTGGAATGTATTCTTTATTACATGCATACCGAATGATTTAATCATTAGTTCTCTCAGGAATGTATTCCTTCATTTTCCGCTGGGATTAAATACATTTTCTACATACATCTCTCTCAATATGTAGGAAAAGGCAATCAATGCATAGCCACACACATGCAAGAAGCAAGAAAAATTTTACAGAACAAGTGTAAAAGAGTCAAGTCAAATGCAATTTTGATTGCGACGCATTCCGTGTTTGAGTTCTTTTCCGTGAAGTTCAACCGGTTCAACCAGCTTTCAGTATTTAGGGAATAATTGTTTTGAGCGAACACTTATATGGGTATTATATAGCAATACATTTGCATTCACCGAATTGAAAGAATCAATTAAACAAAAAGTTTGAAATTTTATCTGTCATTGTTCTACACTCACTCTTTCGTTTTGCCTGGTCAAAATTGGTGTAAAACTACACTAAGTGCAATACACTCAAAGTGTACTGCACACATAAGGTTTGTTGTTTTTGCCTACACTATCTATACTAGAACAGCAAAAGTGTACACTTTTGTACACTACACAACCTAAAAAATAACCATTAGGCTATTTGGAACGTTATTTTTTAGGTTATCAGTCGCATAGTACCCAACACCGTATCTCATCATTAAACACGTTTCGGACTTCTACCCATAAAATAATAAAGTTGCGACCAGACTGTTGGCAGATTTTTTTTTTATTTACGTATTTTTTTCTATGTACAGAAACCAAATTTTATCTTCCTGGTACAATTCGTTCAGAAGATATTTTAATCCAAAGTGTAACAAAACACATTTTTACAAGATAACTTTTTCAACAATAGATAGGTATATTTTTAACTACATTTACAAGATATTTTTTAACAACTTTTACAAAAAATTTTTCAGCATTTCTTACAATATTCTACTCAATAATTTAAGACAACTTTTTAACAATTTTCTCGACAATTTTTTACAATCTGTCAACAATTTCTTATGCTGTTATGACACTGGTTATTTTTCGCGGTTTAAAGCAGCTAGAAAATACAAATGAAGAGAGATAGAAACTTTAACATACAATTTAGACATTGGTGTGAGAGAGACGGTCTGAACAGCTAAAATATCAGAACCTGTCAAAAAATAGCAACATAGCGCCTACGAGCAGTATTTCGCAACATTCTAGCAGTTCAAGCCAAGAAACAACCACAGGGAGCTTAATTTTCCAGCCGCTACACGTTTTTTTGACAGTTTGTGATTTGTGTGACAGAATTGTCAACTGTCAAGTCCAAATGGAATTTTATATATTTTATGCAACAAACCGAGATAATAAAAAAAAAATTGGCTCGTGCTTAAAACAAATTTTCATTTTCTTTTAATAAAAACGCGAAACCAAGCAAGATTGATGGTAGAACCTACCACCAATTATCAGTAATGTAGCATCTGACTGCTGTTTTCAAAGTGCGGGGTCACCGTTCGATGATCGTAGTGGTATGCCATATTGCTATATCCACCCGGACATTAGTGTCATTGCAACGGTTCGAGCTTGTATATCCGGTAGCGGAAATGATTTCGGTCACTGTGAGAATCCTCACTTCTTTGGCAACCTACCAGTGCTGCCAGATTCCCAAAACTAAAAAATCGTACAATAATATCAAAAAAATCGTACTGAGTTAGATTCCATCGTACAATTCACTACAATATTAAATTTTGTTTTGTTTATATTCAAATTTGAAATAAAAATAAAAGAAATTCTTCTACTTCACATAGGTGAAGTATATGTAGTCATCAAATTTTACACATTTTCAACGGACATTTAGGTCGATGGAGATGGCATACACTCAGCTATTAAGTAAATTTCTGTATAAATGCTAGGAAAATTCAATACATTTTCTACACTCATCTCTCGCAATATGTGAGAAAGGGAATTCACCGAACGTAGCCACACATGCATGAAGCATGAAACTATGCACAGATGTGTCAATTCAAATGAAATTTTGATAGCGACGCATTCTGCGTTTGGATTAGTTGTTCTCAGTGAAATTCAACTGTTCCTTCCTCCATTACGATGCGAATTCCATCGCAAAAAATTCTCACCAAATCACGGATTACTGTTTATCTATTTTTTAGGAAGTTTCAGGATATCCTAAGATTTATCGAGCTACATATATTAATTTTGTTTTTTTTTACCACCCTCAGAGCCCGACCCAATAATGCGTCGAAGGTTTAGAGTTAGGACTTTTTTTTTTTTTTTGAACATTTTTCAAAATTTCCCATTCTCATTTTTTTGTACTTCTGTCTTACATTATTTAGAATAGTAAAATCTTAGCATTTATCCAGTGAGTAGGGCATAAAATTTACATTGAAAACACTAAAAATAATTTGAATCTTTATTTATTTTCACTGTAGATATGTAACGAATCTGTCCGCAGAACGTCCGGAAGACTTGGCCTTCGTCTTTAGTTTGGACGCAAATACTGGCGGACGGAAAATCACCCTCCATCTCTCGGAAGAAGTCGACATTTCTTCACCAAAATGAAGGGTAATTTTCCTATGTTTTCGCTGATTATGTCGTCATTGGACGACATAAGTCCCACGAGCGGCTATTGAAGTGACGGAGCAGCTAGCATAAGAGCACGTGCGTAGCTCGTCGGATGGGGTGGATGTGTCACTTCGACTCGTGGACGAATGTTTTCTGCTCGTCTAGGGCCGACAAATGGGTTTGAGGAATCCCATTCTTACGGTCGACGGGCTGGAAAGGATCATAGGTATGGGGGCCAGATGCACGATAAAAGGGTGCGGAAAAGAGGGTGAAGGAGGACAGGTTTGGAGGAAGGAACATCTAGGGAAGTCATCCGACGGATGACCGAACATGATGGACCATCTGTGATGGCGAGAAAACATCCGTCGCGTTCGCTGCACGCGGACGCCTAACGGCGGCGTGTACTGCTATTCGTGCCCTTTACCATCCGTGGGCAAGACGCCACGAATTTTAATCTCAGGCAGGTATTTATATCGCAAGTCAACTAACCTTGTGCCGTGGATTCCTTCTTCAGTGGTTTTCCGGTTGTCTCCACGCACTCGCGTAACTACTTCGCACTTAAAAAATAACGTTGAGGTTGGGTGAGCGGTTCGCACCGGATACGTCAATATGGATCAGCGACTACTGGATGACTGGGGCGAGAGATCGTCCTCGCTCTCGCAGGTTAATTTTTCCACCGCCGTAGTCAATTCTGGCGCTAGCGTTGTGTCGTTGTTACCGACATTTGCACTGCACGATCGGTGCGGCGGTGCTGCCAGGACGACTCGTCACACAGGCCGAATCCTGCGCTAGACCTGCTCGACGCGCAGGAGACAGAAAAACAGAGGCGTCCGTTTAGTCGTGGTGATCCCTCGCTGCGGTCACGATGTGGCTCCCTCGCAGCGGTCAACAAAACAAAATTTTTGGTCCGTCGATCCTGATTTTTTTTTTTTTTTTTATTGGGGTTTTACTAGCTTGATCTTTACCCTCTTTAATGGGCGTTATGCCTCTTTTCCAAAAATGTTTTTTTTTTTTTTTTTGAATCGTCGGGCCGGATTAAACCAAATTTTTTTTTTTTTTTTTTTGTTGTGTGGTTTTGCTTACCATCTTTTCAACAATAAGTACATAATTTCACAACAATGAAAAAAAATCTGCCAATAGTCTGGGCGAAACTTTATTATTTTTAGGGTCAAAGTTCGGGAGCGGTAAAAGTCGGAGTGTATCATGAGTTGCTTCGAGATTTTTAGATTTCTTATGGAAAATTAATTTTGTTCTTAATATAAAAATATTAAAAATAGAGATTTTTAGACGATTAAACATTGAAAAAGTCCGTGTAGACTATTCGAATTTCAGTATATTATGTACACTAAAAGCCCATAGAAGCAAAAACGCATTTGTTGCCTTATCAGAATTAAGAGATATGACGAATTGTTAAAACGTATACAAACCCATTACTTCCACTTGGGGTTTGAATTTCGAAAAAATTGTGAAACAGGTTTTTAGACGATTTCATAAGAAGCAACCTGAAATCTCATGAGACAAGACGGATTTTGAAAAAATTCTGAAAACGTAAGCGAACCCTTCACATCTCCTTGGTTCTGGAAATTCGAAAAATCGTGAATTGGTTGGCCGTAATAATCAATTTTACATCTCATCAGAACTAAGGAATGGCAAAAATTGTGAAAACATATACAAACCCTTGGGGGTTGAATATCGAAAAATTGAGAAATGGGTTTGTAGGCGATTATATAAAAAGTCTGTGGAAATAAAAAGCGATCTAATATCTCATCGAACCTAAGAAATATGTCGAAACTTTGAAAAGCATACAACCTCCTTACACCTTTTTGGATTGAATATCTAAAATACTGAAATTGACTTTTTGGCTTTTTTATATAGGAAACCTTAGGAAGTAAAAATGAATTCGATTTATCACCAGATATGCAACCTCCTTACACCCACTTGGGGGTTGAATGTTCAAAAATCCTGAAAGGAGTTAATAAATAAATAAGACAGCACGAGAAAGTAGGAACCAATTCAATTTCTTATCACTTCTAAAAGAAATGACGGAACTCGTGAAAACGTGTTCAACCCGTTTATACCCTCCTAGGTGGAAAAAGGAAAAAACTTAAAAACAAGTTTTAGGCGATTATTACACAAGCCCATGAATATGAAAAGATATTCAATATCTGATAAGACGTGGATATAGTAGAATTCGTGAAAAAGTTTACAACCCCCTTTGCACCCCCTTAGGGGTCGAATTTTAAAAAATCCTGAAAACACTATCTAGGTATTTATATGAAGAATCCATAGAATAAAAATGAATTCAATATTTGGGAAGACCTAATAGATATGACGAAAACCGTGAAAATATATGCATTCCATTTTCACTGATAATTTTTTTTGCCCCCCCCTCCGAACGCCAATGTATATTTGAAATTTTTTTTTATCTAAATTAGTTTTCTAGTTGATTTACATAAACGTACCGAGTTTCAGCTTTGTAGCATAAGCTGTTCTATAGATAGGAAAAACACCCCCCACCCCCGTACCATACTACCCCTATAAAAAATTATATTTTTCCAAGATGCTACTAATATAGCTCTATCTAAATACGAAGTTTCAGCTTTATATCATTATAGGTTGTCGAGATATTAAAATCGGAACTTTTTCCTTTTCACCCTCCCCCACCCTCACCCTTTACACTCACACTTCCAAAATTTTGTTTTCTACTAGGGGTCTATTAGGCCTACTTCTGGTAAAAATTTGAAGCATCTATCTTACACCGTTCTTGAGGTATGAGACGTGATTTTTTAGAAAAATTCTTATCCCCTCCACTTTCATGCTCCACCGCCCCCGTAAAAAATTTTGCTTCCAGCAAACTTCATTTGTCAACCTTTATACAGAAACCAAATTTTATTTATCTAGTGCAATTGGTTAGTAAGATATCGCAATCTAAAGTTTTTCACCCCCCACCCCCGTACGCCACTGCCCCCACTCAAATTTTTGTTTCCGATCTATTCTCCTAGTATACCTACAGATATTCATAAAGTTTCAATTTTGTGACATTAACCGTTTAGGAGATATGAATTTTAGAAAGTGTCAATCTCACCTTTTTTGCGTTTCGGACGCATTATTTTTCCCCCCACTCCCAAACCCCTTCACCTATATCGGCAATTTTTTTGCAAATGGGTCCACTACTGAAGCTCTATATAAATTCCAAATTTCAGCCTCCTAGCATGAGCGGTTGCTGAGATCTAGAAACCAAAATTTTCCGTCTAAAACACTTCCCCCTCCTCCCCCCTCACACCCCCACCCCTCCAAATTTGGCCACTTCAAGTGGCCTACCCAGTCTATTCATAAAAAAAATTTTAATTTAATAGCTCAAAGGGTTTGGGAGCTACGAGCCTTCAAACGATTTTGCGTACAGCGGTCGACGTACGGCGTACGGCGGACAGACGGACTGAAATTTTTTATTGCTTTTTTCGTGTTTACTCGTCATGAAACGTGAAAAAAAAAATTTTGAGGGTAGCAAATTTTTTTTTTTTAAAAATCGAAATCAATACTGTATTATTTAAATAATAAAGTAATAGGAAAAGAAATAAAGCAAAACAATTTAAGCAACCCCACTGACAGACTGGAAGAAGAGGCGTTAAGCTGCAATACTAGTACGTTAATTCAATCAAATTTCCCTCTCTTCTTACTGGCTTTTACGTATGGGTTTATCAAAGCTAAACATAATAATTCATTACTGCATTAAATGATCGTTACCATTAAACAAATTCACAAAATAATTCAACATGTTGTGTTTTAATAGTGAAGAAGATAGAATAAAAAGTACAAAAAAAAAATTTAATCTTATCGAGAAGTAAACTAAGTTGGACTGCCGAAGGAAGATGCTCAATATTAACCGGATATTTAATGTCTACAGGAAACATGGCGCATCCTCCTTCTTTCTGCGCGAGTTACTATTACTACGGAAAGGCATGTGCAAAACCAATCACAATCTTATGGCCTTGCAAATGACCAAAAAGTAATCCGAATTTATGTGCTTAATTAGTCCGCTCCATGATGAGTCTCAAAATTTTTAGGTTGGACTGAGTATGTGCAGTAAGGTGATTGAATTTGCTCTCTTCAAAGGAGGCATAGGACAATCCCTTATCTTTATAATATTTGTACTAGTCTGACTTGTCTAGGCTATCCGTTAGGGAGATCCCTGCCTTAGATCCTTGGCGTGATAGGTCCCTACTGATTTTCCTTGCAAATTCTCGACTTCGTACAAAGAATTCCCAATTTTTCGTATAATGCGGCATTTAATAAATTTCCGTGCCAATTTCGCATTAAAGCCTTTAGCAGCATCGCTTAATACGAAGTTCCTTCGGTAAACTTCTTGACCAGGTAAGAATTTGACATCGCGAGCCTTTAGGTTGTATTTCGAGGCGTATTTGCGGTGTAATCGAAATATATGCGCGTATAAATTAACTGTCTCTCCTTAATTTCTTAAAATGTCAGAGTTTTGATTGCTGGTATGGAGTAAGGTGGTAGGTTCTGCTCTCTTTTGTGAGGCGCAAGCCAACCCCTCATCTCAGCATTGTTCATGACCGCGGGTCAGTGTTTTCCGCGATAATTTGAAACGCCAATATACCGTTCGGCCATCTGACGCGGCTTCGTAAAAGATTTCCCTATTTGAAATTTCCTCCATCTGGTTCGCGTTATATTTCGCGATGACATATAAAGTTTGCCCGATCCGACGTGGTGGCATTTTTAGTTGCTGTATACTCAAAAGAAATACCGAATAACCGACGTTGTCTTAGACAGAAGATTCCCGTGTTAAGCGTATGCTAAAGAACCGCGGTGTGTATGTTGACGTTCTCTCAACGAGGTTTGCAAAAAAAAAAATATAAACCGTTCGATAACGCGAGGCAATGGTTGTGACTTGTGTCTTTACGATGAAGCAAAATAAATAAGCGAAAAATATTTCGTTTTTTTTTTTTTTTTTTTTCAAGGTGCTAAATAAAACGTCTATAGACGCTACAATCCCTCTAGGACGTCGTTGCAGTCGTAAAGTACTGGCTGGATCCTCGATGGTAGTCCGTTTCAAGCATATATGTCAACAGTGCCATTAGACATCTATTCCATTCGAGCGATTAATATCCGGCGAACCTGAAGGTGTTCCACTTCCACTATGAGGACTCTCTCATAGAATGTCGGACCCTCTCGCCGAACGAAATTAAGCTGCTACGCGGCTAAATATGCAACGAGTATTGGATCTGATGCTGATGCTGCTGCAATCCTTGTTGATATGCTGATTCCCATTAAATTTATATTTCTGTGCATTAATCCCCAGTACTAGCCATCCTGACGAGGTGTGTGGTCGTACGTGAGACTTCCCTTATCGTGTGTGCTGATTCTAACAGAGGTTATCTAAAAATACGTATACTCGGCAACCGAGGGTTATTAATTGCACTTAAAATGTTTGGTACACGCATTAACCCTTACAACACCATAGCAATACTCACATGCAATAATATTGGGCATGGACAATCTACCGACAAAAGTCGGGTGAGAAAACCGAATAATGGATATTTGTACCTACGAATATCAGCAACAACAACAAAATGAAGTTCCGAAAGAAAACTTCCACTCGATTTTCCAGAGGGGTGAATAACTGTAGTTTCACTTGTAATCTGCATTCCTGGCGGCCTTCATATAATTATGAGGCTCGACAGGCACAATATTACGTTCTTCAGTATTTATTTGTGCTGTTCGGGAATTTGTGTATTTCCCGATGACCAGCTCATGTTACGTGATCGGCACTTGTCAAACTGACAAGACATTAAACTGACGTTTAGACATGACTTCCATGAGCATTCACAATAGCAATTAGCCTGGTTTACACATCTAGCTTTTTCTTCGTCGCTAGCAATTTAATGTTATTGATTAAACGTGGTGGCATTGGTTAAATGCAATGCGTGAACAGATAATATGCTACAAGTATGTACAGTCTTTCGCATTTGGTCGTCTTGCTAATTTCGTCAGCAATACCTTTTATGGTTAGCACAAAAAAAAAATAAAAGATATAATCAAACAGAACCTACCTTACCAAGTACTTGTACTTTGTGTGAGTAGTTTACACTATTCCTCCATTATAGAAATTAATTAATGATGCTTATTAAGTGTAATGGCATTACTGCATTACTACTCTTATTAAAGTTTACAGTTTACAGTAACTTTATTGAGTCTTTTAATTACATGGGGTACAAAATCGTGTAGAATAAGCTTGACAGCGATCTGTTTGTCAAGCAGCTGTGACAATTCGTTTCCGACCTTAGCCGAGAATATGGTTATGTGTTTTCATGGAAGCAATTGACGTTTGGCATGTATAGAAACTTAACCTAAATACATAATTTTTTTCTAAACCAACCAGAAACTAAAAGAATCTAAGTACTTGGAAACAATTCGTTCCTCTTTTATAGTAATTCATGAGGATTGTAAGTACTAATTTGTCTTGGAGTGAGATATTTCACATGATAATTTTATCCATCTCTTATTCAAGCCTTAAGAGGCTTGCCAGTTTACATCACGGAGGTGTTAATTCTTTTATAAGTTTACAGAATAGTCTAAATTTACTTGAATTATATTTACAGGAAGTGTTAATCAGTTATTGTGAGTCGAACTATCTCTACATGTGGATACTTTCTAATACAGTAATCAACATTTGCTGAGGAAGTAGCATTATGATATGTACGCATTTTACTTGTAGTGTAACTATAATTACCGGAAAACAAATCGAGCGTCAAATAGACTTAAGATAATGAATTTACATAAGTGCTTATTTATATATCATTTAACAAGTTATATTTACAGTTTGACGTATACGAAATCATTCAGGATTGAATACATCCTTGAACATGAAGTGTTTGAGCAATAAAGTATTGCAGAGTACGCAGATTTTATATTTATGTTATGCGAATTCATATATACCGATTATGTACTTAACTAAATTAGAAATAAATTTTTTTTTTATTTTATTTACATAGGTGCCTTACTCTTATTAAAGACACTTGACTGATATGATGGCTTGTATTTTTTTAGAAGGAAGAAGTAACGAGAAAAGAAGAATATTTCTTTTCTTCCTTACAATTGAGCTTAAAGAAAAGGATAGTAATAATAAATATACTATGATAAGTATAAATTAGAAGATCACAATATGATATGTACTTAAAAAAATAGGAAGAGGAGGTTTTTAACGAGGTAACGTTACGACCGATTCTTAACTACTGTATTAGTTAAATTAAAACTAATCAATTTATTAATACGGTTCGTAACCTACAGATATTTCAGTATGGGCTTGTTAATGTGGGTTGCGATGTAGCATAATGAAAAGAATTTCCTTACTAAGTTAAAGGATATAGATTACTAACATATAGGTATGTTGCAAAAAAAAAATCTGACTAGGCTACATAATGTAAGTTTTCTTATGCATTGAAAATTTCACCTAAATTTTTAATTAGACTAAAGTAATATGTTTCGAAATTGGCTGCACGTTCTACAAAACTTTGCCGATATAAAGGTATGTTTTCCAAAAAATGGGTTCAAGTTCTAAGGAGCGCTGCGTAGTAAAGGTGTTTATGTATATGATGAAAGTTGGGTGTGAGGTCCTAAGTTATGAGAAAGGTGTAACACATTAGGACCGGTCTTTTGTGGCGACGTTTACTGGGCTTGACTCGATGGTTTGGCCATCGCTCCAGGAGCCGATTGCGCTTGTCTCCGCTTCCATTCTAGGTATCTCGTGTTCTGACTGGGCCGGTTGAGTTTGGGCCAGCCATCTTTCAAGATCTTTAGCTTGCATGTAGGACAGTCTTTGCCAGTTTTACCTTTCTGACCACAATAATAACAAAAATGGGTTCGGAAGATGGCTTGGCAGTTTCTGTATTCATGCCCTTGCTGATCGCAGTTCCAACACACCGACATAATCTCATTTCGCTTGTTCAAGGGGCTAAGTGAGCGAGTGGGCTGGCAGTCGGGACTGCTGGGCCGCTGAAGTTGCTTGATGTTGAAGTTGAAGAGATGGTATCACGCAAGATTCTGCTTGCGAAGGCACAATAGATTGTGTTTCGCTTCTTGTTTTGTCCAGTTGCATATGTGCTTTTCTGAGCGAACCTTCCAATTCCGCAATTCGGTGTTCGTAGATCTCGGCTTGTTGACGTGCGCAATCCCACCCCGCCGTCATATAAGCCTGGGCACTCGCCACCTGATCTTGCACGTAACGATGAGTGCTTCCGATATGATTCCAGTGAGCGAACGTCGCATGTGGATCGTTCATTAATGCGGCCAAACTGGCATGTTGGAAAGGAGCTCTGGCTCCAATTGCCTGGTTGAGAGTGGGAGGAGGTTTGGAAGTGTCCACCTTCCATGGAAGGATAACTCCCATGCTATCACTACCACTATGGAAGGAATTCGCCGTAGTAGTGATGTGATTTATATTTTCTGCTTGAGTTTGAGGTCTTGGTGTAAGTTTGTTTACCTGGCCAAACTCGTTCCGGTTTCGTCCTTTCCGGTTCCTTCTGGATAGCTGCACGTCTGTCGACTTCGGGCCTTCTGCTGTGGTTTTCGAGCTGGTCTTTAGTCCGGCCTCTACTATGATATCAGTGTCTGATGGCGACCTGGTCGTCATGGTGAGCGTGAGACTCAGACTCTGACTTGAAACTGGGCTATCGATTAATTCCGCTTGACTGATGAACGTGTTTCTCGATGTGTTTTGTACAGCTCGTTTGTTCCTTTATCTGTAAATATAGTTAACTTGGCATCCGTGTATTAATTTCTGACCATAAGATGTGGGTGACACAATAAAATTCTCACAATACAATCACAAAAGTTGCACACAATAGGTAAAGGCATTATACGAGTATATGAACCGAATTCAATTCGATAATCTGCTTAACAAATCACACAACACCTCACACGAATATATATTCATTAGGTATACTTAAAAATATAATAATAAGACTAAACCAATCCAAAAATTTGGAAGGAGTTAGAGTATGTAATGTAAAAAAAATTTATTTACAAGAGAAAGAGACTGGTCTACTATATTAAGTAATAAAATCTTACTATTCCACAGGAGAAACAATAAGTTTCGCTGATATTCGGATTGATATTTGTATACAAAATTAGACAGATTTTGGTTCCTTAACCGAGAGGGTTTGACATGAAGACAAGACATGAAGTAAATGGTAAAGTAGAGTGGATATGTTCTTAAATTGATGTCTTAAGCTAACATAGGTGATAAAGGTATTTTTCTGATCTTAAACTATGTCTTAAAGGTTAAAGTTGGGGAGAGTGAGAATTGGAAAAGTTTTTTTTTTTTTTTTTACAGAATTTAATTTAAGATCGTCCCAGATGTTCGGGAGGGTTTTGTCTAATTTATAAACACTTTAAAAAAATTGAAATATTTTTGCCTCCCCCATCAGACTGATGTGACGAACGCATATGATAGCCTGCAATAAGTTTTGGCTGGCGTGAAGGCCGTATAGGAATGCCGTCTTGCTAAGTATCAGTTTAGCAATCAAAACTTAGGCCCCACGTTGGGCGCCATTTCTGTAACGAATCTGTCCGCAGAACGTCCGGAAGACTTGGCCTTCGTCTTTAGTTTGGACGCAAATACTGGCGGACGGAAAATCACCCTCCATCTCTCGGAAGAAGTCGACTTTTCTTCACCAAAATGAAGGGTAATTTTCCTATGTTTTCGCTGATTATGTCGTCATTGGACGACATAAGTCCCACGAGCGGCTATTGAAGTGACGGAGCAGCTAGCATAAGAGCACGTGCGTAGCTCGTCGGATGGGGTGGATGTGTCACTTCGACTCGTGGACGAATGTTTTCTGCTCGTTTAGGGCCGTCAAATGGGTTTGAGGAATCCCATTCTTACGGTCGACGGGCTGGAAAGGATCATAGGTATGGGGGCCAGATGCACGATAAAAGGGTGCGGAAAAGAGGGTGAAGGAGGACAGGTTTGGAGGAAGGAACATCTAGGGAAGTCATCCGACGGATGACCGAACATGATGGACCATCTGTGATGGCGAGAAAACATCCGTCGCGTTCGCTGCACGCGGACGCCTAACGGCGGCGTGTACCGCTATTCGTGCCCTTTACCATCCGTGGGCAAGACGCCACGAATTTTAATCTCAGGCAGGTATTTATATCGCAAGTCAACTAACCTTGTGCCGTGGATTCCTTCTTCAGTGGTTTTCCGGTTGTCTCCACGCACTCGCGTAACTACTTCGCACTTAAAAAAATAACGTTGAGGTTGGGTGAGCGGTTCGCACCGGATACGTCAATATGGATCAGCGACTACTGGATGACTGGGGCGAGAGATCGTCCTCGCTCTCGCAGGTTAATTTTTCCACCGCCGTAGTCAATTCTGGCGCTAGCGTTGTGTCGTTGTTACCGACATTTGCACTGCACGATCGGTGCGGCGGTGCTGCCAGGACGACTCGTCACAGATACTAGGCGAGAATAAAGATGAAGAGAGGACAAATACATTGCACCACTCGTAGAAGTAACACAGTTTTATACGTGCAGAGATCGTACTTATATTACGTATAAGCAACTAAAATATTATACGTAGAATTGCCGTAAATATTCTTACAAACGATACGTACCTATAGACATAAATGACTACCGCGGATATCGTTCCCAAAATTTCAACATGGGTTAGGCTTTTACACGGTCTCGGATACTTAACTTAACCTGTTTTTTAAGAAACTTGGGCAATTTTTTTTTAATTTTATTATTATTGTTATTTTATTGTTAACAAATAACAAAGTGAATTTATGTTAGTTATCATTTTCAATTTCGACATAATAGTTGAAAAATCGTACATTTTGAGTACGATGAAGGGTTCTCATCGTACATCGTACATAAGGCGGGAATATCGTACATGTACGATGAAAATCGTACGACTGGCAGCACTGCAACCTACTCAACTACGAACGAATGGTGACTTTATCGTTAAGGAATGTGATAGAGCCTTACCTTCGATAAGTTTTAGTAACTCTCGATCTTTCGTTTGTTCAGTTGCGATGCCCTGTAGGTCCACTGGCGTGAGTAGATCCGCCACTTTATTGTCGGTACCCCTTATGTACCCTATATCTGTGCTGAATTGCGCAATGTAGTCTAATTGCCGCATCTGACGAGGCGAGGCTTTTTCCGCTTTCTGCTTGAGTGGAAAAATAATTGGCTTGTGATCAGTATGTCTACTGAATTGCCGTCCCTCAATGAGATCACGAAACTGTTTAATTCCAAGAAAGACAGCTTTGTGCTCGCGATCGTACGTATTGTATCTACGCTTTGTGTAACTTCTTTGAGAAGAAGCCGAGTGGTTGCATAACTCCGTCGACTGTTTGATGAAGTACCGCTCCGACAACAGAATCGGAGACATCTATGCTAAGTGACAATGGCGCATGCACTGCCGAGTGCGCTAGCATAGTAGCCTCAGCTAATTCGGACTTGACGCGTTCGAAAGCATTTTCGGTCTCTACCGTCCATTCGATTGGGGTAGAGTAATTTTTCTTGTTTCCCTTTATCAGCGCTTGTAGTTTTTGTTCGCTCTCGACGGCGTGGGGCAAGAAACGTCGATAAAAATTAATCATTGCCAAGAACCTATTTAGATCGCTGGCCTTAGATGGTTTTTCGTATTTCTGGATAACTTGTACTTTCTCATCCAGTGCTTTGATTCCCTTGTAGAGTTGTGTGACCAGTCTACCGTCCGCTGTTGGACGAGCGCTACTCTGGCCGTACGTCGAGGAAACCTGATGAAGGCTGGAAGTGTTTCTTCCTCGTGTGCGGAGATCGGCAGCCTAGACAGCCGGTCCGCCATTTCATTGCCGGGGATGCCAACGTGGCCCGGCACCCAGAACAGTTAAGTGCCGGCCGGTTTGGCCGATAGGAGCTCTTTCGTGATGAGAAGAATTGGTTCTGTGGGGTTGGGGTTCAGCACTGCATTTACCGCCGATTTGGAGTCGGTAAAGATTACTGTTGGTACTGCAGCCATCCAGACTGCTTCAGCCGCTTTCCATATAGCGAAGGCTTCAGCCTCGAACACGCTGGAGTCTGGATGAAGTTTTTAACTTTGCTCGCTCGATGGGGCATTAGTAGCTGGTTGAAGAGTGACCACGGCTGCCGATGTCTGATCTATGGTCTTTGATCCGTTTAGGCTTGAGCATATCCAGGGAACTCCTCCAGATGCCTTATGTGCAGCAGCTGGTATACCGAAGCAGGTGTGTGGGATTTATTGGGTATCTGGAATGAGCAGGTTGGGAGAAGGAAGGACAGAGGCGGAGAGGAGTGGGTAGTGGATTGCTGATGGGCAAGGGGATATTTGAGCAGAGTTCGATGAGGGTTGCGCGTGCGCTCCAAAGCACTGAAGTAGGTGTCCTGTTGTTTGTCCAATCTTCAGAGGTCGCATCTGAGCTGGTGATGATGTGGTGCGGATTTCGGGTGTCTAGGCAGCATTTGACCGCAAGGTTAATTTGCGCTTTTTTAATAATGGTTTTGATGCTGTCACACTCTACGAGAAGCGCGTCTATCAGTGAGGTGCGAAAGGCACCTAGGGCAGCTCGGATAATTTTGTTGGCCGCTACCTGCAGCTTTTGTATGTTGGATTTGGTGGTGACCGCGTAAATGGTTATTGCGTATTGCAAATACACTCGTATCAGGGTTTGCGCGACATGCAGAATTGCAGCTGTGCTGGCTCCCAAGCCTTTCGAAGCGAGGGCCCGGACCAGGTTGAATATTTTACCTAGCGACGATACAACGTTGTTTATGTGGACATTCCACTTAAGCTTGGAGGAAAATGTCAAGCCGAGTATCCTGCAGATGGGCAGCGAACACAGCGAGACCTCGTCTATTCGCTCGTCGGAAACGGACGGTCTGATTTTTCGCGATATGGTAATGCGTTTCCCTTTGCGGTATGGCATTTTGGCACCTGTTCTATTGCACCATGTGTCAACGTTAGTTTGTATCCGCCTTAGGGTGTCGCTAAGGAGGGGGTGGGAGGAGGTGAAAATAATGTTATCGGCATATATGTAATGTTTGGTGTGGGGATGTCAGACACATGATTGGATGTGTAGCCATTGAATCTCACCATTATGAATCGAGACGAAAGGAAGTTATCGATCGTTTGGATGAATCTGATATCAATACCCCAGATAGATAGTTGTTTAGTAACTACGGTTTTGATTACCCGGTCAAAGGCCTTCTCGAGATCGAGGGAGAGGACATGATACTCCTATTTGTTAGAAAGTGTCCGTCTCGCGTAGTGTTCGAGCTCGAGCAGGAGAGAGGTTGTATCTCTCCCCGGTGAAAACCGTGCTGCTCGTCCGACAGTACACTCTCCAGTAGGATCCCAAGCCTCCTGCCCAAGATCTTTTCAAAAACCCTTGACAGGCAAGGGAGCAGCGAGATAGGACGAAGATCTTTGGAAATCAGTGTTGTAGAAGAAGAATTAGATCGCTTACGGATTGGCACTTGGACAGCTCTCTTCCACATGTGTGGAAAAGAGCACTGCGCTAGGATCAGGTTGTATAGGTCTACCAGTCTGAACTTCCGACTGTTTGTAGCTTGCCTGATCATCTCGTAAGTGATTCTGTCGTGTCCTGGAGCTGATGCCTTGCAGGAACTAAGCACCGAACTTAGTTCCGCAAAGGAGATAGGCTAACCAAGTGTTCTATCTGGATCAGGTGAGTGGACTGGGAAGTTGCGAGGTGCTGTCTGTTTGTCAGCGAGTTGTACGGAGGAAAAATTCGAATCCGAAGAATAGTTAGTCCAACATAGAGCAAGGTGTTAGGCTATATGCAGGGAATTCGTAATGGATCCCTAACTTAACAACCGATCGTTAAGTTAGCGATTAGACCAGGAGATTTACCCCCGAAAATGGATTTAACCTTTCTCCATGCATCGGCTAGATTTGTGCTGAGATCGAGCAGGCAAAAGAGTTTCCGTTCTCTCTTTTTGCAGCTTTAATCTTTTTCTTAACGATAGCCGCCTCACGACGATACGCGACTAGGTTTGTATCTGTTGGGTGCCTATGGAAACGTTTCCAAGCTCTATTCTTGGTCTTTATGGTGTTTAGAATATCCATGTTCATCAATCGCGGTTGATAACTGGGGTTTGGGGAAGAGACAGGGATAGATGAGGCTGCTGCAGTATGAAAGATCCTAACGAGGCGAGCCGCCTCCTGATTCACATTAGCCGAAATTGGGTAACTCTCTGCCGTTTCGTCCATGGAAGCTCTAAACTTATCCCAGTCAGCACGTGATGTGACGTATCTGGTGGTTGGTCTACAGTTAGCCAAGCCTTGAGTCGATCGGATGATGACTGGCAGGTGGTCACTGCCTTCCGGGTTAGTATGGAGTTCCCAAGTCGGAAAAGGGGCAAGCCTGGAGGGGGTCAGTGTCAAGTCGATAGCCGTCATGGTGGATCTGGTCGAGATGAGGGTGGGCGAGCCATCGTTGGGGAGAACAAGGGATGCGTCCTCAATCCAATCCGCCACCAGCCTCCTGCAATCCCAACGCCCACCCCCCCCCTCCCCCCCCCCCCCTAGGGGACTGTGAGCGTTGAAATCGCCACCATAAATGGTGTTCTCGTGAAGCTGATCTGACAGATTGGACAGGTCAGCATTGGTAATCCCCCGTTCACACTCAAGATATGCCAACACCACAGTCAGCGGAGGGTCAGATCCGACCGTGACCACACAAGCAAGAAAGTCGAGATACAACTGACTTTATTCTTTAAATTTATTCCTCAAGAAATATTAAGACGATCTTTCTTTCGGTCATACAAAACTTGATGACCCAGCATTAGGGTAACAAGAATTATCATCCGATGGCATATACATGTAAGAAAACGTTTAGGTAATTCAATTGATTTATTTTGATGTTAATCCAATGAAGAGAGATTTATGAAAGACAAAGTATAAGAATAAGAATTTAATTATTAATTGAAAAGAAAAAAAACGCTCCACGTTGAAACTGTCCACAATAGTCCTTCAATAGTCGGATAAAGAAGAACGAGCGATAGCAATGTGCCAATTAGGTTCGGCACCGTTGATGATTTTTCCCAATTGAACTTGGCTTCGTTTGGCTGCGTTCGCTTGCTATTCCACATTCGGCCAGACTGACGGATTCAAATGCCTCAGGTGAATAGGAATTGTTATTCTCTTCGTAGTAGAATTCATCTTCTGCGTTGTCTTCCGATGACCATTTCTTCATTTTATCGGCACTAGTCGTTGTTGTTACGGGACTCTCGTGATCTCCTAGCTTTTCCACTTCGTACCTGTCGAATCCTTTTGTTGCGGTAACCTGGTACGGCCCCAAGTACTTTTGACGAATCTTGAGTCCAACACCAAACTGTGTTCTTTCGATAGCAACTATGTCTCCTTTGCAATATTTTGTAGATTGCTTCCTTTTCTTATCGTACTGCCCTTTATATGTTTCCTGTGCTGACATTATATCCCGTTTAGCTTGTATTCGTATTTCATCTCTAGATTCCATGTATTGTTTCAATGATTCCTCCTCAACTAATTCAAGAATTTTCATGTCATTTTCAGTTTTCATACGTATTCCAACTAGAATTTCGAATGGTGATCTTTTCAAAGATCGATGATTTGTACTGTTCAACATTCGCTGCGTACTTGCCACATGAGTGTACCACTTCTCAGGTTGATCTAATGATAGTTTAGTAAGAACGGCAATGACAACTCGATGAACTCGTTCTACCTGTCCATTACCCCGCGGAACACCGGTTGTTACGTTGTGAGCAGTTATGCCATGCAAACTGCAAAATTTATTAAATCGCTCCGAGACAAACGCTCCTCCCTTATCCGTTATAACCCTTTCAGGATACCCGAATATAGCTGCGATGATTTCGAGTTTGCTGATTGTTTCCTCTGCGTTGACGGTTTTCGTAGGAAATATCCACACAAACTTACTGAAATCATCTACAACGGTAAAGATATATCGATAATTTTTACTGGTTGACGTCATCGGTCCGAGATGATCCAAATGTAATGTTTCCAGCGGATGGTCCCCTTTTGGGAGAGGATATAGAAAACCTTCTGCTTTTCCAGTTTTACGTTCTGCCAAAATGCATTGCACACAACCAGAAATACATTTTTCTATTTTTGACTTCAATCCAGGAATGTAGTATTCTTGCATCAGTATTTCTTCCATTTTCTTGTAATGAAAATGTCCATTCTCATAAACACTTCTTATGATATTATACTGCAACGTATCGGGAACAACAAACAATAACTTTCCATTGTTGCTTTTACATAAAATTCCATTTTCAATCACGTAGTCCTTAAATGGTTCCGTTTCAAGTAGTCGAATTATTGCGCTTAACTTATCGTCTGCGATTTGTGCCCTTTTTAACTTTGTTAAGATGCCCTCATTTCTATTTACGCACATGCTGATTGGGTTTCGGCTGAGTGCATCCACGTGCTTCATTCTCTTAGCTGGTCTGTGTTGAACTGTATAGTCAAACTCCTGAAGAAGTAGCGCCCATCTTGCAACTCGTGTCACGAGATCCTTTTTACTCAACGTGAGTTCAAATGCTTTGCAATCAGTTACTAGTTTAAAATTTTGTCCAAGAAGGTACACTCGAAATTTCTTAACTGCTTCGATTACTGCTAACACCTCTAGTTCATAACTGCTATAATTCTGTTCGGCGGGAGTGCTCTTCTTGCTCATGTAGTGTACGGGATGAAGTTCGTTTGTTGCAGATCGTTGGAATAATATTGCGCCATATCCATATTTACACGCATCGGTTTGCAGTTCCGTATATGCTCCATATTTGAAAATACTAAGTATTGGTTTTGAAGAGATTGCGTATTTCAATTCATTGAATGCCTTTAACTTCTCATTGTCGAATTTAAATGTAGCTTCCTTTTTTAGTAAACCAGCGGCTTCGCGATTATAGCAAAATATCCTACTAGACCTAAAAAGCTCTGAAGTTGTTTAGTAGTCTTAGGTGTAGGAAAATGGAGAACTGCTTTCGTCTTCTCAGGTGAAGGGGAGACGGTTCCATTTTTAATAACGTGTCCTAAATATACGATCTCCTGCTAGATAATTTGGCATTTACTCCACTTTATCTCTAGCCCATTTTTGGAGGATAGTTCTAAGACTTCTCGAAGACGCGATATACCTTCCTCAACTGTTTTGGACGGAATAATGATATCATCGATGTAAATAGTGACTATTTGCCTTTTAATCAAATCTCTAAATATGTAATTGATATATTTTTGGAATACGCTGGGCGAATTACAAAGTCCAAATGGTACTCTCAAAAATTCGTATTGGCCTGTTGGAGTTATAAACGATGTATATTTCTGACTTTCCTTTCCAACTGGAACATGGAAGAACCCATTCGCCAGATCCAAAGTTGTATAGTAACTTGTACCTTGAAGTCTATCAATTTGATCCTCGATTATCGGTAGGGGGTATCGATCTTTATACATTTTCTTATTTAGATTTCTATAGTCTACGCAAATTCTTATCCGATTATCTTTCTTTTTGACTAAGACTATTGGACTAGCAAAATCCGAAGAACTTTCTTTGATAATACCGTCTTTAATCCATGTTTCAATTTGGTCCTCAACAAATTTTAATTCTATTGGCGGCAATCTGCGTGGTGGCTGATACACCGGTGTGTTTTCTGTTAAAACTATTTTCATTTCGAAGGGTGTTTCCACTGTTTTATTTGGTTTATAGTTATCGATAAGAGTTTGGACTTCTTCCCTAATATTTCGATCTAAGTGATGCAACTCAACTGAGTTTACTGATTCACATTCAAGTTTAATTTGAGCTAAATAGCAGTCATGATCTTCATTTGTCTGAACCGCTTTTGTACCCGATTTCTTAACGACGATACCTTGCTCGTTAATAATTATTTCAGCCTGTCTTAAAACGTCCATTCCGATTAAAATGTCTTGTTTCATAACATGGTTTGGTACAACATGTAATTTTACACTTTTAAATTCTACGCCATCGATTGTTCTGTCCGTAATAATTCTTTCTTTAATAACCAAAGTATTAACTAGTCCCGATATAGAGATATAACAGTTTTCATAGGTAGCACTAGATTTCACAATTTCCGCGAACTGTTCTTTTATTAACGTCAGATCACTACCCGTATCCAATAGTCCCGACAATGACTGATTGTTTATAATTACTACTATCATTCTTTCGGATAACTTTGGTTAAGTTATCGACATTGTTTTGTGGACAATTGGGCCGTTTATGTCCACACTGATTGCACTTGAAGCACTTAGGTCCCTTCGATTTCGATGGACATTCATGAAATTCGTGCTGATTAGATCCACAATTAAAACAATTTCGACTTGGGTCTTTATTAGGTGAACTACGATTGTTTGTTTTCGCGAACCGTTTGTTTTCACTGTTGTTGTCATAATTAGTTTTACCACGATTTTTAAACTTTTCGTACAATTTTAATCGTTCTTTTAATTCGGAATTCGTCTTAGCTTCGTATAGAATTAGTTTATTTACATTGCTATCACTAATCCCGTCGATCACGTAAGAAATAACACCCACTTCTTCAACATTGCCAGTTGACGCAATTGCCATCATATCGTACAAATATTTTTGGAGACTTTCGTCAGCTTTTTTTTTCTTTCCCTCAAACTTTTGTGCACGTCGGCAGAATTAAGTTTAGGTTCAAACTCAGTAATCAATTGACGCTTTAGATCAGAATAAATTAAAGACTTCACCTCATTATCCACGAATAATCTTGCTTCTCCCGTTAGTAGGCGCTTGCAAAACACAAATCTTTGGAGCTTAGGCCACTGAAAAACTTCCGCATGCTGCTCGAACTCGTCGATCCACTTCCGAATATTCTTCGATCCATCGCCGGAGAACTTTTTTAAAATAGCTTCGATATCTGAAAATTTGATGGAGACATTATTTGTGGAAGTATCTGCATCGTGAAAATCAATTTCGCCTTGGTCGGACCTACACTCTTGGCTTCTTTGTAAAAGACGTCGACTCGAATTTCTACCCATACCGTTGCCGGAATCAAATCGTGAAATATTCGACTGCTAGCAATAATTTTTACAATCCACGTCCACGGTTATTCGTTTAAATAAATGCAGCACCAGGATAAACACACGATTGAATTGCAACACGTTCAAATGTCTAGTTCGAGATTTGGGTAATGCGGTACGAATTGCGATTTTGACCACCGAAACAATGTTAAGTTCACGATGTCACACGGCAAAAAAAAGTTTCACTTTGTTCTTGACACCGGATTGTTCTTTGTCATATACAGTTAGGCTGATCCCGGTTGAGCCCCCATGTAAGAAAACGTTTAGGTAATTCAATTGATTTATTTTGATGTTAATCCAATGACGAGAGATTTATGAAATACAAAGTATAAGAATAAGAATTTAATTATTAATTGAAAAAAAGAAAACGCTCCACGTTGAAACTGTCTACGTCTACGTCCTTCAATAGTCGGATAAAGAAGAACGAGCGATAGCAATGTGCCAATTAGGTTCGGCACCGTTGGTGATTTTTCCCAATTGAACTTGGCTTCGTTTGGCTGCGTTCGCTTGCTAATCCACATACATTCCATGCATCGCGAAATGTGCAAGATAAGAACGTTCAAATAAATATCTGAACGTTAGCCAAAACAATTACTATAAAGGTATCCGATTACCTTTTGGTTCAAACAAAGTGTGTGACTTATTTAAATTTTTGTAAGACAACATTGTTGCATCGGAATGTAACAAACTCGGGCACGCCAGCAGAGTCTAAAGTTTCGCGCGCGAATGAATATTTGAGTTCGCTAGTTTCTTAAGTTCTTGTAAGTGATCCACTAAGTGGGATCTAAAGCAAAATGTAGAGCAAGTAACGCTGCTCTGCTTTCAGAGAGAATATAGATCTTGTGACTCTTGTATCCTCTTCAAATGTTTTCCCTGATGCATACTTCAATTTCATGAATTTCTGCTTGGAACGATCGTATTTGACTTGTCGAGGATGGCATATATGTCGACTCTCCATATACTTCAGCTTTAATTCCCTTATTTGTCTTGGAGCCATCTGTATACGAAGTAAGTGCTCCCTTTTCAAATTCAGGCATATGTGTTTTCCAGTCTTTTCAGGGTGGGAACACTACTTTAAATGGTATTTCAAAGTTGTATCTAGGTTCGATATTATCCGAAGAGTCCCATTCAAAATATAGAAAAATTGCAGCTTATTTATGCATTTTTAAGAACATAACTTTAAGAACTCCTTACCTATCAAGAACAGATGACGGTTTGTTTGGTGCAGTTCTCGCGGAATGGGTAATACGTTGCAATGATTCCAGATAAAACTGTCATTTGAGCTTCCCGGATATCTCGCATTATCATTTATGATTTTGCGATCGGCGTCGCAAATCTGAAAATAAAATATATAATGAATGTATTTCTGTTAAAACAGACAAAATGTTTAACAGGTATTAAGTATTTCATTATACCAATTGGACATTAATAGAATGATATCCTTTTCTTTTAACATATACGAGTATGTACTCTGGATGGTTTGGGTCGTTTCCTGGAGATGGAAATATCGCTACATGAGTGCAGTCGATACAACCCACAATATTTGGAAAACTGTATTTTTTCCCAAAATTTATAACAATTTAACATAAAAATTTTACGGTAAGTTACGTCTATTACTAATTGCATACAATTAAACCATTTTCTCACCGGTCACAAACTTGATGCAGTTCTTGTATGTATCGAGAAAATCGAATACACCTTTCCATAACTTCGTGTGTGTTTAAAACGTTCACTAATTGTTTTATGCTTCTACAAAGAAGATTGGCTTATATATGTTGTGTCCTACATACGACTGATAGCTTCCAGTGCTGAAGAGTTTGAGGGCAGTAAAAGTCTATACATTATAAAAATATGTAGCAAGTAAGCAACAGACAGACAATAAAATATAAAATTAGGCAAAGTAACAAAATTACCAATGTTGATACATCTAATGCGGATGCATGTGTCGGATGAGGAATATTATTATTTATTATATCAGTTAATATTTCTGTCGTTTCTTTATTTCATCGAAACAACTTTGTAAAGTGTCGACCTGGTAGTTCAAATGCATTTAAACTACCATCCTGCACTTGGGCTTCATTTATCAGGTCCATGGCAAATAACAAGTTTTTCATCATATCACCCATTATTTCTGCAATATAATTTCATACCACTCAGTATTTTGTATATCCACTATTGCTACTATTATTATTCTTATAATGCATAAGAGAGATTCGAGAAGCTTAAGTGCACCTTTTTTGGAAATCGCCCATCAATATGCAATTGTTTACCAATTTTTTTCGTTTAAGCCTCATGTGGCGAGCCGCCACTGATATACACCTCAGTGTCTCAGAAATAATTTTTTTTAGTTTCGAATTTCTACTTGATTTTGGGATGAAGATATGAATTTTTGAAACAAAAGTTATGATTTGGTATATTGTATTATTATTACTGATTGGCTACATTTCTTAAGATAATTTACAGTTATTTTTTGAAAATTTTTCCATATAATTCCAGCTTATTCTACTTCTTAAATTTATTTACTGGTATCGCATTGCTCCTCCTTTGGCTGCAATAACGGCTTCGATCCTGCAAGGCACGGAATCAACCAAAACTTCAATGATATCGTTGGTAATCTCGTTGTTCCATACATGATCCAAAACTTCGTTTAGCTTCCTTTTATTCTCTAGTTTGAGGTCAGCTACTTTTCGTTTCATTGCATGCCACATATGCTCGATGGGGTTGAGATCAGGTGAATTCGCGTGCCAGTCTAGTCGCTGGATGCCGAAGTTGGAAAATATATTATGGAGCTGAAAAGAACGAGCCAACATTAGTTCATCCTTTCATTACGTATTTTAGTGTTGACCTATATATGTTTATAAATCACATTTAACTTACCGATTTCGGTCGGTGGCAAGAAGCAGAATCATTTTAAAATATTACTTTATTAGTGAACCCTGGAACCAGAAACCTTTGTAATATTTTGGCGTACTTTGCTGCATGCATTGTCTCATTAAGAAAGTGCAGTAAACCGAATTGGTAGAATGAGAAACATCCCCATATCATTTGGCTTTGGAGAAGCTTCACGGCTTTTATTACACTTACACTCGTCTTCAAATTTTTCGCCTGCCGAACGTCGTACATATTTCAAATTGTCCGCACACAACAAATTAAATTTGCTTTTGTCATACCAAATTACACACTTCCAATTAATATGTGTCCATTTCTAGTACTTTTTTGACCACGCCAGACGATCTGCCTTCTTTTTTTTCGTTAAAAACGGCTTTTTCGCTGGTCGTCTGCCATAAACCCCTATCTCGCGTAACATCCTTTGCATCGTTTCGGCACCAAGTGATGATATTCATCTCTCATCTCTGCTCTTATACGGGACTCGCGATGTCGCCGATGCAATCGGATTAAATAAAAAACAATGTTTCTTTGCGTTTACTTAATTCATTATTTTTGCTTTAGAAAACATTAATTTTGTAAGTGGCAAGTTCTTCGCTGCCAGGGAAGTGATTCCTCTTAGGAATTCACATACTTTTTAATTGCGTTTCGAATGTCTTTCGAAGCGTTGTTATGCCTTCCGTGTCGAATTCTTATGTTCGAGTGATACAAAGAAGTTGCGGGAATATTCTGCCTCCATTAGCCTGCCACAAGCTCTACCTGTCCGTTATAGTAGCCTGCGTATTCAGCAGGGCAATAAACGTCGTTTCGATTAAGAAGTTATGGAGGTAACTGCAAGCCGCTACTATTTTCTGCGCTCTGTCAGGTCCGCAATGCATGGTCCGTGCAAGGCAATACCAAGCAGAACACAAAATGCCAAAAGCGTTTTCCACGCACCGCCTAGCTCTGTTCAATCTACATATAATTGAAGATTCTTTCCGTATTCGAAAAAAATGTTTTCGAAGCGTATGGTTTCATTATAGGTTCACCAAGCGGAAAGGCATCATCAGCAACAAAGTAATAAGGCAGCTTTGTACTCCCTACATTAATGTCTTCCGGAAAATTGATTTTCTTTTCAGCAAGAGCCCTTCCGAGCTTTTACAGCTGGCGAAACCTGAAGAATCAGCTTCGCTGCCAAAGGCGCCAACGTCAATATAAGTAAACTTATATCTAGAATCTGCAATCGCCATTAAAACAATAATGTGAAATCCCTGAAAAATAAAGTAGGTACTAATGATAACATCCTTCTTTACCAGGTTTATTTCAGGTATTTACCTTGTAACTATAGAACAATGTTCCCGCATTTTTGGGACATTTTATGTCAACGTGTTTCCGTCGATTGCACCTACACAATTTGGAAAATTTCAATTGTCGAAGAAATCATTTTCTTTTACCACAAAATTTTGCTCTGACAAGGGTGGTATTTGTGCTGTTTACGATTCTATAATTGCGTCACACACTTGATCAATAATTAGCCCAAAGTGCCGCTTACTAATTCTATACACCGAAGCGGCATGTCTCTGCAAAGTTCCAGATGCTAAATATCTACAAAATTAAGTTTTATTATTGAAAATGGTAATTTTAATTCCAGCATGAAACTCATTCTAAAACTGTTGCAAGCTTTTCCTTGGAGGTAATTGTATTTTTACCTTACGTACATCGCCTCAAATGCGGCTCCACCAAAGATAGCAATACCTCTAACGTTGCTGGATCGACGCGATAATTCCCTTTGAACTTCAGCTTACTCTTTCTAAGATCTTGAAACTAGAAAATGATATATAATTCAGCACACATATCAACAATATTATTTCATTAATGTTAACTGAGGACTTAAGACTATGAGCCCGTTTGGTGCCTGGTAAACGTGGCTGTTCTTAGCGCTGCGCCCCTTCTTGAATACCATACTTACATCTTTCGGAAAGCGTCCTGAAATGGGGCGTCTACGTAAATATGGGTCGATTGCGTGTCTTCCGACGATGCTTTACTAACATCACATCAGCCGCTGCTGCTGAACCCAGTATAATTAAATGATGAATATTCATTTCAAAAACTCAAGTTTAAAAAATCCACAGGAAATCACGACTTTCGAAAAAAAACTGTCAAATGTCAACTTTACAAATTTTCGATAATTTTCGCGATCGATTTTTCGCTTTCGTTTTGTTCCTAATTAGTACTAGGTTATAGGGTTCATCAGCTTCCTGATACTTTCCTCTCAACAAAACTACTGACTCATTCAAAAAAAACAAACCTCACAAAAATACAAGTACTGCTCAATTCAAGAACGCCACAAAGCCTCAGACGAGTGCGTCACAAAGAAGAATCTCATATACGGGCAGTACTTTCAGAGCGATCTTTCATACTTATCCTCTGTAAAATGTTATCTTCTTGGGCTTGCAATTTTTTTCGGACCAGATCCTTTCGTTCGCTCTAGTGTTAAGTGGTTGTATCCTATTTCAGTTGAAATTGCACGGTAAAATAAATCTTGACCTGCCAATTGTAAAAATTCTCACTTTCTCATCTCATGTTAATTGCTTGTTATTTCTCGTCATTTCCAACTTGTATGTCTTATCTCTATCAGAACGTAACAGGTGGAATTCTTGTGTATCTCTTCACCACCATGAGAGGAGCCAGAGCTCCTGCCGTGTTTGCAGATACAGAAACAGTCATATTAAATTTCACATCTCCTCCTGCAGCAGTATAAATAGTTTTACAATCCTTTTCAGCCAACACCCTCCCTGGTTTGTTGGGATTGAGAAGTCTGAGTCTGTATTAAATATTCTTGATGGATCTTGAAATACTGTTTCTAGATTATTTTCTTTAACATATTTTTCCACCTCCTTAAACCAGCCGTCCATGTCCTCTTGTTGAACGGCTCTTCTCTGAGCTATCAAGTTTTGACCGGTTCTTTGTGCAATTTCAGAATGTCTTATCATGAATCTTTCATACCATCTTCGTCCTGGTGTATGTGTTTCTTCCCCAAATTTGATATTATACTCTTGCGCTTATATAGAAACACTGTAAATAAAAGTCTCTCCAGAGATAGTGAACCCTGCTTTGGTCATCGATAATATCCATATAACTATAAGCATTTCTTGCTCCGATGTAAAACTTGTAGGAGCTCCCATTGTTGTAGTCATTTTGCAATCGCCTTTTAACTTACGTTGCAATGTAGAACGGGGAATATTATATTGAGTGGAGGCTTTTCTCAAACTCATCCCTTTTTCCATCTCTTGGAGGGCAGTCAAAACATTTTCCTTGGTATGCCTTGCATACTTGGATACATCGATGAAGGGAATCAACGAACACTTTCGAAACATGTCGCTGAAAAAAGATTAGCACTTGAGAACAAGTTCAGCTATGTAACTGCTATCTGTGAATGCGTGTGAAGTATTCGCCTTTTTTTCTTGCTCGTACTGGAATGTATCGTTCGTGCTATGCACAAAGTGAGACCTTCTTTATTGCTACATTTGCCACGGCCTCATTACTCATTGATGGTAACAGAACCTTGAATCTGGAACAATTTCTCACGTCGTACTCCCACTGCAGCAATATCGCCAGCCTTCAGGAATTCACAGCGCTTATTGCCCGATTGCAATTGATACCCTTGATCCAGGGCCTTGCCGGGTGAAAATAAATTTAGATGAAGCTCCGGAACATATAACACATTCTCCATTCGTTTGGTAATCCATTCATCGCCATTGTATGCAAGAATGTTTATGGTTCCTTTCCCATGGGCCATAATTTTTGTACCATTACCAATTGTAACTTCCGGAGATGCCTTTGTATAGCTTTGAAACCACTCACGACGACGGCACATAATTATGATCACTTGCGCCCGAGACCAAAATCCAAGCGTCACACGCAGGGAATGAAGTGTTACATATGAACGCATCCGGTGATGTAGTCGTCAATTTTGCCTCAGCCTTTTTTTTCCTTTTTGGACAGTCACGGTTCCAATGACCATTTTGTCCGCATCCAAAACGTAAGCCCTTTATCTTTTTTTCTTTGCTGTTCTTCTTATGTTGATTTCCTTTTTGAGAAGGAAACTTTTTCGGAGAAAAGCGTCTGACCATCAGCAGTTCCACATTTTCCGCTTGATCTTGTGATTTTATTCGAAATTCTTCTGCCTATAAGCGCGCGAGTTAATTTTCCTGGCACGGATAGTGTAAAAAAATTAAAATTGTGCTTTATTAGTCGGATGCCTTCTTAATACTGATTACAAAGTTTTCCTTTGTAGCTTTTCAAACTGTATTGCAAAGGTTGCGTACAATTTTACAAAAGCTACCTTTGCAATTTCTATGTGAATTTATGTTGAATATTTAAAATAATAAGGTTACTGAAATTATTAGAAATTTTGCATATTATGGAAACTTGCTGACGTTGCTGGGTTCAGTGTGGTCATATGGCGTTGATATTCGTAACTCGCACGCAAATAAGGCATTGTTTGGTTTACGGTATTCGTCGACTCCCACGCACTAAAATCTTAGTCATAACCATCGAATCAGAATTAATCTCCTGTTGGTCACGCATTTGCTGAACTATTTCCATCACACCTGGGCTTTTTGTAAAACTGTAATATTTTTGTTACAAAAATATAATATTTGAGTTTGATGCGTGTTCATAAGAACTTTTGAGTGTCATCCACATTGAATGTGCCGTTTCACAATTCATTATTTGAAGAAGTGGCTGTCTCTTGCATGCCGCTGCCCTTTTCCATGCAGCATAGTTGCATAGTTTTCACTAGTGGGTGTTGGGGCCCTTCCAGCACCATCCACAATATTAAAAATGCACAAGGTTCCAGAAACTACATTATTTGGAACTTCCACGTGAGCCAGTTTCTACCACTCTCCAGCCTGTCTATACCCATTTTTTCGTTCTCCATCTCTAAACCGTTATGAATTTCCCGATTTTTATTTAACCGTATTACGTGCACAATTTGCAGGACTTTCCAATTAGCCGCACAAATTTCAATTGTCTTGAATTTACCGCACGATCGTCACAAATCCACGAAACAAAAAAAATCACCTGCTGCCAATACAGCGTAGTTTTCGTATATCCAGGATTTTCCTGCTAATCGCAAAATTCTCAAACTGTCTTAAATTTTCAGCACGAATTATATAAAGGCAAGTACATCGCCTGTGCCGTATCCTGTTGAAAGTATTAATAAAGTCTTTATTCAACGAACGACGTATAGAGAAGAAAAAATCGGCTCTGTTGCATTATTCGTATACTGCCGAGCCGATAACAGTATATCTTCACAGTAAAATACGTGCGCCGCCATACAACAAGAAAACTTGAAACTAAATAGCGCAATTTGATAAATTCAACACTGGACGCAGAGAAATGCTTCAAGGCCTGTTCCTTGATGAATTCCTTAATAGTGGAGAGACCTGCATCCCTATGCAGCTGGTTGTTTCTAATGATTCATGCGGCACTCATTGCCGCTCTAAGGCAGACATTTTGCTTTTTGTGAAGACGAAGAATGTGATATTTGGCTAGGTGACTCCAAGCAGGAGAAGCGTAGCAGAGGATTGAACGGACTATCGTTTTGTAAACTAGTAATTTACTTCGACGGGAGAGTACTATGATTGGTCATTGGATTCAGCATTACCGATGCTGCGCGTGTTTTTTCCTACAGCTGGCTGGATATAAGGGCCGAAATATAGTCCCTTATCCAACTTGACGCCGAAATATTTGGCAACTGGTTTCCAGGGAATATCATCTCCGAAGATAGAAACGTGGCCACTTGGGGGCTTACCCCTCTGTTTAGTCGCGACGAAATTATTTTAATTTCCGGCTCTTAGAAGTTAGTTAGATACAGAATCTACCCGGTCTCTATAGATGCTGTCTCGATCCAAGACCGATCCACTAATTGGGAAACTGCTCGAAACACTTAATTACACACCGCAAGGATTAAAAATACTTCTTTGGCACACGTCACAAAACCGTCCTTGGCTCGAATTGGTCCCAATGGAGGAAAAACTTTACTTGAATTAAAAATCGTAGTTAACAGTTCGATCGTTTAATGAGGACTGAATTAAAAATTTTAAGAACATAAAAATTAACAATAAGTTTTTACATTTGTTTGGTTTTGAGGTGTCAGTACTATCTCACGGCAAAAGACACATGCCGTGAGAAATGCTGACACCTGGTCTACGCACAAACATTCCTCCTGCGAACAATTTTCCCTGTCTCTGGAAATTGAACACAATTGAGGTACTCGTATGTCCGCAAAAAGAACATTTGTGGCGTAATAGACGTGTAATAGAGAGTTAATTCCAGAATAACATATATATTATCTCCATTGTTTCGGCAACAGGTTAAAATCAGACCCAGCCACACCAGCTGTGTTGATCCTGATTAGTGCCGATCAGTAGCTCCAGTCTATAAGCGGGTATGATCTATATTGACCGGCCACACCAGCCGATGATATAGAGGTAAGGAAAATTTTGAGGAGACTTTGGGAAACAAAAAGAAATACGTTCGATTTGTAAAAATGAAGTGAAGTGATTTTATTTTCTTAAGTACTATTTATAACGAAAAAATGCTTACAATCTATAATAAAAGTTCATATATTGACCCGTGCAAAATTTACTTAACTAAAATGAGTGCAATGTATGTGAAATAAGTTGAATGATGGCATATCAAAGTTATTTACCTTTGATAAATACGTACGTGCGATCATTCAACTTATTTCGTGCTGAAAAAAATGCAAAACTGCATTGTTGGTTATTTGTGCTATATAATACCATCAAAACAATGTAATTATGTCGGTTAACAGGTGCACCGTCCTTACCGCCCAATTGGCATTGCTTTGATCGCACATCGCACTATATTCTATGTTCAGCTTGTGAACAGGTTGGAGCTCGGGCAGCACGAATCACATTGAATCTTTCTTCTAGCTTTGAACGAGTGTTCTGTGGTACTTCTGATAGGTTGATGTCGTTGTCGTCTCCTATAGTGTAAATGCGCTTGGACCGCTGGCGATGTTTGATCATTTTCTTGCATTTCAGAAGTATGAGAACAATGGTGCCGAAGATGATGATGGTGAGCGCTGTTGGTCCGGCATGTTGTTTGATTTGCGTAAGAATGGTTGTAGGTAGTATAACATCGGGTATGGTTTCTTCGAATAGTTGTTGAGAAGTTTTGGCAACGATTTCACGATCTTTGATGTGAAATAAGCCAGGTTGTAGATTGTTTGGTGGGATTTGCCTCGAGAAGCTACCGCTTACTTTGTGCTTCTCCGTCAAAGAGGAGCGAAGTGTGATTTGATCGGTCTGAAGAATGAAGTTGCTGCGAATTTGAATTATACCGATCTCTTCTAAAACTGTCTCTTGTCTGTCATCCTTGCAGATGATAGCGGCTGCCACATGAAGAGCCAAGTGTTCGGCATCATTAACTCCTTTCAAATAGTTTGTGTGTTCACGACTTCGATCGTTGCGCATGGCTTTCTGTTATGTCTATTGTAGAGTTCGTCTAATGCGCAATTTGGGTTGTTGTTCATTTTATTGGTTAATCTGGGCTACATAGGTAGACGTCACTTTCAATAGCACATTCTTTCAATTGTTCTTCTCTTAGTTCAAAATATAGTTGATGGTTGAAGCTTACTGCAATCGTTGAAAACTTTATCACGGGGATAATGTAATGATGCTGCTGCTTCTTGTGAGGAATCGCTGTCATGTGCATCAAGTCATACTTCAATGCTTCAACGATGTGGAAGTAGAGATGTATGATTTCTCGACAATTTTTCGTTCTCGAGAAATAGAGAATTTTTTTTGCCGTTCTCAAGAATTCCCGGGAATTCTCGAGAACGGAATAAAAACAACTTTAATATTAAAAATAAAATAATTCTTTTAATATTCTTTCTTCATAAAATATATCCAATAAAACAAAAACAAGTAACAATAAATTAACAAAAATCAGTCATTCATTCATTTCACATATGTTTTTACTAAATAAATCAATATTAGTAAAATTTAAATTTTATTTTGAAAAATAATGTTTCAAAAAACATAGCCCGTCGATTGAAGAATCGTTAAGTCGGGTTCTTTTTTTACTGACAATATGACCGGATATAGAAAAATTCCTTTCATTTTGTGTGGACGTAGGTTGAATTGTTTGTAACGCTGTTTTTAAATTAATCAAATTGGATGTTAAATTCCCTGTTGCTTCGTACAGATTAAATTCCTTTGTTAATGTCAACATAACATCACTTACAACAGGTTGAGATTTTCTCAAACTAGCTTGAATAAAATCTTCCAATTGTTTGCTTGAAACTATTATTTGTAGTGTTGGAATTTAGAACATTAACTTCAGAATCTAAGCCCAAATCAAATTGATTGTCATCGATTTCTAAGTCAGTCTCAGTGGTATCACTTATTTTATTCACATAAAAGAAAAGCCTTTGCATATATGTTTTAGCCAGTTTAATTATATCTGATTTCGATGTAGAGTTAAAGAATTCATCATCTCTGTCGCGCAAACTATTTGGATTTTGGAGAAATTTCATTAATGAAACCAATGACTTATTTCTCCTTTTCGATATTTGGGTTTTCAATTCTTCCAACAGTTTACTTGATATTGAATTTTCGGTTTGTTGTCGTAGAGCGATAAATAAAAATTTTAACATTCCTTCGCTTGTGAGAAGGTTAGCATATTTGCGGCTCAAAGCTTCAACAGCAATCTTTACGGGTTTCAATGAACTAATTATACATTTGGCAGTGAGTGTGTTCTGGGAGCTCCACAAGTTGCTCATATTCAAATCCAACAAAGTTTTTTGTATGGGATTAATTATACGCAAAAACCGTTCTACCATAGTTTCTAAACTGTTCCATCGTGTGCGAAGTCTAAAAGCAATGTCAGTTCTTTATTTTCTGCCTCGACTATATATCTTTGCAAAATAGAATTTCTTACTGGCGAGTTTCTAAATAACTTACTATTTTTCGGATTTTTGAAATTGTTTCAAATATATCTAAATTTTTAGTAAGAGAATACTCTTCAGTTACGAATTCATTTTCATTGAGATCTTCGTCGTCAACAGAAATATCTTCTTGATTATCTTCATAATCATTTTCGTCCTGCTCATATAACTCTTCCTCGTCAGAATCATTGTTTTCTTCTCGATCTGTTCCTTTCGATTTTTTAATGTACAACACGGACATGACAGACAAATGTATAGCGTGATTGTAACATTGCTGCAATTCGGCCGGTGTCAATCTCCCAAATTTAAGCATTACGCTTGCTCCATCACTTGTTGTTGCTACAATATCTTTCGAAAAATTCAGCCCGAAAACCTTTAGCTTGTCTTCAACCATCTGAAGTAGTATATCTGATGTACAGCTACCAATAATTCTAACTAAGCTTAGGTTGTCAGAATCGCCATTATTGTAATAAATATGAATATTCAAGTACCTCAAGTACCTACGGTTTTATACGCTTGTCCATTCATCAATTGAAATACTTGCTTTCTTATTCTCCATCATCATGTTCTTAATTTTGTTGATGGTTTGAGCTTTAATTTCTTCATAGAATTCTCGAATTAACTTCATTACATTTCCTCGTTGTGGTGAAAAACTAAATCCCAGAGCCTTTATACTGCACCTTATAAATTCGCTTTTGCATATTTGTGATATAGAAAGTCCATCTTTCGCTGCTAGCTTAGCAACTATTTCTCTCAAAGTTGGACGATTTCTGAGTAAGAAATTATCAATGGTCGCCGTTGTTTTTTTTGGTTCTGAGTTAATTTTTATTCGTTTGGTTGATGTAGAACATTCATTTTCACTTACGGCACTCATACGAGTCATTGAATGGATATGTTCCAAGTGCCGATGTATAGCTGTCGTTGAAGAGTCTTTGCATGATATCTGCTTTGAACAAATATTGCACGTCGCTGTTTCCCTATTTTTCTTTTTGAAATACTTCCAGCAGTCACTGTAGTTCTCCATCTACATTTTAAAGCCACATACAAATTATTTTAATTGTAAGTTACACATATATACACTATTAAAATGTTTACATACCACAACTAATTCCGCAAAGCAGAAAGAAAGACCGTTAGCCGGCAACAATCAATTTTGTTCTGAGCAAATGTCAAACAAATCGTGATACATTCACAATAACTAACGTGTAGTAAGATGCAAATACCAAAAATTTCTAGTAGACTTCTTGAGTTATTATTTTAAATAAAAATGTGTTTTCACTCAAACTCTTTTCACTAAGAAATTTCAACTTTATCTGTTCTCCAATTTCTCGAGAAATCCACAATAGATTTCTCGAGAATCGAGTAAAATATTCTGCCCGAGAATTCTCGAGAAATCGAGAAAAGGAATTCTCGAGAATCATCTCTATGTGGAAGTATCCGTACACATGATTGCATTACATTTATTTCATCGTCCTTCTTTTGTATTGTGGCTTGTTTTTGTGGAGTACCTATGATCCTGAAATGTCAGCCTAGCTTGTTCGAGGAACTTTCTAATGTTTTATATACATATATTGTCCATGGTGAGGAAGTCAAGGATGTTTCCGTGTCCAAGAAGCATTTTTGTGAGTTTGATGTACTTCATTTTGCATCTCATCATAGTAGCCTACGGCAGTTAGATACGTTGAGATCACTCGAATACTGACTTGATTATGATCGACCTTTACGTACCATTTGCTCATGTGATTTACCGAATCTATGACTTGATTCATTTTGCTCTCGAACTCCTTGAGTTTATTGTTCATGATCAGGTCGGAGTGTGTTATGCGATTGTTGATTAAGATTGCTTGTTGGGTAGTTGTTTGCAAGATGTTTTGTTGATTTCGCTGCTTTGCTTCCAGGTCCTTGATATGTATTCTTTGTCTTCTAGAATGTTTTTCAAGGGGAAGCTTACGAGTACTTTAGTCTCAAATTGCCTCTCAAGATTTGAGTGCACCCCATCTTTTCTATATAATATCCGCTGTGTGGTGTGACGACTTTGAAGTTATCCGGGATTGATTCGTTAAAGATATCCGTTGCGCCTACGGTTAAAAGTGAAAACAGCATTATTGCTATGTTCAAGAAGTTTATTGCCCAGGTACATGAGGCAATACGTCTTTTCTTTGTCGTTGCCGGATTCTTTGGTGGTGCCTTCCTTTTAATGGTTTTTTCAGTATTTCTTGATGTAGTTGCAATATGTGATGTCGTCTTAACCGTTTTTGGAATCGTAGGATTGTTATCTACCGGGATCTCTATCGGCAATTGACAGAGGTTTGTAATGGCTGTTTGTTTGAAATTGTTTCCGTGATATCTTACGGTTACCATTCGAATCTTCCCGTCCTCCCCAGGATGAACTTTGTGGATTCGACAAAGTGGCTATTTCGTGGGCGAGGTATCAGATTATTTTATTAAGACCATTTCTCCTTCAGCTATATTGGTGGTTTCTTTTGTCCATTTCGAACGTCGTTGAAGAGTGTGAAGGTACTCTGAGGACCATCGTCTCCAAAATTCTTGGTATACTCCTGTCAGAGTCTTCCAGCGGTCGTGTAGATTTTTGTAGAATTTTTCTGGCTCCGGAAGTGTTGGAGCCTCGAGGTCATTTGAGTCGCTGGATATTGGAGTGAGCGGTCTGGAATTGAGGCAAGCTTCTATTTGGCACATAATCGTTGTGAACTCTTCAAACGTTGGTATTATTGATGTATCGTCAAGAATGCGTTTGAGATGTCCCTTGGCAGACTTTACACCGGCTTCCCATAATCCACCTATGAGGGCTGGCCACAGGTATAAACTTCCAAGTAATGCCATCCTTAGCAGAAATTCTTGCAATTTCGTTGGTGGAGTTAGTTATGGCTTCCTGGATGTCTTTGTCCAATTTGTTATTTGCCCCCACAAAGCTTGTTCCGTGGTCGGAAGATCTCCAAACAAAGTCCTCTTCGACTCGTAAACCGCTTAAAAGCCGCCAAGAATGATTCGGTTGTCATGTCGCTGACAAGTTCTAGGTGTATCGCCTTGGTCACCATGCATACAAAAAGAGCGATGTAACCTTTTAATGTCGTGGATCCTCGCCCTTTAGACATACGTCTCTTGAAGGGTCCTGCATAATCAACGCCACAATGGTTAAATGCGTTCGCTGGCGTTATCCGAACAGCAGGTAAATTTCCCATCAATTGGTTGTTTTGATTATTAGCGAATTTGCAACAGGATATGCAGCGATGGATCTCATAGCGAATGACCTTCTGGTCGTTGATTATGCAATATCTTGTTCGAAGATAATTTCGTACAAGCTGAAGTCCTCCATGCATGGTCCTTTTGTGTGCATCTCTAATGATCAGATACGTGACATGGTACCGTTGTGGTAGTAGCGTGGGGTGTTTTGCGTCTTCCGAGATGTCCGCATTTTGGAGCCTGCCGCCAACACGTAGAATACCGTAGCTGTCTATAAAGGGGTTTAGCGCTCTAAGTCTGTTATTAGATCGCTTGGTCTTCAAATCTTCTGGACCTGCCAGTTTTAAGGACCAAATCGGATTTGCATGGTGGATATCTATTGGTTGCTCTGGAAGCACTTGTCGTGGTCTTATTAGAGTCTGAACTAAAAACACTGCCACTCTGTTCACACTTACTTTATTATATCATATATTTATACAACTATTACTAACTTTTTTAAACTGTTAACTCACTAACTATTAGCATTTCTACACTTAGTTTATTCCTCTTAATTACTCACTATTCAAATACTTAACTTTTTAGTGAAAAAACCAACCGGTCGGTTTGAAACGCGATCGAAAACTCTCTGTTTTTTGGAGTTGGGAAAATCGATCAGCAATTATCGCTTGGACAATTATTGTCCATCAGCCCGATAATTGCTGATCTGCATCGACCATCGATCAATTCTCGGTGGTTGACCCGAGTTGGCTAGAATTGATCGATAGTCGATGTTGCAAAAATCCCGCTGACCGCCGAGCAAAGGTATCCGGCCTTTAGCCCAATTTAAATTTATCACCTCGTATCGAAAATTGCGACATAGTTCGAATATTGAACCCAATTACCGATACGAGGTGTGTGTAGGGAGAGTCGGGGTCAACCGGACCACGACATTCCTCCCCCCTTGAAAAAACTGATGCCCGGCGGTCTAGGAAGTTATCATTCTGGACGTATCGGTGACAGAAGGCCGTACCAATACGCAAGAAGTTAATTTGTGGGCATTCTCGTTCTTTTATAGATTTTTTTTTTTGTTTATTAATATTATAAGTATTCTTTATGTTTTTTTTTTCGTATTTTTAATATTTAATCCCCCTTTTTTTTATATATTAATATTATAAGTTTTCTTTGTTTTTTTTTTTTGTATATTCTTTTCTTCAAATCCTAATGTTTTATCCCCTGTTTCTACATTAATGTTATAGCGATATATCTTGGTATTTTTAATTCTATTTCTTTTTTTTTTTTTTTAATTTTTTTTTTTTTTTTATATATCAATATTATAAGTTTTCTTTGTTTCTTTTTTTGTATATTCTTTTCTTCAAATCCTAATATTTTATCACCTGTTTCTACATTAATGTTATAGTGATATATCTTGGTATTTTTAATTCTATTTCTAGTATACATGCATATATATCTTAGAGCTTGATTAGTGATTATGCTAAGGTTAGTATGGTCCTTTTCCGGGGCGGTAGCGTAAAGGTAGCGGGTTGTAATTCCTGGTTGCTGGCTGAGTCCGTCGGTCGGATGTTTGAAGTTGTAGTCTCCTCAGTAGTGTTGTTTTTTAAAGCTGCGGGTGTATGGTGGAGTTGAATGATAGCGTCACTGGCATTTGGTGGCACCACTGGCAGGCTCGGAGTACGCGAAGTGGGTCCTTCATGGGGTTTCGGTGCGTCTACGTCTTCGTTATTTCTCTCTTTGTGTGACTTATATTTTCGGTATTTATGGTAGTATCTGATGCTAAGGATGAGTACAGAGAACATGATGACTATCAGTCCCACGCCGGTCGTTGAAATTAGAGTGGAATGCGTTCTCCATGTATCAGCTGCATGTCGCCTCTGGATTTCGTTCCTCGTTCGTTCCACCAAACTATCAATCGCTTTGCTTTCGGTTTGCCATGTGGCATCTAGTGTTCGAGCAACCAAGACGATGGGTTCGTCTCGCGTTCCTGGTGGGTTAGGAATCTGGATACCTTCCGTTTTCTCCGTGGCTGACTTGATGTGTGATCTTAGGCCAGCCCCCTCCTCGGGCTGCCAAAGTTTGATGTCGCGGTGAATGTTGTTTGTGGCATATACCATCCGGTCTCCGCTCCGGAAGTTGCAGTTTTCGTCAATAGTTAATATCCCCAGATTGCTTAGCTCGAGGATTCGTACTGGTAGGGACCGGCAGTGAATTTCAATCTTATTCGGAGCGCTCATAAGATATAACCAACGATTCGCAGTTTCCATCTTGACAAACGAGCTCCATTTCTTGGTCCTTTTCTTGTGGCATCGCGTCAGATCCAAACTATACCCTCTGTATAGGTTTAATAAGCAGTTATCTCCGACAGTGGTTAGCATTGGTACTTCTCGTTCGCATACGTAGTATTTTTCCGTCGTCGTAGTAGTTAGTGGATTGCAGCGTTGGAAGATCTCGTAGTGTAGGATTGCATATCGACTTATGTCAGTGTTAGCTACCAAAAAATCGCCCTCCAGGTCATAGAAGTGGTATGTAAGCTCGTCAATGTATGCTGGTATGGTGTACACTTTTGAAATAGTAAACGACGTCTTCTCCGTTTGTGGAACGTCAATCCGTACTAATAATTTTGTGTTGTTGACGACTATTTGTATCCTCATTATTTGAGTTAGTACTTGGTAATCGATAACTTTCGGGTTTATCTCCTCACTTTCCCAGACCGTGGTGAGTACCTCCATTAGTTCTTTAGCATGTATGACTGCCGGGTGTAATTTTCCGAGATGGGATGTGAGCGCTATTCCCATAATTGTGTCTAATTCCCCCGTTATCCGTCGTAACTCCATCTCGATGAGTATCAGGAATTCAATGAGGTCTGTTCGGCTATGTTCAATTGTCAGTCGTTCCGCCTGGTCGTAAATCATTGGTGCTATGGTGGTATACAAATCCAGTAATCTCTGTCTTTCTCGTGTTGCTTGTACTCTGGACTCATTAAATAGATTGAAATTTGATTGCATAATGGTTACTTGTTCATTTAGTAAACTGATCGTGCTATTTTCTCGCTGATCCAAGCTCTCCAGTTTTCGGTAGATCTTTCGGTCGTCGCTGCTGTCCATGGTTCCAAATAGGGTTTTTCCCATCGCTCCGACCCCATCGAAAAACGATCTCTTGCGTCTCGTAGCTCTCATGCCAAAAACGTAGTGCTCTAGGTCTGATCGCTTCCCTTCCAAATACTTGACGCTGGACCTGATTCCGGCAATGACATTATCACATCGTGTGTCGTGAGTGTGTAGCGTCCGGCACAGTTTGTCGACCGCCGTGGTGCAGTTTATTACGAACTCCAACTCGTCCCGAAAATCTGGCATTTCCACTCGAGAAAGGATCGTCCATGTCTTACTATACCACAGGACTTTCCCTATTTCCTCAAAGGCGGCTCCTGTCGGCTTCAATTCTCGAAGATGTACGCCCTCCGGTGTTACCACGGCCGCTGCTGTCGCTGTTAGTAGGGTTAGCCTTATTAGGTAGTTCATTGTACAATTTTCCGACAATTTTCCGACTAGTAATCGGTTATAAAATATTAATATTCCTAAGTTAGTAGCTTAATTTAATTTTCCCGTTCCTTTATTAGTGGTTAACAGAGATCGATTACAGTGGTTGTTATCCTCGCTCCCCGTTGTCTTGAGTTGGACGGTCCTTATTTCAGAGCGTACGTGTCTACCGTCTCCCTCTCTCTCGACCCTTTCGTTATCTGTGAATGATAAATAGCAAAAGAGGTATTTAATTAGTACATTGTTGAATAATCCCGTTGGGCCCCTGAGTGCCTCAGCGATTGCCACCATCTTTTGAGCTAGGCCGACTAGACGTTCCAAAATGGGTGGTCAAACACGTGTTGGATTATATAACACCTATATACTTTATTCTAACTAGCTATTTATAACTATAACAGTCCTATCATGTCCACGTGTTGGACTATATAAATTATTATTATTATTAAATTTTAACTAACCATTTATAACTATACAGTTCTGTCATCGTTCCCCGTAACATGTAGGTGATGTCGGTGCCTATCTATTCCTTCATCCCCCTAGCCTCTAACCAATTCCGTAAGTTCTAGTCGTACCATAGTTTTAGGCGGTTCGTATGTACCCTTTTAATTCTACGGTTTACGAGAATGGACACATTTTCTGGCGAATGTACCTGTATCACCTTGTAAGGTCCCCTGTGTATTGCACTGAGTTTTCCTGGTCTTGCCATGTCTTTCATAAGTACCTCGTCACCTACATGAAGTTGTAGGCCATTTGTGGTTTTATCGTAGTATTTCTTGGACTTTAGTTTTGCGTCCCCTAAGTTTTTTTTTGCTAGCTTGAAAGCTTTCTGTAATTGGTAACGAAGTTGCATATGGTATTTTTCAGCATTATAAACGGGTTCTACCTTCCTTTGGAGGTTATTTGGTACATCGGCTGCGAACCCGAAGAGGGTTTCCATTGGCGTTAATTTGGTGCGAGAGTGTTGCGTATTATTGTATGCGTGCGCCGCTGGTCGAAGATACATATCCCACCCGCTGGGGTTGTCATCGACGAAGCTTCTCAGGTAATTCCCGAGCCATGAATGTTGTCGCTCCACCGCATTGGATTGGGGGTGGTAGGCAGTGGTCTGAATATGCTTAACTCTTAGGAGTCGGCACAAAGCCTTAAAGGTGTCACTCGTGAAATTGGAACCTTGGTCGGTAACTATTTGTTGAGGTAATGAGTATCGACTGATTATCTGTTCGTATAGTATTCGAGCCACGGTGTTCGCTTCTTGATTGGGCATAGCCGCGAAGTCCACAAACCTAGTAAGATCATCCATCATGCTCAGAATATATTTGTTCCCTAACAGGGTTATGGGTAGGGGTCCAACTATATCCACATAAATTTTCTCAAACGGCTTATCAGCGATACGAGTAATTACCAAAGGCATTTTCGTAGTTCTGGATGATTTGTTTTTTTGGCATTTATGGCACCTCTTTATGAAGGTTTCTACTGCTTCCCTCATCCGTTTCCATTTATAGTGTCGTCGAATTCTATTAAGGGTCTTTTGCCGGCCGAAGTGCCCCCCGAATGGTGAACTGTGGTAACTCTCTAGGACGTGTTGTATGTTCTCCGCTCCCTCTATTTCTCTCGGATTATCATTTGGTTCCCACCCCAGCCCTGATTCGGATGACGGTAAACTTGGTTTTTTCTTCCTTCCAAGTTCCTCCCGGAACCATCGGTGATACTTTTTGATCCTGAATAGCCAGTGCTTTCCCTTATGATGAATTTCTCTGCCCGCACGTGCAGTTGTCGCAATTATTTTTTTCCTCTTGGTCTTATTAAAAAGTTTCAACAGGGTATCTGTTGCGGTTAAATCCTCCAAAGGTGCCGTTACCGGCCAATTCGTCCCCTGACTGCTTTCGGTTCGTTTATCGGTCTCATCAATATCCTCTGATTTTCGAGCCTGACCGCGCGTTGTGACTAAACATGTATCTTCTCTCGCTGGAGTGGCTATTCTGCTTAATGCGTCAGCATGCGTAATACTCTTCCCTGGCTTATGACCGACTTCGAAATCGAATTCCGCGAGCTTCTGGCTAAGTCTCAACATTCGAGATGTCGTATCTTTTACCTTTAGCATGCCTGCCAGGGGCTTGTGGTCTGTAAACACCTTAAAGTGTCGCCCTAACAGGTAGCATCTATAATTTGCTGCAGCCCATACTATTGCAAGTAGTTCACGTTCGGAAGTTGAATAATTCCTTTCGGCGGAGTTAAGTGTGCGGCTCGCGTATGCTATCGGTTTCCCCTTTTGTTCCAGTACCGCCCCTAGTGCCTCTCCGCTAGCGTCGGTAATCAGAGTGAATTCTTCGTCGAAATCGGGGTACTGCAGCAACGGTTGAGATGTTAATCTATTCTTGAGTTTACCAAACGCTTCTTCGCATTTTTGGTCCCATACAAATTTGGTGTCTTTCTGTAACAGTTTCGTAATTGGTTTTGCTATTTCTGAAAACTTAGGGACAAATTTTCTATAGTAGTTTGCTAATCCCAAGAAGGACTGCACTTCACGGATTTTCCCCGGCCTGGGAAAATTCCGAACTGCTTCTGTCAGCCTCGGGTCCGGCTTAATTCCGGCTTCGGAACAAACATGTCCCAGATATGTCACTTCTTTTGATAGGAAATGGCATTTGGTGGGTTGTAGCTTTAAGTTGCTTGCTCTGAATCGTTCGAAAACCTCCCTCAATTTCTCATTATGTTCGTCTAAATTTTTAGCAAACACAACTACGTCGTCTAGATAGACGAAGCATCTTAGTCCTTGGAGGCCAGTCAGTATTTGATTTAGAAGGGATTGGAAAAAGGCTGGTGCAGTCTTCAGACCGAATGGTAATCGTTTGTATTGGTAATGATTATAATCTGCGCTGAATGCGGTCTTGGCCCTATCTTTCGGCTCGATAAGCACTTGGTGATACCCGCTTGCTAAATCTAGGGTCGAAAAATATCTAGAGTGTCCAAGTCTATCAAGTATTTCTTCTATTCGTGGCAGGGGATATGCGAACGACACGCATTCCTTATTAAGTTCTCTGAAATCAACGCACAGTCGGAACCTTTTTTTTTCGTTCTCTTTGGTTTTCTTGGGGACGAGGATAATTGGAAAGTTAAAGGGGCTGTCACTAGTTTCAATGATGTCATCGTCGATAAGTCCTTTAATCTGTTCCGCACATTCCAGCCGGTGTGCCTCGGGCATCTGATACTGTTTTTTATGAATAGTGCGGCTTTCATCTTTCAGTGGTATACGGAAAGTTTTCCGCGTTGTATAGGTTAATTTGTCTCCTGGTAAATGAAATATGTCGTTGAATTCAAAACAGAGCTGCATCACGGAGTCTCGTTCGTGATTGTTCATCGAGTTCGGGAACTCCAAGACGTTCTTCATCTCCTGTATTCGGCGCGCACTAGTTCGTTCCAAAGTGCGATCCCTTGGTCTGTAAAACTTGTAATTTTTAAGTTTCTCGAATTTTGGTTTAAAATTATCTACTATCACCTCTTTGGTGCTGGTATTGATAACTCCGATGAATACCCTACCTTCTCTTGGTCTCACCAGGGTGTTGCCACTATATACCCCTGGATAGATTTCGTCCTGGAGACAGATCATATCCTCTTGTGCGTCGACGGGGTACTCTATTATCTGCTCTTGTCTTGCTTTTATGCGCAAACAATGAGCGGTGATCCCTGCTTTATCCTCGCCCTCCTCGCAACAGTTTGGTGGGCCACTCCCATTCAGTGACTCTTGGTCAGCATTCCTATTTCCGTCGATTGCCCTTCCTTCTCTTTTAACCACTTTTGTTTTTCCATTTACGTTATCCCATTCTCTTACCTTATTCGTTGGCACCTCTTGTTCATTACCTATTGTGTCTTGGTATCTCACCTCCGGCGTTTCATACACTGGTAATTTAACCGAATTCCCTTTTTGCGCTTCTTTTTTTATATTGTTATCTGTATCCTCTAACCTTCGTTTAGTTATCCTATTTTCCTGCGGTTTATCTCTCCCTTTTCCTGTTCTGGCGCTTGCAAACCCAACTCGCTCCCTCGGTTTCCCTGCTAATTTAATCAAATTTCCTGTTATAGTTTCTTCACTTAGTTCCTTATTTTTGTTGTCACTTTTTGCCGACACTTCCATGTGGTTATTCTTACAATTTATTACAGCCCGTCCTTCCAAAAAGTCCTTTCCTAGTATCCCATCTCCCGGCAATGAACTCGTTTCTCCGACAACTGTAAATTTGCACTCAAATTCACTTCGCTCCATTTGTAATTTTGCTGTGCATGTGCCCAGTGACTTCCTCTCCTCACCGAATAGGCCCGCGATTGTTGTCGTTTTTGTCTTATCCACCATAATTTTTTCCTTTATACTGGATGACTTTAATAGGCTACAGGTTGCTCCCGTATCTATAAGCAGTGAGAGCCACCCACTCCTACTTATATCGGACCGCACTGTAATCGAAAAATCTGTGTTTAGCTTAATTTGGTTTATAACTTCCTGGCACTGCTTCTTTAGACAGACCTCCTCGTGCCCACGGGCTGCCCCCCTTAGTTTCCCGGCTGCTGCTTCTCAATTTCTGCCAAGTACCTTCTTAAACAATTCGATGGCGCGTGGTCTCTTTGCTTACAGAAATCACAATACATGCTGTTTAGTGTTCCCTCGTTACCCTGGTTATTCTGTGCTTCGGCTAAGTGTTTTCTTAGGCAATTTGATGGATAGTGGTCATTTTCCTTGCAGAAGTCACAGTATACGTTGCTCGCCGTCCCTTCAGCACCCCTGCTCTCATTCCTATCCACAAACCGTATATTCTCTTTTTGTGATTTCACGTTCCCCCGTGTCCCTTCTGAATGTGGTTGAGTGGTTCCTCGGTTTCCCCTACAGTTCTGCGTAGTATGCCCATAACGACTGCATTTTGTGCAGAACTGCTCGTCACGCCTCTGTCGGCACTCGCGTGCAAAGTGTCCCACTTTCCCACAGTTGTAGCAAGTGTATTTTCCTTGTAGATTGGGTGATACACCTGAATTCCCATAGCCCGCGTTTGGTGTTCTATTGCCGTTTGCTGGTTGTGCTTTGTTCGAAGAGTTACCTTGTTGCGGCTCCCTGCGTTCTACCTCCATTACTCCATGCAGTTTTTTCATTTCGCCTTCATAAAATGCTGCCGCTTCCGTGCACTCAGCAAGGGTGCCCATCGCCCGACCTACTAGATATAGCTGCGTGTTCTTATCCCTAACCCCGGATTTAAATGCGGCAACAGTGTCCTTCCCCAATTCTTCTAACAACCCTTTGTCCCCCCCAGGATACCGCGCTGACACCGCCTCCCGTATCTGTTGCCAGATGCCGTTCATTCTTATGGCATATTCGTCTATATCCTCCCCCGGCCGTTGTCTACATATCAGCAGCTCATTCCGCAATTGGTTTAGTGATGTTTTCGGTAGATATGCCTTGTTCAATGCTTTCTCTAATGCATTGAAATCGTCTAAAACTTCCGATGCCATTAGGTAGTAAGCATCGTCCACAAGTCGATACTTGATGCATTTCATGAACACCCTTTTCTCACTCTCTCCAAGCCGTTCGTATGTATCCCCACTGCAATCCAAGAACCGACTTAGTTCCTTTCCTAGATTTGGAGTTCTCGCGCCGGTAAATATGGGTACATATTTAGTCACTGTGTCCATTACCTTTTCCCATATCTCGTTTGTCGTCATTCTGGTTGTCGTGTTTGTGCCAATATGTTGAATTGTGGTAATTCTTGTGGTTGTTGCGTTCTTTTCTATTTTTGTATGGGCGTGACTTGCGTGACTTGATTCTCTTCCTGATAGTCGTCCGGTTACCCCTTTGTTCTCTCTCTCCTCCGCTTCCTCCAATTGCGTCCTTAGACTGTTCGCTGTTTGGCGATAGTAATTCCTTTCCTTTCCGACCTCTTCTACCTCTTCTTCCAATCTCCGCTGTTTATCTCGTATGGATGTTAAGAATTCGCTGAGCAAAACATCTACCACTTCCCCACACCTTTGCGTGGATTGCGTGGCCTTACTTAATACCGTCTCGATGTCGGGGGCTTGTCCAGTAGTTATTTCCGTTTGGATATGTTCCGCTAAATATTGCCAATCCTTCTCGTGCTGCTCGATTTCCCGCTCGCACCTGTTCACTATTTCTTTAAGTTCTTCACGTTCTGCAATCAGAGCTCGAACATTTTCCAACTCCTCTCTAGTCAGAATATTTGATTTTGGGTTGGACATCAATTACGGTCTACCACAATAAATCGCCGAAGTGAACTCAAAGCCTAGCCGACAAGTCCCTTATCGTCTGCCTATCTATCTTCATTCTTTGCGCAAGTCTTATCGTGTGCTACATATATTTTTCTTATTCAGCTACATCCACTATGTTATGTAACGAAAATTTCACACGACCTTGCATGCAACTCGATACTAGTGTTTCTGTATCAACATACGCCGTCAATCTATACTGACTGCATTTGCGCTACAGCAACCATCGTACCGTCGGGCGCATTCAACTCTGCAACTTGACACCACTCAACAAGCCGAATGCACTTGTAAGCACCGTTAAGGTAGGTCAGTGTTGTAATCACAACAAAATCGCTTTAACAACCACCCGGTATTATTTAACGAAAATCAAAAAGAACATACCACTTCACGTATATTATTCTATAATTGTAATAATACCAGAAATTCCGAACTATATCGAATCGGGAATTTAACTTTTCTGTCCGTAACTTCACTTTATCCTTTCTCAGCAACAACTCTAACTCTCATTTCAACCTTCGTTAATCTGCTCTTACATTGACAACTGTAACTCACAAAATATCCGTACCGACGTCCATAATAACACACATAATATCTTTTATTTATGTACTATATATCAACAAGAATACAAAAAAAAAATAATTTAAACGATATACGGATATTTACTTACATTGCTTGTTTTTTTTTTTCCGGCTGCGCCAATTTGTCGTGGTCTTATTAGAGTCTGAACTAAAAACACTGCCACTCTGTTCACACTTACTTTATTATATCATATATTTATACAACTATTACTAACTTTTTTAAACTGTTAACTCACTAACTATTAGCATTTCTACACTTAGTTTATTCCTCTTAATTACTCACTATTCAAATACTTAACTTTTTAGTGAAAAAACCAACCGGTCGGTTTGAAACGCGATCGAAAACTCTCTGTTTTTTGGAGTTGGGAAAATCGATCAGCAATTATCGCTTGGACAATTATTGTCCATCAGCCCGATAATTGCTGATCTGCATCGACCATCGATCAATTCTCGGTGGTTGACCCGAGTTGGCTAGAATTGATCGATAGTCGATGTTGCAAAAATCCCGCTGACCGCCGAGCAAAGGTATCCGGCCTTTAGCCCAATTTAAATTTATCACCTCGTATCGGAAATTGCGACATAGTTCGAATATTGAACCCAATTACCGATACGAGGTGTGTGTAGGGAGAGTCGGGGTCAACCGGACCACGACACACTGACGTTGACTTGGGCATAACAAGAGCCTCAGTTAGAACGCTAAAGTTCGACGTGAATCTTGGTGTTATTGTAATTGAAATCCTTCTTCGCACGGTTTTCGTTCCAACACATCCTATTCCGGTGATGGTCGCCGTTATGTTTTCAGGTCGTATGTTCAGCCTTTTGGCAGCTTTAGAGGATATGAAGGACGTTTGAGATGCTGGATCGGTGAGCGCTACAAACTATATCCTTGCTCCGGTGTGGGAATTTACGTTGATGAGCGCGGTTGCGAGTACAATTATTCCATGCTGTGGAGAAGCGATTTTCCCAACTGGCGACTGAGTTTTGTTTTCCTTCGTAGCCACGTTCGCTGTTACGGCTGCCGGCGTTGGAGTTTGATAATGCAGCAAGGTATGATGTGCTTTACCGCACTCGAAGCAGGTGTGTTTGCTTTTGCATTTCGTATCCTTGTTGTGCGAGATGCAATTTTTGCAAAGTTTTGCAGAAGTTACAAAACGTGTGTCGCTCGTTTACGGTTAATCCCTTGAAACTATCGCAGCGAGAGATTGGATGATTTGTACCCTTGCAGTAGACACAACTAACTTTCGTATCATTGCTGGGCCGTTTCATCGCTGACACGAACGAACTCTTCTTGTTTGTCTGCTTCTGCGTGTCACATCGACTCGAATTGGTTGAATTTTCCGATGATTTGATTGACGCTAAGGTTTGATGCCGTTTCAACAAGAACTTGTATAGTTGGTTTAAAGTTGGCATCTCCTTAATATCTTCAATTCCCTCTTCAAACAAGCGAGCACTTTCGTTGTCGAGTTTTCTCATTGCGATTCGTACAACAAGCGGGTCCTATTCGTCGGTATTGTACTGCAGATTCTTCAATGCTGTCAAGCAGTTTATCAGAGTGTCGTAAAGCTTTATGAAATCCGTTGGACTTCGATGACCGATTTTTTCAACATCGACCAGTGTATTGATGTATGTCGTAACCATTTTTCGGTTGTTGCAAAATCGATCTTGCAAAATCGTTAATGCAGCTTCGTAATTGGACTCATCGAGTGTGAGATGGGCGATAGCGTCTCGTGCGTCTCCATCCAGGTAACTAAGGAGATACTGCATCTTCTGTCCTATCCTATCGTTGGGTTAGAGTCGATGATGTTCTTGAACATGTCGATAAATCACTTCCAGTTCCTGTAGTCCCCATTGAATTTTGGAATTTCCAAGCGGATCTTGGAAGATTGTTGGCGATGAAGTTTACAGGATTATTGAATGGACCATGAGGTACTATCCCAGTCGTGTTCATAGGCGGATGCCATGTCGTCTCAGGCGTCTTGAAATCCCCCGTTGTCGTTGTTGTGTGAGTGGATGGCCACGTCGTTATTGTGTGAGTGGATGACCAAGTCCAGGATGTGGCAGCAGCCGATCTGATTGATGAAATTGATGAAGTTGTTACGGCGGATGCTTTTTGGTTTCTGGCACTAGGCTCTGGAAGCTTAAAGAATGCTATTTGTCCATCCTTGTAAATGGCCTTCGTTTGGCCGTACAGAAGCTCTACTTCTTCCAATATCTTATTAGTGACATATGGATGATCTTCTGGTATTCGTTTCACGATCTCTTCGTGATTTATGAGGAATGATTCCCAGAGACAGTCTAGGTCTCTTAGTTTTCTGGAGTAGTACTCCTCTGTTTTTTGGGAACTACCGTCCTTGCGGTAATTAATTCCTAAGTTTTTCAAGGATTCATCAATCTTCTGCTGATCCTCAATAATTTTGTCGACCTCTGAGTCCTGTACGTTTGGAAGGGTCATATGATATATGTCTCAGCAAGCGATTTTAGATCTTAGCGTCTGAGTTCGTTGAAGCAAAAGGATCGCTGATATATCGACGTACCGATGTCTAGGCACCGCTGTGAGCGCGTCTCAGTAAACAATTCGTAGAACCTTGCGTCTGGATTCGTTGAAGGAAAAGAGTCGCTGATGTATCGACGTAAAGATGTCCAGGCGCTGCTGTGAACGCGTCTCAGTGGTTAATTCGCAAAACCTTGCGTCTGGATTCGTTGAACGAATAAACAGCTAATATATCGAAGGACTAATTTCCAGGATATATCCGGCTCGACGGACCAATGTTTCGGCAATAGGTTAAAATCAGACCTAGCCACACCAGCTGTGTTGATCCTGATTAGTGCCGATCAGTAGCTCCAGTCTATAAGCGAGTGGAGCGGGTATGATCTATATTGACCGGCCACACCAGCCTATGACAGATTGAGGTAAGGGCTCTATAATAACCGGCCACACCAGCCGATGATACAGATTGAGGTAAGGACTCTGTAATAACCGGCCACACCAGCCGATGATATAGAGGTAAGGAAAATTTTGAGGAGACTTTGGGAAACAAAAAGAAATACGTTCGATTTGTAAAAATGAAGTGAAATGATTTTATTTTCTTAAGTACTATTTATAAGGCTGGACGCACACTGAAAGAGCAAACCAGTTTTAGTCAAAAACGTTTTTGACTAGACATGTTTTTCGTTTTTGTTTAAATGCAAGTTTAATTTTTAGACGCACACTGATTAGTCGCGTGACTTGAAGCTGAAATGTCAATCAGTCTTTTAATAAAATATCACTTCGTTTCGACAGACCTGACGCGAAATTTCATTTGTCGGTGATTCTTTTGGGACTTTCGAACAAAGGTGAGCTCTATTTTTGTGAACTTTTCGGTTTTTGCATGTTTTGTATCGGAATAACTCTTTTCTGTTTTTTCAAAGTGTACACAAATTTGAGAGAAATGTCGCACGACGAAGCTAACGACATTGCTGTAATCTTAGGAGTCTTTAGGGAACATATGTACATACATACATATTAGGTTGTTGCAGATGTTTTAGGTAGTGCAATTTCAAACAATTATAACTTTTATAAAACTTAATTTTATTAATCAAAATAGTCACCAGCATATGAAATACACTTCTCCCAACGAGATACAAGTGCTTCGCTCACGTTGTTCCATCGCTCCTGTTACTCCCGTTGCTCCGGTTGATCCCGCGTTGCTCCCGTTTCTCCCGTTGATCCATTGCTCCTGTTTATCCCTTTGATCCATTGCTCCTGTTTCTCCCGTTGCTCCCATTTCACCCGTTGCTCCCGTTGATCCGTTGCTCCTGTTTCTTACGATGCTCCTGTTACTCCCGTTGCTACCATTTCGCCCGTTGCTCCCATTTCTCCCGTTGCTCCGTTGCTCCCGTTACTCCATCCTCTATCCACCATCCTCCATCCCCAATCCACCATCCTCCATCTTCCATCATCCATCCTCTATCCACCATCCACTATCCTCCATCCCCCATCCTCCATCCTCTATCCACCATCCATAGTCCAACTTTATTATTTTAGTAATAGGAACGCATAACTAATACACCGAAAACGAACAAACCGCCGCTAAATCATATGAAAAACACTCAAATGTTGAAATAACTCGCGTACCACCAATTGTTAAATGATTTTGTTAACGCAGAAACCATCTCGGACGTGCCCTCAACAAATCACCAAAGTTTCATCGCAATCGGATGAGTATACGACCCGTATACTGGTCAGACAAACAAACATTCATTTTTATATATTGAGATTTCTAAAAAATTTCCTAAAAATAGCACTTTTTAACGTCCAAAGTAGTATGAACCCTAAAATGTTTCGACATGAAACGACAATTGAGCTATTGACGTCGAGCAGCCTAATTGCGACTAAACGCATCTAAACGAACTTCAAGGCACGCGACTAATCAGTATGCTCTGATCATTGAATTGCTATTGAAACAGCGACATAGTCATATTTAGTCAAAAACGTTTTTGACTAAAACTGTTTTTGCTCTTTCAGTGTGCGTCCTGCCTAACAGAAAAATGCTTACAATCTATAATAAAAGTTCATATATTGACCCGTGCAAAATTTGCTTAACTAAAATTTTTGATGTTAACCTTAAATCGTGCTAATGTACTACAGTTCTTTATGAATTCCGGTAAATTGTTAAATATTTTTATTCCTGCATAAATATAATGATTTTGTCCAAAATTCATTTTCCTTAATGGTAAACATAGTTCAATCGATGCTCCTTTGCGAGTTTTATTTGAATTCCTCGGAATTTCCCCATTTTTATATTCTTTAAAAATTTTAATGGCTGAGATGATATCAAATGTGCTATCAACACACAGAACGTCTACTATATTAATGAGAATAAATTCTGGTGTGGAAAAGTTTTCGGTTTCCCTAGTAAGATTTTTAGCAGTTGTGTTTGACATACTAAGATTGGATTCAAAGTAGTTTTTATAGCTGCTAGGCTTATTAGGATTTTTCCCAGCAAAATGTGGCAGGCATCAGGTTGTAATGTACGCAGGACGTTTTTAAGCTACAATGTCACAATCAATTTGGGCGCCATGACATGACCTGCATCACATCATGGTATCCGTCCAACCAAACTGGAAAATCGCAACACTGTAACTTAATTAATTATCCTCGCCACGAGTGTATAGTACCATGTACTCCGCCCTGAAACAAATAGTGGGAGTAGGTCTCCGTCACCATTTGATCAAGACGGCCATGATCATATAGACCGGCTAAGATAATTGTCGTCTGGTGACAAAGCCACAGTTGGGTGGCATATGCCCCATGGATTGCTGAAAGGTAGCGTGCATCTAGCATAAAAGCACGTGCGTAGCTCGTCGGAAGGGGCGTGGGTGGCTACCTATATCCATGGACATCGTATGTATTTATGCACGATAGGGGCTGAGAAGTACGGTTTGAGGAATCCGTACTCTATCCTCAGCGGGCTGGGTCGGTATAGGAAGAAGGAAAGTAGGAAATCAGACTAGTAAAAGGATGGAGAAAGAAGAGTGAGGAAATGAAGGAGGAGAGCACAAGGATGGAGACTTTCGGCGGGAAGGCCGAAGCAGTAACCATATCATTTGCTGTTAGATAGATTCATATCTATATCGATAATTATCCTTTCGTGGTGGAAAGGCAGAAGAAAAGCGATCTCCATAATCATATCAGATATACTGGCATGATTGTAGAGAAGGGTGGTATTTCATCGCCGTAGGATATTAATAGCCCCAAACAAAAACTAGAACTCATGCAGATGAAGTTCAACCCAAAATATAACTTAGGAAAACTCAAGAAAATCGGTATAGATGTCTTCGCACGTATTCCTCCGAAAAAAAAAATTCAGAGAGCATGTTGGCTTTGGTAGTAATCGGGAAATAGGGCGCCCCTCTAATAGGACTACCTATTCGTTTAAACGAGCACCGATACTACTTTCTATTTTAAATGCCTCATGTGTTGGGGCATTCACTTGTGGAGCTAAAGAAGGATAAACTCCTCTAACTCGAATTTCATCTAACTCGAATTTTCGCTAACTCGAATTTTCTCTAACTCGAATTTTGGTTTCGCCTCGTGGCACAAGCTTCTATCACGGGGACAATCGGCGGCGTAGGCAGATTTCCGACAAAATAAAAAAAAAGCACTTATTTAATACCCTACCTAACCCACAAAGGCATTGATAACGCAACCCAAAAAGTAAAGGAACGACGATATTGGCGAAATCGACTTGCGCAGATGTGCAGATGGTAGACTATGCATTCCGTCCAGCATCTTTCAACCTAAAAGAAGAAAGGGGACTCCTTTGTTGGCCACCGCATGGCTGTAGTACCTAGAACTTGCTGAAAATTTCAGCTGCAAACAAAAAAAAACGAAAATTCTTTTTTTTTTCTTCGTTGGATTGGCACACGGTCCCTGAAAATAACCTGGCATTTAGAGGGAGTTGAAAGCCCATAAAAACCGCCGCTTCAGATCCTATTGATCCCAACCCAATACAACATAACCCTTAAGATCAAGTAAAAGTGCGGCAATAAACGACTACGAACCAAACATGAATACTCCAATTAGATGAACTCCAATCGGATTCAAACAATTGGGGCTCCCAAAAACAAATGGTTGAAAAGTAGTCCAAAATTAATTTACCCTGACCAGGCGCGCACAAAAAGAAAAATTCCACATTGGACTATAACGGTGCACGAGCGACACGCGGTTGAGAGTCACCCACGCCGCTGTTGTAGAACGAACGGTGCCTGCGAAAACCCGTTGGTTTTCGGGGGCCCTACCGTTACTACACGCTTTCGTACTCTATACCGCGTGCTTATTTAGCCACCGAAACAAAAAAAAATATACCCCACCGCAGATTTCATTTGCAAAAACTGCATAAATCGCGCACTCCACCCTGCTGAGGACAAAAAAGGGGGCACTCGGAAGCCACCGATCTGTGCGTTCGCCTGACACGCGGTCACAAAAAAAAAAATTTCACCAAAGCTTCCAAAAAGGGGCCATCGGGATTCCACGGACGTAGCGTAGATCCGACCATAGTAAAACGAATCCGGTGACCTAAACAAAACGGAAAGGAATCATCCGGCTTGAAATTATCGAAGGCCCTTCTTTTCACTAGCTCACTGAAATTGCGTATAACGAAGGAACAGAAAAAAAACAAGGAATCACTACATATTCCTGTATAATAACAGCGCGGACAACACTTATGACTATACACTCACTTTACTACATGTTCACACACAAAAAGGAATAAAAAAATAAAACGATTTTCATTTCTTAGGTATGTATAGTTTAAAAAGAAAGGATTCAAAAGAGCAACCCGAAAATGCGGCCAAAATCTCGTCGATCTCCATTTTTTTAAATTTTTGGAATAAAAAAAAAAGGTTTTAAATAATAATTGACATACCAACGAGATCCAAGTCTCCTCGCAACTATCTGGAATTCCCTTTTCCGTTTCCTTCGGAATTCGTTCTGGTATCCTGCTCCAGAGACCGGAATCCTGCCTATTTGCTGGGAGCAGCCGAAGAAAACCCCGAAATAAAACCACTTCCCGGTTTTCCTGGGGTACTCCCCTCGAGCCTTATCCTGGAGCCTCCTGGCTCTCCCACGGAAATCGCCAAAAAGAATTTTTGAACACACGGCTGCTTTTGTTAAACTACACTCGCCGGAGGTTAAGATCAGACTTGCTGATTTTTCTGCGTCATTTCATGACGTTTCTTTGAAGTTCACGATCGAGTCTCGATCGTGCTGTGACAATCGTTTGTCGTATACAATCAATTCACAATGACAGTGGTGTTTAATTATTTTGCCCAGTAGGCAAATCTCGTATTATTTTTGTTTGCAATTCCATTACAAGGTCTTCCTGGATGTATTTTGTTCCGTTATTGGCACAGCATATCCTTTATTAATTAATTCTTTTATTTCGTTTCAGTAGGCGTTTCTCAGTTGGCTATCACGTTGTAGTCGTTTTTCCAAAAAGTTAAGTCTTTGAACTGCACTGCTTTTTTTGTTTAGAAAATTTGTGTTTTCTTTTTTCCACGGTAAGGCGATTTCATATTTTCCCTTCACTTGCTTATTGGCGATTTCTAGTGCGCGTTCATCACCCGCAGATTTTTTATTGAATTTTGATGGTATAACTTCGTCGTCACAAGTTTTACAGGAAATGTTCTGCTTCACTGGAAATTGTTGGTACGTAAAGCACCCATCCAATTGTAGTTTTGGATAATATTGGTTCATTCGGATTTGGTTACACTATCTGTCGCGATACTGTCAAGTCTGCGTTATTTTGGCCACCATCGCAGATCCTTCAGGCCGCATCATTTGTTGTCAAGTTGAGCTGGGTAGCACCTGTCTGGTTCGTTCCGAATTTAGTTGACAAATTCTAAACTATAAGTTTTTGATTTTGGACTTTTTTGCACAGCTACCATAGTTTTTACTACATCCTCTATTTGACCTGAAATGCAAACAAACTTTTTTTTTAATTTTCTTTTGAAAAAATTAGACTTATACAAGTTCCACTGTCGATCTCCATTTCAACTGGCACCTCATCGATGAACATCTTCAGCATTTGAGGTTGACTATTTTTAATGTTGACGTTGTTTACAAGTTCAGCCTCGGATCTAATTTCCTCCAGATATTTAACTTCTACATTGGCAGACTCTTTCTTTAATTTTAGACACTTTGACGCAATATGACCTTTATTATTACAATTGTAGCACTTCCACTCCCTTGCGGGACAATTTTGTGGGTTATGTACAGCTACGACTTTTTGATAACTCATCACGCGATCGGTTTTGACTTTTTGATTTTTGTGAATGATGAATTGTACTAACAACTACCGTAGATGCTTTATGCGTCGAAATCTCCTTACATTCACTCTCTGCCATCTCCCAGCTTAGGGAAATTTGGCACGCTGTTTCAAACGTTAAGTTCGACACCTTCAACAGCTTAGCTCGTAAATTGTTGCCTCGAATTCCACAAACAACTTTATCTCTTAGATTATATACCTAAAAGGATAGGAGACCTCGGAGAAAAAGCTCGAAAAAAAATAGAGACCAAAATTATTTTGACATCACCATGGGATCCACGGATGCCAAGGGATTTTGCTTGTCAAAAATACACGTGAAATAATTATGAAGGAATATTTTGTTGTTTTGTTTTTATTGGTTGTCATGGTAACCTGAACGGCTTAGATCTTGGATCCAATGGCGTTACAAAGGTGAACATTTCGAACATACAACTGTACTTAGACAAGAAATATTTATTAAAATATTCATTTCTGTACAAATGCTTTGCATCGAAAGAAATCTTTTCGATGACTAGTCTCCCTTGAGTTCACAACAATATAGCCTTCTCATTAACTTAGTAATAGAAAAATAATTGCATTATTGTTAAAAATAAGTCTGACGAAATATCGAAATTGGTGTTTATCAAAAAAGTACACATTTGAAGAAGCTACTCGTTTCTGGTATTTTGCCGAGATTTCAGTTACAGAATCGGATCATAAGTAAATATGTACATACTCATATATTATAAAATAACATTCATCTGCGAAGCTAACATACAAAGTTTACAAAGAGATAGATAGTTTTATACTCTAGCTAATTATGTTTTTAATTTATTTCAACAATTTAGTTATGTTGAATTTATTTAAACGATTTACTTTATTTGATTTATTTAAACAATTTTTAATTTTTGATGTTGTTAATTTGGAAGATTGAGCCAGACTGAATTCTGAGTGAATCAGTCGGACCTGGCATAGCCATCCTCAGTGGATGTTACATGATATGCCTTGGAGATAAGGATCCGTGGGATCGCTATGTGCATAACATAAAAATGAATGCAAGATAATTATTTGTGCATGAAGTGCTGACGATACAAATGGTTAAAATGATATGTGAGTATGTATGGAGATAATAATTTGTGCATGAAGTGCTGAGATATGATATGTGAGACATATATTAAATGTGTATGATATGTGAGAACTATATTAAAAATTTGTGGATGAAGTGCTGATATAGGAGCGTTTCCTGTATCCGTCCAATTACGTGTTAAATAAAAAAGCGTTTTTGGTGGAGTAGAAATTATGGCGTGAATTAGGATACCGGAGGACGATTCCAATAAAAAAAAATATAAAACAATTATAAATTTAAATTATTAAACTTGTTTATTCGCTTCTCCAAAATCGACTGATACATATTTTTATTACTTGAAAACAAGAAAGCTATTGCATTGAATTTTATGCTTAGGTAGCGTCTACAATATTTATAATAGCTACCTAAGCTTTTTAGAAAAAATGTAATATGAGGTTAATGAATTTACTGAATTAAATGTGGGAACGAATAAGGTGCAATCTAAACAAAAGCGTGTGAATGTGAATTAACTAATTTGGGTGTTACGTGGAAGAGATTACATAACTCGTGCGTACACCTTTTATTCGCAAAGAAAAGAGAGTCCCCTCTATACATGTTTTTACTCTTTTGCGTTCTCCGCTAGAGTGAAGTAATTCCTTAAAACAAAAGTAGCGACATCTGTGCGCCAAAAAAGAACTATTTTCAAATTAAAATAATGCTGTGCTGCTACAGTACTCCCCCGCTAGATGAAAGTTGGTATGGGTTGATGCTGATGGTCATTGATATCGTTGCGGTATGACAATGTGTCGTCCGCGATGTGTAACTCTCGTCGATGTCGATGGTGGCGGAGTTGGCGTTAACGGTGTAGCAGTCAGCTGGTCGCTGTCAGTCACTGGTTCCATGAAGGCCGGCTTAAGTCGGTCGATTGAGACGTTTACGACACGCTGATTTACTCGGACGGAGTAAAATTTCGGGCTTCGCTTTAGTGCGATGAATGGACCTTCGTATGGACGGGATAATGACGGCCGAATTGAGTCGTTTCGCATGAAGACGTGTGTACAGGAGGCCAACGACTTGTGTACAAATGTTGACGAGGTCGAGCTTGAGTGCCAAACGCTGTCGGTCTGTCGCAATTTCCTCATCGATTCGCGCAGCTGTGTGATGAGTTCATCTGTATTTTGTCGAATCGCGTCGTCGCTGAAAAATTCTCCTGGAATTCGAAGAGTCGAGCCATAAACAAGCTCGGCGGCTGATGCTGCGATATCTTCCTTGAAGGCCGTTCGTAGGCCGAGAAGAATCGTTGGAATGTAGTTCACCCAGCAAGAGGGTTCGTGACAGAGAATGGCTGCTTTCATTGTTCGGTGAAATCGCTCAATCATACCGTTGGATTGCGGGTGGTATGGTGTAGTTCGAAGATGTGTCGTGCCGAGCGTTCGCAGTAGTTCTCGGAACAACCCGAACTCGAATTGACGTCCTTGGTCGCTCGTTATATTCTTTGGCATACCAAAACGAGAAATCCATCCAGTGATGAAGGCTTTAGCGACCGTTTCTGCCTGCATATCGGGCATCGGAATCGCCTCGGGCCATCTGGTGAAGCGGTCGATGATTGTCAGGCAATAGCGAAAACCATTGCATAGCGGGAACGGTCCCACGATATCGATATCGATGTGCGCGAAGCGCTCACTTGGCGGAATAAACTTCATCAGTTGTGATTTCGTGTGTCGAGAGACTTTTGTCCCTTGACACTGCAAGCAGTTTTTGAAAACGGACGCACAGTCTTTTCGGATTCCCGGCCAACCGAATCTGTCTGTCATCAGCTTGGTCGTGATTCGAGCACTGGAGTGTGCGAGACTATGCGTCGTTAGGATGAGGTGCTTCCTAAACGGCTTGGTGACAAATGGTCGTATTCGATCGGTCGAAGTATCGCAGAGAAGCGTAGTTTTACTGCCTGGAACGAGAAACTTTTTTAGTAAAAGATTACTGGCTCCAGATTCTATTTTCGATAACGTGTCTTTGAGTTCGATATCCGTTAGTTGGTCTCGAGCTAGACTAACGTAGTCTAGCGACGCGTTGACCGACTGAATTCTTGAAAGAAGGTCTGCAGGGATGTTTGCGGTACCAGATATATGGCGGATATCCGTGGTAAATTGACCTATTAAGTCGAGTTGACGAGCTTGGCGCGGCGCTGCTTTGTCCAACTTCTGACTGAAGGCAAACGTCAATGGTTTGTGGTCTGTATAGATGTGGCACAGACGACCTTCGAGCATATAGCGGAAGTGTTTGACTCCAAGAAACATCGCGAGCAACTCGTGATCGTACGTACTATATCGTCGTTGCGTTTCGGTCAGTTTTTTAGAAAAAAATCCGAGGGGCTGCATTCCACCGTCAACGATTTGGTGTGGAGCAGCTCCTACAGCATTATCGGACGCGTCGACGCAAAGTGATAATTCTGCCGCTTTTTCTGGATGGGCCAGGATCGTCGCGTCGGCGAGAGTCTGCTTGCATATATCGAAAGCTTCGGTCGTCGTTTCGGTCCAGTCGAGCGGTGTTCGATCGTTCTTTATGTTTCCTGTGATCATGCTCAGTAGAGGCTCTTGTGACCTTATCGCCTTTGGGATAAATTTCCGATAAAAATTTATCATTGCGAGGAAACTTTTTAAGTCTTTCACTACGATCGGTTTAATCGGTAAAATCTCGAATTGCGCTTACTTTTTCCGGCAGCGGTGCTATGCCCTCAGGCGTTATGAAATGACCGAGAAAGCTTAGCGCGGGTCGACCAAACTCACACTTCGCGACATTGATGGCGAGGTTATTGTCCTTGAGTCGCTGGAAAACCTGTCGCAGGTGGTCGCAGGTGGTCGCGATGCTGCTCCAATGATGTGGAGGCGATACACAGGTCGTCCATATATGGGAACACGAAGTCGAGTCCGCGTAAGACTTGATGGATAAGGCGCTGCAGCGTTTGTGCTGCATTTCGAAGTCCGAACGTCATAAATCGGAATTCGTACAGTCCGAATGGCGTAGTAATCGCAGTTTTTGCGATATCGTCGGGGTGTACAGGCACCTGGTGGAAGGCTCGCTGCAAGTCTATTTTTGAAAAGAACGTCTTACTTCGGAGAATATTGGCGAAGTCTTGAAGGTAAGGTAGCGGGTAGCGATCCGGAATTGTGTTCGTGTTGAGCGCCCTGTAATCTCCACATGGTCGCCACGTTCCGTCTTGCTTCTTAACCATGTGAAGAGGGCTAGCCCAATTGCTTGATGACGGGCGACAAATTCCTTGCTTAATTAGGAACTCGAACTCGGTCCTAGCGGCGTGAAATTTCTCGGGATCAAGACGTCTCGGACGAGCGAAGACAGGCTGGCCAGTTGTTTCGATCCGATGGCTGATCGTCGAGTTCGTTGGTGTACCTGGAACAGCTAACCGAGTGATTTCCTCGAATTCGGATAGAAGGTCGGCGAACACGTTTGTTTGGTCGAAGGTTTTGATGGCGGATGTGTTACCCGGCGAGCCGATAGAGCACGGGGACTCAAGTCTCGTCAAATTGTCTATGATTCGGTTTCTTTTTAGGTCGATCAATAGATCGAAGTGGCGTATAAAATCGGCACCGATTATGGGAGCCGTAACATCCGCTATGATGAACGTCCAACCGAACTCGCGTCGAAGGCCAAGGTCAAGTTTGATCGGTGTCTGACCGAACACCTTGATCGGGGTGCCGTTGGCGGCATAAAGCTGCGTCGTTGATTGTTTGAGGTTGCGTTGATTTGCGGGTGGAGGCATGACGGAAACGTCAGCCCCGGTGTCGATTAGGAACTGCGTTGTCGATATTCGATCCTCCACACGCAAACGAAAAACGACAGTTGGATTCGGGGGTTCGCCAACTCCGAATCCTGTCGCTGTGTCTTGAAATCACGACATCTCGATGCGCAACTTTCGTCTGCACGGGCTGCGGCACTTCCTCGCCTGGTCGCCGAACTTGGCGTGGTACCAGCATTCATCTATGCGACTGCTGGACGGTGTCGTTTGCTGGCTCAGTCGGGTAGGCGGCGCGTTCCTCGTAGTTGAGCGAATTGGCGTTCCTTTTAATTAGCAACTTGTCAAAACGCGCTGAAAGTTGTGCGATCTGGTCCTGCACCATCTGCAGTGGGTCGAACGTGACCGTAAGGTCCGTACCGGGTAAGGGCGGAACACATTGAGTAACGTGAACGCAGCCCGGCGTTTGAGCAGAGGTAGCGGTGGCGACGCGAATTGATTTTAGGCCCATCGACTCAACAATAGCATCTGCGATGCGCATGACCTCCGCGGGTGGTCCGCTAGATGCTACGACAGCAGCCTGACGTAGTTGGGCAGTCGCGAGGCCCAAAGATCGCGTACAACCGTCTCGCTGACTGTGTCGCCGGCGGTTCTTTTCATCTCGTGGTAGAGCTGGCTGGGTCGCAAATCTCCTAACGGCATGTCAGAAAGGAGCCGGTTCAAACGACGCTGTTGGCTGTCGGCGCAATAAGCCGCGTTTTGATGTAATCATATTTTGCGTTTGTTGCTGGCACGCCGTCGATAATGGCTCGTATTTCAGGCAATTTCTCTGGCGGAACCTGGGCCATCACCGTGTGAAACTTCCGAGTGTCGCTGGTGATGCCCGAGGCGAGGAACCAGAAGTCGAGACTGAGAAAATATGAGTCTATTGTACTTTCCCGCATAGTCGGGATCGGCAGGCGCGGGTACGTCGAAGCACCCATAACGAATCGTGTGTCGTTTGCAGGATCTGGCGTGTCAGACTCTGGGTTTGGTTTCGAGGTTATGCCGGCGGCCGAGGATTGGTGCGATAGCTTGTCGTCCAACATTTTGGCCTGTGACCGAGCAAAAAGGAACTAGGATGCGAACTCGTTTCCTTAAGAGTTGAAAACCAGTCGAAGCCGATTGTTTAGCATGGGAACGCCTGGAGGCACAAACACGCGACGATCTTGATCGGTTAAAATTCGCGTAATCCGAAAGAATTTCCGCCAATTAAACTCGTGATTGGACGGATCACGTCGGGGTCACCACTTTGTAGGAGCGTTTCCTGTATCCGTCCAATTACGTGTTAAATAAAAAAGCGTTTTTGGTGGAGTAGAAATTATGGCGTGCGTAGACCTTTTATTCGCAAAGAAAAGAGAGTCCCCTCTATACATGTTTTTACTCTTTTGCGTTCTCCGCTAGAGTGAAGTAATTCCTTAAAACAAAAGTAGCGACATCTGTGCGCCAAAAAAGAACTATTTTCAAATTAAAATAATGCTGTGCTGCTACATATATATAAATGTATATGACATGAGTGACATATATAACTAATAGTTTGTGCATGAAGTGCTGATATATATAAATGTATATGACATGTGTGACATATATAACTCCTCCCTTATCAGAGAGTTCCTTGCGGGGGTTGTTATTCATCTTCCATTTCTAAGCTTATGGGTTGAAGTTTAGTGGTAACTTTTCCTTGTTTTGGATTGCTGGGTGGTCGTCTGTTCAGGTACATGTAGATTCCTATTGCGATGAATGCAATTGCCAGTGTCGTGGTCTTATTAGAGTCTGAACTAAAAACACTGCCACTCTGTTCACACTTACTTTATTATATCATATATTTATACAACTATTACTAACTTTTTTAAACTGTTAACTCACTAACTATTAGCATTTCTACACTTAGTTTATTCCTCTTAATTACTCACTATTCAAATACTTAACTTTTTAGTGAAAAAACCAACCGGTCGGTTTGAAACGCGATCGAAAACTCTCTGTTTTTTGGAGTTGGGAAAATCGATCAGCAATTATCGCTTGGACAATTATTGTCCATCAGCCCGATAATTGCTGATCTGCATCGACCATCGATCAATTCTCGGTGGTTGACCCGAGTTGGCTAGAATTGATCGATAGTCGATGTTGCAAAAATCCCGCTGACCGCCGAGCAAAGGTATCCGGCCTTTAGCCCAATTTAAATTTATCACCTCGTATCGGAAATTGCGACATAGTTCGAATATTGAACCCAATTACCGATACGAGGTGTGTGTAGGGAGAGTCGGGGTCAACCGGACCACGACACCAGGATAATGTAGGTAGGTATTGTCCAAAGGTGAAACGTATTTGGCGGAATATTCTGCATTGCGATTTGGTGTATGTTGAGTTGTTCCTTGTAGAGTTTGTGGACTTGATTTAATGGTATGTTGTGAAGTACGAGTTTGTTGGTTTGGTGTGTTCTCTTGAAAATTCAGGTGTCTTGATGGCTCGTTATTGATGTGTTTTGGTGTATGGAAACTGCAATTTGTCGGGAACTCGATGAAGAAAGTACCTTTGATTGTTGTAAGGTCAGTATTTGGACAAGTTGTCTTGATTTTTGTTTCCTCGGGAAAAATGACGATGTAATGTGCGGCGGTGATTTGTTTAATAACTTCGTTGTTGATTATGACGGGAATCGGCTGACATGATGTTGGTATTTGATTGTCTAGCTGCAGCAATTCTTGGATACAATCCTTTGGTTGTTCGAACTGGTTTCTGTTGTTGCAATAATACAACGTATAGATGTGTCTGCATTCCTGGTCCTCGTATTGATAAAGCTTATTGTGCATAGCCAGGTAGGGTTTGTTTGGAATGAGGATAGAATATTGCTTTGTAGGGATTGGGTATAAATGATAAAATGTATAAGTTTCGAGATACATAAGGCCATCCTCAGTGGATGTTACATGATATGCCTTAGAGATAAAGATCCGTGGGATCGCTATGTGCATAACATAAAACATTCTCTTAGAAGAATGTTTACATTGAATGCAAGATAATAATTTGTGCATGAAGTGCTGACGATACAAATGGTTAAAATGATATGTGATTATGTATGGAGATAATAATTTGTGCATGAAGTGCTGAGATATGATATGTGAGACATATATTAATAATTTGTGCATGAAGTGCTGATATATATATAAATGTATATGACATGTGTGACATATATAACTAGCTGAAATCTGAGAGTATTATATAATAAGTTTAATCCAGCCCAAAAGTTTGTAACGCTTAGAACGAAGCCTCAGACCAAAAAAAGGTAAAATATTATTTCGTGCTTATTTGGGGACAAAACCTCTATCTGTTTATCTGTCCGATAGCATGATAACTTAAGAACGCATTGATCTATGGTCTTGCAATTTTGAATCTGGATGTTTGGTCGAATTTGTAAGGCTAAGTTCGTTTACGGGCAAAATCATCGTCATCTAGAGTATTGTTCAAAACTCTTTTGTTTTGAATTTGAATGATTATATTATAAAGGGCGCATAAACCGTTTAAAAATATATATTATTCTTGACACAATTCTAAGGGCACATAAACCGTTAGAATTTTGTCTTTGGCGATGTTTTTGGACGAAAGAAGAGAGAGTTGGTCTTTTACACACTGTTCGTAATGAACTAACTTTATTTTCTAAATTGTGCTTAATATATACATTTTCCTTATCACTAGTTGGCTTATGACTAAGTGATAACAATGTAAACTTACATACTAATTAGTTTACATGCTGATGAATTTACTTGCTAATGACTTTAAAATGAGTCATGCCAATCTGTAAGAAGTTGCATAGATTGCATTATCTTACAGATTGTATGCTCTACAAAATGCTATCTTATCTTTATACACAATTAGGGAAACATGCAAATGTTATTTTATTGCTGATCGTATATTGACTTGTTGTGAGTCATGCAGAAACATAACATCATCCCCGCCGTTGAATAGAAGATTCAACAGAGACGCGAAATTTACAATATTTGTTAAAGTTACAGTTGAAAAATGTATAGAAGTTTATGTAATAAATGTCTTAAGATTAATAATTATAATAATAATAATAGTACAGTGTTAATCACTAAAGTTTATGTCGAAATCATTGGCTTCAGAGTTGCTGTGGTTCTTCTCAGTAGTCGTGATGCGTGGCGTTAAAGTTAATTCGTTGACTTGGACCGTTTTGCGACACTTTGAATGATATTTCCATGCGAACCATGTTATAAAAACCACAATCAGCAATAAGGATAGGTATCCTAAGTTGAAAAAATGGACGTGTGATTTAATTGGCACATCGAGACGTATCTGCTTCAATTCCTTCCGTATTGAATCTAATTCCGTTAAATTTAGGTGATAATCGTGCGGTATTGATGGAAGCAGTGAAGGACGATGAACTTTAATAGCCTCCGTCAAATTACTAAACGGAAGATATGACAATGCTGTTTCCGTAAGCGATACTGTATGACTTCTAATAGTTAGTAGCTGTTGTTTGATTATGCATTCTCCTAGTAGTTTTATTACTCCAGAGTCTTGGATGGTGATTTGTGTGATGTTTTCCTTGCAAACCACATTCAATGTTGTTGGATGTTCTAGAGCGTACATCCATTGATTTATATTATGTAGCTTTGTCCAATGTGGTCCCTTGCCGACTCCCATAATGTGGCATGCTGAAGAGTGTGGTAGCCGATTGAGCAGATCTATTTCACAGGCACTCATTATAGATCCTTTCTTGTATAGAGGTTGTTGTTGATCGCATAGATATCTTTGTCCAATTGTCTTTGTGCAAGATTGAAGATTATCTAATGGACAATATTCATCGCGATGAAGGTTGACGATTAAATATGCAGCCGATGGACGTAATGCCATGAATGTGTGATTCACTAATACTGGAACTGGTACCACGTTAAATAGTTCAAAATCGTCGATCATTAGCAATGGTAATGTCAGCTTGAATAATATGTGCCTCTGTGTTGGGCGACCTTCAATTGTCATGAGGCTATAGTATTCCAATATGTTGTTTTGTCGAGCTGGCAATTTCAATGAAGCTGGCAAATTGTTTTTAATTTTAATTAGCTCATCTTTCAATTGATCTGGTGTTACAAGTTGAGGACTAATTTTACCATGATGGGTGTTGACCAGGACATCTAATATTGCTGTCTGAATCCTCTGGAAGTTGGATACTGACATTAGCGCTTGTGTTGTACTAAGTGCAAAAGTATTTGTTAACTGCTCTTGAAATAACTGTTCTTCAGTATTGTTCACGTCAGTTATTATCTTGAGCATGAATGAGTCCACTTCCTTTAATTGTTTATCAATTGCTTCTTCGCTCCTTTTGATGACATTAATTGTTGCGTCGAGTAACGATGTTTGATTGGTTATTAAGTTGCCTAGATGTTCTTCATTTCGTTCGATGGTTTCAATTGTTTTGGACATACTCTCAGCATAATTGGAATCTAACACCCCAAAAAGTGCGTTTGCAAGATTTCCAACTAAATTTATAGCACCTCTTTTGCTTCTACTGTTAGCTGCAGTTGCAATTGGAACTAGAAGTTTGTTGTTAGATTGTAACTCCTCAGTTAAGTGGCGAAAATTGTAAACTATTTTTTGACAAGATTCTCTTTGTATCATAGCCTGACATGCTGTTCCAAGTAGCTGACCGTAACCCTTTAAGGCATCGAATTCTTTCCAAAATGGCTGCATATCGTAAAATGCTATAATATCCCATTTGCCGGAAATTAGATTCGTTGGACCGAGATTTTCAAAGTATAATCCTGGCTGTGAGTCAAATGGTGTTATTTGAACCGTTGCGGTATGTGCCATTATTGGGAATAAACATGTTAATGGCAGGGTCACCATTGCTGATCCAAGTGATTGCAGCTGAATTTTTCTTGGTGGTTCGGAAGTCTGCGTTGGCTTGCTCGTTGGATCTTCTGTTATTTCTGTATCATTATGCTGCTCATTTTCGGGATAGTTTTCAATATTCGAATCAGCTGATTCTTCTGCCATTGGAAGTGGAGCCAACCGATGAATGGGTCTTCGGAACACTCCGTTGGCCGTACGGACGTCTGCCACTCGTACGAGTCCATCTTCACCTTTGATGATCTTAATAATTCGTCCCAGTGGCCATTGCATTGGAGGACGGTTGTCGTCTTTTATAATAACCATGGTACCAAGAACAATATTCTGACATTCTGTTTTCCACTTGTGTCTTTGTTGAAGCTGATTGAGATATTCAACGGACCACCTTTGCCAGAACTCTGACTTTATTTTGGTCACTTGTTTCCACCTTGATATCAAACCGCTGTTTCGTGATGTCGCATGAGGATCAATGGAGTTGGTAAGCGGTTCTCCGATAAGGAAATGTCCCGGTGTTAATGCCATTAAATCATTTGGATCTGACGACATTGGTGTAAGTGGCCGCGAATTTAGAAGTGCCTCAACTTCTATAGCTACAGTTTCTAATTCCTCATAAGTCAAGGACGCTGAAGCTAATGTATGACGTAATCGATGCTTGGCTGCTTTTACTGCTGCTTCCCATAAGCCGCCAAAATGTGGACCTCTAGGTGGGATGAAATGGAAATCGATGCTATTGGCGCTACACGTTGAGATGATATGTTCTCGACATTGTTCCGTTTCGAAAATTAATTTTAGCTCTTCAAGTTGAGCCTTAGCGCCAACAAAGTTCGTGGCGTTGCCACAATAAATATTTCTGCAATGTCCGCGTCTTCCCATAAATCGTTTTAATGCACCGAGAAATCCTTGTGTTGTGAGGTCTGTAACGACTTCTAAATGCACAGCCTTTGTCGCAAAGCAACAAAAAACTGCAATGTAACTTTTTTGTGGCCGTTTTCCGCGAAGTTTGTAATGAGTCATGATCGGTCCACAAAAATCAACTCCCGTATTAATGAACGGACGAGATGGTTGAACGCGATGAGCCGGTAAGTTACCCATTTTTTGTGTTAACAACTGAGGATTTGTCTTAACGCATTTAATACAATATTGAATGATGGATCGGGCAAGTGTTTTGCCTTTAACAGGCCAGTATCGTTCTCTTGTTATGTAAAGAAGTGCTTGTGGTGGTACATGATGGTTATCTTTATGGATTCCAGTCATAATCAATTTTGTAACTTGATGATCGTATGGTAATATGGCTGGATGTTTTGCTTCTTGCGTTAGATTAGATGCTTCTAATCTTCCTCCGACCCTGAGTACGTTTTGCTCATCTAGAAACGGACTCAGAGTGATAAGAGCACTATTTTTATTGATTTCCCCGAAATGCTGAAGTTGATGTAGCTCCGATGCAAATTTCTCGTTCTGTATTGTCTTGATGATAACAATACGAGATTCTTCCAGCTCATGCACGTTAGGAGTTATTGACTTATTGATTTGCTGAGATGGATTTCGACATTTGTGTACAAATCTCAGCATAAAGGCTACAATGCGCTGTAGCTTGCGGAAAGAATTTTTGTGATTGATGCTATCTATAAAATGGCATTGAGGCTTCGATAGCAATGCTGTAGCAGCAGTTCTTTTCCTTTCCTCCTTGTAGTCAGTTCGGCTATTCAAATATGGTGCTGGCCAAATTGATTTCAATCCATTTAGAAATCTAGGTCCGTAAAACCAAATGCTGCACTGTGCTAATTTTTCTGGAACTATACCTCTGGATAGAATATCTGCAGGGTTATCTTCTGACCTTACATGTCTCCATTGTGATGAAATTGTAATTTCTTGAATCTGGGAAATTCTGTTGGCTACAAACGTGTGAAATGATGATGTAGTTGAATTTATCCAAGCCAGGACTATTTCGGAGTCAGTCCATAAATAAATCATTTCTTTAGATAAATTTAGATCAATTCGTATTCGTTGGGCTAATTCTGCAGCTACTTTCGCTGCACATAACTCTAATCGAGGCAGCGTAGTCTTGTTTGTCGGGGCAACTCTAGATTTTGCACATAATAATCGTACGATGATTAAATTATCTTTATCCACTGACCTGATATATGCAACAGCTCCATATGCCTTTTCTGAGGCGTCAGCAAATATATGAACTTGCATCGTTTTTGGACTTCGATGAGCGTATATATGCCGTTGAATTTTGATGTCGTTCAGCGACTTTAGTCCTCCTCGAAAGTTGACCCATGTTGTATATTTGTCTTGAGGAAGTGCTGCATCCCATTCTAATTTTAATTTCCATAGTTCCTGAAGGAATATTTTGGCGACGACAATTACAGGTGCCATTATACCCAATGGATCAAACAGATGAGCTATATCAGAACAAACTGTGCGTTTGGTAACTTTGTGCTGTTCGTTCCAAGATGTTCTGACAGAGAATTCATCGGATTTAGGTAGCCACGTAAGTCCAATGGTTTTTACGTGCTCTTCGTTTTTGTTTTCGAAGTGTAGCTCGATTTCTCTATCTTCTGGTGGAATGGTTTGTAGTAACCGTGGATGATTAGCGCACCACTTCCTCAGTTTGAAGCCCGCTGTCTTAAGAGTGTCTCGAAGTTGTTGTTGTAATTCAAGAGCTGCAGGGAGACTATTAGTTCCTGTGAGAACATCATCTACGTAGAAATCGTGCTTTAAGACCTTCGAAACGGGTGAATTTACGTCAGTTTGATTGTCTGCGAGGTACTGAAGACATTTTGTGGCCAAATATGTAACTGTGCACAGCTGGAAACACTTCATTTGTTCTTCTGGGTTATCTCTCCACCAAAGCAATTGATATTTTCTATCAGATTCGTCTACCCAGACTTGCCGATACATTTTTTCGATATCGGCTGTGAACACGAATCTTGGCATCCTGAATCGCAACAAAATAGAAAAAACGTCATCTTGAATTGTTGGACCGGTGTTTAGAACATCATTCAGTGAGAGATTGGTAGAGGTTTTGGCTGATGCGTCAAATACTACTCGTAACTTTGTTGTAGAACTTTCTGGTTTAAGTACACAGTGGTGTGGTAGAAAGTAATATGGCTTCTCAACTTCATGTGCGGGAATCTCCTTCATATGACCAAGCCTGACGAACTCGTCCATGAACTGCTTATATTGAACTATTAATTCAGGGTTTTTGCCGAGCTTTCTTTCCAACGATAGAAATCTTTGATAGGCTATGTCTTTGGATTCCCCTAATTTCGAAGGTTCGATGCCAAAAGGTAATCGCACAATGTAATGACCATCCTTGGCTTTTGTTGTTGTTTGAGTGAAGAAATTTTCACATTGTCGTTCCATTGTTGTCATATTGTTACCGGAACTAGTTTTTTCTTCAATATGCCAGAATTTTTCAATCTGCTCTTCGAGAGCTTTATTACGTACTCCAACGCCACATGATGCAATGCTTTCGGATGTTTGATTAGTCCGACCAGCAACTATCCAACCGAAGGTTGTGTTTTGCAGTATTGGCAAATTATTGCCTAATTTAATTTGACCAACAGCTAGCAGCGAAAAATATAACTCTGCTCCAATCAACAGATCTATTTTCGCGGGTTGATTAAACTTTGGATCGGCCAATACGATATTGTTGGGTAACTGCCAGGAACTGATGTCAATAAGTTGTGTTGGTTGTGGAGATATGATATCCTGGAGCGTGTAAGCCTCTAGGCGTGTTGTGAAGCCATTGATGCGAGACTGTAATGATATGTTGACTCTTTTTCGAGATAATTGCCGTTTTTCTCCGATACCTTCAATGGAAATATGATCGGAGTATTCCACTAGTTGCAATTTTTTAACCAATCTGTCTGTGATTAGATTCAGCTGAGATCCCGAGTCTAGTATAGCTCTGCATTGAACCTGGTTCCCTGCACGATCACTGATGTTGATAAGAACTGTGCTTAATAATGTGTACGATTTTTGTTTCATCCAGGTGCGTGCTGATAACGATGCTGCCGGATCCTGCAGTGTTATTGCTGAAGTACCATGAGATGATGAAGATTGACTGTGTTGCTTATCATTAGACGAATTGACCTCAACAGCTGTTTGCTGTTCGCCCATGTGAAGTAACGTGTTGTGTTTTTTAGCACATTTTGTACATGCTCTGGATAGACACTGGGATGTATTGTGTCCTGAACCAAGGCAATTGATGCATAATTTTGCCCTTTTTGCATGCTCGAAACGTTTTGTAATTGCGAGAGCTAGAAACTTAGCGCACGAGAATAATTTATGACTGCCTTTACAGAGACTACAATTAGTTTCTGCTATAATTGATGAAGTTGAAGTTCTATGCTGGTATGATGATTTTCGCTGTTGATCTATGGGACGATTCTTGTGACCAAGCGCTTCCAATGACTGGAATCGCATTTCCAGAAAGGCCAAGAACTGCTTCATTGGTTGTAACTCTATCAAGTTTCTTCAACATGACATGGATAATGATCGGATCCCAATTCTCAATGTTGACTCCAAGATTCTGCAATCCAAGAAGACATTCTTGTGTTGTGTCATGGAGATTTTTTATTGATACCGCACTTTCAGCTGTAGTACTCGGTTGTGATAATAACTTATCCAAAAAAGCTGTTGTCAAGAGCCTCGTATTTTCAAACCGATCCTTGATTAACTTCCAGGCTGCGGAGTAATTCGCATCAGATGTGGTGAGATGACGAATTAGCTTTTCCGCCTCTCCTGTAAGACTTGTCTTCAAGTACCACATTTTTTGGCAATTCGCAATCCGTTGCTTATCCACTAATTCGTGGAATAAGTCGTGGAATTGCCTCCATTGTAGGTAGTTACCATCAAAAGTAGGTAGCACTATCTTTGGCAGTTTCATTAGAGGAGAAATATTGCTTAATGCGTGTTCCTCCTCGTGTCCCACTTGCGGGTTTGACTTACGGACGTTACTATTAAATCCTTCATGGAGCTTAATAATCTTGCTCTGGACTTGTTCTTCAACAGTAAAAAATTCTTCGGAATTATAATTCGTCTCGTCCAATTCATGCCAAAGTTTCTCATGAAGTTGTTGAGCTGTTCGTAAGTATCGCTCAAATGTTTCAATTTTCAACCGCCAAAATTGTGGTAGATGAGGCTGATCTAGTGGTGGCAATGTTGAAAGCATTTTAACCAGCTGAAGCAGGATAGCTTGCTGTTTCTTTAAAGTTGGTCCTGCTGTAGACCTCGAGTCAAGCGCTTCGTCTGTATGTTCGGAAGAAGCAGTAGATAATAATTCTTCTCCATCATCGCCTGTGGGCAATTTGATGCTAGAACTGGATATTCTCGCTTCAATATCCTGCATCATCTGATCGTAGCCTTGCTTTACTGCATCATAATATGATTTGACGAAGTAAGCATGTTGTAACTGCGTGCCATGATGAATGCGGATGTTGGTGTCGTTGACTTCGAAGAGATCCCATTGTTGTTGCAATGCTGACCGCTTCAACTCTAAATACGTTAGAGTTTTCCTCTCTGCTGAGTCTTTTGTATAATTTTTAAAAAGGCGCTTGATCTCCTCTCCCATCTGCCCTTGTGCTCCATATAGCTCGTCTAATGATTGCATGATGAATCAATCGTTCGATGTTCTGCTACTCTGGATCAGGATGTGACAATAAGTTGATAAGTTGACTGTATCTCGCCGGGGCCTCCAAAAATGTTCAAAACTCTTTTGTTTTGAATTTGAATGATTATATTATAAAGGGCGCATAAACCGTTTAAAAATATATATTATTCTTGACACAATTCTAAGGTCACATAAACCGTTAGAATTTTGTCTTTGGCGATGTTTTTGGACGAAAGAAGAGAGAGTTGGTCTTTTACACACTGTTCGTAATGAACTAACTTTATTTTCTAAATTGTGCTTAATATATACATTTTCCTTATCACTAGTTGGCTTATGACTAAGTGATAACAATGTAAACTTACATACTAATTAGTTTACATGCTGATGAATTTACTTGCTAATGACTTTAAAATGAGTCATGCCAATCTGTAAGAAGTTGCATAGATTGCATTATCTTACAGATTGTATGCTCTACAAAATGCTATCTTATCTTTATACACAATTAGGGAAACATGCAAATGTTATTTTATTGCTGATCGTATATTGACTTGTTGTGAGTCATGCAGAAACATAACAAGTATCATACGATTGGCTTGCAGCTGATCGTGACTGCAGTATGTTTATGCAAAAAATTTTTAAAATGCGCGCCAAAACTTTTGCCCCTAAAATATTATAATCAGGTTTGTACGTCCATATAACTTTTACCTCGACATGTGCATAAAACAACTTGGCTCTTTTTTATTGTGGCATGTCCAATCCTTTTAGGTATATAATCTAAACGCTCTGTATAGAAACTTTTCAAATTTACAACTTGCAGCAGCATGTCGCAAGGTCACGATATACTCTTTTACACTTAGATGACATAACCTTGGTCGATTTTATAAAACTTAACCTGTCCCATCCCATGTACGTGATTAAGATCGCAACTTATTTGTTCTCTAGCACTTCGTTCACTATGAAAAATTGATCAATCCGCATGGCGTATTCTTCGAAGTTGTTAAAAGTGCGAGTCTTGTTTTGAAACTGACTTCCGTATAATTTTTGATAATATTTATAGGTACTTATTGCTAACATAACAAATTATTGGCCTAATTCTATAAGGTAAAAATTATTGAACTGAATGAACTTTACTGAACTCTTATGCAAGCAAAATATGATAAAATTATAATGTTGCAATGTTTCCAAAATTAAAATAGTTGGATGAAAAGGAAATGGACTTTAAAGAATTTTATTATTTATAGGTGTTGTACTTAATGCTAGTTAAAATGAATAATGATTATGCATCATACTGCCGGGGCCTCAGAGGCGTTGTTCTCTTGGCTGGTGTAGGTGTTATTGGTCTCACGTTGAAGTCGGATTCGGTTGTTGTGACGGTGTACTTTCGGTGGTGTCTATACCAGATAACGCTAGCTGTTATGAAAGGTATGATGAGTATGAGGTATGTGCTGACATAGTGATGAATTCCGGTGTTGTTGGGATGAGATCTGGTGCTGGGTATCGAATGGTGTCCAGTTCTTCTGTGTTGAATTGCAGTAGATTGAGATTAGCTATGTTGGTTGCTGGGAAATGGTTTCCTGCTAATAGCGTAGATAGATTTGTTGCTGGTGAAAAAGAAGTTTTTAGAACATTTATTTGACTACTTTGTGATCTTAACATCATTGATGAATGCCGCACTTCACAATTTGGGGCCAGGCTGACGAGTCCGCTGCTGTGTAGTGTTTTGGTTAAGACCGATGTACCGCATAAAATGTTAAGAGTTGTGTTACAGTGAACAGAATAGAATAGATCTAATGGTTGGGATGCTGTAATAGATTGGTTACCATTACAGCATCTCAACCATTGGATCGTTCAGTCTTTTTAATGTTACAAAAGGATAGCGGATTTGGATGATGGTTAAGTAATTCCAATTCACAATGATTATTAATGGCTTTTGCTGTATACGTTGGGTGTGTCTGATGACACGCGTAACTGTGGTTGTTCATTGCGATACATAAATATGAGTCGTGTGTGTACATGGGGAAGTACCAGTCCCTATGTAATGTAAGTGCCAGAAACTCCGATGATGGTTGAATGGACATAAAGTTTTCCTGATAGGTAGTTGGCACTGCATGTAATTTACATAGTTGAAATTGGGAGTTGTCGAGAAGGAGTATGAGCACTCGAAAGATTATTATGTTGGATGTTACTCGAGTTTTAACGGTTATGAGCCGGTAAAGTTGTTGTATTTCAGAGGGACGTCCGTTCTCGAAGATCGTTAATGACCAGGCGCGTAGCCTCAGGGGTAGCGGGGGTAGCGCCGCTTCCCCTTTCTTTCTTCAAAGAATCTTTTTCTCTTTCTTCTGTTCCTAGTTCAATTATGCATTCATGAATATGAATTCATACTTGAATTAATCAATCGATTAATCGACATATAACTTGCATGTCCATATGTTAATTATCGAGATCCATAGCTCACATAAAGTTTCTTGATTCTTGATTGGCACATGGCAATTTGATTCAACTGTGTTTTTGCAATTTGCATTCCTTTGATAAAACAGTATATTTCTCTGTTTGACGATGTCAACAACCAAGACATTTGAATTAATTTGGTCCCTTCTTTAGAAAAACAAATTGATCATGAATTTTAGAGATTCCGTTTTTACTCAATCAAAATTACGACTTGAGACCACGAAATCACATTTGTTACAATTACGATCAAATTTTATAGATGAATTTGTTTTACCATGTTCTAATTTGGAAAATCTTTTGTTTATACCAACAATCCTTGATTTGCAAAGAAAAATTAATTTAGCGTTTAAATAATTTCAAATTATGATTTATTGTATTATAAATCAAATCAATCTCTCTCTTTCAAAGACTTAATCTAATCGAATGAACGAAACCAAAACGACAGCACGGGTGCATATAGGAAATTAGACATGTCATTTGCGTGTGGTTTAAAGTCACTTACTTTTAAAGCCTAGTACTGTTTTCCGAGCAAAACGAAATGAACTGTCAAATTCCATATAAAAAAAATTATTATTTCGCACACTTTTCGCGACGAAATATTTCGTTCGTTTTACAGTACTGCGTTCATGGGCGGAATGGACATTTGCTGTATTCACTAATAGATGGCGCTTGGTTCCGTTAAAGTTTTGATTCCAAAGGTAGGGTACCCTTTTATGACAAGCGAAATATTTGACAATTCAACATTTTCAACCGTTCGCTGTCAGTTCAGTTCGTTTGTGCTCGGGAAATTTTGTGTGAGCTATATTTTGTTGTGTTGTGTGCTGGAATTGTAATTTCTAGCCAATATTTTAATTTCTTTCAAATTTCGCGCGCTTTTATTTCACTGACATCTAGTAGCGAACTGAATAATTTATTTCACTCTACTTCGAAGGTATATTTCTCGTTCGTTTTCGTTTCACCGAACACAGTACTATACTTACTGAGAGTCTGTCAGTACTGAGTATCCAAAACTAAAAAAAAAACAAAATCCTTCAACGATCGACCTGCAGTATATGGAACCCTTATAAGCGCTACCCCGAGGTTTCACGCCACGCTACGCTACTGTTAATGGCGGTGAAACGTTGTCTCTGATGTGCTGAATCTGCTCTCGTAGTTGATGGGGTGGTAATAAGAATAGACTAATTTTACCGTGTGTTTTTTATAGTGTTCAAAACTATTTTGTTTAGACACTTCGAAAATTCGCTTTTCTCTATTCTAGTATTTGATCAAAGAAAAACAATTAACTTGTTTTCTCTTGATAATTCCAGAATGAAAATAAGACCTTGTGGTGAAGAAAGAAGAAAGCCCGCAGTCAAACTCGTTCGATTAACTTTTGGGTTTTGTTATTTTGTTTACTGTTCAAGCAATATGCTTGAACCGTACGCAATTGTCAAGGATCCTAAGGTGTTCAAAAAAGTCTAAAAAGAAAACAATGGGTTTTTCAAAGAATGATCATTATACATTCAGTGGTGTTATTTTTATTAACAAATGTGCAAACATAGTAAAAAAAATAAATACCAATTAACAATGAACTAAAATCTAATTATACTGATATTAGGTGTGTTTTTTTGCTCATTTATCCAGATCAGAGTAGTGATTAAAATTTACATTGAGAAAACCAAGAATATTGCTTTTCCCTGTAGATAGTAGACTAGAATATAAATTTTAACCGGAATAGCTGACCCAGTAAGCTCACTTTGGCAGCTTACTGGAATTTGGAACTTTTGTAGTACTATGATAGTTGACCTATTTGCAAAAAAAATTGTGATAAGGGTTGAGGGGTGTGGGAGTGGGGGGAAAACAATGTGTCCGAAACGTTCGAAAGCTGGGATTGAAGCATTCTAGAATCCATATCTCCTGAACCGTTGATCTCAGAAGTGTGAAACTTTGTAGTTATCTTAAGGGATACTAGGAGAGTAGACAAGAGCTAAAATTTTTAAGAGGGGAAGTGGAGTGTAGGGGTGGGGGGTGAAAAACTTTAGATTACAATATCTTCCGAACCAATTATACCAGAAAGATGAAATTTGGTTTCTGTATATAAGATCACAAGTGGAGTCTACTGAATGTAAAAATTTTGAGAGGGGAAGTGGAGTACGAAAGTAGGGGATAACCATTTTTCAAAAAATTTAATTTTTATATCTCAAGAACCGTACCAGATATGATCTTAGAAGTTTTACAGGAGTTAGGCCCAGTAGACTTCTAGCAAGAAAAAAAATGTTGGTGGTGCTGGCGAAGGGGGTGACGGTGGGAAGGGGTGGAACGAAAAGAATTCTGATTTTTATTTCTCGAAAACCGCAAAGCGTAGAAAGCTAAAAATTGACGAGTATATAGAGTCACTGAAAAGGTATCCTAGAAAAATGTTTGATAGGGGTAGCAAGGTACGAGGGTGGGGGTGGTTTTTCATATCTCAGAAACAGCGTATGCTAGAAAGTTGAAACTTAGTATGTATATGTAGAAGTACGACAGGAGTAATTAAATTTTATTGATGTACAGAGCTGGAGCAATGCGGTGTAGGTCACTATGCGACTGATAACCTAAAGAATTAACAGGAGGCCATTTGGAACGTTATTTTTTAGGTTATCAGTCGCATAGTGACCTACACCGCATCTCAGTATTAAACACGTTTCGAACTTCTACCCAAAAAATAAAGTTGCGTCCAGACTGTTGGCAGATTTTTTGAAACGCTTTCGGCGCTGATCTTATACTAAAAGATAATCTATTAAACCTATAACACCCGAATGGCGTTGCAAACGTACACAATTTGTGTGACTCTTTATCCAATTTTACTTGCCAATAACCTTCTTTCAGGTGAAGAACAGTGAACTATTTCAGATTAGCAAGTTTAACACTTATATCTTCAAAAGTAGGGATTATATGAGGTTCTGTCAAAATTACCTCATTCAAGTATTTCGGATCGAGACACAATCGCAGTGTTTTATCTTTTTTTTCGACGATTACTAGACTTGAAACCCATTCGGTTGGTTCTTCTGTACGTTCTATGATTTCACGGTCACATAATGTTTTTAATTTGTTTTTTAAAGGTTCTAGTAATGTCATTGGGACCCTTCTAGCCGGTCTCACCATAGGTGAAGCACCTTTTTTATAACTATTGCATATTCCATAGGAAAATCCACTAGTCCTTGAAATACTTTCTGAAATTTATTTATTAATGCCTCCTTTGTTCTTATTTCATACTGCGGCCTAATTTCATTAATTCTTTTTATTAGTCCTAGATCTATGCGACCCTGTAACCCTAATAGCGGTGTTGATCCGCTTTCTACAACAATAACTATCCTGTTTCGAAACGTTATTTTTAATATTACATACCAACTTTACCGCGCCCTTCACTATAATCTTTATCCCTCCCTCCAGCTAGAGAGCTGTCGGAGACCGCTGCCCTCGTTGAATGTTCAAAATGAAAAGTAGCTGAAATGATTTTGTTTCACGCTTTTATAGTTGCCGTGAACAGAAAGCTTATCTTATACATAATATAGAGTTTAAGGCTTTGAGAGCTTCTTATGAGCTTTACATGAATTGAGCTTTACATGAATTGAGCTTTACATGAATTGAGCTTTATGAATGAATTTGATCTTTATAAGAATGGTTGGTGTAACAATATCCATTTTTATATTACAAACCGAATCAATAAATAACGCATTAGTACTTACTCTGCCTCCAGTCACCTCACCGACATTCTTTTTCTTAGTGCACACTATCGCATAGTGATTTGCTATGCCGTACTTCATGCATTTCTTACCAAAAGGCATCTTCCTTTAGTGTGGTTCTTCCCACAAAATTTACAATTACATTCAGACTCTGAGCTGTTCTGATTCTGTTTATTGGTCCTGGAATTTTTTTACACGTTAATATTTTTATTACTATCAAACTTATTGCTACTAAAAAAAAATTTTCCTACGCTCTTGACGGGTCCATACTGTCTTCTTTGGTTTCCACTGCCACTTGTTGACGGTTCATTGCTGTTGTTCCTTACTGCATGAGCTTCCGCTGATCGTTGTTGAGGGTTTTGAAGATTATTCGCTTGTTGTTTCGTCACCTCTGACAGCCTCGCCATTTCGATTGCTCTTTCCGACGTTAAATGTTCTGTTTCCAGCATTCGCTTCTGGACCGCTTTGTCCGTTATTTCGATTACGATTTGATCCCGTAGCATTCTGTTTTCTTGCTCAATATTTCTGAAACCACATTCTTCAACCAGTTTTTTCAGGTGCATTAGCCAATTATCAAGTGATTCCGATTGTGCCTGTGTACGATTGTGAAAACGAAGCTGGCGTAAACATAATTTTTCTTCGGTTTACAAAATTGTTCAAATGCATTTGCAACTGCCGAATATGTTTTCCGTGCGTCAGCATTGTTATGTGTTATTTGTCGAGCAAGTAGCGTTCGCCTTCACTACACCCTCCTTTCCTCTTTCAGGTTGAAATCAAGGACGGGAAGGGAAGGATGGAACCTGACCAGGAAAAAGGTCTAACCGTGGATGCGACAACCTCCGAAGCCGAGAAGATATGGCGGAGTTTCGTCAACTTGTTAAGATTATCTGTAATGGAAAAAAAACATTGTAATCTCTTCTTTTATTGTTTCTACGATACCGAATTCCGACGGATCCTAGCCCTGTTGTTACGGGAAGTGGGTTCCTCCACGCCCTTAGCGCGAATCGGGTAGGGCGGTGCAGCCGCAGTAGGACCTGGTAGGGCGGGGAATGTGCAGGTTAACTCGCGAGCGACGGCCTATTTTGCGCTTCATCCTCCGACACCGCCGTTCACGCTGTTGCAAATAATGCCAGCAGCCGGAACACTGATCCGCGCGTACACCCCTCCACCGCAGGTCGAGCAGACGGGCGAATTCCCACAGCGTCAGCTACCGTATGTGAATTCCGGTAGCTGACGGGATAACTGAAACTATATTGGTCGGAGAAAGAGCGGCCTAGATCCTTCCTTCCCGACAAAACGAATTCTCCGAACAACAACTCAAAACTTCTACTGAAACTTCCCCAGAGCACTCCTGTCAAACACTACTGTCAGTTGGAAGGCCATGTCAGACGGCGGAGACATTCCAGTTGACGTTCGGAGAATATTGGGAACGCCTGGAATCGGACCGGAAACGAATATATCCGAGGCGTTGCCATCCGGGAACTATTTAAGGAGCGATTTTGATTTTGGCGGGGCTTTTTGGTGTACGACCGCCGGATAGGACGGTTTCAAGTTGGAGTGGAGTAACAGAAGTCGGAGTGGTGTAGCAGAAGCGAAACAAGGGGTTGTCGGACGAGGAAAAGGCTGAAAAATTCCGGAGCTGGTTATCAGTGAGGATACGGAGAAGCACCGGAGAGTGACTGTCGGAGACAGGAATTGCGGAAGGAGTACACGGTTGATGTCGGGGTGCGCGGACGAGTAAGGAGAAGTAGGTTAAAATCAAGTAGGTACACATTCCCTTCTCTAGCAGGTCTCGAAAAGAAAAAAACGTGAAGAATTTTCGGAAACCGTGGACGTGGAGGAGCTTGTTGGTGGAGATCCGTCGGACTAGGGTCTTGAGAGTTTTCTTTTCTTTTATTTTATTCTCTAACATACTTTTGTAACGTACGTTCAGTTCCTGGTTTCATTTATCGGTGCGGAAGGAGGTTTCCTAATCGTCCTCCCAAAATTACAGATTAGGTGGCGCCCATTTTGAAGAGGACATTGTCTTCGAAGTAGTTCTCGATTCCCCCCTTCTCCGGCGGAGCGTAGCCGGCTCAGATTAAGTTGGTTACAAAGGAAGAACGAAAGCAGGAAGACCGCAGCGGCTTTTCTTTTCTTTTTCCTGCCTTCAGGGTAATAATTCTGCTTTTCTGGCCGACTTCTTACATTGCCGAAATGTGTAGGTATTAGCATCCAAGTTGAAACTGTTAAACAGTTCAACTGCATCTGTTCCAACGGTATTGAGGAATACCGCTGCTTGCACGTCTTGACTTTTCTTCGCCAATTCTGCGGCAATAATAGTCATAATTCTGTTTGAAAAGTCGCCTATTTTCAGCAACATTTCCCTCTAGTACTAATGGTTCCACTTTTTTAAGGAAATCCATTTCCCTTTTGATCACCGTTACTATACTCGTTTTTGGTGGACGACCTCGTGGTTTTCTCGTGGTAGAAACGTCTAGTTTCGCCTTTCCCATCAATTTTGAACGGTATATATTTACAAAAATTAATTTCTGTGGTTGCTCTGAATTTAATTTTTCCAACTTCATTGCTCTATTTCCTATATCCAGTTAATTTCTTATAAAAACTGTTTCCACTATTTTTTCTTTTCACATTCCAGTTACTTTTTAAATTTACGACTGTTTTCACATTTATTTCAAGTTTTATTATTTATTTCTTCACACGCGGTGAAATTTAATCGAACTTATATATATATATATTCTTTTCACTTTTAACTATTTTTTCCTTTAAAAGCGTTTCATCCTCGTCGCCATGTAATATCCAGTAACCACGTCTGTGTTTGTTCACTGTTGGATGCTGACTGTCGTTATGCTACATAATCCATTTCAAAAATTTCGCATTTTCTTCTCTTAAATTTGATGAAGTCATTTTGTTGTTTAATAAATACCTCTTCAGTATTGCTATGCAAATACTTTTACGTGATTTCGTTGATCTAGCAATTTCTTTAAATGCTTTATGTTTACTCTCAAATTACATTGACCAGACTTGATTTAAGGGACCAATTTGCCTCATTATCATCGGATAAGGGAGCATCAAATGGTGTTTTGGTCTGAGCGGTAGTTGAAATAAGTCAATGAACATTTTGTGGTGTTCTTTAATAAGTGCCTCTAATAATTTTGTCATGTTATCATGAAATATTTCTCGGTTTGAATGTAATACCATGGATACACTGCTTGTATACAAATTACTTTATTCGAATCATGATATGCGATACAAGATGGCATGATACACAGCCCAAACATGTTATACTTTGACATTTAGTGCATTCCAAAATTTTAGAAGTGAAGAGAAAAAGGCCTTTCGTGTCAAACGTCGCAGTATGATGTTCCGGCGAAAAGCACTTTCATTGCTAATAAAGAAATGTACAAAGCGGACCATCACATCACACATAAAAATGAAAACACGATTAAACAATTTTAACTGACGGAAGAATATAAAAATCCCCAACTGTCATTCATTGAAATTTCAGTTGATTTCAGTAACAGATGGCGCTGATGGCAGTTAAAAGAAGGCTATTGTTAATATAAATTTTATATTACCTCCGTATCTGATGAGAAACTTTAAATTTATTTCAATGTTTCTGTAATTACAGAGGTTATACAAATATTCGGGTATTTAATTCAAAAAACAGTTTTACCTTTAGTAGTTAAGAAAATTGATCGGAAAATTGATAGGATTGAGCACGATGCAGCTGGCTGGTAATATCGTTCCGTCGTCAAGAAAAGCGTCAAGGAAAGACAACCGAAACTCTTGTTCTTCCCGGTATTTTTTCTCTCCGGTTCCCGTGCATTTCCGGGTGCGGGAACACGGCTGCGTCGTGCTCAACCCTGTACATTAATTTAATTGTAGCGGCGCCGCAACACTCCCTCCCGGTATGCCGATCGGAGTCAAGTCGGCCTACCTCTCTTCAGCGGCGACGTCCAGCACCGCCAGCTTCACTGCGGGGCGTAAAAGAACTCCACTTATCGTTTGGACCCTGGCTTGGCGTATTTGTCCACTTCTTCCGCAAGTAACTTCGCACACAATTCCTCGCTTCCAACAGTTGCGAGGCCTGGTGTCGTCTACGATGAGTACTACATCGCCAACTTTGATCGGATCCGTGCGTCGGAACCACTTAGTCCGCCTAGTGAGGCCGGGCAAATACTCACGGACCCAGCGCTTCCAAAAACTTTCAGCTAATTGTTGAGCTACTTTCCTATTTTTGCGTAGGAGAATTGGATCTTCGCTGAATTTGACAGGAGGTCGATATCCATTTGAGCACCCTAACAGAAAATGATTCGGCGTTAGTGTTTCCTGATTGCAGTCGTCGATAGGCATGTAAGTAAGAGGTCGGGAATTGGCAATATTTTCCACCTCCATCATGAATGCCCTCAGAAGTTCGTCGTTCGGATTTCGGGATGGCATGATTCTTAGCAGGGTTGTCTTTACCGGTCGAACGAGCCATTCTCAGCTCCCCCCATATGAGGCGCTGCTGGAGGGTTGAAAACCCACTTCAACTGTTCCCCTGGAAACGTTGTTTCCTGAATTGTATCGAGATCTGCTTTTAATAGCGCCTTGCGCAGTTCCTCATTCGCTTCTCTGAAGTTGGTTCCGTTATCACTGTACAATTCCCGTGGCATTCCACGCCTGGCTGCAAAACTTCTAATGGCCATAATACACGAGTCAGTCGTTAGAGTGTGGACTATTTCGAGATGAATCGCGCGCACTGTTAGACAGGTGAATAGCACTCCCCACCTTTTTTCACTGCGCCTGCCTACACTTACCATCATTGGACCGAAATAGTCGATCCCGACGTAGCTGAATGGCCGGGTGAAAGATGCGAGCCTCGCAGCTGGTAATTCGGACATTTCTGGAGGAATTGGTTTCGCCTTGAGGTTTTTACAGTTTTGACATGATCCGGCAATGCGTTTGACTAGTGCTCTAAGTTTAGGAACATCGTATTTCTGCCGTATCTCGTTCACCACAGTTTCATTGTTATGATGGTAGTATTTTTCGTGGTAGTGTTTTACGATGAGATGCGTGATATGATGCTGTCTTGGGAGCAATATGGGTCGCTGAGTACTGTGGGTGATTCCTACTGCAAAGTCTATACGACCTCTGACTCTAAGTACCTCGTCCTCGTCCAGATATGGCGAACGATTGTAAATGGTACTGTTTGTAGATATTTGCTTTGTCAGCTGATTCTTTTTTCCCTGCAGCGTTTAGATTTCGGTTGAATAGTAATCTAGCTGCGCCGTGCGATGTAGTCTGCTTTCCGCTATTGAGTACTCGTCAGCAGTAATGGGTCCAAGTTCTTGAGGTACTCCCAGTCTCTTGGCGCGTATGTTCTTTATGAAGCGCAGTACGAACGCCATAGTTCGGAGTAGCCGCAGCCATTTACAGAAACATTCTAATTTAATGAGTTCGTTTGTTAACTTAAGATCATGAAAATAATTTGGTCGAATTTCAATAGCGGAATCTGTGTCGGGCTGGATTGTCGGTGCATTCTCTGGCCATCGGCTCTCGTGTTCCAGTAAGAAACCATCGGCTCGAAGAGTGAAATTTCGGAACGTTGGGCCATTTAGCTGCCTCATCAGCCACGTTCGATTTCGTAGGGACCCATCGCCATTTATTAATATCGGTGGAGTCCAGAATTTCTCCAATTCGAAAGGCTACGTACTGACGATATCTTTTTGGCTCTCGTGTTCCAGTAAGAAAGATGGTCCACTAAACCATCGGCTCGAAGAGTGAAATTTCGGAACGTTGGGCCATTTAGTTGCTTCATCAGCTACGTTCGATTTCGTAAGGACCCATCGCCATTCATTAATACCGGTGGAGTCCAGAATTTCTCCAATTCGAAAGGCTACGTACTGACGATATCTTTTTGGGTCCGATGTTAACCAGCCTAACACGGTTTTTGAGTCCGAACATAGGATACGCTGATGTATCTTCATGGATTGGCTTTCGTGGATACTAGTAGCTAGCCGACCGCCTGTAGCTCGAGTCGAGGAATCGATACCGGTTTTTGAGGCGTAACTTTTGTTTTCGCACCTACAAACGAGCACTCGACCTTATCTTCACTTTCTATTCGTAAGTACGCGACCACCGCGCAAGCAGCTTCACTAACGTCCACGAATATGTGCAATTGAACACACTTGTGCAGCCTTGACGGATAAACTGAGTAGCATCTCGGTACACGTAGCTGCTCGATTTCAGGTAGTAGCTTCAACCATATAAGCCACTTCTCTCTAAGCTTATCGCTTAGTTCTTCATCCCAGTCGAGTGCCGAGCGCCAGAGTTCCTGCAGTAGTATTTTGACGTATATTAGAAACGAAGCTAGCAATCCCAATGTGTCGAATACGGACATGAGTACTTTCAGGACTATTCGTTTCGTTGGGCAGCGCTTTCCTTGCAAAAAATCACTGGTCCACTTGAATAGATTGAAGACGTACGTGAGTGTGTCCGTTGATGTATGCCACCACATACCGAGAATTTTTGTCGGGCTGAGTTCGGATTCCATGCCGAGGTTTTTAGATTCGTAGTGTTGCTGTCCAGTTAGTGCTGCTAAAACATGAAGAGAGTTTGAGTTTGAATTTCGAATCTCGAATCCTCCGCTACGATGAATATTTCTAACGTTGGTTGCTAATTCGATCGCTTCATCTTCTGTATCAGTACTATCGAGCATGTCATCAACATAGTGGTTCTCGATTATGCTTTTCACTGCTTCGGAGAACTGATCAACGAATGGTGCTGCGTTTGAATTCTTGACAAACTGAGCAGAGCTCGGCGAACAGGTCGCTCCAAAGGTTTACTCGCATCATATAAACAGAACCGTTGAACATGCTTAGAATTTTTCTCAAAATAACATGGGATTCCTTCGTGGAGGAAGGGAGTTCAAAAATATTTTTTATGTGAATATGTGTGATAAACAACAGTATAATTAAATGCAGTTATTTCCAGTGCGCAAATCACCTGCGCGGCCTCACCCTTTAAGGGCTTATGCCACTCTAGAGGCTGAAAATATAGATCTTTTTCGGGATTTTTTTTTTCAGAAAAACTACAAAATAAATCGAGATTACGAAAATGGATATTTGTAATACATGTTATTGACTATGTACAGGAATTTTTTTTAAGCAATTCAATTCAAAATAGCGGCTGTGCAGCGTTTCTGCGGTGACGTCTCCGTTTTTTCAGGGTCCATGGCCGGACACCTAGTGCCTGTAATTTTTGAATTATGATAAGCTAATAAATTTATTTCGATTACATATAACAACAGCCAGAGAAGTATGTAGGATTTTTTCAATTTTTTGATTTTTAGCTAAATGGCGCACTTCTAAAGTGAAAAGTGTGAAATTTGCCTAAAAAATCGTCATAAAATTGTTAATAACAAATGAGCTATGCAATATAAAAAAAAATCCTACGTACTTCCATGGACAATATAGTTTTAAAGATATATTCAAAATTTCAAGTGAATCGGTTGAAAATTGTCCGAGTTATGTTTCCGGCCAGCTTGAAAAATGTGGTTTTGAGATAAACGCGTTTGAAGTTTTGAGTATTAGAAAATCATGAATAATTTTGCAGGCGGCCTTGTACTAAAATTCGAAAACCGAGTCCTTAGAGACTTTTTTCGGCCATAAAATTTTGTGACAGCATTTTTGAGATCCTAACGAACAATTTAAAAAAAAAAAAAAATCTAAAACTCTAGAGTGGCCCCTTAAGGATGCTTGAAGATAATGAAATTGTTGCACGTTCTCCAATCGCAAATTGAATTAGCGACTTGAACACATCATGAAAATTTAGCCATTTGTCGTATTCACTACTGAATTCCGACAAATGGATCTGCGGTAATTTTATATGCATGGTATTATGCGCCATGTCTTGATTAGAGACAGTCGTGTCGACCCTTAGATACCTGGACGGCAGGTTCGTAAGGATCCTTTCTTTCGCACGGGTTACTACGTCGAAATATTTGCTTTTGAAGGAATCGCGTTCACCGAGCGGCTCTGCGAAATCATTCATAATCTCAATTTTCGACTGGATCACATTAACTCTACTTTCTCTAATTGCGATTAAAGCTCGATGATGCGCTCGCGATCCTTGGATTAGATAAGGAACTTGTCAAACCGCGTTATTTGGGATTTTGCCGTTGAATTAAAAACTTTAAATCTTCCGCAATTTCACTGATTTCCGATTAACCAAAAAAAAAGGAATTTTTCAATTTTGAATTGAAGCACGCGTATTAAATATACTAAATATATTGAACAAAGAATTTTTCCCGAGTTTCTCCGAATTGAAGCACGCGTATTAAATAGTATATTGAAATGTTAAAAAGTATTGGTTATGGGACTTACAATCGCTCGAATCCTCCAATTTTTAAAACGGGATAAATTGCTGTTATCGCCGACCACGAATTTGGCGATGTCGGGTCTCTTTGCGATCATCCAATTTTCCACAGAAATAAACGCTAGATGCTGGTGTAATCATCCACTTTCCACAGAAAAAAAAACGCTGCTGATGTAATCCGGTTCGAATGGACCATAAATGGTTTCTGTGAACTGTACTGGTTTAAACAAATGAAACAAAACTGCAATTGGCTTCAGTTTAAAATGTTTTATTTCGTGCGAAGCGACCGATGTCGCTGGTGAACTGTATAACAATGACGGTGTACATAAGTTCGGGTCTCGAGCCCGTACCGGCTGCAGTTAGGTACCTGTATACCTAAGAGCGTGTTTGCGATGGTGTGGCTGATTGCCACTAGAAATTATTTTTACATTTTAGTAAGATTGAACAGTGATATTGTACACGTACTTTTATATAAACATCCAAATCGGCTTACTCTCTTCTGGATACTAGCAATTCAGTGCATGAATTATTTTGAAGCATGAATCTACAGCAAACAAAGTATTTTAAAAAAAATATAGCCTTTCATCAAAAACAACATAAGCCGCCGAAACTTTACCTGCAATTAAAAGGATGTAAATTGGAATTTCAGCAAACGTAGTTTTGATTGGTTGTGCTTTTACCGTAATCTTTTCCAATCAAGATTATACGTGGTTGAAGCGTTGTTTTCTTATTTAAAGCTTCTTTCTTAAACTTTGCAATAGTTTCCAATATAAGATTGCCGTCCCAAAGATTTTTTTAAAAATATATTTGTTAATGCAGTAAGTCATTTCTATTTTAAGTTATTTGTTCAAATGGAAATAATTGAACAATTTCGAAACATATTTTATTAAATCTGTCGGTGGTAATTTTAAATTTTTGAGGATAATTTAGAATTTTGTAAACAATTACTCGAGCTAATATGTTTCTATTCGAATTATCCAATGTCTTATTATTGTCATAAAACGATTGGATAAGCTTTCCATCAGTACAGTTTAAATAATATTTAACTGTCGACAAATCGACAAATAGAAACTTTGTTTGCTCTTATGCAGCAGATGAAGTACCCGAAGATATGTTTGAGTTAAATTCAATACCAGGTGTATTACCTTAAAACGATTGTTGAGCGTGTTAAGCAATCTAGGGACGCCATTTTTTTATTTAAGGGTTGGTTAGTTGTTAACATTAATCAGTGCACATCGTCACAAATTTTATTCAACAACATACGTTTGTCCTGTGCTGATCATGTCTAGTTTTTTGCCAGAAAATGAGCATATGCGGGAAACTCTGCTTTTTTGCTTCCATCTGAAGAAAACGACTGCTGAATCGCATCAAATGCTTGTGGAGGCCTATGGTAACAATGTTTTAGCGGAATCAACGTGCAGGGCTTGGTTTCGTCTATTTAAAGACGGCGATTTTGACCTGAGCGAGAAGAAGCGCGAAAATCGGTCCAGCAAGGTTGAGGACGATCAATTGCAGGCTCTTTTGGACGTGGGCGATACCCAACCGCAAAAAAACGCTTGCCGAGCAATTGGATGTTACTCAAGCAGCCATTTCCAAGCGTCTACATACCATGGGAAAGGTTCAAAAGATCGGAAAATGGGTGTCGCTAAAACACATGCGAAATGTTGCTCACCAGATACAGAAGAAAGTCGTTTCTGCATCGGATTGTGACTGGCGATGAAAAGTGGATTTATTTCGATAATCCAAAGCGCAGAAAATCGTGGGTTGATCCCGGTCAACCATCAACATCTACTGCAAGACCAAATCGCTTCGGATGAAAGACAATGTTGTGCGTTTGGTGGGATCAGCAGGGTATTGTCTACTATGAGTTCTTAAAACCTGGTGAAACTGTCGATGCCCACCGCTACCACCAACAATTGATTAAATTGCACCGTGCTCTGCATGAAAAAAGGCCGGAATATCAACAAAGACAAGGTGAATGGAATGACAAGGTGATTTTCCCCCACGACAACGCACCGTCTCACACGTCAAAACTGGTCCGCAACTACTGGGACGCATTCAACTGGGAGGTGCTACCCCACTTCGCTTATTCACCAGACCTGGCCCCTTCTGACTACCACTTGTTTTCGTCGTGGGCCACGCGCTCGCTGAGCAGCACTTCGGTTCGTACGAAGACGTCTGAAAATGGCTTGATGAGTGGTTTGCTTCGAAAGAGAAGGAATTTTTTTGGCGTGGTATCCACAAGTTGCACGAGTGATGGGAGAAATGTGTAGCTAGCGAGGGTGCGTACTTCGAATAAATTTGTTTTTGTTTTCTTTCAAAAAAAACATGTGTTTTTCTGACTGAAAAACTATCGTTTTAAGGTTATACACCTGGTATATGGGACAGATGAATTGTTAACTAATTGCTGTTGACTAACTAAGTCAGAACGATTTTGTATTTCGCCTAAATTGTGTAGTCCAACTGCATTGTTCGCAGTATTTCCATTATCCTTGCTTATTTCTTAAAATTAAAGAACAAGTTCTTATTTCTTAAAATTGAAGAACAAGTTCTTATTTCTTAAAATTGAAGAACAAGTTAACTGATGATATTCGTAACACAAAAAAAACTATTTATTACTTTTAGTAGAAATTCCTCTTTATATTTGCTACAAAAAATAGCCCGCAATCCTTGTTTTGGGACCAGATTTATTGGTAATCCAAGCTTCGAAAACTGTACTCGTCAAACTCTTCATCTACAATAAGAAATTAAATGTAATACTTTACGTAAATTAAGGTTACTATTAATAAATTTATTAATTGCGACTATTTTTTTTATTAAATCTGTAATATTTATAGCTCGATATCCTAACGAGAGATTATGAAAAAAATAAAATGTGTGTAATAGCTGATTTACATCGCAACATTTCGAGGAATCTTGAGATTCTGACAATTGGGCTATGTTAAAATCTTTTCAAATGATTAAATTTTGTGGAAACTATAAATTTACATCACTTTTTTCTATAGCAAAATTTAAATTATTGTACATTGGTATTATATAGCAATTTCTAACGAATAGGTCCGCAGAACGTCCGGAAGACTAGGCCTTTGTCTTGATTTTGGACGCAAACCTGGCGGACGGAAAGTCATCCTCCATCTATCGGAAGAAATCGTCATTTCTTCACCAAAATGGAGAATAACTTTCATATGTTTTTTCGTTGACTATGTCGTCATTGGACGACATAAGCCCCACGAGCGGCCACTTGAAGTGACGGAGCAGCTAGCATAAAAGCACGTGCGTAGCTCGTCGGATGGGGTGAGTTTGTCACTTCGAATCGTGGACCGATTGTTTTCTGCTCCTTTGGGGCCGTTAATGGGTTTGAGAAGCAGTAGCGTTGTCGACCTCGTCGGATTCCACCCAGCGGCACTTGAAGTTTTATTTTTCTGAGGAATAAAATTACATTACTGTCAGTCTTGTGCGTCATGGCAAAGGAAAGAAAAGAAAACGAAAAAAAACAATGGACACACATACAACTCGCAATATTTCATACAATTCCGCAAAGAAAACTCCACACACTGTTTCCGTACCGTAACCGACAAACAAAGTCGTAAGCGAGAACACGATCGCCTATGAAAGGGGCAAAACATGCGACAACAAAACATGAGGATTACACCATCCATGGCTTCGAATATACTGCGCATTACGGGAACGTATCAACGGCTAAAAGAGAACATCATTTTATCCGATGAAACAGCACGAAGAGAACACCATACAAAGTGCGAACGGGGTAGTTGAGAACACCGTCGATCTACCTGAAAAATTACGAGCACACGATCAGTACACCATACATCGTGCGAAAAAGGGACAGCCGACGAGACGAGAAAACCATCGTCTTGTGCGGTGCAGCGAAAGATACGTCACGAAGAGATTACCATCTCCATGACCCCATATATCGCTCATGCAAATCGCATTATGAGATCCCTCGTAACTACCATAGCAAATCATGCGACTCGATCCAGTGAGAACACCATCAACTGGGTCGTAACAAAGCTAGAAAAGAACAAACAAATCTGGAAATGATCGCCATTTGCAGAATCAAAACCTAAAGGATGATACACGAAAACGATTACAGCACAACCCCGACACAATTACACATTTATCACTATTATGCACTTTCACCCACTCACCAAATACACAAAACGAGCGAGTCTACTCACCTTCTGCTTCTCGGTCACACTTCACAATTAAACACACTTCAAATGACTGATGGAACCCATCACAGAACAATTGAACGCCAACAAATTCCATGATTTTCCCCTACCCAAGACTTGATCGGTCCTAGTTAACAAGTAAGCTCTTCTCTTCTTCCTCACCCGCAGTGGACGAAGCTCATGCTCTAAAGGGAAACCGCTGCAGCTTTCCTTAAATTTTTGCACGAGTACACTCACTAATTTTCAATGAAATTGTGAAGGGGTCGCGTTTGCCACAAGTGATACACTTGTGGTACTATGGTTGTGACTACAGAGGTACAGTGGACCTCTGCAGCAGTAAGGGGTTTTAGTAAAAAGAAGCTCTGTCCAGCTTGACGATTCGAATTGAAGTAACTTTATTTTATAATTCTTCAGCTTGTGGACCTAATGTCCACTTACAAAAAATGATGATTCGCCGTTTTCCCATGCCTCATCGCCATGATATCTTGACGCCGAGGCATAGGAAATCGGAGCTCACACAAAATGTGATAAGGTAAACACAAAAAGGGCACTTTAAAGTTCTGAGCCATGCGAGCTCTGATGATTAGAAAAATGCAAGCTTGGCAGCGGACCCCCCAAGCACGATCGGGTAGAACACTTTATGCTTGTGAAATCCGCTGACCAAGCTTCCATTGGAGCAGGAATGAGCACAGAAATGATATTTAAAACAAATGATATTTTATAAACAAGTACGTTACAGAAAAGTGCCGCACGGAGGAATTCGACTTTATGGGAAAGGCAAAAAAAATGGGAAAAAACAAAAATGATGATGATTCTGAACAACTGCCTTGATTATATATGGACCACTATACGGCGGCAGTAGCTTTTTGCTCACATTAGTTGCTGCCTCATTCTTCTCTATTAATACTATTGCACCGTCTTTGTACTGCCTTGGTTTCTTCCTCCTGCGATCAAAATTACGCTTTTGTTGTTCTTGTGTCTTACGTATCCTTCCAGCAGCCGTTTCTCTTTCCACTAAGATATCTACAATTGTTTGAGAGGTGTTATTTAATTCATCGGTTAGAATGGTGTCATTGCAGCCTCTCGGTCCGTAACTTAGCAGCAATTCACTTAGTGTTTTACCCGTGGACTTATTCACGACGTTATTAAGTGCAAACTGCGTGGAACGTATATTTTCATCCCATCTCTCTTCTTCCAAAGTAGTTGTCATTAACGCACTTAGTGTGGACCTATTTACTCTTTCCCCTTGTCCGTTTGCTCGTGGAGTAGCAACCACATTCTTCACATGTCGAATATTATTTCGCTCGCAAAACCGGGAAAATTTCTTGGATGTGAATGCACTCCCTTGATCCGAAATAAGAACTCTTGGTGTACCATACGTAGCACATAAATCTCGCAGATATTCTACTACAAATTTGGCTTTTGTTGATTTTACTGCTTTGATGAAACAGAATTTCGTAAATGCATCAATGACGGCGATTATGTGATAATTTCCATTTTTACTTTTTGGAAACGGTCCTAGATGATCAATGTGAATAGTTCGAATTGGTTCCGATCCTTTTGGTATGGAATGAAGATAACCCTCCTTTCTTCCAGAATTTCTCTTGTTGAATAGGCATTTTATACAGCATTTGATATAATCTGTAACAAATTCTTTCATCCTGGGAAACCAGTAATTCTCGCATAGTCTATACAATGTCTTTTCAATGCCGAAGTGTCCCATATCATCATGTGCTGCCTTTACTACTTGGTGTCTCATTCCTTGGGTACCACCCATTGTATTCCACGAACAGTGATTCTAAACACACGTCCGTCTTGGAGGGCATAGTTTTTATAGATTTGTTTAGCATACTCTGTCGTGGGTGACTTGGAAAAAACTTCATGTATTTCTTTTATTTTTGCGTCCGTTAACTGTCTTGCTAACACCCAGTCAGCTTGTGTTATATGCATTATTAACTCCGTTCGTTCCTCAGGACTAGTGTTACGGCTTAACGCGTCTACGTGCTTCATTCTATTCCCTGGTCGATACTTCACATCAAATGTAATTTCCTGCAACTGGAGCTGCCATCTAGCAATTCTCTGGATTAGTTGTTTTTTTTCGCTTGTTGTCTTTAAGGCATGACAATCAGTAATGACCGTAAACCTTATCCCCAAAACGTATGATCTGAACTTCCTTAAGGATGCAACAACCGCCATAGTTTCCAGTTCGTACGAATGGTATTTGCTTTCCACATCAGTTGTTTGTCGGCTAAAGTAGGCTACCGGATGCAGTCGATTATCGATTTGATACTGCAGCAGAATAACCGCAATTCCCGGTGCACTTGCGTCGGTATGTACTTCAGTCAATGCGTTCGAATCAAACAACGCCAACACAGGTGTTTGTATTAATGTAAAAGTTTGTATTTAGCGATTAGCGCGTAATTTTTAACAAAATGCCGGAAATAGGTTGTTAGTCCCAGAAATTGTCGTATATTGTGGATTGGCTTTGGAGTCTGAAAATTTGCTACCGCTTCTAGCTTCCCAGATCCTGGTTTTACTCTTCCTTTTCCAATTACGAACCCCAGGAAATCAAAAGTGGTTATTAAAAACGAATATTTTTTTAGATTGAGAGTTAGCCCTTCTTCGCGTAATAGCAATAGCACTTTTTCCAAATTGTCTAGTGCATCCGAAAATGTTTTCGCATGCAATAATACATCATCCAGATAGACGGCAGCTATACTATTTACTGGTCCTAATACTCGATTCATAAACCGCTGGAAAGTTCTTGGTGCATTGGTGAGACCAAAAGGCATGCGATTAAACTCATACAATCCCGATGGTGTGATAAATGTCGTATATTTTTTTGATTTCTCCGTCATTTTGATTTGATAATATCCAGATTCCAAGTCTAAGCTCGTAAAATAATTTCCTCCTTGCAATCGGTCGATTTGATCATCTATTCTTGGTAACGGATAGTTGTCTCTGCGTGTCTGCAACTTTCGGTAGTCTATGCAGAGTCTTTATTCTCCATTCTTTTTCTTTACCAAAACCACCGGTGATGCAAAGTTAGATTTTGATTCTCGAACAATGCTATTTTGCAGTAATTCACCAACGATATTTGTAACTGTTTCTTTTTCTGCTTCTGCTTCAATTTCCAGCTGTATTTCCATTTGTGCTGATTTGCACATCCCAACTCATTGATAGTCTGGGCGATACTGTCTTTATACTTATCTAACAATTTCAGTAAATTCCTCTTGTGCTCCACATAAACTGGTCCGATATTGATTTCTTCAAGGTTGAGATCAGATATTTGTTTCTCTTCCAGACGCAAAACATTGTGCACAGGTTCTTCTCCTTTATTACATGGCCACGGTCTCGCTATAACTTGATCCTGCTTGATAATTATATCATTCTCCGATAGATTGATAAAAGGTTAATAAGATATATGTTCAGTATTTACTCTTAGCACCGTTCGTGGAATGCAAGTCTCTCGATTTTCTTGAGGTCGAATACTAGCATCAACGAATGCATCTCCGATGTAATCATCACCTTTAACTCTAACTGTCGCAATATGATATGCTGGTATGACCAATCTATCAACTGACTTAAGAGAAATTTTTCTTACCGTAAGTTCGATATCCAGATCCGTGATCGCCGAAATAATTAACCGGTTGTTCTCCTTTCTGGTGTTAACAAATTTAAGAGTCTTGCTGTCCTTTATCGCTAAAATATGTGACTGTTCAGTGAACGTTCGGCCAATTATTACTGGTACGTCTTGCATTTTGTCAGGCACTACAACCAACTTCGCAACTGCTTCAACATCGTCGATTTGAACACTTACTTCTACTGACCCAACACTACGAACGTGTCCGTTTCTATAACCGCATAATAATATATTCTCAGGACTCACTTTCAAATTCAGATGTCGTACTTCACTTTCCGTTATTATCGAACAAGCACTACCAAAAACTATGTTGCCATTTATCGTTTAATTGTTAATTACGATTTTTTTGTAATATTTTTTATTAAGATTGTCTGCCGAGTCCACGTCTAGCCATGCTACCGTCTTATTTTCTGCTTTTTTGAAACAGTTAGCTTCGTCGTGATTTCTATTTCCACACCATTTACACCTTTTAAGAGTTTGTGCATCACATTTGTTTGCATAATGTCCTGTCTTGCCACATTCAAAACACTTAACACCACTAGTTGATATTGAATTCGAAAGATGTTCCTTCTTATACGTGCTGACAGTTTTACTTGAGTTATTTTGTTGTAGATTAGGTTTCCTGAAGCTCGCTGCACGGCTTGTTGATGGCTGGATAGTGATTGGTGGCGGTTGATTAATTGTACTCAAGTAAGAGTAGAGATCCTCAGGTTTTTTGTACCTGTCCTGATTTTGCACCGGTTATGACAATGCGATCATCAATTCCTCCGATTAAACAGGATACCGCATTCTTCCCCTTGATGTGACAAGCGTTTAATAGTGCAACTTTTTCATAGTGATACTGGTCTGGTCTTTTCTTCCTATTCATCATTTCGGTTAGTAATTGATAGAAATCCCTGGTAGGCGGAAAAGCTACTTGAATCTTCTGCTTCCACTGGCTCCAAGAAAATTCCCACGAGGTTAAGCCTTTTTTTACGTATAATTTTTCTCCAACGCCCTTCCGTTAAGGGGCGAACGACGACGAGCCGGCTAACCCGTCGAGACGGGGTGGGCGCCACACAACTAGATTTTCGTCGCCGTTCTATCTACCGAGCCAGTTGTGAAACTGGGTAGAATTTAGTTTTCTCCGGAAGACTCTAACGCGAAACGGAAATACGTGGGCGTCACACAAATTGTACAGAGAGTATCGGAAAAGAATTATTAACTGGAGCAAAATTGAGATTCTTAATTAAGCTAGTGCAAGAAGTTGATTAAAATATATATAAAAAAATTAAACAATATAAGTCCTTAGATCTAGGGTACCACTGGTGTCCTCGCAACCTGCTTCGTCCTCGGGTCTTTCCTGCTCGAGCCTCGTAGCGTTACCGCCAAAATTTATTTCGTTAATGAAAACTGCTGCGCCGTTCCGCCGACTAGCAATTTATTAATTCCGCGGCACAAAATCGTAATCTCTGCTTTCTCGAGCAATACCAAATCGCATTCCTTGTATGTTTTTGGCTTTTTACGTCTTTTGTCGAACTGCTACCTTTGTTTTTCTTGGGCTTGTTCGATCTTTTTACCAGCTAAATATTTTTCCGCTAACAGGTCTTCGATTATTCTTGATATTTGACGGATTTCGTCGCTCAGCAAAACGTCGGATCCACCCCTGGGTTTATATCCGAAGAGAAGTTCACTAGGCGTTTTTCCGGTGCTTTTATTTATTGTGTTATTGATAGCAAATTGAACCTTCTTGATATTTTCGTCCCACATTTCTTCTTCTAACGTGCTAGTCATTAACGCGGACAAAATAGATCTATTTAACCTTTCAACCTGCCCGTTTGCACGCTGCGTTGCGACTTCATTTTTGATGTGTTGTAACGACTTGATTTCCGGGGTAGGCTCAACGGGTGCCGGGATCCGTTACAAAATATTTATTTAGTTATTGAGACTTCACTTTATTATTCATCAATTCGTTTAAATTATTACACTATTTTAATTATGTTATTATTCGCCGTCTTCGTTTGTTGTTCTTCTCTCCTTGCCTTGTCTTCTTTCGCTCGTCGTCTTCGTTCTCTTTCAATCATCTTTGCTACTTCTCTCCTGGCCTTCGCTCCTTGTTCTCGCCTCGTGTTCCTCGCTGGCTGGGTTCACTTGTTGTCTTCCTCGTTTCCCTGTCGCCTCGACTTTGCGTAGTCTGGACACGAACTAATCTAAGTGCATCAAGCTTTTGAAGAGGAACTTTAAGTCCACATTACCTTCCCAGCTTGGGAACCGATTAGAGACGGTTGTCCTCTTATTTTCGCTGTCGTCTCGACTTTGCGTGGTCTGGACACGAACTAATCGCTCTCAAGCTTTTGAAGAGGAACTTTAAGTCCACATTACCTTCTCAGCTTGGGAACCTGATTAGAGACGGTTTGTCCTGTCAGAACAGTAAACAATGTTACTACAAGAGGAACTTTAAGTCCACGTTGCCTTGTAGCAGACTAGTTACTGCTGACTGACTTCCTTCTGCTTGCTCGCTGTTCTTTTTATAGGTACTCGTCATAACCGGTTTTTCTGACGATTTTTGTTTTTCACTATTTTATGATTCGGGGTTGGTGTATGTAGCCGTCAGTATATAGTCTTCTCGGATATTGCGTTCTTTTCGGTGGGTTTTATCCAGCCGTACAATGTCGCCTGAGGCATTGTTGCGGTCCCACCGGCTTTTTCAGGTATTTTGCCAAAGTGCATTTTCAGGTTTATGTCTTCCGTGGTTGTATTTTCCTTTTTCCTTGTTCCTTTATGTTTTGGTGTTCTATGTTCTTCGTTCTATGTATATATTTTAATTCAGTGTTGTTTATTTGTGTATTTTTGAGTTTTTTTATAATTCAATGTTTGTTTATTTGTCTTATTTTAAGTTTTAATTCAGTGTTACATGTTAATCCAATTTTATGTTTAGTGTTATCGTGCTGTTTGTGTGTGTGGAAATTTTACTAGAAATTTCCGTCCTCACAGTGTTTTATAACATTTTGTTCACAAAATCTTTTAAAAGATTTATAGTACGTAAATGAACTTCCTATGCACTTCTTTAATTTTCTCATCCGTTAATTGTCTTGCCAGTACCCAGCCTGCTTGTTGAATATGCATTACCGTGTACTCTATTGATGGATTCCGACTTAATGCATCAACGTGTTTCAATCGGTTACCAGAGCCGCGATTCTGGCGACATGCGAATTGCGAAAATTCCGCATATTTTCCTTCATTTTCGAAACAGGGAAATTTGTCGGTTTCATGAGGCAAGGCTGTTGGCGAATATTTTCGTGACCTTCCTAGGTATTCAAATTGAAATTCGCATATGTGAATTGAGGAAACTGTTTGTTTTTCGTTTCGTGTTTGTTGTAAATATTAGGTCTGTTCTCTTTAACTGATTGATTGGTTGCAGGGTGTTGGAATGGGGGGAAGGACAATGCATCCGAATTGCTCGAAAGCTGAGGTTGAAACATTCTAAAATTCATATCACTTGAACGGTTGATGTCAGACGGTTGAAACTTTGTGGCTGTTTTATGGGATACTAGGAGCCTAGACAAGGACTCAAATTTTGAAGGAGGGGAATGTGGGGGTGGAGTAAAAAACTTTGGATTACAATATCCTCCGAACCAATTATACCAGGAAGATAAAATTTGATTTTTGAAGATAGGATTACAATTGTTGAGGGGGAGGTGGAGCGCAAAGGTGGGGGGACAGCCATTTTTAAAACAAATTTATTTTTATATCTCCAGAACCGTGCCATATATGGCATTACAAATTTTACAGTAGCTAGGCCCAGTAGACCTCTAGCGGAGAAACAGTCGTTTTTACTGACTGTTTCTGTCAACGACAAATGAAGCCATTTCCAAAATGGGTATGTTCGAATATCAATTTTGACACATTCGAAATTACCGAAAAATTCGCAAGGGAAATTTGCGAATTGTCGTCAGAATCGCAGCACAGATCTGTACACTATCTTGAATGAGAATTCCAAAATTTGTAAAGACCACCTGGCAATTCTTGAAATGAGGTCTTTCTTTTCCTTCGTTGCTTTAAAAGCATTGCAATCGGTGACAACCGTGAACTCTGATCCGTATAAATAAATTCTGAATTTCTTTAGAGACTCCACGACTGCAAGAGTCTCAAATTTATATGAGTGAAATTTGCTTTCGATATCGGTAGTCTGTCGACGGAGTGGGTGGAGTCGGTTGTCTTGTTGATATTGTAAAAGAATTCCAGCCACTCCTAACGAGCTGGCATCAGTATGAACTTCAGTGATTGCGTTTGGATCATACAGTGCTAGCACAGGTCTTTCTATTAATGTACTTTTAAGCTTTTGGAATGCATCATTTTCTACTTGAGTCCATTTCCAGATGGTGTTCTTCCTAGTTAATAATGTTAACGGTCGAGCTATTATTGCATAATCCTTGACGATATTGCATAATCCTTGACGAAATGTCGAAAATAGCCTGTTAAGCCAAGGAATTGGCGAATGTTGTGAACTGTTTTTGGTGCTTCGAAATTATCTACTGCTTTCGTCTTTTCAAATCCAGGTTGAACTTTTTCATTACTTAGTGTAATGAATGATGATGTCATTACGAATGAGCATTTTTCCAAATTCAGCGTCAGTCCTTCTTTTTGAAATATCTAAAACCCCTTTGAAGATTTTTCAATGCTTTAGGAATGGAATCTGCACGAAGTAGCACGTCATCTAAATAAATTGAAGCGATATCTGCTACCGGTCCTAGCAGATTGTTTTGTGAATGCCTTATTCACTCGTTGAACTCTGCTCCTTATGCACTTATGCACTCCTTATGATGCGCAGGAACAATATATGGCGATGTTGCAATCCCAACGACTACAAAATGCAAGGTGCCTTGTGCACTGGCTGACCAAATATTGCTTAGAGACAATGTACAATTCAAAAGAAAAGAACTCACGAATATTTTACAACGCTAATTTTATTTTTATGACACGATGTGTACTAATCAACACTAATAAAATGGGCTTATTAGAGAAACGCGATGGCTCGATTACCGAAAATGGGAAACAGACGTTAGAACTTTTAGCACAAACTCATTTCACAGGATCCTCAACCATAGAACCAAGCAATGAAGAACGGTACACTGTCCCAAAGCCGAGCAGCCCAACCATATTGGACTGGAAAAATTCAGCCAAGATCTTCACTGCCAAAAAGGTTAAATGGTCTATACGTATTTTTAAACCACATAAATCTCCTGGTGAAGACAGAATATTTCCCGCTTTACTACAAAGAGGAATGGATCATCTTCTACCAACACTGTTATCCATATTCAGAGCAAGCCACGCATGGGGTTACATACCCATATCCTGGCGTAACGTTAAGGTGATATACATACTAAAAACAGGGCGCCGCTCGAGCAATAATCCTAAGTCGTATCGTCCTATCAGCTTAACGTCATTTCTCGTAAAAACTATGGAAAAGATTATTGATAGGCATATCAGAGATGGGGCTTTGAAATCTCAACCCTTACACTCCAATCAATATGCATATCAACCAGGGAAGTCTGCAACCCACGCCTTACAAAACCTAGTCACGAAAATCGAGAAATCGATTACGGACAAGGAAATAGCTGTGGGTTGCTTCTTAGATATCGAAGGGGCTTTTAACAACACTGCCTACGAGAGTATCTACTCTGCTGCACAAAAGCGTGGTATTGATCCAAAAACCTGCAGTTGGATCAAGGCCATGCTAGAACGCAGGAAAATAACTTCGACACTAGCCGACTCAACAGTCACAGTCACAGCTGCGAAAGGCTGTCCGCAGGGTGGGGTACTATCACCCATCCTCTGGTGCTTAGTAGTGGACGACCTTCTTCAAGACCTAACTAATTCCGGAGTCACGGTACAGGGTTACGCTGACGACCTTGCCATCCTTGTTAGAGGTAAATTTGAAGAGACGGTGACTGATCCAGTTCAGAATACCCTAAACCAGGTAGCAACCTGGTGCACTAAAGCAGGATTGGGTATCAACCCAAAGAAAAGCACAATTGTTGCATTCACCAAAAGGATGTGTAAGGACAAGCTATCTAAGCCTACTCTTTTTGGAGAATCCATAGAATATTCCAGTGAGGTAAAATTCCTGGGTATTATCCTGGATGAAAAGCTCGCCTGGAATGCTCATTTGGACAAAGTTCTTGAAAGGGCCAGAATCTCTCTCTGGACCTTCTCGGCAAAAACTGGGGACTAAGTCCAAAACTAACCTACTGGATGTATACCGTCGTTGCTAGGCCCATTATAACTTACGCGGCATCCGTCTGGTGGAAGAAAACAAAGCAGAAAAAGTCTGGCATGCCTGGGTATTACTGGGGCGATGCGCACCACTCCCACAGCTGCCTTAGAGGTGCTTCTCAACCTAGCACCTCTACACTTAGAAATACAGAAAGAAGCTAGATTCACCACATACAAACTTTTGAGCTCGGAGGACGAGTCAAGCGCAAAATAGCTTGCCCAACTCTCTCCGCGGAACTCAACAAGGACCCGATACTAGCGATACCTCTTTCCGATTCAATGGTACCGAAATTTAATTTCACAAAGCTATTCAAAGTTGTCCTACCTGAAAGGGAGGATTGGGCCACAAACAAACCCACTCCAAAACCAGGATCCATAATCTGGTACACAGACGGATCTAAAACGGATCAAGGTGTAGGAGCAGGAGTTTATGGAGTGCGCCCAAATGTGAAATTCATGGACAATATCTCTATCCGACAAATTTATGAACGGTATTAATGCATCACCTCTTCTGTCTATCGATACAATTCCCCGTAATAGGCCCGATTCCCTCCCTTCTTCAGGACGTAAACTAGCCTGAATATAAGGATATCCAGAATATTAGTCGCATTGAAGTTTAATTGCGCTTTGATGTTTCGGAGGTATCACAAACGAATCAGCTGCTCGTAGAATAATTTTTCTTATCGGTAAGTCAAAATCAATTTTTAGGAGGTCCTGATTGTCATCCCTTTAAAGAAACCTAAAGACCTCGTCGCTTTTAATAACAATAATATGAGGTAATTCAGTAAAAGTTCTTCCGACAATGACTAGTATATTTTGCTTTTCGTCGGATACCACAACTTCCTTGCCCGTTGCTATAATTTTATCAATTTCTATTTTGAAATAATTTTATCAATTTCTATTTCTATTTCTGATCCTTTGCCTTTTCCACACCCATGCAATATTATTATATCATCTGAAACTCTCAATCCCAAGCGTATAGTTTCACTCTATGTAATTATCGTACACGAGCTTCCGAAATCAACGTAGGCTTGTGTCAAAACATCATTAATTTTTATATTTTTATAATACGAGGGTGAGTCAAATATAAACCGGACTTTTTTTATACACATTTATTAACAGTAATAATATTCAAATAAGACTTTAATCATTTTTCTACATAGTCTCCTGCACGCTCTACACATTTTTCCCAACGTTTTGGCAGCTCAAAAATTTCTTGTTCATAGAAAGTTTGAGGTCGAGCTGTCTACCAGTTGCGCACGCGCTCCTCAACTTCTTCATTCGCTTCAAATTTTTCGCCTCCCAAAGCTTCTTTCATGGGACCAAACAAAAAATAGTCGCATGGGGACAAGTCTGGGCTATAGGGAGGGTGCTCCAGGGTCTCCCAATGCAGCTCAATTAATTTATCCTGTGTCAATGCAGCTGTGTGAGGTCGGGCATTGTCATGGAGGAGAATGACCTCTCTGATGGGATTTTTCCTTCTTTTGTTTCTATAGGCGGCTTTTGCTGACTCTAGCAGCTGACAGTAGTAGGCAGCATTTATTGTACGTCGGTCGTGCAGGAAATCGATCAGTAAAACTCCTTTGTAATGAAAAAATACAGTTGCGAGGACTTTTCCGGCTGAGAGGCGCGTTTTGGCTTTCACATTTTTGACTCGGGGGTGCAATGGTGCACCCAAGTCTCATCACACGTGACAATTCGTCTCAAAAAACTATCGCCTTCATGGTGAAATCGATTTAAAAGTCGCTCAGAAATTTTAAGCCTTTCCGCTTTTTGATTTTCGGTCAATAACCTTGGGACCCACCCGGCGCAGACTTTTCGGAAGCCAAGATGATCTGTGATGATGGAATAAGCACTACCATGGCTAATACCCACTTCTGAAGCGATTTCATCAATAGTGAATCGTGTTGGGTTCGATGTCTGAACGTCAGAGAGAGAGATCGAACGCGGAGTACTTACCAGTAATTGTGAGCGGCTGGTCCCGCGGATAGCTTAGGCACTAATTGCCGAATACTCAACAAAGTTCTCGAAGCAGTGTTGAACTGCAGATTTGGATGGCACTAATTGCCAAAGTGTTTTAAAGCCAAAGAACAATTTTTACTTGTGTAAAGGCGTGTAGCCGAGCGTAAGTATATTGATCAAGTGGCCTCGTTTCTGGGCCAACACATCTCTTTTATACAGTCTTAATTCTAAAGTCTATACATAAAAAATGGGTTTCTTAAAATTTACTTACTAAGTACTTTCCTATCCTAACTTATTCATAAAAAACGTTCTTATTCTAAAAAATGCATTTCTGCTTTGGGCAATTTATAGCTATATAAAACTATACAAAAAAAAACGTTCTAACGATATCACATGTGAATCCGCACGAGTCATTACGGTTCAGGTCGATAGGAAATGCATGGCCAGCAATTCTATGCGTGGGGCATAGTCCCATAGTAATTGCATGCATTTCCTATGCACAAGCAGATGAAATCGGAGAACCGATTTCGTGTGCGGAAAAATATCCAACAACAAAAGGCAAGCATAGGAGATTCCCATGGTAATGGCTCTATGCTCAACTTTTGTGTGGTCAAGAATCGTATTGCATAACATAGAGTGTTTATATTAATATTATTTCTTTGACACTCGATGTTATGCTTTCTTTTGGTGTTGTTTATGATAAACATACGATCTTGTTTTGATGCTCGTGGAGATTTATGTGTTTTGGTTAGGGTAGTGGCATGGTACACTACAGCTCTGCCCTTTAGAAAAATATATATATCTTAGGATGTATATATTTTATATCTTAATTCTGAATATATGATTCTATACAATATTATATCTCTTAAGTCTATTATTGTGTACAAGTTTATCTTTGTTTTCTATCCTTATTACTGAATTTACACCTTTAAGATCGATAACTTTATATGGTCCTTTATATGGACTTTCATGTTTTCGTTTATTTTCATTCTTAATGAAGACCAAATCTCCTACTTGTATGTTTAGAGTGTTTGTATTTTTATCATGTAATTTCTTTCGTATTAGTTTTGATTTTAGCAATGATTGACTAGCCATTTGTTGAGCGGTTTTTAATTTAATTTTCAATTCCGATAAGTAACTTTCGTAATCGTAAATGGGTGCAAGTGGTTCTGAAGTGGTATTAGAGGGAAGGTTCGCTAAATGTCCGTAGACTAGCTCGAAAGGTGTATATTTTGTTTCTGAGTGAGGGGTAGTATTATATGCAAATGCGTAATAGGGTATCCAAGTGTGCCATTCATAATTGTCGCAAAAATTCTGTAAATACTCGTTCAGTACTCGGTGGTTACGTTCGAGTGAACCGATGGTTTCGTGGTGGTAAGGAGTTGACAATATGTGGTTGATGTTCATGATTTGGCATATTTGGTTGAATAGTTCATTGGTGTATTCAGTACCTTGGTCTGTTTTTATTATTTTACAGTGTCCATATTTAAGTATTACATTCTCTACTACTGCCTTAGCTACTTCTTTCGCTTCTTTTGTGCTCGTTGGTACGGCTATGACGTATTTTGTTAATTCACATTGTGCGGTGACTATATATCTGAATCCTTCAGATATACGTAGGGGTCCTACTGTATCGATTGCTATTATGTCGAAACATTTCGTCGGTGTGTCTGTAATTGTAAATTCTTCTTTTGTGTGCCTTGTTATCTTATTTTTATTGCATGATTCGCAGTTTTGAACGTGTTTCTTGACCATTTTATTCATATTTTTCCATACGTATCTTTGTTTTAATTTCCCGATTGTTCTTCTTATGCCCGTGTGACCTCCATGTTTGGATTCGTGATATTCACTGATTAACCTTAGTTGATCTGTTACTTTCTTCACTCTTTCCGGCGGATTATATAATATTATCTGTATACTTGTTTGCCTGTTACTTTTTATTATTTTTCTGTGCACTTCATTATATGCTGCTATCAATTCTTTTGTTGTTGTGTATTCGAATATCTTGTCTTTCATTGATAGAGCTAGTTTATGTATTTTCATACTTTTTAGTTTGGATATAAGCTTCTCCAGTGCCTGACCTAAGTCTCGGTGAGGATTATCGCTGTATTCCATAACTATCCGCTTTTCATTAATTACTTTTAATATTGGCAAATTTATTTGTGCGCGTCTTACATTTTTATCTTCTTTCTTCACGTGAAATTCTAATTGAGGCAAGTTCCTTACGTCGGATATCGATGTACCTGTCCACATGTAGAGTTGATCAGACTCGTTAGTGAGTGAGGTTTCCGCGTTGTTGTTGGTAACTTCCTTTTTCTTTGTTTCTTTCTTTGTATGGCTACGGGTTACTACGTTAATGGTCTTCGGCATCATGTCTTTTAGCGTCTGTGAATTTATTTTTATCCGGGACAATGCGTCTGCGTTTGTATTTATTCTGCCTTGTTTAAATATTATTTGGAAATCATAGTCCATTAAGTCAATTCTTATTCTAGTTAGTTTAGATGATGGGTTCTTATGGGTAAATAATGATACGAGTGGTCGATGGTCTGTTACTACCGTGAACTTTCTACCGTACAGGTATGGTCTGAAATGATTAATTCCCCAGTGAATTGCAAGTAACTCTTTTTCAATAATTGGTTTATTGAGTTCATGCTTATTTAGTGAACGGCTGGCGTAAGATATCGGAAGATCTTTGCCTATTTCGCCTTGGGACAAGATCGCTCCTAACGCATAGTCTGAAGCGTCTGTGGTTAGTACAAATTCCTTTTCGAAATCAGGATATTGTAGAATTGGGGGTCGAGTTATGCATTCTCTTAATTGTGCGAATGCTTTTTCGCAATTTTCAGTCCATTCAAATTCTTTATTCTTTTTTAATAGCTCATTTAGTGGTTTAGCTATTGCGGCGAAGTTCTTTACAAAGCGTCTGTAATAATTACAGAAGGCTACAAATCTTCGTACTTCATCAGCGTCTTTAGGGGTGGGATATTCATTTACTGCTTTACACTTCTCTGGGTCTGCTGTTACACCGTTGGATGTAATTAAGTGTCCTAGATATACTACTTCTGTTTTCAGTAGCTTACACTTGCCTGGGTTCAGTTTGAGATTATATTTTCTTAAACGTTCGAACACTTCTATCAGATTTTGGTTGTGATGTTTTAAAGAACATCCGAAAACTATTATATCGTCTACATATAAGAATGCTTTGGCATCGAGACCTGAGAGAGCTATGGTCAACATACGTTGAAAACTATTGGATGATATTTTCAATCCAAAGGGTAGACGTTTGAACTGGTAGTGTCCATTATTAGTGGAAAATGCGGTTAGTGGTTTAGATTCATGTTCCAACTCGATTTGGTGGAATGAACTTGTCATGTCTAAACTCGAAAAGTATTTTGCTCTTCCTATTCGGTCTAAGACGTCTTCTAAGCGTGTGAGTGGGAACTTATCGTTCACTAGTTTTTTGTTGAGTTGTCTATAATCAACTACTAGTCTCCAACATTTTGTGTCATCCTCGCTTCTTTTCGGTACGATAAGAAGTGGAGAGTTATGTGGGCTCACAGAGTGTTCTATGATCTTCTTGTCTAGAAGGTCTTTTACTTGCTTATTTATTTCCTCATGGTGCACGTGGGGTAGCCTATAGTTTTTTATATATATAGGGTTGTTGTCTGTTGTCTGGAGATGTTGTTTATAAAAATTATTCGTTGTGAGTTTGTCATCTTCCAAATAAAAGATGTCTTGAAACTCTTTGCAAATTTGTTCTATTGTGTTTTTTGAATCTGTGTCTCTTGAATTGATTTTTAACTTTTGCTTTAATTTTTCCCATCTATGTGTGGTTGGTAAATTTTTAGTCTTTAGTAATTGAAATTTGTTAATTGGTTTCAGTTCTAGTTTTAAATCAGTTATATCTAATATTGTTTCGGAATCTCCTGTATTTAATAGTCTAATGTGCTTGATGCCTTTGGCTGGGATTATAGTATTACCTATAAAAATATTGTCTGATAGCTGTTTTCCACATACTAAACTATCTTCTGTGTTGGATAGTTCTACCGGGTGGATGATTTCAGTTCGTGGAGGTATCTTGATTTGAAATATCTTTGTGTTCATTGGCAGTGTGTGTTCCCTAGAGTTTGTGTTGATAGAGAAAGTGTACGATTCGTAATCCACTTTGGCTCGAAATTTTGCGAAGAAATCTCGTCCTAATATTCCGTCTGTCGCGATTGGAAAATCGGTATCGACTACTTGGATTTTGTGTGAGATGAATTCGTCCTCTAGACTGAATTCTAAATTTACGGTCCCTAAAGTATTGATTTCTTGCTTTGTAATACCTGACAATTTACAGTAGTTTCGTTCATCGATATCACATCTATTTATTGCGTTGTTTAACTTGCATATAGATATGTCTGCTCCCGTATCTATTAGTAGCTTTAATTGTTTGTTATTATTGGTTCTTAACGTTATATAGTTTGTTATCCCATCATCAAATTCTATTATATTTAGTTTATATTTATCTATTTTTGGGCAGTTTTCATTTATGTTGGTTTCTTTTTGGCATAATATTTTATTGTTTAATCTCCCCGAGTGTCCTATGTCTGTGTTTCCTCGTTGGATTCGGGGGAATCTTCGTTTCCCTGTTCCTCTAAAACGTAAATCCTGTTGTTTTGCTGATGTCCATTATTGTTATGGAAATTGCGTCTTTGTCCGTTATTGTTGTTATTATGATTTTGTTGGTTCCTGTTTTGGCCGTTTCTGTTATTATTGTAATTGTTTCTTATTATATTATCGTTGTTACTATTGTTCCTATTTTGGTTATTAATATTTCTATTCTGATTGTTATTATTGTAATTGTTATTGTTCCTATTATAGTTGAATGCTTGTGGATTATTTCTGTTCCACTGTCTATTACTATTATGGTTGTAACTTCTTTGCATATTGCCGTTTCCTGTTCGGTGTCGGTTGTTGGGGAATCTATTTCCACCATAGTGAAGTATTTTATTTTCTTTTAGCGTGTTAGCTGCTTCTTCAGCGAGAGTGGTTGCTTCTCTAAATGTTCTCACACGGCTTGCTTCTAATGTTTGGATTAGGCTTCTATCCCATATTCCCTTTTTAAATGCATTCAATGCAAGGATATCATTGGCTTGTGTAAGAACTTTTCTGCCTTCTTCTCCTATTTCATGTATCTGTGCCGTTGTTATTTCGTTTATGATGTTATCAATTTTTTCCGCAAATTGAGAAATTGTATCCTGGTTTGTTTGTTTTGTGTTAGAAAGTTCTGCTAATAAAGTGTGAGTTGATTTCGTCGGTTTATAAAGAGCTTCTAAGTTTGTAGCTAATTCCGCTATTGTTTTGGGTTCTGGGAGTGTGTTTAATTTATTCCTTGTTGTTGGGGTTAGTTTTGTATTTATAACCAGAGTGAGAAGGTCTTGTTTCTGGTCTTCTGTTACGAATTTATCAATGATTTTATTAACGCTCAAGAATTGGCTGAGATCGTTATATTTTCCTGAAAAATTTGGAATGGATTTCAGGCCTTGAAAAATGTTGCCAGTAGCCATAGTATCGTTTTGTGATTTTACTTTTTCCGAAATTAGGGTTTGCAGTTCTGAGTAGATTGATTTAAATGAGGATTTGAGTTGAAGTTTGGCTTTATCTTGCAGAGGGTCTATTTCGTTATTGAATTTGTCTCTAATTGAATTAAGTTTAAGTGCGGTTTCAGCTAAGTGCCGTTCCGAAAAATTTCTGTTTGGGTTTTTTTTTGAAATTTTGTAGTATTCTTTGTAATTCCTCTATTTGATCCATGCAAGAGTTAATAATTTTGTTTTTTAAATTTTATGCGGTTTATTTAAGGAGATTTTTCTTTTCTTTTCTTTTTGTTTATACAGTAGTGTTTTTATTCATTACTTTCACTATTGTCTTCTTAATATATTTTTTTACAATGATATATGCTAACGCTAGTAGTATTACTATTCCTAATGTTGTTCCGATTGCTCCCGCGATGTGAGTTGCAGAGTAGTATGAGGATGATGCATTACTTGCTGCACCCGAGTTGAGAAAGATCTTCTCCTCGATCTTTGTGTCCGCGAATCCCATTTCTCTTTTCGTTTCTAATATCTCTTATTTCTTTTCTTAACCTTTTGACGTCTTCCGTCCTGGTAGTTAAATTTAATTCTTTGTATAGCAGCGCGATTTTTTTACGTCGCAGGAAAGCTTTTCCTCCTCTTTTTGGTTTAATCGTTGGTGGGATGATCGGTGCTGGTGGCTTTTCCGGGTTCTTATTTGCCAGTTGTCGTCTGCGGTACTCCTCGATTGTTATTGGCTTCGGTCCAAGCCGTGACGATATAGGTGTTGGGGTGTACGGTTTGATGTTCTGTACTGTTGTTGGTTGTGGGTTGTACTCCTCTGGATTCTCGTTCTGCTTCGCGTTGTGGTTTTTTAGTGTTTTGTAGTATTTTTCTCTTACTTCCTTCGGTGTAGCTGTTGTCTGCTTTGTTGTTTTGAGATTTGCGAAGGCGTTGATCCATACTATAGTATCCATGTCTCTTCAAAGATGATTTTCTGTAGATAGTACGTGATTAGTCCAGGTTGTATGGGCAGGATCGCCATGTTGGGTTCGATGTCTGAACGTCAGAGAGAGAGATCGAACGCGGAGTACTTACCAGTAATTGTGAGCGGCTGGTCCCGCGGATAGCTTAGGCACTAATTGCCGAATACTCAACAAAGTTCTCGAAGCAGTGTTGAACTGCAGATTTGGATGGCACTAATTGCCAAAGTGTTTTAAAGCCAAAGAACAATTTTTACTTGTGTAAAGGCGTGTAGCCGAGCGTAAGTATATTGATCAAGTGGCCTCGTTTCTGGGCCAACACATCTCTTTTATACAGTCTTAATTCTAAAGTCTATACATAAAAAATGGGTTTCTTAAAATTTACTTACTAAGTACTTTCCTATCCTAACTTATTCATAAAAAACGTTCTTATTCTAAAAAATGCATTTCTGCTTTGGGCAATTTATAGCTATATAAAACTATACAAAAAAAAACGTTCTAACGATATCACATGTGAATCCGCACGAGTCATTACGGTTCAGGTCGATAGGAAATGCATGGCCAGCAATTCTATGCGTGTGGCATAGTCCCATAGTAATTGCATGCATTTCCTATGCACAAGCAGATGAAATCGGAGAACCGATTTCGTGTGCGGAAAAATATCCAACAACAAAAGGCAAGCATAGGAGATTCCCATGGTAATGGCTCTATGCTCAACTTTTGTGTGGTCAAGAATCGTATTGCATAACATAGAGTGTTTATATTAATATTATTTCTTTGACACTCGATGTTATGCTTTCTTTTGGTGTTGTTTATGATAAACATACGATCTTGTTTTGATGCTCGTGGAGATTTATGTGTTTTGGTTAGGGTAGTGGCATGGTACACTACAATCGGCGTTCACCCTCGATTAGATTTTGAACCGCTCGAATATTGTCATCAGTTACGCTTGATCTTGGGCGTCGATCGTGAGTTTCATTTTCTAGACTTTCTCGTCCATTTTTAAATTTTCTAGCCCAATCAAACATTTGTGTCCGTGAAATCGTATTGTCACCAAACTGCACCTTCAACCTAGCCAAAATATTCGATGGTGAAACGTCTTCATTTGTTAAAAATTTAATAAAAATACGTTGCTCAATGGATAAAGGAACCACTCACTCATGATTGCTACTGATCAACTGGAAGAATGAGCAGCCCAGGAGCGGCTGTCCCCACTCTTAACAAACCAACCTAAGACCCCCCACCCAACCAGACCGCTCGGCAGAGTCTGAGACTCATAAAGACAAAAGTCCGGTTTATATTTGACGCACCCTCGTACTTATCATTGGCTGCGTCTACGGTCGTTGTTTCGAGTAACGCCACCGTTTTGCTCGGCTCAACCCTAACTTTCTTAGGGCAATTAATTTCCTTGTGATAATGGCTTCTACATACGCCACATCGCACATCAAAAGTTTCCTTAGAGTTGCATTTAGCAAAGTGTTCTAATTTACTGCATTTAAAGCAATTCGGATTCGTGTTGAGCCTAGAATCACGCTTTTCAACACGCCGTCTTCCTATCGAAAGTACCTTTACTAGAATTTGATTTGAAAGATGTTGAGGCGGTGTCGTTTAGTTCGCTTAAATACTTAAGCAACTCCTCAGGTGTTTTTATAAATACAGAAACCAAATTTTATTTATAATTTCCTGCTTTTATATATAATTTCCTGCTTGCGCACCTGTTTTGACAACACGATCACCTAATCACCCAATTATGCAGGACACTGCCTTTTCTCCAATGATATTGCATGCGTTCAACAAAGAGATCTTTTCATAGTAATATTTCAAATATGATTCATAGATTTTTTTTTCGTCGCTCTATAATTTCTATTAATGATTCATAAAAGTCTCCTGTGTGTGGAAATGCCTACTGCAATTTCTCCTTCCACTCCATCCAGGTATACCTCACCTCACCGATGTCCTTGAGCTCGTCGATTTTCTTGCACCAAGTCTCAGAGGACTGATTTCGCTCCTCCGGATTAAATATAGGTACAACATCACCCTTAAGACCTAGACCAGTCCGTGAATCCGTCCAGCCGTCTAGATTTTCTCTTATAATGTCCACTGTCGGAGGAAGTCGACGAAGTTGGGGTACGGTTTCGACGATGTCGAGAAGCTTTATGAGAACGCCCCATATTAACGAGCTGTTCAAATCTAAACCAATCAGATACCACAAAAAAAATTTTTTTCTCTTTCAGATATACATATTTTAATATTTAAATATTTAATTTAAATTTCAAAAAATTAAATTTTTATATTTCAAGAACCGTATCAGATATGATCTTGAAAATTTTACAGAAGTTAGGACCAGTATACCTCTAGCGGAGAAAAAAATTTTGAAGGTGTGGGTGTAGGGAGCCGCAAGGATAGAAAGCTAAGAATTGACAACTGTATATAACTACTATAGAGACATCCCAGAAAATAAATTTTGATAGGGGTAGCAAGGTACGGGGGTAGGGGTGGTTTTTCATATCTCAGAAACGGCTTATGCTAGAAAGTTGAAACTTAGTATCTATATGTAGATGTGCTACTAGAATAATTAAAAGTGAAAAAAAAATCGGCGCAAGTCTGGGTGCAACTTTATTATTTTATGGGTAGCAGTCCGAAACGTGTTTAATGGTGAGATACGGTGTAGGGTACTATGCGATTACGGAAACACACGAGTACGGAAACAGTCTATATTCACTTATAAAAGTTATAAAGTTTATACACACTAGTAATCACTCATAAACTAATAGCAACAAGTTAAACATTTTAAATTTATCACTGTTTTACACACTTTTATCTTTTTTTAATTATCGGCTGCACCATTTATCGTGGTCAAGTTATATTATAATTGCAAATACTAATACTCCGTTAACAATTACGTTATTTAAGTTAAATTATGATTGAAAACATTGGCAATACGTTAAAAATTACTTAATTTTTAATTACCAAACAAAATAATGTCATAAGAATTAAAACTATAACCACTAGATTCGGCCGTCCAACCACTTCATCCATGCGTCAAGGTAACACAAGTATCCTACTTCTGATATGTACGAGAGGGGTAAAATAAAAACCCGATTGAAAATAAAAGCAACTTGTTGAAATCATATACTTTAATTCAATTAATAATTTTTTCCTTTACGGAATGAAACGGCAGGACGTTCGACCATCTGTAATGAATTTAATAAAAACAAAACAAATGAGTGAGGCCAACAATAACTTTCCAATGTAAAGAAAAACAGTAAATACCACCAAGTGCTCGCCAGATCGATACAAGACAATTATACAAAAACGATAAACGACATCCGAACCTGAAGCCACAAATACCGTCAAGGGAGAGCACACAAGACGATGGCTAGTGAAAAGGGGAGAGGAGTACCATCTCCATATACAAGGGGTGGGGAGCCAACCCACATGTGCCTTCACACTCGAGGAGGAGAGCCATCCTCGTCAAGGCCAAGGAGGAGTACCATCCTTGTGGATTCCGCGAACCTTACTTAACAAAACTGGCTTAACAAAAATGTCCGCCGTAGACGCCGTACGCTGTACGCAAAACCGTTTGAAGGTGCGTAGCTCTCAAACCCCTTGAGATATTGAGCTAAATCAGAATGGTTCGTCATAAAATCCGTTAAAATTTTAACTTGTTCCCGGTTCACGCTTTGTGATAGTTTTAAATCACCGGTAGCCTAATTAAAATAAACACAAATAATTTGCTTACATTATAAAAAAAATTCAGTGTAATTCGAACACTTGACGATTAAAATTTAATTGTTTTGAGTTGTTAAAGAAAGCAAATTCGAGATTGGTAGTACCTAATTCAACTCGAAACTGGTACGGTTTTTATACTTCGAGCACATTACACGTCGAAACGAGATTGGTAGTACCAAATTAGCTCGAAAACCGAAAACAAAGCTCGTTTCGAGATTCATGATTCCACTCCTGCGTCATCGATGTCGGCTTGTTGTGCGATTCCTTGCATGCACAAGACGTAACGGTGGGCAGTATTCTCTCTTCGCAACCTTCGTTTGGATAACTCGGCATATACGGTTTGACGGCGAGAGCTTCGTAATTTAAAAGATTCGTCTCCATTTAACGTACCCATCACGTCTTCGAAATCTTTGACCCATTTGTTTATGCCGAACGCGTCTTCTCCGGTGAATTTTCGTATCGAATGTTCAACGTCGAAATAATCTGGGCGACGGACATGTGGCTCAGAATTTTCAAGGGCAGCTATTTCGTTCCTCAAAGCAATTAATTCCCGGCGCTTTCGCAGCATATTAATTTCTCGGTCAATCGCGTTTTCTTCTTCTGCGGCAGTATCTAGGTTATACTCAATTTCTTCCTGTTCGTCGACCACATGCTCACAGTCATCTTCTCCACGTGGTCCTTCGATAATATGGCCCAGCTCACGATTGTATAGTCGGCGTAAAGCGGTTACACTTGCATTTGCCTGTGCAACAATTCCTGCCGCTTCCAGTGCGGTAATGATTCCACTCCGATTCATTCGGTGAGCCATTTCCGGAGATAGAAACATCGAAAAAAATTTTTCACTGTTATGATGGCGTCGCTCACTCGGCGTGTTAAATTTTTTTTTTAAACCCGCGGTTCTCGAAATACCGTTCCTCGAATGCAGCCCTTTCGACCTCCTCACCCGCAATTTCCTCATCTTTCACCTGTTGTTCAATTTCCGATTGAATTCTTTGAAATTCCACATACTGGGATTCCAATTTTTCTAAACGAGCACGAATAACTTCTGCATCTGCTACTACCGTTGCATGGACAACTTTTTTCACGTATTCTTCCAGCCTCGTGAATTGGCCCTTTATGCATGCGCGTCGCTTTTTTAATTCATCCATGTGAATCATTTCCGCACAACACTCTTATTACCGACCGATTTAATTAATTTAAGACCCTGCTCGGGCGCCAAAATGTTGGGGGTTTTTTTCCGACCGAAATCCCGCACATTTAATTTTTGAAGTAAAACACCGAACTTTCTTCACTGACGTGTATTTCGCTTCTCTCTTTCTTTTGACAAACAGTACAGTTTTTAATCCAGAATTCAAGTCAATATACCGTTAATTTACAGTCGCTAATAAAAATGTTTAAATTAGAAATTTACAGTCGCTGACAAAAGTAATATGTTTAAGTTAGGCAAAAAATAATTATTGATAAAAAAAAACAAATTTAATTCTGCTTGGCTCGTCCAGATCGCCGACAGCTCGCCAGCCGCAAATGAAATAAATAGTTATATGAGAAGTATTTTAATAAATGATTATTTTAAGAATGTAATAAAAGAAAATTAAGATAAAAAAAATTAATCCAAAAATTTGTGTGTAATAATAAATTGATTACATTTCAGAGTCATGTAATTTTTCTTTAATATTTTAACTTTTAATTCACGTTCTTCCGATAGTTGTTTCATTTCGAATTCGTGCTTTTGCTTTATACATTCCATTTCAAGTTTGTTCTTCTCTATTTGTGCTTCCACAAGTTTTATTTTTTTAGTGGCAAGAGTTTCCCATTTGTCGACTGTGTTTGCCTTTTGTGAAATACGCAGGAAATTGTTTTTCTTCCTACCGACGAATATTTTTTCTGAAATGAGGCAATACATAAGTTATTATGGAACACAATTTTTCATTCGCAATAGTTCTTACCTTGGAATTTTTTTACTGGTACTTCAGTTTTATTATTTGCATCACTTGACGGTGAAGATGGTAAAATAATATTATTTTCAGTCGATAACAGATTCGCTTCTATTGCGTTGGCGGACGTCTCTATTGAACTTGTGCTCTTCTCGTCATTGACCGTCTCCATATCATATTCAAGTATTTGTACAATAGGAATATCATCTGAAATATTATCGCAATCGTATTCACCTGCCATTCCATTAACTTGATCTCCAAGTATTTCTATGGCTGCGATATCCACCTCATCATAGTTAGTCGGCCTTTGAGAAGGACCACCTCCAGTTGCATAAATCTGCTTCTTCTCTTCAGATACCTTTCTGTTGGTTATTTTTTTAATGTTCTCATATTTTTTTTCAAAACAGGATACATCCGAGGACACGTATTTGTATGTGAGTTAAACTCCACTTCAATTTCTTTCCACATTTTAATTTTCTCGTCCAAATGTGTCCTGCCAGTTTGTTTCGATTCAATAATCGTCTTATACTTTGTTGCTAATTTCATTAAAATTGAAACTTCGCCCGATGTGAAATTCGGACTTCGCTTTTTTTCACTCATTTGTTTTAAATACACTTACGATTACTACACCAGGGTAGAAAACCGTTTATACTACGCTGGCGTTGCTGTTGACTAAATCAATGGTCTATAAGCAATTCGTGGTGGGGAGGCGCGTTGCCACTCCACTATATATGTAATATGTATGTATAATGTACGCAAATTCGTTACAAAAGCTTACAGTAGGTTGCAAAATGAAACGGCATTCACTATGCTTAGTTTAGCTAAGCCGCTCGATACAAACAACTGTGAAATCAGTCGAAACGAATGCATAGCTTAAGCTACCTATTCTAGCTTAACTAAACCTTAGCTTAAGCTACCACAGTGAAATCGGGCATAAATCTTCTAAAAGAAAAACTAAATTTTGGATGCTTTTTAAGATACTTTGTTTATTATCGATGTCACTTATTTACTTTCAAATTACAACTGAATTAAGAATCTAAAGTTTACATTTTAGGAAAGATAAAATATGTTAAGTCAGCGTCTGGTTCAGGTTAACATTCTTTGGAAAAGGTGCATACGTTTGGAATTTAGTAAGTGCATCTATAAGAATTGTGCAATTTGGAATATGAACTTTGCTGATTACAGCGTATGTTGTTCGTCGAGTCGTGGGAACTTGTTGTGTTGGTCGTCGAGGCGTAGGAAACATGCCTTAACACTCGCCTATCGCCGTTCTACTTCTTTCTACTGCGATCAACGCCATCTCGCCTTTTCCGATGTAACAAAATATTTATTTCGATTTGCGAAACGTTTAATTCACTTTGCGGATTCGTTTTGTTCACTTTGAATATTTGTGTTGAGCAGTTTTTTATTACCGTTTACCGTAACACGATACTTTATTGGCAACTACGCTCTGCTACCATGTTGAGTTATCGAAATAAAGTATGAACGTGTTCTCTGGTTGAACGTTATAATGAGACTAACTTTTATTCATAAACAGAATATTATAATAAGTGGCAGAAGAATTGAATATACAATACTATTGTCATGTTACACACACAATGATACTTTTCAACATCCCTGTATATCAAGTCCTCTCTATCTGTATCAGTTATGGTCTGCGTTGAAGCGTCTTTTACTACATACCTTCTGATCAAAAAGTAACCGGAATTCTTCAATAAAACGAAAACCGTTCAATTATTCATTGCCATTCATTTTATTCTCTTCAAAGTAATCTCCATTGTAAGCAATACACATTGTTTTTTTTATTGTGGACAAGGAGCCTTTTTCTTGCCACAGGTTTTTATTAATTTCTTATTAAAATCACTTTATAACTCTTATTAAATTTCGGCAATAACAAGTTTAGTTTAAATCTTCTCTTAACATCACTTTATAACTCTTATTAAATTTCGGCAATAACAAATTTAGTTTAAATCTTCTCTTAACGTTAGCCGAAGCACAGTCACAATTACAATCACTTTACAACCTTTATTAATTTTTCGGCAACAATTGAAAAACGGAGAGAACCTTTTAATAGGATGTGCATCACTGGACTACTGGCAAGTTACAAACTGGTCTTTTTTAAATTGCTAGTACTGATAACAAACTGCATCGAGCAAAATGCTGACTCCACTTGTTCGTGGGAGTCAAGATTTTCTCGATGTTACAAGACCAAAAAAATGAAATACAAAAATAAGACACCAAGCATATTTCACTTGCAATTATGTGCATTGAAATCTGCTTGGTTCTTGCACTTAATGCTAGTATCATATGTCCGAAATTATGGACTTTGTTTTGATTTCCATGCAGCCTGAAGCAAATTCGATGATTAGTGAGAACCGTGATATGTGATTCGTTGTCTGAATAGTCTAGACTGGCGTGCAGTTTGTGGAGTGTTAGATTGCAATACGTTATTCTCTTGGAATGCAATCAGCGATTTTACTTCAGGCCACATGGGCTGTGTGAATCTAAACACACATATTCCAACGTTTCCTCCAATCTTCAAAACACTTTTCATAGGCCGATTTTAGAATCGCCTTCAGCTCCTTATGCAAATTCTCCTTTATCGCCTCAAAACGCTTTCCGGAAAATGTTAACTTGAGTCGTGAGAATAGGAAAAAGTCACAAGGAGCTATGTCAGGTGAATACGGAGCTTGCGGAACGGTGTGAACGTTGTTTTTGGTCAAATAGTCGCGTACAAGATGAGATGTATGAGCCGGTGCGTTGTCGTGGTGAATAAACCACGAGTTGTTTCTTCACAATTCAATGTAAATCGTCTAACGTATGAGCAGAATACAACAACCCATACGACCGGATCGATCATTCAAGCCGTAAATAATTTGCTTGTTAAGCTCGTACTCGCCGAGGTCTAGACCGTGCGATGCAATCTCCTTCATTGTAATAATGTAATTGTTTAATCCCAATTTGGGATCGTACTCAGTGCGCGCCAATTTATAATGTACACGCGAGCGTTTTTGGCGAAGCAATGCTGAAGTGATTTGTGGCACTATGATATGAACTAAACCATATCATAGTATCCGTCCCCAACCAAATCTTCAACAACATTACCACCCAAGTAGTCGTATTAGCCATCAGTATGGATTCATCCCTTACTCCGCCTTGAAACAACTGAGGGGAGTATGTCTCCATAACACACATATTATTTTTTTTCTAAATTGGAAAATGCGCCTTGGGTACTTATTTCCCTACAATAAGCGAAAGTGAAATCGTTCCTGAAATCTTCCTCTTGACTGAATGCAGGGAACTAATTCGCTTAAGGTACAATGATATATCCCATTGCCAGCGTAACTTCACAATCGAACCGAAAGATTATGCACAGGTTGTTGTACAACTCTTGCCCTCCCTTGGCGTAAAGTAATAATCGCCCAAATTTGGGGGTATGCCTGCACCTCACTGACTGGATAACACAATAAAAAAAAAAAGACCACAAGCAGAATGGTGTCTGAAAAATAAAATAAAACCAAAAAAAATATCATATCTCGAATATCCTCAATTCGGCTCCTAGTGTTTAGTTCGGCGGTTTGGTTGGTCTTCTGAAAATGCCTGATTCGCTCTTGTTGCACTTCACGTACCTAATCTGTAAATTTACAGAGAAAACTGGACACGCTTCCCTGGCATATTGCCTTGGCTTAATTTGACCCAGCCGATGTAATCTCACAATTGCAGCATCTCGTGGTCCTATATTTCAAAACTTTAAAACGCAAAAAGCACAAAAAAAAGAACGTATGGACCGAAATAGCCAGCCAATATGGGCTTTTCAATTGCAGAAGCCAGGGATTTCTCGAACCCTGTAGGGATTTTGACAAATTTAACCCCGCCTATGTCTTCCAGGAAATCCCCTAAAAGGACATTCAGACCGGCTAAAGAGTAAAGAGGCATTACATTTCGTAAAACGAAAAGAAAACTTGTCTGAAGCACGCGGTAGCGCGTCACTTAACGGTCGGACCGTTACGGTCCTATCGGACGAGTTAACAGTGCTTGGCAAAAAAACTTGGTCCGTAAGAAAAAAAAACTACAGTTAATTTCACCAGTTAAATTTTCGTTTGGGTTTTGGTTCGTTATGCACCTCGTGCCACGGAAAATACCGATATCCCTAATCGTCACTCGAGGCTCTATGTGCGAAGGAAACTTACTATGCAGTACTTATATGGTTATTTGCATAGTTGAGGTGCTTCGCTGGGGCCACGGGGCCTACAGCGCGCCTGACCATAGCGCACCAATACACTATTTGTGGAAATTGTTCGATACGCGAAGAAGGAACGCACGAAAACTAGGACACTAAACGCGATCTGAACACCGAATACTGCTTTTGAGAAAGTCAGCTAGACGCAATAAAACAAGAAACAAATGAACTTCGGATAAATCCGCCGGTATAATGTACATCGGGGCTCTGTGGGGCTGCTGATTAAGTGGGCGCGAAGCGACAAAAGAACAAAACTATACTCACACAAAAAAAAAAAAATATCGTCACAACATAAAAGGACTCATCCTTACGGGGCTTGCGTATCGCTTTCCTCGCTACATTCAGGCCATATTTCAAATCAAAAATTTAAAAAAAAAATAATCTAAAGCAAAAGTAATCTTGTACATAACCTTACATTTTTATTTTTCCTTTCCAAAAAAATAACTCCCTCGATGAATTCTCGACATGTTGGGCACTACCTCCCGCGGGTGTAGGGTATCTGGCGGGCGGGATCCTTCAACCGTTGTGAATTCGCTGATTCTACACACTCTCCCGGCAAAACCTTCACTTTTCAACCAACAAAGAAAAAACGTGACCGGCGTGATCGAGATCTGGCTCCAGACTGTCCACGTCTTTTTTCCCTCGTTCTGCGCATTCGCAGTTTGCTTTTGTCGCCATTCCTTTTTACTTCATCCTCTGTGTTAACCAGTACTCGAATGTCAGGTTTACTAATATGTGACATTGCCCAGTAAGTAAAACTGTATGCACCTGCGTTCGGTGCACTTCGTGTACTTTATTACCTTCTAGGCAAAGTGTACGTCGCAATCAAATAACGCTGATCCGGCGTTCCATTACAAATTCTCCCAAAATATGAGCCACGGAATAACCAGTTCCACCAGTAGTTTTCTACGTAGTTCTAGCCACGTACTTACCGTAATTGTATGCAACCATATTTTTGCGGTACCATCCATCAACCGCCGAGCACACATCAGGCGAAAATCATCATTGCACTGAAGAGGTGCTAAACCGATCTCAAAATCATCTATCCACTTGGTGATTCCATATAAGTCATCATCACTAAACTTAACAATGGTGCCGTCTATATCGGAAAAATCGAAACGTCTCAGCTATGCAGGTCTCAATTCAACAGCTGACTTATTTTGCTCCAATGCAGCAATTTTGCGACGCAACATCAATAATTGACGGCGTTTTTCTAGACGATCCAGCTCGTCATCTTCTGCATCTTGCAAAACTGATGGCGCACCAGCACCATCATTTACGTATACCGCTGGCTCGCTAGCTTTCGGCATAATAATAGGATGTGAAGACACTTGCTGTGCTGCTACAGCCGACGCCTCTCCTAACGGGCCGTCGCCATCATCAGATACCGGCACTACAGAGTTCGAACAAGCACGCGCATGTTGATCATATAAACCACGCAATTGTTTTAATGTGGTTGTGGACGGAAAATCAACTTTTTCGGTCATCATAACCTCGACTTATTCTTTCCTAGACAATTTTTCTATGTCCCACTCATTCATAATTAGAAATATCGGAATGCTGACAACGGAAAATAACAAAATGCAAAACCGAATTCCATACAATGTTCGTTCGGAATTTCGGAATGGTAACCACAGAAAACGGTACAATACAACACCACACTGCGTATAATATTATCGATATCACGGAAACTCTAAATCTATCGCGTGCGACCACACACCTGAGTTATAATGCCCTACACTTTCAGTAAATTTAAATAACACAATTTAATTTCTTTGTTTTATCAGTTTTTTTATTTCTTTTACTTTTTTGAATCCATCGCGTTTCGATGGTGATCTTCAACTGAACTCCCTTCTCTTATAGTGTTGCCAGGTATTCTGTACATCAAAATGCTTATGATCACCAATAAGTGTTGCCAATATACAACTTCCAACATTCAGCACAACCGATTTACAAGACATAACAAATTATTTATTTCTTAATTAATTAAAATTAATTGTTTTAACATTTGAACATTTTTTATATTTCAAATTATTTATTTCTTAATGTATTAAAATTAATTATTTTACTACGTCAAAAGCTTTAGTAAGACTGAAAATATTTTTCCGACATTTTTATTTTTGCTAAATATGCCAACTTCAATTTGAATTCAATAAAATGTATGAAGTTGGCATTCATTCAAAACTACAGTGAATAATACTTAGTTAAATAGAATTACTTACGTACGACGGGAAAGGATATGTTCATTATTTGAGGAATTAACGACTTCTATGAGACTATACCAATCCTTAGCAATACCAATGTGGACCTCAGGTTTAATTTCAGTATTTTTAATAAGAATGTCACCATTTCGCACATCAACTGGTAGTTTAATTATGTTTTTTGATTTTGGAGGAATGTTAAATTTGTTCGACATAAGGTTGAGTTTAAAACGTAAGGGAATTACGGAATTATTTGTAATAAGAATTTTGTTTGCGAGGTCGACTTTCGCTCCCATTTGTGTTAATATGTCAAGTCCTATCAGGCCGTCAAAGTATGCATGAAACTTGAAGACGAGAAATCTTGACGTTCCTGCCTGGTGGAAGTCGGAAAAATTTGGCATGAAAACTTCTTTATCCAGCTTGTGTTTACTTAATATGGTGGTAATAAAAATTGGTTTGGTATTAATCAGGTCATTGGGTTGGATGTATTCTGGATTGATAAAGGATGAAGAAGCACCGGTATCAATCAGGAATTTGAGTGGACGTCCAAAAGGAGAGGAAATGTCTATGTAGGGTAATATAAATCCGTGTTTGTTGATATCTAGGTAGCAGACTGGTTTGTCGAGGCAAGTTCTGAAAAATTTATTGAAAAATATTGATCCAATCGTTGGAAATTAATATCAATTGGAGGTGGTTGTAGATTAAGGTTGAATTGTGAAGCTGCACTTTCGGAGATATTGAATAATTCTTTACCAGAACAATGTGGTGGTCCATTTGATTTAAAGTTATTACTAGCTGCTTTGTTTGGGGGTGATTTTGCGGACGGATGTGGGATAAACTGTGGTTGCTGTTGCGGAAGAGGGTAGCTTGGATTTGGTCTTTGGAAATGTTGTGGTTGATATGATTGGGACCTGAAATTCATTTGCCCTTGATGTTGAGAGAAATTTGGGCGAACTTGATTTGACGGTGCTGTGAATGTTCTTTTATTCACAATTGGTTTATTCAAGTCCTTTTTTGCGTAATAAATGTTTTGTTCCGTCATACAATAGAGAAGGCTTTAGCCAGCGTACTTGGCTGCATTGCACGAATGGTAGAATCAAGAGGTTCTCTAAGACCCGATAAAAATGCGTTTAAGCGCATTCCCGAGTTCAATTCCTTTTTCGCGTTTATTATATTTAATTCTTCTTCATGGATCTGAACGTGGTTGTTTAAACTTGCCAAAATTTCTACGATTTCACTGTAGAAATTTTCAACATTGTTTGTTTGTTTTGCATTATGAAGGTCTCGAATAAGAGAGGTCTCGTTCCTCTTATCTGAGTAATGTAAAATTAAATTTTCTCTTATTTTAGTCCATTCTAGTGTGGTACCGTACATATTATGGACTTCATTAGCAGGACCCACTATTTTGTTTCTGATGGCTCTTAGTAGCAACTGATCGTAGGCAGTTAGTGATAGATATCACAGAAAGAATTTTTTCGACGTTGTCGAGAAAGTCATAAAGAAGACGTGGATTGGCTTCAAATTTGGGGAGGTCCTTTATCGCATCAGGAACTCTTAAGGTGTTAAAAATATCGGAAATTATTACGACTTCCGTATCTGACTGTTCTGCAGCTGTATGAACTTGCGCACTATTATTGGTTGACATATTAGTTTCACTTATTATATTATCGATTTTTGGATTTCTAAGTTTTTGGATTATATTCGACCAACTGCTTGAAAGATTTGTTATTTTGTTTTTATTAATACCGTCGTTTGAACCTACGACCGTTTCACTTAGGTTTAAAAAGATATTTTCACTTAAATTATCGCGAGCACTTGAACACGATTGAACACTTATCTCGAAATTATTTGTATTTGTAGAAAGCTTATAAATCCATTTCTATTTCTAATTACGGGATATGGCCTTCTACCTTTGATTTTAAGAGAAGGCATAAATGGAAAGTAAATGGAAAAAAATTTATATGGAAATGTTCGGTATCGACGACTTACATGCATGTGGTGAAGATAATTAGTTTCCATATTTCTTATGATGATCCTTTTAGTAGATTCTGAACAATGTTCACTTGTTGATGCACTTGCACGGCCACGACACAGATTCTTTAAAATTCCACGTTACCGACTAACCGTCGATTTGTTACTTTCTTAAACAATTTCAGACGAACTAAATCCTACCGACTGCGCCAGTTAAGTATTCTAACTTTTTTATCCTTAAAAAAAACAAATTTAATTTTTTGATGAGCAATATATGTATTTATTATTTTACGACTCTAACTTTTACAAAATACTGGATAAGGTTTCAGGTCGGGAAGATACTTTATTAACTATTTTTGCTGATATGATATGAGGTGATTGTGGCAAAAGTTCATTGGTAGGCATTGGCTTCTGGGGAAAAAATGTCTGTGGGAAATTAGGTTGAGGGATATTTAAGTTATTTAGTTAATATTATGTTGCGAAATATGTGCTGATTGATTTAATGTCGCGTTATGTAACTCGCGCGCAAATGCAATCTAAACGAACTAGCCGCTCAGGACTCGGAAACCTTTTCGACTCTTTTTTTTCACTTTTTTTCTATCGGCCACCTCGCCGCGATCGTTGCACCAGCATCCCAAAAAAAAACCGTTTTTTTCTCGTTTCCGGCCTCTACCGAATAACCGTACCTTTTTTTCTGCAGTTGGTGGCCTTTTGTGAGTGCGCTCGATTGTCGACCATCAGTTCGAAAATCGATCGCACCCACAAAACCCAAACGGAATTTGTGTTGCCAGCCAGCGGCAACTCAACAATGCCTTGCTGCTTTAGGTGCTTGTAGAGCGAGGTTTGATACCGCAGATATTAACTCCATTAGTTGGAATGCCGGTACCGATGGAAGCATTACAAGCGTAAATTCCGATTTTACTTGGAATGTTCCCTTTTACAGCGCTGCATTTTAGACAGTTGCTCCTAACGTAACCGATAGCTCCACAACCATAGCAAGCAAGTGTTGGTTCAGCTGTTTGGTTTCATGGCGCTGCCTTCGAACTGTCGTTTTTTACGGCACTCATCTTCGTTGTGTCCATAGCACCTGCAGAATTTATATCTGATCCTCTTGGTATCTTGTTGCTCAGAAAAATCCTTCGGTATTGATTTGTTTTCCGTTGTTTTAAGTTAGGATTATTCGCACGTACGTTCGATATGCCTTGCTTTGTCCAGAAGATCGTAAAACGTTTTTACATCCTTACGGGACAAACGTTTCCGGATTTTTAGATTTAGTAAGCCATATATCAGATCGATCATGACATCTTCGGAGTGACGTTCGGCTGGCAATTGTGCTAAAAAGCACGTTTTTTGCACACAAACTCCGTTGTAAGCGTATCTTTGTCTTGTCTGGACCCAAAAACCTCAAGATGCACTTCATACGCTGGCTTATACGGAGAGAATGTCTTTCGAAGAAGTTTGCCAACGTCTTGGCATGTTTTTACTCCTTCCTTCACACCTTGCCACCACGTGTTGGCAAAACCTTCTAGTAAGAGTGGCAGTCCACGCAATGCTTCGACATCTGGTATTTGTTCGATGACTTTATAGATGTACATGTACATGTAATGAGTTCCTCCACTTTGTCGCCTTTATATTCACCAGAGGAGCGGGCAGTACGCAGTACATCGGCTGAAGCTTCATATCTCCCGACTCCTCCCGATAGACGCCAAAACCGCTTGAAGTTGCTCCGTTGAAATGTTCATTCCGGTTTTTTGTACGCTATCGCTTACGGGTGGACGAGATTTCTTGATCCTCGCAGATGTCTGTGATGAAGGCCCACGAACTGGCTTACTTAGTATCTGTAATTTAGAATCGACCGCTTTATTCATAGATGTAGGTGTAAGTGAACAGACTGCTTGTAAAAGCAGATAACAGTTCCTTACCCAAATCCCTGAACTAGCAGATAGCGAATTCTATCAGAATACTTTTTGTGCTCGGGCGCCAATTGTTATAAGTTATAATTCAAGTTTTATTCAATTCAGTTTTTCCTTAATTTTATGTAAAGTTTTTTGTTTAATTCAGTTTTTTTCTTAATGTTTTATTATCTTCTTAAATCCAATAGGACGTTTCGTTGCGCCTGGATTGCAAAGAAAAGAGTTGTTCGCGTTCCGTTGTTTCTTTTATACATTACTCTGCGAGCCTAAAGCTAGTATTACACTGTTTGACCAAGTGGTCAAATTGCAGTAATAAGCAATGCGAAATAGCAAATTTGACCGAGCGGATATTGCGAGAATAATTGGAATTCGCTATTTCGCATTGTTTATTACTGCAATTTGACCATTTGGTCAAACAGTGTAATACTAGCTTTAAGCTCGCACGTTGAAGGGATTTGAATTTCTGGAACCGCTGAAGCTCCTGAATGTTGACGAGGTGGGAATGATGTGGCAAGTTTCAGTGTTGTCGTTATTGGTTGTTACAAAGTTACATATTATTGCCGCAACATGTATTGCAAATGAAGACTGGGAATCATGAATTGATGGCTTCCATTGTTTTAATTCGCCTTTAATTTTAATGATTTGCGGTTTCAAGATAGCATTCAATAAAATTATTAAAATAATATTTCTGGAGTCTGTAAATGGTTTCATTTATATAATTTTTGTAATTAAAAATTATCACTTACTTTCGTTGATATTTTCATTTAATAAAGAGCGAAAACTTTTATTTTGCCCGTCTTTGATTTCCCTTTTATAAATTTCAGTAATATCTCGTTCAAAAGTAGCTGTTTGAACACAGTCACCTTTTCTAGTAGTTTATTCGAACAGCCAAACGGTATTTTTAGATTTACAAAGTAATATCAGTGAAGTTGGTTAAATTGTATTTAGTTAATACATGAACCATGCGAAGTGCTAAAGGTGCATTATATTTATACACATCAACTTCTATAATTATTAACACACCCCCTCAACTTTAGCATTTAACAAGGTGTTATGACTATATACAATATACAATATTATAAACGCAAAAGATGTTCTACATTTTAAGTAGCAATCAAAATAACATGTAAATGAAAAAAAAAAGAAATCCGTTACATTAAATTTATAAAATTCACGTACAATTATAAATCAAATAATAGAATTATCAAAAGTTAAATCCAAGTTTCTTACAACAACAATCCATCTGCCGGCAGCTCATCTGTAGGTAAATATTGCAATTGGATAAATCCTTGATCAATTGCTTCTCGTACATAATGATATCGGTAGTGTATGTGTTTAGTACTTGTAGTTCTCCCTTGAAATGTTGCTATATATTGAGCACTTTGACTATCGTTGTATAAAGTTGTCGGTTGATTACTAAGTAGACCAATTTCTTCAAGCAAATAGCGTAGGTAAGTGGCCTCTTTCGAAGCACTGCCGAGTGCAATGCATTCTGCTTCAGCGTTGGATGTTGCTACTACTCGCTGTTTCTTCGATTCCCAAGAAATTGCTGCTCTGCCATAGATGAAAACGTAACCAATCGCACACCGTTAATATCGTTAATGTCGTTAATATCTTCAGCCCAACTAGCATCCACATAGCCGAATAGAGATATCCTTGATTGATTATATGTTAACTTCATATCGTCTGTTTCCTTTAGGTATCGAATTATTGAGATAGCTGCATTCCAATGTTGTTTCCTCGGATCTTTACAAAATTGAGCCAATGAATTGACAGTAAAAGATAAGTCTGGTCTGGTATAAACCGTCAAATGAATCAATGAACCAATTAGCTTTTAATAACTGGAAACATCCACATTTTCTCGTTCAACACAATTTGACGGATCTTTCTCCAATTTCATTTTGGGTTGAACTCGTAACTTGTTTGGTTTTGTGTTGTCGAGTTCATATTTGTGAATTAAGTTGCGGATGTATCCTTTCTGTGATATCGAAATGGGACCATATTGTCCATCGCGTTCGATCTCCATACCAATACACAAATTAGGCTCACCTAAATCATGCATTTTAAACTGCTTACATAAATGATGTTTTAAAGATTGCATTGAGTTATTGTCATTCGTTCCAATGACAAGATCATCTACGTACGCAGCAATTATTGCTAATTTCTCTTCCTTTTTGTTAAAATAAATACATTTATCATAATTTGAACTTTCGAGTCCATATTCCTTTAACTTTTCATCTAACTTGAGATGCCACTGACGTCTGGCTTGTTTCAATCCATACAATGCTTTTTGTAACTTGCAAACTTTATGTTCATTTCCTGCTGTTACACAACCTGATGGTTGCTCCATATATATGTCTTCGTACAAGTCTCCATAAAGGAACTCTGATGAGAAGTCCATTTGATGTAAGATTAGTTCTTTTTCTACCGCTATAGCAAATAAAAGTCGTAACGAACTTTGTCTAACTACTGGTGAGAAAGTGTCAGTGTAATCTTCTCCATATTCTTGTGCGAATCCCTTGGCTACAAGCCTGGCCTTGCGTCGATCCATATTTCCTAACTCATTGAATTTAGTTTTGAATACCCATTTGCATCCTATGATATTTCGGTCATTCGGTTTATCGACTAAGTTCCATGTATTGTTATCCAATAATGATTGATATTCTTCTTTCATAGCTGCTTTCCATTCAATGTGATTAGGTGATTCCTCAACCTCGCGTAAATTTTTCGGATCAATAACTATACAAAATAAGTTCGCCTTCTGCTTTCCTAGTGCTTTTAACGCAGCACTTCGTGTTAGTCTTTCGACTTTATTTTCCATTTCGTTATCAATATTTTTTGGTTGATTAGATTCTTTAGTTTCTTTTTCTGTTTTACAACCTATATGCCTTTGCTTCCTCGGAATAACCGACAAGAATATATTCTTCACTCCTAGGCGCGAATTTTCCTTTTCCGGGTTTTTTATTTAGCACAAACGATTGGCTTCCTATTATCCTTAGGTGACTTATGCTTAGTTTTCTTCCTGTCCAGAGCTCATCTGGGGTTTTGTTGTAATTAAGATTAGTTGGACAACGGTTTCGTAAATACGACGCTGCATAAATCATTTCTGCCCAAAGAAACTCGGGGAGATTATTTTGAATAAGAAAACATCGAGCCATTTCCGTTAAGGTTCGATTGGTACGTTCATCTACACCGTTTTGCTGAGGTGTATATTCTACTGTTAATTGGTGTTTTATTCCATGTTCTTCCAAAAAATTTAAAAAAATATAATACTACAGTACTCCTTGCAATTATCGCTTCGCAAAATTTTAATCGTTTCATTCGATTCATTTTCTACCAACTTTTTAAATATTTTAAATTTATCCAATAATTCGGATTTGATTCGAATAAAATAAGTATAAATCTTTCGCGTAAAATGATTAATAAATGTAACAAAATATAGTAAGAAAAGAAAAAAAATATTTTTTTTTATTAATTTTAATTGTTTTAGGTACCTTATACACTATTTGCATTATTTACATTTTTCTGTTGCCACTCAAATAACCTTGTCCGAAACAATATCCTCAATCCAAACTGTTCTGCAGGTATAAGCTGGTTAATATCATCCACAGTTAGATTTTTAAATACTTCTAAATTTATAATTTTTCCTAGAAAAAAACACATTTTGCTTGTAATTAATTTTTCATATTAAATTCACTAAAACTAAACAGGAAAGGATTGGTTAGTGATTTCAAAAAGGGAGTATTCAGTTCAATCCGATTTTATATTTATTTAGATATTTATAGAACAAGATTAAAGTTTTTATTTGCACTTACTCGCAAAATCTGGCTCGTGTAATATCCATTTCACCAGAAGAGTGTCGGTCGCTTCGCAAAAACCGGAATGGAATTGAAATTACTACAGAATCGTCTAGATCCTGCAGTAAATAACTTTGCTCACCAGTTGTATCACTCATTTTCACTTTATTATTTTGAAAGTACGAGTATATAACTACCTATTTTTAAATAAAAAGCACAACACAAATGACCGTATGTCGACTGGCAGTATTCCGACTGACCGTATTCCGACTGACCGTATTCCGACTGACCGTATACCGACTGACCGTATTCTGACTAAAATGCTACTCGCAATTGAATTTTTAGAGAAATGACCTAAGACTTTAGGTGATTTTATTTCTTGTTTAACTAAATATTTTGACAAAATTGATTCGTGGAATTAGAGCCAAACGTTTGCCTATTGTTTTAGGTAAATTGCCTAAAGAAGTAGAAAGTCCAAAATTTGGATATTTATGTTTTACTTTCGGAACATCCCTAATACAGGTATATGTAATTACTTACCCTGTATGTATGTATAATATGTTAAATTTATTTACCGCTTCCATCAAAACATCCACTATACCAAAACCACCGAAACAAGCCTGCAACCAGGGAATCTCGTACGCACACTTCGAAAGCAAAGGGGGACGATGGTCGATATGTGAAATGTCAATTTTGCTGTGATTGCTGGCTATTTCAAAGAGTTTGTAAATAGTTTTTGTATTAATTAAAGTAAATATTTAAAAAATAATTACTGACTTGGAACACGGTGATAAAAAAGTATACATTTGATTGTTTTGTATAATAAATATTTTTATTTATGTAGCTTCTCGGACTTACAAAATTAAGAGTTTCAACTGATCTAAAATAATGTTTAGTTTTTCGTCATGAACAAATTCGTCATTCTCTTGCGTAGCTCTTTCCAACAAATTGATAGATTTTTGTATTAAATCTTCTTCAGAGAATTTCAAAATATTTCTTTCCGATTGATATCTAGTTATTATACTATTAAGCTGTGATGAGCTTGTTAATTTAGAATTTACAAGAAAGTGGTCTTTTAAAAGTTTTAAATTTACTTCATCATTCGACACGAAAACTTTTTCCTTTAAGTCGTTGAAAACTATAATGCGGACTACAAATTCAATACCACAATCGGCATTACTGTTTTCAACAATATAAAAAACCAATTTTGTCTCGGATTTCATATACTGCCATTCCGACAAAATTAACTTTTTATCAAAATGATCAATTAAATTTTAAAAATTAATTATTTCATCGGCCGCGATGGCATTACGATGCTGCTGTTCTATTCGTTGAGCATATTCCTCCCGTCGCTGCTCCGGGTCTTTTCTGATAGGAAGCTCTTCAGTCGAAAGAAAAGAACAGGCAAATTTGCGAATTTTGTTGGAACGGCATCTTTCTGCAATCTAAAATGCTTCAACGGCACACCAAGATCTCAGCCGTCGACATGTTGCGTCTTAATAATTGAATTACTACTAAAATGGTTTATATATGGTATACGTATGAATATTTTGTTGGGACCCAATTTGCCCTAGGAATAGCACGAATCCACGCATTCCTTTGGTGTTTATCCTTAGGGAAGGAAAAGGTCACAATTGTCTTCTCACCTTGTTGACGTTGTCCACTGTAGTTCGAAGAGCATCCCGGAACGCAGCACTTCTTCGGTATCTTGTACGCTATTTCACCAGAATATTTACAATCATATTTGGTATTAAAAATCAATTTAGTAATAACAAAATAACAAATAATGGAAAAACATTTCCATTTATTTTATTAAAAATACAATTTTTAATTGTTTACGTACGTTAAAAATGTTCGTGGAACCGTAACCGCCACATCACTTCACTTGTTGTGCAGCCAACTGATGGCCCCCTACGCATACTTGCACACAGCCTGTTTGCAGGCTTGTATTTATCGGTGGTTTTGGCTACACTGATTTTATTGTCATTTTTTTGCACTAATAAATATTCTCTCACATTGCTGTATATTACACTGAGCATAAAAATTGACATCTTCCCGAGCGTGAACTACAACTGGAATGACTGAAGAGAATCAGAACATTACAAATGTAATTCCCTGAATATTCGATTTAGACGTTCAAATTATACGGAAACTGAAACATACTATGATATATACCAGGTGTGGCCAAGCTCCTTGATAGTCCGAGCCATTTTTCAAAATTTGAAATTTTTCGCGAGCCGCATTTAAATACGTATTTAAAAGGTATGCAAAAAACGTATTAAAAAAAATTTTTTTTCAGAAATTATATTTATTGAAAACATATAAATAAAAGTACAAAATATGTGTATTGAATTTAAATATTAAAAATTAAACACATTTATTTTACTTCTCTTAATAATTCTTTAAAATTTGGTGAATAATTGGTGACAGCACTTCTCAGTAATTCTTTGAGATGCTGGTTAGTTAATACTGATCGGTGTTTGGATTTCACGAATTTTAAAGTGGAAAAAAATGATTCACATAAGTACGTTGTTCCGAATATTGATATAATTCGACAAGCAGCCTTTTTTAATTCAGGATACTTCGATTCTGGTACAAATTTCCAAAATTCAGTAATCGACGTCGACTTATATTTTAATTGAAGAGCTTGATCTTATTGCATCTCTATTAATTCTAACTCTCCAGATGCTTTTTGGGTCATAATTATATTGGAAATGGAAAACTCACCTTGAATTATGTTAATTTCAAATGGATTCAGAAAAAAATCAAGAGACGATTTAAAATATTTCAAGTCATGAAATCTATTTTGGAATTCCGTCAATATTCCTTCTAGCTTTTTTATATACTCGTTGAGTTTTTCTTGTTTCATATTGGAACAAATTTTTTTAATTCGAGGAAAATGACAAAATGTTTTATTTTTAATGTCCTTTTGAAAAAGTTGTAATTTAGTTTGAAAACTAAATATACACTGTGAGAGGTCAGATATTTTTTTATCTTTCCCCTGCAATTGTAAATTCAGTGTTTGCAAATGTTCCATGACATCAGTCAAAAACATTAAGTCTTGTAACCACTCGTCATCGTCTAATTCTGAATAGGTTATTTCCTTTTCTTTTAGAAATGCAGTTATCGGATCAAACAAATCTACAAAACGATTTAATACGTTGTAGCTAGATAACCATCTAACAATGCAAAAGAAATTAATGTCATTTGGAAGTTCTTCGTCCTTTAATTCTTTAAGGAAATTTTTGAATTGTCGATGATTTTTTGCATTGGTGCGAATATAATTTACAATGTGTAACACTGTTTTCATAACATCAGGATATTTTAAATATTTTGTAACGAGATGTTCTCGGTGAATTATGCAGTGAATCGGTATGAATTGTGGAATTTGAGAATCATCTCTTAAAAGCCCAATAAGACCGATTTTTTTACCCAGCATTGCCGGAGCTCCAGCTTTATTAAGAGGCACATCAAAAGTTTTCATTATGGAATCTAATGCATTTTTAATATCGACACCGCGGGTTGACTCTTTGTTGTGTTTTCACATCACAGGAAAACAAACGTTTATTAAAACAAATTAAACTTTATTCAAACTCAAATAATAATGGAATTAGCAACACGTGTGTTTGGTTTGGTTCATGAAACCGGACTGCGACTCGCTATCCTCTCCTGTTCACACCTCCATGTCCACAGTGCATTGGTAGTAGTCAGTGGCTATGCAACACTCTTGAAGTGCTACTAAATCTAATAATTCTTCTTTAACAACAAAGTCAGGTGAAACAAAACGTATGAAAACTGCCAATTGCGGAAGATCTGTGATATCTGTCGATTCGTCAAGGGCTAAGCTGAATCCAATACAGTTCTTCAAATCATTTTTTAAATTATATTCAAGAGATGTATTAATTGCTATTATGCGTCGTTCGGTTGTGTGTCTCGAGATGGGAATTTGCGAAACAACTTTGTGCAATGCTGCATTATTTGGATCTAAAACTTTAAGTACATCTTCCAAGTTTTTTTTAATAAACTCTCCCTCTAAATACGGGCGTTTTGCACGAGCAATATTCCAGGCAATAACAAAACTGGCTTCAGCCACATTATTAGCTTGATTGCTAAAGGTCATCAAAATTGACTGTTGTTTATTTAAATTTGATTTTAAAGAAGCAAGTTTATCTGATCTTAATTTGGAATTTGGTGGATACTGATTAGAAAACTGAGGATGATTGGTTTCATAATGTCGACGTAAATTGCTAGCTTTATAATTTTTGACCGTAGAATTACAAATAACACATAATGCTTTTCCGTTATTGTCAATAAAAAATAAATTCTCCTCCTACTCATTATTAAAACTTCTATTTTCTTGCTCGTATCTTCTTTTTTTATTTTCGATCTCTGTCGTCATATTTTTAAAAGAACTGGAAATAAATAAAGAAATTTAGAAAATACAAGTTTTGTGTTATTAAAACAATAACAACACGTGTTACATACTACGAAATAAATTTAGTTAACTTACCAAAAATTCCAGATTACAAATTATATCCGTAGCAAGAGTGATACAAATTGTTTCCTCCAGAGCACAATGTCAACTGTCCGTTGCAATGAAAGTTTACAAATTCAAAATCGGTCTGGAGTCGGTCGTTTACGGCCTGGGACACGACACGAAAACAACTGAAGGGCCTGCCGACCAAATCGGCAGACCACGCATCCACTCACACATATAATCATTCCACGAAACCCTTCGATTCCAATACCATGACCGAGAACGATCGCATGCTGTCAAGGTCAGTAATCAAGAAGTGATAAGCAAAAGAACAAAACAATGAAGCAAAGCAATATTTGGACAATAGGAACGCTTAAAACAATGAGGCCAAACAATATTTGGCCAACTGTGACGACTATCAGAAGAATAGTACAAACCTCTTCTTACAAATAGCACAAAAATGAAAAGGGAACTCGGGTACATTTATCGAGAGCCACAAATAATCCTTCAAAGAGCCGCATGTGGCTCGCGAGCCGCAGGTTGGCCCCCCTGATATATACCATAAAATTTTTATCTGTCCGGGTTAATTTTTCACACCTTTCGAATGGGATTCCAAAAATAACCGGAAAGTGTTATATGTACATAGCTCGCAAAAAAAAAGTTTTCATTGAATTGTATTAATTATGGTATTTTAAAATTTTTATCCAGGGGATGGGTATTATTTTTCATAAAATTACACCAACAGTTTTACGTACAGTTCTTCAATCAACCCCTTTCCGTAAAGGGGTGAACGACGACGAGCCGGCTAACCCGTCGAGACGGGGTGGGCGCCACACAACTAAATTTGCGGCGTCGTTCTATTCTACCAAGCCAGCTGTGGAGCTGGGTAGAATTCGTTACCACTCGGATTTCTAATTCACATAAAAAGGAATAACTGAAATTGGAAGACGTCACACGATTTCACATACAAAATAATTCTTAAGAAGTGAACTGTTCGTATTATGTAAAAAATGGAATTTATTATAGAAGGAAAAAAAAGAGATAAATGAAGTATATATAACAGTTGGAAATTAAGCAATATATATGGCAATGAAATTTTTTTAGATTCTTATAACTAAGGTACCACTGGCGATCCTCGGTGTCCACGAACTCCGTACAACCGGCACGTACCGCATCCGCAGAGCCCCGATATTTTTTTATTTTTTTTAATTTAATTTTCACGTAGCTCACAGGGTATTTCACAAGGGGATGGCTTTGCGTACCCCGGCAATATTATTCATCTGCTCGTTTTTGTACTATCTTCCGGATCTCTATTGACCGTCTACCATTTAATTTGCGCGCACAGTTTATTTTCCAAGAAAAGAGCTACGCGTTTTAAAATTTCACATTACCGTCTTGCATATAGTTTTTTTCGCGCACAGTTTGCTTTTCAGAAAAGGCTCATCTCATCTCATCTCAATATCTCCGGATTTCACATTACCGACGACTATATAATTCACGCGCACAGTTTATCTCCCAGGAAGGGGCTCAACGTCTTCAAATTCTTCCCGGTAAAACTTTTCTTATCGATCGGATCTACTAAATTTCTCGGTTTTTCACAAATTCTCACTTTTGAACACCGCTATATCACTCGGTCACGATCGAAATGCCCCGATTCCAATTTTACCCGCTATCTCGAAAACCAGCAGCCGCCGTGCGCACAGTTAGTGGCTTTGAACTTGAAACTCGGTCAAGAACCCCTTCTAGTATTTACAAATTCTTCAGAAATTGTTCCAGCTGCGAATTGGATGAATTGGAACACAACATTAACTCGTTTCGAATTCAAAAGTCTCTTCGGACCATCATGGCGACGCGCGTTGTTATTGTTTTTAAATTAACCAAACTGTCAAAAGTCGCGAAGTTACAGTGTCGGTAGTGTTCACTTGTGGTTTTGTTTTAAGAGTATCCGTAAATTGGTAAGTTTGGTTTTCTGGAGGTGTTATGTTAAGTGTCTAAATTCGAGTTTGTTTTAAATTCAATGATTTTGTTTGTTGTAATTTACGTCGACTCCTTAAACATAATCCTGATCCTATCCTTATCCATTGTAACTACTTGGTTTTTTTGTTTACCTAAATCTAACCCTATCCTAATATTATCGTTACTACCATATTACATCGGAAAGCAATCACTAATTCCGCCCTCCAATTTCAGTTTGTCTTTCTTAGCTGTTCAATTTTCGTATATTTATCAAAATGCCTGTGCGATATTTTAGGTGGATAGTCTCCAGCTGTGGAGGCGAAACGAGTCTCACTTGCAAGGTTCCGCCTATGTGGCGTTGCGGTAAGTAACAATATTAATATTACCGATAGAAAAAATTTAATTTCAACTTCTACGCTTGCAGGTGCTCAACATATACGGTATCGGACTTCAGTTGAAGCGGTCGAAAAGGTATTGAATTATTGTTACTAACTCTTATCATTTCTAGGCGTAATAAAAGTATATTAAATTTAAACACATTCGTATAAAACAGCATTCACACCGGATTATTTTTGCTGTGTATACTCGTATGTATTGTTCGCTTGGTGTTTTTCTTATCCCATCCTCGTCGCCAGTGTAGTATACTAGTGAAACTCGTTTGATGTTGATAGTTTGAAGGATTTTTCTTGATTGACTTGATGTACAAAGTTATAAAAAAACGAAAATATTTTTTTTCAGTCACACCTGTAACGATGTGGTCCGCAGAACGTCCAGTTGGCAATTGTCATAAAAGTCATCCTCCATCTATCAGAAGAAATTGCCATTTCTTCACCAAAATGAAGTATAACTTTCATATGTTCTCGTTGACTATGCCGTCATTGGCTGACATAAGTCTCACGGACGACCACTGAAGCAACTGAGCCTCTAACATGAAAGCACGTGCTAGCTCGTCGGATGAGGTGGGTATGCCCCTTCGGTCCATGAACACGATTATTAGGCTCGTTTGGGGCCGAGAAATGGGCTTGAGAAGTCCCATTCTTACGGTTGGCAGACTGCGAAAGGATTATAGGGTGTGGGAGTCAGACACAAAAATAAAAGGTATTGGATGAAAAGGTGAAGGATAGGTATAATAGGAAGGAACATCTAGGGGAAATCATCCGACGGATGACCAAACATGATACACCACCTTGTGGTGGTGATATTTTGTCAAATAAAAAGGAACGACATGATCCGTCTGGTGGCGGATGTCACTATGGTCCAGTCGTGCTAAGATATGAGAAGGTAGCAGGGTTATTGCGGCGGGACCAAGGCCGGAGCCGTCGTAATATACAGGCCAGACTGCTGGCGAGAAAATTTTTTATGACGTCACACTAAGCAGTCAATAGGTTTCTGTCAAATCTTCTGTCTTAGAACATCGGTTCGGTTTTCGCGGCAATATTTTGTAGTTTTAGTGTTCAAATAGTGGTTTTTCGTTAAGTTAAAGTGATGTGAAAGTGAATGAAGTGTGTACTTAAGAGCTTAAGAAAAATTTGTTTAATATTTAAGCTCATTTAATCGGTTTTCGCGGGTTTTTTTTTATCATAACCTACAAAAGAAGTTGCAACCGGTGCAAGTTCCCGGTCTTAAGTGCTGTGCACATTGCACACGGCCGAACGAACCTTCCGATACGACTTATCGTTACCAGGTTTTTGTGAAATCTTAGTTATTGATTGAAAAATTAGTTATGATTGTTAATTATAACATTTTCAAGAATATCATAAATGAAAATATCTACGGATTTGATAACAATAAGAAAAATCTGCCAATGGTCTGGGCGAAACTTTATTATTTTTCGGGTCAAAGTTCGGGAGCGGTCAAAGTCGGAGTGTATCATGAGTTGCTTCGAGATTATTAGATTTCTTGGAAAATTATTTTTGTTCTTAATATAAAAATATTTGAAATAGAGATTTTTAGCCGATTAAACATTGAAAAAGTCCGCGTATACTATTCGAATTTCAGTATATTATGTACACTATAACCCCATAGAAGTAAAAACGAATTTGCTGCCTTATCAGAATTAAGAGATATGATGAATTGTTAAAACGTATACAAACCCATTACTTCCACTTGGGATTTGAATTTCGAAAAAATTGTGAAACAGGTTTTTAGACGATTTCATAAGAAGTAACTTGATATCTCATGAGACAAGACGGATTTTGAAAAATTTGTGAAAACTTAAGCAAACCCTTTACACCTCCTTGGTTCTGGAAATTCGAAAAATCGTGAATTGGTTGGCCGTAATAATCAATTTTATATCTCATCAGAACTAAGGAATGGCAAAAATTGTGAAACCATGTACAATCATTTGGGGGTTGAATATAAAAAAATTGAGAAATGGGTTTGTAGGCGATTATATAAAAAGTCTGTGGAAATGAAAAGCGATCTAATATCTCATTGAACCTAAGAAATATGTCGAAACTTTGAAAAGCATACAACCCCCTTACACCCATTAGGATTGAATATCTAAAATACTGAAATTGACTTTTTGGCTTTTTTATATAGGAAACCTTAGGAAGTAAAAATTAATTCGATATATCACCAGATATGCAACCTCCTTACACCCACTTGGGGGTTGAATATACAAAAATCATGAAAGGAGTTAATAAATAAATATGAAGACAGTACGAGAAAGTAGGAACCAATTAAATTTCTTATTACTTCTAAAAGAAATGACGGAACTTGTTAAAACGTGTTCAAACCGTTTATACCCTCTTAGGGGCTGAAAAAGGAAAAAACTTAAAAACAAGTTTTAGTCGATTATTACGCAAGCACGTGAAAGTAAAAAGATATTCGATTTCTGATAAGACGTGGGGATATAGTAGAATTCGTGAAAAAGTTTACAACCCCCTTTGCACCCCCTTAGGGGTCGAATTTTAAAAAATCCTGAAAACGCTTTCTAGGTATTTACATGAAGAAGCCGTAGAATAAAAATGAATTCAATATTTGGAAAGACCTAATAGATATGACGAAAACCGTGAAAATATATGCATTTCATTTTCACTGTTAATTTTTTTTGCCCCCCCTCCGAACGCCAATGGATATTTAAAATTTTTTTTTATCTAAATTAATTTTTCTAGTTGATTTACATAAACGTACCGAGTTTCAACTTTGTAGCATAAGCCGTTCTATAGATAGGAAAAACACCCCCCACCCCCGTACCATACTACCCCTATAAAAAATTATATTTTTCCAAAATGCTACTAATATAGCTCTATCTAAATACCAAGTTTCAGCTTTATATCATTATATGTTCTCGAGATATAAAAATCGGAACCTTTTCCTTTTCACCCTCCTCCACCCTCGCCCTCTACACCATCACTTCCTTTTCTGCTAAGGGTCTATTAGGCCTACTTCTGGTAAAAAATTAAAGCATCCATCTTACACAGTTCTTGAGATATAAGACGTGACTGAAAATTTTTTTTTGCTTTTTTCGTGTCTACTAGTCATGAAACGAAAAATCGAAAACAATACTGCATTATTAAAATAATAAAGTAAAATGAATACATCGTACGACAAAAAATATTCGTACGACGGACGGATAATTTTCTTATTATTATCAATTAAAACTACAAATCTCTTGAGATTTTCTTTCGTGATACTCTTAAAAATGTTATAATTAACGATTATAGCTAATTTTTCGGTGAAGTTTTAGTATCACGCACAAGCGAAAAAGTAATGTAAGTGATTTTTCATATTTTACATTTACGTTCCAAATGAGACTTTGGTATGTTTTAGGATGTGGTCAATAAAAATTGTTAGCATTCGAAACGTGTTTAATGCTGAGATGCGGTCTAGGTTATTATGAGACTGACAACCTAAAAAATAAAGTTCCAAATAGCCTCCTGATTATTTTTTAGCTTGTTAGTCTCATAGTAACATACACCGCAGCTCAGCATTAAACACGTTTCGGACTTCTACCCATAAAATAATAAAGTTGCGCCCAGACTGTTGGCAGATTTTTTTTATTTATTAACGTATTTTTTTTATCAATAGAAGTAAAAGCGAACTCGATCACATTAAACCTAAGAGGTTTTCGGAATCAGTGAAAACTTGAACAATATCCCCAGGGAGCTTAATTGGGAAAAATACTTAAATCAGTTTTTTCCCCAACAATGTTTAAAGCTTATAGAAGTAAAAGTGAATTCCAAATCCCAATATACATAAGAAATATATCAGAGTTCGTGAATATGTACATAACCACTTTACACCCCCTTAGGGGTTGAATATCGAACAATTTTTAAGAGCGTTTCTAGGCGCTTATATAAATAGCCCGCAGAAGCAAAATTGCTTTGATTGCTCGACATGTCTAAAAGTTTTAACGAAATTCGTGAAAATGTGGATTCACGGACATTTTTTTTACTCAACCTCTGAACGCCAATAAAAATCTTAAATTTTTTTTTGCTTTAGTTACTCTAATAGCTCATCTACATATACGTACTAAGTTTCAATTTTCTAGCATAAGCCGTTTCTGAGATAAAAAAAATTACTCTTCACCCCCGTACCTTGCAACCCCTATGAAAAATTTTCTAGGATGTCTCTATAGTGGCTCTATATAATCCTAAATTTTAAGCTTTCTAATCATTACGGTTTTCGAGAAATAAAAATCAGAATTTTTTCCCTTTCTACTCCCTTTTACCATCACCCCCTACACCCCCACCCCTAAATTTTTTTCCCTACTAGAGGTCTACCGACCCCAACTCCTGTAAAATTTTCAAGATCATATCTGTTACGGTTTCTGAGATATAAAAATGACATTTTTTGAGAAATTGCTATCGCCCCACTTTCGTGCTCCACCCCCCCCCCCCCCCCCTCAAAAAGTTTAAGTTCAGTAGACTCCTCTTGTGATCCCATATACATAAACTAAATTTTATCTTCCTGGTGTAATTGGTTCGGAAGATATTGTAATCCAAAGTTGTTCACCCCCAACCTCCACAACCCGTCCCCCCCACCTCCCTTAGAAATTTTTGCCCTTGTCTAATCTTGAAGTATCTCTAAGGACAACCACAAGGTTTCAAACTTCTGGCATCAATCGTTCAAGAGATATGGATTTTAGAATGTTTCAATCCCGGCTTTCAAGCGTTTTGGACTCATTGTTTCCCCCCCCCCCCCCACTTCCACACCCCTCAACCATTATCGACTATTTTTTGCAAATGAGTCCACTATGATAATGCTACATTAGTTCCAAGTTTCAGCCTCCTAGCATAAGCGGTTCCTGAGATCTAGAAACTAAAATTTTTCGTCTAAAACGCTCCCACCTCATCCCTCTTTACACCCCACCATCCCAAAAGATGCTAATCGTAGGAGTTTACCCAATCTGCCCACCATAAAAATTTCAACTTAATACCTCAACGGGTTTGGGAGCTACGCGCCTTCAAACGATTTTGCGGACGGCGTACGGCGGACGGCGTACGTGTAAATGCAAAATTTCATGGTAGCAACTTTTTTTGAAATTTCAGGTCGATCACAATACTTTATTATTAAAAAATAATAAAGTAAAAATGGTTTATACTAAATAAACAATAGTAAACGGCTATTCTTCCAACACAATATTTGCACAACTCAGGACAGAAGAAAACTAACACATCATGCCATACGGCAATTCTTCTTCTCTCGGTTGATCGGTTGACTGCTTTGTGTGACGTCACCGTTTCATGTGTCTGGCCTGTATATTACGATGGCTCCGCCAAGGCCAAGCTACTGCCATCGAATCTTCCCCACGCGGACGCATAACGGCGCGCGCGTACCGCTATCCGTGGCATTCACCTGCATTTCACCGCCCGTGTGCCGGCCGCCACGAATATAACCCGCAGAAGGGTATAAAAAAAGCAAACTAACCTTGTGTCACTGTCTCTGTTTCGTTGTTTTTTCTTTTTTTTATTTTCCACACACTTGCTTTACTTGCACGCATTTGAAAAAAATGTCACCTTTTGATGTTTGGTGAGGATATGCACCGGTTCCGACTGGTCTCGCTGATATTCTCTTCGTGACTAGGGCGAGAGATCGTACTGGCTTCTTCAAGCTGCCGACTCTCTCGCTGCAGGCATTTGCGGCGCTGTCATCGATTGTTCTCACTTCATTTCAGCACCGCACATCCGGATGCGGTAGTGTTGCCAGGGCGGCTTGTTACACACCCTAGTAAAATTACCATACAATTTTACACAAAGAATTAAAATAAGGAAATGGAAACTTACCACCACAGATATTGTTTTTCAATCAAATTGTCTTTAATGCACTGCACATTCAGATTTAACAACCAAATTGTCATCTGACAAATTTTCGTTTGCTCATTTACAGCACGTTAAAAAATTCAAACCAAATAAAAAATGAGAATGGATCATTAGCCGCACATATCAATTGTCAGGTGCTTATGATATGAGGGATTGAGAAACCTGACGCAACTTCATATTGTTATCACTCAACCCTTAATCCGTGACTGTTCGTATTCGCATTTGCCGTAATAGATTCTTATGCTCACTTTCGGTCAGTGGAGACCGTGAAAAATTAGCCTGAACCCTTCGTAAGAACAAAGGGTGAAAAACATTTACCTTTTATTTAATTGGTGCGATATCGGCAACAACTGAGTCTAAAGCTCCAAACTGATCAATATGTCTTTTCATTCCAAGCTCTCAATCACACGGTGTTACCAGAATTAAAACCATCTGCTCATTACTTACCTGACTATAAGATTTGATCACCTTGATAAAACGTTTGGGTTACGTTAGCTAGAAAGATGTGCAGTAGCACCGTACGAGACCTCGTCACGTAAGATCAATATGGACAAGTGATTGATTCCAGATCTTGTTCTTCCTTATGGACAGTGTAAATTTCTCTATTTGTCAAGAAGATACCCCAAGGTCGAGAAGATTTTCCCCCAACTACTGATATTCGTATCCTACGATCAAATTAAAATTAGTCATAAGTTGGCGAACGTCTTTTTTGAGACTTAATGAATTATGTTATTCGACTGTTTGAATAAATAAAAAACTGAACTTTTACGTTTATATCTTCTTTTTATTACAATAGTCTTTTAAGGTTGTGCACCTTCTCCAGCCCGAAAAGAACTAACTTGAACAATTTATTCTCAGTTAATTTTCTGTCGATAATTTTCAATAAGTCACAGGCGAGCGCAATTGAAGATTGCGATTGCCCATCGTAAATATTAAGTATCGCATTACTAAATAGTGGACGAATGCAATTGAAGATTGCATTCTGAATTAATTGCAGGCGAATGCAATTTAGTGGAAATTTGATAAGTTTAACAGGCGAGCGCAATTGAAGATTGCGATTGCCGTTCATATGTGACTTTAGAAATTTTTAAATGTCGCATAATATTACAAAAATAACGGACGAGCGCAATTGAGGATGCAGTCGCCCACCCATGTTTTGGGTTTTATCTTATCATTTCAAAGGAATCGACATGCCTGTGTATGTCGTTTGAGGATGCCACACAAGAGCCATGTGGATTCAGGTGCGATTCCGTTGATTGTCTGTCATTGGATATGACTAATACAAGACAAGGTTTTGTTTTCTTTTTAATCAGATTGTTCAAATTTATTTTATACAAGGATAATAATTTATCTGACTTGTCTTGCCGGAGGACAGTTGAGAACTTGGTTGCATCGAGAAGATTGGAAACTGGGAAACGGTATTTGAGAGAAACCGATAAAGGTGTAAATTGCAGGATCAATTAAGAACTCTTAATAAACATTTAGTGCCGACTCCGTTAAAAGGAATGATGGCTGTTTTTTCTGAAAAATAATGAGAAAATATTTTTTCTTAATGCATGTGAATCCTTTGTTATTAAAGTTATGGTTCTTTAAAAGTAAATTTTTATCATTTCTAGCTTTCCAAAATTCATTAACATCCTGTATATGTATTTTAAAATAATTGAATTTTTTTGAATGGTTTATTTCAAGCTTACATCATTAAACTCTTCTTTACCAACGGCAAAGAGTTTATAAATCGCGAGAAAGCGTAGTGCGAAACTACTACTAAATACATAAACGTTCGATATTAAAACCAGATCAAAGCGAAACTTATTAATTTAAAATTATTCGATATTACCTTGTTAAATATTAATAAGAAATTTTGAAATTAAATAATAATTTTTTATCTTTAAATAAAATGTGAATTCAGTGCGTCCTCAAGCATCTACAGTCTGCAATTCAAATATAAGTTTATATTTATCAGATTCCATATTGTTTCATAGAGCAATTAATAACTTCTTAAAAACATGAATCGTAATTTTTGGATTCAAAAATCATGACTAATATTTTGAAATATTTTGATTTAATGCTTAAATTATACTGTATAAAATTTAAAAGACGTATGTTTACAGTATTTTAGCCAAACTGCATAAGATATCTATCATCCCTAAATAACAATAAGGCGTAATATATTCATAAAAAGGGATAATTGTATTACTGAAGCTCTGTAGGGTTCCTCTACAGTTTGCAAAAAGGAGACAAGTGTAGACCAACTACTTTCAGAGACTACTTAAGTACCGAGTTGCAATTATTTTATTACATTATTAGCATAAAAGATCAATTCTGCACTTATTATTTTTTGATATTAAAAAATAAACTATACTATAATATATATATATATATATATATATTAAAAAAATATATATTATATTATGCTCATGAGATAATACGCTTTTGTAAAATAACCAAAATATAACATCACCTTTTTGCAATTCAGGGTCGATATATCCGTATGTATGTAAAATTATTTTTGGTACGTAGTAGAAGGTTCCAGCCAAACTTTGTTGTTATTAAACAAATAAGTATATAATAAAAGCGTTTATTTGAAGTATTGTAAATATTTATTCCATTTTTAGAAGTAAAATATTTAATTTTATATATAAGTACATATTTTGTACATTGGTACATTTTTGTACTTTTACCAACTCGTATCTAAGCAAATGTAATATGGAAAATGGCTAAGGAACCGATGTAGTTGGACTCACGGCATAGCTGTGAGAACTCCAACATATCAGTTTAAGCTGTAGTCTAAACAAGTACCTACCTATGCAGTGCTCATCATGAACACGGCTTTGGATTCGACAGACTTAATGGCAACGAAATTTGTATTACTCCCTTGGATTTTGGAATAGAACATTATTTAAAGCAGTATTTCTGAAACTTCTTCCAAAAGTTTGATTGTGTAACATTAACTTGGTGGTGATCGAAGAAAAAATAGCTCGAGAGCGAAAACAGTTAACTCGCTGCATCAAAATGATGTTAAAATTAAAAGAGCTATAGCGAACAAATAAAAAAACACGAAGAAATGAACAAGAAGAAACTGAAGAAATGTGGATCATGTAAGCGCTGCGCATTTAAAAACTACGTGCACCAGATTTTTGTAGATCAAGACGGGCACTAACTTCCCTGGCGAGCTTACATTAGTTGCATTAACTTCAAGTTTTACACGGAGATAGATTCTGTAAAGTGAGTATATAGCAAAATCTAGATAATTCACCGTCACGTCTTCTTACAAGCAATGAAGCCAGAAATATGAAGAAAAGCAGTTCATCCCGTTGTTCTTGTGCTGAAATACTGTCAATTGAACGACATTATTTGCACCACGGCGAAATCTCTCTCTCGATTATTATTATGACCCGAGAAATGGAGTCACTCAATGGGCAAAATAAAGTGAATGGAAACTTCAAAGACATGGACAGTTAAAACATTAAAATTTTCCCTACGCAAATAGCATGTGTGCCAACGATATAAACATGATCCGATTCATACCAAATGCTAAGGACAAGTTCCTGAATTTTTAGTTAGCCACGACGAAAATTTGTTTCACGATCAATAAGTAAAAAAATCGGTAAGACAATCATGCCAATCATGCGACACATAACTAAAATGAAGAACGTGATCACCATTGTATACCACAAATAGCGCAAATAATAAATACGCAAATAAAAAATATTACTCGATTCTCCCAATGATCATATTTATAAACAAATACAGTACGAAAATCTCGTATGTACAAAAAGGACTGTGGAACGTGAACACAGTAGTCTAAAAAATGATAACCGCATTTGAACGAAGAATTCTTGGACATTATTAATTTATAGAAATTGATTTTATGGCTTAGCCTTCAATAATGTAACAATGGACAAATTTTATGGACTTTTCTAAAAAAGTATAGAAATGGAATTCATATAAAAAAACGCTATATTTTTCGATAGTTTTCATCAACATTGCAAAATATTTAAAATTAGTCATCAACAGATATTTGAAGTTTTCATTAATAAAAAAATAAGCTCATTTTGTACCGTTAAAAATTTAAGCAAAAATTCAAAATCATTAAATAAAAAAAAATATATATTAGTTTTTACAATTTGTTCTATACAACAATTAAGTTCATAAATCATGTTATACTCTTATATTATGCATTTTAAGTTTATGTTTTCGTAGAAAATTATTTCAGAAGAACAATTTTCTTTTGTCAAAACCGGAATTTTTGATGCTGCGATATCGGGCTTACTAGTACCATGCTGTAACTAAACCTTAAAATACTACGAAAGTCGATGTGCTTACTGTTGGTAAAGAAGAGTTTCTTGATCTTTTTATTATTAAATTAATTTGGCGCTTTTCAAAAAGCTTGGTCTCAAATTGCCCAAATAAATTTTGGGGAAACCAATATGATTTGATTGTTTATGAATTTTTTCGGTCATTAAATTTAATTTGGTTCATTCATATTGTGTTTTAAATACAAAATTTTTTATTGTTATTAGCAATATTATTTTTCAAATAAAATTTTATCTTTTATCATAAGTCGGACTTGATCTATAATTTTTGATATCTCACTAAAACGTTCTAACCTTTCGATTTCAATTAGATGCTTGATTTTCCCAGTTTCTAATATTTTTGCAAATTTTAATAATAGATACATTTAAAAACAAGTTTTCCCGGTAAAAATACTGCCATGTCATGAATGTGATGTGTTGGACTCGACTGATACCCTTAAAAAACTCTAAAATTGTATTTAGTTCTTCGTCTTGATTTTGTATCTTCTCAAATATGTTAAAATTTATTTTGGTGAATCTGTATCTGTTCTAAACAATGTATCGGGAACCGGAAAATCATCCGGCTGTGCAAGTGCTGACGGTTGAAAATTCGTTTAATTTTACAGTCTTGAAATACGTCTGGAACTACTAAGCCAGCGGTTTTCAGTCTTGCTTCCCGTTGAGATTTTACTTATGTGATTTTAATTTTCTTTCTTTTATCTTAATGCTTGAGTGCTGAATGCGCTGTTTGTCCACCATCGAGTAGCGTTGATTCAATTCCCGATGATGCTACTGCGAGTGCTATTCCATTCTGCTTTCGAACTGACACGAGTATTAAATTGATCAGAAATGTTTTGCCGGAGCCGCCTGGAGCATGCAGGAAAATTTCTTCGTCGTCTCTTCATTCGTGTTGGGATCGATTTGCATTATGTTGATATGGTAGCCATCTTCTCCACGCGGAAATAGCACTGGTTATTGGAGTGCATCGTACGAAGGATGTGTTTCTGAAACGCGTTGCACATTTGCATTCCGGCGACGAAAGATTATGTCACGCAGATCGAATTCAGTGTCCACCATTACAACTGCTACATCACCTTTCACCGATGCATTGAATCGTCTTTTGTGTTCAGCAGACGGCGTTTTGCCTGCTCTTATTACAACTGTATAGTCATCTGATGGCATCTGATCTATAGCAGTTTTTAATAAACGAATCAAACTGCGTTCGTGAAGCATGGCTTGTAAGTTCGAAATAATTTCGCGTCTGGTTCCAGTACTAATTGCGCCACGCTGTTCGATTTCTCTTTCTTTGTTGTCAGTAAAATATATTTTCAAAAATTTTGCCTCTTGATCTGGTGCAGGAAGCAATGAACCGATGTTGTAATATATTTGGCCTTGGACTTTGAATGTGGCGTTGTTGACAATGTTCGTTGCATCGAAGGAAGTCATTTGAAAGTATGTGTTGTACTTGCGAATGTTTTGCAGTGTTTTGAAATTGGAGTAGAGCCAGAAAGGTAACTCAGAAGTGGCTCAATCAGCTGCAATCTGCAAAACAACCTTACCGTTTGAACAACACATTCCAGGAGCTTCCTTAGCGAACTTCAAAACACAGCAATTCAGGCAAACTTTAGTCATCGGACCAATAACTATGTCCTCGTGATTCCGGTAATCAAAGTCTTTGTCGTAATTAAATGCTTCCAATTTCAAATCTATTCTTTCTCCTGACCGAGCCAATCGTAAGCGATTGGCATCAAGTCCATCGATTAGTTGTTGGGGCGTTTGTGCTGCTCTTGAAGTTGAAAATCTGTCGCACATTTCCTGAAGTCGTATCAAAAAATTCGTTCGGTCGTGTGTACAGCGCCTAAAGCCTTGTCTACACTCAAAGAAAAATTACTGTAATTTAAGCAAATCTACACATCAACCCAACAATTTTTGCTATCAATTTTGGTCCAACGGTCAAGAAAATTGCTTCAACAGTAGTCATACAGTTGCCTTTAGATTACTGGTTTTTATGATAACAGTAATACTACCACAAGTAACAGTGCAAACAAAATGCGCAACAGTTTTATATATTTAGCGTAACAGTTTAAACTATTGTTGCAACAGTGGAAGTTAACTATTCTCACAGTTTAATTGGCAGTTCGAACTATCAATAAAACTATAAACATTATGAAGTCTTAACAGTTTTTGCAGTAATCATAACATTAAAATCATTTGTTCTTTACAGTACAACCTATCATTGCAACAGTGTAAATATTCAATTATAAGGAATGTTGATCTTCATTGAACTTTTTATTCTGGAGTAATAAATTAGACAAGAGCTACGAATGTTTATAATGAATGTAATTTTATTTACATTTTTGTATATGTAGGTACACAGTAATGATTAATAATAATAAAACTAATAATAAAATATAAGCTATGTGCTTAACACTACATTCAATGGTTAATAATGGAACACTCCTTACAACAAACAAATAATAAAGAAAGTAGAAATACTGCAAAAAATTTGCAAAATTACCACTTACTTTAACTTGGGACTTGTCGTACTTAGTTTGAATTTGAAAAAAAAAAAAAAATTTTTTTATGAATTGCCAAACGTAAAAATTTTGAATATTTTGAAGCAAGATAAAAAAGACGCCTGTGTTCACAAAACGCCGTCTAGATATACGAAAAAATCTTTTACATTAGAAATATTCTCACCCACGGCTATAATAAATGGCTGAAGATTTGAATTTTTTTGCAATTATTTTCTTCTTAATTATCATCAGCTCTTCTTCCAAATTAGAAGCACTAGTTATATGCAAAACTAATGCATCAAATCCATCCTGAATAGCGGCTTTTCTCAATTTCGTGCATGATTCGTTCTTAAGACGAGCAGTTGTGGGTATTACGCCATTTAAGAGCGAGGTAGAGATGCAGTCTCGAGAATCTATAAAGAAGATATAATATAAGACACGTTTTTAACTCATTGCTAGATAAAACATACTTATATGTAATCCTTGTCATCTTAAGAAGCGTCGCTCAAACTACTTCCTCGTTTTCGCTTGCAACGAATGTTGAAGTAACGGTCATATATTTTGCCACATAGTTTTTCTTTCTATGTCGATTGAAATATGTATCCTTGAAGTAATAATTAATACGACAATAAAATTTGAACTCCCAATTTCGGCTAATTAATGCATATTTTTAAATATTATAATTGATAATATAAGCTTACCACATCTTCACCAGTGAAAAATTCACATATCTTGGTCGCAACTGACTCCATTTCTAGGTACGAAAGTTTTCCTCTTGTAGAAGAAAATCCACCAACGCGTACGATATATGTTGTTGGTGCTCTGGCTTTAGCGTTCTATGATAATTAAAATATTCCAAGCTTTCTTTTCCTTTTGGTCCTATATTAAGGATGTTCTCTATATTTAATAGATCATGGAGAGATTTAGATGTAGATGGAGAAGCCATAAACATTTGTGTTCCATCAGTAAAGTCTTACCTACTTACCCTTCAAGTGGACATAATAACTATCCAAATTGAATTGAATTGAAGGGCTTGTGTTCTTCAAAAACAACCAGAATTTCCGCATCCATATTGCTGGCTTCATCACAACTTAGCGGACCAGCTGTTGCACTTGCACTTTTATCCATTTTAAAATTTATAATCGCGTGTTGCGCACCGCGTGTCCATGAAAACTTATTCACTGATATATTTGATCGCCATATTGCGTGTTGTGACTCACAACTCAATCAACATCAACCGGCAACTGATAATGCTAATACCGAATAGTCAATATCACATTTTTACTGTTAATAAAAACAAAATTCACGCCGTACGGCGATCAAACCAACATAACAATATTGTTTATTTAACACTAACAGTAGAAAACGAAAGTTAAACTCGTACCTTAACAGAACCGCCGTCATTTCAATTGTACAAAAGTTACGATAACAATGTTAGCAGTTAAGTTTTCTTGAATTTCGAACTGTTAATTGAAAAGTTTTTTCCGACAGTTGTTATTATCCGAATGCAGTTTATATGACATAGTAATTTCTTATTTTAATGGAATAAATGTTATAACAACCACAATTTTGAAAACAAGAACTTAACAGTAATAAGCTGTAAATTCTACAGACCATTTTTCTCTCAGTGTAAGGTCTAGCAAAATTAAAAACTTTAAAAATCATCGAAATGCTTTCACTTACCTATATATCGAAATCCTTTAGGCCAATAATTCCTGACAGGAATCTAATTGTAATTTCGCGAAAATTTATTATTGACATATATTTTTTATATTATATATTATACAGTGGATGCCGCTTATTGTAATCGCGGATAATATTATAAACCGCATTTTATTATCAAAACAGTTGGGTTCCATTTTCCACAATCACAATTCATCGCTTATTTTTTTCTTCGTTTATTGTTATCACCCGGTTAATGTTATTGTTTTTGGCTGGTCCCAAAGTGATTACAATAAGCGGCATCCACTGTATTCTCATTTCGGTGGAAAAGAGTTTTTAGATCTATCCGATTCCTTTTTTTATTTTTTATTTCTGTTAACGAAGAAAATATTCTTTCCGCCGCAGCAGTGCTGTGAGGCAATATATTCGCTCAATTCCTTAAAAACTGTTTCTTCAAACATATTTTTTTCTTTACTCAACATTTTCCATCTTTTAACGATATCATACGCAAAGAGCTTTTCAATTCTTTCCTTACTAAGTTGTAACGAATATGTCCGCAGAACGTCCGAAAGACTAGGCCTTTTGTCTTTAATTTGGACGCAAAACCTGGCGGACGGAAAGTTATCCTCCATCTATCGGAAGAAATCGTCATTTCTTCGTCAAAATGAAGAATAACTTTCATATGTTTTCGTTGACTATGTCGTCATTGGACGACATAAGTCCCACGAGCGGCTATTGAAGTGACGGAGCAGCTAGCATAAGAGCACGTGCGTAGCTCGTCGGATGGGGTGGATGTGCCACTTCGACTCGTGGACGAATGTTTTCTGCTCGTTTGGGGCCGACAAATGGGTTTGAGGAATCCCATTCTTACGGTCGGCGGGCTGGAAAGGATCATAGGTATGAAGGGGCCAGATGCACGATAAAAGGGTGCGGAAAAGAGTGTGAAGGAGGACAGGTTTGGAGGAAGGAACATCTAGGGACGTCATCCGACGGATGACCGAACATGATGGACCATCTGTGATGGCGATATTTTGTCAATATTAAAAAAAATGGATGCTCCGTCTGATGGCGGATGCATTATGGCCCAGTCGTGCCGAAAGAACAAAGAAATGCGGAAGGCAGGGCTATTGCGGCCGGACCAGGGCCATGCTACTGCTAACGATTTTCCAGAAAGGAAATCGGTTGGCAGTCTCATTGGACTTGGTCCGATTGGAATTGTTGAGCCCTATAGGCTGACGTGCATTTGCTGCCGCATGTCGTTATATAATTTTAAAACTTTGTCTAATACCTAATAGACCGCAACTGAAAGAAGTTGAAATGATCGACTACCGAAATGTGAAGAAAATTTTGCAATATTTCAAGACCATAAGACGGAAAAGTTTACCACTCCAGTTGTTGTTACGGTTCGCACTAACCCACCTAAAGGTAACCCCAACAGAAGAAATATCGAATGCGTAAGTGAACGGAAAATGGCAAGGTTATTAATTCTAAACGTGATTAAGTTTGTGACCGTTTATTTTACTTCACACGTAGACAAATTGCTTTTACGTGAAAATTAGTCCAGAGATGACATCCTGATAAAACAACCTCTCAAGCTTGAAAAGATTCTTAATTGTTTCCTTTTTCTTTATAAATATCCCAAGGTAACTAAAAAATAGGCTAGGGTAGAAGCCAACCAATGAATTTTCCTTTATAAGGTTTTAATTTTCGTATACATATACACACGTTTCGTTTTTGTTTCAGGGTTTGTTTATATGCGTAAACTGTCGTGTGTACTAAACTATACGTACATTCTAGGTTTAGTCTGGAATATTTTTTTTTACAATATTTTTAATAAAACTTATGTTCAATTCGAAGAATAGTTTTTTATTTGTTTATATTTTGTCAAAAAGGAGAATTGTATCTTCCCTTCAGTAAAGTACTACATTGAAGATGTTTAAGAAAAGGAAAGAAAATTCACAATAAAAAATAAAATTTGTCTAAAATTACTCAATTCGTCTGGAGTCCCGAATTGCTATTACTTCGGATGCAACATCGGTCTGAACTTTCCACGTGAATATTTAATATGCGGTCCTTTATTCTTCTGCTGAATGTTACTTCCTCGAAATCTTAAAAGGCGGTTGATTGCTTGGTGGCGATTCTTGGTACGTTTTGCTGCTGGTCAGGTATCGATAGGAGTCGCCATTATGTCCGATCCGTAACCAGATCATCGTTTGGCAGTCGTTGAAGGTCTCGTTGATTTGTTTGGTCACTTTCCCTAATGCCCAATCACAGGTCCGAAACTCGTCCTTTTGAATGGATTAATAGGCGTTTCTGTCTTGAGTGTATTCCCCACGATTTGAACAAGCTCCTGGCCACCGGTGCGCGACTCTTGAACAGAGGTGCTGTTTGAAATTTTCGATCGTTTCGACAGAGTTTCCCTAATGTCAGCTGATTTGATCGGAAACGAGCAAAACAGCCTCAGCGGATGGTAAAAACTTGCGGACGGGGCAAGGGAGAAGGCCGACGTAACCCCAATTCGCGCACTTTCAGTTTTTCGTTCGATTGTTTTTGTTTTCTTTTTTTTTCTTTCGCGTTTCCGGCCAAATTACGAACCGATTCTCGTAAAAACCATAACGACGACGGCAAGACCGACCGACCGACACGACAAACGAAAATGCGAAGAGAAAATCCTTCGTATCGTTCACTTTATTTATGACAGCTAACCGTGAAAAAATGCACAGAAATTTTGAGGTTGGAAGGCTTTCCAAATCGCGCACGATCTCCGTGCACAACTTAAGTAAATTACCGCGGGGTGTTGAACGAGCGTTTAACGAACGTTCTGGATCCCTTCGTGACCGATTAACCGCCTCACATAGTACCCCGTATTCGATTGGCCCCGAACCAACCAAACTCGAGCCAAAAGCCAGCGATGCGAAAAAAAAAATGCTTAATACTAGTAGCATCACTGGGCTCGGACATTTTGGGGTCGGCGAGAATGCATGTGGCCATGACTTTGGGTTTCGGTTGCGTTGCGCTGCATTAGAGTTCGGAGCTGGTGCACGTGTCGCAACTCCGAGCTAACGGGGCCCCGTATCGCACGCCGGGTAGCGGTGCCCATGAGGCCGATAAAAAAACTACGAGAAAAATGCCATGTTCCGTGATTTCCGCGTTCGGCTGAGGTGGCTCCTGGAGTGGCTGGAGATGGCGGCACTTTTTCGAACTTTACCCGCACTTGCAAGTAACTTTACGGTTGTGTGGGGGGTTTGTACCGGCTACGTCGAACTCGTTCAGCGTCTACTGGATGACTGGGGCGAGAGATCGACTTCGTTCTCGCAGGTTGATTTTTCCACCGTCGTGGTCATTTCTGGCGCTAGAGTTGTGTCGTTGTTACCGACATTCGCACTGCACGATCGGTGCGGCGGTGCTGCCAGGACGACTCGTCACAAAGTAATACCAGAGACCTTCATTGTATATTAAGATTTTCAGCAGGAACCAACTTGAAGGGAAATGCTTCCAAAAGGAGAGCAATTGTAGGCATTTTGTTTTTTTTAATCAGTCTAGCGTCCAAATATTGCAGTAAATCAACTTTATTATCATTAAACTCAAAGCGCTTTTTGATTTCATCACACAGCTTTGTGTAATAATTTACCTGCCTTCTCTTAATACTATCAACATTTATTTCATTGGCGTATGTTTTAACGTGTTTTTGAAACTCTAAACCAAAATACATGTTTGATAACGGCAAGTAGTAACATTAATTTTTATAATCAATGGATGTTTCTACATGCTTAGGCTTCAAAAAGTTAGAAAGAATAGTTTTAAACAAATTCGAAAGACTAGTGGAAAGCAAATATATTATTGTCTTTTCGGAATGAAAAATTCGATTTAATTTATTGACGTCGTTATGAATATAACGTAAAAACAGGAAATAAGTCAGTTTGGTTTTATTGAGTTTTTCACTAATACCTTTAGCTGTTGAAGAATCATTGCTTTCTTCAAATGCAACTAATTGAAAGTAGTGTCTTAATGGCTCCCACTGCTCAATTAAACGATTTATTACCGCTTGAAGAGCCAGCCAATGAGTCTTGCTTAGGTGCAAAATTTTGTGAGTCTTGGTACCGAAAAGTTCTTAAAACTCTGAAAATTCTGCTTGCCGTTTTGAGCTATAGGTAAAATAAAAATATATATCCCTTACAAGCTTTTCTAATTCAGAAGGCAGTTCTTTAGATGCAGCAAAAGAACAAAGACTAAGCGAGTGACATGTACACCCTAAATAGAATAACTTTTTATTTAAAGTTCTTAATTTAGCTTTCACGCCACCAATATTACCATGCATAACGGAGGCATTGTCTGTTGCAAGGCCTACTAAATTAGAAATAGGTACACGGCAAAAATTGTTATACTAAATTTCAACAAAAAATGGATTAAATAATAGACCAGCCCAACTCCAGGTTAATTTTTAGTTTCTTCAAAAGATTGAAACCGAGCAAGTAATACGATAAAAGTTTTGTCACAAAAATAACGAACGACAATATCTAAACACTTTTTAGTGCTAGTATCAGAAGTTTTTAGCTCTTAGTTGCTTTGCGATTTGCTCCCTTGAAAATGGTGCTAAAACAGAAACAGTCATTGACGTAAACTTTGTGTTGCCACATTTCACACGTTCGCTCGTGTGGTGAAGTAACGAATGTAGAATTAAACACTTCTAACGGTATCTTTTCCCGAATATTGAACAGTTCCAATGACACGACCTGCCGCCACGCCAGTGTGATCACTCTAGTAGATGTTCAACTCTTGCCTTGCGTCAGGCTGGAACTACCCCTCCGAGAGATCATGACGGCAGGAAGTTATGGTGTTGCCACTTCTTAGTTTTGTTTTTATCATTTGCAGGCTGGACTTTCCTGTGATATTATAGTTCGGCCAACCTACATTTTCATTGTTCTCAATGAATATATTTTAGTTCTCACACAGATTTTGTTGTCTTTTTTTTTTTTTTTTTAACTAACTGCATCTTCCAGCACGAAGCCACATTTTATTCCGCTCACAACCTTACCTCATTCAGCACAAAGCCTCATCAGATCCAGCACTAAGCCTTACGGTATTCAGCACAAAGCCTCATAAGGTCCAGCACAAAGCCTTATGGCATCCAGCACAAAGCCTTATGGTATCCAGCACAAAGCCTCCTTATTTCCAGCACAAAGCCTTATGGTATCCAGCACAAAGCCCCCTTATGTCCAGCACAAGCCGTATATTATTCAGCTTATAGCCTCACTAGGTCCAGCCCAGGACCACATTTCAATGGATACTTGTTTTTCTTCCTATGGTAGTTATTAGGTATATATGAGTATATGGTTATGTTATTATAATTCAAATTTTTTTTTTTTTTTTTTTTTTTTTTTTTTTTTTTTTTTTTTTTTTTTTTTTTTTTTTTTTTTTTTTTTTTTTTTTTTTTTTTTTTACTCTTATATATGGTTATGTTATTATAATTCAATATTTTTTTTTTTTTTTTAGGATTCCATTTCTGTTAACTTGTTCGTAGTGACTTCATCATCATCTGTGTCGTCGAAAGCTAAGTCAGCTAGTGAACTCCATGCTTTCATTCTTTCCGCTGAATGAACTGATTGATATGGTATCTGGGTACATTGCGTCGTATCGGTGTCTGTTATTGCATACCGATCATTTCCTAGTACCGCCGATACTTGATATGGTCCCTTAAAGCGTTGTTGAGCTTTTTTCGGTTCCCCAGTAGCTTGAGGTTCTTGTTTTAATAGTACCAGATCTCCTATTTCGTATTTTGCCGGTTTCTTCGTTTTATTGTTATGGTCTGCCGCTTGTTTCGCACCTCTATCTTCAATTCGTAGCAATACTTTCTCCCGTAATTGTTCAATAGGAATACTTTCATCCGGTTCGTCGTATTCGTCATGAAGAGCTAGTAACAATTTGTTTTTTAATATATTCCGTGGATGATATGATAGTGCCATCTGAGGTGACACTTTAGTAGTGGAATGCTTCATTGAATTAAGTGACCATTGTATTGCGTTAACATTCTTATCCCAATCATGTCCCTTTTCATCTTTCGTCATTGTTGAAATAGCTGCTTTCGTTGTACGAAAATATCGTTCGGCTTGTCCATTTCCCCTAGGAGTGCGTACAGCTGTTAAGACGTGTTTAATTGCATTATCGCTGCAGTATTTCTCGAATACTTTTGATGTAAAAGCTGCCCCGCGATCCGTGACTAGAATAGTGGGTAGACCGAAATATTGTTTAACTTCCTCGATGAGTTTAATAGCTCCATCCGTGGATGCTGATTTGGTAGGTTTTAGCACGGAGAATTTTGTGAAAGCGTCGAAAAATCCAATTAAATGAACGTTTCCACTTCTGCTCTTTGGATAGGGTCCCAGATAGTCCATATGCACCTTATAAAATGGTACTGGCTTAATTTCAGGTATATGTAATTCATAACGATTCTCATCTAGTCCCCTTTTATTATATGCACAATCTATGCAACTATTTAAGTATTTTTTTGTTAAATTCCTTATGTTGCTGAACCAGTAATACTTTTGTAAATTTTGTAGAGTTTTTTCTAACCCACAATGACCCATGTCATCGTGTGCTGTTTTTAGCATTCTCCATCTCACTCCATGCGGTACTACAAATCTGTCACCATTACTGTCCCTTTTATACACTCGACCCTTTTTTTAAAATATAAGTTCCTTTTATGCCGTCTAATCCTTTAACAGCGGTTTCGACTCCTTCTAACACTTGTTTGATTTGAACCAACCTCGGATCTTGGGACTGGAGAGTCGATAGCCAATCCTCTTCTCGCATTCCTATGGCCAAGACTTTGCTAGCAACCGTTTTATTCTCTTTTCCTGGCTCCACTGGCACTCTACTCAAAGCATCTGCATGACGCATTTGAGTGCTCGGTCGATATATGGTCTCGAAATCAAACTCCATAATTCGTAGCCACCACCGTGCAATACGCGGTACTATATTTTTCTTCTCCTGAGTTTGTCGTAGTGAATTGCAGTCAGTCACCACTTTGAATTTCCGGTGTAACAAATAGTGTTTGAAGCGCTCTATACTCTCTACCACCGCTAACGCCTCTAACTCATAACTGTGATACTTAGCTTCCGTAGCTGTTGTTGCTCGACTGAAGTAAGAGACCGGCTTGAGGGTCTTATCCGGTTCTTCCTGCATCAATATACCAGACAAGCCGTGACTTGAAGCGTCTGTATGAACTTGATGATTAGCCTGCTCATCATACAGGGTCAACACTGGTCGCTGACAGAGTATGTCTTTAAGTTTTTCAAATGCCTCATTTGTTTCAATAGTCCATCTAAATGCAGAGTCTTTTTTTAATAACTGGTTAAGAGGATATGCTATTTCTGAAAAATTCTTAACAAAGCGTCTGAAATATCCACATAATCCAAGAAACTGCCGAACCTCCTTGGTTGACTTTGGACGTTCATATTGTTCTACAGCTAAGGTTTTATTTATCCCTGGCATAACGGACCCTGCCGCTATCTCATGCCCTAAGAAATTAATACTTCTTTTGAAGAATTCGCATTTCTTGACATTCAGTGTTAATCCTGCTTGTTTCAATACTATCAATAATTCCTTTAAGATGTGCAAGTTTTCTTGAATCGTTTTTGTTGATATCAACACATCGTCCATATATACAATAATGTCATCTGAATTTACTCTTCGCTTGATTGTTGACATAAGTCGCATGAATACTGCTGGTGAATTCGTGAGCCCGAACGGGATTCTCTTAAAATGGTATTGTCCATCCGGCACAACGAAAGATGTAAGATGCTGACTTTCTTCGTCAATAGGAACTTGATAATAACCACTCATTAGGTCGAGAGTAGTAAAAATTTGCTTGTCATTTAAAGAGTTTAACGTTTCTTCTATATTTGGAGTTGGGAACATCTCCCTTTGTGTTAGTTTATTCAGTCTTCTAAAATCCACACACATTCTATACTCCCCATTTTTCTTTGGCACTAATAACACTGGGCTAGAGTACTCTGATGCAGACGGTTCAATTATTCCCAACTCTAGTAAATCATCTATCTGTGACTTTAAAATACTCTTCAGACCATATGCGACTTTGTAGGGCTGATATCTTACAATTTCCTTTGTTTTCAATGTTATTTTCATCTTAACGAGATCGGTCTTACCTAATTCAGACAGTTTTGTTGCAAAGGAGTCTCTATATTTGTTTACGAGCTCCACCAGCCTTCCCTTCTCTTCTACACTCGTTTCTGGACTAATTTTAAGGTCTTCCACAGGAATTTTTGGTTTCTGCTTTATTTCTGTCGAAGTCTGGACTGTCGATCCATTATTCTCTTTATCGTCGAAATATTCTTGGATGTGATATTTTCCCCATGTTTTCACAAGTTTCGTACGAGGTGTGTCCAAAAAATTCCTGCCGACTATCACCGGTATATTTTGTGCTTCATTCTGAACTATCATTATCTCAATATTCTGTGTTACTTGGTCGACTCGCATGTTACAGACACTTTTCCCAATAACTGAGCTTTTTCCGCCGCCGAACCCATGAAGAGTTATTGAGCATTCTTTGAATTGAATTCCCAGTTCCTTTGCCTTATTTAATTGAATGGTAGGCACTTCGCTACCCAAATCCAAGTATGCTCTTATATTTTGATCATTGATCTGAATAATCTGATAATATTCATTTTCCGATGCGCACGTTATAGTATTGACCTGTTTCGAAGTTCCCCCCTTATTTGGACATGCCTGAGCTAAATGCCCTGGCTTTCTACAGTTATAACACACCCGTACATCGGCTTTTATACAATGCTTGGCGAAATGGCCTGTCTGACCGCACCTATGACATTTAGCTTTTTTCATTTATATTAAATTTGTTTGCAGGTTTCCCTGTTTCTTGTCGAAATTTATTCATCTGATACGGAGCGTACCTCGTCTTATCTCCTCTTGATTTTTCTTCCAAATGCCTCGAAAGCTGATTACGCTGCCGTTCCTGCTGTTCCATCTTCTCGTATAGTTTAATTTTTCCTAATAACTCTGGTAAGCTGGCACAATTCGCCGCCATGAGCACATTGAACAAATTCTTGTTGTCTAATCCACATATTATATATTCCATGATTTTTTTTTGTGGTAGCTGAATCTGGTTACCCCAGTTTACTATCTCATAAAAGTAATCTTCGATACCTTCCGTTACACCCCTCTTGCGAGTCATTATTTTTAGCAGCACTGTGGAATCATCCTCAGCTGATGGGAAACTCTCGATCAGATTAATTTTAAATTCTCTCCACGTCAACAATTTGTCCTGCTGACTGTAGTACCATTTTCTGGCAGCCCCCCCCAAACGTAAGGTTGCATAGAACATAGCATCTCTCTCGCTCCACGCATATGTGTGCTTCATCGTTTCTATTTTCGAAACCCAGCTATGCGGCGTTATATTCTTTTCCGCCGCTAACACTGGATCAAACTTCGGCAGAAGTGCCGATACTTCATTTATGCCCATTCTCACTCTGGCTTCAGGCATCTCCATATCACGTCTCCATTCGAATCTCTGCGGGACAATGACACCCCCCCCCATGATCGCCTTCATTTCGTTCCATGTTTTGTTCTCTTAAACATCTAATTTCCCGTCGAAGAGATTCAACTTCGGCCATCAAATTTTTCTCTTTCAGCTTCCTGCTCAACATTATGCTTCGTGATGATATGTGTGGTCGATCACCACTACCAATTAATACTTAAGAATGTTAAACGGCACTCACCTCCCTGTCCCTTTCGGGCTATTACTACTTTGTGTCCTTCACACCGTCACTCACACACATAAACTTCTGGCCAATCAGAAAACTATGGCGTCCTCACCGCAATATTCTTTGTAAAACACAACAAACTACCGACAACTGCACACTTTGACGATACTAAAAGACCTCGACAATAAAATATTTTCCTTTTCACTTTCGACCCCACACCTGAAATTGTAGAATTAAACACTTCTAACGGTATCTTTTCCCGAATATTGAACAGTTCCAATGACACGACCTGCCGCCACGCCAGTGTGATCACTCTAGTAGATGTTCAACTCTTGCCTTGCGTCAGGCTGGAACTACCCCTCCGAGAGATCATGACGGCAGGAAGTTATGGTGTTGCCACTTCTTAGTTTTGTTTTTATCATTTGCAGGCTGGACTTTCCTGTGATATTATACGAAGGCAAAGAATCTATCAAAGAAAAAGCTAAAGAGTACTGGATACAATACATTACCAAACTAATTTCGGTTTCAACTCTAGTGGAAGGTATCAACTCAATACATTCTGAAAGAGTGCGTTGTTTCCCGGGTTGCTCTGCCTCCGTTACTTTCTTCACATGCATTGAAGAATTGCTATGTCTGTCAATATTGCTGATATCGTTGGCTAGCCCATCGGCCGATTTGAGCCAAAGTGTTTTGGTTCCCACTCCTTTCGATACTTCTGGGAATATTTCAAGGTTTTCTTTTGAACTATGCAATTTGAATTGGATTCAGGTTCTGCATTTTCCATTTCGATTTAATCTAACAAAATGAAAAATGATGTCTCTTTTTCGCGAATACATTTAAAAAATTATATGTTATACTTACTCAACTGACATTGAAACGCTTTCGTTCAAAGATTCACATGTTTGCTGTTCGATTTCTTTTTCTTTCGCCGGTTCTAGTTCGGACCTTCGGTTTATTGATCGTTTGAAATGAATGCGGAAATTTACCTTACTTAATTCGTTTAAAATATTTCTCCATTTGCTTGATTGCTTTTGAATTCACAAAAAAATCAGTTGATTGGACATTGCTTAATGGTTCGGATGGTGGGTAAAAACAAGAATAACGTTGCACATGAAACGTGAATTTTATTGGCTGATAGAGAGAACTCCAACGGGGTGCGTTCTAATATTGAATGGTTGGATGGATTGACACTTGGTAGTGAATGTAATTATAATTTCACCTTAAGAAATATTCAACGAATTACGAGCTGCATGAAAATGTGGTAGATTTTAACCTACCCGTGGTTAAAATCTAATGCACTTGAATTGATCTCTCTTGATCTCTCCTTCATAAAAGACTGCCGCCTCTTTTACCTCACTCAAAGATATCGTACTCCGTCCAATCAAGTGGATTTGTGTGCCGTTTTCAAGCACTCCTGCCTTGAAAGTAGCAATCGTGTCTTTCTCTTGTTCCTGTAATAGTCCTCTATCTCTCCCTGGGCATCGGGCCGATATCGCATCCTTCATTTGCCGCCAAATTCCTTCCAGGCGGAAAGCGTACTCACCCATCTCTCCCGGACGTTGTTTGCACGCACACAACTCAACACGCAGTTCACTCAAGGATGTTTTGGGTAAATAGGCCGCAGTCAGCAACTTCTTCATGGTAGTGAAGTTGTCCAGATTCTCGGACGCGACCAAATAATATGCGTTATCCACAAGTCTGTACTTTGCGTACTCATGAAGACAAACTTCGCGGTAGCAATCCAAGAACCGACTCAGTTCTTTCCCCAACTTCGCAGTTCTTGCCCCCGAAAACAGGGGGATGTATTTCGATACCACGTCCATCACCTTGTTCGAGCACGCGTTTGTAGTCATTGCGGTTGCTGTGCTTGTGCCAATATTTTGATTAACTGGTGTCTGAGCGGTTGTTACGATCTTTTCTACTTTAGTATTAGCGTGACTTGCTGATTCTATTCCTAATGGCCGTCTGGTTACTTCTTTGTTCTCACTCTCCTTGGCTTCCTTTAGTTGCGTTCTTAGACTTCTCGCTGTTTGGCGGTAGTAATTCCTTTCCTTCCCAATCTCCTCTACCTCTTCTTCCAATCTCCGGTGTTTGTTCTTGATCGGTGCTAAAAATTCGCTGAGCAACATCTACCACTTCCCCACACCTTTGCGTGGATTGTGCGGTCTTGCTCAATACCGTCTCAATGTCAGTAAACTGCCCAACGGTAATTTTCGTTTGAATATGTTCCGCCAAATATCGCCAATCCTTCTCGTGCTGCTCAATTTCCCGCTCGCGCCTATTCACCGTATCTTTGAGTTCCTCTCGTTCTGCAATTAGTGCTCGAACATTTTCTAGCTCCTCTCTAGTGAGAATATGAGATTTTGGACATCAATTAAAGCCTACAATACCGAATCACCAAAACTATATTGATCAAAACCTAACCGACAAGTCTGTTGTCACTTGTCTATAATATAGTCTTTCTAATGTAACTCTTATTGTGGATTATATTATATATACAGGGTGTAACTAGTACTGAGGTTCAAACGAAAATGGGAGATAGAGGAACTTGTCCTGAGTAGAAAATCGTTCTACACATACTCCCGTTTTTGCACCGTTAAGGAGATAGCGCGATTTTAAGGACGAAGGATTTTCATCGTACCTGTGATCATTGTTTGATCTCTAACTTCTGCTGTACTTTGCGTAACGTAATAATTCTAGGCTCGTTGGAAAGGACACAAATTCTTCTTTCTAATTGCTATCAACTGTGTCAATCAGTGTTATACTTTTTGAGAAAAATTCATTTAAATGACACAGGAATAATAAAAAATTAAAAAAAAATACAAAAAAGTCCTCTTTTCTCCAAGAAGGACCTGATTAACCACCAAATTTTATTACATTTTCGGAAAGCCCATAAAATTTCACTGTACGTTTGATAACAGAATTTCTTCATAGGTTGAATTGTAAAGGAGCGGGGCTAACAGTTATCAAGCACGTTCCCTTCAAGTAAATCTGGTTTGACACCCGTCATTCCCCAAAGGAGTATGATCAATAATAGTGAGGACAAAATAAAAGAGTTGAAGTATAGTTTATTACGTTTATTTAGTTTATTACGTTTACAAATAATTTTCAACGTGTCCGCCATTGTGGAGCAAGCAGAAGTGGTATCGCCGACGAATGGCATTGGTGGGGTTCACACGCAGTAGTTGGGCTCGTAACTGATCGCATGCTTCGGTGATACGGGAAATGAGCTGTTCTCGTGTATGAATTTCCTCTGCGTAGACGATGCTTTTCAAATACCCCCAGACATAAAAGTCCATGGGAGTTAAGTCGGGAGATCGTGGAGGCCATGCAATGGGACCGCCACGACCAATCCATCGATCCCGAAAATTCGCGTAGAGCCACCGACGGACATTAGCACCATAATGCGCTGGCGCTCCATCGTGCTGGTACCAAAACCTGAGCAGTACACGGAGTGGTATATCCTCTATGAGGTCTGGTAAAGTTTCCTCCAAAAATTCGGCCTAATTGGTGGAATTGAGAATTGGGGGAAGAAATACCGGACCGATGAAATTTCTGCCGATGATGCCAGCCCAAACATTCACACTGAAGCGATGTTGATGGGACGTATTTCGGCTGGTATGGGGATTTTCACGTGCCCACACATGCATATTGTGGAAATTTTGTATGCCATCGCGGGTGAATTACGATTCGTCGGTCCAGAGAATTCTTCCGAAAAACGCTGGATGTTCGTCTGCTCGCAGTAACATGGTACGACAAAAGTCTCGCCGATGTTCACGATCACCGGGCAACAGTTGTTGCACCGGTGTATTGTGATAGGGATACAGTCCTTCTCCTTGCAGAATTCGGAACACTTGCATGTGGTTGATGCCTAATCGATGGCCGATGCGCCGGGTGCTTACCGTGGGGTCCCTAGCCGCGATGCGCAGTATGCGCTCCTCCGTGGCCACAGGTACCGAGTGTCGCCGTCCTGGATGTTGTGTCTCCCGCCACGGCTGCAGTGTACCTCGTTCACGAAGGTTCCGATGAATGCTGATGAACATCCGATAATGGGGGTACCGAGATCTGTCCGGATACCGTTCCCGGTAAACTCTTTCGGCTCGCCTAGCATTCCCGTCTCACAACCCATACACGAAGTGCATGTCTGCCATTTCTTCCGTTGTAAAAGACCTCCTATTGTTTGCCATGTTGCTCGTAATGATGTCTATGACATTCTGTTTGCTGCTGCTTCCTCCCGATGCTTTTATCGCAGAAAAATCTACGTAGGACGAAGTCATTCCTGTTCCTTAAGGGAGCAGGTAAACTCGACGCGCTACTTAAATGGATATTACTTAATTAACTTAAATGGATGTTAGTTAATTTACTTAAATGGATGCTATCTAATTAGTTGTCGTATTTTTACTTACCTGTAATATAATTTCCACACATAAGAGCAATACGTGTGTTGTTAACATGGTTGCTCATTACTGCATCTGTTTTGCTGTAAATTCTATGTTTAGCAGTATTTCCAACATGTGCAGGGAACTCACTTGTTGTTGCAAATATGAAGAAATTCTGTTATCAAACGTATAGTGAAATTTTATGGGCTTTCCGAAAATGTAATAAAATTTGGTGGTTAATCAGGTCCTTCTTGGAGAAAAGAGGACTTTTTTGTATTTTTTTTTAATTTTTTATTATTTTTGTGTCATTTAAATGAATTTTTCTCAAAAAGTATAACACTGATTGACACAGTTGATAGCAATTAGAAAGAAGAATTTGTGTCCTTTCCAACGAGCCTAGAATTATTACGTTACGCTAAGTACAGCAGAAGTTAGAGATCAAACAGTGATCACAGGTACGATGAAAATCCTTCGTCCTTAAAATCGCGCTATCTCCTTAACGGTGCAAAAACGGGAGTATGTGTAGAACGATTTTCTACTCAGGACAAGTTCCTCTATCTCCCATTTTTGTTTGAACCTCAGTACTAGTTACACCCTGTATACAGGGTGGGCCAAATACAAGTTTCTTTTTAAAAATGCAATAAAATGAACAAAATTAAATTTTTTTCCATGTATTATGGCTTTATTAGTAAGAGTAAACATTCCCATTAATGATGGAACTTCGTTCAAGTGGCTGCCTCGGCTGGCTGCGCAGTAGCGCATTCTGTCACTCCAATTTCCCAAGACCTTGTCGATGGTTTCGGGCTGTAGCTCACGGATTGCTTGGATGATATTGGCCTTAAGTGCTTGAATCGTTTCTGGATTGTTGGTCCTTCACGGTTCCCCACAATAAAAAATCCAAAGGGGTCAAATCGCAGCTCCGAGGCGACCAATTGACATCGCCAAGACGGCTGATAACACGATTTGGGAATTTCGTGCGTAAAAGATCGATTGTGGCATGGGCTGTGTGGCATGGCGCGCCATCCTGCATGAACCAGAGGTCGTCCAAATCCATGTCTTCAATTTCAGTAAAAAAAAAGTCGGATAACATGACTCTGTAACGTTCACCGTTGACCGAAACGTTGTTCCCAGCCTCATTTTCGAAGAAAAATGATCCAATGATGCCACCACTCCACAATCCGCACCATACTGTCACTCTCTGTGGATGCATTGGCTTCTCGACAATAACGTGCGGGTTTTCTGAGCCCCAGATGCGGCAATTTTGTTTGTTAACGTAGCCGCCGAGATGAAAATGCGCCTCGTCAGAAAAGATGATTTTTCGCCCAAAATCGTTGTTCAATTCAAGCTGCTCTAAGGCCCAAATTGCGAAGCGATAACGAAGCGGATGGTCGTGCGCCTTCAACTGCTGAGTCAATTGGACCTTGTAAGCGAATAATTCGAGATCTTTGTGCAGAATTCTCCTCAGGCTAGTGCGTGAAATGTTGAGCTGTTGAGATCGACGGCGAGTTGATGTTCGTGGAGTGAGTCTCACACTCTCGGCTACAGCAGCCACATTCTCGTCTGTGCGCACCGTACGACGACGGGGGCCATGAGTGTTGTCCACTAGCAAGCCAGTCTCACGAACTTTTTGCACGCGCTTGCGTACAGCAGGCGCGGTGGGTGCTTCATTTCGGCCAAAACTTCTTTTCAAAAAACGCACTGTTTGGGCTACACAGCACTCACTTTGGAAATAAGTTTTCAATATTTCCCAACGTTGTTCAAGCGTAAAGCGACTCATTTCGTTCCGCGGAGGTGTGATACTGACTTTCTGTCAAGATTTCGAGCGGGAAACAGCTTTCAGTGTCAAAATAACCTATGATTTAAAAAGAAACCACTAGATGGCCCACCCTGTATATATTTTTTTTGCTTTTTTGTCTTTGCTTGTATATCACAAATAATACGAATAATGTTGGCCCCCAAGGAATCAATTGTTGCTAGTTTGTTAGCATAAACCAGTGACTTCACATAGCGTCACAGGTGATGTGTCAAATCGCACGATCTTGGAAACCAATTGACAGGTCCATTCCTCGAAATCAATTAAAATGAACTCTGAATTGAATCGATTAATCAATCATTTGATTAATCGACATCTAATAGTCGATTTACGATTAAATATGTAGAAAGTAATCGATTAATTTTGCCTTTATAACTAACAAGTAATATTCTATTTCATTACGAAGGTACCATGTAATATAGGAAGAAATCGAAGAAAACAAAATATTGATCCATAAATATGGGCGAGTATATATTTTGTGTGATAATATTAATTGTAAATAAGCATTATAATATAATAATAAAGATAATGATAAATGAGATTGATTTCACGGATATAGTATACAAGTAGAATTCCTTTATTTGAATTTATCTGTAAAATACAATATTGTTGTTAAAACGCAAGACCGTAAAGTGCTTGACACTTCTCGATGATGCAAGACCCTAAAGTGCTTGGTATCATCTGAGTTCCAAGAATAACCGGCTTCGCTATTTATAGTGCCCTTCTTGGAACTGGTTCCCACGCTTTGGTGAACAGGTACAGATGTTGACCTGGGGAAACGTGTGTTTGTTGCGTGGTGAATATGGGCGTATGCTGTGTGGTGAATATGGGCCTATGTCGTGATGGGTTCAGTGTTGCCGTGATGAATTGAGTGTCCCCGTAATGAGTTGAGTGTTGCCATGCTGAGTCTGCCGTAGTAGTCGTGCTTCAGTCTCCCCTTCCGTCTACGATGGGCGTCTCGACGAGGAGACAGTTTTCATTTGGTCCCTCCCCTTGCAATAGTGCTGCTCCAATGGCGTAAGCGCTGGTGTCTGTTCGTAGTGTAAAGGGCAGACTTTCATATGCTTGACGCAATATGGGTGCTGTTGCCAGTAGGTCCTTTAATTCCTCGAAACTGCTTTGCTGGATGTCAGACCACACCCAATCTGCATTTTTCTTGGTGAGCTGCGTGATAGGTTGTGCAACCTTAGCAAACTCTAGTATAAATAGTCGGTACCAGGAACAGGTTTGCAAAAAGGTGATCAGTTCTTTGATGTTGTGCGGTGATTGCCGTTCGGTGATGGCGGATGTCTTCGCTGGGTTGCTGCTGATACCGCTTTTGGTCAAAATATAACCGAGAAACAGTATTTTGGGACAACAGAACTGACATTTCCTTCTGTTTATCCGGAGTTGGAATTCCCTCAATGTTTGAAAGACTGTCTGTAAGTCATTCAGATGCTCTTCAAATGACGAAGAAAGGACGAGCAAATCGTCCAAGTACGCCAATGTTTTGACGTTGCTACATTTTGTTTGGACCCTGGTCATCATGCGCTGAAATGTTGCAGTAGCATTGCGAAGACCGAAAGGCATCCTGTTGAATCGATAGATGCCAAATGGAGTTATGAACGCTGTTTTATCCTTGTCCTCTTCTCGTATTACAATCTGCAAAAATCCAGTGTGCAGGTCGATGGTCGTAATATATTGGGTAATCCGTTGCGAGAGAAGCAAGTCGTCTATCCTTGGCAATTGATAATTATCTGGAGCAGTAATGTTATTGACACGGCGGTAGTCTATGCATACCCGTATGGCGCCATCTTTTTTAGGAACCATGACGACAGGAGAAGCGCAGGCGGACTCGCACTCCTCCATGATTCCTGTTAGAGGTATTTCCAATTAAACCGAAACCGAAAGAAAAACACTTGGTACTTCTGAGAGTTTATTTCAACGACTGAACTGAATTCATAGCTTACAATATATATGGGGTTTACAATACCAAGATAATTCAAGTTATACTCTAGTGTGGTGTTGCAAGATATCATAGTTCAATACTACCCTTCAAAACCATACTAGTGTTAAATAAACAAAATTAATGAAATAGTCCCAACATTCGAGATAGTTTTGCATGCTTAGTCTTATTTAAATTTTTAGTTAATATATCTGCTATCATCTCGTCTGTTGGCACATATTTAAGTTCAATTAAAGAATTTTCATATACTTCGCGAATATAATGAATACGAATAACTATATGTTTACTTCGAGCGTGATAAACAGGATTTTTAACCAACTGCTGGGCGCTTAAGTTGTCGCCATTTAGTTCAGTAGGTCCTTCGACAAATTTGGAAAAACCAAGCTCTTTGATGAAGTTTCGCAAATAAACAGCTTCCTTCGAGGCAGATGATAAGGCCATGTATTCGGCCTCAGTACTGCTCAGTGCTACCGATTGCTGCTTCCGAGATTCCCAAGTAATTGCTGCACCAGCAATGAAGAAAGCATAACCGGTGTATAGGAAGGGACGGAAACGGGCCAAGGAAAACTTATATGAATAAAACCACTATTCGGGGCGCACCTTGCCCTTTATTCTAGCACCAGTTCTAGCCCTAGCTCAATACAATACTTGCCCTAGCTCAATTTACCACGCACTACGCGCTCTTTACATTACCACGCACTACGCGCTTACTTGCCCCGGCACAATTGCTCCACGCACGACGCGCACATGTTTCTCGGCCCAAGCTCCATTTGCGACTGACTCCTTCCTTCCATTCCCGCACGTCTCCTTGCCCCCTCGTAAGCTCGTTGGGTAACTCATCGGACGGGTATCGTCCGGTACACTCCACAACACAAACAACGTGAGGTGACGTCTAATTATCTGCTTCGATGGGAAGCACACATAATTGCTGCACTGCTCGAGTATACTCACTGCTTGCCGTTCGAACCACAGCACTCCGCACTAGCCCATCTGCTCCTGGCAACACTTGCACGACTCTGCCCATTGCCCAATATGTCGGAGGTAAATTCTCGCCCTTGATCAGCACCAGTTGTCCGACCTTTAAGTTCTCGCTCTGTTGTCGCCATTTCTTTCGCCCTTGCAGCGCAGTCAAATACTCATTTTGCCATCTTGCCCAAAATGAATTCGTCATCTGTTGAATCTTGCGCCATAATCTGGTCCCGCTCCCTTGCTGCTCTTGCTCGTTCCGTGGTAAGACTTGCACGATTGGCTCTCCAATCACAAAATGCCCTGGTGTCAGCGCCGTCAGATCTGCTGGATCATCAGATAATGCACTTATTGGTCGTGAATTAAGACACGCCTCAATGTCTACTAGCACCGTGCACAATTGCTCATAAGTATAGCTCTGCTGGCCCATGATTCGTCGAAGGTGATACTTCATCGACTTCACTGCCGCCTCCCATAGACCTCCTTGATGGGGAGCGGCCGGTGTTATAAATCTCCATTCTGTTCCTTGCGCGTTCAATAGCTCTAAATTCGCTCTGCACTGCCAAGTTTTTATGGCCTTCTTAAGCTCCTTGTTCGCAGCCACAAACGTTCGCCCATTATCGCTGTACATTCGCTCACAATGCCCTCTTCGTCCGACGAATCGACGAAAACATGCACCAAACGCTTCTGCAGTGAGGCTCGGCACCACATCCAAATGCACTGCCCGTGTGACAAGGCAAACAAATACCGCAATATATCCCTTCTCTTGCACAGCTCGTCCTGCTCTTCCTTGCCGCGCCTTGATTGTTATTGGCCCGGCAAAATCTACGCCCGCATGCCGAAATGCTCTCGCTGGTCTTACACGATCTGCTGGCAAGTCGCCCATCAGCTGTTCTGACAATCTCGCATCTAGTCTAGCACATGTCACGCACCCATGCGCCACGCGCCGCAATGCACTTCTTAGCCCTGGCATCCAGTAAACTTGCCGAATAAACTGCATCATGAGCTGCACACCTCCATGCCTCGTCTGTCTATGCGCATCAGCCATTATCAAAACTCCAAGTCTTGAACTGCTCGGTACTATGATTGGATGTTTCATATCTTGCTCACAAATTGCTCGTCTAATGCGCCCACCAACTCGCACTATGCCATGCTCATCTAGCTCTGGTTTCAATGACTGAATCTTGCTCTTCTTTTGGACATACATCCGTCCTGCTCTTAACTGTTCTAGCTCTGCCCGATACTCAGTCTCCTGCACACGTTTCACCCAGAAATCTCTTGCTCGTACCTTCTCCTCTGCACTTAAGAGAATATCTCTGCTCTCACTCCTGCTCTCCCTGCTGCGTATGTTATTGATAAAGCGAAGCACATACGCTGTGACTCTTATAACCTTTGCCAGCTCATTGAATTTATGTAGCACTGATGTTGAGTCTACCTCCAGCCCAATTGCCATGCAGCTCAATACCGTCTGATTTGCCTTGCACTCCTCTCGCACTTGCTCCTCGCACTGCTCGCTCAAAGTAGATAATGTCGGCCATTCATCTTCCGTCTTGCTCAACCATTCTGGCCCTGTGATCCATAGCTTGCTCTGCACCAATTCTTGCACTATTACGCCCCTGCTCAGAAGATCAGCTGGATTGTCCGCTGATCTGACATGCCTCCAAGCCCCAACTTCAGCGTTTTCCTGGATCGAAGCCACTCTATTGGCTACATAAGGCTTCAGTTCCTGCGGTAATTTCCTGATCCACTGCAATGTGACCATTGAATCGCTCCAAAGAAAATACTTGCACTTCTCGCACTCTAGCTCACGTCTGGTCTTCTTCATCAGCCTGCCCAATAGCTCAGCAGCACATAGCTCTAGACGCGGAATAGAAACAACATTTACTGGCGCTACTCTTGTCTTTGATGTCGCAAGCACCACTGTCTCTTGCCCTCATCTTGCGCTCGCACATAAATTACTGCTCCGTACGCTCTGCTCGACGCATCTGCAAATCCATGCAGCTGCAAACTACCCATCTCCATGATGCCCATCCACCTCGGAAATCGAAGCTCTTCTACTGCTCTTAGCCCATCGTACAACTGCTCCCAGCGCTTGATCATTGCCTCGGGCAACTTCTCATCCCACTCAACTCCAAGTCTCCACAAATCTTGGATGAGTATCTTTGCTCTGATAATAACTGGCCCAAGCAATCCAATTGGATCGTACAAGCGCGCTACATGACTCAGCACATGACGTTTCGTTAGCTCTGTCTTGCTCTCTTCTAATTGCACTCGAAATCTCAGCTCATCTTGCTCTGTTGCCCAACGTAAACCTAGCACTGACGTTTCTTCTTGCTCACATAGCTCCTTAATGTTCTTGCGCTCGCCATCCATATATTGTATTATCTGTCTGCTGTTGGATGACCATTTTCTCAGCTCAAATCCTGCACCGCGTAATACTTTATACATCTCAATGCACAATTCTACTGCTTCTTGCTCATTATCTGCTCCAGTTAGACAATCATCCATATAAAAATCTTCCTGAATAGCTCTTGTCGCACGTGACTGATTTTTGCTATCTCTTGCACATTGCACCATAGCTCGCACTGCACTATGCGCCGATGATGCCATGCCATATGTGACTACAGTTAGCCAATACTCCGACAATGGATCATCCTTGCTCGTTCGCCAAAATATTCTCTGACAGTCCCACTGCTCTGGCACAACTTGCACTTGCCTGAACATCATCTTGATATCGGCGTTGATCGCAATCTTATGTCTCCTGAATCTAACTAGCACATCTGCTGAATCGCGCTGCAGCTTCTCGCCCACCATTTGTATCTCGTTAAATGACTTGCCCAAATTTGTCTTGCACGATGCATCGAATACCACTCTGAACTTCTTCGTCACGCAATGATGTGGTATATAATACACCATCGCGCCCGGCTCTGGCTCTCTTGTCGCTATAGACATATGCCCCAATTGCTCATACTCGCTCATAAATTCGACGTACTGTCTCTTTAGCTCTGGCTTGCTCTCTAATCTGCGCTCTAGCATGAAAAAACGCTTCAATGCTATCTGCCTTGAATTGCCTAGCTCTGCACAATCCGGTTTTATTGGTATTCTAACAACATATCGCCCATCTCTTGCTCGATAGTGTGCTCTGATGAACAAATTTTCTACACGCTCCTCTTCCTCAGACCTTGCTCTAGCATCGCGCAGCTCTTCTTGCTCCCAGAACTTCCTCACCAGTCCATCTAGCGCTAGCTCTTACACTATATTGCATTCTGCTACTTGCTCATTTCTTGCTCCCACTGCTCCGAATGCTATGTATCCAAATATTGTTTTCTGTAGCACTATTTCCTGCTCCAGTCGTATCACCTTCTCTCGTATCATATGCGCCCAAACATCTGCACCCAATAGTAACTGCACCTCTCCTCGCTCAGCAAAATGTGGATCAGCCAGTGGCATATCCAATTCTTTATGCTCTAGATCACGCTCTATGCTCTTTGCAGGCGCTATTAATGCCCAATCATCTTGCGCAACAATAAAGGTTGTACGGATCTGCTCATTTGATCTGAACCACGGTTTTATTGCCATCTTAATCTTGCCCTTTAGCACCACCATCTCGCCCGACATCGTCCTCACTGTAGTCTTGCTCGGCTCGCACTGAATATTGTGGCGTCTTATGTACTTGCTCGATATCATATTGATCTGTGACCCTGAGTCACACAATGCTCGTACTGGCCCAAGCACCGCACTCTGAGATTCCATGCGCACCATTACCGTCGCCAATAGCACAGCTGGCGCATTCTCTGCCTCCGTCTCACTTCTCGCTACATGCACAAACTCTGCTCTAAATGGATTGAACCATACTCTCTCATTCTTCATATCTTGCTCCGTCTTTCTTTCCTTACCTCGCACATTGCCCTCGTAATCTTGAACCTGCTCTTTTCTTCTCTTGCTCTCTTGCCCCCTTAACTTGCACTCTTGCCCTTTTCGCTTGCACTCTTGCTCTCTTTTCTTGCACCCTTGCTCTCTTCTCTTGCACCCCGCTCTATCTTGCTCTCTTCTCTCTATCTTGCTCTGTCACTTTGCTCATTTTCTCGGTCCTGATTGGTCCCGAGTCGGGCGCTTAACTGCACCTCTGCTCGTGCCCTCACCTGCCCCTCTTGATTCCCGCACAGGACACAATGTGCTGTTGTGATACCTCTGGCCCGGACAATTTAAACATGGCCCCTTATAGCAGCTCTGAAAATTATGCCCGCTCTTTAGGCAATTTGCGCACAGCCCAAATCTTTGCACAAGGTTCTTTCTAGCGCTTAGGTCCATCGCAATGTATTTCGGGCACCTGCACAACTGGTGTACCTCCCGACAAATTCTGCACGCTCCATAGCTCATCGCCCCTGTCTTGCTGGCACTGGTCTCGCTCTCTCGCTCTCGCCCTATCTTCGCTCTCTCTGTCCTCTCTTTCTGTCCTGGCACCGCGTGCATCAACGCTCTAGCCCTGCGCTCCAGAAACTCGCACAAATCTTTTACCGACGGCTCCTGCTTAGACCGATACAGCTCCCATTGCTCTGCCGTACGGTCGTCAAAGCGCTCCACCATCATGTAGGTGACGATCGGGTCCCACGTATCAACCTGCACCTTTAGCGCCTCCAATTGTCGCAATGACTCATGCACAGTATCTATAATCTTGCGCATTCCATCATAGCTCGCTGTGCCCATGCGCGGAATATCAAATAGCGCCTTCAGATGTGCCCTTCTGATGAGATACTCATCATTATATACTTCGTACAAACGCTCCCAAGCTTGCTCGTAGTTGGACTCGGTCAGTTGCCAGCTGCCGAGCACTCGCGCCGCCTCGCCCTTCACTGCCGACTTCAAGTATTGCAGCTTGAAGACCGGCTTGACTCGCTCATTTTCATGCACTGCCGCGACAAACCTGTCCCTGAAGCTCTGCCAGCTCAAAAAGCTCCCGTCGAACGTGCCCCAAGTATCCTGCACCGGGCTCTCGTGCTGGATTTCCACCCGCACCATTTCTTGCGCCACATTCGCTACGCTCTCTTCCTGCTCTACCACGCTCAGCACATCTAGCTCTGCCCTCGCCTCTATATACACTTCCTCAATTTCGACATACCTGTCTTGGTGCTCTGTTATTTCCTGCTCTTCAATTGTCTCGCGCAATAGCTCTCTATGCACCTCGTTGAACCTTGTCCAGGCCTCCTCCAGCGCGTTCGATCTAGCACGGATCAATGCTTGACTTGCACCACTCACCTGCCCACTTTGCACGTATTCTCGCGCCCGCCTAATGCTCGCCGCAAACGTATCGCGCAGGTTCGCATTCATTTCTGGCTCTACACAAAACTTGCCCTTTAAACAAACTAAACTCGTTCCGCACTGAACTGTCTCGCACCAAATTCGCACTGAATTCGCACTGAAATCGCACTAAAAGGTTTTTTCTTCGCACCAAATTCGCACTAAATTCGCACTAAACAGTTTTTTCTGCGCACCAAATTACTTTTCTGTTTTATTCTTACTACAATTACCTTCCGGCACTATTGTATTATTTGAATTTTTATTAATATTTTCGAATAATGGTCAAAGCCGCTTTTCTTGCCCGTCTAGCACCATAGCAGCGCTCGTGTTTTTTCTTGCCCGATTATCGCACATTGCAAAGCACTCACATAGCACCATTTTCTTGCTCGGATTTTCTTGCCCGTCCAGCACCATAGCAGCGCGCGTGTTTTTTCTTGCCCGTCTAGCACCATAGCAAAGCACTATGCACACATTTTCTTGCTCGAATTTTCTTGCCCTTTAATCGCACATTACAAAGCACTCACATAGCACCATGCCCTTTTTGTTATCTTTCTTTTTGAAATTTTGCACCGAAACTTTTACTTGCAGAGCCCGGTATCTAGCACATTAATTTTTCTCGCACATTAATTTTTCTTGCACGGCACATTTTTTGACAATTGCGGCGGCACTTTTTTTTACGTACCTCGACCCGTCCGTGTTTCCCTATAGCGAGCGGACGCGATCGACAGACCGTGGAATCCGGCTCGACGGACCAATTTGTATAGGAAGGGACGGAAACGGGCCAAGGAAAACTTATATGAATAAAACCACTATTCGGGGCGCATCTTGCCCTTTATTCTAGCACCAGTTCTAGCCCTTGCTCAATACAATACTTGCCCTAGCTCAATTTACCACGCACTACGCGCTCTTTACATTACCACGCACTACGCGCTTACTTGCCCCGGCACAATTGCTCCACGCACGACGCGCACATGTTTCTCGGCCCAAGCTCCATTTGCGACTGACTCCTTCCTTCCATTCCCGCACGTCTCCTTGCCCCCTCGCAAGCTCGTTGGGTAACTCATCGGACGGGTATCGTCCGGTACAACCGGTATAAGATTTTTGGTCATCACAGCAACCAGCCCAATCTGCAAATGCTCTTAAATGGTCGTCACTCTTTCTGAAATGAAGTTTGTAATTGATCGTATTATTTAGGTACCTTAACACATGCTTCGCAGCAGTGAGGTGCTCCGTGTGGGGGTTCACGTTGAATTGCGCCAGTTTGCTAATTGAGTGGGCAATATCAGGTCTAGTTAATGTACCAATGTGCATTAACGATCCAATCAGCGACTGGTATAATTTAATATCAATTATCTCACAGTTGGAACAATCGCCACATTTTTTAAATCGTTGTCCAGGATCCAGCGGAGTATTACATTTTCGTGTGTTAGTCATGTTGTACTCTTCCAATAAATTTTGGATGAATCAGTGTTGAGAAATGCTTATACAATTTCCTTGTTTTTCTCTTGTCACCTCCAAGCCCAAAAAATACTCAATTGGGCCTTTATCTACCACATCAAATTCCAGGCTGATACGATGATTAATTTGGTTTAAAACTCGGAGATCCGAACAAGCTAAAAGGATATCATCTACATAAACGGCGATGATGTTGATTTCATTCTTTCTGTTCATGGTGTATACGCAGGAATCAGCACTACATCGTTTAAACCCAATGTTGACTAAAAACTGGTCCAGCCTTCCGTTCCATTCCCTTCCTGCCTGCTTTAAGCCATATAAGGCCTTTTTTAACTTGCACACCTTGTTCGGGTTATCTTTATCTACGAAATTGTCCGGTTGAATCATGAAAATGTCCTCGTTGAGCTCACCATTTAAGTACGCCGCTGCTACATCCATCTGGTGTATCTTCAAATCATGCTCCACTGCGAGTGCTAGTATCAGTCTCAATGAAGAATAGCGTACGACTGGTGAGAACGTCTCATTGTAGTCAACACCGAACTTTTGGCTGCAACCCTTTGCCACCAGCCTTGATTTGTAGCGCTCCACATTTCCATTTTTGTCGCGTTTAATGTTGAAAACCCATTTCGACTTAATCGCTTGCCGGTTTCGTGGGAGGTCTACCAGCTCCCAAGTATTATTCGCGATAATCGTTTCAAATTCGCTCTGCATGGACTGGAACCATCGACTACTATCCGGGCGTTGCAAAGCTTCTTTCACTGTTGACGGATTGTGTTCTGCGCCTTTCATATAGTGTAGTACATTTTTGTTATGACGCGGACGAAGGTTTCGTTGATTAGATACAGCAGCGTTGTCTATCTCTGACGGTTCCGCCAAATTTCTATTCTTTATCTCATTAGATGTGTCGTCGTCGTCTCCGGATTGATCTGAATCGATAGCATCACAGAATATACTATCATTTTTATCAATTTCAGCTTCTGATTTTAATTCTGCAGTCATGTCACCGCTTGCTAGCTTGTACGGTATTTCTACAATTGTATAGTCATCTTGTGTACCCGCATCAGGTAATTTAAATGACTCCTCCAAAAAATGAATGTCTCGACTTTTTACCACCTTTTTGGTATGGGGCACGTATACGCGATACGCCTTCGATTCACTTGAATATCCTACCATGTAGCAATCAATGCCTTTTGTCTGGAACTTAGATTTGCCAGGGCGCTTGTCTAGCATTACGGCTTTACACCCAAAGGATTTGAAGTGAGATACATTAGGCTTCGTTCCAACCCACATTTCGTATGGAGTTTTATTCTTCAGTGTTTTAGTGGGGCTTCGATTTCTTATATAGACCGACGTGTTAACAGCTTCTGCCCAGAAAGACTCAGATAGATTGGAACTGAGCAGCATACAGCGCGCCATCTCAACTATCGTTCTGTTTGCGCGTTCTGCTACGCCGTTCTGTTGCGGGGTGTATTCTACTGCAAGCTGATGTCTCATACCGACATCCTGTAAGTACTTCGAAAAACTGTTATTAACATACTCACGGCCATTATCACAACGTAGAGTTTTAATTTTCTTCGAAGTTTCGCGCTCCACCAATGTTTGAAAATTTTTGAATGCTTCAAACGCATCGCTTTTGTTCTTTAAACAGTAGACAAACATTTTTCGCGAAAAATCGTCGATGAATGTTATGAAGTACTTTGACCCTCCTATAGAAATTTTCCTCATAGGCCCGCATATGTCGCTATGTACTAATTCTAGAACGTCTGTTGTAACCGTACTGCTTTTCGGAAAAGGCAAACGACATATTTTCGCCTTAAGACAAACCTCGCACTGCACTCGCGTATCGCAATTTTTGAGGTTAATCCCCTGCACCATGTTATTTTTGCTCAAACTTATTACGCTTTGCATGTTTAAATGTCCGAACCGCTGATGCCAAAGCACTAAGTCCTTGAGTCCCGTTTTCATATTGAAATTATATCGACTGTTTCCGAAAATGAATAAGTCTCCGATTTTTTTCGCGCACAACACTGTTCCTCCATTTAGCAATCTAATTTTGGCACTTTCCTTGTCGAACGTGACGGTATGATAACTTGCTGTTGCTTTACTCACTGAAATAAAGTTGGTCTTTAGTTCCGGCACTAGTAACACCTGTTTGAGGCTTACCGTACTGTAACCGGTTTCAATCACGACCGTCCCGATACCCGATGACCAGACGAGATTATCGGATGTTAATTCAATTTTTTCTTTGTGTTCTTTAAGGTCGGAAAAAAGGGAACTATCACAGCACATGTGGGATGTACTTCCGCTGTCAATAATCCAATCACTTTTGTTTATTCCGACCGAACTCATCGCGTTAAGCATTGTAAATGCGGAAGATGGTTTTTTTTTCGAATCGCGACAACTGGACGCATAATGTCCGCGCTTGTTGCAATTATAACACTTCACACGTATTTTATCCTTCGTAGATGTGGATGTGTGCGGCTGGAGTGTTCGTGATGTTGAGATACCCGTTTGTTTAGACATGAATGCAGCTTCTCTATTTCCTTGAGTATCGTCTCCCTCTCTCCTTTTACCTTCTTCAATTAATTTTGTTTTTAGTATGCTTGTAGCGGGTAACTGATCTCTTGATTCAATAGCAATGACAAAATTATCGAAACTTTTCGGTAATGAGGATAGCAAGATAATAGCCAATAGCTCATCTTTGAGGTCAATATCAATTTCCACAAGTTTTTCAACCAAATCAAAAAACATATTGATGTGATGATGATTTTTCTGAATTTTCGGCCATTTTTAAGTTTAGTAGTTGCTTGAAGAGCGTTACCTTTCGAGCGGGTCCGCGTTGTTGATGCACTTCTTGCAACTTCGTCCACGCTTCAGCCGAAGTTTTGCAACTTTTGATATGGAGAAGTTGGCCGTTCTTTATACTTAGCACTATTGTGGCTAAAGCCTTTTCGTCCTTCATTTTCCACGTTGTCAGCTCGCTCCCAGCAGTTGGTTGGGGCTCCGCTCCCTCGACAAAACGCCACAGCTCAGTGTGTACCAGTATCGACTTCATCTGGAGTTTCCAGTAGTCGTAATTATCGTCGTTTAGCTTTTCAATATTGTATAAAGCGGAACTCATCGCGCTAATATAACCTATTTTTTCGATTTTAAAAAAAACTTGGGTCTGGGCCCATAACCTTTGTTAGAGGTATTTCCAATTAAACCGAAACCGAAAGAAAAACACTTGGTACTTCTGAGAGTTTATTTCAACGACTGAACTGAATTCATAGCTTACAATATATATGGGGTTTACAATACCAAGATAATTCAAGTTATACTCTAGTGTGGTGTTGCAAGATATCATACTTCAATAATTCCCTCTTGTAAGATTTTCAGCAATTCTGCTTTGGGAAGACCTTTCTTCTGTTGAGATAGCCTGTACGGTGACGAAGCAATCGGCGAGCTGTCCTTGGTCCTGATGTAGTACTCATCGTATTTTGCTGCTGGCCCATTTTCATTGAAGATGTCGTTATTGTTGCCAAGAGCTTCATTCAGTTGTTCTCGTTGTTGATTGGTGATTTCCGATGCTGCATCTTCGCTGAGGCTTGTCGCTATGTCGATTTCGGATAAATCCACATCGTCGATGACGTCTACACCCAATAGGGTCCGGTTGTCGACGGAGTCTGCGAGAATTAAAAAGGTTAGCATTAGTGAACGGCCTTGTAGCTAGACTTCGATTGTTGTTAGAAGGACGTCCTTCTCTCTTCGAATCCCGTCTGCTAAGACTATATTAGTCTTCTGGGCGTGAAAGATACAGCCAGTGTTCCTTAGCTGCTGATATAGTTGAAAGCTGGCGACGCTTACTCTGGCAGCTGTGTCGCTGAAACCGTATCCGGTGATACCGTTTGCAATTAACTTCACAACGGGTCTGCTTCTCAGGTTCAAAATCTTGCTGGCTTCGATGGAGCAAAAGTTTGCAACTGATGGTTCCTTCGGTTTGCTGCAATTCGGGCAGCGGCTTCGAATAGTTCCTGGTTTTCCACATCCGTAGCAGGTGACTGAATTATGCTGTGCGTTGCTTTCCGTGGGAACCGGTTGCGATCGTTGTTTCTTGCGGCACACGTCCATAGTATGCCCGAAACCGCGGCAGAAGTCACACTTTGTCTTCTTCCTGATGTCGTTTGTGGCTTCCAGCTTTGGCAGCTGTGGTTTACGGTGTGGGTGTTGTAGCATTCGCTCTGGCCTGCTGATGAAGCTGAGCAAAGGTTGCTATGTTGCAGCGAGCCACATGCTTCCTTATGTTGAGGTTGAGCAGTCCGAATATGAGGTTGATTTGTTGTTCCTTGGAATGCGAGTTTGCCGGGAACTGAGAAAGCAGAGCTTCATCTTGGCGAGTGTCGAAGATCTCTATGTAGATCTGATACGGGAGCTTCGCTGGAGAGAAAGCGATACGCAGATGCTTGACGCCTTGCCACCAGGTTGCTGTAATACCTTTTAGTAGCAATGTGAGTCCTTTGATAGCGCTGTCATCGGAGATATTCTGCACTTCTTTGTAGATGGAGACGGCTGCTATGAACTCCTTAATTGATCGTGGGAACGGCTGCCGTCAAATTGTGCTCGACAATGGGCAAGGTTCCCACTGGATATCACGTTGGAAGGTGAATCAGCTGGCCGTAGTGCAGCTAGCAGTTGCAGCTGCTGGTCCGCCATCTGAACCGTCATTCTGGATCTCAGACTTTTCCTGGATGGTCCTTCAGATGTTGATGGTCCTTTTCTCCCCTGATGATGATGGCTGCGATAGTGGTGTTGTGGAGTAGTAGGGATATGGGGGTTCCAGACCGGATGTGACTTGTGGTTAGACTCATGACGTCATCAATTGTAGATTCGAGTCTCATGACGTCATCAATTGTAGATTAGGTTTGTACTCATACACACATACATATAAACATAGATATAAAATTGTGGTTTTTAAGTATAATGACCTTGATAGGAAAGTTGATAAGAGTACGTGTTACTAATTAAGCAATGTGGATTAATCATATATGATAGAAAAAGTATCTCAATTGTTTTGAATTTTTTGTGGTTAAAAAAATTGTGTTTTTAATGAAGTTGATAATGGAGACACATGCTGAAGGTTTTTTTTTTTGGTTCTTATAGTGATGTAGTAAAGTTGATAAGAGTGCGCTTAATGAATTGGATTATGAGGATTCACCGTTTATGGAAAAAAAGTGGAACCACTTGTTTTGATTTTTTTTGTGGTTAAGAAGTTTATTTCGCTATACCGTATAGTTAAAAAATCGTGTGAATTTTCAATATGAATTAGATTATGAGGATTCACCATTTATGGAAAAAAAGTGGAACACTTGTTTTGAATTTTTTGTGGTTAAGAAGTTTATTTCGCTATACCGTATAGTTAAAAAATCGTGTGAATTTTCAATATTTTCTTTACGAAAATTAAATTATTGTGGTTTTATGATTTTATTAAAAAGTTTATTTCGCTATACCATATAGTTAAAAATCGTGTGAACTATCAATATTTTATCATACAATTTTTGGTATAAAACGGAGCTCTGAAAATTGTTTGACCATTATAAGTCAACTACATCGAAGTAGGTAAGTAGGTAATTTATATTACCATTTTTGTTTAAATAATCTATATAATTTTTCTTTTTTTAATTTTTTCCATTTTACAAAAACTTTATTAGAAATGGACATGGATTCACATTCAACAACAACATTCAATGATGATGATGATGATAATCTTCTTATCGATGTGGATCGTATAGCGACTCTTCAAGAGTTGAATACGCTCAATACAAGGCCGTTAATGAAGGTAAAGGACATGGAACCGTACATGCCCTATAGGATCTTAGCAGCAAAAAAAATAAGGACGGAGTTCGGAGACTCTATTTGCGTTGAGTTGGAAGAAAATAAAATTTTTCTTCCTTCGAGATATGCAAGTCTCTCTGATGACGCGTTATCACAGCTAAACACGCAAAATTATAGCGTGGCGAGGGGACCCTCAACAGGAAGAAGCTATCAAATGCTGTTTGCATCCAAAAACTAATGCAAGTAAGTATGGTTTTTTTCCCCCTTAGAGTATTTCTAATAGTATCATTTGTTTATTTTTCAGATGCTGTCGAGGCTACCAGATGCTAACGAAGCTGCCAGATGTGCCCAGGAAATAAAAAAAATTAAAAATACATTTTTTATATTTTATTTATTTAATTAATAAAAAAAAAAAAAAAAAAGTATTCAATTTTAAACAATTTGTTGTTGTTTTCTTTTATGAAATTGAGTTGAAGTTGTCAGTTTGAGTTGGGCTTTAAACGAGAAGAATAAAGATGGAATCGAATAGAGAAGAAGAAGAAGAAGAAAGAAGAATTTGCTTAGAAAATTAAATGTTTTCAATTCCAGGAGAGTTGTTAAAATTAAAAAAAAAATTAATTAATAAAAAAAAGTAATCAATTTTAAACAATTTGTTGTTGTTTTCTTTTATGAAATTGAGTTGAAGAGGACCCTCGAAGTTGTCAGTTGGAGTTGGGCTTTAAACGAGAAGAATAGAGAAGAAGAAGAAGAAGAAGAAGAAGAAGAAGAAGAAGAAGAAGAAGAAGAAGGAAAGATTTAAGAAGAATTTGCGGAGAAAATAAAATGTTTTCAATTCCAAGAGAGTTGTTGAAATAAAAAAAAAAAAAATTTTTTTTACATATTTTATTTAATTAATAAAAAAAGTAATGAATTTTCAACAATTTGTTGTCTTCTTTTTTTATGAAATTTCCATTTTATAAAGTTGATTCACACTTCTAGCATCAATTATTTCGACGTCTGTTTTATAATCTACGTCCTGCGTCCGAATCAATTCCACTTCCCCATTACTAAGAATCCTTTCTTTCATGTATTCGCGATATTCATAGCACTTTATATTCAAGGTTTTCTTTTCGAAGTTGCTATCATAAGTACAACGGATTGTAAGTAGTAGATCGTTTTTGAATTGTAGTTGAAAGTGTCTGTAAAAAGGTCGTTCACTTTCAATAATTCCTGCAATTTCACGCTCTTTTTTTATCAAATCCTGCCTGAAAGCCTCAATTGCTTCTTGAATGGTGACAAATTTTCCCTCTAATGGTTCAGTTGTTGTATTTTCTAATGTTACAGCTGTTGTTGTTGAGCCACGAGGATCTTCAGTTGAACTACTATTCAACCCATTGCTGAATTTTAACAACTGGAATGATAATCCAATTTGTACTGTATCATTACTAGGTAGCTGTAATGCAAACTCCAAATTTCCTTTATTTTCACCACTTCCATTCAGTATTATAGGTATCACACCCGAATGGACGGCACTAAATAGTACACACATAATAAGGGTGCAAACAATTTCTCCACGCATATTGTATTGCTTGGCTATTAGGACACAACAGAGATAATGCTCTAATTTTTAAAAAATAAAACACTTTTATAGCATTTCCCCCCACTTCTTAGACTATTTGTTAATGATATAAATTTATAAGTCTGAGCTAACTTACACACCACCACACAAAGCTACCAACTATGGATGGGAAAAGATTTTTGGTGGACACACTATCACGAAATCGGAAATATTGTGTTTGTGGATCGGGGTGGTGTTCGTTTAGAATTGTTAATATAATGATATATAATAGACACTTAGAAAATGGAATAAGAAATTTTATATTGTCAACGAGAGTTGAAGAGGTCCCTCGAAGTTGTCAGTTTGAGTTCGTTTTCAAACCCTTTCAACACGTTAAGATTGAAGTGATAGGTGAATATTTCTGTTTTAGTTGAAATAATTTTTTTTCTATAATAAAATTATAACTTCAGGCGGAGAAATTACAATTCTAGGGAAAGTCATTGATGGCTTCACTAGCTATAAAACTCCAAATGGCTTCCCACTAGGATGTTCTTTCGGTGCTGAAGAAGACTGGGCTTTAAACGAGAAGTTAGTAAATATGGAATCGAATAGAGAAGAAGCAGAAGAAGAAAGATTTAAGAAGAATTTGCGGAGAAAATTAAATGTTTTCAATTCCAAGAGAGTTGTTGAGATTTTAATGGAAATGGATTTAACACTAACCAATGAGTTTCATGAAGTAGGTGTTGAACAAAAATAAAGTTTTTAGTAAAGGAGAAGCTGTCGACCAGTGACGACCATTCACATTTATAAAGCTAAAATGAAGCTTGAAAACTACTTAACGTTTTTAAATAAATATAATTGCATCTTGCTGGAAGAACACCGCGAAGAAATTCTCAAAGATATATTATTTTTAATGCAATATTATAAAATGGATGAAACAAATTCAAAATACGGAAGGCACTTTATCAATTGTCCTTGGTCTAAAGACGACGCAAAATCCGGTCCGGATACATGCGCTTGCCATAGTGTTTATCAAAAATGTAACAACATCGAAAGACTTATAAAATTTTACTATAAATTAAGAAATGAAAGATGTAAAGATTTTTTGTTTTAAAACGTTTGTCTTTATTAACGAATAAAATATAAAATGTATTACGATAAATCTGTTTTTTTAATCCATGAATTGTGTTGGGATGAAAATCCTAACCACTTAACATTTAATTTATTTCCTGTTTGTTTTAAAACCTTTTCCACCAAGTATAAGTCAGGATGTTTCGTCTTAAGCAATTCGTTTTCATAAAATGCTCCCTGTATGGGATCACCTTTATAATCTTCAAGCAAATACGTTGTTGGACTTGTGTTGTTAACAGCTTGCACTTTGAATATTTCAGTTGTCCAATTTGGAGTGTAGCCTTTCTCAAAAACATGTTTGTATTTACTGATGCGCACAAAATCACCTCTTCTAAATTTCGGTTTTGAGAATACTTTGAAATTATTATAAACGGTTTTTAACAAATGCTTTTCGTTTGAAGAATTCACATCGCAGGGCTTCATTTTGATTGTTCTGTGTTTCGTGTTGTTGTACTTGTCTACCAAATTTTGCACTTTATCAATCCATTTATAGGACCCATTTAGACTAAACTCCTTCCACATTATTCCCTTCAAGGTTCGATTAAAGCGCTCAACTATCGAAGCTTTTAGCGGACTGTATGTTGAATAATGATTGATTTTGTAGTTATGCATTAATGTTTGGAATGGTTTGTTGTAAAATTCCTTTCCAAGATCACTTTGTACGTTTTTTGGGACTCGTGATGATTCAGAAAATATACTTTCCATTTCCCTAGTCACCTCACTTCCGCGTTTAGTTTTTAATGGAATGGCCCAAGAAAACTTTGAAAATGAATCGATTACGGTAAGCAAATAGCGATATCCTTTATTAACGGTAGAGTATGCACCCATTTCCACTAAATCAATTTGCCACAAGTCGTCGAGACCCCTGATTATAACTCGTCTTCGTTTAAAATTTTTTCTTGCTGACTTATGTAACTCTTCAACCAAATCTCGCTTACTCATCTTCAGTTCTGGGTCTATTTCTCTTTTAAAATAACTTTGGGTGTTGGAGTGACCACCACCACCAAATCATCTCTATCCTGACCATCAACTAAGGATTCTTCATCTTCACCCGACCATTTATTAAGTTTTAATTCTAACACATCAATAGATTTTGTGTTTTGAGAAATATTATCGCTTGCCTTTTGAACGACGTTTTCCATTTCTTTTTTTAATTTCTCAATCTCTTTATCAACATAGGCTTTTGTTACAGCATCTTGCAACTGTAGGGGATCTCCCAAGTTTTCAATTAGCTTAGACTCTAAATCAAAGTTCCCGTTTTTGTTTAAATTGAATCCAACGCTTGGAAGACCGCACTCTCCCCGCATAGGTCTTTCACGCCTGCTCACAAAGCGTCCAAACTTATCAACACTCATGATCGTAATAATCAATTTCTTTTTAATCAAAATTATTTAAAGAACTAAATTGACCTCTCTCAGTTCTTCAATAATTGACACTATTTCGTTATTGTGATTGGCCGGCTTGCTGTGACGAAATAAGTAACCGCAGTCTTTCCACCAATTCATTTGGATCATCCCAATACACATAATTGGGTTTTTCACTATTCAAAAGCATTAGTCCGCTTCCCCTTTTTCCTCCGATGAGCTTGCTAACTATTTTTTTATACTTTTCTCCTCCATTACCTTTGATTCTACTATTAACATCATCAATAACTGTGCGATAAACGTTTGATTTTTGTAAAATATCTTTGTTGTTTTCTAAATCGTTTGGGTTGTAATTACTTGGGTTTTTCATGAAAATCAAGTAGTATAACCCCTGAGTTGCATCATACTCTGTACCACCAATATCAATTGCATTTTCATTGAATTCCATATCCAAAAGACCCATTTGAAACTTGTTGACGCGTTCATTAAATTTAGGTCCATAGGTTTTATCAAGATTTCGAGTATTATTCATATATTCGTTGATATAATATCTAGATAAAGATCTTGATTTATTCAACGATTCACTCACATTGAGTGAGTGTGGAGATGTTTTCATAGTATTTAAGGGTGTGCTGTGCCGAACCGGCACCCGCAATCGTTTTAAAGATTTATTTGGTGTTCTATTTGAAGAGGAATGATGAATGAATGAATCAGCATTCTTGTTATCCTCATCATCATCATCATAAGCATTGACTTGCAATCGTGGATCGATAGAAGATAGTTCCCTCTTCACTTCGTTTTTAATCTTTTTATTAAGTTCTTCGTCCGCCTTCTCTTTGATTTCTTTCAACGGTTCACTAATTGGTTTAAATGTTTCTTCCAACATTAGCTCTCGTTCAGTTTTTCCGGTTTTCAATGCTTTATATTTTTTTCGTATATTATTTGTTGATTTTATAATGTTTTCGAGTAGTTTTGAGTCCATAACAAGTTGAAACCTGTCTTCTGCACGGTGTTGAAAAATATGATGCAATCAACTTGCTACCAACTTGTAACCAACTTGCAACCAACTTGTAACCAACTTGCAACCAACTTGTAACCAACTTGCCACCAGCTTGTGTTCAACTTTGTAACCTGCAACCAATTCGCAGCTGAGTTTTTCATCAATGAGTGGACACAGGCTGTGTGCTATTGTTTTATACTTTAATGAAAACATCGAACCCCCTTCTGTAGCGTCCCGCACTAATTGAACATTCTTTGCTAATAACCAAAAATCCATATTTGTCCCTCCAACATTCAGCAGCCATCTTTTTAAATTCATCAAACGATAAGTCTGTATTCACATGATCACTGTATACATGCTTTAAATTCTGTTCGTCCTGTTTAAACAATATTATAAAATTTGCATTGTCTCTGATCAAGTGCTTGGGTATGTGTGTATACGTTTGACACAAGTAGAAACTGTCAATGCTTTTGTGTCGCCCCATACAAAAGTATGATCTCATGTTATTCTGCTTCTCACAAGCGACGTCATCAAATATGAAAACTGAATTTTTTTTTGCGTCGCTGGGATCTATGACCGCGTTATTTTCAGTGAATGTATAATAACCGAGTCCCTTGATGGGTGATACAATACGCTTTAAATATTCATATTTTGGTTGATACAACGACTTTGAATATATATATATATTTTCGAATTTCAAACCGTTTGGGTGTAAGAGTAGGCTTAGCATTATATTGGTTTTTCCAGAATTCGATGGACCAACAATTATCGCTCTAATATCATTTGGTAAAAGTACGCTATGCTTTGCTCTCGCCCTTTGGTGACTACCTTCAAAATCAAAATTTTCAATACTTAGTTTCGCATGTTGTTTAATTAACTTCATTTTGTGTACTATCGTTCAAACACACATAAATACTTAGTTTTATAGGGTTTTCAATCTGTTTACATCAAAAGTCTGAAGCAAAAGGTTGCAATATTATTTAATATAAAATGATTGAACATGGACGAGAATCGATTATTAACCCACGAAATTCCACTGGAGAAGGTTTAATAAATACACTCATCAGCAATCTACCATTCGAGATACATTTACCGGGCTATAATTTCTGTGGTCCAGGTACAAAACTACAAAAACGTTTAGCTAGAGGTGATCGTGGTGTGAATCCACTTGATGAGGCGTGTAGAGAGCACGACATTGCCTACTCCCAACATAAGGATACTTTTAACAGAAACATCGCGGATAAAATTCTAGCGGAAAAGGCGTGGAACAGGACAACTTCAAATAGCGCCAAATTCGGTGAGAGAACGAACGCTTGGTTGATAACAAACGCTATGAAAACTAAAGTGAAACTTGGAATGGGGTGCGCTAAGAGGAAATCAGGAGTAAAGCGAAAGCAGAGAAAACGAAACAAAAATTTATTTAAATCAACGCTTAAAAACATAAATACTGAATTGAAGAAAAAAAGGCCAGGAAGCATATCGAACACCATCAAATTAGCGATGAAAACTGCAAAAGATGTTATTGGAAGAAAAGGATCTCTAGTTGAAACTCCACGGATAATACCAATTCCAAAAGTTGGTGGTTTTTTACCCCTCATACCGATATTTGCTGGACTTTCAGCACTTGGGGCCTTAGCTGGCGGTGCATCACAGATCGCAAAAGCTGTTAATACAGCAAAAAATGTTAAAGAACAACTGGCAGAAAGTGTGAGACATAATAGGCAAATGGAAGCTGTTGCGCTCGGAAAGGGCCTTTATCTGAAACCATATAGAAAGGGACTAGGGCTTTACTTAACTCGACCAAAAAACTTCTAAGCCAGCTACCCAATAGAGCGTTAACTGAGATCGATATATTTAAATTGGCTAAAAACATTCCCTACTTTCGTGGTGTATTTATGTGTGATGAGCTTCCAGAGCATCCCTGGTATACGGAGTGTGGCGTAATAAATTTGGATATTTCATCGGGTCCCGGCACACATTGGGTAGCGTACTACAAACATCAAAATTATGTGGAATATTTTGATAGCTTTGGAAACTTACAGCCGCCAAAGGAAGTTATTAGGTATCTTGGTTCCAATATCAAATACAATTATAATCAATATCAAGACTTTGATTCAGTGATATGTGGACACTTATGTTTAAGATTTCTATATGATTGTGTTAAATTCTATGAAAAATAAATATAAATATTGGAATATATACAACTTTTTGTTTAGTCTGACTAATGCAATATTATAATCAGCATGTCGATAACCTTGACTTTAAATGGAAACACTTCTATATTAACCGCAGAATATTTTCCTCCATTAGAATTGGATGGCGCTTATGTCTGCGGTTTGGTTGACTTTCAAACGTATAACTCAATTCCGAATGTTGATAACGAAAATAACCTTTTTCATATTGCAAACGAAGAAATTGAGATACCAGTGGGATCTTATGAAGTTGACGATATTGCTTTTTACATAGAAAAAGAATTGGAAAAAAGAGGAAAAAGATATGCGTTTAGAATTAAAGCAAATAACAACACTCTCAGGACAGAAATAAAAAGTAGTGAGACAGTATACTTTAATCGGAAGCGAACGATTGGTAAACTACTGGGCTTTAAGGATGTGGTTCTACACCCTACTAAAACACACACTTCAACACTACCCGTTAACATTATAAAAGTAAATGCAATTCGCATAGAGTGCAACCTAATCACTGGCTCGTATATCAACAACAATCTTGCACACACTCTTCATGAATTCGCACCTGACGTTGGCCCAGGGTATAAAATAATTGAAGTTCCGAAAAGTGTCATCTATTTACCGCTAAATACTCGTGAAGTAAGGTTCTTAGAGTTGAAAATCTTAGATCAAGACGGACAACTTATTAATTTCCGCGGTGAAACAATTACCGTTCGCCTTCATCTTCATAAAAATGTTGACATATAACCAAGATGACAGTTTTATTTCGAGCAGTGTACAATCAGCGTCTACTTATTCAACACCCAAGAAAAGGCCAAGTGTTCTCGGAAAAGCACATTTAACAGAAGCAAACAAGTTATTTCTGCAGTCGTTGGGATTTAAACTTAAGAAGATAAAATGACATTTTTACTCAACATAACTAGCCAGCCTGTATTGAGTGAAGATATTATAAAGAAGGAGTACCACACCTATTCACCATTTTCAACAGCATACAAAAACAGTGATGAAATCAGAATTTCAATCCAACATCAAGACTTGTATCTACTACCAACCGAAAGTTTTCTATACATTGAGGGCGCAATTACTTCAACAGATGGAACAAAATTAGATGCTGCTAACTCTGTTCTCAATAATAATTGTATATCTTTTCTTTTCGAAGAAATACGATACGAATTGAATGGTATTGAAATTGATCGTACCAGATGTTTAGGGGTCACAACCACGCTGAAAAATTATATTTCCCTAACCAAAAATGACAGTGAAATACTACAAAATGCAGGCTGGTCACCGGAAAAACACTTTAAAGTTCAAGATTCGTTTTTCAACTTTTGTATTCCGCTTAAAATGCTGCTCGGCTTCACAGAAGATTACAAGAGAGTTGTTGTTAACGCACGACACGATTTGATTTTAATTCGATCTAGGACCAATCATAATGCTGTTAATACAACAAAAGATTATGATCTGTCTATTCATAAGTTGCTATGGCGTATACCACACATAACCGTATCCGATGTTGAACGACTAAATTTTCTCAATATTGTAAATGCAGGGCGTCCAATACAAATGAGCTTTAGGAGTTGGGATATGTACGAATATCCCATATTACCAACAGCATCTAGTCATCACATTTGGACGGTGAAAACTTCTTCACAGCTTGAGAAACCTCGATTCATAATTTTTGCATTACAAACTAGCAAAAACAATTTGAAGGAAAAGGATGTAACCGCATTTGATCACTGCAATCTAACAGACATCAAAGCACATTTGAACTCTGAAACCTACCCGTACGAGGATCTTAATCTTAAATTCGAGCGCAACCGATACGCGTTATTGTATGATATGTACACCAAATTCAAACGATCATACTATGGTCAAGAGTCTCCTCCGCTATTAGATTGTGAAAGTTCAAAAATTTAGCTCCAATAGCTGTTATTGATTGCTCGTTCCAAAATGAAGCCTTAAAAACTGGCCCCGTCGATGTGAAGATAGAATTTAAAACATCGATCGTGTTTCCATCAAACACATCAGCTTTTTGTCTCTTACTGCACGATAGAATTGTAGAATACAATCCGTTGACCAGCAAAGTTAGGAAATTAATATAGAAAATAATCATTTATAAAGAAAAAAAAAAATATATATAAATAAAGCACATTTTTTTAAAAATGCAGTCAAATTTTGTATTGTTGAGTGTAGCCCATTTGTGTTAACAGACTTCTAAAACATATTTCTTTATGTTAGCGGTGTTGTACATATTTACCCACAGTATATTCCGAGCATGGCTGAAAGACACATTATCATCGACGTTCAGGGTTTTAAAGCTCAAAAAAACACATTTATATTGAAGGAGCTCGCTATTTCATTTAATACAACAGAGTATCAACGGTTTTTGGTGAAACCACCGTATGATTTTCATCTTTTACCACCAAATTATCAAAAGCAAGTTCGTTGGTTGACAAATAAATTTCATCGTTTGGATTGGAATGAAGGAACATTGACATTCGATAGCGTGAAAGCGTTCGTTAAAATGAATATCGATAATCAGAACGATATCATTTATATAAAAGGATTAGAAAAATTGGTGTGGCTGAAGAATATGATTGGAATTGATATGCTGCTAATCCATGACATGGATACCTTAAATTGTCCAGCACTTCGAGTACTAGAAGTAAAATATCCACTGGGGGCCGTGTGTAATAATCATTCCGGACAATGTGCTTTGCGAAATGTGTTATCACTTAGAAGATTTTTAGATAACGAAGTTTGTAATTAGTTTTTAAAAACTGAATCTGAATAGTTTAGCTATCGGGGTTTCTTATGATGATTAAAAAAAAAAAAATAAAAATGTTAAAGATGTTATATTTAAAAAATGATTTTATTATTTTTAATTCAAATTTCAAAATGTCCCCAAGCATATGTGCTAACTTTATCCTCCCTAATTAGCCTCTTATCATCTAAATGACTTAAAGCTATCTTATTAATACATTCCGTATATATTTTATGAAGTTTAGACCTAAATATATACATATTTCCCCTATAAACTTTCTCCCTATACAAACAATTTCTATAATTATCTATACTTAATTTATCCGTTACAGTTTTTTTAACACCTTTTGCCTTTTTAATTGTCTTTTCATTATCAACACTGAACGAATACATTTTCGCTCTTAGTCCTATAAATTCGGTTATGATTTTTCCGTGTGTTTCGTCTTTCATTAATCCTAAAATTTTACAATTTTTTAATGGAATATTATTGGGATTATCTTTAGAAAATTCCGAAGTATCAAAGTGGTTGTCAATGTCGTCCAAAATGTCTCTATAAAAATCTTCTGTTTGAATTATATAAATAAATGAATCCGTATCCATATAATTTAGAAGAACATTTTCCCTATATTTTGGTTTTATATAACTATAGTGAAAATCGTACATCTTTAGCTTTGAAATATCAAGAACGGTAAATCCTAAATAAATTGGTTTGTCATAACACACATTCACTATATTCATCTGAACAGCAGACATGTTCTCTGAAAATATAGCTATACTATGAAAGTTAGGTTTGGCTATAAGAGCGCGGGCTCCTAAATTTCTACCCCGACTTTCCCATCTTGTTACAATTTTCACATCTTTTCTCTTTTCCACATTCTCCATCGTTTTCCCATATACGGCGTTGTTCAATAACTTAAAAAAATTCTTTTCAAATGAATTTTTGCTTTTTATACGATACGAATTATTTAAATCAATATAACTCTTCAGCCAACAAGACTGTTTAAATCGTAAAATTCTATGAATACAAACGAGTCGCAATCCATTATCTAAGCACTGTTGTAGATTCCGATAGTGAATTATATATTTCTGTTTGCTTGAAAAATCTGTAAGAAGCTTGTTGGTTTTAGACCCCGGTGCGGGTTTGTTTTCTGCACAAAAGGGTAAATCATTGTGCTCATTATGCTTTGAGTCTGGATACTCTAAATCAACCTCTAAAATGTAACCATTTTCAGAATCCAGTGGAATATTAAGAATATCAAAGTCATTAACATTTTCAACCCATTCGAATGAAGAATATGGAAGTGATTGAGACATTGCCCACCCGTATAAGTTATTAGCATCCAAATATACTATGTATTTTGAAGGGGTCATTTCATCAAAACTTTCCATATATTTATTGTTGGCCACCGAGTGTCTATGTGAACATTGGGTAATACCCCCTCTAATACCTCGTTTAATAAAATTGTACATGTTTATATCATTCAAAAGTTCTAGTCTAATGTTTGTTGTTTTCAGCATAGCATCCCATGCTAACCCCGGAACAGTATAATATTGAGGGGGATCCAGCTCATAGATTTCTTTGCAAATTTTCCTAAAATTTTCAAACACGTCTGTTAAGAGCAATACATCTGTTTTTAAATACAACTCTAAATAATCCCCAAGTGTTTTACAATTAAATTCTACCCAAACTTTTTGGGCGTGTTCATAATCGTTTTCACTACACTCACTATTTGTTAACGTGTTTGAAAAATTTTCTCGTGGGGGTAAACAAAGTTCATCCAATCGACTCCACGAATTTAAGTACTCATAGGGAAATACACCCTTTCTTGTTAGCAGCTTAAATTTGCTTTCTTCACCGTATATTGAACGCATTGTCTCAAGTTTTGCTGTGGGTAAATATCTAACAAGCTCATCTAAACTACTATGCATGAATCTGATAGAATCTAAAAATCTTAATTCAATCGTTTTCGAATTATTAACTACAATTCTTTTTGATACAGAAATATATCGTTCTTTATTTTGAGGTATAATTTTTATATCACCATCCAAATTAGCAAGTTCTTTCACAAATAAATGGCAATCATATCCAGAAAAGTTGTGAAAAAAAATTGGAAAAAATTTGGGCACCCTAAATAATAAATTACATTTATTATGAGCTGGACCCCTATACTTCCCCGTTAAATGACAGTGGTCTGTCACTCTATCGTTGTCAAGAGTCTTTTTACATATATGACAAAGAACCGTTTCTGTTTGAATTTTCATTTCCTGGGTTGTTAAAGTTGGCAAAGGTTTCGGCATCATTATATAATTTGAATAGAGCCACCTTACATCATTCACAAGCGAATTTACAAAACTTTTAGAGGATTCTTGACCCTTATACACTCTTAACCTATCTAATGACGAATTAAACGAACACTTAATAAAATATGAAAAAGCGCATGGAATGTGCTCCTGAACAATTGTCGATGAGGATGTTCCTGGGTCGGCAAAACAGGTATTGACATCTTGCAGCAAACACTCGAAATCGGCATAAATAACAAATGGTACATCCAGTTGGCGCTCATAATGTTGAAAATGTAGTGTTAACTTTTCGGGACTTGGCATGGCTGTCACAACTTTACCACACTCATTTTTGTGAAGCGAATGGGCTTTTTCATCATGAAAATGTTGCAGGCATGTGTTGCAAATGAAAAGTTTATCATCGTGAAGAGTCTGTTGATAATGAATCAACCTTAAACAAAAAAAAAAAAATAATTAAAAAATGAATAGAAAAATTAAAAAATTTATTACCTTGAAAGGTTCTTTATCCACACATAGTGGTGATTTTCATCAGTGCCTTGTATCAATAATAAATTTATATGATGCTTTTTCTCATTCTTTGTGTGATAATACGGACCCACAACTTTTTTAATTTTCGGTTCGTAACCGAACACATTTACACTAATTAAGGAGTTTAATTTTTCAAAATTCGCTACATCATGCACCTTTAGTGGAAAATCCAAATTGTTAAACTTTAATAATATGCCATTAATCAGCAGTATAACACTTTGCGTAATATCAGATATATGGTATGACGATGGTCTGTCTGACCATTTTTCCACCGGAGACAATGCAGAAATTATACTCCATTTAAAACAGAATTCATCGTCGTTTTTTACATTTATACAAGCACATTTGTTTGCTATGAAAGGCGGTAAACGCACGTATTTCGTCCCCCTAAGCGGTTTGTACTCGTTTATGTTTATTTCACAGTGGGTTATTTTTACTAGAGTCCAACCACTATCTCTCTCTTGAAACTCTTGCATTTTCTTTATAATCTGATCAATATTATTCTTGAAAGCTGGCTGCAACTCACATTCATCCAAGACGGCTTGCATCTTTGGTTGAAACGATTTAATGCTTAACACACAATCGGTTCCTTCCTTGTTATCTCTCAAGCACGTTTTCATATAATCTCCAAATAGCTCAATATTAAACTTAATAGATGATGACTTTTCCAATATTTTTTTCAAAATAATCATTAGTGGTTCCTCTAAATTCTTCAAAAATAATTCCGGAATTAACACATTCTCGTCTTTGTTTTGAAATACAAGCGTTTGTATTCTGTTTTTAAAGCTACTCTTTATAGTTTGAAAATGCTGATCAACAGATTGAATATCATTCTTTTTGTGTGTGTTTGTACGAATGTGGTGATTCCACTCTAACTTTTTCACCATCACCTGACACACTTTACAAAATTGGAAAAGTGACTGGTTAGGGATTTGCTCTTCTACTGGGCTGCGCCTCATATACGGCCTTTTATTTTCTATTTTTTTTTTAAATAAAAAACACCATACATTTATAAAAGAAAAAAAAAATAAAACTTAACTCAGTACTTACCATGAGTATGTCCCATATGTCTTTTAAGACCACCAGACGTTGGTAAATCAATTCCACAAACTTCACAAATGAAACCTTTCATTTTATAAAAACGAGTAAATACACTGATTTTACTTAACCTTTCGTCTGAGAAACGAGTAAATACACTGATTTTACTTAACCTTTCGTCTGAGAAACGAGTAAATACACTGATTTTACTTAACCTTTCGTCTGAGAAACTTTACACAAACTATAGCCAAGGGAGTTTTGATTTCCCTTTTAAAGTAAAATCATAAAACCGCAATAATTTAATTTTCGACTATACGGTATAGCGAAATATACTTTTTCAATAAAATCATAAAACCACAATAATTTAATTTACATCACTACAAGAACCAAAAAAAACCTTCAGCATGTGTCTCCATTATCAACTTCATTAAAAACACAATTTTTTTAACCACAAAAAATTCAAAACAATTGAGATACTTTTTCTATCATATATGATTAATCCACATTGCTTAATTAGTAACACGTACTCTTATCAACTTTCCTATCAAGGTCATTATACTTAAAAACCACAATTTTATATCTATGTTTATATGTATGTGTGTATGAGTACAAACCTAATCTACAATTGATGACGTCATGAGACTCGAATCTACAATTGATGACGTCATGAGTCTAACCACAAGTCACATCCGGTCTGGAACCCCCATATCCCTACTACTTTGTGGTTCCAGTGGCGCCAATTATAACAAGTATAATTCCTTTATTTGAATTTATCTGTAAAATACAATATTGTTGTTAAAACGCAAGACCCTAAAGTGCTTTACACTTCTCGATGATGCAAGACCCTAACGTGCTTGGTATCATCTGAGTTCCAAGAAGAACCGGCTTCGCTATTTATATTGCCCTTCTTGGAACTGGTTCCCACGCTTTGGTGAACAGGTGCAGACGTTGACCTGGGGAAACACGTGTGTTTGTTGCGTGGTGAATATGGGCGTATGCTGTGTGGTGAATATTAGAGTAATAAGTATCAAATGTATCAAATCTCAGCAGGTGCGATAGGGACATGACATCGAAAGTGGCATAGCGCTGACTGTTCACAGTGGGTATAGAAATTGCATAGAAAAACCAGTTTGGAAAACTGAAAGTGGGTATACACGTGGCCTGTGGGCTGGCTGCTTGGGCATGGAACCATGTGCGTGGTGGCTGGAACCGGTCTTGGTTTGCGCTAATTGGTCGGGAACTGGCTTGACGTAATCGAAGTGAAGAGTCCGAGTACTGTATTCGGATAGAGAGGAGTATACGTGTGTACATATCGAAAGTGAGAAAACTCTTATGTGTTTACGTTCAAAGTGCCTTTATAAAAGAGCACGTATATGCGAAGATGAATTAAAAAACAAAGCATGTGCGTCTTCTTGATGCAACTATAATGCAGTGTGTATTTTTTCATTTTTATTTTATGCGATCTTCTCGAATCTTTTGAACTTGTAAGACGACATGAGTGACGCGATTTTTTTTTTTTCACACTTGCATTTTTCCGGTCCGTGTGGGGTATATCAGGGACTATTGTCGGGTTTGTTTTTGCGTGAATTTTCGCCCAGACCGCCGCGACGTCATCGCCCCTGATCTTTTGTGTAAAGCTATCGGCGGATAGCTTCTAGCTATCGGCGGACAGCTTGTGTGCCTGTGAAAGCATATATCAGCGCCACTATTATTGCATATTTTTGTGAAATTGTGCCTGAAAAAGATGTAGGTAGGTATCGTTGGAATAAAACATTTTTGTTTTCTTTTTTCATTTACATTTTTATTGAAAGCAAGATATGTAATAGTTTATACATTTAAATTGCTGTACGTATATTTCTTTACTTTTTGAGAAAACGATGTTTTAGGAATCCACCGCGGGACTCGTCAACCCCACCAAAAACCAAGTAATGTGCCTGAGACTGGTTCAAGTCGTCGACCTGACGCTGCGTCTTCACCCTCTCCGAAAAACGCGGTGTCAAAAAACAAAATACCCCACCATCCAAATGTACCGCTAGCCTAATGCCGTATTTCGTCTTCAGCAGACGGAAAAACTTTATGTGAAGTTCCTTACCGATCTCTAGAGTACTGGTGGGGATCATAAGGTCTCCATCACTGCCAGCGGCAGAAGTTAGCAAATCAAAGGTGTTCTAAAAATGTTAATAGAACGAGAATTAGTACAAATTCAGAAAACTTAGTGTGATGTAATACTCACCATATTCGAACCGACGGACTCGTAAACAGAAGTATTGCATCGGGGCTCTTTATCCCGATTATGATTATAGTCAAATTTTCACTGGTATTTTAAATTAAAGAAGGCAGAATGAAAAATAGCCCCATACAGGCACATGTGTTCGGACTGTAGCCCTAAATACCTAAAATATGTAAATGGTGGAAGAATTTTGTTAACTTTGAAGTATTTTCGACATGCTTAGATTTAATAACTGCAAAGCTCGACATGCTTTCGCCATTTTTCTACTTTAACGAAATAAAGAACTAATTAAAAATAAAGGTTTATTATAAAATTCAACAAGGATAAATATATTAACTTAAACAAAATTCAATCACAGTCAAAAAAAAAAAAAAATAAAATTGCACTTCGGGCTTTCAAAATAAAAAAATAAATAAACAAAAAATGCTGGTTTCAAACGGTGCTTGGTTCGACTTCGGAGAAACCGCTTTCGTAATTTTCCAGCTTTATAATGTATTCTGTTATCTTTAACGTTGCATTTCGCTGCAGGTACGTCGGCAGCTTATCCATCCTGGATCCAATCGCCTTCATAAATCTTATATTATCGCTCTCTACTCCACCTTGTCCGTCGCACAAATCTTGAAAAGATTTCACTCCAGACTGAAATGTTTTATGCACTTCTTGCATTTCAATACCACCACTGATCTTTCTTTTTTTTTTCGGCATCTCTTCTGCGGAAGAGCTCTGCAAACCAGAAGAAGGCGAATAGTCATCCGAGCTATTTTCGAGTTCTTCAAGATCCGGCAAGCAGGTGACTTCCCCGTCTCTATGCGTTCCGCTCGTCCTAAAAAAAATTCTTAGTAAATATTAAGAATACATATTAACGCGATCGTTTTACCGTCTAGCAGCTACGTGACCTCTTAAGAACGAAAGACACGCATAGAGGTCCCACATCGATTCCTGAATTTGGCCACTACCGGATGGAGTTGTTGCTTTTCTTCTCTCCTTAACGTAGCGGTCACGTAAAGCTCTCCATCTTTTTGTGCATGTGTCAGCTGTAAAGACAAATTCCAGAATGTTAAGAACAAATTTATTTGCATATTACTATGTTTTGATGTAGCTTACCACCTACTCCCAAGCTTTTGCCGCAATGCTCCCAAATCTTTTCTTTTATTTTAATATTTTTGTAGCCCGGTTTATTTTTGTTATACAAAATTTCATGGCATTTCACAATTTCAATTAAACGTTCATCGAAATCCCTTGCGTTTTCCATTTTTATTATTTTCGGCTTGAAATTTCTCGACACTCAACACAGCACTGTACCCTGCAAATTCCAGGTTATGATATTGTCATATTTGACATTTCGATGCGATCATTTTAAATATTACGAACTTACTTGCGACTACAATACAACACATACAATCGCATGTATTTGAAACTCGTTTTTTCCCGTCCGTTATTTTGACACTCCAATCCGACTGCGATTGCGTTCATTCTGTACGACCCTTTATAAGATAACGTCTGTGGAAAATAATCCTGCACTTAATAAATGCAACATTGTAGATGCCGGTATCATGGGACATGTCTTTCTATAACTATCCTGGATAGTTCAGTGGACTTTTAATGAGATTTGTATTATCCAGATAGGTGACTGAGCGAGGTTATAACCATAAATTTATTAAAATGTGACATGCGCGTTCTGCATAGGCTTATAAGATAACGTCTGTCGAAAATAATCCTGCACTTAATAAATACAACATTGTAGATGTCGGTATCATAGGACATGTCTTTCTATAAATATCGCGGCTAGTTCAATGGACCGAAAAAAGGAAAAGTGTTAAGAATATGCAGAATAACCTTGGAAACTAGTATAAAAGTCGCGGGTGGTAGTGCTAAAGAATATTATCATCCGGGCTTTTAAGCCAGATCGAGGTTTGCGTTTATGGGTAAGTGATAATTCCTCACACTGTAATATAATTTTTGATAGAATTTTTACAGAGAGCAGAGCAGAAATTGAAATTCGCAAGGCGTTGCTGAAGATAATTGAACAGCTAGCCATAATTTCAAATGCGCTGGATGAAGATAGGGACCGCAGCCTAGTCATAGATCCTGCTCCCTCGAGGCCGAGGACCGAGGTAGCAGCCTTAATAACGCAAATCCTGACACCTTAGCGTCTAAGCGTGTTAAAGGCTCTGGAGGTCACAGCTTCGCCATAGCTGAACCTGCACCCGCAGCATCAAATAGGGATCACAACCTAGTCACCGTAGATACTGCTTAATCAACGCTGAAGCGCCATAGAGAGGACCGAGGTAGCAGCCTTAATAAAACAAATCCTGACACTGTTACCGTTTTTCCCGGTGGAAAACCGTATTAGAAACCCCTATGCAAAAGGGGGCGAACGGGCCCTGTCCGGCCAACCCAGAGAAGGGTCGTGGGCGCCAGTGATCCTTTTTTAGGGATCCCGTTCTGTACTTTTCGCCGTCCGGATCACAAGTCCGGAGAAAAGTTTCGCGCGCGCGTATATTCGAAATAAAACACCACGGAAGGCTAGCTGGAACACGTCACATCAAATTTACAACAAGTAAAAGGAAATTCTCCACGTAAAATTGACTCTACTTTATTTAACTTTAACGTAACGATCTTATCGCCTCAACAAACGGAGCAAACTTACTTGTGATAGATTCCTGCGCTAACTACCTGTTGCTTTTTGTCTAACCTGACTATATCGTACATACTAGGGCGCCTCTGGTGTGAACTCCTTCCCTCGACGCGGTCCAAACGTATCAGCTATTTCGGTTGCTCGATTTCCGCAGTCCTGGCTACCGATCTAAGTCGCGTCGTATGGATGTCTTGGAATCTCGATTCTGCTCCTCGTTCCGACTTGCACCACACTTTATCCTCCACCCGAAATCAATCTACACTCTGATAATTTACTCGTGCCGTCACCCACTTGTGACGCTCGATGCACGTTCTTCTGGTTAACTCTAACCGCAAGAATAATTTTAAGATTTTTTTTTAAACAATTTAGCCGACCTTCCACACTCGGTACACTCGATCAAAAAAAGAGGCCGTTTTCGGGTGCCGTACTTTCCTCGAAGTCTCGGGTCAGCTTTTTCCACGGTTAATCCCCGTTTCGCAGGTCAACGACTGCTTTCTCCAGGTCATTCACTTACATCTGATGACTTTCTCTTCTTCGGTAGCTTTCACTCTCGACTCGACTTTTGAGCATGGACCCAAACCTTGCCGGCCTGCCTTATCGACTTGTAATTCTCGCAGTATAAGTCCGCCATGTTTGCACTGAGTGATGTGATTGGTCCTCCGTGATGTGATCTGTCCCAAGTGATGTGATTGGTCCTCCGTGATGTGATCGGTCTTAAGTGATGTGATTGGTCCTCAGTGATGGGAATCGTGATTCGGTGTTGCGTGTTGTGTGTTAATTTCCAATTGTAGTTCAAGTCTAACCCTAATCTTACTAATGCATATTAATTCATTTTTCCTATTCCTATTCCTAATATCTAACTATAACTAACTAATGTAATTCTAATTCGATTATATATATATTCGTCATCCTAACATAACTCCAAATTCACGTTTTCCTGTTTCCTATTTTCGGGTTTAGCCCGACTTCCATGTGTGTGCAAAAAAAAGAATAATTATTTGACTAATTCCCTTTGGTGTTGTTTCCTTTAGGCTTGAAAAGATGAAGCTGCTTCACAAGGAGTGCTCTGGCTCAGCCGGTAAGTTATCAGAGATCCTACGAGTTCTTACATTACTTGTTCTACTATATAATTTTTACTCTTCTCCTCCTTTCAGCTTGTACGAGAACGAAGGTGACCGTAATAACACCTTGGTGTCTAAGCGTGTTAAAGGCTCTGGAGGTCACAGCTTCGCCATAGCTGAACCTACACCCGCAGCATCAAAGTGCGATAGAGAAGCCCGAGGTAGCTGTATCGCTGTCACAGACTCTGACTCCATAGCTGCTAAGTGCAGTAAAGTTGTCGGAGGTCGCTGCTTTACCACTACCGATCCTACAACATCGAGCCAGGCGTGCGGCTCCCTAAGATCAGCAAAAGTCGTCGTTCCGAAAAGGAGGAGCGGAGGGGTAAGGTTCCATCCAATTAGTCCACTATGGCAAAGAATATACCCCACACTGGGTGTAATAAAAAACCTAAATAAAATTAATAGATATTTTTCTGTCTGATAGCAAGTAGTTTTAAGCTTTTTTTATTTTTTAAAATTTTTTAATTTAAGTATAGAGAATAAAAAATGGATAGTTTAAGTATCATTAATCATTTATATAGCACTCTAAGTCTAGGTTACCGTTTATTTGTATCGACTTTAAGTATTTTAGTTGACGAGATGAAGTTGAAAAAGATCTCTTTCGACTCGGCGGAAAAATTCCGGTTCATCGAGCTGTTAACTCGATTTTCAGCAATACATAATGTTCCCTTTTCGGACAATGGGCTGAGAGATGCTGTTGCTTTTCTAAGATACGAAGAAGATACTAATGACATATCTTCTGTGCGTGGAGGCGACACGGGGGTTGTCTGCGAAAGATCGACCGATAACAGTTCAACCACTTGTGTTGGAAATGTAATAGAAGAGGAACGGAATGGTAGTTTAAATCAGGATGGCGGTGGGTCAGATACTGCTATAGAAATTTTATCAAGACAGGAGATTTTTTATAAAAAATTTAATTTGAATGGAGTTAAGATGATTTTCCGTTTTAAAGAATTCAATGAGAATGTTGAGGACCCCGTCAAGGAGCTTGAGAGTTTGTTTGATAGATTGGTAAAAGAGCTAGTTTCTAATTCGATTCAAGGAAGCAAAATTAGTTTATCTATCGAACTTCCGGAATCACCTGAGGTCAAGGCTATTTGGTGTAGTTTAAGACCTGTAACTGAGCTGAGTGGTGCAACTATTATTGGGCTAATCTCGAATGTGAATCAGTCCAACACAACTTTTCTTTCGGATGGAATTATGCAGATAAAGGCAGATATTGTAAATTTTCCATTCATTGGCGGGAAGGTGGATTCTAAAAATTCGACAGAAAAAGAGACTCTAGCACGAAAGTATAGTGTGGTAGATGTCGGTAAAGACGATGACCTTAATTGTCTCGCACGAAGTTTATGTTATGCAATTGAGATGAATTCGGGGAGATTGAATTGTAAAAATAAAACTACGATTACTAATAAATTAGATAGGTTATCTAAGAAACTGTGTAGAGAAGCAAACGTTGCGATTGGTAAAAAAGGCTGTGTCTTGCCTGACCTATACAAATTTCAATGTTTTTTAAAGAAGTACCAAATTATCGTTTTTGACGATATGAAGAATTCAGAATGTTTTATGTTCAGACCTCCATGTGAAGACAGCTCTGTAAAGAAGCTATACTTCTATTATTCTAAAGAATTGGAACACATTTATGTAATAAAATCTCTTACCGCTTTTTTTAACAGAAAATATGCATGCTCACTTTGTGATAGAGTACTGCATTTGTGAAATTTGATAAATGTGAAAAGAAATGTCTGTATTGTCTTTCATTTCCGTCATGGCCGTTTGTGGAAAAGCTTAGAGAATGTAAAAGTTGTAATCGTATGTTAGTAGTAAGACAAACACTTTTGACATCCTCGCTCAGTACGTGCGGCTGAGAGAAGCTATACCACCACAGGCGCAAAGTGTCGGTAGCTGGAGTGACAAAATCGTGTGTTTTGGCTTTTGGCGGCCGGCGGACGGCTGAGTGCTAGTGTGTGGGTGTGTGAGCAGTAACCCCCACAGTAGTAAGACAAGCGCTTTTGTATCCTCGCTCAGTACGTGCGGCTGAGAGAAGCTATACCACGACAGGCGCAAAGTGTGGGGGTGCTGAAAGCTAAAAGTATGAGGATAAATCGGGTGCTTTTTGTACGGGGAACTGGTTTTGGCGATACGCGGATCGCTGTGGCGATATGTGTGTGCGTGATGGCATGGGCATGATGGCATGGAGCATGTTTTCAGGGGTGCAGATTGGTCGGGGGCTTGTTTTGCGCGGGATGACGTGATCGGAGTGAGGAGTTGGGCTATATTTTTTGGATAGAGAGGAGTATATGGTGGCTGTAGTCGCGGATGTGGAAAGACACTTTCGATCGTGTCAAGAGCTTGGGAAAAAACAGCTGTGGAAAGACACTTTCGATTGTGTGAAGAGTTTGCGAGAAAACAGCTGACGCACGTGCATGTATGTTGGTTCGTTGTCGGGTCGATTTTTTGTATCTGCCAGAGGCACGATGTGCGTAAGTTTTGTTTTCGTATTCTTTTGAGGGTTCGGAGGTGCATTAAGATTGAAGTTCAATGTTGACTTCCTTTATGCACCAGATTTCGCGTCGTTTTGTGGTTATTGTATGGTAATGTAGCCGGTCTTTTGGACGATGTGCGTATATTTTGATTTAGGTAATCTCGTATTCCTCCTCTGGTTTCCTTCTCATATATCCGATGCGAGTAATGTGTTTCCGAGTCAAGTTCGAGGTGATGTGATGATTTTTTATATGGGTGAATTACCGTGGGAATTTTAAAAACAAGTTTCATTCAAGGCGATCGTTTTGTTGTTGTGATTATTCTTATGACTGATAGGTGTTGGGTGATAATGATGGGAATTAAAGTACAAGTTTTCATTTGTAATTCTTTATTCAATTTGATATAGAATTTACACACAGTTTTAACTTTATTTTGATAGAGGTGAATGAGTTCAAATAATGCGGTATTGAAACAAGTTTTTATTTTTTATTGGTAGTGGCACATTTCACAAATTGATGAAATTTTATTTTTTTAAAAAACGTATTTTAAGAAAGCCACCGCGTGACTCATCGATTACATCGAACATTAGATACTGATCTGACGATTGGTTCAGATCGTCCACCTGGCGCTGGGTCTTTACCCTTTCGGAGAAACGGGGCGGAAGAAAACAAAAAATTCCATCATCGAGATGGACCGCCAGCCTAATTCCATACTTGGTTTTCATCAGGCGAAAAAACTTGATGTGATGTTCCTTAGCAGCTTCCAGGGAGCTAACGGACGTTATGGTGTCTCCATCACCCCCAACTGCCGAGGCTAAAAGTTCAAAAGTGTTCTGAAAAGTAAAAGTTATAATTATTGACTAAAAGTAAGAGCGGATGTTATGAAACTTACCATATTTGACTCGATGGTGTCGTAAGGAGATTATGATTTTCCTCTGGAGGATCACCGGCTTATATACCAGTCAGGAGATAGGAAAGACAGACAAGAACTAGAGTTATCCAAGGTGAGGCAATGATCTAAAAGGTGAAGCCCTCGCATAGCCTTGGACTGGTTAAAAATACAGAGTAAAGATATACAAAATAATCAGAGTATCATTATTGTCTTATAAATCCAAAAGTCTAGCATTTGCAACAAAGTTGGTAATAACAGAGTAGGCTATACACATGTCTTGAATGGGAATAATGCAGATAGGCTGGTGATTTTATAAAACAATTTTTAACTTGGCACGTACGTGTTCTGCATACGCATGGCAGATAATGAAGTCGGTAGAAGATAATTCGGTTCTTAATAAGTGCAACATTGTAGATTGCACCATCATCGTACTCGTCATTTCTATATTTAGTGTGGGTAGTACAATGGTTTGATGCAAGAATACAGAATATGTGCAACATTTGTAGATTCCGCAATCATGGTACTCGTCATTCTATAATTAGTGTGGGTAGTACAATGGTCTGGTGCAATAATACTGAATATGTGCAACATTGTAGATGCAATTATCATGGTGCATTTCTGCATGTGGAAAGTGCAACGGCCTGGTACAAGAATCCTGTTAAGACAAGACGAAATAACCTTGGGAGCTAGTATAAAAGTCGTGTTTCAGCATGTTAGGGGATATTGTTATCCCAGAGCTGATCAAGCCAACAGAGTAGAATTCATGGGTGAGTAAAATTTTTTTAAAAAAAATTTAAAATTAACAATTCATTTCTTTCAGATTACAGGAAGAAATTGGAGATCTATAGAGCGCTATTGAAGGTATGCGCCTTGACGAGAGAGATAACTAAGGCAGTCGACGAAGCCCCGGAACCAGAGCTTGCTTCTGAGCAGGCGTGCGGATCTTCCCCAGTGCCTCCATCTAAACCTGTGCATTCTTCCGCTGCTGCAGTTCAAACAGACCCGAGGCATACGCATGAATCTTCCCCAGTGCCTCCATCTAAACCTACGAATTCTTCCGCTGCTCCAGCTACTTCATCAGCTGCGGTCCCTACAGTCCCGAAACGAGCCTGTGAACTCGGAGAGAAAACGGAAGCGGTACGTGGAAAGCGACGCTCCGAGGTTTTAGATAACTGGTCAGGGATCAATCCGTGCCATCCTAATTGGCGTAATTTGACTTTTTTGCGCAGTTCCTCATTAAAGAGGAAAGAACACAAATAGCAATAAAGCAATACAAGTTAAGATAGTGAAAAGATTTTTTCATTTATGATGTTAGACGTTTTAAATATTAAGTACTTAAGTGTTTTTTAAGCATAGCGTCACGATTCTTCTTTTCTTTGCTAAAATTTCAGCTTTACATTATAGGACAAAATATATTTGTAGGTAATCTAAATATTTTAGTGAAGGAAATGAAAGAAAAAAGTTCTCCTTCACCCTTTCCGACGAAAAATTTGAATTCCTCGAGTTGTTAACTCAATTTTCGGCTTTATATAGTATCCCTTTTTCAGACGAGGGTTTAAAACAGGCAGCGTCTTTTCTAAACAGCAAGAAAAAGCTAAATAACTTTACCTTCTCAGAAATAGAGGAAGGAAGAGTTATATCAAAAAATCTGACTGGTAACAGGTTAGATGTAGGCTCTAGAGTTCAACAGGGAGTGCAGCAGGATGAAATTTCAGTTCAGACTGGTGAGGGTGTGAATAAAGAGATTGAAGTTTCATCAAGGCAGGAGATGTCGGAAAAGACTGTGATTTTAATTGTCTCCCACGGAGTTTATGTTATGCGATTGAGAAGGACTCGGGGAGATTCAATCGCAAAAGTCAAGCTTTGATTATCAAAGTTCTGGATAATTTGGCGAAGAAGCTATGTAGAGATGCAAAGGTCGTGGTGGGTAAAGAAGGTTGTATTTTGTCCGATCTTTATAAATTTCAGAAAATTTTGAAGGAGTATCAAATAGTTGTTTTTGACGATCTGAAGAACCTAGAATCTTTCATGTTTAGACCCCCGTACGAAGACAACTCTTTAAAGAAATTATACTTCTACTATTCCAAAGACTTGGAGCACATTTATGTGATAAAATCCCTTACCGGCTTCTTCAACAGGCCATATGCATGCACCCTTTGCGATAAGGTATTCTATGTGAAACAGCATAAATGTGGTCAAAAATGTCCATACTGTCAATAATTTCCCCCATGTCAGTTTGTGGAGAAAGTTAGGGAATGCAGAGAATGTAATCGTGTGTTCAGAGGTGACAATTGCTTTGAGAATCATTTAAAAAATAAAGGTGAAAAAAAGAACGTGTGTGGAAGCTTCAGGATATGCGATCAGTGTGGTAAGTTCATAGTTCTCGATAGAAGACGAAGTGGTAGCCACATTTGTAACGAGGCCTTATGTCAGATCTGCTGGAAAATTATGCCATCAGGTCATCTATGCTATATTAAACCTCCGAAGAGGAGGATTGATAATAAATTTATGTTAATATTTTTTGACTGCGAAAGTACTCAGGATACTTCCTATGGTGATAATCCTACGACCTTCATTCATATTGTCAACTTAATTGTTGCTCAGCAGGTATGCTACAACTGTTATGAAAATCCTGATATAAAAGTAGAATGTGATGTCTGTGGTCTAAGGGAACATATTTTTCAATACCGCGAGAATGATAATGTCGTGGGGGAGTTTTTAGATTACTGTTTCAAAGCTCGATCATCTGTATCCAACATTTATTGTATAGCCTATAATTCGCAGGGTTACGATGGGCACTTTATAATTTCAGAGTTAATAAACAGAAAGGTGAAAATCGAACCTATAACGAATGGTACTAAAATGAAGTTAACTTGTGGGAGAGTATCTTTCATAGACTCTTTAAATTATCTGTCATTCCCGCTTGCCCATTTTCCTAAGGTATTTGAAATTAAAGATCATGTAAAGGGCCATTATCCATTTTACTTCAACACAGTGGAAAATATTGATTATGTAGGTGAATACCCGACACCTGCATTATATGGGTATACTGCAATGAAAAAAGTGGAAGAAGACAAGTTCTTCGCATGGTATAATGCAAATGCGGCAGGTATTTTTGATAACCGCAAGGAGATGTTGAGATATTGCATGAGTGATGTCCATATCTTGCGGTTGGGCTGTATTCGGTTTATGAGGAAATTTCTTAATATTACTAACGTAAATCCGTTTGTAGAAGCCTTAACTATAGCCTCGGCCTGTATGCTTGTCTTTCGGAAAAACTACCTGAAGGAAAATACAATAGGCATAATGCCGAAACACGGCTACTACAAATTTCAAAATTAATCACTAATCGCTTCTAAATGGCTTGCTTATATCCGCTAATAACAAAGGCGAAGTGAAGCTAGAGAGGGTGGGTATGTATGTAGACGGGTTCAATCCAGAGACCAACACGGTTTATGAATTCTTTGGTTGCTTTTATCATGGCTGTAGAAGCTGTTTTAGAGTGCAGGACGTGAGTACTAATAATGGCGGAGGTCGCGAAACCCTAGCTCAAAGGTATGAGGCCACACTTAGGAGAATTGAAATGATTAGGCGTAATGGATATAAATTGAAATACATGTGGGAGTGCGAGTCCAACAAGTTTTTAAAGTCAAATCCTACAGAAAAAATGGAGTTGGAAAGACTTACTGTGAATATAGCGGATCCATTAAACCCTCGTAATGCTATTTTCGGTGGACGTACTGAGGTGTTTAGGTTATACCATAAAAGTAAGGAAAATGAATTAATTAGATATCTGGACTTTGCAAGCCTGTATCCATACATAAACAAATGTTCCCCATACCCCATAGGTCATCCTGAAATATACAGAGGTGGAAATCTACCTGCTAACTCAGAAATACTTACAATGCACGGGTTTATCACTTGCGCCATTCTTCCACCAAATGACTTATTCATACATGGGTTATACCGGAAGTAGCCTTAGCTGTAAAGAAAGGCTATGAGATTAAAGTCGTGTATGAGGTTTGGAAATATAATCACACCGTGTACGATCCTGATACAAAGACGGGAGGCTTATTTACGGAATACGTCAACACCTTCTTGAAGATTTAACAGGAAGCTAGTGGTTGGCGGAGTGAATGTACGACAGAGGCCAAAAAAGATAATTTTATAAAGTCATATCGTATAAAGGAGGACATTATCTTAGACAAAAAGGAAGTCCAGTCGAATCCGGGTAGACGTAACTAAATTCCTTTTGGGGTAAATTCGCTCAGAGGGAAAATCGCACTAACACTAAGGTTGTAAACAATTTCAAGGACTTCTGCGATTTTATACATACACCGGGAATGGAAATCTGTTCGTTATTACCAGTATCTGAAGATACTTTGTGGATCACATGGAAAAACATAGAAGAGAATTTAAATATGTTACCTCATGTGAATACACCAATAGCTGCCTACACGACGTCATTTGCCAGACTTAAGCTCTACGACGCATTAGAGAAGGTTGGTGATAGGATACTTTATTGTGATACTGATAGTTTAATTTTTATAGATGATAAGACTTCCTCTATACCCTTCACAATTTCAAACTTTCTAGGGGATTTAACTAACGAGATTGAAAGTTTCGGTCCCGATGCAGTTATTACAGAATATGGCCCTAAAACTTACAGTCTAAAAATCGAGATAGGGGATCAAGTTGAGTATGTTACAAAGTGTAAGGGGATAACACTTAATTTTAAAAATTCCAAAAGGGTGACTTTCGAATGTCTAAAATCTTTAGTAACTGGAATCGGTGGAGGTGACTCAGTTTGTGTAACGAATAATCGAAAGATTAAGCGTAAGCGTCCTGGGATTGTTATTAGTGCTGTGGAGAAGAAGCACTTGCAATTCACTTTCGATAAAAGGGTTGTCGTCGAAGATCATTTTTCATTTCCTTACGGCTTCAAAAGAATTAAGTTAGGAAACTAGAATAGTAAAAATTTTAGCATTAAGAACACGCTTCAGTGTAATTATTCTTAATTTGATATATGTACCTAAATATAAGTTGAAAATATTGTTTTTTCCATTAATATATAAATAGGTAAAAATAAACTGTTTTTCACTTAACGGCTTCACGTCTTACCGAAAACATGAGTAAATTTGTAATTGATATCCAGTTTGTTACAGGAAATATGGTCAGTATTTTGCTAAAGAGCTTGCTATACTGTCTTTTGGGTCAATATACCCAACGTTCTATTTCCTCCTCCCCCCTCATCCCTATCAGGAGCAGAAGTATGAACGAGAAAACATCAATGGTTTGCACTGGAATGATGGCGATACATGTTATAATAGTTTACCCGACATTTTGAAGGACCTTGCTAGCTCTACTATATACGTAAAAGGCCTTGTGAAGGAGAGTTTCATCAGAAGATACTTACCAGACGCTGAGATAATACAGCTTGAAACACCTAAATAATCCGAGCTTCAACACTTTCAAACACTATGTAAAAATCATAACCAAGCTCGAGCTAGTCGTTGCGCCGTGCAGAACTGTGTAAACATATATCTATATATGCTGATGAATAAAATTTATTTATAAAAGAAAACAGATACTTTAGTATAAGATTTTTATTAGCAAATCGTTATATTAAAAATAATTCTTGCACTACAAAACCACGGAATTTCGTAAAAAAGTCGAGAATAGTTAATATGCACATATGAAGTGCGGACTGGTATGAAAAAGTCTGCACTCGATAATTGTAATACATCTTTTTCCTTGCATTTAGTGGTGTATTGGCTGAAATAATCCCTCACACTTTCAGAAGCATTGTTATTATGGTACATGACGATATTGAAGATATCCATCCTTTCGTACAAATTTAAAAGGTTCTGGGATGATAGTCGAATACTACTTTCATCGATCGGTATCTCGAATTCCTTTTTTAAACCAGCTTGAACCGCTTGAGTAGCCTCGTCATTTTCATGTTTCAACATGATCAGATGATTGTACAGCGAAGTCCATCCGGAGTAGTTCGTTGACACAGGGAAGCGTCCAGGGTAACTGAAGATTATTTTTGAGTCAAAAGTGAACGGGTCGAAACCTAATACAACCTTCCGGTTTTGGCAGCCGACCAGATAGTAGGTGTAGTTCAGTAGAGCACCTTCGCCAGGGACCTCGGACCTTTTCTGCTTGCATGGTTTCTTAATAACTGATTCATCCGATGGGACTGATTTTTTTCTTTTGTTAGACCGTCGCTGTTGCATGCCATCCTCGATTTTTGTAATAGGTGAAGCCATATTGTCCGGAAGATTTTTAGAGAAAAACTGACAGTCGGGTGGTTTAAGCTGATGCTTTTATACTCTGTCTCCGATTTACAATACTGGCTACGAAAAACCCCACCATTCTATGTAGCACCCGATGAAAATATATGATGGTATAAATTAACTACCTTGGCGTCATTATCTGGAAAATCTTTTGACGAAAACTGCTTAAAGCTGGAAATACCCGTGCAGAATATATGCACGCATCACTGCACGCATCTCTGCATGTGAAACAGACGTGCAGAATTTTTGACAGATCTCTTGATTGTATTTGCCACAAATCACCGTATTTCTCGATAGTCGGTTGTGAGTTTCAGTTTCAGTTATAGTTTCAGTTTATTTGAATTGACCAAAAATGATATTAGTGAAGTTTGATTTTATCAATAATATGATATTATTATACGCTGCCTATATTGCATACTTAAATGTAATTCATATTTATAATGCACATAAAACAACAAGGAAATCGAGGTTATGGACGCGCTTTATGTTCTCCGAAATCGAACGAGAAATTCATGGTTTCTTTTCCAATTTATTTTCAACCATGAAAAGACAAGAGGAAGAGGAATTTCGTAAAGAAACTCGAATGGGGCTTCAGGAATTCGAGTTACTAAATCAGTTGCTTCAAAACGTATAAAAAAGCAAGACAACATCAGGAACGCAATTGTTCCTGAATATCGTCTTCTAATAACTTTGGTGTAAGTTTATTCAATATTTTTCTTAGAGAACGGGAACAATAATAAGACTTTGATTATTTTTAGATACTTATCGCAAGGAGTTTGCTGGAAAATGCTGTCCTGGTCATTTAGAGTTGGAGTTTCAACTGTGCGGGAAATAATACTCGAAACTTGCGAGGCTATTTGGGACGAGCTAAACGGTATATATCTTGCACCGCCAAACGAAGCAGAGTGGGACCAGATTTCGGACGACTTCTACGCGAAAACTGGCATGCCGAACGTTTTAGGTGCCATTGACGGAAAGCACATAGAAATAAAGTGTCCGCCCAATTCTGGATCACTGTATTATAACTACAAGCAATATTTTAGTATTGTTTTGCTGGCTGCATGCGATAGTGACTACAGTTTTACAGCAGTAGATATAGGTGCTTATGGCAGCCAGTCTGATGGTGGAATTCTGCGATCGAGTGGTTTTGGTAGCCAAATTTTGAATGAATCGATAAACATTCCCAAATGGAAGCTATTGCCAAACTCTTCAATACAAATTCCATATTTTTTTGTCGGAGATGCGGCATTTCCTCTCAAAAAAACATCATGCGACCATATCCCGGAAGACTGTTAACACCTACGAAATTGAAATTCAATAAGACACTTTCTTCGGCACGAGTTCGTATTGAAAATACATTTGGAATTTTAACAGCAAAGTGGAGGGTACTGACAAATTCACTAAATGTGTTTCCTGAAAATGCTGAAAGAATTGTGAAAGCTGCAATAATTTTGTATAACTTTGTAAAATTTCACGATTAATTCATCGAGGGAAACGTTTGCAATGAGAGATACATTAAGTGACTATTTAAAAAATGAAAACGTTTAAATTATCAAAAATTTAATTCATTTCGAAATTAAAAAAAAATAACAGATATATAGTTAATTCATAAATGTAAAAAAAAAATGGTTTAAATAATTCATTTCTAAATATAGGACATGATTCTCAGCCTCTAGCCTTAGTTTAAATTAACAAAAATGTAAAATATAAAAAAATAACATAAATATAGTTAATTCATAAATACTGATCTGATCTAATCTGTCTACACTATTTATATAGGACATTATTCACAGTCTCTAGAACATTCAACTGGAGCTGCCCGAACTTCTCCGAAGAAATGTTGGCGTCGTCCACTTGCTTCGCCAATGTCTCGAAAAACATCACAGCTGAAGTTTTTGCCGGTGGCGGTGCATTTGGCATTGCAAAAGCACTTTTTGCAATGCTAACGAGCTCCGACATTTCTTTTTGCGCTTTTTGAAGAATTTCATCCATCCCCTTCGTCTTCTTTTTCGCCGTCGTGCTTATCGCCGATCGCGAAACGCTGCCCGAACTTTCCTCCTCGGCGCTTGAGGTAAGGCATTCCTCCTCCGTCAACGGCACTTCGTCTATGACGACATTCTGCGTCCACGTAAAGTTGCTGGATGTGCTATAAATAAAGTTATGTACAATAATTAAAGCAATAATATTATTGTTATAATATTATTATATAATAAGTATATATACCATTCATTGGCAGTAGTGATGTCTTTCAAAAACATCAAGTGCTATTTTATCTGTTAATGTTCGCCATCTCTGTTTGAGCTTGTTAGCTAGGGAATAAAAAACGAAATCAAATCTTCAATTTTTGTCAGCAGAATAATTCATATTCCATTATATTATGAAGTAATGCATTTGTAATTTGCATTTGTTATGTATGTATTATACAGGCGCGTAGCGTGAAAGTTCGTAGGGCTAGCGCAATAACACGATCATGAAATTCCATGAATTCTATGATCATAAACACGTAGTTTTCATTCAGAAATAAAATTTCGATTGCTAAATTCCAAGAAGTAATAAAAAAATCCCGCGAAATTTAGCGATCGTGTCGTTGATCTAGTCCTACGAAGATTCACACTACGAGTCTGGTGTTATATTTACCTGAAACCCCAAGTTCGGCCTCGAACTCAGCAAATTTCTGGTCGCGCAAAAATATATTTTTGTAATGCCGACAGGTTTTGTCGAATAAAAATTTATTATTTTTAACTCGTTCAATTAGTTGCTCCTCCATTACAACTTCACTCCACAAATTCAAAATCACAACTAAAAAATTAACTGTCAAACCACTTTTTTATTTCTCTGTGTTGGTAAATTTGAACTTCAAGTTGTTCACCACTGCCGCTGCGCAGCAAAAGTGGAAGTAGAGACATCTTGCAGCGCTCCGCTGCATGCATAATAAGCGTGTGTTTCGTCGCATTTAAACTCAAGCGTTCTAAATCCGTTTTGCCGCGCTGCATGCAGAATTATGCACATGTATTTCTGGCATAATGCGACTGGCATGTTTTTCACTCATTTCTAGCTGGTTTATTTGTTCACTCGTTTTGTACAAGTTTAACGCACTACTGTAGCAGGTAATTTTCTTTTCCATAAAGATTTAATTAGTTCGTCCCCAATTGACGACATACTCTGTGCTACTGAAACCATATGCCTATACAGATCAGAAGGTCTTCTGTCCTCTAAATCTTCCGCAGATAACAGAACTTCTAACCCTTTTTATCGCGCTAATCTGTCGCAACGTTTGCGAGGAAAAATCCGGGGTTTGAGAGTCATGAGACGCTTTCTTTTTCTTCCATACAAAAAAAATAATTAATACTCGGACGCGTTAAATGTTGCTGAATTATCCAAACGAAAAATACACAAAGAAATTTGGAACTATTCGTTACCACAGAACGGGTTAAATACCGCCTTATTGGACGAAAATTACAATACCGTTATTCGTGGCGCGTGCTATGCCCACCTGGCACGCCAAACGTTAATAAAACCGTAAACCGTATGTTTTTTTTGCCGTTATTTGAATTCACTCCTTACACTTCATATTACATTGGGTACAACGCTCCTTTTGTAGGTGCTTTCCGAATCCATGCTGAATCGGCTTTCTTAGCGTTTTCAGGTCCAAATCTATGCGCTCCGGATACGTGATGTGTGCTTGATGTAGTGTTTGCAGCGTCGATAACCGCCAAATGCTGGGTGTACGAAAAATAGCAATTCTCGTAGCGTTTTGTCTTCCGGGTAGAATTACGTCGTTGTGTCGTTCTGTGGGCCATCCGCGTGTATAAAATGACGATGGTCTCGTTGAGTAGCGTAGCTTGGGTTCCGTAGCCGGAATTTCCACTTGTACCGTATGCCTTTGTTCCTCGTCGTATGCGGTGAATCGTTGAGCGGCGAATAAACGGAACAGTAAAATATTGATTAAATGTTGGTTGTTTTCCGGCGTCAGTAGGGTTTCTGGTGTGAAACCCCAACACGAAATCCTCGACTGCTGATTAATCGTTGTCCTAGAGGACATGACCGTTGGCAAACACTTCACTGGAATACGCCAGTCTTTATAAGATTGTGTTGGACTAGGTCCGAAGGAGCTGTTTCGTCATCGGAGGGCATAGACTCGTCAGAGGGTGTATCATGCCTACTATCCGAAACACTCTTACAGCTGGTGGAAATGCTGAGCATAATTTCTATATATCGCACTCGAAATCAAATTTACGATCCGAGACTTATAAACTTTAGCTAAATTTCCGCCATCGCCATCTAAATTTCCGCCCTATACTAAAGGAAGGTGGCGCTGAAGATTACATAATATTTGATCATCAAATATTTCAACCAATTTGGTGGAATTTTTGGTTGTAAGCCAGGATATATAGAGCTAAACGCTAAGAGCGCGGCTTCGAGACCCGCCAACAGCAATTTTTATTTTTCCGCTAAATTTAAGAATGGAATTTTTTCATGGTAAGCTACCATAGAAGCAAATTTGATTAAATGTTGGCTGTTTTCCGGCGTCAGTAGGGTTTCTGGTGTGAAACCCCAACACGAAATCCTCGACTGCTGATTAATCGTTGTCCTAGAGGACATGACCGTTAGAAAACACTTCACTGGAAGTGAAGTGTTTTCCAACGGCCAGAAAAATTTCTGGCCGTGTGCACTAAAACTAGCACTTAACCTTCCCATTTAAATTTAATTTTTCTTCTTTTCGCCTGCGCGCTAAAAAATTTAACTTAACATCCTAATTGCAAATCTTTCCGCTCGCCAAAACTTCACTTCGACTTTTTCAATCACTTAACTTATTTCTTTTTCTATTTTTACTTAATATTATTTTCTTTAAACAAATTTTTCCTGCCCGTGTGCACCAAACTCTACCTTAACCTCCATTTTTCAGCCCAAACAAGCTTTCACGTGCCCGTCATTAGGCTGAATTCCATCGGAAGTTACTTTGTACCCCAAGTAATCGATTTCAGAATAGCAAAATTGGCATTTCTTTAATTGAATATTTAAATTATTTTCGGAAATGCAACTGAGAACTCGAGCCAGCAATTCTATGTGATCTGAAAGTGTTGCACTAGCTACTATAATGTCGTCCATATAGATTATTATTTCATTGTTTTCAGTAAATTTTCGAAAGATCTTAGAAATAAAACGCTGGAAGACGGAAGGGGCATTCTTCAATCCAAATGGCATCTTAAGGTATTCGTATTGGCCATTGGACGTTACAAAAGAAGTGTATTTGACGGAATCTGCAGAAACTTGAACATGATGGAAGCCACTTTTTAAATCTAAAGTCGTAAAATACTTTTTTTTCCTTCTAGATATTCAATACAATCTTCAATCAGAGGCAATGGATAATTATCACGTATTGTCAATTTGTTTAAAGCACGACAGTCAATACACATGCGGAGTTCACCGGATTTCTTTTTCACTAATACTATTGGTGAAGCGTAGGGTGGTCACTAGGTTGGACTACCCTCTCACGCATAAGGTCCTAGACCATTCGATTGACCTCTTGCTTTTCGTAAAATGAAAGACGTCGTGGAGGGCAATAAAATGGTGTATCTGACGTCAACCGTATCGCCAATTTATCACTCACTATCGGGATAGAATGACGTTTTGATTTTACGTATTTATTGAGTACTAAAGAGTTCACTTCTTCTTTGACAATAATTGAAAGCATCAATATCTATTGCAAAAATATCGGAAACGTCAGGGATAATATGGAGGGATCTTAGATTGTCAGGCTCAGTTTCTTTGTTCATGTCAACAACTCCTCCACTCGACGACAACGATCCACTAGTCGAATCACCAACAAAACCACTTCTGTTCGTCAGAGCGTCAATCTCCAAAGCCATGCATGTCACATAATCCTTATTTGTCTCTAAATGATTCATCCTGTCGATTGCTTTCTGGTCCAAAGGTTGAAGATAATAAGTGCAGAAATGTGAGTTCAAATTCAAAATAGACTTATTTATTCCGTTATATTGATATAATAATTCATTTTTTTTAATTTTTTCCGGCGATTGTAACCTAAACTTATTTCAAAAACATGAAGTGCATCACGGCCCAACAAGAGAGGTATTGAGGACATCCTATCCGGAATAACAAACAATGAAACTATTTTAGTTTTATCAGCAAGTCGCATTTTACAGCTAATTTTACCGCAAGTGTACAATTTTGTTCCACCCAGTCCTTTAATGTTAGAATCAATTAGTTGGCCGAGATGAAAATCGCACGGAAGTATTGATTGGTGAATATGTTTCGTGCACTCACTATCCTCAAACATAAAGGTAACACTCACCATCTGTACAGCGCCAACAGCGCTATTCTTCTCATCATGTTCGTCATCAGAAGTATCATCTTGCATAGGTTCAACTGCAGCGACCATACGAGATCCTCTTCCTTTCAATGGACAATTAGTGTAACCATGTCCCGATTTTCCGCAATTAAAACAAGATCCCGGAGGTCGTCTTTCCTTGGAGCAGTTGGAATGAATAGTGCCCATACTGTGAACAATTGTAGCAACGTATTCCTTCTGGCGTCGTAGGCTTCACTACAGCATTTCTTGGCTTATTCGGCACTCCAACCGAAGTCTTCTGAGAAGCTGAAGTCACTGGTTGCCTGCGCGTTCGTTGGTCAACAGTTGTCTTTATTCGTAGCCGTTCATATTTTCCTATCAGTTTCTTCAATTCTTTCATTGTCGTAGCTCCGTTACTAGAGGGATCACGGAGACCGTCATAACTAGCTCAACTAATTCTGATTCTTCAATGTCAGCATCAGCATGTGACGCGATTTCCTGCATAGTAATCACGTATCTCTGCAGGCTTTCATCTTTGCGTATGACTCGCTCTGCCAACTGAGCGTAAATGTCTTGTCTCGTAAGTCGATGATCGAACTCTTCAATAAGAGCGCGCCTGAGCGCATTCACGAATGTACCGCAATGGTACGTAAAAACAAAGTCGGCGAGCATTAAAGAACTTAAGCTGATCGTCAAAACCGTGTGACATTACCATCTCTTTAAAATCTGCGATCCACTTTTTCCCTGCATAGGCGTCGTCTCCACTAAAACTGGATACTGCATTTGCGATGTCGGAAAAATCAATCACCTTTCTACGACGTGACGCAACAGCACCGTCAATTTCTAACCTTGTAAGTTCTCGTTTCAGTTCTAAAATTTCTTTTTGCTTGCGTAAGCGATCCAATTCCAAGTCAAGGTTATCACCATCGCTGCTCACTTTTCTGGTATCATCCGGACCTAACACACCACGGCTTTCGATTTCTTTCTGCAATTCGGTCGCGAACGGAATGTCATATTCGTCTATTGTGTCGTTTTCGGCGTTTTCTGCGGTAGGCCAAGCGACCATTTTTTCGCAAATGCAATTAGACGGGTCGGAGGTTATAACAGCATTTTGGTTGGCTGTACCCTCAGCGTCTTCTGTTGTCGCGTTCTGCAATAATGCCCTGAGCTGCATAATGGTTGCGGTTGCCGGGAGCTGCTCCCGCGTCGTAAATTTCCGCAGCATATTACGCACTACTTATTACCTGAGATTTAATATCTTTTCTTATTTTTATAAAAATACTCAATCGAACTTTGTTTTTGTTACTCTTTATTTTTTTTGAACCGTCGCGCTCGCTTGCTTTTCAAAAACTGCCTTTTGTTTTTCTTTTCGGTTTTTTCTATCTTTTGTTTTGTGTTGCCAGAGGAGCATATTAAAATTAAGTAGTGCTAGGGGCACAAAATTAAGTGCCATAAGGGCATTTAATTATTTATCTTCTTCTTTTTTTTATACTACAGATTCAATTGTGCACAAATGGTTTCAATGCGTCGGAACTCTTGGTCATCCATTGCAGTACAATTGATGAGTCGGTCCAGAGTGTTGCCTGCCAATGTTTAAATCTACATGCTGTACGGACGTTTTGCAACAATTCGCTGAGTAACTTGACAGCGCACAATTCAATCCGCGGTATAGTGACAAGGTTTAATGGTGCTACTCGTGATTTGGATGCTAAAATCATGCATTTCGTTTCCTTGTTATTCTCCACGAGGATTTCACATATATCACCGCTCCATAGGGTTTTTCTGACTTGTCAGCGAAACCATGCAATGAAAAGCAACCGCCTGAACCAGTGCCGATCCATCTAGGTATGCAAATGTCGGTTAATCGCGGGAGTTGGGCTCGCAAATGGGCCCAGTCATTGGAAATGTCATCTGGCATTTGACCATCCAAATCTCTACCAGATTTACATAAGTAGTAAGAACCACACCTAACAATCATTTTAGCATTAAGCCAGTACAGAACAGCAATACTCAAGTGAAGTCAAAATAAATGGAAATAGTGTTGTTGTATCACGGCCCTTTTGACCAGCTGGTATGGTCTTTGGAAATTAGGTCAGATACCATAAAACAGGAAATCTGCTTGTTTCCAATTGGTTCTTTCGGAATGAGGTCAATTGTTTGTTTTTTAGAGGGATGGAAGAGTAAGTGGGATAGCTATATTTGTCTGGAAATAAACAGGAAATCGGCATGTTTCTTGTTTTGTAGAGCCATGAAGGTGTGAAGGTTGGATGAGATGTAGTGTATATGCATCTTGCTTCAGGATAGCTATCTTGCATCTGGTTAAACTAGATTTTTAGTAAGAGTATGTTGTCATCTTGTATCATGGCGGAAAGTTTGTTATTAACATGTGCTCATGATTACATGTGCTTCAAATTGGTTTTTTCTTTGCGACGATCTCATGTGTTTCCTACTTGTTCTTATTGTAGTTAACCGGCGATGGATATTTTCTGCAGTACATTCTGCTGTAAAAGAAAACCAGGAATATTTTATCTCCACATCTGATTTCGTATGTCGGATTTTACGTTTTATGACGGTGTTATATTTCAATGATATCTAGGTCTTAGGCTGGGATCTTGTGAATGAGGTTGGAAATTAAACAAATTCTTTCAGACTTAAAATCTCTTATTGAAAATTCTCACTTTATTGTGCATCGCTATTTTTTTTGCAAAAAACTTAGTTTTAGGAACCCACCGCGGGAATCATCTTTACCATCGTATATGAGGTAATGATTCGGGGTCTGATTCAACTCCTCTACATGACGCTGAGTCTTTACTTTTTCCGTAAATCGCGGCGGTAAGAAGCAAAACTGCCCATCCTTAAGGAAAACTGCTAGACGGGTGCCATATTTCGTCTTCATAAGTTTGAAGGTGGAGATTTTATACTCCGCAACTTCAACTAGAGAAGCCCATGATGTGAGGGTTCCAGTGTTTCCTTTAGAAATCGCGTTCAACGTGTTGGAATTCTGTTTTTGGAAAATTCAAAGTTAAAATTAAAATTGAAAATTATCATTTGATAAAAAAGCAGACTTACCATTTCGTAGCGAAGGATCTCCGACTGTACGAAAAGTTAAAATTGTTATGATTGTATCCATGCCTACGACCGATTTATATACAATCTCTAGAGTAAAGTTGCTTGTTCCTTTTTCCTCTATACAACAATGTTTTGAACACGTAAGAATATTAAATTGGAGGTATCACTCGATGACACCTTTCCGATATGTAAAAGATCCAATTTACCACAGCAGAAGATTTCAATGAATAGCTTGAGAGTAATTAATATATAAGATTATTCAACTGGAAGTTATATTATAGGACATATCTTTTAGATGCAGGTGATAGTCATCTCCTATCATGCATATACAAGTTAAGTACAAGTCTTCTTTGAGATGTAGAGAATTTAATTTGTTACATTGTATGTTACAAAGTATGGATCGATTGAGATTAATTAATATGTTAGATTAACCACCTGGAAGTGATATTGTGGGACGCATGTTCGAAACGTAAAATATATCCATGCTTACGAGCGATTTATATACAATCTCTACAGTAAAGTTGTTTGCCCTTTTTTCAATAGAAATTTACCTCTATGCAACAATGTTTTGACACGTAAGAATATTAAATTGAAAGTATCACTCGATGACACATTTCCGAGATGTAAAAGATCCAATTTACCGCAGCAGAAGATTTTAATGGATAACTTCATATTGAATGAATTTATATATTAGATTAATCAACTGTAAGTAATATTAAAGTACACATCTTCTAGATGTGGATGATTTTCATCTCCTGTAATGCATGGATAAGTTAAGTATAAGTCATCTTCGAGATGTAAAGAATTTCATTTGTTACATTGTATGTTACAAAGTATGGATCAATTGAGAGTAATTAATATGTTAGATTGACTAGCTGGAAGTGATATTATAGGTGATCTTAGGAATGTAAAAGATTTTTAATTGCCTGCATATCTGTTACAATGTACATTAAACCAGATATAAGTCGTCGTTGAGATGTAAAATATGTTCATTAGTGATTAGCCTACTTCCTATACTGGGGAAGGTATTTGAACGCGTTGTACTAAATCGGATCCATACATTATTAAATGAGTCAAATATCTTACCAGACGTACAATTTGGTTTCAGGGCAGGGATTTCTACAACCCACCAATTAATGCGGGTAACCAGATTCATCAGAAATTCCCTTCACCAGAAAAGTTCTATAGGTATGGTGGCTCTTGATATTGAGAAAGCGTTCGACACTGTGTGGCACGATGCATTAGTATACAAATTATACAAGTTCTCCTTTCCATTGTACATTTGCGAGCTGGTTAAGTCTTTTCTCGAAGGAAGAACCCTTACTGTCAAATTGAGATCTTCCTTTTCCAACTTTCGTCAAATTCCTGCTGGTGTACCCCAGGGTTCTTGCCTGAGTCCAACATTGTTCAACATATACACTGCGGATATACCAATAAATGAGAATTGTCAAGTGGCAATTTTTGCACACAAACATCTATAGCAGCTCCGACAATCCGTCCAATATAATTAAAAGTTTTGAAGACCAACTAAATGTGTTCGGTGAATACTACAACAATTGGAGAATTAAAATAAACCCTTCCAAAACGAAATCGATTTTCTTTACAAAGAAACGTACCTTCAGGAACTTGCCATGCCGACCTTTACGCTTCGGTGGAGAGCCTATTGAATGGTCTGACACTATCACCTACCTTGGTCTCACGTTAGACAAAAAACTAACCTACCACGCTCACATTGAAAATACAATCTCGAAAATTTCTCGCTGTATACATGCTCATCAATAGGAAATCTAAGCTATCACTTGACAATAAAATTCTAGTATAAAGTTTCACATTATTTTCTTGTCTTGTACTAAACTCAATACTGTAGTTGCAAAGGCTCCAGCCTACTTTCTAAAAAAAATTACAAACTGTGTCTACACATATTTAAGTATTATTAAAATAAATGAACTATGAACTATGATATTGAATGTTACAATTATGATATATGAAATATATGATGTGTAAAAGGAAAAGAACACCCATTCCAACTAGTATAAAAATAATTATTGAGGACATTCGGCCAAGATGTAAGTATAACTTGGTGAAATAAGTGTTTCATTTTATGTAAATAATATATATTTTTACAGAATTCGCCTATGAACTTCATAAGGAGAATAGAGTTAGCAGGGCTACTCCTTGAACTCGTCGACGACCTGCTAAATGCTGGTGCCAGAGAGGGCAAAGAAGGTGGATCAGGAATCCACAACAGCGGAAGCAGCGTTGGAGGTAGTAAGAAGCACAATGTTGTGCTAGGAATCCCCAACAGCAGCAGTGGTGCCAGAGAGTGAAAGGAAGGTGCATCAGGAGGCCACAATAGCAGCAGCAGCGTCGAGACGTACAAGAAGGACAGTGCTGTTACCGGTAGTTAGAGCCAGCCACTACTTCCTGCGAGTAGAACCTTTAAAAGGAAAAAAGTAAAAATTCACCCGATTGGAGAGACGTGGTTCAACACATCGAGCTGAAGCGAAAATTAGATGCTGCTTCAGGAAAGATAAAAAGATTAAGGAAATAAATTTATGTAATAAAGATGTATTATTTATCTTATTGATTATTCTCACAGTATATTTTTAATTTAGAAAGATTTGAAGCTAAAAGAAACTTTCGAGATAAAATAGTATTAAATTTATTAGATTTACTAAATTTTTGTGTAAAGATGGACGTGAAAATATTATTTTAAATTTAGAAACTGCGTTAAGTCTAGATTATAAGATGTTTATTTATAGTTTGTTAAAATAATAAAACACCGGCTCTTGATTTTTAGAAAGTGCCTCTATTTCATGGTATCTCTTCTACGTCTACAATGGAACTGGGCGTCTTTACTGGGCTAAATTCAACAGAGCCTTTAACATCAACCACCACTACTACCATACCAATACATTTTTGTAACATCCTCCGGGCCGGCAATAAGAAAATTCAGGATAATTGTCGTAATTCTAGAGGGTACAGTAGTTGGACTGGTCGCTTATACCTGGACCCGTTGTGTAGTCTGATCAAACAGGATCGAATCTTCCCGTCTCTTCCTGGAAATATCTCTTCGATAACGGCTAGTTTCCAAAATGTTTTAGGTGCAATGGCGTCATAAAGCAGAACAACATCGCCAATTGAGACAGTACTTGAGAATTTCTGCTTTTGCTGATGATGAGCCGATCGAAGCTGCTGTAAATATTCGTTGTGCCAGCGCTTTCGAAAGGCACCAATTGCTCGTAGTCTTTCTTTCCACAGTTTGCGTAAGTTGCGATCAGTCAGCTCTTGATCTCCCATATTTACATCAGGAAAATGTAACGTTGTTGCCGCAGCGTTTTGCAAAAAGTGTGCCGGCGTCAGAGGTAATAAGTCCAAGGGATCCTCTCCAATGTATGTTAGCGGCCTACTATTAATTACACCCTCGATTTCTACTAACAAGGTGTACATCTCGTTCTCGTTTAATGATGCTCGACCAATAACAGCTCTTAAAGCCTTTTTTACGGATCCCACTAATCTCTCCCAAAATCCTCCCCACCAGGGAGCTCGCTCTACTATAAACTTCCATGTAATTCCCGTATTGTTAAGGAATCCATGGATCTTCTCATCGGTACCAAGTTTTTGAAGCTTGCGAAGTTCGATAGATGACCGTTTAAATGACTTCGCGTTGTCGGAGTATATTATTCTGGGAACCCCGCGACGAGCAATAAATCGCCGAAGTCCCAGAATGCAGCTTTGAGTTGACATATCCGGTGTAAGTTCGAGGTGCACCGCACGTATTGCTGCACATGTGAACAACATGATGTACATCTTCTTCGGTTCGGTTGATGTTTTGATGTACAAAGGGCCAGCAAAATCCAACCCAGTAATCTCAAATGCTCGATTCTGTAATAGCCGATCCCGAGGAAGCGGAGCAAATGGTTGCGACATCGGCTTCGAACTCAATATTCTGCAAGTAGTGCAATTTGCAATAACGGTCCGAACGAGTTGACGTCCTCGAGGTATCCAAAACCGTTCTCTTATGCGTGACATAACAACAGCACTGCCACCGTGGAAAGTTCTTTCGTGGATGTCCTTAACAATAAGAGCTGTCAGATGTGAACATTTGTCCAAGATGATAGGATGTGCTCTTTCAGTATCCTCCACCAGAAACTGCAGTCGTCCTCCTAATCGAATACACCCATTCTCATCTAAAAAGGGGCTTAAATTCATTAGCTTTGAACTCAAAGAAATACCCTTTTTGTCCTTCAGCGCTGCTAATTCATCAGAAAAATGTTGTCGTTGAATGAATTGAATCCAGTGTTGCTCCGCGCGCTGAATCTCGCTGGTGGATAAGAATTTGCTGACTAATGTTTTCTTTTTCGTTAACTCAATGAAACGAAATGCATAGGCTGTAACACGTATTAGCCTTCTCCAAGTGCTGAAGTCTTCAAAATGTAGCAAGGGTTTAGTGTTGTCAGGAATATAGACGGAAGAGTCTACATCGACCATCTGTGATGTTAGGCTAGCAGCTACAATGTAATGATCAGTTATTCTTGGTCCTGGCCAATGCTCTTCGTCGCATCTAAGCCATGCTGGACCCGACATCCAAAGAGTTGATTTTGATAATGCGATTCCGCTAATGCCTCTCGTTAATAAATCGGCAGGATTCTCCGACCCTGGGCAATGTTTCCACTGACTCGTGTCCGTTAGCGTGCGGATCTCTTGTACTCGGTTGTAGATGTATGGCTTCCACCTTTTATCACCCGTTATCCACGCAAGTGCAATCTGAGAGTCTGTCCACAGCCATACTTCATGCTGTAATAACATGAGCTTAAAATGTTCCTTTAAGTAGTGTAACATTCTGGCGGCTATTAACGCAGCAGTTAACTCTAGTTTCGGTAAAGTTAATTCGTTGGTACCATTACTGTTAATCGGAGCCACTCTGTTTTTTGAATATAAGAACCGAATTGATATTTCACCATTTTCATTCATGGTTCTATAATACGCAACTGCTCCATACGCCCTTGAACTGGCGTCCGCAAATATATGTATCTGTCTTTTAACGTGCTTTGCACAGCATCCAACTTCTCTCGGTATCGATATTTCTTCCATTTGTTCGATGTCCTGTGCACATTCATTCCAATCGCGTTGCACTTCATTGGGCAGGCGTTCATCCCACTGAATCTTCATTTTCCATAGACTTTGGAATAAAATCTTCCATCGAACTGTGCACGGACCTAAAATGCCTAACGGATCATAAACCTTCGCTATTACCTGTAATAGGCTCCTTTTCGTTCCTGCTGGATTCGTTTTAAGCAAGCTTTTGATAGTCTCTAAGTCCACTGATAATTCATCAGTGATGACGAACCATCTCAACCCAAGAACTTTCTGGGCATCTAAAGGTATTTCCTGTTCATGGAATAATTGCCTGATACGGGGATTATTGGAGTTCCACTTTCTCAAATTCATTGACGCTCCCTGCATTATTGCATTGGCATCTCGATGAATATTTATTGCTGTTTCTTCACTGTCGGTGCTTATTATCAAATCATCCATATAAAAGCTACCTTGCAATACTTCACAGGTCTTCGGAAACTTTTCGGCTTGATCTTGAATCAACTTTAGGATTGTAGCTCCGAGCAAAAATGGACTAGAGGTAATGCCAAATGTCACTCTCGTCATTCGGAAGGTCTTTACCGGCGGCAAATGGTTATTTTCGATATTTAATTTATCATGAAACCAAAGAAATCGATGGCTATCACGATCCTTATAGTTCAGTAGAACTTGTAAAAATGCCTTCTCGATATCGGCTACAAGGGCAATACTTCCACCACGAAAATTCAATAACACTGATAGAATGTCGGGCAATACGTTACAACCGACATTTAAACTCTCATTTAATGAAAGATAATTTGACACGTGAGCTGAGGCATCGAAAACAATACGTAATTTGGTTGTAGTTTTGTCCTCACGATAAACTGGCCTGTGCGGCATGTAGTACGTTCGACCTTTCAATCCAATATCGTGTACTTCCTCTGCGAACCCGCTATTAAGCATTTCACGCATTGCTGTATCGTAAAGCTGTAACTTTCCAGTAACAATTAGTTTGCGCAACAAAGTTTTTAAACGCAGCTCTGCTCCGTTTCTATGATCATGCAGCTCGTCTTGGTTCTTCCAGGGCAGCGATGCAACATACCGATTACCGACGCGTTTCACTTGTGAAATTGATATTGCATTTAAGTTACTGTTTGCGGATGGAGACGTAATGCCGATTGACTCCAATTGCCAAAATTGCTTAGCCTCTTCACATACACAGACATTTAATGATGTAGTTGCAATCTGCGAATTAGCACTGGAGGAAGACACTGAAGATGATGGACCTTGTAATGTCCAGCCGAATACTGTATTTATTGCAGTCAACTTTTCCGTGATACGTTTGTGCTCTCCTGTTACCAGTTCCCAATATGAGTCGGCTCCGATGAGCATGCTAATCCCTTCTTCTGGATCTCCCATAATTCGCGCGTCAGCCAGCATAAATGGTGCGAATGATGTATTTTTATCATCTGGTACAGCGAGCACATCAACGCAAATATCTGGAACTTCAAGCGCTTCTACTGTCACCATATTTTCACTGTACTGGCTTCGAAGTGTCACACGTACGCGATTGCACTGCTGAGCATCGACTTGCTGGTTGCACCCAAAGTTTATTATGCTGAGGTTTTGAGAGCCAACTACAGGCAATTTTAACCTTCGAGCAACTGTTTTTCGGATGAACGACAGCTGACTTCCCCCATCCAATATAATACGAATTAATAGTTTCTGTCGAGAGACTTCACCAGACACGAATACACAAGCAGTTTGAAGGAATACTTGTTGAGTAGTGTTCGTGGTATATAGATTCAGCGATTTTTGCGGAAGCGTTGCAAGAACAGTTGATGGTGACGATGACGATCCACTCTCATTCCTTATATTATTGCCATCAGCTGTTGAAGCTCGTAATTCACTTTTAACAGCATATTGCGGATCACACAGACATGTTGCGTGTCGGCCTTTGCAAGTTCGGCACACTATGCTTCGATTCCTACATATCCTTGCATGGTGGCCACGCTTACAACATCTAAAGCATCTTCCATCACCCTTTAAGGCCACCTTTCGTTCAGCTAAGCTTTGGGTGCTGTTGCACTCTTTAGTTGCATGCGAAGATGATTTGCAGAGAAAGCATGCACCTTCGGTAGTAGTGGCGGAAGTAAATAGACCCATAGCGGTCTTGGCTGATTTCGTAGACTGCAAGCGATTGGAAGAATTCGAAGATTGATTGCGATTTGCTTCATATGCCTTTTCCAAAGATTCAACCTCGTTTTTAAGGAACTTTAATAAGGCCTTTACCTGCCCGTCTGCAATGCCGATAATTGAGGATGACGGAGCAACGGAAGATACACTGATTCCATCGTTGTCATTGTTGGACTCATCATTAGCCACTGGAGATTCAACCGCTACAACACTGCAGTGTCGATGAAAGTCTACTCTGAGATCGTGTGGTAAGCATCTGATCAATGCTCCTTTCAGCATTATATAATAGTTAGACGATGAAACTCCCAATGCTGAGAGTGATCGTGTGCATGTTGTAATGTGATTGTATAAACGGCGGAGACTCGATGCGTCCGTTTTAGAGGAGACGGGTGTGGTTGCTAATAAACGCTGCATCATTTGATCAATAAGTTTGTCGGTATTGCCATATTCCTCTTTCAATAGCGAAACTGCACTTTCGTAACAAGCTGGTGTTGGTGTGAGACCAGCTATAGTGTCTGCTGCTTTACCAATTAGAACTTCCTCCAGGTAATTGAACTTGTCGATCGCACTCAAGGTGACATTTTCGTGGATGACCGACGAAAATTGTTCCCAAAATGGAAGCCAATCCTTTGCGTCTCCAGAAAACTTCCGAAGTTTCAATTTATGCAGTTTAACTGAATTATGTACAGACGTACTCGGTGTAGTGTTTAATCTTTCACTTGTGGAAGACATGCCACCAATTAATCGATTTTGCCGTTGTCGTACCTTACCTAAGCGCTGCTCAATTCGAAAAATAACGGCAATAGCTTTATCCTCATATTCGGCGATCATTTCCGATTCCTTGACCAAATCTTCTCCTTTTACCGCTCCAGCAACTCTAATGTCGTTATTGGCCCTATTAAGGCTATCATTAGCTGCTCTTAGACGGTTTAAATGGACCACGAGCTCTTCCTCGATTGCGTCGAGTTTTATTTCCTCCTCGCATAACTGCGCGTCCGACGAAGCGAGGTATTCCAATGCCACATTGCATAGCTTGGTAACTTGTCCACGATACGTGCCACGCGTTGCGAATTCCATTTTTATCGAATACCGATACCGTTAGTAGAACTATTATCGCGATATCGTTTGAGTATTATTATCGCGATACCGATTAAGAAATACACCTCGAACAATATTATGTACGATGCAAGTAACAAGGAGGCCCGTTTCGTTAGCGAAGTCCCGGGTTTCGGCACCAAATGTTAAAATAATAAAACACCGGCTCTTGATTTTTAGAAAGTGCCTCTATTTCATGGTATCTCTTCTACGTCTACAATGGAACTGGGCGTCTTTACTGGGCTAAATTCAACAGAGCCTTTAACATCAACCACCACTACTACCATACCAATACATTTTTGTAACATAGTTTAAGTAATTTAGTTAGATTAGTAGAAGAAAAAAAAGTTAAGTTTTCATGTAAGGAGAAAAACTTTCTTCTGGAAAAATTTTCAAAGCTTTCAATTCAGTGTAATTCAACTGAGGTGATGAAAGAAGCTCTAAAATTTTTTATCAACAGTGATGGAGATGATTTTCTAAGTGAAGAAAAACAAAGATGTTCTTGACAGTCGTAAAGTGTGTGACGAAACCCAATCTAATAGTCTGCTACGACAGACTTTTGCAAACAATGAGATAGTTGAAAGCGGTAATGAAATTTTTACACACGGTGGGCCAATTCAAAGTGGAAGTGGGTTGCGTGGCAGATTCGATTTTTTAAAAAATTTAACGTAGAGGGTAAAAAAATTACGTTCAGGATAAATTCTCTAGATACAGTAAATGAAGATCCACTATTAATTTTAGAGAATATCTTTGATGCTGTGATCAAAGAAGCTGGAGCAAATTCGGGAAAAGGGAGTAAAATCAGCTTCACCATTATACTGCCAAACTCACCTCATATAAAAGCAATTTGGTCAAGTCTGAGATCTATGGCAAGTTGCGCCGTCTTGTTGAAACCAATAGTCGGCGATGTTTAGCTGATTAATTTGTGGAAACAAAAATTCAGTCAGCATGGCTCGATAGCGCTGGTCATTCACCGTAACGGCAGCTCCTTCCTCATTTCGAAAGAAATAAGGACCAATGATGCCGCCAGCGTGTAAACCGCACCAAACAGTAATTTTTAATGGATGTAATGGTGATTCGTTAAGAGAAGAGTAAAATTAGTGCGAAAACGATCAATAACTGCACGAATTGCTTGCTCACTAGGCCGATTATGTTGACGGTAAAATGGACGAAGTGCTCTATGAACTTCGCGAACAGATTTATTTTTTTCAAAGTAAATTTCCACAATTTGGAAGCGTTGTTCTGGCGTTAAACGATTCATGATGACTTGCCAAACCTTACTGAACAGAAATGTCAACACAGTTTGACATTCTCAGCTGTCAAACCACAGTTATCGATATCGATAGTTCTCATGCACCTAAAAAAACACCCTTTATATGTTATGCTATAGAGATGGCCTCGAAAAATTTTAATATGCAATACCATTCTTCAACTACCCAGTATTTAGATCGTATGGTAAAAAGGATGTGTAAAAATGCAAGTGTGACTTTTATTGCTGATGGTTGTGTATTGACGGACCTTTACAAGTTTCAGAAAGTATTAAATGATTTTCAAATAATTGTGTTTGATTATACGAAGGACTCTAATTCAATCCTTTTCAAATTACCTAACAGAAATGTTTGGCCGAATAAAATATACCTCTATTACTCCAAGGCTTTCAAACATTCCTACGTGATTAAGTCGTTGAAAGGTTTTTTTTAATAAGAATTTTGCATGTACCCTTTGTGATAAAGTGTATCACAGCAAATCTCATAAATGTGAAAGGAAGTGTACCTATTGCAATTCTTCTCTACCATGTAATTTCGTTACGGATATGTGAAAAATGCAACCGTTCGTTTAGTGGGGAAAGTTATTTACCCAGTCATTTTTCAAATAAAATTGGTAAGAAGACTATGTGTGAAACTTTTAAGATATGCACGTACTGTACAAAATTTTTGAATTTCACACAAAGATCATCAGATTCACATACGAGTAAATGTGATGAATATCACTGTTAGATATGCTCGAAAATCGTTCCAGTGGATCACCTTTGCTCATTAAACCGCAAAAGAGCTTCGTTGAAAAGAAATTTTTATTAATATTCTTTGATTGTGAAAGTACTCAGAATACTCTTAGCGAATAGCACATCTTTCAAACATGTTGTCAATTTAATTGTTGCACAACAAGTATGTAATAACTGTTACAAGGATTCTGATATAAAAAATAATTGCGATGTCTCTGGAAAAAGGCAGTATGTGTATGAATATAGCAATAGGACGAGCGTTGTGGGAGGTTTTGTGGATTATTGTTTAAAAGCTCGTTCTTTTACTTCGAACGTATACTGTATAGCTCATAACTTCCAGGGGTACGACGGCCAGTTTATAATTTCTGAATTATTCACGAGAAAATTTAATCTTGAACCTATAATGAATGGGACTAAAATAATGAAATTAAGATGCGAGCATGTAACTTTCATATACTCTCTAAATTTTCTAGCATTTCTGCTCTCCAAATTCCCTACCGTGTCCGGTATAAAAGATCATGCGAAAGGGTTCTATCCATACTACTTTAACACGTTAGAGAATATCAATTATGTTGGAAAATATCCATCCCCAGATATACAAATATGGATATAATACTATGAAAATAAGAGAGCGTGATGAGTTTTTAAAGTGGTATAATTCAGTCTCTTTTGAAGTTTTTCATAATAGAAGCGAAATGCTTAAGTATTGCAAAAATTATGTCGATATATTACGATTAATAATAATCAATGGCGCAACAGCCCAAATTGGGCATAGGCCTTGAAGTAATGCTAGAGTTACTTCATTACTAGACCAACGGAACACTAGGAGGTGAAGTGGTCAGCCACACGCTCGTTCGTGATTATTACCCCGATTTTAACTCAGGTACTCATTTGCAGCTGAGTGAACTGGTAGTCCGGCACCCCATCTCATTCTCGAAAATGACTTTTCGCGAAGCAGATTCGAACCTGGTACTAGATAGATAAGACTAAGATATTTAGATAGATTTAGATATATTACGATTAGGGTGCATACAATTTATGCGGAAATTCCTCGATATAGCTAAAGTTAACCCTTTGGTAGCATCTATAACAATTGCATCAGCAAGTATGCTCGCTTTCCGAAGGAATTTTCTGCAAAAGAATACTTTGGGTATAATGCCTAAACATGGCTACTAAAAATGACGAAACCAGTAGCTTATTGCTAGCAAGTGGCTTGAATGGCAAAGCTCGCAAATAAATGATAAAATAATTTCTTCAAATAATGAAGGAGAAGTGAAAAAAGGAAAAAAGCGCATTAATAGTAGATGGATTTAATTCCTAAACAAATACAGTATATGAATTTTTTGGATGCTTTTACCATGGTTGTGGAGATTGTTTTAAAGTACAAGATTCAAGCAAAATCATTAACAAAACACATGAAACTTTATCACATAGATATGAAAGCACTATTAGAAGAATCGAGGTTGTTAGGCGTAGTGGTTATAATCTGGTATATTCGTGGGAATGTGAGTTCTGAGAATTCTTGAAGAAAAATCCTGATGTAAACAAGGATTTATATAAACAAGTTTCAGATATTATACCGCCACTTAACACCCGTGATGCCGTCTATAGAGGACGTACTGAAGTGTTTAAATTACATCATAAAATCGGTGAGAATGAAGTTATACGATATCTAGACTTTACCAGTCTGTACCCGTATATTAACAAATATTCACCATACCCTATCGGTCATCCCGAAATTTTTCGCAGGGAACATATACCTTCTCTACCAGAGATACTTTCAATGCATGGCTTTATCACTTGTTCAATTATTGCGCCCAGTAGCTTATTCACGCCTGTTTTACCTTTCAAAAATAACTCGAAGTTGTATTTTGCATTGTGTCGTTAATGTGCGGAGTTGAATAGAGTTTCCACATGTAATCATACAGAGGAAGAAAGAATGATTATTGAAACATGGGTTATACCTGAAGTAGCTTTAGCAGTGAAGAATGGCTATAGGATAAGAAAAGTTTTCGAGGTTTGGAAATACAGTCGAACCTGGATAAGTGGAATCATTGGGGACAAACGTTTTGATTCCACTTATACAGGTATTCCAGTTAACCGGTTTTCCACTTAGACAGGTTTGATTCTCTTTTGTTTCACTTATCCAGGTAGAAAGGAGGAAAATGATGAAAATTTTGTTAAATGGATGAAATGAACACTTTTATTCTATACAAAAATCAAATTAAATTAATAGGCAACAGATCAGTTAGGTTCAAAATAATCAGTAATCAGTAAGTTTTGATATTATGGGTGCAGGTGTTCCTTCCTCGTCGTCTTCTAATTCAATGACTGTGTCAATGGTGCTTCGTTCTGCTTCAACTATGTCTTCGTCAGTGGGGGCTCCAGTAGTTACGATCTCATCATCGATACTTACATATTCCTCAAAAGTTGAAAAATTACCATCTCCGGTGTTCCCCATTCGTACAATAAGCTCCTAGTCCTCACCGATTGGTTCGTCCACTGTGGTGCAGTCTTCAGCGACAGATTGATTTTGAACAAACCCAAACTGACGGAAACGATTGGCTCTTGTTTGAGCTGAAACTAAGAACCATGCATTTCATGCGAACTTCATTGCCTGGAGGAGGGAAACATCGAGGCGGGCACAATTTTCGTCTATTCCGTGGAGTATAAATCGAACCAACTCTTTGCGGTAATGGACTTTGAAGTTCTGGATTATGTCTAGGTCCAAGGGCTGCAATTTGTTCGTTGTGTTTGCTGGTAAATAAATAATTTGTACGAATTCCAATTCAGGCATGTTCTTGTGTGCTGTGCAATTGTCAACCACAAGCACAATCTTCCGTTTTTTCAACTTCCTCTCGATGTTAATGGACTTCACCCAATCAGCAAAAAACTCACGGGTCATCCAAGATTTGCTATTATTCTTGTACTGAACAGGTAATGTCTTCATATTTTTGAAACACCTTGGAGGTTGTGATCTCCCAATCACTAGGAGTGGGAGTTTTTCTGAGCCATCTTGATCAGCGCATAACAGGACGGTTATCCGTTCCTTGCTTAGTTTTCCGCCTTGGCATGGATCACCTTTACGTGTCATAGTCATATTGGGAACACATTTATAAAATAAACCCGTCTCATCGACATTAAAAATATTTTCTGGGGAATAGTCTTTCAACAAATTAGGAAGGTCAGTGATCCATTGGTTACAAATCGATGAGTCGACTCCATTACTTTCACCACAAACCTTTTTATAGACAATGTCATTTCGTTTATTAAAACCCTCAATTCAACCATTACTTCCACAGAACCCTTCAATGACCAACATTTTAGCAAAACCGTGCGCTTTTTCTTTAATTAATGTATTATGCCCACTGCATGACTTAATCCATTCTAGTACGCACCTTTCAATCTCCGGATATTCTGGAGCACGAAATCTCTTCACTTTTCCTCTTCCGTCCATGCAATCCGATTCGATTTTTCCACGGTTGGATATGATCCGACAAAGTGTTGACTTGGGTAGGTTGAATATTTTACTAATTTCATCTCGAGATTTACCATTGTCCACTTCCTTCAACACCTTTAACTTGTCACTCGCACTTAAATAATTGAGCTTCCGCTTAGACATTTCGATCGATACTAACGAGAGAGAAGAGATAAAGAGATTCCAGATCAATGATCAATAATTCATGACAAAAGCACAACAAGATAAAAGACAAACGAACGACGAATGAAGACCAGTTGGTCGCATAGTTACATTGTAATAAATGTTGGAGGCGGTTTCACATGTAGAGGTAATTTCCTCTAATGTTCCACGTGCAGAGTGTTATGTTTACGCACAGATTTCTTGGGATTTTCCAATGAATAAAACACGAGCACTCTTCCTTCTTGATCGCCCTTGCGGAAGTGGCCTCTATTCTCACTTAACCTATTTGGTATAATATTTGACACTTGGTCTTTAATCTAGTACAAAAACAATATAATTCCATTACATCTTCCCACACTTATCAAAATTCAATCACATAATATTTTTATTGTAATTATAAGTAAATCTATCTGGGAACTTTCGATATCTTTTCGATCTTCTTAAAGAAAAAGTTTTTTCATTTGAGTTATAACTTGTACATGGTTTTTGTTTATCTGATTCTAACGGTATAATACTAGATGGAAATTCTTCGCAATTTGGTGTATTTTTCTTTTGATTTAAATCATCGGAACTAGTCTTATCTAAATCAATATCTAGACTTAAACCATTTGGTATGATGTTTATAGACGGATGAAATTTATCTTCTAACCGCGATCTACGTATTTGATTTACGTGAACATACCTGATATTATTATCGTTAATTCTTATTAAATATGTACAAAAACTGACTTGTTTTAAAACAATTGCTGGAATTCATTGGTCCTCTAAATGGTTTCTATACAATACTTTCTCTCCCATTTATCATTTCATTTATTCAATAATTCAGTGATTTCGATATTTTTAAATTTATTTTCCATTATAAGTTTTTTTAACCCCTTTTTACACGTCTGCACTCCACGCTCACCTAATCCTTTACTCTGTGGATGAAAAGGTAGTGTTTTTGTTATTTTAATTCCATTTGACTTCCCAAACTCCAAAAACTCATGTGACCCGAAAGGTGGGCCATTATCAGTAGAGTCACTTTATACGAACTCACACTAACATCCATTATCTAGAGTACGGACCACTTTTGGTACATATTTAGAACATTTAGAACCCACGAATTTCAGAATTCGCGGGTTCTAAAATGACATAGTGTTAGTGTGTGTACATGTAACCCATATGATTTTGATTGACATTTCCCAAAATTGTGGGATGTCAAACGAAATGTCAACATTACCAAAGGTACGTATTTTGATTAACAATAAATATTAATTTCATTTTTAAGTAACTCTTAACCTTTAATTTCCAATACAATGGCAGCAAACTTAGGAGGAAGATATTGCAGCCCATCAGTTAAGAACGCGACGAGATTTTTCGGACAGGCAGGCGGCCGCCGTCATGCGATTGAAAAGAAGAACCGATTTAATTCATTTCGACTGAACTCAACACTAGATTCCACACAATCACTTTCGAAACACTATCACTTTTAATTTCTGCGGTATTGTGCCGGAAAATTTAACTTTTAAGATCGCGGCCGCGAAACAACACAACTTGACAATTCAAAATGTCAATGATATACTAAAATGTAAATGTGTACGTGATAAAATTTCGATTTTTAATCACAATATTCTATAACTTTCTGATTTTTATTTCGAAATTTAATAATTTTCCAGTAAATAGTGAGTTCACCTACTTCCGTGAGGATGTTTAAAATTAAAAAGCGAGATAACTGCAAAAAAAGTTTAAATTTACTGGTTTCAAGTGAAACACGCAATGTCCGTACTCAAGATAATGGATGTTTGTATTAGTTCGTATACAGTGACTCTAATTATCAGTTACGATTTCTTTTACTAATCCAAAATACGAGAAAAAGGATCGCAACTGATCAATCAAAGCTTTTGCCGTAGTTTTTGCCATTAGCTTAATAACGACTTAATTTTGAATATGCGTATACTATAATTTAAAAAGTTTTCCCCTCCATATGGAAAAAACCCATGTGAATGCGTTCAAATGGATAACAGCAACTTGGCCATTTAGTATGTATGTTCTCTTTCCTTATGTTTAGAGTTTGCTGGCAGTAGATACAAGAATTTACATATTTCTCTATATCTTTGTCTATTTGAAACCACCATACAAAAGACCGTGCAATACTTTTCATTGCTACTATTCCTGAATGTGTTTCATGATTTATAGATAGAATATCGTTTTTTAATACATCCGGTACCACTATTCTGTCATAATAATATAAACAACCATCTTCAGTTGAAAAATTATCGCGTACTTTGAAAAAATACTTGGGACTATCCGAAATTTTCTTTGGCCAACCACTTAAAACAAATTTATAAATTTGTGAATGAAAAGGATCACGCTGCTGCGCTAGTTTTATTTCATTGAACTTTATAGGACTATTTTCATTAATGCTCAGTCTATTCACTGACTCTTCGTCAATTTGAGTTTCGTTAGGTAAAGGCAATCGTGATAAAGCGTCCGCATGACGCATTTCTTTTGCTGGATGATACTGAAACGTACATGAATACATATCTCTGCAGTCTAGATGCTGAAACAGTAGATGTGCCTTTAGTAGGACGAAATATTTCTTTCAAAGCCTGAGAATCAGAGCATATTGTAAAATGCTGACCGTAGATATATTTATGATATTTCCTCACTGCGAAAATGATCGCTAACGCTTCTCTATGAAGCTGTGAGTAGTTCCTTTCTGCAGGCGATAAAGTGCTACATGCAAATAATACCGGTGTTTCTATACCGTTCACTAAGTGCGACAATACTGCACCAACACCGTATGGACTTCCGCTCCAACAAACTGTTAGACAGAAGAAGTTGTTTACTTCTTTCAAATGTACACGAGGACGACCACTCAAATTTCGTGTCTTTCCGCAACAACTTATATAACTCTTTAAGCTCCACTGACAAATTTGGAATAAAATTACCGTAATAGTTTAGTAACCCTAGGTAAGCTTGAAGTTCTGTTAAATTTGTTGGGGAACGAGCATTTATTACAGCTAATTTTTTCTCTTCGCTTGGACTGATTCCATCTTTCGATAGAATATGACCTAGAAATGTAACAGATGTTTTGAAAAATTTATACTTCTGCAGATTTATACAAATATTATTTTCGTTTAAACGACTTAAGACTTCAACTAGTTTATCCTTACATTTCGCGAATGATATTGCGCCGATTATTATGTCATCCAAATATGTGCGCACACCAGTTATACCCAATAGGACTAGATCCATGACTGACTGAAATATAGAAGGTGCAGTTGCGACACCAAATGGTAGCCGCTTATATTGAAATAATCCGAGATGCGTATTTATTGTTAGATATTGACGTGACTTTTCCGATACCCTTAGTTGCAAATATGCTCCTGACAGATCAATGACACAATAATATTCCGAATTTGAAAGACTAGCAAATAAGTCGTCAGTTCTGGGCAAGGGATAATGCTCTATTTGAATATAACGATTTATAGTGACTTTGCAATCTATACTATGAATTCTTTTTAGGAACTACGACTATTGGTGAAGCCCACTCACTAAATTTAATTTCCTCTAATATCCCTTCAGCAACTAATCTATTCAACTCGGTTCCTACCGCGTCTTTTAATTTATAAGATACAACGTAAGCCTTATGAAAAATTGGCCTAGCATCAGACTTCAGCACAATGTCTGCTTCATAATTTTTTATCCAATTTTCGGATGAAGTAGAAATTATATTGGGAAATTTTGTTTTAATTACCTCATAAATATCGAAATCACTATTAAACCATTTCATATCATTAACTGGTATCACAAACTTACTTATCCAATTAGGAAACAAAATATTTAGCCACGCTCTGCCAATTTGCAGAAAGGTTTCGGTGCCCGACTGTTCTCTATATTCGCCATAACCACCAAATCTAGATGGTACATTTCGTTTCTTTCAAGTAGACTCACACTGACTTTGACTTTTCCAGCTGTTTTGATACATTCACCAGTTACTGAAATATATTTAGTATTAACAATGGGTTGAATCAATAAATATGAAAACATTGACCTATAAGTATCGAATGATACAATTGATGCACAAGCTCCTGTGTCAATTTCCATTTGTAGTTGCTGACTTTCGACGATAACAGACATCTCGACTGGACTATTCCCCGTTGCTGTAGTACTGGTACTAGATGACAAACACCGGTTTTGTGACGTTATGTGGGTGACGTTGACGCTGGTATTTCGTTCATACTCTGCTGTACTTCTGCGATGACCTCTTGTGTTGACATTTGCCCAATTTTGACTGGTTTCGACTTATGATGTTTGGGACTTTTATTTGATTGTTCGCAAACTTTTGATGTGTGCCCTTTCCGACCGCTGCTGAAACATTCCCAATTCTTTGCAGGACAATTTTCTATAGGATGTGACTGGATGCACCGATGACAGGTTTTCCTCTTATTTTTTGTGACGAAGATTGGGTTTTGAAGTGAACATGACTGACGTATTTCTTTTTTGCCTTATTCATAGCATGTATTGAATATTGTGGCAATGGTTGTAGAGCGCTATTTTCGGACTCGACCATCTCGAAATTCAATGCTATTTCACAAGCCTTTTCGAATGAAAAATCCTTTGAATTTAATAATTTCGTTCGTAACTTGAAGTTGTTTATGCCGCATACAAACTTATCGCACAAAGCTTCATTTAAAAAATTTTTAAAATCACAAGATTGTGCTAACGCCTTTAACGAAATAATATTTGACGAAATAGTTTCGGACGACTGTTGCTGGTATTTATAAAATTTATACCGTTCCGCTATTTTATTAACGTTAGGAAAAAAAATGATTTTTTAGCGTGGTCATTAACTGTAAATACGATTTCGATGCTGGTGACTCCGGAATTATAAGTGATTTTAATATTTTATATGTTTCCCCGCCAATAATCGTAATTAAAAAAGCGACTTTTTTGTCCTCGCTAACATCATTTAGCAAAAAATACTGGTCCAATCTTTCCTCGTATTCTGCGAATGATTGACCTGGGACGTATGGATCCATGTTTCCAATCATTATTCCGTTCGACATTTTTGGCTGTTTGCCTTCTTGTTTTTTTTCTATTTTACCTCTTGTGTGATTACATCAATTGGATTAAACGTATTTGTTTCCATTCACTTTGTATAACTTTGTTTCACTGGCACTATGTTCAGACTTTTGTCTTTAACTTCAATATTTCCGAGTTTTTTAACTACCGTAACACGAGTTTATATTGTAGCTACACGACTTTTCGATATTTTGATTCTCGTCGTCAAAAATTGTTATGTTTACGCACAGATTTCTTGGGATTTTCCAATGAATAAAACACGAGCACTCTTTCTTCTTGATCGCACTTGCGGAAGTGTCCTCTATTCTCACTTAACCTATTTGGTATAATATTTGACACTTGGTCTTTAATCTAGTACAAAAACAATATAATTCCATTACACAGAGGTAGGCTTGGGGAATTTTCAATTCCACTTAAACAGGTAACAATTATTTCACTTAAAGAGGATTTGGCGCTCCAGGGATCGGGACCACCACCTTCGTTCCACTTAAAGAGGAATTCCACTTACCCAGGATCCACTTATCCAGATTCGACTGTATAACCACACCAAATACGATCCTTAAACAAAAAAAATCTGCCAAGGGTCTGGGCGAAACTTTATTATTTTCGGGTCAAATTTCAGGAGCGGTCAAAGTCGGAGTATATCATCAATTGTTTCGAAATTATGAGGTTTCTTGGAAAGTTAGTTTTGTTCTTAAAAAAAAAATATTTAAAATAGAGATTTTAGCCGATTAAACATTAGAAAAGCCCGTGTATGGTAGACTATTCGAATTTCAGTATATTATGTACACTAAAAGCCCATAGAAGTAAAAACGAATTTGCTGCCTTATCAGAATTAAGAGATATGACGAATTGTTAAAACGTATATAAAGCCATTACTTCCACTTGAGGTTTGAATTTCAAAAAAATTGTGAAACAAGTTTTTAGACAATTTCATAAGAAGCAACTTGATATCTCATGAGACACGAGGGATTTTGAAAAATTTGTAAAAACGTAAGCAAACCCTTCACACCCTCTTGGTTTTTGAATTTCGAAAAATTGAAAAATTGGAATTAGCATTTCTTTAAGTGCCTTTATGAGTTCGTCATACTGTACGTTTTTAATCAACTTCGGGACCAAGAAATGCTGCTAATCTGTTCTAATGGCTTTGACCAATCGATACACATAGAAGTTGTGCGATTTTCCCTTAATCGTTTATCTCTTTCATGTCACAGTAGTTTCCAAAACACTCTAAGTAGCATGAAAACTTTTCACGGCGAAATTTTCAAAAGGGGTTATGTTGAAAAATTTCTCGGAACTTTTCGGTCGTCGTTCCTAAGAAAATTGCTCTGCAATTTATGCTATTAATGTACGCTGCTGCTCATGTAACGCGTCTAAAATTTCTTTTAGCTGGTTGCCTTTGACCACTTTCCTGTAATTTAGGGTAAAAATAATGTAAGATTTTTACCTTGTAAAATTAGGTTATGTACCTAACCTTGAAGACATCTATATGCGAGTCACGCTGAATTTGAATTTTTCCCTCGTATTTCTTTTATTATACACCTTTTCACTCGTCGCCAACTATTATGATCTGGATTCTGGATTAATAGGATCTGGATTAATATCTTCTTATTGAATAAAACACGCTTCGACTCGCTACTTGAAATAACACAGACCGGTTGTACCAATCTTATATTTCTTAGGGTTACCACAACTACACACTGAATTGCATTGCGATGAAAGAAAAGTTAGAAAAGTTAGTGAAATAAATAGTCTAAATCATAAGAAAAAATGATCGATTTTCAGTCTATTAATTTATTTATTATATTTGAATGAACTATTTAATAATGGATGAAGTTAAAAGTTTTAAAATATATCGAAATTTCAATTATATTAGCAGAAATAGAAAATTGTTTAGCAAACGTGACTATTTTGCTATGTAAACATTAAATAAACAACTATTTAAAATATCTACTTATTTTGTACAATTTGCTATATGCACTATATGAGTTATCTATATATATTTAGATCAATCAACCTAAACCATTATACGAGTTATCTAATCTTTACAAGAATTAACTAGAAATTGTAGGAAAAACAACTAAATCCATATTTTCTTTCTAACAAAAGTATTTTATGATTCTTGTAATATATAAGATAAATAAATTAATGAATTCATTACATATATTAACTTATATGTTTTGGAAAATTTATCAAATCTATAATAATAACAGCTCGATGATAATGATTCTTACAGGGTGATTAATGAAAGTGATTATATAGTTTTTTGTTAAGATGTTTATTATTTCATTTTTATAAAAGTAATAACATTTATATACACGTAGATTACACAGAAACGTATCTTGTTAATTCATTATTCTTTATTGGCTTCATAAAAGTGTTTAGAAGTATATTGAAAAATATTAAGCACAAAATATTTTACAAAAATAAAAGTGTAACAAATAGCTTCAATTAAATGGCACCTTCATTCGTATGGCTCATTCCTTATTAGGAAAATTTACTGAATTTACCGATTTCTGCAAGAATTATTTGCCTTGTGTTTTTTCACAATATTCTTAACTTACAGTCTTCTTTTCACTAGGAGACGTCTCATTGGCACTTACGTCATTTTTCCTGTTTAAATTATATAGACTTTTAATAAGACCATGTTTTTGATATTTCTTGTATAAAGAGTAATATTTTTCAGCTAATTTGCCTCTTTGTGATTTTGTGCCAAGATAACATTCCTGTGAATATTTTGAAGTCAACATAATTAAATATATTAGAATAAATAAAATAATGAAAAAAAAGACAATTGTAAAAGTTAATAATGCAATAACTTACTTTGCCCTATTTTGGAAATTTGATTGGCAGCTTGCAGATAATCTGTCTCCCTTACTTGCAACTCGGTGTGTATCCAATGTTCTCGAATGCAGTTTAAAATTTGATGCCTATTTCTTTTTGTTAGAATTTCATTCTCCTTGAACGCTTTTAAAGCACTTTTTCCAGGTACGCTTGCGGAAAGTGTTAGTGCTAAGTTCTGCAAAAATATATAGATTTTTTTTCATGACACTAAGCTGAATGAACATGTTTTCCGTGTGACCATTCTGAGTACTTACAAAATGATTGGATAAATTTTCTTGGCTGCTCGGTGTTTCTGGTGTCGATTGAAGGGTTCTAATCCAATTGCTTACTGAACTCGAGCTGTTCATTGACAGCGTTTCCACCAATGGAGTAGAAAATTCCTAATAAAAAATTACATTAATTATATGATATGCAGGTAACACTCATGTGAAGATCATTACGTTTTCATTTCTCCATTCCAAGATTTTTTGCTGAAATCGAGTTTTAAGGCCGAACTTTTCATCCGGAATCAAATGGTCAATGTCGGCAAAAGTTAGGCACTTCAGGGCCTCTATACAAACTGACTTATCTATAAGATCAAATTAAATTGCGGTTACATATAATTTAATTATCACTTGGTGAGTTACTTGCTAAATCAGCAATTAAAGATGTCAGGCCCCAAGGTGAAAGAAGGGACACAACGAAGTCGCTAACTCCTACCTTGCTCGGAACTTCAATTATGATATCCGAATTATCTAGGTACTTCATATTTAAACTAAAACAGTCATTCAAAAATCACCAATCACCTTAAATCCCGATCTTACTTGATTATTTTTTAATAATAAAGCGCCACGGCCGGCATTTAATGCAATTGCAAACCGTGACAAGAACTTTCCGCCGCTGCCAAGAACATCAAACACATCAGGAAGTAATCATGTACAAAAACCTTTATTTAGCCGTATCGCTAGAAAACTACTAGCGCCAGCCGTAATCCCAGTCTATTCTCACCAGAAGAGTTGATTGAAATCTCAGCAGAGCTAATTAAACAACTTTCGGAATGCAAGACCAAGGAGGAACAATATAGCGCATTAGTTCAATTAGCCGTTAAATATAAGTTAAATTGTATTAAAGCTCTTCTTTGGAATGCCCAAAGTATTAGAAACAAAAGTATTGAAACTTTTGATTTTGTTACTTCACATAATATTGATTTGTTTCTTATTACTGAATCGTGGTTAAATGTAAATGATGAATTACGTAATTCCAAATATTGTATTTACAGAAATGACAGGAAAGATGCAATTGGCGGTGTTGTTGCTATTTGCGTCAATAAAATTATAAAACACAAACTTCTACCACCTCTTAACACTAAAATAATAGAGACGATTGCTATTAAAATTATTAATATAAACACCACCATCATTGTTTCTTACTTTCCTGGCATCAAACTCAATTCGAATAAGTTAAAACTTTTTAAAAACGATCTATGTAGAAACACTGATCAGTTTACCACATAAATACATTTTATGCGGAGACCTGAACGCTAGGCACAGGCTGTGGAATTGTGCCAAAGCTAATCAAGCTAGCAAAATCTTATTTGACCTGATTTGCATAAACACCTTTTTATTCACACTCCCTCGGAACCCACATTCCATCCAACAAATGGTAGAGACTCAACTCTAGATCTTGTCATTAGCGACAGCATGGTGAACATCTCACAGCCTATTCCTCTATGCGCCTTATCTTCACCCATCTTCCAGTGACCTTTTCAATCGATGAGGCAACCGAAGTTTTGAAATCGCAGTCAGAGACATTTTGTTTCAATGACACAAACTGATCAAAATTCCAATCGCTATTAAATAAATCAGTATTAACCACCTCTATGAACCTAGCTGACATCAATCAGATTGAACATATATAATCAGGGACGGCATTTGTGGGGGCAGGGGGGGCATTTGCACCCCACCCCCCCTGAATTATGTATTTTTATAGATTATATAGAACATATGTATATTTATACAGGGTGTAACTAGTACTGAGGTTCAAACGAAAATGAGAGATAGAGGAACTTGTCCTGAGTAGAAAATCGTTCTACACATATTCCCGTTTTTGCACCGTTAAGGAGATAGCGCGATTTTAAGGACGAAGGATTTTCATCGTACCTGTGATCACTGTTTGATCTCTAACTTCTGCTGTACTTAGCGTAACGTAATAATTCTGGGCTCGTTGGAAAGGACACAAATTCTTCTTTCTAATTGCTATCAACTGTGTCAATCAGTGTTATACTTTTTGAGAAAAATTCATTTAAATGACACAAAAATAATAAAAAATTAAAAAAAAATACAAAAAAGTCCTGTTTTCTCCAAGAAGGACCTGATTAACCACCAAATCTTATTACATTTTCGGAAAGCCCATAAAATTTCACTATACGTTTGATAACAGAATTTCTTCATATTTGCAACAACAAGTGAGTTCCCTGCACATGTTGGAAATACTGCTAAACATAGAATTTACCGCAAAACAGATGCAGTAATGAGCAACCATGTTAACAACACACGTATTGCTCTTAAGTATGAAAATTATGTTACAGGTAAGTCAAAATATGACAACTAATTAGATAGCGTCCATTTAAGTAAATTAACTAACATCCATTTAAGTTAATTAAGTAATATCCATTTAAGTAGGGCGTGGAGTTTACCTGCTCCCTTAAGGAACAGGAATGACTTCGTCCTACGTAGATTTTTCTGCGATAAAAGCATCGGGAGGAAGCAGCAGCAAACAGAATGTTATAGACATCATTACGAGCAACATGGCAAGCAATAAGAGGTCTTTTACAACAGAAGAAATGGCAGACATGCACTTCGTGTATGGGTTGTGCGACGGGAATGCTAGGCGAGCCGAAAGAGTTTACCGGGAACGGTATCGGGACAGATCTCGGTACCCCCATTATCGGATGTTCATCAGCATTCATCGGAACCTTCGTTAACACTGCAGCCGTGGCGGGAGACACAACATTCAGGACGGCGACACTCGGTACCTGTGGCCACGGAGGAGCGCATACTGCGCATCGCGGCTAGGGACCCCACGGTAAGCACCCGGCGCATCGGCCATCGATTAGGTATCAACCACATGCAAGTGTTCCGAATTCTGCAAGGAGAAGGACTGAATCCCTATCACAATACACCGGTGCAACAACTGTTGCCCGGGAACGTGCTTGATAACTGTTAGCCCCGCTCCTTTACAATTCAACCTATGAAGAAATTCTGTTATCAAACGTATAGTGAAATTTTATGGGCTTTCCGAAAATGTAATAAAATTTGGTGGTTAATCAGGTCCTTCTTGGAGAAAACAGGACTTTTTTGTATTTTTTTTTAATTTTTTATTATTTTTGTGTCATTTAAATGAATTTTTCTCAAAAAGTATAATACTGATTGACACAGTTGATAGCAATTAGAAAGAAGAATTTGTGTCCTTTCCAACGAGCCCAGAATTATTACGTTACGCTAAGTACAGCAGAAGTTAGAGATCAAACAGTGATCACAGGTACGATGAAAATCCTTCGTCCTTAAAATCGCGCTATCTCCTTAACGGTGCAAAAACGGGAATATGTGTAGAACGATTTTCTACTCAGGACAAGTTCCTCTATCTCCCATTTTCGTTTGAACCTCAGTACTAGTTACACCCTGTATATAAAAATATATACAAACATAACATCTTGCCCCCCCTTAGAAAAAACTGAAATGACGTCCCTGTATATAATTGATGATCTAATTCTTAACTTTAGCACTAAAATATGCGATGCGATAGAATCTACCACGCCGAAAAAAGTAATTAACAGGCTGTGGAATCCAGAACTTGACAATGAGACCAAGGTAATTTTTCAAGAAAGGAACATGCTTAGACGACAGTGGCAAAGAACCAAAGATGCTTCCACTACATTCAAAGTTAACCATCTCACCAATGTTATACGTGAGAGATTAGCTATGCTACTTAATACTAAATGGAATTTAATGTTGTCTACCCTTGAAAAAAGTTCTCAAAAGATTTGGAAACTAAACAAGCTTTTAAAACAACGTAGAGTGTTCCAAATTCCTCCCATTCTTGACAACAATAAAAAACTAGTATTTAGTGACAAACGGAAAGCTGAATTGATTGCTAACCATTTCCATGCCGCACATTGCATTTCAGCGAACATGGGCAATCCTATTGTTAATGGCGTCGTTCGGAAATCAATCCAAAGCATCCCACTAAGTACTGAGCTACCTTCGAACGCTCTGTGCAAACCTAGGGAAATAACCAATATAATAAAAAGACTAAAAAATAACAAAGCACCTGAAAACGACAAAGTACCTAACAAAATTCTCAAAAAGCTGCCTAGAAAGTCAATAATTCTATTGAATTTTATCTTTAATGCCTGCCTGAAATTAAACTACTTTCCTTCTGCGTGGAAAAAAAGCGGTTATTATACCAATCCTTAAACCGGGCTACTTGCCCCAATAGCTACCGCTAGTTTTTGAAAAAGTAGTCCTAAGCCGTGTGTAAAGCTTTCTAGAAGACTCAAAGGTTATCCCTGTTTTGTTTTGTGTCTGCTCGCTTAGGCTGCTCGTGTTCTGTTATAACTGTAACATCCCTCTTTTTTTTATAATTGATTAACTTTATAGAATTCAAAACTTTAACTTAATTCAGTATCACTTAATAAATTGAGTATTACAAATTTTTTTTTTTTATAAAATTTTTTTTTTTTTTTGATTAAATAGATTGTGATGAAAAGAAAGTAAGTGGTTTTCGTATGGATTAGTAATATACTAAATTGCCATAACGATCTGGCTTTCTTGTGATTCGTCCTTGTGTAGGTACTGCTACCTGGATCTGGTTGATTGGTGTTTTGACCGTCGTTTGTTTTTGGTGTGTTGTTACTTTGAGATGGCGTTTCAGTTGGAGTATCTTCCTAGAGAACGGTTGCTTTGTTAGCGGCATCTCGAATGTGTTGTCTGTTTCGAATCGCTTCGTTACCTTCCACATCGGATATGATGTACTTACGATTGGAAAGCCGATTTTTAACCACTGATTTTGATGCTTCACTTTTTTTATCTGGACGCATTTTGACGTAAACATCGGTTCCCACTTATAATTCTGGTAAGTAGTGCGCGGATTTGTCGTGGTGTTTTTTGGTGACTCGACGGCGTTCGATATTTTTTTCTTTCACTTTTTGTTGAATCTCTGGAACCAGTAGACTTGCTTTTTGTGGTAAGATAGAACGTAGTCGTCTTGAGTATAACCTTTGGGCTGGACTTGAACCGATGGCATTTGGTGTGTTACGCCATTCTAACAACGCTATCCAACGATCCTGATTACTTTTATCGGCGCGACGAAATAATCTTTTGACGATTTTAACACTTGATTCAGCTTTACCGTTGCCTTGATGATGATACGGCGATGACATTGTTAACTTGATTGACCATTTTTTAGTGAAGGCCAAAAATTCTTGACTGTTGAATTGTGATCCTGAATCCGCAACGATCACTTTTGGAATTCCATGTCGTGAGAAATTCTTTTTGCAGACTTCAATCACAGCGAAAGTAGTCAAAGAAGATAATTTGGCCACTTCAATAAAATCTGAGAAATAGTCAGTAATTATTAGATAATTTGATTTTGTGTTACCCGATTTGCTTTTTATTTCACAGATGTGCAAAGCAATTCTTTCGAATGGTAGATCCGGGATCGGTGTAGATTGTAATGGCAGTTTTTGTTGTGTGCTGGCAGTTGCCGAACAGACATCACATTTTTTAATATTGTTTTTTATTTGTTTGTTGATTTGCGGCCAATACACTGTGTCACGTGCTCGTTTCAAGCAAGACTCGATTCCGAGATGTCCATAGTGAATTTTTTCGATTATCTCATTTTTTAGTTTTGTTGGTACGATGATTCTATTTCCTTTAAACAGCACGTTGTTAGTTGTGACGATTTCCGACCTGTGTTTCCAGAATGGTTTGATTTCGGGACTTAAATCCTTTTTGTCGTTTGGCCATCCGTTGATACAAACGTTTTGTAGTTCGATCAATGTTGAATCTCTAGATGTCTGTTCTTGTATTTCACGAATATTATCGTCATCAATATCGATATTTTCAAGAACATTTATTTCCGCAATCTCGTCGAATATTTTATTTACCATGAAAACTTCATTGGATTCAATATCTTCTGTTTTGGTAATTTGATTTGTGTTGATAATGCGAGATAAAGCATCGGCGAGTAACATATCTTTACCCTTTTTGTATTTGACTATTAAATTGTACCTTTGTAGTTTTAAAACCATTCGTTGAATACGCTTTGGTGCATTTACCAATGGTCTGTTGAATATGTTAATTAGCGGTTGGTGGTCAGTTTCAACAACAACGTTGCTTCTTCCGCAAACGTATTGGTCAAATCTGGTACATGCATGGACGATGGATAAACATTCCTTTTCGATTTGAGCGTACTTCTTTTCTGTGTCTGTTAATGCGCGAGATACAAACATGATTGGTCTGTCTTCCTGAAGTAAAGCTGCACCTAAGCCAATGCTGCTGGCATCCGTTTCTATTTCTAGCGGCTTTGATGTGTCGTAGTACTTTAGGATTGGTGTTGATGTGACTAGTTGTTTGGTGGTTTCATACGCTTGTTGTTGATCTTTAGTCCACTCGAATTCAACCTCTTTTCTTTTTAGTCGACGCAATGGTTCGCTCAATTCCGACAGCTTGGGTATGAATTTTGATAAGTAAGTAATCATCCCAATTACGCACTGCACTCCTTTTGTATTTGATGGTGTTGGCATTTCAAGGATGGCTTTAATTTTTTCAAGGTTTGCTCTCAGCCCTTCGGCCGATAAAATATGACCGTAATATCTAACTCTTTTAAGCCAATTTTGCATTTATTTCGATTCAATTTAAGCTTCGTCTCGCGTACTCTTTGCAAAAGCAGTTTTAAATTTTTATCATGATCCATTTGGGCCTCTGCGGTTGTATCCCCTTTTCCGTAGACCAGAATGTCATCTGCCATAACGAGAACTCCTGGTAGACCTTCTAATAATTCCATTTGTCGCTTTTGGTATATTTCTGGCGCTGGGGAAATTCCAAATGGCATCACGAGCCATTTGTACCTTCCAAATGGAGTCCAAAACGTTGTTAGTTTGCTGGAATCATCATCCAATGGCAATTGCCAAAATCCATTTTTTGCATCAAGTGTTGAAAAAACGTTTGCTTTGCTTAGTTCGGGTAAAATATCTTCAATTGTTGGAATTTGATATTTGGGACGAAGAAGAGCTTTATTTAGTTCGAATGGATCGATGCATAAACGTAGTTTATTGTTGGACTGGTTGGATTGACTTATCGATTTCTAACTTGACAGTCCTTTGAAGCCTCCCATCTCCTTCAAAAACGTCGAGGTAGTCCTTTAAGAATTTTTTCATTTTTATAATTTTGACAGTATTTAACTTTACTAATTTGAATGTCAAAGACGTATTTAATAATAAAATTGGCGGTTGTTGTTCTTTTACGACCAAAAATCTGATTTTTTGACGAATATTATTTATCTCGCCTTTGATCGCTATCGAACCGATGGACTTCGCGTGACCATTTCCGAAACCTTTCATGACTGTGTCTGCCTTTCATGACTGTGTCTGCCTTTCATGACTGTGTCTGCCGAAATATTTTTTTTAAATTTGGCAGGCCTACTACATTGCAGCTTGAACACGTATCGACATAAACCGTTTCGATTTGTTTTGTTTGATGCGTCGTAAATAAAATTTTGCTGCGTGCCACTTTCTCACAAATACTGTTCACTTGTTCCACCGTTCGTACTGAGTAGCATTCTTCACTGGACTTATCTTCGTTGTTCTCGCTAGTGTCCGATTCTGTTTCAATTGTTTTGATTTGTCGGTTCTTTCTGTTCTTTTTTTTCGATTGTGTTTGGGAGTGTTCGTTTGTGTATGCATGTTTCTTTTTGCAGACGCTTGCAAAGTGATTCTTTCTCTTGCACTTAGCACATAACCTGTCGTACGCTGGGCATTTTTCCAATTCGTAATTTTTTGTGTTCATACCCACAAAAGTCGCATCTTGGCAAATTTATTTGTAATTTTTTGATTTCTTCTCCGTTTTCTTCGTTGATTTCTCTTATTTGTTTGTCGGCATCATTTAATTTCAAGTCACTTTGTACCAATAATTTTTTCTTATTGTGCCGTTTATTCCGACGACAATTTGGCCCCGTAACATTTCGTTTGACAACAAACCGTACTCGCATGTGTCGACCAACTTTCGCAAATGAAACAAATATTGTTCGAACGTCTCGTCCGATTCTTGCATTGCTTTCTTAAAAATGTATCTTTCATAGATTACATTTTTCACCGGAATAATATGCTTCTCGAGCACATTCATTATGCCGTCGATATATGCTCTTGCCGGTTGCCGTTAACGGTACACTATTCAATAATCGAAAACTTTTTGCGACGATAATTGATTTAAGCGTCGCAGTTCTCACTTCAATAGTTTTGCTATTTAAACCCGACGCGATTTCAAAATTCTCATATGCCGCCCGAAAAAATCGCCATTCGTCCGCTGGATTTTCCACGTCCAGGTTTAGCGCTTCTGGAACCGGCACGCGCACGTTCTTCATATTGCACTACTTATATGAAGAATTTGATTTACACTGCGGTAAATCGCGAACACTTATCACTTAAATTTATTCCAAGATTTACGTATTTCAGTTCGTTTTCATTTGTTCTTTTTCTTAGAACGAAACCACACCTGACACCATGTTTTTTTTTGTTTATAACATGTCTGCTCGCTTAGGCTGCTCGTATTGGAATGCTTTATTTTGTGTTCTGTTGTAACTGTAACAATCCCAGACTTTCAATTTGGTTTTAGGCGGCAGCACTGGATTAATCACCAACTATTTACAAGAGTTACCTAATGTATTAAAGAAGGAATTCATGAAAAGAAATCGGTTGGCTTGATAACTCTGGACATCGAAAAAGCTTTCGATTCTGTTTGGCACGAAGGGCTTATTCATAAATTACTAAATTTTTCTTTCCCAATGTATCTTGTGAAACTAATCCAGTCTTTCTTGTCGAATCGAAGTTTTTCGGTTTAACTCAAATCAAGCATGTCCAGTTTCCACGATATTCCTGCGGGCGTCCCACAAGGCTCAAGTTTAAGTCTCACTCTATATAATGTTTGCAGATGTACCTACAAATTCAAACTACGAACTAGCCGTGTTTACGGATGATACCTGTCTCTACACAAGAGGCGACAACCCAAACACAATAATCTTAGTGCTTGAATCCTTCTTGGAAGGATTGTACCAATTCTATCACAGATGGAAAATTAAAATAAATACAACCAAAACTAAAGCAATATACTTTACAAAAAAAAGGAAGCGAATTCATTTGCCAGACCGCAAAATAAACTTTATCGGGCAACTCATCCCATAGTCTTCTAATATAATTTATCTTGGCCTTACGCTTGACAATAAACTTACATTTGCTAGCCACATCGAAAACATATGCTTCAAGTACGCTGTACCCTCTTATAAAGAGGAAATCCTTCCTTTCTGTGGAAAATAAAGTCTTAAGCCTCAGTTATAGATCCGGAATACGGACAGTGTTGCGTTTCTCCATCCGATACACATCTAAAGGGAATTTCGGAACGACTAGTTACAATCGTTCCGTTAATTAGCCGAGACATAAAACGGAGGGGTGAAGTTGACCAACTTTCAACTTCTATCCGTTCCGACGCTAAGAGGTGAATTATTGAATTTCACCACCTCTTTCGCCTCACTAAAAATCAAAATTACACCTCGATAATGTCACTTTGACGAATGTCGGAACGGAATCATTGTACCTAGAAATTTTTCTCCTCCGACGTTGCCGGATCGGATCGGAACCATTATAACTGAGGCTTAAATATTTAAAGTTGTAATCCAACCTATCATTGTAGCTCTTTGATTGTTACTACAAGAATTAAAACGACAACGTTATTCTTAGCATTAAATAATCTAATTTATTTGGATTATTGTTTTTCTGAGAAATATTTACGACCCGCGTTCGCGCTTCTTTTTGTCTCACTGTCAAGACGATAACTGCTGCAGTTCATTTTTACAGTTCTCTAACGCCAACCTCTGCCAGCCGATGTCACGGTCATGATTTCATCTAGTAATGCTGGGAGTCGGTGCTGTGCGATTCCTTCCTATGTACGTCCTTGGAGTATGTGGTGTTGCTTGTTCTGGTTCGAATTCGTTGCTTACAAGGAATTCCGGTTTTAAACTCTCTGTTGAGACTGTCGCAAGAAGTCGTGCGTACATGTGTGTAATTCCTTAAACACGAAAGCTCGCTCTTTCCTATGATGGGCCGTTGGTACTGCGCGTAGGTGTCGCATGTCTTCACGAAACTTTTTGATGAACGCCTGTGGGTCGCTGGGTTGGTTATCATTGATGTATCAGGTCAGTTCATAAGTTCCCGCGTTTTTTTATAGTATTTTCAATATTTCAAAAAATACACAATTTATTAATTTTAATCAATTATATATTTTCCATCCTTATTCACAATGGCTTGCCAGCGTTGAGGTAATTTTTCAATTCCATCCGAAAAAAATTTGGTATCTTTTGAAGTGTAAAAAGAAAGTAGGGCACTTTGGACATCATTTTTGTTTTGGAAATTTTTGCCGCTTAAAAACGACTGCAGGCACCGGAACAGGTGGTAGTCGATAGGGGCAATGTCAGGGGAGTATGGTGGGTGGGGCATGATTTCCCAGCCAAACTCCCGTAACTTTGCCACAGTCACTCTTGCCGTGTGTGGGCGAGCATTGTCATAGTGGAATAAAACTTTTTGTCGATTCACTAAAGCGGGGCGTTTTTTTATCAATTCTGCATGCAGACTGTCGAGCTGACGGCAATACCTTTCTGCATTGATGGTTTCGTTCGGTTCCAGAAGTTCGAAGTAGGCTACTCCTTGCATATCCACCATATCGACAATAAAATTTTCCGCGGGTGTAATCCGGCCCTGGCAGTCGGCTCTGGAGTGGCGTTCGCATCCACCCATTGGCGCATTCGCGTAACATTTTGGTAGAGAACCCACTTTTCATCGCCCGTTACAATGCGGTTCAAAAAAGGTACACTTTCGTGCCGTTGCAGAAGCTGAGAGCAGATGGTATTTCTTTGTGCGAGATTCGATGCTGACAATTGAAGAGGAACCCACTTTGCAAGCTTCGAAACTTTTCCGATGTTGACCAAATGGCGAAAAACGATTGAGTGAGATGAGTTTAGCCTGTCTGCTATCATATCCACTGTTAACGATGGTTCTGCTTCCACAACATCCTTCAAGGATTGTTCATTGAACTCGTCTGGACGACCCGAACGGGGTGCAGCCTCCAAGGTTGTGCAGCCCTGCCTGAATTTCCGGAACCACTCTCGTGCAGTCCTCACACTTACGATGTTCGCTCCATGTACTTCGTTCATTTCTGCAGCGGCTTGTGTAGCTTTTTTGCCCTTTTTAAACAAAAAGTACAAAATGCTTCGTTTATACTCCTTGGTAACTTCCATGTTTTTCCTGATGAATAGTGATCGTTCCTGTTTAAGAGGTCAATGCTAACTGACTAACCCTTCACCCTTTCCAACTACTTACAGAAAACTTTGATCTGTGATTTCACAACTTAGGAAATTTAAATGCTTTAAGCTACTTAAAAAAACGCGGGAACTTATGAACTGACCTGATAGAATTCCCCTGGAGTTCTGACTGTTGTTCCATAGAGCATCTCCGCTGCTGATCCGTCGAGGTCCTCCTTATAAGCTGTACGTAACCCCAGTAGAACGGTTGCCAATATTTCTGTCCATCGCATGCTTTGGTGTCACATCAACGCAGCTTTGAGTGAGCGGTACCATCGCTCGACCATGCCGTTCGACGTTGGGTGCCGTTCGACGTTGTCCTAATGCGTTCGCAGCCGATGAGTTGAGCTAGCGCGAGGAATATTTCTGACTCGAACTGCGTTCCGCGGTCTGTTGTGACGGTTATAGGTGCACCGAAACGTGCACGTAAAAAGCTGTAGCTATTGTGTCCGCTGTTGCGTCAGTAATTGGGACGGCTTCAGGCCACCTCGAGAAACGATCTATGATCATGAGTGGGTATGACCTGTAGGTACCGGTGCAGACAATTCGCAGCAATTTGCTTTTGTAGTGACTCAAAACCAAACCGCTGCGTATTTGTCGTAACTGAGGTGGCAGAAGTACTGGCTATTTGAGATCCTATCAGCGATCTCGCTCAACTCATCGAGGGGCCCAGTGGACACCGTAAGAATAACCTGTGTCTGCGAAGGAAGACGTTGTAGCCAGAATTTTTTTAGAATATCGTTCGAAAAATTGCTACCGGCAAGCGAATGCATCTGGCCAAGCAGCTGGGACGGTTTCAAATCGCCCAAGTCCAAGCCGCTGACCAAACGCCTTAATTTGGCGTCCTCGGACTCCCCAAATCTCCGGATCATCGAGTCTTTAAAAAAACTGGATGGAGTGTCTGGCGAAATGTTATCGATGATGTCCATCGCCTGCTCGCATTCCGCCGCACTCAACATGCTCAACGCGTCATTGGATTTCGTAAGTTCCGTGTTTATGCATGCAGAAGTAAATTGCGCATCCATTATGCGAAACCATGCTTCCGGGTTTGACGTCCAAAAAGGTAGTTTTTGGATAGCAACCGCGACCAATCGCATTCGCGGGATGGTAGACGCGCCAATGTCGAGATAAACCGTTGTGTCATCGTTGGCCCGTGCTAGCGGATTAATTGAATCCTCGTTGGACATTATTTCCTTTTTAAACGTAGCAAAACTAAAATAATAATTTTTCGCACAACGAAAGTGATAAATTCTAAAAAATCGTAAAATAGAAAGTGTCTTCACAAATTAATATAATATTGTTTTCAAGCTTAACTTCAATAATTGAAATGTTATGTAGAATTTAAAAGAAAAAAATAATTGATACTTGAAAATTGCTTGATGATTTTCGCTATGAATGTTGTTGTCACTGTTGTTGAATTGCTTGTTGCTGTTATTGAGTTGAATGTTGCTTTTTCTTGAGTTGATTTTTGCTGTTGTTACCGCCGTTGCTTGTGCGTTGCGGCAATGCCGGTATAAAGTGACAGCGAAATCAGGAAAATTATATTGAACGTCAATTAACTGGATTTTCGGTTTTGTAAATCTGGTATCTTGATACCAATTGAACTTTCTTCTTAAAAAAATGCAGGTTTTGCGCGACTGCATGTTAAAATTGTCGTGGGTCACCAATTGTTAGGCGTCTTAAATAAACAATCTTTGAATTTTATTAAGAACGTAACTTTAATAAATTCTTATGTATGTAAACCGGATTTTTTTATTTCAGTGTAATACTTTAAACAAAATATATGAATAAAAGAATTCATTGATACTGGATGATCGTCCATATGCGTTGCGATCTTTTGTTAAAAATCTAAAGGTCTTCTTCTTCAACTCCATGATATCGCTGTCCGGACGCTGCTTCATTTTTAATCCTAACATCACCTCGAAAGGGGTCACCGCTATACTTCGCTGATACGTGCTGTTGATGCTCCGCTGTACTTTGTCAACATGTCTATACCACTTATCAGACTCATCTACGGACAATTTCGCCAACACTGCAACAATCACTTGATGTAGCCTTTCCACCTGACCGTTGCCTCTCGGAATTCCTGTTGTTATCGTTACTCGCTCGATACCCTCGTCCCGACAATACGATTTAAATTCCTCGGAAGTGTAGGCGGATCCTTTATCACTGACGATGCGATGCGAGTTTCCAAATGCCTTCTGCTGCATAACCAACTTGTCAATCACCTCCCTAGCATTGGTGTTTTTGGTTGGGTAAATCCATGCAAAACTTCGAAAATCCATCGATGACCACGAATAAATGTTTATACATTTTACCTGTCGTCGTCATTGGTCCTAGGTGGTCTACATGGTACGTGGAATTGGAATCAGTTCGCCTTCCTTTTTACCACGCTTTCGCTCAGCCACCACACAAGGTACGCAGCAACTGATGAATTTTTCCAGCTTCTCCTGTAACTTCGGAATGAAGTATGTGTCCGCAATTTCTTCGGTCATTTTCCTTACTCCAAAATGACCATTCTCGTGTATCCGACGTATAGTTTCGATATGCATACTGGATGGTAACACAATCACGTTTTTCCTTCCATTGAACTTCATCAAAATTCCATTTTCCACGATGTAATCTTTGTATGGTTCTGTCGCCAACAACTCTCGGATGACATTCAAGCGCTCATCTCTCTGCTGATTCTCTCTTATTAAGGCCGTCAAACTGCTTTCGATAATCATGACTGGGTGACGACTTAACGCATCGACATGTTTGAGACGATCGCTCGACCGGTGCTCCACAACATATCCATACTCTTCTGGGAACATTACCCATCGAGCAACTTTGGGCGTTAGATCCTTTTTCTTCAGGGTTTTTTCAAACGCACGTCACTAGCTTGAACTTTTTACCAAGCAGGTATACTCTTGATGATCGCCAGTGCCTCCAGATGATAGGAATGGTACCTCTTTTCTACGTCGCTCGTTTTGCAACTCATGAAATAAACAGTGTGTAACGTCAGTTCATCTTGCTTACTTTGCAACATAACTGCTCCTTACCCTTCCTGGCTGGCGTCCGTATGTACTTCGGTCACTGCTGCTTGATCGAAGATTCTCAGTACTGGTTCGCATGTCAGCGCTTTCTGCAGTGCCTTAAATGAATTTCGCTGTTCTAACTCAAATCGAAATGGTACCTCCTTCTTTAACACATCCGACAATGGGCGGGCTATTTTCGCGTAATCTCTTACAAATTTGCGAAAGTACCCAGTGAGCCCTAAGAAACTCTGGATATCTTTCTTATTCTTTGGCTCGGGAAAATGTTGTACCGGTTGTCGTGGTCAAGTTGTCTGATTTAAAACACTGTCACTCTGTTAACACTATTTTTATTTTTGTTCGCTTACTTACTATTAACTAACTTTACTCACAATTAACTAACTTTACTCACAATTAACTACCTTTACTAACTATTAACTAACTTTACTCACAATTAACTACCTTTACTAACTATTAACTAACTTTACTCACAATTAACTACCTTTACTAACTATTTACTAACTTTACTCACAATTAACTACTTTACTTTTGCCGAAACAACCAACTGGTCAGTTTGAAGACGCGATCAAAACTCCCCGTTTTTGGACTTGCGAATCTCGATCAGCAATTATCGCTTAATCGGTTAATGTTCACCGTGCCGATAATTGCTGATCTGCATCGGTCATCGATCAATTCTCGGTAATCGACCCAAGTTGGATTTTAGCTGATCGATAGCCGATGTCGCATTTTCCTTCCTGACCGTCGGGCACAGGTGTTCGACCCTTGTACTAAATAAAGTGCATCACCTCGTATCGGAAGTCACTACATACCATATATCGATATTCAATATACTTTCCGGTACGAGGTATGCCTGCATAGGAAAGTCGGGGTCAGACCGACCCACGACAGTACCGGTCGAGTTTTTTGTAACGATGGTTGGATGGAACCATTTCCTATTCGATATCCAAGAAAATCAATTTTTTGCTTCATAAATTGATACTTCTTCCAATTTATTGCTATGCCATTTTCCGCCGCTACTTGTAGACTTATCCTCAGCTTCTCCAACGCGTCGTTACAAGACCTGGCACCACAATGTCGTCCATATACATTTTAACGATCTTAAGTCGAATCAACTCCGCAAAAACATTTGATACATAGCGCAGGAATTTCCCTGGGCAGATGCACAACCCGAATGAGGTCTTTAAAAACTCATATTGACCACTCGGGGTCACAAATGAAGTATATTTTCTGCTTGCCTCGGCCACTGGTACATGGAAGAATCCGTTCTTCAGGTCCAACGTAGAGTAGAATACCTTAGCATCCGACAAATCATCGATAATATCCTCGATCAACGGCATAGGGAAGCAATCACGAACAATACGCTTATTGACGATAATGAATGCATACCCTATATGAATTATCTTTCTTCGGTACAATCACCACGGCGCTAGTAAATTCACTTGTACTCGGGCGTATGATGCCCTCTTTTAGCCATACATCAATTTGTTCGTCCAGAACCATTTTCTCCTGATTTGCAAGACGACGTGGTCGGGACATCACCGGGTCCTTGGACGTTAACACAATTTTTGTTTCGACGGACGGTTGTACATCTCTTCGTGGTACATAATCAGCGATCAGATCTTTAATAAGCTGTCGGTAAGCTGGTGGAAGATCTACCTCTGCTTCATCGACGTATTCTATCGCCATTATTTCACTGCAATCAATTGCGGTACTCTCACTGCACTCCGAATCTGTTTTAACTGTTTTTTTAATGCTTACAGCATTTTGTGGAATCAGTACCTCTGCATTCCTCAGAAGATCATATCCGACTATGAAGTCATAAGTCATGCTTACTGTTGGTAGGACATATATCGTAGATTTGAATAAATCTCCTTGAATTGCCACATTAGCTTCAAACATGCCGATTGTCGCCGTTCCCTTTATTCCTAGGCCCGCAAACGTTTTCGAACTGGGTTCAAGCACCAAAGGCTGCAACTTTAGAAAAACATCTTCGCACATGAGATTGAAGTCACTACCGGTGTCTATAAGAGCAGAACACGTTACGCCATTTACCGTTGCCTTTACGTACATGTGTCCGACTCCTGTCACACAACCAACGTCGGTTGATTTCTTCTCAGCAGTGGACGCCACGGTCTTCCTGATTGGACAATCCCTCGAATAATGGCCGAACTCGCCACAGCTGTAACATTTAGTCCCTTTCTGCTTATCCGGGCAGTTCTTTGCAATGTGTTCTATGGAATTGGAACCAAAACAAACGCGTGTACCACGTGTCTGACTAGTGGTTACCGACGATACTGATTTCTCTCTCCTCCTGCGCTCGAACTGCGAAGATTTTTCTTTCATTCTATCGTATAAAATCATTTTTCCTTTCAACTCCGCTATTGTAGTGGCGTCGTACATAATGATTTTGTTGCATTCTGCATCCGGAATGCCGTCAATGATGTATTGGATTAGGGCGGCATCCTCAACCATTCCTTGTGCGGCAATCTCCTGCATGGCGTACAGATACTGGCGGCTGCTTTCTCCTGCATTTCGTTTTCGCTTCACCAATTGCGCGTGGATTGTGGCACTATTCACCTCTGTCCGAAATTCTGCACGCAGCACTCGCTGTAGAATTGTCCACGACGTAATTCCTTTCTCACATGCAACGAATTTCTTCGCCGAACCTCGCAACATACGCTTCGCTTAAATTAGCCGCTGCAATTCATCCCAATCCAACAAGAAACTCATTTCCTGGAACTCGGAAATCCATTTTTCCACTGAGTATTTGTCATCGCCACTAAATACTGACAAACTCTCTTCCACGTCCTTAATTGTAAATCGATTGCTGCCATTATTAATCCTTTCGACTCTAGGTCGCAATTCAATATCTGGGCATTTCCGCACTTTACCTTGCACCACTGTTCTATCGCAGTCGCCGTCACTCTCCTCACTCGCTGACTCCAATGCAGCTCGCTCAAGCCCGCTAGTGGCTAGTTCCTGCGGCGTCGGTGTCACTTTGTTTACTGCTGATTCCTCCGAAGTAAGATGAACAACTTTCTCTATCTCGTACTTCTTTATCCGCGCGATAATTTCGGCCTTTTTCCCGCTCTGCTTTAAGTTGCGCTTTTGCGGCTCGACTTTAAGCTCGGCTACCGTCATCGCCTCAAACGCACTTAACAATCGTTCCACCTGGTCACTCATTGTATTTTTTTTTTATGTAAAACAAAACCTCACTTTTTGGAAAATTGTCTTTTGTTCGCAATCGCACGTTCTCGAAAAGCCTCCACGCGATTTTTCATGCTAACTGCGTACTCTCCAAATTTTCGCGGCGTCACTCACAAAATTCGCAACCGATCTCGTAAAGTCAATCCTCCGGAACTATCACGAACAATTAATCCCTTTATCCCGGTTGAGCCCCCAAAATGTAAACCGGATTTATTTATTTCAGTGTAATACTTTAAACAAAATATATGAATAAAAGAATTAATTGATACTGGATGATCGTCCATATGCGTTGCGATCTTTTGTTAAAAATCTAAAGGTCTTCTCTCGTGCTCTTCTTCTTCTTCTTAATTGACGTCTTCCCACGATGATTTAGTGTTGCCCGCTCAGTTCTCCTATCCCACATGTATATTTATATTAATAAGTTGGTAATAAAGATTTATATTATTACATAGGTATTTGTTAGAAATTAATATCACAGATTAAAATATGAATATTAAATGAATTAAAAATTATTATCACAGCTTTTATAAACTTTATTGACGCTTTCTATTTTTTTCAATTGACTTGAGAAAATATATTTTTTTACTTTTTATTTCGGCAGGTTGCTTGATTTTTAAAAATAAATCAACTGTCACTACAGTCCTACTAGGTCAAGATGAACATGTCTGGCACTTTGAATTTGATTGGTACATTCGTTACGTGTCTGTGGACTTTTGATCTTAGGCATTATACACAAGTTCTTGCCCAGCGTGTTACCCATGTTGGTCCAAACGTATTTTTTTCTTATTTGCCTGCTTGTACTTCTTCCGCTTGGGTGTGATGTGTCGTGAATCATCTTGAAGATTTTTTCTCGCAGAGTCGCTGGAATGTATGGTCTTAAATTGCCCGTTGAGAAGTCGTAGTATATTATTTTCCTTCCGTCGACTTCGACACGTTTGAGCTTCAGTGCTGTCTTTGTATTCTCGCAGTTCGTCATCTTCCTGTTGTGCTCTTTCTATTTCTGCTGTGTCGATTATCTCTGGAAATGTGATCTGTTCGACTTCCGTCGGTCTTGATTGCGTATCTGCGACGATGTTCTGAGATCCTCCTACATGTTCTATGTGCGTGGTAAATTGAGATATGAGTTCCAGCTGTCTGCTCCGTCGTGGTGAAGCTTTGTCTGCACGTTGGTTAAATGCATAAACTAGTGGTTTATGGTCTGTTTTGATTACGAAATGTCAGGCTTCCAACATGTGTCTGAAGTACTTTATTGCTTCGTATATCGCAAGCAATTCGCGATCATAAGCGCTGTATTTAGTTTGTACGTCGCTCAGTCGTCTGAAAAAAAAAGCTAGAGGAAATTTCGGATATAGAACACATAATAAATACCACACCAAATCGAATTCATATCATAGTAGTAGTTGAAACCTGGCTGAATTCAGACATTGCAAAGTACTGCTCCATATACCACTACAACAGCTATTTTGCCTGCAGACCCAACAGAGGAGGAGGCGGCGCAGCTATTTTTATTCACGACTCTCTGCGCCATAGCCTAATTCTTGATAACAGCAATGACAACGACAGCTTCATCGGAGTACAATTACTCTCCAAAACAAAAACACTGACTGTGATAGGAATTTATCGAGAACCAATTACGACCACTACTGAAATAAACCATTTCCTAAACATATTCGAGGAAATCTTAATGTCAACTAATACACCCACACTCATTGTTGGCGACATGAACTTCGATCTATTAAATCTGACACCGAATATAAAAAACTATATGGACCAAGTCATTAGTAACAACTACTACTTTTGTAATTACAACACTGCAACCAGAATTCCTACCAATACTAACCTCGATCATGTGCTAACTAATGACCTTACACAACAATTGAATTTACAACTGGTCCGGCACGAACTACTTGACCACAAAATTATTTTCATAGAACTTGAGAATAATAGATATTAGATACCAACACAGCACGAAGAACGATCATAGCACAAACCGATATCCCAAAAAGGTAGATCACAACAAACTAAGGCAAATTCTTGACAGTAGTCCAATTATAATAGACATTACGAAATCTACCTCTACAATGTTATCATCATTGATCAATGAATTGCAAGGTCGCATTAATAGTAGTACGTCTACAAAAACTGAACTACCGGCAACAACAAAATATACAAAACCATGGATGAATGAAAATCTATTAAAATCAATTAAGGCAAGACACTTCTGGTTTAACAAATCGAATAATGACAAAAATAACGAAAGACTGAAACATGAGTACTTATATTGGAGAAACAAAGTAACATCATTAAAAAAAAATATTAAAGACACATACTACAGGACGAAATTTAGCAATAATATTCACAATATCCAAGGTATATGGAACACTATCAAACAATGTATTTACGATAAAAACATTGCCAAAAAACCATCTCCGCTTCTTCAAAATCTTGACGGCGATAAATCAAAAACTGTAATGGCGAACAATGTTAACGAATATTTTACAAATGCAGTCCAGTTGTTACTATCTAACTCTAACAACACCATGTTTCACGAAAAATACGCTTTGACGAGTCCATTTTACTTTGAGGAAACAAACCACATTGAAGTACTGAAAATCATTAGCCAACTTAAAAACACCGCTTCCACAGGTTATGACGACATATCAACTAAAACCTTAAAGGAATGTAAGGAACATCTCGCTGGCCCAATATCAGCAATCATCAACGCATCGCTAGCCGAAGGTGCCGTCCCCGATTTATGGAAAATTAGTAAAGTAGTTCCAATCCACAAATCGGGCGACATACATGACCTAGGTAATTTTAGGCCTATAAGCATACTACCCTCAATGGAAAAAATACTCGAAATAGTTGTTAAGAACCGGCTTCAGGAATACATTCAAAGTAAAATACTAATATCTAAGAACCAATACGGATTTAAACCTCAATCTGACACCAAAGCAGCCCTTTTTGATATAATTTCCACAATTCAATCTGCGATCGATAACCAACACAAAACAGCCGCTGTTTTCATCGATTTATCGAAGGCCTTTGACATGGTAGATCATTACATCTTGCTAAAAATAAGAGGTATCACATATTCATGGTTTAAAAATTATCTTACTGGAAGGTCGCAATATGTCGAACTCGACAATTTTAAAAGCTCGAAACGTTCAGTAGTCACAGGCGTCCCGCAAGGAAGTGTCTTAGGACCAATCCTTTTCAACCTGTATGCAAACTCCATCACCACACTTGAGTTAAAAGGAAAAATATCTCTCTATGCAGATGACATCGTACTAACATATGCAGCAACTAGTCTAGTAGCCTTAAAACAAGAAATCAACATGGACCTCGAGCAAATCAATCGATGGACGAGTAAACACAAGCTTGTCGTTAAAAAATACATGCTTTTCAATGACTCATCAACGCTTGATATAGACTTTAACAATGAAAAAATTAGAAAAGCCGACGAATTTAAATACCTCGGAATCTGCCTAGACTCGAAACTCACCTGGGACCCGCATATCCAATCCATCAGGAAAAAACTTGCTCCGATAGCTGGTATCTTCAGACGGATAAGTACGAACGTTCCAGACATACATAAGTGCGCTATATTGCATTCACTATTTCTGAGCCATATTCAATTGGGATTGTATGTAACCATTCAACGGTGCTAATACTTGTGCGGCATTTCTGAGGAATCGTCGATAAAATTTCTTCATCCCGAGGTATCTCCTAAGTTCCAAGGTGCTATTTGGTTTTTCAAATTTCGTAATTGCCTCTATGCGGTTAGATAACGGTTTTGTTCTTTCTCCTGACACCAGGTATCCTTAATATTCCACTTCGCTTTTTCCCCACACGCATTTTCTTTCGTTCATTCTAGGGTCGTAATCGCTTAGCCGTTGCAACACTTGTCTTATGTGGCTTTCGTGTGCGTTCGCGGTTGTTGACGCATTCAGGATGTCGTCAAGGTAAATGAAACAGAAGTTGAGTCCACGAAGCACTTGGTCCATAAATTGCTGGAACGTCTGTGCCGCGTTCCTTAGTCCAAACGTCATTACCGGAAATTCGTATAACCCGAAAGGTGTTGTAATGGCTGGTTTGCGACGTCCTGAATATTTGCTATTGGGTAGCAATCTGTTATCGTTGTGGCGTTCAGGCGGCGATAGTCGCCGCACGGTCTCCATTCTCCTGATTTCTTTTTCGCCAGGTGTAGCGGGCTGGCCCATGGACTGCTCGATTGTCTGCAAATTCCTTTGGCAATCATTATATCGAATATTGCTTTTGCTGCACGGTATTTATCCGGCCGAAGTCTATGTGCGCGCTCTGCTATCGGTGGTCCCTTCGTTTGTATGTGATGTCTGACGTTATGTGTTATTGCTTTTGATTGGTAGTTTGAAGGCGCGACTAACTTAGGAAATTCATGTAATTCATGTATTCATGTCTTTTCGTTTATTTATGTAGGTTACGGTTTCTGTTGTGATGTGCCCTATTGCGAACGTGTTTCCGTCTCGCTTCACCAGTCGTTGTCGTTTGAGGTCCACCAGTAGATTAAACTGTCGTAAGAAATCAGCGCCGACGATGGCATTTTTTACGTTCGCAACTTGAAATGTCCATTTGAATTTTTTATTCCATCCTATTTCGACGTCTCGTGTTTGTTGTCCGTACGTGGTAATCATGGATCCGTTCGCAGCGTACAATTTCCACGTAGATGGTGTAGTACGCCCGTTGTCGATTCCTTTGGGTATCTCCTTGACGTCGGCTCCAGTATCGATTCGGTATTTAAGGTTATTTTTCTTGTCTGATAGTATTAAGCGGGGCTGTTGATGTATGCCTTCCCTGACCGCTGCTGACGTCGGCATTCCTAGTTTTTTTTAAATCTGCACGTTTCCCTACATTTTCGGGCTCGTGCGCCGGATCGTTGATGATAGAAACAGAACCCTTCTGCGTTATCCGTTAGCTTTTTCGTTTCTTCGTTGCTGATTCCGAGTCTGTCGACTTTTCTAGTTAGTTTGGCTATATCCTGAGAGATCACTTCTAGCGTCCTTTCCTTCTGCGTCAAAGTTGTGAGGGTTTTTTATCGCCCAATTCGATTTCATATAGGGCTTTTTTCAATTGCGTTTCTGGCGGTTCAGTGAAATGTGTAATTATTTGTCGCTTTAGTGTTTCGTATCTGTTTGCTGCGGGTTATCCACGATATTGGCCACATGTTCTAAGATTTCAGTATCGATGCTCGCGATTACTGCATTAAATTTGGCAGTGTCCGTTCCCACCCTAGCTGATGTGAATTGGGCTTCCACTTGTGCGAACCAAAGCGCCGACCGTCTTTGCCAAAATGGCGGCAATTTGAATCTGCCGACCGTTTCGACGTTTTTGACTGCATCCTGTTGCTCCGTTCCAAAATCCCTCGTCTCGTGGAATTCGTCCTCTTCTGACATGTCCGTTTTGTTATCCTGTTGCGTTGTGCGTAGGATTATCGTTGGACGATTTACGTTCGATTCACGCGGAACTATGCTTAACTTTTGCTCACTTTCACTTTATCGGGGTCACCACTGCAGCTCTTTGATTGTTACTATAAAAATTAAAACGATAACGTTATTCTTAGCATTAAATAATCTAATTTATTTATGACCCGCGTTCGCACTTCTTTTTGCCTCACTGTCAAGACGACAACTGCTGCAGTTCATTTTTACAGTTCTCTAATACCAACCTCTGCCAGCCGATGCCACGGTCATGATTTCATCTGTCATGTGTGCTGTTGCTACATCATTTCCTACGGTGCTCCCATCTGGAGTCAATACGCTAGCATTCACAAAAAGAAACTGCAGGTCTGCCAAAATAAGTGCCTTGAAATAGCGACGAATAAACCTTTTTACTTTTCAACTAGAATACTACACGCTGATGCTGGTGTGTATATTATACAGAAACTGGCCGAATCCAAACTCTCCTCATATTTGTTACGGTCCCAGTTGGTTGACGACCCTCTAAATTCATCTTTCCTATAATACATACTATATATTTAACCTATTGTAAGTAATTAATATTCCCCAATTATTTTCATTATGTCTTAAGTTAGATTGTAAGTTAGTTTGTAAGTTAGATAGGATGAACAATCAAGCTTTTTTATTATAAAATTTTTTCTTGGGTCTAAATTAAAATAATAAACAAAAAACTAATTTTAGTAAAAATCTAAAATGTAACTACTGTTTAAAGACACAGTAGTGTACTGTGTTTGCGATTGATTGCAAAGACTTTCCTGTGAGTATGCTTTTTATTACACTAACTTTAAATTACATTATTGATCATATTTTATACACAATTATTGCTTAGTAAAATTATTATTATTGCTAAAGTAAAATTAGGCTAGAAGTATTGCGTAATATTGTTGTGATCGGAGGCCTTGGAGTGGTTATTTCGACTTAAAAAAGTCAAAATAACCGAAGGGAAGGTTGGGATCGGGAAACAGGGGTCCAATTCCGCCTACGTCCGAATTGGTGGCTGAAATACGAACTGGAGCGACGTGCTTGCTGGCTTCCGGGCTAGCTGCGGCTGTGGGGGGGGGTACGTTGTTCGTATTCCAGACCATAAAACCCATGGCCTATACAACAAAAATTTCACGCCGACTTACCCGGGTGATAAAATTGGGATAAGATTCCCAATCGGTCATGAGAGACCGAGAAAACTCCCTTCAACTCGACTGGCGCTGATGTTTTGCGCCGTCTAGCCCACCCTACCATAGCCATACTTGTCCTCAACAGAATTTAAAATGTATGGCCCCTAAAGAGAGGAATGAGGGGGCGGAAGGTCTTCAAACAAGAAGATCCATCTCAATGACGCTCTATTAAGCCATTTTTCTACACCATTTTACAAAACAAAAAAAATTGATACGAAAATTCAAAAAGATAATAAAAAAAAATTACCTTTTTCTTCCTTTTTTTGCTGTTATTTTAATTTTATATCATTTTAAATTATATTTTATCATTATTCATTGTTTGTCCATGTCAATTTCTGTCCTGGTCTGTCATATTTATTTTTTTATTTATAATTTAATTTATTATGATTTTCTTTATTTTTAATTTAATTTATTTTATTTTTAATTTAATTGTATTCCTATTTTATGATTTTTATTTATTTTTAATTTACTTTATTTTATTTTTAATTTTAATTTCTATTTTATGACTTTTATTGCTTTGCTTTTTATTTTTTTTTTTATTTTTTTATATATGGTGGCCGAAAACTTTTGCGTACCACTTTTCTCTCCGCTCGCTTCACTCGGAAATTTTCAACACATTGGCATACGAAGATTTTCAGCTCTTTTGCTTTGCTTGCTAATAACTAATTTTTTTAAATAAAATGTGGGTGGCCGAAAACTTTTGCGTACCACTGTTTTCGCAAACTCTACTGGGACGCGAGTAAAAAGTAACATTACGCGACTTTTTTTTCTAAACTTTTATCGCCCGTGCGCACCAAAACTTAACTTATAATTTTCTTTTTCTCATTTTATTTTAAGTATTTCGATCGTGCCAAAAAACTTTTCCCCGCGCCAAAAACTTAAACTTTCCGTCCGCGCCAAAAAAAAATTCAACTTAAACTCCTTTTATTCATTCCGCGCGCCGAAACTTCAATTTAAACTTTCTTTCTAACTTAACTAAACATTTTTAATTTTTCGCCTCTGCGCGCCAAAAAAAAAACTCAACCTCTCTTCTTTTCTTCTCGCCAGCTGTCCGAAAACTCTCCCAAAACAAAAAAAACCCCAACCACTGAACTGATTGTTTTTTTTTTTTTTTGTGGAACTGGTGTGGATCAAAGTAATGCCACTGCATTAATTGGTCCACACCAATTCTCACAGATGACACTACAACACAGACTGCTCGCCGTTGTTTACAACGCCGAACAGGCTGAAAAAGGCAGCTGTGAGCTCCGTCTGCGTCTCATGCTCACGACTGCAGTGACCGGGCACTCTCGGAGTTTGTCACTCGCTCCAGTCACTGACGAAGATCTTTGGAGTGGTACACTCCCACACGTTTGCCTCCGAGATCCTCTAGCTCATATCGCGAGTTGCCTAGCACACGACGAATCCTGCACTTCAAGAACTTTTTAGCCAGTTTGGCGTTATAATTTTGTGCTGCTGTGGACAGGGAAAAGTTTCTTCTGTACACTTCCTGTCCTTCTCTAAACTGAGTTTGAGCCGCACGCATATTATAACGCCTACTGCTGTTCTCGTGTGCGACCTGAATATTCGCCTGTGCCAGTTGCCTCACGATAGGAGTACCTTCTCTGGGACCCAGTTGCAAGTCTACATCACCTAGTGCTTTCAAACGATGCAACAGAGCGTAGTCATCCCCATGCGACATCATGTGAGTCCCAAACAAAACCTGATAGGGCGAAAACTTAGTGGCTTGGTGAATTGAACTCCTAAGAGAAAATCCTATTTTGCTTAAGTTTTCGTCCCATCGAGTCTGGTCCTCCACGATGAACGCACGGAGTCCAGCTAAAACTGAACGATTGACTCGCTCTGAAGCATTCGCTTGAGGCGAGTATTTCGGGGTATATAGGTGTTTAACCCCATACTTAGAAAGCATGGAGTTAAATGTCGCCGACTTGAACTGAGACCCATTGTCGGAGAGAATTGTCTCGGGGGTACCAAACATATGGAAGACATCCCTCTCCAAAAACGTCGTGATCTCACCCGCCGTAATTCTTCTTAGGGGATGAAGGATGGGAAATTTTGACAGATGGTCAAGGACAACAAGGATAGCGATTTTCCCACTTTTGGTCCTAGGGTATGGTCCTAATACATCAATGTATAGATGTTGAAAGGGCTTCTGCGTTTTGAAGGCTTCTCCCATTGCAGCTCTAAGCGGACGATTCGGGGACTTCGTTTCTTTACAAGTCTGACACGAAAGAACGAAATCGCGGACTTGTGTTGACATACCGGGCCAATACAAGTATCGCCTAATGCGCTCTAGCGTTTTGGCGAACCCACCGTGAACCATGGTATCGCAGTAGGCGCCAAGCTCGATGGAATCCAAAGTTTCCAGGCACGATCTTCTGTGATCGGGTCACCGTTATAGGGCTCTGTACGCTTGTACACGTAGCCATCTCTAACGCATACGTCAGGAAGCCGAGGGGCGTTTGCCTCCACAGTCGCCTTCAGATCCTCATATTCCGTATTCTGAAATTCTGAAGAGATCAAGTCAACCATGGGTGCAACGTCGATCAGCGCATTTAATCCGTCTTCGTATACGCGAGAGAGAGCGTCGGGTACAACATTCAGGCTCCCACGACGATGTTCGATCACGAAGTCGAAGCCTTGCAACTTCAAACTCCAGCGAGCCAAACGTCCACTGAGATCCTTTTGAGACATCAGCCATTTGAGACTCGCATGGTCCGTTATAATCTTAAACGATGTCCCTTCCACGTACGCTCTGAATTTTTTCACGCTCAACACAGCGGCGTAGCATTCAAGCTCTGTAACACTGTAGTTGCGTTGAGCGGAATTGAGCTTCTGGGACATAAATGCAATAGGAGATTCTGATCCATCATTGTTCTCCTGGAAAAGAACACTCCCCACTCCTGATTTGCTAGCATCGCATTGAATCACGAATGGTCTAGTGAAGTCTGGATTTACCAATACAGGGGCCGCAGTTAACATGGCCTTCACAGACTGAAATGCAGTTTCCGCCTCTGAAGTCCAAGTAAATTTGTCGGCCTTTTTCAGCGTGTCTGAGATTGGTGAGACCACGGCTGCAAAGTTGAAAATGAATCGTCGATACCATCCAGCCATACCAAGAAAGCGTCTAACCTGACGTGCGGATTTCGGCGAAGGGTAATCGACCATGGCCGAGACTTTTTTCGGATCTGTCTTCAGGCCTCCATCTCCAACAATGTATCCGAGGTAATTCACTTCCCTCAGACAGAACTTACTTTTTCCCACATTGATTGTAAGTCCAGCCTTCCTTAGGCATTCGGCAACTTCCGCCAACAAAACCAAGTGGGAATTGAAATCCTCCGAGATCAACAATAGATCGTCCAAGTAAACAAATACTTGGTCCTTCAGTTCGGGTAGGATAACACGATCCATCAAACGGCACATACGTTGGGGTGCATTGCACAACCCAAATGGCATCCGGGTGAAATGATAGAGGGGTCGTCCGGGAATGGTAAACGCCGTCATTTCACGGGACTTAGCCTCGAGAGGAATCTGCCAAAAGGCGTCCTTCAGGTCAAGACTGGTTATGTAGTTGGCTCGTGGTAATCGACTAAGGATTCCGTCGATATGTGGAAGTGGATATGCATCCTTTTTCGTCACATTATTTACCTTTCGAGAATCCAAACACAACCGGACTTTCCCTGGTTTCCTCACGAGCACTACCGGCGAACTCCACGCACTCAAACTAACCTCTATCACTCCCATAGCCAGCATACGATCGACCTCGCCATACATGAGGTTTTGAATCGCAGGCGATACTGGGTAGTGTCTCTGTTTGATGGGACGCGCTTCTCCTACGTCGATTTCGTGTTCGAGAACGTTAGTCCTTCCCAAACCGTGAAGTTCGAAAGAAGGGAACTTAGACTTAACGTTCTCTAAACGTTCAACATCTTTGCTCGTTAAAGAGTGCATCGCAGTAGCATCATGTTGCGAAGAGGTGGTTTGTGTGTTGACACAGCTGATGATGGATGGAGCAAGATGAAAGGCTCGCCAGAAGTCTACCCCAAGATATAAATCCTGAGATAAACTCGGCACGACGTAAAGAGTAATAGGTTGTGTAACTCCACGAAATTGAATTTCGGTCGTCACACTTCCCACTACCCTCTGTGAAGCACCATCAGCTGTCTTCACCTCGTGGCAAATCGGCTTCCAATGCACTTGCGCTCGCTCAAGGCGTTCTAGTGCATTGGCTCCTAGGCAACTAATGCTCGCACCACTGAACACATTGAACAGGGAGACCATAGCATAGGGACGTACATCAAAAGGTTCGGAGATAATAGTCGACATTACTGCCTTCTTTCTCTCACGAACTTTACGCCAAAATGCGCGTAAACGTAAAACCGCCTTTTTAGGATTTGGAATAGGGGAAGGTTGAAATGGGGAACAAGATGAAATACTAACAAAAGGGGATTTAGAATCGTTAAAAATCCTGTTGCGTGCCTCCATGTACTCCTTCAGTCTTACATGGTAAGGCTTCCGAGGTACAGGCGCTTTGCGAACAGGAGGTAAGGAATTTTGAAGAATTACGACTGAATGAGACTCAGTCGTGGCATTTGTCAAATCCGATGGTTTTGTCAGGTCCGGTGTATTCGACCTGACTGGTGATGCGTCATCATCACCACAAGTTGCGGAGATCGAAGAGTCTCCTACGTTTTGGGTGGCTGCTGTGGGTTGCTCCGAAAAGGACGAGAATTTGCCGAAGTGGTTCGTTCCGTTCCGGAGTTTTCCCGATTGCAACGAGCACAATGCGGTCGCAAAACGTCTTTTGTTCCGCAGCCATAGCAGAAAATACCCCTGGGAGCTTCTGCACATAGTTGGTAACTGTGACATGTACGCTCACAGTTCCAACATTTTAGTGGAGCCCCAGAAGTAATTGCTGCCATGGCTTCGGAACCATTGCGCTCATCACAAACCTCTGTAGGAGGCTCCACGACCTCAGCAACTCGGGCGTGACTCGAGTAGCCGTAATTGGTGGACCGTCTAATGTCTTCGACTCTTGAGACGATCTGTCGAAGATGGTCAAGCGACCAAATTTGTTGCAGGCAAATTTGTTGCTGCGTGCTTGGCAACAAATTTCCCCGCACCAGCTCCACGAACTCTCCGTCGTGCATCGGATTTGATAGCAACGTTCGGAGCTCACACAAGTCCTGCTCGAACATCTGATAGGACTCGCTTGGGACCTGACGTCTGGCTAACATTTGCCGTCTAATGTCCCAGTCACTTGCTCGCACGCCCCACGTCTGCAAAAATGCAGGTTTTAAAACCGTCCAAGTTGGCATTGGATTGGACCTGTGCCAGGTCCAGAACCAACTGTTTGGACGGCCGTCAAGCAGCATGTAGAAGCTGCGTGCGAGCAAGTCCATATCCGCGTTCAGCTCGCTGGTCGCAAGAGCCTCGGCGCGATATATAAGTTCTTCGGATCGCAACACCTTAGCGTCTCCATTAAATTTTAGACGCCATGTCCGTATGGGACTTGTGGTGTTGCGGCGTCTATAATTCGGTCCGGTGCTCCTACGATCAGCGAACTGAGCGACCGGATATTGTGGTGGCTGAGCCCTCTCAGGTGCTCGAGCAGCACTTGTAGCTCTAGAGGTGTGATTCGTTGTACGAGAACGATCACTGTGCGACTCTTGGAATTGACGAGATCGCTCCTCCCTCAGCACAGTGCGAATCAGTTGAGTGATCTCATCAACTCCAAGATTCACACGTGCCTCTTGTGTCGTCCTCGGTTGTAGTGGTAGTTGTAGTTGTGGTGGTTGCAGTTGTGGTGGTTGTGGTGGGCCCATTCCCATCCCTAGGTCGGTGCCCACTGTTCCGTCCGGAGCGTAGAAGGCTTGACCGCCGCCCAGCTCGTGTGGAGGATCCAAATTTGACTCCCTAAGGAGAGAAACTCCATCTTTTGAAAGCTGTGGAACCGTTAACTGAGCCCTGCTTCTTGTCAACGGTCCAGGGGCGGCTATCGCTCCCTCTACTCCCCGGAAAGACCAGTAGTCCGACTTGCCCAAAGCTTTACTACAAGTGGGACATATCTGTTGTTTCGTCATCCACTTGTCTAGGCAATTCTCATGGAATTGGTGGCCACATTTCGTTACTGCCTCATTCTCTAACTCCACCCACTCCTGGCAAACTGTGCACAGCACATCAACCCTCTTTTCTGGCGTTCGTGACAGTGGCATGGTAGAAGAAAAAAAAAAGGACAAAAGAAAGAAGTTCAAATAAAAATAAATCTAATAAATAATCTACACTAAACTAAATAAATATTCAATTTAAATATAAATAGAAAACTAAAACAAAATAAATCAAACTCCAAAATAAGACTAAAATAAATGTTCTAGAAATAAATTATATACTACAAAAATAATAATACAAAAAAAAAATTCTAATAACTACCTACATAATTAATTTAACTACCATAACCAAGAAATAAACTAACTAAACCAACTAAATTTAAACTAACAAACTAACAACTAAATCTAACAAAAATAATTAAACTAAGCCAAAAACAAAATAAATTCAACAACTAAATCTAAAAATTTAAACTACGAAAACTACTATAAACTAAAAAAAAATTATGCAAAAAAATATAATAATTCCCAATTTTTTGATAATAATAAATATATAAGTATAATAAATAAATGAATAATTCGCTAATCCTACAAACTATGCGAAAGGGAATAAATAACTAAGGTACAAAAATAATACGTAGCCTAACATGCAAAGTAAAAAAAAAATCGCCTATAATAAATAAATATTTACATAGGTAAATATATTAACTACAACAAAAAAAATCCCTCAAACTAAAGATCTCACTAAACAAAAAAATAAGCAGCTTAAAATAGAGCCAATCAAACCAAAAATGAAAAGAAGATGGCACGTGCAAATGTAGCGAAGCAATCGAATTCGAAACTAAGCAAACCAAAAACGCGACTATCAAAAAAAAATAATGATAGTAAAAGGAAATAAATATATATAAATACCGCAAATAAAAAAAAATAAAAGAAATGGAAGCCAAAAAAAAATCAAGCAAAATTGACCATCCGTATCTTCTAAATTAAATAATATCACTACAAAAAAAAATCAAAAAGCAAAATCAAAACCAATTAGCAAATGCGAATAGCAAAACAAAAAAAAAATTCCATTTAAGAGAACGGAATAAAATCAAAACGTGATGGATCTTCTCGCCATCCACCTCCCAAACCTCATCCTCTCTCCTGCTAGGTCGAGTTAAAAGGCAAATCTCAGCCTCTTCAACTTCCTGGGAAAATTGGAATTGAGAAAAATAAAAAAAAATGGGATAAAACAAAAGGAAAATAAAATAAAATACTAATATGAAATATAAATTGTCCTAAGACTTAAAATTTAAAAAAAAAAAAATATACTACATAATTTAATTCAATTCTACGTTATAGGAACTCTAAAAGGATGGAATAAGGAAATAAGGAACTCTTTTGAAGACTTCTGTATTGTCTTCTCCTCACCAATCTAAAACATATATTGCAGGTAGTCTGCCCAATCGTCTGACGACTTGCCCGCTAAGTCAAGGCAAGCCCAGCTTTCAAAAGGGTACCTACAATACATCAGTTAGACGGGTCTTGAAGACCCTACTTAACCCACAACAAGTCCAATTCGAACCCACAGATAGAAAGGGCTGCCCCTTCATATGGAATTCTGATGGCGCCTAAAGGCTGCCAACAGAAAACTGTCAATATGAAGGTTTCACAATGTCCAGCTGTAAATTCGAACCACACTAGAAGTAAGTGAAGTAACAAAAGAGCTTGTTCACTGGACTTGTAGGTGCTGTTTAAGCGTTATTTTAAGTCGCTACCAGACAAATTTTAAGTCCTTTTGATGTGACAACTTTTATGCGGCATTTTTCCGACTCTCGCATATTGTCCCATCACGCGTTGTGAACTACGCGCTGGTTTGGCTAGCCCCACGTTGGGCGCCATTCTGTTGTGATCGGAGGCCTTGGAGTGGTTATTTCGACTTAAAAAAGTCAAAATAACCGAAGGGAAGGTTGGGATCGGGAAACAGGGGTCCAATTCCGCCTACGTCCGAATTGGTGGCTGAAATACGAACTGGAGCGACGTGCTTGCTGGCTTCCGGGCTAGCTACGGCTGTGGGGGGGGGTACGTTGTTCGTATTCCAGACCATAAAACCCATGGCCTATACAACAAAAATTTCACGCCGACTTACCCGGGTGATAAAATTGGGATAAGATTCCCAATCGGTCATGAGAGACCGAGAAAACTCCCTTCAACTCGACTTGCGCGGATGTTTTGCGCCGTCTAGCCCACCCTACCTTAGCCATATTTGTCCTCAAAGAAAATACTTAAATATGGCCCCTAAAGAGAGGAATGAGGGGGCGGAAGGTCTTCAAACAAGAAGATCCATCTCAATGACGCTCTATTAAGCCATTTTTCTACACCATTTTACAAAACAAAAAAAATTGATACGAAAATTCAAAAAGATAATAAAAAAAAATTACCTTTTTCTTCCTTTTTTTGCTGTTATTTTAATTTTATATCATTTTAAATTATATTTTATCATTATTCATTGTTTGTCCATGTCAATTTCTGTCCTGGTCTGTCATATTTATTTTTTTATTTATAATTTAATTTATTATGATTTTCTTTATTCTTAATTTAATTTATTTTATTTTTAATTTAATTGTATTCCTATTTTATGATTTTTATTTATTTTTAATTTACTTTATTTTATTTTTAATTTTAATTTCTATTTTATGACTTTTATTGCTTTGCTTTTTATTTTTTTTTTATTTTTTTATATATGGTGGCCGAAAACTTTTGCGTACCACTTTTCTCTCCGCTCGCTTCACTCGGAAATTTTCAACACATTGGCATACGAAGATTTTCAGCTCTTTTGCTTTGCTTGCTAATAACTAATTTTTTTAAATAAAATGTGGGTGGCCGAAAACTTTTGCGTACCACTGTTTTCGCAAACTCTACTGGGACGCGAGTAAAAAGTAACATTACGCGACTTTTTTTTCTAAACTTTTATCGCCCGTGCGCACCAAAACTTAACTTATAATTTTCTTTTTCTCATTTTATTTTAAGTATTTCGATCGTGCCAAAAAACTTTTCCCCGCGCCAAAAACTTAAACTTTCCGTCCGCGCCAAAAAAAACTTCAACTTAAACTCCTTTTATTCATTCCGCGCGCCGAAACTTCAATTTAAACTTTCTTTCTAACTTAACTAAACATTTTTAATTTTTCGCCTCTGCGCGCCAAAAAAAAAACTCAACCTCTCTTCTTTTCTTCTCGCCAGCTGTCCGAAAACTCTCCCAAAACAAAAAAAACCCCAACCACTGAACTGATTGTTTTTTTTTTTTTTTGTGGAACTGGTGTGGATCAAAGTAATGCCACTGCATTAATTGGTCCACACCAATTCTCACAGATGACACTACAATATTAATTGCTACCAAGTCGTATGGTAATTATTAATGAGCACACAAAAAACTGGGCCATTATACTGCTTACCATCAAATTGCAATATTTATACATGACAATTGGTAATATGCCGTACTATGCAGTACTATGCAGTTATTGCATAAGAAGTGAATCAGTTCATATGTTGTTAACCAACTGATCCACTTCCTAGGTACTCTGTTGACCCTCAACATGCTCCCCCGTTGTGCTGAGATCATCCATGTCTACTACGCACTCAGACTTCCTCGTTCTTGGCAGGGGTTGTGGGTTTTTGCGACAAGTTGTAGTCTTTTGTCGTTTCCTCAATTTGCGTAGTCCGATAAAGATGCTGACTGTAATGATGATTAGGAGTATGCCATAACTGACTGAATAGTGGTGGATGTCATGCAAGTCCAGCTCTTCAGGGTTGTTTTCCTCATCTCGGAGATCTTTGAATGGATAAGTTGATGTGATAGATTTGTCGATGGAATAAATGATGCATGAATTTCTCCAACTCCTGCACCTTGTGATCGTAAAGTCAACTCTGACAGCTTTATTGTGCATTTTGGTTGAAGTTGTAAGATGCCGCTCCCTGACAACTGTCCTGCTACCACTTTCTTTCCGCAGATTATATTAAATCCATATTCTTCGTCTAATACAAAGATCCATGAATTGGCTGTGTGAAGCTGGATCCAAGTCTTTGAGGGTTCAACTTCGTATATTCGACATGATGGTGCTAATATCTTGTTGTGTTGAAGCAAGTTCATCTCGCAGTTGCTTAAGTTTGATTGAAGGGTGTGTGGTAAATATCGATATTGCTATAAATAGAATGCGCTCCGGCTTATTACATTGAACGAACCCGGTTGCAATTGCCACCTGCAGAACACGGAAACTACGACCTCTCTCTTCTTCATCCAGCCATCGACCAGCGAAGGTGCTTAGTCTGAAATACAATTTGCAAGAATAAACTTCCGACAAAACGTTTTATTATTACGGATACAACAGGGCGTAAGTTGGATGCTGCTGCTTGCAGGTTGTGCTATCTCCTAGGTAGCCTTGTAATTCGGTTATGGATATGGGATAGTACTCGTCTCGATGAAGGTTCACGATGATGTACTCTGCTTCAGGACGAATAACTGCATATTTGTCTCCATGTTTAGTTGGGACTGGGACGATATGGAACAGCTCCATTTGAGTATTGAGATATAATGGAATTTTTATATCTACGACTACGTTTGTACTCGTGATCTGAACTTTTGCTGTCATCAGCTTGTAGATCATCAGCAGCGAGTTGCCTTCTTCGTTATCCCCAGGTAGGACTGTGTTCGGTGGTATATTCTCTCGTATTATCCGTAGTTGTTCTTCTAATTGTGTTGGCGTTAGTAGAAGTGGGCTTAGTTTTCCTGCCTGTGTATTGGCTACAACATTCATCACTGCACTTTGTAAATGACGATAATTTGAGATTGTCATCATTGTGTATGCCATAAGAGTGAGCTGCATTTGATGTCTATCTTGTTCCCCAGTAACTTGACTCTGAATATCCTGTATATGTGCCTCTATTGCCTGAAGGCGATCAATCGTTTGTTCCTTGTTTCTTTGTATGATATTGCCCGTCGCCTCTAATATTGACGTCTGATTTTTTAATAGTTGCAATAGATGAGCCTCGTTATTCCTCATCTTCAGGATATGTTCATCGCATTTCTTTGCATTTTCGTGATCAAGCACACCAAACAGATTGTTTGCTATCGTTCCAACAATATCAAATGGTGATCTTTTACTTCTCGGACCTCCGCTGTTATGGGTGTATAGCATTTCATTGTTGGCTTCGACCTCTTCCAATTGCCATGTTAACTGTTTTAATAAAAGTTCGCAATCCATGGTAGTTACTCCGCTGCTACATAGTTCTTGTAGTTTCTTAAGTCGAGTCCGCAGGTTGAATTTCTCATGCTGTAATGGTAGTAAGTCAATGAACACAATTAACTTCCACTCATCGACAACCATGTTGTTGAATGGTATAATTAGTTCTTCAGGTTGTTCTGCACTTCTTCCAAGTTCCACATGAGAAGTAAATATACTGTAAATGATTGATCGTGGAATAAAATAAAACTCACGGCGATGATTTAATAACGAGTGTCAATTTATTGGATATGTGCATCTTATATACTAAATTACAATATGATTTTGCTTAGTAATAATTTATTGATTAAATTTAATTGAACTTTGGATTTAATGCTTATTCAGATATTTTCTGGAGTGTGCCAGAAAATATGCATGTAGGTTCATTCGCCTGATTTACTTATTGCTAAAAATGTGAATAAGCACAAATTACATTATTAATTGTTTTTTGTGGCAGGTGAATTATTGTGTCGATATGATGTTTTAGACATATACCATAAATCCCCCCAGCGGTTTGTCTGATCTCTTCTTTGGCAGTCTTTTGGATCTTTTCCTATCTTGATACTGATCTTTGTAAGGTCTCTTGTTAAACATCTCCGGTATCAATGTCCTATACCCTTGAACTAACTTAATACGCGTTGACTTTCGCTTGGTGCAAGTGATAACCATTCTGGCATGTTTTACCGCCGCCTTGAATTCTTCCTAAGATGCCTTGCGCTTCGTTGGCTTATTACCTGTATCCCTATCGCCGCATGTGGTACGTGTAATTTTAACCGAGCTTGCTGGCTGCAAAACGCTTGTCAATACTTGGGTATCCTTTATTTCTATGATTTCCTTTTCGTAGTTTTCAGAGACAGGTAAAAGACAGATCTTCGTTATTGGCCTTTTGATTACGTCATTTTTCGTTTTTATTTTAACCACTCGTGTGAGGCCGTCTGTTCCAGGATGGGTTTCGATTATTCTTCCTAATATCCATTTGGTTGGTGGTGGATTTTCATCTTTAATAAAAACGATTTCACCTTTGCTGATCTGTTGTTCTGTCATGACCCATTTCGGTCTCTGCTGAAGTCTGCGTAAATATGCTGATGCGCTGTCAGCTGGATTGTCTTTCGTCCGAACATGATACCACTTTGGTGCTTCGATGATAGACTGAATTTCTGCCACCCGATTTGCAACAAACGTCTTCCATTTATTTGGTTCATTACGAATCCATGCTAAAACCACTTTCGAATCAGTATATCCAAACATCTCCGCATTGTGTACCTCCATTGCAGTTTTGACTTCTTTCAATAGATGGGACAGTAGCACTGCCGCACATAATTCCAACCTTGGAATGGAAATTTTGTTGGCGCAACCTTCGTTTTGGCTGCTAGTAAAGTAACCTCAACTCCGTTTTGTTCTGTCCATACTTTGGAATATACCACAGCTCCATATGCATATTCTGAGGCTTCTGCAAATCCATGAAGCTCACACTTTCGGCTAGGTCTGTTGTAACGAATAGGTCCGCAGAACGTCCGGAAGACTAGGCCTTTTGTCTTTAATTTGGACGCAAACCTGGCGGACGGAAAGTCATCCTCCATCTGTCGGAAGAAATCGTCATTTCTTCACCCAAAATGAAGGATAACTTTCCTATGTTTTCGTTGACTATGTCGTCATTGGACGACATAAGTCCCCTGAGCGGCTATTTGAAGTGACGGAGCTGCTAGCATAAAAGCACGTGCGTAGCTCGTCGGATGGGGTGAGTTTGTCACTTCGACTCGTGGACGAATGTTTTCTGCTCGTTTGGGGCCGACAAATGGGTTTGAGGAATCCCATTCTTACGGTCGGCAGGCTGGAAAGGATCATAGGTATGAGGGGGCCAGATGCACGATAAAAGGGTGCGGAAAAGAGTGTGAAGGAGGATAGGTTTGGAGGAAGGAACATCTAGGGAAGTCATCCGACGGATGACCGAACATGATGGACCATCTGTGATGGCGATATTTTGTCAAAAAAGGAGTTTATCCGTCTGGAGGCGGATAACTATGGCCCAGTCATGCCGAGAAGCGTATGGAAGCGATGTTGTTGCGGCCGGACCAAGGCCATGCCATTGCCAACGAATTTTCTCGAAAGAAAACCGTTTGGCGGGTATACCGCGACATTAAACAAAATTTTGACGAACAGTTGAATTGGGATGCACGTTAACAATTCCCGTTCGTCCGTCTTAATAAGTGCTCCTTTTACTCCCAAACTTGTCAGTGGTGCGTAGACCAAAGGACGGGTTCTTTGATGTTGTCTGTAAAAAGGGATAAAGGGACGCGAACATCGGTGCAAAACAAAAAAAAAGTACGATGCGAGTCTCAAGATGTGTTGTAATATTTAGTAGTAGGGCAAAGGCATTACCACCGTGATTGGATTGTTGTGCTGTAAAAGTGGCAGAATTTATGGAAGGATATCTAGTGATAATTTCTAGTGATACTGCAGCTGTGGTACCAAAATTATGCCATAACTTAAGTACAAGGTGCGGAACTGCTTCGCAATTCTTACTAAGTTCGAGTAGGGCTGGTTCAAGGGTCTCTGGGTCCAGGGGAACCACTGCTCGCTCTAGGCTGCTGACGAGTTTGAATTGTATAAAATTGCTGGGCTAGGCTGCGTGCTCTTGAACAATCCGGTCCGGTCCCTAGCTGAAAAGGTCAACTGCCGAGATGTTTAACTTTTTATTTTCCATCTTCATTACGCTCTTAAGCCTTTAACTGATCCAAGAATTAAATGATAATAACAGCAAAAGTTTTCTATGAATAAGTATGTATTTACGATCGATTATGGATTTTACACATTGAATTCAAAATAATGAAACAGAAAATATGATTACGTAGTTTTGATTAATCTGCGCTGCGACACCAGGCTGCAGTACTTGTTGCAAAAACATCACAGCTGGGGTCTATTTGACCGAGTATAATTGGATCCGATGATGTCGTAGTATCCTGCCGAATAGTCATCGCCGTACACTGGGTTCCACTAGGCTGGTAGTTGGCTTCAGGATAAAAAAAAGGAGCGTATATTCTGTTTAGCAGGTGCCCGACGAACTCCCAGCAGATTACACGCCCTGCAAAACCCTTCGGAAGAAACACTTTGACAGACGCCTTGGGTTCTCGGAATGGGGCAGCTTGCGTTACTCAGTCCACAGCCTTTGAACTCCGGCTGGGCCAGGTCCAATAAATTCTGCCAATCGACGTCGCCCCGATAAGGGTGCATGATCTTTTCCGGAAACGATTCCATCAGAACCAAGTGCACGTTGGACCGAACAATGAGTTCGAGAATCGACTCAGACAGCGTACCAATCGTAAAAATTTAATCGATACGGATCGTTTCTCGAACCACCATCCATTGATTTTATCACGTACAATGCCGGCATCCTTGTCTGTCGCGCAACGTACACACACCCAACAATTCACCTTGTCCAATTGAATGTCGGAGATTTTACAGCCGGCACCAACTTTTACCAGTATCGAGTCCTGAATTGTTGACTTTAAAATCAGATTGTTTGCTTCGTGTTTCGCGAACCTGTAGCGAATTTTCAGGCACGGTGTAGCAGTGGCGTGGCGTCCATGGAAGCAAGGGAAGCATTGCTTCCCTTACATTTAGCGGAAAAATATTATATCTAAAATGCGTTTTCTAAATCGCGCAGAAAAATCGCGAAAAAAATTTATGTTTCAAACATTTTCTTTGACACAGTATAAATAAAAGTTCGCAAGAAACTACACGCGAATATCGCACACAGCCGATTTGGCAACACCACGAAAAAGCCAAGCGAAAAGAATCCAAGAAGAAGACACATGGAAGCAATTTCAAAGTTGCATCTATGAGCGTTCATTTCATTCCGTAGTAAGCCCACTGTGACGTCATGAAAAAAAATTTTCGTACACGCCACGGTGGATGCAACAAAATATTTGCTTCCACACATTCCTGGCTGTGGCGGTGAAGCTATCAGCAAGCAGAGATCTGAGAAGAAATAAGTGCTACCAGAGTAGGATAGGAATTGAATTCTGATAGAAGTTTGGAATTGAATTGTGGTAAATAGTTGAATTATATTTAATTTGGTTTTTAGATCTCAGGAACCACTTACGCTAGGAGACTGAAACTTGGAACTTATGTAGAACTATGATAGTGGACCTATTTGCAAAAAAATTGGCGATAAGTGTTGAGGAGTGTGGGAGTGGAGGGGAAAGCAATGTGTTCGAAGTGCTTGAAAGCTGGGGTTGAAACATTCTAAAATACATATCTCCTGAACGGTTGATGTCAGAAGATTGAAACTCGGTAGTTGTCATCAGGAATAATAGGAGATTAATAAAAAGCTACAATTTTTGAATCGGGTGGTGGTATGTAGGGGTTGGGGTAAAAAACTTTGGATTAGAATATCTTCCGAACCAATTATACCAGGAAGGTAAAATTTGGTTTGTGTATATAGGATTACAAGTGGAGCCCATTAAAATTTTTGAGGTGGGAGGTGGAGCACAAAAGTGGGGCGATAGCCATTTTTAATAAAATTTCTTTTGTATGTATATCTTAAGAACCGTACGACATATGATCTTAGAAATTTTACAGGAGTTAGGCCCAGTAGACTTCTAACAGGCAAACAATGTTGGAGGTACTGGTTAAGGGGCTGATGGTGGGAGGGGGTGGAAAGAAAATAATATCGATTTTTATTTTTCAAAAACCACAAACCATAGAAAGCTAAAAATTGACTACATAAAGCCAATAAAGAGGTATCCTAGAAACAATTTTTTTATATGGGCAAGGCTGTGGGTTGGTGATGGTTTTTTAAATCTCAGAAACGGCTTATGAAGAAGAAAGTTGGAACTTAGTACGTATATGTACGTATGCTACTCAAGAAATTAAAGGAAAAAAATTCAGATTTTTAGGCATAGAAGTTGAGTAAAACAAATGTCCGTGAAAAGGGATTTTTCCACATTTTCACGATTTCGTTATATATATTGGACTTGCCGATATAGATTTTATTTCTGCGGGTTCTTTATGTAAGCACCTAGAAATGTTTTTTTTTTTCAATTTTTCGATATCCAACCCATTGGGGGGTGTAAAGTGGTTGTGTACATTTTTACGAATTTCCATACTATATATTAGGTTTAATGAGATATTCAATTCACTTTTATTTCTAAAGGCTTTAAATTTAATTGAAGAAAAATCTGATGCAAGAATTTTTTGATATTAAACCCCTGGGGGTTTTCACGAATTCCGAAAAACTTTTATGGTTAATGAGATCGAATTCGGTTTTACTTTTATTGACTCTTCTATTCAGAAAAATACGTAAATAAATAAAAAAAAATGTGCTAATACTCTGGGCGAAACTTTATAATTTTTTTTATAGAAGTCCGGAACGCTTTTAATGATTAGATGCGGTGTAGGTGACTGCGACGGACAACCTCCCGTTCGTGATTGCTGGGTGCTCTTATATTAGTAATGTTAAAAGTAGCTAATGGAGGAGGCTCAATTAATACGCAGTAAATTTGTAGGTAGAATAATAATAATAAATTTTGGATATTAACCAATTGCTTCCCCCTGTTGAATTATCACGCCACGCCACTGCGGTGTAGGCGGATTGGCTATTTTATTCGTCTTATCAAAGGTATCAATTTATCGCGCAGATGATCCACGACTACCGAACTTGGATCCGGATCGGCGGCAGCTTTTCGCATCAGGTGATTTATGATTTCATCGATCAGAAAACAAGCCGCATAACTTATCGATTGTTGATACATGGTAAAAGTTTACCGATGAAATAGCCGCCTCCACCGATCAGTAGCACCAAACCAATACCGTTGACATAAAAAGAGCTTCTGTAATTTATTGTACAACGAGCAAGTAAACGACAAACGAGGATTAAAATCGCAAAACTATATGACTGCGCATCACGCCAAACTAGCACCTGATCGAAACTTAAAGCGCTACCGTCCGCATCGACTGGACTGATCTTCCACTGAGGGTTATGTTGAATCAAATATTCCACATTGTGCAAACCTTTGATTATTTTTCGCACATTTAAATACGGATTGTTTTCCTGCACCAGACGAACAATTTCCCTTTTATTTTATAATTTCCTCGGTATTTCATCACTCGCTCTTACTTTTGGTTTCGGCATGGGAAAATCGCACGGCACCCAAAACAAAACACAAAAAAAATTGCACGGAACCGTGAAAAATGTACCGATTTTGCGGTTAGACCTCTTTTCAAATCGCGCACAATCCGATTCCGATCAGGAGGCCGCCGAACAGCCAGAATACGAAATTCAAAGTAAATGACATGTACTTAACGCCCGAACTGAAGTACGTAAAGTTATGTGAAACTCGCGGATGCATTTTGTGGGCTTCGATTCCTTAGCGGCTACGACGATTTGTCAATTGGATCACGAAAGCTATGTTCACGCACTCTTGTACTCGATTTTCGTTTTACTCGACGTTCTGAGCGTTTTGTTTTCTTTAGGAAGCACGGCATGCATTTACCATGTTATCGCGTTCTCGAGAATGCTTGCGGAACTTGGTTAGTCGAAACGATCACTTTTTTATGTAGTTTGTATAAACACAAAAAAAATAAAATTTAAATGCGCCACGCGCTCGGTTGGCAAACGGGACACTGGTCCCGTTAGTCCATTTGCTAATTCATCTTGGAATATTTTACTGACCTTATGTTTTCGTTTTGGTGGTCCTGTCTTCCAGTTCCCGTGTTTTTCTCCGTTGCTGGGAATTTATTAGAGCTGCACTCAATATTTCGATCGGAAAGCGAATAACCTGTGATGTTGGACTTGAACCGCTCGCGCACTTGAAAATAACACTCGGCAGGTCAGACGGTGGTCAGTGTTGGAAAACACGTCCGCTTTCATCGGCTTCTCGTTGGGTAAAAAGCAGGACCAAAGGCACACGTCTGCTCGCTTTGACGACTTGGTAACGAAAGGGGCCTGTGATCGTCTTCGTTCTGCCAGGTTCCTTCTTTCCCCGCTGCATGCAATTTTGGCGCTAGGGTCGTGCTACCGACTTTGCACTGCACGATCGGTGCGGCGGTGCTGCCAGGACGGCTCGTCACACTGTATTGGTGTTATGTCGAGATTTAATAACGAACACAAATGCACAATTTTTAGTTAGAATAGCTTTAATGATGAACACAATTTTGATTTAGGATAACAAATGCACAATTTTAGTCAGAATAGCTTTAATGATGAACACAATTTTAATTGGTACGAATCTTTTGGAGAGGTTGTTTGTGTAATACGAATATTTTGATAATGCCACAGAATAATACCGGCTAGCCCTTTTAATAGCTACTTTTGCTGACAACGCTTTTCATATAATGATCACGCCACATACGTATCGGATTTCCGCGTATGTTTTTGTTCGGTAGTTAAAGTGCTACCGGTGATAATTCTTGTGTGAATTATGAACGTAGCGAAAGATCAAATTTTTGCCTACGAGTTTATTCGGTTTGGTTTAGGTTAGGTTAGGTATCAGTGGCGGCTTAAAAACCTCGCATAGACCCTCGAGGGTCCATAGCGATACCACATAAAAAGGAGACCCAATGTGCCTAAGGTAGGTGCGCTTGTGTATCGATCTGTGTTGAGAGTTCTTCGTTCAAATCAAAGGTCCCTGTTGCCGTAGCAAAGTTTAGCAGGCTCTGCATGCTGCTACGCGAGACTTGTCCAAGATTTGCGAAAGACGGTGCACCTAGAGCCTTCACCCGTCTCCTAGCCAGAGCCGGGCAGCTGCACAGGAGGTGTTCTAGTGTTTCCCGTTCCGCGGGAAGTTTGCAGTTCCTGCAAATATCGTTAGTGATTAGCCCCAATCTGTACGCATGCGCCCCAATCAGGCAATGGCCGGTAAGAATACCGACTAAAGTTGCGCATTGCGCCCTTGGTAGTGCTAACAAGAGTTTAGTACTTTTCTCGTTGTGAGTGTTCCACATTTGCTTCGTGGTTCTGGAGGTTGGCGTAGCCTGCCACCTGGCCTCGGACCGGCTTACCATCTTCCTCTCTAGGAAGTTGTAAATAACGTTAAGAGGCGGTGGAACCGAGACCGCGGCTTCCTGCCCAAGGTTTGCACCTATTTTAGCAAGACCGTCGGCGAGTTCATTACCTAAGAAACCACTGTGCCCTGGAACCCAGCAGAGCTCCACTTTCCTATTTGAGCACAGTTTCTGTAAAGCGCGTCGACAGTTGAGTACCGCCTTAGATTTGATAGTACAGGATTTCAGAGCCATTAAGGCTGCTTGGCTATCCGTATAGATACAAACTGCCTTATCCCTTATTCGCGATTTGTGAGCTATCTCCGCCGCCTTCTGAATCGCCAGTACCTCCGCTTGGAAAATACTGCAATTATTCGGCAGTCTGTAGCTAGAGTTTGTTGGAAGATCAAAAGAGTGCACGGCTGCGCCCACTCCGTCTTCCATCTTTGAACCGTCCGTATAGATGTTAATCGACCCCGCAGAGTCACCGGTTCTTGCCTCCCAGTATTCCCTGCTTGGTATGTTTATGGCGTACTTCCTGTCGAACCAGAGCTTAGGATCTGCGTAGTCCGTAGCCTCTGCTGGAGGTAGGCTGAAGTTACTGTGCCCGTATGGACATGTTTTGAGCTGGTTTGACTCTCTGAGTCTTAGGGCGCATTTGCCTACCACATATTTAGCGAACAGGTCAATTGGTGGCAGAGAAAGGAGTACGTTGAGAGAGTCTGAAGAAGTGGTGCGAAGGGCGCCTGTTATCCCCAGACAAGCCTGTCTCTGTACCTTTTCCAACTTTTTCCTGTAAGTTACTTTATCGAGTATTGGCCACCATACTAGCAGACCGTATAATAGGATTGGCCTTACAACAGCCGTGTAGATCCAGTAAGTGATTTTTGGCTCTAGACCCCACCTCCTACCGAACATTCTTTTGCACGCGTAGAAAGCGATGGTTGCTTTAGCCACCCGCTCTTCCGTATTGAGTTTCCATGTCAGCTTGCTGTCCAGGGTTACTCCTAGATATCTGGCATGGCCTTTTAGGGTTAGCTCAGTGTTACCGATCTTGGGCAGCTTAAACTGTTGAGACTTAGTTCTCCTAGTAAAAAGAACCAGTTCTGTTTTTGATGGGTTAACATTGAGTCCTCTGGTTACCGACCAGTATGGTAGCTTGTTTAGAGCCCGCGTTGTAAGTTCAGACAGCGTGCTTGTGTACCTGCCTGATACCAGTATCACCACGTCATCGGCATAGGCTACACAATCCACCCCCGAGTCGTTAAGTTCCTTCAGTGCCCCATTTAAAGTGAGTATCCACAAAAGTGGTGATAATACCCCTCCCTGTGGAGTACCTTTATTTGTAATTTTGTGGGAACGAGCACTACCCCATTCCGACGATATAGACCTGCTTCTAAGCAGTGTCACGATCCATTTACTTATAGTACTGTGGACGTTTGCAGAGCCCAGAGCCTCAACAATTGCCTCTGTAGTAACATTGTTGAAAGCCCCTTCTATATCCAAAAAAGTTCCCAATGTGAACTCCTTGTACTCTAGCGATCTTTCGATTTTACCCACCACCTTATGCAAAGCCGTGTCCACCGATTTTCCTTTGATGTACGCGTGTTGGGCCTTTGAAAGATGGTTAGGATCTATGGTGTCCCTGATATAACCATCTAGTATCCTTTCCAATGTCTTGAGAGTAAAGGATGTCAGGCTGATAGGTCTGTAATCCTTCGGATTAACGTGACTACTTTTACCCGCTTTCGGTATAAAAACCACTCGAGCGTTCCTCCATGCCTCGGGCACGTAGTTGAGTTTTAGGCAACCCTTAAAAATCGCCTGGAGCCATGGAATCACTAGACCCTCTACATTTTGTAACATGGCCGGTATAATTCCATCCGGTCCAGGCGACTTGTAGGGGTCGAATGAGCTGATAGCCCACCTTACCCTGCTGGCTGTAAAGAGCCCTGGGATGCTCGCCAAGGGCGAGTTCCCCACTGCTGCATTGTGCATATGGTCAGGATCTCGGCAGCCCGGAAAATGAGCGCTTAAAAGGGCTTCCAGTGTTTCCTTGCTGTCCTTCGTCCAACTACCATCCATCCCTCTCAGCAGAGCGGGCGGGGTTGGATTCTTAGATATAAGCTTCCTGAGTCTAGAGGCTTCTGACGTTTTCTCGATTTGGCTGCAGAAATTTCTCCAGCTGTCACGCTTCGACTTTTTCAGCTCCCTCTTAAAGATTTTTAGCAAGTTTCTGTATTCGGCCTACACTTCCGTTTGATTGGTGCGCTTCGCCAAGTTAAAGAGTTTTTGGACCTTCCGCCGAGACTCTCCCAATTCCTTACTCCACCAAGGAGGTTGGGATTTCCCCGACGGTTTCCTACGAGGGCACGCCTTTTCGAAGGCTTTGTTCAAAGTGTTAGTTAAGAAGTTTGTAGTATATTCCAGCGTGCGTGCATTCCAAATATGTTCAGGCGCCCTACCCTCGAGTCTGTTCCTTACTGTATTTGAAAACAACGCCCAATTTGTTTTTGCCGGATTTCTGTACGTAGAGATATTGGTACTAAGACCCGACGCCACTACGAACCCTATGTACCTGTGGTCCGAGAAAGATGGTCTATCCAAGACCATCCAGCTCTCCACACGACAGCCGTCCGTATCCGTATGCAGCGTCAAATCGAGTACGTTTTCGCTGGTTGGACCCTTGTATGTTGGTGTGTCCCCGCGGTTACCGATTAGTAGGTTAGTATTGAGAATAAAGTGTAATAAGGACTCACCCCTTTCGTTAATATCCCTACTACCCCATATTGTGTGATGTGCGTTCGCGTCACTGCCGACTACTAGGTTGAAATGCCTTCTAGTAGCTTCTGACACTAGCGTCTGCAGCTCCACTGGAGGAGAGGGCCTATCATGTGCCATATATGCCGAAGCGATAAGCAGCGGCTGCTGTCCACTCGCTCCCTCTATCAGCGCCACCGTCAAATCATTCGTGCTGTAATTAGATGTCAGAAAAGCATTAAGGTTCTTTTTGGCCATAATGGCCGACCGTTTCTTACCTTCCTTTTGAGAGAAAATCGTATGGTAGTTTCGTGACGCCAGTCCCCTGATGGCTCCGTTGCCAGAGATCCAAGGTTCCTGGATGAGCGCCACATCGTAGTTCCCTTCTTCAAGGGTGAGAAGTAGCTCAGCCGAAGCTAAGCTACTATGGTGCAGGTTGATCTGAATCAGACGTAGCATCCTGGGGATCTATGCCTGTCCGATTTCGTACTGAGACCTGGGTAAGAGTAGCGTCCGGATCCAACGTCTCAGAATCGCTCCCTAACTCCTTGTTTAGTGATATGTTTGTGGCGGCCGCGGTCAGGATATCCATCCCCAGGTCCCTCTCCACTTCGTTGGTCCCGAGAGTGTTCACATTTCCATCTTTGGAATGGCGCTTCTTAAGACGCAAGTTAACACTTCCGATGCCCCAAGCCATTTTCCCGAAGCGGGGATAAAGAAGATCCTCAGCCTTCTCATTAATCTGGAGGATGATTTCCTGCCCCCCATCCTTGGCCACCGGCTCATTAACCTTGATGACCCTCCAGTCATCGGTAGGAATGTCGGGATTCTGCCTCTGGATCAGCTTAAGAGCAGTCTCTGCAGGTAAGACCCTTGGCAGAAATACCTTTGCCTTCGGCACGGATGGTATGAGTGCTCTGTCCACTATCTCCAGCTTCGCATTTTCCCAGAGGGGTTCCAGAGAGATGACGGTCTTTTTACACCAATCAAGTGTAAACTCGTCGTTACACTTGATTATTTTAACCTCGTTGAACCACCCTGCCCCATCGAATGTAGGCATAGGTTTGTCCAAGTTGGCCTCCATGAATGACACCAGTTCGTCCAGCAGTCTCATCTCCACGGATTTCCACTTTTCCAGACTGATCCTTCCAAGTTGGTCACTATGGTCGACGAGTGCGACAATAAGATGTCGTTTGAGGACATCCGCTACCGACTGACCTCTTGGGCCTGACGTGGATGCCTGTGCCGAGAGCTCTGCTTGTCCAGTCTTAGACTTTTTGGTCGACAAAGGGAGTGGGCTCTCCTCGGTCGACCGCTGCCTCTTGCTGGCAAGCTTGGTTTACATTGTATGGTTTATATTATATTATATGTTGTATACAGGGTGTAACTAGTACTGAGGTTCAAACGAAAATGGGAGATAGAGGAACTTGTCCTGAGTAGAAAATCGTTCTACACATACTCCCGTTTTTGCACCGTTAAGGAGATAGCGCGATTTTAAGGACGAAGGATTTTCATCGTAGCTGTGATCACTATTCGATCTCTAACTTCTGCTGTACTTAGCGTAACGTAATAATTCTAGGCTCGTTGGAAAGGACACAAATTCTTCTTTCTAATTGCTATCAACTGTGTCAATCAGTGTTTTACTTTTTGAGAAAAATTCATTTAAATGACACAAAAATAATAAAAAATTAAAAAAAAATACGAAAAAGTCCTGTTTTCTCCAAGAAGGACCTGATCAACCACCAAATTTTATTACATTTTCGGAAAGCCCATAAAATTTCACTATACGTTTGATAACAGAATTTCTTCATATTTGCTCATTACTGCACAGATGCAGTAATGAGCAACCATGTTAACAACACACGTATTGCTCTTATGTGTGGAAATTATGTTACAGGTAAGTAAACATATGACAACTAATTAGATAGCGTCCATTTAAGTAAATTAACTAACATCCATTTAAGTTAATTAAGTAATATCCATTCTCCTTCTTGGAGAAAACAGGACTTTTTTGTATTTTTTTTAATTTTTTATTATTTTGTGTCATTTAAATGAATTTTTCTCAAAAAGTATAACACTGATTGACACAGTTGATAGCAATTAGAAAGAAGAATTTGTGTCCTTTCCAACGAGCCCAGAATTATTACGTTACGCTAAGTACAGCAGAAGTTAGAGATCAAACAGTGATCACAGGTACGATGAAAATCATTCGTCCTTAAAATCGCGCTATCTCCTTAACGGTGCAAAAACGGGAGTATGTGTAGAACGATTTTCTACTCAGGACAAGTTCCTCTATCTCCCATTTTCATTTGAACTTCAGTACTAGTTACACCCTGTATATAACACGTACCCCCTTAAGTGGAATGCTTACACTTATAGGTTAAGCATTTCCAAAAAAAAAATTTTATACAATTTTCCAAATATTAGTGATCAGATTTCTTTTAGCCAAATTCCTTTTTACAAATTTACTTTAAATAATTCGGTATTATTTTAATACGTATTTTAATGATAGTTCCTTGGTACCAGGCTTCGTCGTGGTTTCGGCTGTTTGTTGCGAATGTTAGTATCCTGCAATTCTTCATCTTCTTCGCTTCTTAGTTGTTGGGATTGCCGAATTTCTGACAAGCTGACATCGGATTGATAGTTTGTAGTTGTTTTGGAAAACTTGCAAGAATTAAAGATGTTGGTGCATGGTCGGCTGTCGGGCTTGAAATATTTATAGCATCGTCTACCAGATTGACAATATCTGCAACAACAAAATAATATTAGCAAAAGTAATATTGTGGAGAATATCCTCCAAGCGTGAAACGACTGATGGTAGTATGTTTTTTATTGATTTTGTTTAGTTGTTCTTGTAACTGGTCAAGCTTAGGGTTACTGTATACACACTCACACCAAAACAGCCTCTAAGAGGGGTTTGGCAGATGCGTACCAAGGTGAAAAACCAGTAAATTTAAATTTTTTCCATGTTTATGGGATTTCACTTTATAAACATTCGAAATGACTGACTTTTCGCTGCAAAATTGTAAATTTCCATAGAAGAAATGAAAGAAATAGGGAAATTTTCCATTGAAAACCACAATTTCGCGCACACACACTTCCATATCAAAGAAAAACACGTACTAGAATTGTGGAAGGTAACCGACAGCTCTTTTTCCGACTCTTCATATATTCGCACTAACACACTTCAAAAACGCAATTTGATAGCAATTCTCAGTAGTACAAAAACAGGCGAACTAGTACATAAACAGGCGATTTTTGTGAGGTTAAATTACAATTTCTAGTACATAAACGACCGAATTAGACGTATCTGCCAAACCCTAGGTAGAGAGTGTTGTGTATCTAGTGACCCTAGTCAAGCTGGTCAAGGCTAGGGTTACTGTATACGCACTCACACCAAAACAGCCTCTAAGAGGGGTTTGGCAGATGCGTACCAAGATGAAAAACCAGTAAATTTAATTTTTTTTCATGTTTATGGGATTTTGCTTTCTAAACATTCGAAATGATTGACTTTTCGCTGCAAAATTGTAAATTTCCATAAAAGAAATGAAAGAAATACGAAAATTTTCAATCGAAAACCACAATTTCGCGCACACACACTTCCATACCAAAGAAAAAGAAGTACTAGAATTGTGGAAGGGAACCGACAGCTTTTTTTTCCGACTCTTCACATATTCGCACTAACACACTTCAAAAACGCAATTTGATAGCAATGTTCATTAGTACAAAAACAGGCGAACTAGTACATAAACAGGCGATTTTTGTGAGGTTAACTTACAATTTCTAGTACAGAAACGACCGAATTAGACGTATCTGCCAAACCCTAGGTAGAGAGTGTTGTGTGTGTATCTAGTGACCCTAGTCAAGGCATATTCAATTCGTCTAGGGTTAGTTGATTGACTGTAATTGGGAGTAGTTGCACGCCTTATTCTTGTTCGTTAAAATGTTCGCAACAATCAAATGGTATCATCGGAATAATATTATTTTCGCTAGTGGTTGAATTTTGGGTTTTATGAGATGAAATTTGATAGCGATCTACATAACTTTTACAATTCGTATCCAATTTTAAGACTGAATTTTCCGTAATTATTTCCGATGTGTGTACGTTTCCACAATAAGTAGTCGAGGTGATTGGTTCGATTATTATTACTATCCATGTTTGTTTATCTTCCAATGGTTGTAGTTTAGATTGCTCGTAATTCATTGAAATGGGTTTGCAATTATGTGCCGAATTAGATATAATAATATTCGCCTCGCATGGTGCTTTAGTACTGTATGCTATTGGTATAAGCGCTTCACACAATTTTATTGAGTCACTGTATTGCCTGCATGATTTAGTATTTTGGATATGAACATAGTCTTTTCTGTCTTGCGAGACACCGAGATACTTTGTTTCCGGGAATATGGTGTGAAATGCTTGCTCTTGTTTATTGTAAGTGGGAATGGAATAGAAGTGATAGGTTTGATAGGTTTCAGGAGTAACTAGTGGAATTTGTAATATGAATATTAGTTTGTTATCGGATTGGAATGTATTAATGCTAATAGTGTTTATAATACTATGTAGATTGTTTAAGTTTGGGTTTGAAACCAATGAATCTAAGGGATTTGTTTCGCTTTGTATTTGTTTTAATTGATCAAGCAGGTGCTCGGCCGATATTATAGAGGGGTGCAATATATTCAGTTTTGAAAAGGTTATGCTATTAATTATATTGTCAATTTCATTATCGATTGTAATTAAAGCTTCCAATATTGTTTCGCATGTGTTTATTATTTGGATTTGAAGTTCCATAATAGTAGTTTGGTTAAAAGTTTTCTTTAGTACCTCAAAGTTGTGGTTTATTGTCTCCTCATCTATTCGAAGCTTATAAATAGTCTTATTGAAATTACTAATGGCACTGCTTGTTATTTGTATTTGATTTTTCATTAAGTCTTGTAAGGTGATATCTTGTGTTTCTAATTTATTAATTGCTTCGCAAAAGTATTGTCCATCTGCAGCGTCTAGGTTACTTGTAATCCATTTTACACCAGTTCCTATTATATCAAAAAAAAATCGCTTCACTCTACTAGGCGTACTGTATTTTACATTTTTCATTTTATTTTCGATCCTTGCGATTGTAATATTAAGGAGGTATAGGTGAGGCTTAAGGAAGACCATGGTATCTGGAATTTGTTTTGCTTGGAGTTGAACCTGATAATCGAGGTTATTTAGAAATCTTTTAGCGTCTTCGAATGATTGTCGATGTTGTTTAATATCTTTATGCACTATTAAATTCCATTTATTGTTGGAGATCCTGACATCAGAAATTCTTTCATAATACAAGCCGATTGTATTTGTTAATGGCTTGATGTGGAGGTCAGCATAATTGCTTGTCCAGAAAAGGGCGGATCTGGAATAGGGAGAGGAATATTTATTAATTCGTTTGCATCGTCGGGGATGAGGATTGCATTTTCTTCCTCATCGTTATTTTCATAGGGTTTGATTTTATTGAAATTGACTTTAAAAAAGTTGTTGTTTAATTTGATTTCGACAGACCGTTCAAATACTCTAAGAATTTTATGAGGTCCTGTGTAGGCAGGTTCTTGTTTGGGACTAAATGGTCTTTTCTTGAGATAAATATAGTCTCCAGCTTTATAAGATGGTTCATGGTTATGAATATGCTTGTCAAAGTAACAAAGACTACTTCTTCGTTTAGTTGCCTCAGTTTGGTTTTGAACCTGTTCGAATGCAAATTTAATCCAGTCTCTTTTGTCTCTCATAAACTGAGCTAAATTAGGGTTTGGGTCTACTTGTAAGATTTTGAGGATTCCGGTATGTCCGAACATTAGTTCAAATGGAGTGTATTTAGTAGTAGTGGATGTACTATTATTAAAATTGTGAATGATTACATAGATGGATTCGTCAATATGTGAACTAGGGTATCGATCTTGAAAACATCGTATCCCCTCCATCAGGGTAACTCTACAGCACAACATGCGTACACGAAAGGTTAATCGGTAGAAACCGCTCTACATGAGGTAGTAAGAACCATAGAGAGTACGCTGCATAATAAAGAATACACAATGGGTGTCTTTCTAGATGTTGAAGGAGCCTTTAATAACGTTGAGAGGGATGCCATTCGGAAAGCTCTGCTGAATGCAGGGGCTGACCTGGGCATTACCAACTGGATCGACGGCATGCTTGAAAGTAGAATGATACATGCATCCATTGGTAAGAATGAAATATCTGGAACTGTGTCCAGAGGTACCCCGCAGGGGGGAGTTCTATCACCACTACTTCGGGTATTAGTCGTCGATTATATTTTATCCCAGCTCGAGAGGGACGGGATCAAAGTGGTAGCGTACGCTGATGACCTAGTTATACTGGTATCTGCCAAATTTCTACCCACGGTAGCTGAACTAGTGCAGGGAGCACTACGGAAATTGTACAAATGGGCGGCAAGTTGTGGTTTGGGGGTTAACCCCACAAAAACTGAACTGGTTCTTTTCACTCGAAGGAGAGCAATACTCCCATTCACAATTCCAACAATAGGTAATACCATTCTGGAGCTTAAAACTGAACCTAAGTACCTGGGAATTATTCTTGACGCTAAGCTTAACTGGAAGAAAAACCTTGATGAGCGCATCAAGAAAGCAACAATTGCCTTCTATACTTGCAAGAAGGCCTTTGGCAAGAAATGGGGAATAAAGCCCGCAATGGTTCACTGGATGTACATCTCTATCGTAAGGCCCATTCTTCTTTATGGTGGCCTGGTATGGTGGACAGCCCTGGACAAAAGCGTGCACAAGAATAGTCTAACGAAAGTGCAGAGAGCGGCTTGCTTAGGCATCACGGGCGCTTTGCAATCAACGCCAACAGCTGCAATGGAGATTATGCTGCTTCTGCTACCAATAGATATTCAAATCAAGAATGCTGCTGCCAAGAGCGCCCTGAGACTAAAAGAGTCTGGTGGCTGCTGGAAATCTGCGGATTACGGGCATAGCAAAATTCTTTCATTATTTCCAGATTGTGGGCTTAGTGAACTCACCGACTATATAACTCCGTTTTTAAGCTTCGATACAGGATTCCATACCTTTTTCCCTACTAGGGGGGACTGGGATAATCAAAAAGTGATAAGGGAATCTGAAGTTGCTATATTCACGGATGAGTCAAAAATGGATACAGGGATCTTCTCAGCCGACATGAACATTCAAGTATCCTTTCGTCTGCCGGACTACTGCAGTATTTTTCAAGCTGAGGTTTTTGCCGTAAGCAGTGCAGTGGACATACTAAATTCCGCAACAAATCTTCCCGAAGAGTCGTGTATAAAGATTTACATAGACAGCCAAGCAGCAATGAAAGCTCTAAGCTCCAACCTAGTCAAGTCAAAGCTAGTGAGGGAGTGTAGGGAGCGTCTGAAAACATTGGGCGCAGCTCATAAGGTTTTCCTGTGCTGGGTTCCGGGACACAAAGGGATACCAGGAAATGAGGCAGCCGATGAGCTGGCCAAAACTGGATCTGAAATGGCTGCTATACATGCAACCCAAGCGGTAAAAATACCGCTTAATTACGTCAAGAGTAATCTTGACAGGAAGGCAATGGAGCTGACCAATGGTAGATGGTTCAACCTAACTACGTGTGAAACCTCCAGGCAGCTATGGCCGGTAATACATCCTAGAAGGACTGCCGATCTTCTGAAAAGAAGTCGTATAGAGACCCGTAACATTACGGCTATCATAACGGGGCACTGTTTCTTTGGCAGACATGCACAACGCTTAGGCGTTCAATATAATGACTACTGCAGAAGCTGCAGAAGTGAAGAAGAAGAAGAGAGCGTTAGGCATCTACTTTGTGAGTGTCCCCAGCTAGCCAGCTGTAGGTTCAGAGCCATGGGCAGGTACTTCTTCTCCAGACTCGGGGACATGGCCGGAGTCCGAATTGATGAACTAGCCAAGTTCATTCGCATCTGTGGCTGGTTCGACTAGCTTTCCCCTGTAGCAATGCTACGATAACTCCCTATATGGGACGTCATTAAGGTGTCACGGGTGTGGTATCACAATGGACCAACCGAATGGTCTAAGTTAGTCGATCCATAGTTTGGATGGCTGCCACTATAACCTAACGTAACCTAACCATCAGGGTAGCATGGAATCTTTCCAGGCTTCCGTTGGATTGAGGATGGTCTACTGAACTGAAAGTTTGTTGGATTTGAAAGATTTTTAAAAATTCCTTTACCTCATGATTATCAAATTCCGCACCTTTATCACTATGTACTCTTGTTGGAATAGGAAAATGTTGAAAGAAACGTTGAAAACCCTTAATTATTTCTTTCGAAGACTTTCCTTTGAGTCTGTAAGCTTGAGCATATTTACTAAATTCGTCATTAATGGTCAGGAATTTATAAGACATTATTTCAAATATATCTACGTTAATACGAGAGAATGGAAGACTCTGTGTTTCCGTTATCATTAAAGTAAGGTCTTTATTTCTTCGGTCAATTTTGTTTTTGTTACAAATGTGACATCCTTTTATAAACTGGTTAATTTTTTCTCTCATACCTAACCAGTGGAATTGTTCTGAAATGAGCTTGAATGTTTCTTGAACTCCTCTATGAAAATGTCTGTGATCGGTATGAAAGTTCTTCATTATTTTATTCTGTTCTTCAAGGGATATAATTGTCTTGATCTCTTCTTTACATAATACTAAATTTCTAGTTTCATTTTTATTGAAATAGCTAAAACTTCGTTCTAAAAGGTTTGAGGAATAAAACTTGGTTCAATATACTTGGTTAATGGGTAAATATTGTATATGGCCTTTGAGGATTTGGAAGATTTCAGAGGCGTGTATATGAGTTCTAGCAGAGTTTGACACAAACATATAATATGTTGTGAGGGGGTTTGATTTAGCTCTGTATGTGGAAAACTCATGAGTATTTGCGTTATCATAACCTACCATATCCGAAAAATATCTATTAAAACTAGTATCCTGTTTGGGATGGGCTAGATTTTGTTTTGTCAAAAACACAAGTATATTTGCGTTATTGGGCGTTCTTACTTGTTCAGGGGAGTATTTAATTCTGTTATAATTTATAGGAAGTTGGATAAGCTTCTTTTTCCATTTCATCATGTCATTCGGATTACTTGTTTCTGGGGGGTCTGGTATTATGTAATCCTCGTATTCTTCTAAAGCATGAATTGTTGTTGGGTTACGGGAAAGAGCATCCGCATTGCAGTTTTGGATTCCAGGTTTATATGTTATTTCATAATCGTATTCCTCAAGTTTAAGGCGCCATCGAGCGAGTCTTGATCCCGGATCTTTAATTGAAAATAACCACAGTAACGGTCTGTGGTCTGTGAACTTCCGCCCATACAAATATGGTCTGAAATTATTTACAGTGTAGGATATTGGGTTGACTGGGAGTTTTATTTGGGTAAATTTATCGAAAGAACGAGTGTTCACTTTAAAGGTTTATTTCCAACTAAAACTTTTAAAACTAAAACTTACTATTAACATCGACTAGATATCATGATTTTACATAACAAAATATTATATATAAAATTTACCGCGCATTTCATTTTCGGTGCATTAAGCCAGGCTTTACCGTAAAAGGTTGCTTTGCTGAACAATAGCGAACAATTCAATACAAAGGCTACCAACATTTCGGGCGTATTGTTCGTTGCAATTTTACTTCTTTTTACAATTGGAATTTTTGGGGCGTATTTCTCTTTTTGTTCGATTTTAAATTTTAAGTTTACCGATCCAAAATATCGGTCTATCCACATTGTTTGAAAAATATAATATTGAAATTTTGTCTAGCGACAACTTTGAGACGCTACAACAGCCCAGACTATGCTTAGTAGTTCTCGCTCTATCACTGAGTACCTTGTTTCTGCAGGATTTAGAGTTCTTGAAGCATATGCTATTGGTAAATCTTTACCAACTATTCCCTGAGAGAGAATTGCTCCGAGAGCAAAAGCACTTGCATCTGTTGTAAGGATAAATTCTTTTTCAAAGTCAGGATATTGCAAAATAGGTGATTTGGTTAAGAGTTCTTTACATATTTGAAATGATTTTGTACATTCTTCGTTGAAATCGAACTTAATATCCTTTTTTAAAAGTTGGGTGAGGGGTTTAACTATTTTTGAATATTCAGGGATGAATCGTCTATAGTATCCGGTGAGTCCCAAGAATTGCTTAATTTCCTTATCATTTTTGGGTTGTGGGAATCCTATTACTGCCTTAATTTTCTCGGGTTAGGTTTGACGCCCTGTTCTGTAACGATATGTTCTAAATAACCAACTTCTTTTCTCAGAAATTCACATTTATCGGGTTGGTTTTTGAGATTATATTTTTGAAGTGTTTGAAATACCTTACGAAGTCATAAAATGTGCTCCTCTAATGTAGCTGAATAAACTCTGATATCATCCATGTATATTAAACATTGTTCTCCTTGGAGTCCAGTCATTATATTATCCATGACTCGTTGAAGGTGGCAGGGGCGTTTTCAGTCCAAATGGCATCCGTTTAAATTCATAGTGACCGTATTCTACGTTAAAAGCTGTTTTTTGGATGTCATCTTTCTCGACTTCAATCTGATGAAATCCAGATGCTAAGTCTAAAGTTGTGAAATATCGACATTTGCCAAGTTGGTCGAGTAGGTCTGTGATATTTGGTAATGGGTATTTGTCACCTATAGATACATTGTTTAGTTTTCGATAGTCGATCACCATTCGCCAATTCATTTTTCCACTAGCGTCCGATTTTTTTGGAACTACCCAGACTGGCGAAGACCAAGGGGAAATAGAAGGCTGAATGATATTTTGCTTTAGTAAATTCGAGACTTGGGTTTTGACCTCATCTTTATGGATCGATAAGTATCGATAAGATCTTGTCGAAATTGGGCCAGCGCATCCAGTATCTATTGCATGTTTAATTTCATTAGTAAACGTAAGTTTGTCTCCTTCTAGGTAAAATATATCGGAAAATTCGTAGCAAAGCTTTTCAATGAGTGTCGTTTCTTCTGGATTTAAGTGATTGGTTCGGAGATTTTCTTGAATTATTTCACTCCTATTATCTTGCACTATATGAATTTCGTTCTCGGTTTTAGTTGTTGGGATTTTTGGATAAGTGGAGGCGAAACTAATTAAAACAATGTAAACTATTAGACACGAGGTTGTAGCATTTATTGCTCGATTAGAAAAGAAAGTTAGGTTACAATAATTCATGTAAAAAGTATTGCCAGCTCGGATAGCGTGGCCAGATGCAAATTATGGCATTGTTGTGTTGCCATACTTATATATTCAACATTAGTTTCTATAGTTTCCTCTAATGGTATGTTTATTAGCTGTATTTGTGGGATATTTAGTATATGATTATTTTCATTATGGTTCAATATTGAAGTAATAAATTTTTCATTTGAAACCTGGAATAATGCATTGGGAATTTTTATAGCTTCGGAAAATTGGGTTTCTGGACAGAGAAAGGTGCCATCTGTCTTATCAGAATTTAATTGGATGTACATAATAGTACGACTTGGAACGATGATTTCACAATAACTAGAGTTGGTAACTTTTTCATAATTTCCTGTCTTAGTCGGATTTGATTCAGATGGTGTCACTTGATTTTGGGGTAATTTATGGAGTTCACTTTGGGTTTGATTGATTTGAGAATGAGTTGGATTTGGAGAAGGTTGTGGGTTCCATTCGTCGCAATGTAGGGGTATTACCTTGAAATTAGAGTAAAGTTTTTTATTTACAAAGTCCAGAATACAGTAGAATTGCTCCATAAAGTCCAACCCAATAATTCCGTCGTATCGAATAGGCAGATCGCAGATGTAGAATTTAAATAATTCTCGTTCGTTTACACTTATTTGGTAACTAGAGTCTATTTTGGTACTTTCGTTTGACACATCTTTAACACTTAAATTTACATCGGCGATATGTGAATTGGGCGGAACCGAGCGCGGCATTATGACGGAAATACAGGCACCAGAGTCCACCAGGAACTTGCATCCACGGGAATCTACGATATAATATAGTTTGGTAGAATTTAGAATTGAATGGAGTTGGGTTGATTGAGATTCGGACTTTGGTTTACTGTCAGGCATGGGTTGTCCAACGCCATCCCGACTAACTCGTTTAAATGACCATGTTTTGGTGAATCTTCTTGAATTACCGACAGTCGATTTGTGTTCTGGTTATAATGACTCGGACCCGGTCTGGGGTTTTGGAAAGAGTTATTATTATTCAGATTATGATTGGTTGGTTTATTATTTCGGGATGAGTTATTATTATTGTTTGGATTAAATTGAGGAGCTTGATTTTGAGAAGAATTCATTTTTTGTTCATTATTATATTGGCGTTTCCTACACTCGCGAATAAGATGTCCAGGTTTTTTACAATAATTGCAAGTTTTGGGTGTATTAGGGAAATTTTCATTAGGAACAAAATTTTTGCTGATTGAACTGGCCTTAAACTGTTTTTGAAGGTAAGCTATATTTTCTTCATCCAGTATAGATTGGCATGCTTCATCAAAATTTTGAGGTTTCTGTGATCTTAGAATTGGACCCATTGGTTCTCTGGTTCCAGCCAAAAGAGTCTTTAAAGCAATTGCTTCGTGACTCTGATTGATGACAATCTTTTGCCTGTCCTCTAAAGAGGTATCCAAAGCAACACAATTTCTCAATAGCGTTTGCATAAGTAGCAATCTATCCAGAAAATGTCTAGGAGTTTCTTCTGTGGTCTGCGTTGCGTTTGTCATGTCTCGTAATAGAGAGGCTGTGTCTCGACAATCCCCGAAGTGCCCTACGAGAAGGTCCTTAATATCCAACCAAGAACTATGGTTTCTTGACGAAATATATTGTTTTGCTTTCCCTATTAATTTATTTTTAATTGCAAAAACGAACAACTGTGATTCATCTTCATCGATATGTTCCGAAACATAATCACACACCTCTATAAAATCATTCAGGGTCACCTGGTCACCATCATATTCCGGTATGATGGAAGAATTCAGAAAATTCCGTAGAGGCATTGCCATGGTGGTAATTTTTTTGGGAAAAGAAAAAAAAATTGGGAAAGATAGGAGTCAATAAACAATTACTTACATGAAGCACACGATCATCATCATCTCGACACAATAAAAGTTCTTCGCGACGAGGACCGAAAGACGGTATTTTAGTCCGCGATAGGCAACTACAATAATTTTTCGCGGCACCAAAACTCGCGAATCCTACCGACTGCGCCAAATTGTTATGTCGAGATTTAATAACGAACACAAATGCACAATTTTTAGTTAGAATAGCTTTAATGATGAACACAATTTTAATTTAGGATAACAAATGCACAATTTTAGTCAGAATAGCTTTAATGATGAACACAATTTTGATTTAGGATAACAAATGCACAATTTTAGTCAGAATAGCTTTAATGATGGACACAATTTTAATTGGTAGAGGTTGTCTGTGTAATATGAAAATTTTGTTAATGCCACCGAATAATACCGGCTAGTCCTTTTAATAGCTACTTTGGCTGACAACGCTTTTCATATAATGATCACGCCACATACGTGTCGAATTTCCGCGTGTGTTTTTGTTCGGTAGTTAAAGTGCTGACGGTGATAATTCTTGTGTGAACTATCAACGTAGCGAAAGATCAAATTTTTGCCTACGAGATTATTCGGTTTGGTTTACATTGTATGGTTTATATTATAATTCTTGTGTGAATTATCAACGTAGCGAAAGATCAAATTTTTGCCTACGAGATTATTCGGTTTGGTTTACATTGTATGGTTTATATTATATTATATGTTGTATATATAACATTGGTTCCATCTGCTGAGTTTGATGTTTTCTATTCTGGGTAGTTCTTTCCTGAATTCTAACCATCTTGCGTTGATATTCTCTGGAATTCGTTCATCCCACATGATGTCTGTCAGCCATATTTTTTGAAACATTATTTTTGCCTGAATGATGATGGGAGCCAACCATCCAAGAGGGTCATATAGCTTCGATATATCTGACAAGAGTTGTCTTTTCGTATAACTTGGGTTGGATTCTTCGAGACTGACCTTAACTTCAAATTTATCTGATGCTGGATTCCAATGTAATCCCAATGTTTTAATAGTTTCATCCACATCAATTTTCTTTGGCGAGATATTCACCTACTCTTCCGGCAAGTGATTTAGCAGTGATTTGTTGCTACTTTCCCATTTTCGTATAGAAAATCCTCCTCCTTTCAACAACATTATGATCTCTTCTTGAGTTTGAGGAGATTAAATCATCCACGTAGAAATCTCGAAAAGCTGTCTTCGATCCTTTTGGGTACAAATTTTGCTCATCCTTCGCTAGTGGTGCTGATCGTGTTGACACTCGAAATAAAAGTCTCGGTGGTCGCTGATAAACTGCTTTATTCCTTCAATTCTTTCTCATTGCCACCTTGTCTAGCTGCAACCAGGCGTACCAATCTACGCGTATATCGTTGCATACAAAAACCGAAACAGTCGGTTACAAAAACCACAACAGTCGGCCACGCTACATCAATTGCCGACCCGACAATTCAGCTCTGGTTGCAGCAACACTCGGCTTACAAGCATTTTGTTTCTTGTTTTTTTTTTTAAGTTCTTACATTAACAAGTTATATATATTTCAACACAAATGGGTTTAATTCTTCCTTAATTCTTAGTTATGTTAATCAAATATGTTGTTGTTGTTGTTGTTTGAAGTGGGGAAGATACGCAGCAAAGCCGCGCATCTTGAGCACTCAGACAATTATTGCCCATTGCACTCGAGTCCTCCAGTCTCTACCCGAACTTCTTCGTCCTCCTCACGAATTTCAAGAGCTCAGGTAGGGATCGAGAACGGAGTTCTTCCATCCTCATAATATCGACGCCGTATACGTGCACTCTCGCAAAAGAGTAAGCTGGACACTCGAGAAGGAAATGTTCCGTTGTGTCGTCGCTCTCGTCGCAAGCAGTGCACATGGGGTCGTCAATGATTCTCAATCTGACCATGTGTAGGCCACACGAGTTATGCCCTGTGAGGACACCAACCATACTACTACATTCTTTCCTGCTCAATTTGAGAAGAAAAGATGCGGTTCGTCCACTTGGTCCGTCAACAAGGTTTCTGGTCTGCAGCATACCCGGGAAAAGCCGCCATCTCTCAATGTGTGATTTACTCACCCACTCAGCAGTGGCAGCCCTAACAGAGGCTACAGGCACACCGAAAACTGGTTCTGGTCCGAGCATGGCTGACTCCGATCCTGCCTTTGCTAATGCATCAGCTATTTCATTGCCAGTTATACCCTGGTGACCTGGAACCCATATGAGCTTTAAGTCATTGAATCTGCCAACAGAATTCAACCGTTCTTTACACTCACGTACCATCTTCGAAAAGACGATTGGATTATCTAGGGATTGTAGAGCGGCCTGACTGTCGCTGCAAATGCAGATCATCCTGCCTCTCCATCTTCCCTCTATAATCCATTCTACTGCCTTAAGGATCGCATAAACTTCAGCTTGAAATACCGAAGAATGTTTTCCTAGGGCGAAACAGTACCTGAGATCTTCAGTCTGCAGATACATTCCAGCTCCCGACCCGTCTTCAGTCATTGAGCCGTCCGTGTAGAATATATCAGTGAATCCGCTAAGCAATGCGGACTGGTTTTCCCACTCCGCCCTACTCGGGATCTCCACCTGATATCTTCTATTGAGCATACAGATCGGAGTCATAGCATCCGAAGGCATATCGAAGATAGGGTTCTCAGACAACCGTCGAGCCATTTCTCCATGACCTGTGCAATGCTCTTTCCTCCACAAGCCTAATCTCATTAGCCTGTGCGTAGCTCTCATTGCTTCCGCCTGAACAACAATGTCAAGCGGTGGCAGATTGAGCAGTGCATCGAGTGCCGCACCCGGTGTGGTGCGCAAGGCACCTGTTACACCGATGCAGACTGTCCTCTGTAGTTTAGCGAGACTAGCTCTAATGTATTGTTGCGAGCTAGGGGTTCGCCGGGATTTCAAGTAAAACACAATTCGGTTAAAATAAAAATAAGTGATAATTTATTTATCCGCACTTTAATTCACAGAATTATAATCGCACAATAATTCGCATTGTATGGCAGTACCGCCCGCTTATACCATATATCGCTTAACTCGTTCACTTTCGTTCTCTCTCAACACGGTCGCGTATACTCGCAGTCGACGTAATCGAAATTACTGTGTCTTCGCTGAGAGCTTCACCTATTTATATACAAGCCGGTTGCAGTCTAGGATGTTCTTGAATTTTCGATGCTTGTGGAATCTTCTCGAAAGCTTTAGAGCTTTCGATTTCGATCTTCGTTCAGTGTAGAACCTTCTCGAAAGCTTTAGAGCTTTCGATTTCGATCTTCGTTCAGAGGTGTGTGTAGAAGATGCAAGTGAGCTTGAGATCTTTCGACTTTGATTCTAATTGGATTCTAGTACATTGGAGAGCATTCGATAAGAAGAGAGATACAACCGTGCTGTTTCGCCTTATTTCTGGTTGGGTTATTTTTCAACTAGGTATTCGGTTGTTGTTGTTTTCATTATGTGAAACGATCGAGTTGCACGGTTGCGCGGTTGCGCGGTTGCCAGGTTTACATGTAACATTACTCCCTCCTTAGTTCCTGTTCGTCCCGAACAGAGTCGATCCCCTCGTCATGGGCGCCATGGTACTTCGTTAGTCTATCGAGGTGTACCACTTTCATTTTAGTACGAGGTTTTTGGTGCAACTGAATACGGTACACAACATCATATAACCGGCTGATGATTTGGTAAGGTCCCTCCCAATTGCGCTGCAGTTTCGGCGACCTGCCCTTCTGTCGTTTGGGATTGTATAGCCAAACTAAATCACCCTCTTGGAATCCTGATGAATTCGCCCGTTGATCATACCTCGTCTTCATCCGATCGGTCGCCAAATTAATTTTATCTCTGACCAGGTTGTAAATTGTGTGTTGTCGATGTCGAAGATCCGATACGTAATCTTTTGGATGGGTCGGTTGGTCTGGTGGCACTCCAAACATTAATTCCGCGGGGACTCGAATGTTCTTCCCGAAGATGACTCGGGAGGGAGTTTCTCCTGTTGTTGCGTGTACCGATGTTCTGTAGGCCATTAAAAATAGAGGAATGTGTTGATCCCAGTCCTGTTGCCTTTCGCTGACGAGTTTGGATAGGTTCGAATTCAGTGTTCTATTGAAACGTTCACCATTCCATCGGACTGTGGATGTAGTGGAGTTGTCCTCGTTTTGTTTATTCCCAGCATTTGACACACGTGTTTGAATGTTTGAGATTCAAAGTTGCGCCCTTGATCGGAGTGTAGTTCACGTGGAACTCCAAATCTGCTCACCCAGTTGGTAACAATTTGTTCTGCGACGGTAACTGCTTCTTGATTTGGAATTGCGTAAGCTTCGGGCCACTTGCTGAAATAATCGATGACCACAAGAATGTAGCGATTACCATTTTCTGATTCCGGAAATGGTCCAGCAATATCCACAGCAATTCTCTCGAATGGAGTTCCCACGTTGTATTGCTGCATTTCTCCCTTTGATCTGCGTTGCGGGCCTTTACTCGATGCACAGGTAGTACACTTACGACACCAATTTTCGACGTCATCTCGGAGATGGATCCAATAGAACCTCTCTCGTATCTTTGCCAAAGTTCTATTTATACCTAAATGTCCACCGGAAGTACCTTCGTGATACTCCTTCAGAATTTCCTCGACTTTAGAATGCGGGACAATGGTTTGCATGAGATGCGATGTCCCGTCAGCGGTTTCCCATTTCCGTTTTAATAACCCACCGTCTAAGTGGAGGGAGTTCCATTGTGCCCAGTAACTCTTTAAGGTTTCGCTGAATTGTGAGATGTCTTTCCACTCAGGCCGCTCCGTTTTGTCCTTCCATGCCATGATCGGTGAAATATCTGGATCTTTTCGTTGGGCATCTTCCAGTTCTTGCTGATTCCATCCATCCTTTGGTTCGGTCGTTATTCGCTGAATGGTTTCTCCGACTTCTTTTTCTTCTACGCGGTGACAATGCTTGCAGTTTGGTGGACAAGGACGACGTGAGAGCGCGTCGGCATTACCGTGAATTCTCCCTCTTCGGTGAACAATTTCAAAATCGTAGGATTCAAGCCTTTCTATCCATCTTGCTACTTGGCCCTCGGGATTCTTGAACTGAAGTAGCCATTTGAGCGATGCGTGATCCGTTCGAAGAAGGAACTTTTGGCCATAGAGATATTTGTGAAAATGTTTTGTAGCTTCTACAATGGCCAATAGCTCTCGGCGAGTTACGCAATATTTCCTTTCTGATTTTGAGAGTACTCGGCTGTAATATGATAGCACTCTCTCTTGCCCGTCGATCTCCTGTGATAGTACTGCGCCGATACCGACATTGCTGGCATCAGTGTCTATGATAAAGCCGTGACCTGGTTTTGGATACGCCAGAACTGGAGAGTCGCAAAGTTGATCTTTTATTTTCTCGAATGCTTTCTGGCACTGTTGATTCCAAGTAAATGTCTTTCCCTTTTCTGTTAGCTGATGAAGACATTTTGCCGTGTTGGCGAAGTCTTTTACGAATCGACGGTAATATGTTGCTAGTCCTAGGAAGCTGCGCAGCTGGTGTTTATCACTCGGAGTAGGCCAATTTTTCACCGCCAGTATTTTCTCCGGATCCGTCTTTACACCATCAGCTGAAACGATGTGACCCAAGTACTTTACTTCTGCACTAAACAAAGTGCACTTTTTCGGACTCAACTTTAATTTTGCTACTCGCAGTCGCTGGAAGACTTCCTGTAGATTTTTCAGATGTTCCTCGAAGGTTTTGCCGATAACGATCACATCGTCCAGATAAACGAGACAAGTTTTCCAACTAAGGCCACGCAAAACAAATTCCATTAGTCTTTCGAATGTAGCTGGAGCATTGCACAGGCCAAACGGCATCACGATGAATTGCCACAGTCCGCTGCTGACAGAGAATGCTGTTTTCTCTCTATCATTTTCATCTATTTCCACTTGCCAGTAGCCACTTTTCAGGTCCAACGTTGAGAACCATTTAGCATCTGTCAGGGTGTCGATGATATCGTCGATTCTAGGTAGTGGATAGCTATCCTTTTTCGTAACATCATTTAGTTGTCTGTAGTCCGCACAAAAACGGGTGCTGCCATCCTTTTTCTTAACCAGCACCACTGGCGATATCCACGGACTCTTTGATTCTTCGATTATTCCCTGATGCTCCATGGTTTTGACCATTGAATTCACTTCTCCTTGTTTCGCTAGTGGTACTCTTCTTGGGGGTTGACGTATCGGTGTAGCACTTCCGGTGTCTATACGATGCTTCACTAGGTTTGTTCTGCCATAGTCCTCATCACCGGTGGAGAAGACGTCGCTGAATCTTTCGATCAAATCCACTGCTTGCTTGTGTTGTTTTCCTCTAAGGTTGCTTGACTGAAGAACTGCTGATGTTACACTATTCTTCCTTCTTGAATTATTTTTAGAGGCTACGTCATGATGTTCTTCAGTGTCTATACTCGTCACCGCCGATATTGGTTCACAGCTGCCAATTACATCTCCTTTCTTTACGCTGGTAATGCTGTCCGAAACGTTGAGCACTCTTATTGGTACAATCATCCTCTCATTTCTTTTTACTAGCGTTTTTCCCAATATTAGACTTCGTAATGCAGGTGTCGTTTCTGGTTCGATGAGGTAGAATCGGTGGTCCCCGGGATCACCATCGAGCTCTGCCCAAATAACGTTCTCTGATGACTTTGGTATATCCGCATCTTCGCACAATATAACTCGCAGCTTGGTTGTGTTGGAGGATGTTATTTCCATTGGGATTTCGATGTTCCGCCATTTCATTATTCGTTGTCCTAGGTCCAGCTGGATACCGTGTGGTTTCAGAAAATCCATTCCAAGAATACACTCGTCGGTAATATCAGCTACCACGAATACATGCGAGAATGTCAAATCTCCAAGCTGGATGTCACGAGATATTTCTCCATGGACTGTAGTAGTTTCTCCTGTTGCTGTGCGAAGTGCGTACTTTTTGGTGTTGTGAAGCCAAGTACGGTCTACGAGGTCAGATCTTAGCACTGATCGTGTTGCGCCTGTATCAATAGTTATTATGCAGTTTAATTTGTCGACTCGACCGCTCATACATAAGTCGTTTTCACCACGATGTAGTCGAGAAACTGCGATGATGGTTCCGGGGGCGTCGATTCCACCAGCCAACTTCTGCCCCATGAAGTTGGCTTTTACTCGTTTCCCGGACTATGATTAGGCGAAGCGTGCTCTCGTGACGGTTCGCCTCGTTCTCCCTTTTGTTTAGCAGCGCAGCCGGTACAATAGTTGGTAGCTTTTCTTGGTTTTCGGCAGTCGCGTCTTAAGTGTCCTGCCTGTCCGCAATTCCAACACTGGGGTGCACCAGATCCTTTGCTCCGTTTGGTGTATTCGGCCCTCTGACATACACACTCTTCCGTTATTTCTCGAACTCGGTAGTTATTTCGCGAGCTTTGCTTGGCAGCTTCAAACGTAAGCCCATATACTAAGGCTTCGCCAATCGTTTTCTTTCCTGCCAATTTTAACGCCTGCTGCAGCTCTCTGTCCTGTACAGCATTGTTAAATGCGAAAACAGCTGTATCGTTGCGTTGTTCTGTTTGCGCATTGGGAAGCGACAATAACGTAAGTCGTTCTATATCGCGTGCCAGCTCTTGAAGTGTTTCACCATTCTTTTGAGTTCGGTTGTAGAGTTTGGTTTTGTATATCTCTCGCATGTGGTCACTGCCGTAATGAAGATCCAATGTCTGTACCAACGTCGAAAAATCCTGCTGTTGCTCTTGAGGAATTGTTTGAAGAACCTCTGCTGGTGGACCTCTTAGCGCCAATATCAAAGCCGTTCCTCGTTCCAAATCATTCCAATGGTTATTTCTCGCGGCAGCCTCAAATTGGGTTTTGTAGATAGCCCACGGTGTTTGTCCGTCGAAAATCGGAGCTTTGAGATCTTTGTGCGTAACGTGTTCTGTCTTGATGACTCCAGTCGCTTTCACGTTATCAAAGTCCCTTTTTAAGCGTTCAACTTCTTCTACAATCGCTGATGTCTTTTCCGTTATTTGATCTTCAAAAGTTCGAAGTTTTGCCTCAAGATTTTCTTCGATTATTTTACCCATGGTGTCTATTTTATTATTTAGATCTTCTTTTAGCTCCTTCGTTTGTTCGCTTTGCTGTTCCAATTTTTGGTTGAGGTCCTTCGAAGTCTGGTCTATTTTCTGACTTTGTTGATCCATTTTCTGGCTGAGATCCGCTGAGAGGTCTGCTGAGAGCTGCCTTTGTTGTTCTAATTCCTGATTAATGTTCTTCGATGTCTGGTCTAATTTGTTCATCATTTGCTGCATTAACTGCGTCAGAGAATCCGATGTACCAAAACACTCCTCACCACTTCCTGCACGAGCTTCATCGATTGCGAACTCAAAACTATTTGCGTCCTTACCTTCAGCCTCAAGCATGTCGATCATTCGGCTGACAAGTTCGGACTTGTTCCCGGTTGTTGATAATTCGCGTCTATCGAGCTCTTCCTTCAGTTCCATTAGTTTCAAGTCTTTTAAATAACGCGGCATTTTTACTATCGATTATTTGTCCGTTAAAGATTTTCCGCGATTCAAATTCTCTTTTTTTTTTTTTTTTGTATGAGAACTTTCCACTTCACTAATTAAAGTTACCGCTCACTAGAGCACTCGAGAATATTCGATTTCACAAAATTCTCACTGTCCGTTCGAGAATTTTAACTTCCCTTCACAGCGCACAAAATTCTCACTTTGTCCGTTCGAGAATTTTAATTTGACTTCACAGCGCACAAAATTCTCACTTTGTCCGTTCGCGATTTCAACCCGAATTAATCCTTGAAATCCCACTTCTGACACCAATTGTTGCGAGCTAGGGGTTCGCCGGGATTTCAAGTAAAACACAATTCGGTTAAAATAAAAATAAGTGATAATTTATTTATCCGCACTTTAATTCACAGAATTATAATCGCACAATAATTCGCATTGTATGGCAGTACCGCCCGCTTATACCATATATCGCTTAACTCGTTCACTTTCGTTCTCTCTCAACACGGTCGCGTATACTCGCAGTCGACGTAATCGAAATTACTGTGTCTTCGCTGAGAGCTTCACCTATTTATATACAAGCCGGTTGCAGTCTAGGATGTTCTTGAATCTTCGATGCTTGTGGAATCTTCTCGAAAGCTTTAGAGCTTTCGATTTCGATCTTCGTTCAGTGTAGAACCTTCTCGAAAGCTTTAGAGCTTTCGATTTCGATCTTCGTTCAGAGGTGTGTGTAGAAGATGCAAGTGAGCTTGAGATCTTTCGACTTTGATTCTAATTGGATTCTAGTACATTGGAGAGCATTCGATAAGAAGAGAGATACAACCGTGCTGTTTCGCCTTATTTCTGGTTGGGTTATTTTTCAACTAGGTATTCGGTTGTTGTTGTTTTCATTATGTGAAACGATCGAGTTGCACGGTTGCGCGGTTGCCAGGTTTACATGTAACAGTATGCACATTCGGACTTAGTCCACCAAACCATTGATGCATAGATTAGGATGGGTCTTATAATGGCCGTATATAGCCAATATACCATTGAAAGCCTAAGACCCCATGTTCTTCTAAAAGCTCTCCGGCACTGCCAGAATGTTACTAGCGCTCGGTTTGCCTTTGTATCTACATGTTCCTTCCAGAGAAGCTTGCTATCCAGGATAATCCCCAGATACTTAACTTTCTCCGAGAGCTGAATAGTTTCACCCTTCAGCATTGGCAACACTAAACCTTCTGTTTTTCTTTTCCTAGTAAACAAAACTAGTGCGGTTTCGCTAGGACTCACAGAAAGTCCGTGTCTTTCACACCAGCTATCTATAACCCATAGGACTCTCTGCACTTTGTCGCAGACATCCCTGAGCGATAGCCCAACAGCTAGTGCAGCCACGTCATCAGCATAAGCTTGTACGTGAATATTCAGATCCTGCAGTTCAAGAAGCAGAGAGTCGATGAGCATACTCCACAACAATGGCGAAAGGACCCCGCCTTGAGCACAGCCCTTACTGACCCCGTTGTAGCATATTGCCCATCCCCCGCCTCCATGAATAGCATTCTCTGTGTGAGCATGGAGTGAATCCACTTGACTAAAATGTCATCCACCCCATGTCTTTTGGCAGCATCACACAGTGATTCGAAGGGCGCACTATCAAAAGCACCCTCAATGTCCACAAAAAGGCCCAGCGCGTACTTTTTCCGGCTATTCTGGATACCAGAGAGTGAAGCGCTGAATCACAAGACTTTCCGCTCTGATACGCATGTTGTTCCGAACAAAGAGGATGCGCTCTGACAGCCACTTCCTTAATGTGCTTCTCTACCAGTCGTTCCAGACTTTTCAGAACAAACGATGTTATGCTGATTGGCCTAAAACTTTTGGGCAAAGTATAGTCGTCTCTCCCTGCGCCAAGCATGCAGAAAATATCTTTCTGAGGATCGGCACTAGAACAACTGCTCCCTCTTTTAGCATTATCGGATAGACACCGTCCACTCCTGGTGACTTGTAGCTGTCAAACGATGAAATTGCAAATTTCACCCTCTCAGCAGCCACTACAGCGGACGCCGTATACCAACTGCGCCTGGGCGCTCTGTCTTTGGTCGGACAGAGTGTCTGAACCACGCATTGATCGCTTTCGATCACCTGATTTCCTGGAAAATGGGTCTCAAAGAGGGTTCTTAGTGACTCCGTTTTCGAAGTGGTATATGTACCATCAAGTTTCAACAGGGAGTCAAGCCTGGCCGTGTTGTCTTTCTGAAAGACTTTGTGCAACCTAGCTGTTTCCCTGGTTCCTTCCAGACTCTCGCAGTAGTTCCTAAAAGAGGCTAGTTTTGATGTCTTAACCAGCTTCTTATATTCCCTCTGCACTGTCCGGTAGTAATCCCAGTCGGTCTCTGAACCACTCTTAAGTGCGCGATTTAGACGCCTTCTGGTGGTTTTTCTGAGCTTCTGCAGGTCCCTAGTCCACCAGGGGACTGTGGTTCCGCATCGACTCTTGCTGATAGGACACGATTCCGCAAAACATTGACTTAAGGTTAGACTTAGACAAGAAGTCACTTCCTCAATCATATCAGGCGTCCTCATCTTTCGTGGTATTTGAGACCTCTCCTGTAAGAGAGATCTGAACAAAGTCTAGTCTGCATTCTTTCAGTTTGTCAGCTGCCAGTCGAAATTCCAGATATCTGTGATCCGACAGAGTTTCCTCTTCCAGGACGCGCCAATCTATTATGGATTCCGCAATCCTAGAAGACGACAACGTCATATCTATCACTTCCGTCCGCCTCGTCGTAACAAACGTTGGCTTGTTGCCGCTGTTGTTTACTACAAGGCACGACGCCATAATGAACTCCAATAACCGCTCACCCCTAGGATTGCATTTGCTGCTGCCCCAAACAGTGTGTTGAGCATTAGCATCACATCCAATGACAAGCTGTAAGTTGTTGGTGTCCGCGAATCTAACGAGCCCGGTCAGCTCCCTGGATGGGGGAGGTAATAACGAGTCATACGGAAGGTAAGCCGACACTACTATTATGTCTTGTCTCCTACCCTCCAGTACGTTAGACATTTTGACTGCTACAATATCTTGACAGGTGAACTGCCTCAACATCGTCGCCTCTATCATATTTGATATGAATAGACAGGCACGCGGTCGTTCAGATCCTTCATCGTAAAAGATCCGGCCTCCCTGGATCGAATCCAGTCCACTAACTCGCATATTGCGAATCCATGGTTCGTGTATTATTGATACATAAGGGGATGTGTGCATTTTGCTAAGTCTCCTACTTAGTAAAGCAGTAGCAGCCTTAGCATGTTGCAAGTTGATCTGGGTAAATATAATGCCGCAGTTAGCCATTCAAGATAGTCACCCTCACATTACATCCACATACTGCTACTTAGGAAGATTAAATTTAATCCTCCCAAGAAAGAGATATGGACGCATGTCATATCTAGTCCGCAGGACCTCTACACTCTACACCTCTAGACTCCGCTATCTATGCCAAGCGCAAGAGTACAGCTCTCAGTACCGTCAAGACTGCTGCTCTTACGCTGTTCATAAACTCGCCATTTGGTGGTGTCAAGTCCTGCGTTCTGGATACGAAGGCGGGCGAGTATTTCCTGGGGTTTCCTAGGTTTACCAGGAATCCAGCATACTGCCCGAATCAGCTTCTGAAAAGTATCACCCTTCGCAACCACGAAGTTGACACGATTCTCCGCCGAAATCTTCCGGCATCCGTCAGCCACTCAAAAGCTACTGAATCCCCGCAACGAACTTGAATAAGCCCGTCACAGACATCCATGCCTTCAAATCTAGGTGAGGCGGTAGCTTCACCCAGGAGCTTCCATAGGCCGTTCTCCAGGGCAGCAATGTGACCCTTGGTCAGCTGTTTGCCCTGCGGACCAATACCGATTACCGCCTGCAAGGCGGTGGCCGCCACATCAGAGAAGGTCTTGGTACTCTTTGCTGTGGCAGTCTCCGCGCTAGCAGCAGTCGGACTGATCTTCGCACCTGAGGGTCCAGCGTCAGCTAAGTCAGCTGCACTAATCTCCCCGCGCATTCGCTCAGCCGGTCTAGGACCAGTTGCTCCTAAAATAGAGCAGGCTGGTCGGATTAACCGCGTCCTGAGCTTGGGTGAATTGCTTAACCAATGGTTTCAGATTAACCGTGCCAAGGGCACATGTACTTTCCTTAACCATCAGTTTCGGATCACCCACGCCCAGAGCACAGGTACTTTCCGTAACCATCGATCTCGGATTAACCGCGCCAAAGGCACTGGTACTTTCCTTGATCATTGGCCGATTCAGATTAACCGATAACACATTTCCGGTACTTTCCTCTTCAGACATCGGATTCAGAATAACCGCTCCCACCTTGGTTGCAGCACATTCCTCCTCCAAGGGCCGAATCGGATTAACCGTTCCTGCATAGTCAGCACTATCCTCATCGGCAAGCAGTAAATCCTCCAAGGAATTACTGAGATCCAGTAGTGTGCTCCCACTACAACCTGGATCACCCATTGCAGTCATACATGATGTTGGGGCCTCCAAAATCCGAGCCCCGGCCGCATCAGCGGGTGGATTCCCAGACAGGGTCTGGCTTACCCATCATGTAAAGTTTTTCCTTTAGTTTGACACAAGTGTCGTAAGCCCCCTCACCACGACAAGGTAGAAAGACGAAGAGGGGGTATGTTAATAAAATTATTATAATTCATACATTTTTCTTCTTTTTTTTTTTTATTAGCTTTGTACTGGCTTGAGCCTATCGATCACAATGACGCCCTCGAATCTCCTACCCGATTGTGCTTCATTTATTGTAGCGCGCACGCAGTATCGGTCGTTATCTAGTACTTCCACTATCTCGCACGGCCCTCTGTACCGGGGGCGTAATTTCCTACTCTCACCTGTTGCTGGTGGTTCGGATCTAACTAATACCAGATCTCCTACGCTCAACTTCGGGGCAACCTTACGTTTAGCATCGAATTGAGCCTTCTCTACCTCCATGTTTTGAATTAATAATTCACCCACATTGTGATTGCTGCCTGCACCCATAGCCTCGTTAAATGATTGAATCTCAGTGGTTAATATATTATCATATAGCCCCTTGCTCTTGTAATGAAACACCAGCCTGGAAGGCGTTTCCTTTGTAACCCGATGCACCGCATTGTTGATTGACCACTGTACATCTCTTAATCTTCTATCCCAATCCTTACAATCTAATCACTTGGAGATAGAACCGAGCGCATGAACAATGGTTTTGTTCACTCTCTCCACTTGCCCGTTTGCTCTCGGTGTGGCAGTTGCCGTCTTCACATGCTCTATCGAATGATCTCTACAAAATTTACCGAAGGCGCCCGCCGTAAAGGCTGTACCCCGATCACTGATAATCCTATTAGGTTTACCGTAATGTGAAATAAACTCCCGCAGCGCATCGATCGTGGACTCGGTGTCCACGTTGTTCACAGGTCTCAAACAGGTATCTTTACTAAACCCGTCCACAATGACTAAGACATATCTTTTCCTGGTTTTAGTGGTAATAAGAGGCCCGAGATGATCTATGTGGATTGTTCCGAAGGGCTCAGAACCCTTATCTAGTGGATGAAGAAATCCCGGTTGTCTCCCTGTCGGTGTCTTATAATATAGACAATTAATGCAACGGTTAACATATTTGGAGACCTCATCTCTCATTTTATAAAAAAATATGTCTCTTTAAGCTTTCGTAGGGTCTTGTCTATGCCCATATGTGACAAGGATTTATGCGCTTCTGAAATCAAGTCGAAGCGAAGGTCTTCAGGAACATATAAACGCCAGACATTATTCTTCACCCTATATACGCGGTCGCCGTTAAGCGTGTATTTCTCGTACACGGCAGGTAAACCCTCAACAATATCCTTCCGAACATTCGCGATTTCCGAACATGCCTTATGCATAGCAGCAACCCAATCTGTAGAAATTGATATACCTAATATGGGAACACCCGCCACCTCTGGTTGTTCTTCCTGACACACTGGATAGCGACTAAGAGCATCAGCTACCAAATTGGTTGTTCCCTTCGCATATTCTATATGATAGTCGAACTCTGAGAGCTTCATCAGCCATCTTGCTATCCTGGGGTTAATATCCTTCTTGCCTTCCATGAGTTTGATACTATTGCAATCTGTCCGAATTGTAAATTCAATTCCCAATAAATAAACTCTAAATTTGTCTACAGCGCAAACTATAGCCAACGCTTCCAGTTCTATACCAGCATAATTTGCTGTAGAAACTTATAGGATGCAGTTTTCCATCTTCTTGCTCCTTCAAAAGCACTGCTCCCAACCCAATGGCACTTGCATCTGTATGTAATTCAGTTCGTGCAAGAGGACAATACACGCATAAGGTCGGAGCTGATATTAAAGCGTTTTTTATTACCGCAAAAGATCGACATTGCTCTTCATCCCAATGAAACGTGCAGTCTTTCGATAACAGTTCACTCAAGGGTTTGGCGATAGTGGCAAAATTTCTTATAAAACGTCGGAAATAGCTAGCTAACCCAAGAAAACTCCTAACTGCTCTTGAATTTGTTGGGACAGGAAAAGATTGAACTGCTAGTATTTTATGGTTTCCTGGACGTATACCCTCTTCGGAAGTTTCAAAACCCAAATAGTCCACCTTTTTCATGAGGAACGCACACTTTGATAAATTCAGAGTTAAACCCGAGCGTCGAAGTTCTTCCAGTACGCGTTTGAGATATTCCAAGCCATGTTCTACAGAGTCTGCTGGTATCAGTATGTCGTCTAAATAAGCGAGTGCTAATCCCCCTAGCCTACTAACAATTTTATTAATAATCCGCTGGAATACCGCTGGGGCATTGCACAATCCGAACGGTACGCGTTTGAATTGGTACTTCCCATCGGGGGTGACGAACGCGGTTTTTTCCCTGGATTCCGTACTAATTGGGATTTGGTAGTACCCTGAATGCAAGGCAAGACTAGTAAAAAGTTTGATCTTACCTAACCTATCCAGCTGATCGTCTATACGAGGGAGTGGGAAGTGTTCCTTAACCGTTATTTTGTTTACGCCACGGTAGTCGATGCACATCCTATAATCTCCGGACTTTTTGCGTACTAAAACTATCGGGCTAGAGAAAGGGGAAGTACTTTCCTCGATTATGTCAGCTTCACGTAATTCATTCACCATACGCTGCACCTTCTCCCGCTCCGAGTAAGCTAATCGATATGGTTGGTACACAACGGGTTTATCAGATAGGAGTTCGATTCGCATCTCAGCGTCCTTAGCACAACCAACTTCACTGAATCTAGAAGAAATTACATCATTAAATTTGACCAATAACCTAATTAATTCTATCTTATTTTCCTTATCTAAATCAGTTTTAACTTCTTCCTCCTCGAATCTCAAATAGTTTTCTTGAGGTACGTCAGTTGTCTTGATGCCTGTTTTTCCTGAGTGTCGACTAGTTCGACTAGTTCAGCCCTTGCTAGTAGCATTCCCTCGTCGAAAGTCATATCCTTATCCGTGACGTTTAATACCGGCAAAAAAGTTTCCCCCTTGTCATCAGTTTGCAGCACACAATTCGGTATGACTGGACCATTTTCCCGAATGCTGCGGTCTATACACACTTGTGATCTGATCACGTTTGTCACAACTTGAATGTGTCCCAAGTAATTGGAAGGAATGACAGACGATTTGCTTGCTGTCACCGTTGTTTTCGTTTCCTCTTGACACGCTGATTGCGGGAAATCGTGGTTATACTCGACATTAATTCCTCGGGCACTGCTAACAATTTTAACGTGCTCCTGTTCTGTATACGTGTGGCCTACTATCAAGGGTATAATTTGGCTCGTATCTGGAACTATATGTACTCTAACCTTAGCTGCTACTCCGGCCATTGCAACCGTTGCGGTGAATATTCCTAGTGGTTTTACAGTACCCGATCCGTACCCCACGAGCGCCGGTAAATTATCGTCTTCGAAGAATGTCAGCCCTTAGCCCTATAGCATATTTCTTTATTCACTCACTGAGTGCAAATGAACGTGCTAATCGAGTTCTAACAGCTATTGAAAGATTACAAGCAATTGGAGTTAAAATTGCTCGTGTAACATGTGATGGTCCATCTTACAATAAGTCCATGATAAGAGCTTTAGATAGTAACATAGACTTACCAAATGCACGTCCATTTTTCGTAACGAAAGAAAATCCAGATGACAGGATATTTACAATGCTGGACGCTTGCCATTGCGTTAAACTGATTAGAAATCACTTTGCTGCAACAGAATTAAAATCTGCAGCTGGAAATATTGACTGGAGATACATAAAAATACTATATGAAATGCAAGAGAGTGAATGCATAAAGCCGGGAAATAAGCTCTCAAAACTTCATCTTGAATGGCAAAGCAATAAGATGAAGGTGAAATATGCTACCCAAACTCTGAGGGCTAGTGTTGCAGATGCGATTGAATTTTGTAACAAGGGACTGCACTTAGAAGAATTCGAAGGTTCCGAGGCAACAGTCGAATTTATACAAAAAAACGACCTTGCTTTCGATATCTTAAATAGTAGAAATCAATTTTCGAAGGGAACAAAAGAGCCGTTAAGAGCATCAAATTACACCCAACGTTGCGAAGAGATAAGGAAAATACAAGAGTATATTGTCTCTCTAAGAACAACTGATGAAAAAATAGGCACGGGATTCACTGGTATAGCAGTTGGTCTGCAAGTTGTGAAGAAAATTTACGAGAAACTCTGCATAAAAAAGTGCTTCTTAAAATATGTCTTACCATATGAATTAAGTCAGGACCATATCGAATTATTCTTTTGCACAATCAGAAGCAAATCGGGATGGAACAACAACCCTACTGCAAGACAATTCGTTACAGCAATGAAATCTTTGTTGACTCATGCCCAAATAACAATTGCTGGAGGCAACGTCCAAGAATTGGAGACATGCAGTTTGCTGCAGGATCTACCAGCACAATAAGCGTCACCAAAAATGGACTGAATATGCTCTTGGAGTCAACGGATAATTTGTATATACCATCCGAAGAATTCGATTTTGATGAAATTTGGACACTACTTCATATAACGGAATTATCAGAGTTTCAAGAATCTGCAGTAGGCTACATTAGTGGTTATGTATTAGGTGTACAAATAAGTTCCCGGCGTTTTTTGTCAAACTTGGAGCCTTTATTGCGAGAAATTGGTTGCATTATTTTTTTTAAAAATATTGTCCATCGCTAGCCACAACCTTTTCCTATCTTTTTGGCAGCATATGAATTCCGCGTTCAAAAAACTCCACGTCCTTTGAGGAGATCCACGAGTCGACCCAATTTTTAGCATCTTCGTAAGAACGGAAGTGCTGGTCAGCCAGGATATTTTTCATCGATCGGATTAAGTGGTAGTCGGAAGGGGCGATGTCTGGTGAATACAGCGGGTGGAGTAGGACGTCCCATTTCAGTGTTAACAGGTAGGTTTTCACAACCTGAGCAACATGTTGCCAAGCGTTGTCGTGTAGCAAAATCACTTTGTCGTGTCTCTGCTCATATTGCGGCCGTTTTTCTTTCAATGCTCGGCTCAAACGCATTAGTTGTGTTCGATAAAGAGGTCCTGTGATGGTTTCACTCAGTTGCAGCAACTCATAATACACCACACCAAGCTGGTTCCACTAAATGCATAGCATGACTTCGGGACCATGGATATTCGGCTTTGCGGTCGATTTTGATGCATGGCCAGGGTATCCCCACGATTTTTGGTGCTTCGGGTTATCGTAGTGTATCCACTTCTCATCACCAGTCACGATACGATGCAAAAATCCTTTCCTGTTCTGCTGTTGGAGCAGCTGTTCGCACGTGCAAAAACGACGTACGACGTCTATTGGCTTCAATTCGCACGGCACCCAATTTCCTTGCTTTTGCATCATTTCCAAGACTTTCAGACGATGTGCAATGGCTTGTTTAGTCGCATCCAATGAATCCGCAAGACTTTGTTGTGTTTGGCATCAATCTTCGTCCAGTAGTTCCTCCGATTCTGCGTCTTCGAAATTTTTTGGCCGGCCGGAACGCTCCTTGTCTTCCACGCCAAAATCACCCATTTTGAAGCGATGAAACCATTCGCGACACGTTGATTCGCTAATAGAAGACTCGCCATAAGTTTCTCTAATCATCTGACAAGCCTCAGAAGCAGATTTCTTTGAATTAAAACAAAAAAGCAAAACTTCCCGCAAATGGCGCTTATTTGGCTCGAACTCCGACATGTTTAAGGACTCACAAGTAACTGACGCCGATAAAATTTTACAAATGTAATGATGGGGAATAGTTGCAATATGTCTGATCTTGCCATATTACGAGCTTGATCCGCCATTTTTTCCCAGTATTTCGTGTTAGCGCCATCTATACGAGAACGCCGGGAACTTATTTGTACACCTAATAGTTAAAATGGTCAATAGGGTAATCAAATGCACGGAATGTAACCTTGCTTTATTGGAAGACCAGAAGTTTGGAATTGAACCACTTACGCTAGGAGGCTGAAACTTGGAACTTATGTAGAACTATGATAGTGGACCTATTTGCAAATAAATTGGCGATAAGGGTTGAGGAGTGTGGGAGTGGAGGGGAAACCAATGTGTTCGAAGTGCTTGAAAGCTGGGGTTGAAACATTCTAAAATACGTATCTTCTGAACGGTTGATGTCAGAAAATTGAAACTTTGTAGTTGTCTTAAGGGATAATAGGAGATTAATCAAAAGCTAAAATTTTTGAATCAGGTGGTGGTGTGTAGGAGTTGGGGTAAGAAACTTTGGATTAGATAACCAGGAAGGTAAAATTTGGTTTGTGTATATATAGGATTACAAGTGGAGCCCATTAAAATTTTTGAGGTGGGAGGTGGAGCACAAAAGTGGGGCGATAGCCATTTTTAATAAAATTTCATTTGTAATCTCAAGAACCGTACCATATATGATCTTAGAAATTTTACAGGAGTTAGGCCCAGTAGACTTCTGACAGGGAAAAAATGTTGGAGGTACTGTTGAAGGGGCTGATTGTGGGAGGGGGTGGAAAGAAAATAATATCGATTTTTATTTTTAAAAAATCACAAACCATAGAAAGCTAAAAATTGACTACATAAAGCCAATAAAGAGGTATCCTAGAAACAATTTTTTAATATGGGTAATAAGGCAGGGTGGTTTTTTAAATCTTAGAAACGTCTTATGAAGAAGAAAGTTGGAACTTAGTACGTATATGTACGTATGTTACTCAAGAAATTAAAGGATAACATATTCAGATTTTTATTGGCATAGAGGTTGAGTAAAACAAATATCCGTGAAAAGGGATTTTTTCACATTTCACGATTTCGTTATATATATTGGACATGCCGAAATAGATTTTATTTCTGCGGGTTCTTTATGTAAGCGTCTAGAAATGTTTTTTTCCAATTTTTCGATATCCAACCCCTTAGGGGGTGTAAAGTGGTTGTGTATATTTTCACGAATTTCCATATATTGGGTTTAATGAGATATTCAATTCACTTTTATTTCTAAAGGCTTTAAATTTAATCGAAGAACAATCTGATGCAAGCATTTTTTGATATTAAACCCGAGGGGGTTTTCACGAATTCCGAAAAACTTTTATGGTTAATGATATCGAATTCGGTTTAAGTTCTATTGACTCTTCTATTCAAAAAAATACGTAAATAAATAAAAAAAACCTTATAATTATAAAAAACGTTCCAAATAGCTTCCTGGTTCTCGTTTGTGATTGCTGGGTGCTTTTATATTAGTAATGTTAAAAGTAGCTAATGGAGGAGGTTCAATTAATACGCAGTAAATTTGTAGGTAGAATAATAATAATAAATTTTGGATATTAACCAATTGCTTCCCCTTGTTGAATTATCACGCCCCGCCACTGCTAGACTTATCACTCACATTAAGGAAATGGAAGTAGATACGAATCATTTATATAAATTGACAAAGTCCATTATAAATGCATATTTGAAAATAAAAATAGGGTACATTGTTAGACAACGAAACTTACAAAATAATAAACTGCTGCGATCTCGATTATCTCGAACCATAATTATTCAGAATCACTGAAATTTAATCGTCACATATCATCGAGATCCAACTGCAAAATTACTTCAGATTAACACGAAAAAGATCTATTTTGAAATGAAAATATATAATAGAAATGAATAAACCACTGAATAACCACTAGCTAATTGAATATTACGAATCAAATATGAATACCTTATTTACAAAAAGCGATATAAACCCAAAAAAGTCTCTGCAAAGACACGAAAGACAACATCATCAGCGACACACAGGAAATTAAAATGAGATGGGCTTCTTAATTCGAAATCTTCTCAATCGCACTCCATTAGTGGCAATCACGACAAACTACATCTCAATTGAGATTTCAACTGACAAATAAGAACCAGAACATCCCGCATTAGCCAAAATCGAAGCAGCCCTATATGACTAAAAACTAAAGAAAGCGCCAGGAATTGACAAAATACCATTTAAACTTCTGAAAAACGGTTTTTTATTTTTTATTTATTGAAATGGAGCTCTTATGCAATAAGAAGCCCATTTTAATTTTTCGGCCAGGCCAGCAAGGGCATATGGCACGTTGCGCTACATTTATGATACTAGTATAATTGGAAATGATAATAAAATTTATAACATAATAGTAAATAGTAAAATAGAATAATATGGTGAAGCTGAAATAATAAGCTAATAAGAATAAAAATAACAATGAAAGGTAATAAAGATGAAGATAATTAAAGTAAAACTAACAAAGATAATAATAATAATAAGGAATAATAATAATGAAATGATAATAATACTACTAATAATTCATTCTTAATGCTAGTATTCACGGTTGTGAAGAATAAGAGTTAATACAGAATAGAATAAGATAATGAAAATGAAAACAGTAATAAGTATAAAACTAATGAATATGAAATGATAAAAGATAAGAAAAAATAATAATAGTATGGAATACTAATAATTCTACATAATAATTCATTGTAATGCTTAATTCAATGTTATTCAATATTAGAATATGTATTAATTGATAAGAAAAGGAGGGTCCGTAACTTAGATTTTGTGACAAAGGTGAAGGTGGTTAAGGAGTTGAAAGAGGGTATCAGGGGTTGAAGGGTCTAGGAGGGAGTTTAGGGGAGGAATGGAGTGGCCGAAGAATATCCTGGTGAGACGGCATTCGGTCAGGATGTGTCTTATATTCATGGGTTGCTGGCAGGTTACGCATCCTGGTTGTGGCGATCTGGACATATAATGTTGATGGGTCATCCTGGAGTGACCTATTCGAACCCTGGTAAGAATGATGGATTCCTTGCGGTTTTGGAGCGGGTTGTATACCGGTGGATGAGGGCCACGCCAGTGTTGAGCCAGGAATGTGGGATTGACAGCCCATGCGGCAGCTTGTTGTTCCACTATAGCTTTTCTGGCGGTGCGTCGGGTGAAGTTGATGAAGGGAGGGATGGTTTCTTCTTCATGACTGGAAATATGCTGAATAGCTAGTCGATCCACAATTTCATTTCCCGCAATCCCAACGTGGCCTGGCACCCAATATAGGAGAGTTCCAGATGTACCGCAGTGCTGGTTCTTTGGTGCGGTGATTATATATGGCGTCTATGGCAGATCTTGAATCAGAGAAGATCACCGCTGGTGTCGCCGCTGATAGAGCCGCGTTTGCCGCTTGTAGTATGGCGAAGCTTTCGGCCTCGAACACACTCGCGTCCGGGTGCAATTTGAAGGCGCGGTGACTTAAAAGAGTGACGTTAGGAGGCTGCAAGGTGATGTAGGCGGCTGAAGTTTGTTGGCTTGTCTTAGATCCATCTGTGTAGTAGGTCGTTCGTCCGGGCAAGTCCTCCAGGTGTCGCTTGTGGAGCGTCTGGTATTTAACGGAAGGGGTGTGGCCTGTGTTTGGGTAGCTGGGTGGGTTGGGGGGGGGAGGTTGGTGGGTGAAGGGTAGGGCTAGAGGACGAGCTGGAATTAGGGATGGGTGAGGGGGTATTGGGACATAGTTGTCTGAGGACGATGCGGGGTGGTTCTGGTGCTTCCATGATACGGGCTGGTGTCGGCGCTGGTGATGATCTGGTGGTGTGGGCTCCTTCTGTCGAGCTCACTCTTGGCCGACAAATTGATTTGTGCCTTTTTGATTAGCGTAAGGATGCTGTCGCATCCAGATTCCATTAACAGCGAGTCGATAGGTGTAGTAGGGAAGGCGCCAAGGGCAGTTCTTAGTATCTTGTTGACGGCTACTTGCAGGTTGCGGAGGTTGGTTTGTGTAGTTGTTGCGTAGATGGTGAGGCCATATTGCACGCACCCTCTTATTAGCGTCAGTCCGATGTGGATCAGCGCGGAAGAACTGACTAAGAAGCTTTTGGAGGCTAGAACGCGTATTAAGTTCCGGACATTGTCTAGGGCCGCGACGATTTTGCGAATGTGACCGTACCAGTTAAGTTTGGGGGTGAAGGTGATCCCCAGTATTTTACACGCGGAGCGAGGTGTAAGCGAAACGTCATCAAAACGCGCTACGGTGACAGCGGGTCTCCGTTTTCTTGAGAATGAGCTGAAGTCTCCTTTATCCTAGGGCATTTCTGCACCCGACTTGGTGCACCAGGCGTCAATGGTAGTTTTAATGTGTCGAGTGATGTCGTCAAGGTGGGGGTGGGAGGTAGAGAGGATTAAGTTGTCAGCGTAGATGTAATGGTTGGTGTGTGGTATGTCGGAAAGAAGTTGAGATAAGGAGTGTATGTATACATTAAAGAGACATGGTGGTAGAGGTGATCCTTGGAGAAGCGCATTGTCGATACTATAAGGTTTAGATGTGTATCCATTGACTCTCACCATTATGGATCGAGCCGAAAGGAAGTTGTCAATCGTTTGGATGAACAGAGTATCAAAACCCCAAATAGCTAGTTGTTTTGTTACTACTGTTTTGATTACCCGGTCAAAGGCCTTCTCGAGGTCAAGGGAGAGGACATGGTACTCCTGTTTGTTGGAAAGTGCCTGTCTGGCATAGTGTTCGAGCTCGAGCAGGAGAGAGGTTGTACCTCTCCCCGGTCTACTTACAGATTGGCACTTGGATAACTCTCTTCCACATGTGTGGAAAGGAGCCCTGCGCTAGGATCAGATTATACAATTTAACTAGTCTGAACTTCAGGTAGTTTGAGGATTGTCTGATCATCTCGTAAGTGATTCGGTCGTGTCCTGGAGCTGATCCCTTGCAGGAACTAAGCACCGAACTTAGTTCCACAAAGGAGATAGGGTAACCAAGTTTTCTTTCTGGGTCGGGTGAGTGGACTGTGGGAATGCAGTGTGCTGACTGTTTGTCAGCGAGTTGTTCGGAGGAAAATTTTGAGTCCGATGAGTAATTAGTCCAGCATAGAGCCAGGTGTTCGGCTATATGCAAGGAGTTAGTAATGGATCCTAGGTCGGTAGTTAAATTGGGGATTAGACTAGGAGGTCTACCCCCGAAGATGGATTTAACTTTTCTCCATGCATCGGCTAGATTAGAGCTGGGATCGATGGAACGAGCAAAAGAGTTTCCGTTCTCTCTTTTTGCAGCTTTAATCATTCTTTTGGTGATGGCCGCCTCGCGACGATACGCTACTAGCTTAGTATCTGTCGGGTGCCTATGAAAACGTTTCCAAGCTCTATTCTTGGACTTAATTGTATTTATGATATCCCTGTTCATCCATCGCGGTTGAGAGTTGGGTTTTGGGGTAGATGTGGGGATAGCTGAGGCTGCTGCAGTGTGGATTATCCTGACGAGGCGGGCCGCCTCCTGGTTCACATTATCCGAGTTTGGATAGCTCTCTGCCGTTTCGTCCATGGAAGCTCTAAACTTATCCCAGTCGGCACGTGAAGTGACGTATCTGGTGGTTGGTCTATAGTTAGCCAAGCCTTGAGTCGATCGTATGATGACTGGCAGATGGTCACTGCCTTCTGGGTTAGTATGAAGCTCCCACCTCAGGAAAGGAGCAAGCCTGAAGGGGGCGAGTGTCAAGTCGATAGCCGTCATGGTGGATCTGGTCGAGATGAGTGTGGGCGAGCCATCATTGAGGAGAACCAGGGATGCGTCCTCAATCCAGTCCGCCACCAGCCTCCCCCTGCAATCCCAACGCCTCCCCCCCCAAAGGGGATTGTGAGCGTTGAAATCGCCACCATAAATGGTGTTCTCGGGAAGCTGATCTGACAGACTGGACAGGTCAGCATTGGTAATCCCCCGTCCGCACTCAAGATATGCCGACACCACAGTCAGCGGAGGGTCAGATCCGACCGTGACGGCGCAAACCAGAAGGTCGACATTCAGCTCCACCTGATCGAAGGCTAAAGAGTTATGAACACTGCCATGCCTGGTATCCCTGGGAGTGTTAAAACCAATATAGGAATAGGCTCCGAACCTGAGAGGTTCTTCGCCCGGAAGAATATTGGTTTCCTGCAACAGGATTATGTGGGGTCGGTAAAGGGAAATAAGGATTTCAAAGTGGGGACGATTGGAGTACAGGCCTCTGATATTCCACTGGAGAATACAGAGGCTACGGAACGGGTGAAAAGGAGGTGATGTCAATGGTATCACGCTTGGGAGCATTATAGTTCGACTTCTATTTCAGACTCGTCCGAGATATCCACAGACTCCATGGGACTGGGTATATTAGCTGACGAGACTGTTTGTAAGACGGGTTTGTTTAAGACTAGGGATTGATAAACCATATTGGAATAGGGCGACAGTCCAGAGGCTACTTCCTCTAGGGCTTGTTGCCTCTCTGGAGTTTTCAAGGTTATTGCAGTTGTATTAGGGTCATTTGTAGTTGTTGCTGGGGTGGTGGATTTATTAGTGAGTTGTTGCTCATTTATTGAGTTGGTGTTTTTGCTGTCAAGCAGTTGCTTTTTTAATGAGTTGATAGCGAGGGTGTGGTTGAGAGTAAGGTCGGAGATTCTTGAGGGTACAGAGTCGTTGGTTGTTTGAATGGAAGGCGATGGGGTGTTAGTGGCCGATGTTGCTGATTGAGAAGTAGTCGGTTTGTGTTGATTGGTAGCGTTGTTTGGTGTGGTAGGAGAATTATTGGATGAGTGAGGAGTGTTTGGTGTAGGGGATGCGGTGTTGGTAGGGGGAGTTTGGATGGAGCTTGTTGTTTGAGTGGATGTGGTGCCTGGATTTCTGGGGGTTGGATTTATATTGGTTACCGCTGGTTTTGCTGACTGGGCATAAGAAAGAGTGAGCGAAGTAGGTTTATTTTTGAAATACAATTTTTTCGCCTCATATTGGGTACACTTTCTTTGAGTGCGTATTTTAATGATCTCCTTCTGCTCGACAAATGAAGGGCATGATTTGTTGCTCGGCTCGTGGCCCTCAGGGTTACAGTTGATGCAGAATTTGGTGGTACAAGAGGTGACGTTTGGCAAGGGTGTGAAGCAACTACTACATATTTCGGGGTCCTTACACCAGTTTTTAGTGTGCCCCAGCCGCTGGCAATTCCTACAACGTAAAGGATTGGGGAAGTACTCCCTGACCTCCACCCGCTCGAACTCAACATTTACATGGCTGGGCAAGGAGTAGAGCTCAAAGGTCACTATTAAGAGACCGGATGGTTTATCGGTGAGTGGATTCTTTAGTTGAGCAACCTCAACTACTTTCTGGTCTTTTAGACCCGCCAGAATCTCTTCTTGGTTCAAGAAGATAAGTGACGAGGCGTAAATCAGACCCTTACATGTATTTAGCCTGCCATGTAAACTACAGATAACCTTGATGTCATAAATCCGAGTTGTATCAAGGAACCTTTGGGCCACAGACTGGTTATCGCATAAAATTAATGAACTACCATCACGCAGAAAGGAGGAGTTCGAATACTTTGTGGAAATTTGGTCCACACCTTTCTTTACTACGAACACATTGTGTTGTTGTAGACTTTTTTTTGTAGGTTCGGTTGTTTGTATTACAACGAATTTGGGAGTTGGGCGGAAGGTTTTTGGGGAGGTAGGAGGGTGTCTGGGTACGCAGTCGCGTATTCATTTGATAGTATATTCTGGCCTCTTTGGGCACGGGTTCGCTTGATCTTGGGTGAATTTGAGGGGGAGTGAGCAGTCTCTTTGGCGTCCGCCAGCGGAGCGAATTTGTTCTTGCTGGCCATGCCAGCCGCTAATTAGCACTGTCAGTAAGGTCGTCCAAGTATAGGTGCAGCAAGACTTACCTGATTTATCTCCGAATTGATTAATTGTCCGTAATCACTATTACAACACCGACGCGGTACTATTAAAGCGCGCGGGGCGCTTAAATTAGTCAATAGCCGAAAAGTCCTGCACAAAAACTTGGGCCGACGGCCCTAACCTCACTCACTATTTCACTAAGTCTCTGTTTTGAAATACTCAGGGGCCGAGAGGGGGACCCACCAGGGGTGCGAACACTCACTGGGGTGTAAGACCGGCACAAAGTTGCCGCAATCCACTTGCTAAGGGCTCGGAAAGTCAATTTCCCGGAGCCAGAACTCGGGCACGTCAGTTCCCACGTTTTACGCGCGATGCTGAAAAACGGTGTCGCGGAAATACTATACAATTTTATATGCAAAATTTGGACAGAGGACAATATATCCGAGGATTGGTGACAAAGCATCATATGTCAGTATACGCTGACGATATAAACATCTTCGCAAGATCTTTCCTTAGTGCTAAGGATGTATTTGTCAGACTTGAATCCGCCGCAAAAAAAGTCGGGTTGAGCATTAACGAAAGCAAACAAAAGTAATGACGCAAACAAGAAAGATAACGCCAATTAGACAAAATACAGCAATTGCAGATTATAATTTGGAGAGTGTGGGTCACTTCATATATCTTATATATCTATCTAGTAAAAGACGTCAATGAAACGGACGAAATCAATCGACTGATCATGCTATCAAATAAAACATATTATCCGGTACTTCCAATAACGGAATCCAAGAAAGCGCACAGGTACAATAAGCTGCGAATATACAGGGTTTTTGGCACTCCGTGTGCCACCTTGTAAGGGGTTGTTCCTTGATATATTTGGAGAAAAAAATTGTTCTACAGGGTGGGTCAATTTTCAATATTAGTGGAGATACAGGGTGGTTAAGAAAAGTGTTTTTAACCGGTACCCTCACTCACTTAAAACGTTATATCTTGAAAACGAATAATCACAAGGCAAAGTGTTATAACACGTTTTTTAGGCAATCGAATTACCTTTCATTTGATGTAACAGTCTAAATTGTAACTGCACCCAATCTTGAGATATTTACTCGAAAACACAAATTTTTGCTTCGTGAACCCTTAAAATTCAGTGATCAATGTAGTTTTTCTCAGAAAACTCCATTATAAAAATGTTATTTTAATTTTATTTTTTTATGAGCCGTATTATTACCTACAAAAGCTGCATACATATGTATGAGTTACGATTAACATTTTGGAAGTAACAGGTAAAAATACATATCGCATAAAAATTAAATATTTAAAAGTCAGTACCATAAAGTGGGCCACGTTTAAAAACATATCGCATAAAAATTAAATATTTAAAAGTCAGTACCATAAAGTGGACCACGTTTAAAAACCTGTTTAATTTGTCGGTAGTACTACAGTATTTTTATTGCACATTTATTACTATTTAAAGTATGAAGGAAAACAATGAAATGTAAGTGAGTTTCAACATAATTGTGGTAGGTACTACTGGATGCGGTACTATGCTTTTTTTAATAGGGTGTCTTACAAAATAAAAAGGCTATGAAAGCAAAACTACCTTCATATTTTTATCAGTTTTACGAGGGCGGATTGATAATGACGTGCAAAAATCAAGAAGGAGTGGGCAGGTAAGGAATTCGTTACTTTTTTTTACCTGGACCATCCTTAAATAGGTTACCTGCAAAGTTTAAGCCTGATACCTCGTTTAGTTTTCGAGAAGCAGCCGTCTAAGCAAGTTGACTTATAAAAATTTTTAAAAATGGATAAAAATGAATTTCGTGTGTTGATTAAACACAATTTTTTAAAAGGGAAAACAGCTAAAGTAACTAAAGAAAAATTAGGTAAGCATTATGGGGACTCTGCACCATCGATCCGAATGATTTACAAATGGTTTTCTGAATTCAAGTGTGGTCGTACGAGCACACAAACCATACCAAGTCCAGGTTGTCCAAATGAGGTCACCACGCCAGAAATGATCGATAAAATCCATGATATCATGATAGAAGATCGTCGAGTAAAAGTGCGTGAGATAGTTAACGTAGTAAGCATCTCATTTGAACGTGTTTGGAATATTTTGAAAAACCATTTGGACATGAGAAAGCTATCCGCAAGATGGCTGCCGCGTTTGCTCACAATCGACTAAAAACGCAATCGTGTGACAACTTCGCAGAACGGTTTGCAACTGTTTTAACTTAATACAAATGAATTTTTTCGTTGATTCGTAACTGTTGATGAAGCATGGATTCACCACTACACTCCAGAAACCAAACAATAGAAGGATGTCGGTTCAAGCGCACCGAAGAAGGCAAAACCGTTCTATCGGCTGGAAAGGTTATGGCGACAGTTTTTTGGGATTCCAATGGAATAATATTCACCAACTACTTGGAGAAAGGAAAAACAATGACGGGAGCATATTATTCTGAGGTATTCGTTCCATTGGATGTTGAAATCAAGGCAAAACGGCTTCATTTCGCGAAGAAAAAAGTGTTGTTTCACACGTCCGTTGCTGCAACGGCAAAACTGTTTGAATTACGGTACGAATTGCTCCCTCACCTACCGTATTCTACAGATTTGGCACCCTGTGACTTTTTATTATTTCCAGACTTGAAAAAATGGCTTGCTGGAAAGAGATTTACCACGAATACTGACGTCATAAGTGAAACCAACGCCTATTTTGAAGGGTTGGACAAATCATATTATTTGGAAGGGATCAAAAAATTGGAAAAACGCTGGACTAAGTGTATCGAGCTAAAAGGAGACTACGTTGAAAAATAAAATAAATTTTTCCGGATAAAATTATGTTTTCTCAATTTTTGCACGTCATTATTAATCCGCCCTCGTAGTTACGCTGCTAAGAGAAGAAGGTGTCAGCAGAATTTAAAAAATTATTTCAAAATGCCTGAGTACTCCAATGAAGAATATGCTGACATTGTGTTAATTTATGAAGAGTGTCGCGGAAATGGACGAGCCGCGCGAAGGCTTTACCACCAGAGACATCCTCATCGACGGACACCTAGCAGGAGAGTATTTCAAGACGTTTACAGGAGAATTAGGGAAACTGGCAGCGTTAGAACAAGGAGAGTAAATGCAAATCCTGCGCCTATAATCGCTGTTCAGATTGATGAAAGAATACTGCAAGCAGTGCAAAATTATCCATCGATCAGTATCCGACGCTTGGCATTGCAGTTTAACATATCTACTTGGAAGGTTTGGAGTATTTTAAAAGTAGAACGCTTCCATGCCTACCATCACACACCAGTATAGGAGCTGCTACCCATTGATTTCCCCAAACGAATGGAGTTTTGCAATTGGCTCCTTGAACCACAAATAGATGACGACAATTTTTTCAACAATATTCTGCGGACGGATGAGTCCCAATTTACCAGAGACGGTATCACAAACTTCCACAACCTACATACGTGGGCTGAGAGCAATCCACACACAAGAAGAGCGGCATCATTTCAGCACAGATTCAGCGTCAATTTATGGGCAGGTGTGATTGGTGACGATTTACTTGGACCTATTAGGCTTCCGTGTACTCTAAATAGCTCCAATTACTTACAGTTTTTATCAAATGATCTACAGGACTTGTTGGATGATATTCCACTGGTTCGATTGGCTTCCATGTTTTACCAACACGATGGTGCTTCTGCTCATTACGGCCGACAGATCACAGATTGGTTAAATTTCAATTATAGCAATCGCTAGATCGGTAGAAATGGACCGATACACTGGCCTGCAAGATCTCCTGATCTTACTATTATGGATTTCTTTGTATGGAGACGGATGAAGGACCTTGTCTACGCAACGCCAGTAGAAACATTGGAAGATCTAAATATTAGGATCGATGCGGCAGCAATAGAAGTAAGGCAGCAGTTGAGGAATATGAATACCAAGAGAACACTCGCCAAACGAGTTTTAGCGTGCATTTAAAATGAAGGTGGCCATTTTGAACATTTATTATAATAAAAATATTTGAAATAAAAACCGTTATTAAATTGTTTCAATTCAAGCAAGTAGCGTAGATCAACATGCACATGCACTGATTTTTTAAATATTAAATTTTTATGCGATATGTATTTTTACCTATTACTTTCAAAATAATAATCGTAACTCATACATATGTATGCAGCTTTTGTAGGTAATAATACGGCTCATAAAAAAATAAAACTAAAATAACATTTTTATAATGGGGTTTTCTGAGAAAAACTACATTGATCACTGAATTTTAATGGTTCACGTAGCAAAAATTTGTGTTTTCGAGTAAATATCTCAAGATTGGGTGCAGTTACAATTTAGACTGTTACATCAAATGAAAGGTAATTCGATTGCCTAAAAAACGAGTTATAACACTTTGCCTTGTGATTATTTGTTTTCAAGATATAACGTTTTAAGTGAGTGAGGGTACCGGTCAAAAACACTTTTCTTAACCACCCTGTATCTCCACTAATATTGAAAATTGACCCACCCTGTAGAACAAATTTTTTCTCCAAATATATCAAGGAATAACCCCTTACAAGGTGGCACACGGAGTGCCAAAAACCCTGTATAAAACTAATATACGACTAAAATTAAAAATTTATCAATATACCCTTTTTTCCCAAAAAAATATAGGTACTCTAAATTTACGGCATTTTGAGCTTGTAAAACAACCCATTTCTAACTGTACAAATTCACAAAAAGAAAAAGCATTTCGCGGTATTAAACTTTTTATCAAATTTCAAAATGTAAAATCGAAATCAATGTAAGGCAGAGATGACTGATAGATAGTTAGTATAGTTAAAAAAAATAAAAAATTATAGTTTTAAAAAATTCCTAACTCACACTGATTTCAAAAATTCCATTTACCTTAAATAAAGAAATAATATTAGTAGACAATATATCAATTAGTAGAGAAAAGGCTTTATCCGTTGTCGTATTATTTTGTCCATATCACATTCGCCCAATGCGTGAACGTCTGCTGGAGACACCCGCGTCAAGGATGAAGCAGCTACTGGCAGTCCCAAGATTATTTACCTTTGGTTGAAATTCGAAAGAAATCTGGAATCAATTGAAGGCGGTAATTTAATTATTTTTTTTATATATAATATCAATTTCATTTTCAGATCTTCCCAAACAGTGCGACCTGGACGTGGTTGGGAGGCTTAATGATACTAACGATGAAATCGCGTCAATTCTAAATACATATGTATCATTTGAGAAAAATGTGAATTTCTACAATTGATGCAGATGTAGGAATAAGTTTTGATCGTGAAGATTTTAAAGATGTGGATTCCTGATTAAATTTAATTAAGTGCATTAAATTCCCTTCGGCAAACTAAATCTTATCCTGTAAATGAAATTCTTCATAACTAAATTGGAAATGAACGAATTTAAACTTTTTAAATTAGTGCACTAAATTTAATTTAGCCGCGAATCCACACACACCCGTAGTATCTAACTAATGCACTGCCACTTTTTTTCAATATTAAAATAATTACTTACTTTTAGACCTGCAATAACTTCAGCGATCGTTCTTATTGATAATTCTTCGCTGCCCGGCGGTCGGCAAATAGTTGGCTACTGCGCGTGTACTTCCTTTCGTAACGCCGCACCATTTACTATACAAAAATTTTACTTTAATATAAAGTTTATCACATAAATATTAAATTCAAAAATAAAAACATTTACTTACCTGATTTGTTGTGACAGTTCTCAACTATCAATTTGCTTTTGTCACTTTGAAGTTTCGAAACTTTTCGAAAATTCAAAATCCGCACAACAACAACACCGTGTGATTGAGCGGGAGAGAGAGGCCATGTTTTTTGGCCCATCGTTGTCTCGGATATTGTATGGGAAAATCTGATATGGGTAGTCCATTTCTATTACCAGGTCCCTGGGTTTACTATTTGACCCACGTCCGTTATTGGAGTGAGAGAGGTGTCAATTTGTGTAATTCCAGCAGACGATGGCGAATTAGTGTTTTTACCCATTGCTTCTCCGACCACTTTCCATAGTTTCCTTGTGTTGCCATCAGCGTCTGTTAGTCGTTTGTTGAAATGCACATCTCTTGTCAATCTGTTTACTTTGTTTGCTTTGTTTTTAATTCTCTTATATTCATTCCGCAAGGCGCTATTAGTGCTATCTTTTCGTAATTTGTTGTCAGTGTTTCTTTTTTGTGACATTAGAGATAAAAATTCTTGTGTTATCCACTTGTTGTTATGAGTCCTCAAGGTTTTTTCCTTTATGGCTGATTTCTTAGCTGTTGTGATTGCGTCAATTATACCCTCAAAGAAAAATTTCTGGAGTTTTGATAAGTTGTTCCGTGTCTCATCTTTTAAGATGTCATAGTTTGTTAGTGTAATGTGAGCTTTTGTCATTGGTTTTTTCGCCATGGTCTTATAGTAAATGGTCAAGGTCATAACTTTGTGGTCCAATTTTGGCCAATCGTCGAGAGTCAGAGCAATGTCTGGGTCAATTAGAACTGACAAATCTGTGCAGCTCGTTGGCATTGAATCGTTCAAAATAATGCAATTGTTGCTCTGCACCATTTCCAGATAATTGGGAGTAGTCACCAAATCGAATAATACGTTAATATTCACGTCAGCAATGGATATGATCGTAGAATATTTTGAGTATAGCTGATCAAGGTGTTCGATGGGTTCATTGTCGGGTGCCTTGTAAAACGTCATAATTTTGGTCAACTCATTATTTATATTTACGTCTATTATAATTGTGTTGAATCTTATATCAATATGTGTCGAAGTAAACGCAACGCAGCAAACACAGTACTACTTCCATAGTACTGCTAAAGTAACGAACAAACGCCTGAATGCTTTCGCTGCATATGATAGAGGCTTTGCCTTAAACTTCACCTATTTATTTCTTATATATAAACGTGTGTGTAATGTTTTTTGTTTCATGAATAAACCTATTATCCATATGCGAGAGTAGGACAGAAAAAAGACAAAGACTAGATGCAACAAGTGCTTTTGTACTGCTAAAAGTAGCTTCGGAAATAGTATAGCAGTACTATACATTGACTGCGCGTGCATAAATTTAAGAGGAGTATAGCAGTACTTCTGAATGCATCATATATTACTTTCCTTTTTCTTAAATGCGATTAACAGGCTCATGCAATTTGCGCAAATAGACTTATTCAAGTCAAGTTTAACAAGGAGGTGTTGTCATCACTTGATGATGCTCTTTCGAGTCCACATTTTGACTAACTGATTCGGAAATACTCGAAAAACTAATAAATCATCTAAAAAAGTACGAGGGCGGATTGATAATGACGTGCAAAAATCAAGAAGGATTGGGCAGGTAAGGAATTCGTTATTTTTTTTTACCTGGACCATCCTTAGGTTAGGTTAGGTATCAGTGGCGGCTTAAAAACCTCGCATAGACCCTCGAGGGTCCATAGCGATACCACATAAAAAGGAGACCCAATGTGCCTAAGGTAGGTGCGCTTGTGTATCGATCTGTGTTGAGAGTTCCTCGTTCAAATCAAAGGTCCCTGTTGCCGTAGCAAAGTTTAGCAGGCTCTGCATGCTGCTACGCGAGACTTGTCCAAGATTTGCGAAAGACGGTGCACCTAGAGCCTTCACCCGTCTCCTAGCCAGAGCCGGGCAGCTGCACAGGAGGTGTTCTAGTGTTTCCCGTTCCGCGGGAAGTTTGCAGTTCCTGCAAATATCGTTAGTGATTAGCCCCAATCTGTACGCATGCGCCCCAATCTGTACGCATGCGCCCCAATCAGGCAATGGCCGGTAAGAATACCGACTAAAGTTGCGCATTGCGCCCTTGGTAGTGCTAACAAGAGTTTAGTACTTTTCTCGTTGTGAGTGTTCCACATTTGCTTCGTGGTTCTGGAGGTTGGCGTAGCCTGCCACCTGGCCTCGGACCGGCTTACCATCTTCCTCTCTAAATAGATTACCTGCAAAGTTTAAGCCTGATACCTCGTTTAGTTTTCGAGAAGCAGCCGTCTAAGCAAGTCGACTTATAAAAATTTTTAAAAATGGATAAAAATGAATTTCGTGTGTTGATTAAACACAATTTTTTAAAAGGGAAAACAGCTAAAGTAACCAAAGAAAAATTAGGTAAGCATTATGGGGACTCTGCACCATCGATCCAAATGATTTACAAATGGTTTTCTGAATTCAAGTGTGGTCGTACGAGCACACAAACCATACCAAGTCCAGGTCGTCCAAATGAGGTCAACACGCCAGAAATGATCGATAAAATCCATGATATCGTGATAGAAGATCTGATCGATAAGGTTGTGGCGACAGTTTTTTGGGATTCCAATGGAATGATATTCACCGACTACTTGGAGAAAGGAAAAACAATGACGGGAGCATATTAACCAAAGAAAAATTAGGTAAGCATTATGGGGACTCTGCACCATCGATCCAAATGATTTACAAATGGTTTTCTGAATTCAAGTGTGGTCGTACGAGCACACAAACCATACCAAGTCCAGGTCGTCCAAATGAGGTCACCACGCCAGAAATGATCGATAAAATCCATGATATCGTGATAGAAGATCTGATCGATAAGGTTGTGGCGACAGTTTTTTGGGATTCCAATGGAATGATATTCACCGACTACTTGGAGAAAGGAAAAACAATGACGGGAGCATATTATTCTGAGGTATTGGTTTCATTGGATGTTGAAATCAAGGCAAAACGGCTTCATTTCGCGAAGAAAAAAGTGTTGTTTCATACGTCCGTTGTTGCAACGGCAAAACTGTTTGAATTACGGTACGAATTGCTCCCTCACCCACCGTATTCTACAGATTTGGCACCCTGCGACTTTTTATTATTTCCAGACTTGAAAAAATGGCTTACTGGAAAGAGATTTACCACGAATACTGACGTCATAAGTGAAACCAACGCCTATTTTGAAGGGTTGGACAAATCATATTATTTGGAAGGGATCAAAAAATTGGAAAAACGCTGGACTAAGTGTATCGAGCTAAAAGGAGACTACGTTGAAAAATAAAATAAATTTGTCCGGATAAAATTATGTTTTCTCAATTTTTGCACGTCATTATCAATCCGCCCCACGGTCGTACATACAGGTCTGGAAACTCAATGCAATTTTTTGTGGTGGGGGTAGACACCTTTTGGGAAGAAAAATTTGGTTGTTGTCGTAATGACCACCAGGTTCGTCATGCTCTCACGGTTTTATCAGATTGACAAATAAAAATTTGTCAAAATCACGGTCTTATGTCATAACAAAATACGTGTGCGATACGAGTGCTGAACAAATTTAGTGTTTTAAAGTGAGTATAAATAAAATATCACGTCAACTTCATCGCCATCGTTTCGTACGGATGCAATAATCCGACTTTCGGTCGTGTCCTGCAAACGAATGGTGCGATTTTTATTGTTTTATTATTTCTATTGCAGGGTGAAAAAATCTCGACCATCTTGAAGGCCGCCAATGTTGAAGTCGAGCCCTACTGGACCGGTCTTTTGGCCAAGGCCCAGGAAGGTGTCAATGTCAAGGACTTGATCATCAGCATTGGATCCGGTGTCTGTTCTGCCTCAGCTGGAGCTGCTGCGGCGTAAAAAAGGTAAAAGAAAAACACATCGCAATATAAATGACGAATTTTTATTTTTTTTAGAACCGAAATCAAATTTGGTGTCTTCTTGCAGGGCTCGAACACGGAATCTATCACCTCGTCGGCGAACACAAAAAAATCCCTACAGGCGATGACGCCGGGCCGCAAGAGGTCCGGCCCAAAATTCGAACTATCCAACGAAAAAGGAAGAAACCTAACGTATGATGGCCGTATCGACAAGAACGGCACGAGAAAACTCTCGTTTGGCGACTTTCTGCAACTGATGTCGCTAAAAATGGCCGAAAAAGATACCGAGAAGGAAATGCTGAAGGCATTCCGTTTCTTCGATGACGACGATACCGGACGGATTTCTTTCAAGATAAGGATGCGGCACAAAGTACATTACCTTTTGTCGACATTCAAGTAGTAGTTTCAAGCCGGTACCATTATCTGGCGTAGGAATTTACCACAAAGGAATGGATCAATTTGGCGGATTTGTCGCACCAAAGATCACTTATGATTTTTCGCCTCATATTCAGTCACCAAAGTTTAACGAGATTTAGAACAGGCGAAATTAAAAGAACAAATAACTTTGTTTGCATTATGTAATGTAAAATAATAAATAAATGTGATTACATTGCGATAATAGTTCAGTGTTTGTTGATGAATTTACCCACTAAACGTTTAGTTTAAATGACAGATGGAAGAAGAAATTTACAAGATGGAAGTAAGACAGTACATGAATAGGTAGTAATTCGAGATCAGATCAGATTTTATTATACCATATTAAAATTTGTAGTAGTAGTATAAAAGAAAAAATATTTTTCACACTTGAATCATATTTTGCTTCCATTAGATCTTAAGTGACCTATGATATCAGAAAACTATGATACCCAATAAAACAATCCCAAATAATCATATTTCCTAAATCTCCAACGTCCTGTGTGGAATTTAAATTCATAAGCTCAGGACCACTATTAATTGTACACTATGAAACTAAATATTAATCTACCATGCGGTTTTTAGGCACAAAGCTCTCAGTTATTATACGTTCACATAAAATGTTATCTCCGTCCATGAGAAAATCGTGCATCCGGCTTTAAATCGGATTGTTATCAAATCACAATGAACTGCTAACAATTTTTCGTGTTCATGTTGTTTTTTTATAAACAAATTGTTAACCAATATAATTTCATTTTTGATATGAATCCTGATTGCTCCGCACACGACGTAAGACTGCAGCGAGTGTCCAGCACATTCCGAAGAGAGGAAATCGTAGCGATTTCTGTATAGTATATTGCATTCTTCTCGATTCAGTTTTCTTGCAACCCCACATTGACGTAAGCTGTAATTCAGTTTTCAAAATTTAAGGTTGACATTTATATTGTCACAACGTCTAGAATGCACGTTCTTGCGCTTGCGCAACCAATCGCTAGTAGCGACTCTGTTGATAATAACGAGAAGCTATACCAGTTTATTTTCACATTTTCTTCAAAAAAGGTGTCTACCCCCACCACGGTAGTTTCCAGACCTGTATATACGACCGTGATCCGCCCTCGTATGTACATTGACTCGAAAAAGTAAATAAACATGCATGAATATCTGATCAGGAGTTTGGCAGTAGTATAGCAGTACTTTTAAATTTGTTTGGAGAAGTGGAATGCACAAACCCACTTAAAACGTATCAAATACATAGACAAATGCATTGCACTAGTGTGCAAAGTGCTGAACTCGCGTTTGCTGGGAATACTGTCCAGTTGCGGCAGGTGAGTTAATGTTACTAAATACACAGTCCGCAACGAGGAGTACTGCAGGTGGATCAAATTTAGGACGTACATTAAAGACTCCCTGGAGGCATTTAGAACGACATCAAAATTAGTAAAATAAATTCATTAATACTTTAGTTTCGAAAACTTACAGTTTTATATTTCCATTCACCCAACTTATATGCAAATAGAATTTTGTTGTCTATGGATTTACTGACGTTGATATGACGTTCCTTCGAATAAAGCAATCCAGTTGTTGACAGGCCAACAGCTAGAAAATATCAAGTCAAGCAAAAATATAAGTTAATTATTCTTATGAATTTTACATACCTTTGAAACCTTCGTATAAGTCATATAAGTTCCTTTCTCGAAATAACGCCGTTAATGGAACTTTGTCTATAAATCCATTAGCATCAATAAAAATCAGACAGTTTGAGTGAAACACATTTTTAACAGAAATTAACAAAATTATTTATTACAAAAATAAAAGTAAAACCTTTTTTTAAAACAAATAATAACAGATTTAAAACTTAAGGACAATATGTGTACCTATGTCCAAAAGTACAAGTAAAATGTTGTCCACAGGTACAAGTTACAACACTCTGAACGAAACCCTTCATAGCATTTTATCTATTGAACAAAAAGGTCTCCCGATACAGTTATAATGTAAATAATATTTAACACAGCATAAAGATTAGTAACGAAATCGAATTTTGAAACTTAAAATACATTGAGTAAAAGAACTCAGAAATTTACTTTTATGGAGAATTTTTTTTATCAGCCTAGAAAAATGGAACCGTTGAAGAATGCGAAATAACACTTAGTGAGGGTTACCACATATGAAAAAAGATCCCTAAATCCGTTCTCTTAGTTTCTGTAAGTACTTGAATTCGGGCAATACTTAAGCTGTCTACAGGTACAACCGTCTATAGGTACACGGGTTGCCCCTACTAATAACAATATGATTAACATTAAATTATTAATAAATTAATTATCGTATTTCAATAATACATATCAATAATCTTACAATGTTATTTTCTTATATTTTTTCTTGTGCTATTTATTTATACATAATTGAATATATTATGTTGTGGAAAAGTAGTTTTTAAGACTGATCACCATTTTTCAAATCTTCTGTTTCGTTTATTACTTCGTTTGCACAATCACTGTTAACAACTGCTGATTCAATTGGATCTTGATAATGCCTTCTCGTTAAAAACCTTTTGTAAGCCGATATATTTTAAAAGATTTGGCGACAACATTTTTTATAACACTTGAATCCCATGTCTAATTTTTAAATGCCCAACTAAACTATTAATGTTATCGAAATGTTGTTGGCATATGAAGCACAACATTATAAGTTTGTACAGTTTTGAAATGATTTACATATTGGAAAAAAAACGTAATAAATAAAGATGTACTTACAGAATAAACTAATTTAATAAGACAGGTACTTACTCAGCTTCCAATGTATAACTTATTATACTCTAGTGCTTATTAATTCCAATGTATTACGTAGATTACAATATTTGTATTTGGTATTTTAATTTTCACATGACACGCACAATCTTTATCACTAAAACTACTGAATGAGAAAACCGTAAAAAACGCTAAGGATGAACACGTGGTAAAAGTTGCCTTTGCAAATTACATAAATGTATGTTGAAATGCCTAATTACTAAGGCAATCTGCATATTATGAGAATAAATTCATTCGCAATGCATTTGTTTAACTGTTTGCATATCCCTATGCCTATGCTAAATTGCCTAAATTCTAAGGGAAGCAAAAACAAAAAAATGTTTGTAATTTTAAAACAATTTTTTGATAAATTGCCGAAGATCTTAGGCAAGTCGATTTATACAAATTAATCATATAAAACAACTATTGTAAAACGCCTAATGTCTTATGTGAACTGCATAACCAGTTTTATGTTAAATTAACAATTTTTTTTAAGGTATGTTATACGAGGGCGGATTGATAATGACGTGCAAAAATTGAGAAAACATAATTTTATCCGGAAAAATTTATATTATTTTTCAACGTAGTCTCCTTTTAGCTCGATACACTTAGTCCAGCATTTTTCCAATTTTTTGATCCCTTCCAAATAATATGATTTGTCCAACCCTTCAAAATAGGCGTTGGTTTCACTTATGACGTCAGTATTCGTGGTAAATCTCTTTCCAGCAAGCCATTTTTTCAAGTCTGGAAATAATATAAATATGCCAAATCCGGAGAATACGCTGAATGAGGGAGCAATTCGTATCGTAATTCAAACAGTTTTGCCGTTGCAACAACGGACGTGTGAAACAACACTTTTTTCTTCGCGAAATGAAGCCGTTTTGCCTTGATTTCAACATCCAATGGAACCAATAATTCAGAATAATATGCTCCCGTCATTGTTTTTCCTTTCTCCAAGTAGTTGGTGAATATCATTCCATTGGAATCCCAAAAAACTGTCGCCATAACCTTTCCAGCCGATAGAACGGTTTTGCTTTCTTCGGTGCGCTTGAACCGACATCCTTCTATTGTTTGGTTTCTGGAGTGTAGTGGTGAATCCATGCTTCATCAACAGTTACGAATCAACGAAAAAATTCATTTGTATTAAGTTAAAACAGTTGCAAACCGTTCTGCGAAGTTGTCACACGATTGCGTTTTTAGTCGATTGTGAGCAAACGCGGCAGCCATCTTGCGGATAGCTTTCTCATGTCCAAATGGTTTTTCAAAATATTCCAAACACGTTCAAATGAGATGTTTACTACGTTAACTATCTCACGCACTTTTACTCGACGATCTTCTATCACGATATCATGGATTTTATCGATCATTTCTGGCGTGGTGACCTCATTTGGACGACCTGGACTTGGTATGGTTTGTGTGCTCGTACGACCACACTTGAATTCAGAAAACCATTTGTAAATCATTCGGATCGATGGTGCAGAGTCCCCATAATGCTTATCTAATTTTTCTTTGGTTACTTTAGATGTTTTCCCTTTTAAAAAATTGTGTTTAATCAACACACGAAATTCACTTTTATCCATTTTCATGAAATTTTTGCCAATCGCTCGTATGGCATATGACTTAACTTGACTTAACCTAAAGAAAACTTATACTAACTTATAACTAAAACTAATATTTGGCGAATCACCCGTTAACATTCCTACTTCAGCTTAAAGTTGAATGAGTTTTGTGCTTAGTTCAGATTGTGTGCAATACTGCCCAAAGGTACCTTCGAGGCTTGTAGTTATTACTCTTTTATAAAAATGATTTTTTTATGTTTCTTTTTCCCTAGGCGCTTATTTGCCTAGTGCCATATAGTGCTTATTGTCTAACAGTTCGGTTTGATTACATTACATTTACATAGTATTTACATTATTTACAGTTTGCTTACATATTGATTATGAACTTAGCTTGAACTATTTCGACATTAGATTAAATTAGATTGACTTTCGTGTTTAATTCAGTGAACGATTCTGCCCATAGGCTTAAAAAAAAGGAAAAATAATTAGGCTTATAAACTAATAGGTATTATTTCCTTTTATAGTTAACTTTATGTTTCCTTTAGGCACTTATTTGCCACTTACAAAGTCTTGTTGACTAACGAGTCTGTTTGATTACGTTGTATTACATTATGTTTATATAACGTTTATATTATTTGCAGCTTATTTCCATTAGTTGAACTTAGCTTTGACTACTTCCACATAAAATAGAATTGACTTTTGTTATTCAATTCAGTGAACAATACTGCCCAAGGCTTGACAAATTAGCCTTTTTATGCTTATACGTTATTATTTTCAATTATATATTTATCTTTATGTTCTATTTAATTATTGTTTATCACATGGGGGCTTTAGGCATAGGACCTAGTTTGCTGATGGCTTGAGGATCGATTTCATTAAATATATCTTCTATTTACCTAGTATCTATATATTTTACATTTTATGTACATATTGAATTTATTATTGTTTCTGATCCTATACATTGTGATCGATTACCTTTTATTTACATAATTTAGAGGACCACTGTCCTACAAATACAATTATTGCCTTCTTGTTTCCGTTTAGTTACCGACTTTTGCTTACAATCTTTGGGCTTAAATCTACTTTCTATCATGAAGCAAATTGAATTGCTACATTACATTTACATCTATTTACAGATTATTTACAGTTTCTCGACATATTTGCATTTAATTTACATTTTATTTGCAATAAATACATTTTATTTATATAAGAATGTCTTTGTACTTATGGTAACTTTCATCAATTCTATAATGGATTGTATGAACCTTCTCCGAAGGGGGTGAAAGAAAAGAGAAAGATAAAAAGAAGAAATTTGTAATTTATTCCATATGACGGAGGAATTTCCTCAGCGCCTGGGTGGAGTAGTGTTCCAGGATTTTAAGAGGAGACAGGTAGTAATGGTCCCCTAAGGCATGTTATACTAAATACAGTACCCTTAGGGGGATGCAATTTAGCTAATTCTTACTGTAAAATTTATGTAATTTCAAAATTTCATACAAATATTATATAAACGCCTAAGGCGACTTAGATGATTTTACATTGAATATTTCTTTCTGTGTACAGAGAGTATAGAACAGCAAAAGACTTGGAACAATAAAGATCAAAAATCAATAAAAATGGATAAATTGATTTGTGAAATGTTAGCTAAGGCAAGATCTACCATTCCAATTCGTAGAAGGATTAGGTTTTAGCCGCTTAATCAATCATTTGTCTTCGCAATATGTGTTAAAAGGATGAAAGTACTATACCGATTTACTTTGCACAGAATTACATACAAAAATAGTAATGCTGGTATGACACTGGCTATTTTTGCGGCTTTAAAGCGGCTAGACAATCCAAATGGAGAGGGATAGAGACTTTAACATACAATTTAGACATTGGTGTGAGAGAGACAGTCCGAACAGCAAACTATGGGTAACTGTCAAAAAACAATCCATAACTGTCAAAGAAAAAGCTGCAACAAAGCGCATTCGAGCAGTGTTTCGCAACATTCTAGCAGTTAATCCAAGAAAAATCCGCTGGCGGCTAGATTTTCCAGCCGCTACCGACTAGTTTTTGACAGTTCGGTACGTATAAATTATGGAAAGTGTCATGGTATGTTATGAAACGCGCTAAGATCAGTATTTTTTATAACAAATCAGTTGTTAATTTCGTCTACTAGATGCCGGTAGCATCAGCAAGGGTATTTTTTAGCGGTAATCTCTTTCTCTCTATATTGGTCGCCTTGTCGCACGATTGACTTTTATTGCACTTGAAACTAGCGAGGAAATAGCCAGTGTCATAACAGCATAAGTAATGTAAAATTATTGCTAGACGGCATTGCAAATGTTTCATTTACTACTGACATACATGGTCAGATTCGGCATCCGGGGTGAGCCTGACCTGTTATGGTTTCAGCAAAGAGTTCAGATAAAAATCAATTATTTTACGCGCTGAATTGATGGACGAACGTCACACTGGAGATTATATATCGGAAAAATTTGATGAAATCTTAAAAAATTGAAATATTTCAAAAGAGAGAGTTCACTGCGCAGTTCACGATGGTGGTTCGAACATGGATGTAGTAGTATAACGGGATCAGCTATAGTGTGTAAAGTTCCTGTATGTGAGACTAATTCGTTAAGAGAAGAATAAAACATCGTACGTAAGAGAGGCAATGATATATATGTGCTAGTCTGTCAATTTTTTTTGCTCTAGAGTTGTTTTCATAACAGCGTCGGTGTTGAAAAATAAAATCCCTTTCATATTGTGGTCCACACTTTTGACTTTTTTAACGCCTGCACTGAGCACATACAAACGCAATTGGAAACTAACACAATCGGACTTCATTATCGCCGATCCTGTTGTACTACTACATCCATGGTTTCGAATATGAAAAAAGCGATGAAGTTGTCAAATTTGAATAATATTGATTGTAATCAGAAATAGCCTAAAAGTTAATGATTCTATTACGAATTTGCTGGCGAAATGCAAAAAATAGCAGCCCATTTTCATCATTCAATAAGCGCAATGGACGAATTAAAGAAAATTGAAGAGCGGTTGCAGCAACCAGAAATGAAAGTTATTCAAGAGTGCACAACTAGATGGAACACCACATTTTATATGCTAAAAAGACTTGCAAAATAAAAGATTCCTTGTGTTTATATGCTGGCTACAAGAAAATTGATCAATTAACTGCACAAGAATGATTTCTTTTAGAATATTGCAGCCGTTCGAAGAAACCACAAATTTATTACGTTGAACTGTCATTTGTTTATATATTTTTTTTTGCACTATCAACTATCAAGGCTTGTTTGTGGTCGCTCATTTATTTTTATACTCTAGATGAAATAATATAGAGTATAATAAGTTTAATCCAGCCGGACGAAAAAAAGTTATGCATATATTATTTTTTGTTTGTTTGTGGCCAAAAACTCCAAATCCGCCTGACGTCCGTCCGTCCGTCCGTCCGTCCGTCCGTCCGTCTGTCTGTTAGCACGATAACTCAAGAACGCCTTGACCTTGAAATTTTGAATCTGGATGTTTGGTTGAATTTGTAAGGCTAAGTTCGTTAACGGGCAAAATCGTCCTACTCCTTCCGGTAGCTGCCATACAAAATATCCTTAAAACACGTGTCCAAGAATATTGACCAATAACTTCGGAACGCCTAAAGCTACGTCTTTGAAATGTTGTATAAGTTTTTTTTTCAATAGTTGGAACTAAATGTATGATTATGAAAAAAATTCCATTAGTCGTTCGTGTGGCTGCCATACAAATATCCAGATAAAATGTCTTCACTTAATTTACGAAACTCACTAAAACTCAAGTAATCTTTTAGCTACGAATTCGGAATTTTGTACAAATTAGTTTTGAGTGAAAACGAAGTTCGAGTTTACTAGTCAGCGAAATCCTTCCAATATTTTCGGCTAACTTTTGAACGCGTCAAGCTACGAATTTGAAATTTTGTACACATTAATTTTTGAATGGTTCCAAGGAAAAGGATAAATATGTAAGAAATCGAGTGAGTCCTTGTACCTCCCATGTGAAAGTCCTTCAAAAAGGAAATTTTTTTTCGATGACTTACCCAGTTAAAGATTTGAAATTAAACACTGAATATTGTCTTTTAGTTTTGAGTAGCAATTTAATGGCAGTCCTTAATAAAGGACATACAACATGCACACATGTAATTCTACTTTATCCCCAACTACAATATAAATCGGAGTTCAGTATTCATCTAGAGTATCATATGATTGGCTTGCATCCAATCGTGACTGCTGTATGTTTTCTTGACATTTTAAATCCGTTTCCTTCGTGAAATCGTTGTAAAGTTCTTTATGCATAAATTTCAAATAATTTATTAATGCTGAGGTACTACCTACTTCCTTTTCTTGAGAAATCACTTTTACACTTATCACATGTTGAAAAAAAGTCTTTGTCTTTTACAGAAAAATACTTCCAAATTACACTTGTCAATTTTTTAGACATTTCAGACTTTTGCTGTTATGACAATGGTTATTTTTGGCGCTTTGAAGCGGTTAGAAAAACCAAATGTAGAGAGATAGAAAATTTAACTTACAATTTAGACATCCGGCCGAACAGCTAAAATATCAGTGACTATCAAAAAAAGCGACAACATAGCGCTGGCGAGCAGTGTTTCGCAACATTCGAGCAGTTCAAGTCAAGAAACAACCATTGGGAGCTTCATTTCCAGCCGCTGCACGCTTTTTTTGACAGTTTGGTACGTATAAATTATGGAAAGTGTCATGTCATCACTGAAAAAAATGTTGGTTGTCATATTGAGAATCGGTAGTTGTCAACCTGAAATCATCATATTGACAAACAAAATTTTCAATATGACAACGGTTTTCACCATATTGTAACGACTTTTTACAACCAAGTTGTCAATATGACGAATACTTGTTTTTCAATTTTTTCGTAGTCAATATGAAAACTATAGTTGTTAATATGAAAACCATAGATGTATGATATTTGCAGTCGTCAATATGAAAACCGCGGTTGTCGATATGATAACCACGGTTGTCCATATGCAAACTTTGGTTGTCAATATGAAAATCGCAGTTGTTAATATGAAAACACAAGCTGAACAAAAAATACTCTCTCAAGCTGAAAATTGCCGTAGTCACCAGTTGTCGATGTGAAAACTGGGTTGTCCATTTGAAAATCACGATTTTCAATATAAAAACAACGATTATCAATATGAAAACTAGTGAAAATCACAATTGTCGATATGAAAACCACGATTGTCAATATGAAAACCAGGATTGTCATTATGAAAATCAGTTCTCGATGTGAAAACTACGGTTGTCGATACGAAAATCACAATTTTCGATATGAAAACCATGATTTTCAATATGAAAACCAGGATTGTCATTATAAAAATCAGTTCTCGACGTGAAAACTACAGTTGTCGATATGAAAATCACAATTGTCGTTATGAAAATCACGATTGTCAATATGAAAACCAGGATTGTCGTTATGAAAATCAGTTCTCGATGTGAAAACTACGGTTTTCGATGTGAACATCACAATTGTCGATATGAAAATCACGATTGTCAATTTGAAAACCATGGTTCTCAATATGAAAACTTCGTTTGTCAATATGAAAACTTCGGTGGTTGCTGATTAATATGAAAACCGCATTCGTTAAGTGGCACCCGTACGATTCCGTCTTTGAATAAAAGACTCGCGAACATATTTAATTAATATAATTTTTTAGTGTAATTTATTTTGAGTGAGTAAAGAACTGTCTAATATTAATAAAACAGTGGACTGTTGTGTCTGTTTCCTAGTTTTCTTTATGGAGGGTTCAATATGGAGTGCTTTTTATGCCAGACTAAATTCGGTGAACTTAATGAATTAGTAAATTTCAAAAAAAGTCACGACCGAAATCCTGGGAGCACACTTATATGCTTTGTGAGATCTTGTGCTCAGTGTTTCTCTAATTATTATAGCTATAAGCGTCATATAATTCGCAAACATAATATGCATGACAATGCAACTGAACTTGGAGATTCTGAAGAAAATGTGACGGTAAATGTGTTGAAATCCAACGAAAATGTTAGCCATTCTATTGAAACAAGTGAAGTTGCAGCGGAAAGTTCATTCCATAAGTTAGAAGAAAAGTTTGACCTCACAGAATATTTACGAGAGATTTCTCAAAATGCATTAAAATTCTCAACTGTTTTACATGCGAACGATAATTTTTTTCGCAAAGATGTGTACGAAATTCAAATAAACGTAGTTCTCTATTTAATAAATCCTTTATTAACACTATTCAAGCAATTCGCTAAAAGCCGTTTAAACAACAAGGACAGTAAAATGTTACAAAATGAAATGCTCAGCATTATTTTCAGTTGCCGTGAGCCATTTGAACAATGTGGAACAGATTATACATTGTCACAGAGACTTAAGGAACTTGGTTGCATGGACGATATTAAAGAGTTTAAAATTACAAGTGATCTTCAGCCGGTCTATCATAGATCTGAGCTAGTATACGCGGAAAAGGTGAATAAAGGAAGTATATTACCTATACGATCGCAAATTAAAACTTTTTTCGAACAAGAAAATGTCCTTATGGATATGTTAAATTATATGTCTGAATTGAAGTCTGATTCGAGGTACATTAATTTTATTCAAGGACCTATTTGGAAAAAGAAATGCGAAATGTATCCTGGAAGAATAATTGTACCTTACTTTTTATACGCTGACGATTTTTGTATAAATAATCCACTTGGTTCTCATGCAACAACCCATTCTGTTTGTAATTTTTACTATACGTTCCCGTGTTTTCAGACGCATAATTTAAAACTCGATAATATATTTCTGGCAGGTGTTATCAAATCGAAAGATTTCAAAGGAATTGGAAATGATGAGTGCTTGAATTTTTTAATAAAAGAACTCGAGTATCTTGAAGCGATCGGAGTAGAAATAACAACGAAGAATGGAACAGTCCATCGGGTTCATTTCATAATGGGTCTTTTCCTGGGAGATAATCTTGCTGTTAATTCCCGTCTTGATTTTGGCAAATCATTTTCATCCTGGTCATTCAGTAGGTTTTGCAAAGCTGACAAAAGCGATTGCAAGGAGTTGTGCATAAAATTGAAAGAAAATCTGCGAAATGTGGAAAATTACAGACTTGACGTGGAATCTCAAAGATCCACGATAACTGGAATACTAAAAGAGAGTCGTTTTAATAAAATACCATCATTTCATGTAGTAGAGAACTTTTCTGTGGACGCAATGCACGACATATGTGAAGGTATACTCCACTACGATCTTTGTCATATAATACTATATTTGCTTGAAAAAATGAAATACTTACCATCATTATCGTTGCTTAATCAAAGAAAGCAGAGTTTTGACTATGGATCCACGGAGATTGGAAATTTTTCGGGAGAAATTAAAATGGTTCATTTAAAAAAAAGGCATTTAAAAATGTCTGCGAGAGAAATGTTAACTTTTGCTATGTATTTTCCACTGATGATTGGTGACTTAGTTCCTTTTGAGGATGAAGTTTGGGCATTTTTGTTAACATTAAATGATATCATTGATTTAATTCTTAGTTTTGAAGTAACAGATGATCTTATTTCAACCATGAAAAAAAAGATACAAATTCATAATGAGCAATATATAAAACTTTTTAAGGATACTTTGAAGCCCAAATTTCATTTTTTGACGCACTATCCATCAATATTGAGAAACTCAGGTCCTGTACGAAATTTTTGGAATTTTAAATTTGAAGCAAAGCAGAAATCGTTTAAAGTATATGCCCATTCGATCACGTCAAGGAAAAATATATGCCTCACACTTGCGAAAAAATATCAACTTAAATTTTCACATCAGATTCGCCTTCCTAAAAAAAATACGAACAAATACAATTTTGACTTAAAATATAAATGTGAAAGCATATATTTAGAATTAATCTTAAAAATATTAAAATTAAATAAAACTGATGATATAACTTTTATTAGTGAAATTGAATATATTGGAATTAAATATAAAACTGGTCTCTATGTTGCAACATGTACGAATGACTATAAAATTCATTTAATTAAAGTTGCTGTTAAAGTAAATGAAAATTTTTTTCTTATATGTCAACATTTAACTGAGGTTGATTTTAGCTCTCATTTTGCAGCATTTGAAGTTAATTCTGAAGCATTTGGAGAATATCGTGTAATTGAATTTAAAAACATAATTGGACCACCTCTAACTATAATAAAAACACATAAAGGAAAAACATTTATTAAAATTAAAGAATTCTGTTTATACAACTGAAGAAACCTTAATCCCCTTAATTGAAAACCATATTTTTAGAAGCTGAAATTGAATATATTTTGTTTAAAAACAAACCTGGTCTCAATGTTGTATCGTAGCCCAACGACTATAACATTTATATAATTTAATTTACTGTATAAATAGAATGAACATTTTTTTTGTCAAGAGCTAACTGAGGTTGATTTTAAATAACATATTGTAGCATTTGAAGTTTGTTCAGTAGAATTCGGAAAATATCGAGAATTTGAATTTAATAGAACATAATCGAACGCGAACGCTATACAACTAAAGAAACTATATTACTGAATTGAAAATCATATTTTTAGAAGTTGAAATTGAAATTGAATATATTTTATTTTAAAAAAAAATGGTCTCTATGTAGTTACGTATACCCACGACAACGAAATTTAAATTTAATATATAGGTATATAATTTAAATTTCTATATAAATTAAATGATAATTTTTTAGTCAGGTTAATTTTAGCTGATACTATGCAGTATTTGAAATAAGTTCTGAAGTATTTGAAAAATATGGAGTAATTGAATTTAATAACTTAATTGAACGCTCTATAAAAATAACAAAAACAGATAAAGAAAATACATTTACTAAAATTAAAAATTCTTTTTATATAACTAAGGAAACCATATTACTTAATTGATACCTATATATATATATTATATATATAATATACATGTAATAAAATGGAGCACTGGGATTGTAATATTGAGAACAACTCATTGAAATCGATTTTTTGCGAAGAAAATACAGCAACCAATCAAGGAGCAATAATAATGAACGATGAGAATCTTTTAGATCTCAATGAAGAAAATCTTCAATATCATTCGTTAGATCCAGGTCCAAGCCACTATGTTAGTTCTTCTGACTACATACCAAATTTCATTGAATATGCTGCAACATCTGTCGGGGCATTATTAGATACGGATCTTAAATCACGTTTGCAAGAATGGAATCAAGAACACCTTTATCTTTGCTTAAAAGGTAAGTATTTTAATGCAATAATACTAGATATTCTGGGATTTTTTGATTGGCAATCAAGTTGTTTAAACAGCTTCTTAGTGCGAAAATTGTAATTAATTCCTTTTTCATTTATTTTTACAGAAGGAAAAGTCGATATTAATATTCCGAAAATAATCAAATGGTATCACATAAAAGACGTGTTGAAAAATTTTCCCATCGGGGATCAAATATTATTTGAAAATAATATTGAAAAATGGAGAGACACTAAAGGCATTCCACAAGTTACTACTGATGCTGCTGGCTCACAACTGCAATTTGCAATAAATTCGATATCAGCCAGTTCGACTCCTACACCTCGATTAACATCTCGACCAACATCTCGATCTACATCTCGACCAACATCTCAGCCATCTTCACCTGAACCATTTGAGAGTTCTTACATTCACTTATCGTCTATTCTCGAGCAAAAACATAGGGGGAAGCAACTTATTCAATATTATGAAGAGAAAAATACATTTGAAGAACAGCAGCGAAATATACTAATCGATTTAGTTGCTCAACGAAAAACTAGAATTTTACAGGATTGGCAAAAGAGGGAGATTGTGCACCAAGTACTTTAACATCAAAAGATGTTCAAAACCACTGACATCTAAAAGAGAAAAAATGTCTCTAGTAAAATCGCAGAAAAAAAAATTTTGTAAGAATATATATATTTTATTTAGTTTAAAAACATATTAATATTATATTTTTTTGTATGAAAGGTCCTGAAATGAATGCAGAGACGTGTATTAACAGCCTCAAATTTGACAATTTATCCGTTGAGGAGTTCGACAGCTTGTGGCAGTCTTGTTCACAACATCGACTACAGGAAATAGCTGACGAAGTCGATCAAAAAATTATTTTTGAAAAATGGCCATTCTATAAAAGGGCGAGTGGATATCGGTTGGTACGTTGAAATCCTAAAAAAATATAAACTTGAGTCTTTGAAATTAAGATGGGTGAGTTAGGAACGAATGTAACATGATGTTTCGACCCTTAAAAAGGCATTGTCAAACATTCGTCATAGAAATTGGCACTCAAAGAATAAGAATATTTATTAAAAAGTAGTATTACATAATTTTTTAAATTATATATAATTAAAATTATTATAAAACATTAATTAACATCTTTCTATGTTCTTATTATTATTCATTTACTTATATAGATCGACAAGGACTTCAGCGTGATATATCCCAACAGCACATCAATACTTCAACTTTGGGAAAACAAATTTAAAATTATAAAGGAATTCCTTATTGCAAATGTGAAAGACAAGAAAGCCACCGAAACCCTTAAAAATGTTGCTGATAAGGACTATTACTCTGGTAATATAAATTGCAAAGTGAAAAGTCTTGGCATAAAGTTATTTTTTTAATTTTTTTTTTTGTCTTTTCAGATGCTGCAATATTATGTGTATACTCAATAGCATACACTGCTACTTGATTCCAACTAAACAAATCCTGCATAAGGATAATGCCAAAGAGAAGTCAATGCAGAAATTTTCCATAAAGGACTCCTAGCAGGCTTTTCTATTTGAAGCAGAAACAACCCAACAGTTGGAGGACCACATTATGTTTCTGGCATCTCGTGGGGAACCGATTCAGCCGTTCATATTATCTCTAAAGAAACAAGATTTTTTTGTTTACCTTGACGGCTATAAGCTAAAGCTCAACAATCTCTTAAGAGCAGTAGACATTTGTTTCAAATGTTTTTTTTTTTGTTTAGCATAAAATATCCAATTCAATGCGAGAATTTCTGGAATTTTATAGAATTTTTTTTTTATTTCGATTCTAATATATCAAAAAAGCAGCTTTCACCTAAGCAATATACAATGCTTGACACGTTGAAAAAATTATAAGATCATATTGAAAAAAAGTTAAAATTAAAATGGAAATATATATATTTTTTTTTATTCCAATTTCTAAAATAATGTGTTTTATTGCCGTTAGCATTTTTTTCGTGGGTCTTAAACTTGGGTTTTCAGATTGAGGAGTTTTCATATTGACAACTGTGATTTTTTTGTTAACAGGATGTTTTTTCGTTTTGGAAACTGTAATTTGCATATCAAAATCGTGCGTTTCCATATTAACAACTGCGATTTTCATATCAACAACGTGGGTTTTCATATTGACCACTGCGATTTTCATATCAACAATTTTGGTTTTCATGTTGACAACTGCAATTATCATATCAAGAACGTGCGTTTTCATATTAAAAACTGCGATTTTCATATCAACAACGTGGGTTTTCATATTGACTGCTGCGATTTTCATATCAACAATTTTGGTTTTCATGTTGACAACTGCAATTATCATATCAAGAACGTGCGTTTTCATATTAAAAACTGCGATTTTCATATCAACAACGTGGGTTTTCATATTGACTGCTGCGATTTTCATATCAACAATTTGGGTTTTCATGTTGTTAGCTACGATTTTCATATCAACAACGTGGATTTTCATACTGACAATTACGATTTTCATATCAACAATTTCGATTTTCATATTGACAACTGCGATTTTCATATCAACAAGATGAGTTTTCATATTGACAACTGCGGTTCTTAAATTGAAAATCAAGCAATAATCAATTTCACAACTCACAAAATTGATTATCGGACGTTTTTCATATTGACAACTGCAGTTGTTGGATGAAAATTAACAATTTTTTTATCAATATGACAACCGTAATTGTCGATATGACGAACCTTTTTGGTTCAGTGATGTTATGAAACGCGCTAGAACCGGTATTTTTCTTAACAAACCAGTTGTTAATTTCGTTTACTAGATGCCGCTAGCGTCGGAAAGAGCGGTATCTCTTTCTTTTAATGTTGTTCGCCTTGCCGCACGATTGGTTTTTCCTGCGATTTTTTAAGCTTGAAAAATAACCAGTGTCATAAAAGCATTACTACGCAAACAATGAATGCAAATCTCAACGAGCAATTCTGTGGTAAAAAGCGATAACAGCTTAAGTCGAGAAAAAAAATAAGGCGACTACGTGTATCAAAATTGATAATTACACTAATAAAAAATATATTAGAAGATCTTATTTTATTTAATTTAATAATACAACCCAATAATAATATATTATATGAAATAAAAATCTATCAAAGAATGGCAATTTTTTTTAAAAATGCGATTGAAAACTTGAAAAATGATTTTTTCTTATCTCGACATAAGCTGTTATCGTTTTTTACCACAGAATTATCTGAAACTATAAGCACAAAAAACAAAACGTTTCTGCTGCGTGTAGACTGATTAAACCGCAACCAGACATAATGCTATTGATTTGCTCTGTTCTCAGGGCTGTTCATCTCGAGCTTCTTTCGGATGTGACTACTGAAAGTAGTGTACTTGGCCTACGGCGCTTTATTGCCAGACGTGGTGTTCCTCACCTTATCATATCGGATAACGCGAAGACATTCATTGGAATTGGCGCAACTTGCGGTATTTATTTCATCGGAGGAGCTAAAGGACTATCTTACCTTCAAAAATATAACGTGGGAATTCATCGTGGAGCGGTGGGGTGGATTTTGGTAGCGGCTAGTACGATATGTTAAGATTGCTCGCAAGGCCACTATCGGACGTGCGGTACTTAATGAACCGCAGATGCAGACATTATTGTGCGAAGTTGAGAGTGTCATAAACTCAAGACCATTGACATACATTTCGGATGATCCGTCGGACTTGATACCACTAACGCCTTCACATTTTTTAACTGGTACTAATCCTATTCTTCCATCGCCAGATTATCGTCGTGTTTCTGTAAACGAAGATATCCGTCAAAATGGCTTTCTCGACAACGGTTTATAAACTTCGTCTGAGAGAAGAATATTTGCAGCAGTTAAGGTCTGCTCATGTTTATAAGACTGCCAAGTCGTCAAATTTTGCATCTGGAGATGTTGTCCTAGTACACGACTCATCCTGTCTTCGAGTTTTATGGAAAGTGGCGTTGATAGAAACTACTTTCATTGGACGTGACGGTAAAATTCGTTCCTGTGAAGTAAAGATGTCAAATGGAGTAAGAATGAGACGACCTGTGCAGCTCCTGTATCCGCTAGAGGTAACTGGAGATCAATCCAGCCGGTGCCCGGAGGATGGTAAAAATTGAACCAGTCTAACCAGTCGGACTGTAAGCCGTGCATAACCAACGGCGAGTTAGTTTTGAACTAGATGTCGACGCGGTCGGTTAACGTTGCCTTCAGCATTTATTTAATGGTTACAATTTTTTTGTGAAAATAACGAAATAAATTGAATTGTTCTTTAAATCGGGACCGTTATTTTAATAAGTTGGCGAAGTTTTCCAACATGCAGACCATACTAACATATTGTCCGAATATGGAATCAATGGGTACAGCGGAACATTTTTATATAATTAAGATTAGCCTTCTTAAAACTCTTGCACTTTTTTGTCGCGAGCTCTTGAACCATGAAGTTTATGCAACAATCACAAACACGCTAGAATATTGCATAAACAATGATTAAACGAATTTACGACATAATGCAACAACTGACCTTAGCAAGAAGAATGTGAAAGAACACTCGGAAAAATTACTTGCTGAAGACTATAAACTGATTGATATACTTGTTCAGTTAGAACAGTTAGATACAATTAGAATAGTTTATAGTGCTCCTCGGTTCGCAAGTCAATTGGAGACAGATTAAGATTAAGATATCGATGGTGAAGAATAGCAACCTCCTAAGTCTGATGTTCGTACAGAGTTAGGAGGTTGTTATGCTACTCTTCACCGTCGATATGAGAAAAGATATTTACCGTATTATGAATGTCACGTCCCACCACTTCGATGCCGATTTGACATCGACGCATGAAAAAGCGATTGTGAATGTCGATTGTCATCGACAGTTGTCACTTTGATCGGCATTTTCCATCAAAATTAACGTCGATGCAAAAATGAAATGATTGTAAATGAAGGCACTCACATTAGCTTAAATTCACAATTAACAGCTGATACATACTGTTACGTGTAAGCCTGGCAACCGCGCAACCGTACAACTCGATCGTTTCACATAATGAAAACAACAACAACCGAATACCTAGTTGAAAAATAACCCAACCAGAAATAAGGCGAAACAGCACGGTTGTATCTCTCTTCTTATCGAATGCTCTCCAATGTACTAGAATCCTCTGCACACACCACTGAACGATGATCGAAATCGAAGGCTCTGAAGCTTTCGAGAAGATTCCACAACTGAACGAACGTTCAAGTACACCGGTGAACATTCAAGACTGCAACCGCCTAGTATATAAGCAGGTGAAGCATTCAGCGAAGAGACAGTAATTTTGATTACGGCGACTGTGACAGACAGCGGGTACACGCGACCGTGTTGAGAGAGAACGAAAGTGAACGAGTCAAGCGATATATGGTATAAGCGGGCGGTACTGCCATACAGTGCGAATTATTGTGCGAATATAGTTCTGTGAATTTAAAGTGCGATTAATAAATAATTACTTATTTTTATTTTAACCGAATTGTGTTTTACTTGAAATCCCGGCGAACCCCTAGCTCGCAACAATACATATCAATATGGCAATGCTAATGAGTCGCGTCGATGCGGTTACACAAACGGTTTTATCGATCGACGTGACACGTTGAATCGGCATCGAAGTGACGTGACGTGACATTCACAATACAGTCAATTAGCCGCCATTTTGAACCCAAGACCAGTGATTTAAAACTGAAGACGATGGGAACAAAATGAGGATATTCCTAAACGTACGTTAGTACCGTCCATGACCACCTCAACTACCGCAAATTTGGAATTTAGCAATTGAAATTTTATTTCTGAATGAAATTTTATGAATTGCATGGTCGTGTTATTGCGCTAACCCTACGAAGTTTCACGCTACGCGCCTGATATTCGCCACTTTCTGGAAAACCCGCCCATTGGAAGCGTCAAATGTCTTATCGAATACTGGTCCAATTTTAATCTGGAGCAAATGAAAATGTTTATATTAAAATATGTATGTATTGCTGTAAAAGTTATATGTGCAGGACATTTTCTGTACATTTTTACTTGTTATGTTGCGTGTAATTCATCGGCAAGTCAATTGTCTGCGCTCTTCGAATCTCTGTCGTTTTTTATAAATCAGTGTGACCCTCGCTCCAAATTCATCATATGTGGTGATTTTAATATGCCATATATAAGATGGTGTAATAACATTCCTTCTGCCTCGCCCTCTTATTCTCAACACCTTTTCCACCTCGAATCCTTTATGGAATTTTGTGCTATTACGCAATTAAATTGTGTTCAGAATAAGAATGATAGAATTCTAGATCTAATTTTTCCGAATGTATGCTCCAACGATAATAGTATTTTCTCTTCTACTACAGAGCTTGTACCCCTTGACTCCCATCATCCTCACATTGAGCTTGTGATTAAAATAAATACATCTAACCGGTCATCGTTAACAAGCGCAATTTCTTTAAGTGTAACTATGAGGTAATTTCTTCTGACTTACAGGAGCTTAATTTGCTAGCAACTCTGGAATCTGAGTCCGTTGTCTCTTCTGTTGACTACTTTTACAGTTCTTTAAACTCAATCATTTCTGAGCGTGTTTCGTTCTACTCCACGAAACGCAGTTCCTTCCCTCAATGGTTCAATAATATCATTAAGTTAGTTTACAAAAAAAACAAGGCACGGAGAACTTTTCTTAAGAACCGTAATCCTGTAAACGCATCCCGTTTTGCTGATCTTAGAAAGCAGCTAAAGAGGGAAATAAAGAAAGGTTTTCGTTCATATGTGGACAACCTAAATTCCTCTCTTTCTACTGGGAATGTTAAGCCGTTTTGGAATTATGCTAATTCATCTCGAACTACTTCTTCTAACCCCTCCAGTATTTCACACTTGGATGTTACTGCATCTAATCCTTGTGATATTGCTGAACTTTTCTCGCAATATTTCCAGTCTGTCTACTCCGCCAGTTCACGCTCATCTACGCCTTGTCTCGTCGATAATCAGGTCAATCTCTTGCCAGAGTTCGATTGTCACGACGTTCTTGCTGTCATTATCTCTTTAGATGGTAATGGTAGTGCTGGACCGGACGAAATTCCAAACATTTTCGTAATAAATCTTGGACACATCCTAGTTGAACCTTTGGCGAAACTTTTCACTATGTCCATCACAGAAGGAATTTTCCCCACTCAATGGAAGGACTCTTACGTTATTCCTATTTACCGTCCAATCTGTCTACTTTCTTGCTTTTCAAAAATATTTGAAAAGTTACTACATGAATTCATTTTTCCACGAGTCAGCTCCCTTATATCAGTCAAGTAGCATGGATTTTTTAAAGGACGCTCTACGGAGACGAATCTTGTTTCCTTCTCAAACTCAGTCTCATGTGCGCTCGAAAATCGTCTCTCTGTCCACACGATTTATACTGACTTTTCTAAATTTGACAGTGTTGACTACTATATACTGCTTAATAAACTGCAATCGTTTGAAATAGATGCTGCTTTGTTGCAATGGTTCTCTTCGTACTTAAGTGATCGTAAACAATAAGTCATATTTAATGGAGCTCAATCCAATCCATACTTTGCATCGTCTGGTGTTCCCCAAGGCTCTACCTTGGGTCCCCTACTTTTCGTTTTGTTTGCGAATGACCTTCTTACGGGTTTTCAGTCTGATCATTTAATGTATGCCGATGATCTCAAATTATTCAGAGTCGTGAAATCTATTTCTGACTGTAAAATCCTACAAGATGACATTAATAAATTAAATTATTGGTGCATGCAGTATAACCTCCGTTTGAACACTCAGAAATGTTTTAAAATGATATACACAAATAAGGATTGTTGCCTTAACTTTGACTACCACGTTGATAATGCTCTCCTCGTTGAAGTCTCTTGCATAAAGGATTTAGGGGTAATGTTTGACAACAGATTAAAGTTTGATCAGCACATAGTCAAAGTCTGCAAACATGCATTTAGATTATGTGGTTTTATATTGAGAACTGCTCATCCATTCCATAATAAACATGTTCATACGCATTTGTTTAATAGTCTGGTTCGGTCTCGTCTGGAGTATTGTTTTGTTGTGTGGAACCCTCACTACCAATTTCTTGTGACTGCATTGGAATCAGTACAACGACGTTTTACAAAATCTGTTTTCCGAAGGCTCAATTTATCTGACATTTGCTATGAAAGTCGATTAGAGTTACTTGGCCTATCACGTTTAAAGGACAGAAGACTATATTTGGACATGGTATTTTTATTTAAAGTAAATTTTGTTTTTAACACTAATCTTCAAAGTGAACTTCAACTGCGTACTAATGTATGTAATACCAGATCACAAACTCTATTCGTTGTACCATATGCGCGGCTAAACGTATATTTTCACTCTCCTTTACTTAGGCTGCCTCGCATGTTCAATCAATCTTGCCTTAGTTTTCACGACTTTAGTCTACATTCATTCAAGTTGTATTTAAGATTCACGTTGTTTATTAAATAACTATTTAATTTTCATTTTTCTTCATTTATATTTTTCTATTTTAATATGAATCTCAATTACTTTGTTTTTATTTTATTTTTTTATCACTTGGCTACATGTATAATTGGAATTTTTTTAAACTTTCTGTTCATTGAGTCCTTAAATAAATAAATAACAGATGAAACCAGCGACTTTTGTTCCGAGCGAATGATTTTCTAAAGCAGGTATTATATAGGAATAGATTAAAGCCAAAACGCCTTTTTATTAACCAAAATGTAAAATATTTCGCAATAGATAAAAAACTACCCATATTTTTTTATTATTATCTATTTGAATGTGCAGATATTTTAAATAAAGATTTATGTGTTTCTATTAATTTTTTTAAAAACATTTGATAGTTTCTGAAAAAATATCGATACTATCAAAACGTCAAACTGTCGATGTTTAACGTACACTACTGCACAGAGATCTGTATTGTGCAGATCCGGCTATTCAATCCGGAGGTCACCAGGTATCATGATACTATCACCATGCGAATTTTACTGCAATCCAAATTTTGCTAATTCATAAGTTCTACCATAGCAAGTATTTCCGGTTATTAAAACGAGAAGTTGTTCGCTGTCTGGAATATGGAATTTCCTATTTTTTTTATCTTACAATAGAAAATAGATTGATATTGTCAACATATTTAAGCTGTTTATTTCATTAATGATCGCTGATACAAAAACAAACAAAAAAAATCCTAAGTACGTAATAAAGTTCGATGCAAGGAAGGAAAGTTTAAATGCCAAACTAATATGTTTTGTTATTGAATCGTTTCTTTTATTTCTTTACAAAACTATTATCGATATTTAAATCAGATTTTTGTAGATCATAAAAAAAATTTGAAGGTAGGGAGGATGTAGAGGTTTAGTAGCTCTTTGCAAGTATGTATAATCAGAAATAAATAATTTTGTAAGAGAACTCATAATTTTAATAGCCTATTCGATATTATCAACGTTAGGTATTTTATATAAAAAAAATTGCATTTATAAGGAGAAAAACTAGCCTACGAAAGCTTCTTGGCTTTCTGATACAAAGTATCCACTACTTTTCCCATGCTTTGGATCGTCTCCAGGACTCGTTCATATGTTTTATCAACGGGTGTTTCTTCGAATACAATTAATACACCTTCGCCCTGATCGAGAATACCGCTAAATTTTTTATCCAAAATCATTTGTGACAGTTTCTTCTCTACTTGAGGCATTGGAAGTTTTATTGATTCTGCAACATGAGATACCTGCAACGAAAAACAATAGTGATTAGTGGAAATTGAAAAATTTAAGTGTAAAAGTTTCTGGAGATGAACTGAGAGGAAACAAGTTAAATTACAATTTTAATATAATCTCATACCGGGACCGAAAATTAAAAACAACGAAAATAGAAGAATTTAGACCGACTATGTAGATATGAAAAATTTTTATAAAGTCTAGTCGCAAATCAACTAGAAGAAAAGGGCGTTACAATTGTTCTCAAAAGAATTGCAGTCATTAAAAAATAAAAAATAAATATTCTTAAATTGCAAGACTAGTTCATAATGTGCAGAATGAATTTATGAAAAGCTTAGAAAAAATTATAAAGAACAATTAAATTAATAACAACGGTTGTTTGTGATTCTGACTAAAAATAAATGTGGAAATAAAAAAAATTATTAATATTGAATGGTTCAAGAAACGAAATTATAGAAGTGTTTTTTTTAAAAGGGAGAAGTATCAAGACAATTTATTAATTACAAAACAAAAATTTTCTAAAAAAAAAAGTATTTATTATAATACGAACAATCAGCGCAATTTTATTATTTTTTTGATAGAAGTCCGGAACGCGTTTCATGCTGAGATGCGGTGTAGGTTATTATGGGACAGACAACCTTAAGAATAACCAGTAGGCTATTCGGAAGCTATTTTTTAGTCTGTCAATCGCATAGTAACCTGCACCACATCTCAGCATTAAGCGCGTGCCGGATATTTACCCAAAAAGTAATAAAGTTGCGCCCAGAATGTGACACGTTTTTTGTGAATACTGAAAATTCAAGATGATGCATATTGCTGTTTATTGCACTAAACCAATAAGGTTTTTATTCGAAATAACTATTGATAATAAGGTTTTGGATATATTATCGGTACATTAAAGAAAATAATTTGCAAAAGGACCTGAAAATGTTTCAAATTCATCTGGCCTTTTAATTTTTTAGACGTAAATTTGGTATAATTTGCAAAGAGAAGTTCGTTATCGGATACCCCACAACTTTTCGTCACTTCCATTCACAATAAGTGCGCAATCACGTGTTCAACTCATACTTCCTACGTGTTCCACAGGTGGAGTTTCAGTCATCACTCCCACAATTCTGGGTACGGCCGATTATTTCTTTTAAAGTTTTCCGATTATCCAGTAATCGAATCTTTCGATAATCGATTTGGCGAATATGAGATGAAGCCTTCTTTCGATCAGTCGACTGTTTGGAAGATCGATCAAAATAATTTTTCCCGATTATTCGATTTTTCTATTAATTCTTGTGATCGACCTTCGCCGATTAAACGATCGTTAGATTTTTTTGATAACCGATTTTCAGACAGTAGGTAATTTTCGCCTTATAGCTCAAAGTTACTTGCTTTATACCACTCTTAATGAAATCTGTAGAGTATTATAATTTATACAACAACATATAACATAAGTTTGTTTTATCCAGGCCAAAAGTTTGTAATGCAAAAAGCAGAGCCTCGAAACGAAAAAAATTTCATATTACCTTATATTCAAACCCCCAAATCCGCTTGCTGCGCGTTCATCAGTTTGACAAACGCACGATAACTCAAGAACGAATTGACGTAGGATATTGAAATTTGGAATACCGAAGCTTGATCGAATTTGTTAGCTAATTATGTTAACGGGCAAAATCGTTCAGTTCATGTGTGCACGATTATTGGCAGATATTTTCAGATCGCTTAATTTTTTAATGGTTCCAGGTGAAGCAGTCCCGTTCGTACGGTGGGGTTTGGGGGTTCAACCCTCCCCGCACCAATTTCTCAATTTTTTATTGCATATTCTGGAAGAGAACATTCACACGTACTTTTTGGTCCAACCGGATGACACCTTTTACAGTAAGTGTCAGTTTACCTTCGACCAAAAAATATATTTCAAAACGAGTGCCACGTATGCGTCAATTACGACACCATGTTTCGGTGTTTTCATCCAAAAGAACAAAAAAAAACTTTGAAAACGGAGGAAAAATTAAAATTGACTTTAAAATAACATTCGACAATCATAATGTAATGGCGGGCTAGCGAGTTTTCGTAAAAAAATTTGCATTGTTTCGTGTAATACGATTTATTAGCTTATGATGTGAAATTTCGAAACACAAAAGCAAGTCGTTAAGAAAATTTGGATCACAATTGGGAGAACATAATTTTCTTCGTCGTACCGTTTGGGGGTGTTCTTTATACCTGTCATATCAACACAGCAAGACTAATACAGCAAACTGTTAAGCATCCGGTAAAGGTGTACGTCTGGGGTTTTTTTTTCAAAACAGAGATTTGGGACCAATGTCATTCAATAAAAATCTACACCCTATCTCTACGGACATATTCAGGAACGGCCTTCAGTCGACTCAGATCAGATCAATGCTTAAGAGTATCGACAGTTTTTCGCATTTCGGATTAGTGAATCACTTCAGGTTACCAAAATTACCCATAAAAACCCGCTATACTCAATAGACTACATTCATAAAAAGCATCGAGAAACAAAATGCATAGCACAAAATTATGGTGTCATGCTTCTACATGATACTAGATTTCAAGACAATGAATAAGCTGTTGAACGGTTTGTTTATTTTGTGTTTACTACACAATTTTGTTAAAATTTTATTTATTTAAATAAAATAAAATTGTTATTTCCAGTTGTTTTGTGAAATAAAATATGAATATGAAATTTTAATGGCAATGTCAATTTGGGTCTATATGGGTTAATGAATGGAGATGGGTACCAACTGATGATAAGATTGCGGATGACACAACCAAATGGGCTGCTAGTAATGCTGTTATGACACTGGCTATTTCCAAACTTGAAACAAGCGCAAGAAAATGCAGACTACTTCGGCCCCATAAAGAAAGAAAGGCATCTAGAAAAAAGAAGGTGTGTTTTATTTACTTGTCTTACAATGCGGGCAATTCATATTGAAATAACATACAGTCTAACTAACGACTCCTGCATTCTTGCAATTAGAGATTGTGTTGCCAGAAGAGGCGCACCAAAGTAATTCTACAGTGATAATTGGACCAATTTCGGTGGTGCTGATGCAGAGTTACGCCAGTGCCTGTTGAAAATCGATTCAAACCGTATACCCAACATTCCGGATACGTCCTTTAAGTGAATTTTTAACCCGCCAGCTGCACCCTATTCAAAAGCGAGTTGGGAGGGATAAATACGCTCAGGAAAGAAAACGATGAAGCAAATGCCCGTACGAAAAACCTAGTGACGAACTTCTCAAGCGGCAAATAAACGATACAATAGTTGTACTGACTTATGTACGGTTGTATGATCGGTACACACAATACTTATTTGTTTACAATTTTCTTCTAGCAAAAGTTCATAGTTATTCCCAATCATAGAGATATATGTACTGGAGACGACAAGCCACCGGTTTTGTATAAAGCGCTTTGATGCCAGAGAAGTGAGACAAAACAGGGTCGTAGTGTCAAATTATTGTTGCTTAGCGTGTTTCAAGTGCGGTAATATAAATATGAGTGAGAAAAAACAGGGTCGTTATGTCAATTGTTATTGTCTTGCGTGTGAGTGAATGCGATGACGTCCACCTTCAACTCAATCGCTGCTTGTCATCTCCAGTATAGATATCTCTATGTTCCCAATACGCATGCGACCGCAGGTTTTTGGTTGGAAGCGTACGACCGTGCGATATCGGTCCAATAGTCCTTCATAAGCACATACACAATAAAATCGTCGCATACAACAACATATCATACCAGTAAATGGTACAACCGTTGTATCGTGTATTTGCTTTAAATCCATGCAAATGGAAGTGGAAAACTTACGACCACTCACTTATGTCCCAATAGAATCCTCCAGGCGATTTTACTGCCAGTCCCGTTATCTAAGAAAAAACTAGAAGATATTGCAACAATTAACTAGCGCATTCTGGAAACGCTGGGTACCCGATCTAACTATGTAGATGGAGAAAATGGTTCGAATCAGTTTTTATTATTGTTGATGGGAAAGAGACAAGAGATACCTGGAGAAAGGGTATCGTTATGGAAGTACTTGCATATAGGTCAGGACAAGTGCAACACGCCACTTTAGACGACTTATACAATCCTAACTCGTCCTATAGTATAATTATCCATCCTTGATGTGAGGAAAGATGACCCAATTAGTACAGAGGCTTCTGGTATGATGGTCTACGCACAACATACCAGAGAGAAGAGTGTTGGCACTGGCACCAGTTTGTAGAGGGCAGATTGATCGGTAGAGATTAATTGCCACCGGCAAAGCTTTCCTTACCATGTTTTCTTCTTCCCTTTATCCAATTTTGGTATGAGCGGATGTTGCTTAGTGCAAGCAGCGGAGCAAAAATCATAAACTCAGCACTTTTAAATTTAATTTAATTTGTTTGTCTCCAACATGTCCAATCGATTATGAATTGCCATAATCGCACACCCTACCGCGAAGTGTTGTAACTTACTGGAACATTTCTGGACACAGCAACTGTAAAGTTCATTTGCTGGATACGTTTACCGTTGGTAGTTCGCATATTATTTCATTAAAAACGCCGATTTTCTCGTCCTGAATATAATACAATACTATCACACTATCATCCACCAATGGAATACGATTCATTGCAATTGAGCAAGAGAATCCCAGACATAGTTTCGAAAACTCAACGTTTTAAAAGTAGGTCCGACAACGGAACAAAGAGAGTACAAGTGAGTTTTGTGCGTTGTTGTCCAGTTTCAAATTGTCTGCGATAACAGTGTGTAGTCACCAAAGCAACGTTAAAAATTTGGTGTGAGGATTATAATCATTCCATACACTCCAAATTTTCATATGATTCGATCACTCAATCACGCATTAAACGCGCAACTAAACAGAATTAGTGAGTTGACAAACTTTTTCCACTCTAAATTTGTTCCAATTTTGTTACTGAAACAACAAACTTGTCAGGACTTTCTGGAAATATGCTACAACTAAAAAGTTCATCATGGTTCCTTTGTATTCATATACATTTTAAAAGGCACTTTGGTGGAGACAAAAGGTTTGTGTCGTACAGCAAGTGAACTTCAAAAACATTTAAACCTTAAATTTAAAAAGAGTTTTGCTTCAACTGGTACAAACACGGAATAAATTCTTTTCTAAAGTCACAACCGACCGGGAACCTACTCACCTGAACTCTCGAGTACGGCTCGATGATTCGACATAAATTCTGTTCTAGCATTGTATCGTAAAGAGTTCCTAGATGCGCTTTAACAATAACGTCTTCTTCCAGCTCCTTCCTGTACTCTTTTAACCCGGTTTGGAAATCGGCTAAGGATCGTTTATGCGACGCCTGAGCAACTGCTTTCATAGCGTCAATGTCACGCCCAGAATATGTTATGGCCTAGAGCAAAAAAAAGAAACAATGAGAGAAAGAAAACATCACGTGTCCTTGGAACGGACACAAAGCTATCAGTCGAATACTTACTAATTTTCCGCTAACAATTTGATTTACGTCCTCGGCATGGCCTAGCATGATTTTACATAGGAGCATGTACTTGAGGGCAGTTAGGGCCTTGCTGCTTTCGACACTATCGAAGCCTTCAAACGCTTCGTAGAAGTAGGAGAAAGCTGTTTTGAAGTCGCGCTCATCGGCAGCGTGAAGAATTCCCGATTGCAAGTCGAGAGCTCCTTGCATCTTTGGCGGGCAGTAGATAGCGTTTGCCGTGGTTCGTGCAGACGTTAGTGCTGCTCTCGCTTTCGATAAATTACTTAGGGCATGGTAAGTCTTACTTTCCAATAATTGCACTTCGACGAGGAGGTTCTTGTCGTCCAGCTTTTTGAGTTCCTTCAGGAGTTGCGAACCGAGTTGAAGTGCATCCGAGTACATTCCTGTGTCGAAGTAGAGCGCAATAAGTCGGGCTTCCAGCGACTGTCTCAAAAACGTTCGTTTCTCCTGTTTCGCCCATTCTATGCATTCCTTGCAGAGCTGCACTTCGATGCCGGTCCCGGCCTCCAAATCCAAAAATAGATCGACCAAGGACCGAACCAATTTCGCGGCCTTGGCTTTACTTATGAGGCTCAGAAAGGGGCGGGTTACCTTGATTAGATCAGCTAGCTCCTTCGCTTTGCCCTCCTGCTTGTACAACTCGCCGAGCTGCAGGATTCCCTGTTCTTTGTTGCGAATTAGTTCCTCGTCATTCTCGGCGATTTCTTGCTCGCGAACGATTTTATTGAGTAACGAAATTCCCTCCTCCCGATTCACCAGGGAAATCGCTTGTGCCCGTTCGAACAATATCGCTCCCGCCATTGTTACTATTTAGAGTTTTACCAAAGATTTCACTTCGAAAAAGCGTTCGCCTGTTTTTCTTTCAAATTCCGTATGTCACACGTTTGTGTTGCGATTCGGTGCGAAAGTGAACAAGCGCTAGTCATGGCGTCACTGCTGCCAACATGCACGGCATAAAATCACGGTTCACTATTTTGGAAGTGTAGCTGAATTTGGTGAAAAAATTTGGAAATTAAAAATCCAACTATTTATTTTACGTATGTTGCACTTTCATATTAATTAATTAAAAGCTAGAAGATTCAAACCAAAGTAAATGCAATTTAACTTTGAGTTTATACTGTTAAATGTTTTGTACTTTACATAAAACAGATGGCGCTCGGAACTCGTCCACTGAACTCAAAACTTCACATTTTATTAATTTCGTGCAGATCCTCACGGTTGCCAGCACTGACTTACAGCAGTGTTTTGTTTTCTTTCCTGGCGAATACGTTTTGGTCGTGATTTGTTTTTTCTGTTGGAATGATCGGGGTTTTCGCTTAAAATACTTTGGATTTTATCAAAACAAAAGAAAACCATCTCGAATTCAATACAACGCATTGAACTCGTCGCAGAAAGTAAAATGAACTCCTGTTCTAAGGTAAGTGGAAAGTTGCAATTTGCTCCTCTTCGCTTGGAGTTCCTTTTTTGTTTTATTGGAAAATCGACCAAATAAATTCAAATAGCAGCTGTCGAATCTGCAATGAAACGATTTCCAACTTGCCGGTTGATTGAACACCTCTTTCAAGGGTGTTTGCTTGGCTTTGGCTGCTTTCTAACCTCGTTTTTACTTTGCAGATGTCCAGATCGAGGAGCATAAGCAGGAGTCGTTCTCCGGACAGGAAACGGTAAGTTTAATTTTCCTTAATCTAGAATTTAGTTTACGCGGATCACTCTTACACTCTGCATTTGCTGCCGTTAACTCTGTTGTAGAGGTCTCGGTCCTTGTTTTCTCCCGAGTAGTGGGATAACATCAACATGAGTTCTAATTACACGCAACTTTATTCCAACTTCGGAATTGTGGTCTCATTTTTACAATGTAATATCCAGCGTTCCACATACAAATTTGTTTCGGATAATATCTTGGCTCATCCCAAAATCTTTCGTTAGAGTTTCGTCTTCTAGTTTTAATCTTCCATTTAACAGTTCTTTTCGAATACTGCTCGACCGTTATATTTTTCTGCTAATATCTCACCATTTGACCGCTTTTCCTTTATACTCCGTACTAATATTCGTGACACGCCAACATTGTTAAGTAACGGGTTACGTGCACTTAACTGTTAACCATCTATCGTTTATCATTGCCCTTTCATTGGGAAGCTCCTTCCCAAAGTAATGCAGAGTGTAATGACTACAATATAAAATAAAAATATGCATGTACAATCGAACGTCTATAACTCGAATAGTCACGATTCCACATCAACGTGCTCGAGTTTTAAAGAATTCGACATAAAGACTAAATTAAAGCTTAGCACCCTGTTTGATTGAATTTCTAAAATTTAATTGATAGAAACGTATCAGTATTTTATTTCTCGGAAATGCATATTAAATATGATTGGGAAATTTACAGGAACAGTACAAACAGAACAATAAAGCTAGTATTACACTGTTGGACCAAGCGGTCAAATTGCAGTAATAAGCAATGCGAAAAAGCGTATTTGACCGAGCGTATACTGTGCGATTAATTTGAATTCGCTATTTCGCATTGCTTATTACTTCAATTTAACCACTTGGTCCAACAGTGTAATGTTAGCGTAAGACTTCACAGTGTATATTTTGATGGTTAACAAAATGTGGATATCTTAGTTTGTTGTTTCGCTTAATCCCAGTAACATGGTCAAGGTATTTAATTTTTGTAAGACCATTACATTTTCTACTGACTCGTCGGCTTTCAGCCCATCTTATTGCACTATTGAGAGAGTTAATGCAATCTTGAATTTGAGTTTGTCTAACGTATTCTGATGATGAATCTACGATTTCTTTTTCACTGTCTGATGATAAATTTTCTGTAAATTTTCACCAAAGGTAACAAGAAATTGGTCGCCGCCATGAGTTCTTCATGAAGCTCATTGAGGGGAATTTCATTCTCATTCCCAATCGGATTCGAATTGTCTAGGAAATATCCCTTCACTTGGGCTTTGAAGTCGGCATTACTGTTTGCCTGTTTTTGGCGCAGGGTAAAGAATTGTACTCAATGATTGTATATTTGGTTTTTTCCCAGGCGACTCATTGGTCTGCGTAGATTTACAATAGGTGTGTTTTTTGCGCATTTAAGCCCCAAACACAATGCTCCCGTTCCATTCCGTCACGACAAGTGAGGTTATGTGATCCGTAAAAGTTGAATTTTGGTCAACTTTTCCAATCCGTTCCGTTACGACCGTTGTGTGCATTTACATGGTCAGCCCATAAGGTCTACTTTGACAGCTGAACGGAACGGGAGCATTGTGTTCGGGGCTTTATCAAGATCAGAGATTTACATTGAAAACACCATGAATATTGCTGTTTTTGTTTTTGTTATTTTTATTGTTTTTTTTTTTATTTATTTATTTTTTTTTGGCCTGTAGATAGCACTGTAGAATATAGATTTTAACAGAAATAGCTGCACCAGTAAGCTCACTGGGCAGCTATTCGCGATAAATTCTCTAATCTCGCCTACTATCTATGGAAAAAAATTATAAAGAATGATAAAAACAGCAATGTTGTTGTTATTTTGTATATCAATTTTCTAACCTGGTCTGTTCTGCATAAGTGCGCAAAAAACACACACGCGTGTGTTAAATTGATGTAAATTTTTAAGGTTTCGCGTGATTATCGGGGATTTAGTTTGTTTATTTAGAAATTTGTATATGATTTTTACTCTTTTAAACACTATAAGTTTTTATATTGTTAACTTGTAGTCAGAGTAGAGAGCCGTCGAAGACCTAATTCGATTGAGATTGTATACTGCTTTGATTCCTGTAAAATAACGAGCCTTTTCGTTATTGATTCTGCTTCTTTGGATTATAAATAAAACGTCTTCTTCAATGGTAATATACAGAATCAATTTATTTGTCTCTTAGTTAAGCTTATATAATAAAATAATGCTTAATCGTAAACTTAAGGCTAATTCACTTTGGCCTACTAATGATCGTGGCCAAAAGTGCATATGCAGCGCGATGCATAAAAATAATTTATGACCTACATAATGGGTCGGTCATGTACATTATGTTAAAGTGCATACTCTGTGAGTTGCGAAATAAAGAAAAATACTTTTGGATATGCAAATGAATCGATGCGTCGGCATCGATCTAGTTTCGGGTCGAAAACATAACGATTATGATGAATCGTTAACATTCTCCCGGGCCGTGCTATAGTGAAGCACAAAATCCTCTGGTCTGGTAGTACGCGGTTTCGGTTGTGGTAGTTTAGCAGTTGATGGTCTAAAGTTGGTTTTAAAGTGTCGGATGAGGAGCCAACTTAGCACTGCCATTATGATACAGAGGGAAAGATATCCCACAACGTAGTGATGAATGTGATGGGTATTTACATCATCGGAAGGAAGCGTCTGATGGTTGAGATGATCAACTTGGTGCAGGATTGTATTCCACTCCGCGTTGTTAGTTTTAACAATAGTCCTTGGTGCTTCTATGTAATGGGACCGCATGTTTTCGGCTTCTAGAAGATCACTTAGGTTAAGTGCTGGGGTGAATGATGCCTTGAGATGCGTTTTAAATAAGTTGTGTCCTCGGATACTCATGGCATTGTGTTTCAGCTCGCACTCCGGTTGGATTGTAATCCCGTCTCCTTGTAAGGTGGTGGTGGTGATGTAGGTGCCGCAGATAACATCAAATGTGTGTTGTCGAAGCAATGCGTAAATCCATGAGTTGCTGTGGTGGAGTTGAATCCAAAAGTCGGACGAATTGGTTGTTGATAGGCTGCAGTATCTTGGAACGGGTTTCTCGTGGTTGAGGAGTGCCATTTCACAGCGGCTTGTGTCGGCGTTCTTGTGATAAATCGGATGATCTTGGTGGCACAAGAAGATGTTGTCTTCGAAACTCTGGCATTTGGCTAGCTCAGACTGAGACAACGGATAGTGATGACTTCTTTCAAGTGTTGTAAGTAGATATTTTGTGGAGGGTTGGAAGAAAAGGAAGTGATTCTTGTGTGGAAAGGGAACTGGTGTGACGTGGAAAAGTTGAAAATAATCAGAACGGGTGATTGGAATCTTGATGTTGAAAATCACGCTCGACTGCATTATTCTCGCGGTAATAGCCATGGCCTTGTAGATTCCGATTTCACCACTGTTTTTGCTGATGGGAACCGTTAGTGTCGGTGGAAGAGTTTCTTGTATTATGATCAATTGTTCGTGTAGTTGTCGTGGTGTGAGGATGAGCGCAGTACTTATTCCGTGTTGTAAATCCGTTAGAACATTCCAGAGTGCGGTTTGAGTACTTTTATGAGCTTGAAGAGTAATCATCGTATATAGACATACAGACGTGAAGAAATACTCTTCGCTACCTATATCTGTTAAGGTTTTCAGATATCCATTTATGGTATTAAATTGCTCCTGAATGTGTGATTCCTTTCTTTTGAAGATGTTTACCGTTGTTTCGATGATGGATGTCTGATTTTGAATCAGTGTTTGTAAGTAATGTTCGTTGTTACGGGTCTTCTCGATTTCCTTGTCTATGTAGTCTGCATACTCGGAGTCCAACAATCCGAAGAGCTTATTACCTATATTACCGATAATGTTCAAAGCTGCTCGTTTTGCTCGGGGTAGATGACTATCGCCACCGTATTTGCGATGAAGAATTTCGTTGACTTCGTCGATGTGTTTCAGTTGGTGTTCAAATTGGAGGAGTATTTGTTGGCATAACTTTCCCTTAGTAATGGAAATACCACAAAATTTTCGTATTTCTTCTATGCTGTTTTTGATGCCGGACAGTTCCTGCCAATACGTCTTAAGGTCGTAGTATGCGAAGAGGTTCCATTCGCTGCTTATTAACCTTACTTCGCCTAAATTTTCGAAGTAAATGCCTGGATGATTCTCAAAGGCTTTGACTTCTATAGGGTTGGTTACCTTACCGAGTATTGATGGAACGAATAACACAATTAGTGCTATTGCAAGTAAGCTTGTATGCCGTGCCCTCTTTGATGGTGAGGTCGGCTCAATGCCTCTTTCATTTTGATGAAGCCAATTCGGATTGATCGGTAGAAATCGTCCCTTATTTTGCACTACCGAACGTTTTACTGTTGGTCGCTTCGGGGGTTGGCCTATGGATACCGGGGCAATCCTTCGGTTAGATGATGATGGCTGTATTGTTTGTTCCTCGGTTTCAATTGGTAATGGACACACTCGATGAATGGCTCTCCGAAGTTCTGTGGAGGAGGTTTTGATGTCCAGGACTCTGCTAAGTCCATCTTGGCCCTTTATTGTGCGCAACACTCGTCCCATCCGCCATTGCAAAGGAGGTAGATTATCATCCTTTAAAAGGACTAGAGTTCCTGCACTGATGTCCTCGCTAGGATGTTGCCATTTATAACGATTCTGGAGCACTTGTAGGTATTCCTTGGACCAACGCCGCCAGAATTCCTTGTGAATGGATCTAACCAAGTTCCATCGTGCTACTAGGTTACTATTTCTTGGTTTGGCGTCGGCGTCGGGAATAGTAAGAAGAGGTTCTCCGATTAAAAAATGGCCGGGTGTCAAGGCTTGCATGTCGTTGGGATCAGTAGATAGTGGCGTGAGTGGCCTTGAGTTGAGGATGGCTTCAATTTGGACAATAACCGTAGAAATTTCTTCTGCTGTGAGATGTGCGCTGTGCATTACCTTTTTTAAGTAACCCTTTGCTGATTTTACAGCAGCTTCCCACAGTCCTCCAAAGTGTGGGGACCGGGGTGGAATGGGCCTCCATTGTATTCCATTATTTAAACAATGATTGTTTATTAGGGTTTGAGTTTCGTTTGCTGCTAGTGTTTGGTGAAGATCTTGAAGTTCTGAACGTGCACCCATGAAGTTCGTGGCGTTATCACTGTAGATGGTATTTGGGATCCCTCGTCGTCCGATAAACCTTTTTAGTGCCCCTAAAAACGCTTGAGCAGAAAGGTCCGACACCAGCTCCAGATGAATCGCCTTCGTTGTGAAGCATACAAAAACTGCTACGTAAGATTTTGTTGGCTGCTTACCACGTATTTTGTAGTGTGTTTGAATGGGGCCCATGAAGTCGATGCCTACATTCATAAAAGGACGTGCCGGTTGTATACGCTCTGCTGGAAGGTTGCCCATTAACTGCCCGATACTCCTTGGTTGAGCCTTGCAACAAGTCACGCACTTGTGGACGATGGTTTGAGCCAATTGCTGCCCTCGCAACGGCTAGAATTGCTGCCTTGTAAGTGCGAGTAGTGTCTGCGGTGGTGCATGTAGTTGTCTTTGATGGATTTGACTCATTAACAACCTTGTGAATACGTGTGACGATGGTAGCAAGATCGGGTGTTTTGTATCATACGGTAGATTTGATGATTGAAGTCGCCCTCCAACTCGTAGAATTCCGCTGTCATCCAAAAAAGGTGTGAGACTAACTAAACGGCTTTGTCTGGATAGCTGGCCTTTATTTTTGATAGTCCTTAATTCGTCAGCAAAGTCGTTTTTTTGGATTTCCTTCAGAATAATGTGCAAGGCTTCCTTTAATTCGACAGTTGTTAACCAGCTAGGGTGCTCCCGAATTTCCTGGTTAATTCTTGATAGGTTCTGCTTAAAACGTAATATACGAGCCACAACACGATTCAGGTGCGCAAACGAATTTTTGTGGTGAATCCGATATATGAAGTGTGGCTCATTGTTGATTGTGCTAGTCAGAATCGTTTTCGGGGGTGTGCATTCATCTGGAATCTTCTCCTCGTCTAGATGATGGGGAATCGGCCATTTATCTTCAGATATTTGAAGAAATTCCGGTCCGTTAAACCACAGCATAGATTTGCATAGTTGTTCTGGTAACATCCCTCTTGATACAATGTCGGCCGGGTTGCTTTTTGTGTGAATGTATTGCCAATCACATGCTTCAGTTTTTGTTTGAATATAGGAGATTCGATGTGCTATGAATGGATCTAGTTTATTAGATGTCGAACGTATCCAAGCCAACACTATTTGTGAATCGGTCCAGTATTTGATTGTATTAATTTTAATCCTGATGCTGCCCTTCACTTGTTCGATCAGTTGAACCATTAATTTCGCTGCGCATAATTCCAGTCTTGGTAATGTGACTGTTTTGATAGGTGCAACTCTTGATTTTGCACACACCAAACGTACAAGAATATTTCCATCCTTATCCTTGGATCTTAGGTAGAGTACCGTTCCATATGCCTTCTCGGATGCGTCTGAGAAACCGTGTAGTTGTATTTCGACGGATTCTGGTATGAGCATGTGCCGGGGAAGCCTGATATTGTTGAGCGTTTTCAATGTGTTCCGAAATGTCATCCATTTGGTGTGAATCTGTTGAGGTACTGCAGTGTCCCAGTCCAGTTGTAAAGCCCAAAGTTCTTGCATTAATATCTTGGCTAATACAATAACCGGATTTACAAATCCGAGAGGGTCGAATAAGTGTGCAATATCGGAGAGGATGGTTCTCTTCGTAACTTGTTTTGGCTCACTCCATGTAGTAGTGATTGAAAATAAATCCGTTGTTGGCAGCCAAGTGATTCCTAAGGTTTTGACTGTCTTCTCTGTGTCGCTGAAGAAGTTTAGCTGAGTTTCAAGATCTCCTGTTGGAATGTTATGTAAAAGTTGAGGATGATTGGCACACCATTTCCTTAACTCGAATCCGGCACTCAGAAGAAGATTTGTCAGTTCATCCTTAATACGTAGCGATTCCTCAAGATTATTGGAACCGGTCATGACGTCGTCCATATAAAAGTCCCGAATTGCCTTGGCGGCTCGTGGGTGTGTAGCTCTTCCAATTCTGGCTAGCTCCTGAAGACATTGAGTTGCTAAATATGGTGCGGCTGTAGTGCCGTAAGTGATAGTGCGAAGACGATAATATTGTAACTGCTGTGTTGGGTCATTTCTCCAAATGATTAATTGAAGATTTCGATCCTCAGGTTCCACATCTATTTGTCGATACATCTTAGTTATGTCGGCTGTGAACACGTATTGGTGTGTTCGGAAGCGAAGGATGATTGAAAATAGATCATCTTGTACTGTAGGTCTTGTCATCATGATATCGTTCAGCGAAGTATTGTTAGATGTCTTGGCTGATGCATCAAACACAACGCGAAGTTTTGTTGTGCTGCTGTCAGGCTTTAAGACGCAGTGGTGAGGCAAAAAATAATTGGGGTGTTGTATGTCATCCTTACTTATTTCTTCCATGTGTTGTAGTTGTACATATTCGTTGATAAAGGCTGAATATTGTTCCTTTAGTTGAGGATGAGTTTGTAGTCGCCTTTCGATAGAAAGAAAACGTCTTCGGGCGATATCTTCTGATTTTCCCAGGGCTGAAGCAGGTTGAATCAAAGGTAGTTTAACAATAAAACGACCGTCCTCCTTCCTTCTTATAAGTCCGTCCAAGCTCGCACCTTTATTGGAATTGGTTGATGAACTGCAATCTTCTACCTCCCAAAATTTCTGTATGTGCTGATCAAGCTGTAAATTGCTTATTCCACAGAACGCGTCGAATGAATTGATCTGTGATGCCTTGCCTAATACAAGCCATCCGAGTGTTGTGTTCTGTAAGGTTGGTAAATCCTTACCCAGCTTGATTTGGCCTATTGAGAGTAATTCGCAGAAAAGTTCAGCGCCGATTAACAAGTCGATCTTCCTCGGTGTGTTAAAATCTGGGTCAGCTAGAGTAATATTATGAGGAATTGGCCAGGATGACACCTCGATTTTAATCTGTGGCTGTCGAGTGGTTATTTCTGGAAGCACAAAAACGTCAAGTTGCGCCGTGTAGTTATTGAGATTCGATCCTATTGTTATGTTGGATCGCTTTGTTGTACGAGTATTCGAATCTCCAATTCCTGATATGTTTAAGTTCTCTCGTTTGGCAGTGAATCCCAATTTTCTGTGCAATTGTTCAGTTATAAACGTGAGTTGGGAGCCGGAATCCAATAAAGCTCTACATATGATAGGATCCCCGTTCTTGGTATGTACCTTAACAAGGGCAGTGCCTAAGAATATGTAAGTAGATCCAGGAATGATGGGATGATGGGCCGCCAACACTGTGTCCTTGCTATCTGAAGCTGAAGACTGATTTGTAGATACGGTTGTTCCTGGTTTGGATTTTTGCGAACCAGATTTTGATTGATGATCATCGATATGGAGTAACGTATTGTGTCGCTTGGTGCATTTTGTGCAGCAGCGTGCAGAACAGGCGGCGACTTGATGTCCTTCTTGCAAGCAGTTCAAACAGAGCTTCCATCCTTTGGCCCGTTGAAAACGACATGTTGGTGTCAGGGCCAAAAACTTCTCACATTTGTAGAGTGGATGTTGTCCATTACATGATTTGCAGGCTGCAGTGCGTTGTCCATTTGCTGACATAACGGTTGATGTGCTGCTTCTTGTTTTCGTGTTGTAAGACGTAGGACCAGATTTCTGATTTCCGAGACCCTCCAGTGCTTGGAAGCGCAATTCTATAAAATGTAGCAGCGTCGTTATGGTCTGCAGTTCACGAGGATTTGATAAGGACTGCTCATATAGGTTGTGAGAAGTTCTATCCAATTTTTTTATTATGATGTGGTGGAGAATGGGGTCCCAATTGTCAATGGGAATTCCCAAACTCTTTAAAGTGCCTAAGCACTCCTTAGTGTTGTCGTGGAGCGACTTAATACCTGAAGCCATGTCAGTGGACAAGGCCGGGTGTGAAATTAGTCGGTCTAAAATTGCGGTTGCGATGATCCTTTTGTTGGAGTAACGATCCTCCAGTGTTTTCCATGCGGCTTCGTAATTGCCTTCTGTTATTTGTAGATGATGCACAAGCTTGCTGGCTTCTCCACTAAGCGTCGATTTGAGGTACATGAATTTTTGTACCTTGCTAATTGGTTGTCGGTGAATTAGCTCAGTAAACAGGTCCTGAAACTGCGGCCATTTAAGATAGCTTCCGTCGAAGCTGGGTATGTCAATCTTCGGAAGATTAACAGCAGGCGATGAATGTCCATGGTGAGGTGTTATGACAGGATAGTCGCGTGCTTGATTCTCCTGCAATCGAACGGTCATGTTTAGGTATTGTCGTTCCGCCTCCGAGAAACTTGATTCCAAATAGTCGAGTAGAAATTCCTCAGCCATAATGAGGAGATGATTTGCAGTAATCTCAGACCAATAATTTCTTAGTGAGACTAGTCTTTCCTCATAGTATTGCCTGGATTTCGGACCCTGAAGTTCCGTCTCAATGTTTTTGATGAGATTCTGGAGCGACGTTATGAGAGCGGATTGCGTTCGAATTCGTCTCTGTTGAGGTTCGTTGTTGGAACCTTCGTTAGAAGGTGGACAGCCAGTGGAGCTGCCTGCTGCCTTACCGTCCGTTAAATTGTCTGCTTGAGATGCCGTCTCTATTGCGGCCTGTAATGCTGCCGCTAGATATGCTGCGGTATCCTCGTAGACTGCTTCTATGGTTTGATGATACTTCTGTTTGAAGTACGGATGGTCGGGCTGGTCGGCCATGAACTCCTGTATCTGCATGTCCGTCTCTTCGAAGCGCTTCCATTCGAAATCCAATCGATCCAACCTGGTTTGAATGTTTTGGACAGTTCGCCTTGTCTTCGCCTCCTTCTTAAAGTTGACGCCGATTTTTTCCAGCCGTTTCCCAACTTCTTGCTGTTGCTCGAGCAGGGCCTCCATGATTGCTGGTAAATTGATGTCTTCAATGTCGAATATTGATGTCAACGGTTTTAGCTGCTGATGCAGATGCTGATGCAGATGCTGTTGCTGTTGCTGATGCTGCTGCTGATTCTGATCCTGTTGCTGATCACGTCGGGGTCACCATGTAAAATAACGAGCCTTTTCGTTATTGATTCTGCTTCTTTGGATTATAAATAAAACGTCTTCTTCAATGGTAATATACAGAATCAATTTATTTGTCTCTTAGTTAAGCTTATATAATAAAATAATGCTTAATCGTAAACTTAAGGCTAATTCACTTTGGCCTACTAATGATCGTGGCCAAAAGTGCATATGCAGCGCGATGCATAAAAATAATTTATGACCTACATAATGGGTCGGTCATGTACATTATGTTAAAGTGCATACTCTGTGAGTTGCGAAATAAAGAAAAATACTTTTGGATATGCAAATGAATCGATGCGTCGGCATCGATCTAGTTTCGGGTCGAAAACATAACGATTATGATGAATCGTTAACAATTCCTTTGTTCATGAGTCTCAATTTTTTTCAGATTATACAAAGGCGTTTGGCTCCATGAATGTAGTCCATAGGTCGTATTGGATAGGATGAAGGCATTGAATATTAGGTCTTTCACCTGATAGTCAATATGTTGGTAGCGTTTTAATAATACTATAAAAGGTACTATTATTGCGTATGGATACTATGTATATGAGTTGTGCAGTTTAGGTTTTTGTCAATGATTAACCTTAGGTACTCTAGAAATTTCCTTGCCATCAATTTAAAGATAATATCAGGCTTGTTTTTCAATTTCTTAAAAAGTATGTAATTTGTTTTTGTCGCATTTAACCATCTATTGAATGTGACAGGGTCGTTGTTTGTGGGTTCTTAGATTATCTGGCTCTTAAGGACGTGACACATTACAAGCAGAAGTAGAATTTTTTTGTAGAAAACACCAAAATATATTGCATCTATTAATTTGAAGTCAGCGGAAAAGAAAGTGCTGTTTCTTCGCTCTAAATTCCAAAATTCTGATTCTGCTTCAGTATTGCTAATAAAGGGTTTTCCAATAAGGACTTGACAACTTTTTTTCAAAATAAAATGCAAACCATTTGAGATATTTCAAAAACTTTATTATCGGGTTGAAGTACAATCAAAACATTTATGAATGGAACTCGACTTCGTTCATATGGCCACCGCGGGCACGTTTGCAGCGGTCGATTCGTTGGACCCAATTTTCGATGACTCGGCCACACATTTCGGCCGAAATGGCTGCTATTTCGTGTTCAATGTTGGCTCTGAGCTCTTCCAACGTCGTCGGCTTGTTGGCATAGACCAACGACTTGACGTGGCCCCAAAGAAAAAAGTCCAGAGGCGTTAAATCGCACGAACGAGGCGGCCAATCGACTGGTCCATTTCTTGAGATAACACGCTCATCAAACTTACTCTTCAATAAATCGATTGTAACGTGTGCTGTGTGGCTTGTGGCACCGTCCTGTTGAAACCACATGTTGTCCAAGTCCATATCTTCCAATTCGGGCCAAAAATAATCGGTAATCATGGCGCGATAACGATTACCATTCACAGTAACGTGACGATCATTATCGTCGACGAAAAAATATGGCCCTATGACGCCGCCAGCATGCAAACCGCACCAAACAGTTATTTTTTGTGGATGAAGTGGTCTTTCATGAAGCACATGTGGATTTTCACCGGACCAATAACGCATATTTTGCTTATTGACGAATCCACTGAGCCAAAAATGAGCTTCGTCACTGAAGATGATTTTGCGATGAAATTGATCATCTTGGCGCATCTTTTCCAGAGCCCAATCGGAGAACGTACGTCGCTTCAAATGGTCCATCGGCTTCAATTCTTGAGTCAGCTTGATCTTGTATGGGTGTAAACCAAGATCCTTACGCAAAATTCGCCATAACGTGGTCTGGGCGATGCCCAACACTTGAGAACGCCGTGGAATTGACTGATTTGGATCATTTGCTACGGACGTTTCAACGGCAGCGATATTTTCGACACTTCGACCAACCCGTTGTCTCACTGGCACGGCAACATCACACAACGAATATGTAGACTCAAATTTTTGCACTAAACTTGTTACTGCCTGTCTACTAGGGCGAGAATTACGACCGAAAATCGGAGTTAACGCTCTTAAAGTAGCGGTCACCGACTCCGAATTTCTGTAGTAAATTTTTATAATTTGCAGACGTTGTTCCTTCGTGTACTTTACCATGATAAAAATGTTAAGTTTACTGAATAAATTGACAGTGACAGTTCGATGATTAGTGAAAGGGTGCGTTCACAAATTGAATTCAAAGTTGTCAAGTCCCTATTGGAAAACCCTTTATAATACTCTCAAGAATTGCGAATGTTGTCAGCAATGAAAATGTTAAAGGTGTCAAAATTGTTTCCATATACCCGTATATAATTAACATTTTAAACTAAAAACTCAACTAAAACAAAATATATTTATCCGCTCAAACATGTGTCGGGAAAATTACAGGTCACTGCACTGTGAATGTGAATGAAGTTTACTCCAATTTTGACCAGGGAAAAAGAACGCGTTGGAAACATGACAGATAAATTTTAAAAGTTTGTTATTTGCTTATTTCTGAAAATTCTGTCAATTGCTGTACAATATCCTTGCAAATGTTCACCCAAAAGAAATTCCCTAAATGTTAAAAGCAGATTTTATCGTCATACATTCATCAAGTTTGACAGCTGCGAGAGTACATTTTTTTGCACCTGCTCTCGAGAGAGTATAGAAAAGTGTACACTTTTCTATCTACACTCTGCAAAAAGAATAAAACGGCCTCTTATTCGTCCAACGGCAAAATTCTACACTTTCTGCTCTAGTGTAGATAGTATCAAAGCCTGTACGATCGGGGATACAGTGAACTTGTATTAGGGGTATCATATAAAACGCGAGCCTAAGTCATGATCATACATACAGGTCTTGGAAATAGAGATAGAAACTATTTCGGAAGATTAATGTGTCCAACTCCCGTTACGGCCGCCAAGATCGGTCGCGGCAATATATAGGTTTGGCAGTTATTTGACAAAAATCAACCGAATTTTAACAATGTGAGTTACTTTTGACGCAATATTTCATTCGTGATTATATTACTCTCACTGTATCTTTTGCGAAAGCGCGTTATACGCTTCTACTTTTTTTTACAAAAGCGCTTTTTCAAAACAAGAGAGAAGAATTTTACATTCAATAGACTCCGTTTATAATAATTCTATATACACAAACCAAATTTTATCTTCCTGATGCAATTGGTTCGGAAGATGTTGTAATCTAAATTTTTTCACCCCACCCCACCTTCCCTCTTAAAAATGTTAGCCCTTGTCTAATCTCATAGTGTCCCCTAAGACAACTACGAAGTTTCAACCTTCTGATATCAACCGTTCCGGAGATATGTATTTCATAATGTTTCAATCCCAGCTTTCAAACATCCCCCAACCCTTATCGCCAATTTTTTTGCCAAATAGTTCCACTTTTATAGTTCTATATAAGTTCTAAGTTTCAGCGTCCTAGCATAAGCGGTTCTTGAGATCTAGAAACCAAAATGTTTCGTCTAAAACGCTCCCCCACTTCACCCACCCACACCACCCACCCACACCACCCAACATCACCAACCCCCAAAAGATACAGTCAATCAATCTACCCACCATAACAATTTCAAATAATAAAGTAAAAATTATAATGAGTTTCTAGACCTGCATGTACGACCGTGGCCTAAATAAATGAATCAAAAACAATTAATAAGATCTATTACAGTATAACTTCTCTATAGCGGACACCTTTGGGGAATTCAAAAGTGTCCGCTTTTCGGGGGTATTGAGTTTAATACCTAATTCATTGGGGAATAAAGAACTGTCCTCTATAGGGAGGTGTCCGGTTTTCGGAGGTGTCCGGTAATAGAAGTTTCACTGTATAACAATAATAAATAAGTAGAAGAATAATTTACTAATAAATAAGCTATCGAAATATAATAAAAAATTGGATAATAAATAAATAAAAGAAATAATAATTTACACGTTCACCAATCTTCACATTCAGCCCCACGACAGACAGACCCAGTATTCCAAAAGGCACGACATCAGGGTTCCCAGATAGTTGGCTGCGGAGCCCGCCGCTTGTGCTCTATGTATGTGCACAAACAATTACAAAGTCTCAGTATTGTCTCTTGTGACATGAACCGAGCGCATAGTTTGGCGCCTCACTTCCGTAACTCTCCACTTAAGTCGACATGTTTTACAAGTGGCTCCACTATCAATAATCTATCTAACTTCTGAGTTTCAACTTCCTATCTTAAACTATCCCCATCTAGCAAAAACTATCCTGTCTACTTAATTATCATAATCATTTATTTCATCCGTAAGATTAATTTATGTTTAGATACAATAAAATGCTTAAGTGATTAGACATGTTTCTATATCTTTACAGCTTTAGTATAGTTTATGGCATGCAGCATTTTCAAATGTTGTATGCTACTTAATTAAAAAATTTTAATTTAATAATTTTAATTTAAAAATTATCAGATACGAGCACTCAGGCGCGTTTGCGTATCGCGGATAGACGGACTGAAAATTTTTTCTGGTTTTTCTTTAAGATGTACTAGTCCTAAAACGTGAAAAAACAAAATATCAGGGCAGCAATTTTTTTTAGAGCCGGCTGCACTACGGTATTGAAATAATAAAGTAAACATACTGCAGTCACGGTCAGCTGTAAGCCAATCGTATGATACTCGAGATGAAATTCTGAACTCCGATTTATGTTGTAGTTGGGGATAAATCAGAATAAGGAATGCGCATTTAATTTATCCATTATTAAGGACTCGTTTGGTTGCTACTCGAAAGAAAATGGCAAAGAATGTGTTTCAGCTGAAACAACTTACAAAGAAGCATCTTCTAAGTCGTACTTAGGAACAGTATTACGCATAGTTGCAAATAAAATCGACCTAGAAACAGAGAATTATTCTGGCGAATTTATGAGACTCTTGAAGATTCTAGAGAATGGCTGTGGCTTGTGTTGTGTTATTTCTGCATGTTTTACGTATTTTAAATATTAAACTTTTCTTTTCTTCTTTTCATTTTTCTTTTTCTTTCCTCTAACTACTTTTTGATTAGATTTATTAGTAATTACTAACTCTTATTATTTTTTTTTTTTTACATTTTCCGATTACTTTTTTTTATTTCTTTCTCTATCACGGTACTACCCCTTATACCAGTGCGTTGTGCTGTCTGGGGAGTACTTTCGGGTTATGGTATAGATTTAATAGACATTGAGCCCAATGTCGGCATACATGCATGAGTATCTCGATATGGTGAAAATTGTTACAGCTCATTGAACAAGGAGACAGTATGGTCACCAGTTCTTTAAGCTGAGGAAGTGTGCCCAAATGGGGAATTTCTCACCAACTTTAGAGTTGGGAAGGAATTGCCCATTTTGCATGAAGGGATCAAATCAATTATTATTTAAAAAAAAAAAAAAGCTCTTCTGGAACTTAGAATGTCGCCTTACTTTTTCCATTTTACAGGTTGTTACAAAATTTCAACGTCCGAATTCAACGATTTCTTGAGTTATCATGCAAACGGACGGACGGACACCAAACGCATTTGGAGTTTTTGGCCACAACTTTTTTTTCGTCCGAGGCTCGGTTCGGTTCTATGAGCTACAAACTTTCCGGAAGATAGAGAATTGTCTGATAGATACTTACTCTATAGCCCGTCGGTGTTTATTGGGATCTTTGTTTGAACCTTTTTTATAAATGGGAAAAAATCAGGTCTCTTTTCAAGTGAGGTGGAAATGCTCCTTAACTCAAACGATTATTAAGCCCCCTGTTTGTTGAGTGCCTTAAGCACGATGAGGATGAACTATTGCGCCTTATGCGCAACGTAAAATATGTGGTGAATGCCTTGGTGCACGATGAGGCTGAATTATTGCGCCTTATGCGCAATGCAAAATATTCGATGAGTGCCTTATGCACGATGAAAACTGAACTATTGCGCCTTATGCGCAATGCAAAAATATTCGACGAAAACTGAATTATTGCGCCTTATGCGCAATGCAAAATTCCAAAATTCCGGCTCGTGGTGCCAAAAATGTTTGATCGCAAATACTGTGCTGATGATGACGATTACTAGTCGCACTTTTAAGTAAAAAAAAACTTGTTTAATGACTATTACTTTAATTTTCACTTTTGATGATTGCACCTCAACGACTGAACTGATAGAGACCAAAAAAACTCAAAACTATTGCAAAACTGCAACAGGGACTGAAGGTCCCGTAATCTATATGCAAATTGCAATAGAGACTGAACTAACTGACTAAACTATGTACTAGAAAGAAAGTGAAATACCTACGGCCTGATTTTGCCGAGGTAGAAAAGTTATTGAATTCAAAGAAAATTTTAATCTTAACACCCCCCTTACCCTAAAAATAAAAAAAAATATTTTTTTTTCTAAATCTATAGAATTTGCTGAATTTAGATCAGTAATTACTTTAAAATAATTCCAGCTAGAAGTATTTTAAAATAATTAACAATGTGGAGGAGAACGTACGTACATGGTATCGTCACTTTTTTTTCTTTTGCGTTTTTCTCAAAACTACAATTTTTTAAACATATGTACCTTTTTCTCAGGATTGATTAACGTGATTTTTTTTGTGACGAACCAGGACGATGTCATGCACAAACAGACGAGAGCTTTTAAAAATATTTAAAATACTTTTGAAGCTGTAATTGTAATAAGTTAAAAAATCATTGTTTTTTTTTGAAAAATTAAAAAGTTATATAACCTAACAACCAAATAATATTTTTAACCCCCTTGTTAAAATAAAAAGGAACATATAACAAACAAATCCCCTGAACCCCTAACCTCGTAGGATAAACCGTTTTCGAGAAAAAGGTACATGAAGTAAGCAAGATCTTACGTTGGAACTATGGCGAGCGGGGAGTGGGTACCAGTCCCCCTTAATGGGGGAGCTGAGTGATTATCCTTAGTGTCCATTTGAACACCGCGAAAAAAATTCGAGCTCTCAGCATCTTTTGGAGAAATTTGTTACATTTGCGTACGACCATCCTTCAGATTCTATTATAATGGATAAATAAATTGTGTTCCGTAGTTTAAAGTTTCCTTTCGTTATATTTTCAGAAGAAGCATGACGCCCGACCGCCGTAAAAGATCACGTAATTCATATTCCAGAGGAAGGAGCAGGAACAGATCCCGATCAAGGTCACCACGCCGCAGAACTAGATATTCAGGCAGCAGATCCAGGTATGCTCTCAGAAAATACTCTTGCTTCGAATTAAATTGTTTTATACTATTTTAATATTGCATTGACTTTGGTTTTAAATTTGAACGTTTCTACTTGCATGTAGCGCTTTTGATTGAAGAAATTAGGGAAAATTTGAAATGAAATTTAGCGAAAATGTTTTTTTCAAGAATAACCGAAGAAACTTAATATTTTTTTCTATTTATTCACTAGTGTAGTAGGGAGTAAATCAAAAAAAATTATCTTGTTTTTCGTCCCACACTGTGAAAGCATGAAAACTGAAAATTTGAAAAGAAAAAATGCAATAAATTTTTAACTATATAAGACATTCTCGCATCGCAGTTTGATAAAAAAAAATCTTATTAATTTAATTCTGTTATTTTGAAATCGTTATAAGGTCCTATTCGCCACGCGAAAGAAAGAGCTATGATCGTCGAAAATCATACTCGCGTAGTCCACTGTCAGAGAGAAGAAGACATGTAGGTACAAGAGTAAGTCGGACCTTACTTGCCGTATGAAATAGTAATTTTGAGCTTCGATTAATCTATTTCGTTTTTACAGGAGAATCCACAACAAAGTCGATGCATAGGAGTTTTTGGTCTGAGCGTTTATACAACTGAAAACAAAATTAATCAAATTTTTGAGAAATTCGGGCCAATCGAACGTGTTCAAATCGTTATAGATGCTAAAGTAAGTATTTTTTGTTTTTACTTTACATTGCGTGTCACACAAATTATTGCTACAAGGCATTTCGAGCTCAGCGTTTTGTAGTTGATGAGTGTGTCTAGAAAAAATTACCGAATATTTAAATTGGATCTTATATAGTTCTATTGAGATTCAGTAAAGGCATTTTGTTACAATAAAATAGATAAGGAACTGAGGATAGATTAAATTTGCTATTGACTATTGATTTTATGAAATTAATGTGGCGAAGATCGACTTTTTCTTTCTCAAATATTACCAGCGTATAAATCTATAAAAAAAATCGGTCAACAGTTTGGGCGAAACTTTATTATTTTTAGGGTCAAAGTGCGGGAAGCGGTTAAAATGAGGCCGCGATAGAATCCTTATGCCACTGTCACTTTTAACGAATAACGTTATTGGGTCATACTCCGGGACGCGATCAAAGTCGGAGTATAACATCCGTAACTGATCACTTGGTTCGACATTAGGAGATTTTTCGGAAAGTTAGTTTTGTCCTTGAAATAGAAGTAAGAATATCTAAATATAAATTTTTAGCCGATTAATCATAAAAAAAGCCCGTGGACCTACAAATGCATTTAATAAAAAAAAAAAAAAATTGTAATAGATTTGTTCGACCAGGTACATTTCAAAGTTGAAGAGAAGGTGTGAAAAGCGATACAATCCTGTTCAACTGAATACGAACGCATTGATAATGGTCGTTTGAAACAAAGTACGGAATGAAAAGCCTACGAAGACGGGCGCGAATGTTGAATGTAGCTCTCTTGCACCCAAAATTATAAAGCGGTCACACAGAAGAGCGTTCGGCACGATCGTAGCAAAGATGTTTAAATCAAATCATTAAATCATCATTAATAAAATATGGGTTATACGCAATGAATAATTATTTGTTTGGACAATCGAGTTGATAAAATTGTCAAAGTGGATAGAAAAGAACAAAAAAGGCGGAATAGATCACAAAAGGACAAACAAGTCGGAATAGATTACAAAAGGACAAAAAAGGCAAAGTCCACAAAATCCGTTCCCTGGTAATAACCAATATCTCACCACAACTTAGGGATGGCAAAAATTGTGAAAACATGCAATCCGTTTACATTCCTTGGGCGGTTGAAAAAACAATTCGATATTTTATCACAAGAAATATTAGGAATATGTGAAAAGTAATGCAACCCTCTAAATCATCTTGAAGGTTGAATATCCAAAAATACTGAAAGAAGTGCTTAGATAAATATAAAGAAAGGCAGAGGAAGTAAAAACCAATTCGATGTCTTGCCACTCCTAAGAGATGACAGAATTCGTAAAAACGTGTTCATCCTGTGTATGCCTTGTTACGGTTTGAAAAGAGAAAAATCTTGAAAACGGGTTGTAGGCGATTGTAAAACACAAGGCCGTTGTGAAAAGTAATTCGATATCTAACGAGACTTGAAGAATATGATTAAATCCGTGAAAGTTCATGGTCAAATTTCTAAAAATCATGAAAACACTTTCTATACATTTATGTGAAGAGTCCGCAAAAGAAATAATTAATTCAATATTTCAAAAGTCCTAAGAGATATGACGAAATTCGTGAAAATATATGCATTTATTATTTAATCTTTTTTTTTATCTAACGGGCCTATTCCGAAACTCGAGTCGAGTGAGTAGCTCGACTCACATTTGAAGTCGATTCGAGCTAAAGTTAGTATTATGAAAGTCTGTACTTGGAAAGTCACTTCATTTCCAGCAGTCGAGTAAATTTGGCAGCCTACTAATATTTTTATATCTGTTATTTACATTTGAGAGTTTTTAAGATCTCGTGTGACTAAGACTTTGTGATAGTCCAGTGTTTGGGCTACCAAATAGGCTTGTGTAGTTCGCGAACGAACTAGTTCGAAAGATCTTTCCCATAAGTGAAATGAGCGAACTTGTTCGTAGACAGTTCCGCTATTAATTCGATTTTTACCATTTTTGTTTACTCTACTCTGACTTGAGTTAATTTCCGAACGTGTCCCACATATTCTATTCGCAATTCGCAATGAAGTAAATGCTCATAGAAGCAACTTTTGAATTGCTGCCATGTGTCTTCTTTTTGGTTTTCTTATCATGTCATTATTTTCGTTGTGTAACCAGTTTGGCCGTGTGAGATATACGCAATTAGTTTCTTGGGAACTTTTATTTTCACTGTGAACAATTTTAAAAATAAAAAAATTTTGATGTTTAGCCAACTGTAAGGGAAGCAATGCTTCCCATGAACGTCATGCCACTGAGTTTCTTGGGATCTTTTATTTTCACTGTGAACGATTTAAAAAAAAATGTTAGATGTTGTTTTGCCAAATGTAAGGAAGCAATGCTCCCCATGAACGTCACGTCACTGAAAAGGCCGTCCAATGAACTGGTATTTTTTCTCTTTTCGATCCATGACGTTACACTTCAGCTGAGTTTTTTGGTCGAGTCGAGTTTCATAATAGGCCCGGTAGACATGACAATTTTAGTTATTTTCAACGAACGGTTATGTAAAATACGATCGATAGGAACAGTTTTCTGTAAATCAATTGAAAAAATTTTTTACCGGGAGTACCTTCAAAAAATGGGCCATGTTGGCCTAAGTGCTCAAGATGGAACCTGTAGTGGAATTCTGTGCAAAGGCGGCTCGACTCGCCTTTCACGATTTTCTCGTCCATATCGTTTTGGCCCTTGTCGGTTTTAGCGATTTTGTGCAATGGGACAAAAGTAAGTGACGAGTCAAATTGAGCTACTGTCCACTTCACCATCTTCGACTGAGGGCGACTGGCACAAGTGGAGTAGGCTGTAAGAACATCAAGAAAATGAGAAGCGGTGGTCGTGTGGCGTGAGCGGTGGGTTTATATCAGTGTGTCGCTGGTTCGAATCTACGGGAAGATTTTTTTTCTTCCTTTTTTATTATTTTTCGCTTATTTGAGTTATTTGGGAAACCTCAACTCTGCTAGCTCCAACTATTGAAACCGTACAAGAGCCATGAAAACGATTATTGGTCGAAATCTTCAAGTTAGGAAGTTAAAATTTTGCACACATTAACAGTCCATTGATTTAATCGAAAATTCCGAATATAATACAAATCGAATGAGTCCTTCGCGTAGCAGCCTACAAAAGTCTTTCAAATATGTATGCAAGTTACAGAATCCACTACCAATATTGAACGGTAACTTCAGAACACTTCACAATTTTGAAATTTTGAATACGGCGATTTAATAGTAATTGCAGCTAAATGTGTGAAAAATCTCATGAGTCCTTCGTGTAGCTGTCATAAAACATTCTGTTAAAATTACCTAACTTAATTTACAGATCTCACCATAACTCAAGTAATCGTTTAGCCACGCAGTCAACATTTTGTACAAATTAGGTTTGAGTGAAAATCAAGTTTTAGCACACTTGTCGGCGAAATCATTCTACTCCTTCGGGTTGCTCGCATACAAAAACTCCTTAAGACAAGTATTCAAGAATATTTTCCGATATCTTTTGAACGTTTCAGTGTAGGTTATTTAAATTGCGTACACATTCATTTTTAAATGGTTCTAGGTAAAATGATAAATATGCTAGAAATCAAGTGAGTCCTTCATGCACCTGCCATTTAAGAGTTCTTGAAAAAAGAAAAATTCACTTTCGGTGATTTTCCAAGTTTCAGATTTGAAATTGAATAATGAAGGTATTGTCTTTTACTTGCGAGTAGCACCCAATTGAGAGTCCTTATTGAAGGACAAACCACATGCCTCTCTTCATTGTACTTTATCCCCAACTGCAATTAAAGTCAGAGCTCAGTATTTCATCTACGATACGATTGGCTTGCAGCCGATCGTGACTGCATTATGTTTTTTAATTACAATTTATTGCATAACATTGAAAAATAATGTAAGCAGATAGCTCGGCTCCACTAGGACTAGGCGAGAAAAATAGGCGAAAAGAATATGCGTGACAGGCGAGAAGTGATTTTACGAAATCGCTTTTTTCTCGCCAGTTGCTCAATTTTGTGGCAGAATGGCAGTAGGCGGCAAATTAGTAGGCGGGACGCCAGTGCACAAAATCGCTAAGCTGTCAATTTCGGTTTTTGGACGATATTTTGGGCGACTCGCCTTGTACAGAATTCCGGTACTGGAAGTAATGCGCATAGAACAGAAGTTATATTTAATTTTTTTACTCAAAATATTATACGTAGAAGCACTGTAAATATTTCACTTATAGTGCTCGTACCAATTAACATAAACTGCAATCACGGACTTTCATAAGTTCTTATTTCGACGTAAAGAATACCAAAATTTACCTGCTAGTTTGTTGCCACGACAGCATTTCACGTTTCCATCTTTGTCTAGATAAATTTGTAAGAACCAATCTTTGAATTTAGACTGTAGATTTAGGCAATTAATGGAAAAGTTTCGTTCACGCATCCATAGAAACAATCATACAGTTTCTCCTCTAACTCCCGTATACTCGGCTTTATGTAGTGTGTTCTTTTCGAGCGTTTCATATGATTCCGCAAGAGTTTCATTAAATGCCACTCTTTGTTTTTTGATCTGAGAGATTGCTGCTTCAGAAACACCAAAATCTAATGCTAACCGATTGGCACACACAACGGTATCCAACGGTTTTAAAAAAATCTCATTTTCTTCAAAATTTATAATTATTGTAGCAAATCGAAATATAACAATTACAAAAACACGTTCACTTAAGCGAATTGAAACAAATAAACTTTTATACTTGACAATGTAAAAAGCAAAGAAACAAATCACAATCCTGTACTTCTTCAAACAAATTTTGAAAGCTGAAACAAAAGGCAAGCAGAATCAAAATGTTCCTGTTGAAGAATTCGTTCAGAAATCTTAAGTAAATCTTAAGATTCTAGAACGAAACATTATGAATAATCTTAAGTTTTCCGGAAAACTCAGATTTTCGAACTTAAGATTTCTAAATGTTTACTGTATTGAAAAAGAAAATAGTTTTATTTATGTTTCCAATTTCTTCTTACCCATTCTTTCATATACCTGCAGGCATACCTTGTGCTTTTGAAGCTCCTATAGAATTAAAATGTGTTAAATTAAACACTAACAATGAACTTTTTTCATTCTGCTCCGCTAGGAATTTAATTTACTTAGATCTGTCCTTGTGCATAGAAATGAAATAAGTCCACATTTTGCCATGCATAATTTATTTCTATAGCTTATGCTTATTTTCATCTGCTTTGTATTTTAGACTGTAGCAGCCTTAGTTAACGTGCACCTGATGGGATGGGTGCTGACTAATTTGTTCAACTTTCAATTTCCCCAAATTTGATATGTTCCTAAGTCATATAAATATGAACAAGAAAAATATACTAAAACGTGAATTTTTTTTTCATCAGACTGCAAGATCTCGAGGATTTTGTTTTGTGTATTTCGAAAATGCTGAAGATGCAAAAGTTGCAAAAGATCAGTGTTCCGGTATGGAAATAGATGACCGGCGCATACGAGTAGATTACTCGATAACTCATAGAGCGCATACACCAACGCCTGGTATTTATATGGGCAAACCTACAAAGTAAGTTTTACAAATAAATTCAAAAATTTTAACTTTTCTGTTCTATTAAATTAAATTAATTAACTTGAATCATTTATTAAACTTTAGACATTATAAGGAACGAGAATACCATGATCGCTATCGCGATGAGTAAGTTAAATCCGATTATAAGTTAATCTTGTAGCTCTAATCATTTGTTTTATTATTTTCTAGGGCATACCGTAATGAAAAGAATAACAGATATAGAGACAGACCTTCGCCATCACCCACGTCACATTTTCGTCGAGATAGAAATCGCAGATACCACAGGGATAGTCATAGCCGGTCTCGTTCGCCTCGGGATCGTAATATGCATTTCTACTACTAAAATCAGACCCTAGTTTTTATCTAAAATTACTTTTTTATTTTTTTTCATTTGTAGGTCGGGATCGTTAGATATGTACTGGCCGGGATTGAATTAACCACGAGTCAATTCACGATTTAATTGTCACTCTTCTCTGTCGACATACCGTTTTGTTCGCGTTTCAGAACTATTGTAAATAATGGTTTTCCAAATGTTTCGTTATTGATTATTGCTTCTTTTCGTTTTCGAATGTTTTGAAACTGTCATTCATTATTTTACCGCCTAATTGAACTTATCTGCTCTTTGTTTTCAGTGAGAGTTTTGCAATTTTTCCTTTTACAATAAAATATAGAATATGACTTATCTATGCTTCATTTATGTCTTTAAAAATAGATTCAAGATGAGAGCTATTTCGTTGTAATCATCAAAGTTACAATTTGTTTGGAGATAAACGATTTTTATTTTTGAGGGTATGCAATAAAGAAAATGACCGGATTCTTTAATCTTATTAGGAAAACATTGTGTTTGTAAAAAATTTACTTTGTTTTCTTGTCTTCAAATGTTACTCGTATTTGATAGAAAAAGATTTCTGTAGACATTTTAATTAGACTAATTATTCTTTAAATTAATTTCGAAGGCATAGCTATTTTAATATTTTAGATTTAAGAACGTCCAATCGTGTTCATTGAAAATGACTCGTGGAATTAATGAAAAGTGTTATCGATTTTGTATACAATCTATTGGCTTTAATGTTCTTTACTATAAGAGAATCCGTCGGCAATGGATTTGATGACATTTTATTGCGTGTCACAAACATAGGTGGAACTAATCTTTGAATCTCGTTTAGCTAATCGGTTTTATATACAGCATCTATTAAAATACAAATTATACGTTCGTCTTATATGTTTGTTAAATGAGTTTTTTTATGCTATTTACTTCTAATGTACTTTTATTGGAAATGCAGTTCTGCAATATTTATTGCGGTAGTGATAATGTGCTAGCTAGTTTGATTGGGGAAAGACATTGTTTCTTTTAGAAGAGAACATAAAATATTGGAAGCTAGATTTTATAGTTTCAATTTCGTTTGCTAGTTTACAATTGCTCAGTAAATTTTCTATGGAATGACTTGATTTAAGAATGGATGATCGAAGAGCATGTTGTCTACATCGATCCAGATTTATAATTCCTACCTTCCCAATAGGCAAGTATAACTCCTTCTTTCCCTTCCTCAAGTCTGCTCATCATTTCAATCCATCCAAGCCGGTTCGACTTAATAAAATTTAATACCTTAGCTGGGTCATGATCTGGGAGCTGCTATCTCTTTATGAAGTTAGTGGCCAGTCGCATTTCAGCAAAAGCTGGGCATTCACACAAGAAGTGTTCCGCGAACTTATCTTCACATCATTAAACATAAGAGAGTCTCATCCTCCACAGATCGCAAGACCCCCTCGTCTAAATTTTTTTTATCGATTTATTTATTTGGTTTCAATTATGCAACGCACTGGAATATAACTAGTTTAAATTAGCCCAAACAATCTGTAACAGAACACTCATAATAAGCTTTATCATAAACACATTAATAAGTTTATTTTAACTACTAGAGAATAGAGATTTATTTTTTTTTTAACTTAACATGTTGAAAGAGGTACAGAAAAAAGGACTACACACCATACCATGTAAATGCAAATCAATGAACTAAAACTTCTCAAAATCTTAATCGCAATGATAATAAAATAAAATGTTCTCTATTCTCTTCTAAGTGAAGTTTAAACTTAAAAATACAGTTTCAAGTGTTTTTGTACTTTTAATGTAGGTAATGTGATGATATTATTACCTCGACTTGCAATTGAACGGTCAAAGATTGTTTTCCAATGGGACAAAAATTGCCAATATCTCAATCGGTCAATGTCACGAGGGTCGTGCATCTTGTAACCTCCCGCTCTGTACGCCTTTGATGAACTGTTCTATGTATTTCTGACTTTCGTTGATTGTAAGAATATGTCGTGGCGTCCAATTATTATCGCTAAAGTGAGCTATGCCCAATCTAATGATTATGTTGATATGGTGCGTTTTTTGTTCGTTGAGCTGAGAAAGAATCGTGTCTCCAGCTCTTCGAGTTTAAATCAATTTAAAAAAAATCGTTTAACATGTATTCCAGCAATCAGTGTTGTCTTTCGAGAGGAGGCTTCTTCGTCTTACTCAGGCCTACCGGCCGTGCATTTATTTAACTTCAAGGGAATATGATAGGCACGGATCGATTAAAATTTACAGATAGTTGAAAGTTTTCGCTTTCGAGCTTCTTTGCGCGATTTTTTGCATACACGATTATATGCACTTTACCAAAAATGGGTTGAAGCTCTCTTAGTATAATGAAGTGCTATTAAAATCGTTCGTGGGTAAACCGATTAATTGTAATTAACTAATTACTATATTTGACCGTATTGTGAATGTCGATGCCGATTCAACGTGTCACGTCGATCGAACAAAACCGATTGTGTAACCGCATCGACGTGACTCATTAGCATTTCCATATTGATATGTATGTGTCAGCTGTAAATTGTGAATTTAAGCTCATGTTAATGCTTTCATTTACAATCATTTCATTTTTGCATCGACGTTAATTTTTTTCAAGCGTCACGGACTGGAATCTCATCGACGGAAAATGACGATCAAAGTGACAACTGTCGATGACAATCGACATTCACAATCGCTTTTTCAGGCGTCGATGTCGAATCGGCATCGAAGTGACGTGACGTGACATTCACAATACGGTCAATTATTTCAATAATACAGTGTAACGATTGACTAAAAAAAATTACTACCCTGATATTTTGTATTTTTACGACTAGTAGGTCTCAAAACTGTGAAACAAATTTCAGTCCCTCTAGTAGCTAGTATCTCCTAGGGTCACTCTCACTATACACAACACTTGTTGTTTTGGTGTGAGTGCGTATACAGTAACCCTACCCTCCATTAACCTATGGACTAATGTCATAATTATAATGTATAAATAATTAGAATTCCAAAATGTATACAATTCACGTATCTTTGTACATATGGTATATACATACAGTAACCCTACCCTCCATTAACCTATGGACTAATGTCATGATTATAATGTATAAATAATTAGAATTCCAAAATGTGTACAAATCACGTATCTTTGTACATATGGTATATCTATACTCTAGGCTAATATAGGGTCTTTCAACAAGGACGTCAATTTTTAAATGTAAATGAAACAAATGTGTGTGAGATATCCACCCAATTCTTTTTTATTTGAAAGAATATTTTATGGTATTAAGTATGGAATATAATGTTCAAATGTCCGCCCGGCTTTGCTCATCATCAATAGCGCGACAGCCCAAATCGGGCCCTGGCCTCCTAAAGTCGTCGCCTCCAATCGTCTCAATCTGCTGCTAATTTTTAAGATGGCTTTATCTTCATCAACCGAGTCTTGCCATCGCTTGCGTGGTTTGCCTACTGGCCTGTTACCACTCGCTTTGCCTTTAAGAGCACGTCTGGAGATTCTTCTGTCTTCCATCCGCTCTACATGGCCAGCCCACTGCAGTTTACGTAGTTTGATGAACATTGAAGCTTCTGGCTCCTTGAAGAGTTGATACAGCTCATGGTTGTATCTTTTCGTCCGTTCCTTCACAGGTCCTTAAATTCTTCGGAGGAAATTTCTTTCGAATGCGTTAACTGCTTTTACGGAAGTTCGCGTTAATGTGTAATAATAAAAAATATATTAGGAGATCTTATTTTATTGAATTTAATAATAAAACACAATAATAATATATTATATGAGATAAAAATCTGGCAAATTTTTTAAAAAAATGCAATTAAAAACTTTAAAAATGATTTTTTCTTGTCTCGACATAAGCTGTTGTCGCTTTTTACCACAGGTTTGATTTCGTCCGTTTTGTTGCCGTCTTTTGCTAGATTCGCCCTAAGATATATGAAGTTATCCACACTCTCCAAATTATACTCCGCAATCGTTACATTCTGTCTGATTGGCGTTCTCTTTCTTGTTTGCGTCATTACTTTTGTTTTACTTCCGTTTATGCGTAACCCGACTTCTTTTGGGGCGGAGTCAAGATTGACAAATACCTCCTTAGCACTAGGGAAGGATTTTGCTAGTATGTTTATATCGTCAGCGTATGCTACTAGTTGGGTGGACTTGAATAGTAGTGTCCCATTGGTGTCGACTGGGGTTTTTCGGATGGCATACTCTAGTGCCAGGTTGAAAAGAATGGGGGCTAGACCATCTCCCTGCTTTAAACCACATTCCGCTCGAAAGCTGGTTGTGGAATCGGTTTGTATTCTTACTTTGTATTCAGTATTCGTCATTGTGAGTCTCGTTAGTCGGACTAATTTTGGTGGAATTCCAAAATCAAGCATGATTCGGTACAGTATCATCCTGTCGATATTGTCATATGCTTGTTTAAAATCTACAAAGCTTTGGTGCACATCTGTGTTATATTCCCAGCATTTCTAAAGTACCTGTTTCACCGAGAATATCTGGTCTGTTGTAGATCGTCCGGTTCTTGGAGAGAAAGAAATTTTGGATTTTATATCTTGGGAACTGCTTACGATAGAAAAGTTGAACCAGGAAATTTTGTACCTATGTTAGTGGATTTGCAAAACAATTGTTGACTTGGGTGAAGAGGTACGGGACCGGAAGGGTAAACAATGTGGCCGAAACGCTCGAAAGCTGTAATCAAGACATTCTAAAATCCATCTCCTGAACGGTTCATAGGTACCACAAGGTTGAAACTTGACGATTGTTTGTAGGTATAGTAGGAGAATGTAAAGACAGTAAAATATTAAATGGGGGGTGAGGGTGAGAAACTTGATTGCGATATCTCACGACAGTGGCGTAGTTAGACATGATTTTGGGGGGGGGGGGTCAGCAAGGAAATTAATATTGACCTATTTCAACTTCAAATTAATCACTAAAGTTCGATATTATCTACAAGTAGTTGATATGTTACTAATGAATTATTAATGTTTAAGTTATTAAACAACTTATGAACAGATTTCTTTTTTACCTGAAGTATTCTCGCGATTAAAAAATATTAAAACACGAATCCGTTAAAAAATCGAGCCGAGTACTTTTCGCGTATGTACATAATTCAATTGAGTAATTTTGCGGTTAGTGCGATTCACTTTCGATGAGTTTATCTTGTTCCGCGCACATCAGTTGAACTTAAATTCATTAAGTCCTTTGTAAGTGCTAGTTTCAGGCCTTGGTTGTCTAGTATAAGTGTACTAGTCTATCATCGCAGAGGTCAGAGGTTCGAATCCCATCCATGACATTGTCCTTCGCTTTTCCTTATACCCAGTTTTCCTAACTTTTCAACAATATGTAATCTCCCAAAAATGCAATTGCGAATTATCCAGTGCCATTCTCCTTTCACCCGCTGCGGTTGGATGACAGGCTTGAGAACCTATCTCCGAAAAAGAAATTATGTTTATGAAGTTTTGAGAGAAAAACTAAAATCAGATTAAGGAACGACCGTAATGTCCCAAATCGATCAGAGAAATATCATTGAACAGGTCAAGTCCAGAGTTTTGCATATGTATGTATTTGCATAGCTTAGCTTAAGGTTGTTGGTAATTTTCCAAAAAGAAAAACATAACAATTAAATTTTAAAATGTTTCATATTTTTATGACTTACTTACTATGAATTCAATTTGAAAGAAATAAAGTATTATAGGTATATTACATAATAACAGAAAAAAGACTAATATTCGAACATGAAATAATTAGAAATGGAATATAAAGGTCTACAAGATGAATTTCCTATTCTTCTGTGCAAACATGTTGATCACTTCATCTGCTGTCACAGAGATCTCCCGATGAATGCTTAGAAGAGCAAGTCCATTGAGTCGATTTTCTCCCGTAGAATTTCTTAGATAGGACTTCAATGTTTTCATAGTTGAGAAACTACGCTCAACTCTGGCAACTGTCACAGGGAGAGTAGCTCCTATTTTCAAAACTTGAAATACATTTGGGAACATGATTTCGTCACAGGAATTCAATGCTTCCATGAAGGTGTATGGACATTCATTTGCTGTAGTCCATCTTCGCTTCCACAATAGAACCTCTTTCTGAATAATGATTTCACATGACGCCGTCTCATTTGGCCACTGTTTCAATATAATTGCTATGGTATCATTGATTTTATCCTCAGTCAGATCGATTATTTTTTTCGGAATGACGTTTTGGATGATAGAAAGTGTTTTTTGTGTTTTATGAATTTTTGCTCTAATTCAGATATAAAATGATCAACCAATGGTATAAACACAGATTGTCGATAATATTCTTCTCGTGAATTTGAAGCATAATTGTCTCTATGTCGTTGACAATTAATAACTCTCGGTATCTTTATTTCTTCTCCTATTTGTTCCGTTAGTTTAGTGATTACCTTAACTGCTATGCTTTACTAAAAACCATTCGATATTTGGATTGTCTTCTAATGATTTTATAATTCTTCGTCTTAAATAAAAAAAACCTCCTGTTATGTGTACTTTATGAGGTGCGCTAATCATTTCGGGGGGGTTATCCCCCCCCCCCCCCCCGTTACTGTCTCACGAACCAATTACCCCAGGAACGTGAAATTAGGTTTGTGGATATAGGTTAATAATAATAATAAGGGGGGGAATAAAAGTTTTTCTAAAAAATTACGTCTCATATCTTAACTGCTTGACACATTACATTCGTCGCCATGGCACTCTTATCTAGGTGACGGGTATGCATCCCTAGGGTCCCCGTCACCCGGATATGGATGACGTTCTTCTTGGTTAAGTTAGGATAGGATCTCCTAGCAGGAAAAAAAATTGTGGTGATTGTGTAAGAGAAGATGAAAAGGCTCATGTTTATATGGTGCTATACTATCGAAACTGCAAAGCCAGCGGTTTATACTCTTGCTTCCCGTTGCTCCCGTTACTCCATCCTCTATCCTCTATTTACCATCCACTATCCTCTATCTTCTATCCTCCATCCACTATCCATAACTAATACACCGAAAACGAACGAACTGCCGCTAAACTATATGAAATACACACAAATGTTCAAATAACTATTGTACCACCAATTGTAAAATGATTTTGTTAACGCAGAAACCTTCGCAGGCGTGCCCTCAATAAATCACCAAAGTTTCATCGCAATCGGATGAATGGTTTAGGAACGTATACGGGACAAACAAACAAACAGGCAAACATTATAGATATATACAGGGTGTTTGGCACGCCGTGTGCCACCTTGTAAGGCGTTATTCCTTGATATATTTGGAGAAAATAATTGTTCTACGAGGTGGGTCAATTTTCAATATTAGTGGAGATACAGGGTGGTTAAGAAAAGTGTTTTTGACCGGTACGCTCACTCACTTAAAACGTTAAATCTTGAAAACGAATAATCACAAGGCAAAGTGTTATAACTCATTTTTTAGGCAATCGAATTACCTTTCATTTGATGTAACAGTCTAAATTGTAACTGCACCCAATTTTGAGATATTTACTCGAAAACACAGATTTTTCCTACGTCAACCCTAAAAATTCAGAGATCAATGTAGTTTTTCTCAGAAAACCCCATTATAAAAATGTCATTTTAATTTTATTTTTTTATGAGCCGTATTATCAGGGACGTCATTTCAGTTTTTCTAGGGGGGGGGGCAAGATGTTATGTTTGTATATATTTTTATATATAAATATACATATGTTATATGTAATCTATAAAAATACATAATTCAGGGGAGGGGAGGGCAAATGCCCCCCCTGCCCCCCACAAATGACGTCCCTGCGTATTATTACCTACAAAAGCTGCATACATTTGTATGAGTTACGAACATAGAGCTAATGGAGATGACAAGCCACCGGTTTTGTATAAAGCGCTTTGAAGCCAGAAAAGTGAGACAAAACAGGTTCGTTATATCAAATTGTTGTTGTTTTGCGTGTTTCAAGAGCGGGACATAATATAAATGTGAGTGAGAAAACACAGGTTCGTTATATCAATTGTTGTTGTTTTGCGTGTAAGTGAATGCGACGATGTCTGCCTTCAACTCAATCGCTGCTTGTCATATCCAGTATATATATATCTATGGTTACGATTAACATTTTGGAAGTACAGTGGATGCCGCTTATTGCAATCGCGGATAATGCTATAAGCCGTATTTTGTTATCAAAACAGTTGGGTTCCATTTTCCACAAACAGAATTCATCGCTTATTTTTTTCTTCGTTTATTGTTATTATCCGGTTAATGTTATTGTTTTTGGCTGGTCCCAAAGTGATTACAATAAGCGGCATCCACTGTAACAGGTAAAAATACATATCGCATAAGAATTAAATATGTAAAAGTCAGTGCCAAGAATCTGTTTAATTTGTCGGTAGTACTGAAGTATTTTTATTGCACATTTATTACTATTTAAAGGATGAAGGAAAACAATGAAATATAAGTGACTTTCAACATAATTGATGCTTTTACCTGGACGTGGTAGGTACTACTGGATGCGGTACTATGCCTTTTTTAATAGGGTGTCTTACAAAATAAAAATCCTATAAAAGCAAAACTACCTTCATATTTTACTCAGTTTTAGTTACGTTGCTAAGAGAAGAAGGTGTCGGTAGAATTTAAAAAATTATTTCAAAATGCCTGAGTACTTCAAATGAAGAATATGCTGACATGATGTTAATTTATGGAGAGTGTGACCAAAATGCACGAGCCGCGCGAAGGCTTTATCACCAGAGACATCCTCATCGACGGACACCTAGCAGGAGAGTATTTCAAGACGTTTACAGGAGAATTAGGGAAACTGGCAGCGTTAGAACAAGGAGAGTAAATGCAAATCCTGCGCCTATAATCGCTGTTCAGATTGATGAAAGAATACTGCAAGCAGTGCAAAATGATCCATCGATCAGTATCCGACGCTTGGCATTGCAGTTTAACATATATACTTGGAAGGTTTGGAGTATTTGAAAAGTAGAACGCTTTCATGCCTACCATCACACACCAGTACAGGAGCTGCTACCCATTGATTTCCCCAAACGGATGGAGTTTTGCAATTGGCTCCTTGAACGACAAATAGATGACGACAATTTTTTCAACAATATTCTGCGGACGGATGAGTCCCTATTTACCAGAGGCGGTATCACAAACTTCCACAACCTACATACGTGGGCTGAGAGCAATCCACACACAAGAAGAGCGGCATCATTTCAGCACAGATTCAGCGTCAATTTATGGGCAGGTGTGATTGGTGACGATTTACTTGGACCTATTAGGCTTCCGTGTACTCTAAATAGCTCCAACTACTTACAGTTTTTATCAAATGATCTACAGGACTTGTAGGATGATATTCCACTGGTTCGATTGGCTTCCATGTTTTACCAACACGATGGTGCTCCTGCTCATTACGGTCGACAGATCACAGATTGGTTAAATTCCAATTATAGCAATCGCTGGATCGGTAGAAATGGACCGATACACTGGCCTGCAAGATCTCCTGATCTTATTATTATGGATTTTTTTGTATGGGGACGGATGAAGGACTATGTCTACGCAACGCCAGTAGAAAGATTGGAAGATCTAAATATCAGGATCGTTGCGGCAGCAATAGAAGTAAGGCAGCAGTTCAGGAATATGAATACCAAGAGAACACTCGCCAAACGAGCTTTAGCGTGCATTCAAAATGAAGGTGGCCATTTTGAACATTTATTATAATAAAAATATTTGAAATAAAAACCGTTATTAAATTCTTTCAATTCAAGCAAGTAGCGTAGATCAACATGCACATGCACTGATTCTTTAAATATTTAATTTTTATGCGATATGTATTTTTACCTATTACTTCCAAAATGTTAATCGTAACTCATACATATGTATGCAGCTTTTGTAGGTAATAATGCGGCTCATAAAAAAATAAAATTAAAATGACATTTTTATAATGGGGTTTTCTGAGAAAAACTACATTGATCACTGAATTTTAAGGGTTCACGTAGAAAAAATTTGTGTTTTCAAGTAAATATCTCAAGATTGGGTGCAGTTACAATTTAGACTGTTACATCAAATGAAAGGTAATTCGATTCCCTAAAAAACGAAGAACGAGCACTTTGCCTTGTGATTATTCGTTTTCAAGATATAACGTTTTAAGTGAGTGAGGGTACCGGTCAAAAACACTTTTCTTAACCACCCTGTATCTCCACTAATATTGAAAATTGGCCCACCCTGTGGAAAAATTTTTTTCTCCAAATATATCAAGGAATAACCCCTTACAAGGTGGCACACGGAGTGCCAAACACCCTGTATACATACATATAGAAAGTATGATAACAGGGTGTTTTCCCTATTTCTGAAATGGATTATGCTTGAATTTTGGTGGATTAGTATACAGGGTGTAACTAGTACTGAGGTTTAAACGAAAATGGGAGATAGAGGAGCTTGTCCTGAGTAGAAAATCGTTCTACACATACTCCCGTTTTTGCACCGTTAAGGAGATAGCGCGATTTTAAGGACGAAGGATTTTCATCGTACCTGTGATCACTGTTTGATCTCTAACTTCTGCTGTACTTAGCGTAACGTAATAAATCTGGGCTCGTTGGAAAGGACACAAATTCTTCTTTCTAATTGCTATCAACTGTGTCAATCAGTGTTATACTTTTTGAGAAAAATTAAATTTATTTAAATGACACAAAAATAATAAAAAATTAAAAAAAAATACAAAAAAGTCCTGTTTTCTCCAAGAAGGACCTGATTAACCACCAAATTTTATTACATTTTCGGAAAGCCCATAAAATTTCACTATACGTTTGATAACATAATTTCTTCATAGGTTGAATTGTAAAGGAGCGGGGCTAACAATTATCAAGCACGTTCCCTTCAAGTAAATCTGGGAGTATGATATATAGAACGATTTTCTTTTCAGGACAAGTTCCTCTATCTCTCATTTTCGTTTGAACCTCACTACTAGTTACACCCTGTATATGGACTAGAAAATTAGTTAATATAAAAAAAATGTATCTATCCTTTGGACGTGAAGCAATAAAATGGTGCCTATCCTCGAAACCGTGAGCAGTGTAAGCGCCCGAAAATTACCCCTCCATGCAAATTGTATGCGTTGTGAGCGCAATTCGGACCGAGTGTAGGCGCGCTAAAAGCGCAGAAAGCGTAATTCGGACCGCGGCCTCAGATTTCAGTAGGAAAAGTCTAGTTCTCAGCCATTCCATATATAGGGTGTTATTTTAGGTGCATGAGAACTATCAATATCGATAACTGTGACAGCTGAGAATGTCAAACTGTGTTGACATTTCTGTTCAGTAAGGTTTGGCAAGTCATCATGAATCGTTTAACGCCAGAACAATGCTTCCAAACTGTGGAAATTTACTTTGAAAAAAATAAATCTGTTCGCGAAGTTCATAGAGCACTTCGTCCATTTTACGGTCAACATAATCAGCCTAGCGAGCAAGCAATTCGTGCAGTTATTGATCGTTTTCGCACTAATTTTACTCTTCTCGATTCAAAACCATCAACAAGACAAAGAAATGTGCGGTTTACACGCTGGCGGCATCATCGGTCCTTATTTCTTTCGAAATGAGGAAGGAGCTGCCGTTACGGTGAATGGCCAGCGCTATCGAGCCATGCTGACTGAATTTTTGTTTCCAAAAATTAATCAGCTAAACATCGCCGACATTTGGTTCCAACAAGACGGCGCAACTTGCCATACAGCGCGCTTAACAATCGATTTATTGCAAAATCAATTTGGTGACAACTTGATTTCCAGAAGTGGTTCTGTTAACTGGCTCCCTCGTTCGTGCAATTTAACGCCTCTAGATTACTTTTTATGGGGCTACATTAAGTCATGCGTTTATACCGACAAACCAGCAACTTTTGAAGCATTGGAAGCCACTATTGACGCCATACGGCCAGATTTATTGGAAAAAGTAGTCAAAAATTGGACTGATCGAATGGACCATGTAACTCGTAGCCGCGGCGGACATATGACGGAAATCATATTTAAAAAATAAATGCCATGAAATTATCTACCAGAATATAATAAAAAAATTTCATTCCAACAATATTTCTGTCTTGTATTATAATTTTAAGTTCTCATGCACCTAAAAAAACACCCTATGTGTGCTTTCATGACAACACAATTCGAATCGATCTCTTTGTTTTGTTGTAGAGAAGAGGAAGACATACAAATTCATGATCCCATCTAGTGTCCAATCCGCATACTAGTTTCTTATATCTTCTGATCTGGCAATGCTACAATGTTAAGATAGACGTCAAATTAATGCCAAAGTCAGTTGTATTTTTGCTTGGGTTTCAGAATCAGAACCAAAACAGCTGGTAGTTGCTTGATTGTGAAAATCGCAAAGAGAGTTTAGTTTTCAATTAGGTTGTTGATTATTGTTTAAACACACAGTTCAAAGATTCAGAAATGTTATCTTCCATGGTTAAAGAGCATCAAGCGAAACAAACGCGTCGAAAGGAAGAACAAGGTAACCCAAATTTATATTGGAAAATGAGCGCTTAGCTAGTGTTCGATTCCTTTTTAGAAATCAATCGCAAGGAAGCCGTGGAATCAGCTAATGAACTCACTCAAGCCTTGGTCGACCACTTGAATGTTGGGTAAGTTGTTAATGAAATCGCGAATTGGCACTATGCCCCAAACGCTCTGTGCTTCAAGGTTCCACCTATGCAAAAATATACTAGCTTCGTACAGACATGTTAACATATTCCGGAGCACCCTAAACCCACAGCATTACTTGACTGTAATCAGAGATTTGCGTTCCAACTTATTGGAAACAATAATAATGTCATTGCGGCATTCATAGCCACATACATCGACGAAATGAGAAACAAGAAAGAAAAACTTTTGTTGTCTTTTCATGATCCCATGCCACAAAACAGCTGAACCTGGATTAAGGTGCAAGAGCATGTTTATTGTCGCTGCTGTGTCTAACTGATACGCGCTACGAGCTCAGCCGATGCAGGACCGGTTCTAAAGTTTTATCACCTGGCGCAAAATATCGCTTGCGCATTTTTATATTGCATTTCTTATTTCCGAATATCATCTTTTTTATTCTCATGCTCTTTACGGTTACCGTGCATTAAAATATTCAATATATTGATCTATTTTTATAATTTTTCATCAGTGGGCCTATTGTGATTGCCTTCCCATATCATAACTCACTTAGGACGGTTATATCACAAAATTTTAATATGTTCTTGAGTTGGGCATGAGTTCCAATGGTGTTAGGATGTAATGTCCAAGAAGTCTGAGTCTTCTGTGTGCGAATTCTTCGCAGTGGCATAGAACGTGTTCTGCAGTTTTCTCTTCTCGTTCACACAATCTGCAAATATCGTCTGAAACCAATCCAGTCATATGCAGATGCTTTTTAATCTAACAGTGTCCTGTGATTAGTGCGATCAAGCGTCGAATCTAATTCCGGCTCATTCTGACCAAATCGGAGGTTCGTTCCTTGGATAATAACAATTTGGACTGTCTGCATCCCATCATTCCTATCCAGTGGGAGTCAGCTCGGATGTTAATCCAATCCAACAGTCTTTCTTGTGCCGCAGCTGTTGGCATTCCACAGAATCATGTGCCCTTCTAGAACCATAGAGTGAAAGTTTAGATTTTGGACGAAAGTTAACGAAATTGTAAGTTAAAAAAAGTGTAGTATTACTCTGTACATACAAATACCTACTATACTATATATGTTCCTCTAAAAAAATTTGGGATTTTTTCACCAAAAACTGAATTAAAATTATTTTTCCCTCCCACTAATGACCATTCGAATGAAAAAGTTTCGCATGATATTCAAGTACATATACGAATTTGTATAGGAGTTGGAACGTGCAGAAAACTGATCATTCGAATAGGTCGTATGCGACCAACTCGTGGAACCGAGTTGAGTTTAAATATCAAATTAATTTTAGGATTAAGTTTAACAACAGAGGTTGATCATAATTTTTATTATAATGTTTCAGTGTGGCTCAGGCGTATTTGAATCAGAAACGTTTGGATGTTGAGGCTAAGCAACTGCATACTGGAGCCACAAATTTTGCAAAACAAACTCAACAATGGCTGCAATTAATTGAAGGTTTTAGCAGTGCTCTAAAGGTATTTTCAACCCATGCAGTATACAAAAGGTAGAATAATTTATTTTTGAAACAGGAACTAGGTGATGTGGAGAACTGGGCACGAAGCATTGAAACAGATATGCAAATAATTACTGGCTCGTTGGAAATAGCATATAAAACAACAAGAGAACTGCCATCGTAAAAACTAGAATTTAAGATTAAATTTTGAAATAGGTGGATTATTTTCTCTCTTAAAATATTCTTATAATCCAAGTAAATGTGTATAAAATTTATGAACATTTAAGAATGTATTTTTCATGAGAAAGCGAATTCATTGCTAGGTTTTTTATGAAACTCGTTTTGTACAGAATAGTACATAATGACAATTTTATTAATATAAATTGAAGTGGTCATTACGGTTGTTTGTCAGTGTTTTTTGGTAAATGTCATAATTTACCCAGGTGAACCTGAACAAATGTTGGAAATTTAATCTGAAATAATCAGGTTGTTACGGTCCCTAGCGTTCTCGGATCAACCTGGAAGGAAGAGAAGAATACGAATTAACATTGTAGGAACTCCTCGAAATCTAGTCAATTATCTACCTGCTGGCCCACCTAGCGATGCAGCAGACGCGTACTCATCTTCCACGTAAACACATCAGCACAAAGTAGGGTATTCGTTATTATTAAAAGAAAATGCTTGGATGAAGAGCTGGAAGTAGGATTAAGAATTTACTATAGTTAGGGCAAGGAACTTAAATTTTGAATTGAATTGGAATTATAAGTAGGTTTAGGATTAGGAGTTAAACTAGCTGTATGACAGCTCCGAATCTCAATAAGGAAGACGACGAAAATTATTGAGAGTGCGATAACTTCATTGTCGTCCCCGAAACGATACAGACGAATAAGGCAGGTCATCAGAATTTGGATCCCAGGTAGAGGAAGAAATGAGAGTGAAAGTTATAAAATAAGAGAAAACCCGGATTAAAGACATAATGTTAATAAAAACCACAATCGTTGAACGGTAACCGTATATTAAGCTGTTCATAATCTCCCAAAAAGGGTATTTTTTCGAAGTGTCGACCAATTACGAGGACGTATTAATTAAAAGTATAGTTAACAAGATCGGTTGAATTTGAAACAGGAAACGTGTGTCACAAGTCGGTGAATGATAATGAAGTGTTTTTGACCGGTACCCTCACTCACTTAAAACGTTATATCTTGAAAACGAATAATACCAAGGCAAAGTGTTATAACTCTTGGGAATCGAATTACCTTTCATTTGATGTAACAGTCTAAATTCTAACTGCACCCAATCTTGAGATATTTACTCGAAAACACAGATTTTTGCTACGTCAACCCTACAAATTCAGTGATCAATGTAGTTTTTCTCAGAAAACTCCATTATAAAAATGTCATTTTAATTTTATTTTTTTATGAACCATATTATTACCTACAAAAGCTGCATACATACATATGTATGAGTTACGATTAACATTTTGGAATTAATAGGTAAAAATACATATCGCATAAAAATTAAATATTTCAAAAGTCAGTGCATGTGCATGTTGATCTGCACTACTTGCTTGAACTGAAAGAATTTAATAATGGTTTTTATGTTTTATTTAAAAAATTTTTATTATAATAAATGTTCAAAATGGCCACCTTCATTTTGAATGCACGCTAAAGCTCGTTTGGCGAGTGAAGTATAAACCGGGCTCTGGACTATTGATTCCAGATATTGCTCTTCTTTATGAAGAGAGTAGTTCTCCATAAAGGTATCATTGCAAGTTCGGATAGATCGGTCAAGGAGAATTTCCCCAAGTATCGATATCTGGTACGTGCACATTTACACACTAGACGTTCCAGTGTCGGTTCAACATTCTCGTCACCACCATATGTTCCTGCCCAAAGACAAAATGAAGCCCGAGTCCCTCCTATCAAGTTTCGGCCAGCAGATTCTTGCTTGCCGGCAACTCGAGAGATTCACCGTAAGTGACGTCATACACTGGAATAATCGTGGAAACACGTGAGAACAATGTTTTTGTAACCAATTGATTGCGAGTTGGTTCTCTCATATAATGAGCTGATTTTTATGCAGTTTGCAGCTAGTGAAAATAACAACAGCTGAAAAATGAGTACAAAACTTGACGTAGCAACAAAAAAATATACTGCAGTCACGACCAGCTGCAAGCCAATCGTATGATACTCTAGATGAAATACTAAACTTTGATTTATATATAGTTGAGGATAAGGTAGAGTACAGAGTGAGAGTGTAGTTTGTCCTATATTAAGGACTCTCGTCTGCTTGCTACTCGAAAGTAAAAGACAAATACCTTCAGTGTTGAATTTCATATATGAAACTAAGAAAATCACCGAAAGAAAAAATTTTCATGGGAGGTGGAGGGAGGACTCACTCGATTTCTTGAATATTTATCCCTTTACTTGGAACCATTGAAAAATTGATATCTTCAAAGTTTCAAATTCCTAGCCTGAAGCATTCAAAAGTTATCGGAAAATATTGTTGAAAACGTGTCTTAAAGATTTTTTGTGTGGGAGCAACCGGAAGGAGTAAAAGGCTATCGCTGACTACTAAACTCGAAATTTGTTTTTACTCAAAACTAATTTGAATAAAATTCCAAATTCGTGGCTGACCGATTGCAGACATTTTTACAGGAGATTTGTATGACAACTGTACTATCTTTAGCTCGAACTATAGGAAAATACATACATTCAGAATTTCAAAATTGTAGTTTAAACCGTTCTGAAGTTAGCGGCAAATATTCTTGAACACGTGTTTTAAGGACATCTTCTATAGCAGCTATCCGAAGGTATAAGAATTTTGCTGTAAAGCACTCGAATATAATTTTTTTTCAAAAGGTATTTGTACAAAATTTCAATTTCGTGATTAAATGTTTTCTTGAGTATCGTAAATTGAGTAAGGACATCTTTACAGGGTTTTTGTATGGAAGCCACTCGAAGGACTCATGAGAACTTTTTCATATTCTAACGTCTAACTGCAACTATTGGAAAACCAACGTATACAAAATTTAAAAGTCGTAGCTGAAGACGTTCCGAAGTTCTTAGCCAATATTCTTGAAGATATCTCTTAAGGACTTTTTGTACAGCAGCTATAGCCTAAGAAGTACGACGATTTTGTCTGTTAACGAAAATAGCCTTATATTTTCGACCAAACGTCCAGATTCAAAATTACGAAATTATTGTTCAAGGCGTCAATTTGTTCTTGAGTGCGTACGAAAAAAAAATCTTTTATCACTTTTCAGATGGGTTATATATTACTATATATTTAGTATTTAAAAGGGCCGTATATAAACACAGAAACTAAATATAAATTCTTAATATGTCTTGTATGTATCATAATCTAAGTTCAAATTTATTTATTTTTCTATTTATGAAGACTGACATTTAAATTTAAATTCAATGCAAACTGCCGTTTAAATTCAATTGGAAATTTTCCTCAGTTGAATGGAACGATGAGAACTATCATAATCGTTCTCATGTGCGATTACAGAAACTGTTTTCATTTCCAAAATTTCGGACTACGTCATAGCCGATTCATTTCTCACTAAAAATTACAGAACTGAGCTACAGGAATCCAACTGATCTTCAGGTTGTTATTCAGACCTACCATCTGTAATAATCTTTTACATTCGCCCACAAGTCTGGATTTAGTGATGTGCGCATCAACAGCCTTGATAGCAGCTTGGCTGTCAACATAAATTCACGCACTGTTTCCGCACAATTATTTCAGCTGCTTTTGTCAATGCAAATATCTCAGCCTGAAACACACTCGAGCTATCCGGTAGCATAAACGATTCCATAATATCAAGTACGCAAGAGTACACTCCTGCGCCCGTTCCGCTCTCCATCTTAGAGCCATCAGTGTAAATAGCAAACGTGTCTGGAGCGATGATCCCAGATCCCCACTCCAGTCTGGTGGGAATACTCACAGCATGGGAATGTCCAAAACTGCAAGACGGTGTCCTGTAGTCGGTGCGCTCCGGAATGCCGGAACACAGGGAAATTGACAAGATCCTAGTGTGGCCCACACTGCCTTCCATTCAATAGCCTGCCTCAAGCAGACGCAAAGCACTCTCTGCCGCTATTGACTTTACCGCTAATTCCATTGGGATTATATGGAGCATTACCTCCAGAGCCTGGGAGGCCGTAGTACGTAAGGTCCCAGTAATCCCAATGAGTGCCATTCTTTGAATTCTACTCATGGCGACCCTGTTAGTCCCGACATCCAGCGCATGCCACCACACCAGTGACCCGTACGTAAGAACAGATCTAACTACCGTGGTGTACAGCCAGTGGACTATCTTCGGGTTGAGGCCCCAGGTTTTCCCCACCATTTTCTGACAAGCGTGGTAAGCATTCGATGCATTCTTAATCCTGTCGTCAATCGTGAGTTTCCAGTTCAACCTAGGATGAAGATAGATTCGTAAGTACTTCACACTAAGGGGGAGCGGGATGGTAACGCCATTCCAACGTGGGAGTCTGAATTTTCGGTCTTTTCTCCTCGTGAAGAGGATACGGTCGGTATTATCCGGATTGATATTGAGACCGCAGTTACCAGCCCACCTGCTCAAGGATTTGAGCCCAAAAAGTAAAGTGGGTGTAAAGTTCTTGGCCAGGGTGTGCCTTGTCTTGCCAGCCTTAGGAATAAAAATCAACTTGACTTCACTCTACACCTTTGGGACATACCCGAAAGTAAGACAACTTCTAAAGATCCTCACCAAGGAAGGACCAATAAGTGGCATGGTCTTCTGCAGCATAATGCGCATCTGATCGTCCACTCCCATAGACTTAAAGGGAGAGAAGGAAATAACCGCATACCTTACCCTTTCAAGAGTGATTATCCGATTTACAATGGCTGCATCCACCACAGGGAGATCTACAAGAGAGAAGCGTTCCCAAGTTCCGAGATGTACCCCGGGAAGTGCGCCTCCGTCAGTAGATTCAGACTTTCCTGACTAGATTCCGTCTAGCTTCCGTCAATCCTCCTCAAGTACCAAGGTACACTGGGGTCCTTGGCGAGGATCCTGCGCATTCTAGATGTTTCATTAAGGCATTCTATTTCGTCGCAGAGTTTCTTTCCTCCATGAACTTCGCTTGGCGAAGTTCAGCGACGATTTGAATTCTTTCTGGCTTAGTATATATGCATCCCAGTACAAATCACTTTGAGTTCTTTTAGCTTTCTTGAAAAGCCTCCTCGCCTTTCCTCTCAGAATTTCAAGACCCTTGGACCACCACTTCGGACCACTCTTCCCACCCCCATTTGAAAGGGGGCAAGCCGATATGTGGGCAGTCATTAAGGTTTCCAAAATCATCTCCACCTCCTTGTCCAGTAGTTCCGTACTGCTTAAGCTGCTGGTTTTCTGCCTAAGGTTGTTACTGACTATCGTTACAAACTTCTCTTAGTTAGTTCTTTTGATGTTACGGAAGGAGTTACCCCGCACTACATCGCAAGATACCGTGAACATAATTTTCCTATGATCAGAGAAGGATTCCATTCCTGAGACTGACCAGTTACCGACTTCAAACTTCGTGCCGTAGCTCGATCGAGAAAATACATATTACAAGGAGAAGTAAAGAAAGAGAAAAAAAAGTAATAACAAAAGATAGAAGTAATATATCTATATAATTAGAATTTAGTTTAAGAAAAATAATAATTTCAGCTTTGATTTGAGAAGAGGATACGATGTGTTCAGAGGACCAATTTTGAGGTCATCATGATTTCTTTGTAAACGAATAATCGGTGAAAAAAAATATACATTTGTACGCGCCAAAGGAGGGGCAAATATGGAGTCTCACCTGTTAGGACGCATTGGTTGACGCAGCACCGAGTCTAAGCTTAAGGCTGCGTCCCCATCACCGTTGTAAATTTTAAAGAGAACACATTCGTCTATGTACAGTCTTCGTTGTTCAAGGGATGGGAGCTTGAAGAGTAAAAGACGTTCACTGTAAGGACAATAGGGAATCCTATATTTGTAAAGGAGAGAGAACGAGTAAACTTACGTTGAACAGATTTAAGAGCAATAATATGACAATTGTTGTGAGGTAGTGATGTGCAATGCAATTACTTTTCAGTATCGAATAATTACTGAGTACTTCAAATTAGTATTCGATATTTGGTATTCGATACTTTTTCAATTACTTTCTACTCGGCGTCTGTCCACTGATGACCTTTTTTTTAGCTCATCACATTGTACAAGACGCCTTTTGTTTTGCATCACATTGTACCCCAATGCACCACAGTTCACTACTTCCAACGAACTCTCACGGCGCGTAAAGTACTGTTCTGAAAAATCGTGCCGCTTCCTGCTCTGGGTCTCCACTCTTCGTTTGTTTGGCGAGCTTAGTATGAGTGCAATAATATGGTGAGCTGTGACGCATTTTGGCTGCATTTCCATGTTTACACGCTCGGCGCTACATTTGCTAACGCGAATGAGAAAGGAAATTTCGTATGCAATTTTTGAGAAATAGTGTTGTCTGAGGGACGCGAACGATGTTCGCAATTATCAAATATGTGTTAAAAAGAAATTATTTTCAAAACGTGCAACCACAATACCTCTACATTCCAAGTTTCAGCTTTCTAACATTATCAGCTCTCAAGATATAACTTTTTATTCCCCTTTTCACACTCACCCACAAATGTTTGTCCTTCCTGTTTTTGAGACATGAGAAGTGATTTTTTGTAAACTCTTATTCTCCCTCCCACTGTCATCGTTTACCACACCGTGAAAATTTGTATATACGGCGAACTTTTCTTATTCTATTATACAATTAGCCAGTTTTGTCCTTCTGCTAAGTTTTCACTCTCCGTTACGATTAAATAAAATCCGTTAAAATTATATGTCACCTTACATCTTTCATCTTCCATCCTCTTTCCCCCATATTCCATTCGCTATCTCCTATCCTTCCTACTGCATCCTCCTTCCTACATCCTCCTTCTACAATCTTCCATTCTCCATTCTCCATCATCCATCCTTCTCCATCATCCATCCTCCTCCATCATCCATCCTCCATCTTCCATCCCCAATTCTCCATCCTCCATCCCCCATTGTATATTCTCCATCCTCCATCCTTCATCCTCCATCCTCCATCCTCCATCCTCCGTCCTCCATCCTCCATCCTCCATCCTCCATCCTCCATCCTCCATCCTCCATCCTCCATCCTCCATCCTCCATCTTCCATCCTCCATTCTACATTCTCCATTCTCTATTCTCCATTCTCCATTCTCCATGCTCCATCCTTCATCCCCCATCATCCATCCTCCATCCTCCATCCTCCATCCTCCATCCTCCATCCTCCATCCTCCATCCTCCATCCTCCATCCTCCATCCTCCATCCTCCATCCTCCATCCTCCATCCTCCATCCTCCATCCTCCATCCTCCATCCTCCATCCTCCATCCTCCATCCTCCATCCTCCATCCTCCATCCTCCATCCTCCATCCTCCATCCTCCATCCTCCATCCTCCATCCTCCATCCTCCATCCTCCATCCTCCATCCTCCATCCTCCATCCTCCATCCTCCATCCTCCATCCTCCATCCTCCATCCTCCATCCTCCATCCTCCATCCTCCATCCTCCATCCTCCATCCTCCATCTTCCATCCTCCATCCTCCATCCTCCATCCTCCATCCTTCATCCCCCATCCCCCATACTCCATCCTCCATCCTCCATCCTACATCCACCATCCTTCATCCTGAATTCTCCATCCTCCATCCTCCATTCTCCATCATCCATTCTCCATCATCCACACTCATCAGTAAGTATCGAATAGTACAAGTAACGCATAGTATTCGTTAAGGTACTCAATAAGTACTTTAACGAGTAGTACTCGTTAAAGTATTTATTGAGTACCTTAACGAGTACTACTCGTTAAAGTACTTATTGAGTACCTTCACGAGTACTACTCGTTAAAGTACTTATTGAATACCTTATTGAGTTCGTTATTGAGTACCTTATTAAGTACCTTAACGAATACTATTCGTTACTTGTACTATTCGATACTTACTGAGTATGGATGATGGAGGAGGGATGATGGAGAATGGAAGATGGAGGATGGAGAATTCAGGATGAAGAATGGTTGATGGAGGATGGAGGGTGGAGTATGAAATATGGAGGATGAGTAATGGGAGATGAAGGATGGAGGATGGAGGATGGAGAATTTAGAATGAAGGATGGACAATGGAGAATGGAGCATACAGGATGGCTGATGGAGAATGGATGATGGATGTTCGAGCTGGATGATGGAGGATGGATGATGGAGGATGGAGGATGGAGGATGAGTGATGGTGGATGAAGGATGGAGCATGGAGAATGGAGAATAGAGAATGGAGAATGTAGAATGGAGAATGGAGAATGGAGGATGGAGGATGGAGGATGGAGGATGGAGAATGGAGAATGGATGATGGAGAATGGATGATGGAGAATGGAAGATGGAGGATGGATGATGGAGGATGGAGGATGGAGGATGGAGAATGGAGAATGGAGAATGGAGAATGGAGAATGGATGATGGAGAATGGAGAATGGAGATAAAATATGGGCATAATTTCTTATGGGTTAAACGTGAACGTGAATTGTGAACACCGTCCGCGTCCGTCAGACAACACTATTTCTTAAAAATTGCATCATACGAAATGTCCTTTTTCATTCTCGTCGGGAAATGCAACCCCCAGCGTGTAAAACGCAAATGTAGCCAAAATGCGGCACGACTCACCAAATTGCACTCATACTAAGTGCGACGACGCCGAAGACACGAGAAATGGAGTCTCAGAGCAGGAAGCGCGACGGATCTTTGACAACACTGCTTAACGTGCCGTGCGAGTTCGTTACAAGTAGTCAAGTGTGGTACAATTAAAACGTCGTCCAAAAAAAAGGTCGTCGGAAACAATGTGACAAGCTAAAAAAAAAAAGGTCATCACACTTAGAAACGTGAATGAATTAATGCCGTCAATATCGAATTAAAATTCAATAATCTATTGAAAAGTAGTATTCGATACTCGGTACTCGTTTGAAGTAACGAATACTAAGTATCGAATAATTACTTTTTGCACACCACTATTGTGAAGGAACCAAATAGCGGAGCAATATTCCAAGCCACTCCGCACTAGAGTCACGAAGAGCTTGATGCAAGTTTGAAGTTAGAGCTCATATATGATGATCTTAAAATTAGGCCTGATAATTTTCGGTGCAGTACTTACTAGATTGTGAAAGTGAAGGTCAAACTTTAGTCTGGTGTCAAAGGTTACACCCAGGTCTCGAATGTGGGAGACTTGAAGAAGTACTTCTGAGTTAATATCATAATCAAAAGAGATAATGGTTCTCTTAAGAGCGAAGGACATTTTACGACATTTAGAGACGTAAAGTGGAAGACAATTACTAGAGCACCACAAAGCAAGAGCATTAAGATCTGATTGTAATATTCTGCAATCATGCAATGAACAGATCTCCCTATAAATTTTTACGTCATCCGCATAAAGGAGACAAGGAGATTGAATTATTAGCGGTAAATCATTAATAAATATGATGAAAAAAATTGGGCCCAGGATAGAGCCCTGAGGAACACCAGAGAGAGAAATAAATTCATTTGGCAGCCATCAATAGTGAACGCTCTCAGTGAATTTTTAAACATGGAAAAAATTGGTCATCGTTGTAATACAATACTTTCAGTCCAACCAATATCAAAGCCGAAGTAGATTCTACTCTGGGGAGTTGAACCCCAAAACCCCGTCCGTACGGACCTGAACTCTATACAAAAAGCCTCATAACCAGAAGTAATGAAAATGTTGATAATGATTTTTTGTTCTATTCTGACGATAAACCTTTTCGAAAACTAAACTAAAAATATTAGGATATAATTTGATAGCAAAACCGATTATATTTTCTGATTTTAGGACATACAAGTTTCAAATTCGCTCACCTCTAATTTTACTGTATATGGGCATAGGTACATATACATTTAGCTATGACGTCACTTAAAATTGATTGATTTATGAAATCAATAAAAAAATTTTGAAAGGTGAAAAACCTTCCAAATCATTTTCATTAGACTTCTAATAAATAGTATACAAGCACTAAACGTGTATTTATTTGATAATTCCAAGGAATCGTTAGCAAACGAAAGGACAAGAATACGAAGGGGTCCTACGTTCATTACTCTCATAAATGTGAAATAGCTCAAGAACTTTATGACTGTCGTAAACTAAAGCGTTGCCCTTAACAGAAACGTTCCCTTAAATAGTATGGATTAGCATTACGATTTCACTGTGCAAGCGAAACGCAATGAAATTAAATCAACCATAAGCCGTAAAAGCATGAAAACCTCATTAAAATGAGTGAAAATCAGTAAAAAGTGGGATTTACTTCATCTTTAATTTCACTTCACTGTAGAGCGCAAATGTTCCATTCAATTTCTTATTTTTCAATAATAATAAATTGATGGCTTTCTTGTTCTTCCTTTACTGGGCTTCAAGTTAAACAGTTTATCTCTAAATTGTAAATCTTGGAATATGTAATGCATTATTGTCTGAAAATTTAATTTATCCTCAAAATAATGTCTAAAATAAAGCTTTTACATACAACAATTTTAAAGAAAATATTTACGCCTTTAGGATATTGTTATTTATTCCTGTCATAACTTCTGGGAATTTAATGAATGCGTTGACATTTTTCGGGAGCCTATCAATGATGAACCTTAAGCTTATTGAGCGTGTATGTACTTTATATCTTTGTAAAGCAGAATACCTAGAAAATGGAAACATCGACATGATTTATATTAATAGGGACATTAAACTCTTGAAACGGTTTAATGACAATCGTTTAAGTAGGAATACGTGCATATACCCGTAGCAGAATTCGGAAGATCTTCCCGGAGCATAGAGATACTGGAGACGACAAGCCACCGGTTTTTTATAAAGCGCTTTGAAGCCAGAGAAGTGAGACAAAACAGGGTCGTTATATCAAATACAACATAAAACACAATAAAATAGTGGTGTGCAAAAAGTAATTATTCGATACTTAGTTTTCGGTACTTCAAACGAGTACCGAGTATCGAATACTACTTTTCAATAGTATTCGATATTGACCCCATTAATTCATTCACGTTTCTAAGTGTGATGACCCTTTTTTTTTTTTAGCTTATCACATTGTTTCTTTTTTTTTTGGTGATCACATTCCACCAGACGACATTCTTTTTGTTTTAATTGTATCACAGTTCACTACTTGTAATGAACTCGCACAGCACGTAAAGTAGTGTTGTTCCTTCCTGCTCTGACACTCCACTTCTCGTGTCTTCGGCGTAGTCGCACTTGCTATGAGTGCAATTTGGTGAGTCGTGTCGCATTTTGGCTACATTTGCGTTTTTACACGCTGGGGGTTGCATTTCCGACGAGAATGAAAAAGGACATTTCGTATGCAATTTTTAAGAAATAGTGTTGTCTGACGGACGCGGACGGTGTTCACAATTCACGTTCACGTTTAACCCATAAGAAATTATGCCCATATTTTATCTTCAATATTTCTTTGAAATTAAAATAAATAGTTCAACAATTGATGAAATTGCAACTAATTTTTCAACAACTTGAAAAAACTTGACTTTTGTGACCCCTTATTGCATATACCACCCCTCAAATATGTGTTAAAAACAAAATTATTTTCAAAACGTGCCCCCACAATACCTCTATATTCCAAGTTTCAGCTTTCTACCATTATCGGCTCTCAAGAGATTATCTTTTCCCCTTTTCACACACCCACAAATGTTTGTCCTTGCTGTTTTTGAGACATGAGAAGTGGTTTTTTTTTTTAGTAAATTCTTATTCTCACTCCCACTCTCATGATTCACCGCACCGTGAAAATTTATATACGGTGAACTTTTCTTGTCCTACTATATACGAGTACAATTAGTAAGTTTTGTCTTTCTGATAAGTTTCACACTCCGTTACGCATGACCGACACGAACCTCCGTCAAAATTATATGTCGACCTCCATCTTCAATCCCCTTTCCCCATATTCCATCGGCTATCTCCTATCCTGCATCCTCCTTTGCTATCCTCCAGGATGGAGGATGGAGAATGGAGAATGGAGAATGGAGAATAGAGAATGGAGATGAAGGAGGGGGATGGAGGATGGTGGATAGAGGATGTAGGATGGAGGATGGAGATGGAGAATGGAGAATGGAGAATGGAGAATGGAGAAAGGAGAATGGAGAATGGAGAATGGAGAATGGAAAATGAAGAATGGAGAATGGAGAATGGAGAATGGAGAATGGAGAATGGAGAATGGAGAATGGAGAATGGAGAATGGAGAATGTAGAATGGAGACTGGAGAATGGAAAATGGAGAATGGAGAATGGATGATGGAGAATAGAGGATGGAGATGGAGGATGGAGGATGGATGATGGATGATGGATGATGGATGATGGATGATGGATGATGGATGATGGATGATGGATGATAGATGATGGATGATGGATGATGGATGATGGATGATGGATGATGGATGATGGATGATGGATGATGGATGATGGATGATGGATGATGGATGATGGATGATGGATGATGGATGATGGATGATGGATGATGGATGATGGATGATGGATGATGGATGATGGATGATGGATGATGGATGATGGATGATGGATGATGGATGATGGATGATGGATGATGGATGATGGATGATTTATGATGGATGATGGATGATGGATGATGGATGATGGATGATGGATGATGGATGATGGATGATGGATGATGGATGATGGATGATGGATGATGGATGATGGATGATGGATGATGGATGATGGATGATGGATGATGGATGATGGATGATGGATGATGGATGATGGATGATGGATGATGGATGATGGATGATGGATGATGGATGATGGATGATGGATGATGGATGATGGATGATGGATGATGGATGATGGATGATGGATGATGGATGATGGATGATGGATGATGGATGATGGATGATGGATGATGGATGATGGATGATGGATGATGGATGATGGATGATGGATGATGGATGATGGATGATGGATGATGGATGATGGATGATGGATGATGGATGATGGATGATGGATGATGGATGATGGATGATGGATGATGGATGATGGATGATGGATGATGGATGATGGATGATGGATGATGGATGATGGATGATGGATGATGGATGATGGATGATGGATGATGGATGATGGATGATGGATGATGGATGATGGATGATGGATGATGGATGATGGATGATGGATGATGGATGATGGATGATGGATGATGGATGATGGATGATGGATGATGGATGATGGATGATGGATGATGGATGATGGATGATGGATGATGGATGATGGATGATGGATGATGGATGATGGATGATGGATGATGGATGATGGATGATGGATGATGGATGATGGATGATGGATGATGGATGATAGAGGATGGATGATGGAAAATGGAAAATGGAGAATGGAGAATGGGGAATGAAGATGGAGGAGGGGGATGGAGGATGGAGGATGGTGGATAGAGGATGGAGGATGGAGGATGGAGATGGAGAATGGAGAATGGAGAATGGAGAATGGAGAATGGAGAATGGAGAATGGAGAATGGAGAATGGAGAATGGAGAATGGAGAATGGAGAATGGAGAATGGAGAATGGAGAATGGAGAATGGAGAATGGAGAATGGAGAATGTAGAATGGAGAATGGAGAATGGAGAATGGAAAATGGAGAATGGAGAATGGAGAATGGAGAATGGAGAATGGATGATGGATGGAGAATGGAGGATGGAGATGGAGGATGGAGGATGGAGGATGGATGATGGATGATGGATGATGGATGATGGATGATGGATGATGGATGATGGATGATGGATGATGGATGATGGATGATGGATGATGGATGATGGATGATGGATGATGGATGATGGATGATGGATGATGGATGATGGATGATGGATGATGGATGATGGATGATGGATGATGGATGATGGATGATGGATGATGGATGATGGATGATGGATGATGGATGATGGATGATGGATGATGGATGATGGATGATGGATGATGGATGATGGATGATGGATGATGGATGATGGATGATGGATGATGGATGATGGATGATGGATGATGGATGATGGATGATGGATGATGGATGATGGATGATGGATGATGGATGATGGATGATGGATGATGGATGATGGATGATGGATGATGGATGATGGATGATGGATGATGGATGATGGATGATGGATGATGGATGATGGATGATGGATGATGGATGATGGATGATGGATGATGGATGATGGATGATGGATGATGGATGATGGATGATGGATGATGGATTTTTCTCATATTACGATTTTGGTACCGTCTGATGTAAATATCAATGTTCAATACATAATTGCATTAAAAATAATTCTTAGCGAGTGACAATTGTTTAGAACAGTATCCTTGAGATCGGCGTACGAATTGTGAAACTTGAAAAGTAAGTTTTGATGATTATTTAAAAAATATATAAATTTTAGCAGATGCTTCCTGTTTAGTGTTCATTCGGGGCAAAGTGAGTCCCGGGCACGGTATGGGGTAAAATACCAATATAATTTTATTTAATAATTAAAAATAATAATTTTAGCATGGCTAGAACATACAACAAAAATTAATGTGGACTGAAGTTGTGATGAAAAATGCAATAGCTTCTGTTGCTGAAAAAAATGGACTTAAAGAAAGCGAGTAAATATTTTGGTGTTCTCAGGGCTACACTTGAAAGCAGAGTACGCTCTCAACACACTTAATTTCGTTTGAATTTATTAAAATCATATTGTTTGTCTTAATTGATCCATTGCCATATTATTTCGCTCCAGTTTTGGGTGAAATTACTATACCCCTTGGAAGGGCTCACTTTACCCCAGAGGTGGGGCAAAGTGGGTACTTTGAAGTATGTATAGAAAGGAGTAGATATCTTTTTTATCAGCAGGAATAATTTAACTTCACGAATGTATGACTAAACTACCATCCTAAGTTATCGATTTCGCGAGAAAAGGATTTTATAACTATTACCCATTTTACAGAATCACGGTACAAACCTTAGGGGGCTTACTTTGCGCCACTTTACCCTATTGTAGACTAAGGTCTCCCTGAAGCATACTTGTACTTCTTACAAGATTTTTTTCCAGAATGGAATAAAATACTTTCAAAATGAAATGAAATGAGCAGCAATATTTACTATTCTGAAGGGTTTTGTTAGTAACGTTAAATGTAGGCAAAATGATAAATTTCTTGGTATGAAGGTAAGAGACATATTTAAACATCTTCCTCCTGGAGAAAAAAATCAATTTGAGGCTGAAGCTATTAAGTTTTACACAAAAGTGATTAACTATATCGAAAATAACTTTCAATTTTCTGATTCAATATTTTAAAAAATGACAGTTATTTCAATAACGACTGGAAAGGATGTTGCATCTTGCATCCTGGGATGAATATCTCACTCTTATCGACGGCCTCGGTTTAAAGATTAATTTGGATATAAATTACTTGTTCAATACAAGACTGTTTACGATAAGTTAAGGAAAACTGATAGACCTCTAGATATGAAATGGGTGAATTTCTTTCAAAAAGTGTAAGCTCCAGAAATGTTTAAATTAGTTGCATACGTGTTATCAATTCCTGTTAGCAATGCTTACTGCGAAAGAGTATTTAGTATTATGAATTCCTTGTGGACGAAAGAAAACCGGTTGAAAATGAATTTAATAAAATCTGAATTACAATTAAAACTTAATACATATGTATAAAAACTAAAAGTGATACTTATAACTGTTACGGAATTATTTAAGATTTAGTTAAGCCTGAAAATGAAAAGTGTATTATAGTTTAGCGAAATCTTCAGCTAAATATGATTATGATAAGTAAAAAATATGTATCTTTTGTTTTACTGAATTGTTTAATTTTGTTGGCCGAATTTACTGTATTTATTTTTTTTTATTTACCAAATTTACGCAAATAATATATTGTTAAAGCAAAGAAAAAAGATTTTTTGTATAGCAGCCACCCGAAGTAGTAAAGGTATTTTGCAGACTAATGCACTCGAACTTCATTGTCCTTCAAAAGTAATTTGTACCAAATTTCAACTGAGTTATAGTGAATTCCGTAAATTGAGTGAGCAAGACGATTTTGCCTGAAAAAATCCAGATTGAAATATTAGTCGACAAATTTTAATTAATTTAAATAATTAAAACTGAAGAAAATCTTTATAAAATTCTTAAGGGCGAACATCCGAGTAGAACATATTTTTTTTAATTTTTTTCTTTCGCTCATCTTAAAGTTTGTACGTAGTCTTAAGAATATTGTGGGTAAATTTCATATTGAAATTCCAATAATTTTGAAAGTTATGGTCAATTAATCGGAATGGGCTCTTGGTGAATTCTCTACAACATAGAACGTCATTCAAATGCGATTATCTCGAAACATACTTTTCAAAGATGGTCCCCAAAATATTCGGAGAATAGCTCGACCGATTCCACAATTTGACACAATATTTTCGGACAGGTTTTCTAGTTCGCAACGTAGGATTTTTTTTCTCACTTAATTACTATTTTTTATCAAGCCAGAAAAGTCGGTAATTAAGGTTAAAAAATTAATGTAAAGTTCAATCGGCCGCCATCACGTGAAAAATTTTTTTTCAAAAAATCCTACTATGCGAACTGCATCATATATTACATTTTTAGAATCTTTTTAAAAAATTTGTTTCTGATAAACCGAATGCACGTAATCTTGGGAACGGCATGCCGTGCGAGCGAGGGACACTTTTTTCGCCGGCCATGACAACAGCGCTCTCAGTCGATATACATATATTCATAAAAAAATTTGTCGGCGTAAACTAACCTGGATAAAATCAAGCAAATAGTTTTTGAGATCATAATTCCTAAAATTCACTTATTTTTCCGCTGTCTACTATGATGTATGTATGTTTTTTTTCCACATTTTCACGAATTTTGTCATATCTTTTAGGAACGTCGAGGGATCAAATTAATATTGATTCTGCGGGGTCTTTATATAAGTGCTATCAAATTTTTTTTCGATATTCGATTCCTAAGTTGGTGTTAAGTGGTTGCAAATGTTTCCTCGCATTCCGATATATTTCTTTAGTTTACTGTGATATAGAATTTGTTTATAATAAGAAACCGAATTCGCTTCAACTTTATGTACTTCATTTATGTATAGTGATATAAAAAGTTTTTATTTTTTGTGCTCGTAATTTTAGATAATTTCTCGTTGAGATTTGCATTCATTGTTTGTGTAGTGTGTCTAAAATGTCCAAAAAATTGACAAGAATATCAATATTTGGCAGACATAGCTAGAAAATATCTCTTAGCTCCATCTACTTCAGTTGCAAGCCACCAATTTACTTTATTATTTTAATAATAATACTTTATTATTTTAATAATAATACTTTATTATTTTAATAATAATACTTTATTATTTTAATAATAATACTTTATTATTTTAATAATAAAGTATTGTTATCGATTTTTGAAAAAAAAAAATTTGCTACCCTGAAAAATTTTTTTTATACGTTTCATAACTAATAAGCACCAAAAAAGCAAAAAAAATGTTCAGTCCGTCTGTACGCCGTCCGCCGTACGCAAAACGTTTGAGGGCTTATAACTCCTAAACCCTATAAGCTTTAAAAGACTGGGCAGGCCCCTTGAAGTGACCACTTTTTGGGTGGTGGGAGTATCAGGGGAGAGGTGGGGGAAGCGTTTTAGACGAAAAATTTTGGTTTCTAGATCTCAGCAACCGCTTACGTTAAGAAGCTGAAACTTGGAATTTATATGGAACTTTGATAGTGGAATTTGCAAAACTATTGTTGATATGGATGAAGGGGAGTGGGAGTGGGGGAAAAATAATGTGTCCGAAACGTTCGAAAGGCGAGATCGAGACATTCTAAAATCTATATCTCGTAATCCGCTAATGTCACGAAATTAAAACTAAATGGACATCTGTGGGCATACTAGGAGAATAGATCCAAAACAAATTTTTGAGAGGGAGCAGTGACGTACGGGGGTGGGGGTTGAAAATTTTACATTAAGATAACTCACGAACCAATTGCACTAGACAAATAAAATTTGGTTTCTGTATAAAGATTGACAAATAAAGTTTGCTCAAAGTAAAATTTTTTAAAAGGGCGGTGGAGCATGGACGTGAAGGGGGTAAGAATTTTTTTAAAAAATCACGTCCCATATCTCAAGAACGGTGTAAGATAGATGCTTAAAATTTTTACCAGAAGTAGGCCTAATAGACCCCCAGCAGAGAAAAAAATTGCAGGGACGAAAAACTTAATTTTTTATAGGGGTGGTATGGTACGGTGGTGGGGGGGGTGTTTTTCCTAACTATTGAACGGCTAATGCTAGAAAGTTGAAATTCGGTACGTATATGTAAATCAACTATTCACTATTTTCGTCATATCTAATATGTCTTCCCAAATATTGAATCTACGGCTTCTTCATATAAATACTTAGAAAGAGTTTTTAGGATTTTTTGAAATTCGACCCCCAAGGTGGTGTAAAGGGGATGTATACATTTTCACGAATTCAGCCGTATCCCTCAGGTCTGATTAGATATCGAATAAACTTTCACTTCCACGGGCTTATTTAATAATCACCTAAAACTCGTTTTCAAGTTTATTCCTTTTTCAACCCCTAAGAGTGTAAAAACGGGTTGAACACGTTTTCACGAATTCTGTCATATCTCTTAGGAGTGATAAGATATCGGATTGGTTTTTATTTTCTCTGGCTTTCTTTATATATATCTAAAAACTCATTTCAGGATTTTTGGATATTCAACCCCAAAGTGGGTGCAAGGGGGTTGGATATGTTTTCACAAATTCTTACATATTTCTTAGTTCTAATGAGATATCGAATTCATTTTTACTTCCTAAGGCTTCCTACATAATCGTGAAAAAGTTGATTTAGGATTTTTATATATTCAATTCCAATAGGACGTAAGGCTTTCGACATATTTCTCCGGATTGATGAGATATTAGATTGGCTTGCACTTCCACAGATTTTTATATAATCGCCTACGAACACATTTCCGATTTCATGTAATGGCCCAAAACCAAATCACGGAAAACCTCCTAATGGCGTAACAACTGATATTATACTAGGACTAGACCTCGTCCCGGAATATGACCCAATTATGTAATTCATATGTTATATGTGGCAGCGGCGTAAGTATTCTAGCGCGACCCCATTCTAACCGCTTCCCGACCTTTTTTTTAGGTTTTCAGTCACATAGTAACCTACACCGCATCTCAAAATTAAACTCGTTCCGAACTACTACCCAAAAAATAATAAAGTTGCGCCCAGACTGTTGGCAGATTTTTTTAGTAATGCCAGACTTATCTACGATTCCTTACGAACAAGACTGCAGAGCGAAAAAACAATAAAAATTCTATTTACTAAATTTTGATTATGAGTATATAGTTTCTTTTTAAAATGATTATCTCGTAATTTGATTTAATCAAAGAAAATTTTAAATTCACCAAAGAAAATGTTGTAATTTTAAGAAAAATTAAGATAAGAGAAGAAAAAATAATAAGCAAAGAAAGCATTTCATTTTTTTATCATCAACAACCAGTTTTTTATTTATTTTTTTACCTTGTTTAGTATTCGAATAGTATTCGAGTATTTGGGTTGAATTTGTCGAATACGGTTTCGAATACGAATACTGAAAATTTGGCGAATATTCGCTTAAACGAATACGAATATGGTTATTCGGAACATCCCTACAGTACACAGTGCATTAATTAATTAATTAATTGGCAGTACCTATTGGCTTTTGCAGATTTTATGAATTTTCTGTTTTGATACATTTCCGCTTAGTCCGATTTTATGTAATTCATCTCCTGTTGCTATTCTTAAAACCGGTATCTCCTGCAGTCCTCGTTCCATGGATCTAACTTTAGAATATTGGAGTTATAAAAAGTCACAGCTACGCTTAATTAAAGTATGTTATTGTATCAGTTTCTTTATAATTTAGGTAACAACAATGTTGTCTTGAGAAATGCCATATTATAAAGGTTAGGTCTCTCTAGGAGATCAATATTCAATGACCAATTAACTATGTACCTTTTCTCATCTACATTACAGGCTTTTATTACACGATTATTTAGGTACATTGTTATCTCTAACTTTTCTATTGGTTTACTATGAAAGCGTTTTTTCGGTCGAAGGTTGTTATATGGTTGGATGAACTAACATTAGCTTAAAATCCTTTAAATGGTTTAATTTTACTTTGCAATACGGTATTTTTTTTAACAAAAATGGGTTGCAATTTATATTATCTAGCATAATATGAATAGAATGCTGCATCTTCCATTGTGTTTTGTAATGAAATTAAGGTTTTTATATACACGGTATCCGGATGAAAGTGAACGACATTGAAATAGATGGTTAAAAATGGGTATTTTCAGGAATTTTTAAAAAAATTACCTGGAGAGTAGTTTTTTGATGTTAGTACTTAAAAAATCTGGTAACAGTCTGGTAAAGTCTAAACTTTATTACTTAGCGGTTCAAAGTGTCGGAGGCTGTTAAAATGGGGGAGACTTACGCCACTCCTCGAAATTAATACGTGAACTATGTTTTTGGGTCATAGTCCTGGACGCGGTCAAAGTCGAAATGTAACACATCGGTTGTTTCGACACAATAACGTTTCTTGGAAAATGTATTATATCTCAGGAACCGTTTATGCTAGGAAGTTGAAGTTTGGAATTAATTGAGCTTTTCGCTGAAAAAGGGAAATTAAATTAAATTAATATTTTAGAAGTATACGTCGGTGGTGAAAAACTTTTGATTACGAAATTATGCAGGAAAGATTAAAGTTCGCTCTTACATATATAATTTAAAATTTTTGAAAGGAGCGGTAGAGTACGGAAGTGGAGCTAACAATTTTTGTAGAAAACAAGTGTCATATCCCAATAACTTTTTAAGATACGGAGTTATACAGGTTGCAGGTCGGTCTAGTTATCGTATGACTAAAACTATTATCGATTTAAACTAATACAAATCCCTAGATATTTTACTTTATAATATTCTTGAAAGTGTTATAATCAACGTTTATAAGTAATTTTTCAATAACTACAGATTTCACAATAAGACGAAACACGGAAAGTCAAATCGGAAATTTCGTTCGATCGTGTGCAATGTGTACAGCGCCCAAAGGAGTTGTATAAGTTTTCATAAATTTCGCCAAAATTTTTAGGTCTGATGAGATATCAAATTATTTTTTATTTCCAGGTGATTTTTTTATAATCGGCTAAAAATCGATTTCAGGATTTTTTCGATATTCTGACTTCTACGGGCTGTTTTTGTAATCTTTCTTTATTACAATTTTTAAAAAAAGTTTTATGTTACAAAGAGCTATCCTAATGAAAGTTAATTTTCAAACTAAGCCTCATGTCTTGAAAGAACTAATGTTGTATTTCGACTTTGACCCAAAACCGAAATTGATGTTTTACGGATGGCAGTTGCATAAGCACTTCTATCGTACCCGACTTTAACCGCTTCCCGGATTTCGACCCGAAAATAATCTAGTTTTGAATAAACTGTCGGCAGATTTCTGTTTTCCATTAATCCATACATTTTATGCTGCTTCTTGCTCAACGCCAGACGTGATCAATACCTAGAACGAGCCAGCTCCTATAGTATGCTCAAAAAAAAATTTTATAGGTTTACTTGAAGAGATCATATTACTTACCTTTTATATTTCTTTTACGGTGAAACCAGAAGGTGAATTATTGATTTATAACACAAATTAATATTTACCAATTGATGCCTACTAACTAGAAACGAAACGAAAAAATCTGCCAATAGTCTGGGCGCAACTTTATTATTTTTTGGGCAGAAGTCCGAAACGCGTTTAATGCTGAGATGCGATGTAGGTTACCATGTGCCTGAAAACTCGCACTAGAATACTTACGCCGCTGCCACAAATAACATATGAATTTCATAATGGGTCATACTTTGGGACGCGATCAAAGTCAAAGTAAAATATCAGTTGTTACGAGATTATGAGGTTTTTCGTGATTTGGGTTTGGGCCATTACATGAAATCGGAAATATGTTTGTAGGCGATTCTATAAAAAGTCTATGGAAGTGAAAACCAATTTGATATCTCATCAAACCTAAAAAATATGTAGAAAGCCTTACGTCCCCTTAGAGTTGAATACATAAGAATCCTGAAATCAACTTTTTGATGATTATGTAGGAAGCCTTAGGAAGTGAAAATGAATTCGATATCTCGTCAGAACTAAGAAATATGTAAGAATTTGTGAAAACATATCCAACCCCCTTCCACCCACTTCGGGGTTGAATATACAAAAATCCAGAAATGAGTTTTTATATAAATATAAAGAAAGCCCGAGGAAGTGAAAACCAATTCGATGTCTTATCACTCCTAAGCGATATGACGGAATTCGTGAAAACGAGTTTAACCCGTTTATACTCTCTTAGGGGTTGAAAAAGGAAAAACTGAAAAATGAGTTTTAGTCGATTATAAAACAAGCCCGTGGAAGTAAAAAGTTATTCAACATCTAATCAGAGCTGAGTGATACTTCCGAATTCGTTAAAATGTATACAACTCCTTTACACCTTCTCAGGAATCGAATTTAAAATAATGCTGAAAACACTTTCTAGGTATCGATGTGAGGAATCCGTGGAATAAATATCAATTCATATTTTTAGAAGAGCTAAGAGATATGATGAAATTCGTGAAAATATATGCATTCCGTTTTAACTGATCATTTTTTTAGCCCCTCTTCCGTACACCAATGTATATTTCTTAAATTTATTTTTATCTAAATTATTTTTCTAATAGATCTACGTATAGTTACCAAGTTTCAACTTTATAGCACATGCCGTTCTATAGATAGGAAAGGCATCCCCCACCTCCGTACCATACTACCCCTATAAAAAACTAATTTTTTTCAACACTCCACTACTATAGCTCTATCTCAATACCAAGTTTCAGCTTTCCATGATTATAGGTTTCGACAGATATAAAAATCGGAACTTTTTCCTTTTCACCCTTTTAGCTGAAAATTAAGATCACCATAAGGTTATAGTTCCCTTACAATTAACTCTGAAGTAATCTTTGCAAAATAGGGAAAACACCAAAGGCGGTGGTGAAAATAGTATTAATAACGACAAAAGCCTTGGAAAAAAAACACATTCCACATTCAATGTTCTATAGGAAACTAAGGGTAAATCTATTGAAAGACACATGTAATGTTAGAGATTATTACCCTGATGACAATAACTTTACATTATTAGCACAAGAAATATGACTAAGTTTTGAACCACGAAGGACTTCGAAATCAAAGAAGTGTTGATAGTTACCAAAGTGTTGGGGGTGAGTGCAAGACTATAAATTCATCTCATCTTAATTTAATATGAAAACCAAACTTGTTGGCGCAGTTGTGACAAACAAAACGATTTGTCATTATAACCGAAGCCATATGTAAATCAGATGGAAGACAAGATTTTCCAAAATATATAATGAATATGAATGCTTGTATCCCGTACATATAAAACGCATTTGTATTTATTCCTTTAATTCATACTTTATTAAACACACAAAATTCATTAAATAAACTATACATATGGTATACCTAATAATAACAAAATAAAATATATTTTAATTTATTATATTTCAATAATAAGATATTGTGATCGACCTGAAATTTAAAAAAAATTTGATATCCTGAAATTTTGTATTTTCACATTTTCGGACTACTAGACCCCATAAAGTAAGAAAAATGTCTGTCGGTCTGCCGTAGACGCCGTACGCAAAGCCGGATGAAGGCACGTACCACTTAAAGTTAAAGTTAATTTTGTTGGGTAGGTAGAATAGGTAAACCGCTTTAAGTTGGCGGTGGTAGGATTGTGGAATTGCTAGTTTTAAGGCGACAGGGAAGTGTTCGGGTTGATCACTTTGGATTGCAATATCTTTCAAACCAATTTTACCAGAAAGATAAAATTTGTTTTGCGTTTGCTCCAACTGATGCTATTTTTAAATAAGGTATTAATAACTTAGAAGTGTTAAGAGGGTTATTGCCATGAGTCTTCAACTTTGAAGTGATAGGCCGCAATTTTGAAATGAAGTTTCAAAACCTTGGAAGTGTAAATGCCCTCTTGCCATACTTACTTCACAGGTTTTAAAACTTCCGTCTCGTGTCGACCTGTTGAGTAATAGGCCAGATGCTGGGTCAGTGGAACTCGTCACTTCGTACAAGAAAATAACTTTATCTAAAAAAACTTTGAAGTTATAATTTTCGATTTTAACGACCACGTAATCGCAACGTGACTGAAACGTAACCGGATAAGTTCCAAAAATGTTATTGGAGCGTTACTGCCACCGAAAAATTATTCCGCATTTTCGTTACTGCCTCGTAATAAGACCATGCTTAACAGGGACTAGTGGGGAAATCTTTTTTAGTTTCCATTGCCGTGACAGCTACGTTGCGCCCATTAAAAATGCTCCTTGTGCTAGTTAGACTTGGCAGCGGTTCCATACGACATTTTTGGTCCTTTCGGATGCAAACACCGAAACACGGTTTTGTAACGTGATGATTACGCAGCACTCATTTTGAAATATGTTCTTCTTTGAACAAGGTCGAATAAACTGCCACTTTCTATACAAGCTAAGTTATCGAGAATATTTAATAATTTTTTTTTTCGAAATGCAGTACGGTAGGGGGAGGAGAGGGAGGATGAGCTGACCTAACTCCCTACCGTGGGCATGGGCCTGAGTATTAGAATTAAGTAGAAATGGAATGGAATTATTTTGAAAACAGGTGCTCATTTTTACAACAGGCGGAATTGGAGCAAGTTCTCGCATGAATAATTGCACTACCCATTTTTAAAAACGAATTTTTGACAGAGATGAGTTACACAGATTCACGTCATAGAAATCAGTAGTTGCCAAAAACCTGCAGGCCGAAACGACAGGGTAAACTACATGCGCCCTCCTTATTTTGCTTTATCTCCAACTACAATATGAATCGCAGTTTAGTATTTCATCTAGAGTATCATACCATACGATTGGCTTGCTGTCTATCATGAGTCCGGTATGTTTTTCTCCAAAAAGTATCAGTTGTATCACATTTAAAGCTTATAGAAGTAAAAGTGAATTCCAAATCAGAATTCGTGAATATGTACACAACCATTTTACACCCGCTTAGGGGTTGGATATCGAAAAATTTTGAAGATCTTTACTTGGCGCTTATATAAATAGCCCGCAGAAGTAAAATTGCTTTGATAGCTCGACATGTTTAAAAGTTTTAACGAAGTTTGTGAAAATGTGGATTCACGGACATTTTTTTTACTCAACCTCTGAACGCCAATAAAAATCTAAACTTTTTTTTGCTTTAATTACTCTAATAGTACATCTACATATACGTACTAAGTTTCAACTTTCTAGCATAAGCCGTTTCTGAGATATAAAAAACCACCCCTCTCCCCGTACCTTGATACCGCTATCAATAATTTTATTTTTCTAGGATGTCTCCATAGTGGCTCTATATAATCCTAAATTGTTAGCTTTCTATTCATTATGGTTTTCGAAAAATAAAAATCCGAATGTTTTCCTTTCTACCCCCTTTCACCATCACCCCGAACACCCACACCACCAACATTTTTTTCCCTACTAGAAGTTTACCGACCCCAACTTCTGTAAAATTTTCAAGATCATATCTGATATGGTTTCTGAGATATAAAAATTAAATTTTTTAAAAAATTGCTGTCCACTCACTTTCGTGCTCTACCTCCCCCCTCAAACAATTTAGTTTCCTCTTGTGATCCCATATAAAGAAACTAAATTTTATCTTCCTGGTGTAATTGGTTTGGAGGATATTGTAATCCAAAGTTTTTCACCCCCCATCCCCACACCCCACCACCCCTCTTAAAAATTTTAGCCGTGGTCTAATCTTGAAGTATCCCTAAGGACAACAACAAAGTTTCAATCTTCTGACATCAATTGTTCAGAAGATATCGATTTTAGAATGTTTCAATCCTGTCTTTCATGCGTTAAAGACTCATTGTTTCCCCCCCCCCCCCCCCTCCACTTCCACACCCCTTAACCAATATCCACAATTTTTTTGCAATTGAGTCCATTATCATAGTACTACATAAGTTCCAAGTTTCAGCCTCCTAATATAAGTGGTTCCTGAGATCTAGAAACCGAAATTTTTTTTTTAAAACGCTCCCCTCTCCTCTCCTCTTGTACCCCCACCCCTCGAAAATATACCAGTCGTAGGGGTTCACCCAATCTACCCACCAAAAATTTCAATTTAATATCTCAACGGGTTTGGGAGCTACGCGCCTTCAAACGATTTTGCGTACGGCGTACGGCGGACGGCGTACGGCGTCTACGGCGGACAGACGGACATTTTTTTTTTGCTGGGGTTTACTAAAACGTGAAAATACAAAATTTCAGGGTAGCAAATTTTTTTTAAATTTCAGGTCGATCACAGTACTTTATTATTAAAAAATAATAAAGTAAAATCTTGGTTCAGTTTATGAGTTGCAGTCCTGAATTTCTATATTTAGGTTAGTTCCATCGATCCATATTCGTTTTGAGATCAAAAGGTAATCTAATAATCGTTCGTTTCCTGGGCTATGTGAGAATAGGGGCACGTACTCCATGACGTACGAAACATGTGTATCTACCTCACATACGACTACGGTGACTAGATTCGGTTCAGTTGATATTGTTTTGGGATTTGATTTTATTACGGTGGAGAGATGTCTAGAATCTCAAAGATTTATTTCAGAGTAAATAATGAAAAAAGGACATGACTATTTCCACAAAATATTTTTTTCTCCGCGTATTATTTTCTCTATAACAATCAATTTGTCAACATTATAGGCTTAGGATTGATAATATCGTATTATATGATATGTATGTATACGGACGGTACGAGCCTCTATCCATTCTTGTAAGTTTTACAAGATTAATGAAGAGAATATTTTCAGATTGTGTAGATAACTCATATTGGGTTACAAATTAATATTATTATTGATTGGATAATTTTATTTCTGCGATTGTCCAGAAAACAAAGATACCTGTAGGTAGAACATACTCATACAGTGGGTGTAACAGTGAAAATTGGTTTCAATATTTGCTATTGGTTAGCGTTAGAGTATAAAAAGGAAAATGGTAATAATGTTACAGTGTTAGCAGTTTAATTTATTAACTTTATGAATCCATCAGGCAATACAATACCAACTCCGCCTCCGGTTGACTTCTAGTATTTTATAATTCATTGTTGTTTACGTATTTCGGGGTTTTATATTGGTGATTTTTACAATTACCATCAGTCGGTGTTTTCCCTAATACTGAAACTGGAACACTAGCACTATATTATTTTAATACAGTGGATGCCGCTTATTGTAATCACTTTGGGACCGGCCATAAAGAATAACATTAACCGGATGATAACAATAGGCGAAGGGGAAAATTTTTCTCATTTGTTTTCCTACGCTTGAATATAGATTGCTAATATTATTTGCTAACATAATTTTTTTTATTCATTAAGTGTTATTTACAACTCTAACTTCAATGTTTCACAAAGTTACAGAGAATATGAAATACTGTTTCCTCTTTCTCCTCATCCAGGCAGCTTCTACAGAAAGTTTGAAAAGAATCGCCGTCTTTTAGCATGCCGGATTATAAGACAGTGTCTGGTCAGGACACTTACTGTGGTGCTGATTCTCTCCCTTTTTAGCAAATTCAGCCTTGTTCAGCGTTTTAGATCCAGCTTCGGTTAAAATTGGTAACCGTTTCATGACTAGTACACAAAAAAAAATTCACGAGATCGGGACATTTTTATATCCATATCTTCTAAACGGTTAATGTCACGAAATTGAAACTTAATGATTGTCTGTAGTTAGTTGAATATAGACCGGAAACAAAATTTTGAGGCAGGAAGGTCACTGGCGTGCGGGGTTGGGTAATGAAAAGCTTTACATTGTATTGAAATGAAATTCGTTTTGTGTCAATAATGGAGTTTGCTGAATATAATATTTTACAAGGGGGCAGTGGATCATGGAAGTTGTAGTATTAAGAACAATTTAAGATGGATGCTTAGAATTTTTACGTGAAGTAGGCCTACTAGCGAATAGAAAAAAAATTGGTGGTTTGGGTGTAAGGGGTGAGGATGAAAAGAAAAAGTTTCATAATGATGAATAGCTGAAATTTGGTATTTAAATAGAACTATAGTAGTGGCATGCTTAAAAAAATATAATTTTCTATAAGAGAAAATAATTTAAGCAAAAACAAAAACAGATTTGCATTGGCGTACGGAGGTGCGGCTAAAAGGGTTGTATATGTTTTCATAACTTTCGGTATATCTTTTGGGCTTGTCAAGGTATCAAATTAATTTCAATTCTGCTGGCTCTGAATACAAGGTGTTTGGTACTCCGTGTGCCACCTTTTAAGGGGTTATTCCTTGATATAATTGGAAAAAAAATGTACTACAGGGTGGGTCAATTTTCAATATCAGTGGAGATATAGGGTGGTTAAGAAAAGTGTTTTTGTACCCTCACTCACTTAAAACGTTATATCTTGAAAACAAATAATCACAAGGCAAAGTGTTATAGCTCGGTTTTTAGGGAATCGAATTACCTTTTTTTGATGTAACAGTCTAAATTGTAGAATTGAGGAATATGAATACCAAGAGAACACTCGCCAAACGAGCTTTAGCGTGCATTCAAAATGAATGTAGCCATTTATTACAATAAAAAAAATTTGGAATAAAACATAAAAACCATTATTAAATTCTTTCAGTTCAAGCAAGGAGTGTAGATCAACATATTCTTCTTTTTGTATAAAAGTGGCACTGACTTTTTAAATATTTAATTTTTATGCGATATGAATTTTTACCTACTACCTCCAAAGTGTTAATCGTAACTCATACATATGTATGCAGCTTTTGTAGGTAATAATACGGTTCATAAAAAAATAAAATTAAAATGACATTTTTATAATGGGGTTTTCTGAGAAAAACTACATTGATCACTGAATTTTTAGGGTTGACGTAGAAAAATTTGTGTTTTCGAGTAAATATCTCAAGATTGGGTGCAGTTACAATTTAGACTGTCACATCAAATGAAAGGTAATTTGATTCCCTAAAAAACGAGTTATTACACTTTGCCTTGTGATTATTTGTTTTCAAGATATAACGTTTAAAGTGAGTGAGGGTACCGGTTAAAAACACTTTTCTTAACCACCCTATATCTCCACTGATATTGAAATTGACCCACCCTGTAGAACAATTTTTTCCTCCAAATATATCAAGGAATAACCCCTTACAAGGTGGCACACGGAGTACCGAACATTATGTATAAAAATGTTCGTTCGGGGTACGTGTGTATAAAACTCGAGAACCGCTAGACCCATTGACACCATATTTGGACAATATGTTAGTCTGCAGGAAGGTTTCTATTCGTTTCGCTTCCGGTAGGTGGGGCACTGCAGTCGAGATATAGTAGCGACCATCATAGCGACAACAACACATTTCGTGGTCAACTATGATATTAATATGTCATCCATATTGATCCCGATGATCCTGAGATATATAGCAGTTCGTTTCCAAGTGTTCTTCTGTGTAGACCAATCAATTTAGTATTAATATTTAAGTTTTTTGTTGTTTTCCGGCGTCAGTGGAGTTTCTGCTGTGAAACCCCAACACGAAATCTCCGACTGTTGATTAATCGCTGTCCCTGAGGGCATGACAGTTGGAAAACCTTCACTGGATAGGCCAGTTTTTTATAAGACTGTGTTGGACTGGGTCCGAAGGAGCTGTTTCATCATCGGATGACATAGACTCGTCAGAGGGTGTATCAAGCCTAAATCCGAAACACCCTTACAGCTGGTGGCATTGCTCGGGATTATTCGATGTTGAAACTAATTTCATTACCGCGAATTATAATTTAAGTAACATTCTTGCCTTCGCCTCCTTATACTAAAGGTAGGTGGCACTGAAGATCACCCAATATTTCAACCAATTTGGTGGAATTTTTGGTTGTTCGCTATGATATAGGGACAGCGATTAATCAACAGTCGGGGATTTCGTATTGGGGTTTCACACCAGAAACCCCACGGAAAACAACAAAAAACTTAAACAAATTTGCTTCTATGGTAGCTTCTCACCATGAAAAATTCCATTCTTATAAAAATTGGTAAAAGAAAAAAAAAATTGCTGTTGGCGGGATTCGATTCGGCGTTCTTAGGCAGTCATTAAGTTTCAATTTCGGGGCATTAACCGTTTCGGAGATATACCATAGAGATTTTAAAATCTCGGCTTTCGAGCGTTTCGAACGCATTGTTTTGAAAAGTTGAAGAAAGTGACCTCCATATTGTTTAAATCAGTAATTCAGACCGGTAAATTTGTAGTACGCATTCCGTATTATTGTTTTCAATGACTTTACAAATTTAATCATTTTCTTATGATAAGTTAAATTTCAAACTAAGAAAAGTGGAACATTCATTTGATACTAAAAGGCACCTGAGTGGCAACTCGCAAAGTTCCATTTAACCATAACTTAAGAAAATAACTATATTCAAGATAAACCCGTATTCGATTTAAGGAAGAAGTATTCAATAATTGCAAGCAAATAAAACTGTTATAGATGAAAAGTAACTGCCCAGCAAACCAAAAATACCGAAATCCGTAAGAATTCCAATGGAAAGTTCTTTAAATTGTCGGAATTCCAGACTAAAAATCCATGCGACTTCCGAGAGATTTCCGTATGGCAAGGTTGATGCTGTTCCGTGCGATTTATTTTACCGAAATCTTTGAGAAATCTCCAGAGCATTTCTCAAACTTTTTCTCCCCTTCCGAAAGCTTATTAAAGCCTGAAAAATAACGTAAATAGCCTCCTGGTTATTCTTTAGGTTGTCAGTTGCATAATAGCCTACATCGCTTTTCAGCATTTAACGCGTTCCGGACTTCTACCCAAAAAATAATGAAGCTGCGCCCAGACTGTTGGCACATTTTTACTTTATTATTTTTGAATAATAAAGTATTTTTATTTATTTACGTATTTTTTAATCAATAGAAGATCCCACAGAAGAAAAAGCGAATTTGACCACATTAAATCTAAGAAAAATACTAAGATCGGTTTTTTCTCCCGACTATGATTAAAGCTTTTGGAGTGGAAGTGAATTCCAAATCTCAATAGACCTGAGAAATATATCGGAATTCGGGAATATGTACACAACCACTTTACACCGCGTTAGGGGTTGGACATCGAAAAATTTGGTAGAACGTTTCTAGGCACTGAAATAAAGTAAAATTGCTTTGATAGCTAAAAGTTTTAACGAAATTCGTGAAAATGTGGATTCCCGGACATTTTTTTTACTCAACATCCGAACGAATCTGAGCTTTTTCTTCTGTAATTAATCTAGTAGCACCTCTACATATACGCACTAAGTTTCAACATTCTAGCATAAGCCGTTTCTGAGATATAAAAAACCAACCCTCACCCCAATACCTTGCTAACCCTATGAAAATTTTCTAGAGTGTCTCTATAATTTCTAGCTTTCTATTCACTACGGTTTTCGAGAAATAAAAATCAGAATGTTATCCTTTCTAGCCCCTTTTACCATCACCCCAACACCCACACCTCCAAAAATTTTCCCTGCTAGAGGTCTACTGACCCCAACTCTTGTAAAATTTTCAAGATCTATGATACGGTTTTAGAGATCCATAAATTATTTTTTTTGATACATTGCTATCCCCCCACTTTCAGTAGACTCCACTTGTGATCCCATATACAGAACCAAATTTTATATTCCTGGCGTAATTGGTTCGGAAGATATTGTAATCCAAAGTTTTTCACCCCCCACCCTAACATCGTACCACCCCTCCATGAAAATGTTAACCCTTGTATAATCTTTAACTATTTCTAAATATAACCACAAAGTTTAAACCTTCTGACATCAATCGTTCACGAGATATGGATTTCAGAATGTTTCAATCCCGGCTTTCAAGCGTTTCGGACTCCTTTTCCCCCCACTTTTACGACTTGTAACTTTGGAGCAACGGCGGATGAGAGGTGACCTTACAGAGACCTTCAAAATTTTAAACGGTAATTTCAACTGCCCTGAACTACAGAATCTATTAACGCGCAACAGGAATCCTCACCTTAGAGGACATATCGACAAACTAAGCAAATGTTTGGTAAGCACGAGCACGAACCCTTTTCGGAACTTTCTACCGAACAGAGTAGTTGATGGCTGGAATTCTCTTCCCGTGGACGTTATTGGCGCTACTTCAGTGTTGTATTTTAAAATCAAAGTAGATAGACATTTCAATTTTGGCTGAATTAAGAATTAACTTTTATTTTGTACTCATAATTTTATTTCTTTATTTTATTCAATTTAACTTCCATTTTTCTTTCATTTTGTTCAATTTAAACTTTGTTTTCTTCGTTATTAATTTCGATATTTCTACTGTTGCACTAATTTTAGTTATATGCATATTCTACTTTGCTTATTAATATTTTTTTTTTTTTGTTTTGGATAATATAACAATTGTAGTCATATTGTACTTTGTGATATCAGGTGTATTAGCGAAAGCTGCCTTCCTGATTGTTAAATAATAATAATAATAATAATAGTTTTATATAATTTCCAAGTTTCAGCCTCCTAGCATAAGTAGTTCTTGAGATCCAGAAACCAAAATTTTTCGTCTAAAACACTCCCCTCTCCTCCCCCACACACTGTCACCACCCAAAAGATACCAGTCGTAGGGGTTCATCCAATCTACCCACCATAAAAATTTTAACTTAATATCTTAACGGGTTTGGGAGCTACGAACATTCAAACAACGGTGTACGGCGTCTACGGCGGACAGACGGACATTTTTTTCTGTTTTGGAGTTTACTAGTCCTAAAACGTGAAAATACAAAATTTCAGGGTAGGAAATTTTTTTGAAATTTCAGGTCGATCACAACACCTACTTTATTATTAAAAAATAATATAGTATAATTCAAATATAATTTACACAGAGTCTTTCACGATATCACCAGATGGCTGAAAGTTCTTTTGGAATTCTCTCTGATAATTCCAGGTGATTCTTTTCTTTTCCTCATGGAATTATCGCTAAATTTTCTGAATGAAATCTGCCAGAAACTTCTGTCTCTCATTCCCATACATCAGAAATAGCTCGGAACTTTCCGAGGACATCGGAACAGTCAACTTTTTTGGTCTGCTGGGCGTATAAAGCACATTTCTCAAATTCTATTACATATTTTATGAATTCGCCCAAATTCAGAAATTTACAAAGGTATTGTTGTGCTTTTAAAATGTACTCGTAGATAATTCCAAAATATAGAACATCGTAAATAAAATACCGATATTTAAAAAAAATTAACAAACATAACATATTGTACAACTGTCCATAATTGCAGAAGTAAAATAATGATTCACAAAATGCTCAGATGTTTAACGCTACCGTACGTCAAGAACTTTTTGAGATACAACTATTTCCCAATTTTCAAAGTACCTGGGTAGAATGGGTGGACTACTTTCAGAGACGAACTTCTTACTCGTACAATTTGAATAGCTTAAAGGAAATGTTTAAAGGTCATTCTTCTTTTGGTACATTATTTCTTAATATTCAGAAGTATATGTATGTATGTAGTTAAATATCTTTCTTAAGCATCACCACTCCTGTTAATATGAAATGAACACAAATAATATATTATAAGTTTTATCATTTTCCGATGGTACGTAAAACACGTTCAGTAATTTCATGCAAAACCAAGCATATCGTGGATAAAAGTCAGAAACTTGAGGGATACGGCAACATTTATGGATGTAAGATTCGGCCAAATAGGTTTCTGGATGATTGGTTCAAAATGGATATGAGAAATGTGAATTGAGTCTTTTTGTATATCGAAATTGTATTCTTACAAATATTGCTATTGAGGTTTTCCTATAACATCCATGTAGTAGAAGCCAAAAATAGTTACAGTACCCAAATCGCCGCCAATTTTTTGTTCATTTTAACACATTAAAGGCATTGCTTCCAAATTGTTTCTTTTGGTTTCATTAAAGAATTTGATTTATGTGATCTTTAGACAAAGCTACGTTATAGTAACTAACATGTTCCCTTTTAGGTACAAACTACATGCACACACCTTTTTCTACTTTATCCCCAATTACAATATAAATCGGAGTTTTAAAAATGGTAATTACTAAAATTTATGAAAACGGCCACCAACTTAGCCACTGCGACAGTTGAAAAATCTTCACTGGAGAAGCCAGTGGTTTAAAACGTATAGGGAAAAGTCCTCAGCAATACCAGCAGCTGTAAGGGTATTTCGGATAGTAGGCATGATACACCCTCTGATGAGTCCGTGCCATCCGATGACGAAACAGCTCCTTCGGACCTAGTCTAACACAGTTTTTAAAAACTGGCTTCTCCAGTGAAGGTTTTTCAACTGTCATGTCATCATGACAGCGATTAATCCCAGTCGGGATTTCGTTTTGTCGTTTCGCATGAGAAACTCCTCTGACGCCGAAAAACAACAAAGATTTCATTTATTAAATTATTAAAACTAGAAATCCTTCGATTCAGGTTGGCACACTGGATTACTGTATAAACTAATTCAATTCTCTTTTCCTACCTACTATATATTGTTAAATTAATTCGTAATTTCCTTCAAAATAGAAATTTCAAAGTAAGAATAAATTCCACTTTATCAAACTTCCGAACTATACCCGCTGGTGTACAAGGAAGCTGCCTGAGCCCAACCCTATATAATATTTACACCGCTGACATCCCAAAACTTCCCAACTGTGAACTAGCTATGTATGCTGATGACACTGCTATTTACTCCAGTTCACACGATCCTAATATCATTATAAATAATCTTCAGTCTCAGTTAGACCTTTTGAATAATTTCTTCAATCATTGGAAAATAAAAATCAACTAATTCAAAACGCAAATAATATATTTCACTAAGAAAAGAGCAGCTCGATCATTACCAAATCCTTCCATCAATATTCTTAACGAAACAATATCCTGGTCGCACTCCATAAACTACCTTGGACTACATTTAGACACAAAGCTAATATTTCAGGAACACACTGAACAAATCCGAAGCAAAGTTTCTAAATGTATACATCAACTATACCCACTCATTAACAGAAAATTCAAGCAATAAAATTTTAATTTTACTTTATTATTTTTTAATAATAAAGTATTGTGATCGACCTGAAATTTAAAAAAAATTTGCTACCTTGAAATTTTGTATTTACACGTTTTAGGACTAGTAAACACCAAAAATGCAAAAAAAAAAATTTCCGCCGTAGACGCCGTACGCCGTCCGACATACGCAAAATCGTTTGAAGGCGCGTAGCTCCCAAACCCGTTGAGGTATTAAGTTGAAATTTTTATGGTATGTAAATTGGGTAAACTCCTACGATTGCTATTTCTTCGGAGAGTGCGGGTGTAAGGGGGGATGAGAGGGGAGCGTTTTAGACGAAAAATTTTGGTTTCCAGATCTCAGGAACCACTTATGCTAGGAGGCTGAAACTTGGAACTTATGTAGTACTATGACAGTACTATACCCCCCTCTTCGTCTTTCTACCTTGTCGTGGTGAGGGGGCTTACGACACTTGTGTCAAACTAAAGGAAAGACTTAACATGATGGGTAAGCCTATGGACATAGACTCTCCAAGTGGTAACCAGACCCTGTCTGGGAATCCACCCGCTGATGCGGCCGGGGCTCGGATTTTGGAGGCCCCAACATCATGTATGACTGCAATGGGTGATCCAGGTTGTAGTGGGAGCACACTACTGGATCTCAGTAACTCCTTGGAGGATTTACTGCTTGCCGATGAGGATAGTGCTGACTATGCAGGAACGGTTAATCCGATTCGGCCCTTGGAGGAGGAATATGCTGCAACCAAGGTGGGAGCGGTTATTCTGAATCCGATGTCTGAATAGGAAAGTACCGGAAATGTGTTATCGGTTAATCTGAATCGGCCAATGATCGAGGAAAGTACCAGTGCCTTTGGTGCGGTTAATCCGAGATCGATGGTTACGGAAAGTACCTGTGCTCTGGGCGTGGGTGAGCCGAAACTGATGGTTAAGGAAAGTACATGTGCCCTTGGCACGGTTAATCTGAAACCATTGGTTAAGGAATTCACCCGAGCTCAGGACGCGGTTAATCCGAAACCGACTAGCTCCTGTCCCGTTGAGGATAAGTTGAGCAAAGGCCAGAAGAAGAGAAGAAGGTTGGCAAGAGCCAAGGCAAGAGCTGGGGCAGTTATGACAGGTGTCATAGCGGCCAGTGGCAATGTCGTGGTACAGACAGCCTGTGAAAACGCTATTAAGCGCAATCGATCTGTGGAGGAATCACCCGAAACTAATCTTGTGGTTAATAGTGAATTCCTCGCTTCTACTTCTGGCAGGACGAAGAGGATGAGGAGGACGGAAGCCACTACAGCGGATGTCCCACCGTCTACTTCAGGAGTCGCTGCAGTGGATAGACCAGCCTGCTCTATTTTAGGAGCAACTGGTCCTAGACCGGCTGAGCGAATGCGCGGGGAGATTAGTGCAGCTGACTTAGCTGACGCTGGACCCTCAGGCGCGAAGACCAGTACGACTGCTGCTAGCGCGGAGACTGTCACAGCAAAGAGTACCAAGACCTTCTCTGATGTGGCGGCCACTGCCTTGCAGGCGGTAATCGGTATTGGTCCGCAGGGCAAACAGCTGACCAAGGGTCACATTGCTGCCCTGGAGAACGGCCTATGGAAGCTCCTGGGTGAAGCTACCGCCTCACCTAGATTTGAAGGCATGGATGTCCGTGACGGGCTTATGCAAGTTCGTTGCGGAGATTCAGTAGCTTTTGAGTGGCTGACGGATGCCGTTGGGAAGATTTCGGCGGAGAATCGTGTCAACTTCGTGGTTGCGAAGGGTGATACGTTTCAGAAGCTGATTCGGGCAGTATGCTGGATTCCTGGTAAACCTAGGAAACCCCAGGAAATACTCGCCCGCCTTCGTATCCAGAACGCAGGACTTGACACCACCAAATGGCGAGTTTATGAACAGCGTAAGAGCAGCAGTCTCGACGGTACCGAGAGCTGTACTCTTGCGCTTGGCATAGATAGCGGTAGTGTAGAGGTCCTGCGGACTAGATATGACATGCGTCCATATCTCTTTCTTGGGAGGATTAAATTTAATCTTCCTAAGTAGCAGTATGTGGATGTAATGTGAGGGTGATTATCTTGAATGGCTAACTGCGGCATTATATTTACCCAGATCAACTTGCAGCATGCTAAGGCTGCTACTGCCTTACTAAGTAGGAGACTTAGCAAAATGCACACATCCCCTTATGTATCAATAATACAGGAACCATGGATTCGCAATATGCGAGTTAGTGGACTGGATTCGATCCAGGGAGGCCGGATCTTTTACGATGAAGGATCTGAACGACCGCGTGCCTGTCTATTCATATCAAATATGATAGAGGCGACGATGTTGAGGCAGTTCACCTGTCAAGATATTGTAGCAGTCAAAATGTCTAACGTACTGGAGGGTAGGAGACAAGACATAATAGTAGTGTCGGCTTACCTTCCGTATGACTCGTTATTACCTCCCCCATCCAGGGAGCTGACCGGGCTCGTTAGATTCGCGGACACCAACAACTTACAGCTTGTCATTGGATGTGATGCTAATGCTCAACACACTGTTTGGGGCAGCAGCAAATGCAATCCTAGGGGTGAGCGGTTATTGGAGTTCATTATGGCGTCGTGCCTTGTAGTAAACAACAGAGGCAACAAGCCAACGTTTGTTACGACGAGGCGGACGGAAGTGATAGATATGACGTTGTCGTCTTCTAGGATTGCGGAATCCATAATAGATTGGCGCGTCCTGGAAGAGGAAACTCTGTCGGATCACAGATATCTGGAATTTCGACTGGCAGCTGACAAACCTGTCATACCGGCTATACGAAATCCCAGGAATGCAGACTGGACTTTGTTTAGATCTCTCTTACAGGAGAGGTCTCAAATACCACGAAAGATGAGGACGCCTGATATGATTGAGGAAGTGACTTCTTGTCTAAGTCTAACCTTAAGTCAATGTTTTGCGGAATCGTGTCCTGTCAGCAAGAGTCGATGCGGAACCACAGTCCCCTGGTGGACTAGGAACCTGCAGAAGCTCAGAAAAACCACCAGAAGGCTTCTGAATTGCGCACTTAAGAGTGGTTCAGAGACCGACTGGGATTACTACCGGACAGCGCAGAGGGAATATAAGAAGCTGGTTAAGACATCAAAACTAGCCTCTTTTAGGAACTACTGCGAGAGTCTGGAAGGAACCAGGGAAACAGCTAGGTTGCACAAAGTCTTTCAGAAAGACAACACGGCCAGGCTCGACTCCCTGTTGAAACCTGATGGTACATATACCACTTCGAAAACGGAGTCACTAAGAACCCTCTTTGAGACCCATTTTCCAGGAAATCAGGTGATCGAAAGCGATCAATGCGTGGTTCAGACACTCTGTCCGACCAAGGACAGAGCGCCCAGGCGCAGTTGGTATACGGCGTCCGCTGTAGTGACTGCTGAGAGGGTGAAATTTGCAATTTCATCGTTTGACAGCTACAAGTCACCAGGAGTGGACGGTGTCTATCCGATAATGCTAAAAGAGGGAGCAGTTGTTCTAGTGCCGATCCTCAGAAAGATATTTTCTGCATGCTTGGCGCATGGATACGTACCATCTTCATGGCAACCGGTCAGAGTAGCGTTCATCCCGAAGCCAGGGAGAGACGACTATACTTTGCCCAAAAGTTTTAGGCCAATCAGCATAACATCGTTTGTTCTGAAAAGTCTGGAACGACTGGTAGAGAAGCACATTAAGGAAGTGGCTCTCAGAGCGCATCCTCTTTGTTCGGAACAACATGCGTATCAGAGCGGAAAGTCTTGTGATTCAGCGCTTCACTCTCTGGTATCCAGAATAGAAGGGGCGCTGGACCGGAAAAAGTACGCGCTGGGCCTTTTTGTGGACATTGAGGGTGCTTTTGATAGTGCGCCCTTCGAATCACTGTGTGATGCTGCCAAAAGACATGGGGTAGATGACATTTTAGTCAAGTGGATTCACTCCATGCTCACACAGAGAATGCTATTCACGGAGGCGGGGGATGGGCAATATGCTACAACGGGGGTCAGTAAGGGCTGTGCTCAAGGCGGGGTCCTTTCGCCATTGTTGTGGAGTATGCTCATAGACTCTCTGCTTCTCGAACTGCAGGATCTGAATATTCACGTACAAGCTTATGCTGATGACGTGGCTGCACTAGCTGTTGGGCTATCGCTCAGGGATGTCTGCGACAAAATGCAGAGAGTCCTATGGGTTATAGATAGCTGGTGTGAAAGGCACGGACTTTCTGTGAGTCCTAGCAAAACCGCACTAGTTTTGTTTACTAGGAAAAGAAAAACAGAAGGTTTAGTGTTGCCTATGCTGAAGGGTGAAACTATTCAGCTCTCGGAGAAAGTTAAGTATCTGGGGATTATCCTGGATAGCAAGCTTCTCTGGAAGGAACATGTAGATACAAAGGCAAACCGTGCGCTAGTAACATTCTGGCAGTGCCGGAGAGCTTTTGGAAGAACATGGGGTCTTATGCCTTCAATGGTATATTGGCTATATACGGCCATTATAAGACCCATCCTAATCTATGCATCAGTGGTTTGGTGGACTAAGTCCGAATGTGCATACATTAGAGCTAGTCTCGCTAAACTACAGAGGACAGTCTGCATCGGTGTAACAGGTGCCTTGCGCACCACACCGGGTGCGGCACTCGATGCACTGCTCAATCTGCCACCGCTTGACATTGTTGTTCAGGCGGAAGCAATGAGAGCTACGCACAGGCTAATGAGATTAGGCTTGTGGAGGAAAGAGCATTGCACGGGTCATGGAGAAATGGCTCGAAGGTTGTCTGAGAACCCTATCTTCGATATGCCTTCGGATGCTATGACTCCGATCTGTATGCTTAATAGAAGATATCAGGTGGAGATCCCGAGTAGGGCGGAGTGGGAAAACCAGTCCGCATTGCTTAGCGGATTCACTGATATATTCTACACGGACGGCTCAATGACTGAAGACGGGTCGGGAGCTGGAATGTATCTGCAGACTGAAGATCTCAGGTACTCTTTCGCCCTAGGAAAACATTCTTCGGTATTTCAAGCCGAAGTTTATGCGATCCTTAAGGCAGTAGAATGGATTATAGAGGGAAGATGGAGAGGCAGGATGATCTGCATTTGCAGCGACAGTCAGGCCGCTCTACAATCCCTAGATAATCCAATCGTCTTTTCGAAGATGGTACGTGAGTGTAAAGAACGGTTGAATTCAGTTGGCAGATTCAATGACTTAAAGCTCATATGGGTTCCAGGTCACCAGGGTATAACTGGCAATGAAATAGCTGATGCATTAGCAAAGGCAGGATCGGAGTCAGCCATGCTCGGACCAGAACCAGTTTTCGGTGTGCCTGTAGCCTCTGTTAGGGCTGCCACTGCTGAGTGGGTGAGTAAATCACACATTGAGAGATGGCGGCTTTTCCCGGGTATGCGGCAGACCAGAAACCTTGTTGACGGACCAAGTGGACGAACCGCATCTTTCCTTCTCAAATTGAGCAGGAAAGAATGTAGTAGTATGGTTGGTGTCCTCACAGGGCATAACTCGTGTGGCCTACACATGGTCAGATTGAGAATCATTGACGACCCCATGTGCACTGCTTGCGACGAGAGCGACGACACAACGGAACATTTCCTTCTTGAGTGTCCAGCTTACTCTTTTGCGAGAGTGCACGTATACGGCGTCGATGTTATGAGGATGGAAGAACTCCGTTCTCGATCCCTACCTGAGCTCTTGAAATTCGTGAGGAGGACGAAGAAGTTCGGGTAGAGACTGGGGGACTCGAGTGCAATGGGCAATAATTGTCTGAGTGCTCAAGATGCGCGGCTTTGTTGCGTATCTTCCCCCACTACAAACAACAACAACAACAACATGACAGTGGACTCATTTGCAAAAAAATTACCGATAAGGGTTGAGGGGTGTAGAAGTGGGGGGGGGGGAAACAATGAGTCTAAAGCGCTTCAAAGCCGGGATTGAAACATTCTAAAATCCATATCTCCTGAACGATTAATGTCAGAAAATTGAGACTTTGTGGTTGCCCTTAGGGATACTTGAAGATTAGGCAAGGGCTAAAATTTTTAAAAGGGGTGGTGGGTGGTGGGGTGTGGGGTTGGGGGGTGAAAACTCTGTGGTAAAAAGCGATAACAGCTTATGTCGAAATAAGAAAAAATCATTTTTCAAGTTTTCAATTGCAATTTTTTAAAAGAATTGCCATTGTTTGATAGATTTTTATCTCATATAATATATTATTATTGTGTTGTATTATTAAATTCAATAAAATAAGATCTCCTAATTTATTTTTTATTAGTTTATTTATCAATTTTGATACACGTAACAGCCTAATTATTTTTTCGACTTAAGCTGTTATCGCTTTTTACCACAGAACTTTGGATTACAATATCTTCCGAACCAATTACACCAGGAAGATAAAATTTAGTTTCTGTATATGGGATCACAAGAGTAGTCTACTGAACGTAAATTTTTTGAGGGGGAGGTGGAGCACGAAAGTGGGGGGATAGCAATTTCTCAAAAAATGTCATTTTTATATCTCAGAAACCGTATCAGATATGATCTTGAAAATTTTACAGGAGTTGGGATCGGTAGACCTCTAGTAGGGAAAAAATTTAGTGGTGGGGGTGTAAGGGGTGATGGTGAAAAGGGAAAGAAAGGAAAAAAATTCTGATTTTTATTTCTCGAAAACCGTAATGAATGGAAAGCTAAAAATGTAGGATTATATAGAGCCACTATAGAGAGATCCACATTTTCACGAATTTCGTTAAAACTTTTAGACATGTCGAGCTATCAAATCAATTTTACTTCTGCGGGCTATTTATATAAGCGCCTAGTAACGTTCTTCAAAATAAAGTAAAGTAAGTAAATAAAAAAAAACCGGCCAGCAGTCTGGGCGCAACTTTATTATTTCATGGGTAGAAGTCCGAAAAGTGTTTACTATGCGATTGACAACCTATGAAATAACCAGGAGGCTATTTGGAACGTTATTTAGAAGGTAGAAGTAGAAGTCCGAAACGTGTTTAATGATGAGATGCGGTGTAGGTTACTATGCGACTGACAACCTAAAATGTAACGTTCCAAACAGCCTCCTGGTTATTTCTTAAAAATCTGAACTTTTTTTTTGCTTTAGTTACTCTAATGGCATATCTACATATGTATACGTACCAAGTTTCAACTTTCTAGCATAAGTCGTTTCTGAGATATAAAAAACCACCCCTCACCCCCGTACCTTGATACCCCTATGAATTTTTTCTAGGATCTCTCTATAGTGGCTCTATATAATCCTAGATTTTTAGCTTTCCATTCATTACGATTTTCGAGAAATAAAAATAAGAATTTTTTTCCTTTCTTTCCCTTTTCACATGTGTTTTAAAGATTTTTTGTATGGAAGGTACCAGAAGGAGTAAAAGGATTTTGCTTAGTAGTAAACTTTGAAGTTCGATTTCACTCAAAACTAATTTGTACAAAATTCCAAATTCACAGCTAAACCACTACTTGAGTTATAGTGAGTTCCGTAAATTAAGTGAAGACATTTTGACAGAATATTTGTATGGCAGCTACATGAAGGACTAACATATATTTAGTTCCAACTATTGGAAAAATAACACGTACAAAATTTCAAAGTCGTAGATTAAACCCTTATGAAGTTATCGGCCAATATTCTTGAACACGTGTTTTAAGGACATTTTGTATGGCAGCTACCCGAAGGAGTAGGACGATTTTATCCGTTAACGAACTTAGCCTTACAAATTCAACCAAACATCCAGATTCAAAATTTCAAGATCCTAGGTGAAGGTGTTCTTGAGTTATCGTGTTCACGGACAGATGGACGGACGGACGGACGTCCAGCGGATTTGAGGTTTTTGGCCACAAATAAACAAAAACTAATATATAGCTTTTGTTCGTCCGAGGCTTGGTTCTATGCGTTACAAACTTTTGGGCTGGATTAAACTTATAATACTCTACATGATTTCATCTAGAATATAACAACTTCTTTCGTAAGAATGATTTCAAACCCATGGAAATTCACATGCTTCGTCCTGTGCTTCGAATCCTATCTAAATTTGTGTTGATTTCACATAGTTCTTTCGTGACATCGTTCATAAAATTTTTTTGTTTTTTTTATCTACCAATTCTATTTTTATATCCAGTAAATTATAAGTCGTTTGTAGAGAAGACTTTAGCTTCACTAAATATTACAGGTTATCTGATTCAATTTTGTAAAATGCGTCTGTCGGAATTTGATCTTTTCCACAGGAATTTCCGGCCTTCAAACTTATTATATTTTCAATGGTATCATTAAAATAATCAGTTTCAGACCAATTTCGTACTTAAATTTTCTCGTACGCTTCTCAGAAACATATGAGGATTGTTTCTAAATTTATGGAAAATAATAATACATAATAACAAAATATTATTTTATCAAGTATACATATACATATGTATAAAATGTTCAGCCTCCGTGTCCGTAAAAGATGCATCTAACTTTTCAGTTTTTCTGCCTTCTAAATACGATTCTGTGATCGCCTTCACAATGCAAGACATACTCGTAATGAGACCAATTATCAGCCGGTACAGATGAAGACATTTTTAAAAGCTTATTGATTTCTATATTTTTTAAATGTTTTGGCCAATATAATACCAGATTCACTTCGCAATTATAGGGCACCACACTAAAGTTTTTTGCTTTACTTTCAATTGTTTCTACAATTTTAAACATTGTAAAAAAACAATTTACACACTTAAACCACCAAAGAAAAATATTAAATACAGAACTCCAAACACGGGTAAACACGTTCACACTTGACTAACAAAACATATTCAATGCGGCAACTGTTTTGATTTATAGGCACAAAATACGCACAAAGCTCATAATAGGCACAAAACACACAATAGGCACAAAATTGAGGTGGGGTACGAGTCTCTGGTATGAGTTTAAAGAACTTATTTGGGAATTGTAGTATTTTTATATTTATCGCGCCTATTTGAAGTCAATCATAATTACACCTATCAATGGGAACTTTACCTATTTAGGCACATTGAACTCAGCATGTTATTAAAAATCCCTTTTAGGCGCACTATTAGGAAGTGTTACTTTATCTATACCCTTGGTGAAACAGATTAGGTACTGCGTCTAATTGGACACAATTTTAATAACATTTTAGGAATTTGTACGAAACGGTGAAAAACATGTTCCCATTCTGCAACATGCTAGGTAAAATAACTATAAAGTAACATCGAAATTGAGTTGAGTTGAAGTTTTGTCATCACCTGTAAAATGGAAGAAGTAAGGCTAAGTTCGTTAATGGGCGATATTCTTCCATTCCTTCGGGTACCTCCCATACAAGACTCCTGAAAACTCGTATTCACAATTATTGCTCGAATGCTTCCAGTTAGGAACTTGCAATTTTGCATACTTAAAGCTTACAAGCTTATAAGCGAAAGTTCCGAATATGATGCAAATCGAATGAGTCCTTCGTGTAGCAGCTTACAAAAGTCCTGCAAAAATTTGTGCAAGTTACAGAATCCACTATAACTCTGGTACGAGTTAAAGCAGGGATTCAAAATTTTACAGGAAATAGTTTTATATCAAAAGCAAGACTGAGTTCATTAATTAGCGCCATCCATCGACTCCTTCGGGTAGCTGTCATACAAAACCATTCACCATTATTGAACGATAACTTTAGAACTCTTTTGCAGTACAACTATGATGGGTACCGGGGCATGGCGGCATACCAGGAAACGGAAGTGGACAATGGGCTGGCGAGATTGGGATTGACGTCAGCCAAAATAGTAGAGGAGGTGGTTAGTCCACAAGTTTTTACTTTCGGTAACTTACCTAGTTATAGATATGAAATTGAACACTGATGATATTGTCTTTAAGTTTCCAGTAGCAAGCAAATGCGATTCGTTAATAAAGGACAACCCACTCCTGATTTTACTTTAACCCCAACTACAATATAAATCGGAGTTAAGTATTTCATCTAGAGTATCTCATGATTGGCTTGCAACCGATCGCGACTGTAGAATATTTTAAAATAATTCCACTGCACTTAGATTGCAGATCAGATTGCACCAAAAAAAAGCTAAAAAGAAGAGTTCGCTTTGCTGCTGATCTAGCCTCTCAAAAGAAATGCGAGAGTTTTCGTTTTATGCATCCTTACAATGGTTTTAAAATGATTCCTTGGGAGTTACAAACTAGATCTGATTTCAGGGAACATGTTCTTGCAAAAAGTAGGTCTAATTTAGGAGAAAACGAGGTTTCCGAACCTCCTTGAAGAGTACTCTAGGATTAGTCACGAGCCATTTACTAGTTGGGCGAGTACTCCAGAATTAGTTCCATGAGAGACCTCGTTTTAAGCTCCACTAGAAGTATTTTTAAATGATTTCTTAATAGGTACAATGGAGATCTGATTTTAGGGGACATGTTCTTGCAAAAAGGAGGTCAAATGGAGGAGAAAATGAAGTCTCCAACCATCCCTAAATATTACTCCGGGATTAATCATTTTCTACATTATTGTGTCCTGAATTACAAAATGTTTTAAACAAGAATACCCTAAGTATATGATTTTTAAATTTTAAATAAGTTGAACACTACAAACCCATTCACCAAACTTATAAATCATTTTTATAATATTTATATTATAATTTTTCTGCGTTCGCGCCTGTGGTGGTCGTTACTTTTAAAAAGTTGAAGATAAAACTTCTCGTGGAATACAGAAGGTTGTGATGGTTTTCATAGTCGAGTAGTTCAAAAGATTCACAGTAAATAAAGTGAAAATATTGGGAGGTGCTATAACGCGACGTAATTTATCACTACATTTACCGTAAAAGTATCTGTTGTAGCTTTCTGCGGTGTTCAACGGGGTCGACAGGTGAGTTTGATGCTTTGAAGTAAGAATATTTTGTATGCATGAAGATATTTACCTTTGCGTTGCTTAAATTTAGGAACATTGCATCAAAATGCTGTAATTTAGCATAGAATAATAATTTCGAATTCTTTTCTTTAATGTTATTTTCATACTGGGTCTGAAGTGTTTTTGAGAAAATATGGTGCTATCAGCATATTATAGACAGCTTCCTTTATATCTTTTTTATGAAGTGTTTATAGCTTTGCGGAAGATATTTTTGAATATAAAGTTTGCGAGCATTCTCGTAAAAATGTTGTGAAAGTTCTTGAGTGTTGTTAACGATTTATGGAGGAAATAAGGCGGCAATGTGAATAAAGACGACTGGAATTCATTTATGCATAGACTGATTTAAGAGCTAGAAGACATGTGACAGGAAGGTAGTGAATCTCTTTAATAACCTGAAGCCATGCGCGAAACTGTGGAGACTTTTTTCAAACGAAAGGAGAAGGAGCTCAACACCTGCAGTTTGTACGTCCACAATGTATTAATGGTACACTTAGTATCGTTTTGCATGGCCTGATGACTGGTCTTTTAACAATTTCATTTAAGGTCGATACAACTGAGTTTTTGAAAACAGTTATGTATCGGTTAGAAGTGTATACTTATATTAAAATACATCCACGTATATCTTCCTACGTACACGATTAAATTTCTGTCTCAGTCTCTTTTCTGTACTTTATGCCAAATTCATGCAAGTATATGGTAAATATAAAGAAAATTTAATTTAATCAAACGATAATTTTATAAAGCAAAATGTTTCATACAAAGATTTAGTTTAGACATTTACAGGAAACGTTTAGTTGCTAGTAACTGGATAGTGCAATATATTTTGAGATTACAGTTTGCAGTGTTATGGATGAGGCGTTGTAGAACATTTGGTAATAAAATACAAGAAAGCAATACCCCTCTCCCCCTAGACGGGGTGATTTGCTTTCGACTGGTTTTTTATTGTTACGACGTATTTGAAACGAAATTCTTGCCCAGGACGTGTTTTAAAAAAAAAATTAAAAAGCAGAATAAACTAACCGATGAAATGGCCAAAATGTCCGTTACTTTAAGAATATTTAAATAAAGTAGGTTCAGTTGAACACGACAAAAAGTTAGAAATAGCAATTACCTAATTATAGCAACTTTGAACTGAAATTAAAAAATATGAATTATTAATTATAACAACCAAAATATAGGATCTTCCTTTTTAATGTAATTTAATCCTCCATTATTACGGTTAGATAAAAAATCTACCAACAGTCTGAGCGCAACTTTATTATTCTTTGGGTGGAAGTCCGAAACGCGTTTTATGCTGAGATAAAAAATTAAATAAATGAAATGAACAACGTTGCAAATAGCTTCCTGGTTATTCTGTTCAATTGAAGCGTTTAGGAGTTCAGGTGTTTTTTTAATAGTATTATTTTTAAGCTTCCCGCGTTAATAAACTAAACCCTGCTTTTGATAAAAAACTAATTTCAGTAAAATTTGAATTTCCTGTTTTCACGCGTTTTTCAGTAATATTAGATTCCGGGAGGTTAATTCGAGAACTTTTCGAAGCTTTTTACATGGCGATTACACTAAGAACTCGTTGGATTCTCTTCATATTCATGTTATTAGTTGCAACTACTTAATAATTAATGTATGCGTATATGCAGAATTTCAACCTATTAGCTTCAAGAGTTCAGAAGTTCATCTTCTTAAGCACATATTTTAAGAACTTTTGTGTTGGACCATTTCGAAGGAGTTGACGGATTTTACTAAATAAAAAACTATCCGGTACAATAAAAATAGAATCCTCGTGACCTTGACTTATAATTAAATCAAATAATTATAATTTTTCGATGAAATTATTGAGAACCACTGATGATTGTAGAATTTTTTGACCCCCGTTCCCTTTTGAGATCTCAACAATAAACATATATCCTCTTTGAGATATTCAAGAGCAAGGGACAAAATCATTATCCTTGGAAAAAAAAATTGAAAAGATAATTTTCATTTGTATTTCTTTTATTTTGTGATAACTTTCCCTTTAAAATAAGCTCTAAAGGACTCGGACAATATTTTCACGAAATCTTTAACATACTATAAGTAACAAAAAATTTTACATAGAAAAAGAATATCTAAGTTGTATAATTTTTTCACTAATTCTTCGATAACAAAAAGTTTCAAAAGAATCGGTGATGGCAAAGCCGATTCTTGATGGCTGGGTTGATATTATTATGACTATGTGGTTACGTAATGTTTCCTTAGTATCTCCGCATGGAAGAAGCTAGCGTGGTCCTGTAGGCGGTAGGACTTAGCGATATTGTGAGTATCTGAGTGCTTTTTCGAATTCTCGGTAAATATTATTGTATCGAAATCTGTTTCTACCGCATCGTTCCTCCATTCAACCCCAGTTCTGAAACCAATTGCGAAACTCTTCGTGAAGCTCATTTTAAGGGTAATGTATTTGGTTGGTGACATTAGGGATGTTGATATCGAAAAAAATATCGATATATCGATATTGGCTGATGATATATCGAAAATGAAAAATAAATTCATATCTCCCTTCCCGTATCAAATTTAACGTTAAGGGATCATATCGCAAGGGCTTTTCAGTGTAAATTTCATGACCAATTTTCTCAGAAACTCGAATGAAATTTTGGAAAATTATTCCTTACTGCAAAACGAGCAAATAGAGTGGAATAAAATTTTATTATTTTTGCGAAGATTGTATACGAGTATATTGCACATCTAGTTTTGACGAACAGAAAGCTTCAAGTCAGTCTCATATTACATTATTAAATAATTAAACATTTTAAATTTCCTTCTACTCTATCTGACAGCAGAGGTGGCATGAGTGGTTTTTGAAAAAAATGGATCAAACATAAAAAAAACAACTTTTCAGTTTAATCAGTTTTACCCAGAATTGAGTCTAAAATAAGAATTTAAAAATAAAAATTTTATATAATTCTATATCTCTTCTTAATAAAGATTACGGCAGCAAATAAATAAATAATATTTCAAAATTTAAAATTGTTCTTCACTTCAATTGATTTTCACAACAAAAAACAAGGCTAAATACACTTTCGAAGTGATAATGAAAATATACGAAAAAAGGATGTCCCGCAGCAACGGATAGTTATGGCAAGCTGTGACTCTTTAATACAAACATATTCTTTTCCTCCGGGTTTTTTAAATTCCTTCTACTTGAGAGAGTAAGATTATAAACCAATAACAAGAAGGTACTGAGCGGATAGATCCCTGTGCACAGGATAGTTGCCTGGCTGCCCCCCCCCCCTATAAAAACCACGCGTCTTGCATCTTTTTGTTTCGATAGAAATGGACTTTGCGTGATAGAAAAACAGTTTTCTAGGATAGTTTCAACCTTTCTTACATCCCTCATACACATTATTATATTAGATTTTCGTGTTGGGGTTGGTTTGGACACCTCTGTCATTGAAGCCTCAATTGGGCCTCTTGCGACATCCCTCTGATTTCTCTTCGATTACTGCGCTTTCAATGAAGCTTAGTGTTTTTCGAAGAGGAATAGCCAGGAATTCCGATGGTTTCATGAAACTCTGACCGAAGTGATGAAATCTGTGCTCTGGTGTTTTGTCTCCATCATCGCAAATTCTGCATACTTTGCTCTCAGAGAGACTAATCCTATGGAGATCCTTCCTCATGTAACAATGTGACCAGTCAGAGCTATCACTAGGGTTCGAGTCAGATGTTTGCTTAATTTTAGATATTCAGACGTTCTGTTTTCCGAATGCTTCGGCATTAGTAACTTATTAGATTGCCACGTAAAATATCAACTAGAAATAGATAAATTTGTGGCCAAAGTATGAGTAGGTACATATACAAAAAAACAAGCAGAAATGAAAAATGACGTTCGAGTTCTAAAATATGCTATACTTAACAAAAAATATCGGGTCCGATAGTCGGACTTTAATATCGATATATTGTTTTAAAAAATATCGGCCGATATTATCGATATATCGTTATAAAAATATCGCTATTTCATTATATCGATATTTTCTCAAAATCCCTAGGTGACATAACCAGGCGGATGTAATTACCATATACGAGTATCTGCACAGAAACTTAGTAAAGTTATTTTACCACATAAACATCATATTTCGAGAGAGAACAAAACTGATAAGAACCCTTCACCTATCGTCTTGATCCCGCTTTGCCCTTGCAATTATTGAAAAAACACGAATACATTGAAATATTTCTGATTTTCTCTCCTTATCTAACCCTTTATGCCATAGACCATCTCCACACATGCTCAATTTTAACTGAATTTGTGTTTTTTATGTAAACAAACAGCAAACCCACTCTGCCAAAAGCAGTTTCGTTTCTGCTTCATTTCTCTCGGCCCATTTCATTTCCTTATATTCTTATTCGTAGGACATAACTAATACATAAAAATTCGAGGATATTACTGTATACGGCTATCCGTCCAACACCAGATTCTTTGAGTCTAACGATCCTACTTTACACCGTAGCTGCGTACTGTGTTCATGGGCGGAATGGACATTTGCAGTAGTCACTAATAGATGGCGCTTGGTTTCGCTAAGGTTTTGTTTCAAAGGATAGGGTACCCTTTTATGACAAGCGAAATATTTGACAATTCAAAATTCAAAACACAGTACTGAAAAACAAACGAAATATTTCGTCGCGAAAAGTGAGCGAAATGTTATACCTGCAGTGGTGCAGGTAATTGAAATAGCGCTATTCTGAAGACAGTTTTCTAAAGTTTCAGAAGCATCCAAGGACCGAGGCGATTCATATTACCGGTGGTGTCGACAATATGATAGAGGAAAGGGTTCCTCGATTTGTTCCAAAGCCTAGGCCGACCACATAGAAGATTATTCGTAAGTTACGCGCACCTTCTAGTTATTTCTACCATTTTCAATGCATTTTTTTACAGCCGCAACAAACACGTTGTCGAGGAGCTACCTGTGGCAGTATGATGTGGACTACCCTGTGGAGGACACGGCCCCACGATAAGTTCCGCAGGCTAGTCCACCAACCCAGAGCATTATTCGTAAGCTACGCTCATTTAAAAGTTTTGCCTTTTTTTACATGTATTATATTACAGCCGCGGCAAGTTCTTCATCGGTCAGGCAGATAAAAGCGAAAGCGGAATAATTTTTATCCAGAAGAAAAAAAAACTGGCATCACTCATCAAGGACAACGAGTCAATATGGAATTTGCAAACTGCCGAACATCGAAATGTAGATGTTGTCGGTGCTAGCTGGAAGAGTATTTCGGACGAAATGCAACGATCGGGTAAATAAAATTAAATCATTCGTTACTTTAGCAATATCTTGTACACAATCCTGTTTAGTGGAAGATTGCAAACTCGCTTGGAGAGCAATAAAAGATAGCAACAGATACTATAAAAAAATGCCTGCACAAAAGTCAGGCAGCGGACTAGATTTAGAGGTACCACAAGAAGATGAATGTTGATCGGAAGATGCGTGTGAGTGGGAGCTCAACGATTCACTTTCCTTTTTAAGAACAACTTCATCACAAACAAAGGAAGTAAGTGGAGAAGAAAATAATTTAGTTATATCATGTCCAATATCGAACTTTAATTTTGTATTTATTTAATTTGTTATTTATAGGACATTCGCAACTATTATACATCATCATCATCATCATCAATGGCGCGACAGCCCAAGTCGGGCTCTGGCCTCCTGAAGTCGTCGCTTCCAATCGTCTCGATCCAAAGACCGCGTTCTCCAGCTCCTAATTTTTAAGATGGCTTTGCTGTCTTCATCAACCGAGTCTTCCCATCACTTGAGTGGTTTGCCTACTGGCCTGTTACTACTCGCTTTGTCTTCAAGAGCAGGCTTGGGGATTCTTCTATCTTCCATTCACTCTACATGGCCAGCCCACTGCAGTTTATGTAGTTTGATGAACGTTGAAGCTTCTGGGTCCTTGAAGAGTTGATACAGCTCGTGGTTGTATCTTATTCGCTAGTCCGTTCCTTCCTTTACAGGCCCAAAAATTCTTCGGAGAACCTTTCTTTCGAAAGCGTTAACTGCTTTTTCGGAAGTTCGCGTTAATGTCCACGTTTCGCTGCCATAATAGAGCACAGGTCGTATAATAGTCTTATATATTCCTATTGTTCCTGTGCACTTTCTTGGATTTCATTATTGGAAGTACTGAATAATACGTTTTATTTACTAGCATGATTCGTCGTTTATTTCGTCCGTTTCGTTGCCGTCTTTTGCTAGATTAGCCCCAAGATATATGAAGCTGTCCACACTCTCCAAATTATACTCCGCAATTGTTACATTCTGACTGATTGGCGTTCTCTTTCTTGTTTGCGTCATTATTTTTGTTTTACTTTCGTTTATGCGTAACACGACTTGTTTTGCGGCGGAGTCAAAAATGACAAATACCTCCTTAGCACTAGGGAAGGATCTTGCGAAGATGTTTATATCGCCAGCGTATGCTACTAATTGGGTGGACTTGAATAGTAGTGTCCCATTGGTGTCGACTGGGGTTTTTGGATGACATACTCCAGCGCCAGGTTGAAAAGAATAGGGGCTAGACCATCTCCTTGCTTTAAACCACATTCCGTTCGAAAGCTGGCTGTGGAATCGGTTTGTATTCTTACTTGGGACTTAATGTCTGTCATTGTGAGTCTCGTTAGTCCGAACTAATTTTGGTGGAATTCCAAAATCAAGCATGATTTGGTACAGTACCCTCCTGTCAATACTGTCATATCATTGTTTAAAATCTACGAAGATTTGGTGCAGATCTGTGTTATATTCCCAGCATTTTTCAAGCACCCGTTCACCGAAAATATCTGGTCTGTTGTAGATCGTCCGGCTCTGAATCCACCTTGGTATTCGCCAATTGTTTCGTTAGTATAGGGCTTAAGACGACGTTCAATTATTTTGTCAGTATTTTGTGGGACGTATTTCCCAGTACTTCGAAATTCCATAGCTAACGTATTAAAGAATTCATAGAACCCAAACGAGGCCAGGAAAATCGAGCTCAGCAAGTCTTGAGTTTCTCAGGCGGGTCAATAAAACCACAACCTTCATCCCAAAAGACTCGCCGCCCACTGGCTTGCCTCCTATATTTCCGCTCGTCCTTATATTCTAGCGAGAACATTTAGCGGCCGCGAATTATAATTTTAGCAATTTTCATTTTGGCAAATTTCATCGTTTTTATAATTCGCGGTCCGTGTCTGCTCATGCCGATATATAGTCTCGGTGATTTTGTATAGAATTTGCCGGCGGGTTTAATCAGCTGCGCAACACCGCCTGTGGTTTGTTGTGGTTCCCGCTGGCATACAGGCTTTTTTTGCTCCGGCACTTTTTATTCCTAATTCTTCCAGGTTTCCATGTTCCATGTTCTATGTTCTATGTTTTATGTTCCATGTCCTCTGCTCTGTGCGTGTGCTATGTGCTGTATTTAGTAATTCATTTTAGTCTTGTTTCTTAGTTTTCTTTATTTCAATGTTAATTCATGTTACACTTTTATTCATTTGTGTTGTGTGTGTGTGTGTGTGTGTATGTATATCTAATTTTATAACGCTGTGTTTTGTATTTGTGTGTGTGGAAATTTTGTAAAATTTCCGTCTTCACACTTCCTCCCTATTTATTTTTGAAACGCTGATGCTACGGGTGTAATTCCCGGATCGTGCGATTCTTATGATGTAGATCTGGCGTCCTTGAACCTGTCTCCAATTTAGGCGTCGTCCTCGTTGGTGTGTTGTAAGCGCTTCGTCAATCTGGCGCTGGATCTCCTTTGGTATGTTAGCTTCGTCAGCTACTCCCTCGTCTTCCTCGCTTTGGCTGCTGTCTTCCACCTGACTGCTCATGTCCAGGTCACTACTGCTGCTGTCGCTGTCACTGCTAGTACTGGTGTCCGGGTCCCTTACGTTGTTGGCTGCTATCCCGCCACCGGTGAGCTCCTTTGTAATTTTTTTTCATAGGGCCGGCATGTCGGATTGATTGAATGCTGTGTCTGCACCTTGCGCCCGTTGTGCTGCGAGCGTGCAGCAAAATACGCCGCAATCGAAGCCGTTGGTTTGGCGTGGTGCTCCCTGGGTTGCCACCGTCTTGAAGTCTCCAGTTCCTACGTCTGTGGTGCCGCGCAAGTAGTCCTCCAGTACTGCCAACTCTGCAAGAATGCCGCCGCCCCGCGGATCGTAGTATTCTATTGTCCGCGTTTCCCGGTGAATGATGGCCAAGCACCAATGATCCCCGAACATGTGGAGGGGGACCAAGATGTAACCGTCTCCTATGTAGCCGGGTTGTTTCCACCGCCGGACTCCCTCGACGCCCTTCTTTATCAAGCATGGTAAGAAGAAAGTGTTTAGAGCGTCGACGGGCGGCGATTTCGTATGTTCCTCGTTGTGTTTCACCAATAGTTCCACGTAGGCGTTCATCACGTTGTCATTTACCCATTGTTGAGGTAACAACGTGTTCAGGTCCCTCTGGGTTAGAGAGATTTTCCTTATTCTGACGAGTTCGGCGTCCGAGGTGGGAGCGGGTTTTATTTGGCGTCCTGGGTCCGGGCCTTTTTTGTAGGTGGTGATCCTGTCGTAACCTCCATTCGTCGCACTACTTCGGGAGTCTTTGTTTCGTAACTCATTTCACTCCACTTTATTTGATTTAATTTTTTTTTTTTTTAAATTATTACTTTTTGTTTGAACACTTGCCTCGACTGTGGCCGATGAACGACTGTACCTAGCCCTGTTGGGCGGCTGACCTTTACACCTCGGTCTCGACTCTAGTGGTCTTTAGCCCATGATGGGTCCCGTTATTATTATTTTCCGTTATATTATTTATTTATTTTTTTTTGCATTGTCAGGAAATTTTAAACTGTTGTTCATTATGGCTTTGCCTAATACGCGATTAGCCAAAACAGTTTCGCTTCCATAAGTTCCTACATCCATAAACGTAAATTTATAATTTGCATCAGCTGCAGCTACTAAAATAATACGATGGAATCTCTGAATTGCCAAAATCGGGCTAACAAATAAGAAACCTTATAGTTATAGAATAGACTTCCAGCGTTGTTTGGGTATTTAATGTTAACGTGCTTTCCATCGATCGCTGCAATGCAGTTTGGGAATTGCCATTTCTGATGGAAATCATTTGCTGTTTCTAACAACTGTTTTTCAGTCAACAAAGGAATTGTGCATGCGCTGATTATAGCATCACATACGTCGTTCAAAATTGGCACAAAATGCTGTTTGCTAATTCTATATACAGATGCTACGTATCGTTGGAGCGATCCACTTCCAAAATATCTAAAAGAACAAATAACAATTATAGATAATTTCATGAAACTTACACAGGTAGATTCGTTTTACTCTAAAACTGCAGCCAATTTTACTTTATTATTTTTTAATAATAAAGTAACATATCGCGTCGAAATACATTGCGACGCCAATGGCAGCGTACCCGAAACCCTGCGATCAAAAATGAGGTTTATATTCTACAAAGAAAGATTAATTTCGAGATAGACAGACTTAAAAATTTAACTTGGAGTACTATGCTATCTAACTTCGATAAAGGCTGCAGTAAATTCTGGAAAATAAATAAAATCCTTAAGAACCGCGGCAGAAACATCACCCATCTTAAATCCGGTAGCTTAACAATCTACCCTGGTACTGAAAAAGCCGAATTACTCGCAGACCAATTCCTTTCCTCCCACAACAACCCAGGTATTACGTCCAGCAACGCTACCTCAATCAATTTCACCTCGGTTGTTAACGAATTTTTAAACAACTCAGCATCACTCCCAGCGGTAGTTGAACCCATCAACCTTTCAAAACCGTCCGAAATAAATAATATTCTTAAGAAGCTAAAAAACAGAAAAGGTTCCGGTAACGTTAAAGTTCCTAATATCATTTTAAAGAACTTAACTAAAAAAGCCCTTATTTACCTCAATTTCATCTATAGCAGCTGCCTTAAATTAGGTTACTTTCCGCAGCCTTGGAAAGAAGCCATAATCATTCCAATTCCAAAACCCGGTAAAGATCCGACACTAGCGAACAACTATAGACCAATTAGTTTACTATCCTCTATTGGTAAGGTTTTTGAAAAAATTCTCCTCAATCAATTAAATCATTTTATAACTGAGAACCAAACGCTTCCTCACCGTCAATTCGAATTTCGCCCCTACCATTCTACTAGCCACTAACGATCTCGAGTCACTTCATTCATCAATGAATCATTTATTAACAAAAAATCGGTTGGCATGATTACACTTGACGTGCAAAATGCTTTCAACACGGTCTGGCACAATGGATTATTATTTAAACTTCACAAATTCTCCTGTCCCAATTATTTAATTAGGATAATTTCCTCGTTTCTCTCTCAGAGATCCTTTCAAGTCAAAGTGAAGTCGGCGTTATCAACTGCTCATCCTATCCCCGCCGGTATCCCACAAGGTTCATGCTTAAGTCCTACCCTCTATAACATTTACACTTCTGATCTTCCCTGAAAACTTCCAACTAGCAACTTTCGCCGATGATACAGCTCTGTTCACCAGCTTTGACGATCCTGGCGTTATAGTCAGCAACATCCAATCCCACCTCGCAAAGCTGGCTATATTCTTCACCAAGTGGAAGATTACCATAAACCCGACCTCTGCTGTATACTTCACTAAACGTCGAGCATCGAAATATTTCCCACCCCCTAACATCAATATTTTAGGCGAAAATATAACTTGGTCAAAAGAAATAAAATACCTGGGTATGGTTCTTGACTCTAAACTGACGTACCAGGCCCATACATTCTTCGCAGGGTCAAAGACTTTAAAACCAATTAGGATTCTATACCCCCTTACCAACCATCGCTCTAAGCTGTCAGTTGTCAATAAACTTTTAATTTACAAGGTTGTGATGCGTCCCACTTCACTCTATGCCTGTCCAGTGTGGAATAAGTGTGCAAATAAAAACAAAACAACAAAACAAATGTCTATTATTTTTTTTTTCTCCTTCTCTTTTGTCGTAATTTAGCTTTCAACTTTTTAATTTTTGTTTATTAGTTATTATATTAGGTTTAAGTACTTTTCTAGTACAAGGTTTTTTTACTCATTTTTCCTTGAAATGATTCAGATCTCCATGCATATTATAAAATAAAAACATGTTTTTACCATTTAAATGTTTACTATACCGTAGCTGTAAAGATAAACTCTGTCAGAACACTCAATTCTTTCATATCTAGCTTAAGCTTAAAATTATAGAAAAACTTTGGGAAATATACGAATTATTTTAAAACTTGTATTTTCACTTATTATTAGTATTATTATTATTATAATAAAGTAAAATATTGTGATCGAACTGAAATTTAAAAAAAATTTGCTACCCCGAAATTTGGTATTTTCACGTTTTAGGACTAGTAAACCCCAAAAAAGCAAAAAAAAAATATCCGTCTGTCCACCGTAGACGCCGTACGCCGTATGTCGTAGACGCCGTACGCAAAACCGTTTGAAGGTGCGTAGCTCTCAAACCCCTTGAGATATTAAGTTGAAATTTATGGTAGGTAGAATGGGTGAACCCCTACGAGTGGTACCTTTTGGAAGGGTGAGGGTGTGAGTGGAAGGAGGGGGTAGCGTTTTAGAAGAAAAATTTTGGTTTCTAGATCTCAGGAACCACTTATGCTAGGAGGCTGAAAGCTAGAGCTTACGCAGTACTCTAATAGTGGACCCGTTTGCAAAAAAATGGTCGATAGGGGTCGAGGGGTGTGCGAGTGGTGGGAAAACAATGCGTCCAAAACGCTTGAAAGCCGGAACTGAAACATTCTAAAATCCATATCTCCTGAATGATTGATGTCAAAAGGCTGAAACTTTGTAGTTGTCTCAAGAGATACTAGGAGATTAGAAAAGAGTTAACATTTTTAAGGGGGTTGAGATATGGGGGTGGACAGTGAAAAACTTTGAATTACAATATCTTCCGAATCAATTGTGCCAGGAAGATAAAATTTGGTTTCTGTACATAGAATTACCAGTGGAGTCTACTGAATTTAAAATCTTTGTGCGGGGAGGTGAAGTGGTGTTAAAAAAATTCAATTTGTATATCTCAAGAACCGTATCAGATATGATCTTGATCCCTCGCATCTTTCTATCTTTTCGTGGTGAGGGGGCTTAAGGTACTTTGTACCGAACTAAAAGACACAGTATCCATGCTAAGGTGTAGATGCGTGCTGAGGGCGGAATGGTGCAGGATACTCAAACATGTGCATCATGAACGGTCAGCTTGAGATACCAGGCGACCTCTCATTGTATTTAGCCTTACGCCTGTAAGTGAGCTCTGCAGGCGCGAACCAACCACTTCTCGCCTTACTCGTGTGGCCAGACATGAATAACAAAAAAAAAATAAAACAAAAAGAAACAAAAATGGATGTTAAGGGTATCTCATCGGACGTGCAAGAACAACTTCTCCGCTCTCCGACATCTCAAACATCTTCCAATCTCGGCAACGATGCGGACCAGACGTCTATGGCTCAGTCCACAGAGGAACCGGGAAAGGAAAGCGTTACTACACACATGGAGCCATTGGCCCAGTTTGTTCAAGACGCTGAGGCAGCGATACAAAATCGGGAGCTGCAGCCTGGAGCATCTCGAAGACGTATAGATGCCTCAATAAAATCTGGAAAGTCCCGTGAAGTCGCGACAGACAGAGAGCGGGAGAGATACCGGCTTTTCAAGGCGAGATTGGCAGTTAAGCGGACTGACGCTGGTGAGGGGAATAGGAAAAGACCCCAATCTGACAGCAGTACGCCCGAACAAGGCGCCGATCTCAAAAGGAAAACACCAAGGCGGGTTGAACCCTCAAGAGGGCAACCCGCTATGGCTAAGGAGCAACGGTGTAAGGCGGGTGCTTTGAAAGCTAGCATCATACCCCATCTAACACCAAGCACATCCAGAGTATATATTTATGTTTACTTATATATATATTTATATATAGTACCACAAGATTGTACCATATATCTTACATAAAAGTACAATAAAATCAAAATAGAACCCAATAAATTCAAAAAACGGAATAATAATAATATAAGAACTAACAAAATAAGAAGAAAGAAAAGAAAAGATAGTTAAAAAGCAAGAAATGACAGTAATGAAAAATAATATTATATAAATGAAAAAAAAAAATAAAAAAGAAATTGATAAACTAAATGAGTCGAAATAAATATAATTAATTATTTAAAATAAAATAGAACTTCATAATAGATGCTTGAAGGCACTAGAGCAGCCCGCGCTGAACATTGACAGGTAGATTATTCCAAATCCTAATCGACTAAACAAGGAAGGAGCTCTCACCAACCAACCTCGAATATCGTGGTAAAAGAAACCTTTGATGTCGCTTCGAGCTTAACGGTATTAAGCTATCTCTTAAATAAGATGGTTCACCTGTAACAAGAATATTATGCAAGGCCAACAGGATTTTCCGTTTCAAATAAATTGAGAGAGAGCCACTCAGCAATTCATTCCTGTAAGGAGAAATATGATTGTAGCGTCTCAAGCGGAACACAAAACGTACGCAATCATTGAAGGCGATATCTAGCTTTCGTTGGCAGTTGAACTCGAATTTGGGCAAAATAACACTACCATATGTAAAGAAAGCAATTATGAGTGAACGCACCAGCTTTAACCTAATTTTCAATGGTAGAATACTGGCGAAAATCCAGAGTCTACGTAAACCACCATAAACCTTCTTCAATATGGTAGATACATGAGAACAATAACTCATAGAGCTATTTAGTGATACACCCAGATTTCTGACAATGGAGTTAAATGGCAGTGATGATCCATTCAAGATAACCCTTGGAAGACACTCCTCAAGAAGGCGGCAATCTTCTTAAAAGACAATGCACTGTCACTTCAGCTCATTAAGTTTTAAATTATTCCGAATAGACCAATTGAAAACTCGCTCCAAGTTATCATTGATACAACACGCGCAATCTTCAACAAGTCCAATTGGACGACTTAAGTAAAGTTGGACATCATCTGCATATAAGTGCACACTGGAGTCAACAAGTACCTCAGGCAAAACAGCTATGATGCGGACGGAAACCAGACTGCCAGCGGGATATTAATTTTATGTTATGTAAGTAATTCTGCATTTGCATTGACATAGCTCTCTCAAGCACTTTTGATAGAAAACAAAGAATACTGATAGGACGGTAGTCACTAGCAGTTGAGGACAGTTGGTCTTCGCAATGGGCAGCACCGTTGCAACTTTCCACGCAGAAGGGAAAATACTCATAGATAAGCATGAATTCAAGATGTGTAAAACATTATTACTTATACATGGGAATATGGCTTTTATAAATTTAGGATGTAAGTCGTCAGGTCCCATGGCATACGATTTAAAGGAGTTAACAGCTGGAAATAACTTATGCATCGAAAATTAAAGTAGCATATAGTAGCGTGGTAAGTTGAGAAGGAACTCATCCAAATTAAATCCTCTCTGCTGGATGAGATGGACAATATCGAGGAGGATACCTTGCGACCCCAATTTATTGCTAATGCCCACAGAGACGGGTGGTTGTCAATTAACTGCAACAATTCTCCAACCATTAGAGATTGGGTAAAGCGGATGGTGGCAATCATCAACCCCTGGGCAGGAGCGCAATTAAAAGTGGTTGACGGAGCAGAAGTTCCGAAATACCACACTTGCGTGACCTACGTCCCTCCTGAAGACAACATGTCTAAGGAAAAATTTGTGAGTAGGATTGAAACTCCAACCTGCATACAGAGAGCTGGCGCGTTCTAAGAATGGACAAGGAGAAGAGCGGCGGCAATACGGTCACCTTTCTGGTTGACGATAAGTCAGCTGCAGATATCAAAAAGGTGAACTGTAACCTTTTCCTAAACTTCTCGAGGAACCACATACGGATCACGCACGAGAAGTAGCAGAAAAAACCCGAGGCGGAGATAGTTCACCGCGATCGGGCGCCCTGTGCAACGGTGACCTCTGAGGACACAAACAAGGAATCTATCAAAGATCCTATGCCTGAGCCCTTAGAGATGGAGGTGACAGCAACCCCATATCACCCCACAGATCCCCAGGTTCAACTCGGAGTAGTAGTAGAAAAGCCCGACTCGATGAATCCAGTGTCTCTAGATGCCCTTGTGCTCAGCGACCAACTAGACTCGAGGAAAAATTGAATATTGGGATCAGGTGCGTCCAGATAAATCTACACCAGACCAGGGCAGCATGGCTGCTCTCGACCACAGATTTAGAAAGGACCACCTTAATGTTGCCTTTATCCAGGAGCCGTATACTCTGCGGAACCAGAATAAAGGCCTAACAGGTGAGCTTCTCTACGAGTAGCATTGCTAGACGTCACCACCGAGGGGAGTAAGGTTTAGATTGTCATGTGCTCTGCTTATCTCCCCAGTGACGCAGTAACTCATTCCGAATTAATGCAGAGACTGATCCAGTTCTGCATCAGGAAAAACTTACAACTCATCGTTGGATGTGATGCAAACGTTCACCACACACTGTGGGGAAGCTCCGACATTAACAAAAGGGGTGAGTCATTACTTGAATTTATTAGTATTAATAAACTAGAGATTCTAAACAGAGGGAATAAACCTTCATTTAGAAAAATTCACCGAGTACTCTCTAAGCAACACGCAAACGAGATTGGGTTCATCGAGAAGCCCGATGGCACCTTCACTGGGTCAGGAAAAGAGACACTGGAGCTGTTAGCCCAAACTCACTTTCCTGGCTCGATGGAGGTTAATGACACAATTTCCTTCGCTATTCTCCAATTCTCTGGTTTTGGTTGGGTAAGAGCCTCAGAGTTAGAACTCTGAGGCTCTTACCCAACTAAAACCAGAGAATTGGAGAATAGCGACGAAGATCTTCACACCAAATAAAATAAGATGGGCAGTAAACTCCTTTGAGCCATACAAGGCACCAGGAGAATATGGTATCCACCCTGTATTCCTACAGAAAGGATTAACCCATCTCCTCACGCTTCTTACAAAGATCTTTAGAGCTAGCCACGCCTGGGGCTATATTCCAAAACGATGGACTATGATTAGTTTGATATACATTCCTAAAGCGGAAAGAAGACCAAGTGACAAACCAAAATCATACCGTCCAATCAGTCTATCTTCTTTCTTTTGAAAACAATGGAAAAAATCTTGGACAGGCATATTAGAGACGGACCACTAGCGGTGAATTCATTGCACATTAATAAATTTGCCTATCAGCCAGGAAAATCGACGATCCATTCACTTCAACATCAATAGAAAAATAAACAAAAATAGAAAAATCTATCCAATGAGGTTGTGGTGGGTGGATTTCTCGATGTCGAGGGAGCCTTTGATAACACCTCTTACCAATACATTTACAATTTCATCCAGGAGCGAGGCATAGATGCCAACACTTGCAGTTGGATAAGGTTCATGCTACCAAAACGAGTTATAACGTCCTCACTAGGAAATAAAACACTTACAATCACGGCCTCAAAAATTTTGCCCGCAGGGAGGGGTGCTATCAGCATTACTGTTATCAATTGCGGTCGATAAATTACTAACCAGACTCAGCACATCTGGTATAGATGTCGTAGGCTGCGCCGACGACATAACTATCCTAGTACAAATTTGAGGTGAGACAAATTTGAAGACACCATCTCAAACATATTGCAGAGAGGACTAGACATGGCAGTACTCTGGTGCACAGAAACTGGGTTAAGCGTCAACCCAAAAAAGATGACTATCGTTGCTTTCACGAATAGGAAGAACCGTAGCAAACTCAAATGCCCAATGCTTTCCGGTGGAAGGATCGAATTTTCCAGTGAGGTCAAATATCTAGGGTGAACCTTAGAAGCTATAATGAACTGGAACACATTAAAAGCATTACTTAGAAAGCTAGGATCTTTCTTTGGACCTGCAGAAGCCTTCTTGGTAAGACTTGGGGTTTAAAACCCAATATTGCTCACTGGATTTATACGGCAATAGTCAGACCAGTGATCACTTATGCGTCATCCGTATGGTGACGCAAAACATTACAGAAAACTTCACAGACCCAGCTATGCAAACTGCAAAGGTTGGCCTGTACAACTATCTCTGGGGCAATGCGAACCACTCCTACTGCAGCACTTGAGGTGATTCTAAATCTTTCACCTTTAACATACACCTGTAGTACAAAAAGAAGCCAGTCTCATGACCTACCGACTTCCAACTTCTGTGGTTACGGAAGCAAAGAAAATAGCCTCCGCAGATCTTGTGAGAGAGCTTGAGAGCGGTACCAAGATATAACTTTGAAATATCACTCAAAGTAGTGTTCCCACCCCGAAAGGACTGGGAAACACATATGCCTGAATTTGAAAAGGGAGCACTTATCTGGTATATAGATGACTCCAAGACAAATGAGGGAGTTGGAACTGGAGTATATGGACACAGACCAAGGGTCGACATATATGCCAGCCTCGACAAGTCAAACACGATCTTCCAAGCAGAAATTCATGCAATTGAACTATGCATCAGGGAAAACATTAGAAGTGGATAAAAGAGTCACAAGATCTACATTCTCTCTGACAGCAGAGCAGCATTACTTGCTCCACAAGCATTTTGCTTTAGATCCCATTTAGTGTGGGATTGCTTACAAGAACTTAAGAAATTAGCGAACTCGAATACAGTCATACTGGTATGGGTTCCTGGACATAGTGATATTGTAGGCGATGAGTCTGCGGACCAGTTAGCGAAAAAAGGAGCTGACTTGAAATTCACAGAACCAGTGCCTTTCTGTGAAATACCAACAGCTGCGGCAAAAGAAGAACTGTTGGATTGGATTAACATCCAACCTGACCTCCACTGGATAGGGACGGTGGGGTGCAGACAGTCCAAACTGTTCCTGGAAGGTTACTCCAAGAAACGAACATCCCATTTCGCGACGCAGAGACATGTACCCTGTAAATAGCCATCAATACAGCAAAAACTACAGACGACGAAAACCGGGCTGTAATGGCCTCTCGGGGATAGATGCCCGCCTCAATTTGTTCGGTCTAAAGTATAGTACTATGTTCCGAGAGAAACGAAATGAACTGTCAAATTCCATATAAAAAAAATGAATATTTCGCTCACTTTCCCGACGAAATATGTCGTTCGTTTTTCAGTACTGTGTTCATGGGCGCAATGGACATTTGCAGTAGTTACTAATAGATGCTGCTTGGTTTCGTAAAGGTTTCATTTCAAAGAGTACGGAATCCTTTAATGACAAGCGAAATAATTGACAGTTCGAAATTTTCAACCGTTCGCTGTCAGTTCAGTTCGTTTGTGCTCGGGAAATTTTGTGCGTGTTACATTTTGTTGTGTTGTGTGTCGAAATTGTAATTTCTTGACAATATTTTAATTTCTTGTATTTGTACGGATTTTATCACATGTAGTTTTTTTTTGGAAAGTTCCAGAATATTCCAAGGCTTGACGAGCTGCATTCATGTTTTTTTTTATTTTCAGCTTCAGAGCACGAGCGACAAAGGTTTTGAGTTGACATCGTATTTTTGAAGTCACATTTCAGGTACATTTTGGATACTGCCATTTATTACTTCTGTCTTACATTTAGAATAGAAGGATTCGAAATTTGGCAGCTGGTTCAGCGACAGGACTTCATAAGTCAAATTTCAAATCCTTTATTTCTGTATGTAAAAAACGGAAATAAAAAAAATGCGCGAGCAAATACGTTGCATCACTCGTAGAAATGGAGTGAATTTTGTACGTACAAAGAACGTATGTATGTTACGTATAAGCACCTAAAATATTATACGTACAATAGCCGTACGTTCTACGTCTAGTACTCTTCCATGTATAGTGCTCTTCAAAGCTATACGTATAGACTTAGACAGCGGCCGCGGATATCAACCTAGAATTCTACGGTCTTTATCCGGACTTTATACGGACTTTCTTTTCTTTTGTACAGTATACGAAACTTTGCCTGCTGGGTACTTCGAAGGTACCTTTTCGTTCGTTTTCGTTTCGCAGAAGACAGTACTATACTAATGCCCATCAGCATCAGTTCAGTAGCTCGTTTATTAGAGCATCGGTCAGTCATGACTAGGGTTACTGTATACGCACTCACACCAAAACAGCCTCTAAGAGGGGTTTGGCAGCTGCGTACCAAGGTGGAAAACCAGTAAATTTAAATTTTTTTCATGATTATGGGATTTCGCTTTATAAACATTCGAAATGATTAACTTTTCGCTGCAAAATTGTAAATTTCCATAAAAGAAATGAAAGAAATACGGAAATTTTCAATTGAAAACCTCAATTTCGCGCACCAACACTTCCGTACTAAAGAAAACCAAGTACTAGAATTGTGGAAGGGAACCGACACCTTTTTTCCGACTCTTCACATATTCGCACTAACACACTCCAAAAACGCAATTTGAGAGCAATGTTCAGTAGTACAAAAACAGGCGAACTAGTACATAAACAGTCGATTTTTGTGAGGTTAAATTACAAATTCTAGTACATAAACGACTGAATTAGACGTATCTGCCAAACCCTAGGTAGAGAGTGTTGTGTATCTAGTGACCCTAGTTATGACCACATGGCACCTATGTTGCCTATTGACGCAATCAGTGCTAAGGCTACTAATGCCGCAGTCCGAATTACGTTTTCTGCACATTTAACGCGCTTACAGTCGGTCCGGTCCGAATCACACTCACAACGCCTTCAATTTGCATCGATGAGTACACCGACGTCATCAAAATAACATTTTCTGGTGCTTACACTGCTCAGGGTTTAGAGAATAGGCACTGTGAGCACAACTGTCAAATTGAAGGTAACTTTTTAATTCAATTTTTTCCCAAAAATCTGCCAACAGTCTGGCCGCAACTTTATTATTTTTTCGGTAGAAGTTCTGAGATGCGGTGTAGGTTACTATATGACTGAAAACCTAAAAAAAAGTTCGGGAAGCGGTTATAATGGGGTCGCGCTAGAATACTTACGCCGCTGCCACATATAACATATGAATTACATAATTGGGTCATATTCCGGGACGAGGTCTAGTCCTAGTATAATATCAGTTGTTACGCCACTAGAAGGTTTTTCGTGATTTGGTTTTGGGCCATTACATGAAATCGGAAATACGTTTGTAGGCGATTATATAAAAAGTCTGTGGAAGTGCAAACCAATCTAATATCTCATCAATCCTGAGAAATTTGTCGAAAGCATTCCGTTCTATTGGAGTTGAATAACAAACATCCTGAAATCAACTTTTACACAACTATGTAGGAAGCCTTAGGAAGTAAAAATGAATTTGATATCTCATTAGAACTAAGAAATATGTAGGAATTTGTGAAAACATATGCAACCCCCTTGCACCCACTTTGGGGTTGAATATCAAAAAATCCTGAACTGGGTTTTTAGATATATGTAAAGAAAGCCCGAGGAAGTGAAAACCAATCCCATGTTTTATCACTCCTAAGAGATATGACGGAATTCGTGAAAACGTGTTTATACACTCTTAGGGGTTGAAAAAGGAAAAAACATGAAAACAAGTTTTAGGTGATTATTAAATAAGCCCGTGGAAGTGAATAGTTATTCGATATCTAATCAGACCTGAGGGATACGGCTGAATTCGTGAAAATGTATACATCCCCTATACACCACCTTAGGAGTCGAATTTCAAAAAATCCTGAAAACATTTTCTTGGTATTTTTATGAAGAACCCGTACAAAAAAAAATAATTCAATATTTGGAAAGACCTAATAGATATGACGAAAATCGTGAAAATATATGCATTCCATTTTCACTGACCATTTTTTTTGCCCCACTTCCGAACGCCAATGGATATTTGAATTTTTTTTAAACAGAATTAATTTTTTAGTTAATTTACATATACGTACCGAATTTCAACTTTCTAGCGTAAGCCGTTCTATAGTTAGGAAAATCACCCTCACCCCCGTACCATACTACCCCTATAAAAATTTGTATTTTTCCAACATGCTACTACTATAGCTTTATCTAAATACTAAGTTTCAGATTTATATCATTATAGGTTCTCGCGATATAAAAAACGGAACTATTTACTTTTCACCCTCCCACACCTTCACCCTCTACCTCCTCATACCTGAGGGTTTATTAGGCCAACTTCTGGCAAAAATTTTAAGCATCTATCTTACACCGTTCTTGAGATATGAGACGTGATTTTTTAGAAAAATTCTTACTCCCTCCACTTCCATGCTCCACCGCCCCCTTAAAAAATTTTACTTTCAGCAAACTTTATTTGTCAACCTTTATACAGAAACCAAATTTTATTTCTCTAGTGCAATTGGTTCGTGAGATATCGTAATCTAAAGTTTTTCAACCCCCACCCCCGTATGTCTCTACCCCCTCACAAAAATTTGTTTCCGATATATTCTCCTAGTATACCTACAGATGATTATTAAGTTTTAATTTCGTGACATTAACCGTTTAGCAGATATGGATTTTAGAATGTTTCGATCTCGCCTTTCGAAAGTTTCGAACGCAGTATTTTTCCCCCCACTCCCACACCCCTTCATCAATATCATCAATATTTTTGCAAATGGGTCCACTATCGAAGCTTCCCAACATAAGCGGCTGCTGAGATCTAGAAACCAAAATTTTTCGTCTAAAACGCTTTCCCCACCTCCCCCCTCACACTCCCACCCCCCAAAAAGTGGTCACTTCAAGGAGCCTACCCAGTCTATTAAAAAAATAAATTCAATTCAATAGCTCATAGGGTTTAGGAGCTATAAGCGGCGCACAGATGGACTGAAATTTTTTTTTGCTTTTTTGGTGCTTATTAGTCATAAAACGTGTAAAAAAAATTTCAGGGTAGCAAATTTTTTTTTTTAAAAATCGATAACAATACTTTATTATTAAAATAATAAAGTAAAATGAGTGAGATCGAAACTGTTGCAGTAGAAATGGTTGTGGATGACAAAGAACACTAAATTACTATTAACTTAATGCTAGAAGAAGTTAAGAAAAAAAGTTTTAAAGACAGATCCTTTGTTAAAACATACTTCAAAGTTAAATTTTACTTTATCTTGTTATTTATTTTGCATTGCTGTAAATAGTAATCCATGAGGACGAAGAGTGAGCAACTGGATATTGTCACTATTCCTAAGATTAATTAACCTGCATCCCTATATACTAAATATAAAGATGCTTGAATTAATATACCGTAAGCTTGTTGCTCCAATATTCCACATATTGCATGTCATTATAGAGAGTGCGAATCACGAATCAATACATTCCATGCCATGAGTCATGACGTATTTAATTAATATCGGATTAAGTGAATATTCAAATTCTCTTAATACAGTATCTAATAACACTCCCTTTCCGTTTGATGTGCGGAAATGAACCGCAATCCAGATCTGCAAATAAATTTGTAATATTATCCTAACATGTGGAAGTGTAGATTGCGTTAAATGTATGTTTGTATACATATTTGCAATGCAGAGCGGTACCCAAAGAAAATATTTAGTGGTTACAGTTCCCTAAGTATAAGTATACGCTGCTATGTGTTTTCGTTTATCGAAATATATCAATAGCGTAAGGCTTATTACCACATCAATGGCTTCCAAGTTTCTTTCTTGCTGACAGTCTGCTGATAGACCACAATCCTATTTATTGTTTCAGATTATTTTTAATAGATATTATAAAGTGGAAGTTTTCAAGCTTTTACTGAGGAAGAACATGTATTGATGCAGAAGTGAAATAAAGTGAAAAGCAAGAAAAAAAAATCTGCCAACAGTCTGGGCGCAACTTTATTATTTTGTGGGTAGAAGTCCGAAACATGTTTAATGATGAGATACGGTGTTGGGTACTATGCGACTGACAACCTAAAAAATAACGTTCCAAATAGCCTCCTGGCTAACCCCCAACACCCACACCATCAAAATTTTTTTTCCTACTAGAAGTTTACCGACCCCAACTCCTGTAAAATTTTCAAGATCATATCTGATACGGGTTCTGAGATATAAAAATTAAATTTTTTGAGAAATTGCTGTCCCCCCACTTTCGTGCTCCACCTCCCCCCTCAAAAAATTTAGTTTTGGTAGACTTCTCTTGTGATCCCATATACAGAAACTAAATTTTATCTTCCTGGTGTAATTGGTTCGGAAGATATTGTAATCCAAAGTTTTTCACCCCCCACCCGCACACCCCACCACCCCTCATAAAAATTTTAGACCTTGTCTAATTTGGAAGTATTCCTAAGGACAACAACAAAGTTTCAATCTTCTGACATCAATTGTTCAGGAGATTTCGATTTTAGAATGTTTCAATCCCGGCTTTCAGGCGTTAAAGACTCATTGTTTCCCCCCCCCCCCCCACTTCCACACCCCTTAACCAATATCGACCATTTTTTTGCAATTGAGTCCATTATCATAGCACTACATAAGTTCCAAGTTTCAGCCTCCTAGCATAAGTGGTTCCTGAGATCTAGAAACCAAAATTTTTCGTCTAAAACGTTCCCCTCTCCTCTCCCCTTGTACCCCCACCCCTCAAAAATATACCAATCGTAGGGGTCCCAATCTACCCACCATAAAAATTTCAATTTAATATCTCAACGGGTTTGGGAGCTACGCGCCTTCAAACGATTTTGCGTACGGCGTACGGCGTACGGCGTCTACGGCGGACAGACGGACAATTTTTTTTTTTTTGCTTTTTTGGGGTTTACTAGTCCTAAAACGTGTAAATACAAAATTTCAGGGTAGAAAACTTTTTTGAAATTTCAGGTCGATCACAATACTTTATTATTAAAAAATAATAAAGTAAAATAATAAGTCTGTCTGTCAGTACGCCACGTCACCTTACAGTACGAATACCCGTAGCTCAGAAACCGTTCCAACCTTCGAATAAGAATATAAGGAAATGAAATGGGCCGAGAGAAATGAAGCAGAAACGAAACTGCTTTTGACAGAGTGGGTTTGCTGTTTGTTTACATAAAAAACACAAATTCAGTTAAAATTGAGCATGTGTGGAGATGGTCTATGGCATAAAGGGTTAGAGATAGTGAGAGAAAACCAGAAATATTTGAATGTGTTCGTGTTTTTTTAATAATTGCAAGGGCAAAGCGGGGGCAAGACGGGAGGTGAAGGGTTCTTATCGGGTTTGTTCTCTCTCGAAATATGATGTATTATGTGGTAAAATAACTTCACTAAGTTTCTATGTAGATATATGGTAATTACATCCGCCTGGTTCCAACTCTTAGTTATATATAAGCCCATCTGGCCACAACCTGACTCGTTACCAAGTCACAGTCACATGACGAACATAATTAAATAAGCCTGCCCATCTGGCAACATGACTAACAATATGAGCCCATATGGCAATTGAATTACTTTGTTGCATTTGCCAACTGTCCGAATGCATTTTTAGATAAACAACTTAGTCCTTTAAAATGACCAAATGCATTCTTGGATAAACAATTAAGTTCTTTAAGTAAACTTTCCCGTTTGCAACGGAAACCGAGGTTTCTTTCGAATGTTAAGAATAATTATAATTACTTTCATAACTAAGCGTCGTATTATTCACTTCGGGTTATTTATAACCTCTGGTTAATTCCAGTTTTCCCAGAGATTTGGTATTATTCATCTCCTGTTATCGTTCTTAACTGGTGATTCACTGGTTTTGTAACCAGTGATTAAAGTTACCCAGGGAAAAATTTAACCAGTGGAAAAGTTCCTGTTTTCAACGATACCCAGGGATTTAACCGGCGAACCCTTCCATGATCCATCGCCTCAAATATATTCAGCAAACTCCTATTATCCATCTTTAAACATAAGCCACATTTAATTTTTCTGGTTTAATTGGTTCGTGAGACATCGCAATGCAAGGTTTTTACCACCCACCTACGCCACTCTCAAAAATTTATTTTCGATCTATTCGTTTAGTTCCTAGTCTACAAGCAAGTACCAAGTTTCAACTTTGTGACATTAACCGTTCAGGAGATATGGATTTTAGAATGCTTCAACCTAAGCATTCAAGCGTTTTGGACACATTGCTTTTCTCCGAACTCCCGAACCCCTTCACTCAATTTTTATGGCAAGTGGGTACAATATTGTTACATGTAAGCCTAGCAGCCCCGCAACCGTGCAACTCGATCGTTTAACATAATGAAAACAACAACAACCGAATACCTAGTTGAAAAATAACCCAACCAGAAATAAGGCGAAACAGCACGGTTGTATCTCTCTTCTAATTGAATGCTCTCCAATGTACTAGAATCCAATTAGAATCAAAGTCGAAAGATCTCAAGCTTACTTGAATCTTCTACACACACCTCTGAACGAAGATCGAAATCGAAAGCTCTAAAGCTTTCGAGAAGGTTCTACACTGAACGAAGATCGAAATCGAAGGCTCTAAAGCTTTCGAGAAGATTCCACAAGCATCAAAGATTCAGGAACATCCTAGACTGCAACCGCCTAGTATATAAGCAGGTGAAGCTCTCAGCGAAGACACAGTAATTTCGATTACGTCGACTGCGAGTATACGCGACCGTGTTGAGAGAGAACGAAAGTGAACGAGTTAAGCGATATATGGTATAAGCGGGCGGTACTGCCATACAGTGCGAATTATTGTGCGATTATAATTCTGTGAATTAAAGTGCGGATAAATAAATTATCACTTATTTTTATTTTAACCGAATTGTGTTTTACTTGAAATCCCGGCGAACCCCTAGCTCGCAACAATATCATAGATAGAATATGTTCCGAATTTCAGCTTCCTGGCAAAAGTGGTTCCTGCAATATAAAAACCTTAAATTCAGTAGCTCCAAGGGTTTGGGAGATGCAAGCCTTCAACCGACTGTACGCACTGCGAAATCCAATCACCCGGTGGCACACACTTACAAATGATTCCGTTCCGACCTTCGTCAAAATGATACTATCGAGGTGTAATTTTGATTTTCAGTTAGGCGAAAGAGATGGTGAAATTCAATAATTCACCTCTTAGCGTCGGAACGGATAGAAGTTGAAAGTTGGTCAACTTTACCCCTCTCGGCTATTCAACGGAACGATTGTGACTAGACTAGGGTTACTGTATACGCACTTACACCAAAACAGCCTCTAAGAGGGGTTTGGCAGATGCGTACCAGGGTGAAAAACCAGTAAATTTCATTTTTTTCATGTCTTTCATGACTTTTCGCTGCAAAATTGTAAATTTCCATAAAAGAAATTAAAGAAATACGGAAATTTTCCATTGAAAACCACAATTTCGCGCACACACACTTCCATACCAAAGAAAAAAAAGTACTAGAATCGTGGAAGGGAACCGACACCTTTTTTTCCGACTCTTCACATATTTGCACTAACACACTTCAAAAACGCAATTTGATAGTAATGTTCAGTAGTACAAAAACAGGCGAACTAGTACATAAACAGGCGATTTTTGTGAGGTTAAATTACAATTTCTTATACATAAACGACCGAATTAGACGTATCTGCCAAACCCTAGGTAGAGAGTGTTGTGTATCTAGTGACCCTAGTCATGTCTTGTCAGAGCAGCGATCTGTCTCGTATGATTATCGCATAGACAGTTTCAGGAATAAATCTTACTGGAGGTACTATATGATTTTTTCGCAATAATACTCAGCCAAAAGTATTGAGCATTTACCAGGTAGATAATTATGTTACTGGTTCAATCTCCTGTAACTATCACCCGAGTAGTTCGAATAGTGTGCTCATGGCTACCAACTGCATACTTTAGTTGGACAAAAAAGAATGTGCGCAACAGTAGTCTGCTCGAATTGCATGCGTTCTCGAAAACGGATTACTTGCGTTCCTCAACTTTCGGAGTTTGTCTATTCTTTACGCCCATAAATTACACAAAATGTAAAACAGTCATCTAATTCTACGTTAAAAGTAATTTTGTTCAGCTTCTTCCAGTAATTACACCAGGAAATATCCCATTCCATTTTTCCAATATTAAGTATTGAAACTTAATGAAACTTTAAATTTGTTTGCCTGGCTCGCCGTTGTAATCACAAATTTGGGGTTTTTTTTTGTAACGTAATATGTCTCGGAATATGAAAAGTTATAGATTTTCTAAAATTGTGACTATCCGCTAAAATTGTGACTTGTGACTGTACACAGAATATACCCGATTGTTCTAATTGCATTGCAATTAAGTTGAAATGTACATTTGTTAAGAATAAAAGAGTGAAGACTTCGTGGTGGAACCTACTTGCCATATAGGTATATGGAGGGATCACGAAACTGCAAATTAGATATACGTATGCTGTACTATATTTCCATTTGAAATCGTAATAATAAGAATGGCTCGAGAGATTCCCCAGAGAGTATTTAGTATGAACAAGAAAATTTTCTTTTGTCAAATCGATAGATGTTTTTCAGCTGCTTATGTATATATTAAGGTATATGTTACATGTGAATAAAAAAAAACCTTTTTACTTGTACAACCATAATGCTGACGAAACTCTTCAAAAGGTTACCGTTGGGTGAAGCAATAGAAAACAAATCCACGCACTGTTAAAACATTCTCAGAATAACAAATTCAGCAAATGGAGCATAGACTTAGTCCTTCCATATAACACTTTATTTTTATTAAGCTACGGAGTGTTCTAGCTACTCAAGGGGCAATAATATCGTCAGAGTGTTTGAAAAGGAAAGGATTAGATAATCTAATCCTGATTTGAGGGTTTTCTTTTTTTGTGTTGCAAAAAAAAACTTCCTTTCATCTTATTTTGAAGTTGTTCGGTTTTCCGGTTTTCAGTATGTTAAATGTTTAGGAGGAGGATAATTTTAACAAATAGTCTGTCGTAGGGTACTTCATTGGCAGTGCCTTACTATTTGTGTTATTATTGTTATTACTCTTGTTTTTTAGTGGTGCTCTCTTTTATACTCTAGATGAAATCATAGAGCATTATAAGTTTAATCTAGACCTAAAAATTCGCTTTGGACGAAAAGAAATGTAAAATATATTATTTTGTGTTCAGTTGATTGCTGTCCGTTTGCTCGATAACTCAAGAGCGCGTTGACCTAGAGAGTTGAAATTTTGTTTTGGATTTTGTACAGTTGTGGTTTTCTCTGAAAAGTTCGACTTCACTGATTAAGGAACTGGTTTTGTGATTCTGGTTGTCACGATGTGTCTATATTACTGCCTCCTCAATTCCTATTCATCCCGAGAAGAGATTGGATGAATGTATTAGTATTCGTTATGATATTACTAACATTAACAGATATTGGGAATATGCTGATATAAGATATTTGTATACCATGATATTCACGTCCCATCAACTCGTTCTCATACCCTTCTTAAAGTGCATTTGTTGATATGCCTATCATCATTAGACGTAGAAAAAAAATAATCGCCTTTCGATACGGTAACAGTAGTGGTCACATGATATCATATTAGGATATTACTGATCTATGATATTAGTATGAATACCAGAATTCGATAATATTGGAATAACATAATATTCACTATGAATTCGGCATATTTCATCGCGTTCTCGTAAGCCGAATACCGCATCCTACTGCATAAGGCGATTATTTTATTTTATTTTCTTCGCCTAAAGATGCATGTCAAATGGAATTTAAGAAGGGTATAAGAAAGAGTCGATGGGTAAATGGAAAAATATGTGCAATTTCGCACTTACCACCTACATATTAAATTAGAAAAGTGAAAATAAGACGAAAATATTGTTGCGAGCTAGGGGTTCGCCGGGATTTCAAGTAAAACACAATTCGGTTAAAATAAAAATAAGTAATTATTTATTAATCGCACTTTAAATTCACAGAACTATATTCGCACAATAATTCGCACTGTATGGCAGTACCGCCCGCTTATACCATATATCGCTTGACTCGTTCACTTTCGCTCTCTACCAACACGGTCGCGTATACACGCTGGCTGTCGCAGTCGGGGTAATCAAAATTACTGTGTCTTCGCTGAACGCTTCACCTGCTTATATACTAGGCGGTTGCAGTCTTGAATGTTCACCGGTGTACTTGAACGTTCGTTCAGTTGTGGAATCTTCTCGAAAGCTTCAGAGCCTTCGATTTTGACCTTCGTTCAGTGGTTTATGTACAGGGTTCTAGTACATTGGAGAGCATTCGATAAGAAGAGAGATACAATCGTGTTGTTTCGGCTTATCTTCAGCTAGGTTTCTGATTGGGCTATTTTGCAACTAGGTATTCGGTTGTTGTTGTTTTCATTATGTGAAACGATCGAGTTGCACGGCTGCGCGGTTGCCAGGTTTACATGTAACAATATTATGTTAGATTTGAATAACGAATGCAATATCTATCGGAAAGGAAAAGGATAGAATGGTAAATCTGTTTATTTATTTTAGTTCCTACTAACTAAAGAGAGAATGAATAGGAATATTTGCATTCGCTACATGACTTTAGATGATCATATCATCAAGATTCTTAGCCAACAAGTATCGCGTAACAAATATGTTCATATTTAGGTGATATCACCATATATTAAAATATGGTATAATGGTGCCGCTGACGATTAGAACAGCACTGTTCGGGATTAGTGGACCACTTATCCTCCTTATCGTGAGCGGCACCATTATACCATATTTCATTTTTCTGTTTTTACTTTATAATTTATTTTAATATCAATCGAATTAAAAAAAAATTGGTTTTCTACATATACTTACGAAGTTGAGACTTTTTAACATGGGCCGTTCTATAGTAGGAAAAACACCCCCACCACCGTACCAAACTACTTCTATAAAAAATTATATTTTTCAACATGTCACTACTATAGCTCTATCTAAACATCAAGTTTCAGCTATCCATCATTGTGAGTTCTCTAGATATAAAAATGAAAACTTTCCAATTTTTCTTATGCAAATTAAACACTAATCACTAATAGCTTCAATTTTCTTCATATTATACGACAAAAGAAATACTTTCAATTACTATGGCTGAGAAGATATGCGATCTGAGGACCAACTCAACAGAAATATTGCACAAATACTATTTATAAATATTTATTGGAACGAAATAAACATCTATCTATCTATTTTATCAAAACTTTTCCTTTTTCATCATCCCTCGACCTCACCACCTAATTGTTTTTTGCTGTTAGGGGTCTATTAGGCCTACTTCTCGAAAAATTCTAGGCATCCATCTAATACCGTTCTTGAGATATGATAGGTGATTTTTTTTTAAAAGTCTTATCACCCCATGCTCCACCACCGCCCTAAAAATTTTATTTTAGCAAACCCCAATTATTGAATTTCCTTTTCCTAGTGGAATTGGTTCGTGCGATATCGTAATAAAAAGTTTTTCGCCTTTCCCCTACTCCCTCACGCAACTGACCTCCCTCAAAATTTCCATTCCAACCTACCTACAGACAAACATTACGTTTCAATTTTGTTACATTAACCATTTAGGATTTAAGAATGTATCGATCTCGGCTTTTGAGCGTCTCGGACGCATATCGACAATATATGTATTTAAAATAATAAAGTGAAAATTGTCAATAGTCTGGGCGAAAGTTTATTATTTTTCTGGATCAATTCCATATCGTATCAGTCTTAAGGAATAGTTGAATTTAAACATATCCTAAAAACGCTTCCTAGGCAATTATCTGAAGAAAGCGTAGAAGTAAAACTAGTTCAATATTTTAGAAGATCTAGGAGATATGACGAAATTCGTGAAACTATATGCACTACATTTTCGCTGACCATTTTTTTTCCACCACCTCCGCACGCCAATAGAAATATTACTTTTTTTTTACATATTTTACTTTACTAGTACATCTACGTATACGCACCAAGTTACAAGTCTCTAGTATAAGTCGTTCCAGACATATTAACAACACCCACCACCGCCGTATAGTACTAAACCTAAGCATTTTATTTGTAATTTTAAGGGCTCATATACCCCTGAAATTTTCAAAAAATAGATTTTTTTTTTACAGATTTTTATTTTTTATACTTTTAAGAATTTAGAAAATTCCACTTCATTACAAAGTTATAGCAATAGATGTGACCAGACATCGGTTTGGAGCGGCTTCCTAGCTAATTGCCGCGCCACTCTCAACAGCAGCGTTTAGCATTTTTTTTTTTGCAAAAGCTGGGTTTCATAGAAAACAAGGTCATTTATAGGGCCCTCTGTGAAAAACACGAAGATACAAGAGGAAGAAGGTGTACAGTACGAAGCTGGAATGGGAGACTAGCCGTAAGTTCACGTTGTACCTACCAAAAACTTTAATGTTTTTAGACATGGTCGGCACGATAACTCAGTCAATTTTCAATATTTTACAATTTTTTTTTTCCAAATTTTGATAACTATTTTCTCTATAGTCTGACGAGAGGTTTTTTTAATTTTTTGCTTGGAAATTTTTTTATAAATTATTAAACGCAAATTTTTTTTTAAAAAACTGATTACTAAAGTTTGAAATACTGTAACTTATTTATTTTTGAAAAAAAAAAAAATCTTCTCCGTCAGACTATAACTACTACATTATTTTACAAGATTCTTTTTTATTTTTGCAAATTGAATTATTTTTGGTGAAGTTATGATGCCGACCAGGAGGCGCTATGGTTTTCATAAGTACTTCATTTACCACCAGTAAAAAACAATGTTAATATTAAAAAAAAAAAAATTTTTTTTTTATTGTTGAATAGTTAATAAGATATGTGAACTCAACAATTAAATGTGCCCTTAACAACAAAAAGTTATAGAATCTGCTTGTCAATAACCCGGAACAACATTTCCAGGATCTCTTCCAATTATTCCTTTTTAACGGCCTTCTGGCACGTGTTCTCCTCATCTGATCGGGATAGAACTTGAAACATATTTTTTTACACTAATTGGAACCATTCTAGGGGGTGCCGCGAAGGAAATTACAAAAAATAGTAAACATAAATGCGAGCCGACTGTTATTTTTGTATATTTCGAATGTCTATAACTGTATACGAGTACCAACATTATTACCAAATTATTTTTTTTAAGTTGAAGACAGTATTTTATTATAAAGATAATAAGTAAAATGTAGATGGCATAATGACGGAAACGATTCCATCGCTACAAGTACAAAACGCGTAAGTATACTTGCTCATATTATACGACTTTACGAGTACAATGTTTTAGGAGTTAGGATAAGTACCTTCTTGAATTTCGTTATAGGCATCGTGCACTGCTTCAACATTCCCATTCCAAACAATTTTCACGAAAAAGTGATCCACTTCTTGTACAAGATGTCGATATTATGGCGGGAATTATTACAAGAACTCGAAATCGGATGATTACTGTACGTGTTATGTTCTATGTTACACGAGTGCATGATTGATACTCGTTATCATTTGATGAGCTGAGGTTTTTTATAGACACCTAAATGCATGAACACCCATAAATCTACCATTGAAAATTGGATCTTTTATAGGAGTTCATTTTGGCTTTTACATCCCTGACTAGACCCTCAAATAACGCTTCGAGCTTACCCTCTACAAAGCCAGAACAGGAAAATCAATTTCTTGGCATAAAGCATTTTACTTCCTTTCGGTTGAAGGCGGTTACCAACCCAAAAAAGTGTATCAGCTTGACAAAAGGGGCTACTTGAGTGTTGTTTGTATGCGAGGCGGACCTATGGAGGTATTGTGAGGAGAGCACTTCGAATTCCAAAGTATCTGCCTTTTGGTGTTAATTTTTCCTTTAGTATCTACTCGGAGAAAATTTTTCAGTTTGGAACTACCTACTTAAATGCTAGACACGAAATGGTGATGTAGTTTTTAAGACCTGTCCAATTACGCATTTCCGCAATAAACTGATTTATATTGAAACATAAACATTTAAATGCAGCTTTTACTGTTTAAGTATTAAATCATTCAATGGACATTGCGGGCGCCATTGCCCCACCTCCTACTGGGCTTGGAAGGATATCGTGAATTTTCCGCTTCAACCGCTTTTAGGACATTTTATAATCTAAATGAAGTTTAGAGTATTTTAATTTTTATCCTGCACAAAATTTCGTAACGCGTAGAATCGACCCTCGGGCTAAAAACGGTTAAATATTATTTGTTGTTAAGTTGTGTGCAAAAATATCAAATCTGCTTCTTGTCCTTCAAGAACGCCTGGACTTAGGAGGTTGAAATTTTCCATCTGAATATTTGGTCGAATTTGTAAGGGAAAATTCGTTAATGCGGAAAATATATGGTTCCAAATAGCCTCCTGGTTATTCCTTAGGGTGTCAGTTCCATTGTTACCTACACCGCATCTCAGCATTAAACACGTTTCGGACTTCAACCCATAAAATAATAAAGTTGCGCCCAGACTTGCGCCGATTTTTTGTTGTTTTAATTAATCTATAGTAGCACTTCTACATATAGGTACAAAGTTTTTTTCTCTAGCGGGGTCTACTGGTCCTAACTCTTGTAAAATTTTAAAGATCATATCTGACACAATTCTTGAGATATAAAACTTTAATTTTTTAAAAACTACTGTCCCCCACTTCCGCGCTTCACCTACACCCTCAACAATTTAACATTCAGTAGACTCCACTGGTAATTCTTTATACAGAAACCAAATTTTATTTTCCTGTCACAATTGAGTCGGAAGATATTGTAATTCAAAGTTCTTCGCGCCCACCCCCATACCTTATCCCCCTTCTCAACCATTCAACCATTGGACATCAATCGTTCAGGAGATATGGATTTTAGTATGTTTCAATCCCAGCTTTCAAGCGTTTTGGGCGCATTGTTTCGCACCCCAATCGCACACCCCTCGACCCCTATCGACCATTTCTTTACAAATGGGTCCACTATCATAGTACTACATAAGTTCCAACTTTCAGCCTCCTAACATAAGCGGTTCCTGAGATCTAGAAACCAACATTTTTCATCTAAAACGCTCCCCCTTACACCCCCATCCCTCCAAAAGATACCACTCGTAGCGGTTCACCCATTCTACCTACCATACAAATTTCAACTTAATATCTCTAGGGGTTTGTGAGCTATACAGCGGACAGACGGACATTTTTTTGTTTGCCTTTTTTGGGGTTTACTAATCCTAAAACGTGAAAATACAAAATTTCAGGGTAGCAAATTTTTTTTGGAATTTCAGGTCGATAACAATAGTTCATTATTAAAAAGTAATAAAGTAAAAAAAAAATTTTTTTAAGGGGGAGGTAAGCATTTAAGTGGGAGGGGGAAAAAAAGGTTTTTTCTAATAAATCGCGTCTCATATCTCAAAAACAGATACTAATAACCTGATGCCTAATAGACCCATAGCAGAAAAACAACGCAGTCACGATCGGCTGCAAGCCAATCGAATGATACTCTAGATGAAATACTGAACTCCGATTTATATTTTAGTTATGAATATATCAAAAGAATGAGGAGTGCACATAAAATTATTGCATGACCTTTTATTTACAGGTAGAAACTATTATATAGTGGATACTCGATGGATGGTTAAACGATTTCTTGAGTTATACTGAGTTCCATAAATTAAGTTAGGACATTTTTACAGAATTTTTGTATGGCAACTACATGAAGGACTTATGGGATATTTTTCATATTAATACTTTTAGCTGCGACTATTATAAAATCAACGTATACAATATTTCAAAGTCGTAACTCAAAGCGTTCTAAAGTTATCGTCCAATATTGGTGAATACGTGTTTTAAGGACTTTTGTATGTCAGCTACCCGAAGAAGTCAACGGATGGCGATAATTAATGAACTCAGTCTTGCTTTTGATATAAAACTAATTCCTGTAAAATTTTGAATCCCTGCTTTAACTCGTACGAGAGTTATAGTGGATTCTGTAACTTGCATACATTTTTTAAGGACTTTTGTAAGGTGCTACACGAAGGACTCATGCGATTTACATCATATTCGGAACTTTCGCTTCAAACATTCTAAACTTTAAGTATGAAAAATTTCATATTCCTAACTTGAAGCATTCGAGCGAAGGTTAACGAACCTAGCCTTACTTTTTTTTATTTTACAGGTGGTGACAAAATTTCAACTTCCAAGGCCCAATCGTTCTTGAGTTATCGTGCAAACGGAGTTTTAAGAATTAAAAAACAAAATTTAGAATTTAGAGAAAAAAATTTAAGAAAATTCCACTACGTTACAAAGTTATAGCAATAACTGTGACGTGGCTAACTGCCGCATCACTCTCGACAGCTGCATTTCGTATTTCTTTTGTTCGCAAAACCTGGGTTGCTTAGAAAATAAGGTCGTTTATAGAACCAAGTTTATAGGAAGATACAAGGGGAAGAAGGTGTACAGTACGAAGCTGGAATGGGTGACTAGCCGTAAGTTCATATTGTACCTACTAGAAACTTTACACGCGTTTTTCTCGAAACCATGTTAGACAGTAGACAGTATCGGCACGATAACTCAGTCAATTTTCAATATTTTTAAACTTTTTTTTTTAATTTTGATAATTATTTTCTCTACAGTGTGATGAGAGGTTTTTTTTAATTTTTTGGTTGGACAATTTTTTATAAATTATTAAGCCCAAATATTTTTTAAAAAACTAATTACTAAAGTTTGAAATATTGTAACTTCTTTATTTTTGAAAAAAAAAAAATTCCCTCTGTCACACTATTCCTACTACATTATTTTACAAGATTGGTTTTTACTTTTGCAAATTAAATTATTTTTGGTGAAGTTATGATGCCGACAAAGAGGCGCCATGGTTTTTCAGTAGTCCATTTATATCCGTAAAAAATAATGTTAATATTAAAAACAACAACATTTTTTATTTTTTTTTATAGTTGAATAGTTAATAAGATATGTGAACTCAACAATTTAAATTTTTTTTCACCATATAACCTTTATAATAATCTTTCAAATTTACTCGGTTTTCAGCACGCACAGGGGTATGTGAGCCCTTAATGTGTTTATTTGAGTAGCATATCCTTTTCTGATTATTAAGATTAATCATTCCAAAAATTTAAATCAACGTAATTACTACTTGATACGACTTGATCTCATTCTTCGGAAAGTATTTTATATTTTCTGATGACTACGTGAATATAATGTCCATGTACCATACGATATGAATGTGCGATGGATACCATCAATCCGGGCGGGCGTAATGGCACACTAGATTAGTGGTGCTCCAGCGCCCTGTCATACACTCAAAATATTCGTTTACGTTGCAAAAAATACGCTTATTATTGTTCCACCGGTTCGTTCCAATTATTGTTACGTATTCATGTTTGAAAATTGAGATAGATTTATACTATGTTCAGACTACGAGATTAACGCGTTTAAATCGAGTTAAACGCGATAAAAACACTTTCTGAACGCGTTTACGAAAACACGTAGCTACAACGCGTTTAACCGAAAACATGTACTGCGACCCTCGCGGAAATCTAAGTAAACTTTGAAAGAAACTATTTAATGCTGCTGACACAATTTTGTGCTTGTGCAACGACTGCATTAGCTAATTAATTCACTTTGAATTACTGATATGCAAACACTTTTGTTTCAATTAATTTAGAAAGCATAAATATGCTAATGAAACACAGCTGAATATCTACTTGTCAAAACAAATCACGTCAAGGTGTCATGTATCAAAATAAAACGAGATGCCTAGTCTGAACACTACTATTTTAACACGTTCATTTTGCCTTTTTAAACGCATTTAAAACGCATAGTCTGTACAGGGTATTAGTTAGATAAATCTTCCTGTGACATTGTGAAAAAAGGATAATTAAATAGCATTGGCCTGAGTTAAATTTAGGAAGAAAAATGTGATGGAGGTCAAGGAAACCGATTTCAAGATAAGTGTGTAACCATAGAGGAGTGTTTTTTGCTCCTTTATCCAACACAGAGTATGTTATGCCGGTTTTCCACCAAACGGACAAAGCAAAAACTCAGCAAAAGCTCGTGCTGAAAAGAACAAGTCTTTGACTTTTCATCATTTTTTTACAAACTCGTGTTTTTTTCGACTGTTTCTGTTCTGTTTTTCGTGTCCCGACCAGAAGCTGTAACTTCCAAAGGTTTCCGTGTGTTTTCTAACTGAGTCCGCATCGTGGAAACACTGAAGTTGTGTTTTGTTCAGTTTGTTTTTTTCGGTTCGAAACAGAGTAAGTTTTCCGTGCGTCAAGTGATTTTTTATTATTCTTTCCGAAGTATATTGTGAAAAAAGTGTCCTGTTTCTATTATTGATAGTGTTATAGCCTTCTACATTTATGTAAAAGCCGTGCAGTACACATTTTCCCCAAGAAAGATCCGTCCACAATTGGGTTATTAAATAAATAAAAACCTAACAGTGGTCGGATCTTGATTGAGATTAATACACAGGGTGCTTGGTACACCGTGTGCCACCTTGTAAGGGGTTATTCCTTGTTATACTCGTATTTGGAGAAAAACATACTGCAGTCACGATCGGCTGCAAGCCAATCGTATAATACTCTAGATGAATACTGAACTCCGATTTATATTGTAGTTGGGGATAAGGTAGAATTACGTGTGTGCATGTTCTCAAAACTAAAAGACAATATTCAGTGTTTAATTTCATATCTTGAACTGATAAGTCATCGAAAAAAAATGTCCTTTTTGAAGGACTTTCACATGGGATATTTATCCTTTTCCTTAGAACCATTTAATTATGAACGTGTACAAAATTTCAAATTGGTAGCTTGAAGCGTTCAAAAGTTATCGAAAAATATTGTTAAACACGTGTCTTAAGGACATTTTATATGGGGTAGCTGCAGTAAAAGAATTTTGCTGATTAGTAAACTCGAACTTTGTTTTTACTCAAAACCAATTTGTACAAAATTTCCAATTCATAGCTAAAAGATTTCTTGAGTTATAGTAAGTTCCGTAAATTAAGTGAAGACGTTTTGACAGGATATTTGTATGGCAGCTACACGAAGGACTAATAGGATTTTCTTCATAATTATACATTTAGCTCCAACTATTGGAAAAATAACACATACAAAATTTCAAAGACGTAGCTTAAACCCTTCTAAAGTTATTGACCAATATTCTTGAACACGTGTTTTAAGGACATTTTGTATGGCAGCTACCTGAAGGAGTAGGACGATTTTGCCCGTTAACGAACTTAGCCTTACAAATTCAACCAAACACCTAGATTCAAAATTTCAAGATCCTAGGTGAAGGCGTTCTTGAGTTATCGTGTTCACGGACAGATGGACGGACGGACGGACGTCAAGCGGATTTGAGGTTTTTGGCCACAAATAAACAAAAACTAATATATAGCTTTTGTTCGTCCGAGGCTTGGTTCTATGCGTTACAAACTTTTGGGCTGGATTAAACTTATAATACTCTATATGATTTCATCTAGAGTATAAAAATTGTTCTACAGGGTTGGTAAATTTTCAATATCAGTGGAGATACAGGATGGTTAAGAAAAGTGTTTTTGACCGGTACCCTCACTCACTTAAAACGTTATATCTTGAAAGCGAATAATCACAAGGCAGAGTGTTATAACTAGTTTTTTATGGAATCGAATTACATTTCATTTGATGTAACAGTCTAAATTGTAACTGCACCCAATCTTGAGATATTTACTCGAACACAAATTTTTGCAACGTCAACCCTAACAATTCAGTGATTAATATAGTTTTTCTCAGAAAACCTCATTATAAAAATGTAATTTTAATTTTATTATTTTATGAACCGTATTATTACCTACAAAAGCTGCATACATACGAGTATGTATGAGTTACGATTAACATTTTGGAAGTAATAGGTAAAAATACATATCGCATAATAATCTTCCATTTGGCTATTTATTTCAACTTGCTCTTTTGACAGTTCGGTTGAAATAACTTTGTTTGCTAAGTTGAAGCGGGCTCAAAACAAAAAGAGACTGCAATAAAACACTGTTGGTTTGGTTGAAACAGTGTTTTGGATTTGTTCGAGTTCGACTTTTTGTTTTCCGTGCTTTCAAAAACATAAACAAAACTTAACTTGTCTGTTTGGTGGAAAACCAGCATTAGTGACATGTGACAACAACAAAGCGCGAAGCGAGAAGATCCACCACACCACTTCTTGCAGTGATGTAGCTATTCTGGCCCATGAAATAGTCAAAGCTCATTGCTCAAAGCTCCTACCTTATACCTTGGATACACTGCTCGTATACAAATCATAATATCGTCAATATCACCAGTGTATCACCCAATATTATGCATATAGTACGTCAACGAGCTGATATCGACGTAATATCAAACCTGTTTGCTTGTATATAAATTCGATGATTTTAGCTGATATAGCCTACTATTAACTGCCATCAGCGCCATCTGTTACTAAAATCAACTGAAATTCCAATGAACGACACTTGTAGATTTTTATATTCTTCCGTCAGTTAAAATTCTTTGAGCGTATTTTCATTTTTGTGTGTGATATGATGGTCCGCTTTGTACATTTCTTTATTAGCAATGAAAGTGCTATTCGCCGGAACATCATACTGCAACGTTTAGCACGAAGAAATTTTGTCTTTGATAGCTAAATGTCAAAGTATAACATGTATGGGCTGTGTATCATGCTATCTTGTATCGTATATCATGATTTGAATAACGTAATTTGTATACAAGCAGTGTATCCATGGTATTACTCTGCCTTCCGCATCTCATCATTATACGCGTTCCGGACTTCTACCTAAAAACAAGAAAATTGAGGCAAGACTGTTGGCATATTTTTTAAATATGGAGACTTACTCGTTTCTCTGCATATTAATTCCTTTAATTAAAAAACTACAACTATTAAAAATTTTAGTTTACAAAATTTTAAATGCCTATGATGCAGCGCACTGAAGATATCGACCAATTCAGGTGAATGGGGTCTTTAAGGACTTTTGTATGGCAGGTACCCGAAGGAGTGAATGAATTTCGCTCATTAATAAACTCGACCTCGCTTTTAATCCAAAACTAAGTGAGTTTCGTAAATTCAGGAAAGACATTTTACTGGATTTTTGTACTGTGGTTAGACGAAGAACTCATGGACAGGCCCGTGCGCAGTATCTTGTCCTGTTTCAAATATGTCGAAGCTTGATCTTCAACAACAACCATTTCCTACGAGATTTGAATCTGATGAATGTGACGGACAATTCAGTACGTCATCGTCCCTGCAAGAAAGCGCTACCTTAATTCACTATCTTACATCTTCGGAAAAATTTTAGGTGGTGTTCTGCATCATACGAGATTCCCATAAGTATGCAGCGTGGTTAATTTAGAACTATTAGAGGTAATTAGTAGTCAACAATCGGATATCGGACTGAACTCCACTTTACCAAACTATCCATATAGTGTAAGGTGATTCAGTAGGAACGCTCGAAATTTGTTAGGTTATAGCGGGCAATGTTGTTAAAGCAACATCTGTGTAATTTGTTGTGAATTGTTCAGTAGTGTATGGCAAATCACTATGGAAGCTTATAGCGTTGAACAACGTACGCAAATAATCAAATTTTATATTCAAAATCAGAGCTCCATTTGAAAAACATTCCGCGCATCGCGCTATTTTTAACGGCGAGGCCCATTTCTTGACGAATGTATGTGTGAAAAACCAAAATTGTCAGATTTGGGACGATACCAATCTACACGAAATTCTCCAACACCAAATGCATCATGGGAAACTTACTGTTTGGTGTGGATTTTGGTCTGGTGAAATCATCGGTCCGTACTTCTTCCAAAACGAAACTGTCATTGTCATAACCGTCAAACGATCGATGATAAGCAACTTCTTGTGGTCTAAACTGGATGACATGGATACCGACGACATGTGCTAAAAAGAATTTGCTAGAAGCAATAGGTATTCGGTTGTACTAAAAAATATTATATATTATATATATAATATAATTTTGGGGGGTGGATCCTCTTTAAATGGCTTCTTCTTGTGTGGTCAATTGTAAGGGGAGATGTTGGGAGAGCGTTTTAGATGAACAATTTTATTTTTTTAGACCAACAACCATTTATGCTAGAAAGCTGAAACTTGAAATTTATAAAAAACTTGGATAGTTCGCAAAAAATTTTCGATATTGGAGGGTGTGGGAGTGGGAAAAAACATTACCTCCGAAAAACCCGCGAACACCGAAATCGAGATATTCTAAAGTCCATCTCGTAAATGGTTAATGTCGACAGTAAGCAAGGAATGAGAGAATTTTTCTAAAGAATCATGTCTCATATCTCAAGAACTGTTTAAGATAGAAGCTTAGAATTTATACGGGGAAAAAATTGTAGGGGTCCCCCACCATAGCTACGCAACTGTCATCACTCAATTAAAAAAAAAAGGATCATAAAACTGTACTATACTGGAAAGTATTGAGATTGGTATTGTGAATGTTCATTTTTTTTTATTTAGCAAAATTGTAACTATTAATTAAATGTATTTTAAATTAATATTATACGTTATTTTTTAATATAATTAAGTTAATTGGAGTTATAAAATTAGGTAATACTTTATTTTAAATGATAGATTTTAAAGTTTAATTTATGAATTAATGACATAAATATTTTCATTATTTGAAGTATAATATTTTGATTATTTAACCTATAATATGTGTTTTTTTGCGCATTTATTCAGATCATAGTAGTAATTAAAATTTACAATGAAAACACCATGAATATTGCTTTTTTTGTTATTTTTATTGCTTTTCCCTGTAGATAGTATGCTAGAATAGGTGTGTTGTTTTGCGCACTTATCCAGATCAGAGCTGGTTACAAAATTTATATACAAAATAACAACAACATTGCTGTTTTTATGACTTTTTTATTTTTTTTCCATAGATAGTAGGCTAGATTAGAAAATTTTTCGCGAATAGCTGCACTTATGAGCTCGCTGAGGCAGCTATTCGCGTTAAATTCTCTAATATAGCCTACTATCTATGGGATAAAGTTATAAAAAGTCATAAAAACAGCAATGTTGTTGTTATTTTGTATATAAATTTTCTAACCAGCTCTGATCTGGATAAGTGCGCAAAAAAATACACCTAATATAGATTTTAACAGGAATAGCTGCCCCAGTAAGCTCACTGGGGTAGCTATTCGCTACTATTTATGGAAAAAAGTTATAAAAAATCAAAAAACAGCAATGTTATTGTTATTTTGTATATAAATTTTCTAACCTACTTTGTTCTGGATAAGTGTGCAAAAAAACACACCTAATATTATTCACTGTTTGTCATTGAAGTACTATATACACTCATTATACCTGTACAGTATTTTATGTAGATATTTAACTCAGGCTCCTCACCACTAATAAAGAATATTTCAAAAGAGGGAGTAGCGCGAAAAATATGCATTAAAAAGAACTACAAGTCTGTGTGAACAAAGCCAAAATTAGCAGAGTAGAGTTGAAGTAAAAGTATGCTAGTATTACACTACCACTAAATCTACCAATGTAAATTTGTTTTTTTTTATAGTGAATATTTCGATTGTGTGGTTCTTATAACCTTAACTAATACTGCTTGGTGGTTTGAATTGTGCAGTTTCCACTGGAAATAATTTAAAACTACAGTTTTTTTATTAATAATTCTGCCAAGTTCCAAGTAAAAGTCGTATATTTATTAACTTCCTTGTCCCACTTCCATAGACTTTAAGTTTATCCTGCTAGCCGTATCGTATCCTTCATTAACGAGTTTAATTCGTAAACAAACTTCAGCTGTTACGAGCAATAAATCTGAATTTCCCGTTGAATCAACCACTCCATGGATAGAAGGCATGGTAAGAGCTTAATTGAAAATCGAACTGTAATGACCACTGCAATTATATAATTAGAGTACAGTTCGAAAGAAATAAAAAGTTTTTAAGTATAATGTGAACTTCATAGTTTGAGGAAAATTTATGGTTGTAGAATTTGACGTCCCGATGGCGCGTTAGTGTAAAATAGGGAAACCGTCCGCAATTGCTATACAAAGTTACCTACATAATATAACGGATTGCAAAAATTAATCGCCTGAAATTACGGCATAAGGTATGTACGCGTATTGCCAAGCATCGAGAGTAACATTAGAGTTTTGCTGGGTTTAACATGATATCTAATTGGATACCGAATAGTGTGGGCCGTTGAAAGATGAAATTTGAACACCACAAAAGGAACCTTTATGAGCACGTGCTTTAAATTACGGATTAAGGGAAATGTGATACGCCTGAAATTCAAAGGGGCCCCGGAATTTACGCATGTAATGTAAAAGTTACCTGTTAGCCTCAAAAACTTTTAAATTACCATTGCCCAAAGGAATAAATAAAAACTCTATGAATAAGCAAATGTGTGGTGGGCAAACTATAATAGTACCGTATTCCAATTATGTACTGCAGATGTTTGTTCAAATTCGCACTACTGATATAATGTTCACATTTTTTTACAATTACTTTAGAATCATTCTCAATTGGAAATATGGAATAATAAATTTTTCACGTGTCCCTATAAATAAGATCTTTGTTAAAATCCGACGCGTGATTGATGGCATACACATGACAAGAGCACTTATCCCTACCTCAAGAGGCAACGTAATCAGTGCCATTGAATTATTTAACGTCCTTCTTTTGAAAATTCCATGAATGCTATATGCTAAACGTAAAATCACGGCGTGTCAGTCAAAGTTTCATTCGTTTAGAGCGAGATGAATTTCTATTTGCAGTTGCCGGGACATACACATATTTCAACTGAATTGGACTGAGCTGAAGCGTTTAATTCAACAATTAAATTAATTTATGTAAGTGGCAATATTGAGCAAACATATAATTTCAGTCAGGTTCATAGTTAGGAAGTTCTGTTTGACGTACATTGTCAAATTTACTAATTTATTTAAAATCAAATTTTAAAAATTAATTTAAAGTTTAAAGACAAATATATGGTATAAACACAATTGTGACGAACTTCGCAAGCGGCGAGCGAAATTCGTCGAAGAAGTTCGCCTTCGTTAATGAAGAAATACATATTGGGCGAATTTCGCCGTCGATTTAGCGTTTGACGACAGTTCAACAAAGTGGAAACCATTTTTCAAAAAAGCGTTTATAAAAGTGAAAAAAGTTCCTAATAATGGATAGACTTATGGATACTGTGAATGTTGTGTACATAGTGTTGCTTGCGTACACACTTTACAAAAAGATTGTGAACAGGAGTCGGTGGTGGGTACGTCCAGTCAACCGTACCCGCGATTTGGACGGCTTTTTCACAACAAATTTTGAAATAATGAAGAATGGAGACGAAGATCATTTTGCCTTAGCAATACGAATGAGCATTTCCAAACTCAATTTGTTGTTGAATATCATTAAAAAACGTCTTGAACGTTGCTCCATAAGGAAACAATCGGACCAGAAATGCGCCTCGCAAAAACATTAATGAAAGCTTCACCGTATTGCAGTGTACTATATCACTGTCAACTGAAATAAAAAACACTGATAATTGTGGCGGCGACGATAAAATTAGAAATTACATTTAATCCAGCGGCAATGAAAAGTTCGCCCAACCGCTCGCCGTCGTAATTCTGCGTCAGTACCGGTACAATTTTAAAATTTTGGCAGCGAACTTCGCCGCCGCTGGCGAAGTTCGTCGCAATTGTGTTTATACCAATAGGTGATAAAAGGTTCAAATTTTAACAAATTGAGTTTAATTAAAAACTGAAATGGTGTTGCGAGCTAGATACTCGCTGAAATTTCAAGTAAAAACACAATTCGGTTAAAATTAATAAAAACGAAAATGGCTTTATTTAATCTTCCCGATTTAACGATCACAAATCCACTTTCCAGTAAAACTGATTGTCGTCTCGCTCGTCACTCGCGCAGTAGAAAATCTACTAACAGTTTGGCCGCAACTTTATTATTTTTTGGGGGTAAGCCCAGAACGCGTTTAATATTGAGATGTGGTGTTACTATGTGACTAACAGCCTCACAGAGGAATTCGAATGAAGAAACTCGAATGTAGTTACCATACGAAGTTTCTTGAAAAGGTAAGAGTAAAATCGAGTCTGCTATAGTATTAAGCGAAATCTCTTCACTCTTTCGGAAATTTTTTCATTCGGTGGTTCACTTTAAGTTTCACATACTGAAAATATTGTCTTTCTCCTTTGAGTATGAACTAAATGTTTGTCCTTTCTAATTCCTCTCGTTTCGCTCGCCGTAGCGAGTAGCGACGACTATCGCACCATCGCTTTTGCATCTCAATGAGCTTGAACAGGTAGGGATGTTAATATCGGAAAAAAATATCGATATATCGATATTGAAAAAAATATCAATATCGGCTGACGATATATCGGAGAAAAATATCGATATATCGAATATTTTTTCCAATGAAAAATAAACTCCAATGCTGCATCAAAATTAACATTAATAAAAAAATACGGCGCACGCGGCTTTTAGCAAACCGAAAGCTAATAAATAAATGACATTTGATTTCGTTGCCTTCGGTCCCAGTTGCCAAAATTAGCTATTTTTAACGTCTGAAATTCAATTTCAATTTTATCATTGCAATTTCAATATCTGAGAGTTTTTTGATTGAACTATTGGAAATGTTGGTGGAAAGCGGAAAATTCTTCTCAGTTGACTTATGAAATCAAAATAATGCCTTTTTTGATCGAAATAAAGTTTCCGGATAGAAATACTGTTATTTTTTAAATATATTATTTTTAAGAAATAAGGATAAAAGGGACAAAATCGAAAAAAAGTATTAAGAGCAAACTTGATTTTAATTATTTATTAATGAAATATTATATATTGACATATTTTTAAAATGTAAGCTTATGAGAACCAGTACTTTTCTGGGACAGTTGTTAAGAATACTCGCTCCTTAATATGCTCTCCAGTAAACCGACTGTGATTATTTGGCACCACAATATTTATTGCCGACGCAACTCTTTCGGATGACGACGATGAGGCAGGGACAATCAGGTATTTCTGATAGTCTGCTGGTTGCCTAGTAGTACATATATTTTTATTGGCGCCTGAAGTGAAGATTTGCGTGCATGTGCCCATATGTATCACGTGCCTTGAACCTAGTTTCGACAGATATGGTTTCCGTGATTCAAAATTTTTTTCTACTTTCAACGTTTCTAGCATCCCTCATAAATAATCAGAAATGCAGATTAAATGCAAAAAACCCGTTCGATTTCTAAAATATGCTATACTTAAAAAAAATATCGAGTCCGATAGTCGGATTTCAATATCGATATATCGATATATCGCTTTTTACTATATCGGCCGATATTATCGATATATCGTTCAAAAAATATCGCAATTTCGATATATCGAAATGTTTTTAACATCCCTATGAACAGGTAGCTACTGTTGCGACCTTCGCAACTGAGTCGACGCTACGATTTAGCCAATGCCGGTGCATGCCTGCGAACACTTGATCGACGGCCGAATAACTGGTTGCCACAGTGGCAATGCCACTTGTTAACGTAGACGAACCGAACTCTTCGTAAGTGTTTGATAGTGGACTCGATAAGACAGTCATTTTACCCGTAGGACTTGTTTTTTCATTTTTTTAGTGGGTGCATTATGATATTTGGATCATCCCGTATTCCGATACAAACCATTTGGTCACTTTACTCTTGATTTAATGCGAACCACTAAAAGAAACCACGTCCTGATTTGTGAGAAGCATATTCTTAGGACGTATTCGAATACTTTGCTTCGTCTACGTCTACGTCTATGTTGACGTCATGCTGTGAACATTGCTATTATAACAGTTTAGAAAAAGCTTAGCTAAACCGGCAAAATGGTTCAGCTGACTATTTCACAATTCATAAATCAAAAATTAAATTGAATTCAATAGAAAAATTTTAATTTTTTTTACGTTTGCTAAGAATGACTGATAGCTCAACTGTCGTTAAAGTAGTCACGACACGAACCAAAAAGGAATTGAGACATAGCTTTGGTATGTCTGACGTCATAAACTGTTAGACGTAGACGTAGACGAATCAAAGTATTCGAATACGACCTACGATTAGACGGTCAATCAAAACCGTCAATGAATTGACATTGTAGCGTCACGTAGTGTCACGAGTGTCAATCGTCATTGTGTCAATTCTTGACGAATTGACGATCACACGGAATGACCATTTTGGTCATATCTGTCCCAAAACTAAATTGACAATCAGACTGACGACGCTGGTAGTCAATTTGATTTGTCGCCTACGTTGTCAACGAATGGCACGAAAAAACTATGCAATCACACGGGATTGACATATCTCTAGGAACTGACAATGGATACGGCATTCACATCAGTAGAAATTTGTATATTTACTACATTTTTCATATAAAACGGGATTGACAGAAAGCTGTGTTTTTTAAAGACAATGACAAAACGATATCATTTGGATATATCGATTTTAGTGGTTTATACGTATACTGAAGAGCGATGATGACGCGTTTGGAGGAAGGATTGGTTAAGGCTTCGTGAAAATGTACACAATCACATAACACCCCCTTAGAGGTTGGATATTAAAAATTTTTAAAAAAACGTTTACTATTGAAAAATTGATAGTAAATACAGATTACTCCGACATTTCGGCGATGCTCAAGGGGGTCTATATAGAAGCTGAAACATCTTCGTCTCCAATTAGTCGGAGTGCATGTTTTTGAACACGATTGAGCACGGCTAAATGCAATTTTGGGGCCTCAACCCAGATATTCGAATTGTACTCAATACGCGGTCTGATATATGCCTGTACCGGAATTCTGTACAGGGCGAGTCGCCCAAAAATTCGTCCAAAAACCGAAATTGGCAGCTTAGCGATTTTGTGCACTGGAGTCTCGCCTATTAATTTGCGGCCTACTGCCATTCTGCCACAAAATTGAGCAACTGGCGAAAAAAAAGGTTTTTCGTGAAATCACTTCTCGCCTGTCACGCATATTCTTTTCGCCTATTTTTCTCGCCTAGTCCTAGTAGAGCCAAGTTGTCTGTTATTTTTTAATGTTATGCAATAAATTGTAATTAAAAAACATAATGCAGTCACGATCGGCTGCAAGCAAATCGTATGGTAGGTACTGTAGATGAAATTCTGAGCTCTGACTTTAATTGCAGTTGGGGATAAAGTACAATAAAGAGAGGCATGTGGTTTGTCCTTCAATAAGGACTCTCAATTATGTGCTACTCGCAACTAAAAGACAATACCTTCATTATTCAATTTCAAATCTGAAACTTGGAAAATCACCGAACGTGAATTTTTCCTTTTTCAAGAACTCTTAAATGGCAGGTGCATGAAGGACTCACTTTATTGCCCCACCAAAATGGACCCACGGCTGGGGCGAGGAAAAAGCGAAAAAAAAGGATTCACCTAGAAACGTTTTTTTTTCCTCTTTCTTCGGGAAAGATCTCGCACCCTTTAATCCAAACGGTCGACGTGTTAACCGCTCAGCCACCGTACTGATGGAATATCTTTGCCTCGCGACGCCAATACAGCCGTGTGCACAGGCTTGCTCAACCGAAGACGGGCGGGTATCGAGGACAACTTCTCCTTGTACTTGCTATTAGTTTCAACTCAATTATCTTTTGGCGCCACCCAATCGTTTATTACGAGGACGATTGGGAAACCTCACACTCAGGGAAGGAAACGACAAATGACAGTTATAAAATAAATCTATATTTAAAATTTGTCGACGACACTGGATCGCACAGGCATCAAATCAGAATAATTAATTTCTAAAAAAACGAACTAGAGAGAGCATGGGCCGAAGGGTCGCCACCGCGAGACACCCTATGACGAAGTAATTATTCGGAGTGGCAAATAAAGGGGCCACCTAAAAGGGAGGAGGAACCAACAAGGATACTTAGCTTTTCTTATAGTCGCGCGCTCGACTCCGCCGTATTCCCCACTCCCCTGCCTACGACGTTCCTTCTTCCTGTAGCCTGCTTTCCCGTCGATCGTTTCAACTTCCTCAGCTTCTTCGCGTTCTTCGTTCCACCGTCGTCAACTTTTTCCCACACTTCAACTGACATCAACCTATCTTTTTCGCACTTTCAATTGCGGCTCTTCCAGCTGACGACTCGTTTTCCAATCCACGTCGTACCTCTTCAACTTCCGAAAAAGAACTCCCCTCCCGAGACGGCGTTCGGTCTTTTTATATCCCCAGCCAGTACAGACTCAGCAGGCTTCGTGTTTCGTTGCCATCAGTTCCTATTTTCAGCATGGAAAACTGAACTGTCAGACCTCGGACGATGACAATTCACAGAAGCTGGTGTTATCGGTTGTTTAAGTCTGTCCCGGAAGATTTTTGCATGTTTTCAAGTACGTCTGTTTCAGTGCGCTCCGTAATTTAGTAAAAAAGAAAACGCGCGAGAATTAGCCTTCCAGTACTTCCGAAGTTGATTGAACCGGATTCAAATCCGGTTGGACCGATTCTCCCCGTTCTGACGCGCTTCCTGTCCCACCCCAGGCTCCGGAATTCACCTACGGAGCCTGATCGGTTGGGACGAACGGTTGCTCCTTCTGCGGGGATGCTGTTGTCTTTTAGATTGCTGCTACACGTCTTTTGGCCCACGTCGTAAGGAATAGACAGCGGAGTTGGAGAGATGGGGCACCAAATCGCCCGAACGAACGCGTCGCCTATAGCCTCAACATAATTCCTCCTCCCCCCCAGGCTCCGCCCAACTGCCCGACAGCCCTAGTAGGCTCGTGGAGGTACAGGGTCTACTTCCCACAACTTATTCGAACTGAGACCCTTCGGCGTCAGGTATTACATAAGTTATAACATGATTTATAATTTACTAAAATTCAAATTCTAGGATCTTAAGATATATATAAGAGGTTTTCTGGAACAATAAAACCGTCCCGGTTGCGTCGTGTGCCACTTCGGCTGCTCCGTAGTCGTCGCCTCCTCGGCTCTTGATGCCCTCCTTCTGTCTCATGACTTGAACCTGGAAAAGGAAACGGATCTATAGCATCTCCTGTTAGGACACAAAATAGCACATAACAACTTGATTTCTAGAATATTTATCCTTTTACCTAGAACCATTTAAAAATGAATGTGTACGCAATTTAAATAACCTACACTGAAACGTTCAAAAGATATCGGAAAATATTCTTGAATACTTGTCTTAAGGAGTTTTTGTATGCGAGCAACCCGAAGGAGTAGAATGATTTCGCCGACAAGTGTGCTAAAACTTAATTTTCACTCAAAACTAATTTGTACAAAATGTTGCCTGCGTGGCTAAACGATTACTTGAGTTATGGTGAGATCTGTAAATTGAGTTAGGTAATTTTAACAGAATTTTTGTATGACAGCTACACGAAGGACTCATGAGATTTTTTCGTATTCACACATTTAGCTGTAGTTATTATTAAATCGCCGTATTCAAAATTTCAAAATTGTAAAGTGTTCTGAAGTTACCGTCCAATATTGGTAGTGGATTCTGTAACTTGCATAATGTTACCTGCGGAAAGAGAACGAAGGTGCTTCGGGGTTTGCACTGATTGGAAACCTGGGGTCCTTCACGCCCCGGACTACGCGACGACTGTTGACGGCGAGGGAGCATCGGGACGGGGGTGCGCCCGGTCCGAGATTGCTCCGAGTGGGCCGGCAGGGCAAAGTCACCACTGGCGTGGGCACTTGGAGTGGAGGGAGGATGGAAGGAACATCGCCGAACAATCAACAATTGCGTCTCCACAAAGACCTTTTGGTTCGGGCTACGTTTAATTTTTAGAACTAATTCCTTTTTTTTTTGATTAAAATTTATTTCATCCAACCGAGTAAAGGGAAGAACGACGACTCAAGTGGTTAGTTGAATCGGCCGAGGCCGAACACCATCAAAACAAAACTAACAACCTACAAAACCAACGCCGAATAGCAGACGCCGGCGTTAGATCACACACCAACACATCAGACGACTACACACGACAAGGAACGAACCGCCCCTTTGTGGAAGAAACCCAGGTTCGCAACCCACCAACATGCGACCAGCGCGACACCTCGATCCACCGGCCGATGGCCGCAACGCTACGACAGAATCCAAGAGCGCGGCACGCGCGAGCTTCCTGGTTCCCGAGGCGGGCATTCACCCAGGATCAACGGGGCCGCAAGCCCTGGAAAGGTTGTGCTGCACGAATGAGCAACCTAGGGAATTGGCAGAGCACGATCAGTCTCTCGAGTCTGGACCGCCGACGTATAAGCAACTCCAACACCGACCATCAGCATCGATCTTTCTTTCTTTTCCTTGCCGATTTTTCTTTCTTTGTATTAACGTAGAGTATAGCATGTGTCGCCTAACGACAGGCAATTGTGCAACGTGTAAACGACGTGAATAAAAGTCGCACTTATTAGTTTAACAACCGGTTTTTGATTTGTTCTGGTGTTTTCCTTGTTTTATCCTCAGATCTCCGTCCACTCCAGGCGTGTGCTTCAAGATTGGTTTGGTATTTTCCCCGAAGGAAAAAAATACCTGGCGCCCATATTTAAAAGGATTTCGCTCCGGTTGTCGCCCTCCCGTCCGCCCGCACCTACTCCTACAGCAGCTGGCCGGCCGCATAAAAACTGGCGTAACAATACATATTTGAAAGACTTTTGTAGGCTGCTACGCGAAGGACTCATTTGATTTGTATTATATTCTGAATTTTCGATTAAATCAATGGACTGTTAATGTGTGCAAAATTTTAACTTCCTAACTTGAAGATTTCGACCAATAATCGTTTTAATGGCTCTTGTACGGTTCCAATAGTTGGAGCTAGCAGATTTAGAGTATCCCAAATAACTGAAATAAGTGAAAAATAATAAAAAAGGAAGAAAAAAAAGTCTTCCCGGAGATTCGAACCAGCGACACACTGATTATTTGATCTATTTGAAAAAAACCCACCGCTCACGCCACACGACCACCGCTTCTCATTTTCTTAATGTTCTTACAGCCTACTCCACTTGTGCCAGTCGCCCTCAGTCGAAGCTGGGGAAGTTGACAGTAGCTCAATTTGACTCGTCACTTACTTTTGTCCCATTGCACAAAATCGCTAAAACCGACAAGGGCCAAAACGATATGGGCGAGAAAATCGTAAAAGGCGAGTCGAGTCGCCTTTGCACAGAATTCCATTACTGGTAGATTGTAGCTAAGTCAGACGCTGAAAAGAATTTCTTAGACGTCCGTATAATACCAAGGCGTTTGGAGGAATCAATTAGGACATCAACGATGTGTTGGCTCCAATTTAGGTGGTTTTTGATTTTTACGCCTAGTAATTTGAAGTCAGCAGAAGGAGAAATTTGTACGTCACCAAAGGATATATTTCAGAGAAACGTCGGAACATCTCGTTTAAGGGATAGATGAAAGGACTGCGTTTCGGAGGCATTGAATTGTACTCTATTTTTGTCGACCGGTTCCAAGATAAGATTGAGGTCTGAATTGAGTTCAATGGACAGAATAACTCAGTGCGGTATGAGGCCATCGAAGTCGGACGTACCTCTTCAGCAGAGTCGAAATCAAAGACATTTTCCAGTGTACTATCATCTGCAAACCTATGAATTGGATTGTGAGTTGACGACAGAAGATCGGTAATAAAGATGAGAAATAGGTTGCGACATAGAACCAAGCCGTAAATTAAAGTCTAATTTTGTTTGCTAAAGTTTAATGGACTTCACTTGTAATTCTGCATACAAAAACCAAATTTTATCATCCTGGTATAATCGGTTCGGAAGATATTGTCATCCAAAGATTCTTACCCACCACCATGACATCCCAACTCCCGTCTTAAGAATTTAAGTACTTATCTCGGCAGATAGTATCCCTTAAGGCAACGACAAAGTTTCAACCTTCTGACATTAACCCTTCAGGAGATTAGAATGTTTCAATTGCAGCTTCGAGCGTTTCGGCAGAACTCCTACACCCCTCAATTCATATTGAAATTTTTTTTTTAAAATAGATGCACCATATATATAATATATATGGTCAATATAAGGTCCAAGTTTCAGCCTTCTAGCGTAAATGGTTCCTGAGATCTAAAAACCAAAATTGTTCGCTCCTCACTCCCCTCTCACACCCACACCCAGCAAAAGATACCACTCGTAGGGGCTTATCCAAATTACAAACAAAAAAAATTTCAACTTAATATCCCAACGCGTTTGTCAGCTACACATGTTCAAACGCTTTTACGTACGGCGGATAGATCCTTTTTTGGGAGTCCAAAAATGTGAAAATACTAAATTATAATAAATAAAATAATAAATTTGTTCGACCTTTCCAGTCGATCACTAAAAATAGTAAAGTAAAAATAAAAGCAAGAGAAAACTCACAATTAAGGCCAGTATTGGCAACACTGAAGCCAAGCAGGCGAACTGCACGATAGAAAGAGTGCCGTACGTCACAACCGCTACGAGAGTTCTTTTCAGGGACAACCACCACCGCGTGCACCACGAAAATTGATTGAAATTATAACTTAAAACACTAAAGTACTCGTAGTTTTGTTATTTAATTTGATTAAAAGGCACTAAAGTAAGTGTAAAGCAATCATATATTTACAATTATATTAAAATTATTAAATTGAAAAATTATATTAAAATTTATAAAAAATTATTATTAGGTTATTAAAGTTGTGAAAGATCAAAACGAATGAAAAGGTCTTTCCTTCTCTCCGATAACGAAAAAACATCGAATTGGATAACATTCTCTACAGCCAGGTATCAGTTAAAAGGGCCGAAAAATGCCTCAATTTCAGGATTTTTTTTGAATATATATGGAAAATGTAGGATATATATGAAAAAAAACTATTAGCGGGTTTTATAGAGGTACAAGTGAAGAATAATTGTGAAATTTTTCATAAAAAAATATTACAAAATTGCGACTCCAGCTCCCATGACGTAAGACCGCGATCGGCGTGAGTTGATGCACGCGGTACCTTCTACAGCCTTGCCAAGTGATCTGAAACCAAAAATTTAAAAATTTTATGAAACTGGATTAAATTTGCGGAGCCCTATCGTTTACCGATTTTGAAAAAACGCCCTGAGACTAAAATTGAAAAAAAAACACTTTTATCACTCTTTTTTTGGCTTAAAAACTCAAAAAAAAAATGTTCAAAAACGCGTTTAAAGTTTGAAGTTATAAAAAAACGTATTGAATGTCGGCCGACCGTTTCACAAATCGGTCTGTAACTCGTGAAATACATTCGATATCGAAATATCCTTTTGTCCACGTATTCTCAATATGTTAAGGATGAAAATTAATAAAAAAAAATTCATTTTTTTATCGATACCTTGCCTTAAATAATTTCCGTTCGAACAAGTTACCAATGTGTCAATTTGTAGAGAAAGGACAGAATTTCGTATCATGTCAATCCGTGGGACAGTGTCAATGCATTTACGACTCTTTCAAAATATTTGTCAATTCGTCGCAAACGCATTGACAAGTGATCACACGGTCATTCAAAATTGTCAATGCATTGACACAAAAACTTCTGTCAATTCGGTAGTCAATTCCACTATCAATGTATTGACGGGTCACAAAAATGACGATCACACGGATTGACACTGAATTTACAACTTTGTGACCACACTCTGCGTAATTTTGACGTCAGAGTGTCTATGCATTGACGGTTTTGAGCAGGGACGTCATTTCAGTTTTTTCTAGGGTGGGGGGCAGGATGTTATGTATGTATATATTTTTATATATAAATATATCTATGTCAAAGGGTACATATGGGGTCTTTTTCGCATTCGTTTCATGCTCTAAGGGTACATATGAGGACATTTGGCACATATGGGGACGGACCCGGTATTTTTCTATGTCAATCGGTGGATATGGGGTCCGGACCCCATAATTTTTCCTATGTCAAAAGGTGTTTATGGGGTCCTTAATTTCTTTCAGTAAATGGCACTTATGAAGACCGGTGTATATATCGAAATTTAATAAATTCTGTAACGTATTGGTAGATATCGGTACCGTTTCTGATTGATTGTCTATTACTGGAAACAAAAGATTGCACCAGAAACACTACAAGGTATGCTTGACAGTTTGCTATGTTATGAGCGTGACGTCAGCAAATACTCAGCCGATAAGTAGATACTAACATACGCTTTGGAATTGAAAATGCTGTATATACCCTACATATTAGAGGCATTATCACAAGATTGTCCTCTATAATCTTTCAAATTAATATCTAAATGAGATAATAGCTTTAAAATACAATCTTCCATTTCTGCGCTCTTGTGGCCAGTATTTTCTAAAATTTTGCTTGTGCCACAGGGTTATAGCCCATTTAGCCCTATGGTTAGGGTGGTCCTGAACAGACCTAGTATACAATACTAAAGTGTAAAAAATTACATCTACTCTCGAGCAAGTGTAGAAAGTGTACACTACACACGACAAAAATAACAGCGGGCTCTCACTCTCGTCCAAAAGAAAAGCAAAAGAGTACACTTTCTGCACTAGTGTAGATAGTGTAGGCAAAAATAAGAAACCTATAGTCACGGTGCGGTTATGTCAATAGGTTTGTTCTTTTTGCCAACATTCAATGTACACTACACTTTCAGTGCATTACACCTAGTGTAGGATTACACCAAAATGAACTGCCAAAAAGAAAGCGTTAAGGTTGGTTTTCATTACGTCGACATTCTGCAGATATTTGCCAGAACAAGACGAAAATATATACTGTACATGAGTGTGAAAGAGAGCAAATATCATCTGCAACAGATCTGCACAAAAGTGTCTCGCCTGCAACTTCAGATCTTTTATCTGTAACCATAAAGTAAGGATGTACATTTTAGCAAAAAGACTTGCATGCACATCTTTTTTCTATAATTTGCTTCCGACAAACCTACACAATAGACATTCGCACGCATACTACTGTACCAAATTATGGCAATTAGGACATTGACATTTGTCGAGCCGGTAATTGTTTTCTTAGAGGTGCATGTATAGATCATTCTGCTGTCTATTCGCTCGACGTGAGAGATACGTTGCAATTGACAAGTCGCAGATCGGTTTTACCTTACAACAGTTGTCGAAAATTTTGTCGCTTTCTTCCTTATTAAAACCAATTTGATATCTCTTTTTAGTTTTCTGCTATAGATCTGTAATGTCGGAGTAATGAAAACTATGTCTCAGTAATGAAAACCAGCCTTTAGTGCAGAAACATGACAGATAAAATTTTTAACTTTTTTATTTGCTTCATTCTTTCAATTCTGTCAATGCATATTTATTGCCATTCAATATTCTTACATGTATTCTTTGAAACGGAAGGAAGGTTCCGAAATTTGACACCAGAGCACACGGTATGTTCGTCATTATTTTACAAAACTTTACCTGCTGGGCTGTTACCATTTCTCAAAAGTTAAAAACAAAAGACGATCATTTCAATAAATAAACTGCGTTGTAGAGATAATTACCGGGACCGATACCTTTTGCCTTAGTTCCTGTAATTTCATTATATCATGTAAAGGTAGATATGGGTACCGACTTTGCATGTATATATGTAAAACACATCCAAAGTCGGACCCAATATCTACCGTTACGTAAAATATGTGAACAACTTTTAAAATGCCCGGTCACCGTAATTACCTTTACAGGGTGTGTCAATTTTCAATATCCGTGGAGATACAGGGTGGTCAATGTAGTAGGTCAATGTAGTTTTTCTCAGAAAATCCCATAATAAAAATGTCAGTTCAATTTTATTTTTTTATTTGCCATATTATTGCCTAAAAATGTTACAAACGAATCGCATCCCGATTCTTTCTTAATATGAACGATTTTAGACAGTGCTCCCACATGATCGCTTATAGTCCGCGCTCTCCTACATATTTGGCTAACATCGTCTTGTTGCCGCCATTATTCCAATTGTTGCCTAGCGAGGAGAAAATTCCGAAAAACGGCCGTCACGTGTTTCTTTTAACTACTCGCGAATCACTAGGTTTGTTCCTTTCGCTTACACTTAGTGTACACTACACCAAATTTGAACAGCCAAAAAGAACGCGTTAATGTGGAAACATGACAGATAAAATTTTAAACTTTTTTATTTGCTTGATTTTTTCATTTCTGTCAAGGCAAGGTTAGGTTAGGTTGAGAAAGGTGGACTGAAGCAATGTGCCCCAGTCCATCACGAGAGATCACTGTGGCTCCATTGTGGTCCCCTCGTATAAAAACCGGGCTCTAGACTATTGATTCCAAACATTGCTCTTCCTTACGAAGAGAGTAGTTCTCCATAAAGGAATCATCGCAAGTTCTGATAGATCGTTCAAAGAGAATTTCCTCAAGTGCCGATACCTGGTACGTGCTAGGTTTTTACATTCACACACTAGATGCTCCAGTGTTGGCTCAACATTCTCATCACCACAGCGACACAGATCAGCCATGGGTATTCCCAGCCTTTCTCCATGCCTCCCCTATAAGTTGTCTGCAAATGTTCCTGCCCAGAGACAAAATGAAGCTAGAGTTCCTCCTATCAAGTTTCGGCCAGCAGAGTCTTGCTTTCCGGCATCCCGAGAGATTCACCCAGGCCCCCTCCATCTGTCTGAGCGCTTCAATATCAATCATTCCCTTTACACATTCAATGGGACAGAGAACCGACTCGTTGGCCAGCTCTATGCTCATCTCCGACCCCCTTCTGGCGAGCTCGTCTGCCTTTTCATTTCCAGGGAAGTCACTGTGACCAGGAATCCAACTAATCTTCAGGTTGTTATTCATACCCACCATCTGCAATATTCTTTTACATTCTCCCACAAGCCTGGATTTAGTAATGTGCGCCTCAACAGCCTTGATGGCAGCTTGGCTGTCAACATAAATAGTTATTGTACCATTCACGCACTGTTTTCGCACAATTATCTCCGTTGCTTTTGTCAGCGCAAAAATCTCGGTCTGAAACACGCTCGAGCTATCCGGTAGCCTGAACGATTCCATAATGTCAAGGTCACAAGAGTACACTCCCGCGCCCGTTCCGCTTTCTGTTTTGGAGCCATCAGTGTAGATAGCAAACGTGTCTGGGGCGATGATTCCAGATCGCCACTCCAGTCTGGTGAGAATATTCACAGCATAGGAATGTCCAAAAATGCAAGAACGTGTCCTGTAGTCGGTGCGCTCCGGCATGGCGGAACACAGAGAAATTGACAAGATCCTAGTGTGGCCCACACTACCTCCAATAGCCTGCATCACGCAGACGCAAAGCACCCTTTGCTGCTATTGATTTTACCGCTAATTCCAATGGAATTATGTGGAGCATTACTTCCAGAGCCTGCGAGGCCGTGGTACGTAAAGCCCCAGTGATCCCAATGAGTGCCATTCTTTGAATTCTGCTCATGGCGACCCTGTTAGTCCCGACCTCCAACGCATGCCACCACACCAGTGACCCGTAAGTAAAAACAGGTCTAACTACCGTGATGTACAGCCAGTGCATAATTCTCGGCTTAAGGCCCCAGGTTTTCCCTACCATTTTCTGACAAGCGTAGTAAGCGTGCGATGCCTTCTTGATCCTGTCATCAATCGTGAGTCTCCAATTCAACCTAGGATGGAGATAGATTCCCAAGTACTTCACACTAGGGGAGAGCGGGATGGTAACGCCATTCAAGCGTGGGAGCCTGAATTCCCGGTCTTTTTTCCTCGTAAAGAGGATAAGGTCGGTTTTCTCCGGATTGATGTTGAGACCGCAATTACCAGCCCACCTGGTCAAGGATTTGAGCCCAACTTCTAGTAAATCGCTCAAGGTGTCCAGGAACTTACCTCTCACCATCAGAACGATATCATCCGCATAGGCAACAACCTTGACTCCGGTCAAAGATAGAGCCTGTAAAATTTCGTCAACCACTATGACCCACAGCAGTGGAGATAGCACCCCACCCTGTGGGGATCCCCTGGTTGCTTTCATTCTGCTACATCCATCCCCCAGAGAGGAGTTCATAATTCTATCCCCTAGCATCGACACAATCCAGCTTCTGTCAAGGCAAAGTTATTGCTAAACAATATTCTTGCATGTATTCATTGAAAACAGTATTTCCCTAAATACTAAAAGTAAATTTTATTTGCATGCAGCCATCAATTTTGACAGATGGAAAGAAATTACACCTGCTCTCGTGCGAGTGTAGAAAGTGTACACTTTCTACTCTACACTCGACAAAAAGAACAGCGGGCTCTGACGTCACTCTTCAAAAAGAACAGCAAAAGTGTACACTTTCTGCCCCAGTGTAGAAAGTGTAGGCAAAAAGAGCAAACCTATAGTCACGGCGCGGTTGTGTCAATAGGCTTGTTCTTTTTGCCAACATTCTACGAATAATATTTTAGGTGCTTTAACGTAACATACGTATGTTCTTTGTACGTACAAGACCCACCGCATTTCTATGAGTGGTGCAACGTATTTACCAGCACATTTTTATTATTTCCGCCTTTTACATATAGAAATGAAGGATTTGAAATTTGACTCTTGAAGTCCTGACGCTTAAGGAGCTGCCAAATTTCGAATCATTCTATTCTAAATGTAAGGCAGAAGTAATAAAAATGAGTATACGAAGTGTAAGCTAAAATTAGACTTAAAAAATACACTGCCAACTCGAAACCTTTGTCGCATTGCTAGCACGTGCTCCAAAGCTGAAAGTAAAAAAACATGAATGCAGCTAATCATGCCTTGGAATATCCTGAAACTTTCAAGAAAACATACTGCAGTCACGATCGGCTGCAAGCCAATCGTATAATACTCTAGATGAATACTGAACTCCGATTTATATTGTAGTTGGGGATAAAGTAGAATTACGTGTGTGCATGTTGTATGTCCTTTATTAAGGACTGCTATTAGATTGCTACTCAAAACTAAAAGACAATATTCATTGTTTAATTTCATATCTTGAACTGGGTAAGTCATCGAACAAAAATGTCCTTTTTGAAGGACTTTCACATGGGAGGTGCAGGAAGGACTCACTCGATTTCTTACATATTTATCCCTTTCCTTGGAACTATTTAAAAATGAACGTGTACAAAATTTCAAATTCGTGGCTTGAAGCGTTCAAAAGTTATCGAAAAATATTGTTGAACACGTGTCTTAAGGATATTGTTGCGAGCTAGGGGTTCGCCGGGATTTCAAGTAAAACACAATTCGGTTAAAATAAAAATAAGTAATAATTTATTTATCCGCACTTTAATTCACAGAATTATAATCGCACAATAATTCGCACTGTATGGCAGTACCGCCCGCTTATACCATATATCGCTTAACTCGTTCACTTTCGTTCTCTCTCAACACGGTCGCGTATACTCGCAGTCGACGTAATCGAAATTACTGTGTCTTCGCTGAGAGCTTCACCTGCTTATATACTAGCCGGTTGCAGTCTAGGATGTTCTTGAATCTTCGATGCTTGTGGAATCTTCTCGAAAGCTTTAGAGCTTTCGATTTCGATCTTCGTTCAGTGTAGAACCTTCTCGAAAGCTTTAGAGCTTTCGATTTTGATCTTCGTTCAGTGGTGTGTGCAGAAGATTCTAATTGGATTCTAGTACATTGGAGAGCATTCGATAAGAAGAGAGATACAACCGTGCTGTTTCGCCTTATTTCTGGTTGGGTTATTTTGCAACTAGGTATTCGGTTGTTGTTGTTTTCATTATGTGTAACGATCGAGTGCACGGTTGCGCGGTTGCCGGGCTTACACGTAACAATATTTTGTATGGCAGGTACCAGAAGGAGTAAAAGGATTTCGCCGATTAGTAAACTCAAACTTCCTTTTCACTCAAAACTAACTTGTACAAAATTCCGAATTCGTAGCTAAAAGATTACTTGAGTTATAGTGAGTTTCGTAAATTAAGTGAATTCATTTTGACAGGATATTTGTATGGCAGCTACACGAAGGACTAACAGGATTTTCTTTATAATCATATATTTAGTTCCAACTATTGGAAAAATAACACATACAAAATTTCAATGTCGTAGCTTAAACCCTTCTGAAGTTATTGACCAAAATTCTTGAACACGTGTTTTAAGGACATTTTGTATGGCAGCTACCAGAAGGAGTAAATGGATTTCGCTGATTAGTAAACCTGAACTTCCTTTTCACTCAAAACTAACTAGTACAAAATTCCGAATTCGTAGCTAAAAGATTACTTGAGTTATAGTGAGTTTCGTAAATTAAGTGAATTCATTTTGACAGGATATTTGTATGGCAGCTACACGAAGGACTAACAGGATTTTCTTCATAATCATATATTAAGTTCCAACTATTGGAAAAATAACAAATACAAAATTTCAATGTCGTAGCTTAAACCCTTCTGAAGTTATCGACCAATATTCTTGAACACGTGTTTTAAGGACATTTTGTATGGCAGCTACCCGAAGGAGTAGGACGATTTTGCCCGTTAACGAACTTAGCCTTACAAATTCAACCAAACATCCAGATTCAAAATTTCATGATCCTAGGTGAAGGCGTTCTTGAGTTATCGTGCTAACGGACAGACGGACGGACGGACGGACGTCAGGCGGATTTGAGGTTTTTGCCCACAAATAAACAAAAAATAATATATAACTTTTTTTCGTCCGAGGCTTGGTTCTATGCGTTACAAACTTTTGGGCTGGATTAAACTTATAATACTCTATATGATTTCATCTAGAGTATAAAAATATACGTAATAAAATTCGTAAGGAGTGTCGAATGATTAAACTTCACTGAAAATGAAAACTCAAACACAAAATGCGTCGCTATCAAAATGTCATTTGACTTGACGCATATGTGTGGCTACGCAGGTGATATCCCTTTCTTACATTTTGTGATAGATGTATGTAGAAAATCTATTGAATTTTCCTTACATTTATACGGAGTCTTTAGTGATAGGTGAGTATATGCGATCTCTATCGTACACATGGACTTATATGTCCGTTGAAAATGTGTAGAAATTTCACGATCATTCGATAGTCATGGTTCGCTGGTGGGGAACCTTACTTACATTTCCAAGGAGACGGTTTTCGTTCGCTGTCCCTTCCTTACACATGGAGCTCAATGGCTGTAGAAAATGTGTAGAATTTTGATTAGATTTCTACAGCTACAATGTGCCTGTTGGGTAGTATATGAAACTTTTCCTGCTGGGCTGTTACCATTTCTCAAAAGTTAAAAACAAAAGACGATCATTTCAATAAATAAACTGCGTTGTAGAGATAATTACCGGGACCGATACCTTTTGCCTTAGTTCCTGTAATTTCATTATATCATGTAAAGGTAGATATGGGTACCGACTTTGCATGTATATATGTAAAACATAGTCGGACCCAATATCTACCGTCACGTAAAATATATGAACATCTTTTAAAATGCCCGGTCACCGTAATTACCTTCACAGGGTGTGTCAATTTTCAATATCCGTGGAGATACAGGGTGGTCATGAAAAGGATTTCGGACCTGTACCTTCACTCACTTTAAACGTTATATCTTGAAAACTAATAATCAGAATTCGAAGTGTTATAACTTGTATTTAGGGAATTGAATTACCTTTCTTTTGATGTAACAGTTCAAATTATAACTGCATCCGATCTTGAGATATTTTCTTCAAAACTAAAATTTTGGGTACTTCAACCCTAAAAATTAAATGATCAATGTAGTTTTTCTGAGAAAACCCCATTATAAAAATGTCAGTTTAATTTTTTTTTATTTGTAATATTATTCGCATTTATTCGGACGTAATTTTTGGTTAATTGCAGAGCGTAGAGAACTATTGTTGTTTTCAGAAAGTCGTCAGCGCCTATTACTATAACTAGAATGGTCTATACCTAGTATGTCATTAAAAATATGTTACTCTTTTGATAGTTTTCTGTGTGTCCCTGAAAAGGTCCTTTTGGTTTAGATTAGTTAGGCTGTTAAAAAATCGGAAAAAGCGAAATATCTAGGCCTGATCTTGGATAGGAAGCTAAATTGGAAAGACAATGTTGGAGAGCGTATTCAAAAGACCAACAACGCGCTTTTTGCGTGTAGACATGCCGTTGGAAAGAGTTAGGGTCTGAAATCATGATTACACCAATTTTGAACAGCCAAAAAGAACGCGTTAGGGTAGAAACATGACGATAAAATGTTGAGCTTTTTTATTTGCTTGATTTATTCACTTCTGTCAAGGCAAATTTGTTGATAAACTATATTCTTACATGTATTCATTGAAAACAGTATTTCCCTGAATACTAAAAGTCAATTTTATCTGCATGCAGCCATCAATTTTGACAGATGGAAAGAAATTACATCTGCTATGACGTCACTCGTCAAAAAGAACAGCAAAAGTGTAAACTTTCTGTAAATGTAATGTAAAGGTAGATATCGGCACCGTTGCTGAAGCGGTGAAAAAAAATGCAATTATTTCAATGACAGTGAAGATGAAATAAAACTATGCTTAATTCGCGTGTTGTAAGGATGATTACCGGGACCGGTGCCAGCAAACACCCTTACATATCAAAATGTGGTACCGATATCTACCATTCCATAGAAGAAATTAAGTAATTTCATTTCTGAAATAAATAATTTAAGCGGTCTCCGTTTCTACCACTAGACATAATATCTCGGTCTTCGTATTAACTGTCTGACATACGAAAGCTAAAATCCTTTATATTTTCTTACGTGGCGTATACAAAGTGTTTTAATTAAGTTTATATACATCAATTTCCAAATGTAGATCGATGTATACTATCTGTGCCATATGTACACTCGGACCCCATATCCACCCTTTTACATATAAATATACATATGTTATAAATAATGCATAAAAATACATAATTCAGGGGGGGGGGGGCAAATGCACCCCCACAAATGACGTCCCTGGTTTTGAGTGACCGTCTAATCGAAGCATTAGAATACAAATCGAATTTCAATAATAAAGTTTTTGTTGTCTAATTTTTCGCAATGTTTTAAATTGAAACTACCGTAGATGTATTGATTTATTTTAAAGTGACTTTGGAGACTACACTTATCCATAATCCCAATGGAATTGCACAGTAGGTAGCTTTATGTGAAGTAAATAATCGTATACAATCTTGTCAACCGTCTGGACATATCGAACCCTTCTCACATGAGTACAAGTCATGTCAATAAGCTTGGCATCTCGTTAAGAAATATAAAAATTTAAATAAGAAATAAAGGTAACGAAGCATGCAAATATGTCATGACAGACTTTGAAAACAGAAATACTTATAGAAATTAGATCACAGAAACATAATAATAAAATACGGGCTTTAATTGAAGTAGTGACGTAACCCGACAATACCCACCACTTTTAAACATTACCAACTGTGACAATACACAATTCAATACTTTCGTTTATTGCGTCAAGGAGAAAATGTTGGGGTTGCAATTGTAATAGCGGTATTTCTTTTATTAGACTTTTATTAAACAGCAAAAATCTATTAGTAAATTACCAGGCTTCAATACCTAAATGACATTTTTTCCTTTTTGTGTATAAATTTATTTGAAAAAAATTTGTTTCTCTTAAATGTAAAACTACAAGTAGGTTTTACGAGTATATCTATTAAAATGGTAGTTTTTATTTTGAATAAATAAAATCAGATGGGTTCCGTACCTCCATTGATATCTGTTATCATTAAGCTGAAAACATCTTTCTCAATTTATATTTTTTTATAGGCGATTCCATTATCTTTCATGTATACTTTTACTTTATTGTTTAAATAATACAATATTTTTGTATTATACATTTTAAAGAAAAACGCGTGACTAAAGTGAACTTGTTTGAACAATTTAAAAGTGATATGAACATAAAGTATATTTCAGGCACGCGTTCGAGGTTCATGAAACTCAAATTGTATGAAATTGCATGCTTTTCAAATTTGAACTAAACCTCTTTAATACGTTTTTTTCTTGTCTGTTTGGTACAAATTTTGCAATTGATTCTAAATTAACTTCCCGATGAGCTAGAGGCTTGAAACTTTAAAAATAGCTCAGAACTGGATGACAATGTAGAACTATGATAATGGGCCCCTTTGCAATAACAAAAATCACACAAACACAAGCCTAAAAAATCTGCCAACTTTATTATTTTTTGGGTAGAAGTCCGAAACGTATTTAATGCTGAGATGCGGTGTAGGGTACTATGCGACTGATAACCTAAAAAATAACGTTCCAAATAGCCTCCTGATTACAGGGTGGGCCAAAATACAACTTTCTTTTTAAAAATGCAATAAAATGAACAAAATTAAATTTTTTTCCATGTATTATGGCTTTATTAGTAAGAGCAAACATTCCCATTAATGATGGAATACAACTTCGTTCAAGTGGCTGCCTCGGCTGGCTGCGCAGTAGCGCATTCTGTCACTCCAATTTTCCAAGATCTTGTTGATGGTTTCGGGCTGTAGCTCACGGATTGCTTGGATGATATTAGTCTTAAGTGTTTGAATCGTTTCTGGATTGTTGGCATAACATCGGTCCTTCACGGTTCCCCACAAAAAAAATCCAAAGGGGTCAAATCGCAGCTCCGAGGCGGCCAATTGACATCGCCAAGACGGCTGATAGCACGATTTGGGAATTTGGTGCGTAAAAGATCGATTGTGGCATGGGCTGTGTGGCATGGCGCGCCATCCTGCATGAACCAGAGGTCGTCCAAATCCATGTCTCCAATTTCAGTAAAAAAAAAGTCGGATAACATGGCTCTGTAACGTTCACCGTTGACCGAAACGTTGTTTCCAGCCTCATTTTCGAAGAAAAATGGTCCAATGATGCCACCACTCCACAATCCGCACCAAACTGTCACTCTCTGTGGATGCATTGGCTTCTCGACAATAACGTGCGGGTTTTGCGAGCCCCAGATGCGGCAATTTTGTTTGTTAACGTCGCCGCCGAGATGAAAATGCGCCTCGTCAGAAAAGATGATTTTTCGCCCAAAATCGTTGTCCAATTCAAGCTGCTCTAAGGCCCGAATTGCGAAGCGATAACGAAGCGGATGGTCATGCGCCTTCAATTGCTGAGTCAATTGGACCTTGTAAGCGAATAATCCGAGATCTTTGTGCAGAATTCTCCTCAGGCTAGTGCGTGAAATGTTGAGCTGTTGAGATCGACGGCGAGTTGATGTTCGTGGAGTGAGTCTCACACTCTCGGCTACAGCAGCCACATTCTCGTCTGTGCGCACCGTACGACGACGGGGGCCATGCGTGTTGTCCACTAGCATGCTAGTCTCACGAACTTTTTGCACAAACTTGCGTACAGCAGGCGCGGTGGGTGCTTCATTTCGGCCAACAGTGCGTTCTCAAAAAAGCAGTGAGTCGACAGCAGACAGTGCTAGAATAAAGAATATACATCTTAGACACGACAGTCTTTTAATTAACAGGATATTACAATAAAACTCTCAGATTTCATCTAGAGTATAATACAAATTTAAGGTGTCGAGCTTTTCGTACATTTTGGGAAGCTCGCCGAACAACTGGCCTGTCTCAAAAATTTTAGTTTTTACTAGCTGATCCGTCACATCACTGTGTACCTACCAAGTTCCATATTCCGATAAAGGATTTTCTCGGATATGCAAAATTTTAATTTTTCTTCCTTCTAATCCGCTTGCACCCCCATTTACAAAAGGATCAACCTCAGTAGCGGATCATCCACTTAATGTCATGTCTTTGGACTTTTTGAGTTATGACGCGTCAAACACGTTAGCGTACAGAGTATACGGTGTATACAGCGTAACCGCCAGACGGCGGACTGTTTTCTTGGGTCTAGTAGACCTAAAACGCAAAATTACAATACTTCGGGGCTGCCAATTTTTTCTTTAGTTGTCCCAGCTTGATGTATTTAGATGTTACAATTCAATATTACATATTTGTGAGTGGTCTTTACCAATTAAAACTGGGAGTCAGCTCCTGAAATTTTTTTGAAATTAACCGGTCAATCAGTATATTGAAAAAAGAGACAGACTGCGGTAACTTTTTATTTTCAATAACGAATTCCTTTTAATTAAATTATGAACCACAAGATATCTTGTCTTCATTGGATTCACTTCTACAAAAGAAGTAACTCATTAGATGTTCTTAACTAACGGTAACTAACGCAGTTAGAGTATTCAGTTAGAGAATTCATATTAGTTTAGAATTTTATTTTACATTCGTATGGATTGTACAATATTAAGTTTGGAGATATATCCAGGACCGTATAATAAACATATCGGTTTTCCTCTAATACATAATAACTCCTAGGAGAGTTTGAATGTGTCACGCACCTGAACGAGTTACACGAAAGTCCTTTTTTGATCATAAATTATATTGAAAAGGGTCGTTGTAGAAGCAATCAAGAAACTTCTACAACTTTTGCTGTAGGCATTTAGCAAATATGAGGTATACGTTACCGGAATATTTAAAAGAGTAGACCTTTTTGGGAATCTCATCACTTGGAAAATTTGTCACACGTGCCTATTCAATAAGTCTTGTTGATTTGATGTGATCATTAATGTTTCAATAACATTTAGATTCGTATATAGCTGTAGACTATTTAATAGTTTAGTCAGCGAAGGAGTAGAATAAAATTAAAACTCGTGTGCGTTCTTTCAATGAAAACAGCTTTGATAGTGCTTTTTCTTTGTAACTTCTGGTAACTTCACAACGCAATAATTTAAAGATTCCTTGTAGGCAGAAAATCGAGTCAGTCTTAAATAAAATTTAATGAAAAATGTTTAGTTTGTTTTCCGGAACCCACTATTACTAAATAATGAAGGGTTGAGTTTACCTTCCCTTCACTTCTTTCGGTAGTACACATGCGTAAGTTCAGCACATGATGATGAAAATCATTTTAAATATTTTTAATAGACCCACTTAGGCCGCATTGAATCGGGATTTAGGCCATTTTACACTATCCAATAAGTTGCAACATGTACATACAATCCTTATTTTGTCGTATTCCCATTAAAAATTTAATGCGGAGTTCAGTATTTCATCTAGAGTCTTACGATTGGCTGCAGCCTATCGCAACTGCAGTATATTTTCTGTGGTCTTGAAAGTCTATCTACCTTTCCTTTTTAGTACCTATGTGTTGTATTGGATCGTTCTTTTTATATTCTGGATGGAATCTGAGAGTATTATAAGTTTAATCCAGCCCAAAAGTTTGTAACGCATAGACGTCTGCCCGTCTATCCGTCTATCCGTCTGTCCGTCCGTCCGTCCTGTCTGTCTATCCGTGCGCACGATAACTCAAGAACGCCTTGACCTAGGATCTTGAAATTTTGAATCTGGATGTTTGGTCGAATTTGTAAGGGCAATCGGCCTACTCCTTCGGCCATACTGCCATACAAAAGTCCTTAAAACACTTCGGTACACCTTAAGCTACGACTTTCAAATTGTGTATACGTTAGTTTTCTAATAGTTACCTCTAAGTTCTACCTCACTCAATTCCCAGAACTAACTTTAACTCAGGAAATCGTTCAACCACGAAGTTGAAAATTGGTAAAAATTAGTAGAAACTGAACTTTGAGTTTATTAGTCAGTAAAATTCCTTTACTTCTTCGGGTAGCTCCCATACAATGAGCAATGAGGTCATGTCCGACGGATGCTTTGAACTTTTTGTTGCATTTATTACCTATTGATTTACATATCAGAAGTACTGTGTCGTGTAGCGCTATCAGACTCAAGGAATCTGGGTGCTTTTGTTGAGAGGTTTATTATAAATGTAACCTCCTAGATAATCCAATGGAGTATCACATAATACAAGGATGTATTTCTGCTAATCGAAATACTAAGTTATAATTAACTTAGTTACGAATGATCACATATGAGAATATTAACTTTTAAATTATTTATCTTCACTTGAAATAATTATTTATGATTATTATTTTATCCAACATAATATTTAATTTATAATTTAACAAACATAATATTTAATTTATTATTTAACAAACATAACTTTTTATTATATTATTTATTTATTCATAATTACATATTTAGTAATTGAACCTTTTCATTTTGATTCATTGACAAAGACTGATTCATTTTATTAAATTTATTCATTTCTTTTAAAATCAACGTCGACTTCGATAATTAAAAATATTGACAATCAACATCGACGTTGCCGTTTACAGTAGTAACAAGTGTTTAATTTACGTGAATGAATTCCGTAAATTAAATTAAATATTGGCGAATATCACCACACTGGTATGGCAAACCTTACGGTCACAGTAACATTCTAGAAAGCTTACCAGCGGAAATAGTTAAATCACCGACCGACAACATTATCCCGAGACTGACCTTCAAGAAGGATTTCTCTGTGGGTTTTCCAACCAGGGCGGAATGGAAGAACGGTTCAGTTATAAGTGAATTCGACACAGTCATATACACTGACGGTTCAAAGATGAACTGTGGAGTCGGAGCGGGAGTTTTCTCAGACACACACTATATCGCAAGGTCTTACCATTTACCGGACTACGCCAGCGTCTTCCAGGCGGAGATACTGGGGATCCGGGAGGCCTGTCGGACTTTGCAACAAGACGCTACGCCAAAGCGAAATGTTGTAATCCTCTCTGACAGCCAAGCCGCAATCAAGGCCTTAGACTCGGCTACCACCTCCTCTAAACTCGTCGAACAGTGTCGAGAAGATCTAGCCAACTTAGGAAGTCAAGTCCAAGTTACTCTGCTATGGGTCCCAGGCCACAGCAAGATAGAGGGTAACGAGCGGGCAGACGAATTAGCTAGGCAAGGTTCTGCTCTTCAGGGCCCTCTCGTAGAATCCGTTCAGGTCACACTAGGGACTGTTAAGCGCCAAATATCCACCCACTTTCTCACAAACGCGAACTCCAGATGGAGAGGACTGACCAACTGCGTCATATCTAGGAAGATATGGCCATCCTACTCCCGGAGCAGAACAGACGAAGTCCTGAGCAGGAGCCGCGTGGACGTCTCAGAGTCACGTCAGTCAGCACGGGTCACTGGCCGATCGGCGACCACTCGGCCAGACTGGGTATTCCGTTTAACGTCAATTGCCGCAGTTGTGGGGATGCAAATAAGAGGGAAACTATCATGCACCTTCTTTGCGAGTGTCCCGCCCTAGCTAGAGCCAGACTTCGCGCACTAGGCAAACCCTTCTTCAATAACCTCGATGAGATCTCGAAAAACAAGATAGGAGAACTGATTACCTTCTTGAACAGCTCCGGATGGTTATGATAATCCATTCAAGCCCTAGGTCTCTGTAAAACTATATATATATACTTCATCAGCCCTCAACGACCAGGTTAAACGAGTTGTGGTATCAAAACGGCGCTTCCTGTGCTAATTGGGCCCTGTTTTCGGTAGACGGGCTACCACGTAAACCAACCAAACCAACCAACCAGCTCCCATACGAAAAATCCTTAAAACACATGTTCAAAACTATTGGCCGATAACTTCGAAACAGTTTAACATACGACTTTGAAATTTTGTATGTGTAAATTTTCTAATAGTTGGAGCTGAATGTATCATTATGAAGAAAATGCCACGTTTAATATTCAACATCGTTAAATTAACAATGCGCAATGTATAAAATCAAAGAGTTTTCGTTAGGCGCATTTGTAAACAAGAAAATGTTTTAGCAAACCAAATTGTTGGTCATTTAGATTACTCTTTTTACTCTGTGTAGAAAGTGTACATTCGCATTTGTCAAACATGAAATATGTATACAGTTATAGTTGACTTGTTGCATTAAGTGGATGTGGCCCTTCCGGGTTCGGTACACCCTCTGTCGCGGCCTTCTTCTTCCCCAGCTGCACTCCTTTCTCCCCCGTTTCTAACTGCAGAAAACCTTCTAACAAATCCGATGAGTCTGGATTGACCGTCTTCGGTCTTCGTCTATCGCTAAACCCAGCGATTTCATCCCCTTCTTTCGCTGCTTTGTCGTCCAGTTCGACATGAATATCGGCTACCTTTAGCCGCACGTCTGCCACATAATCAAGGCAATCCGGGTTCAGATCCAAGCAGTTTTTTAAGCCTCCTCAAGATCCAACACGCCTTAGTGTCAATCCTCTTAAATTCTGACGAGTTCTAGTCCCCCTCAAACGTCGAAAGGAGCTCGCGAATTTCCTTCAATTTTGCGTCTATGGATTCTTTATCTTCCTCAACTGAAAATGGATAGTCGGGTCGTGAGAAACTTGAGCAACGTTTCAACGTTGCTCGAAGCTGCTTCCGCATACCATCAACGGTTTTACCTTCTATGCCCAACACTTCCAACTCATATTTTAACTCCGCCGCGGAAAGCCTGTTTATATCCATCCTCAAAAAAAAGTTTATCTAACGCAGAAAACAAATAAAATAAGTATACAAATATTTCGTTTAATTCAATAAATATTAAATCACAACAAATTGAGGAAACGGTGAAAAAAAAATGATTACCGCAGAACTCGAACCGTGGCCCATAAGATTACTAACCCTGCTGATTTAACCACTACACGGTAAAGCTATATTAATGCCGCATTCTTTTATTTATTATCCACAACATACGCAAATCGCTAAAACAAAAAAAAATAATAATATAATTCACCGACTGCGAACGCACACGGAATAACCCGCTATATGAAACCGTGATCGACCTTCACGCGTACCCGTAATAATACCACACTCCCGCAATTGCTGCAAACTCCCGCAATTACTGTACACTCCCGCAATTTTTATAACAAATAATCAGAAATTCACAATACCAACCAAACCAAAAATCACTTATCACGCACGGTTTAAAAATAATCCCAATCAGCACGTTGTTACGTTATTACCCTCACAACAGGGCGGAGAGTTGGAGCACCGATCTATGGACAAAAGAGCTGATGATAATAGAGTAAAAAAAAACCACGGCTTCTCGGGGTTCGAACCCAGGACTCCACGGTCTCCGCACTCTCGTCTTCTCCCTAACACCACGGCCGACTCCTCTGGCGCTGCTCTAGCGGCCAACTCCAACTTCTCCAAGCACCGGCCTCGCTCAGTCCAAGAAGTTCGGGATTATTTAATGAACCGGGCACTTTAAAAACTGGGTGCCACCTAGTTTTCTTGCCGCGAGGGAGATTAGGGAAACCTCGATCTAACACCTCAAGTTGAAACACTCTTTTACCGGTTGTAATTCACAAATGTTCTTTATTCGCTGGATATGGAACAAGTATGGAAATGGTCGTGTTCCGGCGTTAGCGATCTTCCACTTCTCGCGTAGCGAACCTTCTTTCTCGCTTCTACGCCGACCGTGAGACTCCGACTCCAGCGGGCCTATAGCTGTAAGGAAAAGCAAAGAAAATGGGGACCAGTTTTACCTTCGACTTTAACGAACCGCCGCCGCCGTAACTGCCGTCCGTAATCTGGAGAATTCCGCGCCTATGTCACCTTCGTTTTCAGTTTTCCCTCCTTTCACTCACTCCGTGTTCCGATACCACTCCGTTTTCGGCTTCTAACAATCTTGTCACGTTTCAACCTTTCTTTCTTACTTTCACTCCGTGTTCCGATTCCACTCTTTTTTCCTCAACTCCCAACGCAACAAAGAACCCCGCGCAATCGCGGTACGTCCCCTTTATAGGTTTTTCACCGTACGTTCGGCTAGTCTCGGCTTCGCCATGTCCAATTCCCCTTTTTCTTGAAATTCCTTCCGAAGTTTTAAACTTTGGCGAGATCAGGAAGGTTAACTCGCTATTCGTTTTCCTTGGATGCTGGAGCCGGTCACGAGCTTCCGGAATTCACCTACGGAAACATAACTCGTGAGAAACGGGGCTGGACTGATGGAAACTAGCTTTTCCTGCTACCGCAGGAGATGCGCTGTGTTGCTTTTGTGGTACGGAGGACCACAAGATTTGTCTTCCAAGAAGTACTCGTCCAAAGGATCCATTCAAGACGGCAGCTGGACGACAGCAGTAAGCGCCGGCGAGAGGTACCCGATCTGACATCAACTTCAACATACGCCTCCGTAAGGCCCGGACTACATGGTCCGTTTTTTTTCGACTCCGGAGAAAATAGGCTCCGCCTTCCGGAAAGAATGGAAACCGTGTCCCATAGAAATGTATGAGATTTTTGCTCGTCGACTACATGACTCCGGAAAACCGCGCGTCCGGAAAAAAACCTGAGCGTGCACAGGTTTCTCCGGACGGTTGATCAGGAATTTTTCGACCTATCCGGAATTAAATTTCAAGAACATACAGAGTTGTATGAGCTCGACTACAAGTGAGTGTCCGGAATTTTTTTCGGTGTGATTTTCTCACTCGAGTAGCTGTGCTCAATCGACATGGTCGTTTTGGACTACAAATTTTGGACCCTAGATCTCAGAAACCACTTATGCTAGGGTGCTGAAAGTTGAAACTTATGGAGAACTATGATAATGGATCCATTTACAAAAAAATGGTCGAGCTAAAGATTGACAGCTATGTATATAGAGCCACAGAAAAATAAATTTGTTGAAAGTGGGAGCAAGGTAGGGGGGTTGGTGGTGGTTTTTCATATCTCAGAAACGGCTTATGCTAGAAAGAAAAAGAAGTTCGAAACGCGTTTAATGCTGAGATGCGGTGTAGGTTACTAAGCGATTGGCAACCTAAGGAATACCCAGTAGGCTATTTGGAACGTTATTTTTTAGGTTGTCAGTCGCATAGTAACCTAAACCGCATTTCAACATTAAACGCGTTTCGGACTTGTGCCTATAAAATAATAAAGTTGCCCCCAGACTGTTGGCATTTTTATTGTTCTTTACAACATTCGCCAAACATATCAGTTCTTCGTAGCTTAAAGTCTCCATAGCAGAACGCGTTCTTCACACCACGCTTGCTCGCAGTAGACTGAAAGCTTTTTATTCCGGACGCCTTGTAGTCGAAGCTGTCCGGAATCGGTTTTTTTCCGGAGTGGAAAAAAAACGGACCATGTAGTCCCGGCCTAACACATAAGCTTTTCCCTTCCTTACAGGATATGGCGTCGACAGCTAGAGGGGCGCGGTTCAATTCATACGCATCCAACAACACGAAGAAAAGAGCAAGAAGGAAATGCAGAACGACGAACTTTACCGCTGCCATCGCTCGGAACACTACCATACCATGTGTTTCTTAATACTGACTTTCTCTTACAATATACAATAAAATATTAAATGACTATTTATCTTGACTTTTCGCATGTAGCCTCTTCGTATACTCCAGGAATGACCTCCGACGCGGTGAGCCACTTCGTGACGCTTCTACAGGTGCCAGGACCGATGGTTCATCTGGAAGAGGAAAAGATCGGGCACAGTAACTAGCTCGCAACGCAGAAAAAAAACTGTAACAATATTGCTTTGGATAAGAACTTGATTGTTAGCGATATATCTTCATTGTCAGGATGTGAAGAATCAAGAAAATGAAAACGATCATAATTTTGACATCATACAGTCCTTTTCGACGGTGATATGTTGTTTTTGTTAGGTAGAAATGGGTATTTGCACTTTTTTGGAAAAGTGTAGTACTCGATAAGTTGGAATAAAAGAGTTTTAGGTATGTAATAGGCAATTAAAGACAGGTATTTATTTTTCTTCAAAATTATTATTCTGATCTTGCTTGCATGTAACTCTGTTACATCTCAACCCAGTTTTGTGATTGAACTTCAAACGTGAGAAAGTACAACACAAAGCCGTACCACAAACCACACAGGATTGTGTAATACTTTCAATCTACCAAAACTTAAGACAAAAATTCAATGTTAGAATATTACACTAGTTTCAATATACTCTAATTGCACCATTTACACTCCATTTTAAAATCTTTTGCAATTTTATTTCTGTAATTTCTTTCAATAAATCGATTTTTTTTAATTATCAATCCTATTAAAAAGTATGCTGCTAGCAACAAAAAGGGTTTTAAATCTACACAACTGCTCCTGATAGCAGTAATTTATTTGGTGTAATTTATGGTAAAGATATTAATTATTAATAAATTTCAATGTTCCGGTCCTCGAGATGACTAACAAATATAAAACAATATCGAAAATGATATGTTGAATGTTATCCAAAGTTTTCAGAACTTATAATTTTTTTGCAGTACACATAACAAAATTATAATTTCTATTCCAACATTTTGTGGACTTCGGTGAGCGGTGCAAAATCAAATTTATTTCTTCACAAAATGTTTAAAACTTTTGGTTTTATTGTTAATTGATCGACTGTTAGTGTCTCCTGTATGATCCTTCTTATCTTACCTTTATCTTGCATCTAAACTCGTTCTCTAAAATCAGTTTTCTACATCAAAATAGATATAGGGAAGTATTTATTTACTTAATCAGTATTCCCAAGGGTTTTAACCATCTTATGTAAATATATAATAGTAACACTTAGCGGAAACAAACCGATTCCGAGATATCATTATTTAATGTAATCCCGGAGGAGTTAATTGATTCCAATCTAGCTTAATGAACAATTTATAACGTAATTAAATTTATGCGAATTGTTTGAAACAAAGTAATCATAAATAGTGTACGATAGACCTGTTGTTTAAACCTTACGTTCATATGTATCAATGGTGTGAGAGTGGCTCATGTAAATTGTTCCAAAGGAAGCACCTGTATCACTCCTAGAAGTTTTTAGTTAGTTTGCATATGTGGTCGATTATCTCACAAAAGGTTTCGTAAGATTGTGAGAACTTGTTCCAAACCATATAAACGACTTTGTTTGTTCCAGGACATCGAACTAGGGTAATATCAAAGGCTATACTAAGAAGACTGGACACTTAATACACATGCATTTTATGTTTAAAAAACCATTCTATAAGCTGAACAAAGAAATCCGATTGAACAATTTCAATTCATTATGCAAATTCACATGAGAAGAATAGAGTACACTAATATGCGAAAATGAATAATTACATGTTTACATCTGTGTGCAACGTTTTTTTACTTTTACTTTTTAATGCACTTTTAAGGGCGAATCAGAAGAACGCCATTTGGGCACGTCTGTTTCATCCTCAAGTGTTTCAGCACACAAATTTATTGGAACAATATGAGAAATGAAATCACACCAACACAGCTGAACACAACTGAACTGTCCGCACTTATTTGTTGTAATTTTTTATGAATGGACTTTATTTGGCGACCTGGAACGATGTCATTGAATTGGTGAATGCGACTCGTTATCAGTACGATTATCACAGGGTGTACAATTTTAATGGAAACAATGAAATTAAGTTGTGGTATAAATATTAAGGGGCTGTGTTGTAGGTTGTTTTGTCGCGTCGTGATGTGAAGTGAGTAAGTAGAACCTCTATACAGGGTGTAACTAGTACTGAGGTTCAAACGAAAATGGGAGATAGAGGAACTTGTCCTGAGTAGAAAATCGTTCCACACATACTCCCGTTTTTTGCACCGTTAAGGAGATAGCGCGATTTTAAGGACGAAGGATTTTCATCGTACCTGTGATCACTGTTTGATCTCTAACTTCTGCTGTACTTAGCGTAACGTAATAATTCTGGGCTCGTTGGAAAGGACACAAATTCTTCTTTCTAATTGCTATCAACAGTGTCAATCAGTGTTATACTTTTTGAGAAAAATTCATTTAAATGACACAAAAATAATAAAAAATTAAAAAAAATACAAAAAAGTCCTGTTTTCTCCAAGAAGGACCTAATTAACCACCAAATTTTATTACATTTTCGGAAAGCCCATAAAATTTCACTATACGTTTGATGACAGAATTTCTTCATATTTGCAACAACAAGTGAGTTCCCTGCACATGTTGGAAATACTGCTAAACATAGAATTTACCGCAAAACAGATGCAGTAATGAGCAATCATGTTAACAACACACGTATTGCTCTTATGTGTGGAAATTATGTTACAGGTAAGTAAAAATATGACAACTAATTAGATAGCGTCCATTTAAGTAAATTAACTAACATCCATTTAAGTTAATTAAGTAATATCCATTTAAGTAGGGCGTGGAGTTTACCTGCTCCCTTAAGGAACAGGAATGACTTCGTCCTACGTAGATTTTTCTGCGATAAAAGCATCGGAAGGAAGCAACAGCAAACAGAATGTCATAGACATCATTACGAGCAACATGGCAAGCAATAGAAGGTCTTTTACAACGGAAGAAATGGCAGACATGCACTTCGTGTATGGGTTGTGCGACGGGAATGCTAGGCGAGCCGAAAGAGTTTACCGGGAACGGTATCCGGACAGATCTCGGTACCCCCATTATCGGATGTTCATCAGCATTCATCGGAACCTTCGTGAACGAGGTACACTGCAGCCGTGGCGGGAGACACAACATCCAGGACGGCGACACTCGGTATCTGTGGCCACGGAGGAGCGCATACTGCGCATCGCGGCTAGGGACCCCACGGTAAGCACCCGGCGCATCGACCATCGATTAGGCATCAACCACATGCATTTATTTCGTCCTCACTATTATTAATCATACTCCTTCGGCGAATGACGGGTGTCAAACCAGATTTACTTGAAGGGAACGTGCTTGATAACTGTTAGCCCCGCTCCTTTACAATTCAACCTATGAAGAAATTCTGTTATCAAACGTATGGTGAAATTTTATGGGCTTTCCGAAAATGTAATAAAATTTGGTGGTTAATTAGGTCCTTCTTGGAGAAAACAGGACTTTTTTGTATTTTTTTTAATTTTTTATTATTTTTGTGTCATTTAAATGAATTTTTCTCAAAAAGTATAACACTGATTGACACAGTTGATAGCAATTAGAAAGAAGAATTTGTGTCCTTTCCAACGAGCCCAGAATTATTACGTTACGCTAAGTACAGCAGAAGTTAGAGATCAAACAGTGATCACTGGTACGATGAAAATCCTTCGTCCTTAAAATCGCGCTATCTCCTTAACGGTGCAAAAACGGGAGTATGTGCGAAACGATTTTCTACTCAGGACAAGGTCCTCTATCTCCCATTTTCGTTTGAACCTCAGTACTAGTTACACCCTGTATAGTGACCACCCAAGGGACTGTGCAAAATTGGTCAGATTATAAAAATAATTTAATAAATAAAATGCGTTTCTGATTTACATCGGGACTGTAAAAAAATGGCAACTTTAGGCAAGTAGTCAAGATAGGAAGGTGGTCACTTCTTAAGGTTCTACACTATATTATGTAGGTAGGCAGGTAGGTTCGCGTGGCTGCCCGTGAGAACACGGACACACTTAGATCTAAAAGATCCGTTGTGTTATCACAGGATCATTGAATCCGGTCCTACTCGTCGAACCATTTAGAGCTTGCAATGAAGCGTTGGATTCTCGCGACCTCCATTGAGGCAAGATCACCGAGACAGTTGAAGAAGTAAGCTCCATGATGAGCTTTCCTTCTGGCTGTTAGAGCTGGACAGGTGCAGAGAAGGTGAAGGACTGTCTCCTCCTCCTCCTCATCCAGGCAGCTTCTGCAGAAGTCGTTTGAGAAGAGGCCGAGTCTCTTAGCATGTCGACCTATAAGACAGTGTCCGGTCAGGACACCGACTGTGGTGCTGATATTCGCCCTGTTGAGCAAAGTCAGCTTTTTAGAGCGTTTTAGATCCAGCTCCGGCCAGATCTGTCTCGCAGTGTGACATGTAATACCGACTGCCCATTTTGAGTTGGTTTTCTCAATTGAGTCCAATCCCAGTAGCAGTTTACATGTAGAAAGAGGCACACCCAGATTCCGATGTTCCGGCATAATCTGAAGGGTGGTACCGCGACGAACGAGTTCGTCAGCCATGAAGTTCCCTGGAATATCCCTGTGTCCTGGCACCCAGCCCAGAAGAATATTGAACTGTTTAGCCATCTCCTTAAGAGATGATCGACATTCTGCGGCGACCTTTGATGTTGTCGAGGCTGATTCCAAGGATCTTATTGCCGCTTGGCTGTCTGTGAAAATGCTAATATCTCTAGTAGATATTACATTACACCGCCAGGACAAGGCTTCCTTGACCGCCATAAGCTCCGCCTGAAAGACACTACAGTGGTCCGGAAGGCGGAAGGAGCTGCTAGTGTTAAGCATGTCAGAGAAAACACCTCCACCTACCCCGCCTTCAGTTTTGGAGCCGTCCGTATATATGTGGGCGGACTCTTCCGTCCGTACCGAATCCCGTTCCCATTCTAGACGGGTTGGGATGGTTGTTAGGAAATTTTTGTCAAAATCATAACTGGGAGGGGTGTAGTCGGTGTTAATATTATGTAGCTATCATTACGTTTTAAAAATATGATAAGAAAATATGACATTGTCTTTTAATACACCCTGTGTAAAGGCAATATGTTATCCGTTCCTCATTGTATTTTGTCTCTTTTTTCAGCATGCAACATCTGTTGCTTGCAACAATTTTGTTATTACAGAAAAAATAAATTTGTAAGGATATTTCAGAAGCAATGAAAAGGATTTAAGGACAAATTTTTATAAGTTAAGATCAATATTAATCAGAAATAATACGGGTAATTAATTCTTTCCTAAAAAAATCATGCATACCTACTTCTCTTTTTTGAAATTGTTCCCCCAAAATGCCTTCTCTCTGTCTTCAATTGGTTTTCTCAGTTAAATCCAACTAAAGTTGCAGTTTACATCTAGAAAGAGATATACCCAGATTCTAATATTCAGGCATAATCTGAAGGGTAGTCCACATGTAAATCTTAAGATTGCGTTTTTCGTCCTTCCTGAATAATCTTAGAGTGAGGGGGAGAGGAGGTTATAAACTTTGTGTTAAGATCTCGCAAGCTAATTTCGTAGTAAAGATGAAATATGTTCGTCTATAATGTGTATACTAAATATAAAATGTTTACGTAAGTAAATAAGTAGTAATGGGACGCTTAAGTTCAGGAAATAAAAATCATTCTCAAAAATCACGTCTTATATCTCAAGAACTTAGGTAGGATTCCGAAATTTATAAAGGAGCTAAGCCTAAAGGAACCATAATAATAAATTTCTTGGGGGTTTTTGTATCAGTGGTAGGAATGGTGGAAAGTGAAACAGTCTAATGTTTGAAACTCTATAGAGCCTCTAATGTTAGAAGGGTGAGAATTGTGTTTCCTAGTAGCTAAATTGTTTATGGTGAGAGTAGTGTATGATAGTGTTTCTTTTATCTCGAAAGGGGTTCATCATGTACGTTAGGTCTACTGAGATATTGAATTGGTTTTACTATCTACTATAACCTCTTTATATATCGCCTAAAAACTATTTTTTTCGATATTCAACCTCGAAGGTCTGATTAAATATCGAATTTATTTTTATTTCCACAAGCTTTTTATATTATACAATTGCCTAAAAACCGATGATTTGTTCGATTAGCAACTCCTAAGGAGTGTAACGGGTTGTAACGTTTTTACTAACCCCATCAGTTCTCCCTGATAATAATAGATTCTTGATATAAACACCTAAAAATCATTTTCAGTATTTTTAGATGTTTAACGTCAAACACCACAAAGATGCAAATTTTGTAGAACAAAAGACAAAAATCGAAAAATTACAAAAACAAAACACAAAAAACGTAAGAGCAAGATACACATACAAAAAATTTCACAAAACCAATGTCATTTCTAAAAATTTAAGTAGCAGCACTATATCTGTGAAAACAAAGTTTTTTAATTTTTTTTGCTCTCCTGAAAAGTTGTGTTTTTTTATGTTTTACCTACTCGTATTTTCTCGAAAACCACTCATCTGATCGGTGTGATTTTTGTTTGTTTTAAAGATTGTTGTCAGATAGGGGAGAAGGAAATTTTTAATTATTTAATAATGTAATATGAGACTGATTTAAAGCTTTCTTTTCGTCAAAATTAGATGTGCTATATTCGCAAAAATTCAACTCCACTCTATTTGCTTGTTTCGTAGTAAGGAATAATTATGCAAAATTTCATTCGAATTAATAGATAAGTGGTTTCTAAGAAAATGGGTCATGAAATTCACACTGAAAAGCCCTCGTGAAACGCCCTCCTAACCTTAAATTTGATACGGGAAGGGAGATAATAATTTATTTTTATATCGATATATCGATATTTTTTTGGATATCAGCATCCCTAGTACAAGTTACAAGATCCGCCATTTTCAAATCTATCTGATTCAAATAAAATAAAATAAAATATACGAATGGTCACATACGAGTTGGCTCGTACGAGCTTACTCGTTCCGATTTTACTCCTAACGTGTTAACACGTCTTCAAAAGGGGCCATGTCGACAATATTTCAAGGACTACAGGTATGGCGAAATAAATTAAAATTTATTTTACCTATTTATAATTTCATTTATTTCTGTAGCTACAACTCAATAAAAACGGTTAGAAAAGTTTGATTGCATAGACAGGTACTGGTACTAGATTATTCGATATCAAAGAGAAATTGACTATTTAAACGTGACTTTCTGCAAATAGAACAGTCAATGAAATTGAGTGGTCGTTTGTGTTTCAATTATTTTAATTGACGTTGATAATTATGTACAATTTTTTAATCCATAAATAAACGTACTGCAGTCACGAAAGGCAGCAAGCGAGTCGTACGATATTTTAGATGAAATACTGAACTTCTGTTTACATTGCAGTTGAGTATAGACCAGTACAAGGATTGCGTACACAGTAAAAAATTTCAGTAAAAGTACTATTTTTTGTATAGTAATTTTTACTATTGGGTTAATGTAATTTTACAATTAGAACGTAAATTTAAGGAACTAATATGCTTATTTGCTATAAAATGTGTAAATGTTGTAATTTCTGTAAAAATTACATAAAACAACGAAAGTTTAAATGACGTTGTGCAGAATTCAATGGCGTTGTGTAATTTCATACATATTATTATGTATTAATTCTAATTCTGAGTAAAGTTGCTTCATGGTGTTCTTATTTGTATACGAAAAACAAAAGCAAGTTCATCGCCGTGCTGTTGACGAAGATAGAAGTCAGTTTACGTGATACGTAATAGTTTGTGCTAGTGCTTTGTTCGGTATGTTGAGTTCATAACGATCTTATGCGAATTGCGAAATGTGCTTTATAGAATTTCAAGATGTGTCGGGTTATAATAAGCACCAAGGGCTCTATCGACTAACGAAAAATTATTTATTCAAGTGCAAAAACGAAAATTGTGGATTATTATTTTCGAAATATAAATCGTTTGTGTCGCATTTAAATAGGCGTCATTGCTTAGCAACCAAAAGAAATGACATAGAATCTTATGTTTCGTGCAAAGAAGAAAATTGTAACTTCTCCTCGAACACCAAAAAAGATATTAGGTTTGTTCTTTTTGGCTACACTTTTCTACACTTTTCTGCACTCGCTCATGAGTATGAGCCCTTAACGGGAGCTGAAATTGCGAATTCCGAACTTACATATGAAGAAAAAGTGAAGATTCTATCAAATTATTTTGAAAACAAGAAATATCAAATAGATATTGATAAAACCGATTTTTGTATTATTCAATACATAACAAAATAATTTAAAGAGGAGGCGAAAAACATATATATTTTATATAATGTAAGTTCAAATGAGTATGCTAGTTCTTAGAATGCACTTATTAGCATGTATGAATAACTATTTTTCAGATCGGTACTACAAATTCAACACCCTGTGCTTTCACCATGGATAGGTGTAGTCGGTAAATCCAATTAAAACTCATATCTACCTAATATTACAATGATCCTAATCGATCTTTTATTACAGAAACCAGCCAGGGGTTCCTTTATTATATTTACGTAGATCGAATTCTAATAAATTCATCAGCGCAAAACTGGAAAGAAGCGTTTGGGCAGATGTTTGCGCTATATTTCATTTTGAATATAGAATATTCGCGGTCCATTTCACATACGCTAGAGCTTGCCCAACGCTTTTTTTTCAATATAAATAGGGAAAACACTCGAGGCCAGGAAAAAACATCAATGCAATGGCTAAGGTTCTAACGTTAATCAACAAAATAAAAACATAATCTTTACTAAATTATAATTAAGTTTACAACAATAAAAATGGATTTGTTTATTTTCTAAATATGCAACTTTTATTTAATCATAAATGATCGATTAGATTTGGGAACGCTATTGTTTTGTTAGTGCTATCACTATTTTGCATGTTTACAGCATTTCATAATAAAACATACTGCAGTCACGATCGGCTGTAAGCCAATCGTATAATACTCTAGATGAATACTGAATTCCGATTTATATTGTAGTTGGGGATAAAGTAGAATTACGTGTGTGCATGATGTATGTCCTTTATTAAGGACTCCCATTTGATTGCTACTCACAACTAAAAGACAATATTCAGTGCTTAATTTCATATCTTGTACTGGTAAGTGTTCGCATCCAGTTTTTAACTGTTAATTAAAAAATAATAAATTAAATGATATCTGTCTAGTGTGGTATAGTAGTCTTACAACGATCAGAATGTCAGTGATGAAATTATGCACGATGTATGACCGCTGCATCATACCAGACAGATCTCTATCTACATGATTTACTATAATAGTTAACACGTGAGAAGTGTAAAATAACAAATAAAGCATGTAATAAGAAATACATATTTATCTGTAACAATTTACACACTAGTGTGTAGCGTACAGAATCCAGTGTAATTTTTACATGATTTATGTACATCTGTGAAGTGTAAAACTACGGAAAAGCATGTAATCGTAATACATATTTATATGTAACGATTTACACACTATTGTGTAGCGTACACAGTGCAATGTAATTTTACTATAATTTAAGTTGGCATCCCATTGCCTACTTTTAAAATAGTAAAAATTTAATACAGTGTATGTACATAGATTGCCCCTTTTTAAGAACTATAGTTTGGTGATTACTCGAAGGTGGGGACCAGTATCAATTATGGTTGTAAGTAAGAGGATAAATAGTCGTTCCTGTAAGCGCCAATGAAGGTCCTTGAACAAGGAAAATTGTGCTTTTGGCTATTTACCTAAAGTTCCGCCCAAACCAAACGAGAGTCCGTAGAAAAGAGCAAACTATGTACATGCGTACTCAGTATTCTACTTTATTCTCAACTATAATATAAATTTCTGTTAAGTATTTCATCTAGAGTATCATGCAACTGGCCAATCGTAACTATGGTATTGTTACATGTAAACCTGGCAACCGCGCAACCGTGCAACTCGATCGTTTCACATAATGAAAAACAACAACAACCGAATACCTAGTTGCAAAATAACCCAATCAGAAACCTAGCTGAAGATAAGGCGAGACAACACGATTCTATCTCCCTTCTTTACCGAATGCTCTCCAATGTACTAGAACCCTGTACATGAACCACCAAAGTCGAAAGATCTCAAGCTCACTTGAATCTTCTGCACACACCACTGAACGATGATCGAAATCGAAGGCTCTGAAGCTTTCGAGAAGATTCCAGAACTGAACGTTCAAGCACATCCTAGACTGCAACCGGGTAGTATATAAGCAGGTGAAGCATTCAGCTAAGGGACAGTAATCTTGATTACGCGACTGCGATAGCCAGCGAGTATACGCGACCGTGTGGAAAGAGAACGAAAGTGAACGAGTTAAGCGATATATGGTATAAGCGGGCGGTACTGCCATACAGTGCGAATTATTGTGCGAATATAGTTCTGTGAATTTAAAGTGCGATTAATAAATAATTACTTATTTTTATTTTAACCGAATTGTGTTTCACTTGAAATCTCGGCGAACCCCTAGCTCGCAACAATTGGTGTCAGAAGTGGGATTTCAAGGATTAATTCGGGTTGGAATCGCGAGTGGAAAAGTGAAATTAAAATTCTCGAACGGACAAAGTGAGAATTTTGGTGCACGAATAAAGTTTTCAAACTGTGAAGTTCAGTGAAAATTCTCGAACGGACAGGGAGAATTTTGTGAAACCGAATATTCTCGAGTGCTCTAGTGAGCGGTAACTTCAATTAGTGAAGTGGAAAGTTCTCGTACGGACAAAAAGAGAACTTAAGTGAATTTGTATCGCGGAAAATCTTTAACGGACAAATAAAAAAATAGTGAAAATGCCGCGTTATTTAAAAGACTTGAAACTAATGGAGCTGAAGGAAGAGCTCGGTAGACGCGAATTATCTACAACAGGGAACAAGACTGAACTTGTCAGCCGAATGATCGAAGTGCTTGAGGCTGAAGGCAAGGACGCAAACAATTTCGAGTTTCCAATCGAAGAAGCTCGCGCAGCAAGTAGTGATGAGTGTTCAGAGACGTTAGAGTCTCTAAGGCAATTAATGCAAATGATGAACCAGCAAAGCCAGAAAATAGACCAACAATCAACGGATCTCAACCAGACGTCGAAAGACATTAATCAGAAATTAGATCAGACATCAACAAACCTCAACGAGAAGCTAGACCAGACTTCGAAGGACCTCAACCAGAAATTAGACCAACAAAGTGAACTGTCAGCGGATCTTAACAAGAAGTTAGATCAAACATCAACAGATCTTAACGACCTCAACCAAAAGTTGGAGCAGCAGAACAACAAAATCGAAGATCTAAATCAGACGATGGATACCATGGGTAAAGCAATAGAAGAAAATGTAGAAAAGAAACTTCGAACTTTTGAAGATCAAATAACGGAGAAGACATCAGCGATTGTAGAAGAAGTTGAACGCTTAAAAAGGGACTTTGATAACGTGAAAGCAACTGGAGTCATTAAGACAGAACACGTTACGCACAAAGATCTCAAAGCTCCAATCTTTGATGGACAAACACCGTGGGCTATCTATAAAACCCAATTTGAGGCTGCCGCGAGAAATAATCATTGGAATGATTTGGAACGAGGAACGGCTCTTATATTGGCGCTAAGAGGTCCACCAGCAGAAGTTCTTCAAACAATTCCTCAAGAGCAGCAACAAGATTTTTCGACGTTGGTACAAACATTAGATCTTCATTACGGCAGTGACCACATGCGAGAGATATACAAAACACAACTCTACAACCGAACTCAAAAGACTGGTGAAACACTTCAAGAGCTGGCACGCGATATAGAACGACTTACGTTATTGTCGCTTCCCAATGCGCAAACAGAGCAACGCAACGATACAGCTGTTTTCGCATTTAACAATGCTGTACAGGACAGAGAGCTGCAGCAGGCGTTAAAATTGGCAGGAAAGAAAACGATTGGCGAAGCCTTAGTATATGGGCTTACGTTCGAAGCTGCCAAGCAAAGCTCGCGAAATAACTACCGAGTTCGAGAAATAACAGAAGAGTGTGTATGTCAGAGGGCCGAATACACCAAACGGAGCGAAGGATCTGGTGCACCCCGGTGTTGGAATTGCGGACAGGCAGGACACTTAAGACGCGACTGCCGAAAACCAAGAAAAGCTACCAACTATTGTTCCGGCTGCGCTGCTAAACAAAAGGGAGAACGAGGCGAACCATCACGAGAGAACGCTTCGCCTAATAACAGTCCGGGAAACGAGTAAAGGCCAACTTCATGGGGCAGAAGTTGGCTGGTGGAATCGACGCCCCCGGAACCATCATCGCAGTTTCTCGACTACATCGTGGTGAAAACGATTTATGCATGAGTGGTCGAGTCGGAAAATTAAACTGCATAATGACAATTGACACTGGCGCAACACGATCAGTGCTAAGATCCGATCTCGTAGACCGTACTTGGCTTCACAACACCAAGAAGTACGCACTTCGCACTGCTACAGGAGAAACTACTACAGTCCATGGAGAAATAGCCCGTGATATACAGCTTGGAGATTTGACATTCTCACATGTATTCGTGGTAGCTGATATTACCGATGAGTGTATTCTTGGAATGGATTTTCTGAAACCACACGGTATCCAGCTGGACCTAGGACAACGAATAATGAAGTGGCGGAACATCGAAATACCAATGGAAATAACATCCTCCAACACAACCAAGCTGCGAGTTATATTGTGTGAAGATGCGGATATACCAAAGTCGTCAGAAAACGTTATTTGGGCAGAGCTCGATGGTGATCCCGGGAGCCACCGATTCTACCTCATCGAACCAGAAACGACACCGGCATTACGAAGTCTAATATTGGGAAAAACGCTAGTAAAAATAAATGAGAAGATGATTGTACCTATAAGAGTGCTCAACGTTTCGGACAGCATTACCAGCGTAAAGAAAGGAGATGTAATTGGCAGCTGCGAACCAATCTCGGCGGTGACTAGTATAGACACTGAAGAACATCGTGAGGTAGCCTCTAAAAATAATTCAAGAAGGAAGAATAGTGTAACATCAGCAGTTCTTCAGTCAAGCAACCTTAAAGGAGCACAACACAAGCAAGCAGTGGATTTGATCGAAAGATTCAGCGACGTCTTCTCCACCGGTGATGAGGACTACGGCAGAACAAACCTAGTGAAGCATCGTATAGATACCGGAACTGCTACACCGATACGCCAACCCCCAAGAAGAGTACCACTAGCAAAACAAGGAGAAGTAAATTCAATGGTCAAGACAATGGAGCATCAGGGAATAATCGAAGAATCAAAGAGTCCGTGGATATCGCCAGTGGTATTGGTAAAGAAAAAGGATGGCAGTACCCGATTTTGCGTGGACTACAGACAACTAAATGATGTTACGAAAAAGGATAGCTATCCACTACCCAGAATCGACGATATCATGGATACCCTGACATGGTTCTCAACGTTGGACCTGAAAAGTGGGTACTGGCAAGTGGAAATAGACGAAAATGATAGAGAGAAAACAGCATTCTCTGTCGGCAGCGGACTGTGGCAATTCATCGTGATGCCGTTTGGCCTGTGCAATGCTCCAGCTACTTTCGAAAGACTAATGGAATTTGTTTTGCGTGGCCTGAGTTGGAAAACTTGTCTCGTTTACCTGGATGATGTGATCGTTATCGGCAAGACCTTCGAGGAGCATCTGAAAAATCTACAGGAAGTCTTTCAGCGACTGCGAGCGGCAAAATTAAAGCTGAGTCCAAAGAAGTGCACTTTGTTTAGTGCAGAAGTAAAGTACTTGGGTCACATCGTTTCAGCCGATGGTGTAAAGACGGATCCAGAGAAGATACTGGCAGTGAAAAATTGGCCTACTCCGAGTGATAAACACCAGCTACGCAGCTTCCTAGGATTAGCGACATATTACCGTCGATTTGTAAAAGACTTTGCCAACACGGCAAAATGTCTTCATCAGCTAACAGAAAAGGGAAAGACATTTACTTGGAATCAACAGTGCCAGGAAGCATTCGAGAAAATAAAAGATCAACTTTGCGACTCTCCAGTTCTTGCGTATCCAAAACCAGGTCACGGTTTCATCATAGACACTGATGCTAGCAATGTCGGTATCGGAGCAGTACTATCACAGGAGATCGATGGACGAGAGAGAGTGCTATCATACTACAGCCGAGTGCTCTCAAAATCAGAAAGAAACTATTGCGTAACTCGCCGAGAGCTATTAGCCATTGTAGAAGCAACAAAACATTTTCACAAATATCTCTATGGTCAAAAGTTCCTTCTTCGAACGGATCACGCATCGCTTAAATGGCTACTTCAGTTCAAGAATCCCGAGGGCCAAGTAGCAAGATGGATAGAAAGGCTTGAATCTTACGATTTTGAAATTGTTCACCGAAGAGGCAGAATTCACGGTAATGCCGACGCGCTCTCACGTCGTCCTTGTCCACCAAACTGCAAGCATTGTCACCGCGTGGAAGAAAAAGAAGTCGGAGAAACCATTCAGCGAATAACGACCGAACCAAAGGATGGATGGAATCAGCAAGAACTGGAAGATGCTCAACGAAAAGATCCAGATATTTCACCGATCATGGCATGGAAGGACAAAATGGAGCGGCCTGAGTGGAAAGACATCTCACAATTCAGCGAAACCTTAAAAAGTTATTGGGCACAATGGAACTCCCTCCACCTAGACGGCGGGCTATTACAACGGAAATGGGAAACCGCTGACGGAACATCGCATCTTATGCAAACCATTGTCCCGCATTCTAAAGTCGAGGAAATTCTGAAGGAGTATCACGAAGGTACTTCCGGTGGACATTTAGGTGTAAATAGAACCTTGGCAAAGATACGAGAGAGGTTCTATTGGATCCATCTCCGAGATGACGTCGAAAATTGGTGCCGTAAGTGTACTACCTGTGCATCGAGTAAAGGCCCGCAACGCAGATCTAAGGGAGAAATGCAGCAATACAACGTGGGAGCTCCATTCGAGAGAATTGCTGTGGATATTGCTGGACCATTTCCGGAATCAGAAAATGGTAATCGCTACATTCTTGTGGTCATCGATTATTTCAGCAAGTGGCCCGAAGCTTACGTCGCAGAACAAATTGTTACCAACTGGGTGAGCAGATTTGGAGTTCCCCGTGAACTACACTCCGATCAAGGGCGCAACTTTGAATCTCAAACATTCAAACACGTGTCAAATGCTGGGAATAAACAAAACGAGGACAACTCCACTACATCCACAGTCCGATGGAATGGTGGAACGTTTCAATAGAACACTGAATTCGAACCTATCGAAACTCGTCAGTGAAAGGCAACAGGACTGGGATCAACACATTCCTCTATTTTTAATGGCATACAGAACATCGGTACACGCAACAACAGGAGAAACTCCCTCCCGAGTCATCTTCGGCAAGAATATTCGAGTCCCCGCGGAATTAATGTTTGGAGTACCACCAGATCCACCAACCCATCCAAAAGATTACGTCTCGGATCTTCGACATCGACAACACACAATTTACAACCTGGTCAGAGATAAAATAAATTTGGCGACCGATCGCATGAAGACGAGGTATGATCAACGGGCAAATTCATCAGGATTCCAAGAAGGCGATTTAGTTTGGCTATACAACCCCAAACGACAGAAGGGCAGGTCACCGAAACTACAGCGCAATTGGGAGGGACCTTACCAAATCATCAGCCGGTTAAATGATGTTGTGTACCGTATTCAGTTGCACCAAAAACCTCGTACTAAAATGAAAGTGGTACACCTCGATAGACTAACGAAGTATCATGGCGCCCATGACGAGGAGATCGACTCTGTTCGGGACGAACAGGAACTAAGGAGGGAGTAATGTTACATGTAAACCTGGCAACCGCGCAACCGTGCAACTCGATCGTTTCACATAATGAAAAACAACAACAACCGAATACCTAGTTGCAAAATAACCCAATCAGAAACCTAGCTGAAGATAAGGCGAGACAACACGATTCTATCTCCCTTCTTTACCGAATGCTCTCCAATGTACTAGAACCCTGTACATGAACCACCAAAGTCGAAAGATCTCAAGCTCACTTGAATCTTCTGCACACACCACTGAACGATGATCGAAATCGAAGGCTCTGAAGCTTTCGAGAAGATTTCAGAACTGAACGTTCAAGCACATCCTAGACTGCAACCGGGTAGTATATAAGCAGGTGAAGCATTCAGCTAAGGGACAGTAATCTTGATTACGCGACTGCGATAGCCAGCGAGTATACGCGACCGTGTGGAAAGAGAACGAAAGTGAACGAGTTAAGCGATATATGGTATAAGCGGGCGGTACTGCCATACAGTGCGAATTATTGTGCGAATATAGTTCTGTGAATTTAAAGTGCGATTAATAAATAATTACTTATTTTTATTTTAACCGAATTGTGTTTCACTTGAAATCTCGGCGAACCCCTAGCTCGCAACAGTATGTTTTAATAGACTAATAAGTAAAGTATGCTACTCTGAAATTTCTTATTTCCACCCGTATATGCCGTACGCAAATTCTTTTGACGGCTCGCAGATCACAAACTCGTTGAGATAATAATGTTCAAATATTTTTGATGGGCAGATTGCGTCAACCCCTTTATGTAGTGAAATGTATATATCAGAATATTATAGGATTAGGATATTCTAGGAAGTTAAAACTTGAGATTTATACAGATTGTAGGGCCATTTTAAAAATATTTCGATATTATTTGAGGACTGTGGAAGTGGTGGGAAAACAGTGCGTACGAAATGCTCGAAAGCTAAAATTGATGCATTCTAATATCTCCTGAACGGCTTATGTCAGAAGGCTAGAACTTGGTGATTGTTTGTAGGCGTGTTATGGTGTTTATTAGATAACAATTTTGGAGGGAGGAGGTGATGTGTGGGTAGCGAACTTTGGACTACGATATTTTTCGGAAAATTACCCAAGAAAAATAAAATAGGTCAGGGACGGGGTGTTTTTTGTATCTTAGGAATGGCCTGTGCTAGAAAGTTGAAACACATGAGTATATAAAAGTAACTTAAACAAATCAAAAAACAGATTTAAAATTTAAATGAGTGTGTACATTCTCCCATACTGTATAACATTTATACTGCTGATATTCCAAAACATCCTAATTGTGAACTTGATGTGTACGCTGACGAAATTTGCAATCCCAGTTATAGCTATTACAAAGTTTCTATAATAAATGAAAAATTAAAATAAATTCGGCTAAAACTCAAATTTACCAAGAAACGCACAATATGCAATCTACCAAATCCACCAATAAATATTTTTGGAGAACGGATTCAGTGGTCAAAAAATATAAAATATCTCGATCTTATTCTAGATACAAAATTAACTTTCCGTGACCGTACGGAACATGATACCTGCAAAATTTCAAAAAGCACCCATGCTATGTATCCTTTCATAAATCTGAAATCAAAGCTCTCCGAAGAAAATAAACTTTTGATCTTCAAAACAACCATGCTGCCTATCATTCTATATGGAGCCCCAATTTGGAACCGGTGTGCTAAAACTCACAAAAAAAGCTACAAGTATTACAAAATATATGCTTAAAAATAATGTTAAACACACCGTTTTATTTTCCAACATGACATCTCCACGACATAGCTAAAGTTCGTTCGATTTCACACCTATCGGAAAAAAGCTATGAACAATTTTAGCGAAAGATGCCTTAACTCAGACAACCCCCTAGTTACAGAACTATTCAGTACCATTTAAAATGTAGAGTGGTTTCTAAGCTGCCTAAATAAGTTAGTTGTATTGTAAGATAGTTTTAAGTTAGTTTCAAGTTCTTATTAAGGGGTTACATACACCTGGGACGGCAGACACTACGCTATTTTTACGCATATTTTTCGTGCATAAAACTGAAGTTAATTAAACAACCATTATATATCTCTTAAAGTATTACATTTTGTCTATATTATGTAAAAATTTGGTTGGAAAAATTCAAAAATACAATTTTGTCTGATCATGGCAGCCTCTGGAATTAAAAATGCCCTTTTTCGCCTCAAAATTATTCAGTAATTATGATAAAAAAAAAACTAAGTAAGATATCGAAAAAAATGGCGCGGTAAACGTAAGAGTTTTGTATTAAACACAATTGTGCAAAAGTAGGTCCCGATCGGTCCAGTAGTCGCGGAAATAATCCTGGTACCGTTTTTAAAAACGCTGTTTCGAGAAAGTTTAGGGTACAGTTTACATTGAAATAGGGTTCTGTGAATTTTAACAGTGGAACCTACGCGTTAACCGTTAGTCGTTGCTCACCAGGTCGGTTACATTTTATTCCCAGATTTTCATTGAAATTAAAAAAAAAAAAAAAAAAAAAAAAAAAAAAAAAAAAAAAAAAAAAAAAAAAAAAAAAAAAATCTGACAGCATACGACTAACAACCTAAAGAATAACAAGAAGGCTATTTGAAACTTAATCTTTTTAGGTTGTTAGTTGCATAGTAACCTGTACCGCATCTTGGGCCGGCTATTTAATGTATTCATTGACACACTACGGCCAGGACGCAGCACCAGAAAGTCACAGATTGATCAGCACCAGAATGCCATTTTTATGTTAATGTATTTATTTGAGTAGCATATCCTTTTCTGATTATTAACATTAATCATTCCAAAAATTTAAATCAACGTAATTACCACTTGATACGACTCGATCTCATTCTCCGGATCGTATTTTATATTTTCTGATAACTACGTGAATATAATGTCCATGTACCATACGATATGAATGTGCGATGGATACCATCAATCCGGGTGGGCGTAATGACACACTTGACTAGTGGTGCTCCAGAGCCCTGTCATATTCTCAAAATATTCGTTTACGTTTCAAAAAACACGCCTATTATTGTTCCATCGGTTCGCTCCAATTATTGTTACGGGTTCATGTTTGAGAATTGAAATAGATTTAGGTTTTTGTTTATGATTTAAATTTTAAACTAAAAGCAAGCATGTATGATTATTTCTATGTTGAATGGCGGGAACCAATATTTTTTGACTGCTGTTAAAATGCTACATTTTACTTAAAGTTGATGAATTAAAAATTACTGATTACTGTCACAGTTAGAAAAATCTTCTTGTGACATTGTGGAAAATGAATAATAAAATAGCATTGGTCTGAGTTCAATTTAGGAAGAAAAAAGTGATGGAGGTGCTTAAGGAAACCGATTTCAAGAAAAGTGTGTAACTATACAGGCGTGTTTTTTTGCTACCTTATCCAGTACAGAGTAGGTTAGTGACGTCCGAAAACAACAACAAAGCACAAAGTGAGAAGAGCAACCACACCACATCTTGCAGTGATGTAACTACTCTGGCCCATACACAGTTAAAACTCATTGCTCAAAGCTCCTACCTTGCTCTGCATAAAGTTGCAAAAAACAAGCCTTATATTTCTGCAGAATTTTTAATCTGAGAAAGTGTCGAACTTACGAAATATTTTAAAGTTCGCTAAAAGGTAATTAATGGAAAATGGTTATTTTAATTTTTCTCCAACAATATATAAAATTTATTACTTCGAATATTAACCTGTCAATTCATGAATGAAGACTGTTTTGCAATCGCATCTAATGCCATATTTCCACTGCCCCGTAATCACGAAATTTCGCAAATTGAGATTTCCAAAACACGAGATTATGACAAAATCTAGTTGCAAATCTACTGAATCCGGACTGTAAAGCTCTGAAATTTATGTTTCACCACGTTCACATTAAGCCCCGTTTACGCGGTGATAGTTTTTGCGATAGTTGCTGTTGCGTCATAACTATCATCATGTAAACTTCTCGATAGTTACCTTCGCGCTATCATGATAGCACTATGCACTATCAAGATTGACTAGATAGTTGGTAGCACTATCGCGATAATTTTATCTTGACATTGACGAGAAAGTTTAGTCTAGTAAAAATATTTATCAAATTCCCGCCACGCAATATTTTTTTTAAATGAAAATGTTTTAACTTGAACTTCTAAAATTTAAAAAATAAAATAAAATTGGAAACAAAGTTAACATTGGAACCCCGTTTATTATAGAAACGTAAATGTCATTGGAAATTTACATAAATAATTAAAATATGAGTATGTGCAATGAGTTCGAAAAGGTTTATCACAGCTTCGGTCAATTATGTGGAATTATTTAAAAGGTGCTCCAAGAACCAGGTGTAAAATCTTCAAAGCGTACAAGCAAAGAACAAGTCCTACATTAAGTAAGATTTAACGAATTTAAATTCATCACAACTTCGTTAAATAGGAGAGTGGAATCTCTGTCAGCAGAGCAAACGTAAGACCGGAATTTTTACCAATGGTCGAAGAATTCGGAAGGACGGAAATGTTCAGACAAAAGTTTCTAGGAAAGCTTCGGAAGATAAAAAAGAAAGTGAGAAAAAAACACAAATTGATGAAAAAATTCAGTTGAAACTAAAAGAAACAAAGTGGAAAACGAAAGTAATAAAGATAAATAAATAGAATAAAATACCGAAAGTTTTTTAACGCAATTTACAAAATTAAAATCTATTTTTATTTTAATTGTGTACTATTTATTTATTGTTTGGGATGTAGTAAAACAAACCCGAAAGGAGTAAGTAACGCGGGGGCCCTTCAGTGGACGGAAACTGATTTTAATCCCTGTCTAAGTCGACTAAAATACAGACTACTACCCCGCTCTGTGTTTTATTTTAAACAGCTTCACCAGTGACTCCAGCTGCAACGAGCTCTATTTGAAACATTTTCCATAATGCTACCGCAACGTTTGACAACATAAACAATGTAACTATTGCCTAATTTCACTGTCGCACTATCGCGCCGTGTATACAGCAGACTGTCGCACTATCACACTCTTACACTATCATGCTATGCTCACGCGAAAGTACTATCGTTAAAAACTATCACCGTGAAAACGGGACTTAACACCACAATAATCACTGTCAAATATTTCAAAAAAACTTTTCAAATTACTTGCTCGAAATGCAAGGTTTTGAATTGAATAATTTAATTTTTTAATTTCTACTAATGCAGGACAAATTTCCATTACTGAATAGTAAAATCTTACAAAATAAGTTAAAAATTTTGACACAGCAATCAACTGCTAAATTATTAAATGCCAAACTAAATCTAATCTCAACACAGTAGATCCCTTACTAGCGATATTATGGGGCAGTGGAAACATGGCATTAAAAACTTTCCATATTTTAAATGAAACGTAATTCTACCATCTGATTTTGTTTCAAAATGCGTAGGCCGCTATCGCTGTCCTTGAGGACATGACAGTTGGAAAACCTTCACTGGATAGGCCTGTGTTGGACTAGGTCCGAAAGAGCTGTTTCGTCATCGGATGGCATAGACTCGTCAGAGGGTGTATCATGCCTACTACCTACTAATCACGGTTAATCTTTCAGTTAAAACATCACCTCGAGACAAAGTTCACTTTTATACATACGAGTACTTTGTAACGGTGTACACGCGTGAGAGTCTCCACCTCTTTCCTTCAATAATGCCGTCTTTTTCACTTCATGTTAACGATACCCGACAGTTGCTAGTAAAAAAATTTTATGCCGCGAAATATCAAATAAAGCATTTCCGAGGCTGTAGGGTGCGGGATAGTGGATTTAGGTAGCCCGTTCTTGCAAGAACTATGACGAATCCAGTTCGTCACATTCATCAGATTCAAATCCCTTAGAAAATATTTGAGCATTGATGAAGTTTAAGCTGTGAGTGCTAGCAGTTATTTCCACATATTCAAAAACACCCTCCTTGACAATATCATACGCACAGGCCTGGCGTAAGTATATTTTTAGGAATTCAACCATGTTCGATGAAATATTGTGCAATGTAATGATTGTCAGGAATGCAGCACACCTTTTCACCATTTCATCGAACTCGACTGCAAGTACTCATCTTCTATTTCGAATTTATTTTGTTTCTAAAAATATTAAATATTCATATCCATGAAAGCATGACATAAATTACGTAGATATATTAAGGAAAATACGCTCCATTCTTTCTACATTTTATGTAAGATATAATTTATTTAGAAAATATACAAATCACTCAGTAAGCGAACTACTTATAAATAGATCAACAAAATACACGTGAAAAGCATCATCAGCACCACCTTCAAAACCAAAATAAATAAATTATATAGCAAATCAATTAATTTGTTCTGTTTTATTAATATCTATTCCATTAGGGTAACAATATTCTCACGGGAACTATTCAAAATCGTTCCTTCGACTAGTGCTTCCCCGATATTATAAATTTTGTTCCATTAACGAAATAAATCAAATTTACGTTATAACAGAAAACATTTAAAGGTCGTACGTAATGCAGCGTTTTTAGTCTCAAGCCTTGTAGTCATCAAGTTTGCAATTGATTTCAATCGATGATTAGAAACAGCTTCAAAATTTGTACAAGTTTTCCTATGTAGATACGCCTATCTGAAAAGATATCAAAAAAAAAGTTTTAGTATTGATTAAAGTGAAGGATTAGATGTGAAAATTTTATTTTTAGGAACAATTTATACGTGGAATTAGAGTTATGTATGTACATATATATCAGGCGCGTAGCGTGAATCTTCGTAGAACTAGCGCAACGATACGATCGCTAAATTTCGCGGAATTTGTTGATTACTTCCTGGAATTTTTGTGATTATAGAATTTTATGAGTATATGGTATATACATATAATATATGTACAAGTAATCAATTTTATAAGTACGACAGCAGTCATCGGCAGAAAGTCGTTAGAGTTAAGTTTCGGTATCGTGATCATCATCAAAGTTTGTTCTGGAATGTGCAGGTCGGTACGCACTTGATGACCGGACAAACATTTGTCGATGATCAATAATTGTCAACAAAACAAAGATCAACAGCCAGAATTTAGACGGAATTTCGGCAGATTATTCGGCGGTATACCTAACCGGCAGGGTAGTGTAGTAAACGAGAAGAACTTTGATCCTGCCAGAATCGATGAAGAAAAGAGATAAACCGCGAAATTTTTAAAAATAAATATCAAATTTGCGATATCTTTATACCCATACATGTATAATTATTCTCACCTCCCAGCATTATATGGAATTTTAGATGTAAGGTCAGTTCAAATTTGGGTAAGAAATGAAATGTAATTTTCTTTTATGAAAACAATTTTTTAAACAGCGCCTGTTCAAGACGACTTCGATGCCTTGATTGAGCATACCAATATGTAGTAAAAAAATCTGCCAATAGTCTGTGCGAAACATTATTATTTGTCGGGTCAAAGTTCGGGAAGCGATTAAAATGGTGTCGCGGTAGAATGCTTACGCCACTGCCACATATAACACATGAGTTACGTAATTAGGTTATACTCCGGGACGCGGTCAAAGTCGGAGTATATCATTAGTTGTTTCGAGATTAGAAGTTTTTTTTTGAAAAGTTGATTTTGTCCTAAGAATAGATGTATAAATATGTAAAATATAGATTTTTAGCCGATTAAACATATAATAGACGACCCAAATTTCGGTATACACTATAAGCCCATAGAAGTAAGAACCAAATTGTTGCCTCATCATACCTAAGATAAATTACAAATTGAGATATGATGACTTAAGAGATATTACGAGTTACATTCACTTGGTGGTTGAATTATGAAGAATCGTGAAATTCGGTTTTACACCATTACTTGAAATGGCCGTAGAAGTAATAACCCATTCTCATCAGGCAAAAATTGTGAAAACAAATGCAACCCCTTTACAGAACTTGGGGGTTGAATATCAATAAATCATGAAATGGGTTTGTAGGCGATTATACATATAAAAAGTTTGTAGAAGTAAAAATCAATCTGATATCTCATCGAACCCAAGAAATACTCGTATGTCGAAAACTGTGAAAGTATGCAACCTCCTTTCAGAGTTCAAATCTAAAACTCAGGCAATTAACTTTTGGCGATTATATAAGTTAAGCCTTAGGAAGTAAACATCAATTCGATATCTCATCATCACACCACCTTGAGGGTTGGATATCAGAAAATGCTAAAATTGTTTTGTAGGCGAGGCGGGTAAAGAAAGCAACAGTTGCGCTTTACTCGTGCAAAAAGGCCATTGGCAAAAAATGGGGTATGTAACCCCGGATAGTTCATTGGCTCTACGTGTCCGTCATCAGACCGATACTTATGTATGGTGTTATTGTCTGGTGGACGGCCTTAGACAAAGCAGTTAACTGCACCACCCTAGGGAAGGTACAGAGATCAGCATGCATATGCATCAGTGGAGCTCTGAGAACAACTCCCTCTGCAGCACTAGACATGCTATTCAGTCTGCCACCCCTAGACATTTTTGGCAAGCAAATGGCAATGGCATACACAGTGGACTGGCATATATGCAGGTCACTCAACATTCTTGAATCACTTCAATAACATTGCTGAAAACACCGACTACACCCCTCCCAGTTATGATTTTGAGAAAAATTTTCTAACAGCCATCCCAACCCGTCTAGAATGGGAAAGGGATTCGGTACGAATGGAAGAGTCCGCCCACATATATACGGACGGCTCCAAAACTGAAGGCGGGGTAGGTGGAGGTGTTTTCTCTGATATGCTTAACATTAGCAGCTCCTTCCGCCTTCCGGACCACTGTAGTGTCTTTCAGGCGGAGCTTATGGCGATCAAGGAGGCCTTGTCCTGGCTGAGGTGTAATGTAATATCTACTAGGGATATTAGCATTTTCACAGACAGCCAAGCGGCAATAAAATCCTTAGAATCGGCCTCGACAACATCAAAGGTCGCCGCAGAATGTCGATCGTCTCTTAAGGAGATGGCTGAACAGTTCAATATTCTCCTGTGCTGGGTGCCAGGACACAGGGATATTCCAGGGAACTGCATGGCTGACGAACTCGCTCGACGCGGTACTACCCTTCAGATTATGCCGGAATACAGGAATCTGGGAGTGCCTCTCTCTACATGTAAACTGCTACTGGGATTGGACTCAATTGAGAAAACCAACTCAAGATGGGCAAACGGTGTTACATGTCACACTGCGAGACAAATCTGGCCGGAGCTGGATCTAAAACGCTCTAAACAGCTGACTTTGCTCAAAAGGGCGAATATCAGCACCACAGTCGGTGTCCTGACCGGACACTGTCTTATAGGTCGACATACTAAAAGACTCGGTCTCTTCTCAAACGACTTCTGTAGAAGCTGCCTGGATGAGGAGGAGGAGGAGACAGTCCTTCACCTTCTCTGTACCTGTCCAGCTCTATCAGCCAGAAGGAAAGCTCATCTTGGAGCTTACTTCTTCAACTGTCTCGGTGACCTTGCCTCAATGGAGGTCGCGAGAATCCAACGCTTCATTGCAAGCTCTAAATGGTTCGACGAGTAGGACCGGATTCGATGATCCTGTGGTAACACAACGGACCTTTTAGGTCTAAGTGTGTCCGTGTTCTCACGGGCAGCCACGCGTACCTACCTACCTACCTTTGTAGGCGATTATATAAAAACTGCTTAAACTAAAGCCAATTTGATGTCTCATCAATCGTAACAGATATGGCGAAAATTGTAAAAACGTATGCAACCTCCTTACACCCCCCTAGGAGTCGAATTACAAAAAAAACTGACAACACTTTCTGTGCATTTATAAGAAGAATTCGTAGAATAAAGATTATTTAAATATTTAAGAAGACCTAATGACGAAAATCGTGAAAATGTATGCATCCCTATCTTACTATTAATTTGTTTGCCCCCTTCCGAACGCCAATGGATATTTCATAATTTTTTTCAACTAAATCACTTTGCCAGCTGAATTATATAAACGTACCGAGTTTCAACTTTCTGTTCCATATATCGGAAAAACACCCTCTTTCGCACCAACAATTATATTTTTCCAACATGCCACTACAATAGTTCTATCGAAATACCAAGTTTCAGCTTTTCATCATTTTAGGTTCACGAGATATAAAAATCAGAACTTTTTTCCTTTCACTCTTCCCCACCCTTACTCTTTTACACCCTCACCCTCAATTTTTTCTTCCTGCTAAGGGTCTATTAGGCCTACTTCCCGTAAAAATTTTAAGCATCTATCTTAAACTGTTTCTGAGATATGAGATGTGATTTTTAGAAAAATTCTTATCTCCCCCACGCTCCACTGCCCCCTTAAAAGTTAATTTTCAGCAAACTCCATTTTCAACCGTTATACACAAACCGAATTTTATTTTTCTAGCCCAATGGGGTCGCGAAATATCGTAATCTAAAGTTTTTCAATCTTAATTTCGTCAGGTCTTCTAAAATATTGAATTAATTTTTATTTTACGGGTTCTTCTTACAAATTCCTGGAAAGAATTTTCAGAATCTATCGCTAAGGGGTGTAATGGCGATGTATACATTTTCACGAATTCAGCCATATCTCTCAGGTCCGACTAGATATCGAATAACTTTTCACTTCCACGGGTTTACTATGTAATAGCCAAAAAACTGTATTCATGATTTTTCTCTTTTCAACCCCTAAGAGGGTTAAACACGTTTTCACGAATTCAGTCATATCTGTTCGCGGGCTTTCTTTATATTTATTTTTCAGGTTTTTTGGATAATCAACCCCCAACGTTTTCACAATTTTCGCCATTTTTCAGGGTTGATGATATATAAAATTGGTTATTACTTCTACGGGAATTTCATGTAATGGTCTAAAAACCATTGAACCATTTTTCGGAATTCAACCACCAAGGGTTACTTTACGTTTTTACAAATTTTACAAAATCCTCCTAATCTCGAAACAACCAATGTTATACTCCGACTTTGACCGCGTCCCATAGTATGACCCAATTACGTTATTCATGTGTTATATATGGCAGTGACGTAAGCATTCAATTGCGACCCCATTTTAACCGCTTCCCGAACTTTGACTCAAAAAAATAATAAAGTTTCGCTTTTTGTTTGGGATTAGCACTCCCATCGAAACGGTAAGGTTTCATTACTACTGGAGATAGCTTAAAAGCCAAGTCTGCTACCAACATCACCGGAATATCTATGCTATCAAAGCGAAGCGGTATGCCAACACTAAAATGGCATTTAACATTCGAGTATGAATTGCGAATCGTTCAATGTTTTTTTCCCAATTCTCCCTTATAATTGTTATTGCTGCTCCTCGCCGAATTATCTGCAAAAATTACGAATAAAATCTGCCAGAAACTTCTGTCTCTCCTTCCCCACATTAGAAATAGCTCAAAACTTTCAGAGGACATCGGAAACGTCAGCATATTTTGTCTGCTGGGCGTTTATGTTAAGAAAGTAAACTAAACAGAAGTTGCATTCTACTAAATCATGTGCCCTATGCCTGGAGAAGTGTCCGGGTAGTGTTTATTCCGAAGGTTGGCAAGAGAGGTCACGAACTCGCGAAGGATTTCAGACCCATTAGCCTAACATCATTCGTGTTGAAAACACTGGAGCGCATTATAGATATACATGTGAGGCAGACCCTGGAAAGGTCACCGCTATCCAAATCTCAGCATGCTTACCTCAGAGGGAGATCCACGGAGACGGCTCTCCACGAAGTGGTGCGCACGATTGAGCACACGATAAACTACAAGCAATACACTTCAGCAGCCTTTCTAGATATAGAAGGGGCATTCAACAACGTCCACACCGAAGCTATCCAGGAATCTCTTACCGAACTGGGTGTGACCGAAAGCTTCAGAAATTGGATAATATCCATGCTACGGACCAGAATTATCCATTCAAACCTAGGAAAGAGCAATTTGACCAAGCACGTGCGTAGGGGAACACCACAGGGCGGTGTTATCTCACCTCTACTCTGGCTATTGGTCATGGATAAAATCCTAGTAAGACTAGACAGGGAGGGAATCAAAGTGATTGCGTACGCGGATGATCTGGTGATTTTGGTCTCGGGATTATTTCCTTCCGTAATCAGTGAGATTATGGACAGCGCTCTGGGTAAGGTAAGCACCTGGGCTACCGGCTGTGGCCTTGGTGTAAATCCGGATAAAACTGAGTTGGTACTATTCACCAGGAAAACCAAGATACCAGACTTTAACCTTCCCCGCCTGAACGGCCAACCGCTCCAGCTCTCCTCCAGCGCAAAGTATCTTGGTGTTATCCTTGATTCAAAGCTGAGCTGGAAACTCAACATAGAAAACCGGGTGGAGAAAGCCCGTGTGGCCTTCTACGCCTGCAAAAGAACCTTCGGCAAGAAGTGGGGACTCAAACCAAGGATGGTTTTGTGGCTGTACACTGCTGTAATACGTCCAATTCTCAACTACGGGTCACTAGTCTGGTGGCCCGCTCTGAGTAAGGACTATAACATAACTAAACTCAGTCGAGTTCAAAGAAGTGCGGCCATAGGCATTACAGGTGCTATGCGGTCATGCCCGACCGATGCTCTAAACGTGCTACTCTACCTCCTACCAATCGACCTTTATATAAAAAACACCGCATCAAACAATGCCGTCAGGCTCAAAGAATCTGGGTGCTGGACTACGAAGCCATACGGGCATAGTAATATCCTGGGACAGTTACCAAAGGAATTGGTTACGTCACCGACTGACTACATCACCCCCAAACTGAGCTTCACGAAACGATTCTCTGTTGGTTTCCCAACTAGAGAGGAGTGGAAGAACGGTGCGGTGGAAGCAGACTTCGACACGATAATATTTACCGACGGTTCAAAAATGGACTGCGGGGTCGGGGCAGGAATATTCTCAGATACACATAATATCGCTAAGTCCTACCGCCTCCCGGACCACGCTAGCGTCTTCCAGGCAGAGATACTGGGGATCCGGGAGGCTTGTCGTACACTAAAACACGACTCATCGCCAAAACACAACATCGTCATTTTCACCGACAGCCAAGCCGCAATCAAAGCACTAGACTAGGCTACCACCTCCTCTAAACTAGTTCAGCAATGCCGTAACGAACTAGCCGGTCTGGCGGAACGGCTCAAAGTCACTGTGCTCTGGGTCCCGGGGCATAGAGACATAATGGGAAATGAGCGGGCTGATGAACTGGCCAGGGAGGGCTCCGCTCTTCCCGGCTCTCTTGCGGAACTAGTTCATGTTCCTTTAGGAGTCGTAAAGAGGGTCATACTCTCACACTTCCAGACAGTGGCTAATTCCAGATGGAAAAGCCTAACTACCTGCGCCATATCTAGGAAGATGTGGCCATCTTACAACCGAGCCAAGTCAGACGAACTTCTATACAAGACCCGGGCAGACGTCTCCAGAATCACGGCGATCAGTACAGGTCACTGGCCGATTGGGGATCATGCGGCCAAACTGGGCATTCCATTCAATGTACACTGCCGCAGCTGCCAGGACACTAATGAGCGAGAGTCGCTTGTTCATTTCCTTTGCAAGTGTCCGGCTCTAGCTAGAGCCCGAGAGCGAGCACTAGGCAAGCCCTTCTACGGGGACCTGATGGAGATTTCGGGGAAGAGGATTGGAGAGTTATTACATTTCCTGAACAGCACAGGGTGGCTATAGCGATCCAATTCAATCAACCTTTCTCACATTCATCTTCTGTATTCCCAAGTATCAACAACCCTTAACAGCCGAGTTTAACACGAGTTTGTGGTTTCAAAACGGCCTCTGAGCTAATTGAGCCCTGTCTGGGTGACAGGGCTGCCACTTAAACCAACCAACCAAACTCGCTTTCTGAAAGCACCGTGAAAATTGCTATAGTTATATTTAGTTAGAATTCTTACAATCATTAAGTTATTTTGTGTCTTCAGAAGTTATTTTGTGTCTTCAGAAGTTATTTTGTGTCTTCAGATCGCGGTTTACTGCTTTAACCAATGAAAACCTTTACAAAGGACATTGTATAAAAATATTTGAATATCTGCACATTTTACAACAAGAACTCATCCGGTGTAATCAGCACTTTATTCATCAAAAGACTAATAATGTAAAAATCTGGAAAAAGGATTTCATTTGGTGCGCACTATTTTTATTCGTCGTCTGCTGATTATTTTCACTTAGCGCGCCTGTTGCGGTTCCAAATATTCAGCACTTCTCCGAACATTAATTAGGTATAAGCTGGCATCATTAGCAATTAATAGTACTCGTATAACAAGGCGGGACGGTAGTCTTGAAAACATCATCACATAAGAAAATTATGGATGGAGACAGAACGGATTCTTTGATATTTCTTAATACCACTAATTAAATTCAACTGATTTACTAGATGCACAGATATATTCAAATTACCACATACTCGTACGAAACAATAGGAGGTACAAGTATACACAAAATTATGTGTACACCAAGGAAAAAAAATGTACAAAGCCAGTAAGGCAATAGGATTTATGTAAACAAGAATTCCGTAGTAAACTGTGTATTATGTTCTTTACAACATTAAATTTACTTTCGTCTGTGAAAATAACTTTTGCCAAAAATCAGTGCCTATTTTTTGGCTAATTCAAACCCCTTTTTCCCTATTGGCCATCGATACAAATGGCTTCTGGTGAGCTAGAACTTCCTCTAAGTCCTTTTTACAGTTTCAGAAGAAATAGGGTTTTCGATAATTTGGGCCACATTTTCAGTAAGATTCCTAATAGACTCGGATTTTGTTTCACTATTCGTACTATACTCGTAACTCGTTCATTATGGTCCGACATTTTTTTTTCTCCCACGACTTTCATGTTTGTATTTATTTACAGTACTTTGAACTGTTGTATGACTCCTACCAATAATACGCCCTGTTTCGCAAAGATTTTCCTTCACAAATAAGCTTAATTATTATTTTTCGGTCAGAAGTTGAAGTTTCAGTTGAAATAAATAATTTCATATCCTGTTATCATTCGTTTCATTGATAAATTCGTGTTGCCAGGTGTACGAATAATTTTGTGTCGTAGAAATTATTATTTGGAGTTCTGATAATTTATTTTTAAATATAAAATATGTTTAAAATTATTTTTATTAAGAATTTTAAAATAACATGCGGGAAGCTTTTAAAATGTTTAATCATAATTATATATTTTTTTTAAATACATACTTCATTTACACTGTTTTGAATAAAATTTTGAATTGAGTACGAGTATCTGGGTTGTCGCACTAATGTGGTTATTATACTTTTGAGTGAAATTAAATTAACAGAAAATAGATAGATTGGTAAAAGGGATTGGTCTTTTAAGCTCTGTCACTGAAGCCACAGTTGGGCCTATTGTGACGTCTCCCGGATTAACTATGATTCCAGTTCCATCCCTGCACTTTCAATGATGCTTAGTATTTTACGAAGAGTAATGGCCAGGAATTCCTATGGTTCCATAAAACCCTGACCGAAATGACGAAGTCTTTTGTGAGCTAAACCCTCACATTCACAGAGGATGTGCTCTGGTGTCGTCATCGCAAATACTGCAAGTTTTAGTCTCAGAGAGACCAATCCTATGAAGATGCTTCCTCATGTGACAATGTCCAGTCAGAGCTCCCACTAGGGTATGGGTCTGGTGTCTGCTTCACTTCAGATACTCAGATGTTGTTTTCTCCGAATGCTTTGGCATAAAAAGCTTTGAGTGTCTATTGCCCGGTATTGAGTCCCAGTGAATGGCACTTTGCGATTTTTGCCACATTCCGATGTTCATTTTGGCTGTTCATAATAGTACCCCACAGAATGAATATGGTCCCATGAAGAGAGCTTCTGAACCTTTTCTAGCCATTAAGTTGACTATTTCGTTACCATGTTAACTCTGTTCTTGTTTCCTAGTTCAATCAGGAGGCAATTCCAAACAAGCTTGGAGTAAATTTGAACTGACTGAAGGGCCATTATTGCTGCCTTGTTGTCCGAGAGAATATATATTTGTTGGTTTTTGTAGCCCCGTCTGATACTTTCTCTAATGCATAGTTCAATAGCACGAGTCTCCGCCTGAAAAACAGTGGATGTTATGTGCATTATTACCGTTTTTTTCCGGCGGAAAAAACCGTTTGAACCCCAGCACAAAAGGGGCGAACCGGGCCTTGTCTGGCCAACCCAGAGAAGGGTCGTGGGAGCCAGTGATCCCTTTTAAGGACCCGTTCTGAGAAAAGTTCCACGAGCACAAAAGAAAAAAAACCAACAGAGGAAGAACTGAAACACGTCACAAATTTTAAAGAAGGAGAACACTCAGCTGAAGTAAACTTTCGTTATAACAATTATTTTAATCAAAAAAGTACCTCTTCTTGCAGGGTGACGTCCCGAATTGACCAGTAACAGCATGCTACAGTAGAATTTAACATTTGGGCGAACACCTTAAACTCCTGCCCCTACACCTTGATCTGTTTTAGATATGTTAGTATATCAAATTATAGATCCCGGTTTTGGAGTGGGTTTGATTGTGGCCCAATCCTCCCTTTCAGGTAGGACAACTTTGGCCTTGTAAAATTGGATTTCGGTATCATTGAATCTGAAAGAGGTATCGATAGTTGGGCAAGCTGTTTTACGCTCTGACATAAAACTGCTCAGCTTAAGCTGAATTTTACCTCATTAGCATACTCTATGGATTCTCCAAAAAGAGTAGGCCTAGATAACTTGTCCTTACACCACCTTTTGGTGAATGCAACAATTGTGCTTTTCTTTGGGTTGATACCCAATCCTGCTTTAGTACACCAGGTTGCTACCTGGTCTAGGGCCTCTGTCACTGTCTCTTCAAATTTACCTCCAACAAGGATGGCAAGGTCGTCTGCGTATCCCTGTACCGTGACTCTGAATTTTGTTCGATCTTGAAAAAGATCGTCCACTACTAAGCACAAGAGGATGGGTGATAGTACCCCACCCTGTGGACTGCCTTTCGCAGCTGTGACTGTGACTGTTGAGTTGGCTAGTGTCGAAGTTATTTTTCTGCGTTGTAGCATGGCCTTGATCCAACAGCAGATTTTTGGATCAATACCACGCTTTTGTGCAGCAGAGTATATACTTTCGTAGGCAGTGTTATGGAAAGCCCTTCAATATCTAAGAAGCAACCCACAACTATTTCCTTGTCCGTTATCGATTTCTCGATTTTCGTGACTAGATTCTGTAATGCGTGGGTTGTAGACTTCCCTGGTTGATATGCAAACTGATTGGAGTGTAAGGGTTGAGATCTCAAAGTCCCATTTCTGATATGCCTATCAATAATCTTTTCCATTGTTTTCAGGAGAAATGCAGTTAAGCTGATAGGACGATACGACTTAGGATTGTTGCTCCATATCCGGCTTGCTCTGAATATGTATAATAGTATTGGTAAAAGATGGTCCATTTATTTTTGCAGTAAAGCGGGAAAAATCCTGTCTTCTGCAGGGGATTTAAATGGTTTAAAGCTACGTATAGACCATTTAACCTTGTTAGCAGTGAAGATCTTGGCTGAGTTTTTCCAGTCCAATATGTTTGGTCTACTCGTCTTTGGGACGGTGTACCGTTCTTCATTGCTGGTTCTGTGGTTGAGGATCCGGGGAAAGGAGTTTGGGCTAAAAGTCCCAGCGTCTGTTTCCCATTTTTAGTAATCGAGCCATCGAGTTTGTCTCATAAGCCCATTTTGTTAGTGTGTGCTTTAGATAGTATTTTGTGTACTCTTGCCCTGCTGGATAAATCGTTTATACCCTGACAGAACACTTTCCACGAATTTCTCTTCGCACATCTAATTTCGTGGTTGTACTCTATTAGAGCCCTTTTGTACGATTCCCCCTCACCAGTTTTTTTGGCCCCTTTGAAGAGCTTTCTTGTTTGAGATCTGAGCTTAGTTAGTGCTGGGTTCCACCAAGCTACTTTCCTATTGCTTGCTCTGGATCTTTCCGGGCAGGATGAGTTGAAAGCAGTTTCGATAGCATTGCGTATTTATTCTAATGCTATTTCTATGCTATCAATGTCCTTAATATTACGGTTTCGGCCATGCATTCCGACAAAATCTGGTCGTATAGTTCCCAGTTCGACGTTTGTGGCTTCCTGTACGTTTCAGACAAAATGATATTAGATTCTATGTTGAATAGGATATGCCTATGATCTGACATAGAAGTCTCATTAGAGACAGTGAGATCTAAGACCTCCTGCCTGACTCTATTTATGAAGATGGGTTTGTTAGTATAAATAAAATCTAGAAGTAACTCACCCCGTTCATTGATGTTGGAACTTGACCACACAGTGTGATGTGCATTGGCATCACAGCCAAGTACCAGCTGCTTGTTAGTCCTCCGGCATAGGTCGACGATGTCCCTGATGACGGGCGACGCAGGTTCTGTGCAATCCCCGGGAAGGAAGGCTGAGCAAATGATATTCTCTGTCCTGCCCTCCCGGAACGGCAGCTCTACAAAGGCCGCTACTAGGTCCTTCATACAGTATCCTGGAATTGGAACATATTTATTATTTTTTTTAAAAAGTAGGCTCTTGTTTTTAAAAAGTAGGCTCTGTGTCTACAGGTATTGGTAGAGTCATACAAGAGCTCACCCACGGTCAAGCCTCTTACCTGGTCCTCCGTTAAATATGGCTCCTGGATAAGAGCGACGTCAAGGTGAGCTTCAGTGAACCTGCGGGAGAGAACTGCTGACTGTGCTTTCGCATGTTGCAGGTTTACTTGAAGACACCTGAAGTCGGTCATTGCTCGGCAGTCGGTTTGATCCTGTCAGAGTGAGCAGCATCTCTGATGTCCTGAATCCGCCTGTGCAATGCCGACGGCCCTGGTGGTTTCGCTGGCTCTGAGCCTTTAGCCGCCGTCTTCCCTCCAGCTTTTCGACCTTTGAGCATTTTGCGCTGTAGCTTGAGGTGCTTTTCCGCGGAAGATTTTACACCAGATGATGGACCTTTGGAAGAGCCTGCGTGAGGTGTAACTCTTCGGTGGGCTCTTGTCCACTTCAAGGGACCTTGTGACGGTACGGGTTGGGGCGAGTTGTAGTTGTCCTGAACAGTTCGATTTGTGTCAGTTCTAGACTGTACATTCATGGGTATTGGAGCTTGTGATGTTGCAGGTGAAGTTTGATTGCTCTGCCCTGGACATCGGCTTTTACTACTAGTTAGGATGGTCCTGGTAGAGAGCTAATATCTCTGACCTGGGCATCTTCACACGTCGGAGATTCCGTCCTGATACCTATGGTTTTTTCGGTAGTCAATTTTGAAGTGTTGTCTTTCTCTGTCCCTTCCTTTTTGATCCTCGCTTGTCTGAAAAGTTCAGGAATAGACGACCCTTATGTGATTCTAGCTCAGATATTGAGGCGTCGTCCTCAGAGAAGACAAAGATCTGTCAGCCATTCTTTTCTTTCACTATTCGGATAACCCGCCATGATTTGCTTGGGTTTTCTTTACCTATACGGAGCCCATCAATTTGAATCCTGGTGGGACTTACGCTACGCAAGTAGCTGCCATTGGTAGTTCGGACTTATCTACCGCAACGAGCTGCGCATCCTTCCAGGGCCTTAGAATGGCGGTGATCCTGATGATCCAGTCCCTGGTTGGTTTGTTATTGCACGTGATGGAGAGCCAGCCACTAGACTGACTTTGTGCAATAAATTGTGGGTGCGGTCCGCCAGCTACAATCTTGTCCACCTCGTCCATGATTGATCGCTTGACGTCTTCGGTGAGAGTGACCTCAGGGTGCTTAGAATGCATAATAGCTACTTTCATTTGAGACGCTACATCTCTGTATGATAACTTGGAAGTGCTCGACGTTGGGTTGAGCGAGCTCTGTCCTTTCACCGGCTTTCCCTTTGCTATTTTGGCGCGTTCTTCAGAGGCTGGTTTGGTCTTTGTCAGGGAGACCTGAACATTGTCATCCACAACTGGTTTGGTTTTGGTAACCTGAACCGTGTCGACAACCGCCACAAATTTTTCCGTTTTTTCCACCTTTTTTGAGATCTGTTCTGGTGTGCTACCATTAGATCTACCTCTTTTGCCAGTGTGTGGCTTGGCACCTTCCGAATCACGTTTTTCCACATGTTCTTTGACTTGCCTCCGCGCTTCTTCCGGATCCACGCCACTGGCAATTTTGGCCTTCACACGTCTCTTAGAGGCTCCAGAAAAGTATTCGTGTTGCCGCTTCGATTCGATTTGCGGTAGGTCCACAGGAGCAACTTCTGCATTTGGTACCATTGGCTCCTGAATGCTGATGTCGTTCGCACTATTACCACTCCTCTGCACAGAGATGGGGTGAGTAGATTCCCCTCTTCATGATGGTCCGGCGGTGTGAGTAGTAGGGTATTTTCACACTATACATCCATCTCGCCATCAATGGTCACAGCAAGTACCACGTCGACTGGGGTGCTAATTCCAGAGGAGACTTCGTCGGTTTTTGTTACTTGATAAATTTTGATCCCACGAGTATGGCGAGAAAAGAAGGTCCGCACCCACAGAGCTCACAATATGGATATAAGGCTAGGTTGCAAGGGGGTTTTGCCCGGTGCCCACAGGAGATCGTAAAATTAGAGATCATACACTTCAGTATGCGATGAATAATACATATTTAAAAATGTCATAAAGTCGACCCCCATAGACACGCGAGCATATTGGCACAAAAATAGGTTTGTGCGAGCCAATTGGGTCGTGTATGGCATTGTTGGCCGTTTGCGCAAACATGCTCGCCAAAAAATCAAAATATTTTGAATTTGGTGTTGGCCGTATGTTCTCACGTTGTGGTGATGTTTGCGCAAACTTCAGTGTTTAGTAGTTCAATTGCAGTCGTTGAAAGTTGAAATACAGTCGTTCTCAAGGCTTTATTTAAGGATATAATATAATTCAAATTAAAAAAACCTAAATTACAATGTAACTTAAATTAAAAGTAAAAAATATATATAACTAATTTAAACTAACGATAATATTTGACGCGAAGCAATTATAATAATGTCGCGAATCACAGAATCAAGATTTTTTTGGGTAGAGTTCATCGAACTCTATAAGAGTAAGCCAGAAACAGTAAATTATATATATAAAAATCCTGCTGTTAAAAACAAGGCGTATGACGTTTTAGTAGCGAAATTAACACTAGAACTACCAAGATCGTCATTTTGACGGTTTTCAAATTGCATGCTTAAAAATTTGATATAATTTATGTAATTGTTCTAGAATTTTATTACGACTTTTAATAAAATATAAGAACAGTTAATTATTACTATTCAATTTACCCTCACCGACTTTAATTTCCATAATCAGTATGACCTATACCTATTTATACGAAGACCCGTCAAAACGACGGCTTTAGCAGTTTCAAAGTTTATAATAATTTATGTATCATCTATGTAATGATGGACATCAATACATATTTACATTCATTACATCGCTTCCACACATTTGTATTGAATGATCCAAAGTGTTCGGAAGGCGTTATAACGCCGTTAGTTTAGAACTGAACGCTCTAACTGTTCATCTAAGATAACATGTACATGTAAAATATGTGCCTCATAGTTATTTCATACATGTCAAATTTGTTATAATATAAATTCAAATAGAAACTGTTTTTGTTTGTTTTCTTTTATTAATAATTAATGAACTATTATATTAAATGTTGTTATTGCTAAATTGTATTCTTTTATTTACTTAAACTAAATCAAAAGTTACAATGAAAGCCATAATCAAAAATCCGTTAATTTGACGGGTGCGGTAAAACTAGGTATATATTTAACATCGGTAGTTCTAGTGTTAAAGGAAATGTACAGTGTACAAAAATATACAATTACTGTTACACTCAAGTACAAACAACAATTTCTTTAAAAGGATTTTCTCGAAACTAACTTTTTTTAGTGAATAACTATCTTTTAACGGGGGTGCAAAAAGGTAGCAACTCTCTGTAATGCGCATTTTATGAGTTGTGTCCAGAATTACTTGTATACGAACATCCCCTGCGACTAGCTACACTATTTTAAAAAAAAAAAAATTTTAAATCCAATTTTTACTTAAAACGTCCAGTATATTTCATTTTTTCAAGCAAAAGTACACATTTCAATCACTTTTACACGAAATTACTAGTATGTATATATCAATAAATTATTCATGTACTTTTCACCTGAACCCTACAAATTCCATGAAAACAAAATTACGCTAAATTTGGCGTAAAATTAACTATATTTACATATGAATTGAAAATTACGTTTTTTATCGTGTAGTTCTACTTATCTATTTGAATTTTACGACGAAAAACATGTAATATATGAAACCACGAAGTTGAACGTTTCGTTTGATTTTATTTTCTACTGAAATGAAAATGAAACGCCTTCGGTGGCGCAGTGGCTACGCGCGCCAAACTTATGCAGTAATACCAGAATTGATCGCGGGTTCGATTCCTACCTACAGCCAAGTGTTTTATTGAGTAAGTAAGAAAGTAGAAATAAGTGTATCTTAAAAAGTGCTAATTTTATACTTTTTTAGAGTGTAGATTCAAGGGAATATCCAGTGAATTGCATGCTTTCGATGTTGAAATTTACTGATTGAAAATTGAAATTTACTGACCGAAAATGAAAATTACATTCAAATTGACTATTACATCCCAATGTAAATTTGTTTGAAAATGTGTGGCATATTTGCATATTTTGACTATCCAAAAGATGTAAAATTCAATGAATTTTTTTTACTGTGTACTGTTTGAATCTGTTTTCTTTTGCCATTGCTTTTGTATACAAAAATCTGCACAAAAGCAATTTTATAAAGTATTAACAGAAAAGTGACACATTTTCTATACAAAAATTACGATGTTTTTTGGTTATTCGGAACTTACAAAGTTCTCTTTAAATGCTGCGAATTTAATTTTTAACCCTTCAAATGTTCTTAATAGCCAAACTCAAGATTATGGATCTTTGCCTTAGTGAAAATACAGTTTCTCTTGTTAGAAGATAGTTATCTATCTTATATTAATTACTTAGATCGATTATTCAATTTCTCTCTGTGCTTGCTACTACGAAAACAATTAAGCCCTCCTCAATGAGATACTAAAATTTCTTCTTTATCCTGCGTGTGTACATAAACTTGAGGCCACCTATAAACGCTTAGAAAACCTTCGTAATGACTGTTAATTTCCTGTGGTTTTACTATAATAACTGGCTCCGTACTGAGAAGCCGGAAAGAATGAAGTGTGGCATTTGTCGAACACGTTGTTTAAAGGTTTCAAGATACTTGATTACATCCTGTATAAATATCGCTTAAATGTCAAGTGACTTAAGTACCCGCTTGTTACACAGTAGACCCCTTTCTTTTTTAGGTTCTATTAGTGAGAACTCTTAACAATTTTTGTTTCTGTTCGCATTGACCAACTCATAAAATGCTGACAATTTATCAAATTTTGTTCTTTCTTGGACATAACTATATATATTTTCACTTAACACTTGACTTGAGGCTCGATAGTTCTATTAAATCCTTGCGCTTGGCTCCAATATTGTCGCTACAGTCATGATGATACTAGCTACTAAATGGTATTCAGCAAGAGTTCCAAAGATATTAAAACTATGTAAATTTGAACAGCGTATTTATCTGATATTTGGTTACCAGCCGTTTTTAAAGCGAAATACTTGTCTAAAAGGTCGCGAAAAAATTGTCTAGAAGGTACATACAATTTTTGATAAAGTCTATTTTGTTAATTTTTTTTCATGAGAATGCAATTTTTTCATGGTATGATAGCTTTGTGTGGAAGCTAATTTAAAAATTTAACAAAGAAAACAACTGAATATAAGGCAAATCGAGAAAGTCCTTCGTGTAGCGGCCGTGTTAAAAACTCTTTCGAAAATGTATGAAAGTTATAGAACGCATAATAATTCAATAACATGTTAAAGCAGAAAATCAATAGTTTACAGAAAATAGTTCTAAGTCAGCGTTCGAGTTTGAATCCGTCAGTCGAGATATCAAGTCGAAAATCCAACCGTAGTAACCGTTTTCAATAAAATTCTTTAAAATTAAGAAAAGTTATTTGTGTTCTAGTGGTTAATTCTTATTAGAGTGAATTTAACAATTTCGCAATATTGCGAAGTAAATAATCAGAAGAGAGCCCGTGAGGGCCCCTTCGAACTAATCAAAGACAAAATAAAATTTCGGAAAACTACGCAATCAATAATGGCCACTTCTGGCAATCAATGTAGTGTTCGCGGTAACCGCTTCACTCTATCAAGTGACAATGACGACACACATATTATAAATAGTGCCAATGCAACTAACGAACTAACAAAAGAAATATAAATCGCCGCCAATAGCTATTCCTGACTTAGGCCTGGAGACAATCAAACTTGCACTAGCATCAATCAACATAACTGATTTCGCAATTAAATGATGTCAACTGGCCGTAAGGTAATAATTAACACAAAAGAGAGTTACGACAACGTTATTGCCTACCTAATCGAGAAGAGAGTACATTTCTTCACTCACCAACATTACGATGATCGTCGATTGAAAATTGCCCTTACTGGCATGACAGATATGGATACGGATGAACTTAAACGGCTTTTGCTCGTCTTCGATATAAAACCGTTCAAGATAAAAAAATTCATCGCAGACAAAAAACGTTACGATGAACAAGCCACATATCTATTGTATTTCCCGCGGTCAGCTGTTAAAATAGCGGACCTTCGAAAAATTAACGCACTAAACTATACGATAGTAAAATGGAACTACTACACTCAAAAATCGAAAAAAACAACAACAGTGCAGAAACTGTCAAATGTATGGTCACGGTTCATCTCACTGACCTTCAGGTAAAATGCATGATCTGCGGAAAAAACCACAACCACACTGACTGCAAACTCAAAACCGATGAAGTATCAAATATAAAATGTGCAGATTGCAACGAAAACCACTTGGCCAACGACATCAACTGCCCAAAGAGAGAACAATATTTAAGCATAAAGAAAATAGTTTCTCACAAACGAAAACCACGTATAAATATTGTACCGGCAAATAAAAATAATGCACCAACACCTAACTCGAAGTCAAGAGAAGACTTTCCACTTCTAAACACAAATCCAACACTAGATCATATACGACTACCTGCTAGGACATTCAGCGATGTAGCTAAAGGTAACATTTCTTAATCTAATCGTCAACTAGGTAATAATAACAGTGATGCTAACAATTTGTTCTCAAGTGAAGAACTTTTATACATTTCAAAAGAATTAATAATTAAATTAAGTAAGTGTCGATCTAAGGAAGATCAGTACCAAGTACTTGTTGAATTAGCTGTTAAGTTTGTTTATGGATAGTTTACCAAATTTAAAAATACGAATTTGGAATGCGCAAAGCATTCGCAATAAATCTGTTGAACTATTTAATTTTCTTAAAGATAGGGATATAGACATAACTTTAATTTCAGAAACATGGCTAAAACCAAACGATAGGCTTAGTGATCCCATTTACAATGTTTATAGAAGAGACAGAAAGGACGTAACTGGCGGTGGAGTCGCACAGTGGCGGATCCAGACTTTGCTGTTGGGGGGGGGGGGGGGGGCGGATTTTTTTTGATTTGGCTATTTTGTTTGATCAAGTTCTGTTTTAATTAAGTTACATAGACTGCACTTAGCAAAAACGGGATCATATTGTTTTCATCTTATTATGGGTCATTCCATCAAGAATCGCCAAAGTTGTGACCTTACCATCTCCGATTCTTTTGAAAATGTTTGTACTTGAAGAACTAGTGAAAAAAATAATTGAAATTCAAGTTTTTGTTTCTATATAATTTTTTAACTAACAAAAACAACAACAATCTTTAAAATAAGCCCTACTTTATTATTCAAGGATAAAAATTACCAGAGATATGAATTTTCAAAGAGGACTCGGACATCTTTTTTGGGAAATCTTTAATATACTATAACTAACAAAAAAAATGAGATAGAAACAAAAACTTGAAATCATATTTTTTTTTCACTAATTTTTCGAGTACACAAATTTTCAAAAGAATCGGCGATGATAAAAGTGTGCGATTCTTGATTAAATGACCCCTTTTCTATAAAATAATTGAGAACGACTATAATGTTCTTCGATTTTTTTGATCCCGATCCCATTGAGATCCCAAGTTAATTTTTTGGTATGTTTTGAAAAACAGTATAACCTACAAAATATAAAAAAAATAAAAAAAAAACCGTTTTGAGATATTCAAGGATAAAGGATAAAATCATTATCCTTGAAAAAATTTCAATTACTAGAGATATGAATTTTCAAAGAGGACTCGGACACCATTTTTGCGAAAACTTTAACATACTATTACTAACAAAAAAAATTAGATAGAAACAAAAAATTGAATTTCAATTATTTTTTTCACTAGTTCTAGAAGTATAAAGCATAAAGTATAAAGTATAAAAGTATAAATTTTCAAAGGAATCAGAGATGGTAAGGTCACAAATTTCGTCATTCTTGGCGGTTCTTGATGGAATGACCCTATTACCTACGCAATATGTTGTCTTGTAGCATTTTTGAGCCTCTACTCCCATCAGGCCATTGCAAACCGGTTTTCGTCAGCTATGCTCTTTGCTGTGTTAAAAGCAATTTACACTCAACATGTATTTGCGGCGCAACTTGCGACAGAAATACGGTGAGCTGCGAATTGTGGTGTACCACAGTTCATTGCATGTGTGTACACATATGGCAACGTGCGTCGGAGAAAAAGTTGAAGAATGTTAGACTCTTGCGACTGCACGAGCCATCTGATTGGTTGATTTTATGGTGGGGATAGAGTCGCGACTCAAACGTTGAGTGTATGGTAAATCCACCATCATGGTTCTGTGCTGCACCGTAGAACTACAGTACTAATTACAGTCCACATTGCAGTAAAAAAAATCGCAGAACGTTTGAAGTATGTATGTTTAGAAAATTCGGAATTGGTCTTGGGGGGGGGGGGGGGGGGGCGCCCCCCCTGTATCCGCCAATGGAGTCGCGGTTATTATTAAAAAAGCAATAAATCATACAACTGTCGCAAATTTAAATACAAAGATTATTGAGTACATCGTAATTAAATTAACAGGTTTAAATACTACAATTTTTTCAACTTATTTTCTTGGGACTAAATCAAATCAATCGAAGCTAGATATGTTTCGGAGGGACATAAAATGTTTATTGAACATTAAAGGTAGCTTACTAATAGGAGGCGACTTAACACTTTGACTGTCACGCGTATTTGCAATAAAATCTCCGTCAGGCCACCCGTACCGCTATAGGAAGCGTGGTATAGATTATTGAGACCAAATGGTTTCTTATGCCACGGCGATTAGAAAAGGGATCAAATGGTATCGAAAACTCTCAACTTCTGCTGGGAATTTCAGTTCTAAACGCTTTGGTGCTTTACAAAATTGTGATAAAGAAAACTGTAAATATTAGAAGATTTAGAGAATTGATAGCTGCAAAATTATTAGGACTGCCTGAAGATACAACTAAGCCTTCTGTTCCACAAAGAAGGCATTATATCGCCGTTCGCAAAAATGATTTTGGAAAAAGCATTAGACGCGCATGTTACTCAAATAAAAGATAGGAAATGGACCGATCAAAGGCACGAGAACATCTGAAAAAACCAATAACTTTTTGTCCTGATCAAGCTCAACTTTGCAGAGAATGTTTTAATGTTTTACACTGCAAATTATTTTTTAAATAAACCATTTTACTTTATTATTTTTTAATAATAAAGTATTGTGATCGACCTGAAATTTCAAAAAAGTTTGCTACCCTGAAATTTTGTATTTACACGTTTTAGGACTAGTAAACACCAAAAAAGCAAAAAAAAAAAAAAATGTCCGTCTGTCCGCCGTAGACGCCGTACGCCGTACGCCGTTGAGATATTAAATTAAAATTTTTATGGTGGGTAGATTGGGTGAACCCCTACCACTGGTATATTTTCGATGGGTGGGGCTAGAAGGGGAGAGGAGAGGGGAGCGTTTTAGACGAAAAGTTTTGGTTTCTAGATCTCAGGAACCACTTATGCTAGGAGGCTGAAACTTGGAACTTGTATAGTACTATGATAATGGACTCAATTGCAAAAAACAAGTCGATCTGGTTAAGGGGTGTGGAAGTGGGGGGGAAAACAATGAGTCTTTAACGCATGAAAGACGGGATTGAAACATTCTAAAATCGATATCTCCTGAACAATTAATGTCAGAAAATTGAAACTTTGTTGTTGTCCTTAGGGATACTTCAAGATTAGACAAGGGCTAATATTTTTAAGAGGGGTGGTGGGGTGTGGAGGTGGGGGGTGAAAAACTTTGGATAACAATATCTTCCGAACCAATTACACCAGGAAGATAACATTTTGTTTCTGTATATAAGATCACAAGAGGAGTCTACCGAAACTAAATTTTTTCAGGGGGGAGGTGGAGCACGAAAGTGGGGGGACAGCAATTTTTCCAAAAATTTAATTTTTATATCTCAGAAACCGTATCAGATATGATCTTGAAAATTTTACAGGAGTTGGGGTCGGTAAACTTCTAATAGGGGAAAAAATGTTGGGGGTGTGGGTGTAGGGGGTGATGGTGAAAGGGGGTAGAAAGGAAAACATTCTGATTTTTATTTCTCAAAAACCGTAATGAATAGAAAGCTAACAATTTAGGATTATATAGAACCACTATGGAGACATCCTAGAAAAATAAAATTTTTGATAGGGGTGTCAAGGTACGGGGGAGAGGGGTGGTTTTTTATATCTCAGAAACGGCTTATGCTAGAAAGTTGAAACTTAGTACGTATATGTAGATGTACTATTAGAGTAATTAAAGCAAAAAAAAAGTTCAGATTTTTATTGGCGTTCAGAGGTTGAGTAAAAAAAATGTCCGTGAATCCACATTTTCACAAACTTCGTTAAAACTTTTAGACATGTCGAGCTATCAAAGCAATTTTACTTCTGTGCGCTATTTATATAAGCGCCTAGTAACGATCTTCAAAATTTTTCGATATCCAACCCCTAACGGGGTGCAAAGTGGTTGTGTACATATTTACGAATTCTGATATATTTCTAAGGTATATTGAGATTTGGAATTCACTTTTACTTCTATAAGCTTTAAACGTAATCGGGGAAAAACCGATTTAAGTATTTTTCTCAATTAAACCCCCTGGGGGTATTGTTCAAGTTTTCACTGATTCCGAAAATCTCTTAGGTTTAATGTGATCGAATTCGCTTTTACTAGTATGAATTATTCTATTGATAAAAAAAATAAGTAAATAAATAAAAAAAAATCGCATAGTACCCAACACCGTATCTCATCATTAAACACGTTTCGGACTTCTACCCATAAAATAATAAAGTTGCGCCCAGACTGTTGGCAGATTTTTATATTAATTTAATTTAATTTAATAGTTTTATCACTTACTGTGGAATATTTGTCGAAATATTTTCGAAGATCCCCTGTAAGTAGTCAAATAAGCGTCACCCGAATACGGGTGACACGGCTTGATGAGAATTTTTACTGTCATCCGAATACAGGTGACGCGGCAGTCAAAGTGTTAAACTGTAAACATAAGCATTGGAACTGTTATAGTTCTAATAAAGCTGGTAGAATTCTCTTCGAGGAACTAGCCAAGACAAATATTGTAGTACATACGCCGTCTGCACCCACGTACTACCCAACAAAAGGTAAATGTTCAACCCCTGATCTTGTTTTAATTAATGGCCAAATACCTCTCTCCTAACCTATTACTTTGCAGGAACTATCATCACCACATCTACCTGTCGAATTTTCAATATTAGGAAATGTTCCCAACATAAAATCCAAAGCAACAATTTTCTGCTACTCAAGAACAAATTAGATAAGGTATAAACAAATGTTAAAAAATTCATTAAGACTTACAACGAACACACTGGACTTATCCAAAATAAATTCGAGAGACCAAGTTGATCAACTAATTCACAACTTTTCCCATCGAATAGTAAGTACGGTAAAGAAATGTACCCCAGTAACTGAGCTGCACGATCATAGCATAATAATTGACGACCACACTAAATCCCTTATTAAACAAAGATGAGACGAGAGTGGCAACAGAACAGAAATCCTTACCTGAAAGTCTTAATAAATAATCTAAACGGGCGGATAACGGATAATATTCAGGGTCTAAAAAACAAAAATTGGAACAATATGCTATTGTCTCTTAACAAAGGTCAGAACAAGTTATGGCACATGAATAAATTATTCAAAAGGGGGCGCAATTTTATAAAACCGCTTAAATCGGGCGATACTGAAATTTACTCTAAGGGCTCGCGCACACAGAAAGCGGAACTGAGCTGACCGGAGCCGAGCTGATATTATCGGCGCTTAAAAAAATTAAATTACGAGCACACAGAAGGCGGAGGTGTAAGTTGACGAAATCAAGCGAATTTAAAAATGGTCAGTGCAAAGGTTAGAAGGATTCTTTTAAGTGAGAACTCATTTTTCAAAAGAAATCTAATAAGAAAATGGCTGTGGGTTAGGGAACTATACAAAAAAAGAGGAACCTTTTATCCAGACTTACGCAAAGACGCTGAAAAATTTTATGAGTATACCAGAATGGAAATCGAAACTTTCGATTACATCAGAGATCGCATTAAAGCGGACATTCAAAAACAAACCACGAATTGGCGTAAACCCATTTCAGTAGAAGAACGACTTTTTGCAACTTTGAGGTCAGCAAACAAATTTTGTATTTTATTCAGTATTTGTTATGTATCCGAATGTATTTATTATCAAAATACATTCGGATGTTATATACCTTAATAAATAGAAAATTAAAACTTTCTCAGCAAAATAAATTGTTAATATTTAAAACCGTGATGCAGCCTGAACTTTGCTATGGGGCACCTATTTGAAACAATAGTGCATCGATTCACAAAAGAAAAATGCATATTATGCTTAAATGCTTAAAAATAATACTCGATAAACCTTGGTATTTTTCTACACAAGCATTGCACCAAATAGGAAACTGCAAAACATTAGTTGTTATGGCAAACCAGCTAACGGAATTATTCACAAATAGTTACCTTTGCTCGGATTACCCGCTAGTTATGTCGCTATGTCATTAAAACTATACTTGACCTAGTTTTTTCAAATGTTTTACCACTTCCTGAGGTAACTTCATCGGATTATACGCTTCTTCCGCTGGATGCTATGTACCATCCCGCACTCACCATTAGGTGTAATTTAGTTACTGACATTGTACCGGTCCAACAGTTCACTTGCTTTAATTTCAAAACGGCAGATTATAATTTAGTATGTGAACAGATCTCATTGATTGATTGGTCCATGTTGTTTGAGGGTGCAAATGTTGATGATGCTATTTCCCGTTTCTATTCGTGTATTTATAGGGTGTTCGATCTATGTATCCCTACCCAATTAATTTTTGGTTCGTCGTATCCTCGTTGGTATGATGCAGAATTGAGGCAAATCATTAAAGATGAAAAGTTAGCGCACAAGAGGTACAAGGAATCTGGCTCTGTCATCGATTACAATGTTTTCTCGCGGTTACGAACTCTTTGTAAAATAAAAATTAAATCTTGCTACATGGAATATATGCTTAGTGTTGAAAATAGTATCACCACCAATGCCAAGGCTTTTTGGAATTATGTAAATTCTCTTCGCTCGGACAACGTTTTGCCATCATATATGTATGCTAATGACAAGACGGCATCTGATCCATCCAATATTGTAGAGCTGTTTTCTGATTTTTTTTCTAGTGTATACTCTGATATTACTTCAAGTACACCTTTTCCTAGCGTGTCCTTCCGCCCCGGTAATCTTAGCTTTAATCTCTCAACTCTTAGTGTTAATATTTCAGAGGTCTCCTTAATGCTGGACAATCTCGACGTAAATAAAGGCATGGGTCCAGATGGTGTACCTCCATTGTTTCTATGGAATTGTAGACAACACTTAGCACAACCTCTGATGTACCTATTCAACTTATCCCTTCAGTCGGGTATTTTTCCAGTATTGTGCAAAAACTCTTATGTAACTCACCTATTCACAAGTCAGGAGATAAGAGCAACGTTCACAACTACAGGCCTATATCTATACAGTCTACTGTCGCTAAAATCTTTGATGCAATTATAACTACAAAACTTACTCCTCTGATCAGAAATTATATAACGCCTAATCAGCATGGCTTTCAAAAACGCAAGTCCACAAGCATTAAAGGTGCTAAATCGGATCATTTTGTGATTAAATCAGGTGTGCCACAAGGTTCACATCTTGGTCCTCTCCTTTTTTTAATTTTTATTAATGATATTTCCTTTATTTTTTCTGAAGTAAACTTTTTACTATATGCAGATGACCTTAAGATTTTTAAAATAATTAATTCCCCCAGTGTCTGTGATATTATTCAGAATAATCTGAACTCTCTTTTCGATTGGTGTGTCAACAGTCGGTTGCCTTTGAATATATCCAAGTGTAACTACATTGTTTTCCACAGATTGCGTACTTCTATATGTTTTAATTATAGTATAAACAATTGCTCATTGCCGCTTGTTGATGTCGTTAAGGACCTGGGCTTGTTACTCGACTCAGCACTAACATTTATTCCGCATTTTAAAAAGATATGTAGCTCAGCCCGAAGAATGCTTGGGTTTGTTATTCGCAACAGTCAGGATTTCAATAAAATTCGGTCTTTGTGCGCCCACACCTAGAATATCTGTCAGTTATTTGGAACCCTCATTTCCAAATTCATTGCTCTAATATTGAAACTGCTCAGCATAAATTTCTACGCTACATTACCTACAAACTTCACATACCATCAGAGGTAATCGATTATGATAGTCTGCTAACATATTTGAACCTCTCTACACTCTCAAAACGTCGCGAGCATTTTGATTTAATTGCCTTGTACAGAATCATCAATAACGAGTTAGATTGTCCCGACTTTCTACAATTCATCAATTTCAGAGTCCCAAGTTATTCGTCCCGGTCAAATGAAACCTTTTATGAATCGCGTCACAAAACCTGCTATGCCAATAACAGTCCAGCGAATCGATTAATGAGATCTGCAAATAAGCAATCTGCGAACCTGGATATTTTTAACACCAGTGTTCACCATGTCAAGTCACTATGATTATTTTATATTATGCTTTTTATTTCTTTTCCTATTTATTTTTGTCTTACATGTTTCTTTTTGATTCTTATTTATTTTATTCTTAGTGTAGTTCATAAATACTGCTAAGTTTTCATTCACATATTTTTAAATGTTACTATTTATTACGTTGGTGTACATAGTTAGTTATAAGTTATTATTATCTTTTTAGTTTTTATTATTCTATTGTAAATTATTATTATTATTCTTATTCAGTCTTATATTCAAGGGTCATGGCCCGTTAATAAATAAATAAATAAATAAAAAAAAAAATATTGAAAATTTCTTTAGAGTAAGTTAACTTTAGGATTAGGTTAGGATTGAATAAAGGGGTTTTAAGTCACAATTTTTCCTCAAAATTTAAATAATTAATTAATATACTTATTACCGCAATTAGCTGATTAATTTAAGTATGTATATAGTTGTAAAAGTTTATCTTGGTCTCTAAAATAAAACATGAATTGTAACACAATAATTGTAAACGAAACTAGTGAATAAATTTATGTATCTATCTATCTATTTATCTATCTAGTTTTAAGTTAAAAACAAAACTAAGTTCATTAATTATATATAAGTTCATTAATTATATATAAGTTCATTAATTAGAACTCCTTCGGAAAGATCCCATACAAAAGTTCCTGAAACATGTGGTTATAAAGCAAAATCGAAAGTGTCCGTCATGTAGCCGCCATATAAAGGTCCCTCTTAAATGCATGGATCTATCTTCCAGAATACGCTATAACTCAAAAACGCGTTAACGGTAGCTTGTATGGTAAAAAATAAATTTTTTGTTTTCGGCTGATTATTAAAATATATATTTTCCTGATAACACCAACCCAAAATCGCGACATTTGGACGCCGGAAAGTGCCTAAAAATAAATTTTGAAATTAAAATGCACCCGCCAAATACGAGGGCCCTTCCTTACATCACCATTACAACTTTCTCTGATAAAATGATTGCTTGTCAGTTTATTTTATTGTCAAATGATAAAAATCAGTGTTGCCACAGTTATTTCACAAGGAATAAAAAAAGACTGGAAAAATCACGAAAATTTATTAACAAAAGATTCTAAAAGAAATGACGAACAGCTGACTTGTTGGTTGTTGTTGTAAACAAACTGGTTGCCTGAAAAAGCGTGTTTGCGTTTGCCCCGTTTTCTCGCCAACCGCTTAGCAGAATTCATTAATTTTTTTTTCTTTGTTTTGGATAAAAGAATTGGTTGATCGAAGATTATGAAATTTAAATAGCGCAGTATCGACCTGTAGGCCATAGACGTTTCAAAAAGTACCGATTTTTGAACAGCTGTTATAAAAAAAAGTAAAGCTATTTTTTTGAAATGCTTCCATCAAGTAGTAGTGCTAACAGAGCTTTACAAATAAAAAAAAATGAAGTTATACGATTAGCGGTTTAAGAGAAAATGGGTCTTTGGCCATTTTTGCATTCTCCACAAGCTCACCTTAAAGCATTAAGTTACAATTTTACAGTAATTAAAAGCAAGATAGTTCACTAGTAAGTTATATCCGTGAACTCTTTTGAGAAGCTATACGTATACAGGGTGTAACTAGTACTGAGGTTCAAACGAAAATGGGAGATAGAGGAACTTGTCCTGAGTAGAAAATCGTTCTACACATACTCCCGTTTTTGCACCGTTAAGGAGATAGCGCGATTTTAAGGACGAGGGATTTTCATCGTACCTGTGATCACTGTTTGATCTTTAACTTCTGCTGTACTTAGCGTAACGTAATAATTCTGGGCTCGTTGGAAAGGACACAAATTCTTCTTTCTAATTGCTATCAACTGTGTCAATCAGTGTTATACTTTTTGAGAAATATTCATTTAAATGACACAAAAACAATAAAAATTAAAAAAAAATATAAAAAAGTCCTGTTTTCTCCAAGAAGGACCTGATTAACCACCAAATTTTATTACATTTTCGGAAAGCCCATAAAATTTCCCTATACGTTTGATAACAGAATTTCATCATATTTGCAACAACAAGTGAGTTCCCTGCATATGTTGGAAATACTGCTAAACATAGAATTTACCGCAAAACAGATGCAGTAATGAGCAACCATGTTAACAACACACGTATTGCTCTTATGTGTGGAAATTATGTTACAGGTAAGTAAAAATATGACAACTAATTAGATAGCGTCCATTTAAGTAAATTAACTAACATCCATTTAAGTTAATTAAGTAATATCTATTTAAGTAGGACGTGGAGTTTACCTGCTCCCTTAAGGAACAGGAATGACTTCGTCCTACGTAGATTTTTCTGCGATAAAAGCATCGGGAGGAAGCAACAGCAAACAGAATGTCATAGACATCATTACGAGCAACATGGCAAGCAATAGGAGGTCTTTTACAACGGAAGAAATGGCACACATGCACTTCGTGTATGGGTTGTGCGACGGGAATGCTAGGTGAGCCGAAAGAGTTTACCGGGAACGGTATCCGGACAGATATCGGTACCCCCATTATCGGATGTTCATCAGCATTCATCGGAACCTTCGTGAACGAGGTACACTGCAGCCGTAGCGGTAGACACAACATCCAGGACGGCGACACTCGGTACCTGTGGCCACGGAGGAGCGCATACTGCGCATCGCGGCTAGGGACCCCACGGTAAGCACCCGGCGCATTGGCCATCGATTAGGCATCAACCACATGCATTTATTTTGTCCTCACTATTGTTGTTGTTGTTGTTGTTGTTTGAAGTGGGGGAAGATACGCAGCAAAGCCGCGCATCTTGAGCACTCAGACAATTATTGCCCATTGCACTCGAGTCCCCCATTCTCTACCCGAACTTCTTCGTCCTCCTCACGAATTTCAAGAGCTCAGGTAGAGATCGAGAACGGAGTTCTTCCATCCTCATAACATCGACGCCGTATACGTGCACTCTCGCAAAAGAGTAAGCTGGACACTCAAGAAGGAAATGTTCCGTTGTGTCGTCGCTCTCGTCGCAAGCAGTGCACATGGGGTCGTCAATGATTCTCAATCTGACCATGTGTAGGCCACACGAGTTATGCCCTGTGAGGACACCAACCATACTACTACATTCTTTCCTGCTCAATTTGAGAAGAAAAGATGCGGTTCGTTCACTTGGTCCGTCAACAAGGTTTCTGGTCTGCCGCATATTTGATTTACTCACCCACTCAGCAGTGGCAGCCCTAACAGAGGCTACAGGCACACCGAAAACTGGTTCTGGTCCGACCATGGCTGACTCCGATCCTGCCTTTGCTAATGCATCAGCTATTTCATTGCCAGTTATACCCTGGTGACCTGGAACCCATATGAGCTTTAAGTCATTGAATCTGCCAACAGAATTCAACCGTTCTTTACACTCACGTACCATCTTCGAAAAGACTATTGGATTATCTAGGGATTGTAGAGCGGCCTGACTGTCGCTGCAAATGCAGATCATCCTGCCTCTCCATCTTCCCTCTATAATCCATTCTACTGCCTTAAGGATCGCATAAACTTCGGCTTGCAATACCGAAGAATGTTTTCCTAGGGCGAAAGAGTACCTGAGATCTTCAGTCTGCAGATACATTCCAGCTCCCGACCCGTCTTCAGTCATTGAGCCGTCCGTGTAGAATATATCAGTGAATCCGCTAAGCAATGCGGACTGGTTTTCCCACTCCGCCCTACTCGGGATCTCCACCTGATATCTTCTATTGAGCATACAGATCGGAGTCATAGCATCCGAAGGCATATCGAAGATAGGGTTCTCAGACAACCTTCGAGCCATTTCTCCATGACCCGTGCAATGCTCTTTCCTCCACAAGCCTAATCTCATTAGCCTGTGCGTAGCTCTCATTGCTTCCGCCTGAACAACAATGTCAAGCGGTGGCAGATTGAGCAGTGCATCGAGTGCCGCAACCGGTGTGGTGCGCAAGGCATCTGTTACACCGATGCAGACTGTCCTCTGTAGTTTAGCGAGACTAGCTCTAATGTATGCACATTCGGACTTAGTCCACCAAACCACTGATGCATAGATTAGGATGGGTCTTATAATGGCCGTATATAGCCAATATACCATTGAAGGCCTAAGACCCCATGTTCTTCCAAAAGCTCTCCGGCACTGCCAGAATGTTACTAGCGCACGGTTTGCCTTTGTATCTACATGTTCCTTCCAGAGAAGCTTGCTATCCAGAATAATCCCCAGATACTTAACTTTCTCCGAGAGCTGAATAGTTTCACCCTTCAGCATAGGCAACACTAAACCTTCTGTTTTTTTTTCCTAGTAAACAAAACTAGTGCGGTTTTGCTAGGACTCACAGAAAGTCCGTGTCTTTCACACCAGCTATCTATAACCCATAGGACTCTCTGCATTTTGTCGCAGACATCCCTGAGCGATAGCCCAACAGCTAGTGCAGCCACGTCATCAGCATAAGCTTGTACGTGAATATTCAGATCCTGCAGTTCGAGAAGCAGAGAGTCGATGAGCATACTCCACAACAATGGCGAAAGGACCCCGCCTTGAGCACAGCCCTTACTGACCCCCGTTGTAGCATATTGCCCATCCCCCGCCTCCGTGAATAGCATTCTCTGTGTGAGCATGGAGTGAATCCACTTGACTAAAATGTCATCCACCCCATGTCTTTTGGCAGCATCACACAGTGATTCGAAGGGCGCACTATTAAAAGCACCCTCAATGTCCACAAAAAGGCCCAGCGCGTACTTTTTCCGGTCCAGCGCCCCTTCTATTCTGGATACCAGAGAGTGAAGCGCTGAATCACAAGACTTTCCGCTCTGATACGCATGTTGTTCCGAACAAAGAGGATGCGCTCTGAGAGCCACTTCCTTAATGTGCTTCTCTACCAGTCGTTCCAGACTTTTCAGAACAAACGATGTTATGCTGATTGGCCTAAAACTTTTGGGCAAAGTATAGTCGTCTCTCCCTGGCTTCGGGATGAACGCTACTCTGACCGGTTGCCATGAAGATGGTACGTATCCATGCGCCAAGCATGCAGAAAATATCTTTCTGAGGATCGGCACTAGAACAACTGCTCCCTCTTTTAGCATTATCGGATAGACACCGTCCACTCCTGGTGACTTGTAGCTGTCAAACGATGAAATTGCAAATTTCACCCTCTCAGCAGTCACTACAGCGGACGCCGTATACCAACTGCGCCTGGGCGCTCTGTCCTTGGTCGGACAGAGTGTCTGAACCACGCATTGATCGCTTTCGATCACCTGATTTCCTGGAAAATGGGTCTCAAAGAGGGTTCTTAGTGACTCCGCTTTCGAAGTGGTATATGTACCATCAGGTTTCAACAGGGAGTCAAGCCTGGCCGTGTTGTCTTTCTGAAAGACTTTGTGCAACCTAGCTGTTTCCCTGGTTCCTTCCAGACTCTCGCAGTAGTTCCTAAAAGAGGCTAGTTTTGATGTCTTAACCAGCTTCTTGTATTCCCTCTGCGCTGTCCGGTAGTAATCCCAGTTGGTCTCTGAACCACTCTTAAGCGCGCGATTTAGAAGCCTTCTGGTGGTTTTTCTGAGCTTCTGCAGGTCCCTAGTCCACCAGGGGACTGTGGTTCCGCATCGACTCTTGCTGACAGGACACGATTCCGCAAAACATTGACTTAAGGTTAGACTTAGACAAGAAGTCACTTCCTCAATCATATCAGGCGTCCTCATCTTTCGTGGTATTTGAGACCTCTCCTGTAAGAGAGATCTGAACAAAGTCCAGTCTGCATTCCTGGGATTTCGTATAGCCGGTATGACGGGTTTGTCAGCTGCCAGTCGAAATTCCAGATATCAGGCACTATTACTAATCATACTCCTTCGGCGAATGACGGGTGTCAAACCAGATTTACGAACGTGCTTGATAACTGTTAGCCCCGCTCCTTTACAATTTAACCTATGAAGAAATTTTGTTATCAAACGTATAGTGAAATTTTATGGGCTTTCCGAAAATGTAATAAAAGTTGGTAGTTAATCAGGTCCTTCTTGGAGAAAACAGGACTTTTTTGTATTTTTTTTTAATTTTTTATTATTTTTGTGTCATTTAAATGAATATTTCTCAAAAAGTATAACACTGATTGATACAGTTGATAGCAATTAGAAAGAAGAATTTGTGTCCTTTCCAACGAGCCCAGAATTATTACGTTACGCTAAGTACAGCAGAAGTTAGAGATCAAACAGTGATCACAGGTACCATGAAAATCCTTCGTCCTTAAAATCGCGCTATCTCCTTAACGGTGCAAAAACGGGAGTATGTGTAGAACGATTTTCTACTCAAGACAAGTTCCTCTATCTCCCATTTTCGTTTGAACCTCAGTACTAGTTACACCCTGTATATAAAATATACGCTTACGAATAATGTTGATAACGTCTTAACGCTTTATTCAGGAAGGCTATTTTACTTTATTATTTTTTAATAATAAAGTTTGTGATCGTCCTGAAATTTCCAAAAAATTTGACCCTGAAATTTTGTATTTAGACTATGTAGTAAACCCCAAAAAAGCAAAAAAAAATTTGTCTGTCCGCCGTATGCAAAACCGTTTGAAGGTGCGTAGCTCTCAAACCCCTTGAGACATTAATTTGAAATTTTTATGGTAGGTAGAATGGGTGAACCCCTACGAGTGGTATCCTTTCGAGGGGTGTGGGTGTGAGAGGGGAGGAGGGTGGAGCGTTTTAGATGAAACAATTTGGTTTCTAGATCTCAGGAACTGATTATGCTAGGAGGCTGAAAGTTGGAACTTATGTAGTACTATGATAGTGGACCCATTTCCAAAATGATCGATAGGGGTTTAGGGGTGTGCGATTGGGGAGGAAAACAATGCGTCCAAAACGCTTGAAAGCTGGGATTGAAACAGTATAAAATCCAAATCTCCTGAACGATTGATGTCAGACGGCTGAAACTTTGTAGTTAAACATTTTAAGTGGGGTGGTGAGGTATGGGGCTGGGGGTGAAAAATTTTGAATTACAATATCTTCCGACTCAATTGTGCCAGGAAGATATAATTTGGTTTCTGTATATAGAATTACAAGTGGAGTCTACTGAATGTAAAAATTTTAAGAGAGTAGCTAAAGCGTAAAGGTGGTGGGACAGCCATTTTTTAAAAAATTAAATTTTTATATCTCAAGAACCATATCAGATATGATCTTGAAAATTTTAAAGGAGTTAGGACCAGTAGCCCTCTAGCGGAGAAAAATTTTGAGGATGTGGATGTAGGGAAATGAAAAAACTCTAATTTTTATTTTTGCGGAAGCCGCAAAGGATAGAAAGCTAAAAATTGACAACTGTATATAGCTACTATAGAGACATCCCAGAAAAATAAATTTTTGATAGGGGTAGCAAGGTACGGGGGTGGCGGGTGGTTTTTCACATCTCAGAAACGGGTTAACCAGGAGGCTATTTGGAACGTTATTTTTTAGGTTGTCAGTCGCATAGTAACCTACATCGCATCTCAGCATTAAACACGTTTCAGACTCCTAACCATAAAGTAATAAAGTTACGCCTAGACTGTTGGCCGATATGTTCTATAATTTTACAGGTAAAAAAATTAATATGAAGAAAATCTAAAAAATTGTTCATGTAGCCGCCATATAAAAGTGCTAAAAAATATCTGGTATTAATCCCTCAGAAGCCACTATAGCTCAAAAGCGCGTTAAAACAAAAAAATTCAAATTTACAGAAGTCAGTTTTGAATTAAAATCAATGTTAGTTTATTATGAGTGACGTCAGTCAACTTCTTCGGCAAGCTCCAATATAATAGTCGTTACTTAAAACACGTGTTCACAAATAATGACTGATGACTTCAAACTCGAAATTTCAAATATGGTATACGTTAAAATAGAGGTTCAGCTAAAAAACTGCATGTGAAGAAAATCGAGCGAATGCTTCGTGTAACTATAGTACGAAAGTTTAATGTTTGAAAGTATGTACATACGAAAACAGAAATCGTTTAAATCATGGTACTTCTTAAATTATAAACTGCACTAAGATTATAAAAGATAAGATAAATTCGTCAAAACTCCTGACACCTCGGTAGCTTTTTAAAAATCTTGGTGAAAGTCTGTGCATAATAAACTTAAAACGCGATAACGTACTAGTAGTAATCCGAACTTTAGCTTTCTATGGAGATCAACATTAATCTAGTAGCGACCATATAATAATAGCCTTTATCTGTGTTAAAGAATGGTACACTATACGATTACATGCACTTCTTCACTTTTTTGTTCTCAAGATGAATATATCAATTTTTCGAACTACACGAAGAACAAGCTCGATATTTTTATGTTGGGGCCATACCTGCGCCTAACGTGATGCAATAGAAAATTAAATGTGGGTACAACCCCACCTCAACGCACTAAATTCAAAATGGCGGTATTAATGGTGTTCGAAGTTAGACGTTAGGGGATAGCACAACGCTAATTTGTTTGGCGTTAGTTTAAACGGAGTTTAAGCCGTAAACATAGATGTGGCACCAGTATTGTACTCATACTTTTTCTGAAATTTTTGGGAAAAAATATGTCTGCCAAATATTAAATTCTTGACTCGAAGCATTGGAGTGAGACAGTTCTCTTCTAAATAATAAATTAAGATTATGATATGCAAGGAATCTGAAATTTGCATAGGATAATTTCCTTAAAGCTCCAGTTACGTTCAATAAAAAAGCCATGCTTCCTAAATATTCCCACACCTCATTTTTCTTTTTAATTTCTGACTACAATATACTCAGAAATCAGAGTTCAATATTTCATTTATTGTTTCGGGTCAATTCGGGACGTCACCCTGCAACAAAAGAAGAGAATTGTTTAGTGGAATAAAATATCGCGTTTTTAAATTTACCAACTTATCGAACATAAACATATCGAATTAGTGGAAGTCAAGTAAAGATTTAACAAAACGAAAATACATGGAAGAAGAGCTGGATGCGAAGTTTGAATTTGTAGGATTAGTAGGTTAAATGTACTTAGGATAAAGACCAGAAATTTTATTAATAGGGCTAGAATTAGTTAGGTTTAGGACTACGAGTTAGTAGAGGTAGTTAGGTTTAGAACGTCGTACGTCGTCAAGCACCAACACGAAGCTCCACCCCAACACCGAATCTCGGCTTCGTCCTGTCGGCGCACACACACACTCACTTACCAAGCTGACCAATAGCAATTGTCGCTGAATACTACGCGGAGCGAAATTAGCCGCTAGAAGGCGCAATCGGGTCAACAATGTTGGGTTCGAATCCTGGATGGACCGATCAATAAACTATGAATCGAGGAAAGTCGTCGAATCCGAGGATTTAAGTTTGGAAGTCGGGATTAACGACCAAGCGCAAGCGATCGTTGAACTGAAACTGCATTTTAAGCCCAGATAACCGTTCCGAAAGCTGACCGAAGTTTTCGCGGTAAGTGACGGACCCAAAAACGGTCTCTTTTCACGAGTGGTCACGAGTGCGAACGCCGGTTTGGTCTTTGCTTTGAAATTAAAACGAACGATTGGAAAAATTGTGAGAAAAACGTGCAGCGAGCGTCACGAGTTGGTGACGGCACGAGCTCGGGAAGTTACGGAACGTGTTCACATCCGCGAATAGAACCTGCGGACAAGACATACGAGTACCATCAGCGAAGAAAACCTGCGGATATTAAGAAAAGGAGGTGAACGCGACAACGAACACCGGTCAACGAGGAAGAAGTCTTCGAGGGACTACGCACCAGAGGCGCCCTAGTGTGTATGATTATAGCCAGGTTAAACGTAACTGTTATTGTTAGTTAGAAATCGCAAGTAAGTTAATTATCTTTCTTTTGAGACGATTACGTCGTTATTCATATTAAAGTAGAATTATTTTACCTACAACCCGATTAGATATGACCGAAATAGTTAAAGGAGTCCCTAGGACCATGCTCCCTTATGTAGCGAGCAATCTATTCGCGTCTTTCATTGGATCCTTGGAAGAAAAGCCAATAATTTTCTACACAGACGGCTCGAAATCAGTAGAGGGGACAGGTGGAGCTTTCTATCTTAATGAGTCCTGCCAAATGAGCTTCAAACTGCCAGAACCGGCATCAGTATTCTCGGCAGAAGCAATCGCTGTATATATGGCATGCCGCAATATTCAACTGTATCACTCCCCGGGAAACTACTTAATTTTATCCGACAGTCTGTCAACAATACTCGCTATAAGCAACATTGGCAAGCCTTCCCATACATACGTGTTCAAATGCAAGAAGGTCAACTCGATAGTGTTGGATACAAAGTAACACTGGGCTGGGTTCCAGCACATTGCGGTATCCGAGGAAACGAACTAGTAGACAAGCTAGCGCGCGAAGGGGCGTCCTTACCTCTCACACAAACGCTCTTCTCGAATCCGCTTCAAGAAGACTTCATGACGACTCCGAAACAAAGACTTTTAGATAGGTGGCAAAAACACTGGCAAGAAGACGACATGGGTAGATACTGTCACTCCATAATTCCAATGATCTCAATACATGCATGGTTCCAAAGGCTGCTGATAGAACCTAGCTGCTCAATGGTAACTTTTTTTTCTCGACTCATGGCTAATCACAATGGCCTCAATACCAACTTGAACCGACTAGGAATTAATGCAAGCGCACTGTGCGCCGATTGCAACCAATATGAGACTGCCGATCATGTCTTTTGGTCATGTTCCAAATACCCCTTTAGAACTACACTTCTTGCATCTCTGGCGACTTTAGGCTTTACTCCTCCTCTGTTTATACGGGACATCATCGCAGTCTCTATTCATGCAAAATAACGACAAACCTCTTTTAGTGCTGTTTAACTTCGCTAAAGCAAACAATATACGTTTTTAATATTATTTTAAATAAACTTTTCCACGGCTCCAATATGGCTACAGCCTCTGAGCCTCTTAATTTAAGGAAAAAAGAAAAAAAAAGAATTGTTTTCTTTATTCATGACATTTCCTGTACTTGGTGTAATATTTGTGTGACGTGTTACAGCTCGCCTTCCGTAGTGCAATTTTTGTGTTTACGCGTACGCGAAACTTTACCCCGAATTTGTGATTCGGTCGGGGAAAAGTCCAAAACGGGACCCTTAAAAAAGGATCACTGGAGCCCACGACCCTTCTCTGGGTTGGCCGGACAAGGCCCGTTCGCCCCTTTTGTGCTGGGGTTGTAAAACGGTTTTTCAGCCGGGAAAAACGGTAATACTATATATTATCATTCGATTGGCTTGAAAATCATGACTGCGGTAAGTTTTGTATTTATTTCTCATATTTCATTGCATTAATTATAAATAATTTTAATTTAAATTTTTTACCTCGTACGGTTATTGACAAAATACCCTAAACGTAAAAAAAATCAGTTCCAATGAAATCTTGTTTATCGATATTCTCGGTTGATTGGGTTTCGTTGACACATAATCGTCTAATAAATAATAATTAATTGCAACATTGTTTGTTTCGGCAATTAAAATTATGTTTTCTGAACTCGAAATTTACAAGACCTTCAATTCAATTATAATTTTCAATGTATCGTAAGGATTGTTAAAGCAATGAAATTTTACTTTAAAGACACTTCGCCATTTCGCAACTATGATACTAGTAGACGAGTTATGCTAAGATATCTTCAATTAAAAAATCTGCCAACAGTCTGGGCGCAACTTTATTATTTTATGGGTAGAAGTCCGAAACGTGTGTAATGATGAGATGCGGTGTAGGTTACTATGCGACTGACAACCTAAAAAATAACATTCCAAGTAGCCTCCTGGTTATTTCTTTACGTTCCAAATAGCCTCCTGGTTATTTCTTAGGTTGTCAGTCGCATAGTAACCTACACAGCATCTCATCATTAAACACGTTTCGGACTTCTACCCATAAAATAATAAAGTTGCGCACAGACTGTTGGCAGATTTTTTTTATTTACTTACGTATTTTTTTATCAATAGAATAATTCATAGTAGTAAAAGCGAATTCGATCACATTAAACCTAAGAGATTTTCGGAATCAATGAAAACTTGAACAATACCCCCAGGGGGTTTAATTGAGAAAAATACTTAAATCGGGTTTTCCCGACTACGTTTAAAGCTTATAGAAGTAAAAGTGAATTCCAAATCTCAATATACCTTAGAAATATATCAGAATTCGTGAATATGTACACAAGCACTTTACACCCCCTTAGGGGCTGGATATCGAAAAATTTTGAAGATCGTTACTAGGCGTTTATATAAATAGCCCGCAGAAGTAAAATTGCTTTGATAGCTCGACATGTCTAAAAGTTTTAACGAAGTTTGTGAAAATGTGGATTCACGGACATTTTTTTTAATCAACCTCTGAACGCCAATAAAAATCTGAGCTTTTTTATTTGCTTTAATTACTATAGTAATAGTACATCTACATATACGTACTAAGTTTCAACTTTCTAGCATAAGCCGTTTCTGAGATATAAAAAACCACCCCTCTCCCCCGTACCTAGATACCCCTATCAACAATTTTATTTTTCTAGGATGTCTCCATAGTGGCTCTATATAATCCTAAATTGTTAGCTTTCTATTCATTATGGTTTTCTAGAAATAAAAATCAGAATGTTTTCCTTTCTACCCCCTTTCACCATCACCCCCAACACCCACACCACCAAAATTTGTTTCCCTACTAGAAGTTTACCGACCCCAACTCCTGTAAAATTTTCAAGATCATATCTGATACGGTTTCTGAGACATAAAAATTACATTTTTTGAAAAATTGCTGTCCCCCAATTTCGTGCTCCACCTCCCCCCTCAAAAAATTTAGTTTCGGTATTGTGATCGCATATACAGAAACTAAATTTTATCTTACCCCACACCCCACCACTCTTAAAAATTTTAGCTCTCTCTCTTTAGCTCTCTAATCTTGAAGTATCCCTAAGACCAACAACAAAGTTTCAATCTTCTGACATCAATTGTTCAAGAGATATCGATTTTAGAATGTTTCAATCCCGGCTTTCATGCGTTAAAGACTCATTGTTTTCCCCCCCACTTCCACACCCCTTAACCAATATCGACCATTTTTTTGCAATTGAGTCCATTATCATAGTACTACATAAGTTCCAAGTTTCAGCCTCCTAGCATAAGTGGTTCCTGAGATCTAGAAACCAAAATTTTTCGTCTAAAACGCTCCCTTCTCCTCTCCCCTTCTACCCTAACCCCTCCAAAATATAGCAGTTTCAATTTAATATCTCAACTGGTTTGGGAGCTACGCGCCTTCAAACGATTTTGCGTACGGCGTACGGCGGACGGCGTCTACGGCGGACAGACTGAGATTTTTTTTTTTTTGCTTTTTTGGGGTCTACTTGTCCTAAAACGTGTAAATACAAAATTTCAGGGTAGCAAACTTTTTTGAAATTTCAGGTTGATCACAATACTTTATTATTAAAAAATAATAAAGTAAAATATGCCACAGTGGTCTGTGCAGCACTGTGGGTATATGGTATTAATACTAAATACTATTAAATGGTGGGAGGGGGTTTCAAATGAAAATTGAAAATTTGTATATCTCATGTGTCATGTCTCGAGGAATTAAGTGCTTAAAGAAGCACTTTCTGAATACACCTAATTCTATTTTTACACGATAGATACGTTCCTAAAGAATACGTGTAAAAAAATTTCGTGTTAAGAAAGACATTGAATATATCTGTGGTCACAGGGAATAACTTGGTAAGTCGAAAAATAGTAAAATTTGACAAGTGTACTGTGGCCATCTCCCAAGGCTTACACGCACTGTGAAAAAGTTATTGTTATATGTTATTTGATCACTGAGATGTTAACAAATTTAATTTTTTCTCAAAAACTGGATTTACTGGAATAGTTCAATAGTAAACATAACGCAGTCACGATCGGCTGCAAGCCTACCGTATGATACTCTAATAAGTAGTATGGTATCATTAAATACGCTAAGAACAGTTACATAAAAATAGAGTAACCAATTCTCTTAACAACCTAAAACAATTGTTGGAGATAATTAATAACATTATTTTCAGCAAACAACTTCAGAAATTGGTCAACTTAAAACTATTGATGGAAACATTGTTCATCAATTTCAACAATTGCTTCGGAATTTAATAAATATTGTATAAGTATAAGCGATAAAAAATCTAACCGTATTAACGTCTAACATGTACAACTTTGTCCTAGAAGAAATGATACCATCTTTTGAAATGGAACCTATCACTCCAGAAGAAATAAATTTATTATCATATTTCCAACCTAACGCATAACAAAGCCTGTGGTATCGATAGAATTTCTTTTACTATGCTTCAGTTTATCTCTTCTTATATATGTGAACCATTAGCCAATATTTCCAAAATTTCAGTGCAGTCTGGCATCTTCCCTGATTCCTTGGAAGAAGCTGTTGTTATTCCGATACCAAAAAGCGGTTATCATCTTGAACAAGCTATAATTGTTACCTAATATCCTTACTACTGCCTAATATCCTTGCTACCTAATTTTTAAAGATTTTTGCAAAATGTATCAAAAGCGGGGTAAAGAGCTACGAAGGTAGTCCCAGAAGTACTCGACCTGACGTGTAGATGGCGCTTGTTGTTTGAAAAAATTACTATACTATTAAGATTAAATTTAAAGTTTGAAAACGCTACGTTGTTAAGTCTTTTTTTGGCAACCATCAATATGGTGAATTTGAGAACATAGAAAAAATCTGCCAACAGTCTGGGCGCAACTTTATTATTTTATGTGTAGAAGTCCGAAACGTGTTTAATGATGAGATACGGTGTTGGGTATTATGCGACTGACAACCTAAAAAATAACGTTCTAAATAGCCTCCTGGTTATTTTTTGGTTGTCAGTCGCATAATACCCAACACCGTATCTCATCATTAAACACGTTTCGGACTTCTACACATAAAATAATAAAGTTGCGCACAGACTGTTGGCAGATTTTTTTTATTTATTTACGTATTTTTTTTATCAATAGAATAATTCATAGTAGTAAAAGCGAATTCGATCACATTAAACCTAAGAGATTTTCGGAATCAGTGAAATCTTGAACAATACCCCCAGGGGGTTTAATAGAGAAAAATACTTAAATCGGGGTTTTCCCCGACTACGTTTAAAGCTTATAGAAGTAAACGTGAATTCCAAGTCTCAATATACCTTAGGAATATATCAGAATTCGTGAATATGTAAACAACCACTTTACACCCCTTTAGGGGTTGAATATCGAAAAATTTTGAAAACCGTTAGTAGGCGCTTATATATATAGCCCGCAGAAGTAAAATTGATTTGATAGCTCGACATGTCTAAAAGTTTTAACGAAATTTACGAAAATATGGATTCACGGACATTTTTTTTAATCAACCTCTGAACGCCAATAAAAATATGAACTTTTTTTTGCTTTAATTACTCTAATAGTACATCTACATATACGTACTAAGTTTCAACTTTCTAGCATAAGCCGTTTCTGAGATATAAAATACCACCCCTCTCCCCCGTACCTTGATACCCCTATCAAAAATTGTATTTTTGTAGGATGTCTCCATAGTGGCTCTATATAATCCTAAATTTTTAACTTTCTATTCATTATGGTTTTCGAGAAACAAAAATCAGAATGTTTTTCTTTCTACCCCCTTTCACCATCACCCCCAACACCAACATTACCAAAATTTTTTTTCCTACTAGAAGTTTACCGACCCCAACTCCTGTAAAATTTTCAAGATCATATCTGATACGGTTTCTGAGATATAAAAATTACATTTTTTGAGAAATTGCTATCCCCCCAATTTCGTGCTCCACCTCCCCCCTCAAAAAATTTAGTTTCGGTATTGTGATCGCATATACAGAAACTCGGTAGACTCCTCTTGTGATCCCATATACAGAAACTAAATTTTATCTTCCTGGTGTAATTGGTTCGAAAGATATTGTAATCCAAAGTTTTTCACCCCCCACCCCACACCCCACCTCCCCTCTTACAAATGTTAGCCCTTGTCTAATCTTGAAGTATCCCCAAGGACAACAACAAAGTTTCAATCTTCTGACATCAATGGTTCAGGAGATATCGAATTTAGAATGTTTCAATCCCGGCTTTCATGCGTCAAAGACTCATTGTTTCCCCCCCCCCCCCACTTCCACACCCCTTAACCAATATCGACAATTTTTTTGCAATTGAGTCCATTATCATAGTACTACATAAGTTCCAAGTTTCAGCCTCCTAGCATAAGTGGTTCCTGAGATCTAGAAACCAAAATTTTTCGTCTAAAACGCTCCCCTCTCCTCTCCCCTTGTACCCCCACCCCACAAAAATATACCAGTCGTAGGGGTTCACCCATTCTACCCACCGTAAAAATTTCAATTTAATATCTCAACGGGTTTGGGAGCTACGCGCTTTCAAACGATTTTGCGTACGGCGTACGGCGTACGGCGGACGGCGTACGGCGTCTACGGCGGACAGACGGACATTTTTTTTTTTTTGCTTTTTTGGGGTTTACTAGTCCTAAAACGTGTAAATACAAAATTTCAGGGTAGCAAACTTTTTTGAAATTTCAGGTCGATCACAATACTTTATTATTAAAAAATAATAAACTAAAATTGGCCATAGATATGTGATACAATACTTTCATTTGAAAGGCCTCAGTCCACCAATATCAAAGTCGAACATATTCTACTCTGGGAAGTTTGCTCCATCGTTTACAACAATAAAATATTGAGTGTCAGAGTATAAATGAGGTCATGCGTGCTGCCAAGACGAACATCGCAGTGGTCGACCAAATGAGGTGACCACGCTAGATATGGTACAGTAAATCTACAAATTGGTATTGAATGACCGTTAACTGAAAGTGCGCGAGCTAGCAGACATAATAGGCATTTAAAAAAATCCCATGTGCGAAATGCCGGAGTCCATCCAGAGTTGCGTAAAAATACGAAAAATTATATGATTATGTAGAATAATTACGAAAAAAAGGAAGCATTTTTCTAAACAACCTGTATGTGTTGACGATAGACCACCCTCCTCCAAGTTGTGCAATAAATAATTTATTTAAAATTTATTTAAATTAAATTAAGTTATTTACAATAGTCGACAACACGCTGATAAAATAGAGCTTAAGACGATTGATGCAATTGGAAATAACAAAACACTCAACCAACAATGGAAAATATATATTCAACAGTTAATATTTGGACTATCACATCCAAGGGCGCCCACACAACTTAAAAATATTATAAAATAACCCTCCACTCTATTTGGAATCTGAAAAATTGGTTGAATTTTTAACGCAGAGTTCGTTAATGGACACAATCGTTCTACTCCTTCGGCTCCATAAAAGTCCTAAAAACATGCGTTTAAGAATACTAGCCGATAACTTCAGAACGGTTAAATCTCTCAAATCCCAGTCGTAAGAATTTTGTAAACGTTCATTTTCTAATAATTGCAGAAAATCTTTGAGTCCTCCATGTAGCTGGCATACAAAAATCATGTAAAACTGTCTTCCCTCAAGTTACGGAACTTTTCACTCAAAAAAAACATGAAGTAAGAATTTTATACGAATTAAATTTGTTTTAAAATGAAGTTCGGGTTTATTAGTCAGCAAAATTCCTCTCCTCCTGCGGGAACCTTCCACGAATAAAGTCCCGATAATTTGGCCAATAACTTCAGAACTCTGTAACATGGAATTTAAAATTTTGCACAACTTAATATTTCAATTGCTAAGAGGAATTAGTATGAAATAAATCGAGTAAGTCTTTCGATTAGACTAACAACCTAAGGAATAACCAGAAGGCTATTTAGAACGTTAAAAGGTCATGCAATAATTGTATGTGCACTCCTCATTCTTTTTATATATTCCCAACTAATATATAAATCGGAGTTCAGTATTTCATCAAGAGTATCATACGATTGGCTTGCAGCCGATCGTGACTGCGTTATGTTTTTAAACACTTTCCATTAGTTAATTTTATATTAAATACTTTGAACTCTGGAATAAATTAAAAAAATTTGAATGATTCAGTTTAAGAGTGTTTTTAGTTTAGAGTGCTTTGTCCTTGTAAATCGAAATTGTACCGGCTAAATTATACGTTCTAGCGTCGTGTCGACAGTTTCGTCGCAGGAATGGAAACGCACCCTTAAGCTTTACAAACTGAAAATAATAAACTTTTTTTGTCTTGGTTGTCTCGAAAGAAGATTGAAAGGGATTGGTGCGTTTCAATTTTTATTTGGTACTGTTATGAAGCATATGAACAGCTAACTGAATACAACAATAGTTTTAAACACAACAAAATTCAAGATAAATAACTTAGACCAATACCTACCTGAGAGATGGCTAATTGATCACAACAATATGTAAATACAATAGCATTAAAATTCAAAAATATGACGGAAAAATTATGTTTCAAAAAAATTACATCTGACTCTGACGAGTTTATGCCCTCCGATGACGAAACAGCTCCTTCGGACCTAGCCCAACACAATCTTATAAAACTGTCGTATCCAGTGAAGGTTTTCCAACTGTCATGTCCTCAAGGACAGCGATTAATCAACAGTCGGGGATTTCGTGTTGGGGTTTCACACCAGAAACCCTACTGACGCCGGAAAACAACTAACATTGAATCAAATTTGCTTCTATGGTAGCTTACCATGAAAAAATTCCATTCTTAAAACTAGCGAAAAAATTAAATTGCTGTTGGCGGGTTTCGATGTCGCGCTCTTAGCGTTTAGCTCTATATATCCTGGCTTACAACCAAAAATTTCACCAAATTGGTTGAAATATTGGGTGATCTTCAGCGCCACCTCCTTTAGTATAGGGTTGCGATGGCGGGAAGTTAGCTAAAGTTTAAAAAGTCGCGGATCGTAAATTTGATTTCGAGTTCGCTATATAGAAATTATGCTCAGCAATTCCACCAGCTGTAAGGGTGTTTCGGATAGTAGGCATGATACACCCTCTGACGAGTCTATGCCCTCCGATGACGAAACAGCTCCTTCGGACCTAGTCCAACACAATCTTATAAAACTGGCGTATCCAGTGAAGGTTTTCCAACTGTCATGTCCTCAAGGACAGCGATTAATCAACAGTCGGGGATTTCGTGTTGGGGTTTCACACCAGAAACTATACTGACGCCGGAAAACAGCTAACATTTAATCAATTACATCAAAGATAAATAAATATATTTGATAATAACAAAATTGTAAAATATAATAATTTATGTCATTCTTGAAAGTATAAATAAGAAAACTCTTCACTTACATGTATATGTATGGCTTGTCACTTACAATCCAGCTGAATATTTATATTTATAAATAAACATGTCAAGAAAAACTAGCAATTTAACTAATCGAAAGTCGTAACGAAAAATCTTGTAAAACACACGCTTGGTCGTTCGATTTGGAAATACACTGCAGTCTGCTGTGTCGTGCCTGATCTTATTCTTCTTCAGTGCGCGGCCTTGGTCAATTCCGAAAAAGGGCTAATTATCTATATCCATAGCTTGATTGTCATTACTAAGAATTAAAGTCGAGCCATGAAAGATGTGAACAATAATTTTACAGTGAATGACAAAAATAGATGCAATAACATTTGGTCTACAAAGTGTAATTTTTCTCAACTTTTAGCGTTGGTCAAATGCAGGGAGGCAAGTGCCCCTTCTTGACCACCCCCCCACCCCTAAGGGCGCCCTTGATCACATCACTACGTTTCCATTTCCATGGCGAGTTAGTTTTTATTAGTTCAGTTCAGGAAGGGGCGCAGCGCTAAGAACCGCCACGCTCATTAGGCACCATAGTAATTCCTTCAAAACCCCGTGGGACACTCATTCCCCTTAAAAACACTCTAAATCCCTGCAGAACCTGACCAGTTAGTCATGCTGTAACGACCTCAAATTTTCGATCTTGTCGAAGAAGACTACCCAGTCATCTCATTCGCGTTCAAGTGACCCCTGACACAAGATGTGTGTGAGTGAGTGAGTGATATCGTCCCCAGCGTACAGATCATGACAATGATCAGACATGTTTCCTCAGCATATATTGACCAGTCAGTATTCCGACGAGCAGCCGTAAATTTCCCCTATTCCAAGTTAATGTTATGTATTCCTTGTTTTTTGACTATCCAGCTCGGGCACTGAGATATATCAAATGGAGGCCTTGATTTGCTATCTCACATGGCCGACGTTTTTAAAATGTCAATATCCGAAAAAGGTGTCCATGATAACCCGAGGTTCTGCATTATTGAACAAAATTTTGATGATTTTAAACATTCATTAGATTTAAAATTGGTAATGCAAATAAAATAATTTTTGATTGAAACATTTCTTTATGTTTCTTTCACAAATTCAATTCATTTTAAGTTTAGAGAAACTTCGAAAGTTATCCGGGGTACAAATTAGGATTGAGCCACGGATGACCTGAATCTTAAGAAGGAAAGAGTTAGTAGCACGGTATGCATGTATTAAGGCGAGAAGGAAAACAATGACAGAACTATCAGATTAGCCAACATGAAAAATGAAATCCGAATTTTTAGGTGTAATTTCGAATTGAAAAATTACCAAATAATTTGAATTTGATAAATACTTTTTTGGATAAACAATGCAAGGTATTGAAAGAAAATGAGTTCATAAAATTGCAACTAAGCTGTGTAAATTGTACAGGTAATATTGGCTACTGCAGTACGAATATAATACCATGTACTTATCGGTATGGCGCCAAATTCAAAAATAACGTATTACATGCTCAACCGTTATAAATATTCCTGAAGCTTTTATTTCCCAAGAAATTTATTAATAAAAAAATTGAAGTAAACTGTGAGTTGTGTTATGAATTTCGAGCGCAAAACACAACTTCTCACCATCAAATCGAACAATTTGAATTGTCAGAACTGATAATTCAAATTGAAAAGTTTTTAATTTTCTTTAAGTTGTTGCCCATGTTTTTCGAAGTTCGAATTTTTAAGAAGGAGCGAGAGGGTACGATTTCGTCGGCTATTTCAATATGTCATATCGTATAGGGAAATGAGCCGATGAGGTATCCATATATTATATATCAGTGAGCTCGGGCTACAAAGCCCTAGAAATCTTACAGCTTGCCAGTCCTGCCCACCTAGTATTCGCCGCCTCTTTAGAACACTCACCAATTTGCGCTTTGATGCCGCACATCGGTGTACACACATCCTCTTCAACCCTGCCATTTGATGCAAATCCCGCTCCACCATTTCGTTCCCTAGTATATTACGCTGCCCTGGCACCCAGCAAATCAGTGCTCTGTTCTGACTAGTACCTTCAGCACTTCTCGACAGCTGTTTCAACCCCCAAAACCTTGCTCTACGTTCGCGCCTCCTTGTGATTTTTTAATTAAATCATTTCGACGGTCGGCTCTGTATTAGGCACATCTTGGTAGAAATATTTTTTGTTTCTCAACATCAATTTTGATTCGGCTTCAACCCTATTACGAGAATGTTTCAGATTGGCCTAGTGGGTAGCGTAGCGGACTAATGTGTGACGGGACCATGGTTGGAATCCGAGAGTGTGCAAGGTGTAAGTAATCAATTCACATTTTTAAAAAAAAAAAATTATAATTTACAGGAAAATAAATTCGTAGTTGGAAGAAAAAAAAAATGTTTTTTTCTTTTTCGTTTTTTTTAGTGACGCCTCAAAACTTGCAGTTAGTATCGGGCCAGAGTTTCACAAAGAGTAGGACCAGAGTGATCAAATCGACATTGGCTCGGCAATGACTTGGTCTAGACTAGGGTTACTGTATACACACTCACACCAAAACAGCCTCTAAGAGGGGTTTGGCAGATGCGTACCAAGGTGAAAAACCAGTAAATTTAAATTTTTTCCATGTTTATGGGATTTCACTTTATAAACATTCGAAATGACTGACTTTTCGCTGCAAAATTGTAAATTTCCATAGAAGAAATGAAAGAAATAGGGAAATTTTCCATTGAAAACCACAATTTCGCGCACACACACTTCCATATCAAAGAAAAACACGTACTAGAATTGTGGAAGGTAACCGACAGCTCTTTTTCCGACTCTTCATATATTCGCACTAACACACTTCAAAAACGCAATTTGATAGCAATTCTCAGTAGTACAAAAACAGGCGAACTAGTACATAAACAGGCGATTTTTGTGAGGTTAAATTACAATTTCTAGTACATAAACGACCGAATTAGACGTATCTGCCAAACCCTAGGTAGAGAGTGTTGTGTATCTAGTGACCCTAGTCTAGACCACATACTGGACCCAAACATTAGCCAGTACTGGCACCAGTACTAAGCCTGTTCTGTGCCGCTCTGCTTTTCGTACATGGGATGCTGTATATCACATATTGGTCGCGTTTACGTGCGGAGATTAGTCTAAATATACCAAAAAAAAAGAATTTGGGCGTACGCATAAACTTAAGCCAAACCAGTCCATTTGGTCGTGATTTTGGTACGAACCAAATGAAACCAAACCAGTCTTGTACTAGTACATAATCAGCTGTAGATCAAAACTATAACCTTAATTAGTCCTATTGTCATTGCGTAATTTTAGCCATGTACAATTTCAAATTACTAATATGTATCCAAAATTACAGCCACTAAATGAGATATAGTGTAAAAGACCAACCCGGTTTAAAAATGCTGTTTGGACGCCCGTGAGCCTATCTGTAAAATATTTTGTGAAATTTCGAAAATTACAGAAAACTTTAGCCTCACATATTTTATTATCTGCATAGATAATAAAGTAACATGATACTTATCTGTAGCCGCAGAGTACAACACCGTAAAAGAAACTCATATTATATTTAAACCTCCCACTTTCTGTAATCTAATCCCAAAAATGGGAAAAAAATCATGCCCACAGACAATTGGCAGATTTTGTTTTATTTGATATAATCCTGAGTTAATTAATTACTTCAAGGTACCTGCACATTATACGAGTAATATGAAGTTTGTGTATCTTCAGCAGACGTTGAGTTCTAGACATAAATAAGCCACAGTGAAGTGTTAGCGGACGATACTTGAATCGAATAGACTTGGTAAAATCATATACGTAATCATTTATGTATGTAGAGTATAGATAGAAAAATACTGACATAGAAAACCAAACGAGGTTACTAGATCACATAAAATGCGGGTATGTTTTGCTGATAGCAAATCATTACAACAGAAAGAAAATGATAGAAGTATTGCAATGATTCAATGATACATCGATGGCTTAAAGTACTACGGTTATTGAGTTAAATTTACTACGACGGTAAATCAAAGGATCCTAGGAAAGGAAGAGTTAATTACTATAAATACCATATTAATTAGTCGATTAACTGAACTATACCTCTGATTAGTGTAACCACGAGTTTTCATATCGTTCAAGTGATTCTAATTATCCTAGGAGCCATCTTTAATTAAGCAGAAAATTTCAAGTATGGAAAAGGTTTAGCCTCGTTCCGTTATTAAATTATTTACAAGACAAAGGAAAACATCAAAATTCAGCACACATTTGAATACAACGGCTTAAAAAGATGGTTATTCTTCTCTGCCGTGTAAATCCATATTGAGGTTTGGCCTCTTCGACAATAGTTACTCGATCAAATTCGGTACATACTCTGATCTTAGTTTATTCTCCTTGCTCTTGATTTTTCCAGGAATGGTGTTTTAGTCCAAAACACAACCTTCGTCTGGAGAGAATATACGAAATATAATTGAGAAAGTTATTTTCTGGAAATTACTAAAACTGTTCAATAAGGCAAATTCTGCATAAAGAAAAGAGCACGACCATGTCATCGATCGTTGTAAACAAGAGATTTTAGGTATCCCCACAGGAAATAATCGCAGGGCCCCAAAGCAGGAGAGCGCGCTGGCCAGTTCAAATCGCCTCTTAGGGAGATGAGGCGCCCGGGGAATCTGTCACGCAAAAAGTCTATGCAAACTCTTGCTTTGTAGACTGTGAAGATGTTCTTTAACGATTCGTTGAATGGAACGTCTCGAAATGCCAAGGGCACCTGCCTGTTTACGAATTGAACGCGTGGGAGATTGTTTAATTACAGCTCGAACTCTCTCGATGTTTTCTGGGGTAGAGACAGTTCTCTGAGGCCCCCTTCTCATCGTGGACACATTTACGCTATCCTGGAAGGCATTAAAATATGCAAGAATTCGATTTCGATCGGGAACTCGATCGCGGGGGGTGATATTGAACTGCAAACGAAAGGCACGCAGACGATCGAGAGGTTATTTGAAAAATAGGCTTACACACAAAAAACACGATGTTGAACAGGCCACTCCATCTTGGCGACTGAAACCAAGTGCTAACAAATCTTCCTTCCCCCCTTTAGAACCACCCCACTATCAACACTCTACGACCGCTAGGAAGGGAGCAATGACCATTTCAAATCCATGCGTCTGTCGCGTGTCACCCTGTATAAAGGCCAACAAAACTGTCTCTTCATTATACATATTTAGTGGCCTTTTTATACCCTAGATGAAATCTGAGAGTATTATAAGTTTAATCAAGCCCAAAAGTTTGTAACGCATAGAACCAAATCTCGAACGAAAAATAGCTATATATTATTTTTTGTTTATTTGGGGTCAACAACTCCAAATCCGCTTCACGTCCGTCCATCCGTTCGTTTGTCCGTACGCAGGATAACTCAAGAATGCCTTGACCTAGAGTCTTGAAATTTTGAATCAGGATGTTTGGTTAAATTTGTAATTCTAAGTTCATTAACAGGCAAAATCATTCTACTCCTTCGTGTAGCTGCCATACAAAATGCCCTTAAAACACGTGTTCAAGAATATTGGCTGATAACTTCAGAAGGGTTTATGCTACGACTTTGAAATGCTGTATATGTTGATTTTCTAATAGTTGGAGCTAAATGTATGATTATGAAGGAAGTCCTAGTAGTCCTTCGTATAGCTGCCATACAAATATCCTGTCAAATGTATCACTACGGAACTCACTATAGCTCAAGTAATCGTTTAGCTACGAATTCGGAATTTTGTACAAATTAGTTTTGAATGAAAACGAAGTTCGAGTTTACTAGTCAGCTAAATTTTTTTACTCCTTCTGGTAGCTTCCATACAAAAAATCCTACACGTGTTCAACAATATTTTTTGATAACTTTTGAATTTTAAATTTTAAAGTTTGTGTGTTTTTGTAACTAAATTTCCGTCCACACAAACTGCCGAAAACAGAGGGCCCGAGTACGAACTCGAATTAAAATATATATAAATTGTAAGAATAACATGAATTAAAAAAATAAAAATAAAAAAAAATCGAATAAACATGATTTCCACATTACAAAACGAAGGAAGAGAAATATTTGCAATAATATAATTCGCAGACGACAAAAGTTCGCGAATATATAGTCCACAGCGAACGACCAGAAGGCAGGCAGTCGGCAGCGATCAGTCAGTAGTCGAGGCTGTGGATTTCGCTCAATCAAGTCGACCTATATCCTTTGGCTTGTGGATTCTATAATTCCGTAAACGGCCGTCACTGATCATGCCATTCTATTATTAAGGCTGTGGCTTCTATAAGTCCGCTTACAATAGAAAAGGCCAGTCATCGTGAATAAACGCACAGAGCCAAGCGTAGCCAGCCAGTAGGTAGGAGCAGACCCAACAAGAGACGACAAGCAGGAGCCCAGAACGATAAGGCAGAGCTGAGACACCAAGAAGAAACGCGACGAGGCGAGGCGAGCAGAGACGAGAAACAACGAGTCAAGCAGAAACGTGACGAGGCGAAACGAGAAATACGACGAGCAAAGACGAGAGACGACGAGCCGAGACGAGAGCCAACGAGTCGAGACCAGAGACAACGAGCCGAGACGAGAGACAACGAGCCGAGACGAGCGGCAACGAGCCGAGACGAGGGGCAACGAGCCGAGACGAAAGACAACGAGCCAAGAAAAAACGCGACGAGGCGAGACGAGAAACGCGACGAGCAGAGACGAGAGGCAACGAGCCGAGACGGGTGATACAGAGAAAATAGGAACTTGCAAGTGTATGAGGCGAATTTTGAATTTAAATATGTTAATGAAATAGACAATAAAGTGAAGTCAAACAAAAAATAAAATGTCTGTAACGAATCCTGGCAACCGCTGAACATACCCCCGGCAGCAAAAACAAGTCGTTACAATGGCGCCCGAGTAGGGACTTGACAAATCGGAAAATGAACAAAGAAAACAGGCAGTGAACAAACAGTGAATAAACGTCAGAGAAAAAATCAGGCAGGCAGATTGGGTAAGGAATTACCGAGAGTGAAACAATAAACAAGCAAAAAATTATCAGACGGGCAGTGAACAAACAGTGAAAGTACAGTAAATAAACAGTCAGAGAAAAATCAGGCAGGCAGATTGGGCAAGAAATTACCGGGCAGTGAACAAACAGTGAACTATCAAGCAGCCATTATTAGACAGTGGGGTAACAAATTGTCAGCGTGAAAAGTGAACACTAAAGAAACCGGCAACATGGTAAAAAGCAATTGGATCTGCACGCTGCGCAGAGAGGAGCTTGTGACATATGCAGAGGAGTTTGGACTAGACACGACTGGTACCGTAGACGAGCTTCGAGCTTCGCCTGGATAAAAGAGGATGGGAAGTTCAAATACGGGTAAAGACTTACGAGCCTAGAGGCGCAGCATAGTAGGAACAACTCACCTACCCCCCCCCCCCCCCACCAAAAGGTACAAATACCGCTGGAGGAAGAATCTCTGGAAGAAAATAAAACAGAAATCGCCGCCGGGGAACTAGCCACGGGGAGTACTTCCCACGAGACCACCGCAATAACAGCTTCCAGCGAGCCAGTCCTCAACATTGGGCTTACGTACACGACCATAGCCGACCAAATCAGGAAATGGTTCGTCAAATACGATGGCGGAAAAGACCCACTGGACTTCAACGGGTTGAGGAACTAGCCGATGTATACGGAATCCATAGGAAGTTGTTGGCCAGGACGATGCCGGAGTTGCTCCGCGCCAAAGCTTTGACATGGTATCGGAACAATAACCAAGCTTGGCAACACTAGAGCGAGTTCAGGGGCGATTTTTTCCTTCCAGCCCGGTATTTGGAGGATCTAGACGACAAGGATACAACTGCCGGGGGAAGCCTTCAAAGACTATGCATTAAGGTTACAGAACCTTATGCGCCCAACGGACTACACAGAAGAAGCAAAGCTCGAGAGAATTTTCCGAGATTGTCAGGCGAGGTACCAACTCTACATATGGCGGAAGGACTTCGCAACGTTGCCTGAGTTAATCGCCCTAGCGGACGACTTCGAGAGTATTAGAGGAGGAAATGCCCCAAATCGGTCCGCCCCAGAAGAACGACGCTGTGCAATCGCGCAGACTAAAGGTACTAGAGGCGGGCCGCATCGCAACGGTGCGGGACGGATTTTTGTTTCTGCGTCCACTTGGGGAAAATCCCGACCCCATCTATTTCGCTGTGTCCACTGTGATGGGACGAGGTGGACGAGCCGGAGCGCCATTCTGCTGGAGCAGAAATCCGCTCGCAAAGCGAGCCGCCAGCAAAATCCGTCGCACACCGATGCGGTCCGCCTTCAGTGGACGCACTTCCATAACAATGTATGGTAGGCGGATTTTTGCGATGAGGCCAGGCCCAGCCTGTTCGCCCTAGTGGACGCGTACCTTAAGGAGGCCCCGATCAACACGAGGACAGCATGTCACAACTGCAGCCAGGACGGACTTCGAGCCCGATCTTGTCAGAACCCCAGGGTGTATTTCTGCTGGGATTGTGGACGCCGCAACACCAGGACCATTGATTACTGTAGACGACAATCGAGAAACGAACCAGGAGCCCGTCAAGCGCGAGGAGTGTCGGTGCCCCAGGGGAACGATCCTCCACTTCAATAAGACGCTTGTATCAGGAAAATAGCCACATCTTCGCTACCGTTGCTCTCGGCGAAGACTTGATCCAGGCTACAGTCGATACGGGGGCAACAAGGAGTTTTATTAGCGAGACGCTTGCTGGAAAACTAAGGAACATAGGACACACCATTAACCAGGAAGTGACGGTCAAAATAGCGGACGGTTCGAGGCATGATGTAGTTAAAGCCCTTTTCACACGAGTCCGGCTAGGCAACCAGCAGTGCGGAGTGCCATTGCTAATTCTCCCCGGTCTCATCGAGGATTTGATCTTGGGTATGGATTTCCTCCAAAACATCGGCACGACGCTCACTTGTGGTAGCCAAATTATCAGTCTGCAAAGTAACGATGTCGCCCCACAGCCAGCAAATATCAATACATGCACCGTGCTACAGAACGCGATGACCGAACAGATAGGGCAGATCAATGAATTTCTGGACAAAGAGCTACACGCCTTTGACAAAGTCAACGATGTCTCGAACATCACAAAAGCACAAAATCATAATGCGAGATGACCGACCATTCAAACATCGATAAGCTACTAGCAACCATATAACACAAGCAACTATCAATGCGGAGGTAGACGATTTGATCAAGAAGGAATGCATAGAACCATCACACAGTCCATACAGCTCATCGGTGGTGCTAGTGAAGAAAAAGAATGGCAGTTGGCAACTGTGTCTCGACTTTCGGCAGCTCAACTCTCGATCAATACCCGACGCGTACCCTATACCAAGAATCCAATACATTCTGGGCCGACTACGCAATGCCAAATTCATCAGCAGCTTGGACCTAAAGAACGGGTATTGGCAGATACCCATGGACGAGTCAAGCAAACAGTATACGGCATTCACCGTACTCGGACGCAGGTTGTTCCAATGGCGAGTCATGCCATTTGGACTCCAATCGGCACCCGCAACCTTCCAACGAGCTCTGAACCAAGTAATCGGACATGAAATGGTGCCATTTGCCTTCGCCTACCTGGCAAAACCTTCGAAGAACACATGCGCAACCTGAGTGAAGTGTTCCGCCGCCTACGAGCCGCAAACCTCAAGATCAATGTAGACAAGTGTCAATTCTTCAAGAAAGAGACGAAGTATCTGGGACATGTTATCAGCGAAAAGGGAATACACACGGATCCAGACAAAGTAGCCGCGATAGACGCTCTACAGCCACCCACGAACGTACGAGAAATACGGCGGTTCCTTGGAATCGCGTCTGGTATCGACGATTCGTCCCGGAGTTTGCCAATGTCGTTCATCCTCTAACTACCCTATTGAAGAAAGGGAAACATTGGAAATGGCAAGAAGAACAACAGATAGCATTCGACACCATTAAAAGAAAACTCTCGGAGGCACCAGTACTAGCGTGTCCAGATTTCAGCCAGAAGTTTACGCTCCAGACTGATGCCAGTGACTACGGACTAGGAGCCGTACTAACGCAAGAAATAGACAAGAACAGAACAAGTAATAGCCTACGCAAGTCGGCATCTGAATCAAGCAGAACGGAACTATTCCCCCACAGAAAAAGAATGCCTGGCCATTATCTGGGGCATCCGCAAAATAAGACCTTACGTAGAAGGTTACCACTTTACCGTCATCACGGACCATCTAGCACTTAAATGGCTAAATTCGATCGATAGCCCGTCAGCACGAATCGCAAGGTGGGCCCTCGAATTGCAACAGTTCCCTTTCGATGTTCAGTATAGGCGGGGCAAGCTAAACGTGGTCGCCGATGCTCTTTCCCGACAACCAACAGAAACACTATGCATGGCCGATACCGAAGACACCAGCGACTCAGGCTGCAAATGGCTGGAGAGAAGAAAGGCCGAAGTAAAGGAAAACCCAGAAAAGTTCCCAGATTATGTTTTCGAGAACCACCAGCTATACAGACATATCCCACATCAATCTAATGACGAAGACTGCGCGCCGTGGAAACTTTGCGTCCCAACACCACTCCGCGATTGGGTCCTTAAAGAGAATCATGACGAACCCAGTGCAGGACACTTCGGCATTCGGAAAACCATCGGAAGAATCGCCAACCGATACTATTGGCCCGGGATGTCCCAAGAAATTAGCAGATACATACGACGCTGCGGCCAACGAAAACCAGCAGGAAAGATGTTCTCCCAAATTGCGGAGAAACCCTGGAGTATCCTGTGTGCCGACTTCGTGGGACCTCTGCCACGTTCCAAGCATGGAAATACTATGCTGCTAGTGTTCTTCGACAGGTTCTCCAAGTGGACCGAGATAATCCCACTTCGCAAAGCAACTAGCGAAGGGTTACGGAAAGCATTCCGGGAACGAATCTTGGCCAGAGTTGGAACCCCCAAAATTTTGATCACCGACAACGGATCGTAATTCACGTAATTCACCATTCCAGAAATTCCTGCTGGAGTTAGGAATAAGACAGCAATTTACCGCACCATACACGCCACAAGAAAATCCTACCGAACGAGCAAATAGAACGATTAAAACAATAATCGCGCAGCTGACGGACAACAACCAACGCGATTAGGACAACCTACTACCGGAAATCTCCCTGGCCATAAACTCTGCCATATCTGAAACTACCGGATACAGCCCTGCATTCCTGACACAAGGTCGAGAACTTCGTCTACCCCGGACCTTATACGATGAACAGACCTTTGGAAGCGGTAGACCATCACAAACGCCAATCGAAAAGGCCACGAGATTACAGGAAGTTTTCCAAATCGTACGCCGAAACCTGGAACGAGCAGCACAGGACCAAGGACGACACTACAACTTGAAAAGACGTCAGTGGACACCTGCGATCGGTCAGCAGGTACTAGTGAAGCAACACCATCTTTCAAAAGCAATCGACGGTTTCGCCGCAAAACTGGCCCTGAAATTCGATGACCCATACAAGGTTATGAAGTACACTTCACCCGTGATATTTCGGATCCAGAAAGAGGATGACGCTAGCACGCGGACTGCTCATGTTAGCGAGTTAAAAGCGTACTACGCCACGAACGAATAAGAACCAACTTCAACCATCAGAAATTTGAATTTTGTGCAAACCAAGAGAACCTAACGGGAACATTCGGGTCAGAATGGTCAACAACAGGCTGAACTTAGTACAACCAAAGATCAGCCAAGTAAAACCCAACGGCAACCATCAGAATTCTACAAAGGGAACCTTTCGGGATCATCAGAAGGGCTATATAAACGAACAGCAGGGATCAACCCATCGCAGTAAAATCACAACGTCAGTGGTATTAAGTTTAAAGTTAAAGTATAACGAGAGATATTCAGTAAACATGAACAATACGAGGAGCCATTGAAGCGGGTGGTGGAAGTACCGGAATCACCCCAGGCAAAGAAACCCCGCATCAACGAGAGTCCAGACGAGATCGTGGCAATGATAGGGAAGCTACAACTAACCGGGAGGGACTTCTCCACCCTACTTCCACAGCAGTGGCTTAATGATAATATCATTAACGCATACATGGAGCTACTAGCTCAGCGCAGTAGAGGACGGTCCAGCAAACAACACGCCGCGGCGCTGAACACGTTTTTCTTGCCGTGCTTGATAAAAAAGGTAGCGGAGGGGGTCCAGCGTTGGAAGCAGCCGAATTATCAAGGAATCGGGATTATACTCGTCCCGCTACACATGTTCGGCAACCACTGGTGTATCGCCGTCATCTACCTGCAAGCCAAAACGATTGAGTATTTCGACCCCAGGGGCGGCGCCATCCCGCCAGCGCTAAAAAAATTGGAAATATACTTAAACGACAGCGGAAGCCAAGGAACGGAGGTTTACCGGACGGTGCCAACACTCGAAGCCCCGCGGCAATCAAATATTTACGATTGCGGGATGTTTTGTTGCGCCTTCGCCAAACATCCGGCTCGTGGTGCAGTAGTTACTATTCACTGAGGCCGATATGCCGTCATGGCGCAGGCGGATCGCTCAAGAAATCAGGGAAGGACTAGGACCAGATCCCGAGGACAGCGACCATAGCAGCAGTAGCAGCAGCAGCAGCAGCAACAACAACAGCACCAGCCCCACCAGAAAAAAGAAGTACGAGAAACACAGCCCGAACACCAACGAAGAAACTGGAGAGGCGGAGTTACTCCCAGAAGTGTTAGAAGTGGTACACCAGACGTTAACGACAAAACAACCTGGTAACCGCTTACGGTGGAGAAGGCTGCATAAAGGCCAGACCTACATTGTGAAGTTTGGACGAATGGGTGGCTACACCTGGAGCAGCCAAGCTTCCATTCCAAAGTAGGAGGGAAGTGTAAGGACGGAAATTCTGGACTAAATTTCCGTCCATACAAACTACCGAAAACAGAGGGCCCGAGTACGAATTCGAATTAAAATATATATAAATTGTAAGAATAACATGAATTAAAAAAGTATAAATGGAAAAAAAATTGAATAAACATGATTTCCACATTACAAAACGAAGGAAGAGAAATTTTTGCAGGCAGTCGGCAGCGATCAGTCAGTAGTCGAGGTTGTAGATTTTATAATTCCGCCAAGGCAAAAACCTGAAAACTGTATTCAATCAAGTCGACCTATGTCCTTTGGGCTGTGGATTCTATAATTCCGCCAAACCGTAGACTCGAGGAGATTAAAAGACTGGGTAAACGGCCGTCACTGACCATGCCATTCTATTATTAAGTCTGTGGCTTCTATAAGTCCGCTTACAATAGAAAAGGCCAGTCATCGTGAATAAACGCACAGAGCCAAGCGTAGCCAACACAATCAGAGCAGACCCAACGAGAGACGACGAGCAGGAGCCCGGAACGATTAGGCAGAGCTGAGACACCAAGAAGAAATGCGACGAGGCGAGGCGAGGCGAGCAGAGACGAGAGACAGCGAGTCAAGCAGAAACGCGACGAGGCGAGGCGAGCAGAGACGAGAGACAACGAGTCAAGCAAAAACGTGACGAGGCGAGACGAGCAAAGACGAGAGACAACGAGCCGAGACGAGAGCCAACGAGTCAAGACGAGAGAAAACGAGCCGTGACGAGAGACTACGAGCCGAGACGAGGGGCAACGAGCCGAGACGAGGGGCAACGAGCCGAAACGGGAGACAACGAGCCAAGAAGAAACGCGACGAGGCGAGACGAGAAACGCGACGAGGCGAGACGAGAAACGCGACGAGGCGAGACGAGAAACGCGACGAGCAGAGACGAGAGGCAACGAGCAGAGACGGGTGATAGAGAGAAAATAGGACTTGCGAGTGTATGAGGCGAATTTTGAATTTAAATAAGTTAATGAAATAGACAATAAAGTGAAGTCAAACAAAAAATGAAATATTTGTAACGAATCCTGGCAACCGCTGAACATACCCCGGCAGCAAAAACAAGTCGAAACAACATTAATTTTTAAATGGTTGCAAGGAAAATGATAAACGCACTCGATTTCTAACATCGAGTAAGTCCTTCCTGCTACTTCCATGTGTGTTTAGTTTCGAGTAGCAATAAAATGGGGTCTGTAATAAAGGACATACTACATGCACACACCTTATTCTACTTTATCCCCAATACAAATTGGAGTTCAGTATTTCATCTAGAGTATCATACGATTGGCTTACAGCCGATTGTGACTGGAGTATGTTTAATCTAGAAGAATTTTCAGCAACGGCGTTTTGTGCCGTTAGAGGTTATATGTTCAACGTTCGGTCAGTACTCAAATATAATACTTAGAGCACCGACGGAGATTTAGAGGAAAAATTATGGTATTCTAGATCTCAGCAACCGCTTATGCTACGAAGCTGAAACTTGGAATTTATATAGAGCTTCGATAGTGGACCCATTGGCAAAAAAATTGTTGAAATGGGTGAGGGGTGTGTGAGAATAATGCGCCCGAAACGCTTAAAAGCTGATATGGAGACAATTTAAAATCCATATCTTTTAAACAGTTAAAGCCACTACATTGAAACTTCATGATTATCTGTAGGTATACTAGGAGAAAAGATGAGAAATAAAAGTTTGAGGGGGAAGACTGGTGTGCGGTGGTGGGGTTGGTGTGAAAAACTTTAGATTACGATATCTCACGAACCAGTTACAATCGAAAATTCAAATTCGGTATGTGTATATAAGTCAACAAATGGAGGTTGATTAAAGTACAATTTTTAAAGGAGGCGATGAACAAGTTTAAGATGGATGGTTAGAATTTTTACGAGAGGTAGGCCAAATAGAAAAAAAAATTTAAGATCTTGGTGAAGGGGGTGAGGGATGGTGAAAAGGAAAAGGTTCCGATTTTTATATCTCGAGAACCTATAACCATGGAAAGCTGACACTTGGTATTTAGATAGAGCTATAGTAATCGCATGTTGGATAAATATAGTTTTTATAGGGGTAGTATGATACGGGGATGGGAGTGTTTTTCCTATCTATAGAACGGCATGTGCAAAATAGTTCAAATTTGGTGACTATACGTAGATCTATTAGAAAAGTAATTTAGATAAAAAATATTTAGAAATATACATTGGTGTTTGGAAGGGTGGCTAAGAAAGTGATCAGTGTAATCAGTAAAATGCATATATTTTCACGAATTTCATCATATGTCTTAGGTCTTCTAAAATTATGAATTGATTTTCATTCCACCGATTAATCACATCAATACCTAGAAAGTGCTCTCAGTGTTTTTTTTAAATTCGACCCCTAAGGGGGTGTAAAACGGTTTTTTCACGAATTCGGCCGTATCACTCAGGTCAGGTGAATAACTTTTCACTTCCACAGTCTTGTTTTATAGTCGACTAAAACTTGATTTCAAGTTTTTTCCTTTTTCAACCCCTAACAGGGTAAACACGGGTTGAACTCGTTTTCACTAATTCCGTCATATCTCTTTGGAGTGATAAGACATCAAATTGATTTTCACTTCCTCGGGCTTTCTATATATTTATCTAAAAACTCCTTTTAGGATTTTTCGCTTTTCATTTCAGATATGACAGCGTTACGAAAATTGCCCGAGAACAGATTAAGTCGTTGAAAGAATTGAAATTGGAGACCTCATCGCAGAAGCAATCTGTTGATATGCTCTGTTGATTTGTTTGCCCGATTTTTGGCATTTTCGAGAACACTGTGAATAACGTCCTCGAGAAGATCGACGGAATGATCGCGAACCTGGAAAATTCAGTTTGCGAAATGAACTTGGAAAAAACTGAACATGAACTTCTAAAGTTATGTGACTAGCAAGACTACATTCACGCACTGGAAAACTTGTGTATTGATGATGTTGACTCGGGTCTGTTAGATATCAGTGACGAGGAGTATTCCACCGATTATGTCGATAAGGACATGACTGCTGCAGATCTTGAACTCCAACCGATCGACGAAGCACCGAAGAAACTAGTTGATTCAGGAACTCAAACGGATAAACCAAAGGGGCGATATTTCCAATCATCCAACACCAAGTACAACGTATACAGGTCCATGTCAGCCACCGTACCGAACCTCAAGGATCAAGGATCGTTTCAAAGATCGCATCAACTGTTGTATCAACATTTTAATGTACAGCGCACCTTTTGCCCACCGTTCAATCGTCAAAATGGTCCATCGTTCAATCGTGAAGACTTTCCAAGGTTCCATGGTCAGGAAAGATACTATCGTGGAGAATGTCGGTCTGGATTTTATGAAAGAAAATATCGCTGAACAATTTTCTTAACTTTAACTTTAATTTTTTTGATGTTTTCAAAATGTACAAAATCTCTTGAATTTTCTAATTCGGAAGAAATTTCCAGAAAATGTAATTAATAGGAAAATAATACCAAATAAACCAAATCATTCAATTCAATTAACTGTGTTATTTCGTTGTACTGTAGCTTGGCGCAGGTACAGTGACATTGAAGGGCAGGATCTTCTTATCGTTTATAAAAATTGACGGAAATTTCGATATAAAGATATTAGCTACTTTTTAGCCGATTTCACTCCATACGTACATAAAACATCCTAAATTTGAAATGAATAGTAAAAATCTGACAACAGTCTGTGCGAAACTTTATTATTTTTTGAGTCAAAGAAATGGCCTCGCGTCCCGCTAGAATGCTAACGCATCTGTCTCATATAACACATGAATTATGTAATTGTATAATTATGGGTCATACTCAGCGAAGGAGTCAAAGTCGGAGTATAACATCAGCTGTTTCAAGATTAAAAGGATCCCATATGTTTTCACCAATTCTGATAAATCGAATTCATTTCAATTTTAGTAGCCTTATCAATAGAATCACGGTTCTCAAATTTTTTGGTATTCAACACCCATGGTGGTGGAAGGGGATTGTATACTTTTTCGCGAATTCCGCCATATCTAATAAGACTGAGTTTTGAATTTCTATTTATTTCATATTGTCGCATCAAAAAATAGTTTCAGGTCTTTTTAAAATGCAATCACAAAAAGAATAGGAGGGTTACATAAAAGTTTAGAAAGTGTTTGAGGGGGCTGTACACATTTTCACGAATTCAGCCGTATCCCTCAGGTCTGATTGGGTATCGAATAACTTTTCACTGCAAAGGGTTGGTTTTACAGTCGCCGTAATCTCGTTTTCAAGTTATTCCCTTTGCAGCCCCTAAGAGGGTGTAAACGGGTTAAACACGTTTTCACGAATTCCGTCATATCTCTGATAAGACATCGAATTAGTTTTCACTTCCTCGGGCTTTCTTTATATTTATCCAAAAACTCCTTTCAGGTTTTTGGAACCCAACCCAAAGTCGGTTGCATATGTTTTCACAAATTCCTACATATTTCTAATGACATATCAATTTGGCTTTAACTGCAGCAGAGTTTTTATATAATAGCCTTCAAATCGATTTTATTATTTGGGATATCCAACCCACAAAGTATACTTTTCACAGTTTTCGACATATTTCTAAGGTTTGATGAGATATCAGATTGGTTTTACTTCCACTGCCTTTTTATATAATAGCCTACAAACTAATTTCATGATTTTTTGATATTTAACCCCAAGGGGTGTAAAGGGGTTGCATATATTTTGGCAATTTGTTATTACTTCTGCGGACATTTCATGTAATGGCCTAAAACCAATTTCACGATTTTTCGAAATTCAACCCCCAAGTGCATTTTAACCGCTTCCCGAACTGTTGGCCGATTTTTTTATATGGATACACTTCGTGGACTTCTTAATGTAGGCACATTTTAAGGGGTGGTGGTGTATCTCCTACACAAAATCATGGAAAAAATTTGGATTGAAGAAAAAATACCCGACGACTGGCGCCAGAGCATTATATGTCCAATATATAAGAAAGGAGATAAACTGCGATATGAAAATTACAGAGGCATATCATTGTTGTCTACGTCTTACAAAATACTGGCGAAATTAATTCAGAATCGATTAAAGCCTTATACAGAAAGTATTATCGGCGAATACCAAGGTGGTTTCAGAACCGGACGATCGACTATTGACCAGATATTCTCAGTCAAACAAGTGCTAGAAAAATGCTGGGAGTATAACATCGACGTGCACCAGATCTTCGTGGACTTCCAACAGGCATACGATAGTATAGATCGTAATGTACTATATAAAATAATGCTTGACTTCGGAATCCCATCAAAACTCGTCCGATTAACAAAAATGACCATGACTGACACTGAATCTCAAGTAAGGATACAAAACGAGCTTACCCAAAGCTTCCGAACAGAATCCGGCCTGAAGCAGGGAGATGGACTCGCTCCCATGCTCTTCAATCTAGCCCTAGAATATGTCATCAGAAAGGTACCCGTTGATACCAGAAGTACCCTACTAATCAAGTCTACTCAACTAGTGGTGTACGCGGATGACATAAACATCATGGCCAGGTCTGTTCCAGACGCGAAAGAAGTCTTCCATTGTCTACACTCAGCGGCAAAGGATGTCGGGTTAAGGGTCAATGAGAATAAGACCAAGTTCATGACCCAAACAAGAAGAAACGTGCCAACTAGACAAAATATGACCGTGGGGGACTACAACCTGGAGAATGTGGATCATTTCTCATACTTGGGATCACACCTGGTAAGAGACGGCAACGAACGGGACGAAGTAAAACAACGGATCACACTAGCAAATAAGGCGTATTTCACGGTCCTCCCGATCTTAAAATCGAAAAAAGTGCACAGGCTGAGCAAACTTCGCATATATAAGACCATAATAAGACCTGTGCTACTATATGCAAGCGAAACGTGGACTCTCACCCAAGCGTCTGAAAAATCAATAGACGCTTTTGAACGACGAATTCTTCGAAGAATTTTGGGACCAGTAAGAGAAGGTACTGAATGGCGTATCCGGTACAACAACGAGTTGTATAACATCTACGACGACCCATCCGCATCGACTCTTATAAAATTTCGTAAGCTACAATGGGCAGGCCATGTGGAGCGAATGGACGACGGAAGAATTCCCAAACGCACACTGAAAGGTAGAGCTCATGGCAAACGACCGGTGGGAAAACCGCGGAAAAGATACGAGGACTCAATTGACGCAGATTGCAGATCGCTTCTTAGATGCACAAATTGGAGGACGCGGGCGCTGAACCGAGATGACTTCAGACAATGTATCCTGCAGGCCCTGGCCCGATTTGGGCTGTCGCGCCATTGATGATGATGGTGTAAGGGAGAGCGGTGTAGACTTAGAATTTTGATTTCTAGATCTCAGAAACCGCTAATGCTTGGAATTTATGTAGAAATTGGATAGTGGAGCCATTTACAGGGCAATTCGATATAAAGTGATGCGGGAGTGGGAGAAAACAAAGCTTAAATTGTTAATGACAAAAAGTTGAAAGTTAGTCATTTAGAGAGGGGGAAGGGGGAAGGGTGGTACATAAATGGAGTTTCTTGAATATACATTTTTTTAGAGGAACTGTGGAGCATGAAAGTGCGGTGAATAATAATCTTTATAAAAAGTCACGTCTCTTATATTAAGAGGATTTAAGGTGGTTGCACTTGATTATTGATATATGTCCATAGTTTCGCTACTAATTTCTGATGTAAGAATTCAATTCTAAAATCAAAACAGTTGTCCACTCCTTTCCTAGATAAAATTCGTATTTGTGTGTCCATTACACAAACCTAAAAGATAATTCGAGAATAATGTTTTTTTTTTCTTACAGTGGTTTCGAGAATCCCTTAATGGTCAGAGTCCTTCATATTTTCATTCTCTGTGCTACTCTTGCTCTCAACTTAGGGAATGTTTATCCGTAGGCCATAATTTCATTTCATTTCTTTAAACTATTTGCAGAGTGTATTAAGAATTCTTTTTTTCTAAAAAAAAAGTTAAAATATGACAGTATAAAATTCTTCAAAAATACACATACAAGCAGTTTAATAAATTTTAATCTAATATATAAAAGTCAATGTTTGGGGCGAATGGAAATCTACACCTGTGAACCGTTCGCTCCCAAATTTTGCATGTACATTCTCGAGACTACCGGACAGGTCGAGAACATAATAATTATATTCCCGAAATTTGGTTCGTATATTTGTTATAAACAGATTAATTTTCCATAAGATTGGCATTGGCGTGAGTAGTGCCTCCGCCTGCGGTGGATTTAAAAGGCCAATAGGTATATTTTATTACCTGTTCTTATCCTTCAATTAAAATTCTAGTTATTTCCTTTAAAAAACTTTAGTTAGTCCAAAATTTGCTATAAATTTGAATGCTTCTCAAGCCAACTATCAATTGTAGAAGAGATCTTCAGCTTGAAAGAAGCCAGTTTAAGTCCAGATTTATAATTTCAAAAGTGAAGTGAACATCGAAGAAAATATCTTCTAATGCAGAACGGTTAGCACAATATTCTTTGAAGGATTCTCTAAATTAATTCTCGTCTCATGCTCTAGTTTTAACTTTTTGTTCTTTACCTTTTTATTTCAGATATGACGTGTTACAAAAATTGCCCGAGAACAGATTAAGTCGTTGAAAGAATTGACATTGGAGACCTCAGCGCAGAAGCAATCTGTTGATATGCTCTGTGGATTTGTTTACCCGATTTCTGGCATTTTCGAGAAGACTGTGAATAACGTCCTCGAGAAGATCGACGGAATGATCGCGAAGCTGGAAAACTCAGTTTGCGAAATGAACTTGGAAAATACTGAATATGAACTTCTCAAGTTATGTGACGATTGCGAGGAGCAAGACTACATTCACGCACTGGAAAACTTGTGTATTGATGATGTTAACTCGGGTCTGTCAGATATCAGTGACGAGGAGTATTCTACCGATTTTGTCGAAAAGGACATGACTGCTGCAGATCTTGGATTCCAATCGATCGACGAAACATTGAAGAAACTAGTTGATTCAGGAACTCAAACGGATAAACCAAAGGCGCGATATTTCCAATCATCCAACACCAAGTACAACGTATACAGGTCAATGTCAGCCACCGTACCGAACCTCGTTTCAAAGATTGTATCAAATATCACATCAAGGATCGTTTCAAAGATCGCATCAACTGTTGTATCAACATTTTAATGTACAGCGCACCTTTTGCCCACCGTTCAATCGTCAAAATGGTCCATCGTTCAATCGTGAAAACTTTCCAAGGTTCCATGGTCAGGAAAGTTACTTTCGTGGAGAATGTCGGTCTGGATTTTATGAAAGAAAATATCGCTGAACAATTTTCAGTTTACGATATTTTGGTTTAAAGCAATATTATTAATATGAAGTATTTTTCAAGCAAGCTTTTATATTTTTTTTCATGGTTTCAAAATGTATCAAATCACTTAAATTTTTAGAAAAATGTAATTACTAGGAAAATAATACCAAATCATTCAATTCAAATAACTGTGTTATTAATAGTTGTACTGTAGCTTGGCGTAGGTAAGGTGACATTACAGGGCAGGCTCATCCTAACGTTTATAAACTGGGCGCAACTTTATTATTTTGTGGGTAGAATTCCGAAACGTGGTAATGCTGAGATGCGGTGAAGGTTACTATGCGACTGACAACCTATAAAATAACGTTCCAAAAAGCGTACTCGTTATTCGTTATGTTTTAGTGTAGTAATGGATGATCTCCTGCAGGACCTAAAAAATATAGAATCACTGTACAGGGTTACGCTGACGACCTTGCCATCCTTGTTAGAGGTAAATTTAAAGAAACAGCGAAAGAGCTAGTTCAAAGTATGCTAAGCCAGATAGCAATCTGGTGTAGTAAACCAGGTTTGAGTATCAACCCAAAGAAAACCACAATTGCAATTGTTGGATTCAGCGAAAGGAGACGTGCGGCATACTCTTTTTGGAGAATTTGAAATTGTGAATTGATGGTAGTCAACCTGGATGAAAAACTCACTTGGAATGCTCATTTGACAAAGTACATGAAAGGGCCAGAATCTTTCTCTGGACCTGCAGGAGACTTCTTGGCATGAACTGGGGGACTGCGTCCAAAACTAACCTACTTGATGTATACCGTCATTGGTAGGCTCAATATAACTTACGCGGCATCTGTCTGGTGAAAGGAAACGAAGCAGGAAACTGCTCTGCTTGAGCTGGCTAAATTACAAAGTCTGGAATGCCTGGGTATCACTGTAGTGATGGGCACCACTCCCAAGGCTGCTTTAAAGGTGCTTCTTAACCTAGTACCACTACATTTGGAAACACAGAAAGAAGCAACGTTCACTATATACAAACTTTTGAGCTGGAAGAACGAGTCATAGCGCGAAACAGTCTGGTCAACTCTTTCCGCGGAACTCAACAAGGACCCCATACTGGCGGTACTTCTTTCTGATTCAATGGTACCGAAATTTAATTTCACAAGAGGGAGAATTGGACCACAAACAAATCCTCTCCAAAACCAGGATCCATAATCTGGTACATATCCGAATCCAAAACAGATCAAGGTGTAGGAGCAAAAGTTTATGGAGTTCACTCGAATGCTAAATTCTTCTCAAGCATGCACATAACATACACTGTCTTAACAGGCGGAGACTCGTGCAATTGAACTATGACGGGGCTACAAATACCAACATATATGTTGACTTTGCAGTCAGTTCAAATATAGTCCAAACTTATTTGGGATTGCTTCCAGTGCCTGATTGAACTCGGAGACCAGAACAGAGTTAACCTCATTTGAATTCTGGGACACAGCGGCTACGAAGGTAACGAAATGGCCGACTCAATGGCTAGAAAAGGTTCACGAGCTAACTTCATGGAAATACATCCATTCTGTGGGGTACTGTTAAGCACAACCAAAATAAACATACGAATATAGCAAAAATCTCGAAGTGCCATTAAATGGGAGTTGGCACCGGGCAAAAGTCATTCAAAGCTATTTATGCCGAAGCATTCAGAAAGCTGAATACTTAATTCAGCAGACATCAGACCCGAACCCTAATAGGAGCTCTGTTACGTGAGGAAGCATCTCTATAGGGTGGTTGGCCTCTCTGAGAGCAAAATATGAAAAATTTGCAATGATGAAGACGAAACACCAGAGCACATCTTCTGTGAATGTGAAAGACTTGCTCACAAAAGTCTTCATCGCTTCGGTCAGGGCTTCATGGAATCATCGCAATTCCTGACTATTTCTCTCTTCATTGAAAGCGCAGGGATCGAAGAAGAATCCTAGATGATCCGGCGATGTCAAAATAGGCCCAAGTGATGCTTCAGTGATAGAGGTGACCAAACCAACTGAAACACGAAAATCTAAATCTAAGATAAATAAATAAATAAATCTGTACATTCATTCAGACCTCACCTTTACGGAAACAAGAAATGTACTAAAGATTTTACATAAAGGAAAAAAATTTCTCTGGTTAAAAATACATATTCAAACAAACATAAATATAAGAACTCCAATAATTAAATTGCGAAATAGAATACTTACAAGATACAAGTAACTTTTCACGTGAAATAAAACAAAATAGCATACCCTACATATCAACGTACATACATATAGCATGATAAAATAAATCATGAAAATGATATGGAATCAAAACTGGGAATTTTTGATACAGTACCAATTCTGTGCACTAACAAAGGTTAAACCATACAAATATAAATAACAAAACACATCTGCTGATATGTAATCCGCTTAAAATAACAAGATACTACAGAAAATATCAATTACCTACTGGTACACTTGCTCCCTGCTGGAAAGTGAGAATTTAATAAGAGATAGAAATGAAATACTAAAACAGGATATACGAGATATGTCTCTTCGTAGAGGTTTAACTTAGATTAAAAAAAGTTCAAAAAGTTATAACATCAATGTACTCAAATAACACAAACGAGTTAAACGATGTTTAAAAGAAGTCAAAAGGCAGATTTATAGAGATACATACGTAGACGAGTATGTATATTTATAAATATGTAGTACTAAAAGATTGTATATCTTATATAAAAGTACAATAAAATCAAAATAGAACCCAACAAATTAAAAAAAAAGGAATAATAATATTATAAGAACAAACAAAATAAAAAGAAAGAAAAGAAAAGATAGTTAAAGCAAGAAATAACAGTAATGAAAAATAATATTGTATAAATGAAAAAAAAAAATAAAAAAGAAATTCATAAACTGAATGAGATACTACAGAGTCGAAATAAATATAATTAATTATTTAAAATAAAATAGAACTGCATAATAGATGCTTGAAAGCAATATAGAGATAGAGATAAATAGATGATTTATTTAAATTCATTGGGTTTATAATAACAAGTAAAAATAGTTCAGTGATTAGATCTTAATCTGCAATTGAAAATTTTGCTTTCTATTTGCAAAAACTTACGTTAATCTGACACGGTAAAATGTTCAAGGAAAAAGCACTAGAGCTGACCGCGCGCAGAGCATTGACAGGTAGATTATTTAAAATCCTAATCAACTGAACAAGGAAGGAGCTCTCACCAACTGACCTCGAATATCGTGGTGAAGGAAGCCTTTGATGTCGCCTCGAGTTTAGTGGTATTAAGCTATCTTTTAAATAAGATGGTTCACCTGTAAAAAGAATGTTATTCAAAACCAACAGGACCTTCTGTTTCAAATAAATTTAGAGGGAGCAACCCAGCAATTCATTCCTGTAAGGAGAAATATGATCGTAGCGTCTCAAGCGGAATACAAAACGTACGCAATCATTGAAGGCGATATCTAGCTTTCATTGGCAGTTGGAATCGAATTTGGGAAAGAAACATACTGCAGTCACGATCGGCTGCAAGCCAATCGTATAATACTCTAGATGAATACTGAACTCCCATTTATATTGTAGTTGGGGATAAAGTAGAATTACGTGTGTGCATGTTGTATGTCCTTTATTAAGGACTGCCATTAGATTCCTACTCAAAACTAAAAGACAATATTCAGTGTTTAATTTCGTATCTTGAACTGGGTAAGTCATCGAAAAAAAATGTCCTTTTTGAAGGACTTTCACATGGAAGGTGCAGGAAGGACTCACTCAATTTGTTACATATTTATCCTTTTGTTAGGAACCATTTAAAAATGAACGTGTACAAAATTTCAAATTCGTAGCTTCAAGCGTTCAAAAGTTATCGAAAAATATTGTTGAACACGGGTCTTAAGGACATTTTGTATGGCAGCTACCAGAAGGAGTAAAAGGATTTCGCTGATTAGTAAGCTCGAACTTCGTTTTTACTCAAAACTAATTTGTAAAAAATTCCGAATTCGTAGCTAAAAGATTACTTGAGTTATTGTGAGTTTCGTAAATTAAGTGAATACATTTTGACAGGATATTTGTATGGCAGCTACACGAAGGACTAACAGGATTTTCTTCATAATCATACATTTAGCTCGAACTATTGGAAAAATAACAGAAACAAAATTTCAATGTCGTAGCTTAAACCCTTCTGAAGTTATCGACCAATATTCTTGAACACGTGTTTTAAGGACATTTTGTATGGCAGCTACCCGAAGGAGTAGGACGATTTTGCCCGTTAACGAACTTAGCCTTACAAATTCAACCAAACATCCAGATTCAAAATTTCAAGATCCTAGGTGAAGGCGTTCTTGAGTTATCGTGCTAACGGACAGACGGACGGACGGACGGACGGACGGACGTCAGGCGGATTTGAGGTTTTTGGGCACAAATAAACAAAAAATAATATATCTTTTTTTTTCGTCCGAGGCTTGGTTCTATGCGTTACAAACTTTTCGGCTGGATTAAACTTATAATACTCTATATGATTTCATCTAGAGTATAAAAATGTTAGTCGTAAGGAATTGATAAATTTGTCTATCCATAATAAAATAGAACGTTTCGTGGGATGTTTGATTTCAAGCCAAGCTACTATTAGCGGATTTTGTATGGTTTTGTGTGTCCAATGCAACCAAAATGCGGCTTTCTCGTGCTTGCTATTTGACACTAGATCTGTCCTAGATTTTTAAAAAACATCTTTCATAACAGCTTCTTGTTGCTCATACTCCGGACTGCAAGCAAGAAAGCCGTTATTGCAATATTTATATGTGTGTAGCTGTAACTTTCATCTGAAAAACGATATTTTATTAACAATAAAAAAATTAGAGAATACTACTAGTATCTCTAATTTTCACTCACTAGTCTCCTTTTATGTTCGCAAGACCGCAAATATATGTCATATGTTTCTATGTCAATTTGCATATGGGTCGATAAGTTGTTCTAAAACCCGTAGAAATTATTACTTACTTTGGTAGAATTTTATAGTTGCTGTAGTCTTGCTCTGCTATGCTTTCGAAGCAGCTATAGCTGACATCTTGAACATACCCTGGGTAGGGTTACTGTATACACACTCACACCAAAACAGCCTCTAAGAGGGGTTTGGCAGATGCGTACCAAGGTGAAAAACCAGTAAATTTAAATTTTTTCCATGTTTATGGGATTTCACTTTATAAACATTCGAAATGATTGACTTTTCGCTGCAAAATTGTAAATTTCCATAGAAGAAATGAAAGAAATAGGGAAATTTACCATTAAAAACCACAATTTCGCGCACACACACTTCCATATCAAAGAAAAACACGTAGTAGAATTGTGGAAGGGAACCGACAGCTGTTTTTCCGACTCTTCACATATTGGCACTAACACACTTCAAAAACGCAATTTGATACCAATTCCCAGTAGTACAAAAACAGGCGAACTAGTCCATAAACAGGCGATTTTTGTGAGGTTAAATTACAATTTCTAGTACAGAAACGACCGATTTAGACGTATCTGCCAAACCCTAGGTAGAGAGTGTTGTGTATATAGTGACCCTAACCCTGGGTACTCGGTTGGCGTTCGTGGGTTGCCGTGGGTTATAGTGGCAGTGGACTGCTGCCACACGGTTGCCGTGTATTATTTTGCAGTGGCCGTGAAATGTGAAAGGGATCATTCTTCTCGCCACTGAAATAATTTCGCAGTACGGTTTATTTACCGTACGCTTTATTTACCGTAAATACTACATTAAATTAAACATACCACAGCCCGGATAGACAATCGTATGAAACTCTAGAGAAAAACTGAACTTTTATTTAGGTATATTGCAGTTAAAGATAAAGCTGAATTAGGTTTTTTTTTTCTTTTTTTAAGGTCTATCGTTTGGTTGCCGTATTACTTTATTATTTTAATAATAAAGTATTGTTATCGATTTTTAAAAAAAAAATTTGCTACCCTGAAAATTATTTTTCCACGTTTCATGACTAATAAACACCAAAAAGGTAAAAAAAAAGTTCAGTCCGTCTGTACGCCGGCCGCAAAAACATTTGAGAGTCTATAGCTCCCAAACCCTATGAGCTATTAAATTGAAATTTTTTTTATATGCTATTATAAGCCGAGATCGAGACATTCTAAAATCCATATCTCCTAAAGGGTTAATGTCACGAAATCAAAACTTAATGAACATCTGTAGGTATACTTGGAGAATAGATCGGAAACAAATTTTTGAGTTGGTGCAGTGGCGTGCGGAGGTGGGGGAGGGGGGTATGTGAAAAACATTAGATTACGATATCTCACGAACCAATTGAAAAATAAAATTCGATTTCTGTATAAGGGTTGGCAAATAAAGTTTGCTGAAAGTAAAATTTTTTAAGGGGGCGGTGGAGCATGGAAGTGGAGGGGATAAGAATTTTACAAAAACATAACGTCTCATATCTCAAGAACACTGTAAGATAGATGCTTAAAATCTTTGCCAGAAGTAGGCCTAATTGACCCCTAGCTCGAACAATTTTTGAGGATCTGGGTGTAGGGGGTAAGAGTGGGGGAGGGTGAAAAGGAAAAACTTAAGATTTTTATATCTCGAGAACCTATAATCATGAAAGGCTGCAAATTGGTATTTTGATAGAGCTATATTAGTGGCGTGTTGGAAAAATATATTTTTTTAATGGGAGTGGTATGCTACGAGGATCGGGGATGTTTTTCCTATCTGTAGAACGGCATGTGCAAAAAAGTTTAAACTTGGTGACTATACCTACGTATAAGTATTTCTATTAGAAAAATAATTTAGATAAAAAAAATTTTGAAATATACATTGCATACATTTTTACGATTTCGTCATATCTCTTAGGTCTTCTAAAATTATGAATCGATTTTTATTTTACTGATTCCTCATATCAATACCTAAAAAGCGTATTCAGTGTTTTTTGATATTCGATCCCTAAGGGGTGTAAAGGGGTTGTATACTTTTTAACGAATTCGGCCGTATCACTCAGGTCTGATTAGATTTTGAATAACTTTTCACTTCCATGGGCTTGTTTTATAATCGACTAAAACCCATTTTCAAGTTTTTTCCTTTTTCAACCCCTAAGAGGTTATAAACGGGTTAAACTCGTTTTCACGAATTCCGTCATATCTCTTAGGTGTGATAAGACATCGAATTGATTTTGACTTCCTCTGGTTTTCTTTAAATATATCTAAAAACAAATTTCAGGATTTTTGGATATTCAACCCCAAAGTGGTTGCCAGGGGGTTGCATATGTTTTCACAAATTTCTACATATTTCTTAGTTCTGATGATATATCGAATTCATTTTTACTTCCTAATACCCTGTACAGACTATGCGTTTTAAACGCGTTTAAGTTGGAAAAATGAACGTGTTAAAAAAGTAGTGTTTAGACTAGGCAACTCGTTTTATTTTGATACATGACACCTTGAAGTGATTTGTCTTGACGAGTAGATATTCAGCTGTGTTCCATTAGCAAATTTATGCTAAAATTATTTGAAACAAAAGTGTTTGTATAGTAGTAATGAAAAGTGAATTAATTAGCTAATGCAGTCGTTGCACAAGCACAAAATAGAGTGTAGCATTAAATAGTTTCTTTCAAAGTTTACTTCGATTTCCGGTTAAACGAGTTGTAGCTGCGTGTTTTCGTAAACGCGTTCGGAAAGTGTTTTCAACGCATTTAACCCGATTTAAACGCGTTAATCTCGTAATCTGAACATAGTATTAGGCTGCCTACATAATCTTCAAAAAGTTTGTTTCAGTATTTTTAGATATTCAACTCTAAGGGGACGTAAGGCTTTCGACATATTTCTTAGGATTGATGAGATATCAGATTCGTTTTCACTTTCACAGACATTTTATATAATCGCTTACAAATGCATTTCAGATTTCATGTAATGGCCCAAAATTAAATCACGAAAAACCTCCTAATCGCGTAACAACTGATATTATACGAGTACAACGACCTTGACCGCGTCCCGAAGTATGACCCAATTACGTTAATACATATGTTATATGTGGAATGCGGCGTAAGTATTCTAGCGCGACCCCATTCGTAACCAACACCACATCTCAGCGATAAACGCGTTCCGGACTTCTACCCAAAAATAATAAAGTTGCGCCCAGACAGTTCACTGTTGGAAGATTTTTTAATTCCATATCCGGAACTTTAGATAAATCTTCGTATGAAATACATATGTTATATGTGGAATGCGGCGTAAGTATTCTAGTGCGACCCCATTCTAAACGCTTCCCGAAGTGTTTTCTAGGTTTTCAGTTTTTTTAGTTTTCTAGTACTTTTGCGTGAGGTCTGCAAGAAGAACTCATTTGATTTCCAGCTAACTTTTTTTCGTCAGACGATGCGTTCTATGCGTCATCAACTTTTGTGCTGGATCAAACTTATTGTACTTACTATACGATTTAATTTAATAATCTAAAGTATAAAAAATCTGCTTAAATTGTGGGCGTAACTTTTCCATTATTCGGGACAATGTTCGGAAAGTAGTTAAAGTCGAGGTGCGACAGAAGTATCGACGCTAAAGAAACACGGCAAATACAAATTATGGTTTCGGACCATAGTCCGGGACGCCATCAAGGACGAAGTCGTTTGTTTTAATATAAGAAAGTTCTTTTAGTGTTAATTTTGTCACCAAAATAGATGGTTATAAGCATATATGGTTACAAGAAACAGATATTCATTAGCGATTCTTCACATAAAAATTGTGGTAATTTACAAAAAAAAAAAATAAAGTGTAGAAATTCATTTGCTAATATATCTAATATGTAACAAATTTTAACAAAAAAAAAACGTGGAAGTGAAAACCAATTAGCGATCTCATCAGACCTAAAAGACATATCGCTATTTGTGAAAACATAAGCCCTTTACACCTCCATGAGGTTGAAAATCTAAAACGTCTGAAATTAGTTTTAGGCGATCATATATAAATTCAGTGAAATAATTCGATATCTTATCACGAGATACGACGGAATTAACTCGATATCTTATCACGACGGAATTCGTAAAAGCATAGAAAACTCTTTTAATAAATTTGATTAGCAAAAAATCTTGAAAACAGTTTTTAATCGAATGTTATACACCCCTTAGGGGTTAAATTTTAGAAAAATCCGACGTTTCTCTGAAGAACGAAAAAAAAAAATTAAAATTAATTCCACATTTCAGAAGACCAAAGAGATATGACGAAATCTATGAAAATGTATGCACCCCACATTCCTGATTATTTTTTATTGCCTCACCTCCGTACGCCAACAGATATACCTTTTAACTTTTTTAACTTTTTTAACTTCATTACTTTTCTGGTACATCTACATATGACCCTAAAGTTTCAACTTGCAAGAATAAACCGTTCCAGAGAGAGGAATAACACCACTCTCCACACCATATCATACTACCTATTCAAAATTATATCGGACCATTCAGCCAAGATCAGATCTTAAACAGTCTTTAGATATGAGACTTTTTGTTAGAAAAATTCTTATGCTCCCCAGTTTCTTGCTCCAAGCTCCAGCATACTACCCTAATATATTTTTAGACACAAACCAAATTTCATCTTCTTACCATAATTGGTTCGCGATATATCGCAATACGAAGTTTTTCACCCCGGAAGTCACTGTCTCCACCTCCTAAACTTTTGTTTAATATACTCTTCCAATATTCCCAGAAATAATCACAAACTCTCAGCTGTATAGCATGAACCGTTCATTTAAGAATTATCTCGATTGCAACTGTCAAGCGTTTCTGTCAAGCAACGGGAGTAACGGGAGCAACGGGAGAAACAAACGGGAAGCAATATTGGAAACCGTTTCGATAGTATAGCACCATACAAAGGTGAGCGTAGCCGCGAGACACGGTTAGCATATCATAATTTTCATGCAAAACCCAAACACATAAGCAATATCCAATATGATGAACCGCTGAGAGAAGAGCTTTGCTTTTAGAAGAATTGAACTGTGTCTTCACTTTGTGTGTTTCTGACGAAACGAGAAGATTGGCTTGCGCTCTCTCTTCTCACAGCGTCCGTTCAGTTTAGTCTGTTAGTTCATCCTTTATTTTCGTTCTCCTTTTCGAATTGAACTGCAGTTCACCAAAATAAGTGAGTTATTTATCTCGAAGAAGTGTTCTTCTAGAGTAGTTCTTTTACGAACGGTCCACTTTAGAAATCACAGAAGTGATCGCTGTAGGGTGTGAAGACGGAAATTTCTCAATTTCCACACACACAAACACATAATAATAAATCTGTATCAATGAATTAAAAATAACAACAACACTGAATTAACACACACACAAACACAGAAGAATAAACGTGTAACATGAATTAAACACTGGACTAAAATAAAGTAAATTAAGAAACAAGACTAAAATGAATTACTAAATACAGCACAAAACACACACAGGGCATTAGACATAGAAGCAGGGAACATGGAACATAGAACATAGGATATGGAACATGGAACATATAACATAGAACATGGAAGCCTAGAAGAAAGAACACTAAATAAAGGTGCCGGTGCAAAAAAGGCTGTATGCCAGCGGGAGCCACAACAAACCACAGGCGGCGTTACGCGGCTTATTAAACCCGCCGGCAAATTCCATACAAACACAAATTTTTATTGACCAAAAAATACTTAAGATTAATAAACTTATAAAGTAACAATAGTATGTCTTAAGATTAATTGTACATTCTCCAAAATTTGAGGAATTTACCACAGTTTAAAAAGAACAGCATTTTTTCGATTACTTTATGATAGGTAGGGTCACTAGATACACACACAACACTCTCTACCTAGGGTTTGGCAGATACGTCTAATTCGGTCGTTTCTGTACTAGAAATTGTAATTTAACCTCACAAAAATCGCCTGTTTATGGACTAGTTCGCCTGATTTTGTACTAATGAACATTGCTATCAAATTGCGTTTTTGAAGTGTGTTAGTGCGAATATGTGAAGAGTCGGAAAAAAAGCTGTCGGTTCCCTTCCACAATTCTAGTACTTCTTTTTCTTTGGTATGAAAGTGTGTGTGCGCGAAATTGTGGTTTTCAATTGAAAATTTCCGTATTTCTTTCATTTCTTTTACGGAAATTTACAATTTTGCAGCGAAAAGTCAATCATTTCGAATGTTTAGAACGCAAAATCCCATAAACATGAAAAAAATTAAATTTACTGGTTCTTCACCTTAGTACGCATCTGCCAAACCTAGGGTTACTGTATACACACTCACACCAAAACAGCCTCTAAGAGGGGTTTGGCAGATGCGTACCAAGGTGAAAAACCAGTAAATTTAAATTTGTTCCATGTTTATGGGATTTTGCTTTATAAACATTCGAAATGATTGACTTTTCGCTGCAAAATTGTAAATTTCCATAGAAGAAATGAAAGAAATAGGGAAATTGTCTATTGAAAGCCACAATTTCGCGCACACACACTTCCATATCAAAGAAAAAGACGTACTAGAATTGTGGAAGGGAACCGACAGCTGTTTTTCCGACTCTTCACATATTCGCACTAACACACTTCAAAAACGCAATTTGATAGCAATTCCCAGTAGTACAAAAACAGGCGAACTAGTACATAAACAGGCGATTTTTGTGAGGTTAAATTACAATTTCTAGTACAGAAACGACCGAATTAGACGTATCTGCCAAACCCTAGGTAGAGAGTGTTGTGTATATAGTGACCCTAGCCAAACCCCTCTTAGAGGCTGTTTTGGTGTGAGTGCGTATACAGTAACCCTCCCAGCAAACACAGTACTACTTCCATAGTACTGCTAAAGTAATGAACAAACGCCTGAATGCTTTCGCTGCAAATGATAGAGGCTTTGCCCAAAACTTCCCCTATTTATTTCGTGTATATAAACGTGTGTGTTATGTGTTTTGTTTCATGAATTAACCTATTATCCATATGCGAGAGAAAGACAAAGACTAGATGCAACAGTAGTGCTATAGTACTGCCAAAGTCATGATTGCGCATTATAAGAAGTGCTTTTATACTACTGCTAAAAGTAGCTTCGGAAGTAGTATAGCAGTACTATACATTGACTGCGCGTGCATAAATTTAAGAGGAGTATAGCAGTACTTCTGACTGCACCATATATTTCTTTCCTTTTTCGTAAATGCGATTAACAGGCTCATGCAATTTGCGGAAATAGGCTTATCCAAGTCAAGTCAAGGAGGTGTTGATTAACCCTTTGCGCAAATTGCATTAGAGTGTAAATCAAACTTTACACGAGACACTTGATGATGCTCCTTCGAGTCCATACTTTGACTAACTGATTCGGAAATACTCGAAAAACTAATCTCTATATATAAAAATAAATGTTTGTCTGTCTGTTTGTCTGTTTGTCCTGTATAGGCTCCTAAAGCACTCATCCAATTGCGATGAAACTTTGGTGATTTGTTGAGGGTACGCCCTCGATGGTTTCCGCGTTAACAAAATTATTTAACAGTTGGTGGTTCGCGAGTTATTTCAACATTTGAGTGTTTTTCATATGATTTTGCGGCAGTTCGTTTTTGGTGTATTAGTTATGCCTATTCCTATTACTAAATGGTAAAGTTGGACGATGGATGTTAAATAGGGGATAGTGGAGGATGGTGGATAGAGGATGGAAGATGGAGGATGGTGGATGGTGGATGGAGGATGGTGGATAGAGGACGGAGGATGGTGGATGGGGGATGGTGGATAGCGAATGGAAGATGGAGGATGGTGGATGGAGGACGGTGGATAGAGGATGGTGGACAGAGGATGGAGGATGGGGGGATTGGGGATGGTGGATGGAGGATGGTGGATATAGGATGGAGGATGGAAGATGGAGCATGGTGGATGGAGGATGGTGGGTAGATGATGGAGAATGGTGGATGGGGGATGGAGGATGGTGGATGGGGGATGGAGTATGGTGGATAGAGGATGGAGTAACGGGAGCAGCGGCGCGACGGGAGAAATGAGGGATGGGGGATGGTGGATAGGGAATGGTGGATGGAGGATAGTGGATGGATGATGGTGGATAGAGGATGGAGGATGGAAGATGGAGGATGATGGATGGAGGATGGAAGATGGAGGATGATGGATGGAGGATGGTGGATAGAGGACGGAGGATGGAGGATGGGGGATGGTGGATAGCGGATGGAAGATGGAGGATGGTGGATGGAGGACGGTGGATAGAGGATGGTGGATAGAGGATGGATGATTGTGGATGGAGGATGGAGGATGGTGGATGGGGGATGGTGGGTAGAGGATGGAGGATGGGAGATGGAGCATGGTGGATAGAGGATAGAGTAACGGGAGCAACGGCGCGACGGGAGAAATGGGGGATGGCGGATGGGGGATGGTGGATAGGGGATTGTGGATGGAGGATGGTGGATGGAGTAACGGGAGCAACGGGAGAAATGGGAGCAACAGCAGTATCGGGAGCAAGGATAGTAACAGGAGTATTGGGAGAAACAGGACCAATGGATCAACGGGAGCAACGGGATCAACGGGAGTAACAGTAGCGATGGAACAACGTGAGCGAAGCGAGCGTAGCCGCGGTACGCGGCTAGTAAATTATATGAAAAAGTATGTACAATGACTCGAAAAACTAAATATACATGCATGAATATCTGATCCGGAGTTTGTCAGTAGTGTAGCAGTACTTTTAAATTTGTTTGGAGAAGTGGAATGCACAAACACACCTAAAACGCATCAAACACATAGACAAATGCATTGCACTAGTGTGCAAGGTGCTGAACTCGCGTTTGCTGGGATTAGCCCCTGGGATTAGCCCTCCCAGGGGCTAGTTTAAAAGTCTCGGAACGTAAATTTGATTTCGAGTGCAATATATAGAAATTATGCTCAGCAGTTCAACCAGCTGTAAGGGTGTTTCGGATAGTAGGCATGATACACCCTCTGACGAGTCTATGCCCTCCGATGACGAAACAGCTCCTTCGGACCTAGTCCAACACAATCTTATAAAGACTGGCGTATTCCAGTGAAGTGTTTTCCAAAGGTCATGTCCTCTAGGACAACGATTAATCAACAGTCGAGGATTTCGTGTTGGGGTTTCACACCAGAAACCCTACTGACGCCGGAAAGCAACCAACATTTAATCAAAACTTGCTTCTATGGTAGCTTACCATGAAAAAATTCCATTCTTAAATTCAGGCGTTTGTTCATTACTTTAGCAGTACTATGGAAGTAGTACTGTGTTTGCTGGGAATGATAGGTATATGAATACGGCAAAGCTAATGTATTATACGGAAAAGGCCTAAAACCGGATGTGTGGAGAAGACTGACACATAACAAAACAAACATAGAACATAAATATAAAGTATTTTAAATTTAGGAATTAAATTTCAGTGCATTGTCCCTATCATTACCTAAAACTAGCTGAAAACTAAAGCGTTATTAGTAGATCTGAAAAGATAAAATGTCCTGAAACGAGAAAAGATATTAGCTTTATTTAGGTGTGGGTGGTGTCTTTAGGTGTGGGTGGTGTCTATTTGGTCCATGGAATATACTATACTACTACCGTCATTCCGTTGGTTGTAGTATATGATCTTGTCTTCGTGATCAAAGAAATTGATAGTTGTTATTGAAGGTATTGCCTTATATTTACCACTTGAGGTGGCAGGATTATTCAGGTTTTGAATTAGAGGGTTGTCAATACTGTCTAGTTTATTGGGGAATTTTATGGCAGTGGAGACTAAGAACTTGGCAATGCGTGGTATCTTGACATCTTTATATAGAACAGAGTTTCTGGGAAATTTGTGCGAGAATGGGTGTCTACGGTGACCAGCGCACCCCCTAAGTATCTTACGCTCGAGTAGTCGCAACGACTCCATCTGGGCAGATGAGATAGAGAACCAGATGGGAAAACCATAAGCGAGTATGGGACGTGGAAGTTGCGTGTAGCAAATGAGTTTGACTTTTGGATTAAGTATACTGGACGATTTCAGTAGTCGAGCATAGTGAGCGTAGAGAGCTTTGGTTTTTTGTTTAGTCTTTTTTAAGTGGTAATAAAATTGAAAATTACTTGTGAAGGTAATGCCAAGATATTTTAGCTCTTTTTTGATGGGGATGACGTCATTATTGATGACAATATTGAGGGTGTCAAGATTCCTACGAGAGTTCTTGGGTGTGCTACTGTCACCATAGATCATGATTGCTTCGGATTTTAAAGGATTCAATCTTATTTTCCATCGTTCGAGATATGGAGATAAGATGCTGAGGTAGTCATTTATATACTTAGCTGCAGTGAATTTCCTCTTGTGGTGGGAATACAGGAGGATATCGTCAGCATAGCAGATCAAATTAGTGTGCGGAGTGGGTGGCGGGATGTCTGCTGTGTATATGTTGTATAAAACGGGACCAAGAATTGACCCTTGTGGCATTTCTGTTAGTCAGGTAGGAATAGATTGATTTACAGATATGAGCATTGAAACCGTAGAGGAAATGCATCTTATAAATAATGCCCTCAATCCAAGTAGTGTCAAAGGCCTTTTCGGTGTATAAGCTGCAGGCTAGAGTTGGCGTTTTTTCGTTGAGTCTGCTGGTTATGTCATTTGTAAAAACTCCAAGGGCATGTGTGGTGGAATGCTGCTTTCTGAAACCAAACTGATGTTTGGGAATTATGTCGTTATCTTCAATATGGAGATAAATATTACGCACCAGGAAGCATTCGTAGATTTTGCTGATAGTAGAGAGTAGGGATAGGGGTCCATAGTTTTGTGGCAGGGTAGCGTTTTTACCGGCTTTTGGAATAGGAATTATAAGAGCCGTTTTCCAGTAATTCAGTGATTGAAAAGGACAGATAGAAGTGTCTGAAATGATTGGGTAGTTTTTTTGAGAATGAAGCCCGGTATACCGTCAGTACCAGACGACTTCTTTTTTTTCCTAGACTTAATGTGATATGCAACGCCATCAGCGTTCGCAAAATGTAGATGAATCTCTTTATTAACCACTAGAGTTTTACTGCCAGGCAGACAAGGATCAGGTTGTTGATCAGATGGGGGTAGTGAGAACCTATCGGGGAAGGGGTGAAACTCGGTTCCTGGTTCGCAGACATAGATGAGCTGAAGTTGAGAATCGGTCCAGTTTCATGTATTAGTTTGAGAACTTGACTAGAAACAAAGTCGTTTTCATGGGGAAATCCCAAGCTCAAGTTCTTTTTGTGGATCGCTTCAAACTGGTGGGCAAGCAAATTAGCCTTATCTCGATCAGATGTAATATAAGAATCGTTGTTGCTGGCAAATGGCTCCAGAAATAGATTTAATATCACGGAACGTGTTATTGTCCAGCTTAATATTAGCGATCTTATTTGACCAGTATTCTTGGTTGTGTTTTAGAATTAATTCTGAAATAATTTTCTGTGAGCAGCGTATAACAGATTTTAAACGATTGAAGTTTGAGTTATGGCGATTGCGAAAGTAGATACGGCGATAACGGTTCTTCTTCTCAATAAGTTGAAGTATATTAGGAGAAAGTGGGACCAACGAATTGTGGTTAATGGTTATATAGTATTATCGGCGAATACCAAGGTGGTTTCAGAACCGGACGATCGACTATTGACCAGATATTCTCAGTCAAATAAGTGCTAGAAAAATGCTGGGAGTATAACATCGACGTGCACCAGATCTTCGTGGACTTCCAACAGGCATACGATAGTATAGATCGTAATGTACTATATAAAATAATGCTTGACTTCGGAATCCCATCAAAACTCGTCCGATTAACAAAAATGACCATGACTGACACTGAATCTCAAGTACGGATACAAAACGAGCTTACCCAAAGCTTCCGAACAGAATCCGGCCTGAAGCAGGGAGATGGACTCGCTCCCATGCTCTTCAATCTGGCCCTAGAATATGTCATCAGAAAGGTACCCGTTGATACCAGAAGTACCCTACTAATCAAGTCCACTCAACTAGTGGTGTACGCGGATGACATAAAAATCATGGCCAGGTCTGTTCCAGACGCGAAAGAAGTCTTCCATTGTCTAGATTCAGCGGCAAAGGATGTCGGGCTAAGGGTCAATGAGAATAAGACCAAGTTCATGACCCAAACAAGAAGAAACGTGCCAAGTAGACAAAATATGACCGTGGGGGACTACAACCTGGAGAATGTGGATCATTTCCCATACTTGGGATCACACCTTATAATAGACGGCAACGAACGGGACGAAGTAAAACAACGGATCACACTAGCAAATAAGGCGTATTTCACGGTCCTCCCGATCTTAAAATCGAAAAAAGTGCACAGGCTGAGCAAACTTCGCATATATAAGACCATAATAAGACCTGTGCTACTATATGCAAGCGAAACGTGGACTCTCACCCAAGCGTCTGAAAAATCAATAGACGCTTTTGAACGACGAATTCTTCGAAGAATTTTGGGACCAGTAAGAGAAGGTACACTGAATGGCGTATCCGGTACAACAACGAGTTGTATAACATCTACGACGACCCATCCGCATCGACTCTTATAAAATTTCGTAAGCTACAATGGGCAGGCCATGTGGAGCGAATGGACGACGGAAGAATTCCCAAACGCACACTGAAAGGTAGAGCTCATGGCAAACGACCGGTGGGAAAACCGCGGAAAAGATACGAGGACTCAGTTGACGCAGATTGCAGATCGCTTCTTAGATGCACAAATTGGAGGAAGCAGGCGCTGAACCGAGATGACTTCAGACAGTGTATCCTGCAGGCTCTGGCCCGATTTGGGCTGGCGCGCCATTGATGATGATGGTTATATCTGGTACGCTCACATCGATGGCAGTTTTAAGTGCTTCAGTTATCACGACACTAGATAGCTCAATCTCTTCTTCGCCGAGATTCTTATCGACTGGAATATTAATACGGCTGCACTCCGCGTCCAGGGTGGATTGAAAGAGTTTCCAATTGGCACGGCTGTAGTCCTTTATGATCGTTGGGCCCTCTTTCACAGGGGACGAACAGATTGTAACATTCAAAAGTACTGCTCTGTGATCAGATGGATAGTCAGTTGTATCGAGCACTTGAGATAGTGGATTAGGAAAGCCTACTTTAATGACTGACGATACGAAAAAAAGGTCAAGGAAGGTTATGTTAGGTTAAGTGGGTAGCTATTGACAGAGATAGCTAACACATAGACCGCTAGATGGGTCCGTTGTGATCCCACTGCACCACGGCACGGCGCCGGGCTGTTTTTGCAATTTTTCAAGAACAAATTGAGCCCAATTGGCCGATTGTTCTATCAAATATTTTTCCGTGTTTCTTGGTGCGAAGGAGAGGAGAGTTGGAAGGAATTGTGGAGAAGAAAGGGGATACCGAACTTAATCAGTTTTTAGGAATAGGAAGGAAGATCAGGAATCGGGCCGGGTATGGCAGTGTACTAGCAGGTGTTAATGATCATAATTTTGCAGTACTATTGGCTGTGATACGATCTACCAGAACAGCAAAGTTGCCTATAGCAAATCAACTACTGTCTGGCAGCTCTGATTGCATTTGTGAATCTGATAAGAATGTAAACAGAACTCATTTGCTCAGGTTTAAATCCTTTACAAGTGACCCTATTAAACATTCCGCACTGTTCACGATTTATATTAATATTCTGAAACCAATAGAAACTGAAAAATTCATGTAAATAAATTATGCATTGAGTGGGAATTGAACCCCGGTAGCAATGTTTTCAAGACCTAGTACACTACCACTAGACTACACCCGGTCTACTACTACTACTTAAGGGTAAGGTCAAGGAAGCTTTCAGTAGTATTGCCAACTCTGGTGGGACTCGAGGTGGGTATGTACTCTAAGTTAGCTGAAGCTCTGTTATCTGTGTGCCATTGCTAAAGCGAGTAACCAGCGTGATTGGGATTTGTAACGGTGCTATAAAAAAAAATGATGTTTTGCGTTAAAATCTCCGCACATGATTGTGAAGCAATTAGTGGCGAGATGGAGGTGGGAGTTCAGGTCGTCCGAATTGATGGGCGTTAAGCCGTTGTTGTGGTAGACGGATGCAAGAAAGAGAAATTTGTTGTTATGTAGCGGAATTTTTATTGCTGTGCATTCCAGACTAGTTAGCCGCGATGTGTCAACAGTGATGAATTTCAATGAATTGTGAAGAAGAATAACGGCGCCACCTCCGCTCCTACCAGAAGTTCGATCATTACGGATCGTAGAATAGTGCTTAAAGGACATTTTATGTCTACTGTTCAGTTTGGTTTCTGTAAGCAGAACAATTTTTGGTTTGTTATTTGAAAGGAATAGATTAAATTTTTGACGCTTTTGATGGCTGATGAGTGAGTTTATGTTGAGAAGGACAATTTTAGGAGAGAACATTATAAAATTTCGATCAGGAGTTCAATCATTTTAGCGCGCTTGGCGCTAATATCAGTTGAGGCGTTGTAGGTAGTCATGAGAGCTTTCATTTTGTTAAGTAACTGAATGAAATCGCAGCTGAAAAGAGACAGGCATCCTTCATTGAGGAAGTTTACTGGATTTGCTTCTATGGTTGGTTTAGTAGGTGGTTTTTGTGGTGGTGACAAAAAATTCATCCTTTCACTGAGGAAGGAATATTGGTTGGAGGTTCTCAAATGTTCAGTAAGTGGACTTTTATTTTTAGCATCTTTAGCAATATTACTATACGAAACATTGCTTTGTACAAAGTTGTTGTACATTTTGGTTTTGTTGGCAGACTGTTCTCTTTGTATAGTTTTGCGAATTTCGTTGCGGGCTAGAATCTCGGGGTGCTTAGGGCAACCAGAGAAATTTGCAGGATGATTACCGCCACAGTTAACGCAGGTAGCAGTAAGCTCAATCTTTTCACTGGTGCCATTAGGGTGAATAATGGTTTTGAATTTTGGAGGTTCCTCTTTTTTTGGAACAGGGCAATCGCCGCGATCGTGTGTGAAGGTGCATTTAACGCATCTAAAGGGCATATGACAGTTTTGGGCCACATGGCCGAATCGTTGGCAATTAAGGCATTGTGTGAGCCTGTTGCTTTTCCTTTTGCGCTCAAAACGAATAACACAGGGTCCAAGAAGTTTGGTTTTAAGTAGACTTTTTATGTCGCTATCATAAGCGAATATCAGAAGCCAGACTAAGCGCGCATTGGGATTTTTGCTAAGAGCGATTTTTCGGATGGAGAGCCAGTTTCGATTAATCTTGGTTTCGGTTAGATAATGTTTGACGTCATTCTCGTCGAAAGTATCGCTGAAGTTAAAGAGAACAATATTGTGCGGTGTTAGGTGTCTTGGGGTTTGATAGTAGAAGTTTGTTTTTTCAGTACTTAGAAAATTTTTCAGTGGCTCTACATCTTCAATTTTTTTGGGAATTATTTTAGTAATATTTTTATTGACTGACTCTATTGTGAAATTGTTTTCACCAAAAATTTTGTTTAGATTTTTTGTAAGCTCTTTGGGGTTAGGGTGGTATGTATGTATACCAGGTGGCTTTATTTTTCCGGGTTTCACTGGAATCAGAGGATTAGCACTAGTCCCTTCATCAACCTCCATACCCGTTTGTGTGTTGGTGGTAGGATAGTTAGCAGTTGGTGAGTCCGATTCGTGGTCTGACAAAAGCGAAAATTTATTCACGTAGGGGGAATCTACGTTTGAACGAGTCTCAGCGCGAGGGCGTTTTACCGGCACAGTTTTAGAGCTATGGGGGGCTTCAATATTGGACACGCTATCTAATTTAGTAATAAGCTCGTTAAACCTTTCACTTAAATCAATATAACTGTTCTGCTTGTACGTCTCTTTCTTCCTTGGTGCAGTCCAATCGTTGACGGACGCTGTTTTTGATGAGGTAGACGGCACTTTATCCGGTGTGCGACGATCCGCTGTTGTAGCGCTGGCTAATGATGAAGACTCCATATCCAGTAGGACGGGGTACATAAATGCTGGTGAGGTTGCTGGCACTTTATCCTGTGTGCGCCGTGTTGTCATGTTTATCGATGAAGTTGCTGCTGAAGAATTTGCTCCTTTATCCAGTAGGTGCGTGACTGCAGATGATGATGTTGTCGGCACTTTATCCATTGTGCGATGGGCTGCGGCTGTTGATGAGACGTCTTTGTTCGTAGATCCGATTCGCGGATCACGAGCGGAAAGGCTGCTGTTCAGTTTTCGCATACCGGCATAGGGATCTATGCGGAAATCCTCCTGATTCTGCTGGATTTTACCCACCAGCTTGGGAAGAAACCACTTCCACTATCACTTTCAATATTTTGCGTATCGGCTACAAATATGTCCTTATGTACGATGGCCTTTAAAAAGGCAAACGTACTATAAGTCGGCTGCTTTAAAATGGTCCCGTATAACTTCAGCTACCTGGGCATGTTTTATTGGTTCGACTGGCAAGCAGAGACTGAAAATTCCATACAAAATTCACCGATGGTATATGTCGGCATGAGCAGGCACGGACCACGAATTATAAAACGATGAAAATTTTCAACCGCTAATATTATAATTCGCGGTCTATAAATGTTCTCGCCAGAATATAAGGACCGGCGAAAATCCAGAAGGCAACCCAGTGGGCAGCGAGTCTTTTATGACGAAGGTTGTGGTTTTATTGATCCGCCTGAGAAACTTAAGAATTGTTGAACTCGATTTTCCTTGCTTTGTTTGGGTTCTATGAATCCTATAGACTCTAGCCTTGGAACTTCGAAGTACTGGATCTATGGCCATCACTGACCAGTCTCCACTTTACGTGAAGGTATGAGGTTCTATGAATCCGATTCACTTAACTTGGAACTGTACGTCAGTAGGATACCGCTTCTAGCCCAAGCGTAGCCACCTCAGAAGCAGAAAACGAGCCAAGCAGAGACGAGCCAAGCAGAGACGTGCCAAGCAGAGACGAACCAAGCAGAGAATACCCAAGTAAGCGACGAGCCAAGCAGAGACGAACTAAGCAGAGAAAGCCTAAGCAAGCGACGAACCAGGCGGAGACGAGACAAGCAGAGAAAACGAAGCAGAGAACAGAGGAATCAAGCAGAGACGAGACAAACAGAGAAGAATCAAGTAGGGACAGGCCCAGCAGAGCAGAGTGGAGGCAGATAGAGTAATTACAAATATGTTTTTTGCTAACCATTTAAACAAATTACCAAAATGATTTCGATTATTTATGACTATCCATAAGGATCTTTTATCTTAGTTACTGGTTATGCTGTGATTTTGAACAGTTTATTACTGATTTGCAGGTATTTCTTGTCTTAAGTGGTGTTAGGAAGATGTTTTCGGATGAACCATGAGTCCTTGGATAGTTTATCTCTTTGTAAGTCGCACTCCACTCAAGGTTTACATGCTTCAAGGAACTCATTAGAAAGCAAAAATTAAAATCTAATTAAAATGTTAAACGATTCCTTTAAGAGCTTTGACCGTTGAGTACGACCCAGAAAGTGATCAATATTTCCAATTGCCATTGGTGAAACAGAAGAAAGAAACAGTATATTTTTCTGGCTAATTTGTGCAAAAAAAGGTCAAGAAGATTGTAATTTTATCCTGCAATAGTGGATAATCTAAGTAAAAATCTCAGTAGACCGTTTTGATTGGTCCGCAGGGTTAGTTAGTGTACTTAATCCAAACCATGTTAAGAATATTGAAATAAACTAATACAAGTTGACGGTTGAAATCAAACCCAAAAACCGAAATACCAATTGAAAATTTTTCCTAGCAATAATTAAATGCCGTATCGAAGCATGTTCCCAGTGATAAAAATAGTCGTAAGCAACGTCATCGCAGAAATATATCAACATTGGCAAAAGAAGGGGCGAAATAGATTATATCAAGAACCAGAATAAAAATTATATTCCTTCTCTGTAGCACGCCTTGTATGATAAAAACATGATGTCGGTTATCACCTTGACCTACCTTCACTTGAAGTCTGACATAATAAATTTCATAATTAATTTAGAGTTCAACAACACCGACAGATACTTTAATGGCATTCTTATTCAAGGTATATAAGTATGCTGTTTGAGTTTGAGTACATAATTATTAATTAATTATTCAAGGCAAGTGTGTTTCTTGAACTTATTATTGATTGATCACATCTCTTATGATTCCAGCTTCACAATTTGGTGTGGAGTTGTGGTATTAAAATGGTACTTATGAGCTAATTGGGGGTATCATGGATCATGTACCTTTACCACACCAGCAACATTACCTGAAAATAATAAATCAAATCGATTAGTTGCTTCCGTGTGGAATAGGGCTGAAGAACACACCTTACTACGAGCACATAGACTGTTTGTCCTAAAAATGGCAAGCAATGTCTAGGTCATGGCTCGAACTTGAAACAGAAACACTACTCCGAATATAGACGGATTTAGTGGCAACGCATTTCGGATATCAACAACGTACATTGAATTGGCGTCTGAACGATTTGGTGACTAAACGACAATTTTTTTAAGACATCGAACCTTACTTCAAGTGGTTTTCTTCATGACTCGTTGTTGTCGAGCAATGGACGGCTTACTTATTGCACTTGAATTTTCCTCCAGTCAGGAAACTTTTTAGTTGTTTCGCGAAAAGATGGAAGTCCAAAGAAGACAAATTGGGTGAAAAGCGTGGATATGAAACCATTTCAAAGCGAGTGGGAGTGGTAAATGTCCTTTTTTGCCTTTCTAAGACATTTCTCTACAGTTACTGTTTAAGTTTACATGTTTACAGTGACACCTTATCCCTTCTGGAGGCAGTGGTGGTCATAGGGGGGGGGGGGGCCATGGCCCCCCCCTAACAAATTCGTCACCCATGATGACTTTATCACGTCTGCTTTAAAGAAAAATTATTTGAGACTACTAGATTAATAGATATACTTAATAAAGTATAATGTAATTAAATCAGATTTCCCCTTATGTATTTCTTTAATCCTTCTTTTGTCTTTTGTCTCCTAATTGAAAAGAAGACTTTACTAATTAAAAATATTTCAATCAAAAAGTAATAAAATTTCGAATATAAATATAAGTAATCAATCTTTGGGTTGTGGTGTGTTATGTTATGGAAGTAGCTTTTACTGTTTGAAACTAATTTTGAAAAAATTAGATTTGGATTATGCTTGGACAATTTTCAATAGGTGCAATTTTCATTATGTGCATCCTAATCCTAAATTAAGACGTAAATTGTGGTAAATACAGTGAAACACAATATCATTGCTGTCCAGGTCGTTTTGAGTGGATTTTGCACTATGTTTTCACAAAACCTAAAACCTTCATTCACAAATTGTTATCATTCGAGTGAACGTGACCTGTTTTCAATTCGCGGAATACTAATTCAATTTCTCTTTTATCTCTACTTGACTTTATTATCTTAAATTATCGTATTAACCTATCTGTGGTCATGGAGTGCAGTGTGTCGGCATGTGTTGATAAAACTAACAATACTCCTTGGATTATTTGTTCCGGTTTCTGCGGAAAAGTTTTTCACTGCAAGTGTGCCGGTCTCTCGGGTCATGTTGGTGATGCCGTTTTGAAGGCCGATAGCGGCCTCTACTGGTACTGTACTGCCTGTAGGTCATCATCATCCTCAACATATGTTGCTAAAGTGTTGAAGGCGAAGTCGACTGTTCAGACGCTTCATAACGAATTTACATCACTTCAACTGAAGCTTCATGCGGCCTTAAGTGATCTGCACAAAACGACACTCCCTCTTACCAGCGTGTCGGTGGCGCATGCAACTGTATTGCCTTCGACTAGTTTGCCGGCAACATCAATAACGTCATTAACTGCACCTGGGGTTACCCCAAAATCAGCTAGGCAGTTACGACCGAGACAGACTAAATCTGGTGCTAGCGCCGCATCGATTAAAAAACGCTCAGCTGGAACTGCTATGAACTCCGAAAACGGCGCCTCTTCCGCAGGTACATCAGCTGATGTCGTCACAGCTGATCGTTATACTGTTGAACTAACTACATCGCAAGTTGCCAATGGTTCTCCCGTTGGAGTGTCGCTCGTACCTTGCAGTTCTCCGATGATTCAGCCTGTCTCTGATGTCGTCACAGCTGATCGACTTACTGTTGAACTAACTACATCGCAAGTTCCCAATGGTTCTTCAACTCGTCTAACAGCGGCCAGGCTTCCTCGCTGGATTTATGTATCTCGATGTGAAGTGAATACTACGCCTGATATGATTCTCAACCACATTATAAGTAACTTCAATGATGTCTCGGCAACCATGCTATCAGCTTACAAAGTCTGGTGATGAGCTTTCGAAGTTTTCTTTTGTTTCCTTCAAAATTCGTGTGCCTCATAACATATTTTCTGCTGCTAGTAAGCCTTCTCTATGGCCTAAGGGTCTGATAGTGAAGGAATTTCTTCCCAGACCGAGAAGGAATTTTCGTTCTATGGGAGCCATGAATCTTCAGACGTAATTGGCATTTCGTCTTCCTCGCCTTGCAGACCTCCAGCATCGAATATCGCGTTTCCTACTTCTAATTTACTTTCAATCTTTTATCAGAATGTGAGAGGACTGAAAACTAAGACAATTTCATTTAAAAATTCTGTTTTATCGAACTCCTTTGACATAATCTGTATTTCTGAGACTTGGCTGAATGAGTCAATATTAAACTCTGAACTTTTTCCGAGTTCTTTTAATGTCTTTAGACGTGATCGTGATCTTCTGTCCACTAACAAGCTTGATGGAGGAGGTGTTCTTATAGCTGTTCGCAATAGCGGATCTTTGCATTGACTTCAATTGCTCCTTTGAATGCATTGCTGTCAAGGTGAAATGTTCTAAATCTACATTATACATATTCTCTTATTATGTTCCTTGTAATACCACTCTTGCTCTTCTCTCTACTCTTTTAGAAGAATTATCCCTATTTATTAATCAATGTGATCCTTCTGCTAAACTCTATATATGTGGAGACTTCAATATGCCTTACTTAAATTGGGATAATTCTATTCCTACTTCTTTGAACTGTTACTCTCAGCAACTCTTCTGTATTCAATCCTTTATGGAATTTTGTGCTCTAAAGCAACATAATGTTGTCTTAAACCAAAACAATAGAATTCTTGACCTAATATTTTCCAATTCCAGTTCTGATGATGTTGTTCTTACATTATCTCTTCCTGGGCTAGTTTCACCTGATACCCACCATCCTCCGATAGAGATTGAATTAAATCTCAAGCCTCTAAAAAATCCCGCATTAAATCACTTCAGTAAGCGCAACTTCTTCAACTGTAATTATGATTTAATTTCTTCTTCTCGATAAATTTTATTCCACTGTTAATTCGGTAATAGTCGAACATGTCCCATTCTCAATCACCCAGCGCCGGTCCCATCCTCAATGGTTTAACACTTCAATCATTAAACTTTTGAAAGATAAAGATCAGGCAAGACGTCTTTATAAGAAATTCCCTACTCTGTTTAATGAAGCTCAGTACACTAATCTCCGTAGAGTTGTTAAGAGAGAAACTAAGAAAGCCTTTAGACTGTACGTATGTAGCCTGAATGCATCACTCGCTTTGGGCAATGACAAACCTTTCTGGAATTATGTCAATTCCTCACGGAAGACTACTACCATTCCATCATTCATAACTTACCATAGCGATACTGCTTCTACTCCCCGATCTATAGCAAATCTATTTTCCTTATATTTTAGCTCCGTGTATTCTTCTTCTGCTTCTCAGTCAATGCAGGATATCGATGATATGGACTGTGACTCAATACCTGTTTTCACTCCTACGGAGGTTCTCGCTGTTATTAATTCCCTAGATTGTCATGGTGGCGTTGGTCCCGATAGCATTCCCAATGTATTTGTTAAGAGGTTGGGCCATATTCTGGCGGAACCACTTGCAACATTATTTAATATGTCACTGAATCAAAGAATATTTTGTTGAGTTGTCAAGCGACAACTCATAGATTTCCTACTGGGCGATTGCTGGTGCGATCAAAATTCAGCTACGATTTCGGCATCGAAAAACCGTTTACCGTTATTCGGTAAATGCCGGAAGCGGCATAGCGGTCGAAAGTGAGAGAACGAGGAGGAGAGCGGGCGCGAGTGGAACAAGACGGCGACAACGACGACGGAAAAAGAATCGAATCGCGGAATCCAATGAGTAAAAGTAATTTGGTGATTTGAAGACATCAACGGCGTGAATCGTGTCGTTTCTGTGGCGTCTCGGCGAAGTCAAGTGATTCTCTTGTCCGGTCCGTTTATCGCGACTATTTTTTTGAATTAGAAATCGAAACAAAACCCGTCTGTTCGTTCTCCGCTCCGTCTAAAGTGGGCAAATTTTGGTTTGCGTCCGTGTCTACCGCTCTGTGGTTTAACGAAACCGTTCCAAGGGATTGTGTGATTGTGCAGTTTTTTTTGTGTTGTTTCTTGATGCGATTACGCCACCGATCACGGAAAGTTGTACGACAATCTGTCGAAAGTGCAAAGGAAAAATACTCCCCATTTTTTTTAAATCGTCGCGGTTAAGTGAGTGGCCGTTTTCGCGATTGGATTCCGTTCGTGGTCGGAGGAGTGTCGTTGTTTCGTCGGGGTTTTGGAGAAAGTCTTTCGATTGTCGGCTGTGGTGTCGTGTACGTGGAAAGAATTTTCTTGACGGAAATTTTGTAAAAGTCCTGGTCTCAATCGAACGATAAACGCGGCAAATTTGCATCGGCAAAAAGGTTCCTGAAGTGGACCAATTGTGGGACGGGTTTTTATTTCAATGATTTGAGACGATTTGCTGCCGCGTAGTAGATTACGTTTCCGACTGTCGGTCGGTCGAGGGCACTAGTTGGTCTTGTTGGTGGGCTTCCTATCGAATTTCCTGGTGAAAGAGTTGGTGCCGGAAAACGCAGAAAAGAAATCGAGTGCTGTGAAAATTGAAGGTTACGAAGGAAAATGAAATTATAAATGAATGATTAAATTTAACATAAAAATGAGGAAAAATTAAAGTACAAAGAAAATTCTAAGTTAAAATAAAAACAAAAATTAAAAGAATTAAATTTAAAATGAAAATGAAATAAAATAAATAATAAATTAAGATAATAAATAATTATAAATATGAAATAATTAATATAAAATAAGAAATGACATGACTGACAGGACAGACGGACAGAAAATAAAAATAAAAAAATAAAATAAATAAACTAGTGAAAGAATAATAATATAAAAGCAAAAGAAAAAGTAATGGGGTGAGTTTTTGTTATTATTTCTATATTTTTTTCTTTTCTTTTTTTTCCAATATTTTTTGTTGTAATTTTTTTAATTTTCAGAATTATTTTTATGATATTTTAGGGACCTTATATGGTTATATTTTTGTTTCTTGCGATAATGTTTAGAGGCTAGAAGAGCTCGGTTAAAATGAACCCGAGCGTTTGAGCTCTCAACCCTGAACCTCAATAAGGGGCCATGATAGATGTTGTTTTTGGACAGTCATGGCTGAGGTAGGGTTGGCAGGCAGGGCGCTATACCACCTAAGCGCCCTGACAAATCGCGAAGTCGCGCTATTCCACCGCTTCTTGGTCTTTCACGACCTATTGGGAAAATAGTCCCAATTTCAAATCACCCTGGAGTAAGCCAACACGAAATTTTTTGTTGTACAGGCCAAGGGTTTATGGTCTGAGAATTGAGCAAGAACCCCCCCCCCCCCACAACTGCCGTAGCTAGTCCCGGCCGCCAGCAAGCGTGTCGCTTCCGCTCGATTTTCAGCCACCAATTCAGACGTAGGAATTGGCCCACTCTTTCCTAAACCTTCCTTTCCTTCGAATATTTTGACTTTTTCAAGTCGAAATATTCACTCCAAGGCCTCCGTTCACAACAATTTCCTGCTGTATGGAAGATTTCCCATGTTTTACCTATATTTAAGAAGGGTGATAAGCACAACGTTGAAAACTTTCGCCCGATTTCTATTCTGTCGTGTTTCTCTAAAATATTTGAAAAACTACTGCATGAAGTCATCTTTCTACAAGTCTGCAGCTCTGTTTCTCCTAATCAGCACGGATTTTTCAAGGGTCGTTCCACTGAGACGAATTTAGTTTCATTTACAAATTCAGTATCAAGGACCCTTGAAAACCGACTTGATCTTCACACGGTGTACACTGACTTCTCGAAAGCTTTTGACAGAGTTGACCACTATACACTTGTTCAGAAATTGAACTCTTTTCGTCTAAGTAGTTCTCTAGTTGGCTGGATCTCATCTTATCTTAATAATCGTAAGCAAATGGTTATCTTCCAAGGATGCCTATCGGTTCCTTATCTTGCGACATCTGGTGTTCCTCAAGGTTCAACCTTGGGTCCACTGCTTTTCATTTTATTCGTGAATGATCTTCTCTCAGAATTTCATTCTGATTATTTAATGTATGCTGACGATCTGAAGTTATTTAGACCAGTAAAATCTTTGGCTGACTGTCTCATTCTTCAAAATGACCTCAATAAATTATCCTCCTGGTGCTCCGCAAATAAGCTATCTCTTAATAAGCTAAAATGTTTCAAGATGTGTTATACAAATAAATCCTCTTATCTTCAGTTTGATTACCACATTGATGACTCCCTTCTCCTTGAAGTCTTCAACTTCAAGGATTTAGGTGTTATATTTGACACTCGATTAAAATTTGATGTACATATTATGGAAATCGGCAAGCGTGCTTACAGGTTGTGTGGTTTTATTTTGAGAGCTGCATATCCGTTCTGTAACTTGGCTCTTTATATTAACTTGTACAATAGTCTTGTCAAATGTCACCTTGAATACTGTTCAGTTGTGTGGAACCCATACTATATGTATCTCATAACCGCATTGGAATCGGTGCAGAGACGTTTCACTAGATCTCTCTATCGTAGACCCAATTTTGTAGATGCCCCGTATGACATGAGGTTGCACCTGCTTGGTCTTTCACCTCTTAAGGACAGAAGATCATATTTAGACATGTTGTTTTTGTATAAAGTCATATTTGTTTTCAACTCCAATCTCTATGCTGAGCTTAGATTTAGCGATAATAATCTCCGTTCCAGATCTCAAAATACCTTCATTGTACCATACGCGTCACTAAATTCATATTTTAATTCCCCGTTTCTTCGTTTGCCTCGCGCGTATAACCATGATTGTCTTAGTTTTCATACTCATTCTTTGCGCTCCTTTAAAATTTACTTAAAATCTATATTTTTAATTTATTAAATTTTGCTATCCACTATTACTTTGAATTCGTATATTCATTTCATCTTTCATTAGTTATATTTCATTTTCATTCTCATTTTGTTTGTTCTCGGCTAAATGTGTTATTGGAGTATTTCTATTCTGTACATTTTTTCTTTTTTTTTTCAAATAAATAAATAAACAGAGCAGATATCAAACTTATTCAAATTTATGGGTAATCCAGTAGATCTTAATAGTTTTGACGAAATCACGAATTTTCTGCAAATCCAGTTTAAAATATTGCGTTGTAGTCAGCTATAAAAACTTAATTATTATGAGTATTTACAGTAACACTATTACATATTAATAATTGATTTACATCCAAAGATTTAAAACTCGATTTGCCGAAATGTCCAGATTTCGATAAGATTCTATCAAATTCTAATATATTTCCCATATTTGGATGAATTTGAAATCTACTCGGGTAAAAAGGGTAGTTCAAAGCTAGTCACTCAATTAAAGAATTTGGAATTTTTTCGCAGCCATTATGATGGGCTTGCATTAGTGTAAAAAAAATATTTTAAGTTTTATCTCGATAATATATGGGGAATACGTGCCTCAAGGACCTTAAAGAAACCAAAATTGTATGAGATTCCGAAAACTACCATGATATCGACATATGGCCTATATGGTATTATTCTGTGGGTGATTGTTACTCTAAATATATAGGTGGTGTACCAATGAAAATACCATCTTTTGCCTAAATTCAGCAATTGAAGTTTTTCTTAAAAAATAAATTTTTGAACGTAACTTTGTAACGGTAAACTATACGAAGTTTGTGTCATCGGCAATATTTCTTTTTGAATCCTCAATATTATGAAAAAAAGAAAAAAAAAGTCCTTCAGCATGAAAGAAAAAGATGATTTTTGACATTTAATCACTAATCCGTCATAGTTTTTATTTCGTACTTGGTGAAGGCCTTTTTGAACCGTTTTCTCTTCCTATAAAATAATATTGAGCATTAGAAATCAAATATTTTTGCCGACGATACTAACTTCGTATTATTAACCATTATCAAAGTACGGTCGAAACCGATTGAATATGAAAAATGTCACTTTCTCATTATGACCACTAGATGGTATTTCCGATGATACATAACCCACGTATATACGAATATTTAGAATTACAATCATCCACAGAATGATATTATTTGGCCATTTTGTCAATACATCGGGACCCATTTTTCGGAATCTCAATTTTTTTTTCTGATCGGGGTGAAACTTAAAACATATTGTTTACACTAATTAAAACCATTACAAGAGGTACCGCGAAAAAAATTTTGGGAAAAAAATCCTCAATACAAATAATAGTCACTGAACAGCCCTGAATAAAATATTACAAAATTTCAAATTGCATGATAATGTAAGTTTTCAACTCTTGTTCATTCAATTTAAATTTCCTCGTTTTCAAAAGTTAACTCTTTCAAAATAAATTAAACATTTTATCATCATAGTCGTTGTCAAATAAATATATTCAGAGCGTTGTAAACGCTTTTCGAGATTTCAAATTCTAGTTGTCAAAATCTTGCGATGTAAATCAGGTATAAGATACTGCTTATAAAGTTATTATAATTAAAAATAGTTTTAGAGAATTTTCGTGTTTTACTTTTTAAATTTTTGAATTAGGAGAGTAGGTTAGGTTAGGTTATGGTGGCAGTCATCTAAACTATAGAACGACTCAATAAGGAGACTACGTATATAAACCTAATAAATTAGTTATTATAATTAAAAATAGTTTTAGAGAATTTTCGTGTTTTACTTTTTAAATTTTTGAATTAGGAGAGTAGGTTAGGTTAGGTTATGGTGGCAGTCATCTAAACTATAGAACGACTCAATAAGGAGACTACGTATATAAACCTAATAAATTAGTTATTATAATTAAAAATAGTTTTAGAGAATTTTCGTGTTTTACTTTTTAAATTTTTGAATTAGGAGAGTAGGTTAGGTTAGGTTATGGTGGCAGTCATCTAAACTATAGAACGACTCAATAAGGAGACTACGTATATAAACCTAATAAATTACATTGACATAAAATATTTCTTTCGTAGATTTGATACGATAACTTAATAACTGGGGTGATCACTTCTTCGTCGGGACTGAAGTCTTTAGATTATGAGATATAGGATTCGGATTTTAATGCCCAATATTGAGTTTCATCAAATATGTATGATAGTAGAACTAATAAAAATTAAATACACTACTTTTCTAGTCAGGGACGTCATTTGTGGGGGGGTAGGGGGGGCATTTGCCCCCCCTGCCCCGAATTATGTATTTTTATAGATTATATATAAGATATGTATATTTATATATGAAAATATATACAAGCACAACATCTTGCCCTCCCCTAGAAAAAGCTGAAATGACGTCCCTGTTTCTAGTGGTCTCAAAAACAGCTTATTTACATGCAATGATTTCAAACTGGATTTGGCGAAATCTCGACATTTTAACAAAACTCTCAAAATCTACTAGATTTCTCATACATGTGAGTGATTTTGAAGTCTGTTTGGGCTTCTATTTTGTCGAAATCAAGATCGACATTGAATTCTACTGAAATCGAAAATTATGTTCACCAATCTTTGGAATCAATTAATTCTATTTTGTAGTTCCTACACATGCTATTCAATTTTCCATTGCTTAAAGATTTACAATCATACAATACAGGTTCCAATTTTTGATATCATACAATCAGCTGATAAATTTAATGATGTTTAGGAAATCCCTTCAGAGCTATGTTAATGATTGTTAATGTTCTGAAATTCGTATGACAAAATCTGGCGATTTAGATGCGGAAATGACCACGGAAATGAGCGACCATAGCATTTGAACATTCGCATTAACGGATAGCTACCGCACCTATTTTCTCTACAGTAGGTACTGAACTTGAATGCCCCCCCCCCCCCCCTTGGAAAAGCAATATGACCGCCACTGTCTGGAGGTAATCGATCAGGAGAAATCCAATCACATCTGAAAAAACCCCATCTTCTCAGCCAATGAAACGCATTTCGCCGGAACCGGTTCTCCTTGTGTTTCAAATAATATACTCCATGTTGTAAAACGGCACATAAACTGCGCTGGATTCTTCTTGAACAGTTGCAAACAGTCGGCGGATATTCGTACGCAATTTCGTTTGGAGTGAGCGAAAGCGGATCCCATCATGCAAATGCAATGTACTCGCTCAATCTATATAGTACCTGCGCACTTCGCTCGCCTGTCGATTTCGTAGACTACGTTAATGTTTTCTGTCGTCACAGCACATTTTGAAGCCTCACGCAGTCCCCCTTCGATGCTTGTCCTGTCTAGTTTAAATTCACTCACCGAAAGTCATACGGTCTCTTGAGATGGACATGAGTTACCCAATGTAGGTGCGATCACCCTATGAATTTCCTTCACCTTTTTTAAGATTCAAAGTATTGTGATCGACCTGAAATTTCAAAAAAATTTGCTATCCTGAAATTTTGTGTTTTCAGTTTTAGGTCTAGTAAACACCGAAAAGGCAAAAAAAAACAAAATGTCCGTCTGTCCGCAACACCCCGTCTGCAGTCCGCCGTATGCTTAACCGTTTCAAGGTGCATAGCTCACAAACCCGTTGAGATATTTATATCCTTGGAAGGGAGAGTCGGGCATAGTGCAATAGCATACTTAGACTAGGAATATTTGAATTTGAATAAGTAAAGCATTAAAAAAAAAATAATAATTTTACTGAAAATTTTAGGGAGTAGGGGGAAAACAATGTGTTCAAAACGATTGAAAGCCAGAATTGAAACATTCTGAAATCAATATCTCCTGAACAGTTGATATCAGAAGGTCGAAACTTTGTAGTTCTCTTAAGGGATACTTAGAGATTAGACAAGTAGCAAAACTTTTAAGGGATGTCAGAGTGGGCGGTGAACAACTTTAGATTACAATATATTTCGAACCAATTGTACCAGGAAGGTAAAATTTGGTTTGTGTATATACGATTACAAGTTGAGTCTACTGAATTTTACTTTATTATTTTTTAATAATAAAGTATTTGTAGAAGGAGGTGATGCGCGGAAGTGGAGAGACAGCCATTTTTCAAAAAAAAATAATTATTATATCTCAAGAACCGTATCAGATATGATCTTGAAAATTTTACAGCAGTTATGACCAGTAGACTTCTAGCGGAAAAAAATCTTTGTGTGGGTGTGGAAGGTGATTGTAGGAGGGGAAGGAAATGAAAAATTCTGATTTTTGTTTCTCGAAAGTCGCAAAGGATACAAAGCTAAAAATTGGCAACTGCATAGAGCTACTATAGGCATCCCAGAAAATAAAATTTTAAATAGGAGTAGCAAGGTACGTTACGGGGGTGAAGGGTGGTTTTTCAAATCACAGAAACAGCTTATGTTAGAAAGTTGAAACTTAGTACCTATATGTAGATGTGCTACTAGAGTAATTAAAGCTGAAAAAAAGGTCAGATTTTCATTTGTGTACAAAGGTAGAGTACAAAAAATTTCCGTGAATTTTCCTCACATTTTCAAGAATTTCGTTAAATTCTAAAAGATTTAACATGTTGAGCTATCAAATCAATTTTACTTCTGCGGGCTCTTTATATAAGCGCCAAGAAACATTTTTTTCAAATTTTTCAATATATAACCCCTAAGGGGGTGTAAAGTGGTTGTGTACATATTCCTGAATTCCTATATTGTTTTTAGGTTTAATGAGATATAGAATTCACTTTCAGTTCTAAAAGCTTTAAATGTAATCCGGAAAAAAACGATTCAAGTATTTTTCGATACTAAGCCTCCTTGCGGTGGGGAGGGTTTATGGTATTGTTCAAGTTTTCACAAATTCCGAATCTGCCAACAGTCTGGGCGCAACTTTATTATTTTATGGGTAGAAGTCCGGAACGCGTTTAATGCTGAGATGCGGTGTAGGTTACTACACCATCTCCGCATTAAACCCTTCGGGAATCTTGAAATCTATACTTAATACTGTTAATATTTAATGAAAAAAACATGGTATTCGAGTGATAAATACTGACTTCGTGAATTTTCCCTAATGAAAAATTCAAGAAAACCCTCTTGCTCTGTGCCGACAATAAACTCAGTATCAAACTGAACCAATTGTAGAATTTAAATTACAGTTTACTTACTCATTTTCTTTAACTAAATTCTTAATCCATAATTAAAGCAAAAAATTGTTTGATTCTGAAAAAGGTGCGTAACTTTAGTTAATTGGATATAAAGTGACCTCTAAGTGGACATTCTTTTATAAGGAAACAATTGATTGTACCTTTTGAAATGGATAATGGGCTTATAACGAAGTGCCTATTCATACCAAGAAGTAAACTGCTCCGGAACAAAGGAAGGACTTACACACTATGCGGAAAAAAAGATCCAAGGTGAGATTAGTTTTTTCCGGAAAATTGGAGCAGAACAAAAGACACGAATACGCTCTTGATAAGGCAAAGAAAGGCTTTCTCCGTATCGGAATGAAATTCATAGCATTCTTCGTTCTTTTCTTTTCATCAAGTAAGCTCGGAAAGTTTGTTTATTCCTTAATATTTTTCCTTTCTAATAGGAATATAATGTTATAGAATTTAATCAAGCATCAAAGGCGCATCACTTAAGTTCGTTGGGTTATAGAAAAAAACTTTCCTTGGCTCTTCTTTCATAAATTGAGATGAATATGAGTTTGAGAGAGCAAGCTTTTAACGAAATCTCAAAATGCGTTGAAAACGTTACAAATCTCTACATACTCCTACACACTTCTCAAATATTCCACACACATAACCGAATACTGCGGAAAATGTCTCGACTCAACACATGCAGTTTATAAGCGCTGCTAGTTTTGAGAAAAAGTAAAGTGCGAGTTCATTAGTCGGTTTAATTCCTTTACTCCTTCGGGTAGCTTCCATATAAAAAGTCCTGAAAACACTTTTTTACGAATATTGGCCGATATTGTGATTGCGTATATCGCTACCTCGGAACAAGACTGTCACAATTCAAAATGTGAATTTTGGGAAACCACGTACTTTTCGTACAATGGACGATCGACACATCTGCTCCAAGGTCTCCAGAATTAGAAGTTACAATTGAGACACTCTTCTATAAAAATATATACCATATTACCATTTTCCCAATGAGTTATAT